>CM060892.1:8017500-10662500 GCA_030762935.1 Hymenopus coronatus
CACATACACACACATACACACATACACACACATACACACATACACACATACACACATACATACACACATACACACACAAACACACACATACACACATATACACACACTTACACACACATACACACACATACACACATACACACACATACACACACAAACACACACATACACACATATACACACACATACACACATACATACTCACATACACACATACACACATACACACACATACACACACATACACACACATACACACACAGAGGCGCGCGCGGAAGTTTTTTTTTTCTTAAAAACGCTGTTTTTAGATTCAGGGGTTCTCAAAATATTTATTTCCGGTGAAATGTTGGAATCGAATTTTCGGGTGGAATAAGATACCTTCTCTACACACTATATATAATACGTATAGAGAAAGTATAAAAACATATATGACATAAATCCAGTATTTCAACGGGACCAACATTTTGGTGGTGCTTTTTTTTTTTTTTTTTTTTTTGATCTTTTACGGTTTACCAGCCATGTTAAATTGATCCAAAATGAGCAGGTGTTCAGATGATGTTTGTAACTGGAGAACATCTGCATTTTGTCATGTACATATTTTTTATTTATTTATTTATTTATTTTTTAGCTTAACTTACTTTAACCTGGTAGGTCATATCGGACGATGAATGAAATTGGTGAAATGATACTCAAATGATCTCGGGGTCCATGGAGCTTAAAGTTACTTTAACCTGGTTGGTCATATCGGACGATGAATGAAATTGGTGAAATGATACTCAAATGATCTCGGGGTCCATGGAGCTTAAAGTTACTTTAACCTGGTTGGTCATATCGGACGATGAATGAAATTGGTGAAATGATACTCAAATGATCTCGGGGTCCATGGAGCTTAAAGTTACTTTAACCTGGTTGGTTATATTGGAAGATGAATGAAATTGGTGAAATGATACTCAAATGATCTCGGGGTCCATGGAGCTTAAAGTTACTTTAACCTGGTTGGTTATATTGGAAGATGAATGAAATTGGTGAAATGATACTCAAATGATCTCGGGGTCCATGGAGCTTAAAGTTACTTTAACCTGGTTGGTTATATTGGAAGATGAATGAAATTGGTGAAATGATACTCAAATGATCTCGGGGTCCATGGAGCTTAAAGTTACTTTAACCTGGTTGGTCATATCGGACGATGAATGAAATTGGTGAAATGATACTCAAATGATCTCGGGGTCCATGGAGCTTAAAGTTACTTTAACCTGGTTGGTTATATTGGAAGATGAATGAAATTGGTGAAATGATACTCAAATGATCTCGGGGTCCATGAAGCTTAAAGTTACTTTAACCTGGTTGGTTATATTGGAAGATGAATGAAATTGGTGAAATGATACTCAAATGATCTCGGGGTCCATGGAGCTTAAAGTTACTTTAACCTGGTTGGTTATATTGGAAGATGAATGAAATTGGTGAAATGATACTCAAATGATCTCGGGGTCCATGGAGCTTAAAGTTACTTTAACCTGGTTGGTCATATCGGACGATGAATGAAATTGGTGAAATGATACTCAAATGATCTCGGGGTCCATGGAGCTTAAAGTTACTTTAACCTGGTTGGTCATATTGGAAGATGAATGAAATTGGTGAAATGATACTCAAATGATCTCGGGGTCCATGGAGCTTAAAGTTACTTTAACCTGGTTGGTTATATTGGAAGATGAATGAAATTGGTGAAATGATACTCAAATGATCTCGGGGTCCATGGAGCTTAAAGTTACTTTAACCTGGTTGGTTATATTGGAAGATGAATGAAATTGGTGAAATGATACTCAAATGATCTCGGGGTCCATGGAGCTTAAAGTTACTTTAACCTGGTTGGTCATATCGGACGATGAATGAAATTGGTGAAATGATACTCAAATGATCTCGGGGTCCATGGAGCTTAAAGTTACTTTAACCTGGTTGGTCATATTGGAAGATGAATGAAATTGGTGAAATGATACTCAAATGATCTCGGGGTCCATGGAGCTTAAAGTTACTTTAACCTGGTTGGTTATATTGGAAGATGAATGAAATTGGTGAAATGATACTCAAATGATCTCGGGGTCCATGGAGCTTAAAGTTACTTTAACCTGGTTGGTTATATTGGAAGATGAATGAAATTGGTGAAATGATACTCAAATGATCTCGGGGTCCATGGAGCTTAAAGTTACTTTAACCTGGTTGGTTATATTGGAAGATGAATGAAATTGGTGAAATGATACTCAAATGATCTCGGGGTCCATGGAGCTTAAAGTTACTTTAACCTGGTTGGTTATATTGGAAGATGAATGAAATTGGTGAAATGATACTCAAATGATCTCGGGGTCCATGGAGCTTAAAGTTACTTTAACCTGTTGGTCATATCGGACGATGAATGAAATTGGTGAAATGATACTCAAATGATCTCGGGGTCCATGGAGCTTAAAGTTACTTTAACCTGTTGGTCATATCGGACGATGAATGAAATTGGTGAAATGATACTCAAATGATCTCGGGGTCCATGGAGCTTAAAGTTACTTTAACCTGTTGGTCATATCGGAAGATGAATGAAATTGGTGAAATGATACTCAAATGATCTCGGGGTCCATGGAGCTTAAAGTTACTTTAACCTGTTGGTCATATCGGACGATGAATGAAATTGGTGAAATGATACTCAAATGATCTCGGGGTCCATGGAGCTTAAAGTTACTTTAACCTGTTGGTCATATCGGACGATGAATGAAATTGGTGAAATGATACTCAAATGATCTCGGGGTCCATGGAGCTTAAAGTTACTTTAACCTGTTGGTCATATCGGAAGATGAATGAAATTGGTGAAATGATACTCAAATGATCTCGGGGTCCATGGAGCTTAAAGTTACTTTAACCTGTTGGTCATATCGGACGATGAATGAAATTGGTGAAATGATACTCAAATGATCTCGGGGTCCATAGAGCTTAAAGTTACTTTAACCTGTTGGTCATATCGGACGATGAATGAAATTGGTGAAATGATACTCAAATGATCTCGGGGTCCATGGAGCTTAAAGTTACTTTAACCTGTTGGTCATATCGGACGATGAATGAAATTGGTGAAATGATACTCAAATGATCTCGGGGTCCATGGAGCTTAAAGTTACTTTAACCTGTTGGTCATATCGGACGATGAATGAAATTGGTGAAATGATACTCAAATGATCTCGGGGTCCATGGAGCTTAAAGTTACTTTAACCTGTTGGTCATATCGGACGATGAATGAAATTGGTGAAATGATACTCAAATGATCTCGGGGTCCATGGAGCTTAAAGTTACTTTAACCTGGTTGGTCATATCGGACGATGAATGAAATTGGTGAAATGATACTCAAATGATCTCGGGGTCCATGGAGCTTAAAGTTACTCGACAGTCATCTTCCCAGAATAAGGGAAGACTCCGAAAATAAAACTTATCCGGTTAACTCATCCTAAACGAGATTCCAACTCACGACCTTTTGAATGTGAGGCAGCCACGCTACCACCACACTACCCAGGCGACCTTTAATATATCATGATATTTTAATCGAAAGCTTTGGAGAAAATCAACATTTTTAACAAATTTTACGTGTAAAGAGTGTTTTGGGGTGCGGAATTATAATGACAATCTGTGTATCGCATACTTAGAATTTTGGTGTTTAACGGTATTTTAATTTTTGAGCTATGCTGTCCACACACACAGGCGTACATGGACCTTTTTCTAAAGTTCTTTTTGCATTCTATGACTACAAAAGATATATTTGCGATGAAATCTCGACATTGAATTTTTGGGTGCAATACAATTCTGTACTAGCTATACAGATAGTACGTGTCGAGAAAGTAAATAAATAGTTTATTACAGAATATTTAGAGGAAGCCATGAGAACAGAACACATCAGATTTTTACTTCCTCCAGCACGTATGTAACATGTAAATAGTGAATATAGAAGGTATTGTACAGAACCCAAAAATTCAATGTCGATATTTCGCCGGAAATATATGTCTTGATGCCCCTGAATCCGAAAAATGTATTTTTAGTAAAAAGGTCCGTGTGTGTATGTGCACAGCATAGCACAAAAACATAATATCATTAAACACCAAACTTGCTATTTATGTTTAGTATCTTCGAAGGATGCGATACGAAGATTTTGAAGAAAATTTCCCACCACAAACTAGCCTTTACGTGGGAAAATTTTCGAGAATTTTGATTTTCTCAAAAATGGCTCTAACGATGTTAATTAACATATCTTGTATTAAAAATATTTACACGCCAAATAAAATGTGTATCTTGAAGTTTCTGGGAATGTCCTCTAAAGACTATTTTATTCTGGATGAATTTTACGGAATTTTACATAACTGCTAAACCGTAAGAGATGGATAAAAACTTAACACACAAAAAATGTAAAACACACAATTTAAATGCTATATATACATTTTTTCGCGGAGTTGAGCGTTTTGAGATATTCCTAGTTATTGGTTTCAGTTTGAAATACGGGAACTTGTCAATTCCTGGCCACGCAAAGAAGTGGATTTCAATCCCATAGCAACCACATTTTAAAACATTTGACTGTCGGTTTAATCTAGTGTATTTCCCTTCTACTTATAAAGAAGGAAGTAATAAGACCGTTTCTGTTAATATTTACCTCGATTAGCGGGAAGTCGATACAAGAATAATGTGTTACAGAGATCGTCATATATAGGACACATGTTTTCCCCCGAACCGCTGGATTTAACGTTAA
Source organism: Hymenopus coronatus (assembly GCA_030762935.1). Taxonomy (NCBI): domain Eukaryota; kingdom Metazoa; phylum Arthropoda; class Insecta; order Mantodea; family Hymenopodidae; genus Hymenopus; species Hymenopus coronatus. The sequence goes on from CM060892.1 coordinate 8,022,263, forward strand.
ATGATGGATGTTGAGAAGGAAAGCGCACCGGAGTCGAAGTGGAGGCCCGTTGATTAATGTGAACAGTAGTGTGGGACGTGGCTTGTGAAGAGGTCACGTAGACCTACAGTAGTAGTTACCTCACGTGCCACCGCTGCTGCCATCTAATGTCCGTTTTTTGAGCTTCTGTCCTTCTCACTATATATGATACTATGTAGCATTTCTGTCAATTTGGCTAAAACCGTTCAAAACGAATGCCACACTACCCCTTCATACATTCACGTGGACTTCGTATATTATTACTTCCTCTACTCGTACACAAGGCGCATACGCACACCGCATTCCTTATCGTTTGTAGGGTACTTTATTACGTCATGTTTTTATTTTATTGGCTGATACTGTCCCCTTGCAGGTGAGTGTTCTATATCAAACCTATGCTGGGTTTGTCAACTCATTCGCTAATAGGAATAGCCACCACCCTCAACAGGAAGTGAGGTTAGGTCACGTGTACTACAACAATAAGCTACAACCTTCCCCAATTAGAGTGGCCAGCGGATATCAGAACACACGCCCTACAAATCCCCTACAGACAATCAGAAATTCCATGTCTAATACTATTTGTGCTCAGTGTACTATGTACATAGTGTATAGAGAAGGTATGGTATTGGTCCTAAAAATTCCATAGCTAAATTTCACCGGAAATACATGTTTTGGGGTACTCTGTATCCAAAAAAATCTTTTGTGTGCTATTCAAATGAGTTTCTCTACAGCTCTGTAACACATTATTGTTAATAAGTTTATTCTTCTATCTACTTCGTGCTAGTCGAGATAAACATTAACAGAAATGGTCTTATTAATTGCTTCCTTGTAAGTAGAAGGGAAATAAGGGAGTACACTAGGATAAAGTGATAGTCAAATGTTTTAAAACTGTGGTTGCTATGGGATTGAAATCCGTTTCTTTGCGTGCTCAGGAGTTGACAACTTCCTGCATGAGAAAAGTTTAAGCATTTTAAAAACTGAAACCAATAATAAGAACTATCTCGAAAACGACCTAATCCACGAAAAAAAAAATGTATATAACATAAATTGTGTGTTTTAATGAAATCTACATTATTTGAGTAGTCATTTTTTGCCTGTATCTTCCGGTCTACCAGCAATCCAAAATTCAGAAAAAGTCAAGAATAAGTTTTCCGAAGTTATTCCCAGAAAAGTTAACATGTGCATTTTATTTGTGATGTAAATGGCTTTAAGACACATATTGTAATCAAAATCGTTAGAGTCTTTTTTTTTTTTTCAGAAAAATGCGACACGAACATTTTCAAGAAAATCGTCCCACCACAAACTACCCTTCAGATGGAGTATGTTTCGAAAATTTTGATTTTCTCAAAAAAGGCTCTATCGACTTTGATTAAAATAGCGTATATTAAAGATACTTACATGAAAAATAAAATGTATATCTTGAATTTTCTGGGAATAGCCTCTGAAGACTTCTTTATTCTGGATGAATTTTGCGGATTTTTGTTTAATTGTTAAACCGTAAAAGATAGGCAAAAATTTACAGCACGAAAATTGTAGATTTCTCCAAAACACACAATTTATGTCCCTTAGATTTTTGTCGTGGAGTTAACCGTTTCCGAGATATTCTTTGTTGTTGGTTTCATTTATAAAGTACTTATACTTTTCTCAGACAGGAAGTGTCCGTTTTTCTTTTCTTCGATTCCTGGCCAGGCAAAGAAGCGATTTGCAATGACAATCGCATAACGATAGCTTTTAAAACATTTGACTATCACTTTAGCATAGTGTATTTCTTTAGTTGCCTTCTACTTATAAGGAACTAAGTAACAAGAACATTCTGCTAATGTTTATCTGGATTAGCATTGTGTGGAAAGGCCGCGCCGTGGCCGAGTGGTTAGACCACTTGCCTCTCACCTAAACGGCCGGGGTTCGATCCCAAACGACCGCATGTCATGAGATTTGTGGTGGACAAAGCGGCGCTGGGGCGGGTTTTCTCCGGGTATTCCGGTTTCCCCCGCCATCGCATCCCACCGGTGCTCCCTCATCGTTCATGTAGATATCACCAGTGTCACCGCCTGAGGTGTATAAGTACCAACAAAAAAGAGAATAATCTTATGTAGGAAGTTTGTGGTACAGCTAGAGAAAGTCATGTGAGTGTAACACATCAGATTTTTAGAAAAATGTCCGTGTGTGTAGACAGCATAACTCAGAAACGAAAATACCGTTAAATATGAAACTTGATATTTAAGTTCAGTATCTTGCGAGGATGCTACGTGAAGATTTTCAAGAAAATCCCCCCACCCCAAACTATCCTTTTTGAAAATTATGTTTTTCTCAAAAATGGCGTTACGATTTTGATTATATTAAAGGTGTTCACATCAGAAATAAAATGTATATCCTGAATTTTCTGGGTTAAGCATCTGAAGCCCCTTTATTCTGGACGAATTTTGCAGAATTTTGCCTAAGGGTTAATTCTTAAGAGATAGACAAAAACTTACTACACAAAAAATGTAGATCTCGTTAAAACTCATGATTTATGTTATATACGTTTTTACTTTCTCTAGCCCCATATGTACAATGTACCTAAGGATAGAGAAGGTATTGTAATGCACCCAAAAAATCGATACCGAGATTTTTCCGGAAATACATGTTTTGGGGTTCGCTGAGTCCGAAAAAAGCATTTTTAAAAAAATGTTCGTGTGTGAGTGTGTGTGTGTGTGTGCGTGTGTGTGTCTGTGTGTGTCTGTGGGCAGCATAGCCCCAAAACGAAAAGACCGTTGAATACCAAACTTGGCATTTAGGTTTAGTATCTTGCAAGGATGCGACACGAAATTTTCAAAAAAATCCCCCCACCCCCAACTACCCTTTACATGGAAAAAATTTCGAACATTTTGATTTTGTTAAAAAATGGCTCTAACGATTTTGATTAAAATCCCGTATATAAAAGCTATTTATGTCCGTAATGAAATGTATATCTCAATTTTTTTGGGAATAGCCTCTGAAGACCTCTTTATTCTCGATTAATTTTGCCGAATTTTGCTTAACTGCTAAACCGTAAGAGATAGAAAAAAAAAACTCATTACACAAAAAATGTACATCACGAACAACACACACAATTTATGTTCTTTACGTTTTTGTTGTGGAGGTAACCGTTTCTGAGATATTCCTTGTTATTGGTTTCAATTGTGAAGTACTTATACTTTTCTCAGAGATGAAGTGTCCGCTTTTCTTTTGTTCTACTCCTGGCCAAGCAGAGAAGTGATCTGCAATGACAATCGCATAACGATAGCTTTTAAAATTTTGACAATCGCTTTAACATAGCACATTCCCTTATTCGCTTCTACTTATAAGGAACTAAATAATAAGAACATTCTATTAATGTTTATCTCGATTAGTATTGTGTAGAAAGAATAATAATCTTTTTGTAGGAGGTTTGTAGAGCAGTAGAGAAAGTCATGTGAGTGTAACACATCAAATTTTTTATGAAGAGTTGGCCCTTTCTGATATATTCCTTGTTATTGGATTTCTATTTTAAAGTAACTTTTCTCAAAGAGGAAATGACGTTTTGTTTCATATCTATTGTTTTACAGCAGGCCATGCAAAGCGAACCAAAGTTCATTTGTTGCACGTAGCGACCAGCTTTTAAGATATTTGACTGTCACTTTAGCACAGTGCATCCCCTTATTTCTTTTCTACTGAGAAGAAACAAGAAATAAGACTCGATTAGCATGATATAAACAAAGGAATAATCTTTTGCAACAATAGCTTGTTTGCAGAACAGGTAGAGAAAGTCATGTGAATGGAACATTAAAGATTTTTTAGAAAAAAGTTTATGTGTGTACCTGTGAACAGATCATCTCAAAATCGAATAATCCATTAGCTACCCAACTTGGTATTTAATTCAGAGATTTTTAAAAATGAAACAGGGGTATTTTCTAGAAAGTCCTCCACCACAAACGTCACTTTACCTTCCTGTTCAAACCTTTTATTTTCTCAAGTATGTACCTAACTCATTTTTAACAATTGTCATGACAAATAACATGTAAATCTTATATTTTCAGGAAATATCCCTCTGAAGACCTCTTCATTCTGGATGACTTTTGTATAACTGGCAAACTGTCAGAGATGGACAATAAATTACTACATAATAAAATATAAGTATCGGTAAAAGAAACAATGTTTAAATGTATTTTTGTTGTGGATTTAATTTTTTTTTTTAAGATATTCCATATTATATGATTCAATTTTAAAATACAGGGTTACTACAAAAGAAATAGACAACTTCAACTGCCTGTAAAACAAAAACTATTAGAGATAGCAACCTAATTATTTTGAAGGTATGTGGAGAAACTCTCAAAGTTTTGTTTGCTACTATTGGTAATGCTGTAGTGTTTTGTTTGTTGTTGCAGAAGCTGAAATGGCGCAAAATCCTGTGGAAAAGCATATTGCGTGTTGGAATTTGCTAGAACGCAATCAGCAACTGTTGTCCAACGACATTTTAGAACACGTTACCACAAAACGCCACCGACTAGACAGTCAATCTACGACTGGTATAGAAAATTCGAGACAACGGGGTGTTTGTGCAAAGGGAAGAGCTCGGGAAGAGTTTCGGAAGAAAACGTTGGAACGTGTTCGTTCTGCCTACATAAGAAGCCCACAGAAATCGACATCTAGGGCAAGCATGCAATTACAAATTCCACAGCAAACTGTATGGAAAATCTTGCGGAAGCGACTGCACATGATGCCTTACAGATTACAGATGTTGCAGTTTCTGAGTGAAAAAGATAAGGTCATACGGCGTGACTTTTGCATCGACATGTTGCGACATGATGAAGACGATGCTGGTTTTTGTAAGCACATCATTTCATTTTTGTGGTAACGTGTTCTAAAATGTCGTTGGACAACAGTTGCTGATTGCGTTCTAGCAAATTCCAACACGCAATATGCCTTTTCCACAGGATTTTCCGCCATTTCAGCTTCTGCAACAACAAACAAAACACTACAGCGTTACCAATAGTAACAAACGAAACCTTGAGAGTTTCTCAACATACCTCCAAAATAATTAGGTGGCTATCTCTAATAGTTTTTGTTTTACAGGCAGTTAAAGTTGTCTATTTATTTTGTGTTGACCCTGTACTTGCATTTTTCTAAGGCGAAAGTTTGTCATTCTTGTTTCTTTTCGCCAAGACTGCTTTTAAAAGATTTGATCACCGGTTTGGACTAGTGTATTCCCTTATTTTCCTCGTACTTACAGGGAACTAAGTAATAATATCGTTTCTGCTAATGTTTATCTCGATTAGCATGAAGTACAACAACAACTTTTTATAAGAATAGATAAAGTCATGTGAATTAAACAATATTTCTTTTAGAAAAAGATTCGGGTGAGTCCATGAGTCTATGAATAAGATAATTCAGAACTAAAAGTCAATTTAGTACAAAACTTGATGTTTATGCTCAGCGTCTTCCACCCCAAACCTCTTTTTCGTTTTTTTTTTATTTTCTCTAAAATGGACCTAGCGCTTTTAGCAAATTTTTAGGACAAAAAATATATATACACATTGAATTTTCTCGGCAGAGCTCCTGCAATCCTCTTCGTCTAGTTGGCTTGAATAACCGGTAAACTTTAAGAGATATACTAAATCTTCCTGCACAATAAAGAAGAAAAATGTAGATCTCATTTAAATATTAATTGATATCAAATATATTTTAGGTGGAAGTAACCGTTTCCGAAATATTCTTGCTTGTTCATTTAAATTTTTAAATACTAATGCCTTCCTAAAATGGGTTGATAACACTTTTTTTTTATTTTATTGCGCAAGCCCGAAATGTTCATTGTTATTTGCTTAAATTGTAAAATGCTTATCCTTTACAGAAATGGCTTGGCATTGTTTTTTGTTTTTTATAGATTTTAACGCCCACTTTTACTACAGATGGCACTGTAATCCATGACACTGGTGATCCATGGAATAAAGATGGAGCACCGGTGGATTGCGATGGCGGGGGAAACTGGAGAAAACCAGCCCCTGCGCCGCTTTGTCCGCCACAAATCCCAGATGTAGTCGTTTGGAACCGAACCCGGGCTACCTTGTGAACTGTGAGAGGTTTAACCACTAGGCCACCTCGCGGCCCATTCGGTTTTGTTTCTGCTGGTCCAGCCCAAAATGATCCATGTTATTGGTTTACATTTTAAAATTCTTTTCCTTTCCAAAAAAAAAAAAAAAGAATGACATTCGTTTTCTTTTTTTTTTTTCTTTTTTATTTTCTGATCGAGCACAAAGAATGGAATTTCAGAAGCATCACATAGAAACCAGTTCATAAAAGACATTATCACTATAGCCTAGTGTATCCCTTCATTCCTTTGTATTTACAAACAAATATGCAATAAAAACTATTGTGCAAATGTTTGTCTCTAATAACATAAAGCAGAGAGAAGAGTAAGCATTTTAGGAATATGTTGTTGTAGAATGGGTAAAGAAATTCATATGATACTTCTCTTGGCTGATCTTCCACTCATTAACTTATGAGAGACGATCAAGGCCCTCTGATAACAAACATACAGGAGGCCAAGGATGTCCGTGAAGCAACAGTTGGCGCTAAAAGCGTTCACCAGGTCATTGCCGCATTTTTTGTTCATCTTGCCAACGTAACTTGACATAATTCCCAAAATTCCCACATCTTTGTAAGAGATGAATATCTTATATGTTTCATTCCAATGACTTTCTCTACTTATGTTAAAAAGCTAATTCTTCTGCCTCATGCTAATCAGATAAACATTAACAGAAATTGTCTTACTACTTGCTTCCTTGTAAGTAGAAGAACAAAAATCTAATATATTCCATTCACATGATGTCCTCTAGCTGTTCATAAACAAACCTTTTATTCAAAACATTAATCTGTTATGTACATCATAAATTAACGTTATTACTAGCTTCCTTGTAAGTAGAAGAGAAATAAGAAAATGCACAGACAAAAGCGATTGTCTAGTCCTTTATAAGCCGGTCGCTATGTGAAACAATTAAAATTCCATTCTCTTTGCTTTCCAGGAGTAAAGAAACGAGAAGAAAAATGTCTTTACGATTGAGAAAATTTTAACTGGCTAAAATTGAAATCAATAATCCGGATAATATCAAAAACGGTTAACTCTACAAAAAAATGTATGTAACATAAATTGTGTGTCTTATTGAAGTATACATTTTTATATAGTAAGTTTTTGTATATCTCTTACGGTTTGGCAGTTATACAAAAGATATACAGAAAGAAGTGTCTTCAGAGGATTTTGGCAGAAAATTCAAGATATACTATTCGTTTGTGGTAAAATATCTTAAACATGTGATATTTTAATCAGAATCGTTAAAGTCATTTTTGAGAAAATCAAAATATTCGAAAAAACGTTGATGAAAGGGTAGCTGGTGGGGGAGATATTCTTGAAAATCTTCGTGTCGCATCCTTGGAAGATACCAAACCTAAATACTAAGTTTGGTATAAACGAAAAGACCGTTAAATACCAAACTTGGTATTTAAGTTTGTTATTTTCCAAGGATACGACACGAAGATTTTCAAGAAAGTGCCCTCACCCCAAACTACCCTTTACATGGAACATTTTTCGAAAGTTTTGATTTTCTAAAAAATTTCTCTAACGAACTTTGATTAAATTACGATTGCATACATTAAAGATATATATACAAATATATATATATATATTTGTTTATATTTGTAGCTCAACGTCCTTTGACCTGGTTGGTCATATCGGACGATGAATGAAATTGGTGAAATGATACTCAAATGATCTGACGGTCCATGAAGCTTAAAGTTACTTTAACCTGGTTGGTCATATCGGACGTTAAATGAAATTGGTGGAATGATACTCAAATGATCTCGGGGTCCATGGAGCCTAAAGTTACTTTAACCTGGTTGGTCATATCGGGCGTTAAATGAAATTGGTGAAATGATACTCAAATGATCTGACGGTCCATGAAGCTTAAAGTTACTTTAACCTGGTTGGTCATATCGGACGTTAAATGAAATTGGTGGAATGATACTCAAATGATCTCGGGGTCCATGGAGCCTAAAGTTACTTTAACCTGGTTGGTCATATCGGGCGTTAAATGAAATTGGTGAAATGATGCTCAAATGATCTCGGGGTCCATGGAGCTTAAAGTTACTTTAACCTGGTTGCTCATATCGGACGATGAATGAAATTGGTGAAATGATACTCAAATGATCTCGGGGTCCATGGAACTTAAAGTTACTTTAACCTGGTTGGTCATATCGGACGATGAATGAAATTGGTGAATGATACTCAAATGATCTCGGGGTCCATGGAGCTTAAAGTTACTTTAACCTGGTTGGTCATATCAGACGATGAATGAAATTGGTGAAATGATACTCAAATGATCTCGGGGTCCATGGAGCTTAAACTTACTTTAACCTGGTTGGTCATATCGGACGATGAATGAAATTGGTGAAATGATACTCAAATGATCTCGGGATCCATGGAGCTTAAAGTTACTTTAACCTGGTTGGTCATATCGGAGGATGAATGAAATTGGTGAAAGGATACTCAAATGATCTCGAGGTCCATGGAGCTTAAAGTTACTTTAACCTGGTTGGTCATATCGGACGATGAATGAAATTGGTGAAATGATACTCAAATGATCTCGGGGTCCATGGAGCTTAAAGTTACTTTAACCTGGTTGGTCATATCGGACGATGAATGAATTTGGTGAAATGATACTCAAATGATCTCGGGGTCCATGGAGCTTAAAGTTACTTTAACCTGGTTGGTCATATCGGACGATGAATGAAATTGGTGAAATGATACTCAAATAATCTCGGGGTCCATGGAGCTTAAAGTTACTTTAACCTGGTTGGTCATATCGGACGATGAATGAAATTGGTGAAATGATACTCAAATGATCTCGGGGTCCATGGAGCTTAAAGTTACTTTAACCTGGTTGGTCATATCGGACGATGAATGAAATTGGTGAAATGATACTCATGATACTCGGGGTCCATGCATCTTAAAGTTACTCGACATTCGTCTTCACAGGATAAGGGAAAACCCCAAAAAAAACTTTTCCGGTCAACTCACCCTAAGCGAGATTCCAACTCACGATCTTTCGAATGTGAAGTGTGTATATCTTGTATTTTCTGGGAATAGCCTCTGAAGATTACTTTATTCTCAATGCATTTTACGGAATTTTGTATAATTCCTAAACCGTAAGAGATGGACATAAACTTACCACACAAAAAATGTAGAGCACGTTAAAGCACACAATTTATGTCATATATCTGTTTTTCGTGGAATTGATCGTTTTTGAGGTATTCGTTGTTTTTGGTATCAGTTTTAAAAAGGTTATACTTTTTCTCATACAGGAATTTGTCAACTCGTGTCCATACAAACAAAGGAACTTCAGTCACATAGCAACCAGCTTTTGGCTATCACTTTAACCTATGGTACTCCCTTATTTCGCTTCTACTTACAAGGAAGCAAGTAATAAGACTATTTCTGATAGTTTGTTTCTCGATTAGCATGAAATAAGTAGAAGCATAAGCTTTTTTTTAACAACATTTTGTTACAGAGATGTACAGAAAATCATGCGAATGTAACACATCGGATTTTTGGGGGTATTCAGGGGGTCTTAAAACATACATTTCTTGTGAAATCTCGGTATCGAATATTTGGCTACAATAACTATGTATATTGTACGTGTAGAGGAAGTAAACAGGTATTGAGAAACTTTTATTTTTAGGCGGCTGAGGTTAAATTTGGAGAAGGGAAACCACGAGTGGTGTGTAACAGAATAGCTCAAATAAAGAAGCACGACAGTTTCTGGTTGCATACCTTGGTGACCTTCAGGTTCTGTAAAAGATATTCATCGACATGATCATCTCCTTGGTATTTATTCCTGTTCCCTCCAGTTGTTGACCATGCGGCGAGGCTGTCTTCACAAATATTCCTATCTTCATATCACTTCCTCTACCCAATCCTCTACGAAATGTTTCTTCTTTTGACGTTTTCTATACGCACTGTGTACATAGTGTATAGAGAAGGTACTGCACTCGATTCGATTCGATTCGATTCGATTCCGATATTTCACCGGAAATATGTTTTAGGGTCCCCTGTATCCAAAAAAAGTATTTTCAGAAAAAGCTCCGTATGTGTGTGTGTCCGTGTGTCTGTGAGCACGATAACGCAAACACGAAAAGTCGGTAAAATACCAAACTTGGTATTTAAGTTTAGTATCTTCCAGGGATACGACACGAAGATTTTGAGAAAAATCCCTCCACCCCAAACTATCCTTACATGGAACTTTTTTCGAAAAATTTTATTTTCAAAAAAATGGCTCTAACTATTTTGATTAAAATATCAAATATTAAAGATATTTACCTGACAAATAAAATGTATATTTTGAATTTTCTGGGAATAGCCTCTGAAGATTACTTTATTCTGGGCCAATTTTACGGAATTTCGCATAACTGCTAAACCGTAAAAGATGGACAAAAACTTACCACATAACAAATGTAGAGCACTTTAAAACACACAATTTATGTTAAATACATTTTTTCGTGGAGTTGATTGTTTTTTAGATATTCCTTGTTTTTCAGCTATAAAAAACATACTTTTCTCATACAGGACATTGTGAGCTCGTGTCCATATTAACAAAGGAACATCAGTCACATAGCAACCAGCTTTTGACCATCACTTTAACCTATGGTACCCCCTTATTTGGTTTCTACTTACAAGGAAGGAAGAAATAAGGCTATTTCTGCTAATTTTTTCTCGATTAGTAGGAAGTAAATAGAAGATTAAGCTTTTTAACAATAATTTATTGCAGAGTTGTAGAGAAAGTAATGTGAATGGAACACGTAAGATTTTTCTTTTATATCACTACTGTCCTAGACAAAAAGGTCATTTTTACTTTCTCTACACGTACTATGTACATAATGTATAGAGAAGGTATTGTATTGTACCTAAAAATTCGATACCGAGATTTCACCGGAAATATATGTTTTAGGCTCTCTTGTATAAAAAAAGAATTCTTAGAAAAAGGTCCGTGTGAGTTCCTGTGTCTGTGAACACAATAACTCCAAAACAAATAGTCGGTAAAATTCCCAACTTGGTAAATAAGTTTGGAATCTTCCAGGGATGCGACACTAAGATTTTGAGGAAACCCCCCCATCCCAAACTATCTTTTACATGGAAAATTTTTCGAAAATTGTTATTTTCTCAAAAATAGCTCTAACGATTTTGATTAAAATACCGAATGCTAAAGATATTTATACAATTATAATGTATATCTGACTTTTCTGGGAATAGCCCCTGAAAGCCTCTTATTCTGGATGACTTTGCACAACTGATAAGCCGTAAGAGACAGACATAAACTTACTACATAAAAATGTGGATCTCGTTAAAACACGTAATGTATGTCATATATATGTTGTGTAGAGTTAACCGTTCTCGAGATATTCCGGATTACTGGTTTCAATTTTAGCCACTTATACTTTTCTCAAACGGAAAGACATCTTTCTTCTCGTTCTCGTTTGTTTATACCTGGCAAGCAAAGAGATTATAATTTGGATTGTTTCATATAGCGCCTGGCTTTTAAAGGACTAGACTATCGTTTTAACCTGTGTATTTTTTTATTTCCCCTCAACTTACAAGGAAGTTAGTAATAAGACTAATTCTGCTGATGGTTATCTTGACTATCATGATTTAGATAGCAAATTAATGTTTTGAATAAAAAATTTGTTTACGGAGCAGCTAGAGGACATCATGTGAATGGAACACATTTGAAATGTTTTCCTTCTACACAAGGAAGCAAGTACGAGGGCAGTTTTTTTTCTATCTCCGATAGGGTATAAATAAAAGACAAGTTCATAGAAAACAATTATTTTATTACTAAAACTTTTGTACACTTATAGTTACTTTTAACATAATCGTCAAAAAGATTGAGACATTTATCGTACCTGTGTATAAGCTTTGTAATACCCGCTTAGCCACGTCAACAGTTCAGGGAAAAGGTGAAAGTCGCTGGATGCCAGGTCAGGACTGTACGGCGGATGATCGAAAATGTCTCATTGAAATTGTTCAAGGAGCCGATGGGTTGTGTGGACGAGCGTTGTCAGGGATCAACACAATTCCTCAAGTCAGCATTCCTCTTCGTTTGTTTTGAATGGCTCTCCACAAACGAAGATCTTCAAAACAACGTCAATGCTCATTTGTTTGTTTATGTACTCACCTAGTGAAAGTGTACAAAACTTTTAGTAATAAAGTAATTGTTTTCTGTGAACTTGTCTTTTATTTATAGCCTATCGGAGGTTTAAAACAAAACGGTCCTCGTAATAACAAAAATATTGGTAATATTTATCTCATTTATCATGAATAGATAGAAGAATAAGCTTTTTTAACAATAATTTGTTACAGAGATGTAGAAAAAGTCATGGGAATGCTATGAACAAATGCCACAGAATTTTAAAGTCCTTGCAAACAACTGAAAAATATCTGAAGTAGGTTAAGGTCAAACTTTGCAGTGTAAACACCAGATGTCGTCTACAGCAATCAGTATTGCCAATAAACAATAGCGCTCGTAATAAGAATAGATAAAATATGTAGAGAAGTGATGTGTATGCAACACAATGTCTGGTGTGAGCAAAGGAAACGAAAGTGGGCATAAAAACCGCGTCTTGATCAAGATAAGCGGCCATGTTTACCTGTTGAAACCGCTTCCGTCCAACGAGCAATAAACAAATCATTAATATTGTCATTAACATCATGAAGAAGCCCACATCATCATCCATAACCGTGATCAAGTATTCATCTTCATACACAACCCGTTTTATTATCTGCTGGTTGGCAAACCTGGCAACTCCCATCATATAACGTCGTAATTACATATATACGCTAATGACATTAATTCTAGACGTTTTTACTTTCTCTACACGTACTATGTATATAGTGTATAGAGAAGCTATTGCATTGCACCCAAAAATTCCATTCCGAGATTTCACCGGAAATATATGTTTTGAAACCCCCTGAATCCAAAAAAAAAAAACATTTTTAGAAAAATGACTGTTTCTGTCTGTGTGAGAATTATATATAACGATATTTTTTTTATCTTTTGCAGTTTGTGAAGGAGCTTTGTCTGTGGGCAGCATAGCGCAAAAACGAAAATACCGTTAAAAATCAAACTTAGTATTTAAGTTTGGTATCTTCCAAGAACGCGACACAAAGATTTTCAAGAAAATCCCCCCACTCCCAACTACCCTTTAAATGGAAAAAAATTAAAAAATGTTGATTTTCTTAAAAATGGCTCTAACGATTTTGATTAAAAGTCCCTATATTTAAGATATTTACTTGCCAAATAAATTGTATATCTTAAATGTTCTGGGAATAGCCTCTAAAGACCTCTTTATTCTAAATGATTTTTATTGAATTTTGCATAATTGGTAAACTGTAAGAGATGGACAAACCCTTACCACACAGAAAATATAGAGCACGTTAAAACGCACAATTTATGTTATATTCACTTTTTTCGTGGAGTTGATTGTTATTTAGATATTCCTTGTTGTTGGCTTCACCGTTAAAAAACTTACTTTTCTCATGCAGGAATTTGTCATACAAACAAAGGAACTTCAGTCACATAGCAACCAGCTTTTGACTATCACTTTAACCTGTGATACTCCCTTATTTCGCTTCTACTTACAAGGAAGCAAGTAATAAGACTATTTCTGCTGATTTTTTCTCAATTAGCATGAAGTAAATAGAAACATAAGCTTTTTATCAATAATTTGTCGCAGAGCTATAGACAAAGTCATGTGAATGGTACACATCAGATTTTTTGTTAAAGGGGGGACTGAAATACCTCGACACAACAAAAATTCTACCATGCCCATAGTTTTTGTCCTAAAGCAATGAAATTTTGCAAAGTTAATTGTCTTGATATTTTCTATGACTGTGCTATTTGATAAGTAATTTTGTCAACAAATAAAGAAATTACACTACATTGGAATTGTCTCAACATCAAAAAACTTATGTACCTTTTTCTTAGTAACAGTTTGGTGAAGTTTCTTGAAAACAAGTGTACATAAAGTATTAGAATTATGCTATATTTTTTCTTCTATCTCCCTTGAATGATTTTAAAGTATTTTTCAAGGTATGTGAGTTTTTTTATTTCAAATTATTATGTATTTCATGGCACAGTACCTATAAAATCTAAATCAAAAGAAAACTAGCTGCGCCAAAATAATCATTGTGGACTGAAATATGTGTGTACACAATTTCATTGCAATGTCTCAAATAGTTTCCAAGAAAACGGTACACAAGTGTGAAAATTATAAACCTGAGAAAATGAGAAAAGAAAATTTTGTTTTATACAGGGAGTGATCTACATACCTTTAATGCTGCCTAAAACCCACCATAACTGTAGTCAGCTTGTTCTTCCTGGTCAGAAACTAAAGAAACATACCTTCTAAATATTTATAACTATGTTTAGAAATGTAGAGAAACAAGGAATCAAAGCTGATAATCAAGCAAGCAGAAAAAGTGGGCGTGGCATGACAAGTCCTAACTTTTTAATTTATTTGGACCACAAAGAAATTGAATTAGGTTGTGAAACTTTGGGAACATAAACCTGAATGTATTAACAATTAATTAGTGAAATAAAACAAATTAAAAATTCGCCATTTTTAGCCTTTTTAACTTTCAGATTACAACATAGATTTAAAATCTTATTTAGGATTATTCATATCTAATAAATTATAGTCAGGAAATGCTACCATAATACAGTATTGAACCTTTTACTATAAACTAGAATTAATTTTGTCCTACTTTGGAAAAAATAATATTATATACGCATATATGAGGGCCGTTTTTTTTTTTCAACCACCGATAGGCTATAAATAACAGGCAAGTTCATAGAACACAATTATTTTATTGACTGCTTCTGTGGTCGAGTGGTCAGCGAGCTGACTTCTCACCCGGAGGTCCCGGGCTCAATTCCCGGCTGGGGCGGGGAATTTTTCTTTAACCAGATTTATTCCCTATCCCCCACAGAGTCTGGAAGTATGAAAGTGCGTGTGTATTAGTAATATAATAATGATTAACCTAATGTTCTAACCTACAGTAATACGAGTTGTTTCACAAGCCAAAGCCCCCGATATCACCATTCAAGTTAAAGGGGGCTGTACAAATGAAACAATAAAAAAAAATTGTTTTATTACTAAAAGTTTTGTACACTTATGGTTACTTTTCAACATAATCACCGAAAAGATTGAGACATTTATCGTACCTGTGCACAAGCTTTGAAATGCCCGCTTCAAAAAAATTATTTCAAATGATCATTGACGTTGTTTTGAAGATCTTTGTACTTTACGACGTTTGCGGAGAGCCATTCAAAACAAACGAATAGGAATGCTTACTTGAGGAATTGTGTTGATCCATGACAACGTTCGTCCACACACTGCTGGCACAACCCATCGGCTCCTTGAACAATTTCAATGAGACATTTTCGATCATCCGCCGTACAGTCCTGACCTGGCACCCAGCGACTTTCACCTTTTCCCTGAACTGAAGACGTGGCTAGGAGGGCAGCACTTTCAAAACAACGAAGATCTTCAAAACAACGTCAATGCTCATTTGAAATCATTGGCGGCAACATTTTTTGAAGCGGGTATTGCAAAGCTTGTACACAGGTACGATAAATGTCTCAATATTTTCGGTGATCATGTTGAAAAGTAACCACAAGTGTACAAACCTTTTAGTAATAAAGTAATTGTTTTCTATTAACTTTCTTTTATTTATAGCCTATCGGAGGTTGAAAAAAAAAACGGCCTTCATAGTAAGATGAAACACCACTCGTGCAACTACTACAGAAAATCTTCGTGTAGCATCCTTGGAAGACGTTTAACTTAAATACCAATTTTGGTATTCATACGACTTTTCGTTTTTGAGTTATTGCTTTTACAGACACATGGACCGTTTTCTAAAAATGCTCTTTGCCTACAGGAGACGTAAAAGGTGCAGTTATAGTGAGTTCTCGGTAATGAATTTTTGGGTGGAATGCAATACCTTCTCTACCTATGTACGAAGTAGAGAAATTAATAAGTACGAGGCTTTACTACCGAAATGAAACCCAGGTGTTCGAATCCTTTCCAATGTCACGCCCAGGACGTCGTCCTTGACGTAGAGGGCGTCACTGCGCCGAATGTCTTTTGTCATGGCATTTGTTCCAATATTTCGTGAATCCCCGCCAGGTTCGATTGAACTCCTTTATTGCTTTACCATATAAGGCGTCTGTTCCTCCGATTGGACGTGATTCCTCTAGGCAACACAATTAAGTGCCAACATTTCACCATATTTTCTGCTGTTTTTTGGCTATTTCCAGGGAACGGAGGGGGCGTTACCACCTCCAGAAGGAGCGGGTGAGGTTAAGAAACCGCAGATGGAGCCGTGGTAACTCAACATCACTCTGAACCATCCGTTTCTATACTTTCCTTATCACGTGCTATGTGCAAAGTAGTTGGAGCAGATACCTGGGCTGTCCTTTTTTTACTTCCTCTACACGTAATATGTACATAGTGCAAAGAGAAGGTATTTGTATTACACCCAAAAATTCCATACCGAGATTTCACCGGAAATATAGGTTTTGGGTCCCCTTGAATCCAAATGTGTGTGTGTCTGTGAACAGCATCGCTCGAAAACGAAAATACATTTAAATACCAAACTTTGTATTTAAGTTTGGTATCTTCCAAGGATGCGACATGAAGATTTTCAAGAAAATCCCCCCACCCCAATTACGGTTTACATTTTCGAAAATTTTTATTTTCTCAAAAATGACTCAAACGATTTTATTTAAAATATCGTATATTAAAGATATTTAACTGACAAATAAAATGTATATCTTGAATTTTCTGAGAATAGCCTCTAAAGACTACTTTATTCTGGATGAATTTTATGGGTAACTAAGAGATGTACAAAAATTTATCACACAAAAAATGGAGATCATGTTAAAACACACAATTTATGTTATATACATTTTTTTCATGGAGTTGATCGTTTTTTAGATATTCCTCGTTTTTGGTTTCAGCTTTAAAAGACATACTTTTCTCATACATGAATTTGTTAACTCGTGTCCATACAAACAAAGGAACTTGAGTCACACGGCAACCAGCTTTTGACTATCACTTTAACCCATGGTACTCCCTTATTTCGCTTCTACTTGCAAGAAAGCAAGTAATACGACTGTTTCTGCTGAATCCTTCTCGTTTAGCGTGAAGTAAATAGAAGCATAAGCTTTTTAACAATACTTTATTGCAGAGAAAGTTATGTGAATGGAACACATCAGATTTTTCAACCTGCAATGAAGGATAAGATGAAACTATGCTACAAAGAGCTCAATCGAAATAGCTACAACAAGATATAAAAATCTGATGTGTTCCGTTCACATGACTTTCTCTACATCTCTGAAAAACTACAGTTAAAAAGCTTATGCATCTATTTACCTCATGCTAATTGAGAGAAAAAAAAATTAGCAGAAATTGTCTTATTACTTGCTTCCTTGTAAGTAGAAGTGAAATAAGGGAGTAGCATAGGTTAAAGTGAAGTCAAAAGCTGGTTGCTGTGTGGCTAAAGTTCCTTTGTTTGTATGGACATGAGTTGACAAATTCCTGTATGAGAAAAGTATAAGTTTTTCATAGCTGAAACCAAAAACAAGGAATATCTAAAAGAACGATCAACTCCATGAAAAAAATGTATACGACATAAATTGTGTGTTTTAAAGTACTCTAAAATGGTGTGTGGTAAGTATTTTTCCATCTCTTACGGTTTAACAATTATACAAAATTTAGTAAAATTGATCCAGAATAAAGTAGTCTTAAGAGGCTATTCCTATAAAATTGAAGATATGCATTTTATTTTTCAGATAAATTTCTTTAATATACGATCTTTTAATCAAAATTGTTAGAGCCATTTTTAATAAAATCAAAATTTTCGAAAAAAGTTCCATGTAAAGGGTAGCTGGGGGTGGGGGGATTTTCTTGAAAGTCTTCGTGTCGCATCCTTGGAAGATATGAAACTTAAATACCAAGTTTGGTATTTAACGGTCTTTTCGTTTTTAAGCAATGCTGTCCATAGACACACACACACGCACATACACACGGACCTATTACTGAAAATTTTTGTTTTTGGATTCAGGAGGTCCTAAAACATGTATTTCCGGTGAAATCTCGGTATCAAATTTTGGGTGTACATAATACGTATAGAGAACGTAAAAAAACAGTGGCCAATACGTAATCGTGTTAAAATAACCCAGGGTATAGGGAACTCCTTCGCCTTCCTAAGCTTGATGTCGCGAAGAGCGGACCACTCTCCATGCCAGCACGATATTACCGCTCTTCGTACAAGTCTAAAATCTTCGGCCGTGACTAAGTTAGTGGTAACACTGGGCCCAGATGATACCTTCTTTGCCACCAGTTCATTCCCTGGATGCCAACGTGCCCAACCGGATGACGGTACACTTCGCAGTAAAACTGAGTACGCCGTTTCTCGTTGTCATGGATCAAAACAATTCCAGATGACAGCATACACCTTCTTTTGCTTTACATGCCTCTCTGCAGGTGACGTAATGTCTGGCTGGGATCGTAGTCCCTGGCTCCATAAATTCCACAAGCAACGCGCCTTTCTGATTCCAGAAAACAGTAGCCATGGTCTTCCTGTTGTTGAGCATTTTTTATACTTTTTTGGGTTTTTGCGCGATATGTGTGAGCATTCATTGTTTAGATTGTTCTGGATTGTCATAAAGAACCCATGTTTCATCCCAACGTGGAAGGTCTTCCAGTTGCTGAACATTTTTTGACCTTTTGAGGTTTTTTGCAAGGAATGTGTGATTATTGTTTTGATTATTCTTTGGATTCTGATTGTCATAAAGAATCCATGTTTCATCCCAGAAAACTGTGGTCATGACCTTCCTGTTGCTGATTGTTTTTTGACCCTTTTGGATTTTTGCGGGGAATGTGTGTGCATCCATTGCTTTGATTGTGAATTGTCATAAAGTATCCACGTTTCATCCCAGAAAACATTTGTCATGGTCTTCCTGTTGCTGAACGTTTTATGTGGGGTTTTGTTTGGATTGTGATAAAGAGCCCAAGTTTCATCCCCCGTCACAATGGGGCTAAAACACTATTCCCTTCATCGGCGCAGCCTGTTGATCCACGTCAACTTTCATCTTTTTCGGTAGCTGAAACAAGGTCTGCGAGGGCTGCACTTTCGCACCAATGGAGAACTTCAAACCTGGATCCATACGCTGGCGGCTACTTTTAACGATGCGATAAATGCATTTTTATCAACATATAATATAAATTTTGAGCACCAAAAAATTCTCTTCAACCTAAATCAATATATTTAATTGAATCCAATCCTATTGTTAAAGGTTTATATCTAACTCCCTTAGTAAAAATCTTAATCTTCTTGGCGACTGCGTGGAGAAGTACCTGTAATTGTGCTTGACTTCTGGTAATAAAATCATCTTGTGATTCATATTTGTCTTTCTGTTTTGCTCCATCGAAAGTTAAAATAATAATAATAATAATAATAATAATAATAATAATAACCCTCGTATTTCATCCACTTGAACTAATATTTATATCCCTATCCCATAATTACCGACATTTTGTGAATTGTACTCCATTTTGTATAAAGAGTTTCTAAAAATACTTTTACAAAATGTTGGGACAGGTTCCTTACATCAAAACAAGAACAAAATGTTTATATAAACATCCATCATTCCAAAGCCCTTCCTTCTCGATTTATTGGTGTTCAAAATGCTATTAATCAAAACGTTTTAAAGTGACACATTATTCTATTTTTTACGTTGTCAGCTTGTTAGGAGGAGTTCCACATAAGCAACACTTATATTAAATGATCCAAAAGTCCTCCTCTTGCGTCTAGACACGCATACGCTCGTCGAAGCATGGACTTTCAAATACTCCCAGTCTGTATCGTATAATTTCGCAGAATTACATGCCACGTAGATTAAGTTTCCTCATCTAGAATGTCTGCTGTATAAGCCAATGGTTTAGGGTCTCCCCAAAAGATAAAAATATGATGTGTTCCACTCACATGACTTTCTCTACATCTCTGCAACAAATTATTGTTAAAAAGCCTACGCTTCAATTTACTTTATGCTAATCGAAAAAAAATAGCAGAAAAAGTCTTATTACTTGCTTCCTTATAAGTAGAAGCGAATACCCTAGGTTAAAGTGAAGTCAAAAGCTGGTTACTATGTGACTGAAGTTCCTTTGTTTGTATGGACAGGAGTTGACAAGTTCCTGTATGAGAAAAGTATACATTTTTCTAAGCTGAAACCAAAAACAAGGAATATCTCAAAAACTATCAACAAGGAAGCAAGTAATAAGACTATTTCTGCTAATTTTTTCTCAATTGGCATGAAGTAAATAGAAGTCATGTGAATGGAACACATCAGATGCTTTTCTTGCTTCAATGTCAAGAATCCATTCCTAAACGTTGCAACAGAATTTTTTAATCATCCTACATAAAGTTTTCAGTTGGTTTTGGAGACACAATTTAGACATTAAATTTGTGCAAACCTCACTGCTATGAGTGTCGTTGGGAAAGCACAGTTCTTCCAGGAACTTGCTGAATTGAGGGGAATGTCTGAAGTTAGACCTTGACATTTGTCTTGGCTAAAACGGTCAGCACACATTGCAGCGATCTCTGTATCCGATAGGACACAACAATACCTGCACAAGCACAGAGGAAACAATATTATTGTAATGCTATTTTTACTTTCTCTACACGCACTACGTCCATAGGTATTGCACTCCACCCAAAAATTCCATACCGAGATTTCACCTGAAATATAGGTTATAGGGTCCCCTGTAAAAAAAAAAAAAAAAAAAAAAAAAAAAAAAAATGTGTGTCTACGTGTGCTGTGAACACGATAACTCAAAAACGAAAATTCGGTAAAATGCCAAACTTGGTATTTATGTTTAGTAAGTTCTAAGGTTGCGACACGAAGATTTTGAGAAAATCCCTCCACCCGCAACTACGCTTTACATGGAACTTGTTTCGCAAATGTTGATTTCCTCAAAAAATGGCTCTAACGATTTTGATTAAAGTATCGTATATTAAAGATATTTATCGGACAAATAAAATGTATATCTTGAATTTTCTGGTAATAGCCTCTGAAGACTACTTTATTCTGGATACATTTTATGGAATTTTGCATCACTGCAAAAATGTAACAGATGGACAAAAACTTAACAGACAACAAATGTGGAGCACATTAAAACACACAATTTACATTATACACTTTTTCGTGACGTTCATCCTTTTTTAGATATTCCTTGTTTTTTGGTTTCAGCTTTGAAAAACTTATACTTTTCTCATACAGGAATTTGTCAACTCCTGTCCATACAAACAAAGGAACTTAAGTTACATAGCAACCAGCTTTTGACTACCACTTTAACCTATGGTACTCCCTTATTTCGCTCCTACTTACAAGGAAGAAAGCAATAAGACTATTTCTACTAATTTCTACTCGATTACCATGAAGTAAATAGAAGCATAAGCTTTTTAAGAATAATTTGTTACAGAGATGTAGAGAAAGTCATATGAATGGTACACATCAGATTTTTACTTTCTCTACACATACTACGTACTAGTGTATTCCACCCAAAAATTCCATACCAAGATTTCAACGGAAGTACACGCTTAAAGGTCCCCTGTATCCAAAAAATCTTGTGTTTCATTCACAGGGCTTTCTCTACATCTCTGTAACAAATTATAGTTACAAGCTTATTCTTCTATCATCTTCATAGTAATCCAAATAAACATTAGAAAGAAAATAAAGTGGTTCGTGTTGAACTATGTTTTCCACAGACACACACGGGTGTTTTTTGGATGCTGGGGGACCCAAAACGTGTACTTCCGGTGAAATCTTAGTACCGAATTTTTGGGTGCATTAAAATACCTTCTCTATACACTATATACATAGTACGTGTAGAGAAAGTAAACAGAATTTTAGAATAATTCCGTGTGTGTATGTGTGACTGTAAACAACGGAAAGTCGATAAAATGATTTAAGTTGAGTATCTTTGAAGGATGCGAGAGGGAGAAAAACGGCCAAAATACCCTTTAAATGGAAAACAATTCAGATAATTTTTATTTGCTCTATACGTACTATGTGCAACAAATCTGATATGCTCCATTCACATGACTTTCTCTACATCTCTGTAACAAAGTATTGTTAGTAAGCTTATTCTTCTATCTATTTAATACTAAAACATTAGCAGAAACGGTCTTATTACTCAGTCCCTTTATAAGTAGAAGATAGTTAAATATTTTAGTATTTTAAAGGGAAATTAAGTATTTTAAAAACAGTAAGCACTACAAAATGTTATATGACAAAAATTATGTGTTTTAAAGAGATCTAGTAGTAAATAGTAAGTTTTGTCTATCCCTTACGGCTTACCAGTTATCCAGTCACCCAGCATGAAGATGTCTTCAGAAGTTATTCCCAGAAAGTTCAAAATATACATTTTATTTGCGATGTAAATATCTGTAGCATACGGTATTTTAATCAAAATCTTTCTGTCCACAGAAACACACACAGACACACACACACACGGACCTTTTTCTGAAAATGCTTTTTTTGGATTCAGGGGACCCAAAACATGTATTTCTGGTAAAATCTCGGTATCGAATTTTTGGGTGGAATGCAGTATCTTCTCTATACACTACGTATATAGTACGTATAGAGAGAGTAAAAATCTACCCAAAATAATTTGTTTTTCTATCATTTTACTTTTTCTACACGTACAACGCGTAGTGTATAGGGAAGGTATTGCATTCCACACAAAATTTTGATCCCGAGATTTCATCGCATATATAATTTTTAGGCTCGAGTGTATCAGTTAAAAAGAATTTTTAGAATAAGGTCCATGTGTGTGTGTGTGTCTTTGAACACAACTCAAAAAGGAAAAGTCAGCTAAATACCAAACTTGGTATCTAAGTTAAGTATCTTCTAGGGATGCGACATGAAGATTTTGAGAAAAATCCCCCATCTCAAACTACCCTTTTCATGGAAAAAGTTCGAAAATATTTATCTTCTCAAAAATTGCTCCTGCAATTTTGATGAAAATACCGCATATTAAAGATATTTACATCACAAATAAAAGTTATATCTTGAATTTTCTGGGAATAGCCTCTGAAGATCTCTTTGTTCTGAATGAGTTTTCCTGAATTTTGCATGCTAGTAAACCTTAAGTGATAGGCAAAAATTTACTGTACAAAAACATGTATATCTTGTTTGTTTTTGTTTGTTTGTTTGTATTTTTGGTAGTATAACGTCCTTTAACCTGGTTAGTCATATAGGACGATGAATGAAATTGGTGAAAGGATGCTCAAATGATCTCAAGGTCCATGGAGCGTAGATCTTGTTAAAGAACACAATTTATGTCATATACATTTTTCATGCGGAAACTCTTCAACTTCTGGCCACGCAAAGAAACGGATTTCAATCCCTAGCAATCACTTTCAAAACATTTGACTATCACTTTATGCTAGTGTTTTCCCTTAAGACCGTTTCTGTTAATGCTTATCTTGATTACCATGTATCAGATAGAAGAATAAGCTTATTAATAATACTTTGTTAAAGTCTGATGTGTTCCATTCACATGACTTTCTCTATATCTCTGTAACAAATTATTGTTAAAAAGCTTTATTCTTCTATTTGCTTCATGCTAATCGAGAACAAATTAGCAGAAATAGTGTTTTACTTGCTTCCTTGTAAGTAGAAGCGAAATAAGGGAGTACCATAGGTTAAAGTGATGGTCAAAAGCTGATTACTATATGACTGAAGTTCCTTTGTTTGTGTGGACAGCAGTTGACAAATTCCTGTATGAGAAAAGTAAAAAGCACTATCTAAAACGATCTTTACCACGAAAAAAAATGTATATAACATAAATTGTGTATTTTAACATGCTCTACATTTGTTGTGAAGTAAGTTTTTATCTATCTCTTACGGTTTAACAGTTATGCAAAATTCCGTAAATTTCATCCAGGATAAAGTAGTCTTCAGAGGCTATTTCCAGAAAATTGCAGATATACATTTTATTTGTCAGGTAAATATCTTTAATATACGATATTTTAATCAAAATCGTTAGAGCCATTTTTGAGAAAATACAAATTTTCGAAAAACGTTCCATGTAAAGGGTAGTTCCGGGTGGGGGGATTTTTCTCAAAATCTTCGTGTCGCATCCCTGGAAGATACTAAACTTAAATACTAAGTTTGGTATTTTACCAACTTTTCGTTTTTGAGTTACCGTGTTCACAAACGCGGACACACACACACGGACCTTTTTCTGAAAATAGTTTTTTTGAAACAGGGGACCCTAAAACATATATTTCCGGTGAAATCTCAGTATCGAAATTTTTGGTGGAGTGCAATACCTTCTCTATACACTATGTACATAGCACGTATAGATAAAGTAAAAAGATATAGAGAAAAAGCATGTGACTGGAAGACATAAGATTTGTTTAAGGACCTATCTTATTTTCATTTAAGATCCAGCATTATAAACCTGGGCAGTATGGAATAAATGTATTGACCTCTTATCACGTCGCGCTTGAAAACTGGGCTATGAATTTCGACATTTTATATAAATGGTCAAAAAACTACGGTCGAAAATGCTTTTATTCCGTTGAGAAGTACTGCTTCAGTATAACAGTATAAGATGCTGTTCTATACGAGCGTTTAAATCTCCTGTTAATTCATTTTTTTGTTTCCTTTTTTAACGATGATAACAGTATCGAACTTACAAGCAATTCTTGACTATACATAAATGGTATCATACGCAGTTAATGAATATTATTTATAAAACAATTCTAAAAATTTAGAATTTTTTTTCTTTTTTTTTTTTAAAGCTTAACGCCCTTTAACGTGGTGTTGGTCATACCGGACGATGAATGAAATTGATGAAATGATGCTCAAATGATCTCGGGGTCGATGGAGCTTAAAGTTACTTTAACCTGGTTGGTCATATCAGACGATGAATGAAATTGGTGAAATGATACTCAAATGATCTCGGGGTCCATGGAGCTTAAAGTTACTTTAACCTGGTTGGTCATATCGTACGATGAATGAAATTGGTGAAATGATACTCAAATGATCTCGGGGTCCATGGAGCTAAAAGTTACTTTAACCTGATTGGTCATACCGGACGATATATGAAATTGTGAAGTAATACTCAAATGATCTTGGGGTCCATGGAGCTTAAAGTTACTTTAACCTGGTTGGTCATATTGGACGATGAATGGAATTGGTGAAATGATACTCAAATGATCTCAGGATCCATGGAGCTTAAAGTTACTCGACATTCGTCTTCTCAGAATAAGGGAAAACACCGAGAAAAAAAAAACCCTCATCCGAGGAACTCAGCCTAAGCGAGATTCGAACTCACGACCTTTTGAATGTGAAGCAGACACGCTACCACCACACTACCCAGGTGGACTGGATAGGTAATTAATCAGGAAAATAAGTCCTTTAATGCAGTCTTTGGTGCCTTGTATTTATGTGTTGATTAACATTGTAGTTTCCAAGTTGTCGTGCTGCTGGGTTTGGACTCAGTTGAATATGTTGTGGTAGAATATGTTGTGAAATGTATTGTCGCAAGTAAGGTGCAGACAAGTCCTCGTGGATCTGTTTAGTTGTGGTATACCAGGCGTCACCGTGAATATTTCTTAAAACTGTATTTTGTGCAACCTGCAGTGGCTTTAAAGTTGAATCCTCCATGTAGGGTTCATTCCCTAAGGTGCAGCACCATCTCGTAGCAGAAACTGTCATGTAAAGATTTACTACTTCGCCGCTAGGTTGTGTTGAAGGACATTCTTACGCCTTCCACCAGCCTCGGTGGCTTAAAAAGGCTGCTCCTGCTGGATTTAAGAGATGTCCTATCTTGCCAATGTTAAAGTTTGACACGTTATCTCAACAACTATTTAACATAACGAGCTACATTTCTCAAGATATATTCATCAATACCTTTACTCTCGATACTTGAAAAACAGAATACTTCTGTTCATTAGAAGCAAAGGTGTGATTTTTACTTTCTCTACGCGTACTAAGTACATAGTGAATAGAGGGGGATAGTAATATAACCAAAAATTTATTTCCGAGAAATTCATTTCACAAAATATGTAGATCACGTTATAAACACACAATTTATGTCACATACGTTTATTTTTACTTTCTCTACACTTACTATGTACATAGTGTATTGAGAAGGTATTGCACTCCACCCAAAAATTCGATACCGAGATTTCACCGGAAATTTATGTTTTAGGGTCCCCTATATCCAAAAAAAAGTATTTTCAGAAAAACGTTTGTGTGTGTGTGTGTCCGTGTGTCTGTGAACACGATAACTCAAAAACGAAAAGTTGGTAAAATACCAAACATGGTATTTTAGTATCTTCCAGGGATGCGACACGAAGATTTTAAGAAAAATGCACCCACCCCAAACTACCCTTTACATGGAACTTTTTTCGAAAATTTCGATTTTCTCAAAAATGGCTCTAACGATTTTGTTTAAAATGTCATATATCAAAGACATTTACCTGACAAATAAAATGCGTATTTTGAATTTTCTGGGAATAGCCTCTGAAGAGTACTTTATTTTGAAGAATTTTTAGGTAATTTTGAATAACTGCTAAACCGTAAGAGATTGACAAAAACTTACTGCACAAAAAATGTGGAGCACGTTAAAACACACAATGTATGTTGTATACACTTTTTTTCATGGAGTTGATCGTTTTTTAGACATTCCTTGTTTATGGTTTTTGCTATGAAAAACTTGTACTTTTCTCATGCAGGAATCTTCAACTGCTGTTCCATAGAAACAAAGGAACTTCAGTCACATAGCAACCAGCTTTTGACTATCACTTTAACCTATGGTACTCCCTTATTTCGCTTCTACTTACAAGGAAGCAAGTAATAAGACTATTTCTGCTATTTTTTTCTGATTAGCATGAAGTAAATAGAAGCATAAGCTTTTTAACAATGATTTGTTGCAGAGATGTAGGGAAAGTCATGTGAATGGTACACATCAGATTTTTTTTTTTCGTTGCATTAACCATTTCAGATATTATTCCTTTTTATTTGTTTCAGATTTAAAATACTAACTTTTTCACACTGAAAGTTGTAAACTCCTGGCCTAGGATAGAAATGGATTTCAACCACATGGCAACCAGTTTTTAAAAGATATGAATATCGTTTTAGCCTAGTGTATTCCCATATTTTCATTCTACTTACAAGGAAACAAGAAATTAAGACAATTTCTGCTAGTGTTAATGTCGATTATCATGAGGTAGATAGAAGAATAAGCTTTTTAACAATAATTTGTTATAGAGATGTAGAGAAAGTCATGGGAATGGAACACATCAGATTTTTTTTAATTTTATGTTTAAAGGCTATTTCTGAAGAAGTAACATTTTCTGAATAAATGCCCAATTATCTCAGAAACTAATAGATGCTAAGCGCTGAATTTTTTACTTCACATTTGCACCTCAATAAGCTTTACTTTAACGAAAACGTTTCTATGTATATGAATTAGTTATTTTTACTTTCTCTACACTTATTATGTACATAGTGTGTAGAGGAGGTATTGTATTGCACCCAAAAATTCAATACTGAGATTTCACCGCAAATATATGTTTTGAGTACCTTGAATCCAAAAAAATTTTTTTAGAAAAATGTCCGTGTGTGCGTGGGCAGCGTAGTGAAAAACGAAAAGCGTTAAATACCAAACTTGATATTTAAGTTCAGTATATCCCAAGGATGTGACATGAAGATTTTCAAGAAGATCCTCCCATCCCCAACTACCCTTTACATGGAAACAATTATGAAATTTTTGATTTTCTCAAATCGGCTCTAACGAATTTGATTAAAATCTCTTATATTAAAAATGTAGAGCACGTTAAAGCATACAATTTGTCATATGTATTTTTTTCGTGGAGTTGATCGTTTTTAAGATATTCCTCATTATAGGTTTCAGCTTTAAAAATGTATACTTTTCTCATACAGGAATTTGTCAACTCCTGTTCATACAAAGGAACATCAACCAGCTTTTAACTATCACTTTAACCTATGGTACTCCCTTATTTCCCTTCTACTTACAAGGAAGCAAGTAATAAGACCATTTCTGCTAATTTTTTCTGATTAGCAGGAAGTAAATAGTAGCATAAGCTTTTTAACAATAATTTGTTGCAGAGATGTAGAAAAAGTCATGTGAATGAAACACATATTTCTTGTAGAGTTAACCGCTTTTGTGATATCCCTTCTTATTTGTTTCATTTTTAAACTAATTAACTTTTCTCTAACGGGAGCACGCAAAGAGAATCTAACCTCAATTGTTTCACACATCGACCAGCTTTTAAAATATGTGACTGTCAATCTAGTGTGTTCCCTTATTTTCCTTCTGCTTACAAGGAAGCAAGTAATAAAACCAATTCTGGTAATATTTATCTAAATTAGTATGAAATAGGTAAAAATATAATTCTTGTAAGAAACATTTGCATGCGGAACAGCTAGACATTCAATTTTATTATTCTTGACGTTGCTATACATGTACATGTCTTTGGTAATAACAAATCTACCTACCTGCCTGCAACTATCTATGTCAGTAAATCTATCTATCTCTCTAGCTATCTGTCTCTCTATCTATCTGTCTAACCGTCTAACTAATTATCTATATTCAAAATCTTCTCGGGCTTCTAGCCAGGTAAAAACTTGGCTTGACACCAACGTTTCGAAGAAGTGCATCTTCCTCGTCTTCAGGGTGAACTGTCAAGCCAAGTTTTTACCTGGCTAGAAGCCCGAGAAGATTTTGAATTAACACGTCGCCAGGAAAGCTTCAGTTCTTATTTTAATTATCTATATATTTATCTGTCTATTTATCTCTCTCTGGTGATGTATCTATCTATCTATCTGTCTCTCTATCTGTCTGACTGTCTACCTATCTATCTAATTATCTATCTGTATATCTAATTATCTATATGTCTGTCTATCTATACGTCTGCCTATTTACATATCTATCTATCTGTATATCTATTCACCTGTCTATCTAATTATCAATATGTATATCAATATATCTGTCTATCTATATCTCTGTCTGTCTATCTATCCATCCATCTGTATATCTATCTGTCTATCCGTCTATCAATCTATCTGTCTATCTATTTAGCTTCTGTCTCTGTCTGTCTATCTCTTTGTCTGTCTGCCTATTTATCTATCTATCTATCTATCTATCTATCTATCTGTCTATCTCTCTAGAAAGTAGATCCCGGGCTTATAGGCCGTGGTCGAGTCGATAGGGTACCATGTGACGTTTTGTCCACAGCTCCGTTGGTCGAAACGTCAGATGGGAGTCATATTCTCTGAAGATGCCCAACGGAGCTATGGTCGAAACGTCAGATGGGACCGCATCGATGACCACGGCCTACAAGGCCGGGCTCTACTTTCTATTGGATTAACGCCAGCCGTGAAAGTCTAAATGTAATATCTATCTCTCTGTCTATGTATCTATCCATCTATCTATCTGTCTGTCTGTCTTTCTGTCTATCTAACTGTCTGTCTAATTATCTATTTGTATGCCTATCCACCCATCTATCTATGTATCTATATGTCTGTCTATTTATCTATATTTCTATCCATCTATATGAATGTCTAATTGTCTATCTATCTATCTATCTATCTATATGTCTATCTATCAAAATTTTTAGTCAGTATGTGATGTATAGAACATTTTGAAATGCTTGCTATGTCTGCTAGCTCGCGCACTTTCAGTTGACGGTCTCCAATACAATTTTGTAAATTTTCTTTATAATTTCTGGACTGGCAACCTCATTTGGTAGACCACTGCGATGTTCGTCTTGGCAGCTCGAACGACCACACTTAAACTCTGGCACCCAATATTTCAGTGTTGTAAACGAAGGAGCAGACTCCCCAAAAGTAGAATCTAGCTCAGCTTTAATATTAGTTGGACTAAGACGTTTCAAATGAAAGTATTGTATCACATAACGATGACCAGTTTTATCATCCATGTTCACAAATTCGCTGAGAGCATTCACTAATAATGGCTGCCAAACAAATGATAAACAATGTAAAATCATCGAACTTCAAACTTAAGCTTTCTGAAGAGTAGCCGAGGATGGGGGGGATTTCAAGGGAATTTTCGAGTCGCGTACTCTAAGATAAGAACTTAAATACCAAGTTTGGTGTTTAACGGTCTTTTAGTTTTTGAGCTATGCTCTCCACAGATATACAAACACACTTTTTCTAAAAGTGCTTTTTATATTCAATGTGGACCTCAAAACAAAATTTCCGGTGAATTCTGGGTACTGAATTTTTAATGGAATACAATATCTTCTCTATCCACTATGTAACTTATACATATGGGCTACAGAAAATTAAAATGTCGGTAACATGGGGTAGAGCTTGACGGGGCCCAACCAGAAAGTGACGACGCTTCCACCGCTAAACTTCTGAGCCAAGATGTCACTGTCTTCATGACTGGCAAACTTTTTCCATCCAAAAAGTCATGTACAGTGTCCAAAGTGAAACACCGATTTTTCTGAATTCGTTTATCAACATTTCCTTTCAGCTGCTCCATAACAATTGATGAACTTCCACTCCGGTCTTTATCGTACACACTGCTATGTTCTTCCTTGATTACTCGTAAATTATGTGTCATTTCCTCACTGAAGACACGTTCATTGCATTATCACTATACACTGGCGGTGGAAGAGTATAACATCTGTACCACGTGACAATAAATACCTTGATAGCAATGACGATTACGTTAAGAAATAGAGTAAGGTACTGTAACTTTGTAAATAAAGTTTTGTGTTGATAACTTTTGCTATTGTTTAGTTAGTCAAATCGTCTGTCACTTTCTTGATGACCCTCGTAAATATTGGTTCAAGTTGATGATATGAAGAATGAGGTTGCTATCCAAAGTGAGGGCAAGATCAAAGATGGGTTTTGATACAATATTCAGTAGTACATGATTTGAGCCCGGGTATAACAAAAATCTGATGTATTCACATCACTTTCTCTACATCTCTGCAACAAATTATTGTTAAAAAGCTTATGCTTCTATTTACTTCATGCTAACCGAAAACAAAATTAGCAGAAATAGTCTTATTACTTGCTTCCTTGTAAGTAGAAACGAAATAAGGGAGTACCATAGGTTAAAGTGACAATCAAAAGCTGGTTGATATGTGACAGAAGTTCGTTTGTTTGTATGGACAAGAGTTGACAAATTCTTGTATGAAAAAAGTATAAGCTTTTCAAAGCTGAAATCTAAAACAAGGCATAACTCAAAAACGTTCAACTCCAGGAGAAAAATGTATGTAACATAAACTGTGTGTTTTAAAGTGCTCTACGTTTGTTGTGTGGTAAGTTTTTGTCCATCTCTTACGGTGTAGCAGTTGTATAAAATTCCGTAAAATTCATCCAGAATAGTCTTCAAATACTATTCCCAGAAAATTCAAAATATACATTTTATTTGTCAGGCAAATATCTTTAATGTACGATATTTTAATCAAAATATTTAGAGCCATTTTTAAATAATCGAAATTTTCGAAAATTTTCCATGTAAAGGGTAGTTTGGGGTGGGGCATTTTTCTCAAAATCTTCGTGCCGTATCCGTGAAAGATACTAAACCCAAATACCAAGTTTGGTACTTTACCGACTTTTTGTTTTTGAGTTATCGTGTTCACAGACACACGGACCTACACTCACATATGGTCCTTCTTTCTGAAAATACTTTTTTTATGGATACAGGGGACCCTAAAACATATATTTCCGGTGAAATCTCGGTATCGAATTTTTGGGTGCAATGCAATAGCTTCTCTATACAATATGTACATAGTACGTGCAGAGAAAGTAAAAATTGAGAAGTATTTTAGGAAGCTATGGGATGAAAGCCAGAGGGAGCAGATTTCGGTAACCGTGTGACGACGGTCGACCTTCCAAGGTGAACGGCGACTGTGAGGGCTATGACCGGCGTTTGCAGAACTCATCCTTCGGGTTTTGCCCACCGCCTCCAGCCTCTTTTAGTTTTCTTTTAGCACAAAGCATTTTTATGGCGTTCAAGCTGATGCCAGTGGTGCAGCGACCTCTATGCCTCAATCTTTCATTGCGGTCACATTCGCTTTAAAATAAACCCCAGCTGCAAAATTAACTGTCAAGGAGAATTTTTACTTTCTCTATACGTACTATATACAAGCTGAATACAGAAGGTATTGCACTCACCAAAAAGTTCGATACCGAGATTTCACCGGAAATATATGTTTTAGGGTCCTCTGTATCCAAAAAAAAGTATTTTCAGAAAAAGATCCATGTGTGTGTGTCCGTGTGTCCGTGAACACGATAACTCAAAAACGAAACTAGCATCTTTCAGGGATGCGACACCAAGCTTTTGATAAAAATCCCCCCACTCCAAACTTCCCTTTACATAGAACTTTTTTCGAAATTTTTGATTTTCTAAAAATGGCTCTAACGATTTTGATTAAATTATCATACATTAAAGATGTTTACCTGACAACTAAAATGTATATCTTCAATTTTCTGGGAATAGCCTCTGAAGACTACTTTATTCTGGGTCAATTTTACGGAATTTTGCATAACTGCTAAACCGTAAGAGATGGACAAAAACTTACCACAAAATAAATGTAAAGCACTTTAAAACACACAATTTATGTTATACACATTTTTTTCGTGGAGTTGATTGTTTTTGAGATATTCCTTATTTTTGGTTTCAGCTATGAAAAATGTATACTTTTCTCATGCAGAAATTTGTCAACTCCTTTCCATACAAACAAAGAAACTTCAGTCACATAGCAACCAGCTTTTGACTGTCACTTTAACCTATGGTACTCCCTTATTTCGCTTCTACTTTCAAGAAAGCAAGTAATAAAACTATTTCTTCTAGAATGTTTTCTCGACAGCATGAAGTAAATAGAAGTATAAGCTTTTTAACAAAAATGTATTGCAGAGTTGTAGAGAAAGTAATGTGAATGGAACACATCAGATTTTTAAGTCTATGTTGCAAATCAAGTTGGGACTTTTCAGAGAAATTAGATCGAAAAAATCTGATGTGTTCCATTCACATGACTCTCTATATTCCTGCAACAAATTATTGTTAAAAGGCTTATGCTTCTATCTACTTCATGCTAATCGAGAAAATATCAGCCGAAATAGCCTATTACTTACTTCCTAGTAAGTAGAAGCGAAGTCTGGGAGTACTGTTGGTTAAAGTAATGGTCAAAAGTTGGTTGCTATGTGACTGAAGTACCTTTGTATGGACCTGAAATGTTAAATTCCTATATGAGAAAAGTGTGTTTTTAAAGTGAAACCAAAAAACAAGGAGAAACTCAAAAACGATCAACTCCATGAAAAAATATATATAACATAAATTGTGTGTTTTAAGGTGCTCTAAATTTTTTGTGCTGTAAGTTTTTGTCCATCTCTTACGGTTTAGCAGTTATGCAAAATTCCGTAAAATTCATCCAGAATAAAGTAGTCTTCAGGGGCTATTCCCAGAAAATTCAAGATATACACTTTATTTGTCGTGTAAATATCTTTAATATACGAAATTTTAATCCAAATCATTAGAGCCATTTTTAAGAAAATCATAATTTTCGAAAAAAGTTCCATGTAAAGGTAATTTTGTGTTGGGAGGATTTTTCTCAAAATCTTCGTGTCGCAAGATACTGAACTTAAATACCAAGTTTGGTATTTTAGCTACTTTTCGTTTTTGAGTTATCGTGTTCACAGACACACGGACTTTATGCTAATTAAGTTAAACACTAACAGAAACGATCTTATTGCTTGCTTCCTTGTAAATAGAAGGGAATACGCTAGGATAAAGTGACAGTCAAATGTTTTAAAATATGATTGCTATGTGAAACAATTCAGGTTCAGTTTGATTTGTGTGGTACTGTTTGAGAACAGTTAGGTATTTTAACACTGAAACCAATGACAGGAATGTCTCAAAAACTGTCCACTCCACAAGAAAAACGTTAATGGCATAAAATAGCTGTTTTAACGACATCTACATTTTGTGTCTTTTAAGTTTTTGTCTATCTCTTGCGGTTTAACTGGTATGCAAAACGGAGCCAGAATAAAGAGGTCTTTATTTGTGAGTTAATATCTTTAATATGTAGTATTTTAATGAAATCGTTAGAGCCATTTTTGAGAAAACCTAAATTTTCAAAACATTTTTCCATGTAAAGGGTAGTTTGTGGTGGGGCAATTTTTTTTATATTACGTTTGGTTTATAACAGTCTTTTTGTTTTTGCCCACAGACACACACACATACATAGAGGATATTTTCCTAAAAACGTTTTTCTTTTAAATCAGAGGGTCCCAAATAATACATTTCCGGTGAAATCTCGGCATGGAATATTTGGGTGCATTACAATACCTTCTATATACATTAGGTACATAGTCCGTGTAGAGAAAGTAAAAGTGAAAATAATACGGCCGATATTCTTTACGCTAAATGAATTGTTGCGCGCAGATAATTGGCGAAGTTCAACATCAGCAGCTGTAACATAGTTTTTAGAAAGAGAGCAAATATTCATTTCTATTAATTTTGTAATATTTACTCTAACTACCACGTACACAGTTGGAAGAGCAGATATTGCAATTCACCCAATAATTTGATACCTAATTTCATTTTAAATGCAGGTTTTGAGGTCCTATGAGTTAACGAAGACCTATTTAAAACGAACCGTGTGTCTGTGAACTGTACAACTGAAAAACGAAAAGTCGTTTAAAGACCAAACTAATACTTAGGTTTACCAACTTTCACTTATGCGGATTTTCAAATATATGTGGAACGTTTTCGGAAATTTAATTTTCTCAAAATTGGCGTCAAATTTTGATTAAAATATCATGGTTATGTACAATGGAGTTCCATGCTGGGACCCAAAAAGGGTTAATCAAATTGATTCGCTGGTAAAGATACAGAGAAGGGCTGTAACATTCAGGTGAAGATTTTGGGCTTACGAAAGTGGAACAGAATAAATGGGAGCCGCTAAAACACAAAGGTTAGTAGCACTTTTTAAAGCTTATACTGGTTTAAATTGACGTTAGATAGAGCTTAGGAAATACGGACGAAAACATCATTTGTATACAATTAAGGGTAGAAGGTAATGAACCGACATAGGAAAATGTTTCTTTTGTTAATAGGACCACTGAAGAAAGTAATGAACTGACTGCCTCCGGAGGTCCCGGGTTCGATTCCCGGCTGGGGCCGGGAAGTTTTCTTTAACCAGAATTATTCCCTATCCCCCACAGAGTCTGCAAGTATCTATGTGAGAGTGAATGTGTGCGTGTGTGTGTTTGAGGAAATAGTTTAAACCCAACGTAAACCTACAGACAACGAGTTGTTTCTAATTCGAGGCCCGCGATATGACCTTAGATGTTAAAGGGGACTATATAAATGAAACAAAAAACAAAAAAGTAATGAATTGCCTCTGACCTTAAAGAATTTTACGGGTAATTTAAAGAGAATAAATGTTAGATAATTAATTGAAGTAAATATTTTGAAGGATGTGTAACTATTAATGTTGACTCTTCCAAGTAACTGTTTATAAACATGCTGATAATTGACATAAGTATTGCTACACTGAATAATAAGTAGTTATTTCAAAAACCATGTATATATACGCTGATTCAAAAATACGTTTACATTTGCAAATGGATTTCTTACATTGAAACAAGAAAATATGTTCCTATAAACATAAGCTCTTTTTGGTTTTATCACTTTATTAATGAAAGTTGACGTTCAACGGTTTTCCTGGCCCATTCATTTATAGAAAACTTTGGCCTGCGGAGTTAACCTTGTCTTACCACGCTTGTTTACAGCTGTCTTTTGTCAATTAAATAATAAACCCTCCCAGCACGCCTTGCAGGTGCTATCTACAGGGACTTTTCTAGACTTACTAGAAGAAACACGTGGTTAATGAATAATGGAGCTGCAACACATTTTAGTCTCGTTGTTCGAGATGCACTGGCTGATATCTACCATAACACATGGATAGGTAGATGAGGACCAATCCTATGGCCTACGTGTTCCTCCGACCTGAGTCCTTCGGATTTTTCTCTTTGGGGATAGCATTAAACAATATCTGTTTCATGCAGCAGACATTCCGAATGAAGAAACTCTTAATGTGCAAGTCATGAATCTCTGTGAAACCATACGACACCGACAGTGAGTTTTGACAGTGCATGCTTTTGAAACTATTAATGTTGAGGCTTCATAGTTACTGTTTATAAACATGCTGGTAATTGTTATATAGAATAATAAGTAGTTAGGTATTTCAAAAGTAATGTATATATAGTATGTTACTAGTATTAACTGTAAGATTATTATTGTAAGTGAATTTTGTACATTTAACTCTGTCCAGTAGCAGAGTACCCAATTGCAGAGAATAAATAAATACATATTACATTTAATATATTTTCACCACAAATAACGTCATATCTTAGAACTTTCTGGCAAGACCTCGTCATTCTGGATGACTTTTGTACAACTGAGAAATCGTCATGTAAATGTAACACTTAACAATTTTTAATTCAAGATATCACAAAAAAAAATCCGAAATAATCTGTGTATCAAATGTTTGCTAGGAATATGACACCTCTATTTTCTATAGGTAGGTAGAACAAAAAGAAAAAAAAATCTAATGTGTTCCAGTCACATGCCTCTCTCTACCTCTCTGCAACAAATTATTGTTAGAAGCTCATGCTTCTATTTACTTCATGCTAATCGAGAAATTAGCAGAAATAGTCTTATTACTTGCTTCTTTGTAAGTAGAAGCGAAATAAGAGGGTACAATAGGTTAAAGTGATAGTCAAAAACTGGTTGCTATGTGACTGAAGTTCCTTTGTTTGTATGGACAGGAGTTGAGAAATGTTTTTTAAAGCTGAAACCAAAAACAAGGAATATCTAAAAAAGGATCAAATCCACGAAAAAATACATATATAACTTAAATTGCGTGTTTTAATGTGCTCTACATTTCTTGTGTTGTAAGTTTTTGTCCATCTCCTACGGTTT
Organism: Hymenopus coronatus; assembly: GCA_030762935.1. Classification (NCBI taxonomy): domain Eukaryota; kingdom Metazoa; phylum Arthropoda; class Insecta; order Mantodea; family Hymenopodidae; genus Hymenopus; species Hymenopus coronatus. The sequence continues at coordinate 8,059,397 of CM060892.1, forward strand.
AGCAGTTATGCAAATTTCCGTAAAATTCATCCAGAATAAAGTAATCTTCAGAGGCTCTTCCCAGAAAATTCAAGATATACACATTTTTTATCAGGTAAATATCTTTCATATGCCATATTTTAATCGAAATTGTTAGAGCCATTTTTGAGAAAATCTAAATTTTCGAAAAATGTTCCAGATAAAGAGTAGTTGGAGGTGGGGTACTTTTACTTTCTCTATACGTGCTATGTATATTGCACTCCACCAAAAATTCGATATCGAGATTTCACAGGAAATATATGTTTTAGGGTCCCCTATATCCATTCCTTGTATTCGTGTCGTGGAACTTTTTTCGAAAATTTTTATTTTCTAAAAAATGTCTCTAACGATTTTGATTAAAATATCGCATATTAAAGATATTTACATGATATTTTGAATTTTCTGGGAATAGCCTCTGAAGACTACTTTAATCTGGGTCAATTTTATGGAATTTTGCATAACTGCTAAACCGTAAGAGATGGACAAAAACTTACCACACAACAAATGTAGAGCACCTTAAAAAACACAATTTATATTATATACATTTTTTTCCTGGAGTTGATTGTTTTTGAGATATGCCTTGTTTTTTTTTTTCAGCTATAAAGACATACTTTTCTCATACAGGACTTTGTGAACTCGTGTCCATACAAACAAAGGAACTTCAGTCGCACAGCAACCGGCTTTTGACTATCACTTTAACCTATGGTACCCCTTTATTTCGCTTCTATTAACAAGGAAGCAAGTAATAAGACTATTTCTGCTAATTTTTGCTCCATTAGATGAAGTAAATAGAATAATTTGTTGCAGTGATATAGAGAAAGTCATGCGAATGGAACACATCAGATTTGTTTTTAAATCTCCTTGTCGCATCCTTGGAAGATACTAAACTTAAGTACCAGGTTTGGTATTTAACAGACTTTTCGTTTTAGAGTTATGCTTTCCACAGACACACATACGGATATTTTTCTAAAAATACTTTTACTTTCTCTACGTACTATGTACATACTGTATAGAGAAGGTATTCTATTGCACCAAAAATTCAATACCGAGAATTTACCGGAAATATATATTTTGAGACCGCTGAATAAAATTAAAAAATTAAAAAACAAAAATTTTAGAAAAATGTCCTTGTGTCTGTGGGTAGCATAGCTCAAAACCGAAAATCTCATTAAATATCAAACTTGCTTCCTAAGTTTAGTATCTTCCAAGGATGTGACACGAAGATTTTCAAGAAAATCCCTTCTTCCTCAATTAACCTTTTGGCTCATACGCTTTTTATTAAAGATATGTACATGACAAATAAAGTGTATATGCTGAATTTTCTGGAAATAGCCTCTGAAGACATCTTTTTACTTTCTCTATACGTACTATGTATATAGTGTATAGAGAAGGTATTGCACTCCACCCAAAAAATCGATAACGAGATTTCACCGGAAATATATGTTTTAGGGTCCCCTGTATCCAAAAAAAAGGATTTTCAAAAAAAGGTCCCTGTGTGTGTCCGTGTGGCAGTGAACACGATAACTCAGAAACAAAAAGTGGGTAAAGTACCAAACTTGGTGTTTAAGTTTAGTATCTTTCAGGGATGACACACGAAGATTTTGAGAAAAATCCCCCCACCCCAAACTATCCTTTACATGCAACTTTTTTCGAATTTCTTTTATTTTCTTAAAAATGGCTCTAACGTTTTTGATTAAAATATCATATATTAAAGATATTTACCTGACAAATAAAATGTATAACTTCAATTTTCTGTGATTAGTCTCGGAAGCTTAGTTTATTCTGAATGAAATTTACGGAATTTTGCATAGCTCCTAAACCGTAAGAGATAAATAAAAACCTACTACACAGAAAATGTAGAACGCGTTAAAACACACAATTTACGTTATATGCTTTTTTCATGGAGTTGATTGTTTTTTTAGATATTCCTTGTTTTTGGTTTCAGCTTTAAAAAACAAACTTTTCTCATATAGGAATTTGTCAACTCCTGTCCATACAAACAAGTCACATAGTAACCAACTTTTTGTTATCACTTTAACCTGTGGTACTGCCTTATTTCTCTTCTAGTTACAAGGAAGCAAGTAGTAAGACTATTTCTGATATTTTTTACTCGGCTAGCTTGAGGTAAATAGAAGCATAAGCTTTTTAATATTATTTTTTGCGGAAATATAGAGAAAGTCATGTGAATGGAAAACATCAGATTTTTTCTGTATGAATTCTCCGGTATTTTGCAAAATCAGTAAACCATTAAGAGTTAAAGAAAAACTTACTTTACAAAAAATGTAGGTCTCATTAAAATACACAATTTATTAATTATTGCATGTACATTTTGTTTTATTTGTTGTTTTTTTGTAGAGTTGGTCGTTTGTTGAGATATTGCTTGTTATTTATATCACTATTTATACTTTTCTCATACGGGAATGTGTCAACTTTTATCATTCAAACAAAGGAATTTAAAAAACATTTGAACACCAGTTTATGCTAGTATATTCCCTTATTTCTCTCCTACTTACAAGCAAGCAAGTAATAAGACCATTTTTGCTTTTCTCGGATATCATGAAGTAAATAGAAGAATAAGCTTTTTGACAATAATTTGTTGCAGAGATGTAGAGAAAGTCATGTGAATGGAACACATCACATTTTTAATTCAAGAGACCTCAAAAACATATATTTCCGGTGAAATCTCGGTATCGAACTTTTGGGTGCAATTCACTATGTACATAGTACGTGTAGAGAAAGTAAAAGTGCATGCTGTAACGCGGGTAAAGTCATTTAGTATATTTGTAATATCCAGTTGCCTGTGACTCAGATCCGTGTGGGTGTAGAGACTCCAGCTGCCATCTAGGGATCAAGAAATGGCGCCGACAACCTTGATCGCGCTCTGCGAACTGCCCCTCAAACATTCACACAACTTAAAGAGGAACGAGATGTGTTTGTCATGTGATACAGTGTGATCCATATAACCATTATAATAAGCCATTATTTCTCTCTGAAACATTGTAGAAATGTGAAATTTGTTTTAATGATCTCAGTGGCTTAGGGAGAATCAACAACAATCATCGATCAATGCCATCTGTTGACTATATTGTAGAAATGTGAAATTTGTTTTAATGATCTCAGTGGCTTAGGGAGAATCAACAACAATCATCGATCAATGTCATCTGTTGACTATATTGTAGAAATGTGAAATTTGTTTTAATGATCTCAGTGGCTTAGGGAGAATCAACAACAATCATCGATCAATGCCATCTGTTGACTATATTGATGAAATTACGAGCATTTTCATGACATTGTTGACAGTGTTTAGTGTGCAGTCATAACAGCAACATGCAGTACTCACTTGGAGAGCGTGTTTTCATTGTTAGGACAAAAGACCTTGGTAACAACACAACGGGAATTTACAAGAGAATTTAATGTACATTCCGTAGCAAGAAAGCTGGTATACCAGTTAGAGAGAGTGGAGAACACAGACCACCACTGAGTGCAGAGACTGTTACAAATATTTGAACAAGGCTAGTGAACTCTCCAAACAAATCGTTGCGTTTTTATTTAACTTTTTGTAACCGTTTAAATGTAGGCACCATAAAAGGCGGTTACATCACCTAAGTAAAGAAAAGTATGGACAAGAAAGAAAATGGAAGATCCCCTAGGCCTCGAATACTCTAATACCATCAGGGTCGAAGAAAACAAGAGTTAAGTCAAGCAAGACTAATAAAAGATTTATACTTGAATGGATACCAGCACACTGCGGAATACAGGGAAATGAAACAGCTGACTTTCTAGCCCAAGAAAGGTAGCAAAATTACATCAAATTCATCTGATCCAATAAGTTAATACTCTACCAAAAGAATCATTATATCAACATATAATAACAAAATTAAAGAAGATAATGTATCACAAACAAAAGGAAAATTTATGTAATAACACAACCAGTATCACGCATTACCAAGAAAATCCTCTGTAGCAATTTTTAGACTCCTAACAGGCCATGACTGTCTCAAGATTGCCATAGTAAGATCTCCTTTCTGTACACTTAAAGAAGATATGGATGGAAACCATCTACTGCGCTGTCCAACCTTTAGTCAACATGATAATATGACATCAAAATACTGGAATGCAAGAGAGCAAATGGCTTCACTGCCAACTGCTCAACATTAGATACCAACCAACCAACAGATCGTTGAGTCGATTGAGCCAGGAATTAAGCTATTCATATGGCGACTGTCCACAATGCCATGAAAATTCTCGTAATTTGGATCGAAATCAACAATATATTCAACAGATGGCATTGATTGGTTGTTGCCATGATTGTTGTCGATTCTCCCTGAGCCGCTGACATCATTAAAACAAATTTCAAAAAGAAATGATGGCCTATTAAAATGTTTCAGGTTTATATGGATCCCACTTTATTACTTTCAGGACTGTTCGGCAGATGAGTCATCAATTCGATTTGTTTAGTGTTCAAATAGTCGGTTGTTAGACGAGATGTGTGATCGCTCGCATCATCTTGACGGTACTTGTTTTTCCTTATTTCACCGAAGACCACAAACATTGTACCATTGAGAATTGACCGTTTTACGTTGCTCTAAAGATACTGTTGCCATATGGCCAGTTTTTTTTTTTTTTTTTTTTTTTTCTGAAAAAACAGGTGATCATTTGTTTCTAAGTGCTTCCATGCGAACGACTTTGTTGTATCTGTTTAATCCTGAGACAGTCGACTGCTGTTTACGTCCCGGATAGTATACATAGCTCCATGATTCGTCAGCTGTTATCCTCCATCCAGCCCACTTCACCAGTAATGTGAACAAAAGCAACAGGATTTGATTGCTTGCTCAACGTTTTACTACTTTTCTCCATCACAAAATAGTTCCTCTTAAATTGCCGAGTGGGTACACAAATATCGTATTATACTATGCATTGTTGCCTAAATAATGTAGTAAATAATTAAAGAACAAAATTTACTGTTTATTTAATCATTATTTCTATATATAACGATGCAGTTCAACGGCTGCTTCTAGTCAGCAAGAAATGGCGGAAGCGTGTTTTATCTAGCTATCCTTACTTCACTGACCATGAAAGTATTCAGAAAGTATTCTTTCGCGAACGTGTACACACCACGTGGTGCTAACCTGGTTCAGCTGCCGTAAAACCGCGTACCTATGTTTGGTAGGAAAAGAAATAACTAGATACTTTCACTGTTCACAGATAATGATCAACTCTATTAAATGTGTAATAAATAAAACACAGTAAACCAGATATGCGAGTCGCTATATATTTAGTACGAAATGTAAAATTATAAAATGCAGACATCTTGTTTTGAATAGTTTGCTGCTGAAGAATTCTATAATTCCGCAACTTTTTTTTTTTTTTTTACTTTCTCTATACGTACTATGTATAGGTATAGTGTATAGAGAAGGTATTGTAATGTACCAAAAAATTCGATACCGAGTATTCACTGGAAATACATGTTTTGAGACTCCCTAAATCGAAAAAAAGCATTTTAAAAAAATGTCCGTTTGTGTGTCTGTCTGTGTGTGTGTGCGTTTCTGTGGACAGCATAGCTCAAAAACCAAAAGTCCGCTAAAAACCAAACTTTGTATTTAGATTTGGTATCTTCCAAGGATGCGACACGAAGATTTTCAAGAAAATCCTTCCACCCCCAACTACCCTTTACATGGAACTTTTTTCGAAAATTTTGGATTTTCGCAAACAATGGCTCTAACGGTTTTGATTAAAATATCGTATATTAAAGATATTTACCTGACAAATAAAATGTATACCTTGAATTTCCTGGGAATAGCCTCTGACGACTACTTTATTCTGGATGAATTTTACGAAATTTTACATAACTGCTAAACCGTAAGAGATGGACAAAAACTTACCACACAGCAAACACAGATCACGATAAAACACACAATTTATGAGATATACATATTTTCGTGAAGTTGATCGTTTTTTAGATATTCTTTATTATTGGTTTCAGCTTTAAATTACTTATACTTTTCTCATACGAGAATTTCTCAACTTTTGTCCATACAAACAAAGGAACTTCAGGTAATAAGACTATTTCTTTTCATTTTTTCTCGATTAGCATGAAGTAAACAGAAGCATAAGGTTTTTAACAATAATTAACAATAACTTTTTCCAGTCATGTGAATGGAAGACGTCAGATTTTTTGCAAATTTTAGCATTCACATATGGACAACCATACACTACGCTTATCTTTAATATAGTGCTACAATGTAGTGACTTACCAGAAGAGCTAATCTGAAGATGGAACTGGTTCCAGTCCTTCAAGATACCAGTCATTTGCAATCCCACTGTCTGAATCGTCACACAGATTCATAATTAGTGGGCCAACGACAACGTACAATTAATATTTCCTTCATTTATTAATATTGTTCAAGAAAAATATTACATATTATAATTTTAGAAGCAACTTCCGTACTTCTAAGTTACAATTCCAAAATCCATGCGCCATTTTCTAGATTAAGTAAAAAAAAATCTGATGTATACCATTCACATGACTTTCTCTACATCTCTGCAACAATTTTTTCTTAAAAAGCTTATGCTTCTATTTACTTCATGCTAATCAGAAAAAATAGCACAAATAGTCTTACTACTTGCTTCCTTGTAAGTAGAAGAGAAATGAGGGAGTATCATAGGTTAAAGTGATAGTCAAAAGCTGGTTTCTATGTGACAGAAGTTCCTTTGTTTGTATGGACAGCAGTTGACAAATTCCTGTATGACAAAAGTATGTTTTTCAAAGCAGAAACCAAAAACAAGGAATGTCTCAAAAACGATGAACTCCACGAAAAAAAATTATATAACATAAATTGTGTGTTTTAACGTGCTCTACATTTTTCGTGTGGTAAGTTTTTGTCCATCTCTTACGGTTTAGCAGTTATTCAAAATTCCATAAAATTCATCCAGAATGAAGTACTCTTCAGACGCTATTCCCAGAAAATTCAAGATATACATTTTATTTGTCAGGTAAATATCTTTAATATACGAAATTTTAATCTAAGTCGTTAGAGCCATTTTTGAGAAAATCAAAATTGTCGAAAAGAGTTCCATGTAAAGGGCAGTTGGGGATGGGGACATTTTTCTCAAAATCTTCGTGTCGCATCCCTGGAAGATACTTAACTTAAATTCGAAGTTATGTATTTTATTAACTTTTCGTTTTTGAGTTATCGTGTTCACAGACACACAAACATGGACATTTTTCTGAAAATACCTTTTTTGGATACTGAGGACCCTAAAACGTATATTTCCGGTGAAATCTCGGTATCGAATTTTTGGGTGGAGTGCAATACCTTCTCTATAAACTATGTACATAGTATACGTGTAGAGAAAGTAATAAAGATTAAGTCATCAATACATTTTGTTCCTTAATCATTACATAGTGTAATACGATATTTCTGAATTCACTGGGCAATTTCAGAGGAACTATTTTGTGATGGAGAAAAGCAGTAAAAGCAATCACAGCCTGTTGCTTTTGTTTACATTACCAGTGAAGTAAGATTGCTTTTAATCATGCAACATAATGGTATTTTATTTGAACAACATTTAGACCTTAGGATTTGCACTATCACATGGTCCAATGGACATCAACGTCTAGATACATTAAAATCACCACATAAAAACACAGCATTTCCTTTACCTTTGTTAGCAAGCGGTAGATAAAGTAATAAGGATACGTTCAGAACTTTGCCAAAGTTCATTTTCTTGTAGAAGTGATCGGAGTGCGCTCTGGCGGACGATCCGGATAACTTGAACTAACCTCTTTTAGGCTATGTCTAGTGGTCAATATAAGAAACAGACAAAGCCTAGGAGAGGCTAAATCAGAGTTTCCAGTCTTCGCAGTCGTCTTCTACCTTCTGCTTGACAGCTGCAACAAGACAAATATTAAATTCTGCACTGTTTATCTTAAACATTACATTTTTGCTTTCTCTACACGTACTATTAGCATAGAGCATAGAGAAGATATTGTATTCCACCCAAAACTTAGATACCGAAATGTCACCGGAAATACACGTTTTAGGATCCCCGGTATCCAAAAGAGCATTTTTAGAAAAGATGTGTCCGTGTGTTTTTGAACACATTAACTCAAAAAACGAAAAGTCGCTAAAATAGCAAACTCGGTATTTAAGTTTAGTATCTTCCAGGGATGCGACACGAGGATTTTGAGAAAAATCCCCCCCCCCCCAGACTACCCTTTATATTGAAAAAAATTCGCATATGTTGATTCTCTCAAAAGTGGCTCTAACGATTTTGAGGATAGTGTCATAAATTAAAAATATTTGCATGACAAATAAAATGTATAGCTTGAATTTTCTGGGAATAGCCTCTGAAGACTACTTTATTCTGGATGAATATTACGGAATTGTGCATAACTGCTAAACCGTAAGAGCCGGACAAAAATTGACTTAACAAAAATGTAGAACTCGTTAAAATTTATGCCATATACGTTTTTGGAGTTGACCATTTCTGAGATATTCCTTGTTAAACTACTTTTCTTACACGGATATTTGTAAACTCCTAACCATGCATAGAAACGGATTTCAACCAGATGGTAACCAATTTTAAAGGATTTGACTGTCACTTTAGCGTGCAGTATTCCCTTATTTCACTTCTACTTACACGCAAGCAAGTAGTTAAGACAATTCCTGCTAAAGTTTATCCCGATTATCATAAAGTAGATATAGATAAGAATATGCTCTTTAGCAATAATTTGTTACAGCGATGAAGAGAAAGTCAAGTGCATAGAGCACATCATGTTTATCTATTTCTTGTTAATAGAAATTTCGTTGTGCGATATAGTAGCGATAGTCAAATGTTTGAAGAGCCGGTCGCTATGCGACGGCTTATACTTTTGATTTCCCAGTTGAGAAAAGTATAAATATTTGAAAAACCAAGGCCATAGCAGGAGATATCTGGGGTGTACCAAGTATGATGCATATTTAACCCACTTTTCGTTTTTGGGTTTACAGAAATCCAGACACAAGACTTTTTCTAAAAGCTGATGTATTCAATTCAAATGACATTCCACACCTGTTCCGCGAACAAACTGTTTTTGCAAAATATTAGTATTTTTATCCACTTCATGTTAATCGAGATACACATTATAGAAATGGTCTTATTACTTAGTTCCTTGTAAGTGGGACACATTTTAGAGAATGCACTATGCTAAAGCGATAGCAATAGTTATTTATGATATAAGAGCGTATTTTGGTTTTTGATTAGAGCGGGAATATTGCGAAACAAGGCGCAGTCCACAATCAAAAGAAATATTTTTTATACCAGAACTTTTTGATATTAAAAAAAAGCAAGGAAAGATGAAGTTAAGTTTGAGTCATTCACCAAGGGTTATTTATTTGGTGGGCGCGATGTTATAGCAGGCCGTGACAAACCAATATTATTGTTGTTCTGATACTATCCTTAGAGCTGCTGCGATGTTATAGCAGGCCGATATTATTGTTGTTCTGATACTATCCTTAGAGCGAAACAATATTTGTCACTTATTGAACATAACATCGTGTTGATGTATACACACTAATATCGCTGCAACAAAATTACTTTAAGACTGCTTCCATGGTCGAGTGGTCAGCGAGCTGACCCGGAGGTTCCGGGTTCGATTCCCGGCTAGGGCGGTGAATTTTTCTTTAACCGGAATTATTCCCTATCCCCCTTAGAGTCTGGAAGTATGAATGTGAGAGTGAATGTGTTTAGTAGTATAAAGTTCTGAACCTACAGTTTCACAAGTGAAAGCCCCCGATATGACCATTGATGTTAATGTTAATGAAGCAACAAAAAAAAAAACAAAAAAAATTACTTTACGCTTGCTACTGCACTTCTTTGCGCGTGGATTCCATCAAAATCAAGTTTGCCATCTGAAATGAGCTCGTAAACTACTCAATTGCACTCGGTGGTAAAAAAAAAAAAAAAAAAAAAAACTTTTAAGTCCGGATGCAATGTCAAACTATTGAAATTCGGTTCTCTTTGTCTTCCCGTATAAGAAAAGTTGAAACAATTTAAAATTGACGCAAAAACAATGAATATCTCGGAAACGGTTAAGTCTAGAAAAATACATCTGATATCAATTGCGTGTTTTAATGAAAAAGTGATTCAGAATGAAGAGGATTGAAAATCCCGAACATCCTTGTAGGATGCTCAACTTAAATATCAAATGTAGTATTTAACGGAATTTTCATTTTTGAACATACACGGAGACGCACACAAACACACACGTACACACGGATCTTTTTCTAAAAATGCTTAATCTGATGAAATCTCAACATCAAATTTTTGGGTGGAATACAATAGCAAAACTCTGATGTGTTCCATTCACATGACTTTCTCTACATCTCTGCAACAAATTATTGTTAAAAAGCTTATGCTTCTATATATTTCATGTTAATCGAGGAAAAATTAGCAGAAATAGTCTTATTCTTTGCTTCCTCGTAAGTAGAAGCGAAATAAGGGAGTAACATAGCTTAAAGTGATAGCCAAAAGCTGGTTGCTATGTGACTGAAGTTCCTTTGTTTGTAAGGACACGAGTGACAAATTCCTGCATGAGAAAAGTAAGTTTATTAAAGCTGAAACCATTACAAGGAATATCTCAGAAATGATTCACTCCACGAAAAAAATGTGTATAACACAAATTGTGCGTTTTAACGTGCTCTACATTTTCTGTGTGGTAAGTGTTTATCCATCTCTTACGGTTTAGCAGTTAAGCAAAATTCCTTAAAATTCATCCAGCATAAAGTAGCCTTCAGAGGCTATTCCCAGAAAATTCTATATATACATTTTATTTGTCAGGTAAATATCTTTAATATACGATATTTTAATCAAAATCAATAGAGCCATTTTTGAGAAAATAAAAATGTTCGATTTTTTTTCCATGTAAAGGATAGTCGGGGTGGGGGAATTTTCTTGAAAATCTTCGTGTCGCAAGTTTGGTATTTAACGGTCTTTTTGTTTTTGAGCTATGATATCCACAGACACACACATACTGGCCTTTTTCCAAAAATGCTTTTTCTGGATTCAGCGGGACCCGGTGAAATCTCGGTATCGAATTTTTGGGTGTCTATACCCTATGTACATAGTACGTGTAGAAAAAGTAAAAATGGCTTTAAAAATTTATTTAACCACCTCAACGCTTTAAAATGTCGTCCAAAATATGTATTACATCCGTCCTAGGAAACTCAAACATTCCAAATATGTAATTTACACTACAGAGAGTTTTTTGCACCAAAACCCAAAAATAAAAAAAATAAAAAATTGACCAAAAATCGGTAAATATAACACATTAGATAGGTTTTAATATTCTGAGAAGTGAAATTCTAAGATCCATTTACCCTAGATTTTCAGCAAACGTGTCATTTGGAGAGAAAATGAGGACGCCCATGAGAGCTTGAGGGCGGCAAAACCAGTAGCTGATATAGGCGTGGGAAACATCTTCATCAGAGCATGATGTCATATCATGTTGCTGGAATTCCCATGTGCCAATATGACATCGCCGTGGAAACACTAGTTACATCATACACGCTGCGTTTCAGCTCCAGTGGACAGAACTTGCTTCTTGTTTCAGTCTTAGCGCCACTACTTCTCTCGTGTCTCTGTTTTATACATTCCTGAAGAATTGTGTGTATACTCTCTGACAAATTATTGTTAAAAAGGTTATTCTTCAATCTACTTCAAGATAATCGTTAGCACAATTCTTTATAAGTAGGAGGAAAATAAGGGAATACACTAGGCTAAACCGACAAAATGTGGTTGCTATGTGATTGAAACACGTTTCTTTATGTGACCTAGAGTTGACAAGTTCTAGTGCGAGAAAAGGATATTTTAAGACTAAAACCAATAACAAGGAATAACTCTAAAACGGTCAACTACACGAAAAAAATGTAAATAATATAAATTGTGTGTTTTAACGTGATCTGCATTTTTTTTATCTTAAATTTTTGTCTATGTCTTACGGTTTTCCAGTTATGCCAAATTCCGCAAAATTTATCCAGAATAAATATGTCTTCAGAGGCTATTCCCAGAAAGTTCAAGATATACATTTTATTTGTCAGGTAAATATCTTTAATATACGTTATTTTAGTCAAAATCTTCAAAACCACTTTTAAGAAAAATCAAAATTTTCGAAAAAAGTTCCATGTAAAGGGTGGGGGATTTTCTTGAAAATCTTCGTGTCGCATCCTTGGAAGATACCAAACTTAAATACCACGTTTGGTATTCAACGATCTTTTCGTTTTTGAGCTATGCTGTCCACAGACACACACACATACACACACACAGACAAGCACACGCACACACATACGGATCTTTTTCTGAAAATGTTTCTTTTTTGAACATGTATTTCCGGTGAAATCTCGGTATCGAATTTTTGGGTGGCGTGCAATATCTTTTCTATACACTATGTATGTAGTACGTGTAGAGAAAGTAAAAAGGTTATTATTCTATCTACTTCCTGATAATCGAGATAAACATTAACGAAACTTCTCTTATTGCTTGCTTTCTTATAAGTAGAAGGGAAATAAGGGAATACACTGGACTAAACCTACAGTCAAATGTTTTAAAATGTGGTTGCTATGTGATTGAAATAGGTTTCTTTATATGACCAAGATTTGACAAGATCCAGTGACAGAAAAAATTATTTTAAGACGGAAACAAATAACAAGGAATAACTCGAAAACGGTCAACTACACGAAAAAAATGTAAATAATATAAATTGTGTGTTTTAACGTGATCCACATTTTTTGTATATTAAATTTTTGTCTATGTCTTACGGTTTTCCAGCTATGCAAAATTCCGCAAAATTTATCCAGAGTAAATATGTCTTCAGAGGCTATTCCCAGAAATCTCAAAATATACCTTTTATTTGTCAGGTAAATATCGTTAATTTACGTTATTTTAATCAAAATCGTTAGAGCCACTTTTAAGAAAATCAAAATTTTGGAAAAAAGTTTGAAGTAAAGGGTAGTTGGGGGTTGTTCCAGCGATATTAGTGTGTATACATCAACACGATGTTATGTTCAATAAGTGACAAATATTGTTTCGCTCTAAGGATAGTATCAGAACAACAATAATATTGGGCCCGCCTGGGTAGCGTGGTGGTAGAATGTCTGCCTCACGTTCAAAAGGTCGTGAGTTACCCGGGTAAAGTTTTTTTCGGGGTCTTCCCTTATCCTGAGAAGACGAATGTTGAGTAACTTTAAGCTCCATGGACCCCGAGATCATTTGATCATCAATTTCATTCATCGTCCGATATGACCAAACCAGGTTAAAGGACGTTAAACTACAAAACAAAAAAAAAAAAAAATAATAATAATAATAATAATAATAATAATAATAATAATATTGGTTTGTCATGGCCTGCTATAGCATCGCAGCAGCTCTAAGGATAGCATCAGAACAACAATAATATTGGTTTGTCACGGCCTGCTATAACATCGCAGCAGCTCTAAGGATAGCATCAGAACAACAATAATATCGGCCTGCTATAACATCGCAGCAGCTCTAAGGATAGCATCAGAACAACAATAATATTGGTTTGTCACGGCCTGCTATAACATCGCAGCAGCTCTAAGGATAGCATCAGAACAACAATAATATTGGTTTGTCACGGCCTGCTATAACATCGCAGCAGCTCTAAGGATAGCATCAGAACAACAATAATATTGGTTTGTCACGGCCTGCTATAACATCGCAGCAGCTCTAAGGATAGCATCAGAACAACAATAATATTGGTTTGTCATGGCCTGCTATAACATCGCAGCAGCTCTAAGGATAGCATCAGAACAACAATAATATTGGTTTGTCACGGCCTGCTATAGCATCGCAGCAGCTCTAAGGATAGCATCAGAACAACAATAATATTGGTTTGTCACGGCCTGCTATAACATCGCAGCAGCTCTAAGGATAGCATCAGAACAACAATAATATCGGCCTGCTATAACATCGCAGCAGCTCTAAGGATAGCATCAGAACAACAATAATATTGGTTTGTCACGGCCTGCTATAACATCGCAGCAGCTCTAAGGATAGCATCAGAACAACAATAATATTGGTTTGTCATGGCCTGCTATAACATCGCAGCAGCTCTAAGGATAGCATCAGAACAACAATAATATTGGTTTGTCACGGCCTGCTATAACATCGCAGCAGCTCTAAGGATAGCATCAGAACAACAATAATATTGGTTTGTCACGGCCTGCTATAGCATCGCAGCAGCTCTAAGGATAGCATCAGAACAACAATAATATTGGTTTGTCACGGCCTGCTATAACATCGCAGCAGCTCTAAGGATAGCATCAGAACAACAATAATATTGGTTTGTCACGGCCTGCTATAACATCGCAGCAGCTCTAAGGATAGCATCAGAACAACAATAATATTGGTTTGTCACGGCCTGCTATAACATCGCAGCAGCTCTAAGGATAGCATCAGAACAACAATAATATTGGTTTGTCATGGCCTGCTATAACATCGCAGCAGCTCTAAGGATAGCATCAGAACAACAATAATATTGGTTTGTCACGGCCTGCTATAACATCGCAGCAGCTCTAAGGATAGCATCAGAACAACAATAATATTGGTTTGTCACGGCCTGCTATAACATCGCAGCAGCTCTAAGGATAGCATCAGAACAACAATAATATTGGTTTGTCATGGCCTGCTATAACATCGCAGCAGCTCTAAGGATAGCATCAGAACAACAATAATATTGGTTTGTCACGGCCTGCTATAACATCGCAGCAGCTCTAAGGATAGCATCAGAACAACAATAATATTGGTTTGTCACGGCCTGCTATAACATCGCAGCAGCTCTAAGGATAGCATCAGAACAACAATAATATTGGTTTGTCACGGCCTGCTATAGCATCGCAGCAGCTCTAAGGATAGCATCAGAACAACAATAATATTGGTTTGTCACGGCCTGCTATAGCATCGCGCCCACCAAATAAATAACCCTTGGTGAATGGCTCAAACTTAACCTCATCTTTCCTTGCTTTTCTTTTAATATCACAAAATTCTGGTAGAAAAAACATTGTATGATACGCGAGCGTAAAGTTTCTTTTTGATTCTCGTTTCACAATATTCGCGCTCGCATCAAAAACCATAACTTTACGTTCTTACTTCATAAATAACTATTTTCTCATCATAAAATAATGCTAAGTATTATTATAAGTTGAGGAAAGTATAGCATTCCACCCTCAAATTTGATACTGGTACGTTACTAGAAACACACATCTTACGGTCCCCTGAAAAAAGTATGTATAGAAAAAGGTCCGCCTGTGTCCTTGAACACGATAACCCAAAAACGAAAAGTCCATTAAATGTCAAACTTGATACTCAAATTCAGCATCTTCCAGGCTGCGAACCCATCCCAGTTATGTAATATTTTTCGAAAATGTTTATTTTCTGAAAAGTTAGCTCTGATGATATGTTAAAAGTCCCGCCCGTCTTTTATCTAGGCGGCCCGGGTTCGATTCCACGGGTTCCCATGTGGGATTTGTGGTTGGTGAAGCGGTGTTTTTTATTTATGAACGCTCCTTAACTGCCGTGGTTCTCAGCGTTCCATCTATACTGGACGTGAAAGACCGCTTACGTGCCGTAAATCTACGACACGGGACCAACTTCCCTTCCGTAGGAAGCCATGCTAAGGATTCTTACGCCCGAAAAAACCCATTGTCCTCTGCCGGGTTTGAACCCGCGACCGTGGGGGTATGAGGCTAGCATGGTAGCTATTACACCACAGAGGGTGGCATTGCTTTTAAAAGATTTGACTATCACTTTATCCTAGTTCATTCCCTTATTTCCCTTCTACTTACAAGAAAGCAAGTAATAAGACAATTTCTGTTAATGTTTATCTCGGTTAGCATCAAGTAGAGAGAAGAATAACTTTTTTAAAAATAATTTGTTACAGAAGTGTAGAGAAAGTCATGTGAGTGGAACACATCAGATTTTTAAGTCGAAAAGAGTTATCATTTATAAGGGTTTTATCTCATATATGGAAATAATCAATTTTCAAAGATATATGTTATAATTGAAGAAAAACTACTTAAAGTATATTTAAACAAGCTTGTAGTGAGTATAAGAAACTAGTTAAGCTGGCGTCTTACGTCAGTCAGAGACAAGGAGCGTTACAACTTTTAAATTTTGAAAACTTCTTTAACGTCTCTCCTTACTTACGTAATCATGTTAGGAGGTGTACTGCCTTCCTGGTGCTCAGCTTCCATCAGCTACAATTTATTGCACTTTAAGAGCCGAGTGCGTCGAAAAAAAACTTGTGTAAACGACATTGCAGAGACAAAATTAAAATATCGTGCACTCATACAACTTTCTCTACTCACTCTACTACAAGCTATTTCTGGTAAAGATTTATTCTTTTATCTACTTCATGCTAATCGATATAAATATCAATTGAATTTTTTTTATTACTTAGTTCCTTGTAAGTAGAAGAGAATACCATAGGCTAAAGAGTTTGAAAATTGTTTTCCTTAAATTAGATTTTTTCCCCTTCTACTTACAAGGAACCAATTAATAAGCAAAATTTCTGCTAATGTTTATCTCGATTAGCATGATGTAGATAGAAGAATAAGCTTTTCAACAATAATCTGTTACAGAGATGTAGAGAAAGTCATGTGAATGGAAACATCAGCTTTTTACTTTCTCTATACGCACTATATACATAGTGTATAGAGAGGGTATTGCACTCCACCCTCGATACCGAGATTTTACCGGAAATATATGTTTTAGGGTCTCCAATATCCAAAAAAAGCATTTTCACAAAAAGGTCCGTGTGTGTGTGTGTGTGTGTGTGTGTGTGTGTGTGTGTGTGTGTGTGTCCAATGTCCGTGTGTCTGTGTGTCCGTGTGTCTGTGAACACGATAACACAAAAACGAAAAATCGGTAAAATACCAAACTTGGTATTTAAGTTTAGTATCTTCCAGGGATGCGACACGAAGATTTTGAGAAAAATCCCCCACACCTACTACCCTTTACATGGAACTTTTTTCGAAAATTTTTATTTTCTCAAAAATGGCTCTTACGATTTTGAGTAAATTTTCGTATATGAAAGATATTTACCTGACAAATAAAATGCATATCTTGAATTTTCTGGGAATAGCCTCTGAAGAGTAGTTTATTCTGGATGAATTTTACTGAATTTTGAAAAACTGCTAAACCGCAAGAGATGGACAAAAACTTACTACACAAAAAATGTAGAGCAAATTAAAACACACAATTTATGTAATGTACATTTTTTTCGTGGAATTCGTCGTTTTTTAGACATTCCTTATTTTTGGTTTCTGCTAAGAAAAACGTATACTTTTCATACAGGAACTTGTCAACTCCTATCCATACAAACAAAGGAACTTCATTGACATAGCAACAAGCTTTTGACTATCACTTTAACCTATGGTAGTCCCTTATTTCGCTTCTACTTTTAAGGAAGGAAGTAGTAAGACTATTTCTGCTAACTTTTTCTGATTAGTATAAAATAAATAGAAGTATAAGCTTTTTAAGAATAATTTGTTGCAGGTATATAGAGAAAGTCATGTGAATGGTACAGATCACCTTTTTTGTCAGAAGGGAAATAAGGGAATAAACAAGGACAAATAATTCGAAAATTGTGTTTTTCTTAAAAATAACTTTAACGATTTTTTTAAAAATACCGCTTATCATTGATTTACATGATAAAAAAATGTATTACATGAATTTTATGGAAATAGTAACTCAAGTTCTTTTCATTCTGGATGATGTTTGCAAAGCTGGTAAAATACTTTGTTACAGAGATGTAGAGAAAGTCATGTGAATACAACACGTCAGATTTTTGTCTCCTTTTGCGGACAGAGTCCTCCTGATGACTTTTTCCCCAGCCACTTTATCCCATTTTCGTTGCCCAATTTCATCTCTCTATATCTCTCTTTAAATGCAATACGGTACACATTGCAAATCTTGGTGAATTTATTTATACAAGATACCATGGACATTTTGTTAAATCTTAGTCATGTCTTATGCCTTTCCATTTTTACTTTCTCTACACGCACCGTGTACATAGTGTATAGAGAAGGTATTGTAATACACCCAAAAATTCCATACCGGGATTTCACCGGAAATACATGTTTTGGGTCCCCCTGAATCCAAAAAGAGCATTTTCAGATGTGCGTGTGTGACTGTGACCAGCATGGCTCAAAAACGAAAAGTCCGTTAAAAACCAAACTTGTTATTTAGGTTTGGTATCTTCCAAGGATGCGAAACGAAGATTTTCAAGAAAATCCCCCACCCCCAACTACTCTTTACATGGAACATTTTTCGAAAATTTTGATTTTCTAAAAAATGGCTCTAACGATTTTGATTAAAATATCGTATATTAAAGATATTTACCTGACAAATAAAATGTATATCTTGAATGTCTGGGATTAGCCTTTGAAGACTACTTTATTCTGCATGAAATTTACGGAATTTTGCATATCTGCTAAACCGTAAGAAATAGACAAAAACTTACAATACAAAAAAATGTAGAGCACGTTAAAAGATAAAATTTATGTAATATACATTTTTTTCCTGTAATTGGTCGTTTTTGAGATATTTCTTATTTTTTGTTTCACCTTTAAAAAAGTTATATTTTTCTCATACAGAAATTTGTCAAGTCCTATCGATACAAACAAAGGAATTTCAGTCAATAGCAACCAGCTTTTGACCATCATTTTATCCTATGGTACTCCTTTATTTCCCTTCTATTTATAAGGAAGCAAGTAATAAGACTATTTCTGCTATTTTTTTCTCGATTAGCATGAAGTAAATAGAAGAATAAGCTTTTTAACAATAATTTGTTGTAGAGATGTAGAGAAAGTCATGTGAATGGAACACATCGGACTTTTGAAATAGAGATGGAAATTAGAGAGCTCAGTTTGAATTCTCGTGTACAATATTCCGACATCTGCTCTGCATTATAAGCCTCTAAATGTGTAGAGACATTAATTTGCGGATGAAAAAGGTTGAATAGGAGAAGACGTTTGTAATGTTGCCTGGGTAACGAGTAACAGGTTTCAATACTCCATGTTTTATTTGCTCTTGTTCGGAAGCCACAAGGTCACAAGCTTGAAACAAAAACTCCCGGCTATTATTATCCGTGCAGATATCTTTAGCGCGTCCGATCTAAATTTGTACTTGCTTGTGGTGCCTCAGCTTCCGAATTGGCGGTTTCAACGTTCCTTCTTCAACACAGCTAGCAAATGCACTTCATACAAGTTATTGTTAAAAAGCTTATGCTTCTATTTACTTCAAGCTAATCGAGCAGAAATAGTCTTATTACTTGCTTCCTTGTAAGTAGAAGTGAAATAAGGGAGTAGCATAGGTTAAAGTGAAAAACAAAAGCTGGTTGCTATGTGACTGAAGTTCCTTTGTTTGTATGGACAGGAATTAACACATTCCCGTATGAGAAAAGTTTAAGTTTTTTAAAGTTGAAACTAATATCAAGGAATATCTAAAAAACGATCCACTCCACGAAAAAAATGTATGTAACTTAAATGGTATGTTTTAATGTGATCAATATTTTCTGTTAGGTAAGTTTTTCTCTATCTCTTACGGTTTGCCAGTTATACAATTTCCGTAAAATTCAACCAGAATAAAGTATTCACAGGCTATTCCTAGAAAATTAAAGATATACGTTTTATTTGTTACTTAAATACCTTTAATATACGATATTTTAATCAAAATCGTTAAAGCCATTTTTGAAAAAACCAAAATGTTCTAAATTTTTTCTATGTAAAGGATAGTTGGGGTGGGGCGGGGATTTTCTTGAACATCTTCGTGTCCTATCTTTGAAGGATACCAAATTTAAATACCAAGTTTGGTATTTAACGAAATTTTCGTTTTGGAGACACGCACACAGACACACAGACAGTCAGACACACACCCATCAAGGACATTTTTCTAAAAATGTTTTTTTTATTCAGGGCGTATCAAAACATGTATTTCCGGTGAAATCTCGGTATCAAATTTTGGTACAATACAATACCTTCTCTATGCACTATGTACATGGTACGTATAGAGAAAGTAAAAACTTTTTTTTTTGTTTTTCTTTTTTCATTTATATAGCCCCCTTTAACATCTAAAGTCATATCGGGGGCTTTCCACTTGAAACAACTCGTTGTCTGTAGGTTATTTTTACGTTGGTTTAAATCATTTTGTTATACTCAAACACGCACACATTCACACTCACATACAAACTTCCAGACTCTGTGGGGGATAAGGAATAATTCTGGCTAGAGAAAAATTCCCCACCCCAACCGGGAATCGAACCCGGGACCCCCGAGTGAGAAGTCAGCTCGCTGACTGGTTTATTATTTCTCGAAATATTCTCCTTTATGATCAATATACTTTTGCATACGCTCGAACCATTTGTCATTGAATTTGTTTTTTTCAATGTGTTTGAGACACCTTCAAAACATGGTTTTTAATGTAACCTATAATGTATAGACATTTACTTGGATTTTTCGGCGATAGTATAGACAAATATCTATAATTTTGGGTTTTTACTTGGTGATTTCAACACTAGTAAACAAAGTTTTTTATAATTCCTGGGCATTTAGTTAAATATATCAACGCTATAATAGCAAAGAAACTGTAATTTCTGGGCATTTATTTAGTGATTTGAACGCTGGTGTATCAAATACGTGTAATTTCTGGGTATTCACTTGGACATTTAAACGCTGATGTAGAAAATGCCTTAATTTCTGGACATTCACTTGGTGATTTCAACGCTGGAATAGAAAAGTAGGTATAATTTCTGGGCATTTACTTTCTGATTTCAACGCTTGTATAGAAAAATGCCTGTAATTTCCGAGTATTCACTTGATGATTTGAACGCTGATGTAGAAAATACCAGGTAATTTCTGGACATCTACTTGATGATTTCAACGCTGGTATAGAAAACTCAAGGATCACACAGAAATTGTAATGTTCCCTGAATGTTTATGTTAATTTCTTTGACTGAGTTAAGACATTTTGTATAACCAATCATGGATGCTATTGTGGGCATACTTGTTACTTCACAAAATAATTTTAAAACACATATAGAGGTGTAATTGTTATTATTGCCATTGGCATCCAAGGTTCACCATTAACTCTGCTTTCATTTATATTGTTTTTAAAAATTATTAGTAACCTAATAAAGAAATAGAAAGAACAAATCTGATGTGTTTCATTCACACGACTTTCTCTACATCTCTGCAACAAATTATTCTAATAATCTAATCGAGAAAAAATAGCAGAAATAGTCTTATTACTTGCTTTCTTGTTAGTAGAAGCGAAATAAGACAGTACCATAGGTTAAAGTGACAGTCAAAAGCTGGTTGCTATGTGACTGAAGTTCCTTTGTTTATATGGACAGGAGTTGACAAATTCCTCTATGAGAAAAGTATGTTTTTCAAAGCTGAAACGAAAAACAAGGACTATCTCAAAAACGACCAACTCCAAGAAAAATATGTATATAACATGAATAGTGTGTTTTAACGTGCACTACATTTTATGTGCTTCAAGTTTTCGTCCATCTCTTACGGTTTACCAGTTATGCCAAATTCCGTAAAATTCTTCCAGAATAAATTAGTCTTCAGAGGCTATTCCCAGAAAATTCAAGATATACATTTTATTTGTCAGGTAAATATCTTTAATATTTGAGATTTTAATCAAAATCGTTAGAGTCATTTTTAAGAGAATCAAACTTTTCGAAAAATGTTCCATATAAAGGGTAGTTGGGGTGGGGGGATTTTCTTGAAAATCTTCGTGTCGCATCCTTGGAAGATACCAAACTTAAATACCCAGTTTGTATTTACGGTCTTTTCATTTTTGGGCTATGCTGCCCACAGACACACGCACACACACGCACACACATGCACACACATACACAGAGAGACATACGCACGGATATTTTTCTAAAAGTCCTTTTTTTGGATTCAGGGGGTCTCAAAAAATATATTTCCGGTGAAATCTCGGTATGGAATTTTGGGTGCAATATAATACCTTCCCTATACACTATGTATATAGTACGTCTAGAGAAAGTAAAAAGTTACACAAACATCTTTATAAAAGCTACCACTGTATAAAATATTATTTTTAGCACTAAGAGTATTTCATGTTGAGTTTTTAGAAGTTAACACACACTCAATGGTCAGAAACATTAGTATTTCTATCCAAAAGTTGATTCTTGTTGAATTTTCC
Organism: Hymenopus coronatus; assembly: GCA_030762935.1. Classification (NCBI taxonomy): domain Eukaryota; kingdom Metazoa; phylum Arthropoda; class Insecta; order Mantodea; family Hymenopodidae; genus Hymenopus; species Hymenopus coronatus. Next base: position 8,081,651 of record CM060892.1, read on the forward strand.
GTTGTCTTGCATCTGCTGGAAACTATTAAAACATTAGTTCACACAGTTATCTGTTGCATAATTTTAGAAAATTACATGACAAAATCTCTGGGTTCAAACCCGGAGGAGGACGATGGATTTTTTCGGGCGTAAAACTCCTCACCATGGTTTCATTAGGAAGGGGAGTAAAGCCGCTGGTCCCGTATTGTAGATTTATGGCACGTAAAATAAGCTCAAGCCTGATAAAAGCGGCCTCTAAGCAAAATTAAGCGGTCTTTCACGCCCAATACAGAATACAAACCTGATAGGTATAGCAGTTAAAGAGCGTCCATAAATTTAAAAAATCTTCACATGACTTTCTGTATATCTCTGCAACAAATTATAGTTAAAAAGCTTATTCTTCTATTTACTTCTTGCTAATTTAGAAAATTTAGCAGAAATTGTCTTATTATTTGCTTCCTTGCCAGTAAAAGGCAAATAAGGGAGTACCATAGGTTAAAGTGATAGTCAAAAGCTGGTTGCTATGTGACTGAAGTTCCTTTGTTTGTATGGACACGAGTTGACAAATTCCTGATTTGAAAAGTATAAGTTTTTCAAAACTGAAACCAAAAACAACGAATAACATAAAAACGATCACCTCCACGAAAAAAAAAATGTATATAACATAAATTGTGTGTTTTTATGTGCTCTACATTTTCTGTTTAGTAAGCTTTTATCCATCTCTTACAGTTTAGCAGTTATGCAAAATTCCGTAAAATTCATCCAGAATAAAGTAGTCTTCAGAGGCTATTCCCAGAAAATTCAAGATATACATTTTATTTGTCAGCTAAATATCTTTAATATTTGAGATTTTAATCAAATTCGTTAGAGTCATTTTTAAGAAAATCAACATTTTCGAAAAATGTTCCACGTAAAGGGTAGTTGGGGGTGGGGGGATTTTCTTGAAAATCTTCGTGTCGCATCCTTGGAAGATACCAAACTTAAATACCTAGTTTGGTGTTTCATGGTCTTTTCGTTTCTCAGCTATGCTGTCCACAGACACACAGACACACACACGCACACACACGGACATTTTTGTAAAAATACTTTTTTTGGAATCAGGGAGTCTCAAAACATATATTTCCGGTGAAATCTCGGTATCGAATTTTTGGTTGGAATACAATACCTTCTCTATACACTATGAAAAGGTAGAGAAAGTAAAAACTCCATTTCCTTTGTACAAATCCATGAGCTTTGTGCCAACAAGGATTGATTTCCCTCACCTTTATCATACTTAAAATGATTTTCCGACTTTCACTGAGAAATTCTGATTTCCCCTAACTTTCCCGATTACCCAGGTCTTTTTTTTTAACGCCTGTTTTTTACTTTCTCTACACATACTATGTACATTGTGTTTAGAGAAGGTATTGTAATGCACTAAAAATTCGATACCTAGATTTTACCGAAATTTTTTATTTTCTTAAAAATGGCTGTAACGATTTTGATTAAAATGTCAAATATTAAAGACATTTACCTGACAAATAAAACTGATAGCTAAAAAAAAGAAACCTCATACTTGGTATTTAAGTTTGGTATCTTCCAAAGATGTGACACGAAGATTTTTAAGAAAATTCCCCCACCCCTAACTACCCTTTACATGGAAATATTTTCGAAAAGTTTGTTTTTCTCAAAAATGCTATAACGATTTTGATTAGAATACCACATAGGCATTAAAACTATTTCAATCACAAATAATATGTATATGTTGAATTTTCTGTTTATTCTGGATGAATTTTGCTTAATTTGTTATAAAAAATAAACCGTAAGAGATAGACAAAAACTTACTATATAAAAATGTAGATCTTGTCAAAATACACATGTCATGTACATTTTTTTCGTGGAGCGTACCGTTTTCGAGGCATTTCTTGTTATTAGTTTCAATTGTGAAGTACTGATGCTTTTCTCAGACGGAAGTGTCCGTTTTTCTTTTGTTCTACTCCTGGCCAAGCAAAGAAGCGATTTGCAATGACAATCGCATAACGACAGCTTTTAAAACATTTGACTACCACTTTAGTCTAGTGTATTCCCATAGTTCCATTCTACTTATAAGGAACTAAGTAATAAAATTCTGCTAATGTTTATCTCGATTAGCATGGTGTTGAAAGAAGAATTATCTTTTGTAAGAAGTTTGTTTGTAGAGTAGCTAGAGAAAGTCATGTGAGTGTAACACATCATATTTTCTTGGGATTTCAACGCTGGTATAGTAGGCTATATGTCATATCTAAGATTTAAGTTGTGATATAGGAAACTCTGCCACTCCTGAGGATTTCTTTGCTAGTATACACGACGATTTGCATTTACTCTGAAATGTCAACGCTAGCATACACACAAAGATACGAAATGCCATATCAGAGTATTTACTTGAAGATTTCATTATGAGTGCCGGTAGCAACTATAGTATCACACTTTGCATTTCAACTTATCCAAGGTTTCTAGGAATTTACTGTCAAATTTTGATTCTGGTTTTGAAAACCAGTTAAGCTGAGAATCAGCCTGAGATTGAGATGGCTTCGCGGTAACGTGTGACGCTTGCTTTCGGTAGTTCCCGTGTTCTATTCTAGTTTGGCGGGTACTGTCACCTTGTAGTTTTCCTGGTTGATACTCGGTTGGATTACATAAGGGAAATTTTCCTGCCATTTTATTTCCTTATTATGTGTAATTGTCGGAGGATGAGATGAGGCATACACAGAGGAAAAAAATCTGATGTGTTCCATTCTCATTGCCTCTTCTGCTTATTCTGTCAACAAACTATTGTTTGCAAAGATTATTCGTTTACCTACATCATGCTAATCGAGATAAATCTTACCAAAAATAACCTTATTATTAAGTTGCTTATAAGTAGAAGGGAAATAAGGCAGTACACTAGGTTAAATCATTAGTCAAATATTTTAAAAGCCAATGTGAAACAATTGAAATTCGGTTATCTTTGTATGGCCAAAAGTAAAGCAAAAGACATATGAAATAAATAACTTCCCGTTTTGAGAAATGGTTAACTCTACAAAAAAAAAAAAAAAAAAAAAAGTATTCGATTTAAATTCTATGTTTTAACGAGATCTTTCTTTTTGTGTAGTAAGTTTTTGTCTATAGCTTACGGTTTAACCGTTTTGCAAAATTCATTCATAATAAAGAGGACCTCAGAGGCTATTCCCAGGAAGGTCAAGATATATGTCTCATCTGTCATAAAAATAGCTAAAACTTATAGTTTTATTCGTTAGAGCCAGTTTTGAGAAAATCAACATTTTTGAAAAATGTTCCATGTGAAGGGTGGGGAAATTTTCTTGAAAACTTTAGTGTCGCATTGTTGGTAGATGTTGAACTTCAATGCCAAGTTTGGTATTTAAAGAATTTTTAGTTCACACACACGCGTGTGGACTTTTTTCAAAAATACTTATTTGTATCCAGGGGACCTCAAAACGCACATTTCCGGTAAAATCTCCACATCGAGTTTTTTAGTCCAATCCTTGACTTCTCTAATTACTTTATACTTAGTACTTATAGAGAAAGCAATAAATATATTTTTACATGAAATTATCATGATTTTGGAACAATGATGTATTCATTTGGGTCGATTTTACGTTTTAGTTAGGGCACGTTTCGGCAGTACTGTCACCGCCACTATAAACTTTTCTTCCACTGACCGAGCCCTGATTCTCAGCTGTTGTGGTGGACAAGGACATCCCCGGATGGAATTCCGTAATTTATCAAAGAATCTGTTCTTCCGCATGTGGATATTATGTCAGTTTTCCAATTCCCAACTGTTTCTTGTATTTTTAACAAACTTGAACTTGTGATGTCTCCAAACATCATGCCACTGCTGATTATCGTTCTGTTTTAATCTTATCTTTCTGAGATAATCCTTGTCCATAGTTACCGAGGTTTCACCGGAAATGTACATTTTGAGGTCCCCTGAGTCCATTAAAAGCATTTTTTAGAAAAAGGTCTGTGTGAGTCTGTGGACAACATAACTCAAAAACGAGAAGTCCGATAATACCAAACTTGATATTTAAGTTCAGTATCTTCAAGAAAATCCCCCCAACCTTAACTACTTTTACATGAAAAAATCTCGAAAATTTTGGTTTTCTTAAAAATTGCTCTAAGGATTTTGATTAAAATACGGCATACTAAACAAATATAGTGTATAAATTGAATTTTCTAGGAATAGCTTCAGAAGCTCTTCTGGATGAATTTTGCATAACTGGTGCATCGTAAGTGATATATACTAACATTTACTGCACAAAAATGTAAACACCAATTTTGTCATACACATTTTTACTATAGAATTGACCGTCTTTGACATATTCCTTGTTTTTACTTCAGTTTTAAAATTCTTAAAACGTTGTTTTTTATTGTTTCATTTATATAGCCCCCTTTAACATGTAAGGTCATATCGGGGGCTTTGTATTAGAAACAACTCGTTGTCTGTAGGTTCTTTACCTTGGGTTTAAATCATTTTATTTTCCTCAAACACACACACACACACACACACACATTCACGCTCATATACATACTTCCAGACTCGTAGGGGATAGGGAATAATTCTGGTTAAAGGAAAATTCCCCACCGCAGCTGGGAATCGAACCGGAACCTCCGAGTGACTTAAAACATTTCTCTTACAGGGATTTGTCAACTCCTGGCCAGGTAAAGAAATGGATTTTAATCCCATAGCAACCACATTTTAAAACATTTGACTATCACTTTAGCCTAGTGCATTCCCTTATTTCGCTTCTACGTACAAGGAACTAAGTAATAAGACCGTTTCTATTAATGTTTATTTAGATTATCATGAAGCAGATAGAACAATAAGCTTATTAACAATAATTTGTTACAGAGATGTAGAGAAAGTCATGTGAATGGGACACATCAGATTTTTCCATTATACTCCTGCATTGTTTTCTGTTGGAATTTCATCTTTGGCTTTTGTATTTAAGAAAATTTTAATGAAAAATTATTTGTGAGTGCTAGAATTATACTTTTTCTGTGAAGATTTTTTAAAACCTGTTGAACGTCCAAGGGTGGTATGTAAACTTCCTAAATGTGATATTTTCTTCCTAGTTTGTGGTGAGAGTGCCGGTGTCTTTGATGCTGTTTTTTTTTGGGGGGGGGGGGTTGTGTTTATTTTTTGTGAACTAGCTTTTTATCGAATCTGTTTGTTTTTGTTATTTCAGGTATTATGCTTCTCAATGCACTGCTATACTCTTCCATGACCATCGGTATGTTATCTAATATGTGCCTTAGGTCGTTAATTACTGCGTGTTGGTTGTTTGGATATTAGGTTGTAGCTAGCTGTTACATTTTATGTAGTTGTCGGAGTGAGTGGGTTTTCTGCATACCTATGTTAAAAGTTAAATTGTTGTGCCTTTTACTTTATCTACTTAGTGCATAGTACTGCATACGTAGAGAAGTATTGCACTCCACTCAATATTCGATAGCAAGATCCCACCGTAGATACACGTTTTAGGGCCCCCTGAATAAAATAAGCATTTTTAGAAAAAAGTCCGTGTGTGTGCTTGAACAGCATAACTCAAAAACGAAAAGTCCATTAAGTAATAGGTATTTAAGTTCAGCATCTTTCAAGGATGCACTTGAAGATTTTGAGGAAAGTTCCTGAAGCCAGACTACTTATTTCAAGCAAAAATTGTCGGAAACCTTGATTTTCTTATAAATGGCTCTAACGATTTTGATTAAAATAGTGTATATTAAGGATATTTATATGAACAATATTTATCTTGAATTTGTTGTGAATAGCCTCTGAAGACCTCTTCATTCTGGAAGAAGTTCGCATAACTGGTAAACCACAAGAGAAAGATATAAACAAAAATGTAGATGACATTAAAATACACAATGTATAACATATATAGTTAACTTTTCCGGGATAATCCTAGTTATCGGTTTAAATCTTAAAATGTTTATACTTTTGTCAAACGTGAGGCATAACTCTATTCTCTTTTACTCCTGACCATGCAACCACATAGTGCCAGTTTTTAAAATGTTTCACTATCACTTTAGCCTAGTGTATTCTCTTTTTACTTTCTCTATGCGTACTATGTATATAGTGTACAGTGAAGGTATTGCACTCCACCCAAAAATTCGATACCGAGATTTCACCGGAAATATATCTTTTGAGACCCCCTGAATCCAAAAAGGCATTTTTAGAAACATGTCCGTATGTGTGTGTGTGTGTGTGTGTCTGTCTTTCTGTCTGTGTGTATGTGTGTGTCTGTGGGCAGCATAGCTCAAAAATAAAAAGACCGTTAAAACCAAAGTTGGTATTTAAGTTTGGTATCTTCCAAGGATGCGACACAAAGATTTTCAAGAATATCCCCCACCCTAAACTATACTTTACATGGGAAAAAATTCGAAATTTTAGATTTTCTTAAAAATGACTCTAACGATTTTGATTAAAATCTATTATATTTAAGATATTTACTTAACAAATAAAATATGTATATCTTGGATTTTCTGGTAATAGCCTGTGAAGACTACTTTATTCTGGATACATTTTACGGATTTTTGCATAATTGCTAAACCGTATGAGATTGACAAAACCTTACCACAATGAAAATTTAGAGCACAATAAAACTCATAATTTATGATATATACCATTTTTTCGTGGAGGTCATCCTTTATTCCTTGTTTTTAGTTTCAGCTTTGAAAAACTTAAACTTTTCTCATACAGGAATTTGTCAACTCTTGTACATACAAACAAAGGAACTTCAGTCACATAGTAACCAGTTTTTGATTATCACTTTAACCTATGTTACTCCCTTATTTCCAGACTTTCTGCCAATGTTTTCTCAATTAGCATGAAGTAAACAACAAAAATGTTAACAATAATTTGTTTCAGAGATGTACAGAAAGTCATGTGAACAAATCATATTTTTTTTCTTTCTGGTTACAAAAAAAAAAGCATTTCTGCTAATGTTTATCTCCATTATCATGAAGTAGATAGAAAATAAGCTGTTTAAAAATAATTTCTTACAGCGATATAAAGAAAGTCAAGTGAATGGAACACGTCATATTTTTCTGTTTTTGCTTTTGTAGTTGATACGCATCCTCGTGAGCTCGCAATATACATGAATATTCTAATAATGCTTAGTACGAATTATTTGGAAACAGATATGTAATTTTAACATATGTAAAATTGACATATCTTAAAAATTCAATATCAGAATTAATCTTTGTAAATAAATGTACTAATAATTATCAAGAGCATTCAATATTAGTTCTTCATATTATAAGTGGCTTAAATAGACTATTATTTGTTTAATTCACGAGCGCGTAAGCAAATAAGCCACGTGAAATATAAGTTGTATCCTATCTTAATAGTAACTGAAATAGTCTTATATTTATTAATATAATTAGAATCGTCATTACGAGGAATTGAATTTTAGTCGCTAAGTAGGTAGTGCTTTGTTTGTTCGTTGCTACGTAACCCCGCCGGAATAAACAATTTCAATTCTGGTTGTTTAAATAAATGAATTAAAATGGATATTCGTGAAGAAGTTTTACATTGTGCTAAAAAAACTGCACTTTGTTTGTTATCCGGCATGTCGAAGGAAGGACTTATAAGGCAAGGAATTTGAATTATTTAAAGAATGGGGAGCTACTAAAGGAGTTAAAAAATCTGACGTGTTCCATTCACATGACTTTCTCTACATCTCTGCAAAAAAAAAAAAAAAAACATTATTAACGAGTTTATGCTTCTATTTACTTCATACTAATCGAGAAAAAATTACCCGAAATAGTTTTATTACTTGTTTCCTTGTAAGTAGAAGTGAAATAAGGGAGCACCATAGGTTAAAGTGATAGTCAAAAGCTGGTTGCTAAGTGACTGAAGTTCCGTTGTTTCTATGGACAGGAGTTGCCAAATTCCTGTATGAGAAAAGTAAGTTTTTCAAAGCTGAAACCAATAACAAAGAATATCTCAAAAATGATCAACTACATGCAAAAAACGTATGTAACATAAATTGTGTGCTTTAAGGTGCTCTATATTTTTTGTATTTAAGTCTTTGTCCATCTCTTACGGTTTAGCAGTTATGCTAAATTCCGTAAAATTCACCCACAATAAAGTAGTCTTCATAGGCTATTCCCATAAAATTCAAAACCTACATTTTATTTGTCATGTAAATATCTTTAATATACGATATTTTAATTAAAATCGTTAGAGCTATTTTGAGAATATCAAAATTTTCTAAATTTTTCCTATGTAAAGGGTAGTTGGGAGTGGGGGATTTTCTTGAAAATCTTCGCGGCGCATCCTTAGAAGATATCAAACCTAAATACCACGGACTTTTCGTTTTTGAGGTATGCTGCCCAGAGACACACACACACACACACATACACACACGCACACACACAGACAGACACACACGGACATTTTTCTAAAAATGTTTTTTTTTTTTTTTGGATTCAGGGGGTCTCAAACATGTATTTCCAGTGAAATCACGGTATGGAGTTTTGGGTGCATTACAATACCTTCTGTTTACACTATGTACATAGTACGTGTAGAGAAAGTAATAATATGCAATGAAATAAAGACTCATTTTTGCTGTTTCCTAGGATACATGAAATGTATACATCAAGTCTATAGGTTAGAACAAATGTACATCCTAGCCGTTTTGGTTGCAGAACAATGGCGAATAGCACACCGAAACTGTTGCTTCTCCGCCTACTCATCCAGAGTTTGAAGGAAACTAAGAAGAGGAGGAGAGAGGGACTTCTGATAAGAGGTAAGATATTCATTTTGCTTATTTGAAAAAGATAGTTGAAGAGAACTTTTTGGTGCTCAACATTTATATTATATTTTGATAAAAATGGGAAGATTAAATCATTGTTCAGCTTTTACAATACTTTTACTGTAATATCTGCATTGCTAATTTATACTAACATTATAAATAAAAAAATGTGATGTCATATTCACATGACTTTCTCTACATCTCTGTAACAAATTGTTGTTAAAAAGCTTATTCTTCTATCTACATCGTGCTAATCGAGAAAACATTAGTAGAAATTGTCTTATTACTTGGTCTCTTGTAAATATAGGGGCAAACATTTATGATGCAATAAGAAAATTCACAGGCTAAAGCGAAAGTATCGTCCTTTAAGAGCCGGTCGCTATGTGAAACAATTTAAATTCCAATCTCATTGCTTTCCAGGAATACACAAACGAGAAATGAGAACAAAAATGTTTTCCCGTTTGAGAAAAGTTTAAGAGACTTAAAATTTAAACCAATAATCCGGAATATTTCAAAAACACTTCTGTACAAAAAAAAAAAAAGAATGAATATGACATAAATTGTGTGTTTTAACAAGATCTACCTTTTGTGTAGTAAGTTTTTGTAAATCTCTTACGGTTTGCCAGTTATATAAAAGTCATCCAGAATGAAGAGGTCTTCAGAGACTATTCCCAGGAAATCCAAGATATACATTTCATTTTGTATTAAAAATATGTTATACATAAGGTATTTTAAATAAAATCGTTAGAGGCATTTTTGAAAAATCAAAATGTTCGAAAAATGTTCCATATATATTTTTATGACAAACGAAATGTATATCTTGAATTTTCTGGGAATAACCTCTCAGGACCTCATTCTGAATGAATTTCATTTAACTGGAAAACTGTAAAACACCAGTTTATATCATATATACTTTTTTTGTGGAGTTAACCGTTTCCGAAGATATTCCGGATTATTGGTTTCAATTTTAAGCAACTTAAACTGTTCTCAAACGGGAAAACATCTTTTTTCTTGTTTCTTGTTTGTTTACCGAGCCTCAATTGTTTCACATACGAAGAGGCTATCAATTTAGGTCGTTTAAATCACCAAGTAGATACTCAAGAATGACGGATAGTTTCTATACAAGCGTTGAAATCACTAAGTGACTGCTCAAGAATGACGCATAATTATTAGTTGAAATTAACAAGTAGATGCACGGCAATAACGAATAGCTTCTCTAAAAACATAGAAATAACCAAGTAGATACTCAGAAATGACTGATAGTTTCTATACCAGCATTGAAATCACCAAGTAGATTCTCAGGAATGAGGGATAGTTTCTATACCAGCATTGAAATCACCAAGTAGATTCTCAGGAATGACGAATAGCTTTTCTATCAGTGTTGAAATCACCAAGTACTGCTCACCGCCTGCTGTGCCATAAATAGTTAAAGCGGGCGTTAAACACTACCAAAAAAAAGTAGATACTCAGGAATGACTGATAGTTTTTATACCAGTAATGCGTAGTAATTTCCAGGTAAATATCCAGAAATTAAAGGCATTTTAGAGATATTTAGATAAATTCCCCAAATTCCTGATAATTTGTTATGTTAACGTTAGAACCTCCTAAATGTCCATTAATGCTAAATACTTTTCTCTAGTTGCATTGAAATATCTAAGTATGTGCTAAGGGTTGACAAATAGTTTTCTAAACAATGTTGAAATCACTAAATAAATGCTTAAAAACAGCAGATAGTCTTATATAGCAATGTGCATTCAAATATATGCTTCGAAATTGCGGATTCCTATTATAGCGTTGAAATCTCGAGAAAAAGTGATCAAAAACGGCAGAGAGTGTTCTCTAAGAGTCTAAATGCCTGAAAACAGAACGAAATTTCAAACCATCACATATCGCCACGGTCTTTTAAGATACAACTCTCACTTAATAAAATATTGTCCTGTTCCCATTGTATGTATGTATGTATGTATGTATGTATGTATGTATGTATGTATGTATGTATGTATGTATGTATGTATGTATGTATGTATGTATGTATGTATGTATGTATGTATGTATGTATGTATGTATGTATGTATGTATGTATGTATGTATGTATGTATGTATGTATGTATGTATGTATGTATGTATGTATGTATGTATGTATGTATGTATGTATGTATGTATGTATGTATGTATGTATGTATGTATGTATGTATGTATGTATGTATGTATGTATGTATGTATGTATGTATGTATGTATGTATGTATGTATGTATGTATGTATGTATGTATGTATGTATGTATGTATGTATGTATGTATGTATGTATGTATGTATGTATGTATGTATGTATGTATGTATGTATGTATGTATGTATGTATGTATGTATGTATGTATGTATGTATGTATGTATGTATGTATGTATGTATGTATGTATGTATGTATGTATGTATGTATGTATGTATGTATGTATGTATGTATGTATGTATGTATGTATGTATGTATGTATGTATGTATGTATGTATGTATGTATGTATGTATGTATGTATGTATGTATGTATGTATGTATGTATGTATGTATGTATGTATGTATGTATGTATGTATGTATGTATGTATGTATGTATGTATGTATGTATGTATGTATGTATGTATGTATGTATGTATGTATGTATGTATGTATGTATGTATGTATGTATGTATGTATGTATGTATGTATGTATGTATGTATGTATGTATGTATGTATGTATGTATGTATGTATGTATGTATGTATGTATGTATGTATGTATGTATGTATGTATGTATGTATGTATGTATGTATGTATGTATGTATGTATGTATGTATGTATGTATGTATGTATGTATGTATGTATGTATGTATGTATGTATGTATGTATGTATGTATGTATGTATGTATGTATGTATGTATGTATGTATGTATGTATGTATGTATGTATGTATGTATGTATGTATGTATGTATGTCTGTATGTCTGTCTGTCTGTCTTATCTAACATTTTTTTCTTTAAATTATCCTTAAACTTCTTTAAGGTCAAAGGGCAGCTCTGAAAGGCTGCTACAGGCAATTCATTCGATTCTTCAATGGTCTTACGTGCAGAGAAATGTGTAATAAAACTGTTTCTGTAAATGTTTATTTCCATTACCAAGAAGCAGGTATAAGAATAAACTCTCCCATTATACGTCATTGTAATTAGAACATGTCCTTTTAATATTTCGGCGTTTCGTTTATATTTTGATACATGGAAGTTTTGATTCAGCTATAAAGCATTAAAATATTCATTTTGAGGTAGGAAGGGTATTAAAGAAAACGATAACTATTCAGTTTCTGCAATAAATTTCAATAATGTAGAGTATTCTTACAAGATTATTTACAATACTCACACATTAATATAAAACAAGATGGCCGTCGCCGAGTTTGCGTCGAAACAGTTGAGCAATACAGTAATTTTCTCTTAGCCTCTCAAGAAAAATCTGAATGTGATCCATTCACATGGCTTTTTCTACACCTCTGTAATAAATTATTGTTAGTAAGTTTATTCTTCTATCCATTTCATTCTAATGAAGACAGTCATTAGTTCTTGCTTCCTTATAAGAAGAAGGGAATACACTAGGATAAGCCGACAGTCAAATGTTTTAAAATGTGCTTGCTATGGGATTGAAACACATTTCTTTGCGTGGCCAGGAGTTGACAAGTTCCAGTATTTTAAAAACTGAAACCAATAATAAGATATACAGAAAACGGCAACTCCAGGAGAAAGAGAAATGTATATAACGTAAATGTTGTGTTTTAACGAGACCTACACACTTGGTGCAGTAAGATTTTGTTTATTTCTTTCGGTTTAGAAATTCTTCATAAAGAAAAGGTCTTCAGAGGCCATTCCCAGAAAATCCAAAGTATACATTTTATTTGTAATGTAAACATCTTATATGTGTGAGATTTTAACCAAAAACGTTAGATCCATTTTTGAGAAAACCAAAATTGTCCATGTAAAAGATAATTGGGGTTTGGGAGATGAAAATCTTCATGTCGCATTCTTGGAATTTTCGTTTTTGAGCTATGCACACATACACCCATACACGAATATTTTTCTAATCTTTTTTTTATTCTGGGAGCCCCAAAACATGTATTTCTGGTGAAATCTCGGTATCAAAATGTTGGATGGAGTACATAGCACGTGAACAGAAAGTAAAAATCTAATGTGTTCCATTCACATGACTTTCTCTACCTGCTGTGCAAACAAACTACTTACAAAAGTTTATTCTTCTTTCTACTTCATGCTAATCCAGATAAACTTTAGCATAAATGTTCTTGTTACTTGGTTCCGTATAAATAGAAGGGAACTAGGATAAAGCACGTTTTATAAGCTGTCGCTATGTGATTGTCATTGAAATTCGCTTCTTTGGATAACCAGGAGTATAATAAAAGAAGCACGAACGAGTTTCTGTTTGAGAAAAGTATTTTAAAATGGAATATTTCGTAAAAGGTTAACTATCTCTTGCGGTTTACCGCTTTTACAAAAGCCACCCAGAATGCAGAGGTCTTCAGAGGCTATTCCCAGAAAAGTCAAGATATGCATTTCATTTGGCATTATATCTTAAATATATGCTATTTGAATCAAAATCGGTAGAGATATTTTTGAGAAAAATAAAATTTTCGAAAAATGTTTCATGTAAAGGGTAGTTAAGGGAGGGGGTTTCCAGAAAATCTTCGTGTGGCATCCTTGAAAAATGCTTAACTTAAATACCAAATATATTTAACATACTTTTCGTTTTCTAGGTTTGGTGCACACACACACACACACACCACGAACCTTTTTCTACCTGTTCTTCAAACACTATTCTTAAAAAAGATTATTCTTTTATATACAACATGTCAAATGAGATAAACATAGCAGAAAGTCTTGATTACCTGCTTCCTTGTAAGTAGAACTGAAATAAGGTAAAACACTAGGATAAAGTGTTAGCCAAATCTTTTAGAATCTATCACTGTGTGAAACAATTGAATTTCGGTTCTCTTTGCGTGCCTAGGAGTAAAAGAAAGAGGTATGAAACTAATGAAGAATTCAGGTTTGCGAAAGGTTTGAGTAGTTTAAAACTGAAACCAATAAAAAAGAGTATGTTGGAAAGAATTAATTACAGAAAATGTTTATATGCAATGATTTGTGTATTTTATCGAGATCTATCGTCTTTTGTAGTAAGTTCTTATTTAACTCCTACAGTTTACCTGTTACACAAAGACTTTATGAATGAAGAGGTTTTCAGAGTGTTTTACTAAAAAAATTCAACATATACATTTTCTTTTAAAAAAATGTAAATGGCGTGTTATTCATGGACGCTCTTTAACTACTGTGGTTCTCAGCGTCTCATTCTAAATTAGGCGTGAAAGACTGGTTAATTTTGCTCAGAGGCCTCTCTATCAGGCTTGAGGTTCTTTTACGTGCCGTAAATCTACGACACGGGACCAACGGCTTTACTTCCCTTCCGAAGGAAGTTATGCTAAGGATTTTACGCCGGGTTTGAATCCGTGACCTTGGGTATATGAAGTTCGCATGGTAACCATTACACCACGGAGGGCGACTACATTTTCTTTGTTATTAGAGTAACTTAACTATGTTAATCAAAACACTTTGAGCCAATTTTGAGAAAGTTAAAATGTTATAAAAAAAAGTTCCATGTAATGGGTAGTTTGGGTGGGGGATTTTCTTGAAAATCTTGTATCGCTTACTTGAAAGATACTGGGACTAAATACCAAGTTCGGTATTTAACGAACTTTTCGTTTTTGAACCATGTTGTGCACACACACACACACACACACAAATGAATAAACAACATACACAAAGTAGTCGGGAGTCTGCATTTGCAGTGACATCTAGGTATCGAATACAACTGGTGAATATGAATATTTAATTAGTATTTTAATAATCATATATTTTCCTAAATCACTCTATATTATTTGTAAAAAGGCCTTAGCAAATGCTACTCTTGATTTTAAAATCCGTTAGATAAATTTTGTCACAACTTTGTAACGCTAGAATTTATCAAAAATGTATAAACTACTCCGGGCATTTACCTATGTATTTTAATCAAAAATGGATCTCACGTAAACAAGGTTTAATTTTCACTTTCTCTGCACTTACTGTGTATAGAGAAGGTATTGTATTGCACCCAAAAATTCGATACCAAGATTTCACCGGAAATATCCCCCCAAAAATTATAAAAAGGTCCGCGCGCGCGCGCGCGCGCGTGTGTGTGAGTGTAGATAGCATTGCTCAAAAACGAAACTTGGTATTTAAGTTTAGTATCTTCCAAGGATGCGACACGAAGATTTCCAAGAAAATCACCCCATCCTTATGGAAAAAAATTCGAAAATTGTTATCTTTTCAAAAATGGCTCTAACGGTTTTAATTGAAATGCCCTATATTAAAGATATTTACATGACAAATAATACGTTAATCTTCAATTTTCTGGGAATGGCTTCTGAAGATCTCTTTATTCTGATTTCATTTGGATGAATTTGTCATAACTGACCGTAAGAGATAGGCAAACATATATTTTTTTTGTAGCGTTAACCGTTTTCGAGATATTCCGGATTATTCGTTTCAATTTTAGCCACCTAAACTTTTTTCAAATGGAAAGGCATCTTTCTTTTTGTTTCTCGCAAGCAAAGAGATTGGAATTTCAATTATTTCACATAGCGAGTCTATCGCTTTAGCCTATGCATTTTCTTAATTATCTTCTAGTTACAAGGAAGCTAGTAATAGGACTAGTTCTGTTATGTTTATCTTGATTATCATGATGTAGATAACAGATTAATGTTTTGAATAAAACGTTTATTTACCGAACAGCTGGAGGACGTCATGTGAATTGAACACATTAGATTATTTCCCTTCTACTTACAAGGAACCTGATAATAAGAGAATTTCTGCTAATGTTTATCTCGATTAGCATTAATTAGATAAACGAATAAGCTTTTAACAATAATTTGTTACAGAGATGTAGAGGAAGTCATGTGAATGGAACACATCAGATGTTTTACTTTCTGTGGTAAATAATGTACAGAGATAGAGAAATTATTGTAATCCAACAAAAAAAAATCAATACCAATATTTCAGGGGATATACTTGTTTTTAGTTCCCCTGGACTCTAACGACATATTGTGAATAGCTTAAAAACGAAAAGTCGAGTAAATGTCAAACTTAGTATTTAAGTTCCAAGAATGCAGAACGAAGATTTGCATGAAAATCCCCCACCCAAACTACCCTGTATATGGAGTATTTTTCTAAATGTTAAATTTTCTCAAAAATGAGTATCGATTATTATTAAAATGCTATATATTAAAGATATTTGCAGACAACTATAACGCATATCTTGAGATTCGCCTCTGAAGCCCTATTCAACCTGGATGACTTTTACATAACTGATAAATCGTAAACTCTTACTACACAAATTTGTACAACTCGTTAAAAGCATACGGTTTATTTCAGACATTTTTCTTTCTTTATTTTGAGCTAACCATTTCAATATTAAAATACTCATACTTTTCTCAAACGCAAAAATGTAATTCGTTTCGTATATATTTTATTTTACCCCTGACCATGCAAAGAGAACAGAATTTCGCATGGCTACCAGCTTTTAAAACATTTGACTATCACTTTAACCTAGTATATTCTCTTCTACTTACAAGGAAGCAAATAATAAGAGAATTTTCATCTCGATTAGTATGACGTACATAGAAGAATAAGTTTTTTTTTTTAACAATAATTTGTTACAGAGATACAGAGAAAGTCATGGAACACAGATTTTTTTTACTTTCTCTACACGTACTAAGTACAGAGAGTATTGATTGCACCCAAAAACTCGATACCGAGATTTCACCGGAAATATATCTTTTACGGTCCCCTATATAAAAAAATTCAGAAAAAGGTCCGTGTGTGTGTCTGTGTGTCTGTGAACACGATAACTCAAAAACGAAAAGTCGGAAAAATACCAAAGCTGGTATTTAAGTTTAGTATCTTCCAGGGATGCGAAACGAAGATTTTGAGAAAAATGCCCCACCCCCAACTACCCTTTACATGGAACATTTTTTGAAAATTTTGATTTGCTCAAAAATGGCTCTAACAATTTTGTTTAAAATATCATATATTAAAAATATTTACCTGACAAATAAAATATATATCTTGAATTTTCTGGGAATAGTCTCTGAAGACTGCTTTATTCTGGATGAATTTTATGGAATTTTGCATAACTGCTAAACAGTAAGATGGACAAAAACGTACCACACAAAAAATGTAGAGCACGTTAAAACATACAATTTATGTTATATACAGTTTTTTCGTGGAGTTGGTCGTTTTTGAGATATATTCCTTGCTTTTTGGTTTCAGCTTTAAAAAACATACTTTTCTCATACAGGAATTTATTAACTCCTGTCCATACAAACAAAGAAACTTCAGTCACATAGCAACCAGCTTTTGACTATCACTTTAACCTATGGTACTCCCTTATTTCCCTTCTTCATACAAGGAATCAAGTAATAAGACTTGTTTCTCAATTAGCATGAAGTAAATAGAAGCTTAAGCTTTTTAACAATACTTTGTTGCAGAGACATAGAGAAAGTCATGTGAAAGGAACACATCAGATTTTTTGAAGAGTTAACCATTTTCGAGCTATTCCGGATTATATGTTTCAATTTTAAGCCACTTAAACTGTTCTCAAACGAGAATATATCTTTCTTCTCGTTTCTCGTTTGTTTACTCCTGACAAGCAAAGATATTTTAATTTAATTTTTTTTCAAATAGCAACCGCCTTTTAAAGGACGATACTATTTCGTTATTTCTCTTCTGTTCACAAGGAGCTAGTAATAAGACTAATCCTGCTTATGATTATCTTGATTAGCATGGTGTAGCTAACAGATTAATGTTTTGAATAAAATGTTTATTTACTGAACAGCTAGAGGACGTCATGTGAGTGGAATATATTAGAGTTTTTCCCGTCTACTTACAAGGGACCAAATAATAAGACAATTTCTGTTAATGTGTATCTCGACTATCATAAAATATATAGAAGAATAAGCTTTTTAACAATAGTTTGTTACAGTGGAAAAAGTCGTGTGAAAAGAACACGTCAGATTTTTTGTTTTTGTTTTTGGTTGTTTGTAAAACGGTAATATTGCTATTCTAGAAGATTGGCAGCAGTAATGCTGATTGGTACACACGCCGCTGAATCCTTGCACTTGACAGTTCGGGTGGTTTCGCATAAGGTTGGCCATGCTGCCTTTGCAGCGTTGCCAGAGTAACTAGTAAACAACAACAGCTGATTACAGATATCTCTAAACGAATATAAACAGTGTACATAGTAAATGAATGCTAATGAATAATGAAACTAATTTGTTATTACTGATGTTAATTGAAAATAACAGTGATACTTTAATACTTGTAACATACATTACGTATTTATAACATTATAGAACAAATGAATGCAAAATAGCTTGTTACAATAAGAGAAAGATATAACAAAGTGATTTTCACCGGTTTAGAATTTTAATGGCTCAATTCCAATCAAGACTCAGTCGGCGTCATTCTCGGAAACATTATCGTCATTGTCAAAATCATTAGTGGTTCACATTCACTGATGATTCTGTCTAATTCCTGTGCTTTTCGTATTATTTTGTGAAAATGATTCACTTTTTTCTTCCATGAAACCACGTCCAGTCTTGCCACACCTTCCCGCTAAAGTCAATCCACCTCTATAATAATTGTGAAAGTCCCCTATGTTCCCTCACGTACAAACACCAAAAACAATATCAACAATAATAACAAATATACATAACGAATAATACGTATCTTGCACAGAACAGTTCAACACACGTGTTAGAGTTCACAAACTGAGCACGTGGTTGGAAACAGCCAGATATTGCAACAATGCGGCATCTAAATTCCGTTGTCAGACAGACCGACCGGAATGCTGCGTTGTGATTGGTCCAGAAAGTCAAACGGTTACAGCTTGTCAACTTTTTTTTTTTTTTTGTTGGGGTACCAACTTAACTTCCAACTGCCAAGTGCAAGGATTCAGCGGCGGGGGTATAATTTTCTGTTTACAGTAAATTTTTGAAAAACACCCAAAAGAAAACATAATTTTACTTCATCACAACCCAGACTTGCAGCTGGGTATCTGGATGCTCTAAAGGTCAAAACTATACCATCTACCTACAGCCCTGACCTAACATGTGATTTATTTTTTCTTCCAAAAATTAAGGATAAAATGTCCGGAATCACTTTTGCGCTATCAGATGAAGCAGTGGAATATTAAATAAACGTGGTTTTTGAAGCTCCTTAGAAACAGTGACATCATTGCTTTAAGGATTGGCTGCATCAAATGGAAAAATGTTTTGATGTTAAAGGAGAATGTTTTGAAAATCAATAAAATAATTTAAATATTTAAAAAGAAATCCCTGTTTTATTTCTTTCTCTATATGTACTATGTACATAGTGTATAGAGAAGGTATTGCACTCCACCCAAAAACTCGATACCGAGATTTCACCGGAAATATGTGTTTTAGGGTCCCCTGTATCCAAAAAATGCATTTTCAGAAAAAGGTCCGTGTGTGACTGTCCGTGTGCCTGTGAACACGATAACTCAAAAGAGAAAAGTCGGTAAAATACCAAACTTGTATTTAAGTTTAATATCTTCCAAGGATGCCACAGCAAGATTTTCAAGAAAATGTGCCTGTGAACACGATAACTCAAAAGAGAAAAGTCGGTAAAATACCAAACTTGTATTTAAGTTTAATATCTTCCAAGGATGCCACAGCAAGATTTTCAAGAAAATCCCCCCACTCCCAACTACTCTTTACATGGACCATTTTTTGTGAAATTTTTTATTTTCAAAAAATGGCTCTCACGATTTTGATTAAAATATCGTATATTGAAGATATTTACCTGATAAATAAAATGTACATCTTGAATTTTCTGGGAATAGCCTCTGAAGACTGCTTTATTGTGGATGAATTTCACGGAATTTTGCAAGAGTGCTAAACTGTATGAGATGGACAAAAACTTAACACACAAAACATATAGAGCATGTTAAAACACACAGTTAATGTTTTATATATATAATTTTTTTCATAGAGTTGATCGTTTTTGAGATATACCTTATTTTTGGTTTCAGCTTTGAAAAACTTACTTTTCTCATACAGGAATTTATCATGTCCTGTCCATAGAAACAAAGAAACTTCAGTCGCATAGCAACCAGCTTTTGACTATGGTACTCCCTTATTTCGCCTCCACTTACAAGGAAGCAAGCAATAAAACTATTTCTGTTAATTTTTTCTCGATTAGCTTGAAGTAAATAGAAGCATAAGCTTTTTAACAATAATTTGTTACAGAGTTGTAGAGAAAGTCATGTGAATGGAACACATCAGATATTTTTAAACCTTGTCAGTGACCACTGAAACATTGTAAGAAGTCCATCCAGACCGGTTGCAATAACTAAACAATAACGAAAGTTATCAACATAAAACTTTATTTACAAAGTTACACTACCTTACTCTATTTCTCAACATTGCTATCAAGGTATTTATTATCACGTGGTACACATGTTATACTCTTCCACCGCTAAACATCTGAGCCAAGATGTCACTGTCACTTTAAGGTCTTCATGGCTGGCAAATCTTTTCCAACCAAAAAGTCATGTACGGTGTCCAAAGTGAAACACCGGTTTTTCTGAATTCTTTTATCAACATTTGCTTTCAACTGCTCCATAACGATTGATGAACTTCCACTCTGGTCTTTATCGTACCCACTGTTATGTTCTTCCTTGATTACTCGTAAATTATGTGCCATTTCCTCACTGAAGACTCGTTCTTTGCATTGTCGGCATACACTTGCGTTATTTGCCTATAAAATTATATTGACCAAACATTTTGTGCAGTCAAAAACGAATAACTTCTTTGGCGGTAGAAAATTATAACATTGGCTTACAAAAACGGGTACCATATGACAATAAATACCTTGATAGCAATGACGATTACGTTGAGAAATAGAGTAAGGTAGTGTAACTTTGTAAATAAAGTTTGGTGTTGATAACTTTCGTTATTGTTTAGTTATGACAAATCATCTGTCACTTTCAGTCATTTAATAATGAAAATCGAGATAAACATTAAAATAAATGGTATAGTTTCATGTAAATAGAAGAAAAATAGGTTATTACACCAGACTAAAGATATAGTCAAATCTTTTAAAAGCTGGTTGCCATGTGATTGAAGTTCCTTTCTTTGCGTGGGCAGAAGTTGAAAAATGTAGTATGAGAAAAGTATAAGTATTTTAAAATTGAAACCAATTACAATAAAATCTCTAAAACAGTCAAAATGTATATATCAGAATGTGTGTGTTTTAACGAGCTCTGCATTTCTTGTTATTAAGTTTTTGTCTACGTCTTATGCAAAATTCCACAAAATTCATCCAGAAAAAAAGATGTCTTCAGAGGCTATTCCCAGAAAATTCAAAATATTCATTTTTTGTCATGTAATTATCTTTAATATGCAATATTTTAATCAAAATCATTAGAGCCATGTTTGAGAAAATCAATATTTTCGAAAAATATTCCATGTAAAGAGTAGTCGGAGTGGGGGGATTTTCTTGAAAATCTTCGTGTTGCATCGATGGAAGATACTCAACTTAAATACCAAGTTTGGTATCTAACCGACTTTTCGTTTTGTAGATATGCTGCCCACAGTCACACACAGACACACACACACACACACACACACACACAGAGGGACATTTTTCTAAAAATGCTTTTTTTTATTCAGGGGGTCTCAAAAGATATATTTCCGGTGAAATCTCTGTATCAAATTTTTGGGTGCAATACATTACCTTCTCTGTATATTATGTACATAGTACGTGTAGACAAAGTAATTAGAAGGTATAAGATTTTGTAAATTCAATAAAAACAACGAATATTGTCGTCAGGAAAACAAATTCTCAACCAAATATAAAATATATAGCAGGAAGACAAAAATTCCAAGAAACAAAAACAAATGTTATGCCATATAAAGAAGACTCAAAATTCCATTAAAAATGAAGAATGAAAAGTGGTAAAAAATACGCTATAGCTACTGAAGTACAATGTCAGATCTTTTTTTATTAAATAAGGACAAAAAATCAAATTTGATGAGTTCCATTCACATTACTTTCTCTAGCTGTTCTGCATAAAAATTACTACAATAGATTCTTCTTTTGTCTATTTCTTGCTAATTCAGATAAACATTACCAGATATGATCTTATTACTTAGTTTCTTGTAAGTAGAAAGGAAATAAGGGGATACACTAGGATAAAACGATATTCAAATTTAGTATTGGTCGCTAAGTAATGTATCTATGTTACCTATCTTAAATATCAGGTTTGGTATTTAACGGAAATTTCGTATTATAGTTCTGCTACCCACACGGACATTTATCAAAATGTTTCTTTTTTGGATTCAGGGGGATCCAAAACCTATATTTCCGGTGAAATCTCGGTATGGAATTTTTGAGTTCATACAATACCTTCTCTATACACTATGTGCATAGTGCGTGTAGAGAAAGTAAAAACAGATGTTCTCATACATTAAACGTATTCTTAAAACAATCACTGAAACTATTAGCTAGTCATAACTGGAACATGATGGATACAATAAATTATATTTCAAACAGAATGCTGAGCAATGCGCGACCTATCTGTTAATTAAAAGTTCCTAGTCTTCTTCTCTATTATATTTTACTATAGTTTTAAATCATTATCTAACCTTTGTTCTTCATTTAACTTTGAAAAAAAAGAGGAAACGTATTCTTCCCGCACTTAAGCCCATGATGTGCAAGATCTTGAAATTAACATATCTTCACTGCTTTAAAAAAAATCTGATGTGTTACACTCACATGACTTTCTCTACATCTCTGTAACAAATTATTGTTAATAAGTTTATTCTTCTATCTACTTTACGCTAATTGAGATAAAAATTAGCAGAAACGGCCTTATTACTTAGTTCCTTAATAATTCGAAGGGAAATAGAAAATACACTAGGCTAAGCCGACAGTCGTATGTCTAAAATGTGGTTGCTACGTGATTGATAACCGTTTCTTTCCGTGACCAGGAATTGATCATTTTCCGTATGAGAAACCAATAACAAATATATCTCAAAAACAGCCAACTCCACGAACAAAATGCATATGACAAAATGCAATGTTTTAACCATATCTACGTCTTTTGTGAACTAAGTTATTGTCTATCTTTTACATTTACCGGTTACGCAAAATTCAGAAAAATTCATCCAGAATAAAGAGGTCTTTAGAGGCTATTTACAGAAAATCCAACATATACATTTTATTTGCGATGTAGATGTAAAAAAAATGCCATGTAAAAGATAGTTTGGGGTGGAGGTATTTTTCTCAAAATTTTAGTGGCGCATCCTTGGAAGATACTGAATTCAAACGCCAAATATGGTATTTTACGGACTTTTCGGTTTTTAGCTAATATACCCAGACAAACACACACGGACATTTTTCTAAAAATGCTTCTTTTTTTTTTTTTTTTTTTTTTTTTTTTGGATACAGGGGATCGTAAAACCTATATTTCTTGTGACATATCGACATCGACTTTTTGAGTCGAATGCAACAGTTTCTCTATACACTATGAATATAGTATGTGTAGAGAAAGTAATAAACGTATAGTATTTTGCGAAGACAAAAATGAAATTGCTTTACTATCACATTTTCGTATGCAACTTTTGGCGTTATGTGCAGTTGCATAGCCTATTTATGTGAAAGTGCGCAATGAATAGCTAAAGCATGTACTGTAAGAAGCGATATTTTGGTTACCTTTTTCTGGACGTGGCCGAAATTTCCAACTCACCCTCTTCGCTGGACGCTCACATTGTTTGCTGCTTGCTGCAACATTTCCTTAATCAAACTGAACCATGTCACCAGATGGCTCTCGCGTCTCCCGAACCACCGCTTTTTGTTTCTTCTTCGTTTTATTTGTGCAAGCGTCTTCCTGTATGCTAGCAAGAGCGAGGTGTCGTGTGATGTGTGCGAGTTCGTAGTTGGCTAGACTGCCACAACAATGTGAATAAGTGCATGTGGAGATATTTTATCAAGGACAATTGTTGCGTCAGCGGTGGGTGTTGTAGAATGCGCCATATTTTGTAGCTCGTTCACCCACTCGTCGTATGCAGCATTTTTTGGGCAACTGGAAATCGAATGTTGAACCTACACATTTATTTGCCTTGCAGCGCTTTAGAGCGATTATAACCCGCGTTATGTCCGTCCGTTCAAGGTTTGTAAGCAACAAACTGCAGAATGTTTTCTCAGTTGCTTAGCTTAAGTTTAGGTTTGTCAAATCAGAAAAGAATAGTTATTTAGATGTAAGAGCGTAAAGTTATGGTTTTTGATTCGAGCGGGAATATTGTGAAACGAGACGCAGTCGAGAACAAAAAGAAACTTTACGCTGCTCGCGTATCATACAATGTTTTTTTTTTTCTACGAGAATTTTCTGATATTAAAAGAAAAACAACGAAAGATGAAATAAATTTGAGGTTTAGTTTGAGCCATTCACAAGAGTTATTTATTTCGCATTGCTGGGCGCGATTACGGTACGGTTATAGCAGGCCGTGACAAACCAATATTATTGTTGTTCTGTGAGAATTATGATATCCTTAGAGCTGCGAAACAATATTTGTCACTTGTTGAAGTGGAACATAACATTATATCGTGCACTAATTGTTTGCCCGTTGATTAGTGATGTATACACATTAATGTCGTAAAGTTGCAACAAAATTACTTTACGCTTGCTACACTTCTTTGCACGTGGATTACGTAAAAATCAAGTTTGTGATCTGAAATGAGCTCGTAAATTACTCAATTACGCTCGATCGAAGAAAAAATAATTTATTTTGCTTTATTACACTTAAAAGCGTATTAAGCTTATGCATTGCACCTAATCTTTTTTGTGATGTTGTGATGATAAATATTAAATAATTTAGCAATGTTTTTAACAGTAGGTATTTCGCTTCCCTTTATAGAGCTGTGATGTAATGCATATTATTTGAAAGCTTAACGAATGAACAAAAACATAACCTCAACAATCTCGAAGAATAAAATCTAGACTTTAACGCTTCACAACATAAAATGTTAAAGAGATAGTCAAATATTAGCAATGAAATTGAATTTTTGCTTAGGAGTCTCATATCAGGTGAGTGTTTTAATTTAGTTAAAGAACAGGATAAGTAACATTTTTGAAAATTATAATATGATTAAAGTATTAAGCATTCTTAACAGAATTATTTGAGAAACATCTGAATTCTTCACAATGATTCAGAGAGTCTAAAATGTAATAATTTATGAAAATATGTTTAGAAATTTCCGATTGTTGCGATAAAGCAAATTTGGTTTCTACATCTGCCCGTGACATATTGCTAACATTATTTGCTAATAGACTTTTCAAATATTCTGCACACTTTATTTTTCACTCTTTGAGGTTAAATGTTGACCTGTTAAGCATTTTAATAGGTAAATCATACCAGACACTGAGTAATGTAACATCGAAAGTCATGTAATAACTAGGGCCCGGATTTTTAGATTGTAACCCTTTTTTCTCTCTCTACATGTACTATGCACATAGTGTATAGAGAAGGTATTGTATTTACCCAAAAATTCGATACCGAGATTTCACCGGAAAGATATGTTTTAGGGTCCCCTGTATCCAAAAAAAAGCATTTTCGGAAGAGGGTCCGTGTGTATGTGTGTCCGTGTGTCTGTGAACACGATAACTCAAAAACAAAAAGTCGGTAAAATACCAAACTTGCTATTTAAGTTTTTGAAAAAATCCCCCCACCCCAAACTACCCTTTACATGGAACTTTTTTCGAAAATTTTCATTTTACCAAAAATGGTTAACGATTTTGATTAAAATATCGTATATTAAAGATATTTATCTGACAAATAGAATGTATATCTTGAATTTTCTGGGTATAGCCTCTGAAGACTACTTTATTCTGAATGAATTTTATGGAATTTTGCATAACTGCTAAACCGTAAGAGATGGACAAAAGCTTTCCACACAAAAAATGTACAGCACGTTAAAACACAAAATATTAGTTATATGCATTTTGTTCGTGGACTTTTTATTTTTTTTTTTATTTATTTATTTATTTATTTATTTATTTTTTTTTGAGATATTCCTTGTTATTTGTTTCAGCTTTAAAAAACTTTTCTCACATAGGAATTTGTCAACTTCTGTCCACACAAACAAAGGAACTTTAGTCACATAGCAACCAGCTTTTGACTATCACTTTAACCTAAGGTACTTCCTTATTTCGCTTCTACTTACATGGAAACAAGTAATAAGACTACTTCTGCTATTTTTTTCTAGAATAGCATGAAGTAAATAGAAACATAAGTCTTTTAACAATAATTTGTTGCAGAGATGTAGAGAAAGTCTTGTGAACAGAACACATTAGATTTTTAAAACTGCTTTTAAAGGCATTACTCACCAATGTTATTAAAGGATATGCTGTAACAGGTCACCACCGTTGTGGATACAATTTTGGCACCTCCGTCACTCGCCCTAGTTCACGTTGAGAAATGATGGCAATTTTCTGTGGTATATGTTGTTTTAATTCTTCCAGAATGTGTGGGTTTGTTATGAACACTTTATGTTTTAAGCTACCCCAGAGATACAAATCGCAGGGAGTTATGTCGGGGGATCGAGGGGGCCACAAATCTCTACTAATAATTCTTCCTGAAACACACTTTTAATTGTTCTCATCAAAAGATATGCTGTATGAGCTGTTGCAGAGTCTTGTTGAAAAAATCTGATGTGTTACATTCAAATTACTTTCTCTAGCTGCTCTACAAACTTCTGCTCTATTTGGATAAAGGGGACCCGAAAACATCTATTTCAGGTGAAATGTCGGTGTTTTTTGGTGGAATGCGATACCTTCTCTATGCACTATGCACATAATACGTGCACAAGAAATCTAATATGACCCAAGCATCCGGACCCTGGTAATGACTGATAAAAGGTCACATTCCTAGCGATTGCCCTTGTACCAGATGGACATGACGCAACACTTGCTGTGTTCACATTATAGGTATGGACCTTGAGGTTCCCAGATAACGCGCGTGTAATATGTCAACATTCAAGTTGCTTAATTGCAGGTTATCTAGATTACTATTATAACCCGTTCTGGAGTCATGTTCCAACACCGAGAAGGTCTGGGTATATCTTATACGAGGGTCACTAGAAATGTATTGAGACACGCAAGATTGATCTCGGGGTCCATGGAGCTTTAACCTGGTTGGTCATATCGGACGATGAATGAAATTGGTGAAATGATACTCAAATGATCTCGGGGTCCATGGAGCTTAAACTTACTTTAACCTGGTTGATCATATCGGACGATGAATGAAATTGGTGAAATGATACTCAAATAATCTCGGGGTCCTTGGAGCTTAAAGTTACTTTAACCTGGTTGGTCATATCGGACGATGAATGAAATTGGTGAAATGATACTCAAATGATCTCGGGGTCCATGGAGCTTAAAGTTACTTTAACCTGGTTGGTCATATCGGACGATGAATGAAATTGGTGAAATGATACTCAAATAATCTCGGGGTCCTTGGAGCTTAAAGTTACTTTAACCTGGTTGGTCATATCGGACGATGAATGAAATTGGTGAAATGTTGCTCAAATGATCCCAGGGTCCATGGAGCTTAAAGTTACTCGACATTCGTCTTCTCAGTATAAGGGAAAACCCAGAGAAAAAAAAACCTTATCCGGGTAACTCACCCTAAGCGATATTTCAACTCACGACCTTTTGAATGTGAGGCAGACACGCTACTACCACACTACCCAGGCGGGGTAGGGAAAGCATCGTTGCTTTATCAAAATAGCTGACTCATTGATAATGCAAAAAAAAATGGCGTATTATCTATGGACGCTCTTTAACAACTGTGGTTCTCAGAGTCCCATTCTATATTGGGGTGAAAGACCGCTTAATTTTGCCTAGAGACCTCTCTGTCAGGCTTCAGGTACTTTTACGTGCCGTAAATCTACGACACGGGACCAACGGCTTTACTTCCCTTGAGCATTTGAGGGCCTTTTGGGCATTATTCACCATCACATGCCACTGTATTCCGTTGGTTTGCAGAATTTAAAAGTGGTTTGGTTGACCATCTCTTAAATATGAAGACAAGAGTGGCAGTATGATAAAAAAACATCGCCACTGTGGAAACAATGATAAGTGAAGATCCAAGACATTGACCTTGTTTCCTTGTAAGTAGAAGCGAAATAAGGGAGTACCATAGACTAAAGTGGCAGTCAAAAGCTGGTTGCTATGTGACTGAAGTTCCTTTGTTTGTATGGACACGAGTTGACAAATTCCTGTATGAGAAAAGTGTAAGTTTTTCAAAGTTGAAACTAAAAACAAGGAATATCTCAAAAACGATCAACTCCACGAAAAAAACATGTATTTAACATAAATGGTGTGTTTTAACGTTCTCTAATTTTTTTGTGTGGCAAGTTTTTGTTTAGCTCTTACGGTTTAGCAGTTATGTAAAATTCCGTAAAGTTCATCCAGAATAAAGTAGTCTTCAGTGGGTGTTCCTAGAATATTCAAGATATACATTTTACTTGTCAGGTGAATATCCTTAATATATAATATTTTAATCAAAATCGTTAGAGCCATTTTGGAAAAAATCAAAATTTTAGAAAAAAGTTCCATGTAAAGGGTAGTTGGGAGTGCGGGATTTTTTCTGAAAATCTTCGTGTTGCATCCTTGGAAGACACCAAACTTAAATACCAAATTTGGTACTTAGGGGTCTTTTCGTTTTTGAGCTATGCATAGACACACAGATATACACACACAGACACATACACGCACACACACGGACCTTTTTCCAAAAATGCTTTTTCTTTTATTCAGGAGACCCAATACATGTAATTCCGGTGAAATCTCGGTATCTTATTTTTGGGTGAAATGCAATACATTCGCTATACACTATACGTAGAGAAAGTAAAAACTTCTTCATTATGGGTGCCCCATAATTTAACTGAAGCACCATAGGGTGCAATGGTGCGAAGAAATGCTGAAGAGATTTGACTGTGGAGATTTTCACCGTGTTTCAGATATTGTTACGGGTGATGAAACATGGATCTAACAGTATGACCCTGATAGAAAGCGTCAGTCCTCTATTTGGATGGGCCGCGGCCGAGTGGTTAGATCACTTGCCTCTCACCTAGACGGCCGGGGTTCGATCCCAAGCGATCGAATGTGAGATTTGTGATGGACAAAGCGGCGCTGGGCGGGTTTTCTCCGGGTACTCCGGTTTCCCCCGCCATCGCATTCCACCGGTGCTCAATCATCATGCATATACATAAACAGTTAAAGCAGGCGTTAAACACTACCAAAAAAAAATCTATTTGGATGTTCCAACCTCACTGAAGAAGCAGTTTCTGCATAGGAAGAGGAGTCATCAGCAGTACCAGAAACTGAGTGGCATGGAAGCTTCCAGAAGTGGTTCCAGAGGATGAAACGCGGAGATCCTGAACGTCGGCGCCCGTTTAGCTGCGCTGGAAGAGGCGTACAGCAGCGTCATCACCGAGAAGCTCCAGGAGCTACAAGCTTCTACCACCGCAGCAGTCACCACCCAGAGCCGAAGCTCCCCATTCTTGATGCACCAGAGGCATAAACCCCGTGGCTCTTTCCTTCATGGGAACGTACCGGGACGGAAGTGGATACGTCACTTATGCGCGTCAACCATAAGGGTCAACTACCAATAACTTTGGTGAGGCCGACAGTTACCAGCTTACCGTCTACAAGCTCTCCTTAGTGCCGAAGAACTTGAGGAGTCTCACATCCCCATCAAGGCAAAGCCAAGACGTACCCAATAACCCATGGGTATCACGTCGAGTCCAACCCAGTCCGAACAGCTCGGGCTCGGATGTTCGGCCCGACTACACCATAGCGGCTGAAGAGCTCGGAACCTCCCCCCTACGGTAAGTGGTTTCGCTAGACTAGTCAGCGACAGCATCGCACAGCAGCTGAAACAGGTCGTCCTGCAGCAGGCTGCGTACTCCGCAGAGCTCTTCCGCGGTAAGAGCCAACCCAACATCGCACCTCCTCCTGCTGAGGCAGAGGGGCACGCAATCTCTACCAAACCACGGGACCTTCCGGTCCAACGAGACCGACAGCCAGAGTGGGCAAGTCAGCCTACATCCAGGAGCTGCTGTGTCGACGTTGAGCTAAGACAATCTTTCCTGCACTACCTACACCTTCATTCCTACCTATTAACACCTTTAACTCCCCTAGGCTACAGTCAGGTAGAAACTACATATCACCCGCTCCCGCACATCTAGATGCCATACTTCGGCGGGTGCTATTGCGGGACCGCGCAAAGCTACAAGCACGATGTAAGTCAGCAAACTACGTATTATGACGTGGAGGGGTTTTTAGTGGGTATGCCGCAGCAGGGCGGAGAGTCCCACATATCCTCGCAGCCATTGTTTCTGTGAGTATTCATATTTTGCTGTCTCGTGGTGGCTGACCCTCTGGTTCTGAAGATCGTGGGTTCCAGTAGGGGTGAGAGGTTCGAAACTCCTCGGCTGCTCCGGTGCGAGCACCCTGGTGATGGCCCTCCTCCCTATCACTGGGCAATAACTATTAGCAGACAGAAGACCCTGTACTAGGGACAAGCGGCAATTTAATAAAATCTGTTTCCTGGAGACACTACTTGCAAGTCGAGAAACTCACTTCAGTTAAGGAACCAGTAAGTGGAAGACTTGGCATAGTGAGGGTTGGTTTCCAACCCCACACACCCTAATACCAAATGTTAAAGTAAGACTGACTTTGAAAGAAGAGTGGTGCGGGGTCATCATGTTCTGAAAAATACTGCACTTCTGACGTTATTAGAAGCAGCCGGCCGAACATCCGAGTCGTTAGAGCACTCGCCTCTCACCTAAACGGCCCATGTTCGATCCCAAGCAACCGCATATGAGATTAGTGGTGGACAAAGCGCGCAGGGGCGGGTTTTCCCCACCATCACATTCCACCGGTGTAACATCTTCATTCCATGTATCACCAGTGTCACACCTGCGGTGCCACAGTAATAAAAGCGGGCGTTAAATACTATCAAAAAATGAGTTCCTCCCGAAAGCGTCCGGATTGGGTTGGACTCGACGTGGCAGTGCTCCCTATAACCACGGGAGATTGGATACGTCTGTGCGGGGTTGTGAAACGATATCTATATATCTATATATAGATTAGGTAGACCGATAGACAGACGGATTAGAACAGATAGATATGGATGGATAGGTAGATTAAATAAATAACTAGCTAGATGGATAACTAGATATATAGATAGATGGATAGATTATATAGGTTAATTAGATAGTACTATAGATTAGATAGATATTGGTTAGATAACTTATATAGATTAATCAGATATAGGCAGACACACATAGATAGAGATAAAAAGGCAAACAGATAGACAGACACTAAATAATGTTTTATTTATATTATGTTTTTGTTTGTATTTTATCAGAAAGGATACTGTTACTCTCTCTGCAAAAGAACTATATATACTGAATTTTTAGATAACCAAAAACTATGCAATTGGTGTCAAATAAGCGTTTTCGAGAATTGCCCATTTCCAGATAATTCATAGTTTGCTGTTGTTTTGCTGTTGTTTTTCGTCTCAGTGAAGTTCTTTTCTCTGTCATGAAATACTTTGAAATTAATGTATTATCAATTGTTAGTCAAGACGTACTCAGTAATTAAATATAGTGCTTGAAATCGACCTATAAAATATATTTGGGCCTATTTCTACACCACACATTTAGATTGGTGATTAACCTTTTAAAATCACAATTTTTACAGAGATGATGGTAATGACATACTTGGAATTCCAAAAGCTACTTCCGAATGAAATAAACTAATCAATTTTATTTACAAAATAAAACAAATATATCGCAATGTACAAGTACCTATTTATTAGTGTTTTAAAAGTTTGGAAGACAGTTTTATTTTCCTTACTACGTTTCGATATCGATATTTCCCTGGAAATACATGTTTTGAGGTCCATATACGCAACAAATACACACGAAAAACAGTTTACGAAAAAGATTCGCGCGCACGTGTGTGTGAACAGCATAATTCAATAAAGAAATGTCAATTAAATATCAAGCTTAATATTTAAATGTAGTATCTTCCAAGGATGCGACATGAAGATTTTCAAGAAATTCTCCCCACTCCAAACTACACTTTACATGGAAAATATTTCGTTAATTTTGATTGTCTTAAAATAGCTCTCGCGGTTTTTATTTACATGACAAATGTTCTGTGAATAGTGTTTGAAAACCTCTTCAATCTGGATCGCTGTTTAGGCAACTGGCAAGCCCTGAGAGCTTTACAAACATGCACATCTAACTAAAACACACAATATATATTATAGTGAACCGTTTTCGAGATATTCTGGATTATTGATTTCAATTTTAAGCCACTTGTGCTCGAACGTCATCTTTCTTCTCGTTTGTGTACTCTTGGCAGGCAAAGAGAATGTGATTTCAATTGTTGCACATAACGACTGGTTTTTAAAGGACTTCTCTATCACTTTAGCCTGTGCATTTTCTTATTTCCATTCTACTTACAAGGAAGTTAGTAATAAGACTAATTCTGCTTATGTTTATCTTGATTAGCATGGTAGATAACAGATAAATGTTTTTAATAAAAGATTTGGTTGCCAAACAACTAGAGAAAGTCATGTGAATGGAAAAAATCAGTTGTTTTTCTTTTTTTCAAAATAGCAAGCCTTCCGTTGTGCCATGTTTTAATGATACGATATAATATAGTATATTATTTAACTAGATACAAAAGTGGAGCTTTAATAATGAGTGGGTGAAGTTAGACCACGACCACAGGGAGTTAATAAAGCTACTTTTGTTCAATAAATACTTTATCTGCCTTAAACACGCATGAAGCAACATACAATTGTTTTAAACAAAAAGGTACAAGACATTACGAAAAAAAGTTTTATTGGCTTACTTTCTGGAATTGTGCAGAGTGTGTTTTTGGTGGTCCTATTGTAACCAGAAGTTGGTGTAACAAACATCAGTTCATGTGATAATATGACTCCTCAAGTCAATGTTAAAAATTGTTCAAATTGTCAGGTTACTATACATTTCCGTTAGCATTTTCTTGTGTCAGTTATGGTTGAACTCATACTTAACCTTTATACGAGTATGATTTACCCGAGTTCGATTTCCGACTGCGGTGCAGAAATTTTGCTTAACCACACAGTATGTATGTGAGAGTGAATGTGTGTGTGTGTGTTTGAGGAAAATAAAAACGATTTAAACCTAACGTAAAGAACCTACAGACAACGAATTGTTTCTAATGTAAGCCCCCGATATCACCTTCATGTTAAAGGGGACTATATAAATGAAACAATAAAAGAAAAATCGAAAGATTATGATTTATAGTTGAACTCACACTTAACCTAAAAGTTGTAACTTGTTTTCATGTATGATTAGTTGGCAATAATCAGTAGAAGAACATATTTTTTTTCAATGCCTTCTATATTACTCGAAGGAAACAATATACTAAAAATTTGGAAAGGGAAATGTTTATTTCTTAAGAATTATGATACAGTTTATAAAGCGCTTTGTAACACGTTGCTATGTGAAAATACATAACGACGTGATATTTACTTTATACGAAAACAAACTGCGATACAAAAGTATCAATTAATGGCCTGATTTTGAAACGGAAGTAGATAAACGTTATATTTGCGTACAGAAGCGGTTGCTATAGACACAGCTGTTTTAGTAATTAATTTGCAGCGATTTGATGAGAAGAAAGTGAGGTTAGGTTTTACTTATTGCACTGTCACTAACACAAAACACTAAACACACGCACGCGCGCGCACGCACGCAACCCGGCAACACCAATTAACATAATTAATATACGCGCGTACGAACAAGCAGCTGATCGATGAGCCAATCACTAGTGGTAGTGCTGCCCGCTGCTTGGCGCTTCTAATAGTCAGCAGTAAGATGAGGGGGGGGGGGACAGCCGCCTGGCTCCGCATTGTAATGCATGTTGCTAGCCTTGGCTTCCACTCCCTGCTAGAGTGGCACATGACATCTAAACTATTTCCCATTATGTCACCCAAATTAACATTACACAAATATCAATCTAAAATAATTTACGAAATGAAGTAGTTATACTTCGAGGAAAATTTGTTTCCCGGCAGATTTCTGAGACACTGTTAATGTGTAGGTAATATTACTAAATATTTTGAAGCAAAAATGGCAATTCGTAAACGTCTTCAATATTTGCTCTTTATAGAAGCCTACATCCATCGATCTTTTATGTCAATTGCCTATCCATCCATCCGTTTATCTATCTGTCTACCCGCCTGCCTGTCTATTTATCTCTATACACGTGTCTATATATTTATTCATTTATCTCTAGGTCTGTCTATCTATCTCATAGTCTATCTGTCTGTCTATCTGTCTATGTCTGTCTGCCTATCCAGCCGCCAATCTATCTGATTGTCTACCTGTCTATCTAAGTATCTATCTACCTATCTGTCTGTGTACCTATAGTCTATCTATCTGTCTGCCTATCTGTTTATCTATCGTCTGTCTTTCTTTCTATCGCATTGCCTATATGTTTATATGTGTGTCTCTCTCTGTTTGGCTATCTATCTATATCTATCTGATTGTCTGTTTGTCTGTCTAGCTTCTGTCTAACTGTCTGTCTATCGATCTATCTCTCTCTATTTATCTAATTACCGATTTATCTATCTCTATCTATCCATCTGTCTATCTCTCTATCTCTCTATATATCGATCTATCTCTCTATCTAGTTTTCTATCTATCTCTATCTATCCATCTCTCTATCCATCTATCTATGTATCTGATACCTATCTATCCATCTATCTATGTATCTGATACATATCTATCTCTATCTATCTATCCTTATCCGACAATCTATGTGGATAATCTGGGGATAGTACAAGCAGTTGTTCATCTCAATGAGGGCAGCCCTAGAAGCCCGCGCGCTGAGTCAAACTTAACACCCCAAGTCCTACAGACGACTTCAACGCCGAGAGCTATATTTCCAAACCACGAAGTGATACCACAACCGCAGTCTCGGCGACACAACCATGAAAGAGACCGGTTGGAATGAAAATGCAGGGGAAACGAAAGGGAATGATGAAACCTCCCCTTCATTCGCCAAGAGCCCATGGAATCGAACGCACAACCTCCTGGATGCCAGTCCCAGACAAAACGCCTGAACCACCTGGCTCGGCCAAGGACCACGTGACAGTGTTTGGCGGGTTGCGGCTGGATGGTGGCTTGTGCACTGTAAAGGATTTACCTGATGTCGTCTTCGGTACCGCTCGATTGGGCTGGAGAGTGGGACCGCGCGCCGTTCCATCTGTAAATGTTAGGGACCCTGGATATGGTCAGCCTTCAGGTCTCTCCTCTAACTCCTCCCTTCATGGGGTTACGTAAGATGATAAGGGCCCTAAAGATCTACGTGAGGTTGTATGCCCCAGTAAATAGGGATCCCATCTGTGAGTAATTCTAATTTCACGATAAATAATCCGACGTGTTTCATTCACACGACTGTCTCTATCGCTTCTGCAAACAATTTATTCTTACGAAAGCTTATTCTTCTACCTACTTCATGCTAATCGAGTAATAATTAGCAGAAATTGTCTCATCACTTGCTTCGTTGTAAAAAGAAGGGAAAAAAGGGAATACACAAGGCAAAAGTGATAGTCAACTATTTTAAACATTGAAATTCGATTCTCTTTGCATGGCCAGGATTAAAACACAAGAAACAGACATGACAAATTTCCCTTTGAGAAAAGTGTAACCATTTTTACTTTCTCTACACGAACTATGTACATAGTGTATAAAGAAGGTATTGCATTCCACCCAAAAATTCGATAACGAGATTGCACCGAAATACATGTTTTGGGTCCCCATGAACCCCTCCCCCCAAGAAAGCATTCTCAGAAAAAGGCCTTTGTGTGTATGTGTGTGTCTGTGGACAGCATAGCTCCAAAACAAAAATACTGTTGCATACCAAAGTTGGTATTTAACTTTAGTATCTTCCAAGGAAGATTTTCAAAAACGTTCCCCCACCACAAGCTACCCTTACATGGAAAATTTTTTGAAAATTTTTATTTTCCCAGAAATAACTAAAGATTTTCATTGAAATACCGTCTATCAGATATATTTACATTACAAATACAATTTGTATTTTGAATTTTCTGGGAATAACCTTGGAAGAACTCTATTCTGAATCAGTTTTATAGAATTTTGCATAACCGTTAAATTATAAGAGTTGGACAAAAATTTACTACATAAAAAAAGTTTATCTCGTTAACTACCAAATTTTGTCATATTCGTTTTTTGCTTTCTCTATACATAGTGTATAGAGAAGGTATTGCACTCCACCCACAAATTCGATACCGAGATTTCACCGGATATATATGTTTTAGGGTCCCCTTTATCCAAAAAAGAATTTTCTGAAAAAGGTCTGTGTGTGTGTCTGTGAACATGATAACTCAAAAACGAAAAGTCGGTAAAATACGAAACTTGGTATATAAGTTTAGTATCTTCCAGGGATGCGACACGAATATTTTGAGAAAATCCCCCCAGCCCCAATTACCCTTTACGTGGAACATTTTTCGAAAATTTTGATTTTCTCAAAAACGGCTCTAACGATTTTGATTATACTGTTATATATTAAAAATGTTGTCCTGACAAATAAAATGTATTTCTTAAATTTTCTGGGAATAGCCTCTGAAGACTACTTCATTCTGGGTGAATTTTACGGAATTTTGCATAACTGGTAAACCGTAAGAGATGAACAAAAGCTTAGCACATAAAAAATGTATAGCACATTAAAACACACAATTTATGTTATATACATTTTTTCGTGGAGTTGATAGTTTTTTAGGTATTCCTTGTTTTTGGTTTCAGCTTTGAAAAACATACTTTTCTCACACAGGAATTCAGTCAACTCCTGTCCATACAAACAAAGGAACTAGCAATACTTATGTCAATTACCAGCATGTTTACAGTTACTATGAAGCCTCGGCATTAATGCTTACACATCCTTATTTACTTCACAATATTTACATTATCGAACATTTACTCTCTTTAAATTATTCCTAAATTTCTTTAAGGTCAAAAATGAAATGAAAAGCGTTTTATTTACTGACCTCTGTAACTGCTGTGGTTCTCAGCATCCCGTTCTATATGGGCATAAAAGACTACTTAACCCGCCTGGGTAGTAGCGTGTCTGCTTCACATTCAAAAGGTCGTGAGTTCGAATCTCGCTTAAGGTGAGTTGCTCGGATAAGGTTTCTTCGGGGTTTTCCCTTATCCTGAGAAGACGAATGTCAAGTAACTTTAAGCTCCATGGACCCCGAGATCATTTGAATATCATTTCACCAATGTATTTATCGTCCGATATGACCAACCAGGTTAAAGGTCGTTAAGTTACAAAAAAAAAAAAAAAAAAAAAAACTACTTACTTTTGCTCAGAGACCTCTTTTTATTTAAATTTACATAACTAAAAAATCAATTTACAAAAATTATAATCTAGTCCAATGAATACAAATTTTCCTAATTTGTTTTTCTGGGGGTGGGGAGTTAAAAATTGTCTTTTAAAGGCTTAGCTAAGTAAAGTTAAAGAGGGAATTTAACCCTTTCATTATGAAATTATATTGGCAATCATCAGGCTCCAGGTTCTTTTACGTGCCGTAAATCTACGACACGGGACCAGCGGCTTTACTTCCCTTCCGAAGAAAGCCATGCCAAGGATTTTTACGTCCTCCGCCGGGTTTGAACCCACGACCTTGGGTATATGAAGTTAGCATGGTAACCATTACACCACGGAGGGCGACACTACGGTCAGAGGGCAGCCCTGAAAGGCTGCTACAGATAATTCATTCCGTTCTTCAATGGTTCTGTTAACAAAAGAAAATCTTCCTGCGTCGGTTCTGTACCTTCTACCCTTAATTTTATACAAATGATGGTTTCGTCCGGGTTTTCTAACCTCTTTCTAACGTCCATTTAAAGCATCATAAGCTTTAAATAGTGCGACTAACCTATGTCTTTTAGCGGCTCCTGTTCCACCTTTCGTAAGCCAAAATCTTTACCTTTCAGCTAGAGATAGTTGTATGAATGGAACACATCAAGTTTTCGAGTTATGCTGTTCACAAACAAATGAACGCACCCGATATTGTTTTTATCGCCCAAGGGTTGGTACCACAGCTGTTATACTCGAGCCGCAAAGTGTACATAAAACAAACAATATTTAAGGTTCTGTGTAGCGGATTTTACCAGTAAGAAATATTCGTGATAATTAAGGAGAATTTGTGAAGGACACAAGTGCGTTAACTATAAAAAGCTGTAAATTAAACATGCACGTTTGTTTCCAGGTGACGCCAAACAAAGCCGAGTGGAGGGGAGGGAGCCTTTGATCTAATTACTTGCTAATGGAGCTTGTCTCCTCCTCCTCGTCAAGCAGGGGAGGTGCCCCAACAGCACACACACCTTTTACTTTCTCTAGCACGTATTATAATGTACATAGTAGATAGAGAAGATATTGCATTCTACCCAAAAATTCAATATCGAGATTTCAGCGAAAATATCTGTTTTCAAGTCCCCTGGGTTCGAAAGAAGCATTTTTAGAAAAACGTTCGTGTGTGTGTGTGTTTGTCTGTCTGTGGACAGCATAACTGCAAAACGAAAAGACCGTTAAATATCAAACTTGGTATTTAAGTTGAGTATATTTCAAGGATGCGCCACGAAGATTTTCAACAATCCCTCCCTCCGCAAACTATTCTTTGCATGTTAACGTTTTTTAAAATGTTGTTTTTCTTAAAAATGGTTCTAATGATTTTGATTGAAATACCGTATATTAACGATATTTACATGACTATTGAATAGACTCTGAAGACCTCTTTATTTTGGGTTTTGTATAATGGTTAAACCATAAGAGATAGGCAAAAACTTACTGCATAAAAAATGAAGATCTCGTTAAAATATAATTTATTCATATAGAGTCGGTTTTTGAGAGATACCTTGTTATTGGTTTCAAGTATTGCATACGGTTTTCCGGGAATACAAAAGTCATCCAGAATGAAGAGTTCTTCAGAGGGCTAGTCCCAGAAAATTAAAAATATACATTTCATTTGTGATGTGAGTATCTTTAATATACAGTATTTTAATCGAAATATTTAGTCATTTTTGAGAATATCAACGTTTGGTTTTAAAGGACGTTTTTGAGCTCTCTCTCTCTCTCTCTCTCTCTCTCTCTCTCTCTCTCTCTCTCTCTCTCTCTCTCTCTCCTCACACGCGCACGTCCCAATTTTCTAAAAGTGCTTTTTTTAATCTAGGGGACTAAAATATGTATTTCCGTTTTTGGGGTGAAATACAATAGCTTCTCTAGCTACTATATTCATTGTATGTACATATGTGATAGAGAAAGTAAAAAGCTAACGGCGACGATTACAAAGAATATTATGTGAAAACAATTTGGAACATGTTTGTGTTATTCAAACCTTTCTTGCCGTCACTCTGTTAATATACGGATAATCTTTGTATGGAATAATTGTTTTTTTTTTTTTTTCACACAAGCCGTGTGTAGGACAGGAGTTGGATAGGTAGAGTCAGACTAAAAAATGCAATGCCATAGCCGGGATTTGAACCACTATCCAACTCCTGTCCTACACACGGCTTGTGTGAAAAAAGCAATTATTCCTTACAAAATGACCATAATAGTTGGCCATACTATGAATCCTGGGTCTAAAGTACTTGCGCATTGTAAGTCGCCATTGGGATAGTCATCTGAAAAAGAATTTGAGAGCACCTTGTGGTTTACTGGGAAATATACTAGACAGTTGAGAAATTCAATGCTATGCTGGCATGTTGCCATGGTAACTCAGTGGCAGAGCAACCGGCTAGAGACAGGGAGATCCGTGGTTCAAATCCCGGCTATGGCATTGAACTTTTCAATCTGACTCTACCTATCCAGATAATCTATGGTTAATATAGCTAAAGTTATTTTACTGAGTGTTCTAGGTTATGTAGTTGATTATTATAGTTGGCAACAGTAAGACCTTAGTGTTTATCATATAGTAGGCCATGATACATAAACGTTTGTTTTAACTAAATTCGCAAGAAAACATATTTTTTCACCGACTGTGATTGAGTAGTTTACGAGCTCATTTCAGATGGCAAACTTGATTTTTACGAAATCCACGCGCAAAGAAGTGCAGCAGCAAGCGTAAAGTAATTTTGTTGCAGCGATATTAGTATGTATACATCAACACGATGTTATGTTCAATAAGTGACAAATATTGTTTCGCTCTAAGGATAGTATCAGAACAACAATAATATCGGCCTGCTATAACATCGCGTCCACCAAATAAATAACCAACTATAACCCTTGGTGAATGGCTCTAACTTAACCTCAAATTGATTTCATATTTTGTTGCTTTTCTTTAATATCAGAAAATTCTCGTAGAAAAAACATTGTATGATACGCCAGCGTAAAGTTTCTTTTTGATTCTCGACTGTGTCTTGTTACACAATATTCCCGCTCGAACCAAAAACCATAACTTTACACTCTTATAGTGTTTAACGCCTGCTTTGCTACTATAGCACCGCAGGCGTTACATAATAATGAAACCCACTCGTGCAATTACTACAGATAATAGGAGAAGAGGATTGAAATAGTTTGGGCACGGAAATAAAGTAGAAATTACCACAGTTCCAAAAAGATGCTGGAGTGGAAGGTTGCGAGAAGGAAAGTGAAGGAAAGGAAAGAATGGATGAATGCAGTAAGAAGAAATATGAACAGTGAACAACTTATAGAAGAAGACGCAGAAGACAGAAATCTTTGGAGAAGTAACATTTGGATTGTATTGTAGAAAAATCCTAATAAAATATCTAATGTGTTCCATCACATGACTTTCTACTTATTCTGTAAAAAAAATACACTTAAAAAGTTAATTCTTCTCTCTACTCGTGCTAACCGAGAAAAACATTACCAGCCTCATTCCTTATAAGTAGGAGAGAAATAAGAGAATATACTAGGCTAAAGCGATAATTAAATCTTTTAAAAGCTAGTTGCTAAGTGATGCAGTTGAAATTCTTCTCTCTGCAGGAACAGGACTAAAAAATCTGATGTGTTACATTCACATGACTTTCTCTACATCTCTGCAACAAATTATTGTTAGAAAGTTTATGCTTATATTTACTTCATACCAATCGAGATGAAACTTAGCAGAAATAGCCTTATAACTTGCTTCCTTGTAAGTAGAAGCGAAATAAAGGAGTAGCATAGGTTAAAGTGATAGTCAAAAGCTGGTTGCTATGTAACCGAAGTTCCTTTGTTTGTGTAGACAGCAGTTGACAAATTCCTGTATTAGAAAAGTATGTTTTTAAAGCTGAAGCCAAAAACAAGG
The DNA here is from genome assembly GCA_030762935.1 of Hymenopus coronatus. Taxonomy (NCBI): domain Eukaryota; kingdom Metazoa; phylum Arthropoda; class Insecta; order Mantodea; family Hymenopodidae; genus Hymenopus; species Hymenopus coronatus. The sequence continues at coordinate 8,122,931 of CM060892.1, forward strand.
AATATCTGAAAAACGACCAACTCCACGAAAAAAAAAATGTATATAACATAAATTGTGTGCTTTAATGTGCTCTACATTTTTTAAGTGGTAAGGTTTTGTACATTTCTTATGGTTTACCAGTTATGCAAAATTCCGTAAAATTCATCCAGAATAGAATAGTCTTTCGAGAGTATTTTCTTGAAAATCTTCGTGTCACATCCTTGGAAGATACCAAACTTAAATACTAAGTTTGGTATTTAACGGTATTTTCGTTTTTGAGCTATGCTGTCCACACACACACACACACACACACACGGACATTTTTCTGAATTTGTTTTTTTTCAGGGGGACCAAAAACATGTATTTCCGGTGAAATCTCGGTATTGAATTTTTGGGTGCATTACAATACCTTCTCTATACACTATGTACATGTGTTGAGAAAGTAAAAATGTGTTTTGTATTTAGCATTCAATTGAATTATGGCTTAAACATATTGTAATCATGTATTATTCTAATAATGGAAAATAAATTATTATTATTATTTAAAAAAAAACTAGAGAAAGTTATGTAATACATCAGGTTTTTTTTTTTTTTTTTCGAGGGATCATTTCTCCCACAGAATAATGGCTTTAATAATCCCTGCAAAGTCTCCCTATATGCTCTAAAAACTGCCTTGCTCGTCTACTACGTTTTTCTAGTGCTTCCCTGGAAGTAGCAGTGCTAGTATTATTTTCGAATCGTTTTCTTTTGTATACAAATTTAGCTGCTTTTTTTTTTCTTCCTTTTACTCTCTCCAGTGCCAGTTTTTGCCCAATCCGATACGGATCCCAGCATGCAGCACTATCCCCCCCTCCAAAAAAAAAGAGCGCGCGCACCGTTTTTTAGAAATGCTTTCTTATGGATTCAGGAGAGCAAAAAGTGTTTCTAGTGAAATCTGGGTTGTGACTTTTTGGTGGAAAACAATACCTTCTCTACCCATTATGTAAGAGGTAGAGAAAGTAAAAATGTAATTGTGTTTCTCTTTAGCTATGTCCGTGTTGAATCACGTTCCCTAAAAGCAGCACGGTTTATTTCTCTTCCTTGTAAGGAATTAACGGACTACCCTTAGCGGCAGAAACATTCCTGAGCGACTAATCATCAGAAACGGACGTCACGAATGACGTGTTTTCCAGGGACGCTAGGCTCGCACGCAAGCGCTTGAGCCCGTGTTGCTCGCAGGCCGTCGCTGGTGTTCTCGAATGTCAGTTGGGATTTCCCTATGCTATGCCAGGAATGTGGGAACTTGTGTTTAAAAATAATCCGTACGGGCGAGATGAAATAGAATGCGTTATGTTGTACGTGTGGGTGGCTGGACGGCTGGAATGAGGAAGACAGAGGGACTCGTTACTCACTTTCCGTGAAGACAGACACCCACCAGTCTGTCCTTGCTGGTACATTTCCTGTACAGGTTCACTGTTTCATTCTCATCTGTATTTCCAACACATCCTCTTCTACGCTAGCGTTCAATTCTCCCAGCTAGGATTCGTTGCTACTCCAGCGTTGAAGTCTCCAAACTACGATTCGTTTCTATTCCAGCATTGAAGTCTCCAAACTACGGTTCGTTTTTACTCCAGCGTTGGAGTCTCCAAACTACGAATCGCTTCTACTCCAACTCCGTAATGTAGTGGCTACCATGCTAACTTCATATACCTAAGTTCGCGGTTCAAACCCGGCGGAGGTTGATGGCTTGTTTCGGGTGTAAAATCCTTAGCATAGCTTCTTTCGGAAGAGAAGTAAAGCCGTTGGTCCCGTGTCGTAGATTTACGGCACGTAAAAATACCTCAAGCCTGATAGAGAGGTATCTGAGCAAAATTAAGCGGTCTTTCACGCCCAATTTAGAATGGGACGCTGAGAACCACAGTGTTAAAGAGCGTCCATAAATAACACGCCATTTTCATTTCCAAACTATGATTCGTTGCTATTCCAGCGTTGAAGTCTCCAAAGTACGATTTGTTCTACTCCACCGTTGAAATCTCCAAATTAGTATACTTCTGAAGGTTGAGGGTTGAAACCCGGTGAAGAGCAATGGATTTGGGGGGGGGGGGGGGTAAACTCTTGCCATAGCTTCCTTCGGATGAGAAGTAAAGTTGATGGTCCCGTGTCATAGATTTATGGCACGTAAAAGAACCTCAAGGCCTCTGAACCAAATTAAGCGGTCTTTCATTACCAGTATAGAATGGGACACTAAACACTAAGAACCACAGTAGTTAAAGAGCGTCCGCAAATAAAACTCCATTTCCATTTCTATGATTCGTTTCTACTCCAGCGTTGAAGTATCAAAGCTAAGATTTGCTACTTTTGCAATGATGAAGTCTTCAAACTAATATTATTCACAAAGTTGAGGGTTCAAACCCAGTGAAGGGCGATGGACTTTTTTCGGGCTAAAAGCCCATGGAAGAGAACTGAAATTGGTGGATCTGTGACGTAGATTTACGGTACGTAAAAGAACCTCAAGCCTGATAAAGAGGCCTCTGAGATTAAGCGGTCTTTCTCGCTCAATATAAAATGGAACGCTGAGAACTATGGCAGTTAGAAAGCGTCCATAATAACACATTTTTTAAACATCGTAAAGTCCAAACTATTATTGTTTCCGCTCTAGCGTTGAACTCCGAATCTGTGATTCGCTACAATAACAGAATTGGTCTCCAAACGATGAATCACTTTGACCTCAGCGTTGAAGTATCCAAACTACGATTCGTTTCTACTCCAGCGTTGAAATCTGCAAACTGCAATTCCTTTCTACTCCAGCGTTGAAGTCTCCAATCCACGATTCGTTTCTACTCCAACGTTGAAGTCTCCAAACTACAATTCGTTTTTACTCCAGCGTTGAAATCTGCAAACTGCAATTCGTTTCTACTCCAGCGTTGAAATCTCTAAACTACGATCCTTTCTACTCCAGCGTTGAAATCTGCAAACTGCAATTCGTTTCTACTCCAGTGCTGAAGTCCCCAAACTACGATTCGTTTCTACTCCAGTGTTGAAGTCTCAAAGCTAAAATTTGCTATTTTTGCAACGATGAAGTCTCCAAACTAGTATTATTCCCAAGAGTGAGGTTTCAAGTTCAGTGAAGGGTGATGGGTTTTCTTTTTTAGGGCTAAAAATTCTTCGTAAGAGAAAGTAAAGCTGGTGGTTGCGTGTCATAGATTCACTGCACGTAAAAGAACCTCAAGCCTGATAAAGAGGCCTCTGAGATTAAGCTATCTTTCACACTCAGTATAAAATGGAACGCTGAGAATCATGGCAGTTAAAGAGCGTCTATAAATAAAAAAATTAAATCTCAATGTCAAAGCTATTATTCGTTTCCACTCCAGTGTTGAATTCCGAAATTATGAATCGCTACTAATACAGAATTGGTCTCCAAACGACGAATCGCTTCGATTCCAGCGTGAAACTCTCCAAACTACTGGTTTATTGACATCAGCGTTTCCAATAGATACGGTATTACCAGCAGATTTGTTTCTACTCCCGAGTTGATATCTCTAAAATAGATTCGCTTTTTCTACAGCTTAAACTCTCCCAATTACAGCTGTTTTGATTGGCGTCAATATTTTCAATATATTCATTTTTACTCCAGCACTGAACCCTCCAAACTACCGCCATTTTCCTGTCGTCAGTATTCCCCAAAGATTTATTCCTATTCCAGCGTTGAAGTCTCCAAACTACCGCCATTTTCCTGTCGTCAGTATTCCCCAAAGATTTATTCCTATTTCAGCGCTGAAGTCTCCAAACTACCGCCATTTTCCTGTCGTCAGTATTCCCCAAAGATTTATTCCTATTCCAGCGCTATAGTCTCCAAACTACCGCAATTTTCCTGTCGTCAGTATTCCCCAAAGATTTATTCCTATTCCAGCGCTGAAGTCTCCAAATTACCGCTGTTTTCCTGTCATCAGTATTCCCCAAAGATTTATTCCTATTCCAGCGCTGAAGTCTCCAAACTATGATTCACTTCTACTACAGCGTTGAACCGTCCAAAGTACAATTGTTTTAAATGACGTCAGATTCATTTCTGCATAGCTCTAACTTTCCTAGATCACAATTCGTTTCTACTTCAGCATTGAGGTCCCAAACTGCAGCTGTTTTAATTTGCATCTACGTTTCCATTTGATTCGCTACTACTCCATTGTTGAGGTCTATTCTTCAAGCTATGATTCGCTTTTACTCCAGCGTTGGAATCTCCAATCAACGATTCGCTTCTACTCTAGCGTTGAAGTTTCCAAACTGCGATTCGCTTCTACTTCAGCGTTGAAGTCTACAAACAATGATTCATGTCTACTCCAGCGTTGTATTCTCCAAACTACAATTCGCTTCTATTCCAGATTGATGTCCCCAAACTATGATTCGCTTCTACTCCGACTTTAACGTTTCCAGACTATAATTTTCTTCTCCTCCCAAAACTACGAATTGTTTCTATTTCCAGCGCTGAAGTCTCCAAACTATGATTTGCTACTGATCCAGCATTGAGGTCTCCAAACTACAATTCGGTTCTACTTCAGTATTAAGATCTAACTATGATTCGCGTTTATTCCAGATTGAACTCTCCAAGCTACAGCTGGTTTGATTGACATCAGTATTCCGCACGGCTTCATTTCCATTCTAGTATTGAAGTCACCAAACTACCTTTCACTTCTACTCCAGCGTTAAACTCTCTAAACTACTGCTGTTTTATTTTAGTCAAAATTTCCCTAGCATTCATTTCTATTCCAGCATTGAAGTCTCCAAAGTATAATTCGCGACTACTCCAGCTTTGAACACTGCATTGACTTCAGTTTTACAGAAACGTAGAGTTCTTCATTGACTTCAGACCTACCCCAGCGTTGAACTCTCCATTGAGTTTAGTTGAACCTCAGAATTGAACTCTTCATTGACTTCAGTTCTAACCCAGTGTTGAACTCTTAATTGACTTCAGTTCTCCAGCGTAAAACCATTAAATGACTTTAGTTCTACCCCAGCGTTGAATTCTAAATTGACTCCAGTTCTATCCCAGTGTTGAATTCTAAATTGACTCCAGTTCTATCCCAGTGAACATTCCACTAACTTCACTTCTACCCCAAATATGAACTCTTCATTGGCCTCATTCTACTCCAACGTTGAACTCTCCTTAAACTTCAGTACTACCTCAGAGTGGAACTGTTCACTGACTTCAGTTCAACCCCACCGTTACAATGTCCATTGAGTTCAATTCTACCCTAGCGTTGAACTCTACTGGTTTCGTTCTATCCCAGGATTTTATTCTCCAGTGCACTCAATTTTCTCAGCGTTGAACTCTCCAATGGGTTCATTTTTACTTTCTCTACACGTACTATGTACATAGTGTATAGAGAAGCTATTGCACTCCACCAGAAACTTCGATACCGAGATTTCACCGGAAATATATGTTTTAGGGTCCCCTGTATCCAAAAAAAAAGTATTTTCAGAAAAAGATCCGTGTGTGTGTGTCCGTGTTTCTTTGAACACGATAGCTCAAAAAGAAAAGTCGGTAAAATACCAAACTTGGTATTTAAGTTCAGTATCTTCCAGGGATGCGACAAGAAGATTTTGAGAAAAATCCCCCCACCCCAAACTACCCTTTTCATGGAACTTTTTCGAAACTTTTGTTTTTCTTAAAAATTGCTCTAACGATTTTGATTAAAATGCCGTATACTAAAGATATTTACCTGACAACTAAAATGAATATCTTGAATTTTCTGGGCATAGGCTCTGAAGACTACTTTATTCTGGGTGAATTTTACGGAATTTTGTATAACTTCTAAACCGTAAGAGATGGACCAAAACTTACCACACAAAAATGTAGAGCACAATAAAACACACCATTTATGTTGCATACATTTTTTTCGTGGAGTTGATCGTTTTTGAGATATTCCTTGTGTTTGGTTTCAGCTTTGAAAAACTTAACTTTTCTCATACGAATTTGTCAACCCCTGTCCATACAAACAAAGGAACCTCAGTCACATAGCAACCAGCTTTTGACTGTCACTTTAACCTATGGTACTCCCTTATATCGCTTCTACTTACAAGGAAGCAAGTAATAAGACTATTTCTGCTAATTTTTTCTCGATTATCAAGAAGTAAATAGAAGCATAAGCTTTTTAACAATACTTTGTTGCAGAGATGTAGAGAAAGTCATGTGAATGGAACACATCCGGTTTTTCTATGATAGTGAACAGGAACTTACCCGGAAACTGTAAAGCAAGTATGAGGTTCCTTACTATGATTTTGTTAGTGGTTTTTCCTAAGGTTGGCCTTACTGACTTGATGTAAGGCTAAACTCGTACAACAGTTTGAATACAAGACGATGGAGATACAAACAGAATTCAAATTTGGTGTTTACTCTTTGAAATGTTTACAGGTGTAAGGATTGCAAATATGAGTGCATATAATTATTTTCTCTGCAAGTACTAGGCTCGGTTGAAAAGTCCCGGCCCTCTCAAAGATAACAGCATTTAATTTTTTTTTTTTTTTTTTTTTTTTGCTTTATTTCTCAACATAATCTCCAGAAAGGCTAATACATTTGTTATATCGGTGTTCTAATTTAATTAAACCATCTCTGTAGTGCGATTTATCAAGGTCCTGAAAAAAGCTGTTTACCGCATCAATGACCTTCTCGTAGCTGTGACATTTTTGTCCTCCAAGAACTTTTTTAAGGTTTGGGAATAGGTGGTAGTCACTGGGTGCATAGAGTGGATGTTCAAGCAATTCCACTTTAATTCGCACATTTTCCCATTGCAATGACTGAACGATGGGCCGGAGCATTGCCGTGATGAAACAAGATTTCTTTTTCTTTTCACCTCATCACTCAAACGTTGTAGTCACCAGTGCTACTTGCATTCTTTTTCAAGTAACCAATAAAAATAACTGCCTGCGCAGCACAGAAAACACTCGCCATAACCTTGTTAGCTGACAAAATTGACTTTGCCTTTTTTGGAGTTGGTTCACCTGGTGCAATCCACTGTTTTGACTGTGATTTACTTTCTGGAGTGTAGTGATGTATCCAATTTTCATCCTTGGTAATAAGCCGTCTCAAAAATTCACTATGAGTGTTACGATAAAGCTCCACATTCTTAACAAAAACAGTTTTTCTTTGCAACTTTTGAACATTTTTGGAAAAAGGTGCGTGTGTGTGTCTGTGGACAGCATAGCTCAAAAATGAAGAAACCGTTAAATACCAAACTTGGTATTCAAGTTTGGTATCTTCCAAGGATGCGACACGAAGATTTTCAAGAAAATCCCCCACCCCCAACTACCCTTTAAATGGGACTTTATTCGAAACTTTTTATTTTCTCAAAAATGGCTCTAATGATTTTGATTAAAATATCGTATATTAAAGATATTTACCTGACAAATAAAATCTATATCTTGGATTTTCTGCGGATAGCTTCTGGATGAATTTTGCGGAATTTTGCATAACTGCTAAACCGTAAGAGATAGAAAAAAAACTTACTGCACATAAAATGTAAAGCACATTAAAACACACAATGTATGTTATATGCTTTTTTTTTTTTTTTTTTTCGTGGAGTTAATCGTTTTTGAAATAGTTATTGTTATAGTTTTCAGCAATTTTCTCATACGGGAATTTGTCAGCTCCTGTCCATACAAACTAAGAAACTTCAGTCACATAGCAACCAGCATTTGACTATCGCTTTAACCTATGGTACTCCCTTATTTCGCTTCTACTTAGAAAGTAAGTAATAAGACTATTTCTGCTATTTTTTCCTTGATTAACTTGACATAAATAGAAGCCTAAGCTTTTTAACGATAATTTGGTGCAGAGATGTAGAGAAGGCCATGTGAATGGTACACATAAGATTTTTATAAAACAAGAAGCCATCTGTGTCTCTTTTGTTTCACTCCTGGCCATGTAAAGAAGCAAACTTCAATGACCGACAGATTTTAAAAGATCTGGCAATTTCCTTATTTTGCTCCTACTTATAAGGAACTAAGTAGTAAGACCTTTCTGCTAATGTTTATCTCGATTAATATCAAGTAGTATCATATTGTTCTGGTAACTATTTAAAAAATCTGATATGTTCCATTCACATGACTTTCTCTACATCTCTGCAACAAATTATTGTTAAAAAGCTTATGCTTCTATTTACTTCATGCTACTAAAAAAAAAAAAAATAGCAGAAATATTCTTATTACTTGCTTCCTTGCAAGTAAAAGCGAAATAAGGGAGTATTATAGGTTAAAGTGTTAGACAAAAGTTGGTTGCTATGTGACTGAAGTTCATGTTTGTATGGACAGGAGTTGATAAATTCCTGTTTTTCAAACTGAAACTAAAAACAAGGAATATCTTAAAAACTATAAACTCCACAAAAAATGTATATAACGTATATTGTGTGTTTTAATGTGCTCTACATTTTCTGTGCGGTAAGTTTTTGTCCATCTCTTACGGTTTAGCTGTTATGCAAAATTCCGTAAAATTCATCCAGAATAAAGTAGTCATCAGATGCTATTCCCAGAAAATTGAAGATATACATTTTATTTCTCGTGTAAATATCTTTAATATATCAGATTTTAGTCAAAATCGTTAGAGCCATTTTTCAGAAAATTGAAATTTTCGAAAAAAAAAAAAAAAAAAAAGGTCCATGTAAAAGGTAGCAGGGAGATTTTTCTTGAAAATCTTCGTGTCACATCCTTGAAAGATACCAAACCTAAATACCAAGTTTGGTTTTTAACGGTCTTTTTGTTTTTGAGCTATGCTGCCCAAAGACACACACACACACACACACACACGGACAAGTGTCTAAAAAGTTTTTTTTTGGATTCAGGGGGTTTGAAAACATGTATTTCCGGTGAAATCTCGGTATTGAATTTTTGGGTGCATTACAATATCTTCTCTATACATTATGTCATAGTAACTCTAGAGAAAGTAAAAAAGTGTATGTGACATAAATTCTGTCTTAGGGAGAATTATATTTTAATGTAGTAAGTTTTTGTTTATCTCTTACGGTTTAGCAGTTATGCAAAATTCAGAAAAATTCATCCAGTGTAAAAATGTCTTCAGAGGCTATTTCCAGAAAATTCAAGATATACATTTTATTTTTCAGGTAAATATCTTTAATATACGATATTTTAATGAAAATCTTTAGAGCCCTTTTTGAGAAAATCGGAATGTTCGAAAAATTGTCCATGTAAATGATAGTTAGGGATGAGGAATTTTCTTGAAAATCTTCGTGTCACATCCATGGAAAATACTGAATTTAAATGTCTACCAAGTTTGGTATTTAACGGACCGTTCGTTTTTTAGCTACGCTGCCCACAGACACTCACAAAAGAAAACATGTATATCCGGTGAAACCTCGGGATCGTATATTTGGGTGCAATACAATACTTTCTCTATACGCTATGTACATAGTATGTGTAGAGAAAGTAAAAATTTACAGCTCGTCAAAAGACTCATTTTTCGTGGAGCTAACCATTTACGAGATATTCCTTGTTATTTCTTTCAGTTTTAAAATATTTATATCTTTATAAATTAGAAAGTTGTCTGTGTCTCTTTTGTTTTACTCCTGGTCATGTAAATAAGCGAACTTCAATGATGAAGATATCCGGACAGCTTTTAAGGCATTTGACTATTCCCTTATAAAGAATTAAGTAATAAGTCATTCAGCTAGTGTTTATATCCATTAAGTAGTATTAAGGCGCCATTTAGCTTTTTCTTTTCTATAGCCCCCTTTAACATCTGAGGTCGTATCGGAGGTTTTGCACTTGAAACAGCTCTTTGTTTTAGGTTCTTTTACGTTTGTGTTATCTTTCTCAAACTCACATACACGCTTCCAGACTCTGTGGGGGATAGGGAATAGTTCTGGTTAAAGAAAAATACCACGATCCAGCCGGGAATCAAACCCGGGACCTCCGGGTGAGAAATCAGCTGACCACTCGACCACGGAGGCAGTTCTTCCTGTTTTTTGTTTCATTTTTAAAATACTTTTATTTTTATAAAAGACGAAGTCATCCGTGTCTCTTTTGTTTTACTCCTGGCCATGTAAAGAAGCGAATTTCAATGGCGATCGCATCCGGACAGCTTTTAAAACATCTGACAATTCCCTTATTTCCTTCCTACCTATAAGGAACTGAGTAATAAGAGGACACTGCTAATATTTCTCTCTATTAATATTAAGTAGTGTCATGTTCTTCTAGTAACTATCCAAAATTAGACTTTATGCCTAATAATAATAATAATAATAATAATAATAATAATAATAATAATAATAATAATAATAATAATAACAATAATTGGAATACCTGTTATATGATTTACTTTTCCTTGTTTGCGACACAGTTCTCATCTCCGTAGTGTGATAAAGATATCATTACCTCACTAGGGAAGAGTTGCCAATACGATATAATGTGTGACACTTGGCGCCAATAATTGTTCTTATGATGGAGGAGGTAATAAAGAAGAAACGGAATTAGAAATGGCGTGTGGCGCCAAGTAGGTCAGCAGGCTCCCGCCAGGCGCTAGTGTAGCTGGACAAGGTTCTTGAGGTAGAGGTGAAGGTCGCCTGCGGATACACATTGAAGGTCCTTACAGCTGTGGAATGTGCCAAAAATGTATAGGACTGGCGCGGTAACGTGGTTACGGGTTCGTATCCCGGGCGCAGGTTTTGGGTATTAGGAATGGTGTGGGTTTGTGGGAGCCCTAGCTCATATTTGCCTAGCATGGAAACTCTTGCAGGGTGTGGTACGACACAAGAGATTTATTCATTTAGTTCGGCCTTTTCCCACCGTCGAACACACACGCATTCCTCTTAAATTTTCTCCTGTGAAACTATGCTTTACCCGGCCGCGACTATTATTACTTATTAATTTTAATGCAGTGATATCGTCCGTACTCTGGTCTGTATTACAACTATTTCCCTCACAACTAAAGGTAGCCTGCACGGCTCCACCACGGACCCCAAATATCACATCTTTGTTCTGCCAATGTTCTACGCCAAGTGCCTCAAAAAGTGTCGCCTGACCAGCGGTAGCATTGTTTTCACTTTTCCTGTTATGTTCCCCTCGGGCAGTATACTCTCACCCCCTTCGGGTCAATGCTCTCCCCTAACGGTACTGTGCTACCAGCTCGTGTCAACTCGGCTACTTATACGTGTTTGAAATCTTTCTTCCCTTCCCATTTTATATCTACATCTTCTTTCCCTTGAGAACAACTCTTAGCCCAGTGACAGGACATGTACTGTCTCAACATACACACTACGTTTGTTACTTTCTGTACTAAATATAGCCCCTAGTCCCTTTCAGGAAGGGATGAAGTGAAAGAACCACAGGAGACTACAGACCACAAGGCAGTGGTGACTCGTGGTCAGCAATTTAGGTACACCGTTCTTTTTATCATTGTTTTTCTTAGTCTATAAAATATAGACATCTCTCTTTATACGCGATCTCATTTTACGCGTTTTCGCTTAAAGCGATTTACAAAATGCTTATTTTAACACTACAAATGACATAAATAGATGCATCTGTTTGAAACTATTTTTTCATGCTTACCTTGAAATAGCTCATATCATTATCACATTCACTTTACGCGCTTTTTGTGTCACGTGAACCAATTACTTGCGTAATGCAAGTGACAGCTGTACAGGTAAATTATTGTTTATTGTAGTGGCAGTACTGGCCAGTTTACTGGAATGTTAGCTGCAACCGACAAGGTTTCTTCAGAAATAGTTCCACAACAGCTTGCCTGAAATTTTCATCAACATCCTTTAGAAGCATACAAAGTAACTGCTTTTCTATGACGTCATTGAGAGAGAGGATAATCTTTCTTGGTCCATTGTAGACCTACACTCGATTTAAAGTGGAAAATGACCGTTCAGCAGAAGCTGCAGTTGCTGGTACAGTTAGAATTAGACAAGCTAATTTGTAAACTTGAGGCACAGCCCACACCAGATCTCTTTTGTTCATAACGAATCAAAATTTTAGCCATAGGTATCCATCAATTTTGAGCAATGGTGATCAGGAAAAGACGTTTCGTAATTCTTGAATTTTGAGGAATCAAGGAGAGCAAAGAAATTAAAACTTTCTTAGCCGGAAAACCTATTTTGTGTTTCATAGAATATCCTCCTGAACATAACTTCAGTAATTTCACTTGGTTCATTGTTCTTCCTTTTCTTTTGTGCATGTTCATTTATCACTTTAGTAGAAATGCTTCGCCAAATATTTTGGAACCCTTCTTTTCTTAGCTCTTCTAGAGTGTTTTTAACCTGGATTACTTTTGAATGGCAATATGCAATATCCATAAACTTGTCTTGTAATATGTTGAAGAGAACGTCGGTATGAGCAAATATTGCCGAAAAGGTTTTGAAGAGGAGTCAAAAAATAAAGAAAACTTTATGTTTTAACCAATGTATCAGGTTTCCAATCAACATTGTTTTCTGGTCTGTCAGAAATTCAGAGAATAAAATCAGGTTATCTCGTTGCTCTTGTACAAGGTGTGAACTGAAGTTCCAACGTGTTGGAGCCGCTTTTGGTAACTTTTTATTCATAAAAGCATGCAAAGTTTCCGTTCTTTTAGTGGAATGGGAAAAGAAATTACGGAGACCTGATAGAATTTGAAAAATTCTGCACTTATCAATACACATAGCTGCATGTTGCAGAACTAAATTCACTGAGCAAATAATGCCTGTGGAAGTGCCGCTTCTGCTTTAGATTGCAGACCACCCAATTGACCAGATATTACGGCCACAGCATCATATATCTGAGCGACAAGTTTCTTACAAATATTAAATTCTTTAACTGCTGTAAGTACATGGTTGTAACGTGCCTCAGCAGATCTGTCTGCACTGACTTCTGTAAAGCCCATCAACTTCCCCTGATTTGTCCACGTAGCGTAAAATAGAAGAGATTTGGGATTTGTCTGAAAACCTGTCTAGAAGAATAGCCACAAAATTAGCAGATGCAAGTTCTTTTGTTCTACAGTTAACCAAACACCCCTAACAGCTTCGATTAAATCATTCTGAATGGATAACGAAGTGCCCCGGAAAACTGTAGTTTTTTTAAATGATCATTTAAAAGTTGATCATACGTACTGAGTAAATCCAATGTCTCTACGTAATTACTTCTATTAAAGAAACTTTCTGACTCGTCGTGTCCTCTAAAAGCTCATCCTGCTTCCCTAAGTGACAAACAACATCAATGAGTTGATTTAATATTTCTCAGTTCTTTGTTATCATTTCATTATGCTTTGAATTTTGTAATGATTTCTGAGCATTTAGCCGCAGTCTACTCGCGTGTTGCCAAAATTACAAAGAGTGAATGCACAAAATTGTGATTTTTTGTTTGTTCATACTTATTGAACTAGTTAGAGAAATTATATTGTCGACTCCTTCTTGAGGCCATGTGGTTCTGCTTTTTACTAAAAAGAAGACATGGCCAACAATAAAGTTAGTTTAATTTGGTGCAACCAGTTAACCATGTGTATCTAGAATTGCTAATGAGAAATGTGTGTTATACTCTCGTTTTCTGTCTCCACATTTTGCAATCAGACCTGGTATTTCGGGAGTGGGCCTGCCGTTGTTTTTTTTTTTTTTTTTACTTTCTCTAGCCCCATATGTACAATGTACATAGGGATAGAGAAGTATTGTATTCCACCCAAAAATTCGATACCGAGATTTCACCGGAAATATATGTTTTGGGGTCCCCTGAGTCCGCAAAAAGCATTTTTAAAAAAAGGTCCGTGTGTGTGTCTGTGGACAGCATAGCCCCAAAACGAAAAGACCGTTAAATACCAAACTTGGTATTTAGGTTTAGTATCTTCCAAGGATGCGATACGAAGATTTTCAAAAAAAGAATCCCCCTAGCACAAACTACCCTTTATATGGAAAAAATTTCGAAAATGTTGATTTTCTTAAAAATGGCTCTAACGATTTTGATTAAAATCCTGTATATTAAAGCTATTTATGTCCGAAATAAAATGTATATCTCGAATTTTTGGGGGATAGCCTCTGAAGAGCTCTTTATTCTGGATGAATTTTGCTTTAACTGCTAAACCGTAAGAGATAGAAAAAAACTCACTTCACAAAAAATGTACATCACGTCAAAACACACAATGTATGTCCTTTACGTTTTTGTTGTGGAGGTAACCGTTTCCGAGATATTCGTTGCTACTGGTTTCAATTGTGAAGTACTTTTCTCAGAGAGGAAGTGTCCGTTTTTCTTTTGTTCTACTCCTGGCCAAGCAAAGAAGTGATTTGCAATGACAATCGCTTGACGATAGCTTTTAAAACATTTGACAATCACTTTAGCATTTACTAATATTTACCTCGATTAGCATTGTGTACAAAGAAGAAGAATCTTTTGTAGGAGGTTTGTAAGCAGCTAGAGAAAGTTATGTGAGTGTAACACATCAGATTTTCATTTTAAGTTTTTCAGGAAATCCACATTCCGGTCTTTAACACATGTTCTACTGCACAGTCACAAGAACCACTAGCTTCAGTAACATCGGCCATTTTCGCAAAAACTAATACAGACTAAAAACGATCGTCAATTGCAAAATTTAGCGGTGCATTTCGACAACTAACGACTGGCATATAAGCTTCTTTCCTCTCGCATCTCTGTCGGAGAATTGGCTACCGCTTCAAGTTACGATGGAGTAGATGCGCGCGCACACCAGCCTTGCCTAGCTCGTGCAGAATATTGGGAGCTTGGTTATCATTGTAACTTGCGGTGAGATAGATGTGTGCGCACAATTTAACCGCACAAACTTGCGATTATTTCGCATTAGCATGATGACATACAAATATTCTGATTATTTTGCAAGTTTATTGAGAGTCGTTTTGAACCCTCTCTAGTTTGGTACACCGGCGGTGTAAAGGAGAACTCGCCACTGCTACAAGAACAACTCACACACTACGACCTGCATACGAGAGCCATCCAGAAACTGACAGACGATTTGATATAACTAAGCAATAACGAAAGTTATCAACACAAAACTTTATTCACAAAGTTACACTACCTTACTCTATTTCTCAACGTAATCATCATTGCTATCAAGGTATTTATTGTCACGTGGTACCGGTTTGTCAGTACCGATGATATACTTTTCTACTGCCAAAGAACTTATTCTTTTTTTGAATAAATAAAATGTTCGTCCAATCTGATTGTATAAGCAAATAACGCAAGTGTATAGTGATAATGCAATGAAGGAATCTTCAGTGAGGAAATGGCGCATAATTTACAATCAAGGAAGAACCAGTGTGTACGATAAAGACCGGAGTAGAAGTTCATCAATCGTTATGAAGAAGTTGAAAGGCAAATGTTGATAAAGAATTTAGTAAAGACAGTGTTCCACTTTGGATACCGTTCGTCACTTTTTGGATGGAAAAGATTTGCCAGCCATGAAGACCTCAAATTGACAGTGACATCTTGGCTCAGATGTTTAGCGATGGAAGAGTATAACATCTGTACCACGTGCAAATCCGTTCTTTGCTTGACCAGGAGCAGGACAAAAGAAAAACGGACACTGCCGTCTGAGAAAAGTATAAGTACTTCACAACTGAAACTAATAACAAGGAATACCTCGAAAACGGTAAGCTACTCGAAAAAAAATGTATATGACATAACTTGTGTATTATAACAATATCCACATTTTTTGTAAAGTAAGTTTTTGTGTATCTCTTACGGCTTACTAGTTATACTAAATTAAGCGAAATTCATCCAGAATAAACAGGTCTTTAGAAACTATTCCCAGAAAATTCAAGATATACATTTTATTTGTGATAGATATGGCTTTAATATGTGGTATTTTAATCAAATTCGTTAAAATTCATCCAGAATAAAGTAGTCTTCAGAGGCTATTCCCAGAAAATACGAGATATACATATTATTTGTCAGGCAGATATCTTTAAATTATTTTAGTCAAAATCGTTAGAGCCATTTTTAAGAAAAACAAACTTTTTGAAATGTTTTCCATTTAAAGGGTAGTTAAGGGTGGGGGGGGGGTTTCCTTGAAAATCTTCGTGCCGCATCCTTGGAAGACACCAAACAGCATAGCTCAAAAACGAAAAGACCGATAAATACCAAACTTGGTATTTAAGATAGGTACCTTGCAAGGATGCGACACGAAGATTTTCAAGAAAATCCTTCCAATCTCAGCTACCCTTTACGTGGAACCTTTTTCGAAAATGTTTATTTTCTCAAAAATGGCTCTAACGATTTTGACTAAAATAATTTAAAGATATTTGCCTGACAAATAATATGTATATCTCGTATTTTCTGGGAATAGCCTCTGAAGACTACTTTATTCTGGATGAATTTTACGAAATTTTGCATAACTGCTAAACCTTAAGAGATGGACAAAAACTTATCACATAAAAAATGTAGGGCACATTAAAACACACATTTTGTATCATATAAATTTTATCTTGAATTTAATGTTTTATTTTTAGATATTCTTGTTATTGGTTTCAACTTTAAAAAACTTACACTTTTCTCATACAGAAATTTGTCAACTGCTGTCCATACAAACAAAGGAACTTCAGTCACATAGCAACCAGCTTTTGACTATCATTATAACCTATGGTACTCCCTTACTTTGCTCCTACTTACAAGGAAGCAAGTAATAAGTCTATTTCTGCTATTTTTTTTTTTCGATTAGCATGAAGTAAATAGAAGCACGTGCTTTTTAACAATAATTTGTTGCAGAGATGTAGAGAAAGTCATGTGAATGGAACACATGAGATTTTTTGGGTTGAATACATTACTGCCTCTATGTACTACATTGTACATGCGGTGTAGAGAAAGCAAAAGTTGCTAAGCTACTCTGAATATGGATGTTGACCGGAACTCGCAGACCCGTGCTGGAACACAATTTCTGGTTTCCGTACGGAGCCATACTGTCGCGTCCTTGCAGCTGGAATGTGAGGAATGCTGTCCTAGACCTGCTGGTTATTACACGAGCGTGGAAATTACAGTGCAGGTGTGTTTCATCTCACAGACACGCGGGGAAGCATGGTGCTGACCACATCATCTCCCAGCGCGGAAATTATACGAGCATCATCCACAAAGTGACAAAACGACTTGGCATAACTTAACAATAAACAAAGTTATCAACACAAAACGTTATTTATGCGCAAAACTTGTGGAATCGTGACCCTGACCGCCAACCCAGCTACCGAGCCTAGCTTATCGGAGTTTGTGTTATGATACTTTGCTTACTTAAAGTCACAGCGAGCAAACTTTGTACAGTCTGTATCGAAACTGTTCCGCATATGTTTGTATTCAAAGTGGGCAGTAAATAGTGTTCATTTTATTTTTTTAACCATGGCTCCTACGTTTTCAAAGTTAAGTGGCAAGGTATTACTTAGATCAAAAAATTATTAGAAATGTCCTTGACTTGATGAAACAAGAGGCAGAGATGAAAGAAGAAAATGTATGTTCCCCGAGTTCTTCAAAAGCCTGATGAAAAAGCAGCCAAGGCAACTGATATTTCACTGACTTCCGTTTCCAGGGTTCTCAAATATAAGAAACAAAGAAAAATAAAACTTAATATATCACTTTTAAATTAAAAGATCTGGAACAGTTGTGTCGCCAGCGAATTGCAGAAATTGGCAGCCAGAATGGGAAAATGTATGTCGACATGTTGAGAACATTGAAAATCATTAGAAAGAATTGTATAAAATCAAAAAGAATTCTAATGCAGGATAATGGTGCAGAAAGTAGCGATAACGTTGATGATGATAATCCTTTTGCTGACCACATAATTTCCCAGTATCACAAGGGACGTCACGAGCGTGGAAAAATTTTTCGGACGCAAAACTCCTTCGGCAGGGAAATAATACCGGTGGTCCCGTATAATGTTTATTTGCACGTAAAAGAACCCTATACCTTGAAAGAAGAAGTTTCTTGGGCAAAATTTCCGCCTTTTGCAGTCCGCAATTCGTGTTTTCGTCGTGCAGTGCCATCTCTGGTCGACTTGATACCTCGTTACCATGGCGCATAGTAAGCGAACTCACTAACTAGAAATACAAATCCGGTCATGGAAACTTCGTAACGATGCCCTATGCCTCACTTAGGAGATACAGGAATACTAACATGTTGCCATCTGACTACGGATGGTAGAACAAATAGACTGGACGGCCCTCTATCATCGCATACTGTCAAAGAGGTGCTTACCCAACAGATGTGACCAAGTTGTTTAAGCATAAATAAATAAAAAACATATTCGTATTCCAGTAGCTCCGGGTTCGATTCCCATCGACCGAACACTCTGGCCTTGGATTTTTAGTGACTTTCCCTGGTCGGTAACTAAATGCTATGTTAATTTTCTTATTTACCAACCAGGCCATGTTGCGCCGTAACGAATGCGACGGGATGTCGCGGCTTTGATTCCGTGGGCGACCTTGCTGGCCCATGAGTTTCTGAACAGCTCCCTCAGATTCTCCAGGAGAATTCCGAACCCGAGCTAGTAGCTAAGGTGTTTTGTCTGGGACTGATAATCTGGAGGTAGTGGGTTCAGCGAATGTTGAAGATATTTCTTAATTTGTCCCAACTTCATCTCGAGTTCAGTCCAACCGGTCTCTTTCAGCGTTGTAAGCGTCAACATGGAGGAGATGGAGTCGTGTAGGGCGTCGTCTCCTCGCGTTGAGATGAACTGCTCGGACTATAACTAGTAACCCGTCATGCTGCTATTTCCACGTGATCGGTTACGGCTGAGCGACTATCAACCTGGGGTCTGAGCCCATGATGGCTGCTGTGTGCAACACCTTCCTAATGACATGCACACACATTCATTCACACCAAAACATTTTCACACACACTCACACTCACACAATCAAACACACCAACACACTCAAACACTCACACTCACCCTCATACACTCACACACTCACACTCATACACTCACACACTCACACTCATACACTCACACTCATACTCATACACTCATACACTCATACACTCACACTCATACACTCACACACTCACACTCACACACTCACACTCACCCTCATACACTCATACACTCACACTCATACACTCATACTCATACACTCATACTCATACACTCATACTCATACACTCACCCTCATACACTCATACTCATACACTCACACTCATACACTCATACTCATACACTCACCCTCATACACTCATACTCATACGCTCACACTCATACACTCATACTCATACACTCATACTCATACACTCATACTCATACACTCATACTCATACACTCATACTCATACACTCACCCTCATACACTCATACTCATACACTCACACTCATACACTCACCCTCATACACTCACCCTCATACACTCACCCTCATACACTCACACTCATACACTCATACTCATACACTCACACTCATACACTCATACTCATACACTCATACTCATACACTCATACTCATACACTCACCCTCATACACTCATACTCATACACTCATACTCATACACTCACCCTCATACACTCATACTCATACACTCATACTCATACACTCACCCTCATACACTCACCCTCATACACTCACACTCATACACTCATACTCATACACTCACACTCATACACTCATACTCATACACTCATACTCATACACTCATACTCATACACTCACACTCATACACTCACACTCATACACTCATACTCATACACTCACACTCATACACTCACACTCATACACTCATACTCATACACTCATACTCATACACTCACACTCATACACTCACACTCATACACTCATACTCATACACTCACACTCATACACTCATACTCATACACTCACACTCATACACTCACACTCATACACTCACACTCATACACTCATACTCATACACTCACACTCATACACTCATACTCATACACTCATACTCATACACTCATACTCATACACTCACACTCATACACTCACACTCATACACTCATACTCATACACTCACACTCATACACTCACACTCATACACTCACACTCATACACTCACACTCATACACTCACACTCATACACTCACACTCATACACTCTCACTCATACACTCATACTCATACACTCACACTCATACACTCACACTCATACACTCATACTCATACACTCACACTCATACACTCACACTCATACACTCACACTCATACACTCATACTCATACACTCACACTCATACACTCACACTCATACACTCATACTCATACACTCACACTCATACACTCATACTCATACACTCATACTCATACACTCACACTCATACACTCACACTCATACACTCATACTCATACACTCATACTCATACACTCACACTCATACACTCACACTCATACACTCATACTCATACACTCACCCTCATACACTCATACTCATACACTCACACTCATACACTCATACTCATACACTCACACTCATACACTCATACTCATACACTCACACTCATACACTCACACTCATACACTCACACTCATACACTCATACTCATACACTCATACTCATACACTCACACTCATACACTCACACTCATACACTCATACTCATACACTCACACTCATACACTCACACTCATACACTCACACTCATACACTCACACTCATACACTCACACTCATACACTCATACTCATACACTCACACTCATACACTCACCCTCATACACTCACACTCATACACTCATACTCATACACTCACACTCATACACTCACACTCATACACTCACACTCATACTCATACACTCATACACTCACACTCATACACTCATACTCATACACTCACACTCATACACTCACACTCATACACTCACACTCATACACTCATACTCATACACTCACACTCATACACTCATACTCATACACTCATACTCATACACTCACACTCACACTCATACACTCATACTCATACACTCATACACTCACACTCATACCTGCGATGCCATTAGTAGTTAAAGCGGGCGTTAAACACAACACTCACACTCATACACTCATACTCATACACTCACACTCATACACTCACACTCACACTCATACACTCATACTCATACACTCATACACTCACACTCACACTCATACACTCACACTCACACTCATACACTCACACTCACACTCATACACTCACACTCACACTCATACACTCACACTCACACTCATACACTCACACTCACACTCATACACTCACACTCACACTCATACACTCACACACACACTCATACACTCACACTCACACACTCACACTCATACACTCACACTCATACACTCACACACTCACACTCATACACTCACACTCATACACTCACACTCACACTCACACTCATACACTCACACTCATACACTCACACTCACACACTCACACTCACACTCACACTCATACACTTGCACACTCACACACACACTCACACTCACACACTCACACTCATACACTCACACACTCACACACTCACACTCATACACTCACACATACACACTCACACACTCACACTCATACACTCACACTCACACACTCACACACTCATACGCTCACACTCACACACTCACACTCATACACTCACACATACACACTCACACACTCACTCATACGCTCACACTCATACACTCACACTCATACACTCACACTCATACACTCACACACTCACACTCACATTCACCGTCATACACTCACACTCATACCCATACACCGAATTTGTTGCTCATCATTTAAATATCGTATTCGCATCACTTCCTTCACATGTTTCAAGGTTGTGTGACCAGATGACGTGTGCGGGGGTTTGCGGCTCTATGGTACTGTAAAGGTTTATTCCTGGTGTCGTCGGACCAATATATTGGAATCCGCTTTCGCATGTTTTCGGGTAGGGTTCTAATGGGGCAACCCCAGAGGTCCGGGGCTCGGGCTCTGTTGCGCCCTTTTGACGTCGGAGGCGTATAATCTGTAACCGTAAGGAAATCTGTCCTTGCTTGCGTCCTTCGACATCCGGGCTTTTCCCTCAGTTCTCCCTCCCTGGGGTTATACATGTTGCAAAGGGCTCCTAGGGCGACGTGCGGCGCTCCCGTCAGTTGTCCTTAACCTAAACCTTACTCTGTCATGATTCCATTTCCTTATTTTATTTGAAACTTTTCCAACTGAAACCAATGAGTAATGAATATCAATAACCATATCGGTCCTTAATATTAAAAGTCAATTTTGCACATTTCAATTTCATTTGTTTTAACTTACCAATTATATTCTACACTCTCTGGTACAATAGCGTGATCTTATTTCCATCTCATCTGATTCCCTTATAAATCATAATTATATTCTCTGTTAGAATAGTGTGCTATATTTCCCTCCCATCTGATTAATTTATAAATCATAATTATATTCTAACTCTCTGGTAGAATAGTATTGTCTTGTTTATGTCCCATGTTAAACATAATTATATTCCACAGTCTCTGGTAGAATGGTTTGATGTTATTTCTATTCCATCTGATTCCCTTTCAAATCATAATACCATTCTACACCTTATGGTAGAATAGTGTGACCTTATTTCTATCCCATCTGATACCAAAATAGACCATAATTATATAACACACTCTCTGATAGAATATTATTCCCTTATAAATCATAATTATATAATACTCTCTCTGATAGAATGTAGTGTAGTCTTATTTCTATCCCATCGGATTTCCTTATAAATCATAATTGTATTCCACGCTCTCTGGTAGAATAGTGTGGTTATATTTCGATTCCATCTGATTCCCTTATAAATCATAATTATAATCTACACTCTCTATTAGAAAGTGTGGGCTTATTTCTACCCTTTCTGATTCCCTTATGAATCATAATTATATTTTGCATATTCTGGTAGAAAGTGTGTTTATATTTCCACCGCGTCAGACTCCATTAAGTGTAGAAGTTAATCCGCGACTTGAGTAAACTCTGACAGAAGGAACGTGACAAAGGAATAGGAACCTTGGTGGCGGCGCAACACGCGAGGGGAATGTGGTCATCGAGGATGTTGTCCGGCCGGCGCTAGAGTACCACAAGGACGTAGCGAGATCGGCGTCAGCTTGTCCATTCTGTCTCGAGGTCTCGGCAGCATTCCTTACCTCCTCCCCTCCCACACAAAACTCTTCCCACCTTCTTTTGTTCTCCCATCACACTTCTGAGGCTGGAGCGCCCCAACTGCTTCTCAATCTTAATTCTCACATTAACGAATGCCAATGTTTACTTGCAAAAATATTGTATTGTCATAAATAAGATAACCATTGTTTACTTTATCTACACGTACTATGTACATAGCATTTAGAGAAGGTATTGTATTCTACTAAAAAATTCTATACCGAGATTTCACCGGAAATACATGTTTTGAGTTCCCCTGAATCCAAAAAATCCTTTTCAGAAAAAGGTCCCTGTGTGTGCGCGTATAGCTCAAAAACGAAAAGACCGTTAAATACCAAATTTGGTATTTAGGTAAGTATCTTCCAAGGATACGACACAAAGATTTAAAAGAAAATCCCCAACCACAAACTACCCTTTACATGGAAAACATTTTCGAAAATGTTTATTTTCTTAAAAATGGATGTAACGATTTTGATTAAAATCACGTGCATTAAAGCTATTTTTACCCCGACTAAAATGTATATCTTGAATTTTCTGGGAATAGGTTCTGAAGACCTCCTTATTCTGGATGAATTTTACGGAATTTTGTATAACTGCTAAACCATAAGAGATGGACAAAAACTTACATCAAAAATGTAGAGCACGTTAAAACACACAATTTATGTAATATACATTTTTTTCGTGGAGTTGATCGTTTTTGAGATATTTCTTGTTATTGGTTTCAGCTTTGAAAAACTTATACTTTTCTCATACAGGAATTTGTCAACTCGTGTCCATATAAACAAAGGAACTTCAGGCACATAGCAACCAGCTTTTGACTATCACTTTAACCTATGCTACTCCCTTATTTCGCTTCTACTTACAAGGAAGCAAGTAATAAGACTATTTCTGCTAATTTTTTCTCAATTTGCATGAAGTAAATAGAAACATAAGCTTTTTAACAACAATTTGTTGCAGAGATGTAGAGAAAGTCATGTGAGTGGAACACATCAGATTTTTTATATATGGGTCACCCTAAAACATGTATTTCCGGTGAAATATGTGTATGGCATTTTTGGGTGCAATACAATACCTTCTCTATCCACTGAGTACATAGTACGTGTAGAGAAAGTAAAAATGACTTTATTTTGATTATGATGGCGTATATTGAAGTCATTTACATGGCAAAAAAAATGTATATCGTAACTTTGCTAGGAATAGTCCCTGAACACCTCTTCATTCTGGATAACTTTTGTAAAAATGGTTAAATCGTAAGACTTAGACCTCACAAAAATGTAGATCTCGTTACAAATGCACAATTTATGTCAATATAGTGTTTCTAAGAGCCAACCTTTTCCAAGATATTATTATTTGTTTTAATTGTTTCATTTATATAGCTCCCTTTACGGGGGCTCCGAATTAGAAACAACTCGCTGATCACTCGACCACGGAGGCAGTCTTTCCTGCGTTTGATTTCAGTTTTAAAATACTTGAACGTCAAACCTGAAGTCCTCGTTCGTTTCATAAGTCTTTTATTTTGCTCCTCACCATGGGAAGAAGACCGAATTTCAATGTCAATCACAGAGCGACCAGTTTTCTAAGATTTGACGGTAAAGCTGTAGGAGAGTTGCAGCGCATATACAGACGGTCACAAACACACACGCACACACAACGGTCTTAAGAAGTAGTTAGCACATTGAAGTCCAGGCGTTGCTTTTGTTAAAGAGACAAGAAACCTAGGGGTTTTGCACCTATTTTGAATTATTATTTACAGTGTATATCAATAAAATTAGCTAAACTCTTGATACAATCTAAAAGTATTAGTTTTCAAGGATTTCTCAGCAAATAAAGGAAATAGTCATAACTCCTGTATTAATGTGTTATTTTAAATTTACAAGCATCACATCAGTTTGAAAAAATCTGCGTGAAGTAGCTTACTGTTCATTTTTGAAAGCTCGAAAATCTCTCCCTCGATATCGGAAGTTTCCAGAACTTCATTTATTGCACCTTGAAGTTTAGGGAGCCTAGTGTATTCTCTTACTACTTTCTCTACACGTACTATGTACATAGTGTATAGAGAAGGTATTACACCCTACCCAAAAATTCGATATCGAGATTTCACCGGAAATACATGTTTTGGGTCCCCCTGAATCCAAAAAAAAAAGCATTTTCAGAAAAAGGTCCGTGTATGTGCGTGTCTATGGACAGCATAGCTCAAAAAAGTGGTATTTAAATTTGATATTTTCCAAGGATGCGACACGAAGGTTTTCAAGAAAGTCCCCCACCCCCAACTACCCTTTACATGGAACTTTTTTCGAAATGTTTTATTTTCTCAAAAATGACTCTAACCATTTTGAATAAAATATCGTATATTAACAATATTTACCTGACAAATAAAATGCATATCTTGAATTTTCTGGGAATAGCCTCTGAAGACCTCTTCATTCTCGATGAATTTTACGGAATTTTGCATAACTGCTAAACCGTAAGAGATTACCACACAAAAAATGTAGAGCACAATTTATATTATATACATATTTTTCGTGGAGTTTGTCGTTTTTAGATATTCCTCGTTTTTGATTTCACCTTTTAAAAAACATACTTTTCACATACAGGAATTTGTCAACTCCTGTCCATACAAACAAAGGAAGTTCAGTGACATAGCAACCAGCTTTTGACTATCGCTTTAACCTATGGTACTCCCTTATTTCACTCCTACTTAGAAGGAAGCAAGTAATAAGACTATTTCTGCTAATTTGTTTTCGATTAGCATGAAGTAAATAGAAGCTTAAGCTTTTTAACAATAATTTATTGCAGAGATGCAGAGAAAGTCATGTGAATGGAACACAACAGATTTTTTTACTTTAGCCTTAAACATTCAGATCTCTCGGGAAGCTAGGCTATGATGCTGGTTACCAAATAACTATCTTCAACTTTCTTTATTCTAGTGTATGGAACATGCAATTTATCAATATTGTTGGTATTTAATGTCTGTTCAGTTTAAATTGACTTAAATTCTTGTGCACATATAATAATAATAATTGTAATATATAGCAATTGTACACTGTTAAAATTTGTTGTTGCTTAAAAAGTGGTCTACATGGAGCACTGTAAGGAGTATGACATAAAATTCTCATGGCTTTCTTTGTAGAAGTAGAATATCTTTCAATTTAGAACAGTTCCCATATGCTAACAGTCCATAGCTAAAAACACTTTCAAGATATATTTGCTTTAAATAGCTACAAGGTACTTTGTTGTAAATGGTTCTTAGTAAATACACAACTTTGGATAAGTTTTTACAGACCATTTCAACATGTGAATTCCAGGTTAATTCTGTGTCTAAAACCTTTACACTAGAGTATTCAGCATTATTTGAGGTTTGTCTAATGCTAAAAATAATGTTTTGCATTTTGTCACAGTTAAAAAACATTGCTAGAGAACCATTTAGTAGCACCCTGAATTATGTTATAACACATATTTAAAACAGCAAATTCATTAAGTGTAAAAATAAAAGTGGAATCATCAGCATATAGAATCGTCTTAGCAGGTATATTACATGGCAGGTCATTTATCATAATAAGAAATAGAAATGGTCCTAAGATAGTTCCTTGTGGTATTCCAAAATCAATGTAGTCACTTGTACTACTTAAACTATTTAAAAAAAGCTGATGTGTTCCATTCACATGACTTTCTCCACATCTCTGTAACAAATTATTGTTAAAAAGCTTATGCTTCTATTTACTTCATGCTAATCGAGAAAAGATTAGCATAAATAGTCTTATTACTTGCTTCCTTGTAAATAGAAGTGAAATAAGGGTGTACCATAGGTTAAAGTGATAGTCAAAAGTTGGTTGCTGTGTGACTGAAGTTCTTTTGTTTCTATGGACACGAGTTGACAAATTCCTGTATGAGAAAAGTAAGTTTTTCAAAGCTGGAACAAAAAACAAGGAATATCTAAAAACCGATCAACTCCACGAATATATATATATATATATATATATATATATATATATATATATATATATAACATATATAACATAAGGTGTGTGTCTTAACGTGCTCTACATTTTTTCTGTGGTAAATTTTTGTCTATCTCTTACGTTTTAGCAGTTATACAAAATTCCGTAAAATTCATCCAGAATAAAGTAGTCTTCAGAGGCTATTCCTAGAAAATTCAAGATATACATTTTATTTGTCAGGTAAATATCTTTAATACACGATATTTTAATCAAAATCGTTAAAGCCATTTTTAAGAAAATAAAAAATTTCGAAAAATGTTCCATGTAAAGGGTAGTTTGAGGTGGGGAGATTTTATTGAAAATCTTCGTGTTGCATCCTTAGAAGATACGAAACTTAAATACCACGTGCGCGCGCACCTTTTTGTAAAAATGCTTTTTTATATTCAGGGAGTTCTAAAACATGTATTTCCGGTGATATCTCAGTGTGGAATTTTTGGGTGCATTACAATACCTTCTCTATTCCTGTGTACATTACATACGGGGCTAGAGAAAGTAAAAACAGCGAGGCCACGCCCAGTTAAATCGGTGTAAAAGAAGTTATACTCAGTATTTATAATTCCATATTAGTCTAATTTCATTAGCAATAAGTCATGTGGAATGCAATCAAAGGCTTTGCTTAAATCAAATAATAAGTTGAAGGAGCATTTGGTGGAATGAGTAGCGGGGGAAACCGGAGGACCCTTTCAGACACCGCTTCTTCCACCACCACTTGGGATCGAACCGGTCCTCCTAGAAGGGAGGCGAGCGGTCTAACCACTTACCTACAACGCCGCCTCAGTTATACGCAAAAATCGAAAATGAAGATTCTGCTTAGTAAAGGAGTTTTCTGGCTGTTGGAGTCAAATTGGCGGAGATATGCAGTTATAAAAGTATGCCGTATTTGAACCCCCGGATCTGGAACGGAGCGAGGTCCTTTACGACGGGCACATCCGGCTCCATTCATGAAACATGTAAGTACAAGCGAGGACCTTGGCCGCTCACAGTGATCCGTGTAGGGAATGGGAAATCCGGCTGCTGCCAAGTGCTTCCTGGTGGAATGTCCCAGCTCACTCCTGGAAAACATCGGGGAACTTCCCTCGGTTTGCCAACTGTCGTGTCGTGTTCATTCTCACACTCATTTTACTTTCTCTACACGTTCTATACACATAGTGTATCAAAAATGTAAATGGCGTGTTATTTATGGACGCTCTTTAACTGCTGTGGTTCTCAGCTTCCCATTCCATGCTGGGCGTGAAAAACCGCCTAATTTTGCTCAGAGGCCTCTCTATCAGGCTTGAGGTTCTTTTACGTGCCGTAAATCTACGACACGTGACCAACGGCTTTACTTCCCTTCCAAAGGAAGCCAAGCAAAGGAAGCTAAGGGTTTTTACACCCGAAAAAAAGCCATCGTCCTTCTTCGGGTTTGAACCCGAGACTTGGGTACATGAAGTTAGCATGGTAACCATTACACCACGGAGGGCGACACATAGTGTATAGAGGAAGTATTGTATGTATTCTACCCAAAGATTCGATACCGAGATTTCACCGGAAATATATGTTTTAGGACCCACTGAATCCAGAAAAAGGTCCGTGTGTGTGTGTGTGTGTGTGTGTGTGTGTGTGTGTGTGTGTGTGTGTGTGTGGACAGCATAGCTCAAAAACAAAAAGCAAATTTGGTATTTAAGTTCGTAGCTTCCGAGGATGCGACACGAAGATTTTCAAGAAAATCCCCAACTTCTAACTACCCTTTACATGGAAAAGGGATTTGATTAAAATATCGTATATTAAAGATATATATCTGACATATAAAATGTATATCTTGAGTTTTCTGGGAATAGCCTCTGAAGACTACTTTATTCTGGATGAATTTTACGGAATTTTGCATAACTGCTAAATCGTAAGAAATAGACAAAAACTTACCACACAAAAATGTAGAGCACGTTAAAACACACAATTTATGTTATATACATTTTATTCGTGGAGTTGATCGTTTTTGAGATATTCCTTGTTTTTGGTTTCAGTTTTAAAAGACATACTTTTCTCACACAGGAATTTGTCAACTTGTGTCCATACAAAGGAACTTCAGTCACATAGCAACCAGCTTTTAACTATCACTTTAACCTATGCTACTCCCTTATTTGCCTTCTACTTACAAGGAAGCAAGTAATAACACTACTTCTGCTATTTTTTTTTTTTTTTTTTTGGATTGTGATTCCGTGGCACAGCTCGCTAATAGCCTTGGCCTATCGCCCGGCCGCTGCGTCCTCCACCTCGGTCCATTACAGACGTCATGGATGGGATGCAGTATTGGGGAGTGAGACGTGGTCAGCGCTTCGAACCCCCTCCCCGGCCGGTTAATGCGGTCTTCACGACCTGTAGCCGCTAGTTCTCCATCAAGTAGCTCCTCAATTGGCCCCCCAGGGACCTCACAAGGCTGAGTGCACCCCGATCACCCGCTTGGCAAGCAGCAACGCTACCGCCCGCTTTTCTGGATTAGCATGACTATTAATAACCTTTAGTTATTGCCAATTTCAATAAAATATTATTAACATCTCAAAACTGTCGACTAAGAACGCTCATTTCCACGGCCACCTAAATCTAGAAAACAATCATCTGCGTCGCCTGCATTTCATGCATTCCTTTTGTTGCTACGACTTCTTTCAAGCACAAAATGCTGAACTTTTAAGACTTCTTAAAGCGGCAGGTAAAAAGTATGCTTCTTTAGTTAGATTTGCTTTGTAGTGATTCTCCATTCATCTGCTCTCCGCCTTCCTTTTTAATTCTTCACACGTTTTATAGTTCATATGACATTAAGCTCCATGCCTATATTTTCAACAAATTCTTCCTAATTTCTAATCTAACATTATTGGATATAAATAATGTTAAAAATGTAAAACATTTTAAATGTTATATAAAACTATTATAAACCGTTTTTACTTTCTCTACACGTACTATGTACATAATGTATAGAGAAGGTACTGCAATGCACCAAAAAAGTCTATGTCCAGATTTCAACGGATATATGTTTTGAGATCCCCTGAATCCAAAAAAAAAACATTATTAGAAACAAGTCCACGTGTCTGAGAACAGCAGGGCTCAAAAACTAAAAGTCGTTAAATATCAAACTTGGATTTAAGTTTGGTGTCTCCCAAAGATAGGAAACGAATATTTTCGTGAAAACCTCTCACCCTAAACTATTCTTTACGTGGAAATTTTTTGTTTTCTTGAAAATTGCTCTAACGATTTTGATGAAAATCTCTTATATTTAAGGTATTTACATGACAAATAAAGTGTGTATCTTGAATTTTCTGGGAATAGCCTCTAAAGACCTCTTCATTCTGAATGAATTTTACCTCGTTTGAATAACTGGTAAACCAAGAGATAGACAAAAACATACTACACAGAAAATGTAAATCAATTACACAATTTATGTCTGCATTTTTGTTGTGGAGGTTTCTGAGATATTCCTTGTTTTTGATTCCAAGTTTAACATACTTATACTTTTATCAGACAAGAAGTGTCCGTTTTACTTTTGTTCTACTCCAAGCAAAGAAGCAATTGCAATGACAGTCGCATATCGAAGTTTTAAAACATTTGACTATCACTTTAGCATAGCGCATTCCTTTAGTTCTCTTCTGTTTACAAGGAACTAAGTAATAAGAACATTCTGCTAATGATTGTCTCGATTAGCATTGTGTAGAAAGAAGAAGAATATTTTGTAAGTAGTTTGTTTGTTGAACAAAGTCATGTGAGTGCAACTTATCAGATTTTTCATTACAGTATTGGTGGATGCCGTCTCTTCCTGCACAAGCAACTGTTTTCGACTGGCGTCTGTTTGAATCTGAAACTGTTGCTATCGCGGTAAGCAGATACCTTCCTCCTCATGGCAGTTTATAAAAGTACAAAACATAATATCCGTTGCGAACTAACCCCCCTTTCCAAATTATATTTGTACTTCTGCGGTTTGGAAGACAAGTGTGAAACAAGAAACGGAAAATTTTCAGACGGAAGCTGCCGAGTTACGTAACATAAAGACAGTTGACGCCAGTCTCTGGTATGTAACATAACCTCAAACATTTTCCCTCTCCTTCTAAAGCTCGCTTTCTTTTTATTCTTCTTCATTGACCGCTCACGCAAAGTCAGGCAAAATAAAGAGGAAAAGGTGCAAACTAAACGATCAAAACTCGTTTCTGCACAGCTATTTTTGACTTGACTTACATAGTTGCAAAAATAATTGCACGGAGCAATGTGGGATCAGGGTTCTTGGTAATTGAAGGCTGTGGGTTTGTTGCAAAACACGCACCGAAAATAAAAACCGGCTCCAGCTACGTAATCAGAAGCAGTTCGTATCCTCACCGATGTTTCATCCATCAGATGAACACTGCATTCTCAAAAACTCTGCTTGCATTCATACGAGTTTTCCTACCCATTATCTCCGTCCGAAATCTGGTAGACTCGTGGTGAGCCTAGGTATGGTTTCTGTGTACCTACCCTGGTAAGGGCTTAACCACAGGAATGAGTAGGATGGTTTAGGTTTGGTAATATGTGTGAGGTTTCGGGTGATGATGTTAAGGATGCTAGATGCTAGATGCTAGATAGGCTCCTCGAACGGTTGCATTTTTAGGAGCAGCATCCTTTTCCTCTGCTCCTAATTTGGAGCAGCATCCCTTTCCCCTAATTTGATTCTGTTGTTTATGTTGGAGAATTTCACTCCCAGGTTGAGAGGGGGGAGTACTTTGTTCAGCTAATTTGCTGTTGGCTGGTTTGAAGTCGTTGTTACTGGGGGTGTCCGCAAGCCATGTATCGACGTTCAGTAGTAAGTACTCCCACATCGATCTGACAAGTACATTTTCATGTTCACCCAATCTGGCGTAGAATTTCTAAGCCCGGCGCCTGATTTCATCCTCCACATATGTGAGGACCGTAGTAGTCTCACTGGGAAACGTCGACATGCACAATAGATTGACTGGAGTCCTTTATTCTGTGTCCGCTGTAACCAGAGAAGCCAGGTGTCTGCTGCCATGCCCCACACTTTGCAGGCGTAGAGCATCAGAGGGACTATGAGCACCTTGAAGAGACATAACTTTTAGTGGACCGCATTTGGGAGGCCAGAACAGAGTAAAGGGCGGTCACCGCCCCTTTCGCTCTGTACGACGTTCCCCGCACGTGTTCACGCAAAGTTAGGCCCTTATCAAGAGTGACGCCCAGGTGTTTGATGGAATTTCCCCACTCTATCCTCTGGTCTTGGTAGGAGAAGTCCCATTACAAAACGTATTGTATCGTTCAGGCCATAACGTCTATGAACCGCATTCGAGAGGGCCTAATTTTCAAATCCCAT
The DNA here is from genome assembly GCA_030762935.1 of Hymenopus coronatus. NCBI lineage: Eukaryota > Metazoa > Arthropoda > Insecta > Mantodea > Hymenopodidae > Hymenopus > Hymenopus coronatus. Next base: position 8,155,265 of record CM060892.1, read on the forward strand.
TGCCTGACCATCTGCTTGATTTCTTTCGTGATTTCCCTCAGTTGCCAATGTAAATATTTTAATGTCACTGGCCAAAGTTCCACCTTAAAACTACAGTAAAACTGAAAATGGTGGCAATTGCGATTGCGCTGCCATCTATCCATAAATTTTGAAAGCGGCTAGACTGTACGGCACCCTAACGCCATCTACTTGTTGCGGAAAATATGCATGGAGTTTTATTTATGAACGCCCTTTAACTGCTATGGTTCTTAGCGTCACATTCTAAACTGGGCGTGAAAGACCGCTTAATGTTGCTCAGAGACCTCTTTATCAGGCTTGAGGTTCTTTTACGTGCCGTAAATCTACGATACGGGACCAACGGCTTTACTTCCCTTCCCCCATGCTAAGATGGGACACCAAAGGTTAACTGTACTCCGTCATCTGACTACGGATGATGAAAGTATCCTAGGCCCCTGCTGGCGCGGAGAAAAGTGATATGGTATAGAGGGATGGGACATGAAGGCTAGCTTTACTGCGCCATCTTACTATGAATGGTGAAAGTAGACACGCTTACGCCATCTGCTTGACATAGGAGTAAGACCTATAAGGTTAGTGTTCCCCTCGCCTAACGAATTCGTCGCGATATACAAGTAGTTAAAGCGACGTAAAATGAATAGAATTTTAAAAAATCGTATTTGTTTCATTCACATAACTTTCTCTACAACGCTGTAAAAATTACTGTTTAAAAGTTTATTCTTCTATATGCTCTATGATACTCGAGATACACATTAGCAGAAGTTGTCTTAATTACTTTCTTCCTTGTAAGTAGAAGGTAAATAAGGGAATACACTAGGCTAAAACGAATGTCAAATCGCTTAAAAGCCGGTAGCCATGTGGTTGAAAACCGTTTCTATGCATGGCTAGGAGTTTACAAATTTCCATGTGAGAAAAGTTTAAGTATTTTAAATCCGTAACAAGGAATATCCACGGAAGAAAAAGACATCAATTGTGTGTTTTAACGAGATCTTCATTTTGTGTGTTGCAAATTTTTGCCTATCTCTTAAGGTTTACCAGTTACGCAAAATTAATCCAGAACAAGGAGGTCTTTAGAGGCTATTCCCAGAAAATTCCAGATACACATTTTATTTGTCTCGTAAATATCTCTTAACTTATGGTATTTTAATCAAAATCGTTAGGATTAAATATCATATTAATGAAGTGACAGTGAAAACTTTAACAATCACAGACAATATAATGATAAAAATGTAGGGCAAGTGTTTAATTTTGTCGATGGATAAGATTTCCTCTATGATGTTTATACTCTCTTTGGAATTCATTCAACGTTTTACTTCTTCATTGGATGTCTGAGAACCCCGGCATAGCTAGGGCAATAATGACTAGATAGTTGAACTCCCTTAAATACACACCATCATCATCCAATGGGGTTGGAAGTAATCTCATGGAACGAACTCCGGCAGAATCATTTTCAAAAGAAATATCACTTTAGGAAAGTGAAGTGGTTACTTCACACTTCTAAAAAGTGAAGCGTTCCTTTGAAGCGTCCGAGTGGTCCGACCTTAGCTACCAAAGAAAGAACTCTCTTTGGAGGCTGAAGTTCCCGGAAATCAATGTTGCCAATTTGGGGGGAAAGTAGCTAAATCTGGGGTATTTGAGAAGCACAACAGCGACAAAAATCCATGTTTGGGTTTGGCGTTTTTTTTTTTTTTTTTGGGGGGGGGGGTCTGCTTAGTAATATTAGGGAAATTTGTTAAGATATTTCAATACAATTATACACTCCCAAATTAATGCACTTTTTCTTACCTACTCAGCATTGTTAAATAATTGTGCAATAATGTAGAGAGGGATACGGAGAAAATGGCGGAACATCAGTTTCATAAAATGGCGAAGGGGAAGGAGGGGTAATGGAGTTCACATAAGGAAAACTTAATAGCAATCTCTCAGAATATACCTAAACTTATGGATTATTGATATAACAGTCATTAAACATTTGTCTTCACAGATGAATAAGTTTTATTTGAAATAAACATTATATTATAGGAACTAAAAACTAATTATAAAACTATGTAATGAACGGGATTGCCCGATGCTTGAGGGTAATGGCGCTCAGACTGGTCAGTTCAAAAGTTTTACAAATCACACTTCTAATTTTGTGATTTATCAACTCCAATACAATTCTTGATGGGTCTAATTTGCACAAATGATGCATCGGAACCAGAGTTCACCATTTCGAACAAACTCTTCACAACTAGGAAATGGATTTGGAGTGATGTCGTCTAGTTCATTGTCATCGCACAAATTTTCTTCATCCAGATCTTCTTCTGAGCTTTCAAACAACTGTCTTTTTGTTTTGTTTGTTTTTTTTATTTTCTTTGCCCTCTAATTTGATACAGCTGGCGTGATTGACCTCTTGCGTCCTTTCTTAGACTCTGAGGAAGACACAGCTGAAATTAGCTTGTTGATCTTATTTCTTTTTAGTTTTCTGGCTTCCTTAAACTTGAACTGAGGTGCCTTCTAAGGAAACTGTAGAACCAATTTTTTTCCAGCATCGCTCTTCTCTTTGCAAAAATTGTTTTTGGTCTGCATATTCAAAAACAATCTTTCTGAATTCAGAAGATGTAATACCAAAATGTAATTTTGAAACCTTAAAGGCGTGTTCCTCTATGTTGTTTTCCTGAGGCTCTGTAAAAATGTATTTTGCACCTAACGATGGTCCATAAACCTTTCCTGTTTTTATCCTCTCCTTTATTGTGCTGAAAGTGAATATTGTGCTGCTTGTCTTATAGAAGTTCCTGAATTTACTGCTCTGAATGTTGCTTCCATTGTCTCCAATGGCCATGTTACCTTATTCGCACTCCTGTCTTTTTTGCTAGGCATCTGTTAATAAATTAATGATATTAAATGAGTTTAATAAAAATAAAATGAAGATATTTTAATAAAGTGCCCAAAAGTTAATTTCCACAATTAACATTCGCGAATAATGAGTTAAAAGTTAATTATAAATACTTGTCAATTTTAATTATTTATAATTTAGTAATAGGCACTTTAAGAATTAGGAAAGTTCATATTTAAGTGCTTTATTTTTCTTTATAAATTTATAATAAACCGCAAAAAGATAAGGTAAATATAATGCTGCACATCGGAGGGTGATGCCGCTCACCTGAGCGCCATTGCCCTCCATGGCCATTTTGGAAGTCTTTGCCAATTGTGAAGAAACCAAACGGTTTACTATATATTAATGGAAAGCCGTATACACCTCCATTCTCAACGGGATAGCTGGCATGGACATAAAATAATGGTTAATCACATACCTTCAAATGGATACAAGCCGATTTCTACAATAAATTATCGCTGAAAATATTCTTGCAGATTGGAACAAAACTTCCTCCTTCCCATTCACTATGTAACTATTATGGTGTTATTAAGATGTCAGTACCTCTTGGACGGGTCAAACTCTCAACCAAGCCGAAATAATTGCATGAGCGCCATTACCCGCCGAGTGGTATTACCCTCCGTTCCCCTAATACTGCCGGTCCCCATGGCCGCGCTCGCTAAAGCGGATCTTAGGTTCGAGTCCCGCCTTGGGCATGGGTGTTATATGTTTGTGTATGTGTGTGTAAAAATAAAAAACAGAAATTCAGTAATCATACGGTAATCACAGTAATCAAATTAGGTAAATAAAAAGTAGGGTATACAGTGTCGGAGTCCTGATCAGACTCCGGAACTGTATTTTAAAAATAAAAAAATAAAAATAAATACTAGTAATATGATGGATTTTTGGACTGGAGTAGGTACTTATAAATATTCCACTGGGATGAATTAATTTCAAGAGTTATGTTGTTAAGTTTCCCCCATTCAAATACAGAAATGGAGAGGGTTTTCACTCAAATGAACATAGTGAAATCAAAATTGCGAACATACATATGTACTCTGAACTCGATCCTTACTTTAAGAAGTGGGCCAAAGTTCATAGGAAAGCGTTGTCATTCATATGAACTATCTGACTCAGTGTTAAAGTTGATAGTTACACCAGAAGTCTGTTCCTGAAAATGCAGCAGTCAGAAGTCTTCAACAATGGAGGAATGTGTGAGGATGAGGTCTTAATGTAAAGGTAAGTTTTAAAAAAACTATTTTATTACTTTCTCTATATTACTATATACATAGTGTACAGAGAAGATATTGTAATGCACCCAACAATTTGGTATCTTCCAAGTATGCGACACGAAGATTTTCAAGAAAATTACCCCACCCCTAACTGCCCTTAACATAGATAAATTTTCGAAAATTTTTATTTTGTCAAAAATGGCTCTAACGATTTTGATTATATTTAAGATATATACATGACAAATAAAATGTATATCTTCAATTTTCTGGGAATAGCCTCTGAAGACATGTTTATTCTGGATGACTTTTGCGGAATTTTGCATATGTGGTAAACCGTAAAAGACAGGCGAAAACTTTCTTCACAAAAAATGTAGATCACGTTAAAACACGCAATTTTTTATATATATACCTTTTTTGTTTTACGTGGAATTGAGTATTTCTAAAGCATTCGTTGTTATTTGTTTCAGATTTAAAATGCTCAACTTTTCTCACACGGGTAGTATAAATTGTATAGAAATCCGATTCTTTGCGTGGCCAGGAGTTGACAAGTTCCCGTATGAGAATTGTATAAGTATTTTAAAACTAAAACCATGACAAGGAATATCTCGAAAACGGCCAACTCCTTGAAGAAAAACTGTATATGACATAAGTTGTGTGTTTTAAGGATATCTATATCTTTTGTGTTAAAGTTTTTGGCTATCTCTGACGGTTTAATCGTTGCGCAAGCTTCAGAAAAATTCATACAGAATAAAGAAGTCTTCAGAGGCTATTCCAAGAAAATTCAAGATACATATTTTATTTATCGTGTAAATATCTTTAGTATACGGTATTTTAATAAAAATCGTTAGAGCCATTTTCGAGAAACTCAAAATTTTTAAAAAATTTGCCATGAAAAAGGTAGTTCAGGGTAGGGGGATTTTCCTCAAAATCTTCGTGTCGCATCTTTGGAAGATATTAAACTTAAATACCAAGTTTGGTATTTTACCGACTTTACATTTTCGAGCTATGGTGTTCACAGACATACGGGCACATACACGGACCTTTTCCTATAATACTTTTTTTGGATACAGGGGACCCTAAAACGTGTAGTACCGTTGAAATCTCGATGTCGAATTTTTGGGTGGAATGCAAGGCCTCCTTCTCTTTACAATATGTACATAGTAGAGAAAGTAAAAGTGTTTTTATACAGGGGACCCTTAAATGTGTATTTCCGGTGAAATCTTCGTATCGAATTTTTGTGTGGAATTACTTTCTCTATGTACCGTACATAGTACATATAGAGAAAGTAAAAACGGCGACTTTTTAAATAGTTTTTGGAAACTTTCAGTATTCACTGAGTTGGCAACACTGCCGACAATACATCACTGTGACACCCGAAATAGAGGCAAATGCTATGAGTCTATGTGAATATTGGAACAAAGGTCATTTAGAAATCTATAACAGTCGACTAATTTAACCATCATCTTGGAAACAGAACAATGGCAGCTCCAATGACAGAGGTGTTCGCATCATTTCAGGAATACCTGAATTCTGAGCAGGAATTGCGTGAGGTGGGATGGTTGATGCTTTCTGCACTCCTTTGAGGTTAAGTTGTTTGTTTACGTCTTTTTCCTGCTACTTTATTAGTTATGTTTGTCATGTTTAACAGGAAATACGAAACATTACTAGAGATATAGAACAGACTGCAAGGGAGATACTGACCGTGCTACAGAGCATTCACTGTCCCGAAGGAATTAAGGAAAGTAAGTTAAAAACTTTTTTATTATCGCGCCGGCATTGTTTTCCAAGTGCCAACGGAGCAAGTTGTTCCCTTCGCTTTATTTTTGTAGCTCAATTATTTGAGTATTGATTTGATTTTTGAATTAAATTCCAATGTAAAAATAATGAAATCGCATTATTTTTTGTCATGTTCATTTTGTTTATCACCTTGCCTACAACTAATTTGTTGAAGTTTTTGTGATGAGACGCGGTAAGTTGCAACATACCCCAAATGTCATTGTAGAATAAGGGTAATGAATTTAAATGTATATGCTATTTCAATAGGTACAACAGAAACAGATAAGTCTAATGCTTCCTGACAATATGTGACAAATAAAACATGATGCTTGAATCAGAACCAGAATTTTATTCACCATTACATATTATAAGTAACTGGTTTCGTACCAGTCACTATTTACAACATGTGTCTTATATAATTAACACAATTCTGTGGTGTTTCGTCAGAGCATAATAACTCCGAAACTTACTTTTTTGTTCTAAGAAAGTACTGACATAAAAGAAACAATCCTCTTATCATTTGGCGAGGCCCTGATATCTCCAGTGTTTCACCAAATGATACAGGATTGCTTCTTTTATTAGCACAAAAAATCCATTTTTGGAGTTATGTTCTGACTATATGCCACAGAATTACAAAATTATTAAAGTATGGTAAAACTTCCACATGCAATTTGAATGTGCTGAAAACATTAATGTGTTCAGATGCTAAAGTCACCAGATTCCCAAAGTTTTGACTTCTTCTTAGGACCATTGGGGTTTTAGCTTCACAGATTCCTCGGCTGCATCCTGTCATTCTGCAGTTGCACTCAACGTATAAAAGGATCAAGCCTGTCTGGGAGTGTGGTGGTAGCATGTCTGCCTCACATTTAACAGGTTGCAAGTTCGAAACTCACTTAGGGTACATTACTTGGATAAGGTTTTTTTCCAGTTTTCCCTTATTCTGAGAAAATGAATGTCGAGTAACTTTAAGCTCCATGTACCCCAAGATCATTTCACTAATTTTATTCATTGTCCAATATGAACAGCCAGGTTAAAGGACGTTAAGCTAAAAAAAAAAAAAATCCTTCAGCTACGCTTTATGGCTTGGGTTGTGCTTTGCGGTTTAGAGCCCTAAAAGTTTATAACAGCAATAAGTAACCACAAAGAGATTCTAATGGACAGTAACAAAAGTGCCAAATCCAGATCACTTGTGGAAGTAATACCTTTTTGTAATAAAAGAATATACTTAAAATAATATTACTATCAATAATTGAATGTAAAACTTAATTCAAAAATATTAATCCTGTAATGTCTCTTCTAGGGCTTAAAGCTTTAAATTTAAATATTTCTAAAAGGGTTTCATTATTTGGTGTGCAGGTTAATATCCAGTTCTTCTAAATATTAAATACTTCGAAAATTTGATTGTACTTTTTCTATTTTGTGGTGTTAGTGTTTCAAATAATATAGGCTATTCAATATTTTGTCTAACAAAGGAGTTGTAAAGTCTAAATAACATTTTTTTTTCTATGAATGTACATGAATTTTGAATAATAAAACTTAGGTATTTTAACAATGGTTACAACTAATTGCATATGTCTGTTAAATCTGAGATTTGTTGTAAAATGTACTCCTAGATCTTCATTTTCTATTGCTTCAATGAGTGTGTTGTATTTATATTATAAATATATTTTATTCCTATCCTATAGACTTCAGGTATATATTTCACATATTCTAGAAAACGAACAAAAATGAGTCTTTATTTCATTGTAAATTATTTTAACTCCTTTGGCAGCCCCATTCTATAAATAATGAAAATTCTTTGTCATATAAGTCCTTCGACTTGCCAGGTAACAAACTAAGTACAGATTTTTTAGCATAATGTAAAACTTCTTCAGGAATATCCATTTTCATTCATTTATTTGGTGCAGTTTAAATAACCAGAATTGAAACTGTTTACTCCCGCGGGGTTACAAAAAACAAAACACTACCTACGTCAATTCCACATAATGACGACTCTACTAATATTAATAAATATAAGAATATTTCAGTTAATATTAGGATAGGATAAAACGTATATTACACCAGGTTTATTAGACTGTTATTTGCTCATGAGAAATTAGGATTCTCATGTACTAAACTTCCCACTCACAAATAATGGTCTGTTAAGGCATTTATAATATAAATAACACAAACTGGGATAGTTATTTCTAGCTTCACTCAAAATAACCACAAGTTACTGGTACATGTTTCAGAGACCCTTGTCTCCATTTTCAGCCTGACCAATGGATGGCATTTTCCTGACTAGACACACTATACAATGAGATCATCTTTCACCTGAAATTTTGAAGTTCAACAGTTAAAAGCACTTAAGAAACCAGTAGAACTCTCCATTTGGGAAAAACTATTAATTCTATAAAAAAAATCTGTTGTGTTCCATTCATATAGCTTTCTCTAGCTGGTCCAAATAAAAAAGCACTTAAGAAACCAGTAGAACTCTCCATTTGGGAAAAACTATAATTCTATAAAAAAAATCTGTTGTGTTCCATTCATATAGCTTTCTCTAGCTGGTCCAAATAAAACTATCCTTACAAAAGATTATTCTTTTATCTACATCCCGCTAATCTGGATAAATATTAGCGTAATTGGTCTTATTACTTGCTTCCTTTTAAGTAGAAGGGAAATTTGGGAATAAATTAGCGGAGAGCAATAGTCAAATCCTTTAAAAGCTCGTTGCTATGTGAAACAATTGAGGTTCAGTTCACTTTGTATGGTACCGTTTGAGAAAAGTATAAGCATTTATTTCAAAGCTGAAACAAATAAGTAATATCTCAGAGGAGGTCAGTTCTATAAAAAGAGTGCATATGGTATAAATTATATGTTTTAATGAAATCTATATTTTTTGTGTGGTAAGTTTTTGTCTACCTATTACAGTTTATCAATTTTGCAAAATTTATGCAAAACCAGAACAGGCAGAGACAGTAATGTGAATGCAACATGTCAGATTTTAGACACTTACTAGTATTGAATGGAAATTGCTTGCTTTGCTCCATCTATATATGAGCTTAGCTCACATTGAATTTCTAAGCAATTTCTAACACTGGCGATAGTTTTGTATACTTTAACATCATCTGCAAACATTAAAATGTTGGAATGTTTAACAACATTAGGTAAACTGTTGATGCAACACAGAAACAATAAAGGTGCAAAGTTGGAACGTTGAGAAACCCCTGAATTAACTTTAAACTGGTATGAGATGTACTTTTTACTTTCTCTATGTTGTACTATGTACATAGTGTATGTATTCCACCCAAAAATTTGATACTGAGATTTCACCAGAAATATATGTCGTAGGGTCCCCTATAGCCAAAAAAAAAAAAAATCAGACAAAGGTGTGGGTGGGTGTGTGTGTGTGTGTGTGTGTGTGAGAGAGAACAAAAACGACAGTCAGTAAATTGGTATCAATTTTAGTGTCTTCCAAGGGTGCAACATGAACCTTTTTAAGAATATTCCTCCACTCTAAACTATCCTTTACATGGAAAACATTTAAAAAATTGTCAAAATTGCTCAAACGATTTTGATTAAAATACTGTTTACTAAATATATTTACATGACAAACTTGAATGTATATCTTGAATTTTCTGGAAAAGCCTCTGAAGACATCTTTATTCTGGATGATTTTTGCTGAATTTTCTATAACTGGTAAACCAGAAAACTTTTCTCATATGGGAATTTGTGAACTCCTGGCCATGCAACAGAGTGGATTTCAACGACATGGTAACATGCTTTTAAAATATTTGACTATCACTATAGCCTAGTGTACTCCCTTTTTCCTTTCTACTTACAAGGAAGCAAGTAATAAGACAAATTTCCGTTAATGTTTATCTTGGTTAGCATGAAGTAAATAGAACAAACTTTTTAACAATAATTTGTTACAGAGATATAGAGAAAACATGCAAATGGAACACATCAGATTTTTATAATGTACTACCTGTGATCTGTCTTTTAAATATGATCAAAATACTTACTTTCATTAATGGAAAAGAAAAACCCAGTTTGATAATTTAGCAAGTAAACAGTCTTTAAGTTTTATATATTTCAAATTTTATTTCCATATCACAATTAAAACAAACTAAATATAGATTTGTATACAAATGTGATTTCTAATTACTTAACCCTTTTAGAGCCAGCCCAAATATCAAAATGTTGTCTGAAAAGTGCCAAGCAATTTTAGAGGAGACTAGGCTTTTAAATTAGTAGAATTATTAGTAATAAAATGACACAAAGAGCTGAATATTTTCTTCATTTTTAGTAAACCATTTTATCTGCTGTATAATATACATTATATGTATGGGAAGTATCTTCAATATTTCTAAAAAATTAAAAACAAAAGAAACATTTGAAAATAAAATGAAAAATCCCAAAATAATCAATAATTAGGCATACAAAACTTTACTACACCAAAAGTTAAGGCTAATTAAATGAAAGGATGGATATTTCTTTACTAAAACAGCATCCTGTTTCGATCTGGTGCTTTATTTTTTAATACAAAAAATGAATTCACTTAATGTGAAGGCTAAAAGCTGAAAAAAACAATCACCAAAAACACACATATATAACCATGATCTACTATTAATGAAAAGAGCATAAAGCAATAGGGTACAAATGTAACATAGATTACTGTACAGTTTAACACTTGTGTTGTTGCATGGTTGGTTCACACCTCCATAAATACACTGATTATTTGCATGCATACATTGCTGTAACTGGAATATACATCCTCTCTTACATCAATGTCAGAAACTCGTGCATCAAGTTCTGATAATCCAAAAACACTCACTTTCTTCTAATACATTGTGAACTGCAGCTCTTATTTCCTCTTTGGCTAGACGTTGCCATGTTTCAATCAACATAAACACCAGCTAGAGAAATTAAATTTAGAGCTACGAGGGTGATTCAAATATAAACAGTAATGTTGTTAAAAATATTTATTGATTAAATATATACACAAGTGACTTCATCAGCATTTCTCAACATAGCCTCCTTCACACACTGCACATTTTTGCCAACATTTTGGAGGCTTGAACATTCCTTGAGGACGTGTCACCGACCAATTGCGCACATGCTCCTCGACGGCTTCGTTGTTTTTGAAATGTTTCCCTCCAAGTGATTCTTTCATGGGTGCAAACAAAAAATAGTCTGGGGGGGGTGGGGAGTCGTCTGGACTATAGGGGGGTGTTCGAGGGTTTCCCTGTGCATGTCCTCCGTTGTGTCCATTGTCAAATTGGTGGTGTGAGGCATAGCGTCTTGGAGAAGGATGACATCTCTGATGGGCATAGGACGTCTTTTGCTTTGGTAGGCAGCTTTTACAGACCTAAACATTTGGCAATAGTAAGCTGTAGTTACTGTATATCGATCATGAAGAAAATCAACCAGGAAAACTCCTCTGTAGTCGAAATACACAGTTGCAAGGACTTTTCTGGCTGAGTGGCATTGTTTGGCCTTCACTGGACAGTCTTCATCCTTACTCGCCATTTTGGTTTCCGGAGTGTAATGATTAACCCATGTCTCAGCACATGGAACAATCTGTCTCAAGAAATCCTCTCCTTCTTGCCAGAAGCCTCTCACAGATCTCCAACCTGGCCTATTTTTGCTGCCCGGTTAACAACTTCGGGACCCATCAAGCACTAGTTTTTCTAAAGCCAAGATGGTTGCTAATAATGGTATGAGCACTCCCAATGCTGACACCAACTTCTGATGAGATTTCTTGGACAGTGGAGCGGCGATCACCTTCAATAAGCTCTCGAACGGCATGCATGTCGTCATCTGTGAGACTTGAACTTGGGCATCGAGCATGACCTTCGTTTTCCACAAATTCTCGGCTGCTCTTATATTGTCTGGCCCAAGTAAACACTCGATTCTGTGACAATGCAGTGTCGTCAAACTGTGCCCTTAAACAAGTTAAAATCTCCGAAGGTTTAACCCCTTCCTTGGTTAAAATCTTGATAATAATGTGTTGCGCAATAGACGAAGGGGCTTCTTGCTCACTCATGGCTGTACTGACACCAGAACCTAGCGAAGCGGCTAACAAAGCTAGCTCTCCCTCCCTAACACACCGACCCCACTCCACTGCCCTGCTGTGAACTGTTTCCTCTGTGATATACAACAATTTATATTTGAATCACCCTTGTAATTTAGCACTTTGGAGTGTAAAGATAAGGTCCTTAAATGCTCCAGAAAGCATTTCTTAATTGCTATGACATATAAAGTAAGAAACTTTCCTGCTGGAGAGAGTTAAAACATACGAAAATGGCATCACAATTAGGTCATGATTGACACTAAAAGGGTTAAGTATATAAGTCAAATTCTAGGCAATGTTGTCCCTGAAACAAAACAGAGTACATTTGTGCACAATTGATTTGGACTTGGTTGGTTGGTAACTAATGTTGAGCAATTGGCAGTGAAGCTCTCTTGTATTCCAGTATTTTGATGTTATATTATCATGTTGACTAAAGGTTGGGCAGCGCAGTTGATGGTTTCCATCCATATCTTCTTTTAAGTGTACAGAAAGGAGATCTCACTATACCAATCCTGAATAAATGTTTATTGAGACAGTCATGGCCTGTTAGGAGTCTAAAAGTTGCTACAGAGCATTTGCGTGGTAATGTAGTGATTCTGGTCGTGTTATTACATAAATTTTCGCATGGTTTTCCTTTGATTTGTAATACATTATGTTATTATATGTTGATATAATGATTCTTTTGGTAGAGTGATAACTTATTGGATCAGATGAATTTGATGTAATTTTGCTACCTTTCTTGGCTAGAAAGTCAGCTGTTTCATTACCCTGTATTCCGCAATATGCTGGTATCCATTGAAGTATTAATCTTTTATTTAAATTCATTAGTGGCATTGTGCAATATTTAAGTTATTAAGTGTTCCATCACATGTTGTGGATATAATAGCTGCTTTAGAGTCTTTGTTAGATTGTGAACAGAGTTTTAATGAAGCAATTGAATCAATTTTGTTACACTACATCACTAACTTTACTGCAACAACTGTGAAAAAATGTACATTGGCCAAAGAAAAGAAACATAACAAGAACAAAAGAACACGTCAGAAATATTAAACAAACACAGAAGACAAAACAGCAGTAGCTTAGCATTTTTGAAAAGAGCAACATAAATAGAAGTCCAAAAATACTAAAAAATATCACAAATAAACCAGATTTAAAAGTTTGGTATACATCTATATTTGGAAAAAAGAAATATCACATTTTCAATTTTGAACTCTCGCCAGGCGACCTACTGATGCAGAAATTCATTAAACAGAGACAATGACAACCATCGCAACAAACAAAAGAATTGACAATGGAAACACATGGTTTCTGAAACATGTTTCCAATAATAAAAGTAAGTGATGTAGTGTTACAAAATCATGTGACTAATTAATTTCAGTTGATAGAACACTGTCACAAAGTCCACTATATATCAGTAATAACTTCAATGAATGTTTTTGTATCAGTTACGTTGAGCTGTCAGAGAGCAAGAAAGCTGTTTGATACGGTGAAAGATGGCTACAAGATGCTGGCTGCAAAAATCCCAACAGACCATTACTACAGGTACAGTGATCACTGGAGGTTCGTGACACAGCGCTTGGCGTTCCTAGCTGCACTCACAGTCTACCTGGAGACTGGCGAAATGGCTACCAGAGAAACTGTCGCACAAATGCTAGGAAGTAAGTGCTTTTTTAGACAAAACACTCAAACTAAAAATTGTTCGTTTAAACTCTAGATTTAGAAAATATTTATAACACTGCAACGTTCCAACTTAAGTTTTGTTACTATCCTGTATCCGTTATATAGAATGTTGTGCTTTTGAAAGAGTCACGTTGCTAGTGGAGTCCGATCTATATATCGTTACTTTTCAACACAATAACACCAAGTACCTCATCACAAGGAATCAACATTTCCAATTCTAATAATTTTACAATAAATGTCACACTTTCGTCATAATTGCACAGTTAAGAACTTAATGTTACCTTTTATTAATAAGAATAGTATATGTTTGTTTTCTGTTATTTATCTGTGTAAAAATAAATGAGGTTATCTTCCTGAGAAAAAAAATACAATCAATAATAGTACCACCGCCTTCTTTACTAGTCCGTTCTTGTGTCTAAACATGCTGAACTAGACAACTTCAAACATATAAAACGCGTTCGTTTGTAACATACCCTAGTTTATCATTTAATAGCAGAAGTAATAGAATGGAATTGTTAATTTATAAGATTTATGGTAAAGAGTAAATAACTGACATTACTACATCAATTACCAATCTATATCGATAGACAAATTCTACTTCCACATACACACACACACACACACGCACACCTCCAAGTGATAGGAAAATGTACTATTCGTTGAACAAAAGGAATATTGAACCTCATATTATAAATTTATTGATAAATCTAGAAATATTGTGCTGTCTAAAAAATAGTGTATGACATTCAAGTTAAAAGTGTTTTTATTTTTCTTGTAGGATTGCCACACTCGGCCTTATGACCTCTTTACGCAAACTTTCCTCCTCGCAAAATAAAGCTACACTTTTAACTCTAGTATCATAAATAATTATTTGTATGTGTACGAGGATCACTATAAAAGTTTTGAGATAATAATAATTACTTTCTCTACACGTACTATGTGCATTGTGTATAGAGAAGGTATTGTATTGTACCCAAAAATTTGATACCAAGATTTCACCGGAAATATATGTTTTGAGACCGCCTGAATACAAAAAAAGCATTTTTAGAAAAATGTACATGTGTGTGTCTTTTGGCAGCATAGCTCAAAAATGAATTGACTGTTAAATACCAAACTTGGTATTTCAGTTTGGTATCTTCCAAGGATGCAACACAAAGATTTCAAGAAAATGCCCCCACCCTAAATTACCCTTTACATGGAAAAAATTTCGAAAATTTTGATTTTCTTAAAAATGGCTCTAAAGATTTTGATTATATCTTATATTTATGATATTTACTTTCCAAATAAAATGTATATCTTGAATTTTCTGGGAATAGCCTCTGAAGACTACTTTATTCTGGAAGAATTTTACGGAAATTTGCATAACTGCTAAACTGTAAGGGATGGACAAATGCTTTCAACACAAAAATGTGGAGCACCTTAAAACTCACAATTTATCTTATGTACATTTTTTCCGTGGAGTTGATCGTTTTTGAGATATTCCTCGTTTTTTGTTTCAGCTTTAAAAAATGTATACTTTTCTCATACAGGAATTTATCAAGTCCTGTCCATACAAACAAAAGAACTTCAATCACATAACAACCAACTTTTGGCTATTACTTTAACCTATGGTATTCCCTTATTTCTCTTCTACTTACAAGGAAGCAAGTAATAAGACTATTTCTGCTATTTTTTCTCGATTAGCATGAAGTAAATAGAAGCATAAGCTTTTTAACAATAATTTGTTGCAGAGATGTAGAGAAAGTCTTGTGATTGGAACACGTCAGAATTTTTTTGGATACATGGGACCCTAAAGCGTACATTTTCTGGTGAAATCTCGGTTTCATATTTTTGGGTGGAATGCAATACCTTCTCTATACATTATGTCCCTACATAGTGTGTGTGGAGAAAGTAAAAAATTATGACTTGACACAATTTTAATATGAAAGTTGGAATATTGATGGTCCAAATATATACAGTTCACAGGTGACTGGGTTTAAAAATCTTGTGACTGGGAACTTTGCAACCAGCACTCAGATTCTTGAGTGTTGTGCCTTTGTTATATGTTTACTTTGTGTTTTAGTTAAGGTGAACAGAGATGAAGGTTTCCACTTGGACTTGGAAGATTATCTCATGGGCCTCCTTCAACTCTCATCAGAAATGGTAAGGAAAGTCTATATATGCCCAAATGCATGTTGGGGTTGTGCCTCTGGATTGTTGCAGATATGGACACATGGTTGCCAGTATTATTGTCTGCAAGTGGCTGCTTTGCATAGTCCCTTGAATTGCTGCAGGTTTCTGCCACATTAGCAAATGAACATGTGTAATAGTTTGCCAAAGAAAGAAAAATCTGATGTGTTCCATTCACATGACTTTTTCTACATCTCTGCAACAAATTATTGTTAAAAAGCTTATGCTTCTATTTACTGCATGCTAATCGAGAATAAATTAGCAGAAATAGTCTTATTACTTGCTTCCTTGTAAATAGAAGCAAAATAAGGGAGTAGTATAGGTTAAAGTGATAGTCAAAAGCTGGTTGCTATGTGACTGAAGTTCCTTTGTTTCTCGGTATTGAATTTTTGGGTGCATGCACTCTCTATACACTATGTAATAGCACATGTAGAGAAAGTAATTATCTTTTAGCGATGTTATAGTGTTACTATTATCCCACTCAATTAAACTTCCAATACGTCACAATTACTAGCTTCTGTACCCAAATTATATACCTTATTGCCTTCTCTGATTAGTTTACAGTTCGGTAGTGGAGTCTGCTCTGTGGCTCTAGTAGTACATGGAAGTTCAAAACTTCTTTAACACATTGAAGCCCAGGCGTTTCTCTAGTTGAAGGGCCAAGAAACCCAGGATTTTATGCCTACAGTACATCGACTAATTCTGCCAAAAAGTATATCTAAAAGTATGGCATTCAAGAATTTCTCAACAAGTAAGAAAATAATCATAACTTCCATATTAATATTTTATTTTAAATTTACAAGTATCAAATATGAGTTTGAAAAACTCTACATAGAGCTGCTTACACTATATTTATTGATAGTTCCAAAAGCTGTCCCTAAGAATTGGAATTTTCCAGACCTTCATTTGTCTATTGAATTTCTGCTGCAGTTCACAGAAATTGAGGAAAATGCAGCATTTTTAACATTTAAGAACACAAAACGTAACAAATAGATCACCACCTTCAAGGAAAATGGTGGGACTACCCGCAAGCAACCAATATTACTAAATCTCCTAAATGTCCTAATAGTTGACTAAAGCAAGGACAGATGGCAGCACAAATTAGATAACTAAACGATAACTGATGCATGTTCTTTGCCACATAGCCCAAGACCGAGTTAAGATCGTGGAATTGCATTAAAAGTGTTAGAAATACCTGTCCGAGCAATGCTCCGGTGTGGGCCACATGAACATTTCGCACGGCCCGAACTATATTCGGGCTTGGGCTTCAAAGTGTTAAAGGTAGTTTGGGGTGGGGGGTTTTCTTGAAAATATTTGTTATATCCTTGGAAGATACTCGTCTTAAATATGAAATTTGATGTCAACTTTTTACTTTCTCTGCACTTACTATGTACATAGTGTATAGAGAAGGTATTGTATTGCACCCAAAAATTTGATACCAATATTTCACCAGAAATATACGTTTTGAGATCCCCTGAATCCCAAATAAGCATTTTTAGTGGTGTGTGTGTATGAACGTGATAACTCAAAAACACAAAAGTCGGTAAAATACCAAAGTTGGTATTTGAGTTTAGTATCTTCCAAGGTTGCGACAAGGATTTTGAGAATAATCTCCCAACCCCAAACTACCCTTTATATGAAAAAAATTTCAAATGCTTATTTTCTAAAAAACCGCTATTGATTTTGATTTAAATATTGTACGTAAAAGAAATTTATATAACAAATAAAATGTATATCTTGAATTTTCTGGCAATAGCCTCTGAAGACTAGTTTATCATGGATAAATTTTACAGAGGTTTTGTATATCTGCTAAACCATAAGAGATGGACAAAAACTTATGACATAAAAAATGTAGAGCACTTAAAACACACAATGTATGTTATATACATTTTTTTCGTGGAGTTGATCGTTTTTAAGATATTCATTGTGTTTGTTTTCAGCTTTGAAAAACATACTTTTCTCATACAGGGATTTATCAACTCCTGGCCATACAAACAAAGGAGTCTCTGTCACATAGCAACCAGCTTTTGACTATAACTTTAACCTATGGTCCTCCCTTATTTCGCTTCTACTTACAAGGAAGCGAGTAATAAGACTATTTTTGCTAATTTTTTCTCGATTAGCATGAACTAAATAGAAGCATAAAGTTTTTAACAATAATTTGTTGCAGAGATGTAGAGAAATTCATGTAAATGAAACACATCAGATTTTTTCTCTATTTTGCTAGTACCTAGCACTTGATCATATAATTTTTCTCAACATATATTTCACATATTCCTTTTTCACTGCCTCTTATCCCTCTTAGAAATATTGTTGCTGTTCTCATCCAAGCGAGTCCTTCATTTTGTTGCCTGTTACAGTAATCTACACATGTTTCTCATCCTCAGTCTCTTTTTACTTTCTCTAACTCCATATGTACTATGTACATAGGGATAGAGAAATATTGTATTCCACCCAAAAATTTATTGTTGAGATTTCACCAGAAATACATATTTTAGGACCCTCTGAATCCTAAAAAAGCATTTTCAGAAACAGGTCCGAGTGTGTGTGTGTGTTTGCGCGTTCTTGCATGCGTGGGTGGGTGTGTGTGGGGTACTGTGACCAGCGTTGCGCAAAAACGAAAAGACAGTTAAAAAGCAAACTTGGTATTTAAGTTTGGTATCTTCCAAGCATGCGACACGAAGATTTTCAAGAAAATCCCCCCACCCCTATCTACCCTTTACATGGAAAAATGTTTGATAATTTTGTTTTTCTTAGAAATTACTCTTAACAATTTTGATTAAAATAGCACATATTAAAATCATTTCTATCACAAATAAAATGTATATCTTGAATTTTCTGGGAATAGCTTCTAAAGACCTGTTTATTCTGGATGAATTTTGCTTAATTTAGTATAACTATTAAACTGTAAGAGATAGACAAAAACTTACTTTACAAAAAATGTAAATCTTGTTAAAATACACAACTTATGTCATTAACTTTTTTTTCGTGGAGCTTACTGTTTTCGAGGTATTCCTTGTTGTTAGTTTCAATTGTGAGGTACCTTTTTCTCAGACGGAAGTGTCCGTTTTTGTTTTGTTCTACTCCTGGCCAAGCAAAGAAGCCATTTGCAATGACAATCGCATAACAACAGCTTTTAAAATCTTTTGACTATTACTTTAGCCTAGTGCAATTCCCTTAGTTCCATTCTGCTTATAAGGAACTAACTAATAAAATTCTGCTTATGATTATCTTGATTAACATGGTGTTGAAAGAAGAATTATCGTTTGTAAAAAGTTTTTTTGTTGAGCAGCTAGAGTAAGTAATGTGGGTATAATGCATCAGATCTTATATTTGTAAAATTGTTCTGATTTCTAAACTTCCCCATATCTTCTGCCTTTCTATGTATCTCCCATTCCTATTTTCTCCATAATTTTCCAACCTTTGCCCACCAACTATTTGTGCTCTCCAGATATTCTTGTTGCTTCATACATAGCTTTAAGATTTCTCCATCTTGTTTTACCAAACATTTATACCAACATGTTATTATTTTCTTCATTATTATTGCATTCCTTCTTATTTTCTACCAAGGCAACTTCTCTTGGCGCTGATCTCAGTAACCCCAACAATTCTTTGCAGAACATTTTATGCATATGATCCATCTTCTTATTTATGTCTGCCCCCCCCCGCCAGATCTCCACTAATGCCTCACACATTCTTGCCAGCCACTTAGAAAAAAAGTGAAGTTTTATTTATGGATGCTCTTTAACTGCTATGGTTCTCAGTGTTCCATTCTATACTGGGCATGAAAGACCGCTTAATTTTGCTCAGAGTCCTCTCTATCAGGCTTGAGGTTCTTTTACGTGCTGTAAATCTACGACATGGGAGCAACAGCTTTACTTCCCTTGCGAAGGAAGCCATGCTAAGGATTTTTACGCAGCCACTTGGTTGTCATCTCTAACTTGTATTTACAAATTCTAAATCCTGACATTGTAGCCCTCTCTTTTGCTTCTATTGTTACTTTCTCTACACTTGCTATGTACATAGTGTATAGAGAAGGTATTGTATTCCACCCAAAAATTTGATACCGAGATCCACCAGAAATATATTTTTGAGATCCCCTGAATCCAAAAAGTTATTGTATTCCACCCAAAAATTTGATACCGAGATTTCACCAGAAACATATTTTTGAGACCCCCTGAATCCAAAAAAAGCATTTTTAGAAAAATGTCCTATGTGTGTGCGTGCATGTATGAGTGCGCGTGCCAGCATTGCTCAAAAACAAAATGTTGGTTAAATGCTAAACTTGGTATTTAAGTTGATAATTTTCCAAAAATGTGACACGAAGATTTTCAAGAAAATCCCCCTACCTACAACTATCCTTTACATATAACATTTTTTCAAAAATTTTGATTTGCTCAAAAATGGCTAACGATTTTGATTGAAATACTTTGTTTATGATAATTGTATGACAAATGAAATGTATATCTTCAATTTTCTGGGAATAGCCTGTGAAGATCTCTTCTTTTGGATGACTTTTGCATAACTGGCAAACCATAAGCGAGAGCAAAATTTTACTATACAAAAAATGTAGATCTTATTCAAACACACAATTAATGTTATATACAATTTTGTTGTGCAGTTAACTGTTTTGGAGATATTCTGAATTATTGATATCAATTTTTGGGCACTTTCTCAAATGGGAAGACATCTTCTCATTTCTTTTTTGTTTACTCCTAGATGGAATTTCAATTGTTTCACGTAGCAACTGACTTTTAAAGGACTTGAATATCACTTTAGCGTGTGCATTTCCTTTTTTCTCTTCTACTTACAACTAAACTAACAGACTAATTCTGCTTCTGTTTATCTTGATTTGCATGATGTAGATAAAAGATTAATCCTTTGAATAAAAGGTTTGTTTGCAGAACAATAGAGAAAGCCAAGTGAATTTTTTTTTAAATCCCATTCCTCACAAAATGCTTGAACCTCTTTTATTGCCCTTTGTAATCGGACAATTGATATGGATCCTAACATTAAATCATCAACGTATAGCAATCCTGGAATTTCCATATTTACTGTATAGGTAGAGTCATACTGAAAAGTTCAATGTAATAGCCAGGATTTGAACCCCGGATCTCCCGATCTCTAGCCGGTTGCTGTACCATTGAGTTACCATGACAACATGCCGGCATAGCATTGAGTTTCTCAACTGACTCACATGTTTCCTGGTAAACCATACAAGGTGATCTCAAATTATTGTGAGATGACAACCCCAATGGCTACTTACAATGTTGTGAGTACTTTAAGTCCTAGGATTCAAAGTATAGTCAACTATTATGGTCAATTGGTATTGGTTTAATATTTTTTTTTCGCACAAGACATGTGCAAGATAAACATAAGCAGAATTAGTCTGTTAGTTTAGTTGTAAGTAGAAGAGAAAAAAGGAAATGCACAGGCTAAAGTGATATTCAAGTCCTTTAAAAGTCGGTTGCTACGTGAAACAATTGAAATTCCATCTAGGAGTAAACACACGGCTAGAGACCGGGAGATCCATGGTTCAAATCCCGGCTATGGTATTGAATTTTTCAGTCTGACTCTACCTACCCAACTCCTGTCCTACACACAGCTAGAGACCGGGAGATCCATGGTTCAAATCCCAGCTATGGTATTGAATTTTTCAGTGTGACTCTACCTATCCAACTCCTGTCCTACACATGGCTAGAGACCGGGAGATCCATGGTTCAAATCCCGCTATGGTATTGAATTTTTCAGTCTGACTCTACCTATCCAACCTGTCCTACACACGGCTAGAGACCGAGAGATCCGAGGTTCAAATCCCGGCTATGGTATTGAATTTTTCAGTCTGACTCTACCTACCCAACTCCTGTCCTACACACGGCTAGAGACCGGGAGATCCATGGTTCAAATCCCGGCTCTGGCATTGAATATTTGAGTCTGACTCTACCTATCCAACTCCTGCCATACACACAGCTAGAGACCGGAGTTCCGTGGTTCAAATCCCGGCTATGGTATTGAATTTTTCAGTCTGACTCTACCTATCCAACTCCTGTCCTAGATATGGCTTGTGTGAAAAAAACAATTAAACCAATTCCTTATTTACTATTACCAGACAGTGTTGGTTTCCTTTTTCTATTTTTTCTATCATCTACAAATATATTAAATAATATTGAACTCAGTTAACATCTTGTCTCAGATATATTACGTGATGCTCTTGTACACTGTTCCTTCTGTCGCCCTTTGCATTCCTCTTCCTCCCAGCATTAATGGTATGTCATGCGTTACACTGTATTCATATTCTTGTCTTTTCCAGTCTCGTTTGGCTGTGAACAGTGTCACTTGTGGTGATTACAATCGCCCAATCCAGATATCTCGCTTTGTTGCTGAACTAAATGCAGGTTTCCGCCTGCTGAACCTGAAGAATGATTCCCTACGGAAACGTTTTGATGCCTTGAAGTACGACGTTAAGAAAATAGAAGAGGTGGTGTATGACTTAACAATACGTGGTCTGAAACCAGGCGCTGAATCACAAGACAAGAGTAATTCAGCCTCTTCAGTTGCAGTTTAGTACGGGCTTGTGTGTTCATATGCAGCTTGCACAAGTGCTCTCTTCAATAAGACTTACAAAAACTTTTACACAAGGTATTTTAACAATTACTATTTGTGTGTATAATAAAATCCTGTCTACTCAAATCCATCATTGAATATTCATTTTAGATTTCACCTGCCTCAACCATCGATCCCACTGAGGTGCCACTGATATTTATACAAGATTTATTTTAAAAATAAGATGTGTTCCATTCACATAACTTTTCTCTACATCTCTGCAATAAATTATTTTTAAAAAGCTTATGCTTCCATTTATTTCAAGCTAATCGAAAAAAATTAGCAGAAATAGTCCTATTACTTGCTTCCTTGTAACTAGAAGCAAAATAAGGGAGTACCATAGGTTAAAGTGATAGTCAAAAGCTGGTTGCTATGTGACTGAAGTTCCTTTGTTTGTATGGACACGAGTTGACAAACTCCTGCATGAGAAAAGTATAGGTTTTTCAAAGCTGAAACCAAAAACAAGGAATAAAGAACGATCAACTCCATGAAAAAAAATGCATGTAACATAAATTATGTGTTTTAACATGCTCTACATTTTTTGTGTGGCAAGTTTTTGTCCATCTCTTACGGTTTAGCAGTTATGCAATATTCTGTAAAATTCATCCAGAATAGTCTTCAGAGGCTATTCCCAGAAAATTCAAGATATACATTTTGTTTGTCAGGTAAATTCCTTTCATATACAATACTTTAATCAAAATCATTAGAGCCATTTTTGAGAAAATCAAAATTTTCGGAAAAAGTTCCATGTAAGGGGTAGTTTGGGGTGGGGCATTTTTCTCAAAATGTTTGTCGCATCCCTGGAAGATACTAAACTTAAATACCAAGTTTGGTGTTTTGCCGACTTTTCGTTTTTGAGTTATCGTGTTCACAGACACAAACACTCACACGGACCTTTTTTTGAAAATGCTTTTCTTGGATATAGGGGACCCTAAAACATGTATTTCTGGTTAAATCTCTGTATCAAAGTTTTGGGGTGGAGTGCAATACCTTCTCTATACACTATGTACATAGTATGTGTAGAGAAAGTAAAAATATCCTTCCATATTTTGTGCAATTAAATGCTAATGTGATCAGGCTAAGGACATCAATTATTGCATATAAAGCGCTGACGAACTGACTGGTTGAAGAAATAGTAGGATTTTTCTAGAATGTTTTTTTGCTGTCTGTTGAACATTTTAGAGCTCCTCAAACTTCCAGTGGCTGTACAAGTGTGATGGCAAGTAAATTAGTTACTGTTCTTGATGCAACATGACAGTTGTTGGTTTCTTCAGGAAATTCCCTGGGTAAGTCTGGTTGTGTTATTGATGGTAGCAGCTGCAGTAATGTTTGTGGAGGGTTTTTCTGCGACGACTTTGGCATAGCCATCCTGCGAGATACAGGAGACACGGGACTCCAACAAGTGGCCCATTATAGGCGCCGGCGAGCAGCTGGCCGTAATTGAGATGGTGACGCAATACTGGCACCTGGTGATGCAGCTATATCCGTCTTGTGGTGATAGGAAGGCACACTACCGACAGCTTGGAGCGCAACCTCCTACGGTTAGCCTCAACCCTGAGGAGCATCCATAACAAAAGGAAGATCAACGTCAAGGCAGTATCCAGGACCCATTGGCTGGCATGCTTCAGGCGAACGAGGGCCGTGGGTCCCCGAATGGAAATGACGTGATATGTTATGCTGTAGACACAAGAAACCGTGCTTGAAGATTCCGGGGAACTCCATCGGCAGGGGCGATGACAGCGAGGCTGCAGCAAAGACTTAGTCGTGCATGCCGGGGCAGCTACGGCGTTTGAAGTATTGATGGAACAAAAATAGCACAACAGCCATTTCGAAACAGTTTCATCAACACAACTATTTTACACCACTATAACCCCCGCCGCTGAATCCTTGCACTTGACAGTTCAAGTGGTTTCACGTAAGGCTGGCTATGCTGCCTTTGCGGGGTTGCCAGAGTAACTAGTAAGTAATAACAGCTGATTACAAATATGTCTATCGTGGGTAAAGACAAATATAAACAGTGTACATAGTACATTAATGCCAATAAATGATGAAACTAATTAGTTATTAGTGACGTAATTGAAAATAATGATACTATAACCATGTAACATACATACGTATTTATGACAATCTAGAACAAAAAATGCAAAATAGCTTATTACAATGAGAGAAAGGTATAACAAAGTTATTTTCACCGGTTTACAATTTTAATGGCTCAATTCCATCCAAGTCCCTGTTGTCATCATTCTCAGAAGCATCATCGTCGTCAACAAGACATATGTATGTGGTTCACATTCACTGATGAATATTTGGGGCACACGATTCACTTTCTTCTTTCATAAAGCCACGTCCACAATCGCCACACCTTTCGCAAAAGTCTATCCACTTCTATAATTGTTAAAGTCTTATGTTTCCACACCAACAACACTATCAACAATTACAATAAATATAAACAACAACGAATAATAGCTTGTATACAACAGCTCAGCACATGTGTTAGGAGTTCACAAACTGAGCACGTGGTTGGAAATAGCCAGATATCGCAACGGTGCGGTATCTAGATTCGTTTCCATTGTTTGATTGACCGACCGGAATACTGCTTTGTGATTGGTTGAGAAGGTCAGACGGGTAAAGATTTTCATCAGTTTTCTATGGGTGTGCCAACTTAGCTTCTGTCAAGTGCAAGGATTCAGCGGCGGGGGTATAAAACTGTTTCATAAAACACTTCTGGAAATTGAATTACTCTTTCATGTATCGCTTCGCCGCAACAGACCCATGCAACAATAACAGCAATGCCTGAATAGTTGTTTCACTTTTGCAACAGTTACTATGTACGGTCGTGTTTCATAACGTAAATAATTTCTCATTGCTTCCAAAGTTTACCGCAAGATGCGCCTTTGTACCTTGTAGCGCGCGGTCTGATATTATCGCGAAATTTGAATGTACTAAACAAACTCGTTCGCTCTTGTTAACGCGCAACAATGCTTTACTTCCGTAATTTGGTAATTTCCTCTTCAGTGCACCTAGTGAGTGGTCAAATCTTAAACTGAACTAGAATCTGCAATGCCGTAATCAGTTGAAGTGCTGTAGTTAGAAATTCCAACACTCGAGCCATATACGCGAAGGTCAGTTGTCTCTGTTTACTTGTATCCCAGAAGTTGTCGCCCTCCGTGGTGTAATGGTTACAATGCTAACTTCGGGCGTAAAAATCCTTCGGAAGGGAAGTAAAGCTGTGGGTCCCGTGTCGTAGATTTACGGCACGTAAAAGAACCTCAAGCCTGATAAGAGAGGCCTCTGAGCAAAATTAAGCGATCTTTCACGCCCAAAATAGAATGGGACGCTGAGAACCAAAGCAGTTAAAGAGCGTCCATAAATAACAGGCCATTTCATTTCCCAGAAGTTTTTCAGAGCTCATATTCATTTCATCACTATCGAAGAAAGGTAAGATGATCTGAATATTCTAATGGAATCTTTTAGATCATCCTACGTCTTATTTAATTTGTGGATGACTATACAAAAGAGAAATCAGTGTTTGAAAAGTACCTTAGTCTGATCCTAAAATGAGGAGGTTGTGATATACCGATATATATGGGGCTCCTCATATTAGGAACACCATTTCTTCCCGGTCGTCTGTCTGTGTTCTTTAATCCTTCACGATAATTTGTAAGCAGTTCAGTCATTGAAATTAACTGTTTTGTGTCGGCATCTTTTAGACATCGGATGCAAAAATTAAATTTTGATTGTAATAAGATACAGGTAAAAATACATTCTGAAAGTATTTTTGTTTGCCTGGGAGGTAATGCAGAGATAATATATTTTGTTCTAGCTTTTTTTTATAGCCGGAGCTGATGTTCGCGTCATCGTTTTAGATGCCTGGAAGGAAGAAATGGAATCCAGAGCAGTTGAAAATGACAGTGGAAGCAGTACGAAACGGGAAATTTGGAAGTTTTAAAGCTGTAAGAATATATAATGTTCCTCAAACAACCCTAGAACGGTATGTGAAAGATGAGATGAAGAGTCTCACTGATGTAAACACGAAGCAGGGAAAAAATCAATATCCGCCATCCGATTTGGAGGAAGATCTCGCCGAGCATTGCATTCTTTTGTAAGAACGTTATTTTGATTTGACCACTCGCCTCTCACCAAGACGGTCGGGGTTCGATCCTAGGCAACAGCATGTGGGGTTTGTGGCGGTGGAAGCGGCGCAGAGGCGGATTTTCTCCGGTTTCCCCTGCCATTCACATTCCACCGCTGCTCCATCTTCATTCATGTATGATGAGTATCATCGCCCGTGTGCCATAGCTAGTAAAAGCGGGCATTAAACACAATAAAAAAAAAAAGTGATTCAATTCCTATCTCTCCTAAATCAGCTCCACTTGTTCGAGTAGCAGTTGTGAGTCCAGTGCCTTCCTTGGCATCTAAATCAGGCAATAACAGTTCCAGATCAGGATATTCTGAAGTTATTACCAGCCCTCCATATAAGCTAAAGATTGCACAAAATATAAGGAAGAAGGAAGCTGAACAGAAGAAAGCCATGAATCCCAGAAAAGAAAACAAAGAGAAAAAGAACGTGCTAAAGCAGGGGCTTTTGGTGGAAAACGTCACTTAAAAGTCTTACATTTAAATGTACAGGTACGTAAATACAATATAATCACCGAAGCTAGGAAGTTCATACCGTTCGCCGTTCCGCACACACGTTGCGACCGACCATCTCACCGCATCAAAACAAGCCATTGATAAGAACGCATGGGAGAGATGTAAAAAAATCTGTTGTCAAATAAATAGTACTGTTTCCAGAGAACAAACATGACTTATGAGAATTCGTAAAAGTAAACCATTATGTACAGCATACAAATTATTACATATGTAAGGCTGACTAAGACTGAATTCCATCTTTGCGTATGTACATTATGAAAACACCCAAGCAACTATAATACCAATGTATAATAATATCCAAATAATAAAATTAATTTCTTAAATATCCTCAGACTCTTACCAGGTAAAAACGAAAGCAGGAATTAAACTAAATCTTTACTCATCTGCAGTAGCATTACAGAAAACTACATGTACTTCTGAAGCCTTTCAAATGAAAACCTCATTCTACGTTCTGACAAACAAGATTTGTAATGCGAAAAAGTTTGTTCATCTTCCCATAATGTATCAAAACAAATAGTATTTGTTGGGATCTAAAAGTGCTGCTTGTATGCGATGCATCACGCATTTATTTCATTTACACTTTTCATTTTCATCTTTATTTCAGGCAGGATGCTCGTGAATTAGTTGTTCCGTCTTGACAGTTCTTCTACATACCTCTGGAGTATAACGGTGTGATAGTTATGGGTAACTCTCTGAACAAATTTGCAATCAATAATGTGTTTCTGTGAAGCTGTTCTGTTATTAGGCGTTTGACAGTTTCTTTACTAGAACTGCCATCGGTTTCTGAATAAGTACACTGCTAGAAAACTTACTATGGTTGTAAAACAAATTAACTTTGCTCACATTTGAGGAGAATATTCGAACACCTTCCTTCCTACCGAAGTGGTTCTGTGCTATGCAGTGACATCTGTTTTGCAGTAATGGTTTGCACTCTATATAAACCTTTGCTCACGCAAGTAGCGGCACATGCTATTGCCAACCCTGGCCGCTCTTACTCTGCATAAGGACTTCCTAGCTCTGATTAATCACAGTATTATAAATTGTCGCTTAGTACAACTGAGTGACAATTACGTCACTGCAGCTACGCATGCGACAACCAACTCTCGTCGGTACTGCCCAACACTTCTTCGATCCTCCGCCTGTAACCTTCAGCATAAGACTGAAGGTTACAGTTTAGTTTCTTTATACAAAAAATAACAGCTTTCCATACAATTAATGGGTCGCCAAAATACAAAGCATAACAAAACAGCATTAATATGAACTGAAATTACATAAATAAATTTAGGGTTAACAATAAAAGGCATAATAACAACATTACGGAAATATACATATGAAGAACTTTTACATGATTAGATGCGCACAATACATTACACACAAGAGTATGGATAACAATGATTTCTAAAAATTGCAAGTGATCCTTTAAGAGCTCTAAGCACTATTTCTTAAATAAATGACGCTTTTAACGAAAATTATTCCCAAAAGTCAACGAAGAAACGAGGAATAGTATCAAGTGCACCGACCAGCACACCTTTAACCCCTACTTTTGAGTTGGCATTTATTAAGAAAATAAGGTATATTAGGATTATATATTGACTTTTTCAGGTCGAGTAATATAGTTCTCAAATTTAATAGTGTGATCGATAATATATCCCGTCTTATCTTTGAAGGCAGTGCTATCCACTCTTCTGTTACTTCCATTTGAGGCTGCCACGTGGTTCCGGATCTTTCTCAAGGACAGGTTATAATGTGGCGAGTATAGATACTGACGACCACATAACTTAATTAACACAATTTAAAACTCGCAAAGCATGGAACAGAAATGAAACAAACCGGGCTTCAGTGAAACAGCTGTTCACTAACATCGTGACCCACAAATAATTATGTCCATGTGATGGGAGTCTCGGGTGTAACTGCGGACTTGATTCTGCCGTGCAGTGGCCGCAGTACAATTCCAATATGTGTTTCCTTGATGATGCTTTCGTTATTTACAATACGTCCAACATTTCTAATCGATGTTGTGTATGACAGCCCCGGTTGTTTTCTCGTTTCAAATTCAATTTATTTTTGTCCAGTTTGATCATGTACATGATATTTGAAACGTTAGTTTACGTTTAGAAGTAAAAATATTTACAATAGTAAGTACAGAAAGTGTGATCTATTTACAATAAAAGTTTACAATTAAGATCAGATAGCTACAAGTGTGATCTATTTACAATAAAAGTTTACAATTAGGATCAGATAGCTACAAGTGTGAGGTATTTACAATAAAGGATCAGTAGGCATGAAATGCGAGCAACTAGAGCCAGGATCACAGATATACCAAGTTACGACTATTTTAGATGAGAGGAGATTCTGTCTAATAAGCCTCAACACTATAGAAACAGTTGTTTTTTTTTGTAAAAAGGGTACACCACCAGATTTGAATTTTTTTTAAACACGTAATTGCCCTCATTGACTGAGGTAGTCTATTGTACAAACTAATGCTATTAAACAGCGTATTGTGTTCAAATACCGTTGTGCTGTGAGCTATACTGCATAATTGTTGATTATATCTGGTGCCATGATTATGTTTATCTTTATTCACTTGGAATATTGTGAGATTTTTTTTTTTTTGTGTACTTAAAGATTTCAGGAATGTAGATGCAAGGTACAGGTAGAATGTTTAGAGATTTAAATAGTAGTTTATAGGATGTGTATGTGATTGTTTTAGATAATACGATCAGCCGTGGAGGTAGACAAAATTAGCTATATCTTCCACCAGATGATACTGTGTCTGTGCCTTGCCGGTCTGTAATCGTCGCATCTGTATCAACAGCTTGTTTTTAATTATATAGTATTCCTGCGCGTGTCCGTTCAACATCCTTGAAGTATCCGCGTCCTTGTCATGTGTGTTCGAGAAATGAACACCTGAAGAGCGGTGGCACTACCTCAAAGTCTTGGAATGTGACTCCTGGGCGCAATGGACATGTGCGAGAATGTTTACTTTTTCTGGAAATTTCTGTTGAGGTAATCGACAGCATATAACGGGCAGCTGCAAGCGAGTCAGTTTACCACTGGATTTCACAGCGTGCAAAGTTGCGTTGCAGCGATACGTCAAAATGGTACTGTTGAATTGTTGAGAAAGCAAGAAATAAAGATGTTTATCTATAAACAGTTTCTTGAGAAATAAAGAAACTTGTTGCAATATTAAATGTATTTAGCATTTCCTCTGACATTCATATACTGAAATGTACTCCTTGTCTCTTTGTCATTATTTTTAAACTGATTAGTATGTATGTTTTTACCTATTTTTCCTGCTCCTTTCTTTCCATTTTAATATTCTCTAATTAGCGCACTAGACACATCTCGTTTTTTAAACTCCAATTTTACTGTCGAATTTCCGAAACGAACAAGGCAATGCATGCATTTAATTGTATTTTGTGTGGAAAACATATCACAAATAACAAAAATTATAGATTTTCAAAATAGTAATATAGTGTCCTAAAATACGGTGCAGAGATATGCGAAATAATTACTAGAGAAAACGAAAACATATTAATAAGGATTGGACTAATTAAGATCAGCTAGAAAATCAAAATTAGTGAAAAAAAAAAAAAAAAAAAGCAAGGCATTAGTTGATTAAAGGAAGGACCGGATATTTTGGATACTATAGAGAAGAAAAGGATACAGCAATAAGGACATATAAAAAAAGAACGAGGGACGAACCGCTACCAAAGAAAATAATAGAGTGGATATCAAACAAAAGAAGAAATGAGCTCATCCAATGCAAAAGTGGATGGATGATGTACAAATATTTTCCGAATATCCATAATAAGAAAGCATATTTAAATGTTTTATAAACTACAATATAAGTTTGAAGACTTTCCCTGTCTCAATTTAACAATAGTAATTTTGACACGACCAGGAAGACTTATTTTTGTATATACAGCGATTGTAATACTTGACAATTTTCTTTATCTCTTGTTCAACGTCAAAGCAAAATGTTTCCCCAAATATTTCATCTCATCAATACTTTTGTTTATGGAATGACTTCTGAATGTTACTGTAATAGGTTTTTCATTCACATTATTCTCAAATGATTGTGTATAATCAATCATTTCCGCAACCAATGTCATTACAAGCTTTTTAGGCTTTTGCTGCTATAAAAAAACAGAATTGTCTATAACTTCCTTCTCTAGGAGAGCGCCAAAATGTTGGTTAACCTGTACAAATTACTTAGTACCACGCTCGTCATATTGGTAATGCTGATGAAGAGACGGCGGTAAGAAAGAGGCAAACAACTGATGTTTTGAACAAGGAAGATGAAATATACGTTTCTTAGTGCATATATTTAATTTATATCAATAAAAATGGGGCCAACAGAGACAGTGTTAAAGTACCTCACAGATCAAAACCGGCCTTACAGTGCAAATGATGTATTTATGAATTTGCACAAGGAGATCGGGAAAACCGCTGTTCAGAAAGCACTGGACCAGTTAGCAGATCAAGGCAAAATCGTTAGCAAAGTGTACAACAAACAGAAAGTGTATGTCGTGAAGCAGGATGACATGGGTAATAGCCAAGATCTTGAGAAAGTACTTGCAGACTTAGAGTCGGAAATAAACAGCCTGACAACAAGACTTCGAGAAACTGAAAACGAGCTGCGTACATCAGAACAACAGCTCCGTGAATTGCAAGCAGCACCTACAACAGAAGAGGCTAAAAAAGAACAAAAAGTACTTGAAAGCACAGTCGAGGGTTTAAAGGATAAGTTAAAGAAGCTGTCGGAGAATACAGTCAAAGTGTCACCAAAGGAGAGAGAGTCAATTCAAAACAAGCACCAGAGCAGTGTGAAAGAGTGGAAAAAACGAAAGTCTTTGTGTATGGATATGGTGAACGCTATTTTAGAGGGTTATCCAAAGAGTAAGAAAATATTTTTAGAGGAAGTAGGAATTGAAACTGACGAAGAAGCAGGAGTGTCGATGAAGTAAGAGTTATATATTATAGTATCAGAACAAAGTGAATTACTGTTTTTGTTACCACAGTGAGCTTCAGATACTGTTTCATAGTGTATAGTGATTGAACATGTTCATAGAGTTAATCATGTGTTAATTTAATAAATAATTTGTATTGTTAAAAATGGACAACAGCACTAATTTGTAATTAGAAAGGAAACGTTCTTAATGGGCCATTGTGTAAAATTTTTATTTTGACTGCAAAACGTATTTCGGACTCACCCCACCATAAAAAAAAACAAAAAAAAAAACAACAACTTTACCTAATGTGTATTGATTTTTCAAACACATTCACAAATAGTTTTCAGACACTACATTAGTTAAAGTCAGGGAGATCCATAGTGATCCCTGACACTGTTTCAGCTGATAAGAGGTGTGTCTGCCTCTCTGCCAATAGATTCATGCTACATAAGCAATGACTTGTAAGATGTAACAAACATTCAATGTAGCTTCAGTTGGTGCAAATATCTGCTTGCACTGCACATTTTGCTTTGCTACAGACCTTTTCTACGTGTTGTAATGTATTGTGCTGTGTGCTAATGTTTTAGTTCGTTTATTTGAAAATGGCTTATTGTCCTGCTGTAGTCAGGGACGGGACGAAGTGGCAACGGTGTGATGGAGCAGCCATGAGGTAAGACAAGTGCCAGAGATCACTATGGATATCTGTGACTTTAATCTCCCACAAACAAGAATAATTCAGTTTAGCTTCAAAACCCCTCAGTTATCTTGCAACTTAAGAGTCCCAAATCACAGACTGGGAATAATGTTGTCAACTTATGTTAAATAATTTGACAGATAAAATGTCACAGCAGCTCCAATGAATGCATACAGCCTTGCCAATTGGTCATATTTACATTTGAACATGTAGTCTGCCAAGTACCCAAAAAGTTAACACAAATAACCAAAAAGTTAACACAAATAAATCTAACTTACCTTATAATAACAATCCAGATGCAAGCATATGACACGTCTAGTTCTTGGATAAACTCCTGGTAAAGCTACACAATGGTTGTAGCACACACACACACACAAAACAGTCTTAAGAAGTAGTTTGTGACTTCTACTGGAGATCCATATTTGAAAGTGTTGAAAACATTAAGTTGTTCAGATGTGAAAGTTGCCAGATTGCTGAAGTTTTGACTGCTTCTCAGGATCATTGGGGTTAGCTTCACAGATCCCTTGGCTATGCCCTGTTGTCATTCCGCAGTAGCAGCCTTTGGCCACAACTGCTACACCTCTACTTATAAAAAATATCCCTCGACTATGCTTTGACTTAGGACCCTCCACCTTGGGCTAAGCTTTGCGGCTTGGGGTCTTAAACATTTACAATAGACCAGTAAGTAACTACAAATTTGCTCTAGTGACAGAATAACTAAAATATCCTAATATTGAAGTAATGCCAAGTGGTGTAACCATCATGTAGTAATAATAACATATGTTTCATGTCAGCTGATTGTTGGCAACCATTGTTACACATTTGTTAGTGGACAGGTGTGCCATTGGCAAGTCTTTTGACACCTAAGCCAGGCATTGTTATACCTATACTGGTTTGCATGTGTGACTGCTTCTGGAAATTTCCTCCCAAGTGGCTGACAGGTATAAAAAGGGGAGCAAGCCACCAGGAGAGTTTCAGTTCAACTGGAAGTACATAATGAGTAGCACTTAACTGAGTTTTGAAGGGAAATTCGGAGCTTGCAGTAGTTACTGCAGCTGCCAAGCATCGAAACAAATGTGAAAACATTGAAGGAAATTCATTTGTAAACAGATTTTAATTTTAGAGAAATAAAACAGTTTTTTTGTCACTATGAATTAACAGTATGAAGTATAAAATGTTTATCAGTCAGTTTTATGTTTATTTGCTTATACTTTTATTTACGCCATGAATAATTTATGGTATTATCATTGTCAACTGTTTACTTAATCAAAATCTCTCGTAGATTCTATCCCTCGGTCATTCCCTACGTGAGAATATTTTGTCTTCTGTTGTGTATATAGATTAAAATAATTCATGTATTCATTATTAATATCTTCAACATGACAATTATTTATATTAGGAGTATACTAAGAATGTGTCAATGCCCTTCCAAATGACTTAAAAGTATTGTCTTTGGGAAAAATATAAAGGTACAAATCTGCTCTTAAATACTATCTATGCAGCAAGGCCTATTACTCGATAAAATAGTTTTATGGATGATCATTAAAATATCCTCTGCCATAAGGGAAATGTAATGTCATACTGATTTTAATTTACACATATTGTTTGCTGTTATTTTTACTTTCTCTACACATATTATGTACATAGTGTATAGAGAAGGTATTGTATTCTGCCCAAAAATGTGATACCAAGACATCTCCAGAAATATATGTTTTGAGGTCTCCATATGTGTATCTATCTGTGGACAGCTTAGCTCAGAAACAAAAAGTCCAAACTTGGTATTTAAGTTCAGTATCTTCCAAGGATGTGACAAGATTTTAAAGAAAAATCCCCCACACCAACTACCCTTTACATGGAGCATTTTTCGAAAATATTGGCTCTAACGATTTTGATTAAAATACTGTATATTAAAGCGATTTACATCACAAATAAAAATGTGTATCTTTAATTTTCTGGGAATAGCCTCTGAAAATCTTCATTCTGGATGCATTTTGCATAATTGTTAAATTGTAATAGACAAAAACTTACCACACAAAAAATGTAGATTTTGTTAAAACACACAATTTATGTCCTTTACACTTTTATTGTGGAGGGCAACTGTTTTTGAGATATTCAAATTTGAAATACTTATATTTTTTTCAGACAGGAAGTGTTTTTTTTTTTTTCTTTTTCTTTCTTTTTTTTCTCTCTTCCCTCATCTACTCCTGGCCAAACAAATTTGTGAATTGCATTGACAATTGCACAATGACAGCTTTTAAAACATTTTACTATCACTTTATCCTAGTGCATTCCCTTAGTTCCCTTCTACTTATAGGGAACTAAGTAATAAGAACATTCTGCTAATGTATCTCCATGAGCATGGTGTAGAAAGAAGAATAATCTTTTGTAAACAGCTAGAGAAAGTCATGTGAGTGTAACAATTTTTATTTACAAAATAGGGGCATCTGGCCAACATATATAGCTGACCACATTGAAGTAGAATATAAACTGAAATCACAAACTACTATGCTACTAAAAATAAAATAAAGAATGTGAAAAGCACAATAAATCAATATAAGGCTTATGCAGGTTATATAAATTGTAAAACTATATAAATCAATATAAAGCTTATGCAGTTTATGAAAACTGTCAAATTATATAAATCAATATAAAGCTTAATGCAGAAATGATAACTATGTCAAATTATATAAATTCTTATGAATAACACAAAGAGTCTGAAAATGTTAATATATGACAAATGCTGCACATAATTCATTCCAAGCTGTATACAACATGTAGCCGAGCAATAAGAGAATCAAATGTATAAAGCACTGGCATATTTTAATAACCCTCAAGTAAAAGTTTTTATTTATTTGCTTTGTATATTATAATGAAAATCGTCAGTAGACCATCCTAAATAATTGTATAAAAACAAAATTGTTAGCATTGGAAATCAGTGGTGGTTTTTAAGCTGCCAAAAGGTACTGATAGGCTATGCAACTACAACTTGAAAGATTGATAGAAGAAGTTTAAGGAAATCTACCATTCTTTGGCATCAATATTAGGGGATTTTTCATCCGTTATTAGTAAGCCCCAGATTCTTAGGTTCTCACCTATTTTATGCTTGACCACTTATTCTCCAAATTTCAGTTTAAGGTACCAAGTATATACTTATATTTTATAGAGCCTAAATCGACCTAATTCATAATTTAAGCAAATGAAATTCATTCGTGGTTGGCCTACCTTCCCTGTAATTAGGACTGATACCCCCTGGGACTACCAAGCAGTTGTCTAGGGGTCAGAAACCTGTCGGGGAGACAACGGCACGAAATCACAGAATGGGGAACCTGGCCCATAGCCAGGCATGAGTGCAAGTGGATGATATGAAATGTATCATAGGAAAGGTGATGATGGAACAGTTGGTGGAATGAGTGGCAGGGGAAACCGGGGGACCCAAGAAAACCTGCCCAGACACTTTCGTCCACCACAAATCCCACATGCTTGGGATTACACTGGCCACCTGGTGGGAGGCGAGAGGTCTAACCACTTGGCCATAGCACTGCCTGTGAAGTACATGTATTTAATAAAATTATTTTGAAAGAGAAATGAGACCAATCGAATAACAAAGATGTAATTTTTACCTCCTCTATACATACTATGTACATAGTGTATAGTGAAGGTATTGCACTCCACCCAAAAATTTGATACCGAGATCTCGGAAATATATGTTTTAGGGTCCACTGTATAAAAAAAAAGAAGCATTTTCAGAAAAAGGTCTGTGTGTGTGTGTGTGTGTGTGTGTGTCTGTGAACACGATAACTTAAAAATGAAAAGTCAGTAAAATACCAAACTTGGTATTTAAGTTTAGTATCTTCCAGGGATGCGACACGAAGAGTTTGAGAAAAATCCCCCCACCCCCAACTGCCCTTTGCATGGAACTTTTTTTGAAAATTTTGATTTTCTCAAAAATGGTTCTAATGATTTTGATTAAAATATTGCATATTAAAGCTATTTATCAGACGAATAAAATGTATATCTTGAATTTTCTGGAAATAGCCTCTGAAAAGTATTTTATTCTGGATGAATTTTATGCAATTTTGAATAACTGCTAAACCATAAGAGATGGACAAAAGTTTACTAAGCAAAAAAATGTAGAGCGCGTTGAAACACACAATTTATGTTATGTACAATTTTTTTGTGGAGTTGATCGTTTTTGAGATATTTTTTGTTTTTAGTTTCTGCTTTGAAAAACTTATACTTTTCTCACACAGGAATTTGTCAACTCCTATCCATACAAACAAATGAACTTCAGTCACATAGCAACCAGCTTTTGACTATCACTTTAATCTATGGTACTCCCTTATTCCGCTTCTACTTACAAGAAAGCAAATAATAAGACTATTTCTGCTAATTTTTTCTGATTAGCATGAAGTAAATAGAAGTATAAGAGATGGACAAAAACTTGTCACACAAAGAATGTAGAGCACGTTAAAACACACAATTTATGTTATATACTTTTTCTTTGTGGAGTTAATCGTTTTTGAGATATACTTTGTTTTTGGCTTCAGCTTTGAACAACTTATACTTTTCTCATACAGGGATTTGTCAACTCCTATCCATACAAACAAAGGAACTATAGTCACATACCAACTAGCTTTGGACTCACTTTAACCTATGGTACTCCCTCATTCCGCTTCTACTTACAAGGAAGCAAGCAATAAAACTATTTCTGTTAATTTTTTCTCGATCAGCATGAAGTAAATAGAAGCATAGGCTTTTTAACAATAATTTGTTGCAGAGATGTAGAGAAAGTCATGTGAATGGAAGACATCAGATTTTTTCAACATGTATTCTTTATTCAAAGGTTTATTCCACGTCTGTGTATAGGTATTGTTTAAAGGACCCGCCGCATGACAATAAGTGTCATTTCCATTGTTTAAATGATCACCGTGAGACAGCAAAGCGCCATTTCCATTGTTATCAGTTTGCCTGTTCTGTGTAAATTAAAAATAACTTTGGTTTTTCTGATGTTAATCAGTGCGTAAATGTAAACAAAGCTAGTTAAAAGAAATTTGTAAAAGAGAAACGAAAAAAACGTGTTGACATTAAAATAAATGGAGGGGGGGTGCACAGATGATATGCAAACTGGATAATCCGCACACGAATAATCAGAAGCATACAGTATATAAAATACTATACTGATAGAACCTAAAAATCCAGGGCACACTAATTAACAATGACTAGGGATTTATGAAATTACAATTTAAAGGGGAGGTTTCACCAGAAAATCCTCTAGGTCATTGTCAATAATTTCATACAAAAGAGGAAAGTAAATTACATTAATTAATTTGGCAATCTTTTTGAATAGCTTCCTTTTAATGTCAGGCTGCCAGCTTGGTACTGTATAAAGTATCAGAAGAGAAATTACAAAGTGTTTCAAATGTAAACAGGACTGATTCTTTACTTTCTCTACATGTACTTGTACACCCAAAAATTTGATACTGAGATTTCATACATGTTTTGAGACTCCCTAAATAAAAAAAAAAGCATTCTTAGAAAAATTCCTTGTGTGTGTGTGTCTGTGTACAGCAAAGCTCAAAAACCAAACTTGATATTTAAGTTCAGTATCTACCAACACGATGCAAAAACCTTTAAGAAAATCCCCCCCAACCCCCCAGTATCCTTTACATGGAAAAAAATTTGTTTTCTCAAAAATGACTAACAGTTTTCAATAAAATCTCATATATTTAAGATATTTACATGACAATTAAAATGTATATCTTGAATTTTCTGGGAATAGCCTCTGAAGACTTCTTTATTCTGAATTAATTTTTCTGAATTTTGCATAACTAGTAAACCATAAGAGGTAGACATAAACAAAAACTGTATATCTCAATAAAACACAATTTATCTCATATACATTTTTTTCATGGAGTTGAATGCTTTTTAGATATATTTTGTTAATGGCTTCAGCTTTAAAATAATTACAACTTTTCTCATAATGGGAACTTGTCAACTCTTGACCATGTAAAGAAATAGATTTCAATTCCATAGTAACCACATTTTAAAACATTTGGCTATCACTTTAGCCTAGTGTATTCCCTTATTTCCCTCTTACTTATTAGGCACTAATAATAAAACCATTTCACCTAATGTTTATCTCTATTAGCATGTAATAGAAGTATAAGCTTATTAACAATAATTTGTTACAGAGATGTAGAGAAAGCCATGTGAATGGAACACATCAGCATTTCTAACCTTGGAAGGGGGAAGTTGATTCCATCCCCACACACTCGAGCAGCTGTGAGGGTGTTCAGTCTTATAAGAGAGATAAAAACACAAAAGGTTGGTTAGTGTGGAGCAATATCAAGTTTAGATTATTTTTGAGTTGGGTTTGTAACACTTAAATATCACTCAGCCACCAGGGACCGCCACAGCTCAACATAAAACATCCTGTGGAAATTCAGTTGGAAGCCATCAACAATGATGCCCACATGGTTTCGAAACTGGTCTGGAAAACTATACATGATACTTAAGTGTTACAAACCCAACTCAAAAATATTCTGTTCATACGTATCATGTTCCAAAACACTGTTTCATTAAAATTGTTCTTAATATCAAATTTCTCACTGCAGAAGGGTCCAAGCATCAGAAACTCTTTAGATACAAAAAAAAAAAAAAGAGTTTGGAGAAGCATGTCTCTTGAGAACCTGAGTGTAGAGGGAAGAGAGAGTGGAGAACATGCTGCACAATTGTCGACTGAGAACATTACCCACCCCATCCAATTTGGACCATTCTCGATTTTCTTCAGTAGCGCAGGAGCATCAGTGTTGAATATTATTCCAACATTTTGTTGGGAGAAGTAAAGAGTAAGATCTATCCAAGGGGAAAACAGGAGGAAAATTGGGTTTTCTTTCTTCAATACAGTGCAAGGCCAGAAAAGCCATGGAAACCATTAGGAGGCGAAAAAAGTACCTCCTTCCCGTTCAAATTACAGTCCAGAAGTAGTGCCCCAAATGTTTTTTTTTTTTTTAATTTATTCAGGAGACATAAGTGGGTGAAAGGATTTCAAATCTGTAAGTTTAATAGCTTTTTAGTTGTTAATGTTCACATGTTTAAAAAAACTGATGCTATTCACATGACTTTCTCTACATTCCTGTAACAAATTATTGTTAATAAGCTTATTCTTCTATCCACTTCATGCTAATCAAGATAAACACTAGGAAAAATGGTCTTATTACTTAATTCCTTATAAGTAGGAGGGAAATAAGGGAATGCACTAGGCTAAACCAACATTCATGTATTTTAAAATGTGGTTGCTATGGGATTGAATGAAATTTGTTTTTTTTGCGTGGCCAGGTGTTAACAAGTTCCTGTATGAGAAAAGTTTAAGTATTTTAAAACTGAAACCAATAACAAGGAATATCTCGAAAACGGTCAACATCAGGAAAAAAAATGTGTATGACATAAATTGTGTCTTTTAAGGAACTCTACATTTTTTGTGTAGTAAGTTTTTATCTATCTCTTATAGTTTACTAGTTACGCAAAATTCACAAAATTCCAGAATAAAGAGGTCTTCAGAGGCTATTCCCAGACAATTCAAGATATATGTTTTATTTGTCATGTAAATATCTATTGTTGGTGAAAAATTTCCTTGTGATTGACACTTGTGGGGTTTGTCATCTGCTGGCAAGGGCTCGTCAGGTTGCTGACCAATCATAGTGTAAGAATATATAACCCTCAGAGACACGATGTCATTGGCATTGCAACACCTACGTGGTTCAGTGGAAATTTACGCGTGCGTTCTCATGCATGACTGATCAATTGCTTGCAATCAGATTGTTTGATTTCACGCTGTGAAAAGTTTTGGTTGTGTTATACACAATAGTCGTAAGGATTTACATTTATAATCGTTGGTATCTTTTATATATTGTGGA
This sequence comes from Hymenopus coronatus, assembly GCA_030762935.1. NCBI lineage: Eukaryota > Metazoa > Arthropoda > Insecta > Mantodea > Hymenopodidae > Hymenopus > Hymenopus coronatus. Next base: position 8,195,867 of record CM060892.1, read on the forward strand.
CATTGCTCTTGTTCTCCTCCTAGAAATACCATAAGTGACACTGTGATTTGAAAATCTGTTACATCCAATAAGTAAGTTGAGGTTACTTTAGCTGAAATAATAAAACTTTTCTGTTTAGTGAAATACAGGACCCAATGTGGAAAGGAATAGATGAGCTAACTAGTGAGAAATGGGGAAAAAGAGTTCAACATACAAGAGGTTGTATGGAGAAGAAGCAGTGGAACATTTGTCACTGCAGATGGACAGCAAGTAAATAGGGCAACAGCATAACGAGATGGCCACATGTCAATCACAAGGTAATTTCTTACCGATAATAATATAAGAAATTTTAATAAAAATTTGTTAAAGCCATTTTCGAGAAAATCAACATTTTTGAAATTTTTTCCATGTAAATGGTAGTTGGGGAGTGGGGATTTTCTTGAAAATGTTTGTGTTGCATCTTTGGAAGATATTTAACTTAAATACCAAGTTTGGTATTTACCCATGTTTTTGTTTTTGGGTTATGCTGTTCACAGACACACATGCGCACATGGACCTTTTTCCATAAATGCTTATTTTGGATTCAGGGGGACCCAAAACATGTATTTCCGGTGAAATCTGGGTATCAAATTTTTGGGTGCATTACAATACATTCCCTATACACTGTGTACATAGTATGTGTAGAGAAAGTAAAAAAGCAGTCCCATTCATATTCGAACCATTTTGTATATTCCAACCACCACATTACTTTTGCTTTCTCCTGTACCCTTGTCTGCTTTCCCAAGTCTTTATAGCCATACCATTAAACCATTAGGCAGGAACACTGTTGATTACTATTCAAATGTACTCATAATTTTATTTCTCAGTCATTGTACAATTTGTTCGTATTAGCAGCTGTTATCAGTAACCTCTGTCCAAATCTACAACAAAGGAAAGAGGTTGGTTTGTATGGAACTTCAGAAGATTATCCCTGAAGACTTCAGCCACATCTTTGGGCCTCGTCACACCAGAAACGTGTGGGGTGATGGTTACCTGCAACAAATAAATAAGTAAATCTTCATTGATTGTATGCTTGTTTCTTGCTGCACAGACCAGTACAAGTGTTGAGAATTGAAGAAGTCAAGTGTAGGGCAAAAGATTGTAGGTCACATGCAATACATTGGTTGTAATGGGAAAACAGTGAAATTTAAAACAGCTATAATTTCGTCATAAGGATACCTGAGTCGGAAATAATTGCAATAAAACGTTCTTTATGATTGTCAGCATCTCTGCACAGGGATTAACACTTTGAAGCCCAGGCGTTTCTTTAGTTGAAGGGCCAAGAAACTCAGGGTTTTTATGCCTACTTTGAGTTATTATTTACAATCAAATCTGCCAAAAAGTATTGGAACAATCTAAAAGTATGGTATTCAAGGATTTCTCAACAAGTAAGAAAATAGTCATAACTTCCGTATTAATATTTTATTTTAAATTTACAAGTAAATGTAATGCTCCTTACACTCCATTTATTGAAAGTTTGAAAAATTCCCTCAGAATCAGGATTTCCCAGTTTCATTTGTATCCTGAATTTCCGCTTCAGTTCACAGAAATTGAGGAAAATGCAGCATTTTAATATTTAAGAACACCAAACATAATAAACAGATCATCACCTTCAAGGAAAATGGTGCGACTACCTGAGAGCAGCCAATATTACTAACTCTCCTAATTTCCTAATAGTTGACTAAAGCAAGGACAGATGGCAACACAAATCAGACAACTAAAGGATAACTGATGTATGTTCTTTGCTGTATAGCCCAAGACCGAGTTAAGGTCATGGAATTGCATTAAAAGTGTTAGAAATATGCTGCGGTGTGGGCCACATGGACATTTCTCACGGCCTGAGCTATACTTGGGCATGGGCTTCGATGTGTTAAACCTTGAATGTCCTGTTGCAAGTTGAATAAAATCACTTCATTGACTAGACAGAATTTCATTCCACAACTGAACAAAACAAAGTAAATATCATTGAATTTGAATATTGCATAGCTGCATTTAAAGTGTTTTACAAATGGGATGTAAGCATCACAGAGAGCATAATTCAGTTTCTTCACAGTGATTGAATGTATACTTTCTGTTTTTTACTTTAATGCACAAAGCTGTCAACAAGAATAATAAAGAGGGCTTGTTAAAGAGTGTCTGAGTAATGGGTCAAAATGCTGAGTTCGATTCTAGACTGATGAAGCTGTTGTTATTCCCCACCCTCAAGAGCTTGGAAATATGAATGCGATACTGAATGTGTGTTAAGTTAATCGAGAGGTGCAGTTTTAATGACACCTTAACAATTTACGCAGTTGTTAATAGAAGGTCAAAATGGTAATATGACGATATTACCTCAGGCAGTATGTAAATAAAAATAAATAAAATGATTTAGCAGAAAAAAAAACATATGCAATACTGGATTTTTAGAGACGGTATTTACAGTATAAAAATAAAATAAATGTGAAATTAGGCATCTGTATTCCACTTCAGTAAACTATATTCAAGATGTTAAGTAAATATTTTCTATCAGCATTTGTTGTATATTTGAGTTAGATAAGATAGGTATATTAATATGTGCACCACAGGTGAGTATGATCTGAGCTTCCTGAAATAATTCATAAACATCTAAAATTAGAGTTGATTATTACTTAACATTCTTACACTTTTGCAAAATTTCTTTTTAGCACCCTGAGAGTTTGTGTAACCGTCTGAAATTACATATTTGAAAATCTCAGTTCACCGAGATTTTGGGTAATTTTTTTTTTAAATTTAGGTCAAATTATAATAATGAATTTAATATTTTAGCACTGACTTCTAATGCTAAATGTAAATGGCGTGTTATTTATGGATGCTCTTTAACCGCTTTGGTTCTCAGCGTCCCATTCTATATTGGGCATGAAAGGCCGCTTAATTTTGCTCAGAGGCCTCTCTTATCAGGCTTGAGGTTCTTTTACGTGCCGTAAATCTACGACACGGGACCAACGGCTTTACTTCCCTTCCAAAGGAAGCCATGTTGAGGATTTTTACACCCGAAAAAATCCATCATCCTCCGCCAGGTTTGAACCCGTGACCTTGGGTATATGAAGCCTAGCATGGTAACCATTACACCATGGAGGGTGATTTCTAATGCTAATGAACATATACAAAATAGTTGTAAGAATGAAATTAGCATCATCTTGCCTTTATTCTTATGGAAACAATTTTTTGCAAAATGCATTGAGTAATAGTCTGGTATTTTGATGACACAAATTTGACACGTATCAGAGCAGCTAACCTTTTGCTCCGCAATTCTGGTTTATGTATTGGAAATCTAAAATAAAAATATCATTTGCTTAGTGGCCAAGGAAACCCATGAGAATAAATCGGAATGAATTTGTAACACAAATGTTACAATTTATTCTTACCGATAGAAAATGATCTCAGAATCATTTTTCTGGCTGTTGGTACAGTTATGCAGCATAGGAATGCCCTATGTTTACTATTAAACCCTAATTTATCTTTAAAACATCTCGCTTTTAAAGCCTTAAGCGTATTGAACATATGGCAAAAAGCACACGTATTTACCCTCCAAGGACAACTGCGCAAGAGGTTTCAATTAGTGACAGCATCAGCGGCGTGCCTAGGTAATCTAATTCCAATGTCTTTTGCTAAGACATTGTAAAGATAATAAAAGGCATCTTTATGTCATTTCATACACTAGAATCTCCACTTTTAAAGAGCCATTGTTACATTGATGTTACAGATTAAGTTGGGATTTTTTACATAGTAGGCAGGTAAGTTATGTTTTCCACCTAAAACATATATTTTGAGACCTTCTGAATAAAAAAAAAACATTTTTGGAAAAAGGTGTATGTATGTGTTTTTCTTTTCTTTTTTTTTTTTTTTCCAAAAGAGGCAGAGATTTTAAGAAAATTCCCCACCCTGAACTACCCTTTACATGGTAAAATTTTCGAAAATTTTGGTCTTCTCAAAAATGGCTTTAAAAATTTTAATTAAAAAAATTACCGGACCTATATTAAAGATATTTACATCACAAATAAAATTTATATTTTGAATTATCTGGGAATAGCCTCTGAAGACCTTTTTATTCTGGGTGAGTTTTGCAGAATTTTGTATAACAATTAAACCATAGGAGAGACAAAAACTTACTACACAAAAAATGTTGATCTCATTATAACACATAATTTATGTCATATACAGTTTTCTTGTAGAGCTGACCATTTTTGAGATATTTCTTGTTATTGATTTCAGTTTAAAAACTTCCAACTTTTCTCAAACAGGACCATGCAAAGCAAATTTAACTTCAATAGTTTCACATAATGACCAGGTTTTAAAAGGTTTGACTATCAGTCTGACTCTACCTATCCAACTCCTGTCCTACACCTGGCTTGTGTGAAAAAACAAATCAATAGTAATTGAATAATAATTTGAGATTACCTTGTGGTTTACTGAGAAATGTGCAAGTCTGTTGAGAAATTTAATGCTGTGCTGGCATAATAGCTAAGCGATAAAGCAACCGGCTAGAGACCGGGAGATCCGTGGTTCAAATCCCAGCTATGGCATTGAATCTTTCAGTCTGACTCTACCTATCCAACTCCTGTCCTACACAGAGCTAGAGACCAGGAGATCCGTGGTTCAAATCCCAGCTATGACATTGAATTTTTCAGTCTGACTCTACCTATCCATCTCCTGTCCTACACCCGGCTAGAGACCAGGAGATCCGTGGTTCAAATCCCGGCTATGGCATTGAATCTTTCAGTCTGACTCTACCTATCCAACTCCTGTCCTACACAGAGCTAGAGACCAGGAGATCCGTGGTTCAAATCCCAGCTATGACATTGAATTTTTCAGTCTGACTCTACCTATCCATCTCCTGTCCTACACCCGGCTAGAGACCAGGAGATTCGTGGTTCAAATCCCGGCTATGGCACTGAATTTTTCAGTCTGACTCTACCTATCCATTTCCTGTCCTACACCCAGCTAGAGACCTGGAGATCCATGGCTCAAATCCCGGCTATGGCACTGAATTTTTCAGTCTGACTCAACCTATCCAACTTATAATAATAGTAATACCTCAGATTTTTAAAATTCAAAATGTATTTAATCATGCAGAAAATATTTATCCTTCAACTACTTAAGTCTTGTAAAATCTTTATTTAAATTAGAGTCAATGTTAAGCAGTTTTCACTTTTTTCTCAAAACCTACTTCAAAAATAGCAATATTGCACTGAGATATTTTATTCTATTCATTATAGAGTCATCATGCTCAAGGATGATAATAGGTCATCTACTTTATATATGAGCATCACTCCAAAAGCTTTGAGAATGGACAAAAATGAGTTGTGTTAAGCCAAAGCAGCTTTTCCTAACTTCTGACTGAGGTTTAGATAGTAACATGTGTAAACCTGGGTGCACTCCAACAATGTGCATTGCTAGCACCACATGTGTATGTATAGCAAGTGCTGCTAGGATAGATCTCAAGTGAGAACATTGCTATGCCATGATTTTCAATGACTTTAAAGTCAGTTTAGGCTCAAGAGAATCCCTTGATAGACTGCATTGTACATTTGGGAAGCTTTTCTCTTCGCAATCCAGCGTTTATCATTTTGTTTTATAGTTGGCTTATGTATGTATGAGTGTTGAGTGAAAAGTAATGCCTCCACCTTCGTTAATTGCATTTGGATAAGAATATTTTAATAAATCAAATGAAGAAATAATCCTTAGAAAGTGATCTTTAATTACCAATATTCACTTTTCCACATAATCACCATTACATTTCTGTCAATGATGAACAAATTTTCTGAAGCCACCACGGAAGAAGTCGACACACTGTTTCCGCAACCACAGTCTCCCAGTTCAGAAGCATAATGATATCTCTGCTTCATTATCGGGAACAGATGGAAGTCAGACGGTGCTAAATCTGGACTGTATGGAGGATGCCATACGGTGGTGAGATTCAGTCTCTGAAGCTCTGCTGTGGTGACACATGAAGTGTGTGGTTTGGCATTGTCATGCTGCAGCAAAACATTCCCTTTTCCTTTTGGATCCTTGTTAGCCGTTGTTTCAGAGTTCGCAGTGTTGTGATGTAACCCTCTGAATTTATTGTTGTTCCACGATCAAGGACATCAACATGGTTAACATCATCTGCATCCTAGAACACTGAGACCATGATTTTTCCAGCTGAGGGCTGCATCTTGAATTTCTTTCTCTGGGACAAGTCTTTGTGTCGATATTCCATAGACTGACGTTTTGTCTCCGGGTCGTAATGGTGTACCCACGTTTCGTCTCTTGTCACAATTGAATGGAGAAAGGCATCACCTTAATTCTCATAAAGCGAGAGGAGTTCCTGGCAAATTTCAAGTCTGTGCGCTTTCATTTCAGGAGTCAGCATCCAAGATCTTCCGATAGCCACCAAAGCAATATTGTGAACCACATGTTCTTGTGAATTGTGTTTACAATTTCTCTCTGAGTGATACGACGATCGTCCTGAATCAATCTGTCACCATTTTGCTGTCACAGGAAGTCTAACTCTTTGTTTGTCATGCAAGTTAGATGTTTCCACCTCAACATCTTTAAACTTACTCGCACAACAGTACTCACATCAAACTGCTTTCATGCTCTGATGTATCTCCTTTGGGGTGACATCTGCTATCAAGAATTCAACGACTGGACATTGCTTAAATTGCATTGACCGACCGTCTGTGCAGGGTTCCATACTTTATAACCGTTCAATGCTAAGGCTTCCTGCCAACTGGAGGTGCAGAGAAGAGACTATGGAACAAGCCAGTACCTGCCGCATACCCATGCTGCCATCTGTTGAAGAGTTTTGAAGGTGGAGGCATTACTTTTCATTCAACCCTTGTAGGACTGACACTCCCCTAGGACTTACAAGCGGTTGCCTAGGGGTCAGAAGCCTGTTGGGGAGCCAACGGCATAAACCACAGAATGGACAAGCTGGCCTGTAACCAGGCATGAGCGTGAGGATGTGGATCATATGAAATGAAAGCAAAATGGATGATAGGAAAGGTGACGATGGAGTAATTGGTGGAATGAGTGGCGGGGAAAACTGGAGGACATGGAATAAACCTGCCCAGATGCCACTTCGTACACCACAAATTCTAATTGTGGGTGGCCGCGCCGTGGCTGAGTGGTTAGACCACTCGCCTCTCACCTAGACGGCCTGGGTTCGATCCCAAGCGACCGCATGTGAGATTTGTGGTGGACAAAGCGGCACTGGGGTGGGTTTTCTCCAGTTTCCCCCACCATAGCATTCCACCGGTGCTCCATCTTCATTCATGTATCATCAGTGTCACTGCCTGCGGTGCCATAAGTAGTTAAAGCGGGCGTTAAACACTACAAAAAAAAAAAAAAATAATTGTGGGTGCTTGGGATCAAACCTGGGTCATGTAGGTGAGAGACGAGCGGTCTAACTGCCATGATGCTGCCTCATCATTTAACGATGCTGTGCAAACTTTAGAAGAGGCCAGCTACAGCAACAATGGATGAAAATGTGGTGAAAGCAGAGCACATGCTGCAGGAAGATCATCATTGTACATATAATCAAATTCAAGAAGTCCTAAATATTGTATCATCAGCAGTAAAAACATTCCTGAAAGAAGACTTGACGTCAGGAAGCTCTGCAATTGCTGCATCCCCCACCACCTGTCAATGAACAGAAACAGGCAGTTGTGCAATGGGGCCTGGTAATGATTGAAAAATTCAATAAAGGAAGATCCAAAAATGTTTGGCATTGCAACAGGTGACAAGCAGGATTTACCAGCATGATCCAGAAACTAAGTGACAGTCATCGGTCTGGGTCTTCTCAGAAGTGGGAAGAAATGAAGCGAACGAGAAGTGCTGGCAAAAATATGTGTTCCTTTTTATCAGCAAGTAGCCACATTTTGACGATTCCACTCGAGGGAGTAAAGACTATTACTGCCACAAATGTTCAATGAACTGAGAAAAAAAGTGTCCTAAGATTGGTCTGCATGGAATTTTGTTACACCTTGACAATACCTCTGTCCATATTACACAAGAAACACCCCAATTTCTGCAGGAATCAGATATTTGCCTCATCCTCCCTACAGCCCACATCTGGCCCCTGTGATTCTTTTCTATTCGGCAAAGTAAAAGAAACAAATTTGAGGTCAATAATTTGAGTCACCTGAAGCTACAGTAGCTATTTACAAAGAATGTATAATAATTCTTTTCTGCCTTGGAGATGTTGCAATTTCACACAGATATAGTTTGAACTTTTCGCTATAGAGGGTATTTTTTGTTTCATGTGCAGCTCTAGTGAGAGAAGCTTGAACTGCGCAACAAATTTGGTGCGCATGCTACTGTCATAAACTGAGTGAAATTCACAGGAACATGCATGGCATGTATAAGGATGATTATATGCACTGTAGCAATGTCTCCAGTAACTGGAGCTGTCAAAACTACCTCAGTACTTGCTCTACAAATTTCAACAAATAATCCAAGACTTGAACTTGACATTGAACAAGCAGCTATCTTACAATATGAAAAATTAATCAGACTACCTTTTAATGACTGGGAAAAAAGAAAACCACAAGTAAACCTAAAAACTTAACAAAGTTTCCTTAATAAAGTCAAAGAAGTCAAACATAGATTAAAACTTCCTTACTTAAAAGAAAACATACAAACAAATATTAACCCGTTAGAACTATTTGATATTGAACACTATCTACACTTAGCTGAAGAATTTCAAAATCTGAGAGCTCTTCATGTGTTCTGAAATAAATGACACTAGAAATAATAAATTTAAGATATCCTACCAATGAATGGTTACATGTTTATACTGACGGTTCTAGCTTACCAAATAACGGTGGTACTGGCACAGGTGCAATATGCCCTATCTTCTCTTTCTACAAAAGATTAAGTTTAAATACTACAAATTTTGATGGAGAGATTTCCGCAATATTTCAGAATTTACAAAACCTACTATATCATATAAATAAATTTGAAAAAGCTGTACCATTATCTGGCTCTAAAGCAGCTATAACATCTGATGTAACGCCTAATAACCTAAATATTGCAGAATGCCGCAAAATCATAAAACAACTAATGAATTTAAATAAAAGATTAATACTTCAATGGATATCAGCACATTGCGGAATACAGGGTAATGAAACAGCTGACTTTCTAGCCAAGAAAGGCAGTAAAATTACATCAAATTCATCTGATCCAATAAGTATCACTCTATCAAAAGAATCATTATATCAACATATAATAACAAAATTAAAGAAGATAATGTATCACAAACAAAAGGAAAACCATGGGAAAATTTATGTAATAACACAACCAGAATCACTACATTATCAAGAAAATCCTCTGCAGCAACTTTTAGACTCCTAACAGGCCATGACTGTCTCAATAAACATTTATTCAGGATTGGTATAGTGAGATCTCCTCTGCGACCTTTCTGTACACTTAAAGAAGATACAGATGGAAACCACCTACTGCGCTGCCCAACCTTTAGTCAACATGATAATATGACATCAAAATACTGCAATTATAATGCCCCTGCTTTCAGAGCGATAACGTGCCCTCCGTTCAGAGGAAATGTGTTAAGTCTTCTAGTTCAGGAAGTTGAAAAAGGCTTACTTGAAATAACACAAAGGAATAACATTTGAATAAAATATATATTTAAGATAAAACAAAATATTAAACAACATATTTGAATAAAATGAAACACTTCCAGTCGTCTTATAATCCGTCCTTAATTGAATGTTAGGGTTGTATTAAGCTTTAAGCAATGAATAATAAATGATATTCTGAATACACAATATAAAATGAAGGTTGAGTCTTTGCTCTACCCGTTTACTAGCGTAGCAATGTAAACCCTCTGTAAGATAGTTAATTAATACATATAAATCTTTACTGCAATAAAACACATATGATTAAGCATTAGAGTACATATATGAATATTATAACTTCTCCCCTTCTCTCGTTAAACAAAGTATTTTCCCATAATAATATATATCTTCATAACGATATGCTTGTAATATTCTTTATATTAATATGTTATATTTCCTTACTCTCTGTTTAGTATTTTCCCCCAACTCTCTGGCAGTATCTTAGGCTAATTCAGCTTACTCACCCATAAAGGCGATCATTAGTAGAGCCACACCCTGCATGATCAGCTCTTCTGCAGGCGTCTTGTTAAACACACAGTTTTACTGAGAATGGCCCACTTTTAATGGCTTCATACAGTAATATATATATGAAAGATGTATGATTAATAGTCATGTTACATTGCATCACGTTGTGCAATACTTGGTCTGCAAACGCGTGCGTCACATCCGCGCAACTTCTTGCAGAGCAGACCTCGGCGCGTTATCTTTACCGCATCCTGTAATAAAACACTACTCTGTTCCATTCTAAGCAAAAAGTAAGCTTTGTTAATTTAACACATGTAATGCATTAATTTATGAATAATGTTTGTAATTAATTATCCCATGTTCCCAATAGTTTAATGACTGCCATTTATCCACCAGAGAGTTATGATGGTCACTATATTCACCCCTCCTTGTATGAAACATACGGTAAACAATCCTGTGTTTCACCAAAATTTCAAAGTGACCATAAACAATCAAAACATAAATCAAAACCAAAAGGAGTACAATATAATTTTGTGACATCTGTGTAAACTTGTTACATAAGTATCTTTGTGTTAAAGTGTAATAAATCTTCATGTAATATCTTCTCTCTTGATCACTAGCACAATCACTAGCACAATCACTAGCACTTACCACTTTTCTTGATGCACACGTCAGAATATATCATGATGACTGTAAATTGTCTCTCGTTCCCATTGCTTTTCGTTTACCTGTGTTACCGCGTCCTGGGTTCCTATCTCCGTTGATGATTCTGGAACCTGAAGTTCTGTTGAAGTCTCCGCTGCTGGATCTGGATCTTGTCCTCGTCGATTCTGGATAGCACAAACAATGGTTCTCCTTTTATAAACCAACATTGCTATTGCTGCTGAAATCACAGTACCAATTATCCATCCAATATATACATTGTTACTTTTACCCTGATTCAACCGTTTGCTAGTTGAACCTGAGCCATTAGTTCTGGTATTGGAATTCTCAGTGCTCGGTCATCGGCTTGTAGATGCTCACGGATCTCAGCTAACTGTTGAAAACTGTAGTCTGCCTGTTGTAATTCTGCTGAAATATTCTGTCGTTCTTCCTCGTTGAGAATAGCTTGGATGTCTGGTACAACAATAGATGTTGCACTGATGTTCCGCGTCGATTCACCTGTAATCACTGGCAATAAAGTCATTTGATCTGAATGATAATAACAATCGAGATCATCGGTGATAAATCCCGTTCCTTGAAGTATCATCGTCTGCGTCGATTCTTGTCATCTAGCACTGCATGCTTTTATTACTTTCAATGGAGTTGAGACTGCATAAATCCAATAACTTCTTTCTTGACTTTTGGTATGAAACCAAATTGATGTAAAGTTCTCTGCAACTAGCGTCTTTCTGCATAGCCTGTGAACTTGCCTTTCTTGCCCAAAAAATAGTGATGATATACAAGTATAAGCTGTACTTGAATATAATGCATATTCTGCTGGACATATAGAAATGATGGTCTTTTTGCATCGGCTGAGTTGGGGATTTGTGAGTAAAGCATATTTTTGCCTATTTTCAGATACTGCCAGGAATTTAACCGATGTGTCAATAACCACATGTCCAACACCCTGTACTTTTGTAGGTAAAGGTATTATTTGAAATAAATCTAGAGCTCTATCTGCTCCTTTTAAAGGAATTTGGATCAATATTCTAATTATCCCAGGTACTGAATAAACAATAACATCACAAAGGCTATAGTACATATACATATCTTCAATTTCTACTCCTGCTATTAATGATAACCCTGTAGGCAACCTCTGTACTACCGATTTCAAAATATTTGATAAATTTTGCGGTGTAACTATCGTAGCACTTAATCTTCCTGATAGTATTACATCAAGTCCCTCATGTAATTGCATCAACTTTTGTTGTAAATCAACTGCTATCATAGCCATTTCTCTTTGACATTCTATGAATTTTAATTGTTCAGCGAAGTCTCTAACTCTCTCTTTTGTCACGCGATCTACAATTTCTGTTAGGTTCTCTAGTATTTTCATATGCAAACGCGTTCTATCGTCTAACTGTTTTAAGTAAGTTATTTGTTCTTCTGCCACATGCGTCATTATACTCGTTTGATTTTGTAATTTAGAAATACTTTCATGTACATCATTCATTTCTTCTCTATCTGGCGTTCCTATAAGTAACTTTATAATTGAACCTCCTACGTCTAACAATCCTCTCTTTTCTCTATGCATTTGGTGTGGAAGGTACTGATCTAATGTTTTTAGTTCATCAGCGATTTGTTCCATAAGATAAGTGAGTCTTGGTAACCCTGCTAACCTTGTCTTGGTAAATACTTGATCTAGTCTGTCTGCATGTTCTTTTATCGTCTTAGAAAATATTAGTATGTCGTCCATATATACCAAACATATTAATCCTCTAAGTCCTCCCATAATCAAATCTATGGCTTTTGACCACGTCATTGGTGCAGATACCAGTCCGTACGGTAATCTATTGTACTCATAGCTTCCTTCTGTACAAACGAAGTTCGTTTTATGCTTATCTTGATCTTTTACTTTAATTGCATGATATGCTGAATCAATATCTATGATTGAGAAATAAGCATTCCCACTTAACATTGACAAGTTTTCTTTAATGTCGGGGATTGGCCACGAAGGTACTCGTGTTACAGCATTTAATTTCCTGTAATCTACACATAATCTATATTTAACTTCACTATTTAGTGCTTTCTTAGGTACAAATAAACATGGACTTGCCCATTCTGATTTTGTATGTTCTATTATCTTTTTATCTAACATCTCTTTTATTTGTTTCTTTAGTTCACCCTGTAATGCAAATGGTACTCTATAAGGATTTTGTCTTATAGGAAGAGCGTCCCCTGTATCTATGGAATGTTCTACCACATCTGTATACGGTAATTCTCCCGTTACTGAATCCATAAATAACATTGCATGACGATACACAATTCTTGCTATTTCCCTCTTATCGCATCCTTCTAAATGCGATAGTTTCTCTCCTATTACTGCTATTATCTCATCAAATTTCTTTTGTCTTGCGGGCACATCAAATTCCGAAAATATCTCGTAATCTTTTTTCCAATCAGCTATTTTCTTGGTTAGGTTAATTCGGCTCACCGGATAAGGTACCGATTCATACTCATTACATATAACACATTTTTGACTAGTTCCTAGTCCTGCTCTAACACACATTTCTCCTGCTAAACCCTTATGCCATCGACTTCTTCGTCTAATTAATTCTGGAATTTCCTCACTATGGTGCTGTCGGGGTCTTACACAACCTAGACCTAGTTTCCTCCCTATTTTCTCGTTACTACTTATCACAGTATAAGAATGTTCTCTAACATTTCTTATGACTTTGGGCAATGGATCACGACTCTCTACATCTGTCATCGGTCCGTACACAGGCCCGTGGTTAATTGCCCATGGGGATACGAGCTGCCGCCCTTTTCGATCTTCCAACCGTCCCCCTTCTATACCTCCTCCAGATATAGGAATTATGCACTGTGAACATGTTTTTGATTCATGTCCCTTCCATTCGCCGGAATTATTCGCACCATCATTTAATCGCCTCTCGCAGGCTCGCGCGAATGGGAACTCCTCGGCCATTTCCATAGATAATAAATCTATCTCCGCTTCATCTAAATTCATCTCCCGAACTCTATCAGTTAACTCATTTACTTCGACATCGTCCTGTGGATTTATTCTTAACCGCCTGACTACTCCTGTCTTTGCATAAGACGTAGCACAATATCTCGCGCAAGGATTACACAACATTACATTATCTTTGTCTATCATGTTAAATGCATAAGTGTTATCTCTCATTTCTTTACTATATTCAGAAGCTTCTCCTATTTTTGTCCCTTTTTCTATTAAAACTGATGTAACACTCAAATTTAATATTCTCACTATACCATACTTAGCATCTCTATCATATTTCTCATGACCTTGCCTCATCCAATTAGGTAATTTATTTACGCCTTTTTCTTCCACATTCTTTTTCTTAGCGGATCCCTTATTGATATCTCGATAACTTAACACTTTTGTTATCACTTTGGCCATATATATCTTATTTACCGTTACTTCACACGGTTCTACATAAACTTCTGCGGGAAGAGTTGCTCTCTTTTTACTTTTTATGTGAGCAAGTGTAACATTTTCACTACAAGGCTCTAGAATCGTATTTTCTACTAGTACTACATCCCAAGTTATCTCTTTACTATCATCTACTTGATTTGTCACTGCCTTTATCATGAATACCTGTTCAACATGCCTAGGGTTAGCTACTCCCTTGCCCTGTTTAACGTTATTCACACCTTGTACTTCTATTTGTGAGATGGTAACCAAAGGTACACTTTCCCCTCCTAAATGTAGTATTTCATCGCAGAGATTCACCTTAGCCTTTAGTTTACGTAGGATATCCAATCCTAATATCCCTGTACATCCTATATCGATTGGTGCTATATAAAACTTATGTTTTATCTCTGTGTTACCTATCATAACTTCTACTTCCATTTCTCCTACTATTCGTAACTGAGCGCCCGTAACTCCTACTGCGCTTAACTTTGTCGGCATAACCGGATCATTGAACTTTATAACTCCTAAGTTAATGACTGAAACATTTGCACCCGTGTCAATCATCATGTGATGAAGGTCCTCTTGTATGACTACTTGTACATACAATTCTGCAGCAGTTCCTGCCCCTGCGGGTCTTGAAGCTAATACTGCGCCATGTCCCCGCTCCTTGGCACAGCTTTGTAGTTTCCCTGATTAGATCCTTTCCACTTACAATCTTTCATCATATGCCCTGGCATATTACATTTGTAACATCTTTTGTGCATGGGTGATGCTCCTACTTTTTGATTGTTCGAATTTTGTGACGGCCATGTTGGCTTATTTGAGTTCTTGGGTTTCCATTTGTCCCCATTCTGAAATTTAAAACCCCTAGGTTCATCCCTGAGTAATCTATTTCCATTATCTCTGTTAACTCTCCTTACTCTACAGTTCACTGCTAAATGTCCAACTTTATGACACCGGAAACATGCTTTTGCTACTGAAAATTTTCTTTTCCGTTCCGTTAGGTTTATTTTGAAAATTTCCAAGATTTCCACCCCCTCTTTGTTTCTCAGCATTTTCTACTGTGGTAGCCATGCGAATGGCTGATGTTAAATTTTCAGGCATTTGAAATCTAACTTGCTGTCTGACCACGCCCTTAAGACCATGAATGAATGCAGCAAGAAGTCTGCGCTCTGCTTCTTCGTTAACAATTTTCTGAGCTGCGGCATTATCTGCTTGAATAACTGTCTTTTGACATAATTGCCTACATCTATCTGCAAATACCTCAACACTTTCATCATGTTTTTGAACGGCATCTTGTAGAGCTGTGTAATGATATTGAGCTGGCAATTTTTCCGTAAATCTATCAATAAATGCTTTCTTGAAAACGTTCCACGGTATATCACTTACTTGCAATTCAGCTTTACCCTTGGAAAATTGTAGGGCTATTCCTCCCAATTTTGCTCTTGCTATATTTACCTGATCTTTTTCATTCCAGTTACCTACAACTGCTAAATGTTCTATATTACCAAAGAAATCTTTAACTGGTTTACTCTGTTTTGGATCCCCTGTGAACTCACGTATATTATTGGCAATACTAACATCTTTGCGCAATAAACTGATTTCTCTAACTTTTTCTTCTAATTCTCTTACTTTTTGTTCAGTTGCCATCTTGAATCTATTTATTTATTACTACAATGATAAGCAAAATACACAAAACACGAAATAGCTATCACTGTCGCAACTACAACAACATAACACCCATAATCTCGCACTATGGCATCTAACCACATCACAAAGTAAACTACTAATGACCAGTATTTTATGTTAGAAAATACTAACTTTATACCCCAGAGTGGATACGAAGTCCTTCGATTAGCTAGCACAACATAACACAATATTTAATGAAAAACTACACTTGCTGAAAAGAAGACATAATTAAAACACAACATGAATTCGTGCGTTCGTGAGATACGCATATTGAAGTTTTAAAAATATTTGCTGAAAAGAAGACATAATTAAAACACAACATGAATTCGTGCGTTCGTGAGATACGCATATTGAAGTTTTAAAAATATTTTTTTTTTTTTAAATAGATCCCAAAAATAGATCCTAAAAAGAAATCCCAAAACATCCCGAAACACTCCAAAATATCCCACCGCTGCCACCAATATAATGCCCCTGCTTTCAGAGCGATAACGTGCCCTCCGTTCAGAGGAAATGTGTTAAGTCTTCTAGTTCAGGAAGTTGAGAAAGGCTTACTTGAAATAACACAAAGGAATAACATTTGAATAAAATATATATTTAAGATAAAACAAAATATTAAACAACATATTTGAATAAAATGAAACACTTTCAGTCGTCTTATAATCCGTCCTTAATTGAATGTTAGGGTTGTATTAAGCTTTAAGCAATGAATAATAAATGATATTCTGAATACACAATATAAAATGAAGGTTGAGTCTTTGCTCTACCCGTTTACTAGCGTAGCAATGTAAACCCTCTGTAAGATAGTTAATTAATACATATAAATCTTTACTGCAATAAAACACATATGATTAAGCATTAGAGTACATATATGAATATTATAACTTCTCTCCTTCTCTCGTTAAACAAAGTATTTTCCCATAATAATATATATCTTCATAACGATATGCTTGTAATATTCTTTATATTAATATGTTATATTTCCTTACTCTCCGTTTAGTATTTTCCCCCAACTCTCTGTTATTCTCGTTCCCCCAACTCTCTGGCAGTATCTTAGGCTAATTCAGCTTACTCACCCATAAAGGCGATCATTAGTAGAGCCACACCCTGCATGATCAGCTCTTCTGCAGGCGTCTTGTTAAACACACAGTTTTTCTGAGAATGGCCCACTTTTAATGGCTTCATACAGTAATATATATATATATGAAAGATGTATGATTAATAGTCATGTTACATTGCATCAGGTTGTGCAATACTTGGTCTGTAAACGCGTGCGTCACATCCGCGCAACTTCTTGCAGAGCAGACCTCGGCGCGTTATCTTTACCGCATCCTGTAACAAAACACTACTCTGTTCCATTCTAAGCAAAAAGTAAGCTTTGTGAATTTAACACATGTAATGCATTAATTTATGAATAATGTTTATAATTAATTATCCCATGTTCCCAATAGTTTAATGACTGCCATTTATCCACCAGAGAGTTATGATGGTCACTATACAATGCAAGAGAGCAAATGGCTTCACTGCCAACTGCTCAACATTAGATACCAACCAAGCAACCAGGTGGTGTGCATTCTTCCAAATGACCGTGTGAACCTTCACCACATTCAGGGAGGCCAGTAAGAGAATGTCAGAGGCGACAATTTTGAACAAGCAGGGGTGTGCAACTGTGAACCTTATCGCAACAGTTCAACATTTCCTATGGTGCAGTGTACAATATTGTTCATGACACGTTGAAATTTCGTAAAGTTAGAGCTCGCTGGGTGCCTAAGAACCTGACAGACAACCACATGGGCCAGCAAATGAGGACAAGCTTGGATCACTTAACCCGGTACACTGCAGAAGGGCATAACTTTCTGAAAGGAATTGTCACTGGTGATGAGTCATGGGCATACCACTATACATTTGAAATAATGGAGTGGAAAATGCTGGTTCCCCAGTAAAGAAAAAATTCAAAGTGTCTCAATCTGCTAGGAAAGTGCTTGTGACAGTGTTCTGGGATATGTTTTATTGGTGGACGCTGTGAATGCTGCAGCCTACATTAAAACTTTGGTGAAGTTGCATTGTGCCCTTTGTGACAAACTTCTTTATAACAATATTGCTGCTGTTCGTAAATCACCAAATTTGGTTGGGAGATGCTCTGGCATCCATCATACAGTCTGGACCTTGCACTGTCAAACTTTCATCTGTTTGGTCCCATGAAGAAATTCTTGGCCAGCCAATGCTTTGCAACAGATATGGAAGTGAAATCAGCAGTCTGCTATACTCCAGGGAAACAGACTTCTATGAACAAGGCATATTGAAACTGGTATCACAATGGGACAAATGTGTTGAGAAAGTGGCTATGTCGAAAAGTAGGTAACAGGTGCAAGTTCATTTGTGACTGTTCATTCTTAACTATTAAACTTTTTTGTAAAAGAATTATTGTGTGTTACTTTTTGATCCCCCCTTGTATTTGCACTCTCTCCAAAGAATTTGAAACATGGTTTGGAAGGATGAGATGGTATGTAAACAGCAAAGGAGAACACTTTGAAAAGAGGCAATAATCAGATGTAAATGTTTAATATTTTATTGCTTGCATTCTCAAAACTTTTGGGAGGACTTACCTGTGGCATGGACCACAATGGACTAGATGGGGGGAGTGGCTCCTCTTCAAACACATCTAATATGGCAGCGGAGATCCACTCTTTGTCTAAGGCATTGACAAGCTCACTTTCTTTTATCACAGACCCTCGACCTATATTGATGAACACAGATTTTTGATCCACACAGTTCTTCAACATGCCTCCATTCAGAAGTCCTGTGCTCTCATTTGTTTTTGGCAGGATGTTGATTATATAATCACAGTTCTGGAGGATGTCTGGCAGTTCTGGTGTCATCCTGAAAATCAGAGAAAGTATAATGTACAGAATATACAGCCGTGAGCAAAACAAAACAGGCCTACTGGAAAAATTTGCTAACTCAAATACGGCAAACCATTTATACGAGGGTGATTCAAATGTAAACAGTAATTGTTGCATATCATGGAGGAAGCAGTTCAGAGCGGGGTGGTGGGGTTGAAGCTCTGTGTGTTGGGGAGGGGGAACTAGCTTTGTTAGCTGCTTCGCTAGGTTCTGGCATCAATACAACCATGAGTGAGCAAGAAGTTCCTTCGTCTTTTGCACAAAGCATTATCAAGTTTTTAACCAAGGAAGGGGTTAAACCTTTGGAGATTTTAACTCGTTTAAGGGCACAGTTTGGGGACACTACACTGTCGCAGAATCAAGTGTTTACTTGGGCCAGACAATTTAAGGGTGACCGACAATTTGTGGAAAACGAAGATCATGCTTGACGTCCAAGGTCAAGTCTCACAGATTTCGACTACAGAGGAGTTTTGCTGGTTGATTTTCTTCATGATCGACGTACAGTGACTGCAGCTTACTATTGCCAATTGTTAAGGTCTCTGAAAGCTGCCTACCAGAGCAAAAGACGTATGCCCATCAGAGATGTCATCCTTCTCCAAGACAACGCTACGCCTCACACCACCAATTTCACAATGGACACAATAGTGGACATGCACTGGGAACCCCTTGGACACCCTCCCTATAGTCCAGACTTGTCCCCCCCCCCCGACTATTTTTTGTTTGCACCCATGAAAGAATCGCTTGGAGGGAAACATTTTGAAAACAACGAGAACATTGAGGAGCATGTGTGCAATTTGTTGGCAACATGCCTTCAAACTTTTTTTGAAGAAGGAATGTTCAAGCTTCCAAAATGTTGGCAAAATGTGTAGAGTGTGAAGGAGGCTATGTTGAGAAATGCTGATGAAGTCACTTCTGTATATATTTAATCAATAAATAATTTTTAACAAAATTACCGTTTATATTTGAATCACCTTCATATGCAAAAACATGACTTTTCTATTACTGTACCTTCACTTACTTAGAGCAATAAAAATTCATATTTCTGCACATAAATGTCAAAAAATTTCACTATATTTCAAATATTTCATAATACAGGATCAATGAAAAATGGTACAGTACAATGGAATTAATACCAAGTGATCCAAAAATGGCTGCACAGTGGTTTACCTGTCCGTGCCCTCGGCACTCTTTGCCTTACTGTTATGATAGAAAGGCGTGGATGAAACCTTGCAACATTTTTAAAACTACTTTTAAGGCTTTACTTGCCAATGCTATTAAAGGAGATGCTGTAACTGGCCACCGCCGTTGTCCATTCATTTTTGGTACCTCTTTAGGAAACTATCCATCACTCTCCGTAGTTCACGTTGAGAAATTCTTGCAATTTCCAGGTGCTCACCTAAGTAGTATGGTGGTAGCATGCCTGCCTCACATTCAATAGGGCGCGAATTTGAATCTTGCTTAGGGTGAGTTACCTGGATAAGGTTTTTTTTCCAGGGTTTTCCCTTATCCTGAGAAGACGAATGTCGAGTAACTTTAAGCTCCATGGACCCTGAGATCATTTGAGTATCATTCTACAAATTTCATTCCCTGCCAATATGACCAACCAGGTTAAAGGACATCAAGCTAAAAAAAAAAAAATCTGGTGGAAATTTTGTTTTAATTTTTCAAGGGTGTGTCGGTTTGACTTGTACACTTCATGTTATAAGTTACTCCAGAGATAGAAATCGCAGGGGATTAAATCAGGGGACCGAAGGGGCCACAAATCTCTACTAATAATTCTGTCCTGGAACACTTTTCAATTGTTCTCATTGAAAGATTGGCTGTGTCAGCTGTTGCAGTCTCTTGTTGAAAAAACAACAAAAATTGAGTCTATAACTTTTTCTCTGCTAATGGCACACCATACACCAATTTTCTCATGAACAATATTGGGTTTTTCAGAGCTCCAATAATGATTATTTTGAGTACACAATTCCATGAAGGTGGAACCAAGCCTTATATTATTAAATGTGGGTCAGTTTTGCCATTGTATACACTATTGAGAGTCCCTCACAAAATGTGTTAACACATACAAATCATAAATAAATACACACTGTGCAGTAGAAAACAAATGCCGAGTCATAATACACTTTGTGACTAAGAACAGGACACTGGTAATAACTCAACCACACGATATCACCGTCAGCTCAATACTGCACTTTCAGAGCAGAGAAAAACAAGTCAGCACCGTGACATTGTGTATAGCAGCTGTGTTATGTTCCCATTTGCACAGTGGAAAAACATGTGCAGCGGTTCAGATGTTTTTGGGTTGCACAGTACTTTTGTAATAGGTTTTTAAACTTTTGCAGTTCCAAAGGCCTATACAGCTGTGAATCACCAATGTTAAAATAATGAACATAGGCTGTTTGATCAAATACTAATTCATTTAACTGTTTAAATAAAAACTATCTGAAACAAACAAAAGATACATAATTTAAATTGACAGAAAGATCTCTACCAAATTTAATAATTTTTGTTCACAATAGGTAGCGACTTTTGACCCACTCTGCATTTAATGCTGCCTGTCTTTTACTCTAAAAAATATTATAATTACCAAGTTTTCATGGGGAATTGAAATCAATTTAAGTACATTTATCATATTGAATACTGCATGGAAATGCAGATTCAAATGCATTGAATCTTGGATCTGAACCTCTTAAAAAGTGAGATCAAATCGAAATATGTTGCATGGAAACATCTCTGTATTCAAACTGTTTTGAATAAGGTAAACAAACTCTTCTTCTGCATACTCATTGCACGCAGTAGTCATTTGTTAATGCTTTTTATTTATTACTCTAAGGTAGATTATAAGGAAACCACTTTTATGGTCTCTATAATTTGCAACATGTTATCAAATATGGTTATTTAACTTCAAAATCTACTTATAATGATGGAGTAACAAATAATATTATTAAGTATAAGGCTAATAACAGCTTAGCATTAGAAGTAATAAGTTGCATGCTAACTCTTAACTGTATTTCTTACTTGAACATGTTTTGGAAATGGTTTGTTTCCATCATCAGCAGAAATACAGTTTAGTGATGTTTGTGTTAACAAATCCAACTCATTACTTCTAACAAATAATATGCTTAACAGGTTCGCCAATGCAATTCCAAGTTGACCAATATAAAACGTTGAATAAATTTATTCTTAAAGCTTGTGTATTCAAAACGATCTCAATTTGTATTGAATTTAACATGTGAAATATGTATTGTATTGAGATGGAATTGGACTGAAATCAATTTCAAATTCCCATGGAAACATGGTAAATATTAGTGTGACTACACCTTGCTGGACTGTATGTGAGCAACCAGATGTAGATCATCATAACTAATTGTGGCCAGCAGTTTCCTTTCCATTTTGATTCCCTTGTCACACTTGTGTGAGTGTACACATGTACAGTGAGTGAGTGCATTACATCAAAGTTCCTATTGTTGCACTTGGGTGAAGATGTCACACCTGTGTGATATATACTTGTACAATAATGATTTCAACTTCTGGAAGTTTCTTGCCACAGCTATAAAAGGAAGAGCTGCAAGTCAGTTGAAACTGTGCAACAGTTTCATGTATAAGTTTTTTAGAGCTGGAACCAAAAACAAGGAATATCTCAAAAACGATCAATTACACAAAAAAAATGCATATAACCTAAACTGTGTGTTTTAAAGTGCTCTATATTTTTTGTGTGGTAAGTTTTTGTCCATCTCTTAAAATTCATCCAGAATAAAGTAGTCTTCAGAGGTTAATCCCAGAAAATTCAAGATATACATTTTATTTGTCATATAAATAACTTTAATATACAACATTTTAATCAAAATCGTTAGAGCCATTTTTGAGATAGCCAAAATTTTCGAAAAAAGTTTCATGTAATTGGTAGTTTGGGGTGGGGGGATTTTTCCCAAAATCTTCGTGTCGCATCTCTGGAAAATGCTTAACTTAAATACCACACCACACACATGGACCTTTTTGTGAAAATGCTTTTTTTGGTTTACAGGGGACTAACATATATTTTCGGTGATATCTTGGTATCAAATTTTATGTGGAGTGCAATACCTTCTCTATACACCATGTACATAGTACATGTAGAGAAAGTAAAAATGGGTTTTATATTGTGAACAGGAAGCCCTAGCCCGAGTACAGTAATCCTACTAACAATATAAAACACTGTAAGAGGTGAAGCTTTATTAACTGTAAATGCTCTCAGACATCTAGCCAGGTAAGTACATGGATTAACTCCAACATTACAAAGATGTACATCATCTTCGTCTTCAGGGTAAACTGATAACTTGAAAGTCTGGATTATGTATTTATAGTGCCAGAGTGAAGCTAGCATCTGATTGCTTCACATGATATTTTTTGGCCGTGAAGCAACTGATATTTAATATCACTGAGGTATGGACCTCATAGAAAACTATACTCCTAATGTTTTGAACCTGTTTGAAAACATTGAATAGATTGTGCTTCAAAACATTTGCACTATAAAATGTTTTCAAACAGCTCCATGATCAAGTTCAAAACATTAGGTGTATAACTGTCATATGTAGTTTTCTATGAGGTTCACACTCATGCCTCAGTCATATTAATATCAGTTGCTTCACGGCCAAAAAATATCATGCAAACCAATCAGATGCTAGCTTCACTCTGGCACTATAAATACACGAATCCAGGCTTTCAAGTTATCAGTTTACCCTGAAGACGAAGATGACATACATCTTTAAAACGTAGTCAATCCGTGTACTTACCTGGCTAGATGTCGAGAGCATTTAGAGTTAATATAAAACAATTTTAACACATGTGTCCTACACTATTCTCAATATTTATAGATATATTATAATTATAAATAGATTGTTTTACCTATTTCAGGCAGTTCATGCTTTTAATGGTCTGCGATATTCAGTTGTTGCCTTGCTTAGCATCAGTGTTGACAACATGACTTACTCGTACAGAACAAAAACATTCTATACAACAGAGGCAGTGTAGCTGTAATTTTGCTCTCTCCACTGCTTGCATAATTTAGTCTGGTTCAGCAGACTCCATGTTCATCATCTGCCATTTTATGGATCAATATGAGCTTTCAGAGTCATGGCCTACTTGAATGAGGCCATAAACCAAAGTTGTTATAATTTTATAACACTGAGTGACAGAATTTTCTACTTTTAACACTACTCACATCGGCTAAAAGATCTACTTTTAGCATCAACTGTCTAAAAAAAACAATTATGAATCAAGTTTAGAACTATAAGCACATTTTGTTACACTGGTGTCAGGAGTGGGATTTAACAGCAAGATGGAAGAAAGAAAATCCAGAACAGATAAAATGAAAAGGAAACCACTCGCAACAGTTAGCTATGATGATCATTTATGTGCAGTGATTATATGTTGGCAAGGTGTAGTCACATTATGGTGCCCTCCAAGAGGATTTATTAACTAACATGGTATTCAGCCTGTAAAGTGGAACAGAACATGCACGCGCGCACACACACACAAGTAGAAGCCTATGTTGCAATATGCTTGGCAAAAAACATATTATGAAATTCATAGTCCCATATGATTGCTTGAGAATGTAATGAGCATTGCTTTTGATACTGGATTGCTTAAATGTGAAAATGTGCATACTGTGGAGTTGTAAATTTTTGCCTGGCAATCTTAAATGAAATTTGTTATTTATGTGATTTTTTATTTTTTAGTTACCTGTTTTTCGCTCGCTTACAAACACATGTACATATGCACATTTTGCTGAAGCATAATAAAACATGAATATATAAATAAAAATCAGACACCATAGATACTGCCATCTGCAGGAGATTTGATACAAACTCTAGCCTCCGAAACATGTTCCAGGAAATTTAAATGAGAGTATTGTTTAGTGTCATTAATCGACTCAATGTTTACTTTTAATATTAATAATCAAGTTATTCTATTATACTGATAATCCCCCTGCTATATTTATGTTACACTAGGTAATGTTTTTTATTATTAGAACCAGCTGAAAAAGCCAATGCCACCGCCAGGATTTAAAGACAGTTCTCCCACTCTTTGTATGGTTGCTCTAAACATTCAGCCTCTGTAGCCATGCCATTGCCAAATGCTTAGACCCCTTGCCTTTCACCAAGGGGGCTCAGGTTCAATCCCAGGTGACCACATGTGAGATTTGTGGTGCACAAAGCATGCAAGGGCAGATTTTCTCTGCGTTCTCCAATTTCCCCCATCATAACATTCCATGTATCATCAGTATCATCGCCTGCAGTGTTGCCCTCCGTGGTGTAATGGTTACCATGGTATCTACATATGCTCAAGGTTGCATGTTCAAACCCGACGGAGGATGGATTTTTTTCGGGTGTAAAAATCCTTAGCATGGCTTCCTTCGGAAGGGAGGTAAAGTCGTTGGTCCCGTGTCGTAGATTTACGGCACGTAAAAGAACCTCAAGCCTGATAGAGAGGCCTCTGAGCAAAATTAAGCGGTATTTCACGCCCAAGTTAGAACGGGGCGCTGAGAACCACAGTAGTTAAAGAGCGTCCATAAATAACATGCCATATACATTTATTTTATCGCCTGCAGTGCCATATGTAGTAAAAGCGGGCATAAACACTATTACAAAAAATAAAGAAAATAAAAAAAGACCTACTGTGAAAACATGCCACTATAACTAGTTAAGTTTATGCTTAATTTTCATTGTGAGTGGTTGCCCCTAACAATCATAACATGGCCTACATATTCAACAATGACAAATGATTCTTTACTCTCATTTTGTATATGGTTTAACATTTATGGGATTACTTTGAACATAACAAGAACATTTCTGAAACAACTAGGTAATTACACAGAGAAAGTAAGAGAGAAATGGGGGAGGAAAATCACCAAAGAAAGAGAGGATCTTAATAATAAAACTGATGAGGTTCTAATTTTTAGAAGGAGTAAATAGATTAAGTTAATAGGATATAAAAATGTATAATTAGAGAGAATAGTACATATACATAAATAACCAGGCTGTTAACTGTATATGATACCAAATTCAGCAACTCTAGGAAAGAAATTATGTATGAAGTTTGTAACTGAAAAGCTATAATTAAATTATCTTATCTTACTTTGAACATAAATTTTCAATTTAGCATCTGATTCATTTTCATTAGCTGTCTCTCATAATTCAAATAAGGAATGGGAAAAATCTAAAATTTCAGTACAAACAACTCCAATTAAAGAAATGTTCAAGATACAAAAAAAAAAATAACTGCATTGAGATTAATTTACCTGTAATGGTCAACAAAAGGCGATCTCTCTATAGGCATTGTTCGGACAAGACCCCAAATTTGAGCTTTTAGGACTTTCAGAATCTTTGCAACTGAAAAAAATAAACAGAAAACTTAAAAGTTAGCATTCAAGAGAATGGTAAACGTAAAAAGAGATAGAGAAATAAAATATTTAAAAGTGTTAGTCTTGATGAAAAGTGCTAGGAGAAAGAATATCTCAGATCTAGAAGATAGTTATAATACATTTACCTGTAGAGCATTCCAGTGAAAGCGTGAAAACATTAAATTAGTAACAGGAGATACTCTATTCAACAAGTTTGGACAGCAAAATTATTGTCTGTGAAGAGATATCAGCTTGCAGGTGAATCTACATCTTGTGCCCGCATATCTGCCGCATGTGTGTGAGTAGCTTGCTTTAAAAGTCATAGCATTCGCCCCTTGGCTGTCTTTCATTAGCTAATGCATTGTTGCACCTGTGTGAGTGAACATGTGTGCAAGCACTTTACATCAAAGTTCTGATTGTTGCACCTGTGTGTGAATTTGTGAAGCTGCAGCATTTGTACATGCAACAATAAATGCTACTTCTGGAAATTTAACTTCATATACCCAAGGTCGCAGGTTCAAACCCGGTGGAGGATGATGGATTTTTTCGGGCATAAAAATCCTTAGCATGGCTTCCTTGGTCCTGTGTGATAGATTTATGGCACGTAAAGGAAGCTCAAGCCTGATAGAGAGGCCTCTGAGCAAAATTAAGCGGTCTTTCACACTCAGTATAGAATGGGACGCTGAGAACCAAAGTAGTTAAAGAGTGACAATAAGTAAAACTCCATTCCCATTTCGAAATTTTGCTACTTGACCAACAGGTATAAAAAGGAGAGAACGAGCCCACAGGAGTCAGTTTGGAGGGCAGTTTGGAGCGTGCAGTCGTAGCCACTGCAGTGAGCAATAAAATAAAACCATTCAGCAGAACTGTTGCAAAATCATTGATAAAAGACGTTTGTTTGAAAACAAATTCTGATTGTAATCAGTAGGAAAAAATAGAGTTGTTTGTTTGAATAATAAACAGCAGTTTTGTCACACTGGTGTCAAGAGTGGGATGCGAACCCACAGTCAGATGGCATGGTTGAACAGTACATAGTGATTCTAGTATTTCCATTGGACTCAAAGTTGGCGCCCTGATTGCAGTAGAGCTCCAATGGTTCCCCACAGTAACAAAACAGTTCTTTGAGGCAGTTTGTGATGGTCTGTTAGGGATGGCATACACCTCTGGCCACTTGGTGAAGTAATCCACGGCAACCAACAGATACTTGTAGCCCCAGCCTGACACAAGGAGTGAACAATCTAGTCAATTGTATACATTCAAAACATGTTCCCATGTTATGCTGTGTCGCCCTCCGTGGTGTAATGGTTACCACGCTAACGTCATATATCCCAAGGTCACAGGTTCAAACCTGGCAGAGGACGATGGATTTTTATGGGCGTAAAATCCTTAGTAAGGCTTCCTTCGTAAGGAAAGTACAATCGGTGGTCCCAAGTCATACATTTACAGTACATAAAAGAACCTCAACCCTGATAAAGAGGCCTATGAGCAAAATGAATTGGTCTTTCGTGCCCAATATAAGTAGAATGGGATTCTGAGAATCAGTGGTTAAAGAGCATCCATGACGTTATGCTGCTGCATGCAACCCAGCTCCTGGTCTGTGGGCCACCACAATAAGACCTTTGATGTAAAGTTCATGCCAACTCTGCATTTGCTCACTCACACAGGTGTAACAATTAGCTTTTTTATAGTGTTTAATGCCCGCTTTTACTACAGAAACTGCAGGCTATGACACTGATGATAAGTAGAATGAAGATGGAGCATTGGTGGAAACCGGATTACACAGAGAAAACCCTCCGCTTTGTCCTCCACAAGTCCCACATGTGGTCCAACCTGGGCTACCTAGGTGAGGGGCAAGTGGTCTAATCATTCGGTCCCAGAGCTTCAATGTAAAGTGCTCACTGACTGCACATGTGTCAATACAATAGCTAATAAAAGTGAGCCAAGGACAAGAATCAGATGTGACGCTAAGCAAGATGCTCATACAAATGTGGCAAGGCATGGTTACAATACAAACTCTTCTACATTTCATCAAGGTACTTCTATCTTATCTGTTTAAGGCTGGTTCACAATAACCGAGAATGGAACCAGAACGAGAATAACATATTAAAATAATATGAATGATCAAGTTCAATTTTTTTATCATAAGTAATATAACGAGAATTCCAACTTTTATCAATATCTAGAGAATTTTATCTACAGAAAAGTTGTAGCTCGAGTTGTATTTAATGGATAGATAGTTTATTTTCAGTATTTAAGTATAAAGCATACGTAGGTTGCGTCATGAGAGAATAAAAATTAATTAAACATTCTACATACAATAATGTTACAAGGATTCTTTAAAAAAATTGATAAAATTAATCCCTTTCAGGTCATAAATTTCTGAAATACTATAAAAAGAATTTGCCTTTAAGGTTGTTCTGATCCACCTCTTAAAGTTTAACAAAGGAAGAGTCTTGATATTCTGAGGTAAGGTGTTGAACTGACATGCATGAGAAACTGTTAAGAGTTTTACTATATTTACATTTGTTAATATAAATATCAGCACTTTCGAGTGGGATAATTATGGACAGAAGAACATATTGAGAAAAGTTTGATTTTTTTTAATATATAAGAGGGAATACAGAACAAACATTGAAGGCAATTGGATAGGTAGAGTCAGACTAAAAAATTCAATGCCATAGCCGGGATTTGAACCACGGATCTCCCGATCTCTAGCCGGTTGCTCTTCCCTCTGAGCTACCATGGCAACATGCCGCCTTAGTATTGAACGCTTCAACTGACTCGTATGTTTCCCGGTAAACCACAAGGTGAACTCAAATTATTTTGAGATGACAACCCAAATGGCGACTTACAATGTTGCAAGTACTTAAGTCCCAGGATTCAAAGTATAGCCAACTATTATGGTCAATTGATATTGATTTAATTGTTTTTTTCACACAAGCCATGTGTAGGACAGGAGTTGGATACGTAGAGTCAGACTGAAAAATTCAATGCTGTAGCCGGGATTTGAACCACGGATCTCCCGATCTCTAGCCGGTTGCATGTTGCAATGGTAGCTCAGCGGCAGAACAACTGACTAGAGATCGGGAGATCCATGGTTCACATTGAATTTTTCAGTCTGAGAGTACACTGTGTTTGCAATTAAAGTATCTCTTTATTGCTTTCAGTCTTTTCTTCAGATAGCGCTAATTACAGATCTAAAATAATCATTGTTTCTTAAATAACATGTTGGTTCATTTTCTTATAAAATATATTCACAATCAATAAGAAACTTTACTGGGACTTGATCAACTTTTAATTCCCTCATTGCCAGGCATGGCAAGGGGTGGTTTCTCCTTAAGGGAACTTACTTAAATAAATGAGTTAGGAAGCTGTAAAAGGGAAGCCTGCTTAAGATGAGATCAAGTCAGTGTTCCTGAAATGCATTCAAATAAGTATTTATTTGAGATCCCAATTTAATTATTTCACATCACATCACATGCTTCTTAGTCTTCAAAAATCCATAAAATATTATTAAGCCAATTAGAAACAAATAACATTTCAATGCACAAAAATTCTCTTTTCTATTGATATGCATTCCTGTTCTTGTTACTGTTCAGTTTCTATTCTTGATTATGTGAACCAGCCTCAAATGTTCACACACCATCTAATTTAATTTGTGCATGCTTTTACTGAAAATCCCTCTCTAAAAGAAATACATAGCATTAAATTATATTTTACATACCATGAGAACTTGAAGCAGAATATCTAGTATATGTTACATAAATAACAAGATCAACTAGGAATTAGCATTCAGAGTAAGATTCTACCATTTCAAAAAAGATAATGCTGTCATATGCCTCAAATTTATATCCCTTTATTTGTTGTCACTTAAGCTGTATATAATTTTCATACAGCTATACTTGCAGTAATATTTTATCTAACACGTATGTACATATATTGTGCATAGTTGCTACAGAAGGTACAGTATTCCACCTGAATATTTGATGTTGAGATTTCAGTGGCATTGGTGACAATTTTAAACTACCCAACTTTTCTCAACCAGGACCATACAAAGTGAAGTGAACCTCAATTGTTTCACATAGCGACCAGCTTTTAATAGATTTGACTAACAAGGAGTATTTCAAAATGGTCAACTCCATGAAAATAATGTATATGACATAAGTTGTCCGTTTTAATGAGATCTACATATTTTGTGTAGTAAGTTTTTGTCTATCTCTTATGATTTACCAGTTATGCAAAATTCTGCAAAATTCATTCACAATAAAGAGTTCTTTAGAGGATATTCCCAGAAAATTCAAGATATACATTTTATTTGCCATGTAAATATCTTTAATATGCATTATTTCAATAAAAATCATTAGAGTCATCTTTGAGAAAATCAAATTTTTTTCCACGTAGAGCTGTTTGGGAGGGAGAGGGTTTCCTAAAATATTTCTGTTGCAGCCTTGGGAGATACTAAACTTAAATACCAAATTTGATGTTTTACTAACATTTCATTTTTGAGTTATCATGTTCAAGACACACAGACCTTTTTCTAAAAATTTTTTTGGATACAGGAGACTCTAAAACGTGTATTTCCAGTGAAATCTCATTATCAAATGTTTTGTTACAGTGCTACTTACGTAGCATGTGCTATGTAGAAGAAGTAATTATTTGTTAAACATTTTGATAGACTGATATTCTTAAAATCCGTACATTCTCTGAAATTTGACAAACAAATCCTTCAATCCCTTTTGGGGTAAAGTAATCCTATGCTGAGGGATTAGTCCCTAAACATAATCCTGCAAGCTACCGAAATTCTGACTCTTGTTGCTCTACACCCAAAACAACAATGAAGTACAGCTGTTGTTTAAAAGTTATCTTTTACACTAAGTTGAAACAAGCATGTTGATATTTAGATGGCAACAAAATATAAATATTAAACTGAAAATAGGAGGTATATTTAAATGAACCTTTTCATTCTATGTAACTCTAATTGCCATGTCCCAGAAATGAATAAACATATAACACGTTTAGCCCTTTTAGTGCCAGCCTGAATAACAAAATGTGGTCTGAAAAGTGCCATGCAATTTTAGAGCAGAATGCAGGGTTTTAAATGACTCGTAATAAAATGAGCACTAAGGGCCACACTGTGGCCGAGTGGTTATACTGCTTGCCTCTCACCTAGACAGTCCGGGTTCGATCCCGAGTAACCGCATGTGGGATTTGTGGTGGACAAAGCAGCGCAGGGGTGGGTTTTCTCCAGGCTCTCCGGTTTCCCCCGCCACTCCATTCTACCAGTGCTCCATTTTTATTCCATGTTTCACCAATATCATGACCTGTGATGCCACAAGTAGTAAAAGTGGGTGTTAGTCACTACCATAAAAAACAACAACAAAAAAGCACCAAATGATATAGGGAGGTGAATCATTTTTTTATTTAACTCTTTTGTCTACTGTATAATATATATTACTACTTGAGAAATCTTGTAAACATTTTTAAAAAATTAAAAAAGAAAGATAATTTTGAAAATAAAATAAGAACTTCCACAATAATTAATAATTAGGCATACAAAACCTTACTTTACAGAAAGCTCAGACTAATTAAATGAAAGTGCAGATATTTAACTAAAACGGCACTGTTTATGTCTGGTGTTTTATTTTTTAAAATACTAAACACATATTCATGTAATGTGGGGGAGAAAAAAAGAAAAAAAAAATCCACCAAAAACACACACATAAGCATTATACAACTAATAATGAGACTGCCTCTGCAATCGAGTGGTGAGTGAGCTGACTTCTCAACCGGAGGTTCTGGGTTCAATTCCCGGCTGGGGCAGGGAACTTTTCTTTAACCAAAATTATTCCTTATCTCCCACAGAGTCTGGAAGTATGTATGTGAGAATGAATGTGAGTTTGAGGAAAATAAAACAATTTAAACCCAAGCTACAGACGAGTTGTTTATAATGCAAAGCCCCCGTTATGACCTTAGATGTTAAAGGGGGCTATATAAATGAAATCAAAATAAGCAAACTAATAATGAAAATGGCATAAAGCAATAGGGTACAGATGTAATGCAGGTTACTGTACAATTTAGCACTTGTGTTGTTGTATAGCTGAATGGATAATTCACATTGCCTGTGTCATCTGGTTACACCTCCATAAATGCATTTTGATAAGTACACGTTATTTGCATGTTTAAAGACCATTTATATCATACGCATTTTTATTGTTGGAGCTTGAATACATATCCTCCTCTTTTATGTTGACGTCAGAAATGCTTTCAGCTTTCATCAAGTTCTGAAAATACAAAATCACTTGCGTTCTTCTAATACATTGTGAACTGCAGCTCTTATTTCCTCTTCAGCTTGTACCTTTTGGTAGATGATGCCATTTTCAACCAACATAAACAAATACAAGCCAAAGAAATTAAATTTGGAGCTATTTAGTGCTTGGAAATGTAAAGATAAGGCCCTGAAAACCTTTCTCTATGGTTATGACATTGAAAGTACACAGATTTTCCCATTGGAAAGAGCTAAAACATATGAAACTGGCACTAAAAGGGTTAACTAGCTTTTCTACTAAATTGAAAATCTACTTTAAGTGATGCAAAGACAGAAAATTTGTTTTCTTTATCCCCGTTAATAATATAGTGACTTCAGAAAACATCTTTAAAAAATTCCAGCAGCCAAATTAACTTAGGCAATTCTCAATTTTAAAATGCAGAATGTTCATGTACAGTTTATTTGTTCTAGCATTTTTCACTTTATTAGTTTTATAAGCTGTTGAAAATTGGACCTGTTTTTCTACATTTTCCAGTGTGATGTTTACAACATTATTTAACATATATTTACGAAGTACCCAACCTAACAAAGAAAACACAATTTTGGGGAAAAACATCTTTATTTCTCTACATACACTGCTTTCTCCACTTTGTATGTTTTATCAAGATCTACATTTTGTGTGTTGTAAGTTTTTGTCTTAACTCTTATGGTTTACCAGTTATGTAAAATTCAATAAAAATCATCCAGAATAAAGAGGTCTTCAGAGGATATTCCCAGAACATTCACGATATACATTTTATTTTCCAATTAAATATCTTAAGTATCCAAGATTTTAATTGAAATCATTAGTGCCATTTTTGAGAAAATCAGTATTCTTGAAGGGTAATTTGGGGTAGGGAGATTTTCTTGAAAATCTTTGTCTCTCTTCCTTGGAAGATACTGAACTTATCAAGTTTGGTATTAATAGACTTTTCGTTTTTGAGTTATGCTGTCCACAGACAGACACACACACACACATGGACATTTTTATAAAAATGCTTTTTTTGTATTCAGGAGGTCCCGAAATATGTATTTCCAGTGAAATCTTGATATCAACTTTTTGGATGCAATACAATATCTTTTCTATACACTATGTACATAATATTGTAGAAAAAGTAAAAATGTGACTCAATTTATTTGAATTATGGTGCTCCACTGTCTAAAATATTTATTATTTGATACTATGTTTGGTGTTTATCTGAATTTTTGTTTTTGAATTATGCTTTTCAGACACACACACACACACACACACACACACACACACACATACATATAGATGTTTTTCTAAAAATGCTTTTTCTTTGGATTCAGGGGACCTCAAATATGTTGAATACAATACTTTCTCTACCTACCTGTAGTACAGAAAGTAAAAACTCTGATGTGTTCCATTTACATAACTATCTCTACCTATTCTGCAAACAAACATTCTTACAAAAGCTTATTCTTTTATCTACTTCATGATAATCGAGAAAAACATTAGCAGAAATTATCTTTATCACTTGTTCCTTGTAAGTAGAAGGGAATAACTAAGCTAAAACAAGAGACAAATATTTTAAAAGCTGTCGCTATACAATTGTCATTCAAATTCACTTCTGCATGGCCAGGAGTACAACAAAAGAAAAACAGACACGCCCTGTCTGAGAATAGTATATTTAAAATTGAAACCAACAACAAGAACTATCTAGGAAACAGTCAACACTACAACAAATGCATATTACATAAATTGTGTGTTTTAACGAGAATTAAGTCTAAGTTTTTGTCTATTTATTATGGTTTACTAGTTATGCAACATTCAGAAAAATGTATCCAGAACAAACAATTCTTCAGAAGCTATTCCCAAAAAATTCAAGATATCCTTTTCATTTGTGTTGTAAATCTGTATGATCTAAGGTATTTTGATCAAAATCATTAGTTATTTTTAAGAAAAACAAAATTTCAAAAAATGATGCACAGTTGGGGTGGGGGATTTTCTTGAAAATCTTCATGTTGCATCCTTGGAAGATGCTGAACTTAAATACCACGTTTGGTATTTAACAGACTTTTCGTTTTTGAGACATGCTGCCCACAGACACATGGACATTTTTCTAAAAACGCTTTTTTTGGATTCAGGGGGTCTCTAAACATGTATTTCCTGTGAAATCTTGGTATCAAAATACAATACCTTCTCTATGCACTATGTACATAGGACGTGTACAGAAAGTAAAAACAAAATTTTATGTTCATGTGAATTTGTATTAAGAATAAAATGTGTATTGGTTTTAAGTGTATATTATTTTCCCTTTATACACTCCCTTCTCTCACTATATCCAGTTTTTAAAAAAAATGTTAGTTAACCACTGATCTGCTCAAAAGATCCGGTTCACTTAAGTGAAACACTCCCTTCTCTCACTGTATCCAGTTTTTAAAAAAAATGTTAGTTAACCACTGATCTGCTCAAAAGATCCGGTTCACTTAAGTGAACAAACCAATGAGCAATGTTCATGAGATGATTTCTAATTCAGGGGAGTCTCAAAACATATTTTTAGTGAAATCTTGGTATACATTTTTTAGTAAAATCTTCGTATAAATTTTTTGGATGGAATGCAATACTTTTGCCATCTACTATGTAGACTAGAAAAAGTAAAAGCTGACAATTTTGTTAACATGAAGAGTTGGAAAATGCCAAAATCTGTAGCCCTTGATATTAATTATTCTTTCTGCATATTAAAAGTGAAAATGTTTTCTCCCTTAACTTGGGTGCTAGAGTTTTTAAAGTATGATTTTAAAAGCATTAAACTTTTAGAATGTTAGGGAACTTGTTAATTAGTATGAATAACATTATAAAGAAGCATAAAATATTGGAGATACAGCATTTTCTTCCCCATATAAAGAATAATGTGTTTGTTTCTATCCTTGGATTATTTACATTTGAGTATATAACTTGTGTTTGTTGTCAACAATGACTTGCCAGCTGCGGAGGGAAGACAACAATGTATTGCATGCACAGCTGTTGCATGACTCAGCAATTGATGGTCAGTGAGAATGTGGTGCTGGTATATAGAAGTGAAGGATTACAATCCTCGGGCTACCAGTGCTCGTCGGTGGCAGCGGTGGTGGCGTCCACACTTACCTTCAGTCAAGGCAAGTACACTTAATTAGATAGACCATTTGCAGCACTTTGACTTGTGGTGCCATCTGTGTGGACGCTTAGCACGTGTATTTTATAGTTATATTGGGGTTGTTTTTTACTTTCTCTACACGTACCATGTACATAGTGTATAGAGAAGGTATTGTAATGCACCCAAAAATTCGATACTGAGATTTCACCAGAAATATATATTTTAGGGTTCCCTTTATCCAAAAAAATCTGATGTGTTACATACATACATAACGTTTCAATCTGTAGATCCTATTATGAGATTAGACTCAAGGCCCAAACTCCAGGATGTAGATCATGTCAACAATTAAATTTATTCATACTTACTAATACATTTATTTACAATTATTAACTCTGACAATGAATTTTCAGAGGTGTCATTTTTGCATAATTTTCAATTACATGTCTGTTTCCAAAAGCCTACCCGTACATTTGCATTCTTAGAATATTCATGTTTATTATATTTACAATGTTACAGTATTACCATATTTTTTAACTGAATGAAATCCTCCACTGTAAGTAGGTGTGAGTAATAAGGTATCTTTTTAATTCTGATCTAAACTTGTTTTTGTTCATTTGCACCCACAAGCCTTTCTCTAGCTGTTCTACACACTTCTTACAAAAGATTATTCTTCTTTCTACACAATGCTAATCGAGATAAACATTAGCAGAATGTTCTTATTAATTAGTTCCTTATAAGTAGAAGGGAACTAAAGGAATGCGCTATATTAAAGTGATAGTCAAATGTTTTAAAAGCTGTCATCATGTGATTGTCATTGCAAATCGCTTCTTTGCTTGGCCAGGAGTAGAACAAAAGAAAATTGGACATTTCATGTCTGAGAAAAGTATAACTGCTTTACAACTGAAACCAATAACAAGGAATATCTCGGAATTGGTTACCTCCACAACAAAAACATAAAGGACATAAATTGTGTGTTTTGACAAGATCTACATTTTTTGTGCAGTAAGTTTTTGTTTATCTCTTACGGTTTAGCAGTAAAGCAAAATTTGACAACATTCTGCCAGAATAAAGGGGTCTTCAGAGGCTATTCCCAGAAAATTCAAGATATAATTTTATTTGGAATGTAAATAGCTTAAATATACAGGATTTTAATCAAATTGGAAGATACTGAACTTAAATATCAAGTTTGGTATTTAACAGACTTTTTGTTTTTGAGCTGTGTTGCCCACAGACATTTTTCTAAAAATGCTTTTTTTTTATTCAAGGGGTCCCAAAACATATATTTTCGGAAAAATCTCGGTATCAAATATTTGGGTGCAATACAATATCTTCTCTATACACTATGTACATACTACGTGTAGAGAAAGTAATAATATAGCATTAAAGAAAAATAATTCAACTTTAAAAGGTCTCCATGATCAAGAGGAATGATTATGATTATAATATACAGGAATACTATCAGCTTGTTTTACCTTGGGGCAAATACTCACAAGGAGTTCCCACTAAATGTGAAGTGGAAGATATAGCAAGGGCATTGATCTTAAGGGCTCTCTTATAAAATACAAAAAACTTGGCAGGGTCTGTACTTCATAGGTGAGAGCAGCTTCTATAGTTCATAACATAAGTTTCTGAAAATAATATTGAATAATATTACAATTATCCAGTGATTGTTTGTAAAAGGAGACATTTCTTTGAATTACTCTTGATCATTTTTAATATTTTCCGATTTAATTACTTTACAAGCAAACTTGACGAGTTCTTTTCATTTTAACCCTTTTAGTGCCAGACCAAATATAGCAAAATGCTGTCAGAAAAGTGCCAAGCAATTTTATAGGAGAATGCAGGGTTTTAAATTATTAGTAATAAAATGAGTACCAAATGACATAGAGAGCTGAATCTTTTTTTCATTTTTAGTAAACTCTTTTATCTACTGTATAATTTGCATCATATGGATGAGAAGTCTCTTCAATATTTTTAAAAAAAAATTAAAAACAAAAGAAAAATTTGAAAATAAAATTAAAATTCCCAAAATAATCAACAATTAGGCTACAAATGCTTACTTACTGAAAGTTCAGGCTAATTAAATGAAAGTATGGATATTTCTTTACTAAAACAGCATCCTGTTTTAGTCTGGTGTTTTATTTTTTAAAATACAAAAAAGGAATTCACATAACCTGAAAAACACACACACATACAGATAACACTATTAATGAAAACGGCATAAAGCAATAGGATATAAATGTAACACAGATTACTATACAATTAAGTACTCGTGTTGTTGCATAGCTGAATGGTTGATTCACATTGTTTGTCATCTGGTTACACCTCCGTAAATCCATTTTGATAAGTACCCAAATTATTTGCATACATATGAGCTTCATTGTTATTGGAAGCATTTTCATCGCTGAGGCTAGAATACATATCTTCCTCTCTTAGGTCAATTTCAAAAACTCTTTCAAGGTCTGAAAATTCAAAATCACTTGTTTTTCTTCTAATACATTGTGAACTGCAGCTCTTATTTTCTCTTCAGTTTGTAACCTTTGGCAAGATGACACCATGTTTGAACGAGCATGCACAAACACTGGCTAGAGAAATTAAATTTAGAGCTTTGGAATGAAGATAAGGTCCTGAGATGCTCCAGAAAACCTTTCTTTATGGCTGTGATGTAGAAAGTACACAGACTTTCCCACTGGAAAGCATTAAAACGTATGATAATGGCATCATGATTAGATTGTGATGGCACTAAAAGGGTTAAACATTATTTTGATGCCACACAGTTTTAGCTTACATGCTGTATGGTGGCAATATTCATATTGTAATTACACAAACGCTATACTCCTCATGAAGGTTCTATCTATTAATTTTAATATTGATTATAACACTGTTGTATTTAAGTGGTATGTGTATATTTGCGCATATGTGAACCAGTCTAACTTGCACAGATCTCCTGGCAATACAACCAATGCCCGCCTGGGTAGTGTGGTGGTAGCGTGTCTGCCTCACATTCAACAGGTCATGAGTTCCAATCTCGCTTAGGGTGAGTTGCCCGGATAAGGTTTTTTGGGGGTTTTCCCTTATCCTGAGAAGATGAATGTCAAGTAACTTTAAGCTCCATGGACCCCAAGCATCATTGAGTATCATTTCACCAATTTCATTCATCATTTGATATGACCAACCAGGTTAGAGGATGTTAAGCTACAATATATATACACAGAACCGGTGTCTGCACGGTGATGTCACAAGCCTCGCAACCAATGGCTGACCTTCAGCTGCAGGTGAGATAATTTACTTACCTTCTGTTCCTATTGTTCCCAGACCAAGTATTCCTATGTTCATGTCTGCTATCAAGGAATGAGAGAAAATCCTGCCATCTCTGTTCCACTGTTTGGCACTCTGATTTTGGTACACTTTGAATAGAGATCGCTCATGGTTCACTATGCTGGCAACGACGTATTCAGCCATGGCTGTGCCAAACTGATGACCAGAGAAGCGAGTAAGGATGAACGGAGGCTTTGGCTGCAACAAAATTTGTTAATCAAGATTACTACTTAAAACTTCCAGAGTTTTAAAGCTAGGAACTTAAATTTTTGTACACATATTCCACATGACCTATGTACGAGGGTGGATCGAAAAGTAACGCACAATAATTTTTTTCTGCCTTGTGTTGTAGCTGGAATGTTGCAATTTCACACATATAGCTTGAGTTTTCACTACAGAGGGCATTTTTTGTTTTATGTGCAGCTCTAACAAGAGAAGCGTGAACTACACAACAAAGGTGGCATGCATACTACTGTCGATCATATGTGAAGATCAGAGACGTGTGGTTTGATATTTGTGACCCAAAGGGCATAAACCAAGTGAAATTCTCAGGAACATGCATGGCGTGCATGGACTGTAGATATGTCTGCAGCTGGTGTGCATTCTTCCAAGAGGGCTGTGTCAACCTTAGTGACTTGCCACGCTCCAGGAGGCCAGTAACAGAATGTCAGAGGCATTGAGGCAGCAATTTTGAATGACTGGCATGTGCAACTGAGAACTGTATCACAACAGTTCAACACTTCTACGATATTGTTCATGACACGTTGAAATTTCATAAAGTTGTGCTCACTGGGTGCCTAAGAACCTGACAGACAACCACAAGGGCCTGCGAATGATGACCAGTTTGGATCACTTAACCTGGTACACCACAGAAGGGCATGAATTTCTGAAAGGAATCGCCACTGGTGATGAGTCGTGGACATACCACTATACGCCCGAAACAAAGCAGGTAAGTATGAAGTGGAAACATGCTGGTTCCTAGTAAAGACTCGATCTGCTAGGAAAGTGCTTGTGACAGTATTCTGGGATATGCTTGGTGTTTTCTCGTATTGGTGGACTTTGCTGAACACAGAATGTTGCAGCCTACATTAAAACTATGGTGAAGTTGCGTGCCCTTCGTGACAAACGCCACAACATTAATGCTGACAATGTCAACTTCTTCGTGACAATACTCGCCCCATGTTGCTGCTGCTGTTCGTTAGAAAATCACCAAGTTTGGTTGGGAGATGCTCCAGCACAACCATACAGTCTGGAACTTGCACCGTCAGGCTTTTAACTATTTGTTCCCATGAAGCAATTCCTGGCCGGCCAATGCTTTGCAACAGACTCAGAAGTGAAGTCAGGAGCCCACAGATGGCTATATCCACTTCACAATGGGACAAATGTGTTGAGAAAATTGCTGACTGTTGAAAAGTAGGTAAAAGGCGTGACTTCACTTCGTTTTTTTTTGTTTTTGTTCTTTTTAACTATTAAATTTTTTTGAAAAAACATTATTGTGGGTTACTTTTCAATCTGCCCTTGTATATACCCACTCTGCAGCTTTAATAGTTTTATAGTTTTTGTGTTTAAAAAACATGAGTTTTCAAAATCTATCTTCTCCTGCAATTTTAATGCAATATTACGGAATGTTCAATAAACTCTGCTTAGTAAAAGTAAGCATCAGATTTTTGATATCTGCATCCACTCCAGAATAAAAAAATATTTAGTGTACTGATGACAAAATGTTTGTATTTTTTGCTTTCATGTCATATATTTTATTTTTACTTTCTCTAGTCCATACGTACAAGTAGGTATATAGTGGATAGAGAAGGTAGGTATTGTATTGCACCCAAAAATTTGATACCAAAATTTCACCAGATATACATTTTTGAGACCCCTAAAAAAAATAAAAAACATTTAAAAACACGTTCTGTGTGTGTCTGTGAGCAGCATAGCTCAAAAACGAAAAGTCAGTTCTAAATCAAACTTGATATTTAAGTTTGATATCTTCCAAGGATGTGATGACATGATTATCAAGAAAATCCACAACTGCCAACTACCCTTTACATGGAACATTTTTCAAAAATGGCACTAACGATTTTTATTAAAATGTTATATGTTTAAGATATTTTCAAGACTAATGAAATATATATCTTGGATTTTCTGGGAACAGCCTCTGAAGACCTCTTCATTCTGGATTACTTTAGTATTACCGGTAAACTATAAGAGATAGAAACTTACAACATAAAAAAATGTAGATCTCACTAAACCACACAATTTATGTCATTAACACTTTTGTTGTACAGTTAACAGTTTTCAAGATATTCCAAGTTATTGGTTTCAGTTTTAATGCACTTTAACTTTTTTCAAATGAGAGACACTTTTCTTTTTGTCTCATTTGTTTACTCTTAGCAAGCAAAGAGAACTGAATTTCAATTGTTTCACTAAGCAACTGGCTTCTGAGATCAGATTATCACTTTAACCTAGCATATTCCCTTATTTCCCTCCTACTTATTAGGAAGCATATAATAAGAATAATTCTGGTAGTGTTTATCTTGATGAGTATAATGTAGATAAAAGAATCTTTTGTAATGAAAGTTTGTGGAACAGCTAGAGAAAGTCATTTAAATGGAACACATCAGATTTTTATTTATTCCATGAACCATGCAATACACCAAAAATCCAACACAGATTAACTGGGATAATGTGGGGGAGAAAAAGCACATATAATTGAGAAATCCATAATTTAATGCTTTTAAGCTACAACATACATATGTAAACAACAATTTACATTTAAAAGCTTTTTTACTTTCTCCATACGCACTATGTACATAGTGTGTAGAGAAAGTATTGCACTCCACCAAAAAATTTGATACCGAGTATTTACCGGAAATATATGTTTTAGGGTCCCCAATATCAAAAAAAAGCATTTTCACAAAAAGGTCTGTGTGTGTGTGTGTGTCCGTGTGTCTGTGAACACGATAACTCAAAAACGAAAAGTCGGTAAAATACCAAACTTGGTATTTAGGTTTAGTATCTTCCAGGGATGCGACACGAAGATTTTGAGAAAAATCCCCCCACCCCCAACTACCCTTTACATGGAACTTTTTTCAAAAATTTTGATTTTCTCAAAAATGGCTCTAACGATTTTGATTAAAATTTTGTATATTAAACATATTTACCTGACAAATAAAAGGTATATCTTGAATTTTCTGGGAATAGCCTCTGAAGAGTAGTTTATTCTGAATGAATTTTACTAAATTTTGAATAACTGCTAAACCGTAAGAGATGGACAAAAACTTACTACACAAAAAATGTAGAGCACATTAAAACACACAATTTATGTTATATACATTTTTTTCGTGGAGTTCGTCGTTTTTGTGACATTCCTTATTTTTGGTTTCTGCTATGAAAAACGTATACTTTTCTCATACAGGAACTTGTCAACTCCTATCCATATAGACAAAGGATCTTCATTGACATTGCAACCAACTTTTGACTATCACTTTAATCTACAGTTGTCCCTTATTTCGCTTCTACTTACAAGGAAGCGAGTAATTAGACTATTTCTGCTATTTTTTTCTGATTAGCAGAAAGCAAATAAAAGTATAAGCTTTTTAAGAATTATTTGTTGCAGGGATATGGAGAAAGTCATGTGAATGGTACACATCAGATTTTTCAACACGTATTCTTTGTTCAAAAGTTTATTCTACTTCTGTGCTTAGGTATTATTTTTCTTTAGGAAACAGCAAAAAAGGCCCTGCTATGTGACAACAAGTGTAATTTTCATTGTTTAAACAATCATTGTGTGACAACAGAGTACTGATTCCATTGTTATCGACCTGCCTGTTCTGTGTAACAAATTCAGTTTTTCTGATATTAATAAGCGTGTAAGTGTCAATGAAGCAAGTTAATAGAAATTTGTAAAAGAGATAATGGAGAAATTAAAAAAAAGTGTGCTAACATAAAACAAAATAATTTTTTTTGGGGTGGGGGATACACGGATAAGTGAATAATCGTGAATATGCTGTACTTAGTTTTATTAGCCATAGTTTTCTTGAATATCCAGTACATTTTTCAGGCTCTTTGCATTAAATTGTAAGAGGAAACAGCTTTTGATTGCAGCAAAATGGTGAAAAAGTGTAATGAAGTTAAATACTTTCCTAGTCTGATGCAGAAAGCCAGGAATAACATATGCCTCATATGAAAATAAATGGTAATAGCTTGCTTTGAGAATTAATAATAATTAGGGATAGCATCTTGGGGGCTGATAGCGGGACACATGCAAATACCAGTTGCATACATACCGAGTAGATGTGACTGCATGTGTCACATGTACACAACCTGTAGTAACGCATTGGGGAACGTGGCAGCAGTATACCATCCTGTATATTACAATACTGTTTTAAAGGTAATTAATATCTTTGATGATAATGCATGTTCTGCAATCAAGATTGAGGAATCTCTTGCTTCAAATGCATTGCATCAAGATTTGCAATTCATACCCAAGAACTTTAAGGTATATCTACGACAGTAACACATATTTGGAAACATTGAATATCCAACTGCCTCAGGCCCTGAACTTTTGCAAGCAATTAATCAGAAACCTGTGGCACCTGTTTTACACTGTGTGAAAAATAAAGTGAAGACAGTGTTTGGAAAAAATG
This sequence comes from Hymenopus coronatus, assembly GCA_030762935.1. NCBI lineage: Eukaryota > Metazoa > Arthropoda > Insecta > Mantodea > Hymenopodidae > Hymenopus > Hymenopus coronatus. The sequence continues at coordinate 8,239,420 of CM060892.1, forward strand.
TCGGATTTTCAATATGGCCTGAAATACGAAATGTGCTACGAGGTGCTGTTATAGAAATAATTACTGATGAAGTATCTTACCCAATAGTTGATGACGTGTCCTATTTCTGTTTGGCTCCATTCAAATTTTGTGATGTGGAGCAACGTTTTTCATAACATAAAGCCTGTTTACATGCCAATCGGAGACAATTCACATTTCAGACGTTACGAATGTATGTTGTGCATTGTAATCTATATATCTTGAGAGAAAGTGAAACGGATAATGATGCTGATGACTTATTGCAATTGAATGTATGTAAATATTAAAATTGTTAGTTCCCATAAATCAATGATATTCAATCGCCTTCCACTGCTAGTGAAAACATCTCAGTCTACCACTGCCACATTTTTCTTCTATTAGTACACACTGCATTATCACAACTATATACCATGATGCGCTAACTTTGATTCTATCCTACTATCAGCCCCCAAGATGCTATCCATAATAATAATAATAATAGTATAGAATTACTTTGCTTGGATCGTAATGTTTGATAATTGACTCCACTCCTGCCCAGGTTCCTTGCACCCATTTTGCAGCTGGAAGTTTATAAAGGTTTTCTCCAATCAAATTGTTATCGGCCACTATGATTTCTGCATCATTTAGTAGTTTCACATCATCAGTACCTAAAGCAACAAGAAAAAAATAAATCAGTATATATTGCGTTTGTGTTAGTACATCCATTAATTAATAAAATACATTTACAACACTGAGCTACAAAAATTGTTTTAACCCTTTTAGTGCCAGCCTGGAAAACAGAATGTGTCTGAAAAGTGCCAAGCAATTTTAGAGCAGAATGCAGGGTTTTAAATAGTTAATAATAAAACGAGTACTAAATGATATAGAGAGCTGAGTGCTTTTTCTATTTTTACTAAGCCCTTTTGTCCACTGCATAATATGTACTCTAAGGATGAGAGGTCACTTCAATATTTTCAAAAAATTAAAAAAAAAATGAAAATTTTGAAAATAAAATAAAAAATCTCAAAATAATCAATAATTAGGCATACAAAACCTTCCTATACAGAAAGTTCAGGCTAATTAAATGAAAGCACAGATATTTCTTTACTAAAACAGCATCCTGTTTTGGTCTGGTGTTTAAAATACTAAAAATGAATTCATGTAACCTGCAACTGAAAAAAATCACAAAAAACACACAAACATTGGCGTAATACAGTTAATGAAAATGGCATAAAGCAATAGGATGCAGATTACCATACAATTTAGCACTTGTTGCTGCGTAGCTGAAAGGTTGCTTCACATTGTCTGCGTCCTCTGGTTACACTTCTGTAAATCCATTTTGATAAGTACACTGATTATTTGCATGTGTACGAGGACCGTTCTTATTTGATTCACTTTCATTGTTGATATATATACATCTATCCTCCTTACTTACGTTGATGTCAGAAACTCTTTCATCAAAGTCTGAAAATTGAAAATCACTCAGCTTCTTCTAATACATCACGAACTGTAGCTCTTATTTCCTCTTTGGTTTGTAACCTTTGACCAGAAGATGCCATGTTCCAACCAATGTACACAAACACTGGCTAGAACAATTAAATTTGGAGTTAATTTAGTGCTTTGCAGCGTAAAGTTAATGCCCTGAAAACCTTTGTCTATGGCTGTGATGTAGAAAGTACATAGACTTTCCTGCTGGAAAGAGTTAAAATGTATGAGAATGATGTATGTATGTGATTAGATCATGACTGGCAATTGTTGCAAAATTTTTGGATCACGATTAGATCATGATAGGCATTAAAACAGTTAATTTAGATTAACACCACAAAAATTGAAAACTTGCAAATATGCAAGGAAGCTTATAACAGTGATGTGATTAAATTAAAAACAATAGAATTTGAGTTGGTTTTTGTAAGACAAACATCACTTATTTTTACTACGGGGACCAGTTTCGGGAACACTTGTTCCCATTTTCAACCCTTAATTGCAACTAAATCTTGCTTTGTTGGCGTCAACGATGGGAGTGGTGGTGTATCACTTGTGGAGGCATCTGTTGCTGGATCTATGAACTTCCAAAGGTTACTGTACGGTGGTAAATCAAAATTCAGGATATGGTTCTTTTTCTTCATGATGTAGATCTTCTCCCAGATATCTAATTGTTGTGTTTATAAGCTGGTTTTAACAGTTTTATATTAGGTGTGATTTCGTGTCCTGATGTCCAAAAATTATAGGCACCTGCTGATTTTTCTGTTTGCTGGTATTTTAGGTTTCTCGTATGTTCCTTTAATCTGGTTTCCAAACTTCTCTTTGTCCTTCCTATATATATTAGATTACAGTCTGAGCACTTAATTTCATAAATTCCCAGTTTTTTGTTTGCAGGGATAGGATCTTTTAAATTTCTGCACAGCAGTTTCTGAATGCTGTAGTGCTCTCGAGACCGGTCCCAGTAAGTAAAAACACTACCATTTCCTTCTACAGATATAACAGATGAAATACTCGTATTTTATAAAAGTACAGTATATAAAGAATACTAATAATAAAGGAATAAGGAAATATCACATAATTTCTTAACACAGAAGAAACTGAAGCTAAGATTTTTTCATTACGATGATTCGCCAACCTCTCTGCCCTGGATATTTATAATAAAGAAATCATCTGGTTACTTTCTACCACGCTGTCAAGTATCTTGGAGTAATGCTGGATACCAAACTCACTTGGTGTGCCCATATCGATCGCCTTATTTCATTGACATCCGGAAGACTTTCTAAACTCTATCCACTATTTCATAAACGCACAACTCTTGGTCTTGAAGGCTGCCTTCTTCTTTATGAATCTCTTGTTCGACCTATCCTCACATATGCTTCTCAAACCTGAGGCACTGCTAAAAATACTCAGGTACTCTAAAACAGATTCCTGAGAATCGCTACCAATGCTCCTTGGTTTGTCAGGAACCAGCAGCTACATCAAGAATTCGGTCTCCTTCCAGTTCACAAGTTTATGCGCAAGATTGCCTCTCGCTTCTTCTTACACCTGCCATTCCAGGAGCCATGACGTACAACATCGGCGAATGCACCTGTCAGCCCACACGTCTGAAGAGACAATTACCACAGGATCTGCTACTCAGTAACTTGATGAATCTGATCACTAACTACACTTTACTCTAACAAAATCACTTTTAATCACTATGCAGTTCTTTATCCATATTTCATATATAAAAGGAACCTTTTAGGCTTTCCTTAAATGTTATTATTAATTATGTATTACATTCTAACATTCATAAAGATCTGTAAAACATGTAATGCTGATCGATCATTAATAAAATTAAAAATATATATATATATATATAATTCTGGGAGATTTAATTTCAATTCCAGGAGACTCCCAGCCATTCGAGGAGTGTTGGCAACCCTAGCAACAATGGATGAAAATGTGAAAATAGAGTGTATGTTGTAGAAAGATCATTGCACAATGGTCAGATTACAGAAGCTCTGCAATTGTTTTATCTCTCACCACCTCACAAATGAGCAGAAACGAGCATGTGTGCAATATTGCCTGGAAATGAGTGAAAAAGTCAATGGAGAAAAATCTGATGTTACACTCACATGACTTTCACTAACTGTTCTACAAATGTCTTACAAAACTTTATTATTCTTTCTATACGATGCTAATCAAGATAAGCATTAGCAGATTCTATTTATTACTTAGTTGTTTATAAGTAAGAGGGAACTAAAGGAATGCACTACACTAAAGTGATAGTCGAATGTTTTAAAAGCTATCATTATGCGTTTGTCATTGCAATTCGCTTTTTGCTTGGCCAGGAGTACAACAAAAGAAAAACGGTCACTCCCTGTCTGACAGAAGTATAAACATTTCAAATTTGAAACCAATAACAAGAAATATCTTTGAAACAGTTACCTACTTTTTTTTTTCGGTAGCTTAACATGCTTTAACCTGCTTGTCAAATCGGACGAAGGATGAAATTGGTGAAATGATGCTCAAATGATCTTGGAGTCCATGAAGCTTAAAGTTACTTTAACCTGCTTGGTCATATTGGATGATGGATGAAATTGGTGAAATGATGCTCAAATGATCTCGGGGTCCATGGAGTGCTAAGTTACTCGACATTCGTCTTCTCAGGATAAGGGAAAACCCTGAAAAAAAACCTTATCCGGGTAACTCACCCTAAGCGAGATTCGAACTCATGACCTGTTGAATATGAGGCAGACATGCTACCACCACACTACCCAGGTGGGCCTATGTGTTTTGATGAGATCTACATTTTTTGTGTAGTTAGCTTTTGTCTATCTCCTATGGTTTACCAGTTGTGCAATATTCCACAAAATTCATCCAGAATAAAGTAGCCTTCAGAGGCTATTCCCAGAAAATTCAAGATTGGCATTGTATTTGTTTTGTAAATATGTTTGTTATACAACATTTTAATTAAAATCGTTAGAGCCATTTTTGAGAAAATCAAAATTTTTGAAAATTTTTCCATGTAAAGTGTAGTTGGGGGTGGGGATTTTCATTAAAATCTTTCTGTCACATCCTTGGAAGACACTGAGCTTAAATATAAAGTTTGGCATTGAGTGGCCTTTTTGTTTCTGAGCTATGCTGCACACATGCATGCACGCACACACACATAGACCTTTTTCTAAAAATCCATTTTTCAGACTCAGGGAACCTCAAAACTACATTTCCAGTGAATCTCAGAATCAAATTTTTGGGTGCAATACAATACCTTCTCTATACACTATGTACATAGTTCGTGCAGAGAATGTAAAAATTTGAGGTCAACAGTTTGAGTCACCTAAGGCTACAGTAGCCCCTTATGAAGTATGTGTTTGCATTCTCTCCAAAGAGAAATGATGTTCAGCATTTGAAAAATGGTTTGAAAGGATGAGATGGTGTATAGAATGCAATGGAGAATATTTTGAAAAGATGCAATGATCAAATCTAAATTTGTAATATTTTATTGTGTCCATTCTCAAAATTTTGGAGTGACCCTTGTATGAGTGTTTACACGATCTAAGTCATAGCAATATCATACTGCTGCTAAATAAGCATGTTCATGATTATGATTTTAGAGGATCATTTACATTACGGAAATAATGTGTAGAAACAACAGGGACCCAGAAATACAATTGCAGTAGTTACTAGTGTTCAATAAACTGCCTAAAGACATAAGGGATCTAACAGTATTATCTAAGTTTATGTCTCTGCCAAAGAATCTTTATTAATAATAATGTTGCATTCGCCCTCTAGTCAGTAAATATTAGTTACTGTATTAGGATGACTATACGTGTACTTTACATCTTCATTTTGTGTTTAATTCATTTTCAAAAAAGTTTTCCAGTTTGAGCTTTACCTCATACACCATCTGAATATACATTGGAGGGAGAGGTAAATCTGCTTATGAGCTAAAGTTATTTCACTGAAAGAAATAATGAAAAATTGAATATGCAGCAGCAATATTACTCTTTCATGCACTGCTTTTCTTTTTAAAATATGATTTTCTGTTGATATTTTGTAATTTTTATGTGGGGTACATAGAGGTGTAAGTTCATTTTTTCCCCTATAATTTTACCTATTTGGGTAGATATGGGAGGGGAGGTACTCCAAGAGCAAATTATCTATTTGCAACTGAAGTATATCAAATTTAGGATATCTATTGTTCTTGTGATTCCGTATTAAAACTAAAAGCAATAAAGTTTTCATGGGATCCGTATTCACTATATTTAAATCAAGTATTTAATTCGTTTGGTATTATTTAAAAATACAGAGGACTAAAAACTGAGGTTAGTTTCATTATGTTTTTAAATGTTAACTCTCTCCAACGGATAAAAAAAAAAAAAAATAGGGTTCCAGCAACGCCTTTATTAAATAATGGTTTGCGAAACAATGGTTTGGAGGTATAAACTTTTAATTTACTTTGAATTTTGAGTTCATTTTCAATATAACAATGCAGCCAACTTCTGAAAATATGTATCCTTCATTTGTTTTACCCAGATTTTCATCTGCCACAACGGAAAGGTAAACTTCGTATCCTATACGGCTGTGGAAAGCACGGCCGAGAACCAGAGCAGCTAAGCTGTATAACATGCAAATTATCCGCCAATGGTGTATCACACACAATCACTTGGAATTAATTACCAGGTCGAATTTCAGAAAAACAGATGTTTGGAAAAACAGCTTTTAAACTTTTGCCCAGCCTTGGAATGTTGCTGAAAACTGCTACCTGCGTCGACATTCTGTTAACGCTTTGAGCCTTCTTGAAATAAAAGTCAAAATAAATACTTCAAGTCCAATTGAAATTCATTGTACTCCCAAGGAACCTATATGTCATTGAATATAGCTTTTTGGAATGTGTAACAAATGTACTAAATTATACTTATAGGCAATTTTCATATTTGAGAAATAGAGCAGGGCAATTTTAAATATTTAACATTGTAACTGGACAAACCTCCAACATGCGTCAATTCCCGCGCATTGCATGTTGGTACTGAATTGTATGGATCCGCCATGATGTCTAAGAAAACGAGCTCTAGTAACATGTTTGGAAGTGTTATTTTTAATATTGTGACTGAGTGTGAATGAATGATCATCATGGGAACGAAATAAGGGTATTTTAGGTTTATTTGGTGCAGGGTATATACCCTCCGGGACCCTGTAAGGGGACGGTATAGTGGTTTTGCCAATCGTGGCCAATGTGTTCATAGCCTGTCAACAAAAATGAGCAAGCTCTCGTTTCGGGCTAGGGCGCTGGACGCCTCTAAGCCCATGCCAATATACATGTCTGAAGAACTACCAGATTTACCTGACTACTCGGCAATTAACAGAGCAGTGCCCCAAATGCCGAGTGGAATGGAAAAAGAGGAAGAATGTGTAAGTTTCCTCACAAAGAGGGTAGTTTCAGAGCATGATAGGACAGCCATGTTGATTATACGAGTTTAAAGTTCAGCCGGTAGATGGCAGTTTCTTGTTTTGATACACGATTAATTAATGTTTATGATGTTTCTGAGTCCCAGAATTTTCACTGATTGTACAGAATGAATGAATAAATATATAAGCTGTACCCTGATTCCCTGATACAACGTCGAAAGAGCCAAGACAGAAAAACGTTTTTCGAACATAACCTCACTTTTTGCGGAATTCAAGTCATGCCAAATTTTGATTATATTTATGTTGTAATTTAGTCCTAGCAATAGTAAAATGACGTTACATGTATCAAATAACATGTACTATTGTTTAGTAACACAGAAGTTGTTCTGAAAGAAGAAATTGCAGAAAAATCTATTGAAGTGTCAATGCAATGCCAGCTTTGGGTGTCCTACATGTTTACCTCTTGGAACATAAAAATTAAAGTAAATGCATCAATATTTATTGTTGCCATTTGCCTATCTGAATGCCATTATAGTTTTAAAGATGAATATGAGCCTATACTATTTGCATAACAGATATATGCAAATGAATATTTTGCATTGCAGCAAGTACAGTTTTAGAATAATGTAGTGTTATGTTTATAATTAAGGAGTCTTATGTTATGACCTAATTGGAGAGTAATGTGTCTAATGAAATGTATTTCAGTACTATTCAAAAGAATGTAATTTCAACAAATTTTATGCTGGTTTATACATTGATATTTGTATATTCTTGTATTGGTTAATTTTGTTTTATGACTATTCTGAATTATTTAATTCTTTTAACCTTTATACTTCTGTATCAAAGACTGGTTATATGAAATTTATGTTTTGTATGAGTTATATTTAAGATAAACTGCACAGCCCATCATGTTTCACACAAATTTCCTCTCTTCCGTTTCTTTTTGACATTTTAAGTTACAGTTCCATCATTCTGCACTGGGAATGGGTAAAATGGAGGGAAAAAGCTGATTCATTTCCCGTCGTTTAAAACTTTTCAGTGTGTATCTTTTTGATCTTTTATTATGAAAAGCTAGAAATGGGACAAGGATGTATAGCATCACTCTGGAGATGAACACTTTTCAGCAATCAAATTGTCAGGTTTTCAAATGTTACAGATTTATTTTTCCACATGAAAACATTTATTTATGGTTATGTGCCCAACAATATTTCACACAGAGGACTACTTGCCTACTAAAGTGATACATTGGTATTATTTAAGGCAGGCCGTAATATTTAACTGTCGTCTATTTGTTCCTTTTAAGGTTCTGTATTTTTTCATTTAAGATTTTATATTTTGGGGTTAGCTCACTTAATATAAAGTCAACTCTGGTGCAGATTATGGAGCATGGTTATTTAGGGGTGTGTATTAGAAGTATGTTTAGGGTGGTCTCCAGGTTAAGTTAATATCACATTAAGGTTAGGTCCCTCAAATATACATACTTTACCAAATGTAATATCATAGCTGGAACTAGACATGCACTGCATTTTGTTTGTATCTGAAGCAGTAACAAGAGGGAAGCGCTGCCTTATGTATTTAGGTACACACTTTAACAATTATAGTGATTACCCTCATAGTAATCTGTTCTAATTATTGGTAGACTTTGAGGTCTTAGCATTGTTGCTGTAGGAACAAGATTTTTCATGTATTTTACACGTCATGCCTTAAATTATATCATAGAAAGGTGTGAGTTGCAGCTTCTGCCATTGGTTTTTCGACATTAACCAATGGTTGAATTAAAAGGCCTTTGTGAGGTTATGTTCAACATACACAACAAATTAACCATAATGATTTACGTTTATTTCACTACAATTAAACCACATTTTAAGTGTAGTGTTAATACTGATGGTCCTGGATCTGCTTTAGCCATTTAGAAGTTAAAATTACATAAAGTAAACCAAAATAAGAATTGTGATGCAATTAAATACCAGGTGGTAACACTGAAGCACAAGTTAAGATACTCAGTTGTTTCTTTGGCAAAGCACAAGCCTTCTTGACTTGGCTTATTCATTACACTATGAGTGCTGGGCTCAAGAAAATGTGTTCTGACTACAAATTTGGCATTCTTGGATTCAAATTCCATGGCGACACTTGTGTGGAGAAGGTTAGTTTTCCTTTACCTTGTTAAGGCTACCACAATGTGTTTGTTTATTCATTCATTTTCTTTTACAATATCTTGATAATCTGTTACGGGGATAATAGCAGAAATAATGTTTACCACCTGTCCAATAGAATGTGATTTCCAGGTTTGTAGTCCATGGTCTAGTGGAGAAGTATCACCTGGTGTTACCCTATGACTGTCGGGTATCTTCAGGTGATATTTCATCCACTGAAACATTGCCTACAAACCAGGAAACCACATTCTACTGGATTAACACTGGCCGTGAAAACTTAGGCATGTATATCATACAACTTGTATTGCTATGAAGCATAAAAGTTAATTTCACATTTCTTTTATATATTGCCATAATGCAGTAAGTTACCAGAATAGCTAATCTGAAGATGGAACTGTTTCCACTCTTTCAAGATACGAGTCATTTCTTGCAGTTGCACTGTGAATCATCACAGAGATTGATAATTAGTGAGCCAACAACAATGTCAACAATTCTCTCCAAATCTTACTTTGTTTGTTCTTCCCGAACAATGTGCATTTTCGACTGTCACTTTATGCTGCTTTCAAAAAAACCAGCAAATTCAACCGTTAAGCCAAGAATATTGTTTGATGAAAAAGTCAGGTACTTTTCACAAAACTAGGAATAATCATTTCCTTGCTTATATTTCTCTACCCTGGCATTACATGTTTCCACCATTACTTGCTGACTAGAAGCAGCCATCAAACTGCATAACAGATATGAATTGTTACATAAAGAAATAATAATTAAATAATCAATACATCTTGTTCCTTAATCATTCATACTATATGATTTAGACAACCCATAGTATAATACAACATTTCTGTGCTCGGTGATTTAAGAGGAACTATTTTGTGATGGAGAAAAACAGCAAAATGTTCAGCAATCATAGCCATTGTAACCTGTTGCTTTTGTTTACATTATTGGTGAAGTAAGACTGGATGGAAAATAGTTGTTTTACAAGATGATATGAATGCCATGTTTCTAAACACAAGTAAAATAGAGAATATTTCCAGGCTGTGATCTTTTATGATCTTAAATTGTCATTAATGCCTAAACCGTATGAATGTATATACAGGGTGATCCAAAAACGTCCAAACTGGCTATGCAGTGGTTTGCCTGTCCTCACTCCTGGCGCTTGTTGCTGTCTGCCGCTATCATAGAAAGGTGCAGATGAAACCATGCAACAGTTTTTAAACTACTTTTAAAGGCTTTACTTATCAATGTTATTAAAGGAGATGCTGAAACTGGCCATACAGTTTGGCACCTCTTTAGGAAGCTATCCATCACTCGTCATGGTTAACATCGAGAAATGCTGGCAATTTCTTGATGGATATTTTGTTTTAATTCTTCCAGGGTGTGTGGGTTTGACTTGTACACTTTATGCTTTAAGTTACCCCAGAGATGAAATCGCAAGGGGTTAGGTCGGGGGATTGAGGGAGCGACAAACCCCTACTTCTGAGACACACTTTCAATTGTTCTCATCAAAAGATTGCCTATATGAGCTGTTGCAGAGTCTTGTTGAAAAGAGGTAAAATGAAGCTCCCTATCTGTTAATTCTCTAAAAGAGGGGAAAAGTTGGTATTCGCATTTGTATGGGCATCAACTGTTGACTCGAAAAAAATTGGGTCTATAACTCTTTCTTGCAAATGGCGCACCATACACCAATTTTTTTTGTCATGAAGGAGTATTTCATGAACAATATTAGGTTTCTCAGAGCTCCAATAATGATTATTTTGAGTACACACATATCCATGAAGGTGGAACCAAGCCTTATATTATTAAATGTGGGTCAATTTTGCCATTGTATACAATTTTGAGAGTCCACTCACAAAATGTGTTAACACATACAAATCATAAATACATGCTGTGCAGTAGAAAACAAATGCTGAGCCATAATACACTTTGTGACTAAGTACAGGACACTGGTAATAACTCAACCGTACGATATCACCGTCAGCTCAATACTGCACTTTAGAGCAGAGATAAACAAGTCAGCACCGTGATCTTGTGTTCAGAGCTGTGTGTTATGTTTCCGTGTGGGCAGTGGAAAAACACTGCAGCGGTTTAGATGTATTTGGGTTGCACCGTGTAACCTATATGGCTTAAAAATACATTTGGCAAAGAAGCACCAACTAAGGCAATAATTTATAATTGGTGTAGCGAATTCAAAGGCTTTTTCTTAGTACAGGACGCACAAGAACTGCTGTTCAAGCAATGCGTGGAAGATGAATTTATTTGGATGACATTGGGCATACGTATGTGTCAAATCTTAAACATTTTATATCAATAGATAGGCATGAGAGAACTTTGTTGTTAATGGACTCCACATAAATTGGCTCCTGAACAAAAACAGCACAAAGATTGGTGCAAAAAAACTCTGCACAAATTCCAAGGCAGCACTTGAAATTTGTTTTGATATGTTATTACTGGTAATGAATTGTAAAAGTTAGTGTTGTTATCCTGAAAAGAAAAGTCAATCGGCTCAATGCGTCTTTCAAGCAGAACCTAAATATACAAAAGTGTGTCGAATTCTAATCTCTAACACGCTTTTTGGCTCTTTCTTTCGCGATTGTAAGATGCTATTAAGATTTTTATGTCTTGCCAGCAAAATTTGGGGTTTGTGTCAAAAGGAAATTTGTTAAATTTTGGATGGGGACTATTTTAAATTGTTTGTTAAGTATTATTATTATTATTATTATTATTATTATTATTGAGGGTATTATTTGTGATACTTTTATGCTATGTAGTTATTGCCTCATAGTTTATTCGTGTTATTTTGTTATTTGCCCATTCAAGATTGTTATTGTTTAATATTGATGATGAAATAAACAGGAGTTTAGTGGAAAACTTAGTCACTGTGTTTCCACAATTAGACATTTAAATATCTGACATTTCTAGATACTGATTCGGACTTCCACGAAACCACTGATTAACCCATTCTCCACTTTATATGTGAGCATTTGGGGGCTATCCCCAAGGACGTCAGTACAGTAATGAAAGTAAATTATAAGCAGTTTATCAAGCCAGCGATAGTTTGTAAACACTGAATAACTTGCTAATATGTTTTTCTTGGTGACAGGCAGTCTCTTCAAGTTTATGGAATATTTTTCACATAATGAGGCTTATTTCATGAGCAGTTGTTGCATCAATTGAGTCAGGAGACTGGCTATTCATATGGCGCATGCCAAAGAGCTGTGGAGAAATCACTGTAACCATACAGAGTGCATAAGAAGCATATCATGGAAAAACAAATGCATTAATGTTAAAGGTTTCTCGGTTTTCTTATTCCACATCCAGACATTCTCTCCATAGCCTTTTCAGATGAGGCATGGTTTCATCTTGAACACACAAGTGTACTGTGAAATATCACTGCATGACAAAAAGGTTGGAATATGGAATGCAGTGTCTGCTTCTTTGATACTAGATGCTGCGGTTGATGTAGACATCTTTGATAGTGTTTAACACCTGCTTTTACTACTCGTAATGACACTGATGATACGTGGAATGTGTTGACGGGAGAAACCAGAAAACCCACACATGTGCCAATTTGTCCACCACAAATCTCTCGCTTGGGATCGAACCCGGACCGTCTACCACTCGGCCATGGTGCTGCCCATGTGGAGCAGCTGGATGATATTGAATTGATCATACTACATCTAACTCCTCCATGCTACTTGTAGCCAGTTTCTTTGATAATCAAATAATTTCAAAAGGTCTTTGCGCCTCTCCCCCAAGAGCACCTCACCTAATCTCTACAGACTTTTTTTTATGGGGAAAGACTTCATAGCTATCATATGGGCGGGGAACAAATTCCACAACTGCAAATGTTTGGGAGTGTGCTTGTAATGCTGGATGGGAGGATCAGATAAATTCTACATCTAGGAAAGCGTGGAAGACATTGCACTTTGTAATGAGAACACTGAAGAAGGGGAGCGCAAAGGCCTGGGAAATTGCTTATAAATCCTTAGTGCAGCCGGTTATGCAATATGGGACCCATACAAAGTTAATCAAACTGATTCGCTGGAAAAGATACAGAACCAACGTAGGAAAAATGTTCTTTTGTTAATGGGACCATTGAAGAATGGAATGCATTGCCTATAGCAGCCTTTCAGGGCTGCCCTCTGACCTTAAAGAAGTTTAGGGGTATTTTAAAGAGAATAAATGTTAGATAATTAAAGTAAATATTTTGAAGTAATGATCTCAAAAACTATTGTGAGACTATTAATGTTGAGACTTCATAGTTACTGTTTATAAACATGCTGGTAATTGACATAAGTGTTGCTCTACTGAATAATAATAAGTAGTTAGGTATTTCAAAAACTATATATATATATATATATATATATTATATTAGTTTTGTTATTATTAATTTTTATTCTTATTAACAAATGTAAGATTTTGTACACTTAACTTACCCAGTTGCAGAGAATAAATACATACATACAAAATAGTGTGTATAAGAATAGACCTCGTACAAGTCCTAATTATTCGTTCATTTGTAATGAAATAAGCAAAATTGGCAAAGATACTCTTTGTAGAGCATCACAGAATGTGGTGAAACGAGTGCAGATTCCAATTATGTGTTATATTCCTCCAAGGTTCACATGTCTCCTGTTATTGCTTCAACAATTTTGGCCCATAAAGTGATTCAGGTATATATGCATCGCACTATAGTTTTGTTTTATAATTCAGTAATAAAACATTACATCAGAAGCAATGCCTCTCTAAACGTTGAGGTTATATACAGCTAGAAACATGCTAATTGCATCTCAAAATCTACTATGCATCACCATAAAAATTATTTCACAGCATTCTAATCCACTCTTCGGATCATCATTTACCCTCTTTTGGTGTTTCTTATTCCACAGTAATTTGTCTAACGTGTGCAGTCCATTACATGCTTATGCTCTTTACAATTCATAGGAGAATGCTGACTTCTTGAGAAGTAAAGTTTGCAGGACATTTTTGTTTGCTTTTTCAATAATTTTAACTATAACATTAAAAAGCTTTTTGGGAATGTTGTCGACATAAACAATGTAAATTCAGTGTGTGCATGTGCAAATACCAACTTTACTTGAAAAAAATTCAATAAACCTTTAGAATTTACAGGGAAAGACAATAAACTCCACAATGGAGAAAGAAATAGACATTTGACTTTCCTGGACTTGAAAATAATACTTTAAAGCACAACAAATTAAAATTTGGTGTACACAGAAAACCTACTCATTCTAACAAGTATATTAAATGCAACAACTAAAGTCGTAGAGATCCATAGTGATCCGTGACAGTTGCCTTACTTCGTGGCCGCTCCGTCACACTGTTGTCACTTTACCCTGTCCATGGCCAATAAGCCATTTTCAAACAAACTAACTAAAACACAGCACACAGCATAGCAGTGCATTACAACACGTAGAAAAGGTCTGTAGCAAGGCAAAATAGCACAGTACAAGCGGATATTTGCACCAACGGAAACTGCATTGAGGAATATTTATTACATGTTGCAACAAGGATATCATTATATCAAATAAAAAAAAGTATTTTAGACAGTGGAGTGCCATAATTAAATTCAAATGTAATGAGTCACCTTTTTACACTTTTTGCTCCAACTTCACCTTCGTTTGGGAAGACCAGTTTCAGGGCACTTTAACCCTATCTTCAGTTCCAGGGATGACTGACGCTACATGCAACAGGTGGTTGTCTTGTCAACAGGATGTCATCAATGGCGGGGAGCTAAAAATTCATAAGAGAGTCTTCTTCTTTGGTGATAAAGATATTTTCCCAAATTTGTAGTTCCAAAGGTTTCTTTACACATTTAATTAACTCTATTTCTTCCTTTATGTTATGCTTTTCTGACCAAAAGTGTTACTACAGACTTGTACCTAATGCTTCTGAAGTGTTCTTTTATCCAAGTTTCCAAATTTGGTTTTGTTTTCCAATATAAATCTTATTGCAGTATCGGCAGCTCATTTTATAAATCTCTGATTTTTTAGTCTTTGGTCTGGTATCTTTCAAAGGGTGATTCAATAAGTTCCGGATATTATATCTATTTTGAGGGGCCAGTTTTATAAAGTCTTTAGAAATCCTTTCCAATTTCCAGAACACTTTTGGGTGAAAAGTAAATTTGCAAAATTTCATAATGGTTTATCCAATTTTTCCAGAGTGGTGATTTCATGTAGTCTTTTATTTCTTTTGTGTCTGTAAATTAATCTGTCTATGAAGTTTGTATTGTAATTGTTCAGTTTGGCAACCTGATGAATGTGTCTATTCAGTTGTATTCAAAGGGATATTGATAAGCCTATGAACTAGACTATGAAAGATGGCAAGTTGATGTTGTACTGGGTTGAACTGGTTCTGTTTTATGTAACTGTCAACATTATCATTGCTTATGTAGCATGAATCTATTGGCAGACACAGCTCTTATCAGCTGGCTGTCAGGACCACTATGGAGCTCCTAGACTTTACAACCCTGTATCCCATCAACACTCGATAATTAACAGCATTGCATTCAGATTAATCAACATACTGATGAACATCTATGAGTATGACAGCGAATTGAAACAGTAGAAGTAAACAGATTTAACATACAACTGATTTACAAACAATAAAGCCAAAACAAAACAATGTATCAAAGACACCAGCACCCTCACTACAAATAAGGGGGAAAAAACCATATTAGGAAGTTCACATTCAACAAGTTAAAAAAAATCTTCAAGATCAAAGTATTATCCTAGCACCAACAAATAATTTTCCATTAGTAATATAATGGAGCTCCAACTTTTATCGATAAATTTATCTAGGGAAAAGTTGTAGCTCGAGTTTTATTTAATAAGACTATTGCCTATCATTAGCCTATATGGACACAAAGAATAATGTTCCTAAAATCCTATTTATTTTGACGTATATCTACACCAAAATCACTGAAACTAGATTTCCATATCATAAACTTCATATCTCTTTATATTGTTATATCCTATTATTTTGGCTGAGTAAATCATGATTGCAATTAATATGTCTATTGCAACTTCTGCCATTGTTTATGGGAATGTCACTGCACACTGATATTCAGAGAGAAAATAAATGCACGTGGGTGCAATAAATTTAGAAAAACAATTGCACATGAATGTGATTTAAAGAAAAAAAAACAGTAAAATATAGAGTTAATGAGTTCCGATTGGTTGGAATTTTATGCGCCAATGTACTAGATTGGCCGCTTCCTACGATCACGTGTCATGAGCGAGATAGTCAATTAAAATTTTCTTAAATTCAAAAGTCAGAGATGAAATTCCAACAGAAAATAGAGCAGGAGTGTGCTGCATAATTTACTTAAACTGGAAGATAACTTAGTAATGGCATGGCATTTTTGAAGAAAATATCTCAACCCCCAATTTTATTATAAGGCAAAAAAAAAAAAAAAAAAAAAAAAGTTGGGAATTGGAAACCTGGGAGAAGAAAAAACAATTGATGAATTTCAAAATCCTGCCTGTAGACACCCTCGTCCAGAAGTTCCTAAATCCACCACCAGAGGCAACTCTGTCTTCTTATGACATTGGCAGTCAAAAATTGATAATGGAGGCAACAGTACTTCCGAACTATGTCTTTGGTAACAAAACAGTGTTAGTGATGGAAATATGTTATAATTGACTCAAATCAATACTTAACTGATACCAACTTTACTATTCTGTGGAGTTGTTCAGCTCAGTAAAGCCAAACTTGGTTGCCCTGCTGTGAAACTTGCAAATCTTAACTTTAAACTGTGAACATGGTGTTAAGTTCTCATGTTAAAAGATGTATTGATATCTGAAATCAATATACAGTAAAACCCAGCAATTACGCTCTTCAAGGGACTGTGGCCTAAACACACAATAATCGGGATAGTGCTACACACAGGATATGATTTATTAGCTATGAAAAAGTTATTTTGACATGATTTAATAAGCAATGCAATATAATAAATGTTTTTGAATATTCAGGTGGAGGACAGTGATAAATGAATAACTAGAGATAATTTCTTATGAAAAAATCTTTGATTGTTGATTGCCGTGTACTCTTACTGCTAATTATGAGGGCAATTTTTTTTTTTCAACCTCCGGTGGAGCATAACAGAAAGACAAATATGAATCACAAAATGATTTTATTACCAGAAGTCAAGCACAAATTAATTACTTTTCCACATAGTCACCATCAAGATTAACGAGCTTTCCAACACCCTCTTCATATATGATTGCCGCCAGTGTGTGGAGATAGGTCTTAACAGCATTTTGAAGTTCTCCATTGCTGTCCTCACAGCCTTGGGCCAAAAGTGGGTGGCAGCTGCTAATTTTTCCAGTTTTTTTTGGACAAAAAACCACAATATAAATTCAGAATGAAAACTTCTAAAATATATAACAAAAAAATAAGAGCTGGCCACTTGGGAACACATCTTCATCTTAAACAAATAGTTTTCAATTTTGACGTTCTGCAGAAGGATGCATTTAGCAAGTTCATTGAACCACCACCAGAGGATACAGCACTGACAACATTGCCAGCTTCACCGCAAGGAATTAGTTGATGTCTAGTTTAAAATGAAGGAAACTAGTCCTTCAAAACATGTTTCATGTAATTAATCAACTCGTCAAATTAAATGATTATAACAACACTGTTTTCAAATTTCCGTTAGAAGAAAAGGATAGTCACAGTATATTTATTATCATGCTATATTAAATGGTACCTGCTTAGAAGGACAGAAACAACTCAGTGTGCTGATAAAGTGCTTTGCCAAGGGGAAGATTTTATCTTTGGTTGTGTTATTTTGTCAGTTTAGCGGGTTGCTAGAGTTAAGAATGCTGTGCAGTATTTCTTGTTAATGATTTAATGAATGATGTTAACAGGAACACCACCTTCAGCGTGCAATCTGTACAGGCCTCATCATCCCTACCCCTGAAGTTGCAGATCTGACCGATGGGGAAGTTTATGACAGATTATATCCAACAGACTATAAACTTCCTCGCCAGCTCATCCATATGCAGCGTAAGTACACATGCACTCTAACACTAGATGTAGTCTCAAGCTACATTTTTATTTATGGTTGGTTGGTATCTAATGTTGAGCAGTTGGCAGTGAAGCCATTCGCTCTCTTGCATTCCAGTATTTTGATGTTACATTATCATGTTGACTAAAGGTTGGGCAGCGCAGTAGATGGTTTCCATCCGTATCTTCTTTAAGTGTACAGAAAGGGCACAGAGGAGATCTCACTATACCAATCTTGAATAAATGTTTATTGGCCTGTTAGGAGTCTAAAAGTTGCTACAAGCATTTCCTTGGTAATGTTTCTGGTTGTGCTATTACATAAATTTTCCCATAGTTTTCCTTTTGTTTGCAATACATTATCTTCTTATATGTTGATATAATGATTCTTTGGATAGAGTGATAACTTATTGGATCTGATGAATTTGATGTAATTTTGCTACCTTTCTTGGCTAGAAATGTTTATTTATGGATGCTCTTTAACTGCTGTGGTTCTCAGTGTCTCATTCCAATTTGGGCATGAAAGACTGCTTAATTTTGCTCAGAGGCCTCTTTATCAGGCTTGATGTTCTTTTAAGTGCTGTTAATCTACGACACAGGACCAACAGCTTTACTTCCCTTCTGAAGGAAGCCATTCTAAGGATTTTTACGCCCAAAAAAACCCATCACCTCTGCCAGGTTTGAACCTATGACCTCAGGTATATGAAGTTAGCATGGTAACCATTACACCACAGAGGGTAACCATTACACCACAGAGGGCGGCTTTTAGGTAGAGAAGGTATTGCTTTCCACCCAAAAATTTGGTACCAAGATATCACCTTAAATATGTATCCTGTATCCAAAAAAAAGAATTTTTAGAAAAATCTCCATGTGTCTGGGAACTCAAAAACGAAAAGCTGGTGAAACAGCAAATCTGGTATTTAAGTTGAGTATCTTGCAAGGATGCTTTTGAGGAAAATCCCCCTATACCCTAAACTACACTTTACATGGAAAATATTTCAAAAATTTTGATTTTCTCAAAAATGGCTCTACTTTGATTAAAATGTTGTAGATTAAAGATGCTTACATGAAAAATAAATTATATATTTTGAACTTTCTGGGAATAGCCTCTGAAGACTGCTTTATTCTAGATGATGCATAACTGGTAAACCATGGACAGTAATCTAATGTTAAGAAGTTTATACTTCCACACCATAGTTTTACCTTTCGATAATAATCAAGTTTCCTATTATTGGGCATTTTTTGCTTCTTTGGTAATGTTCGACTCTGCCATGCTCTGAAACTTAACATGACGGTTTAAAAGGAGGCAAATTTAAACAATTGAAAATCTAATATCAGCATAACTTGTATATGTAAAATTGTAATTGAATTTTATTAATGTAAGCCCTTTAACTGCTATGGTTCTTAGCATCCATTCTATATAAGGCATCAAAGATGCTTAATTTTGCTCAGAGGTCTCTTTATCAGCCTGAAGTTATTTTACGTGCAATAAATCTAGGATACTGTACCACCTGCTTTATTTCCCTTCCAAAGGAAGCCAATTAAGGATTTTTATGTTGCAAAAATCAATTCTACTATCTAAATCCTGATGCTATGCAGTCCAGTGTTCTTACTGCAGTAGGGAAGTTGTGCTTATGGTGTCATTGGTCTTGAATGTTTTGATTTCATTATGGAAATTTAACCCTTAAATCTGCTTTTTCTGTAATTGTTAAAATGATATTGCTCTTGAAACACTACTCTGGTGAACTCTATTTCTTCCCCAATACCATTCTGAAAGCCAGATACCCAAAAAATCCTCATTTTTGTTTCCCATCTTTAGTCTGTGTTGTCAATAAAATAATCACATAATCACTTGACAATCTGTCAATTGAATCAATAAAATTGCTTGAAGTCAGAATCTCTGTTTTTTTCTTTCTAGTACGAACTTGAAGTTTACTTATGAATATTTACTTAACAAGAGAAGTCTGGCAAAGGCAGGATGTGATGTCTCTTAGTATTATCTACGAGGCAAATTCTTTTCCTGCATTTTATGCATAACAATCATAGTATATTCGAAGAGTGGAAATAAAAGCTTCTAAATTGATACTGTGCTAAGAGGAAAAGCATTTACTACATTTTTTATGCATGCTGGTGTTAATATTTCCTCCCAAATCTGTACGAAAAGAATGTATTACTTTTATGCATATGGCTCATTGATTTTGATTCAGAACTGTATTTAATCTAGCTGCCTTTATATGTCATTCAAGTTGCTTTGCCAAGACGTGTTACATTCTGCAAGTTATTGTAGCTATATCTGACTGATTTGTTTGTTCCTCGTTATTTCAGCCTTCGCCATGGAACAGGACATCCCAGACTACGATATGGACTCTGAGGATGAGAAATGGGTCAGCTCTCAAGCGAAAAAGATGGATCTCACCCCTTTGAAGGTAAGCATTGTTTATTTTTGTTTCTAGAGCATGGCTATTCATGTTACTTGTTGGTGCGTTCATTGACTGTAAAACTGTAACGTTCCATGTAAGTGCAAACAGTTTATTAAATTCAGCAATTGTTTTCATCCACACTATGAAGGGTTCCAGTAACCTCAAAGATTAAGTATTTACTCTGTGTGCACCTTTTCTTAGGCACTTGACTCCCTAGTCTTCATTTGATAGGTTTCATGTAATTTTGGAAGCAGAGGTGAGAGAAAACGCTGACACATGAAGTACGTTAATAGCCCCTGACATCTACTGCCTTCAATGCCAAGGTTTAGTTCTGTCTATATCCCAGAGTTCACACTCGTGCTGTGTTTTGTTTAATAATTTGGCTAGTTTGCAGTAAATTTAATAACTTATTCATAATGGCTGAGGGCCTGAAATAAATAAACTTTCTTTGGTTGACAACACTGCAGAAAGACAGACAGGTGAGAGATCTCTCTTCTTCTCCCCCAGCTGCCACTTACTCGTAAAACTAGCACCCAAGAAAAGGTGCGTGCCTTGTAAAGTCTTTGTTTATACATGCTCGCATTTTTGAAAAACCTGACAGACAATATTATTTCAAATGGTTGTGCTGAACATGTGTGCACACTTGTCTAAAAACTGGTGAATAAATACAAATTTGCCCCTATTTTTAAAATGCAAAATATAATGAATACCTTAATTGGTTCTGCCCCAATTGCTTTATATATAGGGTCATTCAAAAAGCGTGCCAGTTTTGAATCATTTGGTAAATTTTTGTTTGGATTTAATTGTTTTTTCACACAAGCAGGAGTTGGATAGGTAGTGTCAGATTCAAAAATGCCATAGCCAGGATTTGAACCACAGCCAGGATTTGAACCACGGATCTCCCAGTCTATAGCCAGTTGCTCTTCCTCTAGCTACCATGACAAAATGCCGGTATGAATTAAATTTCACAACTGACTTGCATGTTTCCCGGTAAACCACAAGGTGATGTCAAATGTCATTCCCCAATGGAGTCTTACAGTGTTGTAACTACTGCTTTGTAGTATCCAACTATTATGATCAGTATTGATTTAATTATTTTTTCACACAAGCCATGTGTAGGACAGGAGTATCTAAAATGTTATCTGTCGATTGTCGGCATTTTTTTTGAATTGTTGCTATATCCACAAACATTCCGATTGTCGCTTTAGTCTGAATTTCTCGCATTTCTTCAGTCTGTGTCTAGCCATGGAGCAGTGTGCTAATTGTGAAAACTTTATAGAATGGAGAAAGTTTTGCAACAACTGTCACAAAATTTTGCGCGATTCTAGGGTGAAATGAAGCCAACAGTTTGCCTACTTATGAAAAATTTCAATGAAACGGGTTCAACAGTGGACATTAAAAAGTCCTGGGCATCATTGTAGTGGCTGAACTGAGTAAAACATAGCAGTGGTTCATGACAGTTTGGCCATTATTCCAATGAAATCGGTTCTTCGCTGTTCCTAAGAATTCTCCAGTATGATCCCCATTACCACCTTTACAAAATTCAGGTAACGCAGCAGCTGAAAGTGACTGATCATACAAAGAGGCAAAATTTTGTTACTGGTTTCTGAGAAGACGACAGGAGGGCTATGGCTTTGTGAACAAAATTATCTTCAGTGACAAGGCACATTTCCACTTAAATAAATTTGTGAATAAGTAGAATTGCCATATCTGGAGGTCAGAAAATCCCCACATCATCAAGAAAGGGAAATGCATCCACGAGTGACAGTTTGGTGCAGCATCATCAGCCCTTATTTTTTGGAGATGATGCAGGATACGTGTACCTGGCAGAGTTTTTGTGGCCTCGTTTCAATAGAGTTGTGGTTTTAGCAGAATATTGCCACCTGCCATGCTGCTGCAAAAGAATCCAATTGCTACATGAGTTGTTCCTGGATTGCCTCATTTCACATAAAACTCACCATCAATGGCCTCCAAGGTCATGTGACTTTTTTCTTTGGGGTACTCTTAAATAAACCCTGTAACATCTGGGAGATAAAGTAGGAAATTCGACGAATCATCGGCAAAATCCAAGTGGAAACGTGCCAAGCAGTCATAGTGAATCTCGCAGACGAGTTCTTGCATGCTAGTGCAGTAGAGGAAGTCATATACCCAACATTCACCGTATCTGAAATCAGAAGGTGTGATGAACATGTTTGTAAATTTTGTTAGTGTGTTTTGAAAGAATAAAGTTCATAATTTGATGTAACAAAACCGGCATGCTTTTTGAATGACCCTATAACATGTGATGCATCTACTTGTGCTGACACATGGAACTGTTCTTTATTATAATCACCATATTACTTGTCCCTTGTCCCTCTTGCAGTAGTTCTGATGTAGGATGAATCACATTCCCTATGGTTTAAAAGTTTTGTCAGTATCAGATTTTTCAACTCTAATGTATCCAAAATGCTCTTAGGCTCCAACTTTAGTTTTCTATCATATAGGCTGTTGATTATAAAGACATGGCCACAGCCTATGCTCTTGGAAATTCAGAAGCAAACCACATGTTAAGTTCTGTTCCAAGGCTTGCATTATCTATTGTTTTCATGAGATGCCGAGAGCTTAGAATTTGAGTGTGGCTTATATTGTAAGGGCATTTGTTACTGAAGAGTAGCTATTAGCATAGCGTTGTATGTCTCTGCGCATGAGAGTGCCTAAACTGCTGCAAACAAGTTGAAATTTTATACAAAGTTGTCTAAAAAGATGTTACCAGTTAGATGGGATTGACTTTTATTGGAGTAACACATTATTATCTGTCTATCCTTACTTCACTGGTGATGTAAACAAATCACAATGTTCTTCTCAATTAAAACATTAACGGGAATGCATAATGAAGTAACTAATCAATTAAGAGTAAAAACGTAGGTTACTCTCAAACTTCACTCTTGAAATAAAGAAACTTAGAATCATCAGTGAATCTCCATTGAAAATGGTGGCAACAGCCACCGAAACATGTCCGAAGCAAGTTACTTTTTTAAGAGTGAAGTTTGAGTGTATTCTGTTTTTACTCTTAATAAATCAGAATGTATTCTTCCGCAAACGCACATGTACTCGCCATGTGGTGCTAAGCTGATTTGTCTGCCTTACAATTGTAAAACCTCGTGTCTACATTTGGCAGGAAAAGAAATAGCTACCCACTTTCACTTTCACAGATAATGATTAATTCTATTAAATGTATAGTAAATAAAACAGGTAGACGAGTCATTATATATTTACTACGAAATGTAAAATTCTCCCATAAAATTATAAAATACAGACATGTTGTTTTGAAAGTTTGCTGAAGTATTGCATATGTACATCACTCCAACAGTCTTTTGCAAATTTTAGCGTTCACATATGCACAACCATACACTACACATTTCTAGTACCTTAATGCAGTGACTTACCAGAAGAGGTAATCTGAAGGTGGAACTGGTTCCACTCCTTCAAGATGCCAGTCATTTGTTGCAGTTGCAATCCAACTGTCTGAATCATCAGAAGTTGATAATTAGTGGGCCAATGACATTGTCCACCATTCCCTCCAAATCTTACTTTGTTTACTCTTTCTGAAAAATGTGTAATACATATTCACTGCATTTATGGCTGTCACTTGTAAAACTGTTGGCACAAGATGTACCTCGGCTAATTTAAAAGTCTTGTACACTTTTTGCAGCTTTGGGAAACACCAATAAATTCTACCAGTAAAACCTATTATATATACTAGCAATAATTCTTTCACTACACTGGTAATACATGTTTCTGCCATTACTTGCTGACTAGAACCAACATTGTTACATAATGAAATAATGATTAAATAATCAGTAAATTTTGTCATCCATACTATATTATTTAGACAACATTACATAGTGTAACATGATATTTCTGTAATTTAAGAGGAACTATTTTGTGATGGAGAAAAGCAGTAAAACGTTGAACAACCAATCATAGCCATTGCAACCTGTTGCTTTTGTTTACATTATCAGTGAAGTAAGGCTGGTTGGAGAATATGTAGACAAATCAAAATGAAGCGAGCGTATACTCCTTCATTCTCTATAGTCTCTATGGTGTAGTGGTTTAGACAACATTACATAGTGTAACATGATATTTCTGTAATTTAAGAGGAACTATTTTGTGATGGAGAAAAGCAGTAAAACGTTGAGCAACCAATCATAGCCATTGCAACCTGTTGCTTTTGTTTACATTATCAGTGAAGTAAGGCTGGATGGAGAATATGTAGACAAATCAAAATGAAGCGAGCGTATACTCCTTCATTCTCTATAGTCTCTATGGTGTAGTGGTTACCATGCTAACTTCATATACCCAAGGTTGCAGGTTCAAACCTGGTGCAGAGCAATGGATATTTTCAGGCGTAAAAATCCTTAGCATGGCTTCCTTCAAAAGGGAAGTGAAGCCATGGGCGCCTGTCGTAAATTTACTTCTCATAAAAGAACATCAAGCCTGATAAAAAGAGGCCTCTGAGCAAAACTAAGTGGTCTTTCACACCCAATATAAAAAGGGATGCTGAGAACCACAGCAGTTAAAGAGCATCCATAAATAAAATTACATTTCATTTCCAATGCATGTGTAAAGTCGTTGCCCCATACAAGACAGAGCTCATTCATGCATTTCCGTAGACAACTGTTGTTATGCATTTAGTATGGTTATTAATGTCAGTAGATCTTGTAGCATACATGCGTTCTTTCATCACTCTCCATAGCCAGAAATTACATTGAGTTAAATCTGATGATCCTGCTGACCAAGCCAAAGGTCCATTGTACCAAACGCTTTGTCCAGGTAATGTCAAACTGTTAGACAAAATGTGGTGGTGCACCATCTTGCTGGTAACGCTTGATATTAAGTTACTGAAGGAAAGATTATCAACAACAAATCTAGGTAAGAAACTCCCACCACAGTCTGATGAATAAAAAAAGACCAAGTGCTCCAAACTTTGAAATACCGCACCATACATACCAAGGATGCAACACAAACATTTTCAAGAAAATCTCCCCCACCCCAAACTGCCCTTTACATAGAAAAATTTTGTTTTCTCAAAATGGCTGTGACGATTTTGATTAAAATACTGTATATTAAAGCTATTTACATCACAAATAAATGTATGTCTTGAATTTTCTAGAAATAGCTTCTGGATGAATTTTGCATACCTGGTAAACCATTGACATACACAAAAACTTATTATACAAAAAATGTCTAAATATACAATTTATGTTCATTTTTGTTGTGGAGTTGACCGTTTCTGAGATATTCCTTTTTATTGGTTTCAATTGTAAACTATGCATCCTCTCAAATGGGACTACCCTTCATTTCTTCTCTCTTTTGTTTTTCTGGAAATACAAAGTAAACTGAACTTCCACTGTTCACATATTGATCAGCATTTAAAAGGTTTGACTATTGCTTTAGTCTGGTAAATCCCCATATTTCCTTTCTGCTTATAAGAAACTAAGTAGTAAGACCAATTTTGTGTCAAAGTTTATCTTGTTTAGCAAGCTGTAGATATAAAATAATCCTTTATAAGGATAGTTTGCAGAACAGGTAAAGAACATGAAAGAGGTGGAGAACAGTAGGAGATATTTGGAAGAACAGTATATGCGTTCCCTGATGCAGTTATGTGAATGCAACACATCAGATTTTTAAACACACATTTTGAACATATATTTTGATCAAACTATAGGCCACTTAAGCTGATGTAGGGTTTTTGGCAAAACTGTGTATAAATACACATATGGGTGGGTGTAGTTGATAGCAATGATGGTAAGATTTTTATAGAGGGTTGGGGCAAAAGTCATGGCAACTAGTTTTTCTTGTAGATATGTGAACACATCACAAACATATATGTGTGTGTGTGTAGAAGTTCTGCAGGCGTAGTGTGTATTCAGAACAAATGGCTCTGCGATAGCTGGTAGTAGTGCAGCAAGGACTGTGAAGTCAGTCAGTTGGTGAGTGTCATGCGAGATGGAAGTAACCCGTGTTGAGCAGCGCGCTTACATTAAAATAGCTGTTCTCCGAGGGAGAAATGCAATGGAATGTCACAGTAAATTAATGGAAGCCCTTGGGAATAATGCTCTACCATACCGTACAGTAGCACGGTGGGTAAAAAAGTTTCAGCAAGGATGTGTGTCAATCAGTGATGAGCAACGTTCGGGACGATCTGTCAATGTGTGGACCAACGTGGCACGTGCCGTCATCGAGCAGCCAGCTCCTGGACAAAGATGGACGCTACTGGAGTTACAGAAGGCAAGTGACATCGAGAAGCACACTGTCCACAGAGTATTGCATAATGAGCTGCAACTACGCAAAATCGCATTGGGGTGGGTACTGCATGCACTGACAGAGGTTCAAAGGTGGGTGTGCTATGCAATATGCCCAGACCACCTTGCACGCTGGCAACAGGACAGCGATCAATTCTTGTCGCGAATAATCACCGTTGTTGAATTTTGGGCCAGGGCATACGAACCAGAACTGAAACGCCAGTCCGCGAAGTGGTGACATGCTGGATCACCAAGGAGGCAGAAGTTCCATCTGAATCCTTCCCCAGTCAAATTGATGGTGATCGTTGCATATGATGTCAGGGGTGTCATTGTTTGCCACTTTGACTTCCTGGTGCGATAGGTACGATGTGGTGTTTGGGAGAAACGTCTGGATCTTGTGGACAGTGCAATAATCCTGCACGACAATGCAAAACCACATAAAGCAGAGTGTGTAGGGCAACTACTGCAACGTTGGGGATGGGAAGAATTGGAGCACCCGCCGTCGTACTCTCCTGACATTTTGCCCTGTGACTTTGATCTCATTCGAAAGATTAAGGAACTACTATGTGGTAGGCGATTTGCAACACAAGCGGACATTGCTAATGCTGTGTGCGAACAGATGACCCGATTCTCACATGGTGCAGCAAATGCTGCAGCAGCTGGTATTCAGCGCCTACCACATCATTGGCAGCACGTGGTGACAGTAGCAGGGGACTACTTTGAGGGTCTTTAGGTCCAGGTTTGTCATGTCAACTGTATGTGTACTGCGTTGTCTTTCTTTTGTACCATGAAGGTCAAATTTGCCCTGTATACTACCGTAATAAATTAGTGTGTTACCATATTCAGTGCTATCCATTGTCCACACATGTAGTTAACACCTTTTCCTTTAGTCTGTATTAGTCACATTTTCCAACTGGACTGGTATCTTTAGGGAAATAAATAGTTGTCATGACTTTTGCCCCAACCCTCGTATTTAGACTTATTTAATATAACTTATTGTGAAAGTTATTCAAATTTGTGTAATATGTTTTATGAATAGCATGCAGTAAAAGAATAAGATAAACCACCAGAAACTGGAAATGGGCTTGTTACTTAGTTTCTTATAAGTACAAGGGATATAAGGGAATAGACGTGGCTAAAGCTAAAGATAGTCAAATATTTCAAACACTGTTGCTGTGTGATTGTTATTTAAATTCAGTTCTCTTTCCATGCCAGGAACTAGAAAAGAAAAATGTTTTAATGAGATCTACATGTTTTGCGCAGTAAATTTTTGCCTATCTCTTATAGTTTTTACTAGTTATGCAAAAGTCATTCAGAATAAAAAGAGAGGACTTTAAGGGCTATTCCCAAGAAATTCAAATTCAGTATACTCAGTTTATTTGTTGTATAAACATCTTTAGGCGATGCTGTGACTTCCCACCTGGTTAGCCCGGGTTAGATCTCAATCACCTGCATTTGGAAATAGTGGTGGACGAAATGGCATCTGGGTGGGTTTTCTCCAGGACCAGTTTCCCCCACCACTCATTGCACCAATTGCTCCATCATCACCTTTCCTATCATCCATTTCGCTCACTCCCTCATGCTCATGCCAGGTTCTCCATTCTGTGGTTTCGTGCCGTTGGCTCCCTGATAGGCTTCTGACCCCTAGACATCTGCTTGTAAGTCCTAGAGGAGTGTCAGTCCTACATATGATCCACTTGCTCACACTCATGCCTGGCTATGGACCAGGTTCTCCATTCTGTGGTTTCGTGCCGTTGGCTCCCCGACAGGCTTCTGACCCCTAGACATCTGCTTGTAAGTCCCAGAGGAGTGTCAGTCCTGCATATGATCCACTTGCTCACACTCATGCCTGGCTACGGACCAGGTTCTCCATTCTGTGGTTTCATGCCGTTGGCTCCCTGACAGGCTTCTGACCCCTAGACATCTACTTGTAAGTCCTAGAGGAGTGTTGGGTAAGCTGACTCTGAAACAAAAAAAATAAACATCTTTAATATATAGCTTTTAATTAAAATCGTTAGAGCCATTTTTTAGAAAATCAAATATTTTCAAGTAAAGAATAGTAAGGGATAGGAGGGATTTTCTTTAAAATCTTTACATTGCTAAACTTAAATACCAAATTTAGGATTTAACCAACTTTTTATTTTTGAGTTAAACTGCCCCCACATGGACCTCTTTCTGAAAATGCTTTTTATCTACTTCCATTTTAAAAGCTGGCCATTAATTGATAATTTTCTATTGCAAAAGCTTCTGTTTATTTTCGTATAAAGTAAATAACATGTTGTTATATATTTTCACATAGCAAAGTCTTAGAAAGCAATTTATAAATTATGTCATGATTCTTAAGAAGTAAACATTTCCCTTGTTAAATGTTTAGTATATTGTTTCCCTTGAGTACAATAGAAGGCCTTGAAACAAAGGAGACATCTTCTACTGATTATTGCCACCTAAACATACATGAAAACAAATTATAACTTTTAGGTTAAGTATTAGTTCAACCATAAATCACATAAGAAAATCCTAACGGAAATGTATAGTAATGTGACAATTTGTACAATTTTTAACATTGACTTGAGGAGCCATATTATCACATGAACTGATATTTGTTACACAACATCTTCATAAATTTAGTTATGCATATGAATAGTATCATGTTCAATATGACCACCAAAAACACACTATACATAAGTTGATTTATTTCCAATAACAATGTGACTTGCTACACTTTTCTTGTATTGTATGGAGTCTTCAACACTACACTGCTCAACTTCCAACCTCCGTGTCTCTTTAATGTCAGTGTATCCACACCACTTTTTGCTAGAAGAGTAGCAAACGTCTCAGATAGTGTCCAGTACTTCAAATGTCCTCTACATCATAAAAATCATCTGTAATTTTAACATCTATTGTTGAAAATGGTGATTTATTGATTTCAATAACTACCATAACAACAATCAAGTTCACGACATGAACAGTAATAGAAATAAAATTGTTCACTGATATAAACTTTAATATGCCATATTATAATTATTTCCTGCATTAAAAACTAGATAAATTATTGTATTCAACTTGGTACAAAAGTAGTTTTATTAACTCCCTTCAGTCGTGATCCAACTTGGCCCACTCCTTAATAAAGCTCGACTTTTGCACCTAGTTAAATAATATATTATTATTTTCCTTCCCCCCCCCTATTTTTTTATAATTATTTTCTTTTTTAATCAGAGGTCCTCAAAACTTATATATCTGGTGATTAAATCTTGGTATCAAATGTTTGGGTGCAATACAATATCTTCTCTACATACTATGTACATTGTATTACATGCTAGAAAAAGTAAAAATAATGCAATATGTAGCTGAAATGTTGCTGTATTTAACTGTGTCTTTGTGCTTTCTATATCTGGTGTAGTTTTCACAAAAATAAATAGACACATTACAAGGGTCATCCAGAAAGTGACAGACGATTTGGCATAACTAATGATAACAGAAGATATCAACATAAAATTTTATTTACAAAGCTACAGTACCTTATTCTATTTGTTAATGCAATCTCCATTCTGTCAAGACATTTATTGTCAAGTGCTACCAGTTTTTCAATGCTGATGTTATACTTTTCTACCACCAAAGAATTTACTTGTTTTTTTAATGCACAAAATGTTCGGTCAATCAAATTGTATAGGCAAATAGCACAAGTGTATGGTGTTAATTCAATGAAAGAATCTTCAGTGAGGAAATTACACATAACTTAACGAGTAATCAGGAAAGTATGATAAAGACCGGAGTGGAAGTTCATCAATCGTTATGGAGTTGAAAGTAAATGTTGATAAAAGAATTCAGAAAAACCGGTGTTTCTCTTTGGACACCATACATGACTTTTTGGATGGAAAAGATTTCCCAGCCATGAAGACCCCAAAGTGACAATGACATAATTTATAAAATAATACAGATTGAGTCAACCAGACACTCTATGGCTTCACATACCTAAAACTTTTCCCGGCACCTTGATGATCCCTTCAACCAAAGGTGAAACACGTCGGAAAAAGTTTTAGGTATGTGAAGCCATAGAGTGTGTGGTCGACTCAATCTGTATTATTTTATAAATTACTACTGTGTTTCACAGTGTTAATTCCAATTGGTTTTTAACTATTTTGTAACTGACAGTGACATCTTGGCTCAGATTTTTAGTGGTAGAAAAGTATAACTTCTGCATTGAAAAACCGGTACCGCGTGACAATCAATACCTTGATAGCAATGACAATGTAACTTTGTAAATAAAGCTTTGTGTTGATAATTTTTGTTATTATTTAGTTATACCAAATCGTCTGTCACTTTCTGGATGGCTGTCATACTTTCGGAATGATGTCACTGCCGGTAAATTTAAATGGAGTTATATTTATGGAAGTTGTTTTAACTGCTTTAGTTCTCAGCATCCGATTGGGTGTGAAATACCAATTTTGCTCAGAGGCCTCTTTATCAGACTTGAGGTTCTTTTACATGCCTAAATCGTTGACGCAGGACCAATGGCTTTACTTCCGTTCTGAAGTAAGTTATGCTAAGGATTTTTATGCTTGAAAAAATCCATTTTCCTCAGCTGAGTTTGTAAAGTTTTGACTAGGCATTGTTAAGTTAATTAATATATATAACTAAAATTGGTGAGAAATTACCTTGTGATTGACACGCTGCTGTTTCAGTACACACATTTGCACATGGTACACACAGATATCCATCTGCAGTGGCATGCTTCCAGATCATCTTTTCCAGTTTCTCTTCACTGATAATTTCATCACATTCACTTTCACTATCTTCACTGGAATTGCTGATGTTCCACATTCCACTGCTTCCTCTAAAATGCCTTCTTCTTTTCATGCATTTTCTATCACGCTTCTCGTATGTTGAATCTTTTCTCCATTTCTCACTAGTTACCTCATCTATTCCTTTCAACATTAGGCCCTGTACTTCACTGAACGTAAAGGTTTTATTATTTTGGCTAACGCAACATCAACTCATTTATCTCACCAGTAAGACATTTTCAAATCATAGTGTCACTTGTAGTTCCAGATTGAGAACAAGATATAAATGATAGCACAGTTATTGTAAATCCTTACGGAGTCACAAAACCAAATTTGTCACAGAATTAAATCAAACAATCAGATCAATACATACTTAAAAATATGTGAATAACATTTCTATTGAACCCATAGGTGTTGCAACGTCAGTGACGTGATGTCTCTGATGTTAATGCCCCTGCCAGCCCCACAAGCATTAGTCAGTGTCATTTCAGGCTAAAAAATGAGAAATTGGCTGCACCCAATTCAATATGGCTGCAAATGGCATAGGTAAATTTACAAAGAATCATGAGCTTTAAGTTATGTTAAGAAAATGTTTTCCGTCATCAAATAAGACTAACAAGTAAGTCTAAAAATTATGCCACAAAATGTTAAACTGCACTTGAAGATGCTGGATTTAAAAAATATGTGTCATAAGTTGAAAGGTTGAACTCAATTACCTTTATTGCTATTTTTTACTTTTTCTACCACGTACAATGTACATGGTTGGTAAAGAACACATAGCATTTCATAAAAAATGTTGACACTGAGATTTCACTAGAAATACATGTTTTTAGGATCCCTGTGCATTTTTACTTTCTCTACATGTAGTATGTACATAATATGTAGAGGAGGTATTACATTCCACCCAAAAATTTGATACCGAGATTTTACTGGAAATACACATTTTAGGGTCTCCTGTATCCAGAAAAAAGCATTATTAGAACGTGTGTGTGTGTGCATGCATGAAAGAGGAAGTCATTAAACACCGAACTTTATGATCAAAAGAATAAAAATACTGGAAGTGGTACACAGTTAATCATAATTACATATTGGTTATAAAATGAGTCAAATTTAGACTTGAATTGCTTCACTAAGTAATAAATTGCCTGGACATGTTTCGCAGGCGTATGTTGCTTACATCATCAACAGATTTCGACTAGCTGGCCTGTTGGTATTTTTTGTGGACTCCTCTCCTTAAGGGGCAACATATGCCTGCAAAACATGTCCAGGTAATTTATTACTTAGTGAAGCAATTCAATTGTAAATTCAAATCATTTTATAACCAAACTTATATTAAATCTCAGCATCTTCCAAGGATGTACACAAAGATTTTCAAGAAAATACCCTCACCCCCAACCACCCTTGGTAATGTTGCCAACTAAAGGTCTGTTGGCTGCATAACATCAGGCAGCCAACCTTTGCATTATTATGTTCTGCGTAATAGAGCATTAGTAGTTGGTATTGCAGAAAGCAGGGAAGGCAGTGTGGAAAGGGTGAAATGTGCCAGTAACAGTATGGGAAAGCAATGATCATGTTGGCATAATAACAGTAATGGCAGCACTTTCATAGTGTTGCGGGTAAACGTTGAAATAGGCAATGAATTACATTAGGGAGAAATTAGAACGGCAAAAATTGGCGCAAAGGCAGCAGGGAGTAAATATGCATATTATCATTTACTACCAATGCTGCTATATTTTTGTTAAAAAGAAACGAAGCAAAGTTTTTATTTGATAGTAGCTTTGATTATTAAATTTCTCTATTTAACCCAAAATATTACTTGATCAAATGTATCAAGAGCACTGCAGTTGCAGTGTTGTGATGACGGGTAGCCTCATTTTCTGATGAAATCACATAACCAACAATTGCAATAGGTAGGTGAACCTAAAACAGTATACTATCTGGGTACTGTCATTTCTCCTCCATTTTAAGATTCCAAGAAAGTTAATGTACATAGTTTATAACTTGTTGATTTTAAAGAATTCCAACAACAAAAATTTACTTTATATACGTAAAACAAGGATGTTCTTATTTATTTAAATGATGTGACAAAGGGATTGATATTTAACACATAAAAATGAATTTGATTTTCATTGTTATCTTGCGTCATTGACTCCATAACCGGGTACATTCACTTAGCATAGAATGGAGAAGAAAATTAGAGCAGTACTACGGCCATCTGGTGGCAAATAAATACATGTTTTTTTCTTTTCTTTTTATTTTTCCCCCTTTATTTTAAACGATAGGAGCAAGGGAAGGACAGTTAGTACATAAAAATGTATTTGCATTTCACTGTTGTGTTGCATCATTGTCTCTATAAACTGGTGTGTTACCATATCATTGAAAGGGGGAAAAAAACAGAGCACTGATACTGCCATTTAGCAACATATAACCATGCTACTACCACCATCTAGCAGCTGTTAACCTGTTACGTTCCCGTGGTACTGTCTGCTCCTTTCTACAGCGCTTTTTCATTTTCTAAAGTTGATATGGGTTTGTGGTGTTGTGCAGTAAACAGACCCTTAGTCAACATCACCCTACCCTTTATATGGAAAACATTTAGTAAATTTTGTTTTTTTCAGACATGACTAACCATTTGGATTAAAGCTCTTATATTTAAGATATTTATATGACAAAGTGTATATCTTGAATTTTCTGAGAATAGCCTCTGAAGACCTCTTCATTTTGGATGAGTTTGTTTTGAATTTTGCATAAACTGTAAGAGATAGACAAAAACTTACCAGAGAAAAAATGTAACATCTCCTTAAAACACACATATGCTGTCATATATGATTTTTTTTTTTTTTTCATGGAGTTGACCATTTTCGAGATATTCCTTGTTATTGGTCTCTGTTTTAAAATACTTAAACTTTTCTCATACGGGAACTTGCCAAATCCTGGCCATGCAAAGAAACCCATTTCAATCCCCTAATTACCACATTTTAAAACATCTGAGGCTGGTTAGCCAATTTCATATCTACTTGAACTAAGTAATAAGACTGTCTGCTAGTGTTTATCAATTAGCATGAAATAGAAGATTAAGCTTAGTAACAATAATTTGTCACAGAGATACAGAAAAGTCATGTGAATGAGGCACATCAAATTTTTCACTTTCCTTCTGCCCAGAGATTTTGATGCCTGCTTGATAACTTTGTCAGACAGAATGGTGAGATAGATTAGGTAAAGTCATACTGAAAAATTTAATACCAAAGCCGAGATTTGAAGCATGGATCTCCTGGTCTTAATGGTTGCTCTTAGCACTGAGCTACCATGGCAACATGCCAGCTAAGCATTAAACTCCCCAACCGACTCGCATGTTTCCCAGTTAACCACAAGATGATCACAAATTATTTTGAGAAGACCTACCACAATGCCATTTTACAATTATCACATTTCCATGTTTAATTGAAATCAATTTGAGTGTGCTTGCCATATTGAATACTGCATGGAAACACGGATTCAAATCGTATTGAATCTTGGTTCCGATCCTTTTAAAAAGTGGGATCTCAAACGCTGCTGTATTCAAATCTTCTTCTGCTATACTCGTTGCACGCGGTGGTCACTTGTTAATACTTTTTTATTCTAATTGCTCTGTGGTAGATTATAACGGAACCACTTTTATGGTTTCTATAGTTTGCAATGTATTCTCATCAAAACCTGCACATAATACACAGATAACAAATATATCTTTAACAGATTCATCAATGCAATTAAAAGTTGACCAACATAAATGGATGAATAAAATTATTCTTGAGCTTACATAATCAAAACAACCTCAATTCATATTGAATGTAACATGTAAAACATGGATCGCATTGAGATGGAATTGGACTCAAATTGATTACAGTTCCCCATGGAAACGTGGTAATTGTTGTAAGTATTTTATATCCTGGGCTTCATAGTTTAATAGAGAGATTGTTATACTGCTTTTCTCATTTATAACATGCTACAATTTCAATGCCTCTCATAGGCATCTCCACTTTAAAACTTCTACTGTTATGAATATAAATATGAAACCAAGCAAAAATGAACAAGAGAAATACTAGAACAAGCTATATCGAAGGGAACTGCAAAGCCATTGCTAGAATAAAAGAAACTAAAGTGATGGAACTGAGGCGTAATGTCAATGGATGTGTGTGACATACCCTAGCAGTTTACCTTAATTTACAGTTTTCTACTGCATTAATCTTAATCTTGTTTAGAAATAATGGTTCTTCTATGAAATGCTGTTCTGCGTATCTCGTCATGGAACACCTAATAACTTAAATATTGCAGAATGCTGCAAAATCATAAAACAACTAATGAATTTAAATAAAAGAGTAATACTTCAATTGATACCAGCACATTGCAGAATACAGGGTAATGAAACAGCTGACTTTCTAGCCAAGAAAGGTAGTAAAATTACATCAAATTCATCTGATCCAATAAGTTATCATTCTATCAACATATAATAACAAAATAAAGAAGATCATGTATTACAAACAAAAGGAAAACCATGGGAAAATTTATGTAATAACATGACCAGAATCCTTACATTACCAAGAAAATGCTTTGTAGCAACTTTTAGACTCCTAATAGGCCATGACTCTCAATAAACATTTATTCAGGATTGGTATAGTGAGATCTCCTTTCTGTATACCTGTGCTGCCCAACCTTTAATCAACATGATAATATGACATAAAAATACTGGAATGCAAGAGAGTGAATGGCTTCACTGCCAACTGCTCAACATTAGATACCAACCAACCATTTTGCATATCCCAAATGCACCAAATACATCAACAAACTGAGGGTGAGAGAAGTTTTTGTTTTAATGTAAAAGAAAATGTAGGGTGGCGCATGAAAAAGCAGCCCCTAGTACAGACTGCTCACTTGCCAGTTATGCCAATTGTTGCCCATCATGAGCAGATACAGCAACAAATAGATAATAATTACCTGAATAGGAACATCACATGACTTTCTTTACATCTCTGCAATAAATGATTGTTAAAAAGCTTATTCTTCTATTTACTTTAAGCTAATCTAGAATAAAATTAACAGAAATGGTCTTATTACTTGGTTCCTTGTAAATAGAAGGGAAATGAGAGAGTACCATAGGTTAAAGCAACAGTCAAATCTTTTAAAAGCTGGTTGCTATGTGATTGAAATTCCTTTGTTTCTATTGCCAGAAGTTGACAAATTCCTGTGTGAGAAAAAAGTATAAGTATTTTAAAACTGAAACCAATAACGTGAATATCTCAAAAAAGGTGAACTCAATGAAAAAAATTTGTATAACATAAATTGTCTGTTTTAATGAGCTCTATATTTTTTGTTACGTAAGTTTTTGTCTATCTCTTATGGTTTACCAGTTATCCACGCTCGCACCATAGCCATTATGCTAAACATGCCTTACAGTCTGATCAGTAGCATGCGTACAACCTAGGCATTTTTATTCATAGACCCTAGGTTTCCTCTCGGAAATTTTGTCTATAAACCATCTATTACTAGTAAAATTTGTGCAGTATTATTCATTTACATCCTGTATATTCAGGTGATCACAATCACACTATATAAAGTAAGAGTATTATGAAATTTAAATTTTTATGCATTTTAATTTTATCTTTTTTTATGTAATTGCTGCTTTACATGGACATAATTTTGAAAATGATGTTTTTCTAAAAAAAATGGCTCTAACAGTTTTGATTAAAATACCATTTATTAAAGTTATTTACATCACAAATAAATTACATATTTTGAATTTTCTGGGAATAGCCTCTGAAGATGTCTTCATTCTGGTTGAATTTTGCATCATTGGTAAACCGTAAGAGATAGGTACATCAAAACTTACTACACAAAAAGTGTAGTTCTCATTAAAACACAGAATTTATGTTACATATTTATTTTGTAAATTTAACCATTTCTGAGATATTCCTTGTTAGTGGTTTCAATTTTAAGCTGTATAATTTTTTCTCAAATAGGGAGGTCATCTTTCGCTTTATTTCTTTTGTTCTACCACTCGCCTTGCAAAGTGAAGTAAATTTCAATTATTTGACATAGTGACCAGCTTTAAGATTTGATTATCGCTTTAGCCTATGTATTGCCTTATTTCCCTTCACCTATTATACAAGCATTTCTGGTAATGTTTATCTCGACGTAGATCAAGGAATAATCTTTTGTAGAGAAGGTCATATGAATGGAACACATCAGATTTTTACTTTCTCAACAAGTACAAGGTACAAAGGTAAAGAAGTTATTGCACTCCCCAAAAATTTGATACCAAGATATCTCTGGAAATACATGATTTAGGTCTCCTATATACAAAAAAGCATTTTTAGAAAAGGGTCTCTGTGTGTGCGAGTGCAGTATCTCCTAAGAATTCTACATAAAGGTTTTCAAGAAAATCCCTTCACATGGAAAATTTTTACTTTATCAAAAATGGCTCCTAACAATTTTGATTAAAATATTGTATATTAAGGATATTTACTGACCAATAAAATGTATGTTTTGAAATTTCTGGGAATAACTTCTGAAGACACCTTTATTCTGGATGAATTTTTCTGAATTTTGCATAACTGGTAAACCATAAGAGATACACAAAAAATTATAGATCTCTTTAAAACATATAATTTATGTCATCTACATTTTTTTGGTAGAGCTGACTGTTTCTGAGATATTCCTTGTTAACAAAGAAATCTGAATCGCATGACAACCAGCTTTTAAAAGATTTGACTATTGCTTTAGGCTGTAGTATTCCTTATTTCCTTTCTACTTACAAGGAAGCAAATAATAAAGCAAATTCTGCTGATTTTATGTTGATTAGCATAAAGTAAATAGAAGAATAAGCTTTTGAAGAATAATTTGTTGCAGAGATGTAGAGAAAGTCATGTGAATGGAACACATCAAATCAAATTGATTCACTGAAGATTTCATTACAGATATATTGGCTTCTTCAAATATAAAAACTGAAAATGACAAAATACTGTTTGAAATTACATTCTTTGAAAAGTTTAACTCAATTAAGAAATAAATTAACAAGCTATAGTTACTATTTACAACAAGTTACTGTTGAAATACGATACATTATTGGAAAATGTGTTATTTACACCATTACACATCCTAAATGAATTATAAACAATAACCAGTTTAATATAAAAAGATTTCTTGAAGTGAATGTAATCTGTAGTCTTCTTCTCCATAGTTGGTAGTGCATTCTTCTTCCTGTTTATTTATTCATCGTGGCAGCTATCAGACATGTAACAGACTGCATAAAAGTAATGTATTAGTAGTGTAAGTGGTTATTAAGCGGTACAGATTATGCAATTCACTTAATTTCAAATCTTGCCTATTCCTTGGTCCTTAGATTCAAACACTGAGTAGGACTCATAATTAAGTAAGAATTTATGAAGCTCATTTTTTAATTGTGTTATGCAACTTTTGTTTTTCAAATATATAGGAAGATGATTGTAGAGTTTTATTCGAGTATGTTTACATGATTTCTCAAAGGGCTGGTGTCATGAAAGCTCACATGCAGAGTATTGTTATTTCTAGTATTATATAAATGTATCTCAGCATTACTTGACAAACATGTTTCTTAACATGAACTAGTAGTTCTTTTATGTATAAACATGGCTGTGCTAGACATCACACTTATCATCATCTCTTATAACACCTCGCTACTGCCAATTATACAGAGTGATCCAAAACTTGCAAACTAATTGGTGGAAATCTCTCATTTTTTGTGAAAGTGTAGCTTAAAGTCCAACTTACAGATATCACCGTAGGTGTTCGAAATGGTCACCATTAACATCCATTCAGACAATGCCGCCAAAACTGCAGCACAGACTACCAACTGCAACGTGTTCCAGCACATGAATGTGCGATACATTCTCGTAGATTATCCAATGTTCGTGGCTTTTGTCCAAATTCTTTAGTGTTCCCCATAGGTAAATATCCAGAGGCCTAAGTCTGGGGAACATGGTGAAGGGGTGTTGGGCAGTATTGACTGTGATTGGCTATTACCACATAGTTTACAGTGACATGACTGTCATCCGCTGTATCAAAGGACAAGTTATAATCAAAACCTGCTCTCTTTGCTGGTTACTTCTACATCAAAATCTTATCCAGGGTTTTGTTAAACAAGTCTGTTTTCACAGAAGAATTGCTGAATAAACTTGTTGCTAACACAGATTACCTAAACCTTTTAGTGCCAGTCCAGATAACAGAATACTGTCTGAAAATGCCAAGCAGAGTAGGGTTTTAAATTATTACTGATAAAATGAGTACCAATAGGCACAGGGAGCTGAATTTTTTCTTTTATTTATAGTAAACCCATTTGTCTATTGTATAATACATATTATGTGGATGAGAAATCTCTGCAACCATTTTAAAACATTAAAAACATGAGAAAATTTTGAAAATGAAATAAAAAATACCAAAATAATCAATAACTAGGCATACAAAACCTTATTATGCAAAAAGTTCAGATTAATCAAATGAAAGTATAGATATTTCTTTATCAAAACAGCAATCTGTTTCGGTCTGGTGTTTTGTTTTTCAAAATACAAAAAATGAATTTATTCAACCTGCATCTGAAAAAGTCACCAAAAACATACACATTGGCGTAATAGTGCTAATAATGAAAATGGCATAAAGCAATAGGATACAAATGTAACATAGATTACTGTACAATTTAGCATTTGTGTTATTACATGGCTGAATGGATGATTGATGCATTGTACACTTCCGTAAATCCATTTTGATACGTACACCAATTATTTGCAGATGTACAAGAGTTAAAGTAACAAAACCTGTATGGAACTGCTGCATACAGTAGAACTTCAGTAATCCAGTCTAATTGGGGCTCCAGCTTGTCCAAATTAATGAAAGTGTGGATTAAACAAAATAACCTATGAAATGAGCCAAGGCACGTAGTTAAACACACTGTTCATTAAAAAGAACGTGTATTTTAAATTTAAGAAATACAAAAGTTATTTAGCATACAAGATATCACCATTGCCAGTACAGAATTAGAACATGGCAATCACGGCACACTGGCATTGATCACATTTGACATGCTCAATGGTTTGAAGAAACTGCTGATGTTTTGCTGTCCTCATTTGACACTAATTCCTGTAACAATTAACTTGCGTAGATGTCTCAAATGTTTGTAATATGGAGATATTATATTTTCATCATTATCTTGAACCTTGGGAAGGTCAGCAACCTGCCACTAGCTGCAGCACAAACAGGTGACCAACCGACTGAGACTGATGGAAGGCAGTGCGAGTGAAGCGTGTCACATATATTATAGAGCTATTTGGATTAAGTGAAGTCCAGATTAATGAGGTTCCACTGTATCTTAGTTATGTCCTGAATAAGTCATTGGTATGATTTTTTGTCTGCGCAATATCATTGGAACTGCAAACAGCATATGCTATTTCTCCTGTTTCTGCCAGAGGCAGTTTCTCATAGCATCAGATGCAACTTGTATGTGGTGTGAAACTTTTATTTTTTTGCCACCGACAAGCTAAAATACAGGCAATATGCAGTTTTGGTTTATTGAGTTGTGTAATTAATAAGGATAGCATTTTGGGGACCGATAGCGGGACAGAATCAAAGTTAGCGCAGCATGGTATACAGTTGTGATGTGTTGACAATGCAGTGTGTACTAATAGAAGGAAAAAATGTAAATGGCGCGTTATTAATGGATGCTCTTTAACTGCTGTGGTTCTCAGCATCCCATTCTAAATTGGGAAGACCGCTTAATTTTGCTCAGAGGTCTCTCCATCAGGCTTGAGGTTCTTTTATGTGCTGTAAATCTATGACACAGGACCAACGGCTTTACTTCCGTTCAGAAGGAAGCCATACTATGGATTTTTACACCCGAAAAAATCCATTGTTCTCCGCCAGGTTTGAACCCACGACCTTGGGTGTATGAAGTTAGCATGGTAACCATTACACCACAGAGGGCGACTAAATAATAGAAGGAAAATGGAGCAGTGGTAGACTGTGATGTTTTCAATAGCAGTGGAAGGCGATTGAGGTAAACATAATACCACTGATTTACAGAAACTAACAATTTTAATATTTACATACATTCAATTGCAACAGGTCATCAGCATCATTATCAACCTCACTTTCTCTCAAAATACATAGATTACAATGCACAACAACACATATTCATAACATCTCAATTGTGAATTGTCTCCGATTGGCACGTTAACAGGCTTTATAATGTGAAAAACTGTGCTCCAGATCACAAGATGTGAGTGTAGCAAAACGGAAATAGGACACATCGTTGACTGTTGGATAAAATACTCCATCAGCAATTATTTCCATAGCAACACCTTGTAGCTCATTTCATATTTCACCATTATTGAAAATCTGACATTGTTTCCAAACACTGTCTTAATTTTCTTTTACACACAGTCTAAAACAGATGTCACGGGTCTCGGATTAATTGCTTGCATGAGTTCATCGACAACTTTCAGGGCTTGAGGCATTTCAAATATGTGTTACTGTTGTAGATATATCTGCAAAGTCATTCTGTATAAATTGCAAATGTTTATGCAATCCATTTGAAAGAAGAGATTTTAAAATCTTGATTGACGAGCATGCACTATCATCAAAGGCTTTAATTATCTGTGAAACAGTATAGTATACTGCTATGTTGCGTTACTACAGGTTTACATGCAGTCGCCAATACAAGTATCCACATGTGTCCTGCTATCGGTACCCAAGATGCTATCCCTTGTAATTACTATGACAACATGTAATGAAACATGTTATTCCTTTCTCTAGCCCCATATGTACAATGTACATAGGGATAGAGAAGTATTCGATGTCGAGATTTCACCAGAATACATGTTTTAGGACCCCCTGAATCCAAAAAAAAACATTTTCAGAAACAGGTCCGTGTGTGTGTGTGTCTGTGGACAGCATAACTCAAAAACTAAAAAATGGTTAAATACCAAAGTTGGTATTTAAGTTTGGTCTCTTCCAAAGATTCGACACAAAGATTTTCAAGAAAATCTCCCCACCCTTAACTACCCTTTACATGGAAAAATTTTAGAAAATTTTGTTTTTCTTAAAAATGACTAATAATTTTTATTAAAATCCCACATATTAAAGCCATTTCTATCACAAAATGTGTATATTGAATTTTCTGGGAATAGCTTCTAAAGACCTGTTTATTCTGGATGAATTTTGCTTAATTTGGCTTAACTGGTAAACCGTAAGAGATAGACAAAAACTTACATTACAAAAAATGTAGATCTGGTTAAAATACACAAGTTATGTCATATTTATTTTCTTTGTGGAGCTTACCGTTTTATAGGTATTCCTTGTTATTAGTTTCAGTTGTGAAGTACTTACACTTTCTCAGACAGGAAGTGTCCGTTTTTCTTTTGTTCTACTCCTGGCCAAGCAAGGAAGCGATTTGCAATGACAATCGCATAATGACATCCTTTTAAAACATTTGATTATGACTTTAGCATAGTGCATTCCCTTAGTTCCATTCTACTTATAAGGAACTAAGTAATAAAATTCTGCTAATGTTTATCTTGATTAGCATAGTGTTGAAAGAAGAATTATCATTCATAAGAAGTTTGTAGAGTAGCTAT
The DNA here is from genome assembly GCA_030762935.1 of Hymenopus coronatus. Lineage (NCBI taxonomy): Eukaryota > Metazoa > Arthropoda > Insecta > Mantodea > Hymenopodidae > Hymenopus > Hymenopus coronatus. The sequence goes on from CM060892.1 coordinate 8,282,591, forward strand.
AGAAAGTCATGTGAGTGTAACACATCAGATTTTTATTTATGTAACTGTTTTTATGTTATGTTTGCAGTTTGAGGAGATGATGGACAGACTGGAGAAGGGAAGTGGTCAGACCGTTGTTACTCTCCAGGAAGCCAAGTCTTTACTGAAGGAGGACGACGATCTTATCATTGCCGTGTACGACTACTGGCTGAACAAGAGGCTTAAAACTGTAAGTAGCATTTACTATGTGAATACTAACATTAAAAAAGTTACCGTAAAGCAATTTACACAACATTTTCTTCAAAATAGTTTCCATCACAGTGACCCACTTCTGCCACTGCGTGTAAAGAGATAGGAAGTCATTTTCAGATACCTGTCATAGTGTCCTTGTCCGTATACAGTAATTTCTTCTTGACTGAAACGTTTATGCCACTCATACACCTGAGTTGTCTTCATTGCTGCTTCACAATAAGCTTCTTCCATCATTCTCAGTGTCTCTTGAGGGACATTTGTTTAACAAAACATATCCGTTTGTTCGAACATGCTGTGTTGCCAACATTATGAAATGCAATAAATGAACATGTACACACAACAAAACTAGTTGCCAAGCAAAGACAATAATCATTATCGGCATGAAAATTTAAATGATGTTACCAACACGTAAAAATAAAATATCCTTTACTTTTGTATAAATTAAAGAGAAAATAAACTATTCTGGGAACTTTTAGAATCTAGGGTTATTTTAGTGTATTATCTCAAGGTTTTATAGTCCTATTAATTTTCCATGTCTTTTTATGGATTTGAAATAAAAATTGGAATGCTCAAATTTGAAATTGTGTAAGAGATGCCTGACATGCATTAAAAATCTCTTGGTTTGCCCATGGCTCTTTCTATGGTAACATATAAAACAGTTAAACTTTATTCTCCTTAATCCAATGAAAATTCTCATAATCCCTCTAGATCTGTTAACAGTTAACTTGTTGCATACCTGACGATCTTCACAGTAATCTTTACCATTTCCCCCATGCTTCACCACTGCCACATCTGCGAAATTTTAAACTTTTTTTACTGCATGCTATTTAGAAAGTATATAATGCAAATGCAAGGGTGTCTCCAGTTTTCAATATTGATAACATTTTGGAAAAAAAAAAATGTTTTGTATTCTGATAAATATGGTAATATTGAATTGAATTTATTTCGCTACCAACGTACATAACTATAGTTACTATACAGCTATACATACACCAGCTCTTCCTTTCTGGTAAACAACCGCTGTACTTACATTTGAGTTGCAAATATAAGTAAACATTGTGGTTATTAACCTATCATACACCAGGTTCACTGTCTTCCTAATTATTAACTCCCTTATATTTAAATATTCCAATTTTCCTGATAGGCATCCTTCCAATTTATGCATTTAAGATTTTGGAATTCTTCTTTAATATTTCTCTTTAGTCTTTCTTAATAATTCCCCCAACTTTCTAATCTCATCTGTATGCTTATATTTTCTAATTCTCATTTTAATTATCTCTCTTGGTAACTGTGATTACATAGCTGATACCCATTGGTCCCTCCATAATTTTGTCTCTTCAAAATCTAAAATAAAATGGTCATTTTCCATTCTCCAACTTCTGTGGATTCAGTTTGCCTTAGTTTCATTGCTCCAGTTGTACACCATGGCCACCCTTCCCTCTCCAATTAATTACATACTTCAATATCTTTTTCCCTCCCTCAATCTTTTTTAATTTTCCTATGTAATACCAAGGATCTCTTAACCCTAATACTGCTAAAAATATTTTGTGTATTGATGTTCTCTATTCTCTTTCCTAAACCCTCTCTCCATAAGTTTTGTGTAATATTTTGTAATGATAAAGACCAATTATCCAGCATTAATACTTTCTCTTGCATAATCATACATTATTTAACTATACTTTGATCTTCTAATAATCTAACCCAATGCCAAAACTTTGGCAATCTTTCAGTTATTAGATATTTACTTGCTGTTCTACCTAGTTCCAACAGTGCAACTGGTAAGCCCATAATTAACCAGCAGAAGCTTCTATGTATTAAATCCACTCCTTGCCACCCTTCATCACAACCCCAAACCTCTATCCCTATAACACTTTTGCTGTATAAACTTCCTCTAACCACTTGATTTGCATTCCTGGTGTTTTAAATAAACATGCTCTTATCCCCTTCATGGCAATTTTACTCTTAGCTAAAACTGCTTTCTTTTGATCATGCCACCTTACATTACTGCTTAGCGGAACCCCTAAATACTCCATTTTTCTTGTTATGCTATTTCCTGACCTAAATATTGTAATATTGTATTGCCATTTGTGCAGTATTTATATGAAATTTTATAATGTTTGTGTGAAAGTTGTTTTGGTGATTTTGTATGTCATCTTCTTGTTGAATATGTGTGTTTGTGTAATATGTGAGTGTTTCTAATGCATATGTAATGTTTACAGCAACATCCACTGATTCCCACGGTAAAGACGGAACATCGACTGGGATCGGCAGCAAACAACCCTTACCTTGCTTTTCGACGCCGTACTGAGAAAATGCAGACTCGTAAAAATCGAAAGAATGATGAAGCTTCTTACGAGAAGATGCTGAAGCTGCGGAGAGACTTGAGCAGGGCAGTCACTCTCCTGGAACTCGTAAAACGTAGGGAGAAGACCAAACGTGAACATCTTCACCTTACCATTGAAATCTACGAGAAAAGGTACCTGACATTGCTGCAGCTTTCATTATTATCAAGAAGTAATCCATTTTATTACCATATTAGTAATACACCATTACCAATATAGTAATAAAATTGCCTAATAGTTTGTATAACCATGTGAATATTACCCAGTTACAATAATTAGTGAGAAATTACCTTATGATTGACATTCCTGCCGACACATGGCTATCTAGGTATGCTGTTGCCCTACTTACTCGCTGTCCTTATGCAGCGCCACATGTTCCACTGCTTCTTTCCACGCATTTTCTATCACACTTCTCATATGTTGAATTACTTTTTCCTATTTCTCACCAGTTACTTCATCTGTTCCTTTCAACATTGGGTCCTGTACTTGACTAAATGTAAAAGTTCTATTATTTTGGCTAACGTAACTTGAACTCGTTTACCATTCACAATGTCACTTGCGATAATTCTAGGATGAGAACAAGAGCGATGTCCGCAATATATAAAAGGTAGTAAAGATTATAAATATAAGTCCTTACGGAATCACTGTGTACAACACAGTCAAGCTTTTCACAGAATGAAATCAAACAAACAGAAAAGTTGTGCATGAGAACATGCGGGTAAATTTCCACTAGGTGTTGCAATGCCAATGACTTGTCTCTCTGTAGGTTATGTATTCTTACACTATGATTGGTAGCAACCTGACGAGCCCCTTCAGAGACGACACACCCCACAAGTGTCAATCACAAGGAAATTTATCACCGACCTTAGTATTTACGGTATGTAAGTCGCCTGTAAGTTAGGACGAGGTAAAAAACACAGATCAGTTGGAGGATTGGATGTCATACTGGCATGTTGTCACAGCAGCTCAATGGTTAGAGCAAATGCAGGAGAGGCTCGCAAAACTGTCTGTGGCATTGAAGTTTACAGTAATTCATTATTTGTGAAATTTATAATTTCTTAAATTTAAGAGAAAGTTGAAGCTGGAATAGAAACACACACACCACTTGCGATTTTGTGTATCTGACCAGTTTTGAGAGCTAACCTCGGAAGAGACCAACTGGTTCCTATGTTGGCGTCTGTTGTATGATTGGTTTGTGATGACAAATAGTGCTAGAGTAATATACTTCCATAGCTATTCAGCAGTGACAATTCAAAATTCATGGCACAGAGCAAATTTTTTTTTTTTTTAACCTCTGCATCTTCATTAAACTCATATGTATTAACTTGTGGGCAGGGATAATACATTATGCTGAAACATTTACATGCCACATGTGTTAGGAAGCATTAGCTATAAGATTGCTTTGATGAATTATGGATTTGAATTTATTACCCAAATTTTACTTTGGACTCCCTTCTGGTTATCAGTGTGGTCTCTTAAGGGACTAGAATGGTCTCTGAACACTCTTCCTGGTCGTATCATTCTCTTCTTTGGGTGTAAAATTCATTTATATCTTGCAATATCAAAGAGTCGCATCAGCTCCATCTTGTTTCTCTAATTCTGCTCTGCCTTAATATAAAATAACAATGGCGTTTAGTTAAAGAGTAAAAACATAGCATGACATTCAAACTTCACTCGTTAAAATAAGTAACTTCAGATATGTTTCGGCGGCTGTTGCCACCATCTTCAATGGAGATTTGCTGATGGACATGTGGTAGCGGCCTTGAGAGATCTCTCTTCTGGGGAGATGAATTTTGAGATGAGACCATTTGTTTATGGTATATAAAATGTGTGACTTTGTTTTTATTTTTTAAATTAATAGATTTTCTCCAAACTGTTAATCCTATTGGATTCTACATTGATTTTAATAACTTGAGTTCACTGTGAAAATTATGGTTTTGAGTTCAAAAATGGTGTGTATCTACTATTTATGCTTTAAATATCTCATGTGTTCTTTGAAACATTGTCCTATGTTTCTTTTGTTTTCCCTATGCTACTGTGTCAAGAAAGTTCTGGGAATTTGCCAATAAAACACAAAAAATGCATATTCACCCAATTTTATTTTATCGCCTTCAAAGTAGGCCCCTTCTGAAATTACACATGTATGCCAACGAATAATCCAATCATCAAAACATTTTTTGTAGGCACTTTTAGGAATCGATGTCAATTGTCGCCGCAAATTTTCCTTTATCTCTTATATCGACTGAAAAGTGGTAACTTGAGTGATGGAATGAGAAAGAAATCAGCAGGGGCCAGATCAGGTGAATACGGTGGTTGTTCGATGAGATTTGTTGAGTTTTTGGCCAGAAATTCGTTCACAATAATAGCCTTGTGAGCTGGTGCATTATCGTGGTGCAGAATCCATGAGTTGTCGTTCCACAAATCTGGCCTTTTTCGCTATAGTTGTTCTCTCAAACGCCGCATAATGCTCAGATAAATATTCTTTATTTACCATCTGACCTTCTGGCTAGAACTCTGAGTGCACGACACTGTGATAATTGAAAAAAGCTGTCAACATGACCTTCTGTTTTGATCGAGTTTGACGTGCCCTTTTAGGTTTCGGTTCAGTTGGAAGGCGCCATTCGGAAGCTTGTTGACTGGTTTGAGTGTCAAACTCATAAACCCACATCTCATCACCAGTTACAATGCGTTTCATGAATGTGGGGTCAGAACTGGCTCGTTCTAGCATACCTTCAGCAATCCTTACGCGATTGAGCTTTTGTAGAAAATTCAAGTCTTTCGGAACTAACCGAGCTGCAACGTATGTCATACCCAAACAATCGTTTAAAATGGTACGAATCGATTTGTGAGACACAGAAAGTTCAGCAGCAAACTCTCTCAGACCTAAATAACAATTTTCAGACACCATTTTCTTCACTTTAACGATGTTCAATTCAGTTGAAACTGTTTATGGCCGACCTGAGCGAGGCAAATCTTTCACCACATCTTGACCACTTTTGAATCCACTGTACCACTCATATGCATGTGTTTTTGATAAAGTTGATTCACGGTAAGCCCTCTGTAACATTTTCAGCTATTCGGCACGCGAAATACCATTTGCAATGCAAAATTTGAAACAGATTTTTTGTTCAATATTTGTATCCATCGCAAATCACCTTTGAGATGAACTAAAAAAATGGCGTACTGTAAACAAACTAGATGACAGATGACGATCAAACTCCGCATGGGTATAGAGGAAAGTTGTACCAACTTAGCGACAACAATAATTTTGCATCCCCTTTTAAACAGGATTTTTAAATGATCAATTCCTGGTACTTTTTGACAGAATGTATACCCTTTTCACATTCCTTGCACCTGATTGCATATATCCCTGATTGTTTCAATGACGGGGATATTGTCTTTTGTGTTTGTGTGGAGGAGGTTTCTTAAACTGTCTCAAAATTCATCTACCCAAAAGAGAGACCTCTACAGGCACTACATCGAGTTCATCAGTAAATCTCCATTGAAGATGGTGGCAACAGCCGCCGAAACATGTATGAAGTAGTTATTTCAGTGAGTGTAGTTCTGTGTTTTACTTTTAATTGATTAATTGCTTCACTGTGCATTCTCATCAGTGTTTAAACCACTCTTATCAGTGTTAGAACTGGTCACAATTTAGACACTGTTCTGCGCTAAACATTTTTTGCAATGAGTTAATCAATGTTTAGAGCTAAAATTTTTCTAAACATTTTTGCAGCAGTTTTAACTTCTTTTGCATTCCTGGGGCTAGGAAAGTTTTCCAACAATTGTGAACATACTCATTAAAATACGTTTATTTCAACTTCGTCATTTTTTTTCTGATTACTGTTCCCGATTGTCGTGAACCTGCTATAAGAAAAAGACATACGATATTCATATTCTAAATTTCTTAATATATTTCATATATGTATTATTTTATTCAGTGGAGGGAAGAAAGAAATACTCTCAAGATAATCCAAAATGCAAGAAGACACTCCTTTCTTTGTGAAACTAATTAGAGATTCAGCATGAATGAAGAAGTGTATTTATTGAAATACCGGTTTGCATACATTAGACTTCATCAATCGCACGGGTCCACATACCGTATATGCTTTTGTAATACACAAAACAGTAAGCAATATTAAAAAACAAAGAATTAAAAGAGTAAACACGAAAATAAAAGGACAAAGATATTCAAATATAGCAATTTAAATTTACAACACAGAATAAACTGTATTCCGATGTAGCAATGCACCCTATTATAATAGGCAAATGCACTTAAGAGAAAATTATTATGATGTATTGTGATTCATTATTAACCACATTGATTTGCTTTATTTCAGGTACCAGGCAGGTGATTTCTCAGGTCAGCTACTGGCAGAAGTCTCAGCTTTGAAGACTCCTCGCCCAGCATTTGCTCCACTTTTCACCAACCAGTTCGGAATCAATCACCAAAATTGGGTCAGCAAAGTGTCTGGCAAGGTATACGCTATCCATTTTTAAATACCAAAGTCCTTGAAATGCCATTCCACTAAGAGTGCATGATCCGGGTTGAATGGCAGTTTGTTCATCATAAAATGAATTGGTGTTAATTCTTTGTAGTGAATTGGTAAAAGTCTGTTTGAGTCAATATTACACATTATTTTGTTTCATTAATGAACTTTCATTACTTTCTCTATGTTTACTATGTACATAGTGTATAGAGAAGGTATTGTATTAAGCCCAAAAATTTGATACCGAGATTTCATTGGAAACACACGTTTGAGCACCCAACCTGATTTAAAAAAATAAAAAAACAGTTGTAGAAAAAGATTGGTGTGAGTGTGTAGGGAGCAGCATAGCTCAAAAACATAGAAGTCTGTTAAATACCCAACCTTATTATAATTAACTAACATTGATTCGACATAAACCCTCTTATGCTTCACAAACCTTGTTTTCCTTTTGTTTCACCTTCATTGAAGGCATCCTCAGCTATGGCCGACTTTCTCTCCATCTCTGTAACAAATTATTTTTAAAAAGCTTATTCTTCTAAAAGAATGTAAATGGCATGTTATTTATGGACGCTCTTTAACTACTATGGTTCTCAGCGTCCCATTCTAAATTTTATGTGAAAGACCGCTTAATTTTGCTCAGAGGCCTCTATCAGGCTTGAGGTTCTTTTACGTGCCGTAAATCTATGACATGGGACCAACGGCTTTACTTCCCTTCTGAAGGAAGCCATGCTAAGGGTTTTTACACCCAAAAAAAGCCATCGTCCTCCGCCAGGTTTGAATTATTCTTCTATCCACTTCATGCTAATCGAGATAAACATTAGCAGCAATAGTCTTATTGCTTAGTTCCTTATAGCTAGAAGGGGAATAAGGGAATACACTAGGTTAAATCGACAGTTAAATGTTTTAAAATGTGGTTGTAGTGGGATTGAAATCCATTTCTTTGCCTGGCTAGCAGTTGACAAGTTCCTGTATGAGAAAAGTGGTAAGTACTTTAAAACTGAAACCAATAACAATGATTATCTCAAAAGTGGCCAACTCCAGGGAAAAAAATATATATGACATAAATTTGTTGTGTTTTAACAGCTCTACATTTTTTGTGTAGTAAGTTTTTCTCTTACAGTTTACTAGATGTAAAATTCAAAAAATTTCATTCAGAATAAAGTGGTTTTTAGAGCTTATTCTCAGAAAAGTCAAGATTTACATTTTATTTGTCATTTAAATATCTTAAATATGAGATTTTAATCAAAATAGTTAATAGCCATTTTTAAGAAAATAAAAATGTTCAAAGTTTTTCCATGTAAAGCATAGTTGGGGGTGGGGGGATTTCCTTGAAAATCTATTGTGTCGCATCCTTGGAGGATACTTAAATTGAATATCAAGTTTGGTGTTTAACAGAATTTTGTTTATGAGTTATGCTATGCGCGTGTCTGCTTTGTGGAGCAGCATTGTGAGTGCGGCATGTGCTGCTAGAGTGCACTGCTCTAGTGGCACAGCTGTTAGCCTCCCTCACAGAGGTGCTTGCCGACATCCACAATGTGGTAGACACAGTTTTTACCTTTTTATCAAAACTGACGTTCCCATTAGGCATTTCATTTTAGTTTTTCTCCCACTGTTGTTCTTGGAACGTTAGTTATGGGTTTGCCTGTTTTATCTCTTTTAACCGGCAGACTTTGTTTTAACTTTCATTTTGGTATCATTTTTGTTCCTTTTTACACATGTTTTAGTTTCATCATGGGCTTTTGCTCCCGTCATTTTCAGCTGGTTTAATAACTTACTTTAATTTATATAGGTTTTAACCTCTGCTTGTGTTTGCTGTGTTTTTTTTTTAATCGGGCACTAATGACCCTAGCAGTTAAGCGCTTGTCAACACCATTCATCACACACAAAAACCTTTTTCTAAAAATGCTTTATTTGGATTCAGGGGGCCCCAAAGCATGTATTTCCGATGAAATTTCGGTATCAAATTTTTGGGTGCAATACATTATCTTCTCTATACACTATGTACGTACTATGTGTAGAGAAAGTAAAAATTAAAATAAAATCTTTTCCGTTATGTTAGTTCTGTTGTTCTAATAAGCATTTTTGTGTTCACTTCTTAAAATGTGTTAACATTTTTGAGTAGCCCAATAGTGGTGTTGGAATGCCTTTTTAATGCCTGCACATTTGTTGCATCTAGGATGATGGTGTTCCTAGAAAAGAAAAACGTCAGTATAAGAAACGGAAACACAAAGTCGGAACAGTTGGTGGACCCCATGGACATGGCAGGGTGTCTGGTAGTGGAGGGGCAGACCTCATGGGCTACAACCTTGCTCCTGGAGGAGAGTTGCTCAGCTCGGAAGATGAAGGTGATGCCCTGCATGGCCAGTCAGTGCAATCTGAGGAAGAAGAGCCTGATGCAAACGAAGGGCCCTTTGCCTTCCGAAGAAAGAAGCATTGTAGCTATCACGCAGTGAGTATTCATTTGTTTCACGTTTACAAATAATGTTCTGAGAAGACATTTAACCCGAATAGCAAAATCCTGTCTGAAAAGATCCAAGCAATTTTAGAGAAGAATGCAGGGTTTTAAATTATTAATAATAAAATGAGTACCAAATGACATGGAGAGCTGAATCCTTTTTTAATGTTTAGTAAACTCTTTTGTCTGCTGTATAATATGTATTATATAAATGGGAAGTGTCTCCAATGTTTTTAGTAAATTAAAAACAAAGGAAAAATTTGAAAATAAAATTAAACATCCCAAATAATCAATAATTTGGCATACAAAATTACAACACAGAAAGTTCAGGCTAATTAAATGAAGGTAGAGATATTTCTTTACTAAAACAGCATCCTGTTTGATCTGATGTTTTATTTTTTAAAATACAAGAAAATGAATTCACGCAACCTAAAAAAAAAAAAAAAAAAAAAAAAAAAAAAAAAATCACCAAAAACACACAAACATTAGCATGATACCACTATTAATGAAAATAGCATAAAGCAGTAGGATACAATGTGACATAGATTACTGTACAATTTAGTATTTGTGTAGCTGAATGGTTGATTCACATTCTGTTCGTTGTCTGGTTACACGTCCGCAAATCCATTTTGATAAATACACTGACTATTTGTGTGCATACGAGGACTGTTATCAAATGCATTTTTAACATTGAAGCTAGAATATATACTTTCCTCTCTTCCATTGACGTCAGAAACTCTTTCCTCAAGGTCTGAAAATTCAAAATCACTCACTTTCTTCTAATACATTGTGTACTGCAGCTGTTATTTTCTCTTTGGTTTGTAACCTTTTTGCTATACAATGCCATGTTTCAACCAACATACACAAACACCGGCTAGAGAAATTAAATTGGAGCTAATTTAGCATTTTGGAGTATAAAGATAAGATCTTCAAATGATCCAGAAAACCTTTTTCTATGCTATGACATAGAAAGTACACTGACTTTCCTCTGGAAAGAGTTAAAACGTATGAAAATGGCGTTTCAATTAAATCGTGATTGGTACTAAAAGGGTTAATGAAGTGTGTGTACTGTCAAATAAAACCAGGGCCATTGAGTAACACTTTGTTATGGTTTAAACAATTGTTACCCACTATTCAGCATTCTGTAACTTTGTAACAAAACTTCGTTAAAAATAAATATTTGCTTGTTGAATGCAACAAATACTGACTGCTAACATGTTTATTATGTAGGAGATTTGCATAAACATCAGTTTAATGCTGCTGTAAGAGGAAAAGCGTGACAAAAAATTAACATTTTAATGTTAATGTTTATGCATTGTAGCATTAAAAAAAATATATATTATGGATTACAGTTAGGTAAGTAGTGTTATGTGCGATAGCATTCGTAAATTATGCTTCCAGCACAGGTTTTAAAAGACAAATGTTAAAGGCAAAATAGGTGTGTAATCTCATATCATAGTAAAAAGTAACAGTTCTTCACCCTTTTAGTACCAGTCCAAATACCAAAATGCTGTGTGAAAAGTGCCAAGCAATTTGATAGCAGAATGCAGTGGTTTAAATTATTAGTAATAAAATGAGTACCAAATTACATATGGAGCTGAATTTTTTTTTTATATTTAGTAAACCCCTTTTGTCTACTGTATAATATGGATGAGAAGTCTCTTCAGTATGTTTAAAAAATTAAAAACATAGGAAAAATTTGAAAATAAAATAAAAAATCCCAAAATAATTAATAATTAGGGATACAAAACCTTATTATAGAAAGTTCAGGCTAATGAAATGTAAATACATATTTTTCTTTATTAAAACAGCAATCTGCTTTGATCTGGTGTTTTAGTTTTTAAAATGCAAAAACTGAATTCACATAACGTGTATCTGAAAAAATCACCAAAAAAAAACACACACCACATACATAATGGTGTATACAGCTAATAATGAAAATGGCATAAAGAAATAGGATACATATGTAATGTAAATGCTGGAATACAAGAGACCAAATGGCTTCACTGCCAACTGCTCAACATTAGATATCAACCAACATATGTACTGTACAATTTAGCACTTGTGTTGTTGCACAGCTAAATGGTTGATTCACATTGTCTGGTTACACTTCTGTAAATGCATTTTCATAAGCACACTGATTATTTGTTATATGATGCACTTTCATTGCTAAAGCTTGAATATATACCGACCCTCTCTTACGTTGATGTCAGAAACGTTTTCATCAAAATCACTTGTCTTCTTCTAATACATTGCAAACTGCAGCTCTTGTGTTCGTAACCATTGGCTAGATGACTCCATGTGCCAACCAGCATATAAAGGAACACCGGCTAGAGAAATTAAATTTGGAGCTAATCTAGTGTTTTGGAGTATAAAGATAAGGCCCCAAAGCGCTCCAGAAAACCTTTCTCAATGGCTATGATGTAGAAAGTACACAGACTTTCCTGCTGAAGAGTTAAAGCATAGGAAAATGACATCACAATTAGATTGTGATTAAGGTGGAGGGGAGATTAGGAATATTGTAATGTTTTATTTCAGTAACCTTGTTGTGTGGTATTTAACAAGACTTAAAATGTGATAGTTGAAAATGAGTCGGAATAGTAACACTCACCTCACTTATATGTAATTATGTTCAAAACATATGTTTCAAGGGCAATTGCCCTCTTCTTCAGTTGAAGTCCGACTGATGGCTGGTATTTGTGCTCTGTGGCCTATTACGGTGGAGCCATCTGGTGTTCTCAGTAGAAGTTCAAAATCATGTGGCGGTATTTCAAAATTCATCAGTTGGTCTTTTTGTTGTGTAATGAGAATATTCTCCCAAACTGTAAGTTCTGCCGGGTTGTTTACAGGTTTTAGCAATTTTATGTCATTTTGTATTTCATGATGTGATGTCCAAAAATGGTATGCTACTGCCGATTTATCTGTTTGTTTCTGTTTGATATGTCTGAAATGTTCTTTTAGCCTTGTTTCCAGTCTTCTTTTTGTTTGGCCAATGTAACATGATTTGCAGTCCTTGCAATCAATTCTGTAGATGCCTGATCTCTGGTTTGTAGGTATGGGGTCTTTAATGTCTGTTTTCAAAGCATTTTTTATGTTGAATTGGTTACTTGAAGCTAAACTTATATTGTATTTCTTGAAAATTTTTTTGAATTTCCTATCTGCTGTTGGGTGATAGGTGAATTTTTTATATATAACTTTCGGTTTTTGTATGGACAAAGTGGTGATTTGTTTTAAGGTTAATTTCTCCTTATGTTTTTTAATTTTTTGGTCAATGATGTCTGGGTTAAAACCATTGGCTGAGGCTATTATGTCTTAGTTGGAGGTATTCTGTGTTGTACTCTTCTGGGTCAAGTGGGATGCTGAGGAGTCTGTGTAGTGAACTGTTGAAGACTGCCTGTTTATGAGGTTCTGGGTTGAAACTATTCTGTTTTATGTAATTGTCTGTATGTGTGGTCTTCCTGTAGATGCCATAAGTGATCTTTTGTTCTTTCCGTGTTAGTTTTAGGTCCAGGTATGGTAGCATTTGGTCTTTTTCTGTTTCCATTGTGAATTGTATGTACCTGTCCTTAGGAATTCACAATGGAAACAGAAAAAGACCAAATGCTACCATACCTGGACCTAAAACTAACACGGAAAGAACAAAAGATCACTATGGCATCTACAGGAAGACCACACATACAGACAATTACATAAAACAGAATAGTTTCAACCCAGAACTTCATAAACAGGCAGTCTTCAACAGTTCACTACACAGACTCCTCAGCATCCCACTTGACCCAGAAGAGCACAACACAGAATACCTCCAACTAAGACATAATAGCCTCAGCCAATGGTTTTAACCCAGACATCATTGACCAAAAAATTAAAAAACATAAGGAGAAATTAACCTTATAACAAATCACCACTTTGTCCATATAAAAACCGAAAGTTATATATAAAAAATTCACCTATCACCCAACAGCAGATAGGAAATTCAAAAAAATTTTCAAGAAATACAATATAAGTTTAGCTTCAAGTAACCAATTCAACATAAAAAATGCTTTGAAAACAGACATTAAAGACCCCATACCTACAAACCAGAGATCAGGCATCTACAGAATTGATTGCAAGGACTGCAAATCATGTTACATTGGCCAAACAAAAAGAAGACTGGAAACAAGGCTAAAAGAACATTTCAGACATATCAAACAGAAACAAACAGATAAATCGGCAGTAGCATACCATTTTTGGACATCACATCATGAAATACAAAATGACATAAAATTGCTAAAACCTGTAAACAACCCGGCAGAACTTACAGTTTGGGAGAATATTCTCATTACACAACAAAAAGACCAACTGATGAATTTTGAAATACCGCCACATGATTTTGAACTTCTACTGAGAACACCAGATGGCTCCACCGTAATAGGCCACAGAGCACAAATATCAGCCATCAGTCGGACTTCAACTGAAGAAGAGGGCAATTGCCCTTGAAACATATGTTTTGAACATAATTACATATAAGTGAGGTGAGTGTTACTATTCCGACTCATTTTCAACTATCACATTGATTAAAACTTCACTTGTCTCAAACTTCTGAGTTATTTAATAAGACTTAAAATGCTTGTTTAATCTGTCAGCCTCTACCGGGCCTGGGTAACTGGCCATGGTGTAGCCGTGAGGAAGGTGGCCTTGCGGACAGGCGGTACAGATACTGCCTTACATCCATAGCCCATCCCAGGAAGAGGTGTGTTGGTTTCGCAAGACGGAGAATCGGGCGAGGGGGAAGGTTGGTTTTTTTATCTTGTTAACTCTTCTAATTCTAATGTATTAGTTTCCAAAAACTATGCTTTTGAGAAAACCCTTAACATTATTTTGAAAATGTTTTATTGCAGCAGGATAATACATACTATTCATGCATGTTTTCTTGGGTTTTGGCTCTCCTGGTCATCATTGTGCGATTATGTATAACTGGCAAATCATGATTGATAGAGAAAATAATATTCCAGGAGAAAAGAAACAAAAAGAGCTCATAAACCTTACCTTTATTAGCAACTGAAACAAATGTACTAGGTGGACAGATAAGATATTTTACCTCAGAGTTGATTCTTTCCTTCCTACCTGAAGTCAGGAAATCATTTTTGTAATTTGTCGCTAAAGACATATTTGCATTTTGGCATTATTTCATTTAAACATCACCCATGCTTCACTTCACAAAAAGAACTGAGAGTAGAGCAGTTGAAAATAATCTTTCTAGAAGCTGAGCCATCATTGCATATGTTATACTTTTCACTGACTGCCTAGCAGCTCGCATTTGGTGATAATTGCTCTAACCTGGGCAACATAGAAAAGAGAAAAGTCTAGAAAAATCATCACATTGTTGGAAGAAAGGTTAAATTCTTTAGAATTTGTGATTGTGAGGAATCAGAGAGTTGTATTTCTGCACTTTCAAGTTGACACAACTGTATAACTCATTTCCCGATTTTCCTAAACCTTCCTGGAGCATTTTTAGGGTCCAAAAAAGAGGACATGTCCATCTGATAACCCTATCATAATTGCAGACCAGAGCTTAAAGGTTTCCAAGTGTTAATTAGCAAAACTTCCCTAATCCTGTATTAAATTGTTGGATTTCCTCTACATTCTAAACGTATTACCTGTTTATGGTCTAGTGTACGATGTACAGAGTGGTTACATTGTCTGCATTGACAGTTGACTCCCTCTTGTCTTCGTATGAGCATATTAATGAAGAGGGTCAAGTCTACATTTCACAGGATTTTATATGTTAGTAGCTATGTTTACTATGAGGTTTTGTTAATTTGTCATATACCTATATTATTTAATGTTCATGTTTGTTGGTTAGGAGATGAAATAGATTAAGTAAGCAAGGATGAAAAGAAACAAAAGAAGTTATGCATGACCAACTACATAATTCACGTAGAATTTATAAAGAAATAAAATTTGTTTGTGTGTAGGGAAAATAACAAGCAATAATGTTTGTTGACAAATCACAATGGAGACAATATCACAACAATATAGTTGGAATATTTTCTATTCTGTTAGTGTCCCAACTAAGAAATTGTGTTGGGTAAGTGATACATCTTGTAATCATGGAGCAAATTGGCAGAAAACTAAGAAAAGTAGTGTATAAATATATTACATTTAAATAACACAGTATTTAAAACCTAGTTTTCAGTTTGTTTAAAAGTAAAAGGAATAATTGAAAAACTAAACACTTTACCTGTACTATGACCTTAAGAAGAAGATACAAAGAAAAGAAAAGAGATCTCATTGTTTATACAAGCAACTATAGCAACAATTGTTAATAATAAAGAACAGCCACAAAGTTTTAAAATCTGAGTTGCTGTTTTGCACATTCCTTGTTGTCTCTGGCTGTATAAATCATAGCTAACACTTTGTATAATGCTTGCAGAGTCATCTTGGATCGAGCGAGTACATCTTTAGACGAAGTTTTCTCATCGCTTGATTTCACTGTCTTGGATTCTGCTGCAGATTCACAAAACAAAGATCAGTTCCTCAATGAAATCAAGAATGAATGGTAAGCAAATTTATAATTATTTTTTGTTTTATAGGTAGAATTTGTTTTGGGTTATTTACTTTTAAACACTTCTGAATTAGGAATGTTTGTTTTATGGTCAAAAATGAAGTAAATACTGGAGTTAGAAAATTATGCTGCCTCCTTATTTTGACAATTTAGCTCACTATTAAAGTGCCAATGGAATGGCCGAAATTAGGCAATTTCAACCAATCGCAGTCATCTGACTGGAGCGATATTGTCAACATTTTATCGCAGCAAAGTTCATTTTTCTGAAATCTTGTCGCACCTGACGTTCGTTTGTTTAATCTCCTGTCTTGGTTATTGGTAACAAGGTCAGCCAACCTTCACTTTTAATAACTGTCAGTTCCACAATTGTACTTCCAATTAATTCAGTTACAATTCTCTACAGGATGTTCCATGTTAAGGTGTGTCTGTCCCTGGTGACTGAGTGATGAACTTCCACAATATGTTTTGTGGCAGCAATTCAAAGTTGAATGTGTGGTGCTGGTTATTAATAATGTGGATTTTCTCCCAGATGTCAAGCTCTGCTGCATATCTGACAGGTTTTATAAGGAATATGTTTGGTGTTAAACAAAATCAGCTGTCACATGCCACTTCTGGATTACTAACCAAACATTTTGCTATAAAACAAGCAGAGCTTGACATCTGGGAGAAAATCCATATTGTTAAAAACCAGCACCACATATTCAACTTTGAATTGCTGCCACAAAACATATTGTGGAAGTTCATCACTCAGTCTCCAGGACCAACACACCTCAGCTTGGAACATTCTGTAGAAATTAAGTTGAAACCATCAACAATGAAGCCCACCTGGCTTCAAAACCATCTGGTAAAATAAATACGGAAGTGATACTTAAAAGTGTTGCAAATCCAACTCGCCTATTCTTTACATTGTCTAGTATTTGGATGAACATAATGACATTCACCTCTGAGAACCAGCGCATTGCAAAGTGTTTGATACATTGCGTGTATAACTTGATGTTAATATTTCCAGGTTGCATTTCCGGCCAAAGACTCCTCCCCCAACTGCGGACAGTGACGGCGAGGATGGTGAAGTTGACGTGTTCAACATTTCAAGAGAAGAGCAGCCTCTGCATGGCATCCCTGGTCTGGAAGGAGACTCTCTGACCCTTGAAGTGGAGACGTTAGCCGATGAGATTTTTGTGACGCCAAATTCGCCATCATCCCAGTTGGATGGCGCTGGCAGTAATGTAGCGACCACAGAGCTGAATCTGTCAGACATTCTGTCCAGCCCGCCAACCGAGCAGCTGTTTGATTTCCCTTCATCCCTCACAGACAGTGTAAACCTGGAGGTCCTCGAGAGGTTAGGTCTAACGTCAGAGGACTCCGAAGAGACTAAACCCGAATCACCTAGAAAACTCAGCTCGCCATTAGCTCTGAGCACCGAACCGTTGATGATTGGTTGTTCAAAGTTCAGTCTTCAACCGAGCTCTAATTTTAGGTTCAATGGCCCAGCAAGTGATCCCTTCGTATTTACCCCTCCCTCTTCTGTCGCTTCTAGGAGTGCACCTGTGGTGAATCACCACGCATCATCAAACCCCCATCATTACTCTCATCACCACCACCGCAGAAGACACAGACATCATCCCTTGACGTCAACATCGAATTCCTCAGCTAGTCCCAGCACATCTGCGAACGCTAATAATGTTGCTAATATGAGTGATAATAGTGGTGTTTTAGTGGTGAATCATGAGCCAAGTACTAGTACTAGTGTTGCATTTATGCCTCAGTTGGCTAGTGCAAGTGATAATATGTTGGCACGTTCCAGTGGTGCTTCTACAGGGTTTGCTGGCGCAAATAATTTTGCTATGCAGACTCTGACCAATGGACCTGTCTCAACAGAATGTAAGTTCAGCATTTTTATGGCTTATTTGTACGAAAAGATAAGATTAGTTTTAAGTAATAAGATCCATCTCCATTTACTAATTCTATTAAGGTGCAGAAAAGTTCAGTAATGGTATTTCATGATACGAGGTCATCCAGAAAGAAACGAACATTTAGTATAGCTAAATTATAACAGATATAAGCACAACTTTATTTACTGTACCTTTCTATATTGTGTACAGTTTTTAATGCAACTGTTATACTCTTCAACCACTAAAGATCTGATCCAAGATGTCACTGCCATCTTGAAGGCTTCCTTGGTTGGAAAATCTTTTCCGCCCAAAAAGTCATTATGGTTCCAAAGTGAAACACCGTTTTTTCTGAATTCTTTTATCAATATTAGTTTTCAACTCCTTCATAACGATTCATGAACTTCCATTCCAGTCATTATCGTATACACTAGTTCTTCCTTGATTACTCGTAAATTATGTGCCATTTCCTCACTGAAGACTCGTTCATTGCATTATCAACAGACACTTGCATTATTTGCGTATAAACTTTGATTGGTCGAACATTTTTAGCTTTCAAAAAACGAATAAGTTCTTTGGCAGAAGAAAAGTATAATATCGGCATTGAAAAACTGGTGCCACGTGACAATAAATGTCTTGACAGAATGGAGATTACATTGAGAAATAGAGTAAGGTAGTGTAACTTTGTAAATGAAGTTTTGTGTTGATAACTTTAGTTGTGCCAAATCATTTGTTTCTTTCTGGATGACTCATAAATGTGTGTGTGAGATCTGAATGCAGAAAAGGATTTATAACATGAAGCGTGGTGTGTGTGCGTGTAAAAGTTATGTATTTAACCAGGTGCACAGCCTAACCCTTTCAGTGCCAGCCCGAATAGCAAAATGCTGTCTGAAAAGTGCCAAGTTCTTTTAGAGCAGAATGCAGGGTTTTAAATTATCAGGAATAAAATGAGTAGTAAATGATATAGAGGGCTGAATCTTTTTTCAGTTTTAGTAAACTCTTTTGTCTACTGTATAATATGCATTATATGGATGAGATGTCTCCTCAGTATTTCTAAAAAATTAAAACAAAAGATAAATTTGAAAGTAAAATTAAAAATCCAAAATAATCAATAATAAAAAATCATACAAAACCTTACTGCTTGGAAAGTTCAGGCTAATTAAATGAAAGCACATTTATTTTGTATTAAAACAGCATCCTGTTTTGTTCTGCTGTTTTATTTTTACTTTCTCTATACGTACTATGTATATAATGTATAGAGAAGGTATTGCACTCCGCCCAAAAATTTGATACCGAGATTTCACCGGAAATATATGTTTTAGGGTCCCCTTTATCCAAAAAAGTATTTTCAGAAAAAGGTCCATGTGTGTGTGTGTGTCCATGTGTCTGTGAACATGATAACTCAAAAACGAAAAGTGGGTATAAATCAAACGTGATATTTAAGTTTAGTACCTTCCAGGCATGAGACGTGAGGAGTTTGAGAAAAATTCCCCCACCCCCAACTACCCTTTACATGGAACCTTTTTCGAGAATTTTGATTTGCTCAGAAATGACTAACAATTTTGATTAAAATATCATATATTAAAGATATTTACCTGACAAATACAATGTATATCTTGAATTTTCTGGGAATAGCCTCTGAAGACTACGAGGGGCATACTGAAAGTCACGAGCAACCCATTGTAAAAATTTAAATTTCAACAATGTAACGAAACGAATTGCAGGATCGTAATCTACAGACTTTAAGCCACATGTTGACATATTGTGACGTCATTAGCTTCTATCACGTGACCACAGACGGTGTTTGAAAAATGGCTGACATTGATGACAGCGTGCTGTCATTGAATTCCTTGTGAAAGAAAGAAAATCTGCTCCTGAAATTCATCTCAGACTTCAACGTGCATATGGAGGTGTCTGCGTGGGTGCCAGCAGTGTTAGAAGATGGGTGAAACATTTCAAAGATGGAAACACGAGTCTGCAAAATGCGCCTCGTAGCGGGCGTCCTCGAACTCCCTCTACAGAACGAAACAAGGAAAGAGTTGATGAGCTCATTACAGGAGATAGGCGTTTTACTGTGAATGAAATTGCTGCGCAACTTGGAATAGGACATAGTGCAGTGCAAGAAATGATCCACAGCTTGGGTTATCGAAAGGTCTGTGCCCGTTGAGTCCCCCGTTTATTGACTGAAGACCACAAACTTCAGAGAAGAACCATTGCACAAAACCTTCTTCAGAGATTTCATAATGAAGGTGATGAATTTTTGACATGTATTGTGACGAGATGAGAGGTGGTTCCATCACTATGAGCCAGAAACAAAACGTCAGAGTATGGAATGGCATCACTTGAACTCACCATCGAAGAAGAAAGCGAAGACAGTGCAGTCTGTATGAAAAGTTATGGGAAGTGTCTTTTGGGATGCACAAGGTTGCATTCTGGTTGACTTTCTTGAACCTGGACAAACCATAAATTCTGCCCGCTACATCAAGACACTTCTGAAGCTCTGTCGGGCTTTGCGTGATAAACGCCCTGGAAAGAGGATCATCCTTCAACAGGATAATGCGCATCCGCATACTGCCCGTGCCACTATGGAGAAGATCAGGGCATTAGGGTGGGAAACTCTTCCACATCCTCCCTACAGTCCCGACTTGGCACCCTCTGACAACCATCTTTTCGGTTCTGTGAAGGAGCAGATGCGTGGCCAACGATACGAGACGCTGGAGGATATTCGGAAAGTAGTGCATCAGGGTCTGCGGGCAGCTGGAACGGAGTTCTATCACAAGGGCATTTTCAAACTAGTAGAACGATGGGAAAAATGTGTGCAAAACAATGGAGACTATGTCGAAAAGTGAAGGAAAGTCTGTAGATTATGATGATGTATTTGGTTTGGCTTAAAAATAAATATTAAGATTGTAAAACAGTGTTGCTCATGACTTTCAGTATGCCCCTCGTACTTTATTCTGGATGAATTTTGCAGAATTCAGCATAACTACTAAACCGTAAGAGATGGACAAAAACTTAACAAACAAAACATGTAGAGCACGTTAAAACACAGAATTTATTAAATAGGAGTAAAAACATAGATTACACTCAAACTTCACTCTTGAAATAAGGTAACTTACTTCGAAGTAAGTGTAATCTATGTTTTTACTCCTATTTAATTAGTTACTTTACTGTGCATTCCCATTAATGTTTTAATTGAGAAAACACAATTTATGTTATACACATTTTTTTCGTGGAGATGATAGTTTTTTAGGTATTCCTTGTTTTTGGTTTCAGCTTTGAAAAGCTTACTTCTCTCATACAAGAATTTGTTAACTTGTGTCCATACAAAAAAAGGATCTTCAGTCACATAGCAACCAGCTTCTGACTGTCACTTTAACCTATAGTACTCCCTTATTTCGCTTCTACTTACAAGGAAGCAAGTAATAAGACTATTTCTGCTAATTTTTTTCTTGAATAGCATGAAGTAAACAGAAGCAATAATTTGTTGCAAAGATGTAGAGAAAGTCATATGAATGGAACACATCAGATTTTTTTAAAATACAAAAAATGAGTTCATGTAACCTGAAAACTAAAATGATCCCCAAAAACACTCTCACTATAAGCATGGCATTACTATTAATGAAAATGGATGAAGCACTTGGATACAAATGTAACATAGATTACTATACAATTTAGCACTTGTTTTGTTGCATAGCTGAATGGTTGACTCACATTGTATTCATTGTCTGGTTACACTCCGTAAATTCATTTTGATCAGTACACTGATTATTTGCATGTGTACGGGGGCTGTTGTTATCGGATGCATTTTCACCGTTGGAGCTAGAATATATATCTTCCTCTCTTATGTCAATGTCAGAAATGCTTTAATCAAAGTCTGAAAATTCATAATCACATTGTGAACTGCAGCTTTTATGTCCTCGTTGGTTCGTAATCTTTGGCCAGATAACACCATGTTTCAACTAAGAGAAACAAACACCGGATAGGGAAAATAAATTTGGAGCTAATTTAGCACTTTGAAGTGTAAAGCTGAATGATCTGAAACATTTCTCTATGGCTATGATGTAGAAAGTGCACAGAGTTTCCCACTGGAAAGAGTAAAAGTATATGAAAATGGCATCACGATTAGATCATGATTGGTGATTCTCACAGAACTTTTTGATCATGATTAGATCGTGATTGGGTCTAAAAAGGTTAAACAGCTTATACACTTGACACTTTTTAAGAATTTTGAATGATGTGACATAAAGTTACGAGGTATTGACATGAAGAATAAAATGTGTTTCTTACCTTTGTAGAATTTTATATAACCAGGAAACCATAACAAAATCTTAGAAAAGTGATGGTGTTGTGTTTAGTACTCCACATATGGTTTACCATCCCTTTTGGGAAATGTTGATCCACAAGCGATGTCTGGACCGTTTATTAGCTGGAGACACTGTTCATACCTCTAACTTAACTGATGTTTGAACCAGTCAGTGGAATGGACTTGGTTACTTAGCCCCACGCTAGGTGCCATGTTTGAACAGAGCACTTTTGAGGTTAAAAGCAGTGACGGCTCGTGACTAAAAACATGATTTAAAAAACAAAAATACTGCATGTAGCTCACCTAGATGTTTAACAGCTGCCATAGAACATGAATCAATACAGTAAAACCTCATTAATCCGTACACCTTTCAACCGGATTTTGTTTAATCCAGACAAGCATCCTTTAAAAAAATCTGCAAATTGCAATCTTAAATTATGGTGTGTCACTAAGACAAAATTAAGGAAATTTTTTATTTTAGTTTTGCACAGACTGTACTATAGGAATTTCTTACGAACACCTGGAATACATTAGTGACAGTGGTACATTAGGTTGCCACACCCTTGTTGTACCTGCGATAGGGCTTGTGGGGTTAGTTCAACACTTGCCTTTCTCAGTAATTGAGCTGAAGAAACAAATGTTGTTGGAGATGATGATGATGGTCCAGGCTAGTACATTGTTACTGACAAAGAAATTGTGGAGAATATAAGGGATACTAGTAGCGAATCTGAGGATATGGATTTTGGAAAGTTGAAAGTGAAATTAAGCGAGGTTAAACAGCATCTGAATTTGCCGAGAAAACTGACAATAAACAGATTTTTGCATACTACCATCAAATGAGGAGTCTTCCGTGATCTCATTGTGAAAGAGATGTGTGATTGACCACAAAAGAAAATTGATAGTTTCTTCAAATCAAACAAATAAAGAATATGTAGTTAAAATTAGGTGGGCCTATTGTATTTCATGTTCTAATAAAATTATACAGTGCTGTAATTTCATACACAATTTTTCTGTGGTGTTTATTTCACTTAATCTGGACAACATTGAACCCCAATTGGTCCAGATTAACGAGGTTTTACTGTACTTCCGAAGAGGAGACAAGGAAAGCAAAAGATCATATTTCTGACTGCACACCCACAGATCCAGTCATTGTCAAATATTTATGTTATATTTCCTTGTGTAAACAGAATTTCACTTCCATTCGCTTTTTGTTCAATTTTTAAATCAGGTGTAGGTCACCCTGCAGTTTTTATGCTAATCTTTTCACCTAAAGTTTGTCTTGAAAGGGGAGTTTTTCTCAACAGCTCGTCAACTATATTTGTTATGTATTGGCTAAAGCTTTCTTACATGGAAGTTAACACAAACACTGAATGAAAGTGAACTATAATAAATTATGCTTCATTCTTGACAATATACTGAAAACCTGCATTAAATAACTTCTACAGAATGGAATACTTTGTCTCATTGTGAATCACATGTACCTGTACTAGTGTGGTTTGCTTCACATTTACATCATGCCAACATGAACTAATAGTTCACAATCAATCATATGTACATAGAGAAGGTATTGCACTCCACCAAAAATTCAATACCAAGATTTCACCAGAAATATATGTTTTAGGGTCCCCTGTATCCAAGATAAGCATTTTCACAAAAAATTCTGTGTGTCTGTGAACACAATAACTCAAAAACAAAAAGTCAATAAAATACTAAACAAGTTTAGTATCTTCCAGGGATGCAATACGAAGATTTTGAGAAAAATTCCCTATACATAGAACTTTTTTCGAAAATTTTGATTTTCTCAAAAATGCCTCTTAATTATTTTGATTAAATTATAATATATTAGATATTTACCTGACAAGTAATATGTATATCTTGAATTTTCTGGGAATAGCCTCTGAAGACTACTTTATTCTGGATGAATTTTACAGAATTTTGCATGACTGTAAACCATAAGAGATAGACAAAACTTACCACACCAAAAATGCAGAGCACGTTAAAACACACAATTTGTGTTATATACATTTTTTTCGTGGAGTTGATAATTTTTTAGATATTCCTTGTTTTTGGTTTCAACTTTAAAAAGCGTATTCTTTTCTCATACAAGAATTTGTCACTCTTGCCCATTCAAACAAAGTAACTTCAGTCACATAGCAACTAGCTTTTGACTATCACTTTAACCTATGGTACTCCCTTATTTCGCTTCTACTTACAAGGAAGCAAATAATAAAACTATTTCTGCTAATTTTTTCTCAATTAGCATGGAGTAAGTAGAAGTATAAGCTTTTTAACAATAATTTGTTGCAGAGATATAGAGAAAGTCATGTGAATGGAACACATCAGATTTTTAGAAAAGTGTCCATGAATCTGTCTGTCTGTCTGTGGGTGGCATAGCTCAAAAATGAAAAGACTGTTAAATACCAAACTTGGTATTTAAGTAATTAATAAATGGATTAAATTTGCACACACACTTCACTTAGTTCATAATTTACATTACTTGGTATTTAAGTTTAGTGTCTCCCAAGGAGCAACACAAGAAAATCCCTCCACCCCCAACTACCCTTTACATGGAAAATGTTTCAAAAATTTTGATTTTCTCAAAAATGGCTGAAACGATTTTTATTAAAATACCAAGTGTTAAATGTTATTTTTATGACAAATGAAATGTATGTCTTAGATTTTCTGGCAATAACTTCTGATGACCTCTTCATTCTGGATGACTTTTGTATAACTGGCAAACTGAAGAGATATACAAAAACTAACTACACAAAAAAGTAGTAGTATTCAAATGTTGTGGAGCTCTGAATTGTCACCATTTGCTTGCGGGCTTCCCACTAGTATTCAGTTATCTTGAATGGTGTCCCAAC
Organism: Hymenopus coronatus; assembly: GCA_030762935.1. Lineage (NCBI taxonomy): Eukaryota > Metazoa > Arthropoda > Insecta > Mantodea > Hymenopodidae > Hymenopus > Hymenopus coronatus. The sequence goes on from CM060892.1 coordinate 8,307,715, forward strand.
AATTTTGTGAAGATCGGTGCAGAGAACTAGATGGTCCTAGTTTATTATTGTATTTATGTTTTTGCAAATTACGCAGTGTGGAAAGGCTAGCAATTTTATTTTATTTTGTAGTGCCACCAGGTAATCATGGTCAGCTTCAAGTCGAAATGATGCAACTGCAATAGATTGGAGGGTGATTGGTATTATACGGGGGTGGTTCAAATATATACGGTAATTTTGTTAAAAATATTTATTGATTAAATGTATACACAAGTGACTTCATCAGCATTTCTCAACATAGCCTCCTTCACACTCTGCACATTTTTGCCAACGTTTTGGAAGCTTGAACATTTCTTCTTCAAAAAAAAAAGTTTGAGGGCGTGTCACCAACCAATTGCACTCTTGCTCCTCGTTGTTTTCGAAATGTTTCTCTCCAAGCGATTCTTTCATGGGTGCAAACAAAAAATAGTCTGGGGGGGGGGATAAGTCTGGACTATAGGGAGGGTGTTCAAGGATTTCCCAGTGCATGTCTGCCATTGTGTCAATTGTCAAATTGGCGGTGTGAGGTGCAGCATTGTCTTGGAGAAGGATGACGATCTTTGATGGGCATACAACGTCTTTTGCTTAGGTAGGCAGCTTTTACAGACCTTAACAATTGGCAATAGTAAGCTACAGTCACTGTATGTCGATCATGACGAAAATCAACCAGCAAAACTCCTTTGTAGTCGAAAAACAGTCACGGATGTGTCATCTGTGAGACTTGTACTTGGGATGACCTTTGTTTTCCACAAATTCTCGGCTGCCCTTAAATTGTCTGGCCCAAGTAAACACTTGATTCTGCAACAGTGTGCCTTTAAACAAGTTAAAATCTCAGAAGGTTTAACCCCTTCCTTGGTTAAAAACTTGATAATAATGCGTTGCACAACAGACGAAGGGACTTGTTGCTCACTAATGGCTGTACTGATCCCAGAACCTAGCGAGCGGCTAACAGAGCTAGTTCCCCCTCCCTAACACACCAACCTTCAACCCCCCCACTCCACCTTCCTGCTCTGAACTGCTTCCTCCGTGATATGCAACAATTACCATTTAAATTTGAACTCATACTTGGGTTTAGTAACGTCTTCCATATATTGTTTCGCATTGCTTATTGTTTTGTTCTGCTATATGGGATTTTATTTTCATCATCTTGGTGTAGAGTTGCACTGATTTATAAGACAGGTAGTTGAGCTTAATTTGTTGGATAACTGTGAGCATGTCAGCTTTCTCATTACCTTCCAGACCACAGTGCATTGGAATTCATTGTAGAACAACATTTTTGTTTAAATTTTTGAACATCTTGATATATTTCTTGAGTTCTATTGTCCTCTGATCTTGTATTGTCTGGTTGTGCGTTAATACTTTTATAGCTGAGCTAGACTCAGAAAGTATTACAGTATTTTGGAAAGAATTTATAGGCAGAAACAATTGTTGTAAAGCTGTCAGTATTGCTGTAATTTGCCAAATTTTCCTAATGAAATATAAAATGAAAACAATTTGCTCGTTATTCCTGATCCTGCTGCTGCCTCTCTATTTATTAATGAACCATCGGTGTAGCCATGAAGCCATGTTTTGCGGAAGGGATTCTGTTTTTTCAAGGTTTGAAGGCTCCTGGTGTGCAATCCCTCACCTTCTCATGGTGCAGTTGTTAGTAGTTATAATTTTAATTACTGCAAATGGTACACTGTGATTAGTTTTAATATTGGAGTCGAGTATACACATGTGCTTCACAAAAACTTACTGGCACAGAACTAGTTTTGGCAGTAGACAATCCATGCGAAACTAGTTGTGCGTAAGTTTTTGTGAAGTATGTATGTGTATACTCGACTAATATTAAAACGAATTAGTAGTTATTTTTGTACATAATGAACCAAAGAGAAGGGCTACTCAACAACAAGCACTACTCAGCCTGGTGAGCTACTGACACAATTGGTATTTCTTCTTTTTACTTTCTCTACACATACTGTGTACATAGTGTATAGAGAAAGTATTGTATAGCACCCAAAAATTCGATACCGAGATTTCACGGAAATGTATATATATCCAAAAAAAGCATTTTCAGAAAAGTGTCTGTGAACACGCTAACTCAAAACAAAAAGTCTGTAAAATATCAAACTTTGTATTTAAGTTTAGTATCTTCCAGGGATGTGAAACGAAGATTTTGAGGAAAGTCCCCACCCCAAACTACCCTTTACATGCAACTTTTTTTGAAGTTTGAATCTAACAATTTTGATTAAAATACTGTATATTAAAGATATTTACTTAACAAATAATATGTTTATCTTGAATTTTCTGGGAATAGCTCCTGAAGACTACTTTATTCTGGATGAATTTTACGAAATTTTGCATAACTGCTAAACTGTAAGACATAGTCAAAAACTTACCACACAAAAAATGTAGAGCACGTTAAAACACACAATCTATATATATGAAAGAAAGTCGTGTTAGTTACACTATTTATAACTCGAGAACGGCTGAACCGATTTGGCTGAAAATCAGTGGGGAGGTAACTTAGATCCAGGAGATGGACATAGGATACTTTTTATCCCGTTTCCGTAGGACGTGACAAAAAACGTGGTATAACAAAACCAACACACACAAAAACGCATTGTCTGCGGTGTTTGTTTCGAGTTTCTATTAGCTTATTGTGCCAATATTATCATTAACAATGCTGCAACCAAGACAATCGAATCTTCCCGACAAAGCCATAATGCAACTAAGATTCGAAACATTGCAAATGAAATTGCACATGAAGAGCAACTATCCAATTAAAATTTTAAACTCCTTGGATGTGCCTGGCTTACCACACTAAAGGTTGGCTCCGTAGTAATCATGATTCGAAACATAAACCAACCAAAACTGTGCAACGGAAGGCGTTTGGTGGTAAGTAAATTGATGAACAATGTGATTTACGCGGCGATACTCATAGGAAAATTCGAAGGTGAGGAAGTTCTCATTCCGATGATCCCAACCTATTTGCTGTTTGAGTTTAAACGACTTCAATGTCTGATCCGTCTTGCATTCGCCATGACCATTAACAAATCACATCTCCTACCATGTGCTCAGTTTGTGGACTCCTAACACAAACATTGAGTTGTTCTGTACAAACTACATATTCGTTGTTATTTATATTTTTTGTTGTTGTTGATAGTGTTGCTGGTGTTTATACGTGAGGGAACATAACAAGACTTTCACAATTATAGAGCTGGATAGACTTTAGCGGGAAGGTGTGGCGAGGGTGGACGCGGCTTCATAGAAGAAGAAAGTGAATCATCTTCACAAAATACGAAAAGCACAGGAATTAGATGGAATCATCAGTGAATGTGAACTGCTAATAATATGTCTTGATGACGATGTTGACAACAATGGACACTTGGATGGAATTGAGTCATTAAAATTCTAAACTGGTGGAAATCACTTTGTTATACCTTTCTCTGACTGTAACAAGCTATTTTGCATTAATTTGTTCTATATTGTTTACATATGTAATGTATGCTACATATGTTACAGTATCACTGTTGTTTTCAATTAACATCAATAATAATGAATTAGTTTCATTGGCATTCATTTACTACGTACACTGTTTATGTTCATCTAGAGACAGCTGTTGTTGTTCTGGCAAGGCCGCATAGCCAACCACCCGAACTGTCAAGTGCAAGGCAGGGGTATAGCAAACTTGTAAGCTTCCAGCACGAGAGATTCGCCATGGTAAAGCTTAAGTGTTTACGATTCTTCTTGTATTAGGTGGCTCCTTTTCTAATTACTACCATAATGCATTGTGCATGTTACATGTCTTTCAACATATCTATTATGTGATTTATGCAAAAAATTAACATTCTGCAGCACATAAGGGCAAACCATCCCTGGTTAAGAGCACAGACATAAATATGCTCATAAATTATGAGGCTCATACAGAAAGTTGTAAGCAGCCCACTGTTAAAATTCAAATTCCAACAATATAACAGAAATGATTGCTGTATCGCAATCTGCAGACCTCAAACCACAGGCAGTACTTCCAAAATGGTGTTCATCAATGTTTCGTGCTATTGGGGAAAAATGTGCGGCTGAAATTCACTTATTATCTTTCACTGGTAATGTAAATGTATTCTTCTGCGAACGATCCTACACTTCCATGTGGTGCTAAGCTGGTTTGTCTGCCATACAATTGTAAAACCATGTACCTAGTTTGGCTACCTACTTTCATTGATCAAAGATAATGATTAACTCTATTAAATGTGTAATAAATAAAAAATAATAAAACAGGTAGGCGAGTCATTATATATTCAGTATGAAATGTTGGAATCTTATGTTGAGCAGTTGGCAGTGAAGCCATTTGCTCTCTTGCATTGCAGTATTTTGATGTATTGAGCAAAGAAAGAGATTCTGTTCCATCATTACAATGCAGTTTTGATGGCAAAAATTGTAGAATTAAGGTCCAAATTACTGCACCATCCATCATATTCACCAGATTTGGCCTCCAGCGACTTTTTTTAATTTCCAAACTTGAAAAAGTGGCTAGGCAGAAAACAATTTATGTCTAATGAAGAGGTCGTCTCACAAACAGATTCCTATTGTGAGGACCTTCTGAAATCCTACTTTTTGGAAGGCTTATAACAGTTGGAGAAACTTGTATTGAGCTAAAAAGAGACTTATGTTGAAAAATAAAAAAAATCTACCAAAAATAATTTGTTTTCTATCTTTTTCTAAGTACTTACCCCTCATACCTCCATTTCGTCAAACATCTGCCAGAAATAAAATGAGTACAATGCTTATATATCAGGTGAACTATTTCCTTCCTACTCTATTGAGTTTCAAATGTTTTAACAAGGGTCTTCTATACAAACTGTTCATCAATGGCATTCCAGACTCCCTATAAAATAATTTCCTCCTTTCTGTCACAACAAACATTCTCAGTCCGCAGAGGTAATTGTCACTCTTCTACCAAACCTATAACAGCCAGAGTTCCTCAAGGATCTAGCCTGGGACCAGTTCTGTTCAACCTGTACACCTCTGATATGCCTGCAACGCCTACAGCTCAAATCGCTATGTATGCGGACTATACTGCAATCTTACCAGCACATCACAATATCCACACCGCCAGAAATCACCTTCAAGAGGCCTTAAACTTAATTATACCCTGGCTAGACAACTTGCGTATTTTGCTCAACCAGCGAAAATGTGAAGCAAAGATCTTTACACTCTGCAGACAGAACTATCCACCATCAGTAATGCTCCCAGCGAAACATATACCCTGGAAAACTGAGATGGATACAGTAAATATCTCGGTGTACTCCTGGATCGACGACTCACATGTAAGCAACAAACTTAAACTAGCCCGAGCAAGACTGGCAAACCTCTTCAACAAAAGATCTTCACTCAAACTAAAAAACTGCACACTACTTTACACAACTCTCTTAAGACCACTCCTATTATACACTTGTCTAGTTTGGGGAGGAACCAGTCCTTCTGAAATCAAACGTATCCAGACATTTCAAAACAAAGTATTGCGAATCTCAACGAATGCACCAGAAATAGTCAACTACATAGAGAAACTGGATCATTCAACAGTCAATTTCTTCACAAGCCAAACAGTTTTACAGCAAGCTAAAAGACGTTCCAGGAGCCATTCATTATTCTCTTGGCAGAAAATCTAGCTATCCAACTCGCCTGCCACTGGACCAGCTCTTACAACAAGACTTTCTGTAAAATAAAAACAAAAATGTACCTACTTATGAGGGGCCCAATGGGGCTTACCTCATTTCAAAATCATTCAGCATCATACATGTAAATAATGTCTAAAATCAATGATTTGTAGAGGGCACATGCGCTGAGTGATCAATAAATCGTTAAAAAAAGGAAAATGTTTTAACAGCAACATTAATACATGTTAGTATAGTGTGCATGCACTTGTATGAATGGCTCCCTTTTTATTGTATAGCATGGTGAGCTACTTTTCAAAAGTTCATCTGCCATTGTTGCACTTGTTGGAGCCTTTATCGTGCAATGCCACACTTGGGTGTAGTGGGCACATACTAGAATAATCTCTACTTCTGTAAATTTCTTGCCACATCATCGACAGATACAAAAGGAGGCAATTTGGCTCAGAGAAGTAAGTTTTTATTGTAGTTCAGAGCACACAAGAGGAGCAAGAAGGCATTGCATGGATCAGAGCACGCGTATGAAGGCCAAAAGGTCTAAGGAAGGATATCCCCATATATGTGGTGGAAATGATTTGCAAGATATTGTAACAAAACTGCGCTTTGGTATTTCAAACTGATTACAGTCTTTTACAATGCCACGGTACAATTGTAGCAACTGCTGCATGCTGTGATCTGACTCTCCTTGTATTGCTGTCAATGACACCAACAGAAATTTACAGAAAAACTGATCACTCCAGCATTTGTCCATTGTGCTTTGTATGGCTTTCCAAGGCATTGAAGTAATGCTGCCACTCTTCATGTGTTAAATTTATCACCCCTGCAACAATGGTGCTGCCGAACAAACATATGCAACAATCACCTATAAGCTTTCCAAAGCAAACCGCAAGATGTAGTCACCTATAATATTTAAATGTAAAGCAACTGAAATTTAGAGAGAAGAAATGGTTTTAGATAGGATTATTAATATTGTTGAAATGTTTTGTAAAGATAGTAAGAAATAGTACAGTTCTTAAACAAAGTGAAACTAAATGGATATGGACAGTAAAAGCAAAACAACAAAATACAAATTATATAACAAACTAGAATTATTGTAAAAGCTGGGTATGAGTGATAACACTAGTCCCACACCGTGGCCGAGTGGTTAGATCACTCGCCTCTCATCAAGGTGGCCCAGATTTGATCCCAGGCGACCGAATGTGGGATTGTGGCTGACAAAGCAGTGCAGGATTTCTAAATTCTCCTGCCATCTGCTCCCAAACAGACAACATAAGTTAAATATATTTTTGCTCAGCAGCAGAAATCTACAGAAACTTAGTGGTAACATCACAGGGATTCCTGCTGCTAAGCTTAGACAAGTGCTGCCTGTATGTGAGCAGAAGGTCACATTTCTGTAATTTATCTTAAGATGCATATTTTAGTGCGCCTTTGCCGGTACCACTTTTCCGGCGACTTTCAGATATCTTGCACAGTGAAGAAAGGCTGCGACAGGGGTCACTTTATAATTTAACAACCCTATATATACCAATGCTAATTTTGCATTTTAACAATTGTATTATAAATAAATATTAAATGTAATATTTAAAATTATATAAATTTTGGAAAAGTGCTTCACAGTTGGAGCAACAGAAATGGTCAGTCAGCTATAATAATAATAATAATAATAATAATGAACACTTTAATATGTGTTTATAATTGTATAACACTAAAAATGTTAATATATTATATGCTTTAACAAGAAATGAAGCTAAAAAGCAAAATAGTGGCACAAGTTTAATGTGCAGCAACTTGAGGAGGGGATTAAAATGCATAAAAATTATATTAAAGCTTTTAATAGTATATTGTGTGTGAAAGTCATGCTTTATTAATGAGTGGGTCAAGTTAAGGAAATAATTATAATAAGCTACATTAAATCTTTTATCAGTCAACAATTTATTATTCATGTCATGAACTTGATTGTTGTGGTAACCATTGCAGTTAATTGAAATCAATAAATCACTATTTTCGATTATGGATGATTTTTATGCTGTAGAGGACACTGAAGTAGCAGCAAATAGCCCGAGTATTGGATTATTACTGGACATTGTCTGAGATGTTTATCTGTCACTCTTCTAGCAGATATAAGGTCATGTTGGAGGCTCCATACTATACAAGAAAAGTGTTGCATTGCTATTGGAAATAAATCAAATTATGCAGAGTCTGCTTTTGGTGGTCCTATTGAATGTAATACTATTGATACATGTATCCAGATTTATGAAGAAGTTGGTGTAACAAATATCAGTTCATGTAATAATATAGCTCCTCAAGTCAATGTTAAAAATTATACAAATTGTCGCATTACTATAAATTTCTGTTAGAATTTTCTTGTGTGATTTATGGTGGAACTCATACTTAACCTAAAAGTTAAAATTTGTTTTCGTGTATGAGTAAACTTAACTTCATGGCACGACAGTCCACAAGGGACCAAGGTCTATCGCCTGGCTGCTGCATCCCTCATCTCAGCCCAAAGTTATCATGAATGGGGCGCAGTGCTGGAGGGTAAGACATGATCAACACCCCGAGTCCCCAGGTCTCCCGCTTGGCAAGCAGCCGCACTAACACTGCGCTAATTAAGTGACCTTTCATGTATGATAAGTTGGCAATAATCAGAAGAAGAGTGTCTTCCTGTTTTTTGTTTTTCTTTTTCCAAGGCCTTCTATTGTACTCGAGGGAAATAATATGCTAATAATTTGGAAAGGGAAATGTTTATTTCTTAAGAATTATGACGTAATTTATAAAGAAGCTTTGTAACACATTGCTATGTGAAAGAACATAAGGGCATTTTATTTACTTTAAACAAATAAACAGAAGCTTTTGCAATAGAAAAGTATCAATTAATGGCTTGCTTTTGAAATGGAAATAGATAAATGCTATTTATGACATTACTATTTGTAAATATTTGAATGTAATGAAGAAATGTAAAAGAGGTGTTTGTGATACTGTTGCAGATGCGAGTACTAGCAGGTCAAGACCAACAATACACACTAGTAGAAATCAGCAGCATACAGTGAACTCTTGTTACGCTTCCTCACTCGGCCATCATCCGTCCACTTTCCCACCCCCTGCTTCAATCTCACTCAGCCCGGGCCAGCACAAGGCATATCTGGCATCCCAACTGCGTGGCTTGCAGCAACAACGCTTCTCCGTAGCAAGGTCCTCGGCCACAGCTACCAGCGCGCCACCAACCACTGTCACGATCAAACAAGAACCCATGGAAGTTACGCTTAATAGGTGAGAATATTCTTGTCAAGTACGTCCACTTAATATGTTTAAAAGATTTTAACTTTCAATATTGATATCGGCATTTAATTTACGAGGGCCATCAGAAAATAACAAATGATTTGGTATAACTTAATAATGAAAGAAATCAACACAAGACTTTACAAAGTTACCACATCATACTTTATTTCTCAATATTATCTCCATTCTGTCAAGAAATCTGTCACACATGGTATCAGTTTTTCAATGCCAATGTTATACTTTTTTACAGCCAAAGAACATGTTTGCTTTTTGAATACACAAAATTTTACAGACAAATAATCCAAGTGTATGGTAATAATGCAATGAACAAGTCTTCTACTGTTTGATAGTGGCATTTGATTTACGAGACCCCCCCCCCTCTCACGCACAACCACTCACATGCACACACACACCCACCCACACCCACCCACACACTCACACACATGCATGCACACACCCACATGCCCCCCCCACACACACCACTCCCAGAGAGAGAGAGAGAGAGAGAGAGATAGATAGATAGAGATATATCCTATTATGAGATTAGACTCAAAGCCCAAACTCTAGAATGTAGATCATGTCAACAATTACATTTATCCATACTTATTAATACATTTATTTACAAATAATAACTCTGACAATGAATTTTCAGAGGTGTCAGTTTTGCATAATTTTCAATTACATGTCTGTTTCCAAAAGCCTATCCATACACTTGCATTTTTAGAATATTCATGTTTATTATATTTACAATGTTACATTATTACAATGTTTTTTGATTGAATGAAATTCTCCTCTGTATAGAAGGTGTGAGTAATAAGGTATCTTTTTAATTCTGATATAAACTTGTTTTTGTCCATTTGCAATTCCTTTATGGAAGAGGGAAGTGAATTAAACAAAACTATTCCTTTGTAGTAAACCCCTTTTTGGAATAACTGCAAATTATTTGTTGGTCTATGTAAGTCCTACCTATGTCTGGTCTCTTTGTTATGAATATCTACATTTTTTGTAAACTTTTCTGGGTTATTTATTACAAATAACAGTATGACTTAGAATATATTCACAGGAAATTGGTAAAATTACAAACATTTTGAAAAGTGGTTTGCATTGAGTTGATAGTCTTTCCCCTGCCATTATTATTATTATCTTTTTTTGCATATTACTTTTTTAGCATTTACTGAATTTCCCCAAAATATTATTCCATAGGTCATCAATGAATGAAAATATGCATAATAAGCTGTTTTTAGTATGCTCTTATTTATAAGCTGAATTAAAGATCGGATTGCAAAGCATGGAGAGCTCAGTTTGGGTAAGATATAATCAATATGGTGTTTCCAATTCATGTTACGATCAATCATAAGACCTAGGAATTTTGTATTACAGGTTTCTGCAATCTGGCTATTTTCATATTCTATCCTTAGGTCTGCCATGTTTTTATGCTTTGTACAAAAATTAATGTAGTTAGTTTTTTCAAAGTTTATGTGAATTTTGTTGAAGATTTTATTAGATGAATCTGGAAGCTGACTGACATTGTGTACTTTAATTATAATACTTTTGTCATCCGCAAAAAGTACTGGATAAGCGTTGTTTATTACTGCAGGTAGATCATTTATATACACTAAAAATAATAAGGGACCCAGAATAGATCCTTGTGGGACACCATGCTTTATTTCACACCATTCAGAATATATTATTTGAAATACGTATTATAACCTTTTGCTTTCTTTTTGATAAGTAAGATGTAATCCATTGATACCCTTTGCCTCTAATTCCATAGTGTAATAATTTTGAAAGAAGTATTTCATGATTAACACAGTTCAAATGCCTTTGATAGATCGCAGAATATTCCTAGTGTGTTAAGTTTGCCATCCAATAACTTGAGAACCTCATTTGTTAACTTGAAAAAGGCATCACTAGTTGATATGCTGTTCCTGAATCCAAACTGCTCTTTTGTTAAAATATTATACTTGTCTAGATGGTGATAAATTCTTTTAAACATAATTTTTTCATAGATTTTCGAAAAAGCTGTAAGTAAAGATACTGGTCTATAGTTTGACATTTCTGAGATTTGCCCTTGTATAATGGTTTAACGACTGAATATTTTAATCTGTCTGTAAATGTTCCTGTTAACATGGATATGTTACATATATGACTTAAAGGTTTGCAAATAATGTCAGCATATATCTATGTCAGAAAATAACGAAGATTTGGCATAACTTAATAACAAAAGATATCAACACAAAACTTTATTTACTAAGTTACAGTACCTTACTCTATTTTGCAATGTAATTTCCATTTTCCATTCTGATAAGACATTTACTGTCACGTGGTATCAGTTTTTCAATGCCAATGTTGTACTTTTTGACGCCAAAGAACTTAGGTTTTTTGAATGCACAAAATGTTCGGCTTATCAAATTTTAGACACAAGTAACAGAAGTATATGGTAATAATGCAATGAAAGAGTTTTTTTGCTGTTTGATATTTGCATTTCATTTATGAGGGTCATCCAGAAAATAACAAGCAATTTGACATAACTTAATAACATAGATATCAACACAGAATTGTATTTACAAAGTTACAGCACCTTACTCTATTTCTCGACATACTCTTCTTCTCTCAAGACATTTACTCTCACATGGTACCAGTTTTTCACTAACAATGTTATACTATTTTACTGCCAAAGACTTACTGTTTTTGAATGCATAAAATGTTCAGTCAAATTTTAGAGACAAATATGCAAATGTTTGGTGATAATGTAATAAACGAGTCTTCTGTGAGGAAACGGCACATAATTTACAAGTAATCAAGGAAGAGTCAGTGTGTACGATAAAACTGGAGTGCAGGTTCATCAATCGTTTGGAGGCGTTGAGAGCAAATGTTCATAAAAAGATTCAGAAAACCCAGTGTTCACTTTGGACATTTCTCAATTGATGAAGAACTCAAAGTGGCAGATCTTCTGTGATGGAAGAGTATAACATGTGCATTGAAAAACCAGTACCATGCCTTGATAGCAATTATGTTGAGAAATAAAGTAAGGTACTATAACTAGTAAGTAAAGTTTAGTGTTGATATTTTTTGTTATTATTTAGTTATGCCAATCATTTGTTACATTCTGGATGGTCCTGCTTTTATGGTTGCTTTTGAAGTGTTAATCTATGTGCATACTGGAAAGCATTGCACTTCATAATGAGGATTTTAAAATGCAGCAATGGAAAGTCACAAAATTTAGCATACACATCTTTAGTTGGACCAATATTAGAATATAGTGCTGTAGGTGGGGATCCGTATCGGATTGGGCAAAAACTAGCACTCGAGAGAGTTCAAAACAGAGGCAGCTAAATTTGTAGACAGAAAAAAACAATTCAAAAACCATACTAACACTGCTGCTTCCTGGGAAACACTAGGAAAACATAGAAAATGTGCAATTTTAGAACCTATTAGGGGGAATCTGCATGGAAAGATATATCTAAGCGAATATTAAAAGCCATTATATTGTGAAAGAAATGATCACTTGATAAAAACAAGAAATAGGGAACGGAAAACTTACATGGGTAAATTTTCCTTTGCAACAGAACAATTAACAAATGAAACATGCTTCAAAGTGTAAATAGTTTTAAGAAGAGACTAAAGAAGAATAATTTATAGTCGGGATAGTAAATATAAATATTGAACCAACGACAATAATTCAATCTTTTATCCTTATCTGGTTCCTGTAGCTGATGAACACCGTAACCCTATATGGCTTTAGGCCTGCAGCTCTCTGACACATTGAGTAGGTGTACCCTGTCTCCTGTGACAAATGTCTTAATGATTTTTTGGGTGACTGCTCCAGTTGTGAGCTTAGATGAACGATTCTTGCCTTTTTCACTCACCAGAGATCCAGTTGTTTCCAATTTGTTTACCAGTCCCAGTATTGTGTTTCTATTGCGAACACCAAATTCTCTCTGGTATGCCCTTTGAGTGGCTGTAATTGAATTCGTAATCCAGTATTGCTTCACAAGGAAGATTTAATGTGTACTGACTACAAGAACAAAATGTTGAAACAGGTGCAAACAATGCAATTAGGAATAAAACATAAACATCTGCACATCTAGTGACAAGGAATCGAAACTCCAGAACATTCTGCTTAATTTGGGGCTAAAAGTGGGTCATTGAATGAATTTCCAACAGAATAATTAAAGAAAGAAATGTGTCAGTTGTATATAAATGACTCTGTACAAACTTTTTTTGATGCTTGGATTTTGTAAGACTTATTGAACACCTGTCGTAGCTCAAGCCCTGTTGCCTTCTTCTTATGGTCAGATAATTCATTCAAAGCAGGCCATTAAATGTGAAATTTCATTTCCAAATGCATGTATACCTTAATTCTTAATCTTAAGAATAAAATTTTAGCAAATTCTTTATTTTGCTTTGTCATTAATTTTGCAAAGTTTTATCAAGTAAGCTACTTAAAGGTTTATTTTTGTGTGTGTTGTTTTGCAGTGGTGAAAGTTTGGAAGGTGATGTGGCAAACAATAAAGAGAAAGCAAGCAACCAGGTGTGCGTAGACAAGAAACAGCTGGTTAGAAAAAACAACTCTCTTCCAATGGAAGTCACCTGATGAAGGAATGCTTTGTCCCGACGACATGGGAATTGAGTATGTTTTTGAAATGATTGTCAGGTCTCTTGTTGAAATACTTGGTAGTTTCCATGAAGGAAAGAAAAACAAAATTCTATTTAAATAATAACATTAGAACCAAGAGGGAGTAAACCTGATTGTTGTTAGCGAGAGGTAGCCAAAGTGAGCGAGCGAGCGAGGCTGGTCAGTCTGGAAGTTAGGTAGTGTTGCAAGCAACAGCTATTTGTAAAGGTGGAATTCTTTTTTACTCCTTGAGCTTAAGTTGTTGGGGATCTACGCTGTACAGATGCCTTAGAAGTCAGCCGTGTAGAACAGTGTAGCCAAAACATGTTTTAATTGGGGTAGATTGTCTAGAAAAATTCACTTTTTACAAAATTATTTTTAGTTTTTGCAGCACACTTTCAATTTCATGTCATTAAGTTGCCATTTGTAAATGTTTATCAAACATGCATTGTTCTGGGTAAGCTTTTGGTGTTCCAGATCAACATTCTTAATGTTAGATTACTGTGTATGGAAGTTCTTAATTTAAGATGGGAAGGGGGAAATTAGTTCAACTCTGCTTTTTAAATATGCTTTTCTATAGTGAACTTCTTGCCAAAACATTGTTGTCTTTGTTATTTAACAAGTCCAAACTTTTACAAAAGGAGCATGTATCTGTTAACACAATTCTGAACTTGAAAGTGGTAAATACCAGGAATATTTTCTTGCCTCCTTTGTAAATTTATAAAGTTGTAATTTTGCTTTGATTGTCTCTTCCATGTCATGTAATTTTTAATTTCTGTGGTACATGGGGTCAGTCCCCACCTAAGATGTTGTATTACTGTTATAACATACAAACGGAGTGTTTGGTACACTATTCTACAAAGCCTGACCATGAATGCAACTATATCTTTAAATGAATTTGAATTGCTGGGTAGGTTATTTTAATTTACAACCAAAATATCTGTAAAACATTGAAAAATTAAGCTGTACCATATTTTAATCCAAACTGTTTTTATCTGACTCAATGAAATTGTAATGTTATGCAAATTGTCATGTTGAAAAGTAAAATAATTTCTGCTTGGTTAATACTGTTGATTCCTTCGGTGTAGAAAACAAAAGAAAAAGAAAGAAAAAATCTATTAAAATATAAAATCAATGTGTTGTCCTTTAAATATTTTACTTCATATTTTTCAGCTCAGCTGAACATAATTTAAGAAGCTGTAGGTGGAAAAAGATGTATGTTGTATGTTTATGAGAATAAGCATAAGTTGGTAGCATGAGTAAGAAATTAAAAATTCCATCTCTTGCTATGACAATCTGTTGCATTTCATTTGACAAACAGAAGTGTATCAAGCAGCTGTTTAAACGTTGTGTGCATAAAACTGAGAATCTCTTGATAGCATATGGGAGTGAGAGATTTTTAATATCTGTAGATAACCTATTGCTGTTGATGTTCCTTCCGTGCATCCACAGACAAAAGCTTGCATTTAGTACCACAAACAAACTACAGTCAACTCCTGCTTAATCTTCTGTTTACATTTAAAGTACAGTAAAATACACTATATAAATATATGTGAATACAATCAATTTCTATTTAATTAGATGGTTTTCTGCAACATACATACCATTACAAGGATCACTAGATAAGTATTGAGACAAATAATGAGCACTCTTAGAAACATTTTTTTTTTTTTAATTTAAGTTGTATGCTTGGCGTCCTTTAACCTGGTTGGTTATATCGGACACTGAAATGAAATTAATGAAATTAGCTCAAATGATCTCAGGGTCCATGGAGCTTAAAGTTACTCAACATTTACCTTCTCAGGATACCCGGGGGGAAAAAAAAAACCTTATCCAGGTAACTTAGCCTAAGCGAGATTCAAACTCATGACCTGTTGAATGGGAGGCAGACACGCTCCACCACACTACCCTGGCACTATAAGCAGCATTTGATCCTCTGGAGCCACTTCTGGAAGCATTCACGTCACTTAGTTTTCGGCAATGAAGATAATTCTTCTTCATATGCTGCAATAGCTTCTTCAGGGCTAGAAAATTGTTGACCTCAAAGCAGGTTCTTCACGTGGTGCCACATCAGGACTGTAGGGTGGATGAGTCAATAATTTTGTCTTGGAGCTGATGGATTGTTAGGATGTAACAAAATACCCCTTAGTCATGTCTTTGGAGCCTTTCTTGGATTTTTTGAAAGGCAAACTTCTATGTAACATTTTGTAGCAACAATTTTATGGTTTTTGAACACAACTGTTGCCAAGCGACCACTTGTGGAGAAGAAATAAACAACCATTTTCTTTCTAGCGCTCCTCACTCTCTTGATGGGTGGTTGGTCATTTGGGAACACCCAAATGTTTCTGCTTCAAACTGATGTATCCATGTTTTGTCACCCAAAACAATATATGAAACATGGCAACACTTTCCACAGTTAAATCTTTGCATTATTTCTTGGCACCATTCCACCCTATGGAGCTTTTGTGCTTCAGATACATTATGTGGCACCCAACTTGACATTTTTTTTACACAAAGGTGTTTATGAAAGATGATTGAAACACTCAGTGAATTATTCACTAATGCCAGTTCATTGTCCTTGTATTCTCCCTCCAGCCGTACTTCACCAATAAAGTAAACAAAAGCAACAGGTTGCATGGCTATGATTGGCTTTTCTTCATCACAAAATAGTTCCTCTTAAACTGCTGAGCGAGTGCAGAAATATTGTATTACACTGTGCAGTTATCTAAATAATATAGTATGAATGATTAAGGAACAAAATTTACTGTCATATAGTTCAACAGCTGCAAATAATGGTGGAAACAAGTAATACCAGTGTAGTGAAGTATAAGCAAGGAAAGAATTATTCCTAGTGTGTATAAAAAGTTTTGTGAAAAGTACCTTACCGTTTCATTAAACTATATTCTTAGCTTAACGGTAGAATTTATCGGTGCTTCCGAAAGCAGCATAAAGTGTGAACAACCTTTAAATTAGCCAAAGTACGACATCTTGTGCAAGTAGCTTTTCAATAAGTGACAGTGGAAAATGCAGCAAATCTATATCACACATTGTTTGGGAAGAGTAAACAAAGTAATATTTGGAGGGAAGGTGGACAGTGTCATTGGCCCACTAATTATCGATCTCTGAACTGCAGCAGATGACTCATATCTTGAAGAAATGGAACCAGTTCCATCTTCAGATTACCTCTTCTGGTAAGTCACTGAATCATGGCAGTATATTAAAGAAATGTGCAGTGTATGGTTGTGCATTTGTGAATGCTAAAATTTGCAAAAAAAAATCTGTTGTAGTGATGCAATATTTCAGCAGTGTTCAAAACAACAATTCTGCATTTTCAAGTTTTACATTTCGTACTGAATATATAACAGCTCACCTACCTGTTATGATGTGTTTTATTTATTATACATTGAATAGAATTTTTGTAAACAGTGAAAATAGGTAGCTAGGTATATTTTTTCCTACCAAACGAAGGTACATGGTTTTGCAATTGTATGGCAGATGAACCAGCTTAGCACCACGTGGTATGTGCATGTGTGTTCGCAGAAGAATACATTCTGATTGTTTACATCGCCAGTGAAGTAAGGATGAACAGATTCTTGGACCATCGCTAATCATTATTTCCACAGCGGTGATGTTTTTCTCAGTCACTACTGTTATTGATCTTGCCACTCTTCTCTTCATCTTTAAGAGATTGCATCCCCTATTGAATACCTTAAGCCAGCGAAACACGGTGAAGAGAATAACCCTCAAAAGCTCCACTCGGACGCTCAAGTGACTGTTTCATTTAAGCCTCATTTTAAGTTGTGCAAGATCATTGCACTTGCAAGAACATTCACATTTTACAGACTTCAAACATTCAGCTATTTCAACACAGCAACAATGCTTTTTCCAAGGGTGACCAATATTCCATGTCTCAATGCTTATTTAGTGATCTTGAAATGCTGGAAGTTGATGACTGTGTTGAAATCAGTTGAAAGTAAGAAATTGACATTTAACAACACTCACCTTTTAAATTTCCTAAAACATTTTATGGAGACTAGTATAAAAAAATGTGGGATTTATCAAATAGAATGCAACAGTCTCAAAACAATGCACTGGAAAAACAAGAGGAACTCAAAAACAAGCCAAGAATCATTTCAGTTGCATAAAACACAAACATGTTGAAAAATCAGCAGTTGTCATCCATAACATAAGCCCATATTCAAAGCTATTGAAACACATAATAAGAAAGCAGGAATTTTCAATTTGGAAACAGATCTTCATCTGGAAGAACAAGAATCAAGTCTTCAACTTTGATATTGCCCAGAGCGATCTGTTGTACAAGTTCCTAGAACCACCACCAGAGCTGTCTATGGATGGATCAATGTTCGTTTATATCTGGCTAATAATGGAGGAAACTAGCCTCTGAAACATATTCTTAAAAAGTGAGTATTGTTTAGTGTCATTATTTACTTTCAATTACCATTCATTTAGAAAAAGAAGTCTGTTGTTTGTTTCTTGGAGGATCATTCATTTATTTGTTTGTTGTTTTTTTTTTAAATAGCAATTTTCCTAAGAAAACAATATCTGAAAGTTAAGATCCCTTTTTTATGGTTTCCCTCAGTTGCCAAGGTAAATACTGGATTAGATATTTAATACCATGACCCAAAGTTCGAAGTTTGACCTTCAGTCTAAAATTATAGTAAAACTGAAAAATAGGTGGTAATTGCAAATGCACTGCCATCTATCACAGATAGGAAAAGAGGCTTTACTTATCAATGTTATTAAAGCAGATGCTGAAACTGGCCGCCGTAGCCATACATTTTTGGCACCTCTTTAGGAAACTATCCATCACTCGCCGTAGTTCACATTGCGAAATTCTTGCAATTTCCTGACAGATATTTTAATTCTTCCAGGGTGTGTGGTTTGTCTTGTACACTCTAATGCTTTAAGTTACCCCAGAGGTAGAAATCACAGGGGGTTAGGTCGGGGGGCACACAAATCTCTACTAATAATTGTGACCTGAAGCACACTTTGCCTGTATGAGCTGTTTCAGAGCCTTGTTGAAAAAAAGGCAAAATCACATTCCCTGTCTGTTAATTGTATTCACATAGGTATGGGCGTCAACTGTTGACTTGAAAAAAATTGGGTCTATAACTCTTTCTCCACTAATGGTGCACCATACACCAATTTTTTCGGCATGAAGGGATATTTCATGAACAATATTAGGTTTTTCAGAGCTCCAATAACAATTATTTTTTGTACACATATCCTTGAAGGTGGAACCAAGCCTCGTGCGTGGGTCAATTTCACCATTGTATACAGTATTGAGAGTCCCTCACAAAATGTGTAACAATATGAATCATAAATAAATACACGCTCTGCAGAGAAAACAAATGCTGAGCCATAATACACTTTGTGACTAAGTACAGGACAAAATAATAAAGCACACTGGTAATAACTCTACCACACGATATCACTGTCAGCTCAATACAGAAAAACAAGTCAGCACCGTGACCTTGTGTACAGCAGCTGTATGTTGTTATGTTTCTGTGTGTGCAGTGGAAAAACACTGTGCAGCAGTTCAGATGTATGTTCGCACGATGTAAAACATGAGACCTTGAAAGCTGGCTATATATTGTCATGAGTACAGAAGGCATCATTGTGAAAAAGCAGTCAAATTGGATGGCACCCTAATGCCACCAGCTTGACCCAAAACGAAAGTGGTATGGTATGAGGAGAAAGATCAATAAGTCACTTTAGATTATTACGAACAGCACCGTCACAATATGACCAGGTAGTTAAAGTGATGTTAAATAGAAAAAAATGTGTGAAAGTGAAAATTCATCAAGATTTTGTGTGCAACACTAGTACAGAGACACTACCGTGGCTGGGTCTTCATACACTTGTCGTTCTGCTCACCATCAGCTGTCAAATCTTAAACAATGTCATCCTCATTTTCATCACCAACGCCTTTCATCCTCCTATCTTCCATAAATAAGGGCATCATTATGGTAACTGAAGACAAAGCATCTAAAATGTTTCCTGTTTGGGATCAAACCGTACTCTGGATTCCATGGCCGTGCAGACATAACTGATGTTAAACCGTCCCAAGATTTGTTGATATTACACAGCAATTCAGCCCCCCACAAAGCAAATCAGCTACTTGCCAAGCAGGAGGTATACCTTTGGGATCAAAATGGCATTTTTCAGTAATCTTTTGGTCTATATGTACACTTAATAAACTTTAATCTAGCAAAAGAAATATTTGTCCTCATAAACTTCAATGCATGTTGCTGTCTTTCCTTAAATATAAAATATTAGTCCAGCACATTTATTTTGAAGCTCTTTTGGTAATTCATTTTTACAAAAGATCCTTAACAAAACTCAGAGTATAAAACATAAGGAATGGAATGCTAATATATCACGTAAATATGAAACACAAATGCTATAATCTTCCTTAAGTTAGCTGTAATTTATTTTTTTAAAAATTTATTATAGTATTTCCAAAACAATAATAATTTTTAAAAAATATTTCTCTAGGGAATATAATAAAATAATAGAATAGATCCTTAGATACATTTCTTAATGAAAGAGTTGTGCAGATATTCATATATTGTGGAATTTATCTAGTAAACCCTATTCGACTGCAAAAATAAGCATATCTGTATTTCAAAAATTTAATCTAAGGCAGCATGTTAGCTGATGTTAAGACATATATTTTTGTAATGTGTAAATAATATATATTATCTGTATAATGTTTTATTTCATTAATTTTTGTGAATGTTAGACTATGAAGTACTGAATTCTGCTAAATTTATATTAACAAAGGTGTACCTCCTGTCTCAAACTATATACACTCTGGGGTCTATAGGCGAGAGGACTAAAATGACAGAGAGATTAATTTTCTGTCATACGGGATTGTAGTTTCAGTAATGCCTTTAACCATACTATACGTTGCAGTATTGGATTTTGATTTATTGCATTATGCAATGAAAGCTGCTAAAATTGAATTTTCCTTCTGTAAGTTTGTATTGAGTTGAAACGGGAAATTCAAGAGTAATTTAATATCTACGTTTTCACTGTTTCCACTAGATCATGTTAGTTACCACATCCTGGACTCAAACCACCAATCTGTATTCAACCACTGATTATGTAGCTAACAAAAAGTAAGATTGCAAATGCACCCACACCACTAAAATTCAAATGCAATCACAACATTTTGTCATGCTTCCATAAGATATTTGGTGGACGTTTTGGAAACATTTTTAGAAACATTTTTGTTGTCCATCTAAACTACTCTTATTTTGTTCCGATTTTAAATTTTGTGAGCCTGTATGCTAAACTGTCAACTTTCTAGTAGTTCACCAGGATGCTCTCCTCCAAACTACATATTGTACTGATTTCAAACACATTAAATGTATTGGTAAGTTTTCTTCAAATTCCATATTAAAAGTCTTACTGTGTACTTAAAGCAATTGATGAATTGTTGCATACGTACATACTGACAAACCAACACAAAAAGGTGTTTTTTCAATAGTCACAGTTAATTTTGTCAAAGGACAAGTTTAAAGGTTTTAATTACATAGAAATGATTTTCTTTCCAGATACAATGTGCTCATACATGATATCTATTCATATAAATAGGAAGGGAGAACACAGAAGTTTTGAGTGTGAAAAATAAGTAATAAATAAGTATAAAGAACTGCAAAGGCCTGGTTTGTTTCCATAGAGCATTTATTGAAAGAGTGTGGAAATAATCAAGCATTTGCAAATGACCCCAATCTTTACCAGATTTGTTTGAATAGCGAGGGTTACATGAACTACGAATTTGTGATGTCACAGATTACAGTTTTTCCTCAAAGTGAATCCCTCTTGGTGTATAGGTCAGTTCTGGTGCTTTAATCCTTCCTGTGCAGAAAGTGGTTTGGTCATGTCTAAGAAACTTCTTATTAACAAATATTCATGAAAACATCGCTAATATTGTATGAATATAATGGATATCTAATTTTAAAAACATTCACTTTATTGGTGTAAAGACGCTGTATATGTAACTTGCAGGTTCATTTGAAATAAGCTTTCTGTGTATGATAAAGTTTGAAGCACATGTCTGAATGGAGATAAAACTTGTCACTGCATGTTTCAGTATTAAACTGTTTCCTTCCTACATGGGCTCTTGAGCTACGAGGGGCATTCAATAAGTCCTTAGAAAGTCCAAGAAATTACACTCATATCATCAAAAAAAGTTTGTATTTAGCAACCATCATCTCTTACTAGATGGCAGTTAAATTTTCAGCTAAATCCATCAAGTTTTTGTTGCCATAGGCGATTGAATCAACAAGCTTGTGCTTCTTTAGAAAGATGGAAAAAAAACGAGTTTCATGCGGTGATTAAACACTTCTATTTAAAATGCATTCATGTGATTACTTTGGAAGCTAGTTTAGCAGTTTTCCATCACAACTCTGACGAGTTTCTGTGTCGATACATAACTGTGGATGAAATGTGGATACATTACTACACTCCAGAGACAAAAATACAGTCAAAATAGTGTGTTTTTAAAGAGAAACCGGCTCCAAAGAAGGCAAAGGTGGTGAAATCTGCAGACAAGGTGATGGCCTCAGTTTTTTGGAACGCATGCGGAATCATCTTCATTGATTACTTGCAGAAAGGAAGAACGATAAATGGAGAGTATTATGCATCGTTATTGCACCGGTTGAACAGAAATCAAGAAGAAAAGTGCCCTCATTTCGCAAAGAAAAAGATTCTGTTCCATAAAGACAATGCAAGGGTGCACACTTGCGCAACTTCGATGGCGAAAATTGTAGAATTTATGTTTGAATTACTACAACATCCACCACATTCATCAGATTTGGCCCAAAGTTGCTTGGCAGAAAACTATTCATATCTAACGAAGAGGTATTCTCCCAAACAGATGCCCATTTGAGGGCCTTTCAAGGTTCTAATTTTTGGAAGGCTACTTAAAGCAGTTGAAGAAACACTGGGGAAAGTTTATCAAGCTAAAAGGATATTGTGTTGCAAAAAAAAAAAAAAAAAAAAAATGTACCAAAAATAATTTGTCTTTTTCTAAGGACTTATTGAACGAACCTTGTATGTTGGTATAATGTTTAATGGTCCAATGCTGTCATCTGTTATGCCTTTCCAAACGGAAGTAACAGCCCATGTTATATACTTGCAAATCCAGGCCATTATCATTGGCACTGCCTGATTCTTCTGCTTTGCTCTACACCTCTTCTGAGCAGCTGACTCAAAATAAGAATAACTGACACTGAATTTGTTATAAATGGACATTATTTCACTTTCCATGTTCATTTTAATGCCATCTTTGCATAACACATAAAAAGTTCTAAAATTTCTTAAGTACTTTGAAATGCATGTAGAGGCAGTAAATTTGACTTGAACATCTTTTAAGGAGGGTAATGGGTGATGCTAGTGGTTGCAGTTTTGGTACCACATCAGGGGTATAAAAAGACAATCTTCTGCAAAATTTTGATTTAAAATATATGTATTTTTCAAAATCTATCTTGCCATATAGTTTTTTTTAATAAAATGAATAAAAATTTGGTAGTACCATTGAAGCATGCATAAAAGCTTCAAGTATCAGATTTTTTATATCTTCTTTATAGGGAGAAAAAAACCTCTATGGCCGTTTTATAAGCAAAATTAATAAAATGTTTGCTGTTTCTGCTTAAACTTTATTTTTATTACAAAAAGTAATGCTGTAATAAAAATCTCTTACTTAGTTTTGTTAATCATACTTTTGGAAATATATAGTAAAATTTTCAACTTACTAGCAGGTATTTTATAATTTGCATTTTGAACTCGTAGAAATGAAAAAATAAAGTCTTAAAAAATGACTTAAAGTTTGAATTCAATTTGAACAGAAATTGACTGACAGGCTTCTTTAGGGGTGTTCAGCTTTGTAGGTGGTTCCCTCCCTGCCCCTGGTAGCTTCCAGATTTAACCACAAACTGTGATGGTAAAATAACCATTTGCTTTTGGACAGAAAAAGCATCCAAACCAAATATTTTTTTTATTCCTTTAAGGAGGAGAAAAATAGAAGCATTTATTATTCCTTCTTATGCTACCATCTCTTGTAAGACACTATTACGACCATTTCTGGTACTATTTTGATTAGCATGAAGTAGATAGAAGACTAAGCTTTTGTAAGAATAATTTGTTTGCAAAACAGGTAGAGAAAGTCATGTGAATGGCGCACATCAGATTTTCTTTTCATTAAAGCAGTGCAAGTACAACTCGTAATAATTCAAGTTTCCTTCAAGAACACTTGAAGAAACTCGTGAGATAAAGATGAAATCATAAAGTATCTGTTCTCTTAAACTTTTCCATCAACTTTCTGCACCAAGTCTTCAGTAATCATAGAAGGTTGCTCACTTTGTTCATGCAGCCATCTGTAAGGGCTCTACCCCATTTTCTTACCATTCTGCAGTCATGTTTTTCCCTACACTTTACTGATCTGGTAATGAATTTCGGCTGCTTTCACATCTTTTACATTAAGAAATCGAATGACAGAGCATATTTCACTGTCAGCACGATTTTCAATTGACTGAAGTATCGGATCCAAAAATGTCCGAACCAGCTACGCAGTGTTTTGCCTCTGCGCTGTCTGCCAGTATCATAGAAAGGCGCAGATGCTTTACTTACCAATGTTACTAAAGGAGACGCTGAAACTATCCACCAATTGCCATAGTTCACGTTGAGAAATTTGCAATTTCCTGACAGATATTTTGTTTTAATTCTTCTAGGGTGTGTGGGTTTGTCTTGTGCACCTTATGCTTTAAGTTACCCCAGAGATAGAAATCACAGGGACTTAGGTCGGGTGACCAAGGGGGCCACAAATCTCTACTAATAATTCTGATCTGAAAAACTCTTTCAATTGTTCCTGTCGAAAGATTGACTGTATGAGATGTTGCAGAGTCTCTTGTTAGAAAAAGGCAAAATCATGCTTCTGTCTTAATTCTCTTTAAAAAAAAAAAAAAAAAAAGGGGGGGGCAAAATTGTACTCGTATAGTATGGGCATTCAACTATTGACTCAAAAAAAAAATTGGGCCTATAACTCTTTCTCTACTAATGGCACACCATACACCAATTTTTCGGTCATGAAGGGGTATTTTATGAACAATATTAGGTTTCTCAGCTCCAGTAATGATTATTTTGTGTACACACATATCCATGAAGGTGGAACCAAGCCTCGTCCGAGAAAAATATTGAATGTGGGTCAATTTTGCCATTGTTTACAATGTTGAGAGTCCACTCACAAAATGTGTTACCACATGGGAATCATAAATACATGCTGTGCAGTAGAAAACAAGTGCTGAACCATAATATACTTTGTGACTAAGTACAGGGCAAAGTAATAAAGCACACTGGTAATAACTCAACCACACGATATCACCGTCAGCTCAATACTGCACTTTCAGAGTAGAGAAAAACAAGTCAGCACCGTGACTTTGTATACAGCAGCTGTATGTTATTTTTTGTGTTCATAGTGGAAAAACACTGGGCAGCAGATCGGATGTGTTTGGGTCATACAGTTGCAAAAAACATGGCTGAATTCTTGTATAATGGTATCTGTGGCTAGCCAATAATTACAGGTACTCAATGCACATGAAGAAAATGGCAGCTGCAGCGGCCAAATCTCAAAGTGGTACTTAAAAACACACACCTCATCATGTAGTTTATTATTTTTAGTGCTGGTTTCTCAAGTCAGTATTAACCTAGTTCATGTGAGTTTTGTGACACAGAGGATAATATATCTCACAGCACCAGTTTTGCTATATTATTACACATTTATACCAAACAACTGAATATAAACTTCACCGAGGGTACCAACAAAACAATATCACCAAGCTGCAGTAAGAAATGTTTAACAATTAATGTTTTAACCATTTTGTTCCCTTTAAGTGATAAGGATTTCCAGATGGAACGTATGCTAGTTATTTTAGGTCTACACAAAGATACTAATTATATGTTAATTATTAAATTTACTTGAAAAGTAACAACTATGTACAGTGGAAGAAAGAACTAGAATTGATACAGATTGTTTTTTTGTTTTCTTAGCAAGAAAAATGTTCAGCTCAAAAAATAAAGAGATAAATAAAAGAAGAAAAACAATGAATGCTAATCTGTAACATATATATGAAAATAAAATAATAATACGGTGCTAATACATAAGAACATTGCTGGTTTTCTGTGAAAACGTCTTATTACCATAAGTGTGATGATTAAGTTTGTTTTCTGTAGTAATAATAATAATAATAATAATGATTAATTATTATTATTAATACTTAGTAATTTACATGGATTGATAGTGAGTGTTGAATTAGGCACTCCTCCTTATGACAGTATTTTTTTAAATTGACAAATATCGAGAGACTGCAGTAATTATTATTGCAATTTAATGTGATCTGGATATTGTGACAAATATTATTTACCAGTATGCAGAATATGTACAGTTACTGTCAATATCTTTCATTGCTAGACAACGTTTGCTAGAATCAACACTATATTTAGAAAAAAGAAGAAATTATGCATCCCTAAAAAAAGCTGCTGATCTTAATTTTAAATGCAATTGGACTGATAGATTTTTTCAAAGGCATCAGAAAATAAATAAAAAGAAAAAAAAAATATGACTACTGTAGAATTAATCAATGGATTTATATCCCAGAATCTGTGTGTTATATTACTCCAAATGTAATTGATGTGAAATAAAAAAAAAAAGTATTAAAAATGACTATAAGAAGCAGCCAGATTTTGGAAATCGCTGTGTACCACAGATTTCTTAATAGTACTAATGGTGACAAGTTTATTTTGTACATATGAATTTTTTGACAGATTGGGTACCTAAAAAAAGTATATATAGTATGAAGAAATTAAATTTAGAAAAAAAGAAGGCTCTGAATTTTGTTGCTTATCATTGTAAAGATTCTGTTAACGGCTCTTTCTCATGTTTCTTGTTGTTACAGAGCGTGAAAATGTTTCACTTTTTTAAAAGAAAATGTAGGCATATAATGTGGGCTGTTAGAGAACTTTTCGCTTTTATGCCACTGTGTTGATAATAACTATTGATGTGCTACATTAAATATCCTTTCATGTTGTCTCTGTGAGTTTCGGAACATCTCTAATATTTATTTTTCATTGATGAACTCCTGTGGATAGTTCTTTATAAAGTTTAAGGATGTGTACATAAAAACTGGACCATTCAGTGTGTGAATATGTTTAATTTTAGATAGTCTATGAATTATAACAGTTTCATCCATATTGGCATGCTAAATGAACCTACAAAATTAAGTACTAAATGTTATAATAGATAATATTTGTAGAATTTTGGTACTGGATGATCAGCATAAAGCAGAACAGGTTTCCTGGCTCTATACCGGCAGGTGGTATAGCTTGCCATGCACTCGCAGTAAATATATATATTTATTTGTATACATTTGTTACTTAGGTTATTTCTTTCAAAGAAATAAAAAGTCAACACTTAAAAGCTATATCAAGCGAGAAGATTTGGACATGCCCCTGTTTGTTGTTCAAGCATTTTTGGCACCTACTTAAAAAATTGGCCATTACATGCTGCAGTTTCCTCTGAGAAATGGCAACAATTTCTTGACAATGGTTTTATTTAGCTCCTCTAAAGTGCGTGGTATTGTTTTGTAAACTTTCTTGTTTAATCTTCCAAAAATACGAGGGCCATCCAGAAAGTGGCAGACGATTTGACATAACTAAACAATAACGAAAGATATCAACACAAAACTTTATTTACAAAGTTACAGTACCTTACTGTATTTCTCAACATATTCTCCATTCTGTCAAGACACCATTGTCACAAGATACCATTTTTCAATGCCGTTGTTATACTTTTCTACTGCCAAAGAGCTTATATGTTTTTTTGAATGCAAAAAAAGTTTAGCCAGTTGAATTTTATGGGCAAATAGTGCAAGTGCATGGTGATAATGCAATGAACGAGTTCGGTGAGGAAATGGCACATAATTTACAAGTAATCAAGGAAGAACATAACAGTGTGTACGTAAAGACCGGAGTGGCAGTTCATCAATCGTTATGGAGCAGTTGAAAGCAAAGTTGATAAAAGAATTCAGAAAAACCGGTGTTTCACTTTGGACAACGTGCATGACTTTTTGGGTGCAAAAGATTTCTCAGCCGATGAAGACCTCAAAGTGACAGTGACATCTTGGCTCAGATGTTTAGTAGTGGAAGAGTATAACACCATTGAAAAACCAGTACTATGTGATAATAAATACCTTGATAGCAATGACAATTGAGAAATAGAGTAAGGTAGTGTAACTTTGTAAATAAAGTTTTGTGTTGACAACTTTCGTTATTGTTTAGTTATGGCAAATCGTCTGTCACTTTCTGTATGGCCCTTGTAAATCACAGCGGGTTAAATCAGGTGCAAACATATGAATTATAAATTAATACTTCTTTGGGAACAGAACTCTGGTACCTGAATTGAGCCAATTGACTGAGTAAATGCTATAATATGTCCACAAACAAACAATTGCTATATTTGAATGAGCTCAATACATGCTTCACCACAGGCTGGCTAATCAGGCTGCTTTCTGCTAATCACCCATTAGAATAACTATACTATATGTTTCTAATCCAGTTGTTTCTTGCACACAGAGTTGCTAGATTGATGTCTCAAATTACTGAGAGTCTTTCATATTTAATTTTTGATACATACTATTACTAAATGTAGCATTGACTCACCTCACATTTATTGATTTTCCATGTTACTAATATGCCTGTCAACTTTTGCGGTTTGCCCATAACATATCTGATGGAAGGAAGTCATTACATTAACTTAAACTAGTTATAGATGTCATTATTTGGAACTTATTTTGTACCTTTCATTTGTTTCAAAGACCACTGTGGCAATATTTTATATTTTTCGAGAACATAAAAATCACATGCAGTAGCAAATGGTTGTTAGCTCTCTCTTTCAAAATCAGAATAGCTCCACATGTAAGTAGGTTTCACTTTTGCATCTCGTGTTTGTTTGGATTAATGGTCATGTGGAAAACAAAAGCTCTAGTTCCCAGTTGAAGTAAGCTGTTTTGTTTAGTTTATGAACCAGATCTCGTGCTGAGGTAGCAATGTTACCTCTGCAAAACTGTGTTCAGAAAATAATAAATTATTTAAAAACCAAAACTACATCAGATGTAGTTCACCCATCATACAAAGCGTATTTATCTTATACGTTCTCATGGAATTAACCATCTAATTTGGAAAACAACTCTTTTCTTTCTTTGGGAACCAGTGATCAAAGAAAATGCTATTGTACTCTTTGTTTTGTGTTACTGCATGAAGTATATATTAGAAGAAGTAATGTAATAACTTCCCTTTAACCCTGTATATGGGAGCGAGGCGTATTTACAGCTTTTTGGAGACATTCAAAGCATTAAGAGTTTGATGTGACAAATCTTAAATTCTATTGCATTATTTTGTAACTTAAGATTTCAGACATTAGACCGCTTGCCTCCCATCTCAGCGACCTGGGTTCCATCACCTTTCCTATCGTCCATTTCACTTTCATTACATACCATCCATTTCCTGGTTATGGGCCTACCACTCGTCCCAGGTTCTCCATTCTGTAGTTACATGCCATTGGCTCCCTGACAGGTTTCTGACCCCTAGGCATCCACTTGTAAACTAACTACGAAAAAAAAGCTTACAGGCTGAATGGTATTAAAGGCAATGCTAGTATTGGTAAATTTATACACTACTGAAATATGCAGTGAAAATCTGCAAAATTAAATGTTTTGTATTGTATTGTTGATATGGGAACTGAAAGAATAAACAATGAAAACAGAAAAGACATGGTTGTCTAACAGTAAAGTTGATAAGGCATATTCCTAATTCTCCAGGAAAGCTTTTAATCTATTCTCACACATTGCCAGTTTGATGTCACAGTTTTTGCTGCAACTTTTATAATGAAAATACATTAAAAACAAAAATACCCTTGTGTCAGCTTTCTGTCCAGTAGGGCCTCTAATTGCCAGGAAAAATTGTAAAGTTTCAAGTTAGAACTGCTGACTTAGGTCTGTCTTCTGCTCAATGATAACATGCTTTATAGTGATTCATGTGTGTATGATGAAGTTTGCCAAATATGTGAGCAAGACCACATAAGATGTAGCAAAGGAATAATCAGCCACAGATGTTTTATTTTTACTTTCGCTATACATACCATGTAGGCAGAGAAGGTATTGCATTCCACCCAAAAATACTATTTCAAGATTTCACCAAAAACATATGTTTCGAGATCACCCTAGCTCACAAAAAGCAATTTTAGAAAAGATCCATGTGTGTTTGTGGACATCATAACTCGGAAACAAAAATTTGTATAAATACCAAGCTTAGTATTCAAGTTTAGTATCTTCCAATAATACAGCATGAATATTTAAAATCCTCCCTCCCAAACTACCCTTTACATGGAAGATGTTTGGAAGTTTTTAATTTTCTCAAAAATGCCTTAACGATTTTGGTTAAAATGCTGAATATTAAAAATATTTACACGCAAATAAATGTATATATTAAATTTGTTTAAAATAACCTCTTCATTCTGGATGACCTTTGCATAACTGGTAAACTATGTGAGACAAAAACTTATGACATAAAAAAAATGTAGATCTCGCCAAAACATCCAATTTATGTCCAAATCATTTTTGTCGTGGAGCTAACCATTACTGAGATATTCCTTGTTATTGATTTCAGTTTTAAAATACTTATACAAACGAAAGGCATACTTGTTTCTTTTGTTTTACTCCTGCCCATGCAAAGAGAACCAAACTTGAATGATGCATAGCGACAGCTTTTAAAACATTTGACTATCGCATTTCCCTTCTACTTACAAGGAACTAAGTAATAAGACCATATCTGTTAATGTTTATTTAGATAAGCACAAAGCAGTTAGAAGAATAATCTTTTGTAAGAGATTTGTTTGCAGAAAGATAGAGAAAGTCATGTGAATGGAACACCAGATTTCCCCCCTCCCCCAGTGTTGTGTGCCTCTGGGGGGGGAGGACTGAAAAGAAAAATTCCACATTTTTGTTTGTTCAATAGTTTAATACTTTAAAAGCAGTGATAAATGCAAAGAATTAAATATTTTTAGTGAAACTGTCTAATTTGTAAATAACTTTGTACTTCTCAAATTTGGGATATGGAGTAGAAAGCTGAGACATGAGTATTTTTATTTTCAGTCTACTTTCATTATAAAAATATCCTGACTTAATTTGTAACATTAAAGTGCAGTAGTCATTTGTTAGTGTTGAACCACATCTGCTTATGTAAATTAACATTTGAAGGCTGGATTGGGTATCATATAGTGTATTGTTATTTACGAGGGTCGTTCAATAAGTGATGCAACACATTTTTTTTCTTAAAGCAGGTTGGTTTTATTCAGGATTCAAATACAGCATGTTATTCCCTAATGTTTTGGCTACGAACCCCTATTTTTCATCATAATCTCTGTTCATTGCTTCGACCTTCTGCCACCTTGATGTGAGGTCCTGTATGCCTGCTTGGTACCACTCTACTGGTCTATGTCAGAGCCAACGTCTTGCTGCATCAATAACTTCCATATCATCCTCGTAGAGCATCCTTCATTGGGCCAAACAGGTGGAAATGTGAAGGTGTGTAGGGCGGATGAGGGAGTACAGTTTACGAGTAAGGCCTTGCGTTATCATGCAGAATGAGAAGTTAATTTGCATTTTTGTGGTTATGAACACACCGGTCAACCTTATTATATAAGTTTGCTGGGCTTGTTGGCATAACTGACGTTCCACCGAAAGCTAACACAAAAACGTTTTCAATCGAAAAGAAGAAAGACTGCAAATAAGCAAAGCTTGGATTCCGGCTCTGGAAAGAGTGGGAGTGAAACCTGAGCAGAGGGAAGGTCGTCGCTTTATACACGAAGCAGAGACAGCCCTTGGACAGGTGACGGCCAATGACCAATCGACCTAATTGGCCATGTGGCTATATATACAGCTGCAGTTACTAGAGCTCTAGTCTTGCCTGGCCTCCGGAGCTATATTTTCACCCTGATGATGCCAAACGTAGCTTTTGGCGAAATGTTTTTTATGCCAACAACTGCACCAGGCCAACTAGATAATAAGGTTGATAACGCCAGCCAGGAAAGCCTAAGCCTCTACGCCGAAGTGGTTTCTTCAATTTCCTTGAGTAGCACAATACACTTGAGAGTTGATCAGAGCCCCAGAAAACCATAGCCATGACTTTACCACCTGACGGTATGGCATTTGAAGGAGGGTTGGTGTGGTGCTACTCCATGGATTGCCGTTTTGTGTTGGGTTCGAAGTGATGAACCCATGTTTCATTGCCTTTTCATCCTCAGCCTCATGACGAGCAAACACTGGTCCCTCTGTGATCTTTATGGTGGTCAGTTAGGCATAGAGGAACCCAGTGAGTACTCTCACTGGTGGACAAGTGTGTCAGCACTACCAAAGAAATGCCAAGTTGAGCAGCGAAATGTTTGGATCACCTCGAATAAGAGAGTCTGCACGTTCCAGCTTTGCAGGAGTAACAGCTGGACAGGTTTGCTCTAGCTTGTTGTGTTGCTTTTGTCCACTGCCAGGTCTCCGTAGACATTCTGTGGTGCTCTGGTTTTCCACCTAAAGAAACTCTGCTTGGAACACACCTCCGTTACAGACACCATTTTGAAGGCTAGTTATGGCACTGTCATCTATTGGAAATTATTGGTACTGTATGAGTTGAAGCTGGAATATTTAAAGATGTCCTACACAAAATTTCAATTTTTTTCAACCAAAATTGTCCAAGAAAAAAATGTGTTGCATTACTTATTGAATGTTCCTCGTACTATACATACATTTTGTTCAGAGTCTGAAGTTATCATGGCAGAGGACGATAGAATCAAAAATCTCTGTCTTGAAACTTAAATAAATAAATGTTGTTTGGTGATTTTGCTTTATTTATACCAAGTGTATTATGACATTAATTTCTTGTATTTTCATGTAGCGCTTCCAATGTTGCACAGATAACATGAAAGGTTGGATAGTATTTTAAACTGTGATTTATCATATATGCTTGGTTGCTTGAGAGCTTCCTCTGAAGTAAGCTAGTTATGTGCAGTACCAAAGGAATCCTTGATGAGAGCCTTGTAGCTAATGTGCATTATAAATGCATTAGGAATCATCATAATATGTTGTGATTTTGACACAAATACACAATATGAAATATAAATTTAAGATTTTTCGAAGTTCTTTGTCAAGTCCTGTGGTTTGCCGTGGTGTTGATTGTGTGTGCTACATTATTTACATTCCTCAATGTAATTAACAAAAGAGAATCAACCTTTATACCATACTTGTATGGATGTGTTTTTTAATATGCTATTGTTAAACAGGAAAATAATACATAAAAAAACTGTTTTAAAACTGTTCACGGCTTAAAGGAAAATGATCCACAGCGTTGTTTAATAATTAGAAAAGGGAAAAAAAAATATTTTGGCAAGGTTTTTTTTTTTTTTCTCAATCTCAAGCAAATAAAACGTCAAGTCTTAGTTGAAAGAAGACTGCTGTTGGAATTTAAATGTCCATGTAATATCTGTACATAAATCTGTTTACGGGTTATTTAAAAAAAACAAAGTGGTGATATTAATAACTATGTAAATAATAAGGGATGAATTACAATATTCTTTCTTTGCAAAGAAAGAATGTGCAGTAATGCAGATTTGTATTTGTGTAAATAGTTGTCTTAAAGCAAAGAGTGAAAGAATAAACTTTCAACCATCGAACTTGTGTTTCATATATATTGAAATGTTCCCTACCTGAAGGCAGAGGCATAAAGCTGACCAGCTTTTATTAGACATGTTTGACATATTAGAAATGCTGGTTATGCCTGATATATGCCTGACAAATACCTGGTGGTCCAAAAACGTCTGAACTGGCTGCGCAGTGTTTTGCCTGTCCACGCCCTCGGCACTTGTTGCCATCCGCCACTATCATAGAAAGACACAGATGAAACCACACAACATTTTTAAAACTACTTTTAAAGGATTTACTTGCCAATGTTATTAAACGAGATGCTGAAACTGGCCATACATTTTTGGCACCTCTTTAGGAAACTATCCATCACTCACCGTAGTTCACGTTGAGAAATGCTGGCAATTTCCTGGCAGATGTTTTGTTTTAATTCCTTCAGAGTGTGTGGGTTTGTCTTGTACACTTTATGTTTTAAGTTACCCAGAGATAGAAATTGCAGGGAGTTAGGTCAGGGGATTGAGGGGGCCACAAATCTCTACTAATAATTCTGTCCTGAAACACACTTTCAATTTTTCTCATCGAAAGATTGGCTGCATGAGCTGTTGCAGAGTCTTGGTGAAAAAAGGCAAAATCACGCTGCCTGTCTGTGAATTCTCTGAAAAAGGAACAAAATTGTGTTCAACTATGTGCTGGCATCAACTGTGACTCAAAAAAACCTGAACCCCTGTGCAGTGTTTTCTGCTGCGCACACAGAAACATGATAACACACAGCTGCTGTACCCATACACCCTGGAAGAATTATAACAAAATATCCGCCAGGAAATTGCCAGCATTTCTCAACTTGAACTACGGTGAGTGATGGATAGTTTCCTAAAGAGGTGCCAAAAATGTATGGGCAATGGCGGTGTCCAGTTTCAGCATCTCCTTTAATAACATTGATAAGTAAAGCCTTTTAAAGTAGTTTTAAAAATGTTTCATGGTTGCATCTGTGTCATTCTATGATAGCGGCAGATGGCAATGAGCGCAGAGGGCGCGGCGCGGACAGGAAAAACACCATGCAGACAGTTCAGATTTTTCGGATCACCCAGTGTTAACACTACTGTTTGTGTAAATTGCAACACCATGGAAGAATTCCTGAATGAATCCAAACTTGATGGATGTGTAGAACAGTGTGAAAACTATAAGTGATTATTATGTGGACATGTTTTCTTGGGCGTTGGTTTTACGGGAAGTGACAGCTAGGGGAAGAAAAGAGAGTGCCTGGCTTTCCCAAGTGTTAATCACCAAAGAAAATTTCTTTGAGGCTCTTAGCCTCAAAGTTATCTAATTTACTGCATATTAGCCAAATTATTAAACAAAACACAGTGCTTGTGCGTGAACTGTAGGATCTACAGACAGAATGAAACTTAGCATTAAAGGTACTATCTGTCGGGGTGTATAGCATACTTCATGTCTCAATGCTGTTGCTCTGCTTCCAAAATTATGTGAAACTGACTGAATCAAGTCTAGGGAATCAGTCACCATAGAGAAAATGCACACATAGTAGTATTGCAGAGTGATGAAGTGCATATAGGCTCAGTAGGACCCATCATGTTTGTGCAACAAAGTCGGTGTTAGGCCTATATTACAATATCACATTTGGGTGTCACATAACGTGATAAAACTTTTGATCATATTTAAGCTGTTGAGTATATTACACTACATCAAACCTTTCATCATATCTTTATTACAAATTTAAAAAGCATATCTAACAGTTAACACCATTATCACGCTGGTTCCTATTTTGTTTTGCTTAGGGTGTAGTTGTGTCATAATGAATATTTAAAAATCAATTTATTTTAACTTTGTAATAAATTTATCTGCAACATTTTCATGTAGCCTAACCTAAAACTTAACCTAAATAGAACAATTTCTTAATGAATGTTAATGAATACTACATTCGTGAGTATTAATAATAAAGACAGCAGCAAAAATAGTAATTAATGGTTGTCATAACTTTGGTTTTGTTCTTCTAAATATTGGCTTTCCAATCCATTTAATAATTGCTGTATATCATTTATGTGTGTGCTTTACTAATGGCTTTCGCTATGCTTTCCTATACTTCCAGTGCTTTATTTCTGTTTTTATAATAATTATGTTTTGAATTGTAGCCACTGAACACGTGTAATGTCTGCCATTTTATTTTCTAATCACATATGTGACCAAAGGTTTGATGCTGGATATAACTTTTGTCACAACTAGATGTGATCAAAGATGCTATATAACACTGTAAATCGGTTTATTTGATCACATTTATGTGACACAGGCACGTGTAGTCTATCAGTTGTTAAACAAGGTGGAAACTTGGACATAAGTGCCTCGCATATCAGCGAGTTCGATGGGGCAGGGTGTACGGTCTCCGAGAAGCAGGTTTGTCCTACCGTTAAATGTTGGCTTGTACAGAGAGCATGCTGCTACAACTGATGCATGCATGCATGGAGCAATAATTGATGAGAAATTACCTTGTGATTGACATTCCTGCTGACACATGACTGTCTCAATATGTTGATGCCATATTTACTTGCTGTACATCTGCAGTGCCACATGTTCCATTACTTCCTCTAAAATGCCTTCTTTCCATGTATTTTGCATCGCACTTCTCATATGTTGAACTACGTTTCCTCATTTCTCACTAATTACATCATCTGTTCCTTTCAACTTTGGATCATGTACTTCACTAAACGTAAAAGTTGTATTACTTCGGCTAACGTAAGCTGAACTCGCTTATCACGACTGTAAGACATTTTCAAATCAGTGTCACTTGTGATAGTTCTAGAATGTGAACAAGAACAAGAGCAATAACCGCGATATATAAAAGGTAGTAATGATTATAAATGCAAATCCTTACGGAATCGCTGTGTATAATACAACCAAATTTTTCACAGAATGAAATCAATCAGATCAGTCATGCATGAGAATGTTGCGTAAATTTCCACTGAACCTATAGATGTTGCAACGCCGATGACATGATCTCTCTGACGGTTATGTATTCTTACGCTGTGATTGGTCAGCAACCTGACGAGCTCCTTCAGCAGACAACACACCCCACAAGTGTCAATCACAAGGAAATTTCTCACCAACCGTATTGGACAGAAGAGGATCATTTGCAGTAACGAGCAGGTTCCAGATGGCACATTATGATCATTGCATGAGATGAGAATCATCTCGCCATAAAGGACAGTACATCTTCCTCTGCAGTACTGTCTCGACACTGGAGCACAGGTATGAAGCTGTCTGCATTGATGGGCATCTGAATGCCATTACTTTTTGCCGAGTGGCGAAATGTAGCCCTTTCAGACAAGCTCCACTTCAACCTGTTGTACAGTGATGCCTGCATGTGTGTTGCAGA
This sequence comes from Hymenopus coronatus, assembly GCA_030762935.1. Lineage (NCBI taxonomy): Eukaryota > Metazoa > Arthropoda > Insecta > Mantodea > Hymenopodidae > Hymenopus > Hymenopus coronatus. Next base: position 8,344,438 of record CM060892.1, read on the forward strand.
ATGGACTGCCATTATTTTGGCTTCCAATATGCAGTATACCAGGGATGCAAATCAAGTGGTTAGAGAAAGTTTACAAGGCAATAGCAGGGATAGCATCTTGGGGACCAGTTGATGGCACTTGCAGATACCAGTTGCATACCTTCTGAGTAGAGACTGACCTGCATTGGTGATTGCGCATGCCGCATGTAAACCTGCAGTAACATGGCTTGACACAGCAGTATACTATACTGTATATTACAATACTGTTTTACAGGTAATTAATGTCTTTGATGATACTGCATGCTCTTCAATCAAAATTGTAAAATCTCTTGCTTCAAATAGATTGCATCAAAATTTGGAATTCATACAGAATGACTTCGCAGATATATTTACAACAATAACACACATATTTGGAAACTTTGAGCTCTGAAAGCTGTCAATGAACTTGTGCAAGCAATTAATCAGAGACCCATGACACCTGTTTTAGACCATGTGAAAAAGAAAGTGAAGACAGTGTTTGGGAAAAAATGTCGGATTTTCAATAATGCATATATACAAAATGTGCTGCGAGGTATTGCTACAGAAATAATTACTGATGGAGTATCTTACCCAATAGTCAATGATATGTCCTATTTCTGTTTTGCTGGAATCACATCTTTTGATGTGGAGTGAAGTTTTTGACAATATAAAGCTGTTTACGTGCCAATTGGAGACGATTCACATTTGAGATGTTAAGAATGTGTGTTGTTGTTCATTGTAATCTATATATCTTGAGAGAAAGTGAAACATATAATGAAGCGGATGACTTGTTCCACAACAGCAATTGAATGTATGTAAACATTAAAATTGTTAGTTCTCGTAAATCAGTAATATTTATGTTTACCTTAATCGCCTTCCATGCTAATGCAAATATCATAGTCTACCACTGCCCCATTTTCCTTCTATTAGTACACTCTGCATTGTCAACACATCACAACTATATACCATGCTGCACTAACTTTGATTCTGTCCTGCTATTGGTCCCCAATATGCTATCCCTAGTTATGTTGAAGGGTGGTAAGTAGTGGACTTAATACATAAAAGCATCGGTTGGTTAATTATGGGTTTACCAGTTGCATCACCAAAGGGAGTAGCACTGTTGCAACAGGAAGTAAAGGTAGAATAATTGAAAGTTTGATATTGGCTTAGATTATTAGAAGATCAAAAATAGTAAAACAATGTATGATAATGCAAGAGAAAGTATTAATGTAAGATACTTGGTCTTTAGCATTACAAAAGGTTATAGGGAACTTGTGGAGGTAGGGTTCAGGAAAGAGAATAGACGATATCAATATACAAAATATTTTTAGCAGTATTAGGGATAAGAGATCCTTGGTATTATATAGGCAAATAAAAAAAGATTGAGGGAGGGAAAAATATATTGATGTGTGTAATAAATTGGAGAGGGAAGGGTGGGCATGGTGTAGAATTGGAGCAATGAAACTAAGGGGAATGAACCCACAGAAGAGCCCATTATGTGGGAGAATGGAAAATGACCTACATTTTATTTTAGATTGTGATGGAGGGACCAATGGGTGCCAGCTAAATGATTGTAGTTATCAAGAGAAATAATTAAAATAAAAATTAGAAAATCTAAGAATACAGACGAGATTAGAAAGTTGGGGGAATTGTTAGGAAAGACCAAAGAGAAATATAAAATAAGAATTCTAAAATCCTAAATTCATAAATTGGAAGGATGCCTATCGGGTAAATTGGAATATTTAAATATAAGGGAGTTCACAATTAGGTAGAGAGTGAACCTACTGTATGATATATCAACCCTAGTTAATATATTGTACATTAGTGTTACATGAGCAGGCATGCAGTATATTCTGTACATAGCACAGACCTCATAGCAGTTTTATACATATGTATACTAGTATGCAAGTTAGTCCCCTATGACCTCGGGTGAAAGCATTCTACATTTTTCACACAGAACAGTAGTTTGAGAAAGATTCAATTTCCTCTACAATACCTCCTACGTTTTAGGGCCTGGAATGATCTTCTCAATATTTTTTGCATATTAGTTTTCATCCATTTCGTTTCTTTGTCCCTACTTATAAAAATGTCATCTTTACCATCTTCATCATTGTCAATGTCAAAGTCACTGTCATGATCACTCAGTGATATTTTGTCATCAGAAAACAAATCATCAATATTCCCACAACAAGTACCTCTAAAAGAGCCTGTTCTAACTCCTGTTCTGTCAAGTATTTCTTTGCCCTAAAATTAGAAACACAAAATGTTGGTAACAATAAATGAATTATTTAAACACATCTTTAAAATACACAGATTACAATATGAGCCGCAATATGAAATATTAGTTACATGATAGTAGTTGAACGCCCTTAAGCCCCAATCATCATCATTACTTACATGACTGGTCGTGCGGTATATAACGTAAGCAGCTGGTGCAGTTGCAAGAATAAACTTTTGTTGCCCTTGACCTGTTGGTGCTACTATTGCTTTGACTCAACAAAATGGAAGCTAAACAATGACTTGAAAGGTACTCACAACAAGATAAGCTGTTTATCTGCTAGAGGGCAAAATGTAACTGGTGTATAAAATAGGGGTTAATAACCACAATGTTTACTTATATTTGTAACTCAAATGTAAGTACAGCGGTTGTTTACCAGAAAGGAAGAGCTGGTGTATCTATAAGCTGTATAGTGACTATAGTTATGTATGTTGGTAGTGAAATAAATTCATTCATTCATTATCCAGTAACCACAAGCACCTTCTGCTGCAAATGGGCGTGCGAATGCGATCAGGTTGTTTGCTGAGTGACAAAATGTAGTCCTTTCAGACAAGTTGTACAGTGATGGCCACATATGTGTTTGATGGTACCATGAAGGCTTGCATTGCTGAGTGGCAAAATGGTTTGCAGCACAGTAACAGTAACTGGCACATGAGGGAGGTTTTAGTGCTGAACACATGTTGGAAGAAATGTACAAAAATAATGGGTGTGCTGGTAGCATGCCTGCCTTGCATTCAACAAGTCGTGAGTTCGAATCTAGCCTAGGGTGAGTTACCTGGATAAGGTTTCTTTTGGAGTTGAGCATCATTTCACCAATTTCATTCATTGTCCAATATGACCAACCAGATTAAAGGCCATTAACCTAAGAAAAAAAAAAAGAACATTAGGTATCATTGTTTCTCTGTTTGAGACAGTCGTCCAGCAACCTGAGTCAATTACTCGCATACAAACTGCTTGGGGGCACTCTGACATTCTCAAGCTTCAAGCCATGCTTCTCTGTTTGAGACAGTCGCCCAGCAACCTGAGTCAATTACTCGCATACAAACTGCTTGGGGGCACTCTGACATTCTCAAGCTTCAAGCCATGCTTCTGTGTTTGAGACAGTCGCCCAGCAACCTGAGTCAATTACTCGCATACAAACTGCTTGGGGGCACTCTGATGTTCTCAAGCTTCAAGTCATGCTTCTCTGTTTGAGACAGTCGTCCAGCAACCTGAGTCAATTACTCGCATACAAACTGCTTGGGGGCACTCTGACATTCTCAAGCTTGAAGCCATGCTTCTCTCTTTGTGACAGTCGCCCAGCAACCTGAGTCAATTACTCGCATACAAACTGCTTGGAGGCACTCTGACGTTCTCAAGCTTCAAGCCATGCTTCTCTCTTTGTGACAGTCGCCCAGCAACCTGAGTCAATTACTCGCATACAAACTGCTTGGGGGCACTCTGACATTCTCAAGCTTCAAGCCATGCTTCTCTGTTTGAGACAGTCGCCCAGCAACCTGAGTCAATTACTCGCATACAAACTGCTTGGGGGCACTCTGACGTTCTCAAGCTTCAAGCCATGCTTCTCTCTTTGTGACAGTCGCCCAGCAACCTGAGTCAATTACTCGCATACAAACTGCTTGGAGGCACTCTGACATTCTCAAGCTTCAAGCCATGCTTCTCTCTTTGTGACAGTCGCCCAGCAACCTGAGTCAATTACTCGCATACAAACTGCTTGGGGGCACTCTGACATTCTCAAGCTTCAAGCCATGCTTCTCTGTTTGAGACAGTCGCCCAGCAACCTGAGTCAATTACTCGCATACAAACTGCTTGGGGGCACTCTGACATTCTCAAGCTTCAAGTCATGCTTCTCTGTTTGAGACAGTCGTCCAGCAACCTGAGTCAATTACTCGCATACAAACTGCTTGGGGGCACTCTGACGTTCTCAAGCTTCAAGCCATGCTTCTCTCTTTGTGACAGTCGCCCAGCAACCTGAGTCAATTACTTGCATACAAACTGCTTGGAGGCACTCTTGGCATTCTCAAGCTTCAAGATATGCTTCTCTCTTTGTGACAGTCGCCCAGCAACCTGAGTCGGTTACTCGCATACAAACTGCTTGGAGCCACTCTGACGTTCTCAAGCTTCAAGCCATGCGCCTCTTGCATCATCAGGATGATGAATGACTGATCAGGTAAAATAGTATGTAAATACTTTTACAAAGTTTGGGGACAGATTCCTTACGTCAAAACAAGAAAAAATGTTCATATAAACATATATCCCAAAATTCTTCCTTCTCGATTTATTGAGGTTCAAAATGCTATTAATCAAAACATTTTAAAGTGACACTATTCTATTTCTAAAGTTTTCGGCTTGTTAGGATGTGTTCCACACAAACACCACTTATAGCAAACGTCCTCCTCTTGTGTCTAGACACGCAGGTACTTGTTATAGCATGGAATGTCAAATACTCCCAGTCAGTGTCATATGATTTCACAGACTTACATGACACGCAGATTAAGAATTTTTTCATCTAGAATGTCTGCTGTATAAAGGTGTTGATGTTTAAGGTGCACCCAAAAGATAAAAGGTTGAGGTCTGGGGAATGTGCAGGCCATGGAACTCGCCCCCCTCTGCCTATGCATCTGTCATGCTAGATACCAGCCAGACTAAAATGTGCTAGAGCATCATGTTTCTTCGTATTTACAGAGGCACGTTTTCTAATAAGTATGGGAGAGTGTTCTGAATGTACACAGCACTTGTAAGGCTTGCTGGGGGAATGTATTACACATCTGATAAATAAGTAGCCATGGCAACACAAGGCCAACTCTGCAGGCTAAAATGGGTCAAAGCCTTCTATGAATGAGTGCATAAATGAACGAAGATATTAGCTTGGACCTGGAAAACCATTGAAGATAACTTTCATTAATAAATTGATAACGTGAAAATGAAGCATTTTACAGCATATGTTTATATGAATATATTTTGCTAGTTTGATGTCGGGAATCCATCCCCAAATGTAAAAGTATTTTTGAATCATCCTGCATATTGTGTGACAAGGTGGCTAGCACAAACCTCATAGAAAACTTGAGGTGCTCCTGCTGGGTTCACTGGGGCGAACTTGCAGAAAAGTTGTCTACTCTGGTTGCTGCTTAGGTTAAATGTATCGTCCGCCTGCGGTGCCATAAGTAGTTAAAGCGGGCGTTAAACACTACCAAAAAAAAAAAAAAAAAATAAATGTATCGTCATTCGTTCTGATGATGGGAGAGATGCATGTTCCTGAAACGTTGATGGCTCTAGAGTGTAGTCATTTCCAAGAAGGCTTCAGGTTTTATTTTGTGTGGAGGGACATACCCAGAACCATGGTACTTTCTCTACACGCAATATGTACACAGTGTATAGAGAAGCTATTGTATCACACCCAAAAATTCCAAAACAAAGATTTCACTGGAAATATATGTTTGAGACCTCTATGAGTCCAAAAAAAACATTTTTAGAAAAAGTTCTGAGTGTGTGTCTGTGGACAGCATAGTTCAAAAGCTAAAAGACCATTAAATTCTAAACTTGGCATATAAGTTTAACTTCCAAAGATATGACACAATTTTCAATAAAATCCCCCCCACTTCAAATTACCCTTTTACATAGAACAATTTTTGAAATTTTTTTTTCTCAAAAATGGCTCCAACAATTTTGATTAAAATACTGTATATTAAAGGTTTTTACGAGACAAATAAAATGTATATCTTGAATTTTCTGGGAATAGCTTCTGAACACCTGTTCTGGACAATTATTTCTGAATTTTGTATAACAGTTAAATTATGAGATAGACGAAAACTACCTATACAAAAAATGTAGGTTAAAACACACAATTTGTGTCATAAACATTTTTGTTGTCGAGTTGAGCATTTGCAAGATATTTCTTGTTTTTGGTTTCAATTTTAAAATACTTAAAATTGTTTTCTACTCCTGGTCAAGCAAAGAAGTGAATTGCAATGACAGTATCATAACATCTTTTAAAACATTTGACTACCACTTTAGCATAGCACATTCCTTTACTTCCCTTCTACTTAAAAGGAACTAAGCAATAAGTACATTCTGCTAATGCAGCTCAATTAGCAAGGTTTAGAAAGAAAAATAATCTTTTATAAAATGTTTGTTTGTAAAACAGCTAGAGAAAGTCATGTGGATGCTACACAAAATATAGAATATTCAAGCTCAAAGGGAATGTACGGATTTGTAAACTTCCATTTCTTTATTAAGAGTAAAAACACGTCATCACACTCAAACTTCACTAGTTGGAATAAGTAAGTACTTTTCAGAAATCTGATGTGTTACACTCACATGACTTTCTTTAGCTGCTCTACAAACCTCCTACAAAAGATTATTCTTCTTTCTACACTATGCTAATCCAGATAAGCATTAGCAGAATGTTCTTATTACTTAGTTCCTTATAAGTAGAAGGGAACTAAAGGAGTGTGCTATGTTAAAGTGATTATCAAATGTTTTAAAAGCTGTCGTTATGTGATTGTCATTGCAAATTGCATCTTTACTTGGCCAGGAGTAGAACAAAAGAAAATCGGACCTTCCTGTCTGACAAAAGTATAAGTACTTCACAATTGAAACCAAAAGCAAGGAATATCTTGGAAATGGTTACCTCCACAAAAAAAAACGTAAAGAACATAAATTGTGTGTGTTGACGAGATCTACATTTTTTGTGCAGTAAATGTATTTCTATATCTTACAGTTTAGCAGTTAAACAAAATTTGACAAAATTCATCCAGAGGCTATTCCCAGAAAATTCAAGATATACATTTTATTTGGGATGTAAATATCTTTAATATATGGTATTTTAATCAAAATCGTTAAGAGCCATTTTTTAGAAAATCAACTTTTTGAACATTTTCCATGTAAAGGGTAGTTTGTGATGGGGGGATTTTCTTGAAAATCTTTGTCTCACATCCTTGGAAGATACTAAACCTAAATACCAAGTTTGTTATTTAACAGTATTTTTGTTTTTGAGCTATGCTGTCCACAGACACACACAGATATGGAGATTTTTCTAAAATGTTTCTTTCGGACTCAGGGGGTCTGAAAATATGTATTTCCGGTGGAATCTCAACATCAAATTTTTGGGTGCAATACAATACCTTCTCTATCCACTATGTACATATCATGTACACAAGAAGTTAACTAGTAATGCTATGTTTTCACTCTTAATTGATTAATTACTTCACTGTGCAATCCCATTAATGTTTTAATTTCATTTATTTGTTGACATGTATCTAACCTTTGGTATAAAATTCATTTGAAGCAAGCATTTCCTTCCTGGTGTTGCAATTTTCATGAACAGTAATGTATAAAAAGAAACCTAAATGGTATATCTGCTACTTTTCCCTGCAGCAAACACGAGACTTCAATCTTCTTCAGCTGATGCAAAAATACTTTTCACACAATTTGGGAGCTTATGTTATCACCTTGACAACCTGCTAGCTCTGCTGAAAGTTGGCACGAGTCCTATTGGCTTTCTGTGAATTTGGAATGGAACAAACCAGTTGACAATGTTGTGCATTTATTGTCTGACTCTGTATTTGCAGAAAGACAATAGAAAGCCATTTTTTGGGAATAGCCTCTGCAGAACTTTTGATCCTACATGACTTTTGCATAACTGGTAAACAGTAAGAGATTGATAAAAACGTACTGCAAAAAAAAAAAAAATATAAATCTTGTTAAAACAGAATTTATGTCATATATATTTCCTGGAGTTGACCTTTTACAAGATATTCTTTGTTATAGGTTTCAGTTTTAAAATACTTAAAACTTTTCTGATATGGGAATTTGTCAACTGCAAAAAAAAAAACAAATTTTAATCACATAATAACCAGATGGCTTGTTTTAACCTAGTGTATTCACTTATTTCCCTTCTACTTACAAGGAAGCAAGTATTAAAACTGTTTCTGTTAATGTTTATCTCGATTAGCATGAAGTAGATAGAAGAATAAGACTTTTTAGCAATTATTTGTTACAGAAATGTAGAGAAACTCCCGTGAATGGAGCAGATCAGATTTTTTGTCCAAGTATAACTGTAATGAAAACACCCTATGACAATGTGAGTGTATTTTTAAGAAAACTAAGCAGAAAAGTGGTTTATTATCAACTAATTCCAATTAAAAATAATCCATTAACTGTCTTGTGCTAAATAGATACATATTTATTTCTATCCATTGCATAGGACTACTGCACTCTTTCACCTTTCTAGTCCATATGTGCATAGTGAATAGCGAAGGGATGTATTCCATCCAAAAATTTGATGTCGAGATTTCATCAAAATATGCTAAGTGCAGAAAAAAACATTTTTAGAAAAAGATCCATGTGTGTGTGTGTGTGTGTGTGTCTGTGGACAGCATAGCTCAAAAAATGAAACACTGTTAAATACCAAACCTAGTAGTTATCTTAAGTTTCATATCTTCCAAGGATGCGACAAACATTTTCAAGAAAATCTCCCCACAAACTACCGGAAAAAGTTTTGAAAATTTCCTTTTTCTCAAAAATGGCTCTAACAATTTTGATTAAAATGCCTTATATTAAATATATTTACATCACAAAATATATATTTTGAATTTTCTAGGACAGCCTATGAAGAGCTGTTTATTTTGGGTGTGGTTTGCAGAATTTTACATATCTGTTAAACCGTAAGAGATAGACAAAAACTTGCTACCAAAAAATGTAGATCTCATGGAAACATATAATTTATGTCATATACATTTTTTATGTAGAGTTGACCATTTCTGATATATTCCTTGTTATTGGTTTAAATTCTTAAATACTTTTCAGCATTGTTAAGAGCTCCACCTCGTGTTTCTTTTGACTCTGGAAGAAATGTTGCAAGCCAGTCTACATTTTCTCTTTAAAAGGGTATAATTGTTTGTATCTGTTCACATCTGAGTCCCTAAGTCTTGAAGCTTTTATTTTCCACTCAGGAACCACCATCATGAACTAAACTGCAGTTGAGCAAGCTGAGGTAGCTATACAGGACCTCAAGAAACACACAGCAAAAGCTTCAGAATAGCCAGCATGTCTTGTTTTTATTTATATCATTTCTAGAGCTAAAGATCAGCGACCAAGGTCAGCCAGCTTCAGCTCGTGAGTCGGTTGAGCAGAAGATTTTTATTTACACGAAACCGAGCTATAGCTTGGAATTAGTGTGAAGAAAGCTAGTGATTCCTGGATGCTGGATGATGATAGTGTGCAGTTGGATACAATAAAATCCAATAAAATTTAAAATTCCTTTTGTAATGAACAATAATGAAATATTGACATAAGATTACTCTGATATATTCTGGTAAAATCACTCTTTACTAGTATTATTCATAACATTAATGAGCTCAATTATACAAAAATGCATATTTTGACCAGAACTGAGTCATTTTGAATCCATGGTGTTTGTGTATATGAACAATATACACTTATGTGATTCTTTATACCACGCATTAGGCATTTCTTACACTAGTTAACATACCATTTTAGTACCCAAATATTTTAATGTTGTCTTATTGTACAAATCAATCTAAGTCAATGAGTTTACTTCTCGTCCACATTCCCTGATGAAGAAACCTCTGTAAAAGAGGCACAACATTTGGCTGATGCAACTTGATTTGAACTGAAAGATACAATCTAAGTCCTGCTTTCACTGAGGTAATTCCTCCCAGGGTGAGGGTGGGGTGGGACCCAGAGACAGGCAGCTGGGACCTACTTCCACTTGGAAATTTGGCATGATTTTTGAGATTGAGATGTATGAAATCCAGTGAAAAGGGCATTCTAATATGGCAGCCAGATAAGCAAAGGGTTCAGATAGCCAGGCAGCTTTAAAATCCCTTATAGCAGTCAAAGCAACATTAAACAAAATTCCATTAACAAAGAGCAGGTAATTTGCATACAAGAAAAAATACATATGTTTGAATATGTTGAAGATGTGTGCAAATGTTTATTCATTGTAAGAGCAACACATCTTCTATTGTAAGCTCTTTGACATGAAACAATGCAGCCATTTGTTACTATGCATTATTGAGCATATCAAGAGAATGCTTAATCCACTACATAAACTGGTGCTTAAGTATTACTCTATCATTCTGGTGAGTTATTTTCATAGCTGTTTACTGAAGGCACATATTGTAGGGTGCTACAACAATGAAACAACTGACTTCCTAATTTTAAACAACATAACAAAGTGTAGAAACAATTATAACCACAAATCTCTCTTTATGAAAGACATTTAGGATAATACAAAACAATTTGAAAAATTAAAATAAACTTTGGTTACAAAACCAATAATACTGTACATACTTACATAACATTGCAATCTGTATATCCTATTTTGAGATTAGACTCCATGTTCAAACTCTAGATCATTTCAACAATTACATTTATTGATACTTATTAATATATTTATTTACAAATAATCTTATAAGTTAGATGGGATTGTTGACATGTAAATGGCGCTTATTTTGTTATTTACTTCCTCAGGCTGATTTAGTCCTCAAAGTTGGCAGTGAGCTCTACTTTTTAGTCTTAATTTACTGTTTATAAAATTATCATTGACTGAAACAGTGCTATTCTTTATAGAGAATGATATTTGCCCTGAAAAGAGATTCAGCAGGGGTTTGCTCACAGTATAAAAGGGGTTATCTGCCTTGACTTTCTAAACTGCAATAATAAAGTTCATCAGATATTTATGGCCTAAATTCATTCGTTACATTATGAGCTAGGCATTGCAACATTTTCAAACCTTTCCTTTTTCTGCCATTCAATCCGTTTGTTAACTGTTTGCATGCCTAAATTTGTTTTCTGCTGTATGCTCTAAATTGGTATAGGTTCATTCCAGAACTTAAGAAGCATCAATCATCAGGGCAAATTGCATTCAGAAAGATTTGTGTTAGATCCCCATTGCGAAAAGAGAGAACACATTTGACTAAGGGGTTGAGGGGCACCCAGTGTTTCCGATTTCTGTGATCTCCATAGTAATATTATTGTCAAGATTAGTGCAAAGGGGTTCAAGGGCCCCACGCCGTAGAACGTGGACTTATTTAGCAAGGGAGCATATCTAATTAGGCTATCGAATCACACTTGTTTGTAACACAGTGAAGACTGCGAAAAAAAAAAAATCGGGTAAAATCGTTTGGTACCGAGACAATTCCCTTCAAAATCGCGCAAATAAATTCTTTGACTATAAGGGAAACATTTACTATTATAAATAAGAGAATGTATATCCTGAACAACAATTAAAAACTGCAAAAAAGGAAAATTATTTCTCCTCCAGGTTAATCAATACATATTAATTTTGGGTTAAGTCAAAGCAGTCAAAATGTGCTTCGTTCAATGAAATTGTAATCATTCGACATGCGAATATTAAAAAGGATTTTAAAGGCGGTGACTGTTTCCATTAAATGGTGTAGATGTCGCCAGCATCTTTACGCCAATACAAAACATTTGCCGATCAGAACGAAATTTGTGGTTTTAAGTGTGGATATAGTTTCTTGCCAAAATATGTTGATATAATCATTGTTAAAGGCTAATATTTTACAGTGTGTGTTAAAATAGTGTGCATTTATTTCATATTTTTGTGTAAAAATCGCGGACATCGTTTAGTTACATATTTTAATAAGTTGAAATGGTTAGTGTGATCTTGTGGTGAAGGTAGAATATGGCTTCCTATCCAAATTCCAGGATAGTTAAATAATGACAAGTGATTCTTTGGGAACATCTTCACCAAACAGTAAGTATTAATGAAATTTATAATTTAAGTTCAAGATTTTTCTGTTATTGTTACGTCTCATTAACTTTTGTTTACATGCATTCAAATAACGTTTAATTCTTCTTGGTAATAATGAAGTTTCTATGATCAAATATGAGAAATAACTAAGAAAGTACGTTTAGATTAGAGATATAGCCTTTTAAATGTTGAAGTAAATTATGAATTGATTGTGAATCCCATTCTATACTTAGTTTACATCACAGATGTAGCTGAAAATTGGTAAAAGCTTGTGTCTTTTTTATCTTATTGTTAAGTTTTCCTTGTGTTTTAGGAGCAAGAACGAGCAGGAAAAGTACAACATTGATCTAAAAGTGATGCAGTGAAACGTGAGTGAACAAATAAATAACCATTTATTGTAATTGTGTATAATTATGAAGGCTGCTTATACTGTCCTCCATTGGTGTGCAGAGTAAGGTATTTGTTTGGGAAGCACTTAATGGTTGAGAGTTGTATTATCATTATTATTATTCAATTAGAGGTACATTCATTCAGTTTAGGCAACATGAAGTTGTAGCTTCCTTTGTTTCTGACCATTTTAACCTCAGACTCAAAGGAATGCTTTCTTCTTAGTTGCATTTGGTTTACAGTGCAGTTCTTTACAAATATCTAAATCTCTTGGTGTCTTGTTTTTGGTTTTGTTCATGTTACTAATCTGGAGAGTATATTAAATCATGCATGAAAGTTTCTATTTTTGGATAAAAATTCACCAGTTTAAATAAGGAAGAGGAAAATAAAATATAGAATCTCTCAAAAAAAGAAAAAAAAAATCTGATGTGTTCCATTCACATGACTTTCTCTACATCTTTGTAACAAATTATTGTTAATAAGCTTATTCTTCTATCTACTTCATTCTAATTGAGATATACATTAGCAGAAATGGTTTTATCATTTAGTTTCTTATAAGAAGAAGGGAAATGAGGGAATACACTAGGCTAAACTGACAATCAAATGTTTTAAAGTGTTATTGCTGTGGAATTGATTACATTTCTTTGTATGGCCAGGAGTTGACAAGTTCCCATACCATAAAAGTTTTTTAGCTTATTGTAGAGCACTTAGACCCCTCTAGAAATTAAACAAATTGTGGTTTATACTTGTTACGTTTTCACCAATTTTTTTTATCGGAAAAGCTCCATAATTAAGTTAAATGCTAATTTATTACGTTCACAAAGCGATCCTTTTTTGTGAATATTTATGAAATATGCTGCCTAGAAGGAGTAGAATATGAATAAAGAAGTCTTGTAGTACTTTTGCAATGTAAATATGTAATAATACTACACACTAAAGTGCCTAAAACCAGAGTTTCATTGGCGGCGGCAGGCGAACAGTGTTGTGGATTGCAACACCGGCATATGTCGCTAGACGCTGTGCTGGTGTATGACAAGTATGTTTCATGCAGATACAGCTGTTCAGTGAATTTTACTATGCAAAACTTCGGCCACTCTAAAATCGAATGAAATTAAGTGCGATTGATTGACTTTGTATTTATGATGACAATTTCAAAGCCTGTGGATTTCAAATTTAGTGTGAGATTAGGTTCCAATCCGTTTAGGTTAGTGTGTGTATATAAACAGGTAGCAACATTAGTTTTTTAAACCATCTCCCCAGCCCTAATCCCCCTCTAACCACACCGGTCCCGTTAGAGTGCAAAACTGGTATAAGTTGCAGCGGAGAGAGTAGCGGCCCAACTTGTAAATAATTTTCGTTTTTTAAGTATTTTAAAACTGAAATCAATAACTAGGAATACCTCAAAAACAGCCAACTTCAAGAACAAAATAGTATATGACATAAATTGTGTATTTTAAGGAGCTCTGCATTTTATGTGTAGTAAGTTTTTGTCAATCTTTTACGGTTTACTAGTTATGCAAAATTCAAAAACTTCATCCAGAATAAAGAGGTCTTCAAAGGCTATTCCTAGAAAATTAAACATATACATTGTATTTGTCATGTAAATATATTAAACATTAGGGATTTTAATCAAACTTGTTAGCCGTGTTTGAGAAGATTAACATTTTCGAATTTATTTTGCGTATAAAGGTAGCTGGGGTTGGGGGAATTTGTTTTTAAAATCTTCGTGTGGCATCCTTGGAAGATAAATATCAAGTTTAGTATTTAACAACTTTGTTTTTGAGCTATGCTGCATGCATTCGCGCACACACACACACACACACACACACAAACCTTTTTCTAAAAATGCTTTTTTTTATTCAGGGGGTCCCAAAACATGTATTTCTGGTGAAATCTTGGTATCAAATTTTTGGGTGCAATACAATACCTTCTCTATACACTATGTACATAATTAATGTAGGAAAGAAAGTAAACAAGTAAAGTAATAAGGGTATTCAGACAAAATTTCACAGTAGATAACATACCTGTTCTATTGTGAACAGGACACTACTGTTTTTCAATCTTTTGCCTCAGTGTTGTGATAGATTTTGTCAGGATGTCTCTTTATACCATTTTGTTAAAAAATATAATATTTATTCTCCATTTTATGTTAGGTAATATTGAACGCAGTAGTTTTATCGAAGCAAAATGAGAAACTCCAGAAGAAAATCCATTGATCAGGAAAATATGTTCAGTAAGCCAACTGCTGGCTTATATGATCAGATAATTTTATTTGGGGCTTTGTATTTAAAATAATTGTAAAGTCATACATTTTGCATTGTAGCAACATTGCTTTTTATGTAATATTAAGTACAATATCCTGATAATTATGTTAATGTTTACAACAAAAAGTGACAAGTGGTTAGACCACTCGCCTTTTGCCAAGGGTTTTGATCCTAGTAGAATTTATGATGAACAAAGCGGTTTTCTCTGGGTTCTCCGATTCTTCCCACCATCCATTCCACCAATTTGGCCATTACCACATTTCCTTTCATCCATTTCACCTTCATTTCTTATCACTTTACTTCCTCACTCTTAGTCGCCCTCCGTGGTGTAATGGTTACCTGCTAACTTCATATACCCAAGGTCGCAGGTTCAAACCCGGCGGAGGACAATGGATTTTTTTGGGTGTAAAAATCCTTAGCATGGCTTCCTTCGGAAGGAAAGTAAAGCCATTGGTCCTGTGTCATAGATTTATGGCACATAAAGGAACCTCAAGCCTGATAGAGAGGCCTCTGAGCAAAATTAAGTAGGCTTTCACACCCAATTTAGAATGGGACGCTGAGAACCATAGTAGTTAAAGAGCGACCGTAAATAACATGCCATTTACATTTTTTTTTTTCCTCACTCTTACACCTGGCTAAGGGCAGAACCCATGTTCTGGGCTCTTCACTCTGTTTCAGTATTAGCCTGCTCCTCAAAACAGGCTCTGACCCTAGGCACTCGTATGTAAGTTTTGGGGAAGTGACTAAGTATGTAAGTTTATAATAAATATGCCTGTAAACAATCTTTTAGATTTTCAAAACTTGCAGTACTAAGGCTATTTTAAAGATCAGTTGAGAGGGGGCATCATTTTAGCTTCAGAGAATATGTTCATATTTAGGTAGATCCAGATTTGGCTCTGCAGTGCACAGGTGATTCAAAAATGCTTTTACAAAGTTTGCAGACAGGTTCCTTACATCAAAACATGAAAAAAATGTTCACATAAATACATGTCCCAAAACCCTTCGTTCTCACTTCATTGAGATTCAAAATGCTATTTCTCAAAACATTTTAAAGTGACATATTGTGACACACACACACACGCACGCACACACACAGCAAATGATCCAAATGTCCTCTTGCATCTAGACACGCATGTACTTGTCAAAGCATGGAGTGTCAAATACTCCCAGTTGTGTCGTATGATTTCGCAGAATTACATGGCACGTAGATTAAGGGTTTCTTCGTCTAGGAGGTCTGCTGCATAAACCAATGGTTTAATGTACCTCCAAAAGATAAAAATTCAAAGGATTGAGGTGGGGGTAATGTGCAGGCCATGGAACTGGTTCTCCTCTACCTATCCATTTGTCATGCTATATACCAGCCAGTGCATCTGGAACAATGAGACTATAATGTGCTACAGCCACATCATGTTTCTTCTTATTTATAGAGGCACATTTTCTAATAAGTCTGGAAGAGTGTTCTGAATGAAGTCCCTGTAGACAGCACTTGTAAGGCCTGCTGGGGGAATGTATTACACATCTGATAAACAAGTAGCCATGGCAACACAAGGTTAACTCTGCAGGCTAAAATGGGGCAAAGGCTTCTATGAATAAATACTTAAATGAATTAAGTTATCAGGTTGGATCCGGAAAGCCGGTGAAGGTGACTTTCATTAATAAATTCGTAATGTGAAAACAAAGCATTTTAAAGCATATGTTTACATGAAACTATTTTTGTGTTTTGATATTGGGAATCCATCCCCAAGCGTTGTAAAAGTATTTTTGAATCATCCTGTATGTGCAAGAGTTGCTAACATCTGTAAGAAAAACACAGCTAGGCCTTAAGCCACAAAGCGTGGCCCTGAGTGGAGGGCACTAAGCTGCAGAGCATAACCAAGGGGTCTGCCAAGCTAAACCCAACGATTTTGAGCCTTTCTTTGGTGTGGGGTGTTTTTACACTAAGTACTTAGGTAAAGTCATTCTGACCAAAAATTTGATTCTGAGATTTCACTGAAGAAACACATTTTAGGGTCCCCCAACTCCAAAAAAAAGCATTTTTAGAAAAAAGCTCTGTGTAAACTCAATAATTCAAAAACGAAAAGTTGGTTAAATATCAAACTTGATGATTAAGTTTGGTATCTTCCAAGGATGTCAACAAAGATTTTCATGAAAATCCTCCCAATCCCAAACTACCCTTACATTGATTTTTTTTTATTTCCCCAAAAATGGCTCTAATGATTTTGTTTAAAATACCATCCTATTAGAGATATTTACATGACAAGTTAAATGTATGTCTTAAATTTTCTGAGAATAGCTTCTGAAGACCTTTTCATTCTGGATGAATTTTGCTTAAGTGGTAAACTGTAAGAAATATACAAAAACTTATTGCACAGAAAATGTAAATCTTGTTAAAACATGTCGCCCTCCGTGGTGTAATGGTTACCATGTTAACTTCATATACCCAAGGTTCCAGATTCAAATCCGGTGGAGGACAATGGATTTTTTCGGGTGTAAAAATCCTTAGCATGGCTTCCTTCGGAAGGGAAGTAAAGCCGTTGGTCCCGTATCGTAGATTTACGGCACGTAAAAGAACCTCAAGCCTGATAGAGAGGCCTCTGAGCAAAATTAAGTGATCTTTCACGCCCAATTTAGAATGGGATGCTGAGAACCACAGCAGTTAAAGAGCGTCCATAAATAACATGCCATTTCATTTCGTTAAAGCACACAATTATGTCATATAGTTTTTTACTTTCTCTTTACATACTATGTACATAGTATATAGAGAAGGTATTGCATTGCACCAAAAAATTTGATATTGAGATTTCTACGGAAATATAGTTTTGAGTCCCCCTGAATTAAAAAAAAAGCATTTTTAGAAAAATGTCCATGTGTGTGTTAGTGGGCAGCATAGCTCAAAAACGAAAAGTTTGGTATCATCTAAGGATGCGACACAAAGATTTTCAAGAAAATCCTCCCACCCCAAACTACCCTTTACATGGAAAAAATTTCGAAAATTTTGATTTTCTCAGAAATGGCTGTAGCAATTTTTATTGAAGATATATACAGCCAAATAAAATGTATAACTTGAACTTTCTGGGAATAGCCTCTGAAGACTTTCTTTATTTTGGATGAATTTGACAGAGTTTTGCATAACTGTTAAACCATAAGAGATGGACAAAAACTTATAACACAAAAAATGTAAAGCATGTTAAAACACACAATTTATGCTATATACACTTTTTTTGTGGAGTTGATAATTTTTTAGATACTACTTGTTTTTGGTTTCAGCTTTAAAAACCTTATACTTTTCTCATAGATGTACATGTCAACTCCTGTCTATACAAACAAAGGAACTTCAGTCACATAGCAACCAGCTTTTGACTATCACTTTAACCTATGGTACTCCCTTATTTCCCTTCTACTTACAAGGACGCAAGTACTAAGATCATTTCTGCTAATTTTTTCTCAATTAGCGTTAAGTAAATAGAAACATAAGCTTTTTAACAATAATTTATTGCAGAGATTCAGAGAAAGTCATGTGAATGGAGCACATCAGATGTTTTTTATAAATAACCATTTCTAAGATATTCCGTGTTATTTGTTTAGTTTTACACATTTCTGAACTAGGTAGTCTTATGTGTATCATATCTCTTTTTTTTTTTACTCCTGGTCATGGAAAGAGAACCAACTTCAATGACAGTGCATAGCAACAGCTTTTAAAACATTTGGCTTTGCTTTAGTCTGGTCGCTTCCTGTCTGAGAAAAGGATAAGACTTTACCACTGAAACCAATATCAAGGGATATTTTGAAAACTGTTATCTCTACAACAAAAACATAAAGGATATAATTGTGTGTTTTGATTGTTTTGTATAGCAAGTTTTTGTCTATTTCTTACGGTTAAGCAGTTAAACAAAATTTTACAAAATTCATCCAGACACTATTCCCAGAAAATTTCATATATACATTTTATTTGGGATGTAAATATCTAATATACAGTATTTTAGTCAAAATCGTTTGAGCCATTTTTGAGAAAATCAAAATTTTCAAAAATGTTTACTAGTAAAGAGTGATTTGTTGTGGGGGATTTTCTTGAAAATCTTCATATAGCATCCTTGAAGATACTCAACTTAAATATACAGTTTTGTATTTAGCGAACTTTTCGGTTTTGAGCTAAGCTGCCCATAAACACACATACACAGGGACATTTTTCTAAAAATGCCCTTTTAGTATTTAGGAATTCTCAAAACATATTTCCAGTGCAATCTCGGTATAGAATTTTTGGATGCATTACAATACCTTCAGTATACACTATTTACATAGTACGCGTAGAGGAGAAACTAAAAATGCATACATTCGTAATAGTTAAATATTTAGTGGTGGTGGTGGTCAAAATGGTTATGTGCATTTGGTTTTCTGTATGACGTGTTCAATGTTCTCGAGCCTTACTCGAAAATGGACCAAACAAAACAAGGCCAGGACTGTCCCCGGGTCGAGTGGTCAGAGAGCTGACTTCTTACCAGGAGGTACCGGATTCGATTCCCGGTCGGGGCGGGGAACTTTTCTTTAACCAGAATCATTCCCTATCCCCTACGGAGTCTGGAAGTGTGTACGTGAGTCAATGTGTGTGTGTGTGTGTGTGTTTGAGGAAAACAAAAAGATGAATAAAATCGATCTAAACCCAATGTATAAGGAGTTGTTACTTTCTCTACACGCACTGTGTACATATTGTATAGAGAAGGTATTGCATTCCACCCAAAAATTCGATATCAAGATTTCACCGGAAATACATGTTTTGGGTCCCCCTGAATCCAAAAAAAAGAAGCATTTTTGGAAAAAGGTCCTTGTGTGTTTGTGGCAAGCATAGCTCAAAAACGAAAAGACCGTTAAATACCAAACTTGGTATTTAAGTTTGGTATCCTCCAAGGATGTGACACGAAGATTTTCAAGAAAATCCCCCCACCCCATACTACCCTTTACATGGAAAAAAAATCGACAATTTTGATTTTCTCAAAAATGGCTGTAACAATTTTGAGTAAAATTTCTTACATTTAAGATATTTACATACAAAATAAAATGTATATCTTGACTTTTCTGGGAGTTGCCTCTGAAGACTACTTTATTCTGGATGATTTTTATTGAAGTTTGCATAACTGGTAAACTGTAAGAGATAGACAAAAGCTTACTATACACAAAATGTAGATCACGATAAAACACACGATTTATATTATATACATTTTTTTTTCGTGGAGCTGATCGTTTTTGAGATATTCCTTGTTTTTAGTTTCAGCTTTGAAAAACTTACTCTTGTCTCATACAGGAATTTGTCGACTCGTGTCCATAGAAACAAAGGAACTTCAGTCACATAGCAACCAACCTTTGATTATCACTTTAACCTATGGTACTCCCTTATTTCACTTCTACTTACAAGGAAGCAAGTAATAAGACTATTTCTGCTAATTTTTCTCGATTAGCATGAAGTAAATAGATGCATTAGGTTTTTAACAATACTTTGCTACGGAGATGTAGACAAAGTGATGTGAGTGTTTAAAAGAGCACACACATAAGGCAAACCCCTGTACGTGTCCCGGAGCTGTGTTGACATGTTAGGCCCTGGGAGGGATGCGCGGTGAAGGAAATTCGGTCAGTAGGCCGGTCGGCTGCAGCAGCAGCAGTAGTGTGGTAAACGTGCGCCGATACATCAGCCATGGGACACCACTTGCTTCTCCAGCATGGGAAGGTAACCTCCACTTCTTTACACACTATTGTCATTCGCTGTCCACATTAATATATGCCCTGAGTCCGAAAAACAAATTTGGTATCTTCCAGGGATGGGACAACAATTCCTCCACCATAACGTGGAAAAACTTTCGAAAATGTTTTTCTCAAAAATTGCTGTAACGATTTTGATTAAAATACCGTACATTAAAGATATTTGCATCACAAATAAAATGTATACTTTGAAAATTTTCGGAATTTTTCTGAAGACCTGTTCGTTCTGGATATAACTTTTTCTAAATTTTGAATAACTAGTAAACCGTAAGAAAAAGACAAAAATTAATACATAGAAACTGTAGATATCGTTAAAACACACGGTTTATATCATATGTATTTTTGTTGTGGAGTTCTCAGTTTCGAAGATATTCGTTGTTATTGGTTTCACTTTTCTCAGACAGGAAGTGTTCTACTCTTGGTCAAGCAAAAAGCAAATTGCACTGAACAATCGCATAACTACAGCTTTTAAAACATTGCCTATCGCTTTAGCATAGCACATTCCTTTAGTTGCCTTCTACTTATAAGGAACTAAGTAATAAGAACATTCTGCTAATGCTTATCTCGATTAGCATTGTGTAGAAAGAAGAATAATCCTTTATAAGAAGCTCGTTTGCAGAACAGTTAGAGAAAGTCAAGTGCGTGTAATACATCAGATTTTTAAAAAAAAAAGTGCGTGTATGTTTGTGGACAGCACAGCTCAAAACGAAAAGATTGTTTAATACCAAACTTGGTATTTGTGTTAAGTGTCTTCCAAGGATGAACTATGTCATATATTTACACGACAAATAAAATGTATATTTGAATTTTGTGGGAATAGCCTCTGAACACTATTCTGGTGAATTTTACATAACTGCTAAACCGTAAGAGATGGACAAAAGCTTATCGCACAAAAAATGTAGAGCACGTTAAAACACGCAATTTATGTTATATACATTTTTTCGTACAGTTGATCGTTTTTTAGACATCGCTTGTTTTTGGTTTCAGCTTTAAAAAACGCAAAATTTTCACATACAGGAATTTGTCAACTCCTATCCATTACAAACAAAGGAACTTCAGTCACATAGCAACCAGCTTTTGACTATCACTTTAACCTATGGTACTCCCTTATTTCGCTTCTACTTACAAGGAAACAAGTAATAAGACTATTTCTACTAATTTTTTCTCGATTAGCATGAAGTAAATAGAAGCATACGCATTTTAACAATGTTTGTTGCAGAGAAAGTCATGTGAAGAGAACGCAACAGATTTGTTTTAGAAAAAGGTCAATGTGTGTATATGTGGACAGCATAGCTCAAAAACGAAAATACCAAGCTGGGTATTTATGTTTAGTATCTTCCATGTCTGTGACACAAAGATTTTAAAGAAAATTCCCCTACCACAAACTACCCTTTACATGGAAGCATTTCTGAAAATGTTTTTCTCAAAAATGGCTCTAATGACTGATTAAAAATACAGTATATTTAATATATTTACTTCACAGATAACCTCAAATTTTGCATTACCATTAAACCTTAAGAGATAGACAAAAACTTACCACACAAACAATTTAGATATCGTTAAAACAATTTATGTCATATACTTTTTTTTTTTTTTTTTCGTAGAGCTGTTTGTTTTTGAGATATTTCTTGTTATTGGTTTCAGTTCTAAAATACTGAAAACGTTTTACTTTCTCTACACGTACTAGTGCACAGTGTATAGAGAAGGTATTGCAGTCCACCCAAAAACTGGGTACCGACATTTCACCGCAAATAGACGTTTTAGGGTCTCCAGTATCCAAGAAAAGCATTTTTAGAAAAAGGTCTGTGTCTGTGAACACGATAACTCAAAAACGAGTTGACAAATTCCTGTATGAGAAAAGTACGAGTTGTTTAAAGCTGAAACCCCCCAAAAAATCTGATGTGTATCATTCACATGACTTTCTCCATATCCCTGCAACAAATAATTCTTAAAAAGCTTATACTTCTATTTATTTTATGCTAATGAGACAAAATTAGCAGGAATAGTCTTATTACTTGCTTCCTTGTAAGTAGAAGCGAAATAAGGGACAACCGTAGGTTAAAGTGATAGTCAAAAGCTGGTTGCTATGTCAATGAAGTTCCTTTGTTTATATGGATAGGAGTTGACAAGTTCCAGTATGAGAAAAGTATACGTTTTTCATAGCAGAAACCAAAAATAAGGAATGTCACAAAAACGACGAACTCCACGAAAAAAATGTATGTAACATAAAGTGTGTGTTTTAATGTGCTCTACACTTTTTGTGTAGTACGTTTTTGTCCATCTCTTACGGTTTAGCAGTTATTCAAAATTTCGTAAAATTCATCCAGAATAAACTACTCTTCAGAGGCTATTCCCAGAAAATTTAAGATATACATTTCATTTGTCAGGTAAATATGTCTAATATCCGAAATTTTAATCAAAATCGTTAGAGCCATTTTTGAGAAAATCAAAATTTTCGAAAAAAGTTCCATGTAAAGGGTAGTTGGGGTTGGGGGTATTTTTCTCAAAATCTTCGTGTCGCATCCCTGAAAGATACTAAACTTAAATATCAAGTTTGGTATTTTAGCAACTTTTCGTTTTTGAGTTATCGTGTTCACACACACACACACACACACGGACCTTTTTGTGAAAATGCTTTTTTTGGATATTGGGGACCCTAAAACATATATTTCCGGTGAAATCTCGGAATCGAATTTTTGGTGGAGTGCAATACTTTCTCTATACTCTATGTACATAGTGCGTATGGAGAAAGTAACAAGGAATATGTCAAAAACGATCAATTCCACGCAAAAAATTATACAACACAAGTTGTGTGTTTTAATGTGCTATCCATTTTTGTAAGGTAAGTTTTTTTTTTTTGTATCTCTTACGGTTTTAGCAGTGAAGCAAAATTCCGTAAAATTCATCCAGATTGAAGTCTTCAGAGGCCAGAACATTCAAGATATACATTTTATTTGTCAGGTAAATATCGTTAATATACGATATTTTAATCAAAATCGTTAGAGCCATTTTTGAGAAAATTAAAATTTTCGAAAAAAAGTTCCATGTAAAGTGTAGTTGGGAGTGGGAATTTTCTTGAAAATTTTCGTGTCGCATCCTTGGAAGATATCTTGTATCTCTGTTTCTCGTTTGTTTATTCCTGGCAAACAAATAAATTGAAATTTCAATTGTTTCACGCAGTGACCGACTTTTAAAGTACGGGACTATCGCTTTAGCCTGTGCAGTTTCTTATTTCCCTTCAACTTATAAGGACTCTAGTAATAAGACTAATTCTGCTTATAGTTTATCTTGATTAGCATGATGTAGATAACAGATTAATGTTTTGAAGAAAGGTTTGCTTATCGAACAGCTAGAGGACATCATGTGAAAGGAACACATTAGAATGTTTCCCCTTCTACTTACAAGGAAGCAAGTAATAAGGCAATTTCTGCTAATGTTTATATTGATTGCATCAAATAGAAGAATACGCTTTTTAACAATAATTTGTTACAGAGATGTAGGGAAAGTTGTGTGAATGAAACACATCAGATTGTTTACTTTCTCTAGCTCGTATGTACATCCAGAATACATAGAATATTACTCTAAAAAATTCGGTGTCGGAACTTCACCGAAAATATATTTTGAGGTCCTCTGAGTCCGAAAAAATATTTTTAGAAAAATGTCCGTGTGTGTATCTTAATTAAATATATGAAGATATACTCTTATTTTACTTTCTCTAGCACGTATGTACATCCACTGTACATGGTAGATAGTATTCCTCCCAACAATTCGATGTCGAGATTGCACCGGTAATATACGTGCTAAAATCCCTGGAGTCCGAAAAAAGCATTTTTAGAAAAAGGTCCATGTATGTTTATGGACAGCATAGCTCGAAAACGAAAATACCTTTAAATGCCAAGCTTGGTATTCTTGTTGAGTATCTTCCAAGTATGCGGCACGAAGATTTTTAAGACAATTCCCCCACCAACAAACTGCCCTTTACAGGGACTCATTTTTCTCAGAAATTGCTCTTAACGATTTTGTATATTAAAGATAATTACATCACAAATAAAAAGTCGCCTTCCGTGGTGTAATGCTTACCATGCAACTTCATACACCCAAGGTCGCGGGTTCACACGGCGGAGGATGTTGGATTTTTTCGGGCTTCCTTTGGAAGGGAAGTAAAGCTGTTGGTCCCGTGTCGTAGATTTACAGCATGTAAAAGAACCTCAAGCCTGATAGAAAGGCCTGTGAGTAAAATTAAGCGATCTTTCACGCCCAGTATAGAATGGGACACTGAGAACCACTACAGTTAAAAGAGCTTGCATTAGTAAAAAAACTCCATTTCACAAATAAAATGTATATTTGTAATTTTCTTCGTATAGCTTCTGAAGACTTCTTTATTCTGGTTGAGTTTTGCAAATTTTGCATTACAGTTAAACCATAGGAGATAACAAAAAATATATCGATGTCGTTAAAACATAAATTATGTTTTTCATGTAGAGCTGATCATTTTTTTTTTATATATTCCTTGTTCTTGTTTTCAGTTTTAAATTAATTTTTACTTTCTCTATTCGTACTATGTACATACTGTATAGAGAAGGTATTGCACTACCAAAAAATTCGATACCGAGATTTCACCGGAAATGTATGTTTTAGGGTCCCCTGTATCCAAAAAAATATTTTCAGAAAAAGGTCCGTGTGTCTGTGAACACGATAACTGTAAAACGAAAAGTCACTAAAATACCAAACTTGGTATTTAACTTTAGTATCTTCCAGGGATGCGACACGAAGATTTTGAGAAAAATCCCCCCACTCCAACCTACCCTTCACATGGCACTTTTTTCGAACATTTTGATTTTATTAAAAATGGCGCTAACGATTTTTAATAAAATATCGTATATTAAAGATATGTACCTGAAAAATAAAATGTATATCTTGAATTTTCTGGGAATAGCCTCTGAATACTACTTTATTCTGGAGCAATTTTACTGAATTCTGCATAACTGCTAAACAATAAGAGATGGACAAAAACTTTCCACACAACAAATGTAGAGCCCGTTAAAACACACAATTTATGTAATATACATTCTTTTCGTGAAGTTGGTCGTTTTTAGATATTCCTTGTTTTTTGTTTCAGCTTTGAAAAACTTATACTTTTCTCATACAGGAATTTGTCAACTCCTGTCTATACAAACAAAGGAACTTCAGGAACTTTTAGCTATCACTTTAACCTATGGTACTCCCTTATTTCTCTTCTACTTACAAGGAAGCAAGTAGTAAAGACTATTTCTGCTATGTTTTCTCGATTAGCATGAAGTAAATAGAAGCAGAAGCTTTTTAAGTATAATTTGTTGTAGAGATGTAGAGAATGTCATGTGAATGGAACACATGAGATTTTTTTAATCTACTTCTGTTTCAAAACCGGCCATTAGTTGACACTTTTCTTTTGTAAAAGCTTCTGTTTATTTTCGTACAAAGTAAATAACACGTCGTATTACAAATCTCTTTATAAATTACGTTATGATTCTTATGAAATAAACTCTTCCCCTTCCAAATTTTAGTATATTGTTTCCCTCGAGTACAATAGAAGGCCTTGAAAAAATCTGATGTGTTACACTCACATGACTTTCTGTAGCTGCTCTACAAACATACTTCTTATAAAATATAATTCTTCTTTCTACACAATGCTAATCGAGATAAGCATTAGCAGAGTGTTCTTATTACTTAGTTCTTTATAGATAGAAGGGAGCAAAAGAAATGCGCTATGCTAAAGTGATAGTCAAATGTTTCAAAAGCTGTCGTAGGGCGATTGTCATTGCAAATCGCTTCTTTGCTTGGCCTGGAGTAGAACAAAAGGAAAACGGACACTTCCTGTCTGAGAAAAGTATAACTACTTTATAATTGAAACCTATAACAGGGAATATCTCGAAAACGGTAAACTCCACGAAGAGAAAAGTATAAACATAAATTGTGTATTTTAATGAGATCTACATTTTTGTATAGTAAGTTTTTATATATCTCTTACGGTTTACTAGTTATGCAAAATTCATCCAGAATAAACAGATCTTTAGAAGCTATTTCCAGAAAATTCAATATATACATTTTATTTGTGATGAAAATGGCTTTAACATATGGTATTTTAATCAAAATCATTAGCCATTTTTAAGAAAAACAAAAATTTCGAAAATTTTTCCATATATATGGTAGTAAGGGGTGGGGGGATTTTCTTGAAAATCTTCCTGTCGCATCCTTGGAAGATACAAAACTTAAATACCGAGTTTTTAATTTAACCGATTTTTGTTTTTGAGCTATGGTGTACACACACACACACACACACACACACACACACACACACACACACACACACACACAAGTCGGTCTTTTTCTAAAAGTGCTTCTGTTTTTGGATATCTGGGGTCCTCATGTAATGTGTTTCCGTGAAATGTCGGTACCGAATTTTTGGGTCCAATAGAATACCTTTTCTACCTCTAATGTACATACGTGCTAGAGAAAGTAAATACTAACGGTAACAGGTGTTACATTTCAGCAAGAAAAACTACAGTGATTGTTTCTGAAATGAAAGCCCCCGATAAGACTATAGAGTGGGTTATATAAATGAAATAATAGAATAAAAGCTTATTCTTCTATCCACTTGAACAGAAATTGTGTTAATTGCTTGCTCTCTTGTAGTTAGAAGGGAACACTAGGTTAAACCGACAGTCACTATTGCTATGGGATTGAAATTTGTTAAGTGTTTTAAAATTGAAACTAATAACAAGGAATATCTCGAAAGCGGCCAACTCCACGAAACAAATGTGTATGACATAAATTGTGTTTTATCGTAATCTACATTTTTTGTATAGTAAGTTTTTGTCTATCTCTTACAGTTTGCCAGTATGCAAAGTTCAGAAAAAAATTCATCCAGATTAAAGAGTTCTTCAGTTCCAGAAAATGCAAGATATATATTTGTTTTTCTTGTAAACATCTCTTAATATACGCTATTTTAATCAGAATCGTTAGAGCCATTTTTGAGAAAATCAAAAATTTCGAAATTTTTTCCATGTAAAGGGTAGTTGGGGGTTAGTAATTTTCTTGAAAATCTTCGTGTCGCATCCTTGGAAGATACCAAACCTAAATACCAAGTTTGGTCTTTTCTTTTGGGGTCTCATAACGTATATTTCGGCTGTAATCTCGGTATCGAATATTTAGGTGCAATACAATACCTACCTTCTCTCACCCTTTTCATGGAATGTGTAGAGAAAGTTAAAAGCGAATAAATGCTATGGTGGTAGAAAAATATAAAATGAGCATTGAAAACTGGAACCACGCGACAATAAATATCTTGACAGTATAGAGATTACGTTATAAGGTACTGACTGCAACCTTGTAATAGAAGTTTGTGGAGATATCTTTGGTTATTATTTAGTTATGCCAAATGGTTCGTTACTTTCTGGATAATTAACTGCACTTTGACTTACGTATATCTACAGCAGTATGTTTGGAGTTTCTTCAGATATCGTTGTAAAGGTTTTCTCCAACACTGAGTTGCAAAACAAAAGCAGAAACTGGGCTATCGCGTGTTAACTTTGGCATTTCGCCAGTCGCTCAGAATTTTCTCAAGATATACAGTATTTGTGTTGGCCAAAGGGATTTGTCTTATTCAGCCATAAGAAAGATATATGGCAGGGAACATTTATATCAGCTATGACGACGTTTGGACACGTGCCAATGTTTATCCACCTATCGGCATGGCTGATCAGAAGATTTCAGCTCGCTCCCCGAAAGTAATCACTAGGTGCTAAAAACTTGGGAAATATTTATTTTTATGCACTAAAATGTTAAAAATCTGATGTGTTCCATTCACATGACTTTCTCTACACTTCTGTAACAAATTGTTGTTAAAAAGCTTATGCTTCTATTTACATCATTCTAATAGGGAAAAAATTAGCAGAATTACTTGCTTCCTTGTAAGTAGAAGCGAAATAAGGGAGTACCCTAGGTTAAAGTGATAGTCAAAAGCTGGTTGCTATGTGACTGAAGTTCTTTTGTTTGTATAGACAGGAGTTGACGAACTACTGTATGAAGAGAAAAGTACAAGTTTTTCAAAGCTGAAACCAAAAACAAGGAATATCTCAAAAACG
Organism: Hymenopus coronatus; assembly: GCA_030762935.1. NCBI lineage: Eukaryota > Metazoa > Arthropoda > Insecta > Mantodea > Hymenopodidae > Hymenopus > Hymenopus coronatus. The sequence goes on from CM060892.1 coordinate 8,372,977, forward strand.
ATCAATTTCACGAAAAGAATGTATATAACATAAATTGTGTGTTTTAAAGAGCTCTACGTTTTCTTTTGATTAAGCTTTTTCTATCTCTTAAGGCTTAGCAGTTATGCAAAATTCCATAAAATTTATCCAGAATAAAGTAGTCTTCAGAGGCTATTCCCAGAAAATGCAAGATATAAATTTTCTTTGGCAAGTAAATATCTTAAATATAAGAGATTTTAAGCAAAATCGTTAGAGCCATTTTTAAGAAAATCAAAATGTTCTAAACTTTTTCCATGTAAAGTGTAGTTTGGGGAGGGGGGGTTTCGTTTTTTAGTTATGCCCCACACACACATATAGACACACACACGGACATTTTACTAAAAATGCTCTTTTTGTATTCAGGGGGTCTCAAAACATATATTTTTGGTGAAATCTCGGAATCGAATTTTTGGGTGGAGTTTAATACCTTCTCTATACACTATGTACATAGAGAAGGTAAAAATATGTGCCAAAACAAATAAAATATTACAGTATGGGACCACGTGCTGCCTCATGCTCCATCTCGAAAGATTCACGATTGCCCCACGTCTAGCGTAATTATAACATGCATCAATAATGTCTTCATGTTGCCCATCCAACACATTTTAACTTTTTGCATTATGTTAAATCCACATTATGTTTATTATTTTAGAACACTTCCTTGCATTTTCTTTTTAAATTTTGTGCTCCAGACCAGAAAGAACATTCAGTTGTTGTTTTTCTCTCCTATATCCTGAACTGCTTGAAAACTATTGGACATCAATGATTGAGGTTACGAATATTCAGAATTCAGATGTTGAATTCCTTTCCAGATTAGTACAGTGAGTATAAACTCCACAATAAAATGTAACCTTTTTTTTTTTTAGAATATGCCTACACAAGCAAACTTTATTTTACAAGAGTCTTTCACCGTATGTTAAATCCACTAATATTTTCGAACACTTCCTTGCATTTTCTCACAACATACTGAACATTTAGAAGGCCTCGCGGAATAATTAATAAAATGTTTTTTGTAAAGCGCGAAATAGCTGTCTTATGTTTGTTACCAATTAAATGTTGGTTTTAACTTGACCACGTGGCTGACAACACAGGATTTTGTCATCAGAACTGAAATTCCGCAGCATATTGTTGCACTACTTCCCAGCACAACTGGAAGGTTGTCTAAACTTTGCGGATTCACAAATGAATGACTGACTACACACACAGTTTAACAAATACATCAGCCGGGCTGTGAAGCGATAAGTCATTTATTTATTTCAAGCATATTGCAGTGGAGGAATTGCCGTTCTTATTTTGCCAGCCCATGTAATGAAGGAAAGCAGGATGTTTATATTTTGTTCAAACTGAAGGGCCACTACAGCTCTTCCAATAATTAACAACAAATTACGTCATCTGGCATTACACAAGTGGATAGTGGCTTATTAAAAAGAATTCTGCTGCTGCTGCTTTTGTAGTTTTATGAAATTGTGAAAATAATTTTAAAAAAGGTTTCCTTAATGCAATTTTTCTGTAATTTATGTGGATATACGAACAATACTTATCTACATAGAAAATTCAGAGAATGTGTATTTTTATGTGCAATAAAACTTAAAATGTTTGGTCTAGTGTACATATCCAGAACATTTTAAACTCAGTTTCAAGTTCATATTAGGACGCAAGCAAAATATGTATTTACCTAAAAATCCGAGCCCTAGTAATCATACAGTAGACCAGGAATCGTTATATTAACCTCTACAACCAGTACAAGAAGTATTGCATTTCATAAAACTTCTGATGGATAGTCTAATGCCAAAAACACACTACATATATAGCATCGTCAATTAGCATTTACAAAAATTCAGTGCTATAAAACTCCTGGACCTTATAAAGAGGATTTTTCTCCAAGATAATTACAGTCGCTCTCTTAAGTTTGTTAAATGCAAGTTTCTTAATTTTGTCAGGTAAACTATTAAATAAATGAATGAATACTATATATATATATACACACACACTCATAAGGAGAGTGGGGGTTCCAAGTTCAATGCAATGTGGTTTACATTCTTATGACTGTCTAATCTCTGTAACAAATTATTGTTAGTGAGCTTATTCTTTTATCTACTTCATGATAACCGAGATAAACATTTACAGACATTGTCTAATTACTTAGTTCCTTATAAGTAGGAGGGAAGTAAGGAAATACATCAGGCTAAACCAACAGTCAAATGCTTTAAAATGTGGTTGCCAAGGGATTGAAATCCGTTACTTTGCGTAGCCAGCTTCCCGTATGTGAAAATTTTAAGTACTTTAAAACTTAAATGAATAACAAGGAATATCTCGAAAACGGCCAACTGTATGTGACATAAGTTGTGTATTTTAACGAGATCTACATTTTTTGTGTAATAAGCTTTTGTGTATCTTACGGTTTACCAGTCATGCAAAATTCAATAAAGATAATCCAGAATAAAGTGTCCTTTAGAGGCTATTCCCAGAAAAATCAAAATGTACATTTTATGTGGCATGTAAATATTCTGAATATAAGAGATTTTAATCAGACTTGTTAGAGCCACTTTTGAGAAAATAAAACATTTCTAATTTTTTTCCATGTAAAGGGTAGTTTGTGGTGGGGGGATTTTCTTGAAAATCTTCATGTCGCAGCCATGGATGATATCAAACTTAAATACCAAGTATGGTATTTAACGGTCTCTTCGTTTTTGAGCTATGCTGCCCACAGACAAACAGCACACACACACACACACACGGACCCTTATCCAAAAATCTGATGTGGTCCATTCACACGACTTTCTCTACATCTCTACAAATTAATGTTAAAAAGCTAATGTGTCTATTTACTTCATGCTAATTGAGAGAAAAAAAAGAAAGCAGAAATAGTGTTATTGCTTGCTTCCTTGTAATTAGAAGTGAATTAAGGGAGTAACCATAGGTTAAAGTGAAAGTCAAAAGCTGGTTGCTGTGTGACTGTTCTTATGTGTGTATGGACACGAATTGTCAAATTCCTGTATGAGATAAGATTTTTTTTTTTTTAAACTGAAACCTAAAACAAGGAATATCTCAAAAACGATCAACTCCACGAAAAAAAAATATGTAACATAAATTATGTATTTTAAGTGCTCTACATTTTTTTGTGTGGTAAGCTTTTGTCTATCTCTTACGGTTTAGCAGTTATGCAAAATTCCGCAAAATTCATCCAGAATAAAGTAGTCTTCAGAAGCTATTCCCAGAAAATTCAAGATATACATTTTATTTGTCAGGTAAATATCTTTAATATACGAAATTTTAATCAAAATCGTTAGAGCCATTTTTGAGAAAATCAAAATTTTCGAAAGAAGTTCCATGTAAAGGGTACTTACGGGTGGGGGAATTTTCTTGAAAAACTTTGTGTCGCATCCTTGGAAGATACCAAACTTTAATACTAAGTTTGGTATTTAACGGTCTTTTCGTTTTAGAGCTATGCTGTCCACAGACACTCATGCACAGACACAGGACCTTTTTCCAATAATGCTTTTTTTGGATTCAGGGGGACCCAAAACATGTGTTTCCGGTGAAATCGTATCGAATTTTTGGATGAAATACAGTAATACCTTCTCTATCCCCTATTTGATTGTACATACGGGCTAGAAAAAACAAAAATTGAATTGTTTGAACGAAAACCCCTTCAGTTAAATCTGTTTTATATTACTCTTGCGATTTACTAGCTTGGGCTTATTGGTCTGTTGTTGGAGTGAAGAAATACTCAGGTTACTAACGCTTAACTCTGCTGTAAGGTAGGATGTTTTGAGAGTCCTCAGGAAACTAGAGTGCTCCTCGCTTGAGAATTTCTCTTCTCCAACCAAGAAATTTGCATTTTAGTTTCGCACTTGCTTCCTAAAGCCAGTACAAATCTGGAAAAGTGATCGGTGAAATTTCCCTCTACCTGTCATGTTGCTGCCACAGTGTATAGAGAAGGTATTGTATTGCACCAAAAAATTCGATGCCGAGATTTCACTGGAAATACATGTTTTGAGACCCTGTGAATAATAAAAAAATCTGATGTGTTCCATTCACACGCTTTTCTCTACATCTCTGCAACAAAGTATTGTTAAAATGCCAATGCATCTATTTACTTCATGCTAATCGAGAAAAAATTAGCAGAAATAGTCTTATTACTTGCTTCCTTGTAAGTAGAAGCGAAATAAGGGAGTAGCATAGGTTAAAGTGATAGTCAAACGCTGGTTGCTATGTGACTGAAGTTCCTTTGTTTGTATATGGACAGGAGTTGACAAATTCCTGTATGGGAAAAGTATGTTTTTCAAAGCTGAACTAAAAATAAGGAATAACTTAAAAACGATCAGCTCCACGAAAAAAATTTATATAACATAAATTGTGTGTTTTAATGTGCTCTACATTTTCTGTGTGGTAAGTTTTTGTCCATCTCTTGCGGTTTAGCAGTTATGCAAAAATCCGTAAAATTCATCCAGAATAAAGTAGTCTTCAGAGGCTGTTCCCAGAAAATTCAAGATATACATTTTATTTGTCAAGTAAATATCTTAAATCTTTAATCAAAATCGTTAACATATATTTCCGGTGAAATCTCGGTATCGAATTTTTGGGTGCAATAAAATACTTTCTTTATACACTATGTACATAGTACGTATAGAGAAAGTAAAAAGCATTTTTGGAAGAATGTCCGCGCGTGTGTGTGTCTGTGGGCAGCATAGCTCAAAAACGAAAAGACCATTAAATATAAAACTTGGTAAATAAGTTCGTCTTCCAAGAATGCTACACGAAGATTTTCAAGAAAATCCATCCACCCTAAACTAGCCTTTATGTGGAACAATTTTTGAACTTTTTGATTTTCTCATAAATGGCTCTAACGATTTTGATTAAAATACCACATGTTTAAGATATTTTTATGTGAAACGAATTGTATGTCTTGAGTTTTCTGGGAATTGCCTCTAAAGACCTCTTCATTTTGGAATTAATTTTTCCGAATTTTGCATAACTAGTAAACTGTAAAAGATACACTAAAACTTACTTAACAAAAACTGTTGAGCTTGTGAAAACACACAATTTATATCATATACATTTTTTACGTGGAGTTTTCCGTTTTGGGGATATTTCTTGTAATTGTTTTCAGTTTTAAAATAATGAAAGTTTTTTTCATACAGAAAGTTGTCAACGCTTGTGGCCAGGCAAAGAAACGGATTTCAATCCCATAGTAACCACGTTTTAAAATATTTGATCGGTTTAGCCTAGTGTATTCCCTTCTACCCATAAAGGAACTAAATAATTAGACCGTTTCTGCAGATTACATTTACTAAGAGTAATTTGCTACTGAGAAGCAGAGTGTCATGTAAATGGAAAATGGAAAATGTCCGTGGAGTGGGGGGTAGCATAGCTCAAAAACGAAAAGAGCGTTTGGCAACTTCCAAGGATGAGACATGAAACTCTTCAAGAAAATCCCGCACACCAACTACCCTTTACATGGAACATTTTTCGTTTGTTTACTCGTGGCAAACAAAGAGACTGGAATTTCAACTGTTTCACATAGCGACCAGCTTTTGAAGGACGGGACTATACCTGTATTCTACTTACAAGGACGCTAGTAATACGACTAGTTCTGCTAATGTTTATATCGATTAGCGTGAAGTAGATAAAAATAAGCTTTTTAACAACTCGTTACTGAGATGCAGAGAAAGTCATGTGAATGGAACAAATCAGATTTTTTTCATGTATTACTTTCTCTACACGTACATACTGTATACATAGTGTATAGAGAAGGTATTCCGCTCTACTCAAAAATTCGATACCGAGATTTCCCTGAAAAGATCTTTTAGGGGCCACGGTATCCAAAAAAAAAAAAACATTTTTAGAAAAAGGTCCGTGTGTATGCCCAGTGTCCGTATGTCTGTTAATACGATATCTCAAAAATGAAAAGTCCTAAAACACTAAACTTGGTATATAAGTTTAATATCTTCCAAGGATGCGATACGAAGATTTTGAGGAAAATCCCCCCACCGCAAACTGCCCTTCGCATGCAAGATTTTTCGAAAAATTTGATTTTCTCAAAAATGGTTCTAACGATTTTGATTAAAATACCGCGATTAAAGACATTTACACAATTAATATGTATATCTTGAATTTTCTAGGATTATCCTCTGAAGGCCTCTATTTTGGATGTATTTTGCTGAAATTCTACATAAATAGTAAACCGTAAGAGATAGACAAAAACTTAGGACAGAAAATATGTAATCTCGTTGAAACACCCAGCTTACAACATTTTTTTTTTTTTTTTTGAGTTAACCGTGTTTGAAATATTCCGTGTTATTTGTTTGTTTTAAAATGCTTAAAACTTTTCACATACAGGAATTCGTCAACTCCTGTCCATATAAACAAAGGTACTTCAATCACTTAGCAACCAGCTTTCAAAAGATTTGACTATCGATTTAACCTGATGTACCCTCTTATTTCCCTTCTGCTTACAAGGGAGCCAATTTTTTCTCGATTAGCATTAAGTAAATAAAAGCATAAGCTTTTTTAACAATATATGTTGCAGAGATGTAGAGAACATATGTGAATGGAGCACATCCGATTTTTAGTTTCTCTACACGTACTATGTACATAGTGTATAGAGAAGGTATTGTATTGCATCCAAAAATTCAATACCGAAATTTCACCGGAAATACAGGGTTTAGGACCCCCTGAATCCAAAAAAAAAAAAAAAAAAAGCATGTTTAGAAAAATGTCCATGTGTGTGTGTGTGTGTGTCTGTGGGCAGCATAACTCAGAAACGAAAAGACAGTTAAATACCAAACTTGGTATTTAAGTTCGGTATTTTCCAAAGGCTTTACGTTGAACATTTTTCGAAAATGTTGATTTACTCAAAATGGCTAACGATTTCGATTAAAATCCCATGCATTTAAAATATTTACACGACAAATAAAATGTATATCCTAATATTGCTTGTTATTGGCTTCAGTTTTAAAATACTTAATTTTTTCACTTACGGGAGTTTGTCAACTCCTGGTAATGCAAAGAACGGATTTCATCCACATGGCAACCAGCTTTTAAAAGATTTGCCTATAGCTTTAACCTATGCTACTCTTTTGTTTCCCTTCTACTTACAAGGAAGCCAATTTTTTCTCGATTAGCTAAATGAAAGCATAAGCTTTTTAACAATAATTTGTTGCAGAGATATAGAGAAAGGCATGTGAATGGAACACATCAGATTTTTTTTTTTTTTTAAAGCATGGCATTCCCAAACTGTATGGCACCCTCGCTTCATCAATGGAGTTCGAGAAGGCCAGTAGGCCAGCCAGAAGGACGCACGCACGCACGCTCGCTCGGCGCCGAATTGGAACTGTTCCAAGCGTTCGCCGCACGTTTTGTGACATAAGCATATAAACTTGAGGCAAATTGATATTTATAACCCTGCCTGGCATTCCCAACATGCCATTTGTTACACTTGAATGTCTTGTTTACTTCTGGCTCCCGTTCCAAATCTCTACAAGCAACGTATTCCCTCGGGCACATTTTAATCCTTCTTCTATAGGATGTTGCATCTTTTTACTCTATTTGCGTCGTGGGTGAGTGGTCTCCCATTTAGGCGGCCCGGGTTCGATTCCAAGCGCTCGCGACGTTATCTCCGGGTCCTCCGGTTTTCCCCGCCACTCATTCTACAATTGCTCTATCATCACCTTTCCTATCATCAATTTCGCTTACATTCTTAGCATCCACTTGCTCACGCTACGGGCCAGGTTCTTCATTCTGTGGTTTCTTTATTATTATTATTATTATTATTATTATTATTATTATTCAGGGTTCCCTAAACTATGTATTTCCAGTAAAATCACGGTATCGATTTTTTGGGTGAAATAAAATACTCTTATACGTGCTAGAGAAGTTAAAATAATACTTTATCATTAGGAATAGCATCTTGGGGACCAATAGCAGATGAAAAATGTAAATGTCCTGTTATTTAAGGACGCTCTTTAACCACTGTGGTTCTCAGCGCCCCATTCTAAATTGGGCGTGAAAGACCGCTTAATTTTGCTCAGAGGCCTCTCTATGGCTTGAGGTTCTTTTACGAGCCGTAAATCTACGGTACGGGACTAGCGGCTTTACTTCCCTTCCGAAGGAAGCCATGCTAAGGATGTTTACACCCGAAAAAATCCATTTACCTCCGCCGGGTTTGAACCCGCGACATTGGGTATATGAAGTTAGCATGGTAACCATTACACCACGGAGGGCGAGAATCGAAGTTAGCGCAGCTTAGTATATACTTGTGATTGTTGACAATGTAGTGTGTACGTAATAGTATGTGGTACTAATAGTAGGGAAATATGGCAGTGGTTGCGTGGTAGACTGTGATGTTTTCAGTAGCAGTGGAAGCCGATTGAGGTTGGTTGGGTGGTAAACATAAATACCACTCATTTACGGGAACTAACAATTTTAATATTTGCACATATTTAATTGCTGTTGTGCAGCAAGTCATCAGCATCATTATCCATTTCATTTTCTCTCTCTATATACATAGATTACAATGCACAACAACATACATTCTTAACGTCTGAAATGTAAATCGTCTCCGATTGGCACGTAAACAGGTTTTATGTTAAGAAAAACTTTGCTTCAGATCGCAAGATGTGACTCGAGCAAAATGGAAATAGAGCACATAAACGGCTTTAGGATACTCCATCAGCAATTATTTCCGTATTTCACGCATTGTTGAAAATGCTAAGTTTTCCTAGCATGTCGTCACTTTCTCTTTCACGCGGTCTAAAACAGGTGAAAAGTCCATGGATCGAGGCATTTCAATGTACGATGTTTCCCAAGATGAGTGATATTTCTGCTGTATGCGTTGCAGAACATGCACTATCATCATTATAAAACATTATTGCAATATGCAACACCGTTTTCAAAAATACAGTTTTATTGCAATAAAGGTTATATAATGTTTATAAAAGTAGCTTAACACAAAGAATAAGGCATAGGAAGCATACAGTATTGGTCATAAGTTGCTAATATTTACCAAAAAGGAAGGAAACCCATATTTTGAAGACACTGCGTTTCTCCAGCATTATCAGCCCTGGGAACACTTCCCGTAATACTGAATGATACCAATAGAAAAGTAATCAAAACTTACACAGATTATGAATATAACAAAACTTGTGCAATATTCACTTCAATTATTCAAAATAGATCCAATATGATAACATTGCGTTTAAATCATTTACAGTAATCACAAAGTCTAACTGTTCTACATCGGAACAAGCACTGTGGGACCAAGATTCACATACTGAGAACTGTATCCATTCTTCTCCTCCGGCATCATCAGAAACTGGAAATAGCGTCATCACAAGGATCTTCAGATGTGGAGGCATGAGCACCGATTTCCACGGTCGTATTAAGAGACATTCCTTTTCTTGAATTTGTTAACGTGTGGAACACTAATTTGTAGTATTAATTTATTATCAGCTCTCATGAATATACTAAGAACAAAATGCATTGGAAACAATAGCGTTTGCGACCTTTTTTCCCTTTAAATCATTTTCTGAAACAACATTTTTTTTTAATATGGAACACTGTTCCGTATTACCCACCTTGAACTGTTCCATATTACCCGGCTCGCCATCTTGCAATTCACATTCATTTTAACCGTATCAGTATATTTATGCAGATGATTACAATGATGGAAAGTGTAGTTTTCCAATGAGACAGAATACTAATTAAAATTACCGTTTTGTTGGTTCTTTATAATGGTTAACTCTTTAGCTCAAGAATAAACAGTTAAATCCTTGTTTTTAAACGCCTAGTTAATGCGTGCGATCCACTCCACGAAAAAAATGTGTGTTTTAACGAGCTCTACATTTTCTGTTAAGTAAGATTTTGTCTATCTCTTACGGTTTGCCAGTTATACAAAATTCCGTAAAAATATTCAGAATAAAGTAGGCTTCAGAGGCTATGTCCAGAACATTCCAGATACACATTTTATTTGTGAGGTAAATATCTTTAATTTTTGAGAAAATCAACATTTTCGAAAAAAAGTTCTATGTAAAGAGTAGTTGTGGGTGGGGGAATTTTCTTGAACATTTTCGTGTCGCATGCTAGGAAGATGTTGAACGTAAATGCCAAATTTGGTACCTAACGGTCTTTTCGTTTAGGAACTGTACTGTCCACACGCGCGCGCGTACCTTTGTTTAAAAAGTGCTTTTTTCGTGCTCAGGGGACATTAAAACATATATTTCCGGTGAAATCTCGACAATAACATTTTGATTGGAATATCTTCTCTATCCACTATGTGTATTCTACATACGGGGCTAGAGAAAGTGAAAATAGCGGCTTAGCATCAACAGCGCCATGCCATATCGGCTTCCAACAACACGCGTGTGTGAAGCCGGTGCTGTGACATGCCGGGGCTTGTTTGCTAAAGTTTGTTTACGAAGTAAGAGAGATTGACCCCGCTGCTTTTATCGAGTTTGTGGTAACGTATACAAGCTGTTCACCCCATCTTTATGTCAAATTGAACAGAAGACCACAACCTCTGCAGGAAGGCCATTGTACTCGATATTAACACAAACTTTGTCGACTTCTCTTCCAACTTGACTCTGCAGTACACATTTTACCAACATAAACACACAAAATAATGTTTTGTCAAGTGACCAGATGTTAAAGAGAATTTCTTTTTACTTTCCTTACACGTTCTATGTACATATTATATGGAGAAGGTATTGTATTGCTCCCAAAAATTCCATACCTAGATTTCACCGGAAATATGTTTTGAGAACCCCTAAATAAAAAAAAAAATTATAAAAAGGCCGGTGTGTGTGTGTTTGCGGGCAGCATAGCTCAAAATAGAAAAGTCCGTTTAATACCAAACTTGATATTTAAATTCAGTATCTTTCAAGGATGCGACACGAAGATTTTCAAGAAAATCCCCGCAGTCTCCCAACTACCTTTTACATAGAAAAAAAAAATTCGGAAATTTTGGTTTTCTCAAAAATGCCTCTGACACTTTTGATTAAAATCTGTTATGTTTAAGATATTATATAACAAATTAAATGTATATCTTGAATTTTTTGGGGATAGCCTCAAAAGACCTCTTTATTATGGATGCTTTTTTTTAAGTATGCATAACTAATAAACGCTAAGAGATAGAAAAAACACGTACTGCACAAAAAACATAGATCTCTTTAAAACACATTATATTATATAACTTTTTCCATGGATTTGATGGTTTTCGAGATATTGCTTGTTATTGGTACATTACTGAGTAAATTTCAACCGTAAATATTGTTGTTTAACTTCCCCTTTCTTACTCTCATCTCCCTTCGTGATACCTTTTTGCTAACATAGTTTTTACCTTCTCTAGCATGTATGCCAAACATTTGTAGAATAAGGTCCGTGTGTGTGTGTCTGTGGGCATCACAACTCAAAGGCGTAAAGACTTGGTATTTAAGTAACGTATCTACCAAGGAAGATTTTTAAGAAAATACCCCACCCCAAGCTATCTTTCACAATGAAAAAAATTTGAAAATGTTGTTTTTTTCAAAAATGGCTAACGATTTTGTTTAAAATACCAAATGTTTAAGACACATTCGTGACAAACGAAATGTACTAGGGTCGGCTGATAAGTCCCGGGCCTTTCAATGAAAACAACATTTAAATGTTTTTTTTCTTTATTTCTCAACATACTCTCCAGAAAGGCTAATACATTTGTCATATCAATGTTCTAATTTAATTAAATATCTCTGTAGTGCGATTTATCAAGGTGCTCAAAATAGCTGTTTACCACATCAATGTTGCTGTGAAATCTTCGTCCTCCAAGAAATTGTTTGAGGTTTGGGAACAGGTGGTAGTCACTAGGTGCTAGATCTCGCGAATAGGGTGGATGTTCAGGCAATTCCAACTTTAATTGACACATTTTTCCCATTGAAATGACTAAACGATGGGCCGGAGCATTGTCGTGATGAAACAAGATTTTTTTTTTCTTCAAAATGAGGTCGTTCTCTTTTCACCTCACCACTCAAACGTTGCAGCAAGCTTGTGTAGTAGTCATCAGTGATACTTTTACCCTTTTCCAAGTAATCAATAAAAATAATTCCCTGTGCATCCCAGAAATCACTCGCCATAACCTTGTTAGCTGACAAAATTGACTTTGCTTTTTTTTAAGTTGATTCACCTGACGCAATCCGCTATTTTGACTGTGATTTACTCTCTGGAGTGTAGTGATATATCCAAGTTTCATCCATGATAATAAGTCGTCTCAAAAATTCACTGGGAATTTTTAGGATAGAGCTCCACATTCTTAACAGAAACAGTTTTTATTTGCAACTTTTGATCAGGTGTCAACAAACGCGGCACCCATCTTGCACAGACCTTGTGAAAGCCCAAAACAATACTTAAAATATTACCTGCACGTTCTTTTGATATGTTTACAGCTTCTGCTATTTCTAACAACTTTAATCTGCGGTCTTCTAGTACTAAACGATGAATTTTTTCAATGATCTCTGAAATTGTCACTTCTACAGGGCGTCCAGAGCGAGGCTCATCACTAGTGCTCGTACGTCCCATTTTAAACTGTACAATCCACCTTTTAATCATTGAATATGAAGGGGCAGAGTCTTTCAATGTACTGTCCATTTCCTCCTTGATTTCTTTAGGCGTTAAGCCTTTAACATGGAAGTATTTAATCACTGCTCGTTTTTACAAATCCTCCATTTTCGTGAAAACTAAAGTTGTCTTGTTTAAAATGCTATCATTCGAAAACTAAACAAGCTATTGACCTGTAACTATGGATACAAGCTAGTCTATGCGATGCTACCGTCTAACTGGCCTAGTGGCGCCACTTCTGTGTGAGGCCCGGGAATTATCAGCCGACCCGTGTACTTTCTGGGAATAGCCTCTGAAGTCCTCATTCTGGTAAACCGTAAGAGATATACAATCATTTTCTATACTAAAAATGTAGATCTCGTTGAACACTATTTATGTCATTGATATTTTACTTTTGTAGAATTAACCATTTTCGAGATATTCCGAGTTATTGACTTCAGTTTTAAGGTACTTAAACTTTTCGTGTCTGTTTGTTTAGTTCTAACAAGCCAAGAGAACTGATTTCACTGTCGCTTTGGCTTGTGCATTCCCTTATTTCCCTTCTTCGTACAAAGAAGCAAGTAATAAGACAATTCTGATAATGATGATTTCGATTAGCATGATGTAAGAATAGTTTGTGTATATAGCAGATAAAGAACACATCAGAAATGTTGGTTAAACGTGTTTTAGGTAGAGAAATGTATGTACATGTAACAGACGAGAGTTTCGTTATTAAATCTCAAATAACACGAGCGCGTCTGTAATTTAGGGCGTAAACTTGGATGGTTTCCCCCCCCGCCACAGATTCGTTACGAGCGGGCACCCGCACCAGAGAACGTAAGCCAGTCTTCCGTTACGCAAATATTGCATTACAAATTCCACCCTTATCGTCTGCGTGCATTCGGCCTTCCACAACCTTCATTTATACACTGTACGACCCCTTCACCCACATTAGCTTCTCTGCTTGGTACACAGTTTATAGCCAGAGAAGATATTGCATTTCACCCACAAATTCTATACCGTATTTCACCGACAATTCAGCTCAACTATTAAAGCGCCAATGCAATGGCCGAGATTAAGCAATTTCAACCAATCGCGGTCTCCTGACTGGAGCGATATTGTTGAAACATCTTAACGCAGCTGATGTTCATTTCTTTGAAATCTTGTCGTTCGTTTGTTTTTAAAAAATTTAACTATCGCTTTAGCCTAGTAGGTATACTCCTATATTTCCCTTCTACTTATATGAAAGCAAGTAAAAAGAGCAATTCTGCTAATATTTATCTCGATTACCATAATGTAGATAAAATAAAAGTCTGATGTGTTACACTCACGTGACTTTCTTTAGCTGTCCAAAGTTGTTACTTAAGATTCTTCTTCTTTCTACACCTTGCTAATCGAGATAAAGTTTAACAGAATGTTCTTATTAGTTAGTTCCTTAAAAGTAAAAGGGAACTAAGGGAATATACTGCTAGGATAAACGATCACTCCAATATTTTAAAAGCTGTCGATATGCGATCGATATTGCAAACCACTTTTTTGCTTGGCCAAGAGAATAACAAAAGATAAAAACGGACACTTCCTGTCTTAGAAGAGTATAAGTAACTTACAATTGAAACCAATAACAAGGAATATTTCGGAAAATTATCTACACAACAAAACTGTAAAAGGACATAAATTGTGTGTTTTGTCGAGATCTACATTTTTGTGCAGTAAGTTTTTGTCTGTCTTACGGTTTAGCAGTTAAGTAAAATTCGGAAAATTCGTCCATAATAAAGGGGTCTTCAGAGGCTAATGCCAAAATATTCAAGATACACATTTTATTTGGGAGTTTTTAATATACAAACATTGTTGCCATTTTGAGAAGATTTTTCCATGTAAAGGGTAGTTTGTGATGTGGGGATTTTCTTGAAAATCTTCGTGTCGCATCCTTGGAAGCTACTAAATCTAAATACCAAGTTTGGTATTTAACGGTCTCTTTGTTTTTGAGCTTGCTGTCTACAGACACAGACAACGGACCTTTTTCTAAAATGTTTTTTTTTTTTTTTTTCGGAATCAGGGGACCCCAAAACATATAACTCCGGTGAACTCTCGACATTGAATTTTTGGGGGGAATGCAATACCTTCTCTATACACTATGTACATAGTACGTGTAGAGAAAGTAAAAATGAAGGTTTAGTAATTGAGAAGTAGTGTCCTGTAAAACTTGATAGTAATCATATAACGGCAGTGACTCCGTGACGCGAGCAATTATCCCGACACGCATTGTAATGGCGGTCATTTGAAGTGAAGTTTTCCTTTTTGGTGTCTGTAGTTCCTGAACCACTTTGTGTATTTATATAAAAGGGCAGTTGAAATGCGATTTGCACATGTTTTGCTTTCTCCATTCGCACTATGTACGTAGTGTATAGAGAAAGTATTGCACTCCACCCAAAAATTCGATACCGAGATTTCACCGGAAATATATGTTTTAGGGTCACCAATATCCAAAAAAAGTATTTTCACAAAAAGGTCCGTGTGTGTGTATGTGTGTCCGTGAGTCTGTGAACACGATAACTCAAAAACGAAAAGTCGGTAAAATACCAAATTTGGTATTTAAGTTTAGTATCTTCCAGGGATGCGACACGAAGATTTTGAGAAAAATACCCCCACCCCCAACTACCCTTTACATGGAACTTTTTTCGAAAATTTTGATTTTCTCAAAAATGGCTCTAACGATTTTGATTAAAATTTCTGATATTAAACATATTTACTTGACAAATGAAATGTATATCTTGAATTTTCTGGGAATAGCCTCTGAAGAGTAGTTTATTCTGGATGAATTTTACGAAATTTTGAATAACTGCTAAACCATAAGAGATGGACAAAAACTTACTACACAAAAAATGTAGAGCACATTAAAACACACACTTTATGTTATATACATTTTTTTCGTGGAGTTAGTCGTTTTTGTGACATTCCTTATTTTTGGTTTCTGCTATGAAAAACGTATACTTTTCTCATACAGGAACTTGTCAACTCCTATCCATATAAACAAAGGAACTTCATTGACATAGCAACCAGCTTTTGACTATCACTTTAACCTACGGTTGTCCCTTATTTCGATTCTACTTACAAGGAAGCGAGTAATAAGACTATTTCTGCTAATTTCTTCTGATTAGCATAAAGTGAATAGAAGTATAAGCTTTTTAAGATTTTTTTACTTTCTCTACATGTGTTTGTAACTAGTGTATACAGAAGATATTGTATTGTACCCAAAAATTCAATACCCAGATTTCACTGGAAATACACTTTTTAGGGTCCCCTCTATAAAAAAAAGATCCGTGTGTGTGTGTGTGTGTGTGTGTGTGTGTGTGTGTGTGTGTCTGTGAACACGATAACTCAAAAGAAAAATTCGGTAAAATACCAAATTTGGTATTTAAGTTTAGTATCTTCCAGGGATGCGACACGAAGATTTTGAGAAATGGCCATAACGATTTTGTATAAATACTATATATTAAAGATATTTTCATGGCAAATAACATTTGTATCTTGAATTTTCTGGGAATAGCCTATGAAGACCTCTTTATTCTGAATGAATTTGGTGACTTTTCTGTAAGTGCTAGACTATAGGAGACATACTAAAACTTACTACACAAAAATGTAGATCTCGTTAAAACACACAATTTATATAATATGTTTTTTTTTTTGTTTTTTTTCGTGGAGTTGGCATTTCTGAAATATTGGTTATTTGTTTCAGATTTAAAATAACTTTTTCTCACACGGAAAGTTGTAAACTCCTGCCCTGCATAGAAACTCGTTTTAACCACATGGCAATCGGGTTTTAAAAGATTTTACTATCGTTTTAGCATTACTTATTTTCCTTCTACTTATAAGGAAGCAAGTAAATAAGACAATTTCTGCTAATTTTTATCTAGATTGACAATTTCTGCTAATGTTTATCTCGATTTTCATAAAGTAGATAGAAGAATATCTATGGTTTTTAACGGTTTGTTACAGCGATGTAGAGAAAGCCATGTGAATGGAACACATCAGATTTTATAAAGAAAGCTCTTAAAATTTTATTGAAAAATTATTTTTAAAAATTAAAAAAAGCAACTAATCCATATACATAAAAATTTTTTCGTTAAAATAACGTCTATTTAGCTGCAAATGTGTTGTAAAAATGTGAGCCCTTTGTGTCAATTAGTTGGTTATCTAATGGTGCATTTGCATAGAAAATGTTACTTCAGAAATTACTTCCAAACATAACATTAAAAAAAAAGTAACTTCATTTTCCATAGACAACTCTGCAGTACTTCGAAATCCTCACATGAAGGAAATAATGAGCGGGATGCCAATAACTAAAGTAAAACTTTCCAAAGAAAATAAAAAATTATCTCTCCTCTAACATTAATTTTTACAAAGTTATTGATGTTTTACAAAGCGAGTGTACCAAAATGTTCTAGAAAATTACAGCGCACGATTATTTTCAACAATATTTTTAAACTATTTACAGTAGCGTACGACAGTAAAAGTTTCACTCAAATGAGCTGGAGATTCGAAATATTCATATGCAATTAAAACATGAAAATGGAAACATTATGTGTTCCATTCACATGACTTTCTCTACATCTCTATAACAAATTAATCTTAAAAAACGTATTCTTCTACCTACCTCAACCTAACCGATTAGCAAACATGATCTTATTACTTGCTTCCTGTAAGTGGAAGGGAAATAAGGGAAAGAAATAACAAGGAATATCTCAGAAATGGTCAACTCCACGAAAAAAAAAACGAAAACAGCAAACAAATGACATAAACTGTGTGTTTTAACGTGATCCACATTTTTTGTGTCTTTTATCTGTCTTACGGTTTATCGGTACGCAAAATTCAGCCAGAATAAAGAGGTCTTTAGAGGTTATTCCCAGAAAATTCAATCTATACGTTTCAATTGCTGTGTAAATGTCTTTAATATACGGCATTTTAATCAAAATCGGCAGATCCTTTTTGAGAAAATTCAAAATTTTGAATTTTTTTCCATGTAAAGGGTAGTTTGGGGTGGTGAAATTTCCCCCCAAATCTTCGTGTCGCATCCCTGGAAAATACTAAACTTATATACCAAGTTTGGTATTCGAATACTTTTCGTTTTTGAGTTAATGTGTTCACAGACACACGGACACACACACTCGGACCTTTATCTAAAAATGCCTGGTTTTTACATTCTCTACACATACTATGTCCATAGTGTATAGAGAAGGTACTGCAGTCCACCCAAAAATTCGATACCGAGATTTCACCGGAAATATATGTTTTAGGGTCCCCTGTATATAAAAAAATCATTTTCAGAAAAAGGTTCGTCTGTCTCTGAACACGATAACTCAAATACGAAAAGTCGGTAAAATATCAAACTTGGTATTTAAGTTTAATATCTTGCAGGGATGCGACACGAAGTTTTTGAGAAAAATCCCCCCACCACAAACTGCCCTTTACGTGGAACTTTTTTGAAAATTTTGATTTTCTCAAAAATGCCTCTAACGATTTTGATTAAATTATCTTATATTAAAGATATTTACCTGACAAATAAAATGTATATCTTGAATTTTCTGGGAATAGTCTCTAAAGACTTCTTTATTCTGGATGAATTTTACGGAATTTTGCATAACTGCTAAACAGTAAGATATGGACAAAAACTTACCACACCAAAAATGTAGCGCACATTAAAACACACAATTTGTGTTATATCCTTTTTTTTCGTGGAGTTGATCGTTTTTTGAGTTATTCCTTGGTTTTTGGTTTCCTCTTTGAAAAACTTATACTTTTCTCATACAGGAATTTGTCAACTCGTGTCCATACAAACAAAGGAACTTCAGTCACATAGCAACCAGCTTTTGACTTTAACTTATGGTACTCCCTTATTTCGCTTCTGCTTGCAAGGAAGCAAGTAATAAGACTATTTCTGTTAATGTTTTCTCAATAAACATGAAGTAAATAGAAGCTTAGGCTTTTTAACAATAATTTGTTGCTGAGATGTAGGTCAAGTCATGTGAATGGAACACATCAGATTTTTTTTGTTTGTTTTTTGGATACAGGGAACCCTAAAGCGTCTGCTTCCGGTAACATTTATTTATTGAATTTTTATTGGAATGCATTACCTTCTCTATACGTACGTTATGTATATAGTACGTGTAGAGAAAGTAAAAAGGTAGATTCTTTGTTGTGATTTTTCATGAAATTTGAGTCATACATGCCCTTAAGAAATTAGAGGTGTCTGGTGAAGCACGTTGTGTATTGATATCTAGGCGGGTTGCCTTTTTCCTGCCTGGCATCAATCCCATCTAGTTTTCATTTATTTCCTCCTCTTTCTGTGAACCAATTGCGTGCTCCCGGCCTTGTAGTGCGCATATTTTATTTCACTGTAATGGCAGAGAGATTATACGACGACCCCCCACAGTTTGAAAATGCTAATGCTGCTTATCGCGATCGCATTTGTGCTAAATATAATGCAAGGGCTAACGTATGAAAAATTGAGCCGTGAAGCGCCTAGAAGCAGGCAACACTTGCTACACGCGATGCGAGGATGTCTTGGGCGGGGAAATAACAGGTGGCCTCCAACATGCGAGCAATATTCCTGGACCTGGCACGCTTTGATTTCTGCATTGCTGCTCTCGATATCCGTGTTAATGTAGGGAAGAAGAAGTGTGTATAATCGAGTAACCCGTAATTTAACCCTGCAACACTTGAATACCCCGGATGATATATAAACTTTCCATTTAAACGCATATTTTATTTTGTGAACTGAATTGACGTACTATACTTGATCAAAATTAAATGTATAAGCCAATATCACACGTGTTTTAGTTTCTCTACACGTAATATATACATGGTGTATAGAGAAGGTGTTGCATTCCACTCAAAAATTCGATACCGAGATTTCGCCGGAAATGCATGTTTTCAGACCCCCTGAATAAAAAAAAACATTTCTAGAAAAGGGTCCATGTCTGTGCGTGTTTGTGTCTGTGGACATCATAGCTCAAAAACGAAAAGACGTAAATACCAAACTTGGTATTTATGTTTGGTATCTTCCAAGGAATGTGATACGAAGATTTTCAAGAAAATCCCCCCAGCACAAACTACCCTTTACTACGGAAAAATAATCGAACTTTTTTGTTCTCCAAAATACGATTTTTATTAAAATACCGTATATTAAATATATTTACATGTCAAAAAAATGTAAATCTTGAATTTTCTGGGAATATCCTCTGAAGACCTCTTTATTCTGGATGGATTTTGCCGAATTTTGCTTAACTGCTAAACCGTAAGAGATAGACAAAGTCTTACTGCACAGAAATTGTAGATCTGTTCAAAACATACAATTTTTTGCCCTTTACATTTTGGTTGTGGATGCAACCGTTTTCGAGATATTCCTTGTTATTGATTTCAGTTGCAAAGTACTTAAACTTAGATAGGAAGTATCCGTTTTTCTTTTGTTGTACTCCTGGCCAAGCAAATAAGTGATTTGTAACGACAATCGCACAACGATAGTTTTAAAACATTTGAGTATCGGTTTAGCCTAGTTCCCTTCTACCCACAAGGAACTAAGTAATAAGAACGTTCTGCTAATTATAATAATGTCGATTAGCATGGTGTAGAAGGAAAAATAATGTTATGTAACAAGTTTGTAGTACAGCTAGAGAAAGTCATGTGAGTGTAGCAAATCAGATTTTTTTTGATAGTGTTAACGCCCGCTTTTACTACTTGTGGCACTGCAGGCGATGACATTGATAATATATAGAATGAAGATGGAGCCACAAATCTCATGCTGTCGTTTGGGATCGAACCTGGGCCGTCTAGGTGAGAGGCGAGAGCTCTAACCACTCGGCCACGGCGCAGCCTCACATGTGTTTGGTATTCATAAATAATAATATATAGGAATAACCATTGGTAAAATAATCTTAACGTAATAGCTAATGTAATAGGAAGAATAATCGTGGCGCTTGAAATATGTTATTGTGTGCCTAGTATAATCTGAGGGGAATAAATACATTACAGTCCAAATAATATATTTACTTAGAGCAGACTTACTATTGTCCGTCTTGAACAAAGAGCTCATCTGGTTGCTGGTGCAGTTTCAGAATCAGTGATACCAGAGCACACCTGATCTCTTCTGTTAGTTCTCTACTTATTGGCTTTGTCCCAGAAGTACGCGACCTAACAAGCAAAGCACAAACATTTTGGGAAAAACATCTTTGTTTCTCTACAGTATCACCTTTAAGCTGATACACTTTTGCCAGCAATGTTCAATAGCTTCGATACCCTGTTTATAGTGACAACTATCGAGGTCTGCAAAGAGCCATCAACTCCACCTCTTCAATTGTTGGCAAATCTTCTATCATTTCTTCAAGTTTGGTAACAACAAATAATCAGAGGGGTCTAAATCTGGTGAATATGGTGCATGGGGAAGCATTTCGAAATCATTGATTTTGGCCATGGCGATAATGGATGTGTGAACTGGTGCATTGTATTGATGAAACAAAACTTTCTTTTTCGCTAAATGCGACCGATTTTGCTTGATTTCATCACTCAAACGCCATAACAGGTTCGCATAATATTCGCCATTGATTAATTTTCCAAATGAAAATTACCCCGCGTGCGTTCCAGAAAACTGACGCAATGACTTGCCTGCAGATGGAACTGTCTTCGCCTTCTTTGGAGCCAATTGTCCCCTTCCAATCCACAGTTTTGATTGTTCCTTCGTCTCAGGTGTGAAGTGATGGACCTACGTGTCATCCATTGTTATGAATCGACGCAAAAACTCAGCTTTATTGCAGCGAAACACTCGAATGAAACATCCTCACGACGCTGTTTTTGTTCTATTGTGAACAAACGCGGCACCCATGTTGCTCACAACTTTTTCATATCCAAATTTTCAGTGAGTATGCGATGTACAGAACTTTTTGAAATGTCTACAATATCTGCTAGCTCGCGAACTTTCAGTCCAGTCATCCAATACCATTTTGTGGATTTTCTTTAAAATTTCTTGACTGGTTGGCCACTGCGATGTTCGTCTTGGCAGCTGGTACGGCCGCGCTTAAACTGTGCCACCCAATATTTCACTATTGTAAACGAAGAAGCAGACTCCCCCAAAGTAGAATCTAGCCCAGTTTTAATATTAGTTGGACTAAGACCTTTCAAATGAAAGTATTGTATCACACAACGATGACGAGTTTTATCCATGTTTATAAATTCGCTGAGAGCATGGTTGCCAAACAAATGCTAAACAATGTGAAATCGTCAAACTTCAGGTTTCTAAGGTTGGTACGTTTTACCATAGTTGTTTGAAACAACCACCGCTATCTATACGTCATTATGCAAAAATTTAAATTTGAGGGCAGTCCAGAAAGTAGCAGACATTTTGGCCTATCGTGGCGATGAGTAGAGCTAGAGCCGCCATCTTGGTGCCATAACGTTCCTACATTCAGTACTCAATCAGCTGTGGCAGCGTGAGGACTTTGCTCTCTGTGAGTTGTCAAAATGTGCGCTGCAATAGAAAATCCCGCCACTTGTGAAGCGTGATCTGTGATTAGGTTTTTGTTGGCTAAAAACAACAAACCAACGTTGTGACGTTTACGGGTAGGGAAAGCCGAATCAAACAGTGGTGCATTGATTTTAAAAATTACCGTAGCAATGTTCACGACGAGAACCACAGCGGTATAGTCTTGTGACTGCTGAACTCGAAATGAAAATCTTCGTTTCACGCTTACATAACTTTTGGAACGTTTTCTCCAAATTTCACAGAGCTTAGTGTACTTGCATCAAAAACACCAAACTTTAACTGTGGTTAAGCCCTTACCCGGGTAGGTATACAGCAAAACCACTCACCACGAGTCTACCAGTTACAAGACTGGTTTGACTGAATTTGGAGGGTCAGTTGCGTTACAGGGCAGCCAACTAAGCGCTCAGAACTCACGGTCGAAACTGGCTCGAAAATGAAAGAAGAAAGAGCATCTGGCGTAATTTTTATGCAGAAAGAATTTGTCTATTGCGGTGTACCAGTTTTACAAACTCATTCAGAATGAAGAGGACTTCAGAAACTGTTTTCAGAAAATTCAAGTTATACATTTCATTTCTCATGAAAATGTTTAAACATGTGGTATTTTATTAAACATTTTCGAAAAAATGTTCCATGTAAAGGATAGTTTGGACTATGGTAACACTTCCGAAGGAAAAATACCGTAAACATATGCATTTAATCGAACAGACATAATAAATGACCACACTTGAAAGCCAACCCAAATATTTACAGAAAACTGCCATTGATCCCTAACATTCTCCACAGCGTTGTCATTCCTGATGTGATTGTTGTGTGTATTTAAAAAACCCATCACCTCTTAAAAAGCAAGTCTAGTCTTGTCAATAATATGCGGTCAGTAGGTACCATTCAGCAAATTGTTGTCTCTGGACAATCATCTGGGATTATTTATACTTTCTTAATATGAAAAGGGTGCTTTTACATTTAAGACTCTCTACAGACTCGTGATGGTACCCATAGAATAGCCCATAGATCGTGCATTATTTTCAAACTTCTGCAATTCCTCGTCTTCAAAGTTCAATATCCTCTTTCGTAATTCTTTACCTGGAACTGGCCGCTATGTCGAAGGCATATATCGAGCCTTGAAAGTGTAGTATGGCCGGTATATTGCGCTGAGGACTTGGACCTCATAGATTTGCCTCGTCAAATTACTATTGCTGTAAGCTGCTCCGTATGCCTTTTGCATGTCTGCAAATTCAACATTTGTATACTCATGCATTTTAATATATAAAATTAAAAAAAATAACTCATAGAAGATTTTTGTGATCTAAAACACACCAGTTTCAGCTCTTTATTAATTCCATGGTAACAAGAAATATGAACGCAGCCACAATGTGAGTGATGAGCTGTACCTTCAGCAGCCTTTTACGAGGGTGGTTTGACAAGTCTGGTAAATTTGCATGAAAGATGGGAATATTTTTGTTGGGGCTTCATGATTGGTAAGCTTGATTATTCAAAACTATCGTATAAAATATTTCAACAAAATACAGCCGTCTGAATTGGCTAACTTGTCAACTGCGATAAAAATGGAGAAAACCAAGTTTCGTGCTGTTATTAAACATTTTCATTTGAAGGGTTGGACTGCCGCACAAATCAAAACAGAATAGAATGAATTTCACACAACTATGCACCATCATTGAAGACAATTTACTTTCGGATTAATGATTTTAAACGTGGTCGGAAAAGCACCGAGGACAGGAAACCATTGACAAAACACATGCTATGGTAATGTATGACCGCCGAATAAATATCTTAAGGTTGCTGAAACTGTAAGCATCTCAACTGAGCAAGTGTATAATATTCTGCTCGGAGAATTAGCTATGCTGAGTGCCGCGATTGCATCCGAAACATTTCAACACAATCTCTGGCGACATTGAACTCGCAAGACTTTTTGTGACAGTTAATGAAATCGGGAACCATTGTTACACACCCGAGTCAAAAAAAGGACAAAGGCTGGCGAAGGTGCACCAAAGACCATTTTGTCAGTTGGTACGGAGATGACCACTGTTTTGGGGTGATTCCCGGGAATAATCCTCACAGATTACTTTGGAAAACCATAACTGCACCCTTTTATGCTTCATTGTTTGAAACATGCGTTGGCTGAAAAAATGCTCTGTCACAAGGATAATACACCGTCCCACAGCGATAGCGTTGGCGAAAGTGCATGACTTAGCCCCAAGTGACGAGTTCTTCCTCTTCCCTAACTTGAAACTTTGGCTTGATAGGAAGAAAATGTTCATCGGATGAGGAAGTGATAGTCGTAGTCAACGAATATTTTGTAGAGTTTGACAGAATCTATTTTTGTCGCCCTCCGTGGTGTAATGGTTACCATGCTAACTTCATATACCCAAGGTCGCGGGTTCAAACCCGGCGGAGGACGATGGATTTTTTCGGGCGTAAAAATCCTTAGCATGGCTTCCTTCGGAAGGGAAGTAAAGCTGTGGGTCCCGTGTCGTAGATTTACGACACGTAAAAGAACCTCAAGTCTGATAAGAGAGGCCTCTGAGCAAAATTAAGCGATCTTTCACGCCCAATATAGAATGGGACGCTGAGAACCAAAGCAGTTAGAGAGCGTCCATAAATAACAGGTCATTTCATTTTTTCAGAATCTATTTTTGCGATTAAAAGTTGGAGGATCGCTGGACCAAGTGTAAGTGTATATCCCTCAAAGGAAATTGTCGAGAAGGCGAGGAGCTGTCTACGAGACAAACATTTTTTCTTGCTGTTTTGCCACCTCTGGCATATATTGGAGACGGAGTGTTCTCATAACCAACAGAGAAAGTTCTGTTTAGAGAGCAATATTTTGGACAAGGTATCTTAAGTAGTGATTTTATAACAAGAAACATGATTCGTAGTAGTCGGCTTACCCATCCCATGTTTAGGACTGACATTCCCCTAGACTTACAAACAGATGCCTAAGGGTCAGAAACCAGTCGGGGAGCCAATGACACGAAACTACAGAATGGAGACCTGGAAGTAGTGGTCGGCCCGTAACAGGCATGAGCGTGAGGAAGTGGATGATAGGAAAGGTGATGATTGAACAATTGGTGGAATGAGTGGCGGGGGAAACTGGAAAACACAGAGAAAACCCGCCCAGAGGCCGCTTCGTCCACCACTAACCCCACTTGCGGGCGCTTAGGATCGATGGGGAGGTGGTCTAACCACTCGGCCATGGCGCCACCTGCAACAAACATGAATGCAGTCACAATGGGAGTTATGAGCTCTACCTTCATCA
This sequence comes from Hymenopus coronatus, assembly GCA_030762935.1. NCBI lineage: Eukaryota > Metazoa > Arthropoda > Insecta > Mantodea > Hymenopodidae > Hymenopus > Hymenopus coronatus. Next base: position 8,398,365 of record CM060892.1, read on the forward strand.
GCTTTTATATTGAAAATGAAGCATTTCCGGACAATACCTTATTAGAAAAAAAATCTAGATGTGTTCCATTCACATGACTTTCTCTACATCTCTGCAACAAATTGTAGTTAAAGAGCTTATTCTTCTACTTCATGCTAATTAGCAGAAATAGTCTTATTACTTGCTTGTAAGTAGAAGCGAAATGAGGGAGTTCCATAAGTTAAATTCGTAGGCAAAAGCTGGTTGCTATATAACTGAAGTTCCTTTGTTTGTATGGACATGAGTTAAGAAATTCCTGTTTGAGAAAAGTATAAGTTTTCAAACCTTAAAAAAAAAACAGGAATTCTTAAAAATGATCAACTCCACGAAAAAAAATGTAGTTGACATTATTTGTGTGTTTTATTGTGAGCTACATTTTCTGTGTGGTAAGTTTTTGTCCATCTCTTACGGTTTTAATAGTTATGCACTATTCCGTAAAATTCATCCAGAATAAAGTAGTCTTCAGGGGTTATTCCCAGAAAATTCAAGATATACATTTTATTTATCAGGTAAATATCTTTAATATACGATATTTTAATTAAATCGTTAGAGCCATTTTTAAGAAAATCAAAATTTTCAATTTTTTTTCCATATAAAGGGTAGATTGGGGTGGGAGGAATTTCTTGAAAATCTTCGTGTCGCATCCTTGGAAGATATTTTTCTAAAAATGCTTTTTTTTTGGATTCAGGGAATCTCAAAACATGTATTTCCGGTGAAATTTCGGCAACGAATTTTTGGGCGCAATGCAATACCTTCTTTATACACTATGTACATAGTTCGTATAGAGAAGGTAAAAATACATTTTATATCCTCTAGCTCATCAGAAAATCAGTAATAGTTATTCTGTTAAATCCTGTGTAACTCGGAGTACAAGTGCCAGAAAACGGGAACTAGAACGGGGAAAAAATTAACAAATTTAGTTTTGAATTGGGGAGGCTTTCCGGAAGGCGGAAATCCGAACGAGAAAGATAACTCAAGTTTCCCGTTCCCTGTCATAACATATGATGTGCTTATTATGGTATCTGTCTCCATTTTAGGAGATGGTCAAGTTATATCTGTGAAATTTGGAAAATCCATAATACGAGGAGGTGTGTTCAACGAATCCTTAGAAAAAGTTAGAAAATCAAATTATTTATGTTTTACTTTTTAAAATGTTATTTTCAACATAACCTCCTTTTAGCTCGATACAATTTTCCCAGCGTTTCACCAACTGTTTTAAGCATTTCAAAAAGGATTTCGGAAGGTTCCCAAAATAACCGTATGTTTGGGAGATGACCTCTTCGTTAGACGTGAATCGTTTACCGCCGATCCATTTTTTCAAGGTTGGAAATAAAAAGTCACGGGGGGCTAAATCTGGTGAATACGGCGGATGTTGCAGTAATTCTTCAATTTTCGCCATCGAAACTGCACAGCTGTGCACTCTTGCATTGCTTTGATGGAAGAGAATGTTTTTCTTTGCAGGATGAGGGCATCTTGCTTTCTCCGTTAACCCGGTGCAATATACTCTCCATTTATCGTTCCTCCTTTCTACAGGTAATCGATGTAGTGATTCGGGATGCGTCTAAAATCCGAGGCCATCACCTTGTCTGCAGATTTCACCACCTTTGCCATCTTCAGAGCCGGTTCGCCTCTAAAAGTGCACTGTTCGATTGCATTTTTGTCTCTGAAGTGTAGTAGTGTATCCATGTTTCATTCACAGTTATACACCAACGCAGAAACTTGTCAGGATTGCGACGGAAACGTGTCAAACGAGCTTCCGAATCGATCACACATTGCGTTTATTCTGTATTGAGAGCAAACACGGGACCCGTCTTGCCTAGACCTTTGTCAGACCTAATTTGTGTGCAAAATAGAGAACACTGTACCTTATGATATGCTTGTGGCCTCTACCATTTCGCAAACTTTGATTCACCGAAGCACTCAAACCATGTCCTGGATTTTGTCGATCATTTCGGAGGAAGTCACTTCTACTGGACTTCCGGAACGATGTTCACCATTTGTGAATGTACAACCATATTTAACTCCATTTATCCAATTGTAAATTAGTATGAACTCGGCTTTTCGGTGTTAGGCCTTTTAAATAGAAGTGTTTAATCACCGCACGAAACTTTCCCCCCCCATCTTTCTAAAGAAGTGCAAGATTGTTGATTCAATCACCTTTGGCAACGAAACCATGTAATGGATGTAGCTGGAACTTGAACTGTCATCTAGTAAGAGATGACGGTTGCTGACTACAAACTTTTTTTCGAAGCTACGAGTGGATTTTCTAAGACTTACAAATTTTACTACGTTGCCTCTTATCCCCAGTGCAGGGTTGCATTTTATTTGCTAATGGTTACTGCCCAGTGACATGGGGGAGCGGTTCCGTTTTTGGAGAAAACTATACAGGAGTTAACACCGTTGGCAATATGTTTCACAGGGAAATCCTGCCGAAAGGACTATGCAGTAAAAGGCGGGAATAAATATGGGAATTGGGGGGAACTCTTGTCTATAAAAATGGTCATGTTAAAGGAGGTAATTTATATCGCACAACACTTTATTCCACGACGGCAGCCAATGGGAGGTGACTTTCAAATGGGGATGAGGTTTGTCCTTGAGCGTCACCAGGCCGGCAGCCAATCGCTGTGCTGCTGGGAAGTAACCCGCTAAGTGATTCCCTTTCTCAAAAATACTGCGTGCTAAGTTCTTACTAAGACAAAATATTCAAATTTTCCGAGAAATAATTCACGAGGAAGACAGAGAATAATATTTGTAGCAGAACCGTAAAAACCACAAATTGTATTCATAATTCACTTGAATAAACATACACATGTATTATATCATAATAAGAATCACATAAGCACTGCAATGGCCATTGTTATTTATATGTATCTTCTATATATGTACATACATGCCTAATTACACAGAAATGGAATGTAAACTATTAACATGACGATACTACAAGAATTATTACGTTTATTACGCTTAGCAAGCTGTTAAAAAGTCGAGAGACAGAGAGTGGACACACTCTTGTTAGCTGTAGAGTGCTGCATCAGCAATCACATGTTTATGTCTCGAAATCAGGGCTCGTGTTTAACCCTAGTCCCCCAGCGTTCAAGTCAGTTTTCAGTTGCTGTTTAGTCAGGAATAGTGCAATGGCTTTTAGTGATGAACTGGCAGTTCCATTGGATTAAAAGAGCAGGTAATTCATAAGCTATAATAATATAGCATTTAAGTAAAGGGTAGATAATATGCAAATATGCTTGTCGAAGTTCTACATTTTATAGAAGCTTAGAAAAATCAGTTAGAATAATTTTAATTGTCTTCTCACAGAAACCGTGTGTAGGACAGGAGTTGGATAGGTAGATCCAGAATGAAAAAATGCAATACTATAGCCGGGATTTGAATCACAGATCTCCGGTCTCTCTACCACTGAGCTACCATGGCAACATACTGGCATAGCATTGAATTTCTCAACTGACTCGCATGTTTCTCGGTAAACCACAAGGTGTTCTCAATTTATTTTGAGATGACAACCCCAGTGGCGACTTACAACGTTGTAAGTAATTTAAGCCCCAGGATTGTAGTTTTAGCTATTATGGACAATTGAGATAATTTTAATTGTGTTCTCACTGAAACCATGTGTAGGACAGGTAGAGCAACCGGCTAGAGACCGGGAGATCCGTGGTTCAAATCCCGGCTATGGCATTGCATTTTCCAGTCTGATTCGACCTATCCAAATCAGTTAGGGTTTCCTTACGGCGACCATTACGTCACCAGGCAGATTTGCATGCTCAGTGTGTGAGTGAGAGGGAAATATGACAAGAGTGGGGGTAGTGACCTGCCAACGCAGAGCACGATAACGCATCTTATTCGCTGCAGAGTAGAACTCTTTCCATTTGAAAAACATCATAGTTGACGTGAATGTTTAGAGCAACGGTTCCTAACCGGTGTGCCCCGGCACCCTAGGGTGCCGTGTGATTAGCTAAGGGGTGCCGCGAGATATTGAGATAACAAAAAAAAAATACCTTCTACTGAAACCTTAAGTCTTGTAAGGTCTTGAAATAAAATAAGTCAAATCAATTACTCTCATGCACGGCAGACGATTATAGTGGCCGATTCATTTCAATAATTCAGTTATACTAGTATCCCACAGATGGCATTACAGCTATACCCTGCCGAACATTCTCGAGACTACTCGCTTCCTCAGGAACATTCCCGTGACTTCGACAGATGAATATATAAAATTGTACGCCGCTTGGCGCTTTCAGTTGTCTTCCTCGCGTTGATTCACAGTGTTTAGCTATGGATAAGTTCATTGTTAAACGTAAACGCCAGGACAGTGAAAGTGAACAGTCGGCTCCTACTGCTTGCTTTAAGAAGCCAAATATTACAGTTTCTCCCGGACCGTCGAATTCACCACATAAAGAAGACAAACGAAAGAAAAGAACATACCAGGACAGTTACTTAGCGTATGGATTTAAGTGGAATAACAACGAGGAAAACCCTATCCCTATGTGTTTAGTTTGTGGCGAAACACTTAGCAACGAGGCCATGGTACCTTGCAAACTGAAGCGGCATCTTACAACAAAGCATCCTAGTGTGTCACAGAAAAGTGTAATGTATTTTTCACATATATTAGAAGGGGAGAAGAAAACAGCTGTGCGAATGGTAAAGAGAATGACCATAGGTGATACTGCTCTTGAAGCCTCATTTAAAGTAGTAGAACTGATAGCTAAAAAAAAAGAAACCTCATACTCTTGGAGAGGAAATCATTGGCCCTGCATGTCAAGTTTCAACAATACTTGGCGAAGGAGCAGCTAATCAAATTTCGAAAGTTCCTCTGTCCAACAACACAATCAGCCGCAGGATATCTGAAATGTCATGCAATATCAACGAACAAGTCACGGAGAAAATAAAAACTTATAGAACATTTGCTTTGCAAGTAGATGAGAGTCTCGACATTGGTGACAAACCGCAACTCCTTGGTTTTATCAGATATATTGATGAAAAAGATATTAGTGAACAGTTTCTGTTCTGTAGACCACTGGAGACTACAACCACAGGCCATGATATTTTCGTTTCTATTAATTCCTATCTCAATGACCATGATCTTTCATGGAAAGACTGTTGTGGTATATGTACAGATGGTGCACCATCTATGTCTGGGAAAATTAAAGGTTTTACTGCCAGAGCTCTCAATGAAAATCCATCCATTATTATAACTCACTGTTTTCTGCATAGAGAGGCATTAGTCGTGAAAGCGTGTAATGAAGATTTTGCTGAAGTGTTTAACCAAGCTGTGAAAATGGTGAACTATATGAAGTCTCGACCTTTAAAGTGCAAAATTTTTGAACAGTTATGTCGCGCAACGGATGCAGTTCATACCTCTTTGTTGCTTCACACAGAAGTAAGGTGGTTGTCGCGGGGTCGTGTATTGAACCGGTTTCTCGAACTTAAAGAACAACTAAAAACGTTTTTTAAGGATGAAAATCAAGACACATTTCATGAGCTCTTACTAAGTGATTCTTGGTGTTTTGAACTGTCGTATCTGGCAGATATTTTTCATAAGCTGAATGAACTGAATGTTTCGATGCAGGGTCGACATGAAACAATAATCTCCTCAACCAATGGCAGGAGATAAAGATCTGGGTAAACTGAAAGACCGCATTTGTGATCACTTATCAAGATTGCAAGATGCAATAGATGCGTACTTTCAACTATTTCCACTACGACTTTCGACTGGGTTGTGTCACCATTTGATTTCGTAGATAGTGCAGAGGAAATAGATTTCACTGCTTGCGAACGAGATGAATTTATTGATCTTTGCGCTGATTCCACTCAAAGGTAAGTTCACCAAGAGTGAGGCGTCGGTGGCTAGTTTTTGGCTTCAACGGAGAGAGGAGTACCCTAACCTAATGAAGAAAGCAATTAACGCACTTTTGCCCTTTTCAACATCCTATCTATGCGAGCAAGCCTTCTCTGCTATGGTGACAATAAAATGCAAAGCAAGAAATAGCCTGAATAACCTTGAGGATGATTTGCGTGTTTCACTGTCAACTGTAAGACCCGACATCACATATCTGTGCTCTAAGCATCAATCACAAGTTTCACATTAATCATTAATCAACAAAATTTATTGATGTATTTTTACTCAGTGATTGTAGTAAAGTTTACTGTATTATGTTATGGTGTACGTTATTATTATATAATATTTCAATAAGTTAACATATTAAGCGTAATCTTCTTTTAGTTCAAGGAAGGGTGCCCCTGGTATTTAATGTTATTCCCAAGGGTGCTGTGAACTTCAAAAGGTTGGGAAACACTGGTTTAGAGGTATGAGGTAGACAGAAGCTTCTCAACCTGGTGGAGTCAATAGGAAAGACAATGCCCAAGTGCAGGCCACGAAACGAATAATGCTAGTAGATTTATCAAGATGATTCACAGTATCGGAACGTGGTAGGGGTCATGCAAATCCTGAGTCATGAGTGACTCACCTGGGCTCACGCAAGCCGGCTGGGGCGAACTAGGTCAAGGCCGCTCGGTCACTTGCCACGCGCACTGATTGGTCGCAGGAGGCGTGGCCAGCCGGCGAGATCGATCATTGTGTTCGGCGCTGTCAATCATCGTCTTTAACGTCGTTCGTTATGCTGTCAAGTCCAATTGCATTACGGTTCCTGGAATCCAAGGACAGGCTTGTGCTAAACCCTTATCGCAGCTACCACAGAAACCGTGTGTAGAGTCAGGCGTTATCTAATAGGGGTAGCGGGTTCTAATTTTCCCCTTTTAAACTACGCTCTACGTGACCTTATTATTTTTGACCGTCTGCTGTTGCATCAAATAAACACTTTGCTTGGATTGATTTGAAACTTTAACACACCAATTGCAGTATTAAGAATAATTTACATGATCATTTTCAGACTTTTGTTTAAAATAGTTCCTGTGATATTAACATATTTATAATATTTTATTGTACGTATTAAATGATTCCGCACTATGCAATTTCAGTTTCAGAAATATAATACTTTACAGTTATACTGATAGACACAGTATTAGTAAGTTGACGAGATGAAATGTTTATCTGACTATTGGTTTAGGAGAAAAAAAAATATTTAATTGCATTTTATTAATTTTTTATTTTTGATATTGAAATATGAAGTTTATTTTTTAATTACACAAGCACTGGTGATGTTAGAAAAAAAGCATCTCATCAATTTTCTTTTATCCAAGAATAAAAATGTTCAAGCTTCTGTTTCGAAAACTGCATCATGAGGAACAATTTAAAGTTTTGAAAACGCTGAAAAATAAAAACACGAGAAAGTACGTTTTAAGGTTTAACATACAATTTAACGCTGTTTCTTCGTAAGTCTTAGAATTTCATATTCTCCTGCAGAACATTTTAAACCAATAATATGTGTCATATATAAAGTGGATTTTTAGCGATTTTTCACCATCGTGAAAAGGTTAAAACACCACACTCACTTAGTCATCCATTTAAATCGTCACGTGATACGGTTTAAAGCGCCGCATGGTAATAAAAACAACAGGAATTTGAACTACAGGCATTACATTATTTAATTAGGCAAAAAAGAAGGGTTTTTGTTGTTTTTTTTTCATTTTTTGCACCTTTTGATCTATTCTCATAGATGGGTATCCTTAACGGTACTATCCTACCTGGGTCGCTTGTCAGCTCGTGAAAACTGTTTGTCCTTGCCTCCTTAGAACGTGTTTTAAAATTTTTCTCTAGCCATTTTCAATGTACATTTGTCACCTCTTAATATAATTTCTATTATATCGGCTATAATTTATATCTCCCTTTTAGATAACTTTTAACCCCTGACACAACATGTATTGTCTCAATAGTCAGGATTTGAACCACGGATCTCCGGTTTTCTAACCGGTTGCTTTACCACTGAGCTACCATTGCAACCTACCCAACTCCTGTTCTACACACGGTTTCTGTGAGAAAACAGCTAAATTATTACAATTATCCTGGGACTTATAGTACTTACATCACAAGTCGCCATTGGGGTTGCCATCTCAAAATAATTTGAGAACACCTTGGGGTTTGCCGGGAAACATGTGAGTCAGTTGAGAAGTTTAATGCCCTACCGGCATGTTGCCATGGTAGCTCAGTGGTAAACCACCGGCTAGAGACCGGGAGATCCGGTGACCTCAGAGAACATAAAATAACAGTTTTCTTACACAGTTTCTGTTAAAACCTGTTTTTGAAAAACAATAAATTAAAGAGCACTCACTTTGATTTCCAAAGATTTTTCAACTTCACTGATTTATTCAGAGAAAATCTAAACAATTTTTAGAAAAAAATTCACTTTGGTTTTAAACAATACTTAAAAACATAGCATTTGACTGTCAAAATTGACATTGCCTCACTATTTTATTTTTGTCTTTGGTTTAAACATGTGTTCCTCTAATTCTTTGAGCAGTGTAAAATAACAATTCGTAGTAAGAATAGTTTGTGTATGGAACAGCTAGAGAAAGCACATCAGAGTTTTTGTGCAGTAAGTGTGTTATGTCCTACGGTTTACCAGTTATGTAAAAGTCATTCAGGCTATTCCAGAAAATGTAAGATAGATGGAATTTTATTTTTCATGTAAATACTTTTAATATGGTACGATGCTTTAATCAGAATCGTTAGCCATTTTTGAGAAAATCAAACTGTTCGAAATGTTTTCCATGTAAAGATTAGTTTGGGGATGGAGGGATATTTCTCCAAATATTCGGGTCATCCATGGAAGATACTGGAGTAAATACCACGTTTGGTGTTTTTACGATTTTTCGTTTTTTGAGTTATCGTGTTCACCGACCCACGGATCTTTTTCTAAAAATGCTTTATTTGGACACAGGGGACCCTAAACGCACCTAATTTTTGGTTAGAATGCAATAGCTATGTACTAAATAGAGAAATAGAAATAGGTCTGTTCCGTTCTGGTCACTTTATTTAAAGTTGAGACAAGCGTTAGATAAGGTTAAAAGCTCTTAGTCGTAAAGTGTTATCTTGACTTGGTGTCGATCAAGTGTTTTGCGGCCCCAGTTATTATCTGTGAGTCTACCGCAATTGCGCTGATTGCATTTTGAGAAGTTAATTGCCTGACCTTTCCTAATCTCCTTGGTGATCATGAGAAATGAGGAAGCAGGCAGGCTAATGATGGTATCGCATGTGAGGGTGAGAAATTGAGTTGTGGAGATATACAAGTTCAATAACAATCAGATAATACAAAACAAATTAGTTCTTGTGTGACGTAACAGGCGAATGTGAGTTAGTCACGCGATGGGCTCCACCTCTCGTCGTCAGATAAGCCACATCAATGTCTTGTACAGTCTCCAGCTTTTAAGGGAACACTTTCTCTGCTAAGTGTAGTAAATAACGAAAATTGTGTTTGATGTCGAGACTTGATCCAAAATATAGAATTCAAGATCCCTTGAATTAATAAAACATTTTTGAAAACGGTTGTTGTGTATGAATACAGTATTTTTCAGAAAAGGATAACTCTCTTCAAAGTTTGGTTTTAGGTAGTTTGCGGGGTTGCCAGCCAACCCTCGCAGTTGCCAAATCTTCCACTTAGTGGTCCCTTAGGGGGGAGGTTTCGATCTCTTCAGCAGCTCCGGTGTGAACGATGCGGACCCTGACCACCCGTGGCACTTCTGACGTTACTAGAAGTGATCGAGCTGAACATATGAGCCCCTCCTGAAAGGGAGCTGTCCGGATTGGGTTGGACTCGACGTGGCAGTGGCCCGATACCCTGGGAGATTGGGTTCGTCTGGTCGGGGTTGTGAGACACTTTAATGTCCTCCGGCACTAACCTGAAAAGTTAGTAGACCTAAGCTGGTAAAGGTCGGCCCTACCGAGGTTTTCGATAGACTCCCCCTCGGGGTTGACGCGCGTAAGTGGTGTATCCACTTCGGAATTTGCACGCAGGGGGGTTCAGGGTATAAAATAGGTACTGTCCTAACGGAAAAAATCCACGGACGCATCCTTGAGTAGTCAGGTTATGCACGCTTATTTCAGATGTCCCTTAACTGAGACTCGAATCTCGACTTGCAACCAGAATCTTCGAGTCTCCAGGAAACATAGATTTTACTGTGTTGCCGCTCACCCCTAGTACAGCCTCGACTTTTGCTAATGGTTATTGCTCAGTGACAGGTCCTGTTTGTAGGCCATCATGTTTTGGAGAAAACTATGTGTTGGTGTGTGAACAACATAATGCAAAAACGGAAAGTTGCTTATATAACAAAATATCATCTTCCAAGGATGCGACACAAAAAACATACTGGAAAATCTCTCCCCACAAACTACCAATTACATGAAACATTTTTCAAAAACGTTCAAAAAAATTCATAATTTTCCTCAAAAGTGACCAACGATTTTCAGTAAAATATGAAATGTCTAAGGTGTTTTCTTGATAAATGAAATGTACACCATAAACTTTTGGGAATGCCTTCTGAAGTGCTCTTAATTCTAGATGACTTTCGCATTACTGGTAAAGCGTAAGAGATAGAATCTTACTACTGTAACGACGACGCGTGTTGCCGCCCGTCCGCCGAAGAGACCTGTTTTAGCAATATCAGACGGGCCTTAGCGTTGCTTCTCTGCGTAAGCTCTATTTCTTTGCCGTGGAACTCTCTATAAGGAGCTGACCAGTGTAATCAAAAAGTCAACCTAGTGAATGACGAACGCTAAATCAGTGAGCGTGAACTGTGACTCGGTGTCTCAGTTACCTTACCAAGTGTGTAACGTGTTGTATTATGTTGAGTGAGTGTAGCAGAAACTGGTGTTGCACCATAAAAATCTGATGTGTTCCATTCACATGACTTTCTCTACATCTCTGCAATAAATTATTGTTAAAAAGCTTATGCTTCTATTCACTTCATGCTAATTGAGAAAAAAAAAAAAAAATAGCAGAAATATATTGCTTCCTTGTAAGTAGAAGCGAAATAAGGGAGTACCATAGGTTAAAGTGATAGTCAAAAGCTGGTTGCTATGTGAATGAAGTTCCTTTGTTTGTATGGACAGCAGTTGACAAATTCCTGTGTGAGAAAGGTATTCGTTTCTCAAAGCTGAAACCAAAAACAAGGAATATCTTAAAAACGATCAATCCCACGAAAAAAAGGCATATAATATAAATTGTATGTTTTAATGTGCTCTACATTTTCTGTGTGGTAAGTTTTTGTCCATCTCTTACGGTGTAGCAGTTTTGCTAAATTCGGTAAAATTCAACCACAATAAAGTAGTATTCCCAGAACATTCAAGATTTACATTTTTGTCGTGTAAATATCTTTAATTTATGGCTTTTTAATAAAAAATTTCGGAAAAATGGTTCCATGTAAGGTGTATTTGGGGGGTGGGGGATATTATTGGAAATCTTCATGTCGCATCCTTGGAAGATACCAAACCTAAATACCAAGTTTGGTTTTTAACGGTCTTTTCGTTTTTGAGCTATGCTGCCCACAGACACACACACGGACATGCTTCTAAATTTTTTTTTTTTTTTTTTTTTTTTTTTTTTTTGATTCAGTGGGTCTGAAAACATGTATTTCCGGTGAAATCTCCGTATCTAATTTTTGGGTGCATTACAATACCTACTCTATAAACTATGTACACAGTACATGTAGAGAAAGTAAAAGTCTGATGTTTTACACTCACAGACTTTCTCTAGCTACTCTAAAACAAACTTCTTACAAAACATAATTCTACTTCCAACACCATGCTAATCGAGATAAACATTAGCAGAATGGTATTACTTAGTTCTTTATAAGTAAACTGGAACTAAGGGAATGCACTAGGCTAAAGTGATAGTCAAATGTTAAAGCTGTCGTTATGCGATTGTCATTGCAAATTGCCTCTTTGCTTGGTCAGGAGTATAACAAAAGAAAAACAGACACATCCTGTCTGAGAAAAGTATAAGTACTTTACAATTGAAACTAATAATAAGGAATACCTCGAAAACGGCGAGCTCCACGAAAAAAGTTACATAACATCACTTGCGCACTTTAACAAGATCTACACTTTTTTGTATAGTAGGTTGTCTATCTCTTACGCTTTACTAGTTTGCCAAATTAAGCAAAATTCATCGAGAATAAACAGGTCTTTAGAAGCTATTCCCAGAAAATTCAAGATTTACATTTTATTTTTATAGAAAAGGCTTTAATATGTGGTATTTTAATCAAAATCTTTAGAGCCATTTTTAAAAAAACAAAATTTTCCCATGTAAAAGGTAGTTAGGGGTATTTAACCGTCTTTTCGTTTTTGAGCTATGCTGTCCACACACACACACACCCACACACACACCCACACCCACACACTCGGACTTGTTTCTGAAAATCATTTTTTTCTTTTTTTATTGAGGGGGGGTCCTAAAACATATTTCCGGTGAAATCTAGACATAGAATTTTTGGGTGGAATAAAATACTTCTCTATCCCTAGGTACATTGTACATACGGGGCTAGAAAAATTAAAAATGCAGATCTTTCCGAAATACACAATATGTGTCAAATACACTTATTTTATGGAGTTCACCATTTCCGAAACATTACTTGTTATTGGTTTCAGTTATCCTAAACTTAACAGATTTCTCAATTGGTAAGCCATTATTAAGCCTTTCTTTCTGCTGGTCAAACGGAGAGAACGACATTTAAAGCCATCACATAGATATCACCTCTTAAAGATTTGGCTATCGCTTAAACCTCCTATTTTCTCCTAATCCCGTTGTATCTACAACATAAACTGCATGCAATTAGCAGTTAGATGTTATATTTTGAAAATGTTTGTTCATCACCTGACATATAGGTATATTATGCGATTTATGTTCCAGTATTTCGAAAATACCTTATTGTGCATTGTAGAACGCAGGATGCAAAATTAAAGCCAATTTAACTTTTTTCGAGCATTAATATCTTAAATAATGAAGTAAGTTTATTGTACAGTTGCAATTAGTAAACATTCAATGTTAATGTACCTGCTTTTGAAGCAGGATATAATGCCCTCAACTGTTGATCGTGTTTGATTATAGAATACAAGATCGGCTGCCAATCCACTTGATGGTGTACTTAGTAAAACCCATCTGCTTGCTTATACCAACCATCCTTGCAAGGATGCGATTTTATGGATAAAACTTCAGTTCGTTACCAGTGTCAGTATGCAGCGATTAACGTAGTTAAGGAGTAACGAGAAAAAACGAACCGAAGTTAGCTAATTCTTCTAGTCCAGTCATGGCCAGAGGTAACCAAATTGCGGTCACCTAATACATCCACATTCTACACAAACAAATCAACGTTGTGGCAGATCAGCTAGCTATGACGACCAGCTCTGAGGAGGGAGAAGTGGTGCCGTCCACCGGCCGAGGGTCAGCTGTCTGTTTATTCGGCTCGATTAACAATACCAGGGATGGACGGAATAGCCTTTTTATTACTTCCCGTGCACTTCAATTAAAACAGTCTTGAAGGTTTGTGTATGTTAGTGAGTGAGTGAGTGAGTGAGTGAGTGATTGTTCTCGGAAAAGAATGATCTCTTTTTCGAAAACAATCCATCTTTGAAACCTTTTGACTCGTAATTTCCCGTAATTTCGGAGTCCGGTTACGGGACAATATAAGGGGGTCGACAAAGTCAGCCGGCGGTCAGAAAGTCAATCTAACGTTAAAACAATTAAGTGAATAAGTGCGCACTTGACAGTATATAGTGCAGCCAATCGTACGACTTGTTTGTCTTGTGTACCAGGTGTATAACGTTAGTGGAACTGTTGCGTGTCTTAGCGGCGAGTAAAGTGAGTGTACTTGTCATTTGTTACAGCAATATTTTGTTTGTTTGCGGCCGTATTCAAAGCTCGCAGAAGCTTGGTATGCGCTGCGGCAGCAACTAGACGCCGTGGAATGCAATGGGCGCGTGCTGTTGACATCATTGATAGCTATATGAGGATTAGTTGTAAGGAGTGTTGCCAATTTAGCCACTTTATAGCTAAATCTATCCATTTGAAATACTCAACTGGCCGCAAATATTTCAAAAAGCCACAGGTAGCATTTTAGCTACCTTTTGTTGTCCTTTTAGGCATAAGTGGCCATTTTGAAATGCAGAAACTTCTTAATCTTAGTAACATATATTGCATCATCGCTATTCAACAGTTTCACCGGTTAAATGATGACTTTGTCACTCTTTCCTCTATATGTGTGATATCATATATTCTCCTTTTCTTTATTTTCCAGCAATCTCAGAGAACAAGTGTTCCGTTTTATATCGTCAGCAATAATACTGTAGAGGCAGTGATGCTATGGCTAAATATGTGTAAAAATACACTTTCAGCCATTTTTCAAATTATTCTTTTAGCTATTTCAATTTCCATTGTGTAATTTTAAATAAAAAACACTGAAGGTATCAAAAACGTTGATTAAATTACATTACAATTTAATAAACATTTAATGAATTAGGTAAAAAAAAAAAGTGAACTGGTTGCATACATACAATGATGCAGATAAAGATCTTCCTCTATATCTGGCCTTTTAGCCACTTTTCTTGGGAACACTGGTTGTCAGCTAGGTGGAACTTAGTCTTCGACTGAAGAGTTAGCGCGCAGTGATGAGGCAGTCAGCTCTCTACGCGTCGAGTAAATTTTTGGGCAACAGTGAATTAAACAGTTATTTGCAACCAATTTTGGAAGTAAATAAAATCTTTTGTTACTACATACATAATACACACCCGGCACCTATAAGCATATCTTTTCAGCTTCGTTTTTCCATAGATGTTCCCCAATTTCCCATTCCATTATTGTTTTAGAAATTCTTTGGAACCATGTGCGAGGTAGTCTGCCTTTTTCTTTTTTTTTTATTGGACTTTTGAAATAACTCATTTTCACAGTTATTGTTATTAAGTTACACACACTCACTGTCACATGCATACCAACAGACACTGATGGACAAGGATTAAAGAGAACTTCCCCGCCACAGCCGGAAATCGAACTCGGGACCTCCGGGTGAGAAGTCTGCTCGCTGACCACCCAACCACAGATGCAGTCTCTGCCTTTCTTTGTGTTACTGTCCATTCCGTTACTGTCTTAGTCAATCTTTCATCAGCAGTTCTTTCAACGCGTGTGTACAGGCTGCTCGTTCCTTCTAGACCTTTAGCGAAGGTACAGTGAGAAAAACAGGTCATCAATAACGACCTTATGATTACGTTTTGAGAATACACAGTAAAGCTGAGTAAGTGACTCGCATCTAATCTCTCATTTAAAAATGTCATTCGTCAACAGCCGGTGCGCCACCTGTACCATTTTAATTGTTTTAGTCGAATAAAATATAAATTTGAATTTTGTACATTCATATCTTCTCCTATGTTTGTGATGTTCTTTCTCCTAGATATTCCAGCAGAGCGTCTCCAGTAGTTCGTTTCTGTCGCTATTATTTTTTCTTAAATTGGCAATTCAGAATCCAAATATCGCAGTTGTGCCACAATACTTCTAATTATTATCCTAAATTCTTTATTTACATAATATGTACACTCATAGTAAATGCCATTGGAGGCTACAAGCTACCTGCGATACACTTGTACTTCTTGTAACCACAGTGTTTTGTTCAACATCGTTAGGAGCTTATTAACGGATCTGACAGTTTGACGTTTGGAGATGTAATGGCCTCGATCGATATTTTCCCAATGCATTGTTTTTCTGAGAATGCTCCTAATGGAGTTGACCTGGAAGCGCGCCGAGAGTACTTCCAGGAATGCGTTTGTTGGTGTTCTCTCCGATAGGAAAGTTGAAAAACCTTTTGTACTGGACAAAAACCGTGACATGTTATGAAAACCTCGTATTAGTCTGCTTCGTATAGGCCGATGTTACTAGAGAAAGTGAAAAAGATACAAGGGCCATCCATTTCTCGTAAATAATAGCGGAAGGTTATTGATATCAAAGTATTTGTTGTCACGTGGCACCGGTTTTTCAATGCAGATGTTATACTATTCTACCGCAAAAGAATTGATTCGTTTCTTTTGAATGTGAAATGTTCGCCCAATCGAATTTTATAGGCAAATGACGCACGTGTATAGTGATAATGCAATGAACGAGCCTTCAGTGAGGAAATGACACATTAATCGAGGAAGAACATAACAGTGTGTACGATAAAGACCGGAGTGGAAGTTCATCAATCGTTATGGAGCAGTTGAAAGCAAATGTTGATAAAAGAATTCAGAAAAACCGGTGTTTCACTTTGGACACGTTCATGACTTTTTGGATGGAAAAGATTTGCCAGCCATGAAGACCTCAAAGTGACAGTGACATCTTGGCTCAGATGTTTAGTGGTGGAAGAGTATAACATCTGTACCACGTGACAATAAATACCTTGATAGCAATGATGAGAAATAGAGTAAGGTAGTGTAACTTTGTAAATAAAGTTTTGTGTTGATAACTTTTGTTATTGTTTAGTTATGCCAAAGCGATGGCTACTTTCTGGATGATGCTTACATTTCCGGATAGTGTACTGTGTTGAGGAGCAGCCATAGCATTGACAAAGAGAGCGTTTGTTCACTTGCACGTGACGTCGGCGATTAGTCACCAGATTGATTTTATGAAGACAACAATATGCAAATCAACGGCGCCTAACCTGCCAAGAGAACCTTATTACTTTCTCTACACGTACTATTACATAGTGTATAGAGAAGGTATTATAATCCACCCAAAAATTCAATACCGAGATTTCACCGGAAATATATCGTATGTTTTAGGGTCCCCTGTATGCAAAAAAAGCATTTTCAGAAAAAGGTCCGTATGTGTGAACACGATAACTCAAAAACGAAAAGTCGGTAAAATACCAAACTTGATATTTAAGTTTAGTATCTTCCAGGTATGCGACACAAAGATTTTGAGAAAAATCCCCCCACATGAAACTACCTTTACATGGAACTTTTTTCGAAAATTACTCTTAACGGTTTTGAATAAAATATCGTATATTAAAGACCTGTCAAATAAAATTTATATCTTGAATTTTCTGCGAATAGACTCTGAAGACTACTTTATTCTGGATTCATTTTACGAAATCTTGCATAACTGCCAAACCGTAAGAGATAGACAAAAACTTACTACCTACACGAAAAATGTAGAGCACGTTAAAACACACAATTTATGTTATATGCATTTTTTTTTCGTGGAGTTCATCTTTTTTGAGACATTCCTTGCTTTTGGTTTATGCTTTGAAAATTTTATACTTTTCTTATACAGGAATTTGTCAACTGCTGTCCAGTCAACAACGGCACTTCAGTCACATAGCAACCAGCTTTTGACTATTACTTTAACCTAAGGCACTCCCTTATTTCGCTTCTACTTACAAGGAAGCAAGTAATAAGAGTATTTCTACTAGTTTTTTTCTCGATTAGCATGAAGTAAATAGAAGCATAAGCTTTTTAACAATAATTGTTGCAGAGATGTAGAAAAAGTCATGTGAATGGAGCATATCAGATTTTTTGTAGTAAACAGATATGACGGAATGTCTAAACTGCAAGGTTTAAGCTTTTTTAAGAATAATTTGTTGCCAATTAAGTATAGAAAATCGTGTGAATGGAACACCTACAAATTTTAATAGCTTATTTTTATAGAGCAGAGAGAGAGAGAGAGACAGAGAGACAGAGAGAGAGACAGAGACAGACAGAGATAGAAAGAGAGAGAGACAGAGAGAGACAGAGACAAGGAGATAGAAAGAGACAGAGACAGAGAGAGAGAGAGGGAGACAGACAGATAGACAGAGACAGAGATAGCAAGAGAAAGAGACAGAGAGAGACACAGAGAGAGACAGACAGAGAGAGAGAGAGACAGAGAGGGAGACAGAGACAGAGAGAATCTGTAAGTATACAAATATACTGAAAGTATTAATGAGCCAATGTTTTTTTTTTCTTCTTTTTTTTTTAAGTTTGAATTTTGGGCAACATTTCTTTTTTTTGGGGAGGGAGGGCCTTTATTTAATTCACCCCTCACCAACCAATATTAATGCAGTTTCTGTATAGACCGGTTGATCTTCCCCTAAGCATGCCAGTACATTATTAAAAACATTCTATATCTTACACTCACGTGAATTTCTCTATTCTACAAACTTACTTTTTTCTACACATGCTAATTGAGATAAACATTAGCAACATGTTCTTATTACTTAGTTCCTTATAAGTAGAAGGGAAATAAAGAAATACACTAGGCTAAAGTGATAATCAAATGTTTTAAAAGCTGTCGTTATGCGATTGTCATTGCAAATCGCTTCTTTGCTTGGCCAGGAGCAGAACAAAAGAAAAACGGACACTTCCTGTGTGAGAAAAGTTTAAGTACTTCACAATTGAAACCAATAACAAGGATGCCCACCATGGTAGTGTGGTGGTAACGTATCTGCCTCACATTCAACAGGTCGCGAGTTGTAATCTCGCTTAGGGTGGGTTACCCAGATAAGGTTTTTTCTACTCTGAAAAGACGAATGTCAATTCACTTTAAGCTCCATGGACCGCGAGATCATTTGAGCATCATTTCACTGATTTAATTCATCGTCCGACATGACCAACCAGTTAAAGAACATGTTGGAAACGTTCAACTCTACAATTTAAATGTATATAACATGTATTGTGTGTTTTAACAACCTCTTACGGTTTAACCGTTATGCAAAATTCTGCAAAAATCAACCGGAGTAAAGAGCTCTTCAGAGGCTATTCCCAGAAAATTCAAAATATACATTTTGTTTGTGTTGTGAACAAGTTAAATACAGCGTTTTAGTCACAAATGTTTGATGAAACTTTTTTTCTATGTAAGGGGTACTTTGGGGTGGGGGGAATTTCTTGAAAACCTTCCTGTCGCATTCTTGGAACATATTCAACTTAAATACCAAGTTTGGTGTTTAACGATCTTTTAATTTTTGAGCTAGATGCCTACAGACACACAATTTTTTTTTTTCCAGGGAGTCTCAAAACATGTATATCCGTTGGAATCTCGGTGTTGAATTTCTTTGTACAATACAATACCTTCTCTATACACTAAATGCATAGTACGTGCAGAGAAAGTGAAAAGAAAGCTACTCGCCTTTCTACAATGACCGATTCGAATTATTATTTATAAGTACACATTTAGTAAGCTCTTACTTTACTTATTGCGATTAACATTAAGCTGAAAAGTGAACATTTTATTTGAGTTCTATTTGTGGGTAGCCGTTAGATTTCATGGGCAGATACAGTCATGTGACTGTTTCACATTAAATTTTTCATCTGTGCTATGTAGGAAAAGTCGAATGGAAGTGTTTCCCCTCCGCTTGCTTTCTGCCACGAAGTCATTCACGACGGTACGCACTTTGCCCTTTCGACCTTGGCGGACCAAGGACGAGAGAGAAAAGGGAAAAGTTATACTACACGACCTTGTTTCCAGCCATTCACGTGAAAATAAACCAATAAGTGGACATCCAAGTGCTAAAAGTGATTTTTTAAAAATACTAATGCTAGAGCTTTAATTTTTGTACAGGTCGTACCAAGTTCCATTCAAATATAATAACATTTAATTAGTTAAAATGAAAACCAATCTACTTCCACAGATATTGAGTCAAATGCACTATTTTACTTGCTCTACATGTACGATGTATATAATATATAGAAACGGTATTGTATTGCACCCAAAAATTTAATATCGAGAGTTCACCGGAAATACATGTTTTAGGGTCAACTGTATTAAAATAAACATGTTTAGAAAAAGGCCTGTGTGTGTGTGTGTGTGTGTGTGTGTGTGTGTGTGTGTGTGGTGTTTTTGTGAACATAACTCAAACACGAAAAGTCGGTAAAATACCAAACTTGATATTTAAGTTTAGTATCTTCCAGGGATGCGAAACGAAGATTTTCTGGAAAATCCCCAGCCCCAACTACCCTTTAGACGGAAAAAAAGTATAACATTTTGATTTTCTTAAAAATGGCTCAAACGATTTTGATTAAAATCCCGTATATTAAAGCTATTTACATTCCAAATAAAATGTTTATCTTGAATTTTCTGGGAATAGCCTCTGAAGATCTCTTTATTCTGGATGAATTTTGCCGAATTTTCCTTAACTGCTAAACCATAAGAGATAGACAAAAACTTACTTTACAAAAAATGTATATCTCGTCAAAACACACAATTTATGTCCTTTATGTTTTTGTTGTGGAGGTAACCGTTTCCGAGATGTTCCTTGTTATTGGTTTCAATTGTGAAGTACTTATACTTTTCTGAGACAGGAAGCGTCCCTTTTTCTTTTGTTCTACTCCTGCCGAAGCAAAGAAGCGATTTGTAATGACAATCGCATGACGATAGTTGTTAAAACATTTGACTATCACTTTAGCAAGGCGCATTCCTTTAGTTCCCTTCTACTTATAAGGAACTAAGTAATAAGAACATTCTGCTAATGTTTATCTCGATTAGCGTGGTGAAGGAAGAAGAATAATCTTGTGTAAGAAGTTTGTAGAAGAGCTAGAGAAAGTCATGCGAGTATAACACATCCGATTTTTACTTTCTCTACACGTACTATGTGTATAGTGTATACAGAAGGTATTGTATTGCACCAAAAAACTCGATTTCACCGAAAATACACATTTTAGGGTCCCCTGTATTAAAAATCTGATGTGCATAAAATGGATAGAAGAAATAGCTTAATAACAATAATTTCTTACAGAGATGTAGATAAAGGCATGTGAATGGAACACACATCAAATTCAGGGGTCTCCAAAATATGTATTTCCAGTGAAACCTCGGTACCGAATTTTGAGTGCATTACAATACCTTCTCTATACTTTATGTACATGGTACGTGTAGATAATGTTGAAAATCGGTTGTGTAAAGCCCGCGAAATTATTGCTTGTATATGTAATATGTTAGTTGTATACCTAACTATTTTTAATTTAGTGTAACATTATTATTGTGAGTGAATTTTGTACATTTAACTGTGCCACTGGGCATTACCCAATTGTAGAAAATAAGTACTGCACACCCCGCGCGCGAGTGTATTATTTTTACTTTCTCTACATGTAATATGTACATAGTGTATAGAGAAGGTATTGCATTCCACCCAAAAATTCGATACCGAGATTTCACCGGAAGTATATGTTTTGGATCCCCCTGAATCCAAAAAAAGCATTTTCACAAAAAGGTCCGCGTGTGTGTGTGTCTGTGGACAGCATGGCTCGAAAACGAAAAGTCCGTTAGTTACCTAACTTGGTATTTAAGTTTGGCATCTTCCAAGGATGTGACACGAAGGAACTTTTTTCGAAAATTTTGATTTTCTTAAAAATGTCTCAACGATTTTGATTAAAATATCGTATATTAAAGCTATTTATCAGACAAATAAAATGTATATCTTGAATTTTCTGGGAGTAGCATCTGCAGACTACTTTATTCTGGATCAATTTCCGGAATTTTACATAACCGCTAAACCGTAAGAGATGGTCAAAAACTTACCACACAAATAATGTAGAGCGGGTTGAAATACACAATTTATGTAATACTAATTTTTTTCGTGGCGTTTTTTAGATATTCCTTGTTTGCGGTTTCAGCTATGAAAAACTCCTGTCCATACAAACAAAGGAACTTGATTCACATAGCAACCAGCTTTTGACTATCAGTTTGATCTATGGTGCTGCCATATTTCGCTTCTACTTGCCAGGTAGCAAGTTATAAGACTATTTCTAATGTTTTCTTGATTAGGATGAAGTAAATAGCAGCATAAGCTTATTAACAATATTTGTCGTAGAGAAGTAGAGAAAGTCATGTGAATGGAACACATCAGATTTTTTTTTTTAATTGTTTCATTTATATATCCCCCTTTAACATGTACGGCCATATCGGGGGCTTTGCACTTGAAACAACTCGTGTGTAGGTTCTTTACGTTGGGTTTAAATCATGTTATTTTCCACACACACACACACACACACACACACAGACACACACACACAGACACACACACACAGACACACACACACACAGACACACACACACACAGACACACACACACACACAGAAACACACTCACAGACACAGACACACACACACAGACACACACACAGACACACACACACAGACACACACACAGACACACACACACAGACACACACACACACAGACACACACACACACAGACACACACACAGACACACACACACACACAGAAACACACTCACAGACACAGACACACACACACAGACACACACACAGACACACACACACAGACACACACACACACAGACACACACACACAGACACACACACACACACACACACACACTTCCAGACTCTATGGGAGATAGGGAATAATTATGGATAAAGAAAAATTTCCCGCCCCAGTCGAGAATCGAACCCGTGACCTCTGACCTTACTGACCACTCGACCATGGAAGCAGTCGTGTGTGTTATTGATAGAGAAAGAATGCACCGTATCATTTTTCTCACTCATTTATAAAGGCATTACTGGAAAACTGTCGGTGCTTGCCTTTGGAAGAAGTACTTTGATGGAGAAATGCCATTGATTGGTGTTTGCCCGGACGGCGGAGGGGGGATAAGACGCTACTTCTGTTCTGATTAACATATCCATCCACAAGTAGCGTTCCGGTACTTCTGTTCCTGCGACTTGGAGAAGTTGAATCTCATTCTTATCGATTTGAAGTGTTGCCAAACTTGTGCATAACCGATAGTGGTAAATACTTGAGCCAACTTCTCAACTTGCTATTCATCCCAAAAAACAAGAGGTGTTGTTTGCTGAAAGTTGCAAACATATCCTCTATTGTAATGCATTTGATTTAACTGAAAACATCTCCTGAACCAAGAAAAAAGTTCCCGTGTGCATCCATCCATCTCACGACAGGATTTTCATGCGTATTGTTTTCTTTTAAAAAACAATCATTGCCTTTTTTATTTTATAAAAATGTGATGTTCCGTTCACATGACTTTCTCTACATCTCTGCTATACATTATCAATGAAACCCATGTTTCCATTTACTTCATGCTAATCGAGAAAAAATAGCAGAAATAGTCTTATTATTTAATTCCATTTAAGTCGAACATAAATAAAGGAATAAGCGATAGTCTAATAACGAGGAATATATAAAAAGGATCAGTTGTACGAAAAAAAATGTATATAACATAAATTGTGTGTTTTAACGAGATCTACATTTTCTATTGCGTAAGTTTTTGCCTCTCTCTCTTACGTTTTACCAGTTAAGTAACATTCCGCAAAATTTATCCAGAATAAAGATGTCTTCAGAGGCTATTCCGAGAAGATTCAAAATATATATTTTATTTGTCATATAAATATCTTTAATACATGGTGCTTTAATCAAAATCGTTATAGTCATTTTTGAGAAAATCACCATTTTCGAAAAATGTTCCATGTAAAGGGTAGTTGGGAGTGGGGGGATTTTCTTGAAAATCTTCGTGTTGCATCCTTGGAAGATACTAAACTTAAATACCAAATTTGGTATTTAACGGACTTTTCGTTTTTGAGCTATTCTGCCCACAGACACATACGGACATTTTTTTAAAAAATATTTTTTGGATTCAGGGGGTCTCAAAACATATATTTCCGGTGAAATCTCGGTATTTTTTGTTGTTATCATTAAAGTACTTAAACCTGTTTGGTCATATCGGACGATGAATGAAATTGGTGCAATGATGCTCAAATGATCTCGGGGTCCAAGGGGCTTAAAGTTACTCAACATTCGTCTTCTTCGGATAAGGGAAAGCCCCGAAAAAATCCTATGCGAATAACTCACCCTAAGCGAGATTCGAACTCGCGCCCTGTTGAATGTGAGGCAGACACGCTACCACCACACTACCCATGCGGGCTTATACACTTTTGTTGTAGAGTTAACTATTTCAGAGATATTTCCTTGTTATTTATTTCAATTTTAAAACACTTATACTTTAATCAAATGGGAGATCGTCGCTCGTTTTCCATGTCGCTTTTGTTTTTCTCCTTGTCGCGCAAAGAGAACCGAATTTCATCATCGCATAGCGATGAGGATTTAAAATATTTGACTATCGCTTTAGCCTATGGTACTCCCTTATTTCCCTTCTACTTACAAGGAAGCAAGTAATAAGACAATTTCTGTTAGTGTTTATCTCGATTATCATGAAGTATATTGTGGAAGGTTAGTATCATTTGTAAGAAAAGTTTGTTTACAGAATAGGTAGAGAAAATTATATGAATGGGACATATGAGATGTTTAAATAGTGACTATCATTTTAGTTTCGGGTATTCTTTTGTATCTACAACGAAGTGTAACTGAACTACAAGGGTCATCCAGAAAGTGGCGGACGATTTGTTTAACTAAACAATAACGAAAGTTATCAACACAAAGTTACACTACCTTACTGTATTTCTCAACATTGCTATCAAGGTATTTATTGTCACGTGGTACAGATGTTATACTCTTCCACCGCTAAACATCTGAGCCAAGATGTCACTGTCACTCTGAGGTCTTCATGGCTGGCAAATCTTTTCCATCCAAAAAGTCAAAGTGAAACACCGGTTTTTCTGAATTCTAATATCAACATTTGCTTTCAACTGCTCCATAACGATTGATGAACTTCCACTCCGGTCTTTATCGTACACACTGTTATGTTCTTCCTTGATTACTCGTAAATTATGTGGCATTTCCTCACTGAAGACTCGTTCATTGCATTATCACTATACACGTGCATCATTTGCCTATAAAATTCGTTTGGTCGAACATTCTGTGCATTAAAAAAGACCGAATAAGTTCTTTTGCGGTAGAAAAGTAAAACATCGACACTGAAACACCGGTACCACGTGACAATAAATGTCTTGACAGAATGGAGATTACGTTGAGAAATAGAGTAAGGTAGTGTAACTTTGTAAATGAAGTTTTGTGTTGATAACTTTCGTTATTGTTTAGCTATAACATCTGCATTGAAAACCGGTACCACGTGACAATAAATTACCTTGATAGCAATGATGATTACGTTGAGAAATAGAGTAAGGTAGTGTAACTTTGTAAATAAAGTCGTGTGTAGATATCCTTCATTATCCTGTACAGTATTGACATTAATTCTGGTCACCTTTTTGTTAAGTCAACCTTCGAATTTGTCTCTTATTCAGGATCATTGTTAGAGCAGTAAGGTTACCATAATACAGTGTTAAACCTTTTACCGTAAACTGGAGATAACTTGACCGAGCTTTGGAACATATATTATTTTATAAATATACATTTATTTATTATTTTATATTGTATTCAATGTAAAAATCGGAATTATTGCACAGAGGTGCTCAAATTTTGGTGTTTCTAAAACTATGGTGTTCAAGCTGTTGAATTTTCATGATCCTAAAATTAATAGATTTCTTCAAATTTACGTATGGTTGTGTTCCCAGCTCGTGGACTGAAAGGAATGCGTATACAACACACACATGAGTACAGATAAGGTGACACTAGCAGATAGAAACGGTATTGCAGCCTACCTTAATAGATTAGTGGTTGTGTCCAATTGTGTTTCATGTTCTGAAGAAGAATAGTTTCTGTGTGTGTGTGTGTGTGTGTGTGTGCGTGTGCGGCATAACTAAAAAACGAAACGTTCGTTAAGTACCAAACTTGGTATTTAAGTTCAAAATCTTCCAAGAATGTCCCACAAAGATTTTCAGCAAAGTCCCCCCCCCCACCCCATTACCCTGTACAAGTGACATTTTTTTCGAAAATTTTGATTTTATCAAAATTAGCATTAACGATTTTTATTAAAATACCGTATGTTTAAGATATATCTGGCAAACGTAATGTATATCTTGAATTTTCTGTGAATATCCTCTAAAGATTTCTTTATTCTGGATGACGTTTGTAAGAGAAAGACAAACATGTAGATATCATTAAAACACACACTGTATGACAAACATTTTTTTTAAAATAAATATAAAATGAGTTAATCGTATTATTCTTCATGTAACGGTAGCATTAAAGTCATTGGTTTGCACAACAGTATGATCAGGTGTAGTTTTTCTTCTTTTTCCTGGAGTGCTCAATACACCATTTTCTCCTGTTGACCGCAGCTCTTTCTTCTCTTTACGAATTCTCTTTATCGTTGACATGGAAATAGCAGTATAATATGCAGCTGGTTGTGAGCTCGTGGCACTGGATAGAAATACTGTTTGTTAGGAGCTTCTTCATCACATTTATCTATAACGGTACTCCCTTCTGAATGTACTACCTTACATTTAACTTCAAATATGGTGAAAAGGATAGAAAAGATTACAGCATTGAACTAATTCTGCACTCATTATGCTAGGTTAATACACATATCTGCAGGAATGATTACTGCATAACATCTCGCCGGGTAACTAGATATCGCTTTCCCCTCTCCCCACACCTCATCCTGCCCAGAACACAACTTTAACATGAGAGCAATAAATCCAATTTTCACATTGGATACAATAAAATACGAGTATATAAAATAATAGTTTCCAAAGTTGGGTCAAAATAACCCTATAGGGGACAAATTAGCTTCACTTTAGGGTAAAGGATTCGATACTGTATTATAACAATTGCAGGCTATAATTTATCAGATAGCCCGCCTGGGTAGTGTGGTGGTAGCGTGTCTGCCTCATATTCAACAGGTCGTGTGTTCGAATCTCGCTTACGGTGAATTACCCGAATATTTTTTTTTCGGGGGTTTCCCTTATGCTGATGGATTTTTTTCGGGTGTAAAAATTCTCAGCATGGCTTCCTTCGGAAGGAAAGTAAAGCCGTTGGTCCCGTGTCGTAGATTTACGGCACGTAAAAGAACCTCAAGTCTGATAAAGAGATAATCACTTGCGTGTATATCACCATTTGTGCTGGTTTTAGATCTCGAGACAACTCTCGTGTGAGAGTGAGCAGAAGCAAAGGTCACAGAGACAGTAATGAGATAAAAGGCAGCACATGAAGAATTAAATAACAATTTTCCGCCTGGAGGGCGAAAGTCTGTCCACGGATTATATGAAATATTATTTTCACTGCAGGATGCTGCAGGTGAACTAACTCGACCTGGTTACCTTTGACCTACCGACAATGACGGGTCACAAGACTCCCACGCAGACCGTATGACTCACTGCAGTGGCGGAGCGAGCGGCGTCTGAAGGTCATGGCATTTATCATTCAACAAATGCTGTAACACGCTTTGCTGAGTTGGGCTTTTTACACGTACTGTGTGCATAGTGTATAGAGAAGGTATCCAAAATTTCAATACCGGAAATACATGTTTTGGGTCCCCTTGAATCCAAAAAAAAAAGCATTTTTGGAAAAAGATCCGTGTATGTGTCTGTAGAATTAGCTTTAAAACGAAAAGACCGTTAAATACCAAACCAGTATTTAAGTTTGGTATCTTCCAAGGATGAGACATGAAGATTTTCAAGAAAATTCCCCCACCCCAAACTACCCTTAACATGGAAAAAATTCGAAAATTTTTATTTTTTCAAAAATAGCTCTAACGATTTTGATTAAAATCTCTTATATTTAAGATATGTACATGCCAAATAAAATGTATATATTGAATTTTCTGGGAATAGCTTCTAAATACCTCCTTATTCTGAATAATTTTTATTTAATTTTGCAAAACTGGTAAACCGTAAGAGATAGACAAAAACTTGGTTTACAAAAAATGTAGATCACGATAAAATACACAATTTATGCTATATACATTTTTTCGTGGAGTTGATCGTTTTTGACACATTCTCTGTTATTGGTTTCAGCTTTAAAAAAAAACTTGTATTTTTCTCATACAGGAATTCGTCAACTCGTGTCCATACAAACAAAGAAACTTCAGTCACATAGCAACCAGCTTTTGACTATCACTTTAACCTATGGTACTCCCTTATTTCGCTTCTACTTACAAAGAAGCAAGTAATAAGACTATTTCTGCTATTTTTTTTCAATTAGCTTGAAGTAAATAGAATAAGCCTTTTTAACAATAATTTGTTACAGAGATGTAGAGAAAGTCATGTGGATGGAAAAATGAGATTTTTTTTTAGTAAAGTAGATCCAAATTTAAAAAAAATGTGATGTGGCCCATTCACGTACCTTTCTCTAGCTATGCCATGTGCAAACTATTCTTACAAACGACTGTCCTTATTTATTATTATCTACTATACTACATTATTATTACACCACTTGGCAACCCTGATATTCTGTCATTAGAGCCGCTTTGTAATTACGTTTAGGGCCCTAAGCCACAAGAGTAGCCCAAGGGGAAGGGAGCTAGGCCGCAAAAGATGTCAAAACTTCAGAAACCTGGCGACTTTCGCATCTGCACAATTTAATGTTTACAACACTTTCAAAGATGGTAGTAACTTACACTACTTCTTAGCACCGTTGTGTGTGCAACCGTCGTATAGCTTTATGTATTTACATCATGCTAATTACTTGCTTCCTTGTTAGTAGGAGAGAAATATAGTAGGCTAAAGTGATTGTCAGCTCATCGCCACGTGAAACAATTGAGGTTCTGTTCGCTTTGCGTGGCCCCGGTTGAGAAAAATTAGTTTAAAATTGAAAACCATCAACTATACCAGAGAAACGTATATAACGTAAATTGTGTGTTTTAACGAGATCTATATTTCCTGTGTATTAAGATTTTGTCTATCTGTTACGGCTCTTTAAAAGCTATTCCCAGAACATTCCAGATATCAATTTTATTTGTCATGTGAATAACTTTAATATGCGGTATTTTTTATGAAAGTCGTTAGAGCCATTTTTAAGAAGTACACATTTTAAAAACATTTCCATGGAAATAGTAGTTGGGTGGGTGATTTTTTTTTTTTTTAATAAATTTTTGTGTCGTATCCTTGGCAGATACTAAACTTAAATACCAAGTTTTAGTGTTCATTGGTTTTTTCGTTTTAGAGCTATGTTGTTCACGCTCGCGTGCGGACCTTTTTCTAAAAGTGCTTTTTTTTATTCAGGGTATCCCAAAAACCTATATTTCCCGTGAAATCTCTACATAGAATTTTGTTTGGAATACAATACCTTCTATATCAACTATATGCATAGTACGTGTAGAAAAAGTAAAAATATTACACTAGATAACCTAAAAATAGCATTTTTTTTATTATAAATTGTGGCCTTAGATGGTGGTTGTTCGCCAAATTCATATCGAACCTGATCTTTACATTCTTAGGCGAAAATAAAGATATAAAATAAAAAAAAAATCATAAGCCGGAAGGTTGTGTAGTGAAATTCAATTTGAGTGCACACAAAATCTTTAAATGATGATAATTAACATAAATATTAGAAAAAACCGAACAAACTATATGTCAATCAACTCGCAAAACATTAGAACGTAGCTGACAGATATAAAAGAAATTAATTTGTACGCTCTCGTATACTATAAGCTGCAAGTCTCGTGATTGCATCTGCACCTCCAAACTTTCACCTTGCACTGCTCCAAATATGGGTCTTGAGATTCTCTTCTAAAACAAAAATTTCAGATACAGTGGGAGTGTTATAAAACTTGGCCGCCAGGAAATGGCTCGTTGACCACTGCATTTTCCTGCTCGTCACATGTGCATCAGTCTTCTTTTCTAGTCCACTTCACACGTGAATAACAATAGGAATGTTTAGAAGTGTTGAGTTTTGCTTGAAGTGCTTTCAAAATACAGTACACAATACCACAAAGAGTGTTTATGTACGATACGTATGTGTTTAAGGGATGTTGTAAGCAATTTGAAGAAAAATTTCCTGAGTGCGTGTTCCGAGTAGAGAGGCCGTTTGTTTGCTTGTAAATAAATTCAAGGAGACGTGATCAATTTGTGATAGGAAAAGTAACAAGACGAGATCGGAGAAAAATTAGATTAGGCGTCTTGCAGAAGAAACTGACATTTCGAAAGTTTCAGCATAGAAAGCAACAAAACTTTTAAAACTCCAACCATACAAGGTTACTGTTGTCCCGGAATTTCCAACATCTCCTGTGATAAGATGTGTTTTGTGTTTATTTTGACAATTCAGCACAACTATTAAAGCTCCAATGCAATGGCTGAGACTATGCAATTTCAACCAATCGCAGTCATCTGACCGCAGCGATATTGTCGAAACATTTTATCGCAGCTGATGTTCATTTCTTTGAAATCTTGTCGTTCGTTTGTTTAATCTCCTGTCTTGGTAACAAGGAGACAGCCAACCTTCACTTTTAATAACTGTCAGTTCCACAATTGTACTTTAAATTAACGCAGTTACAATGCTTATTAAGTTTTATCCAGTTCATAATGTATTTAGCTCAAAAAGGCATGAAAATCATCATTATTTGTATTTCTTATGTATGCGATGAGCGCAATAACCTCAACTAAAATAACGTTTATTTGCATTATGTATTACTTATTAAAAGTTGTAATAAAATAATTGTTCTCTATTTCTATTGTTGCTATCGATATTCGTACATCGGGTGTAGGTGGATATGATTCAGGAGGTAGTGAAGAAGAAAGAAAAATAAAAATATATTCGGTAAATAAACATGGTCGAATGCGTCATCTACCATTTGAGAACTAATGCATATATTACAATGATAATATCTCCATTCCTATATATTTTAAACTAGCTACCCGCCCCGGCTTCGCACGGGTGGTGTACCTAACGAAAAAAACTCGCACGGTACGACTATGCAATGAAATAAAATTACAATTAAGTCATTTGTCAACACTTTATTGTAATGCCTTGTAATGTACAATTTTCCTTCCGGAGAGAAAAATAAGCGCCAATAGTTTGCCGACTCTCGAGCATGCAATGTACAACATGCGAAAAACATTCAAGATATATTACACACACACTTCTAACGAATTGATCTTGGGATTTATTGTCATTCCGAATGCAAGGCGCACTTAAATTAAAAAAGAAAGTCGGTTGACATTAGTGGCATTCTTGGAATAAGTATATCCTCGCCTTTGAACTTTCCTATGTTATAGACTTAAATCAAAATTTTCATAATTCTTTTAACAGTGAGTTTTGTTCCGCTGCATAATTTCGGTTGATTGATATTGCGTAATATAATTATCACCGAGTCAACCTTGAGCTGTATATTATGTGGCGGGAATCCTGGCAAATCCAATGAATTTAGGAATTCAGTTAGATAATTGTCGACTTCATTTGGATTGGTAATGGAATTGATCGACTTAAATGAATGCACTTGTCCACCAATTTTACCCTGAAGTTTTACATTCAAATCATCTACATGCTTATAAGTTGCTGCTAAAATGGCTCGTTGGCTAAACCTAGCATCGTTTTTATAATTTGCACCAATACTTGGAAACACTTTCGATATTCTTCCTTTGACGTTGTGAAGTGACAGAAAATTTGATGGAGACGAAATGAGGCCAGTAGAAGTGTCAACAGGAATTTGCCCATTGCCAGTATCTAATAATGCCTTTGCATCTGAAAAGCGCAGTGATCTATATATATGGTATTGCGAAAAGGACGAAGTCAGAGCACTCATAAGGTATTGTGGAAAGGATGACATATGCAGTTAGCAGCGTCGACAACCAAGATGTCGTTGGCTTAATAACAGTAATAGCAGTGCTTTCATAGTGTGGCGGATAAACGCTGGCATAGGTAATGAATTACATTAAGGAAAGTCACAAGTAATATTCATGCATCTTCTGAATCTCCTTCTTTCCTTAACTCCTAATGTTTTCCACCTCTTTCTTTATTTTCTTTTATAGCAAAACAGCCATTTCTAAGGCTAAAAATGACATAACTAAAGAGCAAGTAGATCTGGTTGGACAATTGATAAGCTTTTATTGGATGTTAGCTTTTGTGTGTTAAATTTCTCCATTTAACCCAAAATATAACTTGATCAAATATATTAAGAGCACCGCAATTGTAGTGTGATGGTGACGCGGGTATCTTCATGTTCTTTAGTTAGCTCATGTGTCACATAACGTCAAGTAATCAACATCTGCAATAGGACGTTAAACCTAAACTGGATCCCGCCATTTCTCCGCCATTTGCAGATTCCAAGAAGGGTTAATAGTTATGTGCATTGTTTATCACTTGTTCATTTTAAAGAATTACAACAAAATATACTTATTTCTTTATTTAAACGATTTGACCAAGGGAACGATACTTAATACATAAGAAATATATTTGAATTTCACAGTTATCTTGTGTCATTGACTCCATAACCGGGTGCATTCCCTTAACATTGAAGAAGAAAAATAGAGCAGTAGGTATTACGGCCATCTGGTGGTAAATAATAAGTATGTATTTTAGGTGTTCATCGCCAGGAAAACTTCTTCATTTTATACGATAGGAGTAAGGAAAGGGCAGTTAATACATAAACGTGTATTTGCTACGTTGTGTCATCTCGATAAACTATTGCGTTACCTTAACATTGGATGGGGAGGGAAAATACCGCTATGGCCATCTAGTGGCAAATAAATAAGTACTTATTCTAGCTGTTAGTCGCCAGGAAAGTTTCTTTGCTGCTTTATTTTAAACAATATTAGTAAGGAAAGGACAGGACAGTTAATATATAAAATGTATTTGAATATCACTGCCTAATTGCGTCGATAAACTGGTGCGTTACCTTAAAATTGAATGGGGAGGGAAAATATAGCACTACTAGGACAATTAAGCAACAAATACTGCCATCTGGTGGCTATTAAGCGAAATATGTTCGTTTGGCACGATTTTTATTCGTATTATGAGCTTTTAAATACTTTCCCGTACTTTTTTTAAACATTTTCTTTTCCACAAACCTTGTCGTGATGATAACGAACACAACAAAAAAATAATTGTTCAATTTAATGCAGTCATTCTGAAGTGATACGCGTACATACATTTCAACGATTCATTTATATATATAAATTATTAATAGTCTATTTGTTTTATCAAATACAACTCGTGTTTTCATCACTTAGGACAATTATCGACAAGATGAAAACATTCGTGGTATTATTTATAATTATTAATGTGATTTGAGATTTTGACATCCACGTACGTATGACGTGCCGTGCGACTGCCAGTCAAGGGTACATTTGACCGGGAGAAGGACCATGCGCCTGACGGCCAAGTTTTGTACTATACTTGTAGTTGTGTTTGAGAATAAGAGGAACGTTTTGTTGATTGCAGGGTGCGCTGGTCGACGCCGAGACAAGTGTCAGTGGATCACAACAGCTGCCAGGAAGCCACAAGAACAGACAGGGTATCTCGACACAATACGGTGGTCATTTGTGAGGGAGAGAACACAGCATCAATTTCCAGTATACAACTTCATCGTCCACGGCTAGACCATGCGTCGGCACCGGCCGCCTCATTCTGTTGTCGACTTGCGTCGCCTCCACCCGACAATAAAGGTAAGCACTGGACACCTGAACAAATTCGGCTTTAACGTTGAGCAACAATTTGTTACAATTTGTGTAGTGGCTCTATACGCCGTAGCATATTAGGTTGGCTTTTGTACGTTATAAGAGTTCTTACAAGGGCGACGTAGACTTCCATCTCCTATCGTTTCTTATTCTATGTTGAACATGGATGAGAATTTGCATTTAACGGTTAAGCAGCCTGACCCAATAATGATTTAAGCTCTTTAAACGTGTGTATATATGTACAGAGTGATTCAGAAAGACTTTTACAGTGGTTGGGGACAGGTTCCTTACATCATAACAAGAACAAATGCTCATATAAATACATCTTCCAAAACCCTTCGTTCTCGACTTATTGAGGTTCAAAATGCTATTAATCAAAACATTTTAAAGTGTCACTTTATTCGACGTTGTCAGCTTGTTAGGAAGTGTTCCTCACAAGCACCACTTATAGCAAATGATCCAAATGTGCTCCTCTTGCGTCTAGACACACATGCACTCGTCGAAGCATGGAATGTCAAATACTCCCAGTCGGTGTCTTACGTGACACGTAGATTAAGAGTTTCTTCATCTAGAATGCCTGCTGCATAAATCAATGGTTTAAGGTCAGGGGAACGTGCAGGCCATGGAACTGGTCCCCCTCTACCTATCCATTTGTCATGCTAGATACCAGCCAGTGAATCTCGAGACTAAAATGTGCTGGAGGAACATGTTTCTTCTTATTTGCAGAGGCACATTTTCTAATAAGTCTGGGAGAGTGTGTTCCGAATGAAGTCCCTGCAGACAACACTTGTAAGGCTTGCTAGGGGAATGTATTACACATCTGATAAATGTTAACAAGTAGCCATGGCAACACAAGACCAATTCTGCAGGATCAAAGCCTTCTATGAATGAGTACATAAATACATGAAGTTATCAGGTTGGACCCGGTGACTTTCATTAATAAATTGATATCGTGAAAACAAAGTGTTTTAGAGCATATGTTTATATGAACATATTTTCTTGTTTCGGTGTACTGAATCCATCTCCAAATGCAAAAGTATTTTGAGTCACTTTGTGTGTGTGTGCGCGCGCGCGTGCGTGTGTGTGTGTACGCGTCCTTTAACCTGGTCATATGAGACGATGAATGGAATTGGTGAAATGATGCTTAAATGATCTCGGGGTCCATGGAGCTTAAAGTTACTCTATATCCGTTTTCTCAGGATAAGGGAAAACCCCGAAAAAACCCTTATGCGGATACCTCACTCTAAGTGAGATTGAAACTCGCGACCTATTGAATGTTGCCGATCCCGGTGGCCGCGCTCGCTGAAGTGTCTCGCTTTGGCGCTTCGTGGTGCACAGGATCGTGGGTTCGAGTCCCGCCTTGGGCATGGGTGTTTCTGTGTTTGTAAATGTGTCTATGTTTGTGTATGTATGTGTAAAAGGAAAACGTTAAGAATAATAAGGTCTACTAAGGAAATATAGGGGGGGGGGAAATGTGAGGCAGATACGCTATCACCACACTACCGAGGCGGCCTTAACGTATATTGTTGCCGTTTGTATTAACTTGAAAAGTAGTTAAAACGAATCTTGTTTAATATCAGCATGAGATTTTTCTAGTGTCTCGGGCGCCGGAATTTTCTGGGAA
The DNA here is from genome assembly GCA_030762935.1 of Hymenopus coronatus. Taxonomy (NCBI): domain Eukaryota; kingdom Metazoa; phylum Arthropoda; class Insecta; order Mantodea; family Hymenopodidae; genus Hymenopus; species Hymenopus coronatus. Next base: position 8,433,285 of record CM060892.1, read on the forward strand.
ATCAATTGCAAGAGATAACACAAGGGTGATTAATTTACCTCGTTATTATTCATAATAACTTGGCCAACAAACTTTAGAGTACATTTTTTGTGGTTAATCATGTTATATGTATATAATAATTACGTAATCCTCTTGATATTCAATAGTTAATTTAGGTGTATTCGAAATAATAGGAGCACATCAAACCTTATACAGGCTGTTAATAAACTACACCGAAATAATTTGCGAGATTGTGCACGTGACTGATATAAGTACTTTGAGATCGTCGATAAACAGATAAACATAATGCAGCTACATAGCGTTAAATGTGTATCAGGTGCTGATAAATCGGCGTTAAAGCAAAGCAGGTTGAAAAAATGGCTTAGAATGTCTTTAAAACTGGTGCCCGAGTATAGAAATATCGATTTTTAGCAGCTCGTTACTAGCGTTCTCAATGTCTCAAAAATCTGTAAAATCTCGAACTAATCACTTGACAGTGCGACACTGAGCATTCATTAACTACGTTCTTGAGTTATGTAGCCTACTCTGAAGGCGTTTTTTCAACTGCTCTGGTGGCTTAATACGTAACGCGGAAAGCTGCTATCCCAAAGGTCATGAGTTCGATTCCTGCCATAGAGTAAATATTTATTATTATTATTATTATTATTATTATTATTATTATTATTATTATTATTATTATTTTCATTCCAGACAAAGTGCCGCAATACGTGGCGTACACTTCAGAAACTTATAGCCGTTACTTGGAAATTTCAATAAATAGGCCATAAGTCTCCTATCTCAAATTACTTATTTCAGCAATCTACATATTCTGTAAACATATTTCGGTATAGTTCATTAACAGCCTGTATATGCGATTTAATTAGAAATGAGTCCAATTCTCAACATCTCTGTGACGAATTATTGTTAGTAAGATTATTCCTCTATCTACTTCATGCTAATCATGACAGCTTTATTCTGTAAAATTCGACGAAGCGGAAATTCTCGGCGATTCCAAACAGCAACTGCGTAAACAATACTCCGAATACCAGGTGACTCATAAAAATTGTATGTTGGGACTCGTAGCTCTCTTTAAGCGGAATCGAAATGGGATTTGCATAATTTTTTTTTTCCATTTCATGTTTTAATTGCACGATAATATTTCGAATCTCCCGCTCATTTTAGTGTAACTTTCATAGAGGTACGCTAATTTTAAATAGTTTAAAATATTGTTAAAAATAATCGTGCGTAGTAGTTTTTTTGAATATTTTGGTTGTCATATGGTAAAACATGAATAATTTTGTAAATATTAGTGTAGAGAAGAGATGTTTTTATATTTTGATCAGAAAGTGTTACTTCTGCTATTGGTAGCATTCGGATCCCGCTCATATTTCTTTCATATGAGAGTTTCGAAATGTTTGGTTTCAGAATGTTACTTTCTCTACACGTACTATGTTCATAGTGTATAGAGAAGACATTGTATTGCACCCAAAAAATGCAATACCGAGATTTCTCTGAAAATATATGTTTTGGTACCCCCTGAATCCAAAAAAAAGGCATTTTTAGAAAAATGTCCGTGTGTGTGGGGGGGCAGCATAGCTCAAAAACGAAAAGTCAGTAAAATACCAAACTTAGTATTTAAGTTTAGTATCTTCCAGGGATGCAACACGAAGATTTTGAAGAAAATCCACCTACCGCAAACTACCCTTTACATGGACACATTTTCGAAAATTTTGATTATCTTAAAAATAGCTCTAATGATTTTGTTTAAAATACCACATATTAAAGCTATTTACATCCCAGATAAAATGTATATCTTGAATTTTCTGGGAATGGCCTCTGACCTCTTTATTCTGGATGAATTTTGCTGAATTTTGCTTAACTGCTAAACCGTAAGGGATAAACAAAAACTTACTACAAAAAAAAATGTAGATCTTGTCAAAACACACAATTTATGTTCAATTACGTTTTTGTTGTGGAGGTAACCGTTTCCTAGATATTCCTTGTTATTGGTTTCAATTGTGAAGTACTTATACTATTCTCAGACAGGAAGTGTCCGTTTTACTTTTGTTCTACTCCTGACCAAGCAAAAATGCGATTTGCAATCATAATCGCGTTATAACAGTTTTTACTTTCTCTGCACGTACTATGTACATAGAAAGTAGAGAAGGTATTGCACTCCACCAAAAAATTCAATAGCGAGATTTCACCGGAAATATGTTTTAGAGTCGCCTGTATAAGAAAAGAAAAAAAAAAAAAAAAAAAAAAAGCGTTTTCACAAAAAAGGTCTTTGTGAGTGTCTGTGAACACTATAACTCAGAAACGATAAGTCGGTAAAATAGCAAACTTGGTATTTAAGTTCAGTATCTTCCAGGGATGCGACACGAATATTTTAAGAAAAATCCCCCCACCCCAAACTACCCTTTACATGAACTTTTTTTCGAAAATTTTGATTTTGTCAAAGATGGCTAACGATTTTGATCAAAATATCATACATTAAAGATATTTACGTGACAAATAACATTTATATCTTGCATGTTCTGGGAATAGCCTCTGAAAACTACTTTATTCTGGATAAATTTTACGGAATTTTACACAACCGTTAAACCGTAAGAAATGGAGAAAAACTTACCTCTCAAAATATGTAGAGCACTTAAAAACACACAATTTATGTTAAATGTATTTTTTTCGTGGAGGTGATCGTTTGAGATACTCCTTGTTTTTGTTCCAGCTTTAAAAACTTATACTTTTCACACACAGGATTTGATGAACTCCGGTCCATACAAACAAAGGAACTTCAATCACATAGCAATCAGCTTTTGATTATCACTTTAACCTATGCTACTCTCTTACAAGGAAGCAAGTAATAAGACTATTTCTGGTAATTTGCTCGATTAGCATGAAGTAAATAGAAGCATAAGCTTTTTAACAATAATTTGTTGCCGAGATGTAGAGAAAGTCCTGTGAATGGTACACATCAGATTTTTAAAATATTTAGCTGTCGGTTTAGCCCAGTGTAAGTATTCTCTTAGTTCCTTTCTACTCACAAGGAATTAAGAAACAAGAACATTCTGCTAATGTTTGTCTCGATTAGCATGGGTACAAAGAAGAATAATCTTATGTAAGACGTTTGTAGAACGGCTAGAGAAAGTCATGTGAGCGTAACACAATTTGAAAGCAATTTCTGAAGTAAAATTTTCTATACAAATGCCCCATCATGTCGGTAACGGAAACTAGTGTCTACATTTTTTACCACACATTTGTACCTAAATAGGCTCTATTTTAACTAAAAAGTGTTTATGTATATGGATTATTTATTTTTTTAATTTAAAAATCATACTTATTCAATAAAATTTTAAAAGTTTTAAAAAATGATTCCCTACCTTCTAATGAACAGAGGTATTCTACTTTTCATCAAATTAAAGGTATTGCTGAATATACCTTGAAAAATTTAGCTGATTACCTTAAATAGTGGCTGAGATATAAAGTCAAACTTTTACATTAGCAAGATAGGACATTTCGACTCCTATTAACGGCATAAATGAGTGCTAATTAAACTCTTAGTATTAGTATAGGTTATTATATCATTTAAAATCAAATTCATTCTGAGATTTAGATTATTAGCTGTGGATTATACAGGGCAGAAATGCTAACTTTTGCTGAAGCACGTTTTGTGCTCAGGCGCCATCTTGTGGCACTAAACACTACCATTTACACCATTCGCAACATCTGTCACATTTATTGTTTTTCCAAGTTTTTGAGGCAAAGAACAAAGAGATCTCCGGTTGAAGAAATATTTAATACAAACACACTGTTGGCTGTCAGAAGTTATTGATAAATTGGCATTACTGCAGTAAACATCGCGGCAATGTCATAACTTCATTTTGTCCTAAAAATATTGTTAATGTAACAAAAGGATGTACAGCATTGGTTTAAAGTTTTAGTAGAATGTGTGATATTAATAAAGAATTTGGGTCGAGGAATATTGCGATAATTATCATTACATTCCGAGTACGAGGAACACGCCCTCTATTCTCACAAGCACATGATTATATCTCGCGATAGCTGCTAAATTGGCAAATTAGCAAGAGGTTTCTCATGAACCGGATTAGGTTGCCAATTTTGTCTTCGAATTGCCTTTATCCAAGTTAGAAATCTAAAATCTATTGAACAATGCTGAATCGTTCTATTGATAATATATAACATATTTCACAAATCTAAAATCTATTGAACAATGCTGAATCGTTCTATTGATAATATATAACATATTTCACTAAGTATACCACCGAAAAATCACTTAAATAAGTACGCTAACCTGTGTATTAAAATATTTCACTAAGTATGCCACCGAAAAATCACTTAAATAAGTACACTGACCTGTGTATTGAAACACATTTGTCTTTCCTTGTTTTGCTTCTGCTATTCGGGAAACTATCGCCAAACAACACATACGTGCTGACATTATACTGGTTTAAAATGTAGTCTAAATTTACTACTTAATTGAACATTTAACATCACTGAATCTTATTTTGGGGTGTACGTTTAATCCACACAAAGTGCACTCATTTCAAAAGTGAAGTGTCTAAAAATGGCGGCTTGACAAAAATGTGCTTCACCAAGCACAGTGTATAAGGATAAGGCATTTCCGATCTGTATCTGTGGTTGTGCACTGGCCACGTGGATCAACCTAAGAGATTTTTTTCTAAGCGCGTCGCTGTGAAAAGCAGCAGCAGACACGGTGAAATGTTTTGAATTGATAGTTATGTATGTACGACGTAAAGTGGATGTTTTTGCAACGACTTGGCGAAGAGAGGGCATTGACCCGTCGCTCCTGAGCACGTGGCACCCCCTGCCCCTCGGGCGTCGCCCATTTCGGAAATGTGTTACACACGCGGCCTCAAACAGGTCCTAGTGACCTTTTATGCCTTGGATTCGGATACAAAAATTTGATTGCGAGGTATGACCAAAAATGTGTTTTTGTGCGTATGTGAACCCATTAATCTAAATAGGTATTTTAGATAAATACCAAACGTGGTGTTGAACGCTAGCGTCTATTTACTTTCTCGACCATGCCATGTACATAGTGTATAGAGAAGGTATTGTATTGCACCCTAAAATTCCATGCCAAAATTTCAACGGAAATACTTGTTTTGAGACTCCTTGTTTTCAAAAAAGGAATGTTTAGAAACATGTTCGCGCGCGCGTGTGTGCATATAGCATAGCTCAAAAACGAAAATACCGTTGAAAACCAAAGTTGGTATTTAGGTTTAGTATCTTCCAAGGATGCGACACGAGGATGTTCAAGAAAATCCCTCCATATCCAACTATCCTTTACAGGGAAAATTGTGATTTTCTAAAAAAAAAATTGGCTCAAACGATCCTTTACAGGGAAAATTGTGATTTTCTAAAAAAAAATTGCTCTAACTATTTTGATTAAAATATTTTTAAGATATGTTTATGGCCCGGGACTTGAATTTTCTGGGAATAACCTCTGAAGAACTCTTCATTCTGGAGGACTTTTATATAACTGGTAAACCGTAAGAGATATATAAAGATTTACTGCTCATATAATGTAGATCTCGCACAATGTATGTTAAGTACATTTTTTTTGTCAAGTTAACCGTTTTCGAGATATTCCAGATTATTGGATTAAATTTTAAGCCACTTTTCTCGAACGGGAAGACGTCTTTCTTCTCGTTTCTCGTTTGTTTACTCCTGGCAAGAAAAGAGAATTGTTTCACGCAGCAACCGGCTTTTAAAAGATTTGACTATCACTTCAGCCTAGTGCATTCCCTTATTTCCCTTCTATTTGCAAGTAAACAAGTAGTAAAACTAATTCTAAGCTTGATTAACATGATGCAGCTAAAGCATTGACCTTCTCAATAAAAAGTTTGTTTGCAGAACAGCGAGAGAAAGTCATTTGAGTGGAACACATCAGATTTTTAGCTATGTGGCCTTGATATGTGAAGAGCATAACTCAAAAAACGAAATGACATTAAATACAAAACTTATTATTCAAGTTCAGCATCTTCTAAGGATGCGATACAAAGATTTTCAAGAAAATTTCAAACTACCCTTTTAGAAAATTATTTTCTCAGAAATGTCTCTAAACGTTTCAGATATTCTTTGTTATTGGTTTCAGTTTTAAAATACTTAATTTTCTCAAGTATGAAGTCGTCGTTCGTGTTTCTTTTGTTTTATTCCTGGCCATGGAAAGGCAACCTAGTTTCACTGTAATCGCATAGCGACAGTTTTTAAAATATTTGACTCACTTTAGCCTAGTATATTCTCCTATTTCACGTCTACCTATAAGGAACTAAGTAATAGGACCATTTCTGCTAATGTTTATCTCCATTAGCACGAAGTAAATAGAAGAATACGTTTTTGTGAGAATAGTTTGTTTGCAGAACAAGTAGTGAAAGTTATGCAAATGAAACACACAAGATTTTTCAGCATAAAACTATTAAATGCATACGCTATTCACGCCCATAAAACTCTGTGTTGGATAGGGAATAATTCTAATAATGAAAGAAAACTTCTACACCCCGGCCGGCAATCGAACCCTGGACCTCAGGGTTGAGAAGTCAGAACGTGACCTCTTGAGTGTAGAGGCAGTTTCAACATCTTTCAAGGATGCAGAACGACCAAACTACCCTCTATGTGCTAAAATGTTTCGTTCATTTACGCCACTAAGAATTTCGTTGATAATGGACACTTTATATTTATTTTCATCGCAAAATGTGTGTTTTGAGTTTCTGGGAGTAGTCTGTAAAGTTTTCTTCATTGAAATTAGTTTGTACAGTTTTGTATACATGGCAAACCATAGATGTACACTCAAAGATATTTAAATACGTCTGGAAATACGAGGGTCGGCTAATAAGACCCGGGCCTCACACAGATATGGTGCCACTAGGCCAGTTAGACGGTAGCATCGTATAGTTTAACTCTAGAGTAGCTTATATCTATAGTTACAGGTAAATAGCTTGTTTAGTTTTGGAATGACAGCATTTTAAACAAGACGACTTTAGAGTTTTCACGAAAATGGAGGATTTGGAAAAACTAGCGGTGATTAAATACTTCCATTTGAAATGCTTAACGCCTAAAGAAATCAAAGACGAAATGGACAGTACATTGAAAGACTCTGCCCCTTCATATTCAATGATTAAAAAGTGGGTTGTAGAGTTTAAAATGGGACGTACGAGCACTAGTGATGAGCCTCGCTCTGGACGCCCTGTAGAAGTGACAATTCCAGAGATCATTGAAAAAATTCATCGTTTAGTACTGGAAGACCGCAGATTAAAGTTGTTTGAGATAGCAGAGGCTGTAAACATATTAAAAGAACGTGCAGGTAATATTTTAAGTAATGTTTTGGGCTTACCAAAGTCTGCAGAATGGATGCCGCGTTTGTTGACACCTGATCAAAAGTTGCAAAGAAAAACTGTTTCTGTTAAGAATGTGGAGCTCTACCGTAAAAATCCCAGTGAATTTGTGAGACGGCTTATTACCATGGATGAAACTTGGATATATTACTATACTCCAGAAAGTAAATAACATCAAAACAGTGGACAGCGCCAGGTGAACCAACTCCAAAAAGGCAGTTTGTCAGCTAACAAGTTTATGGCGAGTGTTTTCTGGGATGCGCAGGGAATTATTTTTATTGATTACTTGGAAAAGGGTAAAAGCATCACTGGTGACTACTACGCAAGGTTACTGCAACTTTTGAGTGATGAAGTGAAAAGAAAAATACCTCATTTGGCAACAAAAACATCTTTTCCCATCACGACAATGCTTCGGGTCATCTTTCAGTCATTGCAATGGGAAACATGTGCGAATTAAAGTTGGAATTGCTTGAACATCCACCCTGTTCGCCAGAACTAGCACCCAATGACTGCCACCTGTTCCCAAACCTCAAAAAATGTCTTGGAGGACGAAAATTTCACAGCAACGAGGTCATTGATGCTGTAAACAGCTATTTTTGAGGACTTTGATAAATCGTACTACAGAGATGGTTTAATTTAATTAGAACATCGATATGACAAATTGAGATTATGTTGAGAAATAAAGTAAAACAACAAAAACAAAACAAAATAACCACAAACAAACAAACACCCATTAAATGCTGATTTCATTGAGAGGCCCGGGACTTATCAGCCGACCCTAGTACTTATTATAAGACGGGGTCTTTTCGCTGTCTCCGCCCGCCTTTCACCTGTTTGCTTGCTCTTAAAAGCGTACTGGACATGCCACGTTACCGAAGAGAATCGGAAAGACATGAAACGTAACTTGCGACAAATGAAGCTCTGAGATGCGAATTGGTGATCCCCAAAACTCCCGTTGGACATACTCGACCTCTCCCACTGGGTGTTACAAAATAGCTTAATCATGATGTCTGTGTACTACATACGGAAGTTCTAATATCAAGATTATTCATGCACGTGGTGGACAACATTGTTACACCGCTTATACTGTTCTTTGGGAACGTCGAGCGGGGTTGAGGGGTGAAGGGTTGGGTTACCCAATCGGCTTTGCCGTTTTTACTAGCGTAGCATGTTGTACCAGAATGGCACTAATGAAAATCCTTTTTACTTCCTCTAGCCCCCACATGAGCTAGAGAAGGTATTGCATTCCACCCAAAAATTCGATGTCGAGATTTCACCGGAAATATATGCTTTGGGGTCCCCTAAGTCCGAAAAAAGCAGTTTTACTTTCTCTGCACGTACTATGTACATAGTGGATAGAAAAGGCATTGCATTCTACCCAAAAATTCGATGTCCAGATTTCACAGAAAATATATGTTTTGGGTTCCCCTGAATCCGAAAAAAGCATATTTTTTTTTTTTTAAAAAAAAAAAAGGTCCGTGTGTGTCTGTGGACTGGATAGCTCAAAAACAAAAATACTGGTATTTAGGTTTAGTTTCTTCCAAGGATGGGACACGAAGATTTTCAACAAAATCTCCCCACCACAAACTACTCTTTGTATGGAAAAATGTCCGAAAGTTTTGATTTTCTTAAAAATTGCTCTAACGATTTTGATTAAAATCCCGTATATTAAAGACATTTACATCCCAAATAAAATGTATATCTTGAATTTTCTGGGAAGACCTCTTTATTCTGGATAACTTTTGCCGAATTTTCCTTAACTGGTAAACCGTAAGAGATAGACAAAGCCTTACTTCACAAAAATGTAGATCTCGTAAAAACACACAGTTTATGTCCTCACGTTTTTGTTGTGGAGGTAATCGTTTCCGAGATATTCCTTGTTATTGATTTCAATTGTAAAGTACTTATACTTTTCTAAGACAGGAAGCATCCGTTTTTCTTTTGTTCCACTCCTGGCCAAGCAAAGAAGCGACTTGCAATGACAATCGCATAACGACAGCTTTTGAAACATTTGACTATCACTTTAGCATAGTGCATTCTATAAGGAACTAAGTAATAAGAACATCTGCTAATCGCCCGCGTTTACTACATAAGCACCGTAGACGATGACTCACCCCCGTCAAACTTTCATATTTTCAGCAAAATCACAGCGCCTGGCGTATTTTTAAATGTGCTGGAGTGTACAAAAACCTAGTACGCACACACACAAACACAAAAGCAGATCTCGTTAAAATACACTGCATGTCTTTAAATGTTATTTTACGTCACTTTAACTACTTGGTTTTTTTTGTAGTGTTTAACGCCCGCTTTAACTACTAATGGCACCGCAGGCGGTAACTACTTGGTGATATCGTGACGGATCTGTTAGGTGAGATAGCTGCTTGTATAATATGATACTATACCATACCACCCTCACTTCGCGCCTGCAGATGTCATCTGGTCTAGCTGCTTTCACAATCCGTAGTCAGAAGGCGGAGTACAGCCAGCTTTCCCTTTATTCCATACCACTTTGCTCTGCGTGAAGCAGATGGCGTTGGGGTGCCATCTAGTCTGCTCACTTTTAGACTAAGGCTCTCTCTTATTGGTTACGGAGAAATATGACTACGAAGCAGGTGAACGACAGGTTTCGAGATTTCGTCGAGGTTAGGTTTATGTACATGAACTGGATCGAAATAAGGGGTAAAAATGGATTTTCTGAAAGTCAACTCTGCTTTCCAATGCGAAATGCACAGTCTTCCGTTCGTTTTGTCTGCTTCCGCATGGGCAATCGACCAATGGTAGAGTTAAATCTAAAACTGCAATGTCGCAGTCTGCAGTGCCTCTACTACTACAGTGTGGGCAAGCTAAGGGAAGGGAGGGCGGGTCACTCGCCATGTGTTTGCCTTCTCATTCAGCTGCCATACAGCATTTTAATATTTAAGAATGTTAGTTTGCTTATGTTTAAAGCAGAAATGGTCATTTAAAGTATTTTAACATTCAAAACATAAATTCTGCTCCAGCCAATCAAATGAACTTCAACTTCGCATGTCAAGAGGGATATGGTTAGTGATTTCCCTTTGTCTCATTCCTCGCATAGCCCAGGGTCAGTCATGCTACTCCCGTCTGAGAAGACAGGGCACAATCGATGTTATGCCAACAGATTAGAAATAAATTATTGATTCTATATAAATTTAACCTAAATTATTTGTTTGTCTGACTAGCCCACAGAATACGTCCATGCTAGTGGTTCTTGAAATGAGCATGTTCACAGAGAGAACATATTTGGTGGAAGATTGGGCAATAACATGTTTTTAGGGATGATTTAATAAGTTGTATGCAACACGTTGACTGAAAGCGAGGTCACGCCGAAGAAGATTGACGTCACTAGGGATGAAGGTCAAGCGCTGTTTTAAACTCCCACGCGGTCTAAATATAAATGAACGCATGAGTGACCTTGTTCGGCGTCCAATTTCCGGGGTACCTAACTTGGGAAGCGTCGCATCGTCTGTAAGCTTTGATTGCTGGGGAGAAACTGAACTTTTACACCTTGAAACTAAATGTGTGTCATCTGTTTCTGTTTATGACATGATTCTGAAGAAATCAACATTTCCTTTCCAAACGTGTAGCACATTGTTTCCCTTGAAACAAAGAAGACAATCTCCCACTGATTATCATACATAGTGTATAGAGAAGTTATTGGAAAAAGGTCCGTGTGTGTATGTGGACAGCATAGCTCAAAAACGAAAAGACCGTTAAACACCAAACTTGATTTTTCAAGAAAATCCCCCACCTCCAACTACCGTTTACATGGAAAAAATTTCAAATGTTTTGATTTTTTCAAAAATGGCTAACGATTTTGATTAAAATATCGTATATTAAAGATATTTACCTGACAAATAAAATGTATATCTTGAATTTTCTGGGAATAGCCTCTGAAGACCACTTTATTCTGGATTACTGTTAAACTGTAAGACATGGACGGGGGGGGGGGGGGAAAGTGCACATAATTTGCGTTTTATATATTTTTTTCGTGGTGTTGGTCGTTTTTGAGACATTCCTTGTTTATGGTTTGAGCTTTAAAAAACTTACACTTTTCTCATACAGGAATTTGTCAACTCGTGTCCAGACAAACAAAGGAACTTCAGTCACATAGCAACCAGCTTTTGACTGTCACTTTAACCTATGGTACTCCCTTATTTCGCTTGTACTTACAAGAAAGCAAGTAATAAGACTGTTTCTACTAATTTTTTCTCGTTTAGCATGAAGTAAATAGAAGCATAAGCTTTTTAGCAATAATTTGTTGCAGAGATGTAGAGAAAGTCATGTGAATGGAACACAGTAACTTTTTAATGTCGGGGCATGGAGTGTATTTTTTTTAACTTTCTCTAGCACACATGAACATGCTATGCACATAGTAGCTATTCCACCCAAAACTTCGATATCGAGTTTTCACCGGAACTATGTTTTGAGGTCCCCTGTGTGTGTACAGTGTAGATCAAAAACGAAAATACTTTTAAATACCAATGTATTTATGTTTGGTAGCTGCCAAGGGTATGCCCTCTATGGTGTAATGGTTACCATGCTAACTTCATACGCCCAAGGTTGCGGGTTCAAACCCGGCGAAGGACAATGGATTTTTTTCGGGCGTAAAACTCTTTGGCGCGGCTTTCGTCGGAAGGGAAGTAAAGCCGTTGGTCCCGCGTGTATATTTACGGCACGTAAAAGAATCTTAGGCCTGATAAAAAGAGGCCTTTGAGCAAAATTAAGCGGTATTTCAATGTCCAGTATAGAATGGGACGCTGGGAACCACAGCAGTTAAAGAGCGTCCGTAAATAAAACTCAATTTTCAAGAAAATCCCCCATCACAAATTACTCTTTAGTGGAAAAATGCTTGAAAGTTGTGTTTTTCTCAAAAAACGGCTAACGATTTCTATTAAAATACCCTATATTAAACATATTTAAATCACAAATAAAATGTATATTCTGGGAATGGCGTCTAAAGCCCTGTTTATTCTGGATGAGTTTGGGAGAATTTTGCGTAACGGTTAAACAGTAGGATATAGACAAAAACTACTGCACAAAACATGGGATATGGTTAAAATATGGCATCATACGGTTTTGTTGTAGAGTTGGCCGTTTTCGAGATATTTCTGTTATTGAAGAAAGTCACGTGAATGCATGAAGTCAGATTTTGCCGTTTTGCTGACACACAAACGATGTGTTGGAAATTGGAATGAGGATTGATGTTTGCAATTCGAAGTATTTATCGCTTTCGATCAGAGCTAGGAAACGAGCAATGCATTGCTGTGAGGTTGAAGAAAAGCGGAAACCATAGAACGAAGATAAAATGTCAAATGTGAGTGCCGCGGCGAAGAGGAAGTGTTGTTTGGTTGCCAGCACAACCTGCGAAAATATTCCAAATGAAGTTTCGGTTCTTGTCTACCATCACTCGGTTTAGGTAAACATGACGATATTGTTATTTTTACTTTCTCTACACGTGCTATGTACATAGTCAATACCGAGATTTCACCTGAAATATTTGTTTTGAGACCCCCTGAATCCAATAAAAGCATTTTTGGAGAAAGGTCCCTGTGTGTGTATGTGAACACGATAACTCATAAACGAAAAGTCGGTAAAATACCAAACTTGGTATTTAACTTAAGTATCTTCCAGGGATGCAACACGGAAGATTTTGAGAATAGCAAATAAAATGTATATCTTGAATTTCTAGCTTCTAAAGACCTCTTTATGGTGAATGAATCTTGCGTAACTGGTAAGCCGTAAGAGATAGACAAAAACTTCGTACCCAAAAAATGTAGATCTCGATAAAACACGCAATTTATGTCATAATCATTTTTTTCCGTGGATTTAACAGTTTTTGAGATGTTCATTGTTATTAGTTTCAACTTTAAAATACTAATACTTTTTTCATATGGGACGTTGTCAACCCTTAGCCATACAAATAAAAGAAGTTCAATCACATGACAACCAGCTTTTAAAAGATTCGACTATCACTTTAGCCTAGTGTATTGGCTTATTTCACTTCTAATTACAAGGAACAATTAAAAAGTCCATTTCTGCCCATTTTTTCTCGATTTACATGAAAGAGATGTAAGAATACGCTTTTTAATAACAACTTGCTGCAGAGACGTAGAATGGAACATATCAGATTTTTACTTTCTCTACACGTACTATGCACTTAGTGCATAGAGAAGGTATTGTAATGCACCCAATAATTCGATACCGAGATTTCACCGGAATGCAAAAAAAAAACAAAAAAAAAAAAAACACATTTATGGGAAAAGGTCCGTGTGTGCGCGCGCGCGCGTGTGCATGTATGTGTGTGTGTCTGTCTGTCTGTCTGTCTGTGTGTGTCTGTCTGTCTGTCTGTCTGTGTGTGTCTGTGGACAGCATAGCTCAAAAACGAAAAGACCGTTAAATACCAATCTTGGTATTTAAGTTTGGTATCTTCCAAGGATGCGAAAGAAAATCCCCCACCCCCATCTACCCTTTTCATGGAAATTTTTTTCGAAAATTTTGACTTACTCAAAAATGGCTCTAACAATTTTGATTAAAATATCGTATGTTAAAGATATTTAACTGACAAATAATATGTATATCTTGAATTTTCTGGGAATAGCCTCTGAAGACTACTTTATTTTGGAGGAATCTTGCGTAACTGCTAAACCGTAAGAAATGGACAAAAAATGTAGATCACATTAAAACACAGAATTTATGTAACACAGATTTTTTTCGTGCAATTGATCGTTTTTGAGATATTCCTTGTTTTTAGTTGCAGCTTTGAAAAAGTTAAAACTTTTTTCATACTGGAATATGTCAACTCGTGTCCATACAAACAACGGAACTTCACATAGCAACCAGCTTTTGACTATCACTTTAACCTATGGTACTCCCTTATTTCGCTTCTACTTACAAGGAAGCAAGTAATAAGACTATTTCTGCTATTTTTTTTCTTTATTAGCATGCAGTAGATAGAGGCATTAGCTTTTTAACAATAATTTGAGTCCGAGATGTAGAGAAAGTCATGTGGATGGAACACATCAGATTTTTTTTATACACAGTGAGACCTTAAAAATTGTATTCTAGTGAAATCTCAGTATCGAAATTTGTTTGGAATTTAATATCTTCTGTATGTACCATTGACGTAGAGGAAACAATACGTTTATTCAAAAATATTTGCAGAAGTTATAAAAGAATAAAGGATATTGGATAGAGGAATCGTTGTGATTATGACAAATTTAGTTGCTTTCTCTGGGAGCATTTAATCTGAGTTGATACTGTAAAAGAGAACGATTGAAAACGTGCAATTAGCTGATAGAGAGGCATTTACAAAGTGAATAAAAGGCAGCGCTTGTTACTGTAACGGTTTTCGTGCGATATTTGACTGTTGCGTCACCACACACGTACGTCACACAGGTGGCCGGTTAATATTAACCCCAGCGGAAACATCAATGGTCGGCGTAAACACACGCAACTTAGTCTTACCATTGTTACAAATTTGCATTTCAATGAGTTCTCCATAAAATGGGAAGTGTGCAATATCGTTGAGTGATTAGAGTTTTTGCTTTCTCTACACGTACTATGTACATAGAGACTTTTTATTTTATTTTTTTAGTTTAACGTCCTTTAACCTGGTTGGTCATATCGGACGATGAAATGATCTGGGGGTCCAAGGAGCTTAAAGTTACTCGACATGAGGCAGACACGCTACCACCACACTACCCAGGCGGGCAGAGAAGTTATTGTATTGCACCCAAAAATTCGGTACCGAGATTTTATATGTTTTGGGTCGCACCTGTATGCAAAAAAAAACTTTTCTGGAAAAAGGTCCATGTGTGTGGACAGCGTAGCTCAAAAACGAAAATTCCGTTAAATACTAAACTTGGTATTTAAGTTGGTATCTTCCAAGGATGCGACACGAAGATATTCAAGAAAATCTCCCCACTCCCAACTACCCTTTTTATGGAAACATTTTCGAAAATTTTTATTTTTTTCAAAAACGTTTTTAACGATTTTGATTAAAACACAATTTATTAAAGATGTTTACATGATAAATAAAATGTATATCTTGAATTTTCTGGAAATAGCCTCTTTATTCTGAATGAAATTTGCTAAAATTTGTGTAATTGGTAAACCGTAATGGGGGGGAACCCTTACTACACAAGAAATGTAGATCACGTTAAAACACAGAATTTATGACATATACACTTTTTATCGTGGTTTTAACCATTTCTGAGGTATTCCTTGTTATTTATTTCAGACTTAAATATTTAAATTTTTCTCACACGGAAAATTGTAAACTGCATAGATACGGTTTTCAACCAAATGACAACTAGCTTTTAGTCTGGTGTATTTTCTTTTTGCTTACAAGGAAGCAAGTTAATGTTTATCATAAAGTAGATAGAATATGCTTTTTAACAATCATTTGTTACAGCGATGTAGAGAAAGTAATGTGAATGGAACACATCAAAATTTTACTTTATTTAGCATGTACTACATAGTGTATTGAACCCAAAAATTGATACCGAAATTGCACCGTAAATATATGTTTAAGGTCCCTGTATTAAAAAAAAAAAAAAAAAAAACATTAGAAAAAGATTCGTGTGTGTGTCTGTCTGTGAACACGACAACTGAAAAACGAAAAGTCGATAAAATACCAAACTGGGTGTAAAGTTTATCTTCCAAGGATGCAACGCGAAGATTTTGAGGGAAATTCCTCACCCCAAGCTGCCCTTTACATGACAAATAAAATGTAGTTCTTGAATTTCCTGGGAATAGCTTCTGAAGACCTCTTCATTGTGAATGTCTTTTGTATAACTGGTAAATCGTAAGTGATAGAGAAAAAATTAGTAAGCACAAAAATGTAGATGTCGTTAAAACACACAATTTAAGTCCTGTACATTGGTTTCAATATTAAAATGCTTTTACCTATTTCACAACAAGTCGTCCTGTCCATGCAAAGAAACGAATTTCAATGACATCACATAGTGATAGCTTTTAAAACTATTTGATTATCGCTTTAGCGTAGTGTATTCCCTTATTTCCCTTCTACTTATAAGGAAGAAAGTAATAAGAACATTGTGTCTCTAATATCACGGAGTAGAAGGAAGAAAAATGTTTTTTTAAGGAGCTTGTTTACAGAGGTGGAGAAAGTCATGTGACTGATACACATCAGATTTTTACTCTTAGATGGCAAAACTTGCGAGGAGATAAAAGCGATATTTTATGCTGTTTATGTGGATCTTTCTCATCTATGACAACAGGTTTTGAACGCCCAGGAAATCCGGCAGATGTCATCGAGGAAATACTTGAAAAAGTTCACGATATCTTTGTGGCAGACGGGAACGGCGATTTATATTTGCATGACTAGTTGGAGATGAAAAAGTTGTCGGTACCGTAATTGCTCATAGGTGCAGATTTCAACTTCAAACTTGTGTTTGGAGATATTTAGGCGTATTCTGAAGAACTTTTTGCGTAGAGTTTTTCACTGTCGATGAGAACTGGATTAACCAGACTTGGTTTCCATGGGAACCGGAAACCAAGCAACAATTGTTAGTTTCCGGTGAATCTGCTCCAAAGAAGGCAAAGACTGTTCCATCAGCCGGAAAAATGATGGCGATAGTGTCATACTAATTGACTTCTTAGAAAAAGGATAAACGATTATTGTAAAATATTACATTGGCCTGATTCGGCAAGATGTTGGAGGCACGGCCCCATTTGATGACGTACCAGCACATTCATCCGGAGTTGTCGCCAATACTGCATGAGTTATGTTATGAATGTTGCCGCTCACCCCTCATATTCGCTGGATCTGGCGTGTTTTGCAGAGCTTGGCAATTCAAAGAATGGCAGGGACGTTGGGAGAAGTTTCTATCCCTGAAAGGAGGACTGTGCTGAGAAAAATGACATGGACACTTACTGAATCCCCTCGTAAAACCAGTAACGTAAGTTATTTGAGTGCGATTGTTTGATTTTTGCTTCATGTGCTACGTATAGTAAGTATCCATCCAAAATTCGATACGGAGATTTCACCGGAAGTATGTTTTGAGACCCCTCTGAACCCTGAAACGATGTACTTTTTGCATGCAGCCAAGTCCACATGTTTCGTTTGAGATTATTTCTGGGAAAAACATATAGGGTGATTAAATTATAAGGTAACTCCTCTCACGGTCTCTCTCCAATGCGCGAGAGTTCCGAAAGTCGCCGGCAAAGGCGCACTGGAGCCTTATCTTAAATAAATGCTGACCACCTGCTCCCAAACAGGCAGTATAACAAGTTAAAGATGTTCTCGCTCAGGAACAGAAATGTACAGAAACTTTGGGCTTGCTTTCCTCCAATCTGAAAACTGAACTTAATATTCTTCGGATCACGAGAGCACGAACTGTGCCATTGTTTATCATGGAAGTACTTTCCTCCGGTGGAAGTCATTTTTTCAGTTGAGTTGAGCTTTGGACGACGAGATAGCATAAGTGAGGTTATAGTTGCGGCATTTGTTTGTAATTTGGTTTAAATATTTGTACCTAATAAGTGGCAAACGAAAGTTTTCACCAATGGAGGAAGAGAGAATAATTGAATTTGTTTGTCATAACGAACTTCTATACTACGCACAACATGCCCAGTATAGAAATGTAGAGAAGAAACAGAGGCTTTGGAGGGAATTGGGAGAGGAATTGGGAAAATCAGGTAAGTAAATAAGATTTACTACATAATGTTTAATAATTTTTAGTCAGTTTTAGCTGTTACATAAGTTCAAAGATTCTGGAATAAAGTGGAGTACAACAGAATGGCATAATGGCGGGTTAACCTTATAATGTAGTAACTTTGTTCATTATCAGTTCATTATCAGTACTATCTGTGAATACATCGACCAAAAATAATATCAAAGTATCCAACTCACTTTCTTCTCTGCCATGCAACCTTCTCAACCATTTTAATGATGTGCAGTTTTCAGATTGGAGGAAAGCAAGCGTTTTGTGATAAGGGCTCCTGCTGCTAAGCTTAGATGAGTGCTGACCATATGTGAGCATAAGGTCAACATTTCCGTAGTTTAACTTATGATACGTGTTTGCCGGCGACTCTCGGATCTCTCGCGGAGTGGAGAGAGGCCGCAACACGTGTTACGACCTTATATATCGCAACATAGCTCGAGGATAAGAATCACTTTATGTGAATACTGCCTATAATATGTACGGGATTATGTGAAGTTTTGTTGGGTGGAAAATGCTTAAATAACAGGGAAGTGTATTAGATTTTATTGCAAAAGAAGCTGTGGAACTTGAACGTGAAGTGCACTATATGGGCCGACTCAACATCCTGCATTAAGAGTGATGACTTGTGTTGAAGGTTTTTTGTACGCCCTTCCGTGATAAGGTGCCGTAGTTCTCCCGACCAGACCTTGAACCATATTATGCTAGAGCAAGAAAACTTCAAAGGAGCGGATGTCGTAAATCTCGTCATTGTCTAACCGTGAATTATCGTAGTCGTTGCAAGTTACGTTATGATACTGCAGTCCAAATCATAATCCACTCTCATTAGGTTAACTTGCTGGATATCGCGCAGAGCACCATCTCCAAATGAAAGTCAATCGCTGTTAGTGAATAGGTACAGTCAGACTGAAAAATTCAATGCCATTGCCAGGATTTGACCCACGGATCTCCTGGTCATCCCAAAATAATTTGAGATCACCTTGTATGGTTTACAGGGAAACATGCGAGTCAGTTGAAAAATTCAATGCAATGCGGCATGTTGCCATGGAGCTCAGTGGCAGAGCGACCGGCTAGATACCGGGAGATCCGTGGTTCAAATCCCGGCTATGACATTGAATTTTTCAGTCTGACTCTACATATCCAACTCCTGTCCTACACATGGCTAGAGACCGGGAGATCCATGGTTCAAATCCCGGCTATGACATTGAATTTTTCAGTCTGACTCTACCTATCCAACTCCTGTCCTACACATGGCTAGAGACCAGGAGATCCGTGGTTCAAATCCCGGCTATGACATTGAATTTTTCAGTCTGACTCTACCTATCCAACTCCTGTCCTACACACGGCTAGAGACCGGGAGATCCGTGGTTCAAATCCCGGCTATGACATTGAATTTTTCAGTCAACTCCTGTCCTACACACGATTTCTGCGGAAAAAAACCAATTAAAATGATCACAATCGCTGTTGGTGTTTTACTTCTACCGCAGTGGAAACACTCACTTTAATATTGTTTACTAACAGCATTAATAGCGCGGTGAGAAAACTAGAAGTGTTAGATAAAGATAGAACTGTCATTTTCCAATGATTCCCTGAATGGAACTGTTCCTCCCTCCCCCGGGAAAAAGTTACAATGCTCTTTTTCTTCTGTCTAATCAATATAAACATTAACAGGAATTGTCTATACACTAGTTAAAGTGATAGTCAAATCTTTAACAGTTGCTTGCCATGTGGTTGAAATCCGATTCTTTACATTGCCAGTGGACAAATTCCCTTGTGAGAAAAGTTAAAAGTATTTTAAAACTGAAACCAATATTGAGGAATTGTGTTTTAATGAGCTCTACACGTTTTGTGTAGTAATCCTATGTCTATCACTTACGGTTTACCAGTTTGCAAAATTCAGACAAATTCATTCAGAATGAAGAGGTCTTTAGAGGTTATTCCCAGAAAATTCAGCATATACATTTTATTTGTCGTACAAGTATCTTAAATATATGAGATTTTAATCAAAATAGCCATTTTTGAGAAAATCAAAATTTTCGCGTTTTTTCCACGTAAAAGGTAGTTGGGTGTAGGGATTTTCTTGAAAATCTCCATGTCTCTGCCCCCCCCCCCCCACACACACACACACAGACATTGGTCTAAAAGGGATTTTTACTTTCTCTACACGTACTATGTACATAGTGTATAGAGAAGGTATTGTATTGTACCCAAAATTCGATACCAAGATTTCACCGGAAATACATGTTTTGAAACCCTCTGACTAAAAAAAAAAAACATTTTTAAAAACATGTCCCTGTGTGTGTGTGTTTGTGGGCAGCATAGCTCAAAAACGAAGAGACCGTTAAAAACCAAACTTGGCATTTAGGTTTGCTATCCTCCAAGGATGCCACACGAAGATTTTTAAGAAAATCCCCCTACCCCCACCTACCCTTTACATGGGACTTTTTTCGAAAATGTTGATTTTCTCAAAAATGTTTCTAACGATTTTGATTAAAATGTCACAGGTTAAAGTTATTTGTACGACAAATAAAATGTATATCTTTAATTTTTACTTTCTCTATACGCACTATGTGCATAGTGTATAGAGAAGGTATTGCACTCCACCCAAAAATTTGATACCGAGATTTCACCGCAAATATATGTTTTACGGTCCCCTGTATCCAAAAAAAGCATTTTCAGAAAAAGGTCCGCGTTTCTGTGAACACGATAACTCAAAAACGAAAGGTCGGTAAAATACCAAACTTGGTACCTAGGTATCTTCCAGGGATGCGACACAAAGATTTTGAGAAAAATCCCCCCACCCCAAACTACACTTTACATGGAACTTTTTTCGAAAATTATGATTTTCTTAAAAATGGCTCTAACGATTTTGATTCAATATCGAATATTAATGATATTTACTTGACAAATAAAATGTATATCATGAATTTTCTGGGAATATCCTCTGAAGCTTACTTTATTCTGGATGAAATTTACGGAATTTTGGATAACTGCTAAACCGTAAGAGATAGATAAAGGCTTACCACACAAAAAATGTAGAGCACATTAAAGTACACAATTTATGCAATATACATTTTTTTCGTGGAGTTGACCATTTTGTCGATATTCCTTGTTTTTGGTTTCAGCTTTAAAAAACTAACATTTCTCATACCGGAATTTTTCAACTCCTGTCCATACCAAAAAGAAAAGGAACTTCAGTCACATAGCAACCAGCTTTTGACTATCACTTTAACCTATGGTACTGCCTTATTTCGCTTCTACTTACAAGGAAGCAAGTAGTAAAACTATTTCTGCTGATTTTTTTTCGATTAGCATGAAGTTAATAGAAGCATAAGCCTTCTAGTACTAATTTCTTGCAAAGATATAGAGAAAGTCATGTGAATGGAACACATCAGATTTTTTTAGGAATAGCCTCTGAAAACTACTTTATTCTGGATGAATTTTACGGAAGTTTACATAACTGCTAAACCGTAAGAGATGGACAAAAACTCACCACACATAAAATGTAGAGCACGTTAAAACAGACAATTTATGTGATCGTTTTTAAGATATTCCTTGTTTTTGGTTTCAGCTTTGAAAAACTTATACTTTTCTCATACAGGAAATTGTCAACTCCTGTCCATACAAAGGAACTTCAGTCACATAGCAGCCAGCTTTTGACTATCACTTTAACCTATGCTACTGTCTTATTTCGCTTCTACTTACAAGGAAGCAAGTAATAAAACAATTTCTGCTATTTTTTTCTGATCAGCATAAAGTAAATAGAAGTATAAGCTTTTAAAGAATAATTTGTTGCAGGGGTATAGAGAAAGTCATGTGAATGGTACATCTTTTTTTTTTCAATTAGCATGAAGTAAATAAGATGGTTAGGCTTTTTAATAATAATTTGTCACAGAGATGTAGAGAAAGTCATGTGAATGGAACACATCAGAATTTTTTATATAGGGGACTGTAAAACGTCAAATATAATACCTTATATACAGTATCAAGAAAAGTAACTGCTCATCCAGCTATGGACTTTGTTTATTTTCCATTTTGCAAAAAAAAAGTAACGATTTTGTTCACAAATAAAATTAATATATCTTTTGCATTTGATACAAATAGCTTTTGAAGTCATCTTCATTCTGAATGACTTGTATTAGTAAACTGTAAGTGAGGATAATCTGTTACTAAACAACAAATGTAGGTCTTGTTAAAGCACACAATCTATGGCTTTAACCATCTCCAAGAAATTCTCTGTTATTTGTTGGATTTGTAACACTTGAACATTGAAAGCGCTTGGAGTTTCAAGGTCAATATAAAAGACCCGCTGTTTACTTGCTCTACACGTACTATATAAATAGTGTATAGAGAACATATTGTAATGCACCCAAAAATTCGATACCGAGATTTCACTGGAAATACATGTTTTGAGACTTCCTGACTAAAAAAATCTGATGTGTTCTATTCACATGACTTTCTCTACATCTCTGCACCAAAGTATTGTTAAAAAGCTTATGCTTCTATTTATTTCACGCTAATCGAGAAAAATTAGCAGAATGTTCTTATTACTTGCTTCCCTGTAAGTAGAAGCGAAATAAGCAAGTACCATAGGTTAAAGTGATAGCCAAAAGCTGGTTGCTGTGTGACTGAAGTTCCTTTGTTTGTATGGACACGAGTTGACAAATTCCTGTATGAGAAAAGTACAAGTTTTTTTTAAAGCTGAAACCAAAAAACAGGAATATTTAAAAAATGATCAGCGTCACAAAAAAAAAAAAAAAATGTAAATGACATAAATTGTGTGATTTACATTTTATTTGGCAAGTAAATATCTTTAATATTCGATCAAAATCGTTAGAGACATTTTTAAGAAAATCAACATTTTCGAAATTTTTCCATGTTTTTTTCCTTGAAAATCTTCTTGTCGCATCCTTGGAAGATACCAAACTTAAATACCAAGTTTGGTTTTTAACGGTCTTTTCGTTTTTGAGCTATGTTGCCCCCCCACACACACACACACACATACACAGGCAGACACACACATACGGACATTTTTATAAAAATGCATTTTTTGAATTCAGGTTGTCCAAAACATGTATTTCCGATGAAATCTCGGTATTGAATTTTGGGTGCAATACAATATCTTCTCTATACACTATGTGCATAGTACGTATAGAGAAAGTGAAAAGCATTTTAAGAAACATGTCCGCACGCGCGCGCGCTCGTGTGTGTTTTTGTGTGGGCAGTATAGCTCAAAAACGAAAAGTCGGTTAAATACCAAACTTGATATTTAAGCTGAAAATATTCTATGGATGCGACACGAAGATTTTCAAGAAAATTTCCCACTCCCAACTACCCCTTACATGGAACCTTTTAAAAAATTGTGAATTTCTAAAAAATGGCTGTAACGATTTTAATTAAAATACTTTATGTATAAGACATTTTTATGACAAATGAAATGTACATAGTAAATGTTCTGGGAATAGCCTCCGAAGGCGTCTTCATTCTGGATTACTTTTGTATAACTGGCAAACCGTAAGAGATATACAAAACCTTACTGCTCAAAGAATGTAGATCGCATTGAAACCCCAATTAATGCTATATACATTCAGTTGTTTTTTTTTTTTTTTTTTTTTTTTTTTTTTTTTTTTTTTTTTGTATAGAGTTAAACGTTTTTGGGATATTCCGGATTATTGGTATCAATTTTAAGGTACTTACACTTTTCTTGAACGGGATGATATTTTCTTCTTTTTTCTCGTTTGTTTACTCCTGGCAAGCTAAGATATTGGAGTTCCCATTGCTTCAGATAGTCACCGGCCTTTAAAGGACTAGACTATCGCTTTAGCCTGTGCATTTTTCATATAGTAATAAGACAATTTCTGCGGTTTATCTTTATTACCATGATGTATATAACACATTGTTTCCAATAAAAGGTTTGTTTGCGAAACAGCTAGTGAAAGTCATGTGAATGGAACATCACATTTTTTGAAGTAGTTGCTAATCTTTTTTCTGGCGATGACCTTCAGAGAGCATGGAGTTTCAACGGAACTTTTTTCGAATTTTTTTATTTTTTCAAAAATGGCTTTAACGATTTTGATTAAAATATCGTATATTAAAGATATTTACCTGACAAATAAAATGTATATCTTAAATTTTCTGGGCAAAGCCTCTGAAGATTACTTCATTCTGGATGAATTTTACGGAATATTGCATAACTACTAAACTGTAAGAAATGGACAAAAACTTACCACACAAAAAATGTTGAGTACATTAAAACACACAATTTATGACATAAACATTTTTGAGATATCCCTTGATTTTGTTTTTAGCTTTTAAAAACGAATACTTTTTCTCATACAGGAATTTGCCAACTCGTGTCCATACAAGCAAAGGAACTTCAGTCACATAGTAACCAGCTTTTGACTATCACTTTAATCTATATCCTTTATTTCGCTTCTAATTACAAGGAAGCAAGTAATAAGACTATTTCTGCTAATTTTTTCTCAATTAGCATGAAGTAAGTAGAAGTATAAGCTTTTTAAGAATAATTTGTTGCAGAGATGTAGAGAAAGTCATGTGAATGGAACACATCAGATTTTGTAATATTATATTATCTGCATTACCATGATGAAGATGACGTGGAAGTTCAGTAGATTGGGGGGGGGCAGAAAGTAAACAGAAGGATGTTAAGAGAGATGTTAATGGCCGAGCCTGTTTCTTCCTCAATCTATTTTTGCGAGGAGACAGCAGACGTGAGCAAAATTCGCGCTATTGCCAACGTGCCAGCAATACATCACATATTCCATCCAAAAATATCATATCGAGATTTCGCATTAGAGGTTCCCTGAAACCCCCAGAGTATAAGAGAACTGAATACTGTAGAAACGAAAGGCGTAAATAATTAAATTGATGTGTAAGGATGCAGCCTTAAGACCCTGGTGTAAATCTGTTGTTTTAATTAATTTATTTATTGTCGATTTAACTAATGTATCGCGTCATCCTTACAGTGTTTGGTTGTATTCATTTTGAGTTTAGTATTTTGTGATTTTAGTATTTTGGTTTTGAATAGCCATTATAGCAGATTGATAATCACTTAGGAGTGCAAAATGGGAGTCACCTTGGTTATTATCTTCTCTACACGTACTATGTACATAGTGTATAGAAAAGGCATTGTATTGCACCCAAAAATTCCATACCGGAAATAAGCGTTTTTGGGCCCCCTGAATAAAACATTTAGTAAAAGTCCAGTGTGTCTGTGTTATTATTTTATTCACATAACAAAATTCCCTGGGAATAGCCTCTAAAGTCCTCTTTATTCTGGATGTTTCAGCTTTAAAAGTATATTTTTCTCATACGGGAAATTGTCAACTCCTGGCCATGCAAAGAAACGGATTTCAATCCACATTTTAAAACATTTGACTGTCACTTTAGTGTATTCTCGCATTTCGCTTCTACTTACAGAGAAGCGAGTAATAAGAGCATTTCTGCCAATGTTTAGCTCGATTAGCATAAAGTAAATAGAAGAATACGTTTAGAGGAAGTCATGTGAAAGGAGCACATCAGATGTGTTGGAGGTAAACAGAAAATGTGAGGCAAGTCTATGTTAACGAAAAGAATAAGCATTTGGCTGAACTCCACGCTGTAAGGTTTGGTGTTAATGCGATACAGCTGCAGGGTATTGAGACGAGGTTGGGCTCCTGCAAGCGAGTGTTGCTTTAATTGTTATGTAAATGACTATACCACTAGAGCTGTGTTTACCTTGCTGCCAACTGCCTTTATTCTATCATTCGCATTGCCGTATTTGAGAAACATCTCTGCAATACTCAACACGAGTTGTAATAGACTATTATAATATGTATCATTGTAATACTTACATTAGTTAGCAAATGGTACATGACCACCATCTTTATTTATACAATGTTTTTTCTTCACTACCTCCTGAATTATGATATGGCCATTGGGTGTACGAATATCGATACCAACAATAGAAATAACGTTAATAACTAATACGGAATAAATACGTTGTTTTATTTGGGGTTATTGCACTGATCTCATACACAAGAAATACAAATAATGATAATCAGTGCTTTTTTGAACTAAATACATTATGGATTGGATAAAATTTTAAACACTATAACTGAATTAATTGAAAGTACAATTGTGGAACTGACAGTTATTAAAAGTGAAGGTTGGCTGTCACCTTGTTACCAAGACAGGATATTAAACAAACGAACGACAAGATTTCAAAGAAATGAACATCAGCTGCGATAAGATGTTTCGACAATATCGCTCCAGTCAGATGACCGTGATTGGTTTAATTTGTTGAACTGTCAGGAAAATCGCCCACCCCAAACTACCCTTTAGATGGAATGTTTTTCGTAATTTTCTGTTTTCTCAAAAACTGCTGTAACGATTGTGATTAAAATGCTGTACATAAAAGATATTTACATAGCAAATGTTTATCCTGAATTTCTGGGATTAGCTCCTGAAATCCTCTTCACTCTGAATGACCTTTTCTTAACCTACCAGAAATAAAATGTAGAGATCGTTAAGACACACAGTTTATGTCATATGGGTTTTTCGTAGAGCTAAACATTTCCCAGATATTGCTCGTTTAAAATTTCGTAAATACGAGGTTTTCATAAATACGAGGTACGTCCAGAAAATAAGTTCCGTTTGGTAATAAAATTAAATTGTGTACAGATACAGAATAATTATTTATTGCACAAACTTCTACAACTCTTAAACTACTTTTCCACATAACTGCCGAAATTTTGCAGGCATTTGTCATAGCGTGGCACAAGTTTTTGTATACCTTCTTCATAGAAGTTTGCCGCCTGTGTCTTCAAAAAGTTGGAAATATTTTCTTTCAGCTCTTCGTCATTGTTGAAGTGTTGACCGCCAAGGAAAGACTTGAGATGTAAGAACAGATGAAAGTCGCTCGGAGCGAGGTCAGGGCTGTACGGAGGATGGTCAAACATGTCCCAGCCAAATCCCTGTAGGAGGTTTTTCGTCACATCTGCAGTGTGTGGTCGTGCATTGTGAAGAAAAACAACGCCTTTTGACAGCAATCCTGGGCGCTTATTCTGTATTGCGCGGCGCAATTTCCTATGTCGTAAGAAACCCAAAACTCATCTCCTGTGACTATCTGTGTCAGAAATTCTTCGCCGTCTTCATCATAACGGGTTAAAAACTGAGGTGCACTACCCATCCGTTTTGCTTTGTGTTGCTCAGTAAGAATCTTTGGTACCCAACGTGAGCAAAGTTTACGAAATTTCAGTTTTTCGGTAACAATTTCATGAATTAGTGATCGTGAGTTTTGGGGAAATTCCATAGCGAGAGCACTAATTGTAAACTTGCTGTTTTCCTGGATCTTGTCATCAGTCGCGTGAACCAGTTCTTCTGTAACCAAAGATGTTCTTCTGTAACCCACATCGTGCACTTCACTACGTCCTTCATTGAACTGTCGGACCCATCTTCTCACCATTGAATCATTCATCGCATTTTGTCCGTAAACTTCGCAAATTTGCCGATAAATTTCAATTGGTTTCACTTGCCTAGCATTCAGAAAACGAATCACAGATCTGATTTCACAAGCGGCGGGATTTTCAATCAACACCGACATTGTAAACAAGCACAACAAAGCGTATGTGGCTGACAGCGATCTCAAAATGGCGCATGTTTCTTCTCCTTGATACAGAGCGTCTACCGCGCATGTGCGGAACTGCGATCGCAGCGCTGCAGCGGAGATAAATTGAAACGGAACTTACTTTCTGGACGTACCTCTTAGGTAGTCCTATTCACTTGTTTGATCTTGGTCATCCTAAAGGAAGGTATTTACAATTGCATGACAAAACACAATTTAGAAGATTTTACTATCACGTCAGTCTAGTAATCCCTTATTTCCCTTCTACTTTAAGGAACTCGGTAATACAAAATCTGATGTATTCCATTCGCACGAGTTCCTCGTCTCCGTAACAAATTATTGTTAAAAGGCTTCTACTTCATGTTAATCGTGATAAACATTAATAGAAATAGTCTTATTACTTGCTTCCTTGTAAGTAGAAGGGAAATAATCTTTTGAAAGCTGGTTGCTGTGGTATTGAAGACAAATTGAGTCGACAAATTCACATATGAGAAACGTTTTAAGTATTTTAAAACTGAAATGAAAAACAAGCAGTGGATCAGAAACGACGGTCAACTGCACGAATATATATATGACAAATTGTGTTTTTAACGAGAACTACAGTTGTGTGAACTAACTTTTTTTCATGTAGGAATCTTACGGCTTACCAGTTCTGCAAAAGTCAGTCAGATTGAAGAGGCCTTCAGAGGCTATTTCCAGAAAATTCAGATATATATTTAATTTGTCATGTAAATATCTTTAATATACGGTATTTTAATCACAACCGTTACAGCAATATTTGAGCAAATAAAATTGTGCGAATTTTTTCCATGTAAATGGTAGTTTGGGGTGGGGGATTTTCCTAAAAATCTTCTTTAACTAAAGTTAAATACCAAGTTTGGTATTTTACCGACTTTTCGTTTTTGAGTTGTGTTCACATACAGACTTTTTTCTAAAAATGCTTTTTTGGGGGGGTGAGGGGGTACAGGACTATCTAAAATATGTATTTTTGGTGAAATCTCCTTTGGAAGTTTTAGGTGGAATGCAATATCTTATCTGCCCTCTGTGTACTTTGCATAGTAGTGTAGAGAAAGTGGAAGTAACACTATTTCTGTTAATGTATATCTTGATTAGCATAAAGTAGAGAAAAAATAACTTGTGTAAACATCGTTTGTTGCAGATTAGGTAGTGTAAAAGGAGTATATAATGTTTTGTAAGCTTGTTCTGTGATCGACTTGCCCGTATCACACGATAAGTAAATACTTTATAAGGATAGAACGTATACATTAAGTGAACACTTTAATTTATTGTTGCACAATTTTGTTTAATGTCTTAGAGAAAGTAAATAAGAGTGAAATAAGTTCAAAAGTGGAGAGAACGGGTCCCTATGGCGCATGTTTCACATTGCAGGCAAAGCGATGTTATCTCCAGTTGCTCGATAGTTCAAAGGTCGCTCTCATCGCGTGGCGGATCTCACTTATTTTGGACTATCGGAAAACAAATGAACATTTCCAAGACTGCGGCAGCAAGCTTTTCAGCCTACCTTCATCAAGTTAAACGTCGCGCCTCCCCCAGTAAAAAGTGTTCCATTCACATTACTTTCTCTATCTGTTCTGCAAACAAACTATTCTTACAGAAACTTATTTTTATACGTCATGCAAAACATTATCAGAAATGGTCTTATTACTTAGTTCCTTATAAGTAACGGGCAATCCAAAAATGTCGGAACCGGCTGCGCGGTGGATTTCCGGTCCACGCCGTCTGCCGCTATCATAGATAGGCGCGGATAAAACCATATAACATTTTACTTTCTCTACACGTACTATTACATAGTGTATGGAGAAGGTAGTGCATTCCACCCAAAAATTCGATACCGAGATTTCACCGGGAATGCATGTTTTGGGTTCCCTGAATCCAAAAAAGCCATTTTCATAAAAAGGTCCGTATGTATGTATGTGTGTCTGTGAACATGATAACTCAAAAGTCTGATGTGTTCCATTCATATGACTTTCTCTACATCTCTGCAACAAATTATTGTTACAAAGCTTGCGTCATGCTAATTGAGAAAGCATTAACAGAAATAGTCTTATTACTTGCTTCCTTGTAAGTAGAAGCGAAATAAGGGAGTACCATACGTTAAAGTGACAGTCAAAAGCTGGTTGCTATGTGACTGTATGGACACGAGTTGACAAATTCCTGTATCAGAAAAGTATAAGTTTTCCAAGCTGAAACAAAAAAACAAGGACTATTTGAAAAACGATCAACTCCACGAAAAAAATGTATATGACATAAATTGTGAGACTTAAAGTGGTCTACATTTTTTTTTGTGTGGTAATTTTTGTCCATCTCTTACGGTTTAGCAGTTATGTAAAATTCCGTAAAATTGATCCAGAATAAAGTAGTCTTTAGAGGCTATTCCCAGAAAATTCAAGATATACATTTTATTTGTTAGGTAAATATCTTTAATATACGATATTTTAATCAAAATCGTTAGAGCCATTTTTAAGAAAATCAAAAATTTCGAAAAAAAGTTCCATGTAAAGGGTAGTTGTGGGTGGAGGGATTTTCTTGAAAATCTTCGTGTCGCATCCTTGGAAGATACCAATCTTAAATACAAAGCTTGGTATTTAACGGTCTTTTCGTTTTTGAGCTATGCTATCCACAGACACACATACGCACACACACGGACCTTTTTCCAAAAAATGCTCTTTTATAAGAACTATAGCTTTCCTGGCGACGTGTTAACTCAAAATCTTCTCGGGCTTCTAGCCAGGTAATAACTTAACCTTATTACCTGGCTAGAAGCCCGAGAAGATTTTGAATTAAATGCTCTTTTTTTTGGATTTACAGGGACCCAAAACATGTATTTCCGGTGAAATCTCGGTATCGAATTTTTGGGTGGAATGCAATACCTTCTCCATACACTATGTAATAGTAGGTGTAGAGAGAGTAAAATCGAAAAGTCGGTAAAATACCAACTTGCTATTTAAGTTTAGTATTTTCCAGGGATTCGACACGAAGGTTTTGATAAAAATCCCCCCACCCCAAACTACCCTTTACATGAAAAACTTTTCGAAATGTCTTATTTTCTCAGAATTGGCTTTATTGATTTTGATAAGAATACCGTATATTAAAGATATGTACACTGCAGAAAAAATGCATATCTTGAATTGTCTGGGATAACCTTTAAAGACCTCTTTATTTTGAATGAAATTTGCTTAATGTTGCGTAACTGGTAAATACCGTAAGAGAGAGACAAAAACTTACTACACAAAAAATGTAGATGAAGTTAAAACACAATTTATGGCATGTATGTTTTTCTTTTTTCGTGGAATTGACCATTTCTGAGATATTGCTTGTTATTTGTTTCAGATTTAGAATACTTTTCTCGCACGGAAAGTTGTAAACGCCTTGCCCTGCAAAGAAACGGATTGCAACCACATGGCAACCAGCTTTTAAAAGATTTGACTATTGTTTAGCCTAGTGTATTCCCTCATATTTCTGCTGCTTACAAGAAAGCAAGTAATTAAGACAATTTCTGCTAATATTTATCTCGATTATCGTAGAGTAGATAGAAGAATATGCTTTTTAACAATAATGTGTTACAGCAATGTAGAGAAAGTAATGTGAATGGAACATATCAAATATTTAAAACTACTTTTAAAGGTTTTACTTAAAGAAGATGCTGAAACTGGCCACTGCCGTTGTCCATACATTTTTGGTAGCTCTTTAGGAAATTGTCCATCACTTGCCGTTGAGAAATGCTGGCAATTTTCTGTCGGATATTTTGTTTTAATTCTTGCAGGTTGTCTTGTACACTTTAAGTTACCCCAGACAAACCAAGATTGTGCAACAGCTCACGCAGCCAATCTTTCGATGAGAACAATGCGTTTCAAGACAATTATTAGTAGAGATTTGTGGTCCCCCGACCTAGCGATTTCTATCTCTGGGGAATGTAAATAACAAGTTTTGTTCGTTTTTTAGTTATCGCGCGCGCACGCACACACCTATCTAAGAACATTTTTTGTAAAAATGCTGTTTTCGGTCACGGGGTTCCAAAACATATGTTTCTAGTGAAATCTCAGTATGGAATTTTTAAAGCATACAGTTTGTGAATCATACTTTATTTCCCTGGAGTAACCATTACCGAGTTACTCCTTGTTTTTAGTTTAAATTTCCCAGAATTTTTCTCCAAGATGTCATTCGTTTTTTTTTTTTAACTTTTTTTATTGTGGTCGTGCAAATAGAATGGAGTTTTAAGGCCATTACATAGCATCCAGGTTTAAAATATTTGATTTTAGCGTATCCCCGTATTTCCCTTCTAGTTATGAGAAACTAAGAGCTAATGTTTACCTTGATTAGAATGTAGTAGATAGAAATTGGAAATGGAGTTTTATTTATGGACGCTCTTTAGCTGCTGTGGTTCTCAGCGCACCATTCTATACTGAACGTGAAAGACCGCTTAATTTTGCTCAGAGGCTTGAAGTTCTTTTACGTGCCCTAAATCTACTATACGGGACTAACGGCTTTACTTCCCTTCCGAAGGAAGCCATGCTAAGAAGTTTTACGCCCGCCCGAAAAAGTCCATCTTGCTCCGTTGGTTTGAACCCGTCGCGGGTATATGAAGTTGGCATGGTAACCATTACACCGCGGAGGGTGGCGATTGCTATTGAAATTTGAATCTCTTTCCATGCGCAGGAGTAAAACGAAACAGCAATGAAACGGTTGATAACAAGTTTAAGTATTTTGAAATTGAAACAGTAACAGGGAATATCTCTGAAACGGTTAGCTCTACATCCAAAATATGTGTTCCATTACATGACTTTTTCATCCTGTTCTGCAAGCAAACTATTCATTTGTCTACATCATGGTGATCGAGATGCACATTAGCAAATTGTCTTGTTATTTGCAGGTAGAAGGAAAATAAACAAATATAGTAAGCGACAGTCAACGTGTTTTAAAATCTATTGAGATTCGGTTCTCTTTGCATGGTCAGGAGCAAACAAAGGAGAGATGAAACGAAAGAAGACTTCCTGTTTGAGAAAAACAAAATGAAATAGTTCAGAATTGAAACCGAAAACAAGCAATATCTCGGAATTGGTTAACTCTACAGAAAAAAAAAGTATACATATGCCATAAATTGTGTGTTATAAAGAGATGTACATTTTTTGAGTAGTACGTTTTTGTCTATTTTTTATAGTTTACTTGTTATGCAAGGCACCCAAATTGTATTCCAAAGAAATCTAAAGAAATATACATTTTGTCAAGATATCTTTAATATTATGAAAAAATGGAAAATTTTGAAAAATGTTCCATTTAAAGGGCAGTTTGGTGTGAGGAGATTATCTTGAAAATCGTGTCGCATCCTTGTAAGATACGTATAAACATCAAGTTTGGTATTCACGGACTTTTGCTTTTTGCTGTCAATAGACACACATACAACACTAAAAGTGTTATTTTTATTCTAGGGTCCTTAAAACATGTATTTATGGAATATCCTTATCACATTTTTGGATGCAATACTTTACTTTCTGTACCTACTATGTACTCGTGCATTATACGTACTTTTATGCTAGAGAGAGTAAATAAGAACATAAAGCAGCATAAACTTAACGAGATATGTGATTCACACGTGGAAACATAAACAGTAGCGAATTGCAAGAGCATGAAACAGCTGAACTAATATGGCGACTTGCGGCAATGCACACGACAAAGGAGGTTGTTGACTTGTATAAAATTACCCGGTTAAAAGGTGTCAAGAAGGCATTGCATTCCATCCGAAATTTCGTTACCGAGAGCTCACGGAAAATACATGTTTTAGGCTTTCATGAAAAAAAATACATTCTGATGTGCTCCATTCGTACGACTTTCTCTACATCTCTGTAACACACTTTTTAATAAGCTTATTCTTCTATTTTAAACTAATCAAGAAACGGTCTTATTATTTGCTTCCTTGTACGAGGGTCGGCTGATAAGTCCCGGGCCACTAGGATAGTTACACGGTAGCATCGTATACTTTAACTCTAGACTAGCTTGTATCCATAGTTACAGGTCAATAGCTTGTTTAGTTTTCCAACGACAGCATTTTAAACAAGACAACTGTAGAATTTTCACGAAAATGGAGGATTTGGTAAAACGAGCAGTGACTAATTACTTCCATTTGAAAGGCTTAACGCCTAAAGAAATCAAGGAGGAAATGGACAGCACATTGAAAGACTCTGCCCCTTCATATTCAATGATTAAAAGGTGGGTTGAACAGTTTAAAATGGGACGTACGAGCACTAGTGATAAGCCTCGCTCCGGACACCCTGTAGAAATGACAATTCCAGATATCCTTGAAAAAATTCATCGTTTATTACTGGAAGACTGCAGGTTAAAGTTGTTTGACATAGCAGAGGCTGTAAACATATCAAAAGAACGTGCAGGTAATATTTTAAGTAATGTTTTGGGCTTTCACAAGGTCTGTGCAAGATGTTGCCGCGTTTGTTGACACCTGATCAAAAGTTGTAAAGAAAAACTGTTTCTGTTAAGAATGTGGAGCTCTATTGTAAAAATCTAAGTGAATTTTTGAGACGGCTTATTGCCAATGGATGAAACTTGGATACATCACTACACTCCAGAAAGTAAATCACAGTCAAAACAGTGGATTGCGCCAGGTGAACCAACTGCAAAAAAAGGCAAAGTAAATTTTGTCAGCTAATAAGGTTATGACGAGTTTTTTCTGGGATGCACAGGAAATTATTTTTATTGGTTACTTGGAAAAGGGTAAAAGTATCACTGGTGACTACTACGCAAGCTTACTGCAACGTTTGAGTGATAAGGTGAAAAGCAAACGACCTCATTTTGGGAGGGGGGAAAATCTTGATTTCATCACGACAATGCTCTGGCCCTTCGTTCAGTGGTTGCAATGGAGAAAAATGTGCGAATTAAAGTTGGAATTGCTTGAACATCCACCCTATTCGGCAGATCTACCACCCAGTGACTACCACCTGTTCCCAAACCTCAAACAATTTCTTGGAGGACGAAGATTTCACAGCAACAAGGAGGTCGTTGATGCGTAAACAGCTATTTTAAGGACTTTGATAAATCGCGCTACAGAGATGTAAATTAGAACACTATATGACAAATATATTCGCCTTTCTGGAAATTATGTTGAGAAATAAAGCAAAAAAAAAAAAAATTAAATGATGCTTTCATTGAAAGGCCCGGGACTTATTAGCCGATCTTCGTAGATAAAAAATTGAAAATGGAGTTTTTTTTTATGGACGCTCTCTAACTGTGGTGGTTCTCATTTTCCCATTTTATACTGACCGTGAAAGGCCGTTTAATTTTGCTCAGAGACATATTTTATCAGGCTTAGGTTCTTTTATGTGCCGTAAATCTACGACACGGGACCGACGGCTTTATTTCCCTTCGAAAGGAAGCCATCCGCCGGGTTTATGAAGTTAGCATGGTAACCATTACACTACGGAGGGCGAATAGAGTAGATAGAGGAATATGCTCTTGTAAGAATAGGTGAGAAAGTTATGTAAAGGTAACGCATCAGATTTTTGGAAAGGTTCCATCCTATTCCTCTAGTTTAATGGCACGAAAAGTCCAGGACGAGATACGCTGGTAATTGCTGCAATATTTGGGTGAAATAACGATTGTTTCTTGCAGAAGAGAGCGCGATCTCATTGCTAGAAATGCAAAATGCGAGGACGAGAAAAAGGAAATGGAGTTGTCTGAAAGGCGTCGCTTTTCTTCTCCGCTTGTCAAAGCGATTCTCTCTTTGTCGTGGATAAGCGGACAGTTAACACATGCGAGTGCTTCTCTTTTGTTTCTACTGCTAGAATACATTCATTGTTAGCCTGCCTAGGGAGGCCTTGGATTCGATTGTTTTTGTCTTGTACCCTACCACGAGTTTTTCTGACCTTATGTCCTCTTTTTTCATCTAGCAATGTTAGGCGCGGTGGACGGTGAAGTGCGAGTATGCGGTGCATTTGTTTTAATTAGAGAAGGGATTCTTCCCCGGGAATGTTCAATCTGGAAGCATTAGGTCGTACGCTGAGCTGTGCCTACCGCTAACAGAGATGGCCGCCGTTCATGCTCTCTCGACTCATCAATTCCCCCTGGAGCTTTACTAGGAATAGAATTAGGATTAGGCACGGACGGGGCCCCGAGCACACGGGGGCAGAGATGGAAATGGTGTTTTATTTATGGACGCTCTTTAATTGCTGTGGTCCTCAGAGCCCCATTTTATACTGGGCGGGAAAGACCGCTTAATTTTGCTCAGAGGCCTTTTTATCATGCTTGAGGTTCTTTTACATGCCGTAAATCTACGATACGGACCGACGGCTTTGCTTCCGTTACGAAGGAAGTCACGCTAAGGATTTTTACGTCCGAAAAAATCCATCGACCTCCGCCGGCTTTGAACCGGCGACCTTGGGTATATGAAGTTAGCATGGTAACCATTACACCACGAAGGGCGACACTTTGCCTCTTACCTGGCTTCGGAGAGGGAGGGATGACGGAAGAGATTCAAGGGGCGGCTGGATCCGGATGACGGATACAAGCAGGGACGGGGTCCCTAACGGTTCCAGGTGGAACGCTTTCAATTCCACCCTGTTCCAGGTCACAAGCCCCAAGCCTCCTGGGGTCTCCCAGAGGGAGATCAATGACCCGAATGAACCCACCCGGCATTTGACTGGCGACCCGGGGAAACTCCTGAAAAAAACATAGATCATGGTAAGCGAACCTGCGACCTCCCGAATGTGGACCACCGACGAAACAGCCATAGCAATCCCCTTCGGTGGAGGTTTGTAATTGGAGAAAAATGCCTTGAATCGACGTTCCTGCTGACACGTGACTGTCTCGGTACGCTGTTGCCATAGTTTGTTAATCTAGTTTATTCCCTTAGTTCCTTTTTGCTTATTATGAACTTAGTAATATTCAGCAAATGCATATGTCGATTAGTATGGACCAGAAAAGCGAAGAATCTTTTGTAAGATGATTGCAGAGCAAGTAGAGAAAGTCATGTGAATTGAACACAGAAGACCACGTGAATGGAGTTGTGCGTGTGTGTTGCTTGGCGAAGTGAAAAAAGTCAATGACTGAATTGCCTCTAAAGTCTACTTTATTCTGGGTACATTTTGTATACGTGGTATACCGTAAGGTACAGAAAAACCTACTACACAAAAAATTTAGATCCCCTTTAAGTTTAATTTTGCTCAGAGGCCTCTTTATCAGGCTTGAGACTCTTTTACGCGCCGTAAATCTACGACATAGGACCAACGGCTTTACTTCCCTTCCGAAGGAAGATGGAAATTAAATGCCAGTTCGCAATGGGCTTACCCTCCCCGTGTTTACAACTGACACTCACCTAGGACTTACAAGCGGATGTCTAGAGGTCAGAAACCTGTTGGGAGCCAACGGCACGAAACATCTGAATGGAGAACCTGGTCCGTAGCCAGACATGAGCGTGAGGAAGGTGATGATGGAGCAATTGGCGGAATGAGTTGCGGCGGAAACTAGAGAACCTGGACGCCGCTTCGTCCACCACAAATCCCACATGCAGGCGTTTGGGCCGCTTAAGTAGGAGGCGAGCAGTCTAGCCACTGAGCCACGGCGCCGCCTAAATTCCAGTTGAGAATATAAATTTAGCGTACCTATTTCTGACAAAGTCGCTAGATGACAGGATTAACACATTATTAGTCTCTATATTGAAGAGTGCAGTGCTGAGAAACATTAACATTGCTGCCCTCTAGCGGTGCTATTTATGCCAAATTGTACCGATAGAACGCGGGAAAAACGTTTTACGGCACTTAGGCCCAGAAGGCAATTTCGTCATACCAGTCGCGCATGCGCTAAATATACAACTGAAGATGTGCTACCGACGCTAATGCCAATTTTATCTAGTTGAGAGGAACAGCGTGATAGATATTTTAAATTACCTCATACGGTAAGGTGCGCCAAATAAGGCCATGGTAAGGCTGGACAATCTTTCTTGCTTTTTTATGCCAATACAAAGTTCAACATATCTGCCACATCTGCCATTTTGTCTCTGGCCTTTAACGTCTAATTGCTCTCTCTTGAATGTTTACCAATAAAAACCACAAATATGATACAACCATAAAACTGTTTATACAGTATGAAAGTGTACTCATTACTATATATATATATATATTACAACATATTTTAGTAAAGAATACATGGCGCCGTGAATGACAATATACGAAGGTCGGCTGATAAATCCCGGGCCTCACACAGATATTGTGCCTTTAGGCCAGTTAGACGGTAGCATCGTATAGTTTAGCTCTAGAGTAGCTTATATCCATAGTTACAGGTAAGTAGCTTGTGTAGTTTTCGAATGACAGCATTTTAAACAAGCCAACTTTAGAGTTTTCACGAAAATGGAGGATTTGGAAAAACGAGCAGTGATTAAATGCTTCCATTTGAAAGGCTTAACGCCTAAAGAAAATAAGCAGGAAATGGACAGTACATTGAAAGACTCTACCCTTTCATATTCAATGATTAAAATGTGGGTCGCTAAGTTTAAAATGGGACGTACGAGCACTAGTGATGAGCCTCGCTCTGGACGCCCTGTAGAAGTGACAACTCCAGAGATAATTGAAAAAATTCATCGTTTAGACTGGAAGACCGCAGATTAAAGTTGTTTGAGATAGCAGAGGCTGTAAATATATCAAAAGAACGTGCAGGTAATATTTTAAGTGATGTTTTGAGCTTTCACAAGGTCTGTGCAAGATGGGTGCCTCATTTGTTAATACCTGATCAAAAGTTGCAAAGAAAAATGTTTCTGCTAAGAATGTGCAGCTCTACCGCAAAAATCCCAGTAAATTTGTGAGACGGCTTATTGTCATGGATGAAACTTGGATACATCACTACACTCCGGAAAGTAAATCGCAGTCAAAACAGTGGATTGCGCCAAGTGAACCAACTCCAAAAAAGGCCAAGTCAATTTTGTCAGCTAACAAGGTTATGGCGAGTGTTTTCTGGCAATTATTTTTATTGGTTACTTGGAAAAGGGTAAAAATATCACTGGTGACTACTACGCAAGCTTACTGCAACGTTTGAGTGATGCGGTGAAAAGAAAAATATCTCATTTGGCAAAAAAAAAAAAAAAAAAAAAAAAAGAAATCATCTTGTTTCATCACGACAATACTTCGGCTCACCGTTCAGTCATTGCAATGGGGAAAATGTGCGAATTAAAATTGGAATTGCTTGAACATCCATCCATCCATCCTCTTCGCCAGATCTAGCACCATCTGTTCCCTAACGTCAAAAAATTTCACAGCAACGAGAAGGTCATTGATGCGGTAAACAGCTATTTTGAGGACCTTGATAAATCGCACTACATGCGATGGTTTAATTAAATTAGAACACTGATATAAGAATCTGGAGATTAAAGATTTTTAAATGCTGTTTTAACAGAGAGGCCCAGGACTTATTGGCCGACCCTCGTATATAGCAGCCGGCAAAGAGTTGTTACAAACCACAAGCTGCAGCTTCGGCACGTGAGTCAGGTCAATGATGACCTTCACCAGACACGGAAATTCCGATGATACTCCATGACTTGCATAAGGATGATGTCAGCAACGGAGTTGGTCGGTGTCTTAGCACGTGCGAGAAAACCAAATAAACACAACACTGGCGTGCAGTCAAGTCAGGAAAATTGAGAAGCGTTTACAAAACAGATTGCTCGCATGAGAAATAAAATGTACATAGTAGATAGAGAGGGAAGTATTTTCCACACAAGATTCAATACCGAGATTTTACCGGAAATGCATATTTTGAGCCCCCCTGAATCAAGGCCTTTTTACTTTCTCTACACGTACTATGTACATAGTCTATAGAGAAGGAATTGCATTGCACCCAAAAATTCAATACCGAGATTTAACCGCACGCGACTGTGGGCAGCGTATCTCAAAAACGAAAACACCGTTAAATACCAAACTTTGTATTTAAGTTTAGTATCTTCCAAGGAGGCGACACGAAGATTTTCAAGAAAATCGCCCCACTCCAAACTACCCTTTCCGTGCAACTTTTTTCGAAAATTTTGATTTGACTTAACAAAACATGTGGAGCTGATTAAAACACGATTTATGTAATTTGCATTTTTTTCGTGGAGTTGACTGTTTTTTTGGGATATTCCTTGTTATTGATTTCCGTTTAAAAATACTTATAGCTTTCTGATACGGGAACTTGTCAACTCATGACCACGCAAAGAAAGGGATTTCAACCCCATAGTAATCACATTTTAAAAGATGTGACTGTCGGTTTAGCCCTTGAACTTACAAGGAAGTTAGTAATAATACCGTTTCTGTTAATGTTTGTCTCGATTAGAAGAATAAGCGTATTAACAATATATATATAATTATTATATGGCACAACAGAAACAGTCCCCGAATGTCTGAAAATATGAGATACGGATTAGTGGTCATCCTAAACACATAACTTTAGTTTAAAGTGATAGTCAAAAACTGGTTGCTATGTGACTGAAGTTCCTTTGTTTGTATGGACACGAGTTGACAAATTCCTGTATGAGAAAAGTATAAGTTTTTTAAAGCTGAAACCAAAAACAAGGAATATCTCAAAAACGATCAACTCCAAGAAAAAATGTATATAAAATAAACTGTGTGTTCTAATGAGTTCCACATTTTCTTTCTGGTAAATTTTTGTCCATCTCTTACGGTTTAACAGTTATGCAAAATTCCGTAAAATTCATCCAGAATAAAGTGGTCTTCAGAGGCTATTCCCAGAACATTCCAGACATAGATTTTATTTATGAGGTAAATATCTTTAATATGCGATCTTTTAATCAAAATCGTTAGGTCCATTTTTGAGAAAATCAAAATGTTCGAAAAGGGTAGTTGGGGTGGAGGGATTTTCTTGAAAATCTTCGTGTCGCATCCTTGGACAAGCTTGGTATTCAAACGTCTTTTCATTTTTGAGCTATGCTGTCCACACACACACACACACACACACACACACACACACACACAGCTGCGCGTGCCCCTTTTTTCTGAAAATGCTTTTTTTGGATTCAGGAGGTCCTAAAGCATGTACTTCCGGTGATATCTCGGTATGGAATTTTCGGATGCATTACAATAGCTTCTCTATACACTATGTACAATTGGCGTGTAGAGAAAGTACTAAACTGCAAATATTAGTGCTTCACATCTCCTGCAAACGCTGAAACATTTATTGACCTCCATCCAGTATATATATATATATATATATATATATATATATATATATTTTCTTGTAATGCCTACAACGAAATGTGTAAATTACAAGAAGTGTAGAGATGGCGAAGTGACTAACGCACGAGACGATTTCCATACGCGCTAGAGGCCTGAATGTTGCCAGCTTGTTAGTCAGAGTAAGACTGAGGCAGGAAATCGATTTCCTATACGCGACGCTCGCTCGACAGCTGATAAACTCCCTTTGTTCTAATCGAGGTGCACAGGTGGCAAATTAACAAGCTAAGGCTCGTGTTTACTTTCTCTACATGTACTATAACGGTACATAATAGGGAAGGATAAAATTCGAGGTTTTGAGGTCCCTGACACTCGTATAGCTTTCTCCAAAACATGACCGCTTCCCCATAACACTGGGCAATAACCTTTAGCAAACAAAAGACAAGGAAAATCTGTTTCCTGGAGACACTGCTCGCAAGTCGAGTATCACGCCTCAGTTAAGGGACCAGTAAGTGGAAGACTTAGCAACAGCGAGGGTTGGTTCCCAACCGCACACTTTAAAGAGAAGTGCGGCAGGGCCATCTGTTTTGAAAAATACTATTTGTGTGGAGCGCATAACTCGAAAACGAAAAGCCGGTTTAATTACCAAGTAACCTCCAAGTATGTTACACGAAGATTCGTATTGAAACTCCTCCACCCCAAACTAACCTTTACATGGAAGGATTTTTAAAAGTTTCTATTTTTGTTTCGAATATTTACATAGCAAATAAAGAGTATATATTGAATTTTCTGGGTAATAACTTCTGAAGTCCGCTTCATTCTCGATGACTTTTCCGTAACTGAACTTTGATAGGGGAAGGAGAAAATATTACCCCAAAAATGTAAATATCGTCAAACTCACAAGTTATGACATATACACATTTCTTGTGCAGCTAACCGTTTCCGATATATTCCTTGCTACTTATACTTTTTACCTTTTACTCCTGGACGCGTAAACAGATTGGAATTTCAATGACAATCGCATAGCAACAGCGTTTAAAAGATTTGACTCGCTTTAGCGTAGTGTATTATTCCCTTCTACGTATAGGGAACTAATAAATACCATTGGGCTAATATTCATGTGGATTACCATGAATAGGTAGATGAATAATCATTTGTAAGAAGTTTGTTTGCAGAAGAGGTAGAGAAAGTCATGTGAATGAAACATCAGATTTTTACTTTCTCTACAAGTACCATGTAAATAGAGATGTATTGCACCCAAAGATTTGATACCGAAATTTAACCGGAAATACATTTTATGGGTCCCATTGAATCCAGAAAAAGATGCTTGCGCGCGCGCGTGTGTGTGGGCAGCATAGCCCAAAAACGAATGTTATGTAAAATTTAGAAAAATTCATCCAGAAAATTCATCTTCAGAGGCTATTTCTAGTAAAGTCAGGATATACATTTTATTTGTCATGTAAATATCTTAAATACAGAGTGGTCCAAAAAATGTATACACCGTTTAACAGTCTATAACTTGCAAACTAATGGGCGGAAACGTCTCATTTTTGGTAGTGTAGTAGTTTAAAGTTCCGGCAATTGCCACACAAGTGGTGTCTGATGACAGTCGCCAGATACGTAAACATTCTTTTGTTGTTAGTTACTTGAGTAAACATGACTGGCACAAGGCTTACATTCGATGAAAGGAAGTGGTGCGAAAACATTAGAGAAGTTCAACGCCAGTGGCGAAATGAGTATCAAACAGAGCCACCAACACGTTTAACAATTGCGCGCATTTGAGACGGCTGTGTACAGAAAAAACGATCCGGACGACTTGTAACAGCAAGTCCAGCGAACTCCCGACATGCGTTACAACAATTCACCACAGAAGTCTGTGAGACTGTGCGCCCGTGATACTAGGCTGTCGCTCAAATGTTCGGCGCATTTTGAAGACTGCAAAGTGGAAGTGCTACATCCCAAAATTGCCACACGCAATGAACGAGGACGACCCAAATCGTAGAATGCGAGTGGTTCATGGTGCGCAACGATGAAGTGTTTTCGGAGATGATTGTGTGGTTTGATGAGGCACAGTTCAAACTCAATGGTACAGTAAACCGCCACAATTGCGTCTACTTGGCCGCCGACAATCCGAACGTCAAAGCAGTGAATTTGCTGGGAGTGACCCTGTGGTCTTGCCGGGGTTTGATTGGGCCATCCTTCCTTGACGGCACAGTTGCCGGCGAGGTTTACCTTCAGAAGCTTGAGACATCCATTTTACCTGCCATCCGAGATTTATATGGGGACGAGCAAGATGGTGCACCAGCTCACTATCATAATCGTGTCAGGGAGTATTTCAACGAAAATCTACCTGCACGATGGATAGGCCGAAGAAGTGCTGTAGAGTATTCACTACGTTCCCCAGACTTAACGCCTCTGGATATTTACCTATGGGGAACACTAAAGGATGTCGTTTTTGGACAAAAGCCACGAACATTGGATAATCTACGAGAATGTATCGTACATTCGTGTGCTGGAACACGTTGCAGTTTTGGCGGCACCGCCTGTATGGATGTTAATGGTAACCATTTCGAACACCTATAGTGATATCTGTAAGTTGGACTTGAAGCTACACTTTCACAACATTGATACATTTCCACCAATTAGTTTTCAAGTTATGGATCGTTAAAGAGTGTATATATTTTTGGACCAATTTTAGTCAAAATCTTTACAGCCATTTTTGTGAAAATCAATCTTTGTAATTTTTTCCATGTAAAGGGTAGTTGGGAATGGGGGGGATTTTCTTGTCAATCTTCGTGTCGCATCCTTGGAAGATACTGAACTTTAATATCAAGTTTGGTATTTAATGGACTTTGCGTTTTCGAGCTAAGCTGGCCACAGACACACACGAACCTTTTTCTAAAAATGTTTTTTTGATTAAGGGGGTCCCAAAACATGTATTTCCGTTGAAATTTCGGCATCGAATTTTTGGGTGCAATACAATACCTTCTCTGTACACAATGTACACCGTACGTGTAGAGAAAGTAAAAATCGGGTGTATTTACTTTCACATGTTTCTCTGTATCTATTGTTATTGTGCCTAGTCGTACTCATGCAAACTATTTACACGAAATCTTTCTTATTACTTTCTCTACACGTACTATGTACATAGTGTATAGAGAAGGTATTGTAATGCACCCAAAAATTCGATACCGGGATTTCACCGGAAATACATGTTTTGGGTTCCCCTGAATCCAAAAGAAGCATTTTTAGAAACAGGTCCGCGCGCGTGTGTGTGTGTGTGTGTGTGTGTGTGTGGACAGCATAGCTCAAAAACGAAAAGACCGTTGAATACCAAACTTGGTATTTAAGTTTGGAATCTCTTAAGGATGCGCCACGAAGATTTTAAAGAAAATCCCCCCCCCCCCACTACGTAGCCTCTGAAGACTACTTTATTCTAGATGACTTTTGCACAACTGATAAACCGTAAGAGATAGACAAAAACTTACCAAACAAAAAATGTAAAGCACATTAAAACACACAATTTATGTTATATACATGTTTTTCGTGTAGTTGGTCGTTTTTGAGATATTCCTCTTTTTTGGTTTCAGCTTTGAAAAACTTATACTTTTCTCATACGGGAATTTGTGAACTCCTATCCATACAATCAAAGGAACTTCAGTCACATAGCAACCAGCTTTTGACTATTAGTTTAACCTATGCTACTCCCTTATTTCGTTTGTACTTAC
The DNA here is from genome assembly GCA_030762935.1 of Hymenopus coronatus. Classification (NCBI taxonomy): domain Eukaryota; kingdom Metazoa; phylum Arthropoda; class Insecta; order Mantodea; family Hymenopodidae; genus Hymenopus; species Hymenopus coronatus. Next base: position 8,477,877 of record CM060892.1, read on the forward strand.
AAGAAAGCAAGTAATAAGACTATTTCTGCTAATTTTTTCTCGATTGGATGAAGTAAATATTAGCATGAGCTTTTTAACAATAATTTGTTGCAGAGATGTAGAGAAAGTCATGTGAATGGCGTACATAAGATTTTTTACTTTTTAATCAAACTAAGCTGTTACAGAAATATCTACATTGCACACTTCATTAAAAATACAAAAGAAAATAGATACTCAAGTGTTTTCGGTTTAGTGATAGTTAAATGTATGTTCAACATATTCCTTTCTATGAGACGGTGTGCGTGGGGGGAAAAGTGTTGGGAGGGAAGCTGCGCTGGACCCCGACCCAGGTGCCGTTAAAAGCGTGGCCGCTTAATTTGATGATCCTGCAGTATTTCCGGTGAAATATCCGTATCAGATTTTCTTTTGGAATACAATACCTGCTCTACCTAATATGTACATTGTACATGGTAGAGAAAATGTGTAGAAAGTAAGGCAGATAGATGAGAATGGGGAACCACTGCAAAGCATTCCAAGGATTGAAGATTGAAGAAGAAAACTGGTATTGTGTAAATGAAAGATTGCCTTCAGCATACTAGGCCCATCCAGAAAGTAACGAACGATTTGAACATAACTAAATAATAACGAAAGTTATCAACACAAAACTTTATTTACAAAACTTTGTTCAACGTAATCATCATTGCTATCAAGGTATTTGTTGTCACGTGGTACAGATGTTATACTCTTCCACCGCTAAACATCTGAGCCAAGATGTCACTGTCACTTTGAGGTCTTCATGGATGGCAAATCTTTTCCATCCAAAAAGTCATGTACGATGTCCAAAGTGCAACACGTGTTTTTCTGAATTTTTTTATCAACATTTGCTTTCAACTGCTCCATAAAGATTGATGAACTTCCACTCCGGTCTTTATCGTACACACTGTTATGTTCTTCCTTGATTACTCGTAAATTATGTGACATTTCCTCTCTGAAGACTCGTTCATTGCATTGTCCCTATACACCTTCGTTATTTGTCTATAACGTTGGATTGGCGAATACTTTGTACATCCAAGAAAACAAATAAGTTCTTTGGCGATAGAAAAGTATAAAATCGGCATTGAAAATCTGGTTCCTCGGAACAATAAATATCTTGATAGAATGGAGATTACGTTTTATAAAATCTGATGTGTCCCATTCACATGGCTTTCTCTGCATCATTTGCAACAAGTTATCGTTAAAAAGCTTATGCTTCTATTTACTTTTGCTAATTGAGAAAAAATAACAAATAGTTTTATTACTTCTTTGTAAGTAGAAGCGAAATAAGGGAGTACCAAGGTTAGAATAATAGTAAAAAGTTGGTTGCAATGCCACTGAAGTTCCTTTCTTATAAGTTTTTTTTAAAGCTGAAACCAATATCAAGGAATATCTAAAAAAGATCAACTCCACGAAAAAAATGTATGACATAAACTGTGTGTTTTATCGTGATCTACATTTTTTGTGTTGTAAGTTTTTTTCTATCTCTTGCGGTTTACAAGTTTTACAAAATTCAATGAAAATCATCCAGAATAAAGAGGTCTTTAGGGGCTATTCCCAGAAAATTCAAGATATACATTTTGTTTGGCATGTAAATATCTTAAATATAAGAGATTTTAATCAAAATCGTTACAGCCATTTCTGAGAAAATAAAATGTTTTACTTTTTTTTCCATGTTAAAGGTATTTTGGGGTGGGGGGATTTTTTTTTTTTTTTTTTTTTTAAATCTTGGGTGTCGCATCCTTAGAAGATACCAAACTTAAATACCAAGTTTGGTATTTAACGGTCTTTTGGTTTTTGAGCTATGCTGTCCACACACACACACACACACACACACACACACACACACACACACAACTTTTTTTACAGAAACTGTTTTTTTTATTCAGTGTTATTATGTATTTTCGGTGAAATCTGGGTATTGATATTTTGGTTGGAATACAATACCTTCTCTATACACCATGTATATAGTAGGTGTAGAGAAAGTAATAGAGTAAGGTACTGCAAGTTTGTAAATTAGTTTTGTGTTGATATCTTTCATTATTGCTTAGTTATGCCAAATCGTTGGTTACTTTGTGGATGGCCCTCGTATGTATGCGTAGTGGTTTTGATAAACAGGTTAGTGAGAAGCATCTGGATCCTGGCGGGGATTGTGTTTGTCCTGCACACAGAGGAAATAAACGGACCTCCAACATAATGTGGCCCATTACAGTGTTTCAATAACTTGCGGCGCGACTCCATCGCACACGTGACTTTCTCTACATCTCTGTTAAAAAGCTTATGCTAATATTTACTTCATGCTAATCGAGAAAAATTAGCAGAAATAATCTTACTACTTGCTTCCTTGTAAGTAGAAGCAAAATAAGGGAGTACCATAGGTTAAAGTGATAGTCAAAAGGTTATATAACACAAATTGTTTGTTTTAATGTGCTCTACATTTTTTATGTTGTAAGTTTTTGTCTTACGATTTAGCAGTTATACAGAATTCCGTAAAATTTATCCAGAATAAAGTAGCCTTCAGCGGCTATTCCCAGAAAATTCAAGATATACATTCTATTTGGCAAGTAAATATCTTTAATATAGCAGAATTTAATCAAAATCGTTTAGCCATTTGAAAAAAAATTAAAATTTTCGAATTTTTTTCCATATAAAGGGTAGATTTTCTCGAAAATCTTTGTGTCGCATCCTTGGAAGATATCAAACTTAAATTCAAAGTTTGGTTTTTAACGTACTTTTCGTTTTGAGCTATGCTGCTCACACACACACACACACACACACACACACACACACACACACACACGCACACACAGACATTTTTCTAAAAATGTTTTTTTTTGGATTCAGGGGGTTTCAAAACATATTTCCGGTGAAATCGAATTTTTGGGTGCACTATATACATAGTAGGTATAGAGAAAGTAAAAAAAGAGATGCTGCCACCTAGCGTTATTAGGCAGATGCTTTTCAGAAACCATTAGTTGGCCTTGTTGGTGTACATGGCCTTATTTGGTTCATGTATCTACCTTTGAAGTGTATAGATTATACTGGGACTGTCAGATAATAATTTGCCCATCTTGACGTTACGAAAACCTCCACTGTAACTATTACGTTGTGATCGGCTAGCTCCTCTGTGCTCTAGGTTTACGTCAGAAGGGTTGAACAATGATAAGCAGACGGCGGTTACAACAGGAAAGAAAATACCAGATGCGGTTAATCTGAAGCAGTGTTGTCAACCAGCAGCTCAGTTGATCTATTAACGCCCCCCCCCTCGCTCCTTTAAAGAAAGGAAAACGGAAAAGGAGGAGCTTTAATTTTGACTATTTTATTTTTAAAAAATATATTTTCCTGCTTTTGGTTGTAGTTTGTGGGCAATTTTAATCGTCTAAATAGATGCAATCGCCATATGCACTTGCGAAAACTGAGGTGTATGATCCAAACCATACAAATAACCATTTTATCAATAAAGTATTTTGAAAAAGACTGCAAATACGAGGGGCAGCTGATAAGTCCCGGACTTGACTGAAAACATTACATTTTTTTTTTTTTTTTTTTTTTTTGCTTTATTTCTACAACATTTCTAATACTTTTGTCATATAGGTGTTCTAATTTAGTTAAACCATCTCTGTAGTGCGATTTATCAAGGTCCTCAAAATAGCTGTTTACTGCATCAATGGCCTCCTCGTTGCTGTAAAATCTTCGTCCTTGAGGTTTGGGAACAGGTGTACACTGGTTGCTAGGTCTGGATGTTCAAGCAATTCCAACACATTTTCCCCATTGCAATGACTGAACGATGGGCCGGAGCATTGTCGTGATGAAACAAGATTTCTTTTTCTTTTCACCTCATCACTCAAACGTTGCAGCAAGCTTGCGTAGTAGTCACCAGTGATGCTTTTACCCTTATCCAAGTAATCAATAAAAATAATTCCCTGTGCATCCCAGAAAACATTCGTCATAGCCTTGTTAGCTGACAAAATTGACTTTGCAATCCACTGTTTTGACTATGATTTACTTTCTGAAGAGTAGTGATGTATTCAAGGTTCATCCATGGTAATAAGCCGTCTCAAAAATTCACTGGAATTTTTACGGTAGAGCTCCACATTCTTAACAGAAACAGTTTTTCTTTGCAACTTTTGATCAGGTGTCAACAAATGCGGCATCCATTCTGCAGACTTTGGTAAGCCCAAAACATTACTTAAAATATTACCTGCACGTTCTTTTGATATGTTTACAGCCTCTGCTATCTCAAACAACTTTAATCTGCGGTCTTCCAGTACAAAACGATGAATTTTTTCAATGATCTCTGGAGTTGTCACTTTTACAGGGCGTCCAGAGCGAGGCTCATCACTAGTGCTCGTACGTCCCATTTTAAAATGTTCAACCCACCTTTTAATCATTGAATATGAAGGGGCAGAGTCTTTCAATGTACCTACCGTCCATTTCCTCCTTGATTTATTTAGGCGTTAAACCTTTCAAATTGAAGTATTTAATCACTGCTCGTTTTTCCAAATCACACATTTTCGTGAAAACTGTCAAGTTGTCTTGTTTAAAATGTTTTCATTGGAAAACTAAACAAGCTATTGGCTACAAGCTAGTCTACAGTTAAACTATATGATGCTACCGTATAACTGGCCTAGTGGCGTCATATTTGTGTGAGGCCCGGGACTTATCAGCGACCCTCGTAAATATGGAAATGCCCACTAATTCACGTTCCAAAATGTCGGTTAATTCCATTACATAGACGATACGCATTTTACTTTCCCTACACATAGTGTATAGAGAATGTGTTGCTCTCCACCCAAAATTGATACTGAGATTTCACTGGAAATACCCGCTTTAGGTTCCCCTGAAAAAAAAAAAGTCTTAGAAAAAGGTCCGCGCGCGTGCGTGAATTCCTCTTCATACTGTAACAAAAAATGTATCTCTCATTAAAGCACTTAATTTATACCATGTATAGTTTACTTTTTTTTTGTTTTGTTTAGATCTAACCATTTCCGAAATATTCCATGGTATTTAGTTTCAGTTTAAAATACTTATTTAAAACGAGAAGTCCTCATCCGTTTCATATCTCTTTTGTTTTACTTCTGACCATGGAAAAAGAAGGAATTTTAATGGAAATCGCATAGCTACAGCTTATAAAACATTCGATAATCGGTTTAGCCTAGTATATTCCCTTATTTTCTTTCTACTTTTTTGTGTTTTGTTTTGTTTTGTTTACTTGAACGGCCTTTCAACCTGGTCGGTCATATAAGGAACTAAGTAGTAAGACTAATGTTTGTCTCGGTTAGCTTGAAGTGGATATAACAATAATCTTTTTACTTTTTCTGCACATACATTGTATAAAGAAGGTATTGTATTCCATCCAAAATTTCGATACCGAGATTTTTTCACCGTAAGTGCAAGTTTTTGAGATCCTGTGAATCAAAAAAGTAGTTTCTAAAAAAGTGTCCGTGTGTGTCTGTGGGCAGCATAGCTCCATTAAATATCGAACTTGGTATTTCAATTCACTATCTTCCAAGGACGCGATACGTAAGGTTTTCAAGGAAAATTGTCTTACTGATAAATGGTTAAATTTGATTATTAAAATATTTACATGACAAAATGTATATGTTGAATGTTCTGGAAACAGACTCTCAAGACTTCTCGTTTCTCGTTTGTTTACTCCTGGTAAAGATAGAGTTTGGAATTTCAATTGTTCAGCATAGCGACCGGCTTTTAAAAGCCAAGACTATCGCTTTAGCTGTGCATTTTCTTATTTCTCTTCTATTTACAAGGAATTAGTAGTAAGACTAATCCTGCTTATGTTTATCTTGATTAGCATGAAGTTTAACGTTTTCAATCAAATGTTGGAAAGCATCAGATTTTTTCCCTTCTACCTACAATTGTTACAAAGATGTAGAACAAGTCATGTTTCATAAATAACTATTAGCAACGTGGAATAGATGAAAGTGAGAAAGCAGGCTATAAAGCAATCTGTGGCGGCTTGCAGTGTGTCAGAGGAACGTATTGATCTACACGGCGGCCGTCGGAGCGTGCGGTGCAAATGTAATTTTAGCAGCGGAAGTATAGGGCAGCTGAAAAAGGTGCCTGTTGACCTCGCCACGCGACGGCGATAATCCTTCATCTCAAGGTCGAGCAGGCTGTTGCAGAGTAACAACCAGAAGGTCGTGCTTGCTGTTGCTGTGTAACAACCACCCCGCACCAGTCTCCTCATCTCAAGGCCGTGCTTGCTGTTGCTGTGTAACAACCACCCCGCACCAGTCTCTTCATCTCAAGGCCGTGCTTGCTGTTGTTGTGTAACAACCACCCCGCACCAGTCTCCTCATCTCAAGGCCGTGCTTGCTGTTGCTGTGTAACAACCACCCCGCACTAGTCTCTTCATCTCAAGGCCGTGCTTGCTGTTGCTGTGTAACAACCACCCCGCACCAGTCTCATCATCTCAAGGCCGTGCTTGCTGTTGCTGTGTAACAATCACCCCGCACCAGTCTCTTCATCTCAAGGTCGTGCTTGCTGTTGCTGTGTAACAACCACCCCGCACCAGTCTCAGCATCTCAAGGTCGTGCTTGCTGTTGTTGTGTAACAACCACCCCGCACCAGTCTCCTCATCTCAAGGTCGTGCTAGCTGTTGCTGTGTAACAACCACCCCGCACCAGTCTCAGCATCTCAAGGTCGTGCTAGCTGTTGCTGTGTAACAACCACCCCGCACCAGTCTCAGCATCTCAAGGTCGTGCTTGCTGTTGTTGTGTAACAACCACCCCGCACCAGTCTCAGCATCTCAAGGTCGTGCTAGCTGTTGCTGTGTAACAACCACCCCGCACCAGTCTCAGCATCTCAAGGTCGTGCTAGCTGTTGCTGTGTAACAACCACCCCGCACCAGTCTCTTCATCTCAAGGTCGTGCTTGCTGTTGTTGTGTAACAATCACCCCGCACCAGTCTCAGCATCTCAAGGTCGTGCTTGCTGTTGCTGTGTAACAACCACCCCGCACCAGTCTCATCATCTCAAGGTCGTGCTTGCTGTTGCTGTGTAACAACCACCCCGCACCAGTCTCTTCTTCTCAAGGTCGTGCTTGCTGTTGTGTAACAACCACCCCGCACCAGTCTCTTCATCTCAAGGCCGTGCTTGCTGTTGTTGTGTAACAATCACCCCCCACCAGTCTCTTCATCTCAAGGTCGTGCTTGCTGTTACTGTGTAACAACCACCCCGCACCAGTCTCTTCATCTCAAGGTCGTGCTTGCTGTTGTTGTGTAACAATCACCCCCCACCAGTCTCTTCATCTCAAGGCCGTGCTTGCTGTTGCTGTGTAACAACCACCCCGCACCAGTCTCTTCATCTCAAGGTCGTGCTAGCTGTTGCTGTGTAACAACCACCCCGCACCAGTCTCTTCATCTCAAGGTCGTGCTTGCTGTTGCTGTGTAACAACCACCCCGCACCAGTCTCTTCATCTCAAGGTCGTGCTTGCTGTTGCTGTGTAACAACCACCCCGCACTAGTCTCTTCATCTCAAGGTCGTGCTAGCTGTTGCTGTGTAACAACCACCCCGCGCCATGACACTTTGCTCTAACTGCAAGCCTCATCAGCTCAATTCTGCATCTCAAGGTCGCGCTAGCTGTAGCAGTGTAACAACCACCCCGCGCCATGACACTTTGCTCTAACTGCAAACCTCATCAGCTCAATTCTGCATCTCAAGGTCGCGCTAGCTGTAGCAGTGTAACAACCACCCCGCGCCATGACACTTTGCTGTAACTGCAAGCTCATCAGCTCAATTCTGCATCTCAACGTCGTGCTAGCTGTTGCTGTGTAACAACCACCCCGCGTCAGGACACTTTGCTCTAACTGCAAGCCTCATCATCTCAAGGTCGCGCTAGCTGTAGCAGTGTAACAACCACCCCACACCAGGACACTTTGCTCTAACTGCAAGCCTCATCAGCTCAATTCTGCATCTCAAGGTCGCGCTAGCTGTAGCAGTGTAACAACCACCCCACATCAGGACACTTTGCTCTAACTGCAAGCCTCATCAGCTCAATTCTGCATCTCAAGGTCGCGCTAGCTGTAGCAGTGTAACAACCACCCCGCACCAGTCTCATCATCTCAAGGTCGCGCTAGCTGTAGCAGTGTAACAACCACCCCACACCAGGACACTTTGCTCTAACTGCAAGCCTCATCAGCTCAATTCTGCATCTCAAGGTCGCGCTAGCTGTAGCAGTGTAACAACCACCCCGCGCCAGTCTCCTCATCTCAAGGCCGTGCTTGCTGTTGCTGTGTAACAACCACCCCGCGCCAGGACACTTTGCTCTAACTGCAAGCCTCATCAGCTGAAGGTCGCGCTAGCTGTAGCAGTGTAACAACCACCCCGCGCCAGGACACTTTGCTCTAACTGCAAGCTCATCAGCTCAATTCTGCATCTCAAGGTCGCGCTAGCTGTTGCTGTGTAACAACCACCCCGCGCCATGACACTTTGCTCTAACTGCAAGCTCATCAGCTCAATTCTGCATCTCAAGGTCGCGCTAGCTGTTGCTGTGTAACAACCACCCCGCGACAGGACACTTTGCTCTAACTGCAAGCCTCATCAGCTGAAGGTCGCGCTGGCTGTAGCAGTGTAACAACCACCCCGCGCCATGACACTTTGCTCTAACTGCAAGCCTCATCAGCTGAAGGTCGCGCTGGCTGTAGCAGTGTAACAACCACCCCGCGCCATGACACTTTGCTCTAACTGCAAGCTCATGAGCTCAATTCTGCATCTCAAGGTCGCGCTAGCTGTAGCAGTGTAACAACCACCCCGCGCCAGTCTCCTCATCTCAAGGCCGTGCTTGCTGTTGCTGTGTAACAACCACCCCGCGCCAGGACACTTTGCTCTAACTGCAAGCTCATCATCTCAAGGTCGCGCTGGCTGTTGCAGTACTAATGTGTAACCATCAGCCTGTGTTTTGCTCTAACTGCGAGATCATATCGCGCTTCTTTGTTAATATTTTGCTATTGTAATGATTAACATGCGCTTTGGCTTTGATCATCAGAAGCCCCTCAGGTAACACACACCGCATGCTGGAAGTCGCTGATGTTCAACATTGCACGAATGAGCGTGCTATTACAGTGATGGTAAACTCCATTTGAAATATAGACAGCATAATAACATCTCTCCTGTTTTCCCTCTCATTTTTCTTCTATGAATAAATGTTTATGCGTTGATTGCGACCGCTTATTTGGAGAAAACGTGACAACGTTGCTTTTCGCGACACGCATTATCTTCATCTTCTAACCCAGCTTTGCTACGCCGCACGTTAATCATTAGCAAAGCACAATGCGAATAACTCAGGACACATATGACGAAGATTTTCAAGAAAGTCCCCTCTCCCCCAACTACCCTTTACATTGAACTTTTTTAGAACATTTTGATTTTCTGAGAAATGGCTCTAACGATTTTGATTAAAATATCGTATATTAAAGAAAATAAAATGTATATCTTGAATTTTCTGGAAATAGCCTCTGAAGACTATTTTATTCTGGATGAATTTTACGGAATTTTGTAGAACTGACAAACCGTAAGAGATAGAGAAAAACTTAACTGAAAATCTATAGCTCTTTAAAACACATGTCGCCCTCCGTGGTGTAATGGTTACCATGCTAACTTCATATACCCAAGGTCGCGGGTTCAAACCCGGCGGAGGACGATAGCTTTTTTCGGGTGTAAAAATCCTTAGCATGGCTTCCTTCGGAAGGGAAGTAAAGCAAAGCCGTTGGTCCCGTGTCGTAGATTTACGGCACGTAAAAGAACCTCAAGCCTGATTGAGAGGCCTCTGAGAAAAATTAAGCAGTCTTTCACGCCCAATTTAGAATGGGATGCTCAGAACCACAGCAGTTAAAGAGCGTCCATAAATAACACGCCATTTATTTTTTTTTCTTTAAAATACACACTCTATGTAATATACATTTTTTTCGTGGAGTGAATCGGTTTGGAGATATTCTTTGTTATTGTTTCGGCTTCAAAATAATCATACTTTTCTCATATGGGAATTCGTCAACTCCTGTCCATGCAAACAAAGGAAATTCAGTCACATAGCAACCAGCTTTTGACTATCACTTTAACCTGTGGTACTCCCTTATTTCGCTTCTACTTACAAGGAAGCAAGTAATAAGACTATTTCTGCTATTTTTTTTTCCTTTCTGGATTATCATGAAGTAAAAAGAACCATAAGCTTTTTAACAATAATTTGTTGCTGTGTAGAGAAAGTCATGTGAATGTAACAGATTTTTTTTTCCCGTAATAAAGTAAATGTAATTTTAATGTTGTGGAGATGTTCCGGAAAGCTTATAAGTTATCATGAGGGCACTGTTGAACCGTTGTAATGATATTACAGAATATGAGCAGAATGTTTTGTGCCTGGAGCTACCGACCGACAGATTAATTAATGAAGACAAATAATTGAGGTCATGTGGAGGGTTGAGTCCTGACTGCATCATAACCTGCAGCTAGAATTAAAATTATATCCAATTACAAGTGCGTTCCGGCTCACATGTGACAGTTCAGCTAATCCTTTCCGTTTGTCTGTCTGTCTGGCATGACTTACCGTGCTACTTTCTCTACATAGTGCATAGAGAAGGTATTGTAATGCACCCTAAAATTCGATACCGAGATTTCACCGGAAATACATGTTTTGGGTCCCCCTGAATCCAAATAGCATTTTTGGAAAAAGGTCCGTGTGTGTGTGTGTGGGGGGGGGGGGACAGCATAGCTTAAAAACGAAAAGACCGTTAAATACCAAACTTGGTATTTAAGTTTGGTGTCTTCCAAGGATGCGACATGAAGATTTTCAAGAAAATCCCCCCACCCCAACTACCCTTTATATGGAAATTTTTTCGAAAATTTTGATTTTCTCAAAAATGGCTCCTACGATTTTGATTAAAATATCGTATATTAAAGATATTTACCTGACAAATAATATGTAGGTATATCTTGAATTTTCTGCGAATAGCCTCTGAAGACTACTTTATTCTGGATGGATTTTACGAAATTTTGCATAATTGCTAAACCGTAAGAAATGGACCAAAACTTTCCACACAAAAAATGTAGAGCAAGTTTATGTTATATACATTTTTTCCGCGGAGTTGATCGTTTTTGAGATATTCCTTGTTCTTGGTTTCAGCTTTGAAAAACTTGTACTTTTCTCATACAGAAATGTGTCAACTCGTGTCCATACAAACAGAGGAACTTGTCACATAGTAACCAGCTTTTGACTTCACTTTAACCTATGATACTCCTATATTTCGCTTCTACTTACAAGGAAGCAAGTAAAATGACTATATCTAATTTTTTTCTCGATTAGCATGAAGTAAATAGAAGAATAAGCTTATTAACAATTATTTGTTACACAGAAGTAGAGAAAGTCATGTGAATGGAACACATCAGATCTTTTTTCGTGGAGTTGATGGTTTTTGAGGTATTCCTTGATTGTTGTTTCAGCTTTGAAAAACTTTTGTGAGCTCCTGTCCATACAAACAAAGGAACTTCAAAGGAACTATTTCTGCTAATTTTTCACAATTCGCATGAAGTAAATAGAAGCATAAGCTTTTTAACAATAATCGGATGTGGAGAAAGTCATATGGTACATATAGCAGGTTTTTAGACCAACCCCAGGATAAATGCTTGTTTTATTTATTCCAAGCCCAGGCCATTTACTGCAGGATGTTAGTTTTCCACTGGTTACTATTTGTTTGTCTTTTCCAGAAATTATTTTAAGACTCTTCTAAGCATTTTAGACAGGCTTATAATAGTTATTTATTATACATGTGGATAAAGAGAGCGTTTATCCATTAGTAGAACAATTTAAAACGCAACCCGAAGGGGAGTGGATAATAGAGGTTTGTCCATTTGTATAATACATTATTTTATTCTACAGATACCATAAATTAATATATGATAAATATTCAGTTAATGGTTTTACAACATGGTAATAAATTAAATAAGGAATAAGACATTGCATTGCGGCGTTCTTATAGTTATAAAATATGGTAGGCTATGTATGAATACTAATTTTGTTTTTATTCCTCCTAGTTTCAAATTGATCAACTTTACGATGAGAACGTTAATATATCGGTTCCAAATGATATATTAAATGAAACAAAAGAAGTAGTTGAGGCTTTATTACCATCGACTTCACGGAAATTGTACAAAAAATATTATGTGTTCCATTCACATGACTTTCTCCACATCTTTGCAACAAATTATTGATAAAAAGCTTATGCTTCTACTTATTTAACGCTAATCGAGTAAAAATTAGCAGAAATATTAATTGCTTCGTTGTAAGTAGAAGCGAAATAAGGGAGTACCTATAGGTTAAAGTGATAGTCAAAAGCTGGTTGCTATGTGACTGAAGTTCCTTTGTTTGTATGGACAGGAGTGTATGAGAAAAGTATAAGTTTTTAAAGCTGAAACCAAAAACAAGGAATATCTAAAAAACAATCAACTCCACAAAAAAATTGTTTTAACGTGCTCTACATTTTTTGTGTAATAAGTTTTTATCTATATTTCATTGTTTAGCAGCTCTGGAAAGTTCCGTAAATTTCATCCAGAATAAAGTAAGCTTCAGAGGTTATTCACAGAAAATTGAAGATATACATTTTATTTGTCAAATAAATATCTTTACTATACGATATTTTAATTAAAATCGTTAAAGCCGTTTTTGCGAAAATCAAAATTTTGGAAAAAAGTTCCATGTAAAGAGTAGTTTGGGATTGAGGGATTTTCATGAAAATCTTCCGTTAAATACCAAGTTTGGTATTTGACAGTGTTTTCGTTTTTGAGCTATGCTGTCCACAGATACACACACGGATCCTTTTCCGAAAATGCTTTTCTTTTGGATTCAGGGGGACCTAAAACATGTATTTCAGGTGAAATCGCGGTATCGAATTTTTGTGTGGAATGCAATAACTTTCTGTATACACTATGTACATAGTGGTAGAGTTAAAAGGTTACAGAATATTTTTAGTTATGAGCCATTTATTTATTTGCTTTATTCCACCCTTTGCGCTAATAGTTATCATTTTGATGTTGCAAGTTTTGTTATGTGGTTTGTGCATAGCAACGGTGTCTATTACAAGCATCTGTAGGATAAGTAATGTTGATGTGGTTTGCCATTAAAGCTTTGAAGGTAGGGAAGGGCTACAGGTGTCATGGCCTGCTATTGTTGTTATGTTGCCCTCGCCGCGTATTGATCAATCCCGAGACCCGGTCCAATCAGCTGATCTGGCGCAAACTCTGCTTTTCCTGCTTTCCACTTCTCGTTAATCTTGCTTAGGGTGATGCATCATGAAATTTAACTAAAAATTGCCAATAATTGTAAAAAGTGTTTGCAACAAAGTATTAGGAATTGAAAATATATCGTTTTCTTTATTTGGTGCACCTGAAGCTATAAAGTGTCTTGCCCGAGAATTTATAAACATAAAATCCTCCCACCCCTAACTATCCTTTATACGGAACATTTTTCAACAATTTTCATTTTCTCAAAAATGACTAACGATTTAGATGAAACTATTGTATATTAAAGATAGTTACATGATAAATAAAATAGATATTTTGAATTTTCTCGCAATAGTCTCTGAAGAGTACTTTATTTTGGATAAATTTTCCGTAAACCGTAAGAGATAGACAAAAATTTACTGAATAGAATATGTAGATCTCATTAAAACACATTATTCATGTTATATACATTTTTTCTTAGAGTTGATCATTTTTTTAGATATTCCTTGTTATTGGTTTCAATTTTAAAATTCTTATACTTTTCTCATACGGGAATTTGTCAACTCCTGTTCATACAAAGAAACTTCAGTCACATAGCAACCAGCTTTTAACTATCACTTCAGCCTATGGAACTCCCTTATTTCGCTTCTACTTACAAGGAAGCAAGTAATAAGTCCATTTCTACTATTTTTCTCGATTAGCATGAAGTAAATAGAAGAATAAGCTTTGTAACAGATGCAGACAAAGTCATGTGAATAGAACACATCAGGTTTTTAACTCTTTATTTTATCTGTTTACCATTTATTATGAAAACAATACCTTTCAATAGGTTTCTCAATATGATTAAGTTTTACACTTTTGGATAAATTATAACATATCTTGCATACTGTGGATTTTCCAAATTTCACAGATTCACTATCTTAAATTTCATTTTTGTGGAAATCAAAATTTTCGAAAATTTTTCCATGTAAAGGGTAGTTGTGGGGATTTCCACACACTCACACGGACCTTTTTCCAAAAATGTTTTTTTTTATTCAGGGCGATCTAAAACATGTATTTCCGGTGAAATCTCAATATAACATTTTTGGGTGCAATACAATACCTTCTCTATACACTACTACATATTACGTGTAGAGAAAGTACAAATCGTACCTTTCCTTCTAATCAACAGAAGTATTCTATTTCTCATCAATTGACAGCAAAGGTAATGCTGAATATACCTTGAAAATGTTCTCCTCTTTAGTTGCTGGGATAATGGGTGAAACTTAAACATTGCCAAATTGGGCATTTCGACTCCCCCTAAAAGAATATGTACTGAAAATGGAAGATGAAGAAAAAAGTTGATTATATTGTGCTTTAAACAGTAGTAGACTCGTGCTGGTTTTCACTAAGAAAGCAAACATGCTTTGCTTTGTTTGCCATGGCAACCAGTTGCACGGTGCTGCTGTCTGTAGTTACGGGCCTCTTCAGCGTAAGCTTTACCCCATCATCGAATATTATTTATTTGCTGGTAACCTCTTTAGATGCATTATGATAAATTATCGATAGAAAGGTTTACATGAATACAGGCGGTTATATCACAAGTTGAAAATGTTTATCTTTCTCTACACGTAATGAAATGTCCTTTTATTTATGGACGCTGTTTAACTGCTGTGGTTCTCAGCGTGTCATTCTGTACTGGGCGTGAAAGACCGTTTACTTTTGCTCAGCGACTTCTCTATCAGGCTTGAGGTTCTTTTACGTGCCGTAAATCTACGATACGGGACCAACAGTTTTCCTTCCCTTCCCTTTACACCCAAAAAAAAAAAAAAAAAATCCATCGTCGTCAGCCGGGTTTGAACCTGCGACCTTGGGTATATGAAGTTGCCATGGTAACGGAGGGCACTTTACTATACACATACTATGTACATAGTGTATAGAGAAGGTGTTGTATTGCACCCAAAAATCTTATACCGAGATTTCACCGGAAATATATGTTTTAGGTCCTCTGTATCCAAAAGAGTATTTTTAGGAAAAGGTCCGCGTGTGTATGCGTGTCGGTGTATCTGTGAACACGATAAGTCAAAAACGAAAAGTCTAAAGTACCGAACTTGGTATATAAATTTAGTTTCTTCTAAGGATACGACAGGAATATTTTGAAGAAAACGCCTCCACCTCCAACTACCCTGTACATGGAAACATTTTCGAAAAATCATTTTCTCAAAAATGGCCCTTAACGATTTTGATTAAAATCTCCTATATTTAAGACATCTTAATGACAAATAAAATGTATAACTTGAATTTTCTGGGAATGGCCTCTAAAGCTCTCTCTCTCTGTCTCTTTCTAATTCTGCATAACTAATAAACCGAAAGAGATAGACAAACATTTACTGTATAAAAATGTAGATCTCGTTAAAATACACAAAATATATACGTTTTTGTTGCAGAGTTGTCCGTTTTCGAGATATTCCTTGTATTGGTTTCAGTTTTAAAACGCGTTTCTCAAACGGGGTCACCTTTCGTTTCATCTCTCTTTTGTTTTTCTGGAAATGCAAAGCGAACCGAACTTCTATTGCTCACATATAGATCGGCTTTTAAAAGATTTGAGTATCGCTTTAACCTGATATATTTCCCTTCTCTATTATTTGCTTTCCAGTCATCTGATGGTTTTTATTCTTTGGATAAATTTAATGAAGTCGTTGACAGTAGTAGATTCAATTGCAATAGATATAAATCTGTGGTTGGCACCACAAATTTCTGAACATTGTCCATAAAGTACCCCAGGACAATTAAATAATAGGTTGATTGAACTGCTTATAAAGAACTAGGCAATAAGACCAATTTGCCTTAAAGTCTACTTTGTTTAGCATTATATATATATATATATAAGAATAATCTTTTGTAAGAATAGTTTGTTTGCTGACCAGGAAAAGAAAGTCATGTGAATGGAACACATCAGACTTTTATAAAAAGTGTCTACGTGTGCGCGTATCTCGCTGCATGCGGCTGAGAGCAACATAACTCAAAGAGAAAACGAAAGTTTGGTGTCTTCCAAGGTTGCAACACGAAGATTTTCAAGAAAATCCCCCATGCCTAGCTACCCTTGCATGGAAGATTTTTTGAAAAATAATTATTTTTACTTTCTTTACACGTACTATATACATAGTGTAAGGGAAGGTATTGCATTCCACCCAAAAATTCGATACCGAGATTTCACCGGAAATACGTGTTTTGGCTCCTCCTGAATCCAAAACAAAAAACATTTTTAGAAAAAGTTCCTTGTGTATGTGTGTGTCTGTGGACAGCATAGCTCAAAAACGAAAAGACCGTTGTATACCAAACTTGGTATTTAAATTTGATATATCTTCCAAGGATGCGACACGAATATTTTCAAGAAAAGACCCCCCCACCCCCAACTACCCTTTACATGGAACTTTTTTCGAAAGTTTTAATTTTCTGAATAATGGCCCCTAACGATTTTGATTAAAATATTGTATATTAAAGATTTTTACTTGACAAATAAAATGTATGTCTTGAATTTTCTGGGAATAGCCTGTGAAGACTACTTTATTCTGGATGAATTTTACGGAATTTTTCATAATTGCTAAACCGTAAGAGAGGACAAAAACCTACCACATAAAAAAATTGATCACGTTGAAAGACACAATTTATGTTAAATACATTTTTTTCGTGGAGTTGATCGTTTTCGAGATATTCCTTGTTATTGGGTTCAGCTTTAAAAAACATACGTTTCTCATACAGGAATTTGTCACCATAAAAATAAAGGGACTTCAGTCACATAGCAACCTGCTTTTGACTATCACATTAACCTATAATACTGCCTTATTTCGCTTCTACTTACAAGGAAGCAAGTAATAAGACTGTTTCTGCTAATTTTTTCTCGATTGGCATGAAGTAAATAGAAGCATAAGCTTTTTAACAATAATTTGTTGAAGTGCTGTAGAGAAAGTCATGTGAATGGAACACATAAGATTTTCTCAATAATGCCAGTTTTGTTATGAATGTTTTTGAACTGTTTGAAAGCTTCTGCCTGACATTTGCAGCATAGACAGACCCGCTATACTGAGCAGGCGGAGTAGTTGCCGAGCTGTGTCCATGCAGGCGAACCTTCAGAGATACAAATATCCATACAGGCGAGATTTCTACATTACACTGTGCAAACATCGTGGTTAATATAAACACTGTGCTAATACGCTTTCAAAATATTTCAGAACCTTTCCCGTCTCTACCACTAGCAGGTAGCACAGTTTCGTTCGAAATCCACACTGGAGTGGAAATAAGCTTTAACATATCTGGATTTTTACTTTCTCTAGTCCGTATGCGCTGTGTACTAGTGGTTAGAGAACATGTTGTATTCCACCCAAAAGTTTGATGTCGAGATTTCATCGGAAATATATATTTTGAGGTCCCCTGAGCTCTAAAAAGACATTTTTAGAAAAAGGTCGGTGTTTGTGCGTATCTGGACAGCATAGCTCAAAAATGAAAAGACCCTTAAAAATCAAACTTGGTGTTTAAGTTTAATATGTTCCAAACATGCGACATGCGATTTTCAACAAAATCCCCACCCCCAACCACCCTTTACATGAAACAGTTTTTGAAAAGTTTGTTTTTCTCAAAAATAGTTCTAGCGATTTTGATTGAAATAACATTTGTTAGAGATATTTACATCAGAAATAAAGTGTATAATTTTAATTTTCTCGGAATAGTCTCTGCAAACCTCTTTATTCTGGATGTGTTTAGCATAACTGATAAATAGTAAGATATAGACAAAAATTGTAGACTTCGTTAAAACACTTCATATTTGTCATATACGTTTTTTATGTAGAGCTGACCGTTTCTCAGACATTCCTTGTTATTGGTTTCAATTTTAAACTACTTAAACTTTTCTCAAAGGGGAAGAGATGTTTCTTTTCATCTCTCTTGTTTTACTGCAGGTCATGCAAAGTTAGCTGAGCTTCAGTTGTTTCACATAGGGCCAGCTTTTAAAAAATTTGACTGCTCTAGTCTATACCTGTATGTCCCTTCTACTTACAAAGAAATCAAGCAACAAGACAATTTCTGCGAATGTTTACCTTGTTTAGCATGTAGTAGATAAACGAATAATCTGTTGTAACGAGATTTGTATGTGTAACAACTAGAGAAAGTTATGTACTGGACTTGGTATTAAGTTATGCGTCTTCCAATTTTGCGACACAAAATATATGTTCAAGAACATTTTTTACACCAAACTATCTTTTACATGTACGATTTCTTAAAAATGATATTTTACCAAAAGAGTTTAAATGCGAAGTATATAATTAAAATTATATCTTAATATATAAAAGTCAATGTATACTTTCTCTGCACGTACTCTGCACATATGTGAAGGGAATGTATTGTATTGTACCAAAAAATTCGATCCCGAAATTTCTTCGGAAATACATGTTTTGATACCCCTTAATAAACAATTTTTATAAAAAGGCCCGTGTGTGTCTATGGGCAGCATAGCTCTAACACAAAAAGTCCGTTAAATTGCAAACTTGGTATTTAGGTATAGCGTATATCAATAGTGCGACACGAAGATTTTGAAGAAAATCCCCCACCACCAACTACCCTTTACAAGGAGCATATTTCCAGAAGTTTTATTTTCTCAGAAAAATGACTTAACAATTTTGATTAAGTACCACATGTTTAAGATATTTTTATGACAAGCGAAATGTATGCCTTTAATTTTCCGGGAATAGTCTCTTAAGACTTTTGCATTCTGGATGACTTTTGTATAACGACAAACCGTAAGAGATATACAAAAACTTATTAAAAAAAAATGTGATCTCTTTAAATCACAAATTAATGTTATAAACTTTTTTTTTTTTGTAGAGTAAATCGTTTTCGAGGTATTTTGGATTAGTGGTTCGAATTTTAAGCCACAAGTTTCCTCAAACGTTAAGACACCTTTCTTTTCATTTCTCTATTATTTTTTTTCCTGGCAAGTAGAGAGAAAGGCATGTCAGTTGTTTTACATTGCGACCGGCTTTTAAAGGACGAGACTACCCATTTATCGTAGTGTATTCCCATCTGCTTACAAAGGCAGCAAGTAATAGAACAATTTCTGCTAATGTTTATCTCGATTAGTATGATGCAGATAAATATTTTGTTTGTGGAACCAAATTTCTATTCGTATAATCCTATATTTCTCATCGATTATTCTTTGAATATTTTATATATATATATATATATATATATATATGTGTGTGTGTGTGTGTGTGTGTGTATTTTAGGTCCCCCTGAATCCAAAAAGAGCATTTCTGCAACAATGTCCGTGTGTGTGTCTGTGTTTGTGGACAGCGTAGCTAAAAAAGTCCGTTAAATACAAAACTTCGTATTTAAGTTCAGCATCTTCCAACGATGTGACACGAAGATTTTCAAGAAAATACCCCCACCCCAAACTGGCCTTTACATGGAACATTTTTCGAAATCTTTGATTTTCTCCAAAATGGCTCTAACGATTTTGATTAAAATATGCTATATTAAAAAATCTGATGTGTTTCATTCACATGACTTTCTCTATATCTCTGCAATAAATTATTTTTAAAAAGCTTATGCTTCTATTTACTTGCTGCTAATCGAGAAAAAATTAGCAGAAATAGTCTTATTTCTTGCTGCCTTGTAAGTAGAAGAGAAATAAGGGAGTACCATAGGTTAAAGTGATAGTCAAAAGCTGGTTGCTATGTGAGTGAAGTTCCTTTGTTTGTATGAACACGAGCTCACAAAGTCCTGTATGAGAAAAGTATGTGCTTTATAGCTGAAAGCAAAAATAAGAAATATCTCAAAAACAATCAACTCCACGAAAAATATGTATATAACATAAATTGTGTATTTTAAAGTGCTCTACATTTGTTGTATGGTAAGTTTTTGTCCATCTCTTACGGTTTAGCAGTTATGCAAAATTCCGTAAAATTGACCCAGAATAAAGTAGTTTTTAGAGGCTATTCCCAGAAAATTCAAAATATACATTTTATTTCTCAGGTAAATATATTTAATATATGCTATTTTAATAAAAATCGTTAGAGCCATTTTTTAGAAAATCAAAGTTTTCGAAAAAAGTTCCATGTAAAGGGTAGTTTGGGGTGTGTGGATTTTTCTCAAAACCTTCGTGTCGCATCCCTGGAATATACTAAACTTAAATACCAAGTTTGGTACTTTAGCGACTTTTCGTTTTTGAGTTATCGTGTTCACAGACACACGGACACACACACAGACACACGGACCTTTTTCTGAAAATACTTTTTTTTGGATACAGGGGACCCTAAAACATATATTTCCGGTGAAAACTTTGGTATCGAATTTTGTGGTGGAGTGCAATACCTTTTCTATACACTATGTACATAGTCCGTATAGAGAAAGTAAAGATAGTATATTTTTTTTCTCGATTAGCATGAAGTAAGTAGAAGCATTAGCTTTTTAACAATAATTTGTTGCAGCGATTTAGAGAAAGTCATATGAGTGGAACATATCAGTTTGTTTTATTTGGGTTTAAAATCTTCTTTTAAAGATTTAGTTACGTAATTAAGAAAGTGATGTGAATGAAACTCGTCAGAATTTCTTTTATTAGAAATCATAATAAACACTTCTTCATGTTTATCGACCTTTTTTTATTTGTCTGACAATGGAAGTCTAATCACTTTTACAGTCTATTGTAGCAGGGACAACTTTTCCCCTCCATTGTGCTCCATGTAACCTAAAATAAGTTGGTACTCTTGGGATTAAATGTGGAAGACAAGAGCTGAAGCTACCCACTTTTTGAACATTGTCAAACACGTAAGGCCCTCTTTCATTTGAACCGCGTTCTTAAACATTTATGTCGATTAAGATGAAATATATTAAAACAAATAATGATGTGTTCCTTTCACTTGACTTTCTCTACGTCTATGGAACAAATTATTGTTGAAAAACTTATTCTTCCATCTACTTTATGCTAATCGAGATAAACATCAGCAGAAATTGTCTTATTACTTGCTACCTTGTAAGTAGAAGGGAAATAAGGGAATATACTAGGGTAAAGTGGTAGTCAAGTATTTTAAAAGCTGGTTCCTTTGCAATTAACAAATTCCGGTATAAGAGAAGTTTAAGTAGGTATTTTAAAACTGAAAACAACAAGAAATATCTCCGAAATGGTCAACCCCAGGAAAAAACATTGCATACGATATAAATTGTGTGTTTCCACGAGATCTACATTTTTGAGTAGTAAGGTTTTGTCTATGCCTTACGGTTTAGCAGATATGCAAAAGTCATCCAGAATGCAAAGCTCTTCAGAAGCTATTCCCGGAAAATTCAAGATTTACATTTCGTTGTCATAAAATATCGTGCATAAAATAATTTAATCCAAGTCGTTAGAGCCATTTTTGAAAAAGTCTAAACATTTCGAAAAAAATGGTCCATGTAAAGCGTAGTTGGTAGTTATGCAAAAAGTCATCCAGCAAAAATCGGTCTTCAGAGGCTATTTCCAGAAAACTCAAAATGTTCATTTCCCATGTAAATATCTTTAATATACGGTATTTTAATCAAAATCGTTAAAGCTACTTGTGATAAAAGTAAGATTTTCGAATTTTTTCCCATGTAAAGGATAGTTTGGGGTGGGGGATTTTCCTCAAAATCTTCGTATCGCATCCTTGGGCAGTACTAAACTTTATAAAGTTTGGTGTTTTACAGACTTTTCATTTTTGAGTTATCGTGTTCACAGACACACGGATACACACACGGAATGTTTTTTTCTAAAATTGTTTTTCTTTTATACAGAGATCTTTAAAACGTGCAGTTTCTTTGAAATCTCGGCATCAGTTTTTGGATGGAGTGCAATACCTTCTCTACCTTTGTACCATGTACTGTGTCGGGAAAGTAATAAACTTCATAGAAAAATAGTAGAGAAAGTTTTATGAATAGTACCAAATGTGTGTGGGTATGTTTATCTTTTCTTTTTAAATCAAAATACTGTTCCGAAGTTTTGTGAATGGCGCTGTATTCCTTTTTCTTTTCTGGCGACGTTTTTTACTTCTAATCCACCCACACAAACCTATGCCCAAGATGGGACTCGGTTTCACGATCCCCTGCGCCACGAAGCACGGCCATGGGGACGGGCATTTTTAAAAACCTTATCCGGCGAACTCGCGACCGGTTGAATGTGAGGTAGACATTACTGAGGCGGGCGAATGTGTTGTTTTTTTTTTATAAACAGTAACTGAGTCTGATCAGGACTCCGGTACTGTATCCCTATTTACATTTCCCCCCGTAGGTTTTACTGATTACTGGTTTTACTGTTTCTTTTACAAACATACACATTGCACAAACATATAACACCCATGCCCAAGACGGGACTCGAACCCACGATCCCCTGCCCACGTTGGGGCTGCTATTGCTGAACTGGCATGCTGCTAATATCCTAGTGGCACGCAACGCCTGTAACAGCGGATACTGTCCCGCTAAACAACCGTGTCGGAGAAGTTGCCGCTATGCATGCTACCAAGGCGAAGCTATAAGTGCTCTGGTTTTCTTAGAGAATGCTGCATTTGTCAGGCAATCCCCTCGACTTTTAAACATTTAGCGTTGAAAATTTAAACTCTGAGGTAGAAAGAAATTGAAGAAACATGTCCTTTAGGACAAAAATAAATAAAACTATAATCTTTATGTTCTCTACCTGGTGCTTATATAGGTAGAGAACTTATTACATTACACCCAAAAATTCGATACCGAAATTTAACCGGAAATGTTTTAGGATTCCCTGTATCCAAAAGAAATCATTAGAAACAAATCTAATGTGCTCATTTCACAAGATTTTCTCTACTTCTCTGTAACAAATTATTATTAAGCTAATTCTTCTATTTCATGCAAAACATTAGCAGAAACGGTCTTCTTACTTAGTTTCGTTATAAGTAGAAGGGAAATAAAGGAATACACTAGGCTAAAACGATAGTCAAATGTTTTAAAATCTGGTTGCTATGTGATTGAAATCCGTTTCTTTGCGTGACCACGAGAAGAGTTTTTTTTTAGGTAAAGCTGAAGTCAATAACAAGGAATATCTCGAAAACGGCCAATTCCACGAAAAATATGTATATGACATAAACTGTGTGTTTTATCGTGATCTACACTTTTTGTCTATCTTACGGCTTACCAGTTATGAAGGGTTCAATAAAGAGGTCTTCAGAGGCTATTCCCAGAAAATTCAAGATATACATTTTATTTGACATATAAATAGCTTAAATGTAAGAGATTTTAATCAAAATCATTACAGCCATTTTTGAGAAAATCAAACTTTTCAAAAACTTTTCAATGTAAAGAGTAGTTGAGGATGTGGGGATTTTCTTGAAAATCTTCGTGTCGCATCCGTGGAAAATACCAAATTTAAATACCAAGTTTGGTAATTAACGATCTATTCGTTTTTGAGCTATGCTGACCACACAGACAGATACACACACGCACACACGCACACGCAGGACCTTTTCCTGAAAATGCCTTTTATTTTTACTCAGGGAATCCAAAAACATATTTCCGGTGAAATCTCGGTATCGAATTTTGGGTGCAATACAATACTTCCTCTGGCCCGCCTGGATAGTGTGGTGGTAGCGTGTCTGCATCACATTCAAAAGTTCGTGAATTCGATTCTAGCTTAGGGCGAGTTACCCGGATAAGGTTTTTTCGGAGTTTTCCCTTATCCTGAGAAGATGAATGTCGAGTAACTTTAAGTTCTATGGACCCCGAGATCATTTGAGCATCATTTCTCCAATTTCATTCATCGTCCGATATGACCAAACTAGGTTCAAGGACGCTAAAAAAATCTGATGTGTACCATTCACGTAACTTTCTCTATATCCCTGCAACAAATTATTCTTAGAAAGCTTATACTTCTATTTACTTATGCTAATCAGAAAAAATAAGCAGAAATAGTCTTATTACTTGCTTCCTTGTAAGCAGAAGCGAAATAAGGGACTACCATAGGCTAAAGTGATAGTCAAAAGCTGGTTGCTATGTCACTGAAGTTCCTTTGTTTATATGGACAGCAGTTGAAAATTCCTGTATGAGAGTTTTTCATAGCTAAAAACAAGGAATATGTCAAAAACGATGAACTCCACGAAAAAAATGTATATAATATAAATTGTGTGTTTTAATGTGCTCTACATTTTTCGTGTAGTAAGTTTTTGTCCATCTCTTACGGTTTAGCAGTCATTCAAAATTCCGTATAATTCATCCAGAATAAACTACTCTTCAGAGGCTATTCTCAGAAAATTCAAGATATACATTTTATTTGTCAGGTAAATAGCTTTAATATACGATATTTTAATCAACTTCCTTGGAGCCATTTTTGAGAAAATCAAAATTTACGAAAAAGGTTCCATGTAAAGGGTAGTCGGGGATAGGGGGATTTTTTCAGAATCCTCGTGTCGCATCCCTGGAAGATATTAAACATAAATGCCAAGTTTGGTATTTTACCGACTTTTCGTTTTTGAGTTATCGTGTTCACACAAAACAAATGGCCTGTTATTTATGGACGCTCTTTAACTGCTTTGGTTCTCAGTGTCCCATTCTATACTGGGCGTGAAAGATCGCTTAATTTTGCTCAGAGGCCTCTCTTATCAGGCTTGAGGTTCTTTTACGTGCCGTAAATCTACGACACGGGACCCACAGCTTTACTTCCCTTCCGAAGGAAGCCATGCTAAGGATTTTTACACCCGAAAAAATCCATCGTCCTCCGCCGGGTTTGAACCCGCGACCTTGGGTATATGAAGTTAGCATGGTAACCATTACACCACGGAGGGCGACATCGTGTTCACACACACACACACACACACACACACACGCACCCTTTTCCGAAAATTATTTTTTTAGATAAAGGGGACCCTAAAACATATATTTCCGGTGAAATCTCGATATCGAATTTTTGGGTGGAGTGCAATACCTTCTCTATATACTATGTACATGGTACGAATAGAGAAAGTAAAAAAAACGTCATCTATACACTATGTACATAGTACGTGTAGAGAAAGTAAAAATAGCGTTGAAAATTTAAACTCTAGGGTAGAAAGAAATCGAAGAAAATATAAGAGCTATAATGGTTACTCTCTGTATTTGGTAGAGAAGATACTGCATTCCACCCAAAAATTTGATATTGACATATCGAAGGAAAGCATTACAAAATCTGTCTGTGAAGGCGATAACTCAAAAACAAAAACTCTGTAAAATGTGATATGAGCGGACTCCAAAACATTCAGGTTGAAATCTGGATATGGAAAACATTAACGAGTGATATGAACTTGACACTCATCATGCCCACTTAGACGCACGCGACTGCAGGGATGATGATATAGCGTGACTGGTCAGTGTCGCAGTTACGTAACCATTTTCAAGTTCAAGGTTGCGAAGGAAACCCAGGCCTTGACCACACTTTTGAATTTTAGGCTAGCCCTAGGGGAACGTCGGGTGATATCGCGCATCTTAGTTTTTATTCAATTATAGCTTTGAAGCCATGGGCGGCGGGCACGCCCCCTTCTCTCCAAGCATAGCAATAATAAAATATCTGACGTGTTCCATTACATGACTTTCTGTACATCTCTGGAAAAGAATATTAGAAATGCTTCTATTTACTTCATGCTAATCGAGAAAAATTAGCAGAAATATCTTAATACCTGCTTCCTTGTAAGTAGAAGCGAAATAAGGGAGTAGTACCATAGGTTAAAGTGACAGTCAAAAGCTGGTTGCTATGTCACTGAAGTTCCATTGTTGTATGGGCAGGAGTTGACAAATTTCTGTATGAGAAAAGTATTTTATAGCTGAAACCAATAATAAGGAATATCCCAACTCCACGAAAAAATGTATATAACATAAATTGTGTGTTTTAACGAGCTGTACACTTTCTATTAAGTAAGTTCTATCTCTTACGGTTTGCCAGTTATGCAAACTTCCATAAAATTCATCCAAAATAAAGATATCTTCAGACGCTATATCCAGAAAATTGAAGATATACATTTTATTTTTCATGTTAATACCTGTAATATACGACATTTTAATCAAAATCGTTAGAGCTATTTTTGAGAAAATAACAATTTTCGATATTTTTTTCATGTAAAGGGTAGTTGGGGTGGAGGGGATTTTGTTGATAATCTTCGTGTCGAATCCTTGGAATTGAGCAATGCCCCACTCACACAGACGACATACACAAGGCCTTTTTTTTTTTCTTTGTGCATTCTGTAGGTCTCTAAAAATATATTTCCGATGAAATCTCGGTATCGAATGTTTGGGTGCAATACTACATTCTCCATACACTATAGTGTATACCTATGTATAGAGAAAGTAAAAGCAACATCTGAATATCAATGTTTATGAAAAATGTTCACAACATTAGTAAAATAAATATGAACTTAATTAATATTGATTTACGCATTGTAAATAAAAAAAGTGATGAGCTCCATTCACATTCATTTCTCTATCTGCTCCACAAACAATCATCTACATCATGCTAATCAGAGTACGTTCTGTTGCTTGCTCCTTTGTAAGTACACGGGAAATAAGAGAATACACTAGAGTCAAATCGCTCTATGTAACAATTGAAATTCAGTACTCTTCGCTGGCTAGGTGTAAACAAAAGAGAGACCGTTTGAGAAAAGTTCAATTTAAAACTGAAACCAATAACACGGAGTATCCTGGTAACGGTTAACTCTACAGCAAAAATGTGTATGAAGAATTTGTGTTTTAACGAGATTACATTACGGTTTATCTACTAGTTATACAAAAGACACAGAATGGAAAGAGGCAACATTTTGTTTCTCATAAAAGAATCTAAGCATATAGTATTTTAATCAAAATCGTTAGAGCCATTTTTGAGGAAATAAAAGCTTTCGAAAAATGTTTTTATGTAAAAGGTAGTTGCGGCTGGAGGGGAGGGGCCGGGTTCGAGAAATCTTCGTGACGCGTGCTTGGAAGACACTAATCTTATATACCAAGTTTGGTGTTTATTTGATATTTAGTTTTTGAGTTATGCTGTCCACAGATAGACGAGCGCGCGCAGACCTTTTTCTTACAGTTTTTTTTTTAATGGATTCCGAAGGCCCATAAACATCTATGTCCTGTGAAATCTCGGTATGGAATTTTTGGGCGGAATACAATGCCTTCTCTATACACTATGTACATTGTATACGCGCTAGAGAAAGTAATAAGTTCGCATAGGCCGCTCAAGACTTATTCTTATTCATTGCAGAAGACACAGTCACAAATCAACCTCAACAGGAAAACCTCTTGTGTTCCATTCACAGGCTGTTCCGCAAACAATCCTTTCGTTCAAAATATTCTATTTTAACTTTCTCTACACGTTCTATGTACACAGTGTATTGAAAAGGTATTGTATTGTACCCAAAAAATTCTATACCGAGATTTGACCGGAAATACATGTTTTGGTCCCCCTGAATCCAAAGAAAAAAATAGCATTTTTAGAAAAATATCCGTGTGTGTGTTTCTATGGGCAGCATAGCTCAAAAACAAAAAGACCGTTAAATGCCAACCTTGGTACTTAAGTTTGGTATCTTCCAAGGATGCGACACGAAGATTTTCAATAAAATTCTGCCACCCCCAACTACCGTTTACATGGAAATTTTTTTAGAAAATTTTGATTTTCTGAAAAATGGCTATAACGATTTTGATTAAAATATCGTATGTTAAAGATATTTACCTGAAGAGTAAAATGTATATCTTGAATTTTCTGGGAATAACCTCTGAAGACTACTTTATTCTGGATGAATTTTAGGGAATTTTGCATTAGTGATAAAGCGTAAGAAATGGACAAAAACTTACCACACAAAAAATGTAGCGCACGTTAAAACACAATTTGTGTTATATACATTTTTTTCGTGGAGTTGATCGTTTTTAAGATATTTCTTGTTTTTGGTTTCAGCTTTAAAAAGCTTATACTTTTCTCATACAGGACTTTGTCAACTCCTGTCCATACAAACAAAGGAACTTCAGTCACATAGCAACCAGCTCTTGGCTATCACGTTAACCTATGGTACTCCCTTATTTCCCTTCTACTTACAAGGAAGCAAGTAATAAGACTATTTCTGCTAATTTTTCTCGATTATCATGAAGTAAATAGAAGCCTAAGCTTTTTAACAGTACTTTGTTACAGAGATGTAGAGAAAGTCATGTGAATGGAACGCATCAGATTTTTTATCTACATCATGCTAATCAAGATAAACATTAACAGAAACAGTGTTATTACTAAATAGAAGGGAAACGAGAATACACTAAGTTAAACCGACAGTAAAATGTTTTAAAATGTGGTTGCTATGGGATTGAAATCAGTTTCTTTGCGTTGACAGGTTCCCGTAGGAGAAACGTTTAAACCTAAAGCAATAGTTGACTGAATACGGTCAATACCACGGGCGAAAAAAAATCTTATATGACATAATCTGTGTGTTTTAACGAGCTCTATTATTCTGTGTGTTTCATATGGTTCACCAGGTATGGAAAATTCCGAAAAATTCATCCAGAATAAAGAGGTCCTCAAAGACTATTCCCAGAAAATTCAAGATATGCATTTTATTTGTAATATAAATATCTTAAAAATAAGAGATTTTAATAAAAAATCGTTAGACTTTTTGAGAAAACCAAAATTTTCGAAATTTTTTTCCATGTAAATGGTAGTTGGGGTGGGGTATTTTCTTGAAAAGCTTCGTGTCGCATCCCTGGAAGATACTGAACTTAAATACCAAGTTTAGTATTTAACAGTCATTTTGTTTTTGAGCTATGCTGAGCGCGCGCGCGCGCGCACACACACACACACACACACACACACACACACTTGCGCACAGACACACGGACATGCTTCTAAAAATTTTCATTTTTTATTTTTTTTTATTCAGGGGGTCCCAAAACACACACTTCCAGTGAAATCTCGGCATGTAATTTTTGAGTGCAATGCAATACTTGTCTATACACGATGTACATAGTACGTGCAGAGAAAGTAAAAATGAAACGAAAGATCACTGCGACACTTAGACGTTGAGTTCGTTAGGCGACGTCACTCTTGCTTATAGGTTAGTTTAGATTAAGACCACGCCGATAATTTTATTACGCCACAAAATTAACCTTGCGCATGGGCAGAGGCGTTACGAATGTGTCCATAGTAACTTACTTGATTTATTAACTTAAGCAATGACAGGTATACATCTCAATGAAGTTAATCCAAATTTCGCAGATGCATCACTTTAATACACATTTATCAACAGTAACAATTCAATGTTTCACTTTTGAAACTCACAGGGCACGTTCTTGAGTACAAGTACAGTTAAAGATTATGTACTTATGACTTTCAAAAATCCCGGACTTAAACAGCAGTGGCATTAATTCTGGATACTTTTTGCTAAAATTAACTTCCAAATTTGAATTTTGCATTCAAATTTCATCCAGGATAATTCTTATCGCATAAATTGTAGCCTGCAAGTGTATCATAATACAGTATCAAATCCTTTACCCTAAAATGAAGCTAATTTGGCCCTTACTTTAACCCAACTTTGAAAACTACTGTTTTATAAATATGCACATATACTCGTATTTTATTTCATATCGTATCGAATGTGAAAATTGAATGTATTGCTCTAATATTACATAAAGAAGCTTAACATTTCAAGAAATCTCATAATTTTGGGATTATGAAAATTCAACAGCTTTAACACCATAATTTTAGAAATACCAGATTTCCCCGAATTTAGGTCCCCCTTCGATACGCAATAATTTATTATGTATCATTTTGGATACAGTATACAATAAAAGGTATAATTCCCAAACATAGTTTTCATGCTATTGTGCATCCAATATGAAATATAATGCATGATTACTCTGATATAACAGGGGACTCAAAATTAGGGAAATCTTGTATCTTTCGAATTATAGTGTTGCTCACTGTATTGAAATTTCATAATCGTAAAATAGCCAGATTTCCCAAAATTTTAGCATCGCTATGTAATAGAGTAATAATTCCATTTTCACATTAAATAAAATATAAAAATAAAATAAAATATAAAATAAATCAATATTTACAAAATAATATTTTCCAAAGCTCGGTCATAATAACCCATTAAGGTCCAAGTTTATGGTAAAATATTTTAAACACTATATTATGGTAGCGTTCCTGGCTATAATTTATCAGAGACAAATAATCCTGAATGAGAGTTGAATGACATATTCAAATTCGAAGGTTAATTTAAAGGTGTCCAGAATGTACGAATGCAGTGGCAGGTAAGAAGCTATAAGAGGCAAATTAAATTATTCTTATTCGGGACAGCCATCTAGCGTTTAAATCATTTAACAAGAAATGTGCAGAAGAATAACGTTTTGTAAGTATTTTGGAGGAGAGGGAGTAGAGAAAGTCATACGAAAATGTATACACCCTTAACACTCCACATGTGTTAAATGGCAACACAATTCAGTTGTTAAAAGATCTGAGGTGTAAGACTCACCTGGCTTTCTCTGCCTATTTTGCGATAAACTATTATCAAAGCTTTTTCTTCTACTTCCAGCTAATCAAGATAAATATTAACCAGAAATTGTCTTATTTCTTGCTTCCTTATAAGTAGAAGGGAAATAAGGGAATACACTAGGCTAAAGTGATAGTCAAATATTTTAAAAACGGGTTATTATGTAATGACTTGAAATTCTGTTCTCTTTGCATGGCCAGCAGAAACGAATGTCGCGTACCTGTTTGAGAAATTTAGAAACAACCAGGAATGTCTCGGATATCGTTAACTACGCACAAAAAATGTCACAAATTGTGTGTTTTAACAAGATCTACAGTTTTTGTATATTAAGATATCTCTCTCCCTCTCACACACACGATTAACCAGTTATGCAATCGTCATCAGAACTCCGAAAATTTCAAAATGTACATTTCTTTGTCATAAAACTATCATAAGCATAAGGTATTTTAAGACGATACATCTGTAAAAGTTGTACAGTCCTCTGTATATTTTTTGAATTTTGACCAGTTTATTATACACAACAATAGTGATATTTGACTGCCTCCGTGATTGAGCTGACTTCTCACCCGGAGGTCCCGGGTTCGATTCCCGGCTGGGGCGGGAAATTTTTCTTTACCCAAATTATTCTCTATCCCCCACAGAGTCTGGAAGCATGTATGTGGGAGTGAATGTGTGTGTGTGTGTTTGAGAAAAATAAAGTGATTTAAACCAAACGCAAAAAAACCTACAGAAAACGAGTTGTTTCAAGTGCAAAGCCCCCGATGTGACCTTAGATGTTAAAGAGGGCTATACATGAAACAATATATATAGTGATATTTTTGCCATGTATCAAAGTTCTAGCATTCATGGTTATTTAAATAATATTATATTGTGTAAATTCATTGTTCTAATAAAATATGCCACGTGATGCATTATTAAATTTTCACATTAAAAATCCAGTTTTACGGTAAAAAGAAATTACAGATATAACTCACATATTTTTATTTTCTCTGCAGGTACTATATACATAGTGTATAGAGAAGGTATTGCACTCCACCCAAAAATTCGATACCGAGATTTCACCGGAAATATATGTTTTGGATCCCCTGTATCCATAAAAAGTATTTTCAGAAAAAAAGGTCCGTTTGTGTGTCCATGTGTCTGAACAAGATAACAGAAAAACGAAAAGTAGGTAAAATATCAAACTATGTAAAGTTAAGTATCTTCCAGGGATGCGACACGAAGATTTTGGGAAAAATCCCCCCACCCCAAACTACCCTTTACATGGAATAAACTCAGCAAATTTTGATTTTCTCAAAAATGGCTTTAACGATTTTAATGGAAATATCCTATATTAAATATACGTATCTGACAAATAAAATTTATATTTTGAATTTTCTGGGAATAGCCTCTGAAGACTACTTTATTCTGGATTAAGTTTACGGAATTTTGCATAAATGCTAAACCGTAAGAGCCGGACAAAAACTTACCACACAAAAAAATTTAAGCACGTTAAAACACACAATTTGTGTTATATATTTTTTCCGTGGAGCTGGTCACTTATTAGATATTTCTTGTTTTTGGTTTCAGTTTTAAGAAACTTATACTTTTCTCATACAGGAATTTGTCAACTCCTGTCCATACAAACAAAGGAACTTCAGTAACATAGCAACCAGCTTTTGACTATCACTTTAACCTATGGTACTCCCTTATTTCTCTTCTACTTACAACGAAGCAAGTAATAAGAATATTTCTGCTAATTTTTTTTCTCGATTAGCATGAAGTAAATAGAAGCATAAGCTTTTTAACAATAATTTGTTGCAGTGATGTAGAGAAAGTCATGTGAATGGAACACATCAGGTTTTTTTTTTTTTTTACATTAACACTAATTAGTGTAGACAAATTATTGCTTTTCTTACTCTCTAAAACTCTTGATTTTTAAAACATTTATAATTTATTTCTCAAAATATTTCGAAAGAATACGTGAGCACTTTCTTTAATAAGCATTTGAGAGGCAGTATAGACATTTTGAAACAGGCTAGTTAAAAATTGCACCGTGTGGAACATTTTGAGAATGTAAAAGAGTTGGAAAAAAGAGAGAAAATAAGTCTTAACGTTGGGAGTTCCTATTAATAGGCATGTGCCTACTCGTTTAAAGTGTCAGTTAACAGGTTTGCCAAGTCGGAAAAACGGTAATAATTTTATTATGATATATATGTATAATTTTCACAATTTTTGGTGAAATTTCACAGATGCATCACCATAAACAAAGTCATAAGAACGATTTTTAATTCCATAAAACATAAATGTTCTAAAAATGTCCCATCTAAATGGTAGTTAGGGGTGGAGAATTTGAAAATCTTCGTGTTGTATCTTAAAAATATGCTGAATTTAAAATATCAAGTTTTATATTTAACCTACTTTTTTTTTTTTTTTTTTTTTTTTTTATTTTATTTATTATTATTTTTTTTTTTTTTTTGCTGTTTCGCCAACACATGTTTTTCTCTAAAAATGCTTCTTTGGATTCATTGGTCTTCAAAATATGTATTTGCGGCGACATCATAGTATTACATTTTGGATGGAATGCAATACATGCTCTACCTCTATGCACATGGTGGAGAAAATAATAATTGGCAATCTAGTAATTGAGTTCATTGATTGGCCGAAAGGCGCTTTTCTTTTTAAGTAGGTAACTATCGCCATATAATTCTGCTCACGAGCAAATGTGTTTTCAGAAGAAGCTGGCGAAACTTTTATAAAAACGCGTCGTGTTGTTATTCGCGTTGATGCTCCATTTTTCGCGTCAGCTCGGAACCAAAATAGAGGCGTAAAGCAGATTTTAATGACCGAACGTGAGACAAGTAAACGGTGGAACATATTCACATCCATCACCGTAATGCATTTTTCACGAGGTGGACGTAAAAATCTGTCATGACTCCCTTCAGCATAAACAGATATACCTGAGTTTTATAGTGGTTTTCCCATGTCGGTAGTCGAATGCTGGCTGTTCCTCCCATCTTACATGTTACTTGCTCTTTTTATAAGAGGATTGTCACACCTTGAGTTTTATCGTGGTTTACCCATGTCAGTAGTCGAATATTTGGGTTTCCTTCCCATCTTACATAATGAAAATATGAACCATAATGAAAAAATTGACATGTTACCTGCTCAGATTATACCGGGGTTGGGAGACTTTGGGTTTTATCGTGGTTTTCGCATATCGTTAGTCGAATGCTTGGGTTTTTCTCTCATCTTGCGTTATCAAAATGTGAACTATCATGAAAAGGTTGACATAATTCTCTCTATTGCTTGACGGATCCTTAGATAAACGTGTAAATGAAACTGTTGTATTTATGGACGCTCTTTAACTGATGTGGTTCTCAGAGTCCCACTCTATACTGGGCGTGAAAGACAGCGTAATTTTGCTCAGAGGCCTCTCTATCAGGCTTGAGAGTATTATGTTCCGTAAACCTACGAGTCGCTTTGCAACCCTTCCGAAGGAAGCAATGCTAAGGATTGTTTACGCCCCCAAAAAATCATCCCATGCCGGGTTTGAACCTACGCCCTTGGGAATTAGAGGCTAGCATGTTGCCCCTAGTTTACGGAGGACGGCGCTAAACCTAAGTAGGGGAATTTCTCCAACTAATTAAAAGATTTGATGTGTTCCATTCACATGACTTTCTGTATCTTTTCTGCAAGAAAACTATTTTAATAAAACAATATTCTTTTATCTTATATCATGCTAATCGAGATAAAAATTAGTAGTAATTGTTATTTGCTGCCTCTTTAAGTAGAAGGGAAATACGGGAATAAACGAGGCTAAAGCGATAGTCAAATGTTTTAAAAGCTGTCGCTATGGAATTGTCATTGAAATTCGGTTCGCTTTACATGGCCAGGAGTAAAACAAAAGGGATATGAAACGAATGATGACATGCGTTTGAGAAAAATTGAAGTATCTTCAATTGAAAGCAATAACGCGGAATATCTCGGCAGAAAAAAAACAGTGTTTTAACGAGATCTACGTGTTTTGTGAACTAAGTTTTTTCGTCTCTCTTAGGTTTACCGGCTATCATCCAGAATAAAGAGGTCTTCAGAGGCTATTCCCAGAAAATTCAAGATATACATTTCATTTCTTATGAAAATATCGTAAACATATAGCATTTTGATCAAAATTGTTTGAGCCATTTTCGACAAAATCAAAATTTTCGAAAAATGTTCCAAGTAAATTGTAGTTTGGGGTGAAGGAAGTTTCTTTAAAATCGTCATATCTCATCCTCTGTGTATACTAAGCTTTTGATGAAGTTTGTTTTTGAGCTGCGCTGTCCCCCCCCCCCCCGCCAACAGAACAGACACACAGAATCTTTTTTCTGAAAATGCTAATATTTCGTATACGTCTTTCCGATGAAATCTCGGTATCGAATTTTGGGTGGAAAACAATACCTTCTTTATCCACGCCTTGCAGCACTCCTAACAACCCTTCCCGAAAATTGTGATTTTCTCAAAAAGAGCTCTAACGATTTTGATTAAAATTTGTTTACTAAATGTTCATGATATTTGAATTTTCTGGGAAACGCCTCAGAAGGCCTATGCTTTCTGGGTGAATTTTGTATAACTAGTAAACCGTAAGAGATGGACAAAAATTTACTACGCAAGAAATATAGATCTTGTTAAAATACACTATTTAGGTCATTTACATTTTTACTTTCTCTACACGTACTGTGTACATAGTGTATAGAGAAGGTATTGTAATGCACCCAGAAATTCGATACCGAGATTTCACCGAAAAGGTGTGTTTTAGGATCCCCAGCATAAAAAAAAAAAAAAAAAAGCATTTTCAGAAAAAGGTCCTTGTGTCTGTGAACACGATTACTCAAAAACGAAAAGTCGGTAAAATACCAAACTTGGTATTTAAGTTTAGTATCTTCCAGGAATGTGACACGTAGATTTTAAGAAAATTCCCCCACCCCAAACTACCCTTTAGATGGAACTTTTTTCGAAAATGTTTAATTTTTTCAAAAATGGCTAACGATTTTGATTAAAATATCGTATATTAAAGATATTTACCTGACAAATAAAATGTATATCTTGAATTTTCTGGGAATAGCCTCTGAAGAATACTTTTCTGGATGAATTTTACGGAATTTTGCATAACTGCTAAACCGTAAGAGATGGACAAAAAAATGCAGAGCATGTTAAAACACACAATTTGTGTTATATACATTTTTTTCGTGGAGTTGGTTGTTTTTGGTTTCAGCTTTAAAAAACTTATACTTTTCTCATACAGGAATTTGTCAACTCCTGTCCATACAAACAAAGGAACTTCAGTCACATAGCAACCAGTTTTTGACTATCACTTTAACCTATGGCACTCCCTTATTTCGCTTCTACTTACAAGGACGTAAGTAATAAGACTATTTCTGCTAATTTTTTCTGGATTTGCATGAAGTAAATAGAAGCATAAGCGGTTTAACAATAATTTGTTGCAGAGATGTAGAGAAAGTCATGTGACTGGAGCACGTCAGATTTTTTATCCTATTATTAACTATTTTCGAGACTTTGCGTGGTATAGATTTCGATTTTAAAAGATTTTTACTTTTCGCTAACAGGAAAATTGCCCGTGTTCTTTCGCTTTGTTGCTGACTATGCAAAGAAGCGAATTTAAATGACAATTGCTAT
Source organism: Hymenopus coronatus (assembly GCA_030762935.1). Lineage (NCBI taxonomy): Eukaryota > Metazoa > Arthropoda > Insecta > Mantodea > Hymenopodidae > Hymenopus > Hymenopus coronatus. The sequence goes on from CM060892.1 coordinate 8,514,261, forward strand.
CGCTTTAGCCTAGTGTGTTCCTTTATTTCCCTTTTACTTACAAGGAACTAAGTAATAAGACAATTTCTGCTAATGTTATTTCGATTAGCATGATGTGGATAAAATAATGTGGTTTTATAAGAATAGTTTATTCGAACAAGTTGAGAAAGTTATATGAATATAACACCAGGTTTTTTTAAAAGACGTAAATACAATAACATAAAAATACTTACGTATTCCAGTCACCTAGCTGCTCCATATGCAGACTATTCATACTAAAGAGATCAACTTATTGGACTCTTCCTTGTTAGTAGAAGGGAAATAAAGGCATGCACAGGCTAAAGCGACAGCCTAAATGTGGTCGCTATATGAAACAATTACGGTTCAGTTCGCTTTGCATAGTCCCGTTCGAGACAAATTAAGGTAGTTTAAAATTGAAACTAATAACAAGGAATATCTCAGAAACGATCAACTCCACGAAAAATGTACATAACATAAACTGTGTTTTAACGAGCTCAACGTTGTTTGTTAAGTAAGTTTTTGTCTACCTCTTTTGGTTTACCAGTTATATAAAATTCCGCAAATGTCATCCAGAATAAAGAAATCTTCAGAGGCTATTCCCAGAAAATCCAAGATATACATTTTATTTGGTATGTAAATATCTTTAATATACGATTTTTTTATCAAAATCTTTAGAGCCATTTTTGCGAAAATCAAAAGTTTCGAAATTTTTTCCACGTAAAGGGTAGTTAGAGGTGGGGTATTTTCTTTAAAATCTTCATGTTGCATTCTTGGAAGATACTGAACTTAAATGCCAAGTTTGGTATTTAACGGACTTTACGTTTTTGAGCTACGCTGTCCACAGAGGCAGACAGAAAATGCCATTTTTGGATTCAGGGGGTCTCAAAACATATATTTCCGGAGAAATCTCTGTTGTATTTTTAGTGGAATACAATATCTTCTCTAACTACTATGTACGTTGTACATGCGGGCTAGAGAAAGTAAATATAGATATACTTATTAAGATAGTATAGAGTAAATCTAGTCGCCTAGTTCAGATAGAATTGCATTCATTTCTGGCACGTTAGGTGCGTTTTGATTTGCCTGCGTTGTGCACATAACTTGATTAAGCAAACAGATTCAGGAAACGTAAGCTACATTTGAAATTCTCAGCACGTCTCAGGGGAAGGGGGAAGGAAAACAAAGTTGGTGCCCTACATTCTGAGATCCAGATGGTGTTCGACCCTATTTCATTAATGGGCCACCTCCTTAGCTTTGTGCATGCAGGAATTCATAAGGCTAAATTACACGAGGTTCGGTCTTAAGGTAATGCAACTTTGAAATTTGCAAAATTTAAGATTATGTAATTTATACTAGTTATTATATACCCAGTAATATTACTTGCTCTACACAAACCATCTACATGGTGTATAGAGGAAGTATTGTATTACACCCAAAAATTCCATACCGAGATTTCACTGGAAATATAAGTTTTGAGGTTTCCTGAGTACGAAAAAAAGCATTTGTAGAAAAAAGGTCCGTGTGTGTCACATTTTAAAACTGAAATCAATAAGCAGGAATATATTAAAAACGGCCAACTCCAGGAAAAAAATGTTGTGACGTAAATTGTGTATTTTAACGAGCTATACATTTCTTGTGCAGTACGTTTTTGTCCATCTCATACGGTTTACCAGTTTTGCAAAATTCAGTGCAATAAAGATGTCTTCAGAGGTTATTCCCAGAAAATTCAAGATATACATTTTTTTTGTCATGTAAATATCTTTAATATACGACATTTAAATCAAAATAGTTTAGCCATTTTTTAGAAAATCAACATTTTCGAAAATGTTTCCATGTAAAGGGTAGTTGGGGGTGGGAGAATTTTCTTGAAAGTCTTCGTGTTCGTATCCTTGGAAGATACTGAACTTAAATACCAAGTTCGGTATTTAACGGATTTTTCGTTTTTGAGCTATGCTGTCCACAGACACACGCGCGCGCACACATACACACACGGACCTTTTTCTAGAAGTTTTTTTTTTAATTCAGGAGGTCCCAAAACATGTATTATCGGTGAAATCTCGGTATCGAATGTTTGGATGTAATGCAAAATCTTTTCTATACACTGTACATAGTACTTGTAGAGAAAGTAAAAAGCATTTTAGAAGGTCCATGTGTGTGACTGTGGACAGCATAGCTCAAAATCTAAAAGACCGTTAAATACCAAACTTGGTATTTAAGTTAATTTTCTTCCAAGAATGCGACATGAAGGTTTTCAAGAAAATCCCCCCACACCAACATGGCAACATTTTATAAAATTTATATTTTGTCAAGGAATGCTCTAACGGTTTTGATGAAAATGCTGTATAAAAGATATTTACATCCCAAATAAAATGTATATCTTGAATTTTCTGAGAATAGCCTCTGAAGACTTCTTTATTCTGGATGAATTTTGCTTAACTGATAAACCGTAAGAAATAGATAAAAGCATTTTGTACAGAAATGTAGGTCTCGTCAAAACACACAATTTATGTCCTTAACATGTTTGTTGTGGAGGCAACCGTTTCCGAGATGTTCCTTGTTGTTGGTTACATTTGTAAAGTACTTCTACTTTTCTCAGACAGTAAGTGTCCGTTTTTCTTTTGTTCTACTCCTGCTCAAACAAAGAAGTGATTTGCAATGACAATCATTTAACAGCTTTTAAAATATCTATCACTTTAGCATAACACATTCCCTAGTTCCATTCCTCTTATAAGCAACTAAGTAATAACATTCTGCTAATCTTCATCTCGATTAGTATTGTGTAGAAAGAAGCTGGCTTGTAGAACAACTAGAGAAAGTCATGTAAGTGTAACACATCATATATTTATTTTTAATGGTATTTACTTCAAAATCATAGATGGTAATTATCGCTTTTGAAAAATATTTGAATTTCATAGTTGGCTAACTAAATCGAGACGAAAAAATACTATTTTAAACAGTTGATATCCGAATACACAAAATGGATGCTTTCCCATTTCCATCCTGTGTTCGTTGTGAATTATTAAGAGCCCACAACGCTGAAGCATAGTGGTTTCTCTTTCCTCTGCTTCCCATTCCCAATTTATTGCAGAATAACCTTAGCAACCGATAAATTCAGTAATCAAATTGAGGTTAGGGCCGTTCTCTTCCCGGGCTTTATTCGTTCTATTGTTGGAAGACATTTTACCTCCTTTCTGTTCACCCACCATGAACACGCAAACTCGTGTTGCTAACAAAAAAATCTGATGTGTTACACTCACATGACTTTCTCTAGCTCTTCTACAAACTTCTTACATAAGATTATTCTTCTTTCTGCACCTTGCTAATCGAGATAATCATTAGCTAGTTACTACCTAGTTCCTTATAAGTAGAAAGAACATAAGGGAATGCACTAGGCTAAACCGATAGTCAAATGTTTCAAAAGCTGTCGTTATTCGATTGTCATTGCAAATCACTTCTTTGCTTGACCAGGAGTAGAACAAAAGAAAAACGGACACTTTCTGACTGAGAAAATTATAAGTACTCACAACTGAAACAAAAAACAAGGAATATCTTGGAAACGGTTACCTTCACAACAAAAATGTAAAGGACATAAATTGTGTGTTTTGATCAGATCAACATTTTCTGTGTAGTAAGTTTTTGTCTATCTCTTACGGCTTAGCAGTTAAGCAAAATTTAGCAAAATTCATCCAGAATAAAGAGCTCTTCAGAGGCTATTTCCAGAAAATTCAAGATATACAGGGTGTATATAAATGAATATCGGGGTTTTAACTCTTTATACTATTTATTACATTCAACTTACAGTTATGAATGATATGTCAAATGAAAAAGCAACTCAAACAGTTTTACCAAGAAGCTTATAAATGTTCAATGTGACTACCCTTTGTCACACGGCACACATCAAGTCTATAGCCGAGTTCTTCCCAAACATTGATAAGTGTGTATTCAGTAATTGTAGCAATAGCTGCTTCAATCCGGTTTCTTAATTCAGGGAGGTCAGCTGGTAGCGGAGGCACGTACACACGGTCCTTGATGAAGCCCCAAAGGTAAAAATCGCATGGCGTTAGGTCAAGAGAACGTGGAGGCCATGCATAGCAAGTCCTGTCATTGGGGCCCTTGCGGCCTATCCAGCGCTCGGGTACAGTGACGTTCAACCAATCGCGTACTTCGTTATGCCAGTGAGGTGGTGCACCATCCTGCTGGAAAATGAAGTTCTCTGGCTCATTTTCTTCCAACTGAGGGAAGACCCATTGCTCTAGTGTATCAAGGTATGAAGTGCCAGTTACAGTAGGTTCACCAAAAACGAAAGGCCCATAAACCTTTCGCCGGGATACGGCACAAAAAACATTCACTTTAGGGGAATCTCGTTGCATTTGTACCATCTCGTGAGGATTTTCTGAGACCCAGATGCGCAAATTATGAGTGTTAACATGTTCACTAAGGTGAAGGGTCGATTCATCACTGAAGACAACACGATCCACAAAATCGTCATGAAACAACATGTCGTTTGCGAATTTGGCACGTAATCCGTGGTCTGTCGGCTTTAGAGCCTGTAATAACTAAACGGTAAGGACGTAGCTGTAAGCGTTTTCTTACAACTTTCCAAACAGTCGACACAGGAACTTGAAATTCACGACTAGCCTTCCGGACTGATTTCTTTGGGCTACGAGTGAACGACTCTCTCACTCGCTCAACAGTCTCTTCACTTACTCCTGGTCGTCCCGTGCTCTTCCCTTTACAAAGGCAGCCGGTATCTTCAAACTGATTATACCATCCACGAATGTTTTTATCACTAGGAGGATCACAACCGAACTTACTACGGAACGCACGTTGCACAGTAACTACAGATTCGGTCTTTGCAAACTGCAAAACACAAAACGCTTTCTTTGCTATTACCGCTGTCTAGCGGATTGCGGCAGAAACATTGCACGCACATGCGCACTTGTGCCAACAAACAAAACTCTTTGAGTTGCTTTTTCATTTGACATATCATTTATAACTAAGTTAAATGTAATAAATATTATAAAGAGTTAAAACCCCGATATTCATTTATGTACACCTTGTACGTTTATGTGGTATATACATTTTTTAGTTTAACGTCCTTTAACCTGGTTTGGTCATATCGGACGATGAATGCAATTGATGATATGATGCTCAAATGATCTCGGGGTCCATGGAGCTTCGTCTTCTCAGGATAAGGGAAAACCCCGAAAAAAACCTTACCTGGGTAACTCACCCTAAGCGAGATTCGAACTCACGACCTTTTGAACGTGATGCAGACATGCTACCACCACGCTACCCAGGCGGGCAAATATCTTTAATATACGGGATTTTAATCAAAATCGTTAAAGCCATTTTTTAGAAAATTAAATTTTCGAAAAATTTTCCATGTAAAGGGTAGTTAGGGGTAGGGGGATTTTCTGAAAATGCTTTTTTTTTCTTTTTTTTTTTATTATTATTATTCAGGAGGTCCTAAAACATGTATTTCCGGTGAAACCTCGCTATCGAATTTTTGGGTGGAATGCAATACTTCCTCTATACACTTTGTACATAGTACATATAGAGAAAGTAAAAATCTGTTCCATTCACATGACTTTCTCTACACTTGTGACAAATTATTGTTAAAAAGCATATTATTCTATCTACTTCATGCTAATCGATTAGCACACATTGTCATATTACATCCTTGAAAGTAGAAGTGAAATAAGGCAATACCCTATGCCAAAGCGATGGTTAAATCTTTTAAAAGTTGGTTGAAATCCGTTTCTTTGCATGGGCAGGAATTGACAAATTCCCATATGAGAAAAGTTTTAAGTGTTTTAAAGTTGAGACCAATAACAAGGAATGGCTAAAAATGGTCAGCTGTACGAAAAAAATGTATATGACATAAATTGTGTGTCTTAATGAGATCTACACCTGTTTAGTAAGCTTTTGTCCATCTGCTACGGTTTACCAATTATGCAAAATTCAAAAAATTTCATCCTGAATGAGGTTTTCAGAGGCTATTCCCAGAAAATTCAAGATATGCATTTTATTTTCATGTAAATATTTTTATATACAGTATTTTAATCAAAATCGTTTGAGCCATTTTTTAGAAGATAAAAATGTTCGAAATTTTCCATATAAGGGGTAGTTTGGGGTGGGAGATATTTTTGCTCCCCCAAATCTTCGTGTTGCATCTGAATACTAAACTTAAATACCAAGTTTGGTATATTACCGACTGTTTGTTTTTGAGTAATCGTGTTCACAGACACAAACGGACCTTTTTTTAATATTTTTTTTGGTCCAAGGACCCTAAAATGTGTGAAATCTCGGTATCGAATTTTTGGGAGGAATGCAATACCTTCAGTCGCCCTCATTGGTATAATGGTTACCATGCTACCTTCATATACCCAAGGTGGCATATTCAAACCCGGCGGAGGTCGATGGTTTTTTTCGGGCGTAAAAATCCTTAGCATGGCTTCCTTCGGAAGGGAAGTAAAGCCGTTGGTCCCGTGTCGTAGATTTACGGCACGTAAAAGAACCTCAAGCCTGATAGTGACGTCTCTTAGCTAAATTAATCGGTATTTCACGCTCAACAAAGAATGGAACGCTGAGAACCACAGCAGTTAAAGAGCGTCCATAAATAAAACGCCAATACCTTCAATGCAATACCTTCTCTAGGTCGTGAGTTCGAACCTCACTTAGGGTGAGTTACCCGGATAAGGTTTTTTTCGGGGTTTTCCCTTATCCTGAGAAGACGAATGTCGAGTAACTTTAAGCTCCATGAACCCCAAGATCATTTGAGTATCATATCATTAATTTCATTCATTGTCCGATATGACCAAATCAGATTAAAGGACGTTAAACTACAAACAAAACAAAAAAAAAATACCTTTTCTATACACTATGCATAGGTATAGATAAAGTAAGTAATATATACTGTAAATAAATATCTTTCATTACTTTAAAATTGTTTGCAATAATTGACTTTATTTCAATGAGAATTATATGATGCCGCTGCGTCGTGCACTCCGAACTCAGCCAAGGTGCACGAAGTAGAAGTCATTATTGGCTCGGGTACTTTACCCAGATGCATTCACTCACGCAGGTGTGACAATAGATTAAAAACCAAGCCGCTCGCACACATGCAGTGATTTCAGTGCACAGTCACAATACTTATGAGGGGCGTTCAATAAATCTTTAAAAAAAAAATAGAAAGAAAAATATAATTTTTGGTAGATTTTCTTTTTTTTTTTTTATCTATTTTCAACATAATTTCCTTTTAGTTCGATACACTTTTCCCAGTGTTTCTCCAAGTGTTTTAAGCCTTCCGAAAGGAAGGCTTTTGAGAGGTCCTCAAAATAGACATCTGTTTGGGAGATGGCCTATCAGATACTAATCCTGATTAAGAGTTTAATGCAATCTAACCCAAAAGTATCCGGAACTGTTGCCACTTTTGTAATTACTTAACTCATGTTATTCTTTTGAGATAGCAAAGGGTAAAGGTAGGTTATGTGTGTTAGCTACCGTAGGGCCACATGACTTCCTTATCTCCTCCTTCCACTGTGTCAAACGATAAAGTAAGTCACACCCTCAGTGCTGTAGTAACCATGTTGTATCAGTTTCTATTATAGTACATTCCAAAATAGTATCTGGTAATTGCCCTTTGCATGCATATCAGTTGCGTAATTCAAAGTCTGATGTGTTACATCTCTGTGACAAATTATATTTTAATAAACTTATCCTTCTATGCATTTCATGCTAATCAAGATAAACGCTAGCAGAAACAGTCTTAATACTGGGTTCCTTTTAAGTAGAAGGGAAATAAGGGAACACACTAGGCTAAACCCACAGTCACATGTTTTAAAATGTGGTTGCTTTGCTATGGGATTGAAATCCGTTTCTTTGCGTGGCCAGGAGTTTGCAAGTTTCTGGATATGCGAAGTTTAAGTATTTTAAAACTGAAACCAATAACAAGGAATTTCTCGAAAACAGCCAACTCCACGAAAAAATGTATATGACATAAGTTGTGTGTTTTTAGAAGTTGTACATTTTTTGTCTATCTCTTATGGTTTATTCATCCAGAATAAAGAGATCTTTAGAGGCTATTCCCTGAAAATTCAAGATATACATTTATTTGTCATATAAATATATTAAATGTAAGAGATTTTAATTGCATGCACAAAAATGTAGATCTTGTTAAAACACACTTTGTGACGTACATTTTTTTCGTGGAGTTTACCGTTCATATGTAAATGCATGCATGTGTGGGTGGACAGCACAGCTCAAAAATAAAAAGTCTGGTAGTTACCAAACTTGGTACTTAAATTCAGTATTTTCCAAGGATGTGACACAAAGCTTTTCAAGAAAATCCCCCACCCCAACTACCCTTTGCATGGAACATTTTTTGAAAGTTTTGATTCTTTTTAAAAATGGTTCTAACGATTTTGATTAAAATGCTGCATAGTAAAGCATTTGCATGACAAATAAAATGTATACCTTGAACTTCCTGGGAACAGCTTCTGAAGACAAGTTAGAATTGGATTAATTTTGCATAACTGGTAAGCCATAAGAGGTAGACAAAACGTTACTGCATGAGAAAGATTGATCTTGTTAAAACACACAATTTATGTCATATATATATATATATATATATTTTGTGGAGTTTACTGTCTTTGAGATATCCCTTATTTGTTTCAGTTTTAAAATACTTAAACATTTCTCATATGGGAACTAGTCAACACCTGGCCATGCAAAGAAATGAATTTCAATCCTATAGCAACCACATTTTAAAACTCTTGACTGTCGGTTTAGCCTAGTGTAATCCCTTATTCCTCTTCTACTTATAAGGAACTAATAAATAACACTGTTTCTGCTAATGTTTATCTAGATTAGTATGAAATAGATGGAAGAATAAGCTTATTAAAATAATTTGAAACAGATGAAGAGAAAGTTATGTAAATGGAATACATAAAACTTTTTGGATTCAGGGGGACCCAAAACATGTATTTCTGATGAAATCTCGGTATTGAATTTTTGGGTGCATTACAAAACCTTCTCTATACTCTATGTATATAATACATGCAGAGAAAGTAAAAATTTGCTGGAAAATTGCTAGCGTGCATTGCTCTCTGTTGGAACTTGGAAGGAGGGTCAGCTCCAAGATCTCACATATTATCAGACGGTTTTGAAATTACACTTGAACTCTCTAAAGTTTGATGTTGCAGCTTCAAAACTCTTTTCTATGACAGCATAATTGAGTAGTTTACGAACCCATTTTATCCCAAACTTGATTTTTACGGAATCCATGGACAAAGAAGTGCAGCAAGTGTAAAATGCAAGCGTAAAGTAAATTTGTTTCAATTTTACGCTCGCCAAAATAATTCACAATATTAGTGTGCATACATCCTGATCAACAGGATCCACTTCATAAATGTTGCATTGTGCCTCATAAACTTTTCAGGATTTTATTCTGCTTCTTTCGCAGCTCTAAGAATATCATAATTCTCACAACCTGCCATTTTCTCAAAATACATCACAAAACAACAATAATATTGGTTTGTCCTGTCTTGCTATAAGCGTACTGTCATCATGCACAGCAACCATACCCATTGATTGCACCCTATCCTAATGTTGCAAAATAAGTAACAAACTGTAATGGCTCAAACTTAACCTCACATTTATTTCATCTTTCACTGCTTTTCTTTTAATCTTAGAAAATCCTTGTAGAAAAAAATTGTATGATACATGAGCATAAAGTTTCTATTAGTTTCTCACATGCTTGTGAAACTCGACTGCATCTCAATTCACAATATTCCCACTTGAATAAAAAACCATAATGTTATGCTCTTACATCATAAATAACTATTAGGTGTATAAAATTACTCAGAAGTTTGAAACAAAGTAGTTTAACATTATATTAATACTGAGTTGGATTAGTAACACCTTAATTCCCGACCAAATCAAACATCATGCTGATGATGGGACAGATGTAAGCTCCCGAAATGTCAAAGGCTCTACACAACCTGAAAACGAGTATGTTCATCACCAGGAAAGCTTCAGCTCTTACTTGAGACACAATCTTAGTACACAATAATCTTATAATAGTTTTGACTATAACTTCAGTTTTTAGTATCCTTCTTGTAGTACAACAAAATCTGATGTGTTTCATTCACATGACTTTCTCTATACATCTGCAACAAATTATTGTTAGAAAGCTTATGCTTCTGTTTACTTCATGCTAATCGAGAAAAAATTAGCAGAAATAGTCTCATTACTTGCTTCCTTGTAATTAGAAGCGAAAAAAGGGAGTATCATAGGTTAAAGTGATAGTCAAAAGCTAGTTGCTATGTAACTGAAGCTCCTTTGTGTGGACAGGAGTTGACAAATTACTGTATGAGAAAAGTATGTTTCTTAAAGCTGGGGAAAAAAAAAAGGAATATCTAAAAAATTATCAACTCCACGAAAAAAATCTATATAACATAAATTGTGTATTTTAACGTGCTCTACATTTTTTGTGTAGTAAGTTTTTATCTACCCCTTAGGGTTTAAGTTATGCAAAATTCTGTAAATTTCATCCATAATAAAGTAAGCTTCAGGGTCTATTCCCAGAAAATTGAAGATATACATTTTATTTATCAGGTAAATACCTTTAATATACAATATTTTAATCAAAATCGTTAGAGCATTTTTTGATAAAATCAAAAATTTCGAAAAAAGTACCATCTAAAGGGTAGTTTGGGGTGGGGGGATTTTTCTCAAAATCTTTGTGTCGCTTCCCTGGAAGATACTAAACTTAAATATCAAGTTTATGCCTTTTTCTTTCCATATTATTAAAACTGACTTAGGAATTGTGAAGCATTGTATTTGTGTTTTTTGTGTTGTGCATGTAACAGTTTCTTACATTGCTTAATTTAGAATTATTTCTAGTTGGAAATATGTTATGAAAAAATCTGATGTGTTATGCTCACTTGACTTTCTCTAGCTGCTTTACAAACCTCCTACAAAAGATTCTTCTTCTTTGTACACAATGCTAATTGAGATAAATAGTAGTACTTAGATCCTTATAAGTAGGAGGGAATAAGGGAATGCGCTATGCTAAAGTGATTGTCAAATATTTTAAAAGCTATCATTATGTGATTGTCATTGCAAATCACTTCTGTGCTTGGCCAGGAGTAGAACAAAAGAAAAATGGACACTTCCTGTCTGAGAAAAGTTTAAGTACTTCACAATTAAAACCAATTACAAGGAATATCTTGGAAACGGTTTCCTCCACAACAAAAATGTAAAGGATATAAATTGTGTGTTTTGTCGTGATGTACATTTTTTATGTAGTGAGTTTTTTTCTATCTATTACGGTTTAGCAGTTAAGCAAAATTCAGCAAAATTCATCCAGAGTAAAGAGGTCTTCAGAGGCTATTCCCAAAAAAATTGACATTTACGTTTTATTTTGGACATAAATAGTTTAATATATAGGATTTTAATCAAAATCGTTAGAGCCATTTTTAAGAAAATCAAAATTTTCGAAATTTTTTCTATGTAAAGGGTAGTTTGTGGTGGGGGGATTTTTTTGAAAATCTTTGTGTCGCATCCTTGGAAGATACTAAACCTAAATACACACACAGACAGATGGACACACACACACAACCTTTTTTTAAAAATGCTTTTTTCGGACTCGGAGGACCCCAAATCATATATTTCTGGTGAAATCTCGGTATCAAATTTTTGGGTGCATTACAATACCTTCTCTATCCCTATGTACATTGTACATATGGGGCTAGAGAAAGTAAAAAGGTTGTGTATAGAAAAATCTATATTAATATTATTAAGAACGAAAATGTATGTAATTAGGGTGATCTCAAATATCACCCAACTGATTGTTAAAATTCTTTTCACTATTACAAAGCCCAAGGCTTTCTTATGAACATGGTCTGTAAAACATCTCTAATTTCATTTCATAAATCACTAAACAATTAAAAAGTATTTATAACACACTTATACTTAAATATGAACACATTGCAACGTACTGTAGGTGTTCTCATACTTGATGTGGTGCCATCAACATTTTGGGAGTGGACATCTCTCCCATTATGAGGATCATTCATCCTCCTGTCACACTCCCAAAACGTTGATGGCTCTGCATCACCTCACCTTGGTTGAAGCCCAACAACGCCTAGAGTATGTTCATCGCCGGAAAGCTTCAGCTCATTTTAATACATTGCCTGCCATTTGTTGCATTCATGAGACACTTGCCACCCTGAAAACATAAGTGAATCCTGTTTGTGTCCTCCAACTGGTTTTTAAAGTGAAAGTAATGACATGGGTTAGGAAACCTTGCAACATATGCAGCAGGTCTCTTTTATGCCCTCACAAAATCTGATAAATGTCTCAGGAAAAAGCCATAGAAGAATATGGAAGTTAAAAATAGGCACTGTACTGGGTGTTGATTTCTTATCTGTGATTTCCTGCACATCGATTGACCTAGAATAACATAGTTGACTGGTGAGTCTACATTGAAGCCATACAGTGCTCCACATGAAAAGAATGATATTCATTTCTGAAAGAAAAAAGCAAACTACAATAATCTTGATCTCATTGCATTATTAATACTGCACCTTTTCTATCTCCCTCTCATTGCAGTAATGACTAACATTCAAATGCAGCTCTGTTCTTTGTTGACAAGCTGAATATGAACACAAGACACCTTGTTTCTGTGGGTGAGTGTTGTTATCGTTCTGGTGTCAGCATAGGAGCATCATATAAATATGATTTATATCACTGCATAGATATAGAATGAACACCTGCCACAAGAAGGATAGTACTGTGAAGGTACCTTTTCTTGGGTACTTGAGTTCCTAGTCTTCATTTAATAGGTTTCATGCAATTTCAAAAGCAGAGCAGAACAGCAACATGGATAGCATTGGAGTCCCTATATATCAGAGTGTATAACATACTTCATATCTCAAAGATTTCATTCTGTCTGTAGATCCCCAATTTCATGTACATACATGTATACTGTGTTATGTTTAATAATTCAGCTAGTTCGCTGTAAACTAGATAGCTTACTCTTCATAATGCCTGAGGGTCCTAAAGAAAGAGACTTTCTTTAGTTGACAACACTGCAGAAAGACAAGCAGGTGAGTTATATGCTTCCCTCGGCCTGTAAAACTAGTGTCCAAGAAAAGGTGTCCACCCTATATTGTAACAAAAGTCTCTTTTTTACTTCAACTGAATACAAAGTCTTTATTCTGATGCTTTCACAACAGTTCTGCAGTAGTCAAAAACTGACTGACTCCTGGCTTACAGCTTTTGTAGCTGTTGATGATGTAAACAGAAATTTCCAGAAAAGGCAAATATTCTAACACATGTGCATTGCAACCAGGCTTCTTCACATGTTAATTTCTTGAGCATGGTGACAATGGCCACATTATTGAAAACAACCAGCTCACACACATGTGACAGTTATAGGCTGGCAAGGCACAACATTCCAGTTGCATCATCACAATGACATATTAAGTAGAATCTCCTGTTGTTAGAGACAGCACAAAAACTTGCTTCATCAGTAATGTCATTGATAATGGCATTTCTTGTGCGGTAAATCACAGATAAAAATGAACCCCTATCGTAATTAAAATAGTCACAATCATTAATCACTTATGGCTTAAAAATACATCGTTACATGACAAAACAGTGTAGAGATGTCCCATAGAGTAATAAATTTCATGCTTCTCTTAATGGAATGTAAACTAAACATTATTTCTTTAAATTTGTACTTCTCAGTTACTATGTATTTGTTATGTATTTCTAAGAATAATCGGAGGAGCTAAACCAAGATCCACATTCAGACCATTGTTTAAAAAAGTTAGTCTTGCCTCTCCCCTGTATTTTCATTTTTGAAATTATACAGAATTAAATTTAATGAATGGAAATGGCCATTATACCTTCAATGAAACGATTCACAACCATAATACTAGACAGAGAATGGATATTCACATGCAGAGAAGCAACACTAGTACTCATCAAAACAGTGTAATAAACTCGGGAATAACAGACTTTAAGAAATTGCCTCTAGCCAATAAAAACATTTCCATATTGACATATTTAAAAATACAGTTTTGGCATATTTGCTTCACCACTGCTTTTATTCTGTTAATGAATTCATGGAAAGTTTTCATTAATTTAATATTTCGGAATTAAAAGTGTATATATTATAATATTGCCTATTTAATCTTGTTATTAATTATCTTGTAAAGAATTATAAGTTTTTATAAACCCTGACTTGTCCTTATTGGTTGTATTGTTTAATTGGTAAATAATTAGGTAATTTGCAATAATTGTAAGTTAACAACTTGACTTTTCTTATATCACAGTACCCATGTACAATGTCTGATTTAAGAGATGAATAAATTATCTATGGCAAACACTATTACCAGTTTTTAAGTAATTCTCTGTTGAATAAGCTTTACACTTCTAATATTATTGAATCTGTTATGGATTACTTACCATTGTATTTGCAATGAAATAGCTAAAGTAATGATATACATATAAGAGATTAAGTGAAGTTGTAATGTGTAAAGAAAATCACATGAGTGTGACACATGGGATAATAATATAGTAGATACGAGACCAGACAGTGACAGTTTGGCATAACTAAACAATAACAAAATATGTCAACATAAAACTTTATTTACAAAGTTACACTACCTTACTTTATTTCTCAATGTAATCTTCATTCTGTCAAGATATATATTGTCACATGGTACCAGTTTTTCAATGCAGATGTTATACTCTTCCACCGCTAAAGATCTGAGCCAAGATGTCACTGTCACTTTGAGGTCTTCATGGCTGGCAAATCTTTTCCATCCAAAAAGTCAAGTACAGTGTCCAAAGTGAAACACGGGTTTTCTGAATTCTTTTATCAACATTTGCTTTCAACTGCTCCATAACGATTGATGAACTTCCACTCCGGTCTTTATCGTACACACTGTTATGTTCTTCCTTGATTACTCGTAAAGTATGCGCTATTTCTTCACTGAAGACTCGTTCATTGCTTTATTTGCCTATAACATTCGATTGGCCAAACATTTTATGCATTAAAAAAAACAAAAAAACGAATAAGTTCTTTGGTGGTAGAAAAGCATAGCATCGGCATTGAAAAACAACAACTGTCTTGACAAATGGGAGGTTAGAGAAATAGATACCTGTGTAAATAAAGTTTTGTGTTGATAACTTTGGTTATTTTTTAGTTATGTCAAATCGTCTATTACTTTCTGGATGGCTCTTGTATAAGTATGTAAGAGAATAAATGAAGCTGTAATGTGTAAAGAAATTCATCTGAGTGTGACACATAAAATAATTAATAGAGTAGATATTTTTGTGTAATATCAGAATGTGTCATTAAAATATGAGACCTTGACTTCATTTTTTCTTTTGTTTTATGTTTCTAGCTACCCATTGTGTCAGCACACAAGCTCACTAGTTATCGTGTCTGTTCAGCGGTGTTATAGCTAGTGGAGTGGGGCAGGTAGGGGTTTAGCAATTGGAAGGAGGTGTATTGAAGCAAGTGAGGGATAAAGATACTTGACAGAGTGGACGTTTGGCATGAGTCCAGCAAACGTATAAGGTTGAAGTATTAGTTGAGCAATAAGGCAGCCCAACCCTCTAACTGTAACACTGCTGAACAGATAGTAGGTGATGACGTTATTAAGAAAAATTAACGGACAAGGAAGTTGTGTTACACTAACTGTTGTTTTCTCCACAGGGAATAGATTAGCTGTAGATTTCTAGTATTTTACCACTCCAAATGGATATATAGGTATTCTCCTGTAGAACTTATTGAGATGTCCTTCCATTGCATCAGCTCCTTTACTCTCCCAGCCTGCATATTGGTTTTATCAGGAATTTTATTTTTGTTCTGTTGGTCAGCTTGGACCAGGCCAGACCTGCCCTCCTTAGGGGGAATGCTCAACTAACCTCTTGAGACCATAACCCAAAAACAAGTGAAACAAATGCAACAAGTGCACACTCCGTCACAACCACCCTCCCTAATAGTCGAAACCAAGGCAAGATCAAAGAGTGAGTACTTTTTGTCTTGCTGCTTGAACTCTTTTGTGTTTCAGGGCTGCAAATCCAACAGGTCACATCAGTGCTCTCTGTAGGGTGCGGATTTACACAACAAATCAGAGAAATCAATTCTGGTTGCTACAAAAGTCAGCGGTTTTGACATGTAATGACCTAAAAAACTGTGAAATTTTTTTAACAGTAGTCCAAAGTCATTTATGTGCCAGAGAAAGAAATATACAACAAGCATTAACTTTTGGACTGAAAGTGTAATACCTTTTCTAATTGCTCTATATAATTTGAAATATCTGTATCACGAAAATAGACATTAAAAAGGGATTTACATTATAAAAAAAATAAATAAATAATACTCGGGATAGTGGAGAACGTATATTTACTGCAATTTTGCAGATCAATTTTTAACCGTTCCCTGCATTTATATGAAAACATGACAAATATGGTTGGTTTCTAATGTTTAGCACTTGGTAATGGAGCCATTTCTCTCTTGCACTCCAGTATTTTGATATAAGGCTAGTATTAAGTTTGAAGGCACAAAATGGACATATAGGAGATTCAGTAATACCAATCCTATGTAGGTTAATAATCTAAAAGTTCCTACTCAACATTTTCTTGATAGTTTAGAAATTTGAAATTTTTTGTTATACATATTTTTCCATTTTTTTGTGATGCAAATTCTTCTTTAAATTTATTGCTATACATGTTGCAGTAATTATTCTTTATTAGAGTGATAAGATAAAGGACCAGATGATTTTGGTATTATATATCTTCCTTTTTTTGACAAAAAATCAACAGTTTCATTGCCTTTTATTCCACAATGTGCCGGTATACATTGAAAATTCTCTTGTGTTTAATTTATTGTATATGCATTAACTTCTAATTGCTTTAAATAATTTAAAAAACCTTTACCACAGAAACATACATTAAAAAGGTATTTACATAAATAAAAAAAAAGGCACTCAGGATAGTGGAAAAATTTATATAAACTGCATTTTTGCAGACCAATTTTTATAAGTTATAAGTTTCTTAATCGTTCCCTGCCTATATATATGAAAACATAACAAATATTGCATTATGCAATGAGAAGCAAAAAATATAATCTTACATGCATTGCTTAACCCATTCAAGGATACCCAATAATGTAGATGAAGTATTAAAATAAACAAAGAAAGTAAATTAAATACTTTGATACCTCTGACCATATAAGTATAGTCAATTCTCACATACCATGCCTTAGATCACAAGGCCATTCAAACACATGGTAACCAAAAAAATAAAAATAAAAAGCTCTGATGTGTTCCATTCACATGACTCTCTACCCCTCTGTAACAAATTATTATCAATAAGTTTACTCTCTATCTACTTCATGTTAATCGAGATAAACAGTAGCAGGATGGTCTTATTACTTAGTTCCTTGTAGAAGGGAAATAAGGGAATACACTAGGATAAACCAATAGTTAAATATTTTAAAATGTGGTTGCTATAGGATTGAAATGTCTTTGTTTGATGGTCAGGAGTTGACAAGTTCCCCTATGAGAAAAGTTTAAGTATTTTAAAACTAAAACCAATAATAAGGAATATCTTGAAAACAGTCAACTCCAAGAAAAGAAAATGTATATGACATGAATTGTGTGATTTAAGGAGATGTACATGCTTTTGTGTAGTAAGTTTTTATCTATTTCTTACAGTTTACCAGTTATGCAAAATTCAGAAAAATTAATCCAGAATGAAGAGGTCTTCTGGGGCTATTTCCAGAAAATTCAAGATGTATTTTTATTTGTCATGTGAATATAATAATTATGAGAGATTAATCAAAATCGTTGAGCCATTTTTGAGAAAACCAAAATTTTTTAACTTTGCCATGTAGGGCAGTTAGGGTTGAGTAGATGTTCTTGGAAATCATTGTGTCACCTGACTGAAGTTTGGTACTTAACGGACTTCTCGTTTGTGAGCTATGCTGCACACATGCAAACACACACGCACGCGCGCGCTCACACACACACACACTTTTCTAAAAGTGCTTTGTTTTTGTATTCAGGGAGTACCAAAACATGTATTTCTGGTGAATTTCAGTATCAAATTTTTGGGTGCAATACAATATCTTCTTTATACTCTTTGTGCACAGTACATCTAGAGAAAGTAGAAAGCATTAAATTGAAACTTGTCAGCATCCAACTATGCCATCACATCGGTTAGTTTAGTTGGGCCCTCCCCATCCTTTTACATAGCATCTCCTGGAAGCAGACTGGATTCAATCCTGTAATCCCATGTTTAAGTACTCTTATTGTGCCTTAGACCATATTGCCATAAATCCAGAGTTATCTGATGTTAAAATGGGTTATTTAACAGTCATGCACAAGACATCATACCAGATCCATATCCAGTAGCGGCTCGTGGATTAAAAATTTAGGTGTTCACAAAATCAGCAATTTACCACCGCCGCCGCCATTACTGCTACCGCCATCACCGCAATATCAAATCTAGTAATATTAGAAACAATGATAATGCTTAATAACAAGAATTATAAATTTGTTATACAAGTCGTCACCCACCCAGTATTGTAAAGATGTTAAATTTCTTAGTCTCCGAGAGTTAAAAGCAATATGAGGTGATGAAGGGGTGAACTCCTTTGATGCAGTTCATGTGAAGAATGGTATTTACAATGAATAATATTTATATTGTTTAAATTACACAATTAACATCAAATTTATTTGTACAGAAATTCCACGTGCCGGTTTTTCAAATGTGCAAACTTTTCTATCACTCGGTGATTAAAGCATTTTATGCTGTTGACCAGTTTCTTCCCAATAGCGAGCATTGCCAGTGCTGAAAGTCAGTCTTCACCCATCATACTCCTAGTAAAGGTTTTAATTCTTTTTATTGTGGAAAAGCATATTTCTGGTTCTGATGTAGTCATGGTCGTAATGATAACAGTCTATAGTAGCTCGGTTAGTTGTGGAAAAGTTCCTTCGTTGAGGTTATTTGCTGCTTTGAACTACTTAACTCTCTCTTAAGCTTAACTCTCGCATAAAATGTAAATTACTAAGAAAAATAACACCTCTCACAAAGACTGCAGTTGCACTTCCGGATAGTTTCAACTAAATCTCAAAGATAGCAGCACCTCCCGCTGATAAACAGAACCCTGGAGGTGTTAATGCGCACAGTCGCACTTTGCTCATTTCTGGCTGTAAAATTCCAAGCTCTTTTGTTGGCCGTGCAAGCGCAGAGCTGCTAAACGTTATTAATACGCTAGCACACGAGGCCTGTGCTACAAGTGTTGTTGCCACATACTCAGGTTCTCGGCTGTGTTCAATCTGAAGAGCAGAGCGCGTTATATTTAAACAAGTGGCACCAGATAGCGCATTTTATTACATGTTTCCTTAAAGAGAAAAAGGAGATCCACTAAGAAATTTTGGAGGTTCACGTGCTCTTGTGCTCCTACACAGCAGCCGCCACTGTCCATATCATTGAAGAAGTTAAGAAACAATAATGAATATTTTAGATCTACACTTAAGTGGACTTTATATATTCAAAATATGTTCATATTGTTCAAGATACACAAATGATTGTAGGCCACATTAAAAAAGCTTATTATAAGAGTCTGTGTACTAAATTTCAAAGTTGTATCATAGATGGTTTTTGCTAAAAAGGAATACAAAGTTCTGGTAGTAAAAATAATAGTAACCTCAGTACAAAAATAGCTGATTCATGAAGGTTACTTATCAGATATATACAAGGTTTGTACTGTGTATGTAGCAGACACCAGTGTAATGTACATTAAATTTGTTGTGCTTATTTGCAATAGTTTAAGAGAAATTTATATTTTACTTTAAGGATACATTTTTGCATATTCTAGTCATCTATCTCCCCATGGGGAGGCGAAATGCCCTATCTTGCATTGACCCTTCATCTCGGCAACTATTTAATATAATGAGATAAATTTTTCAAGATACATTCAGCAATACTTTTACTGTTGATTGATGAAAAATAAAATATTTCTGTTCATTAGAAGGAAAGCTATGATTTTTTTAAGAAACTATAAAAATGTTATTAAAAATGATTTTTAAATTTAAAAAAATAACTAATCCATATACATGAAAACCTTTTCGTTAAAATAAAGCCTATTTAGGTGCAAATGTGTGGTAAATATTTAAGCTTTATGTCACTTAGTTTCTGAGATAACGGGGCATTTGTGTACAAAATTTTACTTCTTCAGAAACTAATTTGAAACATAACATTAAAAAGAAATGTAACCTAACTTTCCAAACATAATTTTGCACTTCTTAAAACTCTCATATTTAGGAAATGTGAGTGAAATGCCAATGCTGCAAATAGCTAAAGTAAAACCTTCCAATCAAATTAAAAAAAAAAAAATCTCTTGTATAACACGAGTATTTACAAAGTTATTGGTGTTTTACCAAGAGAGTGTACCAAAATGTACTATAAGCTACCACGCAGGATTATTTTCAACAATATTTTTAAAGTATTTGCAATTAGCGTGCCTGTATGTAAGTCACACCAAAATGAGCGAGAGATTCGATCAAAGTGGAGAAAAATTACAAAAATCCCATTTTGACCTACCTTAAGACTTTAATTTGAAAAAGTATGTTTTTTCAGTAACTTCCTGCAGTTACAGCTATAAAATATGTACAATCAGATTTTGAATATTAATCTCAAATAGGGAAACAGGAGCATATGCTACTTTGACAGACAAAAGCATAATCCACACCCTAGTGGTTGCTTCAAACCCATGCTAGAGGGCACTGATGTGTAACAAGGACTCAATATTTGCAGCACTGAAGTCTGGATTGGCATTCTGTCGAATAGAGAAGAGCTTGTTGCTTCAGTTTTGTTTTTTGTTTTTTTGTTTTTCCTCTCCTTTCTTCCTTTTGGTTTGGTTGAACTACTTCTCCGTCTCACTTAACAAACCCTCTCTATTGCTACATACAGATATTTATATAGACCACCACTTCTCCACAAATTCTGCCATGTAACACTATACTAGAGTGCATGGATGTTCATTCCTGCATGTGCCTGGAAATAAATTGAAAAATAAATAAAATAAAGTGGATGCATCCTACCATGCACTTATTACACAGGGTGAGGCATTCGAAATTGCCATCTTAAATATCTCCTGTATTATGAGGACCATACTGAAAGTATGAGCAACATTTTTAAACCTCTTAACCCTAAATTTGGCACAAAGATGATAATCAAAGGCTTTAGTGTTTTTATAGGGTTCTTAATCCATGCAACTGCAGTCAAATGTAACCCTGTCAGCATCCAAGTGTGCCATCACACCGGTTATTTCATTTGGGCCCTCCCCATCCTTTTCACAGGCACATTTGACTGCAGTTGGGACTCAAACTTGCGAAGTTCGGATTTGAATGAATGACCAATCCACTTTGTATCACACTAATGATCATGGCTATTCACATTGCTGCAGCTGTGGTGCCCGTGAAAGGGATATAAAATCCAGTTTATGAATAAGAGGAAGAGTGGCATATGTAACTAAATAGTTCATGCAATGCTGGGCTAATATTTACTTTTTAGAGAAACCAAGTAAATCTTTGTAATCTATATACTTTTGAACATAGTCACCGTTTCTTTGTACACATTTTTCCTTTTCTGCAAGTTTGAAAATACCATCACAAGGAACTCCGAAGCCACTGATGCACTGCTTTTTGAATATCCCCCACCACTTTGTGGTGTTAGCTTTGTATCTGTTCCTTAAGGAACCAAAAAGATGGTAGTCAGAGGGTGTCAAGTTGGGACTGTACGGAAGATGTAGAATTGTTCTAATCTTCTCCATTGTGACAAAGGCAGTGTGAGCACTTGCATTGTACTGTGCAGGATGATTTTCTGTCCAGGGCACTTATGACACAATGCACGGCGGAGCTTCCAAAATGTCCAGAAACAGGAACAGCAGTCAGATGTTGTGTACGTTATTCTCATGTTTCTGCTCTGCAGTAGTACAGTCATTTGGAAAAAAAACCAAAATTTCCTAAATGCTCTAAAGAGTCAAACAAGTTGGAAGACTTAATAAATAGCCACACAATAAAAGCTGTGAAGTCATTCAAGTATCTCGGCTCCATAGTAAACAGTAATAACTGTATAGAAGAAGAAGTGAAGGAGAGGGTAATCCTTGGAAACAATGCATATCTTATGTATAATAATTCATTTAAAAGTAAGCTAATTGCTATAAGTGCTAAATTAAGAATTTGTAATACAATTATAGGACCCATAATCACATATGGCCCTGAAACATGGGTACTGAAAGAAGCACAAAAGCAAAAGTTGTTAACTTTTTAAAGAAAGATTTTAAGAAGAATTTTTGGGCCAATTAAAGGGGGGACAATGGAGGATCCTGAGAAATAGAGAGATAAATAGAATAATTAAAAAACAAACAATAATTAATTTTATAACTGTTTTGAGACTTAGGTGGTTTGTGCACTTACATAGAATGCCAGATGAACACATGGAAGCTCTCGAATCAAGATTAAGGAGCAGTCCCAAGAATAGATGGAGTGATAATACTAATCAAGACCTAAAATATATGAGTAAAAGAAATTGGCTGGATTGGATTAAAAATTGCATCGCTTGGAAGAGAATTGTAGAGAAGGCCAAAAGATCCAGCCAATGAAGTTGTAGTGCATGTTAAGAAGTAGTACAGTCACTACAAAGCAACTATCGCACTTCTAGTGATGTCAGTCATATGTACCTCGGTTACTGCTTGCACTACACTTCACATCTAATTTTCTTCTATTCCCACTTGTCATCTTCTTCTGAATTGCTGTCATTTTCATTAATAACTAAGCATCTCTTGTTAAAACATCGGCAGTGGCATAAACCCATAACACACAACACTTTGCTCTGTATGCTGTGTATTCTTGAAAAGTAATTATATAAAAGCAGAACTATTTGTTATTGTAACATAAAACTATTTGCTGACTTGGTTATCAAGGATAGGCTAGCTCACTGTATCTTTGCTAAAGGCCATTCTTCTAGAAGGAATAAGCAGCCTGTACAGTGACAGCTTAGTTGCAATTAATTTGGAGAAAACTGTAGATGGAGAAAAATATAAATCTTAATGGTTAAACCCAGCCATGACAGTTGCTAAAAATGTCCCCATTTTGTTTAAAATATATGCATACATTTAAATGCTTCTACAGTATGTATGCTACAAAACTTGGCCATTAGGTGCCATCACCGAGTCACGACAAATAAAATCTCAAATCACATTAACAGTTATTAGAATAAACACAAAACATATCTTATCACAGTATTGCATCCATTTATTGTGCAGCATACCTAAATTTTTTTTATCATACAAGAAAGCTTCATGAACGAAATTGGGTTTGTCTATAGCATAATATTGGTTTGAAAGTTTGCCAAAAAAAAAAAAAAAAAAAAAAAAGTCAGCGACTGCTGCTATGCAAAAATTGAAAAGATCCCATCCCCGCACAAGAAACTGGGAATTTATGAAATTAAATGCTCAGACTGTAATATAGTATACGTTAAAGGACAAAAAGAAGTTTGGAAACCAATTAAAGGAAAACGTGAGACACCTAAAATACAAGTAAACAGAAAAATCAGCAGTTGCCTATCATTTTTGGACATCAAGACCTGAAATCACACCGAATATAAAACTGTCAAAACCAGCATATAAACACACAGAATTAGATTCTGGGGGATCTACATCATGAAGAAAAAGAACCATATCATGAATTTTGATTTACTGTTATATAGCAACCTTTTTAAGTTCATAGATGCAGCACCAGATGCTTCCATAAGTGATACACAACACCCTCATCTTTGACATCAACAAAGCAAGACTTAGTTGGAATTAAGGTTTGAAAATGGGAACAAGTGTTCCCGAAACCAATCCCAGTAATTACTAAGTGATGTTTGTGTTACAAAAACCAACTCAAATTCTTTTGTTTTAATAATAGTGGTTGTGTTGTGATGACACATGATTATGTAAATGAAACCATACTTTGTCACTGAACAGTATTAATCGTGTTCCATCATTAACGCTCCTCAAAATCCAGTAACAGAAATTTACCTGACTGATGATCATATGGTAGCAATTCCTGAACAACAGTAACCCAGTGGTTTTGAGTTTTAAAAGTTTTGTTCTTTCTATGCTGAAGCTTTAGAAATGTCAGTTTCTTGTGCAAGGTGCCTAAGAGATTTTCAAGGTGACCATTCTAAGCTTTCTCTGATTTTATCTAATTTCTGCTCCATAAGCACACGTCTGTTTACCTTTCTGTCCTATCACAAATTGATTCTGTCTCCCTGAATTTATTTACAAACAAATGAACTTGCTACTCGGAACACACACACCAGGAAATTTAGTTTCATCCATACAAGATAATGTAAACACATACGTATCATACATAAACACTCTTTGTGGTATTGTATACTGTATCTTTAAAACACTTGAAGCAAAACTAAACACTCCTAAACATTGCTAATGTTATTCACGTGTGAATTGGACTGGAACAGAAGTAAGACTGATGTTTGTGTGACAGAACGAATGTAGGGCGTGTGCAGCGAAGGCCCTTGCTGTAAGCGGCCAAGATTTGTAATAAACATACTGTTAAGTCACAGAATTGGTGAAATTTATTATTGTTAATTCCATTTATGGTTTTATTATTTTCTTACACACTATTGACTTTATGGTAGTAGTGCCGGTTAAATATGTATAACATTGTGGGCAAAATACCCTGTTTCTGGAAAAAATATTTTCTAAGTTGAGACTATTTAAATCTTATATCATTCAGTTCAATGTTAAGTTTATGGGAGATGTTTAAGGTGGTATTTTTAAGTGTCTCGTCTTGAAGTAAATATCTCAAGTGAGAGTTAATGAAACAAATGAAGCATGGAACAGCAGAGCTGGGACATGCAATCCAACAGAAGAACATGGAGTATATTTCCTACTGCACGTCATGCTGGGAGCACCAGCTGACATTATTGTAATGCACACACATTCCTTATTTCTCTCTCTCTCTCTCTCTCTCTCTCTCTCTCTCTCTCTCTCTCTCTCTCTTGTGTTAAACATGAAACATGTAAGTCAATATGTTGAGAGCATGTTGCTTGAATTTCCATAGGTGCAGCAGGTGATATAGAAGTACGTAATGATGCGTGGTTTTATGGCATGTGTTTATTCAGTCATAGTTTGTAGATGTAATTTTGATATTGCTCTAGTATGTGAATAACACAGTTTATCTTGGATGCTACTGTTTAAGATTCCAAAATTACAGGTGATTCCAGTACTGCATAGGAATACTTATGATTTTTACTTTCTCTATACGTACTATGTACATATTGTATAGAGATGGTATTGTATTACACCCAAAAATTCCATGCTGAGATTTCACCAGAAATACGTTTTGAGACCCACTGAATCCAAAAAAAAAGCATTTTTAGAAAAATGTCCATGTGTGAGTCTGTGGGCAGCATAGCTCAAAAAGTCTGTTAAATACCAAACTTGATATTTAAGTTCAGTATCTCCCAAGGACGTAACACAAAGATTTTCAAGAAAATCCCCCCAACCCCCAATTATGCTTTACATGGAAAGATTTTCTCAAGAATAGCTCTTAACGATTTTGACTAAAATGTTGTATATGAAAGATACTTACATGACAAATAAAATGTATATCTTGAATTTTCTGGGAATAGTTTCTGAGGACCTGTTCATTCTGTATGAATTCTGCTTAAATTTTATATCTGGTAAGCCATAAAAAATAGACAAAAAACTTACTACACAAAGCAATGTAGATATTGTTAAAACACAGAATTTATGTCATATACATTTTTGTTGTAGAGTTGACCATTTTTGAGACCCTATTCTGTGTTATTGGTTTAAATTTTTAGCTACTTAAACTTTTCTTTCTTTCGTCTGTCTTCTGTTTTACCTATTCCTGGCAATGAAAGAGAACAGAATTTCAGTTGTTTCACATAATGAAGGAATTGACCATCACTTCAGTCTAATGCATTACCTTACTTCTCTTCTGTTTACAAAGAATTAAGTAATAACACCATTCTGCTAATGTTTATCTCGATTAGCATGATGCTAGATAAAAGAATAACTTTTGTAAGAATAGTTTGTTCAGCTAGAGAGTCATGTAAATGGAACATATCAGATTTTTTCCTCCTACTAAGATGCTTATGCACTACAGGAATCACCTCTGATACATTTTCACAAAATCAAGTAATGCAAAGGAAGTTTAGAAGCTAGTTGTAGATGTATTTGTTACTAATGAATACTTCCTCACAAACACTAAATTTATGAAGGCTTCTGAAGATTGGTTTACTGCTGTTGTATTTCTACCATATTAGCAACAGAAACATGTTCTTTAGTTCATGGTTAAACAATTTATGTAAGTTTGTACAAATTGCGAATCCAAGTGTGCTTTTTTTCCTTTCTTCCCCCCACTAAGAAAGCTGATGACAAGGTAGTAAATACAAGGCGTATCCAGAAACTAAGTACCGGTTTGGAAAAAATATATAAAATATTTGTTTTCACAACATTTATTTGTACATGAAAGAGCATTCCTTAACCTATTTTTCAATGCAGTTACCACTATTATACATTTTTCATAGCGAGTAGTCAACTTTTGTATGCCCTCTTCAAAAAAAGCTGCTGCCAGTGAAGACACCATGTTTTGTGGAAACACATCACAAAGTATTCTTATAGTGAACCGTTTCTGTTTTCATGAATTGCCTCAATCACTTGCTCTACCAAACCATGTGACAACAGAAGGCTGCCACTCCATGCTTTGTCATGAACTTTGGATCATCCATCATTGAATTGCCTAACCTACTTTCTCACCATTTCATCTGTCATTACACTTTCACTACAATTCTCTACAAGTTGGCGATGAATCTTGCTTTAACATTCCTTGACTTCAAAAACCGTGTTATGGGGCACATATCACAGTGGGTCAGAAATTGTCTTAAACATTTTGAACAATCATTAACAACTTTAACAGATTAAAGTGCAGGTGTTTCTTTAGTTGAAGGGCCAAGAAACCCAGGGTTTTGACACCTACTATGAGTTATTATTTACAATACATCAATCAAATCTGCTAAAAAGTCTTGGTACAATCTATAAGTATGGTATTCAAGGATTCCTCAGCAAGTAAGAAAATAGTCATAACTTTTGTATTAATATTTTATTTTAAATTTACAACAAATATCAAATATGAGTTTGAGAAAATCTGCATAAAGCAACTTACACTCAATTTATTGAAAGCTCGAAAATGTCTCCAACAGAATCGGAATCTTCCAGAGCTTCATTTGCATCTTGAATTTCAGCTTCAGTTTGCAGAAATCAAGGGAAATACTGCATTCTAACTTTTAAGAACACCAACAGATCACCACCTTCAAAGAAAATGGCACGAGTGACCTGAATTTCCTAATAGTTGTCTAAAACTAGAACAGATGACAGCACAAACCAGACAACTAAATGATAACTGATGCATGACCTTTGCCACATAGCCCAAGACTGAGTTATGGTCGTGGAATTGCATTAAAAGTGTTAGAAATACCTGCCCGAGCTATATTCAGGTTATGGCTTCAATGTGTTAACCACAACATGATCTGGCTATAATGGCATCAGTGGACAGACAGAGAATCAGAGAGATGAGTGCATATGTGTGAAACTACAACACTAGCACTGCAGTGGGGATAGAACAAAATGGTACTTACTTTCCGGACACACTTTGTATTAAATATTTCTTCCATCCTTGTAGCAGAGACACTTAACAGTTTTCACTAAAGAGTAAATTACATCTCTAGTAGCCGTTAAAATAATTGTGTTCAATATTTAATTTATCTTTGTTACTTTATTTCAGTTCCCAGAATAATTGTGCACGGGAACGAGGGTAGTAGCATATCCTGCAACGTCGTCATGGAGCGCAGTCTCCGTGGACAACGCACACTCTCAAAACAGGTAACTGCTCTTTGGTTTAAAAATTACATTATTTTTTGTATAATATTTGAAGAAGCCAATAACAGTGATGTGGAATTTAAATTTAACAGAAAGTTAAGAATTGGAGTTGAAGCACATACCTGACCAGTTTCAAGAGCTGTTGCTCTCATCTTCAGTGGAACCCGGCTGGATGCTTGTGTTTGCTTTGATAGTGTGGTGGTTGTTTGCATTGACATCTGGGCGGCAGTTCAAAATTGATCAAGTGGTGCTTATGTTTAAAATGAAAATCTTTTCCCAAGTATCCAATTCTGGTGTGTGTTTTGTAGATATCAGTAGTGAAATGTTCAATGTGAGATACATCAAGTACAAATAGACAGATAAATATGCAGTTTCACACAACTTTTGGACCACCAATCAATCACAACAGCACACCAAACATTACATTACTGAAGTCTACAAAACACACAGCTGAATTGGATACTTGGGAAAAGATTTTCATAAGTAATATAACGAGAGTTCGCAAACAACTTGTTGCGAGCAAATTTGTCTAGAGAAAAGTTGTAATTCGAGTTGTATTTAATAGGACCATTTTATTAATAAAATAACAATGATTAGCCTAAATGGACACAAAAAATAATTTTCCAAAAATCCCATTTGTCTTGATGTATATTTGCAATGAAATCACTGCAACTTGATGTCCATATCACAAATCATGGCCTCCTGTTGCTTACAGAATTTGTTGCTTAACTGGTTCCACACACTCTCTCTTTGTTTTTAATATTCTGCAGCTTTTGAGTTTTCACTTAATATGTCTATTTCAGTGATAGACCTTTCCCCAAAATGTGTGCAATAAATTTAGAAAAGCAATTGCACGTGGGTACAATAAAAAAAAAAAACGATTAAGATGCAGAGATACTGAGTTACGATTGGTTGGAATTTTACGTGCCGATGTACTGGATTGGCCACTTTCTAAGATCACATGTCATGAATGAAATAATCACTATAAAACAAAAACACCACTTGATGGATTTCAAACTGCAGCCACCAAATCAATGTCACTTCACCACCAGATGTCAACACAACCACCCACTACAGTACAGATGCCAACAACAGCATCCAGTCAGACTGCTATAAGAGCAACAGCTCTTGAAACTAGTTATGTACCAATAGTATAAGTGATGTCTTGACTCTTAACTTTGTGATAAATTTACATCACTTGCCGCTTTTCTGCCTTCAGTTCCATATCAGCAGATTGTCATACATGGTTTCTGTCATTGTGAGTCTAAGCAAATAGCTGCCCAATATTGTAAATGTTAAAATAAATTTAAAAAGTTTTAAAATGAGAGATGTAATTTGGGAATGGAAATGGGAAAAATTGGATGGGGGAATAGTAATCAGGAGGATTTTGTCCTTAAGCAGAGTCAAAATGGGACTTTCATAATTTTTTCCATTTTCATGCTTTAGTTGCACTCATTTTGGTATCACATTCATAGAGGAAGCTAATTGTAAATAGTTAAATAATATTGTTGAATATAATCCTGCATAGTAGTTTTTAGAATGTTTTGGTATACTAACATCAATAACTTTGTAGTTATTAGTGTTAAAGAAGAGGATCTTTTTTATTTTGATTGGACAGTTGTGCTTTAGCTATTTGCAGCATTGGCATCCTGCTCATATCTCCTTCATGTGATAGTTTCGAAGTACTGTGAAGTTGTATGTGGAAAGTAGGTTACATTCTTTATAAATGTTATGCTTGAAAACCATTTCTGAAGTAACATTTTCTAATTAAATATCTCATTATCCCAGAAACTAATTGACATTAAGGACTGAAATTTTTACGAAATATTTGCACTTAAATAGGTTGTTTTTTACTTTCTCTACACGTACTATGTACATACTGTATAGAGAAGGTATTGTAATGCATCAAAAAATTTGATACTGAAATTTCACCGGAAATGCATTTTTGGGTCCCCCTGAATCCATAGAAAAGCATTTTTAGAAAAAGGTACATGGGTGTGTGTGGGTGTGCATGCATGTCTGTGGACAGCATACCTCAAAAACGTAAAGACTGTTAAATACCAAACTGAAAAATGTTTTGAAAATTTTTATTTTCTCAAAAATAGTTCTAGTGATTTTTATTAAAATACTGTTATTAAAGATATTTACATCACAAATAAAATGTATATTTTGAAATTTCTGGGAATAGTCTCCAAAGACATCTTTATTCTCGGAATTTTGCATAGTGGATTCATAAAAAAAAATGTGGATATTGTTAAAACCATTTTTGTTGCAGAGTTGACCATTTCCTGATTTTACTTGTTATTCCAATATATTATTGGTTTCAGTTTTAAACTATGCATCTTCTCAAATGGGTTCACCTTTCATTTTATCTCTCTTTTCTGTTTCCAGAAATGCAAGAACAGAACTTCAATTGTTCACATAGCAACCTTGTTTTAAAAAAATTGACTGCCGCTTTAGCCTAATGTATTCCCCCCCTCTACTTACAAGCAAGCAAGCAATAAAACAATTTCTGCTAATGTTTATCTCGATTAGCATGACTTAGGTAGAAGAGTACTCTTATATAAGAATGCTTTGTTTGCAGAACTGGTAGAGAAAGTCATGTGAATGCAACACATCAATTTTTTATTTTGTTATTATTAATGCACTTGCAAAAAAGTATGTGAGCAATGAAAGCATTTGTACAATCATTTATTTTGATAATCATGAAGTAGATAGCACACAAGCCGTATAAGAAAGGTATTTATAAGAGTGGGTGCAGTAAGGTTATATCAGGGGCCTTACATTAGAAACAACTCATCTGTAGTTTCTTTACGTTGGATTTAAATTGTTTTATTCTCCTCAAACACGCACGCATGCACACACACACACACATATACATACAGACTCTGTGGGGGATAAGGAATAATTCTGGCTAAAGAAAAATTCCCCGCCCTAGCCGGGAATCGAACCCGGGACCTCCGGGTGAGAAGTCAGCTCACCACGGAAGCAGTCACTTCAAATGTTGTGTAGATAAAGGAATGTGAATAAGAAGTGTAACTGACTAATGTGTTTGATTGTGGTGAGGAAGCTTCACCTGTGGGAGTTAATTAAAAGTGACAGAGAGATTAGTGTCTACTTGACTTGCAGCTGTTTTCAATGAGAGTCATTCCAGGCAAATGGCACATACATTAAATAGTTTCCACACAAACAGTGTGTAGGACAGGAGTTGGAAAAGAAGAGTCAGACTGAAAAATTCACTGCTATAACTGAGGTTTAAACGCAGATCTCCTGGTACCCATTATCACCGAAACATGTTGACACAACACTAAAATTCTCAACCTGGTAAACTACAAGTTCTCAAATTATTTTTAGATGTCATACCCCAATAGCGACTTACACTGGACTTCATAGTTTGGCTAACTATTAGGTCAATTATTCAACCATAAATAACAAATATCTCGCAAATGTTTGTTATAAAAAACTTTATTTGGAATAAATTGTGTGCTTTAAAGGGATCTACATGTTTACTTTCTCTAGTACATATGTTCAGTGTACTAAATAGGTAGAGAAAATGTTGTATTCCACCCAAAAATTTGATACTGAGATTTCATCAAAATATGTTTTGAGGTTCCCTGACTCCTAAAAAAAAAATATTTTCTCTAGCCCGTACGTAGTGGATAGAGAAGGTATTGTATTCCAATCAAAATTTTGATGTCAAGATTTCACCAGAGATATGTTTTGAGGTCTCCCTGAGTCCAAAAACATTTTTTTTAGAAAAAGGTGTATGTGTTTGTACAGCATAACTCAAAAACGAAAAGACCATTAAAAACCACACTTGGTATTTAAGTTTAGTATCTTTCAAGCATGTGACACAAAGTTTTTCAAGAAAATTCCCCACCCCAACTACCCCTTAAATGGAACATTTTTCTAAAATTTTGATTTTCTCAAAAATGGCTGAAATGATTTTGATTAAAGTACCATATTTTGAATTTTCTGTAAATAGCCTATGAAGAGCCCTGGTTGAGTTCTGTAGAATTTTGCATAATGGTTAAATACATACGCACACACACCGTACCTTTTTCTAAAAATGTTTTTTTTTTATTTAAAACATGTATTTCCAGTGAAATATAGTACCTTTTCTATTGTGTATGATACACATACATGCTAGAGAAAGTAAAATACTGACACTGTATAACCAACTCCATATTGCTTATTTGTAATTATTTCTAATAAATTTTTCTGAATATTACTACGGAATACTGTAATGTAAATGGTGTGTGACTGCAGGCAGAGATAGAGGATGAGACAGTGCCTCAAATATCGATACCCTCCAGCAGTCCAACAGTTGATTCTGTCACAACATCCTCGTCGCAGCAGTCATCATGTCACTGCTGTCAAGGGGATGACAGCCATCCTCAGTGCAAACACAAGGAGGAAGTTCAGCCCAAGGAAATGGAGAAGTCACCACGTGTCAGGGTATTGTTCCAGATACCATTACCATAAATATCATGGCAATATTAACTTTTTTTTTTTTACCATTTATATAACATCATAACATCTACATTCTTTGTATAAATTAACATCTTTATCTATTCAGGGTATAATAAACCTACACGAGAAAGAGAAAAAGATCAGAATAATAAATATATAAGATGTGCATTCCAGTTATTCATAGTTAATATCAATAAGGTTTATATATATATATATATATATATATATATATATATATATATATATATATATATATATATATTAAATACTTATTATATACTTGCATTATTATGAAGGCTTTGCATTAGAAACAACTTGTCTGTAGATTCTTTACGTTGGGTTTAAATTGTTTTTATTTTCCTCAAACACACATTCAAGATTTCCAGACTCTCTGGGGGATCACGAGAACTTAGGTTAAAGAAAAATTCCCAGCCCCAGCCAGGAATCGAAGCTGGGACCTTCAGGTGAGAAGTCAGCTCGCTGACCACTTGATGACGGAGGTAGTCTAACTATTATTGTTTAGTCCTCTGTTGAAACAAATCTCCACTTACTTTTTTGTTGTGAATTTGGGAATGTTTTCAGAAACCTCCATCCTCTGCTTTGTTGGGTTGTCCTCCGTGGTGTAATGGTTACCATGCTAACTTCATATACCCAAGATCATGGGTTCAAACCCAGCAGACAGCAATGGATTTTTTCGGGCATAAAAATCCTTAGCATGGCTTCCTTCGGAAGGGAATTAAAGCTGTTGGTCCCATGCCATAGATTTACAGCATGTAAGAGAACCTCAAGTCTGATAAAGAAGCCTCTGAGCAAAATTAAGCTGTCTTTCATGCCCAGTATAGAATGGGACCCTGAGAACCACAGCAGTTAAAGAGCAGCCAAAAATAAAACTCCCATTTCCATTTTTTTTTGTTGATGACAGCTTACTGTGAAGTTTTATATTTTAACAGGGCAGAAAAGAATAATCATTAGTAAAACAGCTTCACATACAGTTGCTCTCTTGTTTTAATCTTATCATTCTTTAACCTTCTTTGTCATACCAGACAGTGAATGAAATAAGAGAGGCTGGCTAAAAGCAGCTAGCAGTGCTACCAGTGCTAATAATAAATATCTTAAACTTTGAATGTCACTTGGCTTTTACAGCTTATGTCACTCTACAGTGCATCCATCCTAATACAGTGTTAAGATCTACATTCTCATAATAGTAAATATTGTCATTATCTTTCTAAATTGTTAGTTATTACTCTCAAAATTACATATTCCAAATTATATTACTAAAACACATACATGCAGAAAATATTAAGTTACTAAAAACATGTTAATGGCAAAACTCACTGCATTAAGCTTAGGTGTGATATACTGAATATGCAACTTCCAATCTAAGTGCTTGTCTACTAGAAGACCTAGAAATTTTATATTAGGTTGTTATAATAATGCGTTGCTGATCACAAGCTTGTGGTATTTTAAATGTTACTGCACTATATAATGCTAGATGTGTTGCTTTATTCTTTGTCCCTAATTTTACCACATTGCAAAATAATATCAAGGATTGTCAAATTTCATTGCTAAACATCGGGAAAATACACACAAACACGCTGTGACACAGTATTTGCTGACTCTCAAGAAAGTACTAAATATTGGTGCCATACCTTTTGTTACTGCACAATGCCTTTGTTCATGGCATATTGTTAGTTTAGTTGGAAGTTCTCCATGTTGTTATCACAGGACATTTTTAATTGAATACCAATATACGAGGGTCATCCAGAAAGTGACAAGACAATTTGACGTAACTAAATAATAATGAAAGTTATCAACACAACTTTATTTACAAAGTTACACCACCTTACTCTATTTCTCAACATTGCTATCAAGGTATTTATTGTCACGTGGTACAGATGTTATACTCTTCCACCGCTAAACATCTGAGCCAAGATGTCACTGTCACTTTGAGGCCTTCATGGCTGGCAAATCTTTCCCATCAAAAAAGTCATGTACGGTGTCCAAGGTGAAACACCGGTTTTTCTGAATTCTTTTATCAACATTTGCTTTCAACTGCTCCATAACGATTGATGAACTTCCACTCCGGTCTTTATCGTACACACTGTTATGTTCTTCCTTGATTACTCGTAAATTGTGTGCCATTTCCTCACTGAAGACTCGTTCATTGCATTATCACTATACACTTGCATTATTTGCCTATAAAATTTGATTGGCTGAAGATTTTGTGCATTCATAAAAAGGAATAAGCCCTTTGGCAGTAGAAAAATAAAACATCGGCATTGAAAAAGTGGTAGCACATGACAATAAGTTTCTTGACAGAATGAAGATTACTTTGAGAAATAGAGTAAATGACATTGTAATTTCCGGATGGTCATGCTGCTCCTCAAGATAGCATAGCACTACTATTGTGGTGACATGCATTATGTTTAATTTCAGTCACATGCGAAGGTGAAGCTGCTTGTTCGGAGTCATGCCATGCGTGAGGAGACTTCGCCCCCTCCAGATCCTGAAGCTGAACATCTCATGTTGCCTCCGGTGGCAGTGCAGCAACAACAACAGCCACAACAACAACAACAGCAGCAGCAGCAGCAGCAGCAGCAGGTTTGCTCTAACAGCCTGTCAGTTACTCGTCCAAATTCTCGTCACAAACTGCGTCATCAGGGTTCCTCACAAGGCAGCATGGATAGCTCTTCCCCATGTCTCTCCAGAGGTGAGATTGCTTTAAACTCTTCCTCCTTCACTTAAACTAAAAATTA
Source organism: Hymenopus coronatus (assembly GCA_030762935.1). Taxonomy (NCBI): domain Eukaryota; kingdom Metazoa; phylum Arthropoda; class Insecta; order Mantodea; family Hymenopodidae; genus Hymenopus; species Hymenopus coronatus. Next base: position 8,549,502 of record CM060892.1, read on the forward strand.
TTGAGCAGGTTTTAGGTTCATTTCCAAGGACCAGTTGGAGATATATGGGGGCAAGGCATGGAATGCTACAGCAGTTTTGGAATTAAGTCTGGTCTAGGTTGGATGATATGGATGGCCAAAATATATGGGTTGAATTGAATAAAAAGGAGGTCATTAACGTTAAATAAAATGATTAAAACAGAACCTAACAAAGAAAAATGTTTAATTATGAGGGGGAAGCCATTGCATGGTTTTGACTAGGTATTTGCAAACTAAAGGGTAGAGGGGAAGTATAATGAAAGGTAGCATATTTATCAGAATACTAGACAACCTCAAATGCAAGACAACTCTTTTTTTTTTTCAGAACTTAATTTTGGAATTTTGCATATCATCTCTTTAAAAAGAAGCTGTGATAACTTATTTTTTAAACACATATCTTGAACATATACTTTGATCAAACTAAGGTGGCACTTAAGCTGATTAACCCTTTTAGTGCCAGCCCAAATAACAAAATGCTGTCTGAAAAGTGCCAAGCAATTTTAGAGCAGAATGTGGGGTTTTAAATTATTAGTAATAAAGTGGGTATCAAATGACATAGAGAGCTGAATCTGTTTTCATTTTTAGTAAACTCTTTTGTCTATTGTATATGTTTTATATGGATGAGAAGTCTGTTAAGTATTTTTAAAAAATTAAAAATAAAAGAACATTTTGAAATTAAAAATCTAAAAATAATCAATAATTAGTCATATAGAACCTTGCTATACAGAAAGTTCAAACTAATGAAATGAAAATACAGATTTTCTCTGCTAAAACAGCAATATCTTATGGTCTGGTGTTTTATTATTTTATATATATAAACAGTGTTTAACTGTGATGGTACTAACCTAGGAACAATATGAAAAAGAGTTGTCATTCAGCGACTGAGTAGTACACTTTGTCAATTAATAGATTTATCAATGCTTTATTGAAACAATTCCTGTTTTTTATTTCCCTCATTTTAGTTGGTAGTTTGTTATAAGCTTTACGGTGGACTTTTTTCATATAGTGCTAACCTATGCATGGGTAGTTTTAATTTATTTTTAGTTCTTGTTCCATGGTTATGCTGTGTTTCCGAGTTATACATGGCATCAAAGTTTACGTTTATGTATTTATTTATTTCATATAGGAATTGGGATGGTAGTGTTAGAATTTTCAATTTTTTGAACAGATTTCTGCAAGATTCTTTTGCTCCTGTTTGTGTCATTATACGGATTATTTTCTTTTGACTTTTAAAGATTGTTTCCCATCCTGTCGAGATTCCCCGTAGTATTATTCTGTACGTCATTATCGAGTGAAAGTAACTAAAGTAAACTACTTTTCTTGTTTCGAGGTTTGTTATTTTAGCTATGCTGCTCATATTAAAGCATGCACTAGATAGTTTTTTGGACAAATAATGGATATGATCGTCCCATTTTAATAGTTTGTTTAAAAAGACACCGAGGATTTTAGCACTTTCTTTATGATTGACTGAATTAGTCCTGAGGTTCTCACAATTTTTTTCTTGAGTGCTGAGCTGCTAATGAAGGTTTTAGAGGTATTTAGCTTTAAGCCATTTCTTGAAAACCAATTCTTTAGCCACCACACATAAGCATAATACCACATTAATGAAAATGGCATAAAGTAATAGGATATAAATGTAATGTAGATTACTGTAGCATTTGTATTGTTGTGTAGCTGAATAGGTGATTCAGATTGTGTTTGTTGTCTGGTTACACCTCTGTAAATCCGTTTTAAAAGTACACATGCTTACGAGGACCATTGTTATCATATGCATTTTCATCGCTGAAGCTAGAATATATATTTTCCTCCCTTACGTTGATGTCAGAAATTCTTTCATCTAGGTTAAAACATTCAAAATCGCTTGCAAATTGCAGCATTTATTTCTTCTTTGGTTTGTAACCTTTTGCTGGGTGATGCCATTTGTCAACCAACATAAACACCCGCTAGAGACATTAAATTGGGAGCCTATTTAGCGCTTTAGAGTTTAAAGATAAGGTCCTGAAATGCTCCAGAAAACCTTTCTCAATGGCAGTGATGTAGAAAATACACAGACTTTCCTGCTGGAAAGAGTTAAAACATATGAAAATGGCATCATTATTAGATTGTTATTGGCAGTTCTCGCAGAACATTTGGATCATGATTAAATGGTAGTTGGTTATGGTTGCTTCAACAGCAATGATGGATAAGATTTTCTATTTAGACAATTTATCTAATAAAACACATCGTTGTGACAGTTTTACTAATTCTAATTTGTGCGGGAAGTCTTGTAATGGACAAAGAGGAAAGAACAGAAATGCACTGCATTGTGTGGGATAGGAGGTGATTGCAGCAACTGTAGCACACTGCAAGATGATGAAGGATAAGATTTTCTATTTAGAGAACCTAGTGAATATGAGGGTCAGCTGACATGTCTCGGGTGCCACTAGGCCAGTTAGACAGTAGCATCACATAGTTTAACTCTAGACTAGCTTGTGTCCACAGTTGTAGGTCAATAGCTTGTTTAGTTTTCGAATGACAGCATTTTAAACAAGACAACTTTAGAGTTTTCACGAAAATGGCGGATTTGGAAAAATGAGCAGTGATTAAATACTTCCATTTGAAAGGCATAATGCCTAAAGAAATCAAGGAGGAAATGGACAGTACATTGAAAGACTCCGCCCCTTCATATTCAATGATTAAAAGGTGGGTTGCAGAGTTTAAAATGGGACGTACGAGCACTAGTGATGAGCCTCGCTCTGGACTCCCTGTAGAAGTGACAACTCCAGAGATCATTGAAAAAATTCATTGTTTAGTGTTGGAAGACTGTAGATTAAATTTTTTGAGATAGAGGCTGTAAACATATCAAAAAAAATGTGCAGGTCATATTTTAAGTAATGTTTTGGACTTTCACAAGGTCTGTGCAAGATGGGTGCCACGTTTGTTGACAGCTGATCAAAACTTGCAAAGAAAAACTGTTTCTGTTAAGAATGTGGAGCTCTACCGTAAAAATCCCAGTGAATTTTTGAGACGGCTTATTACCATGGATGAAACTTGGATACATCACTACACTCCAGAAAGTAAATCACAGTCAAAAGAGCAGATTGCGCCAGGTGAATCAACCCCAAAGAAGGCAAAGTCAATTTTGTTAGCTAACAAGCCTATGGCGAGTGTTTTCTGGGATGTACAGGGAATTATTTTTATTGATTATTTGGAAAAGGGTAAAAGTATCACTGGCGACTACTACACAAGCTTACTGCAATGTTTGAGTGATGAAGTGAAAACAAAAAGACCTCATTTGGCCAACAAAAAAAAAATCTTGGTTTCATCACGACAATGCTCCATACCATCGTTCAGTCATTGCAATGGGAAAAATGTGCAAATTTAAGTTGAAATTGCTTGAACATCCATCCTATTTGCCAGATCTAGCACTCGGTGACAGCTGTTTTGAGAACCTTGATAAATCGTACAACAGAGATGCTTTAATTAAATTAGAATACTGATATGACAAATGTATTAGCCTTTCTGGAGATTTGTTGAGGAAAAAGAGAAAGAAAAAAAAATGTTTAATGCTGTTTTCATTGAGAGACCCAGGACTTATCAGCCAACCCTAGTGTAACACATCATGCTAAAAAAACTTTATGTTAATTAAATTTGTGTGAAATTCATGTACTGGATGGAAGAGTGAGGAGATATAGAAATGTACCAGGTATGTATGCCGTGAAACTTGCACGTGTCGAGCCACCCAAGTTTGATGGCACATTCACTTTTGAAGCTCTCCATCGACAGTTCGCCACCATCACCACCCATGGCAACAGTCAGCTATAACTTCCAAAGCAAATCGCTCACACATGTGGCAATTATGGCCAAGGGCATAGTCACAATAACTCAATGTAAGAACAAGGGTCATCCAGAAAGTAACAGGATTTGGCATAACTAAACAATAACGAAAGTTATGAACACAAAACTTTATTTACAAAGTTACAGTACCTTACTCTATTTCTCAACATAATCGTCATTGCTATCAAGGTATTTATTGTCACTGGTACAGATGTTGTACTCTTCCACCGCTAAACATCTGAGCCAAGATGTCACTGCCACTTTGAGGTCTTCATGGCTGTGAAATCTTTGCCATCCATAAAGTCATGTATGGTGTCCAAAATAAAACACCGGTTTTTGTGCATTCTTTTATCAACATTTGCTTTCAACTTCTCCATAAAGATTGATGAACTTCCACTCTGGAATTTTTCATTCACACTGGTTCTTCCTTGATTACTCGTAAATTTTGTGCCATTTCCTCACCAAAGACCTGCGCATTGCATTATCATTATACACTTGCATTATTTGCCTATAAAATTTGATTGGCTGAACATTTCATGCATTCAAAAAGTGAATAATTCCTTTGATGGTAGGAAAGTATAACATCGGCATTGAAAAACTGGTGCCACGTGACAATAAATGTCTTGACAGAATGGAGATTGTGTTTAGAAATAGAGTAAGGTACTGTAACTTTGTATTATCCTTGCAAATAGACGAGAGTAGTCAAGTAGTACAAGGAGTAGGGAAAGAGGTGGAGACTTGAAGCGAATCCATACAGCATGCACAGAAGAACTGGGATGACACAACAAACACATTAGTAAGCATTGTATTGTGTGCACTAAAATATCCAACATATGCATGCATTTATACTGCCAGAATCTGTATAATATACTCCATAATAATTTTCTCTAGTATGTATGTAGAAGTTTATATTCCACCCAAAAGTTTTTATACCAAGATTTCACTGGAAATACAGTTTTGAGACTCTCTGAATCGAAAAATCTAAGATAAAAACATTTTTGGAAAGCTCTCATGTGTATGCCCCTCCCCCACAGCAGCATAGCTCAAAATCAAAGAGTCTTATAAATAGCAAAGTTTCTTTATGAAGTGTTGAGAAAGACTCGCATTTATCTAACTGAATACGATATAATTCAGATTTAATTCTACGGACCGAACTAAACAACACAACAGTGACTGCTGCTCACTTTTGTGCCTCTCTGATCATAAACGATACACTTCTCGTGGTTCTTTTCCCTGTAATTTACTGGTGGCATTGTTTAGTCTGTTTTTATTTGTACTATATGCCACGAGGAGCAATACTCATGTTATCATTGTGCTGGACAGACTGATACTCACTATGTGCTTGCAACTGGTTGGTGGTCTAATCTAGCTTCAGTTAGTGCCACTTCACATCATGTTGACAGTGCTCATGTCTATTTGCAAGCACATTAAATAAAGTTTTGTGTTGATAACTTTTGTTATTATTTAGCTATGCCAAATCGTTTGTTACTTTCTGGATGGCCCTCTTATTACAATGCATGTTCCACTAGGTGCCAGGAGTCTACTTTACAACCCATTCCTCTTAGGGAACTTTATTATAGTACAAACAAGAATTAAAATATAGTTGAATATTAACCCTCCTGTGTTCACTGTGTTCCTGGATATGCATTCCCATTTTTGTTACTGGGTTATTGTGTACTAGCCCTTTCTGGACCTGACCCATCTGGGACTGTCTTTTAGCCAAGCCTAGCTAACAAGATACCATTCCATTTACTGTATTATGCTGTAATTTTCTAGCAATCAATTGGATTAAATATAGGTATAATAGGTATAATAATTCACTTTTCTTTTTGTGGAGGTTTGTAAACAGTGTTGTTATATTAATTTATTTGACAATGAGTCGATTAATTACACTAAACAACGCTTACTTGGGATTTTAGCAGGAACATGTTTCAAAGGACTAGTTTTCTTCATTTTCAACTGGACATCGACTAATTCCTTGCGGTGAAGCTGGCGTTGTAAATGCTGTCTCCTCTGGTGGTGGTTCAATGAAATTGCTAAACACATCCTTCTGTGGATTGTCGAAATTGCAAACCCTGTTTCTATTTTTTACAATGAAGATGTGTTCCCATGTAACCAGCTCTTGTTTTCCTGCTATGTGTTTTATAAGTTTTGGTTCTGAATTTATATTGTGGCGTTTTGTCCAAAATTGGGTAGCAACTGCTAATCGCTTTTGGACAGAGCACCACAATATAAATTCAGAACCAAAACTTGTAAAACAAGTTCATTGTACAGAATAGAAACAGGATTTTCATTTTGACATTCCACAGAAGGATTGCTTAGCAAGTTCATTTAACCACCATCAGAGAAGGCAGCACTTACAACATTGCCAGCTTCACCACAAGGAAGTAGTCGATGTCGGGTTGAAAATGAAGGAAACTAGTCCTTCGAAACATGTTCCGACAAAAATCCTAAGTAACTGTTGTTTAGTGTAATTAATGGCTTGTTGTCAAATAAAAGGTATAATAATGTTAATATAAACCCTTGTTGAATTACAGATAGCAGCACGGAACAGTATACAGATAGCACAGGAGTAGACCTACAACAGTTCATCATGGAAACATTGAATCGTAATCATAAGGACCGTCTTCTGCTGTTGAAAATAGAACACGAGTTGGTTAATCTGGCAAAAGATAGCAAGTAAGTTACTCACATGAAATGTTCACTTTCTCTACATCTCTGTTACAAATTATTGTTAATAAGCTCATTCTTCTATCCACTTCATGCTAAACAAGATAAACATTAGCAGAAACGGTCTTATTACTTGTTTCCTTATAAGTAGAAGGGAGCTAAAGAAGTACACTAGGCTAAACCAACAGTCAAATGTTTTAAAATGTGGTTGCTATGGGATTGAAATCCGTTTGTTTTCGTGGCCAGGAGTTGAAAAGCTCCCATATGAAAAAATTTGATGTTACACTCACATGACTTTCTCTAGCTGTTCTACAAAACTCCTACAAAAGATTATTCTGCTTTGTACACAATGCTAATCAAGATAAATGTTAGTAGAATGTTATTACTTAGTTCCTTATAAGTAGAAGTGAATAAGGGAATGCACTATGCTAAAGTGATTGTCAAATGTTTTAAAAGCTATCATTATGCGATTGTCATTACAAATCACTTCTTTGCTTGGCCAGGAGTAGAACAAAAGAAAAACAGACACTTCGTGTGTGAGAAAAGTTTAAGTACTTCTCAATTGAAACCAATAATAAGGAATATCTCGAAAACGGTAACCTCCACAACAAAAATGTAAAGGACAAAAATTGTGTGTTTTGTCATGAGGTATTTTTTTTTTTTTTCTATCTCTTGCGGTTTAGCAGTTCAGCAAAATTCATCCAGAATAAAGAGGTCTTCAGAGGCTATTCCCAAAAAATTCAATATATACATTTTATTTCGGACATAAAGAGCTTTAATATATGGGAATTTAATCAAAATCATTGGAGCCATTTTTAAGAAAATCAAAATTTTCGAAAGTTTCTCCATGTAAAGGGTAGTTTGTGGTGGGGGATTTTTTTGAAAATCTTTGTGTCGCATCCTTGGAAGATACTAAACCTAAATACCAAGTTTGGTATTTAACAGTCTTTTTGTTTTGGGGCTATGCTGTGTATAGACACACACACACAAACACGGACCTTTTTTTAAAAATGCTTTTTTCGGACTCAGGGGACCCCAAAACATATATTTCCGGTGAAATCTCGGTATCAAATTTTCGGGTGCATTACAATACCTTCTCTATCCCTTTGTACATTGTACATATTGGGCTAGGGAAAATAAAAAGTACAGATATTTTAATACTGAAACCAATAACAAGGAATATCTCAAAAACGGTCAACTTCATGAAGAAAATGTGTGTAACATAAATTGTGTGTTTTAGCGAGCTCTACATTTTTTGTTAAGTAAGTGTTTATCTATTTCTTGTGGTTTACCAGTTTGCAAAATTCCTTAAAATTCGTCCAGAATAAAGATGTCTTCAGATGCTATTTCCAGAAAATTCAAGATGTGCATTTTATTGGCAGGCGTGTAAATAACTTTAATATACAATATTTTAATAAGATTGTTAGAGCCATTTTTGAGAAAAACAAAATTTTCAAAAAATGTTCCATGTATAGGATAGTCTGGGGTGGTGGTTTTCTTGAAAGTCTGTGTGTCGCATCATTGGAAAATACTCAACTTAAATGCCAAGTTTGGTTTTTAATGGTCTTTCCTTTTTTTGGATTCAGGTGAAATCTCAATGTGGAATTTTTGGGCACAATACAGTACCTTCTCTATACACTATGTACAGAGTATTTGTAGGGAAAGTGATCAGCTTTTATAAAAATAGTTTGTTGAAAAGTGAGTTGTGAGAAAGTGCTTTGAATGCAACATGAGAGGTTTTATTGTACACTGTGTAAAATGAATTGTTGATAATGTTCAGGCGTAACCACTACAAGTTCCCACAGATGTCCTCATACCAGAGGATGCTGGTACACAGGGTGGCTGCCTATTTTGGTATGGATCACAACGTGGACCAGACGGGAACTGCTGTGATAGTGAATCGCACAAAGAACACACGCTTACCTGACACCAAGTTCCGGGACCACATTCGAGACGAACTGTGCTTCCCTGAGGAGCCGAGAAGATCCATCCTGAAAAGGGACTCCTCTTCCTTTGAGGAAAGCTGCAACTTTAAGGTAACTGTTTGTTTCTAGGAATGATGTGATACAATGTTTATAATAGAGAAAACTAGTGATGGCACAATATTATTAACCCTTCTATAAAATAATACAGATTGAGTCGACCAGACACTCTATGGCAACATACCTAAACTTTTCCTGACACGTTTCACCTTCATTTGAAGGCATCATCAAGGTGTCGACTGGCTGGAACCCTGGTGCTTCTGTGAGTCTTTCTTCTCTGGGGTGGAGACTTCTGATGGTGGTTTTATGAGGCTTAGTAGCGAGTTAACTTCTGGCGGGATGTCAAAGTTCATAAGTAAATCACTGTGTTTTTAAAAACGGTCGGTCTTACATCAGCATTAAATATTATATAAACAAACACAGCGATTTCCTTATGAACTTTGACATCCTGCTAGAAGTTAATTCGCTATTAAGCCTCATAAAACCACCATCAGATGTCTCCACCCCAGAGAAGAAAGACTCACAGAAGCACCAGGGTTCCAGCCAGTTGACACCTTGATGGTGCCTTCAAATGAAGGTGAAACACATCGGGAAAAGTTTTAGGTATGTGAAGCCTTAGAGTGTCTGGGCGACTCAATCTGTATTATTTTATAATTATTACAGAGCTTCACAGTGTTAATTCCAATTGGTTTTTAACTAGTTAGTAATTATTACCCTTTTAGTGCCAGCCCAAATAGCAAAATACTGTCTGATAAGTGCCAAGCAATTTTAGAGGAGAATGCAGGGTTTTAAGTTATCACTAATAAAATGAATACCAAATGACAGAGAGAGTTGAATATTTTTTTCATTTTTAGTAAACCCTTTGTCTACTGTATAGTATGCATTATATGGATGAGAATTCTAATCATTATTTTTAAAAAATTAAAAACAAAAGAAAAATTTGAAAATAAAATTAAAAATCCCGAAATAATCTATAATTAGGCATACAAAAGCTTACTACAAAGAAAGTTCAGGCTAATTAAATGACAGCGTAGATATTTAGTGTGGACAATTGTGGTAGTCTGACTGCCTACACACAGTTTGTGTGACAAATAGTTAGCTATACTATGAATCCTGGGACTTACAACCATTGAGGTTGTCATCTCAAAATAATTTGATATCACCTTGAGGTTTACCAGGAAACATGCGAGTCAATTGAGAAATTCAATGCTATGCTGGCATGTCTCCATGGTAGTTTAGTGGTAGAGCAACTGGCTAGAGACCAGAAGATCGTGGTTCAAAGCCTGGCCAAGGCATTGAATTTTTCAGTCTGACTCTACCTATAGATATTTCTTTACTAAAACAGCATCCTATTTTGGTCTTGGTTTTATTCTATAAAATACAAAAACTCAATTCAAATAGCCTGAGACTGAAAAATAAAATCTCCAAAAACCTACTCACATACCCATGATACCACTATTAATGAAAATGGCATAAAGCAATAGGATACAAATTTAATGTGGAATATTGTACAATTTAGCATTTGTATTACTGATATTCTGAATGATTGATTCACATTGCATTCGTCGTCTGATTACACCTCCGTAAATTCATTTTGATAAGCACCTTGATTATTCGCATGTGTACAAGTTCTGTTGATATCGGATGCATTTTTATTGCAAAGCTAGAATACATATCTTCCTCTCATACGTTGATGTCAGAAACTCTTTCATCAAGGTCTGAAAATTCAAAATCACTCACTTGCTTGTAATACATTGCGAACTGCAGCTCTTTGGTTAATAATCTTGGGCTAGATGACACCATGTTTCAACCAGTATACACAAACACTGGCTAGAGAAATTAAGTTTGGAGCTAATTTAGCGCTTTGGAGTGAAGATAAGGTCCTGAAACGCTCCAGAAAACCTTGCTCTATGATGTAGAAAGCACACAGGCTTTCCTGCTGGAAAGAGTTAAAACCTGAAAATGGCGTCACGATTAAATCGTGATTGGCACTAAAAGGGTTAATTCTTGATACTCAATACGATTATGTTTTTTTTTTTTTTTTAAGCATGATACTCAATATTTTGAAATCTTGCAAATATGCAAGAAGCTTGTGACAGTACTGTGATTAAATTAAAACAAAAGAATTTGAGTTGGGTTCTGTAAAACAAACATCATTTAGCCCACCTGGGTAGTGCAGTAGTAGCGTGTCAAAAGGTCGTGAGTTTGAATCTTGCTTAGGGTGAGTTGATAAGGTTTTTTACTTTTTTTTCAGGGTTTTCCCTTATCCTGTGAAGACAAATGTCAAGTAACTTTAAGCCCCATGGACCAATTTCATTCATCGTCCGATATGACCAACCAGGTTAAAGGATGTTAAACTACCAAAAAAAAATAAAATCACTTAGTAATTACTAACTGGGACTGATTTCGGGAACACTTATTCCCATTTTCAACCCTTAATCCTGACTAAATCTTGCTTCATTGGCATCGATGAAGGGTGGTGCATCACTTGTGGGGGCATCTGGTGCTGGATCTATGAACTTCCAAAGGTTGCTGCATGGCAATAAATCAAAATATGGTTCTTTTTCTTCATGATTATGGTTTTAACAGGTTTGCATTAGGTAAGATTTCATGTCCTGATGTGCAAATTCATGAAATTAAATGCTCAGACTTTAATCTAGTATACATAGGAATGACAAAAAGAAGTTTGGAAACCAGTTTAAAGGAACATACAGAAACCTAAAATACAAGCATAGAGAAAAATCAGCAGTTACCTATCATTTTTGGACATCAGGACACGAAATTACACCTAATATACAACTGTTAAAACCAGCTTATAAACCAACAAAATTGGATGTCTGGGAGAAGATCTACATCATGAAGAAAGAGCCATATCATGAATTTGCCACCATACAGTAACCTTTGGAAGTTCATAGATCCAGCAACAGATGCCTTCACAAGTGATACACCACCACCCCCATCATTGACGCCAACGAAGCAAGATCTAGTCAGAATTAAGGGTTGAAAATAGGAACAAGTGTTTCCAAAACTAGTCCCAGTAAGTAATTACTAAGTGATGTTTGTGTTACAAAAACTGACTCAAATTATTTTGTTTTAGTGTTACTCAATATGTGACAAAAAGCTGTAAAGGCTTGTTCAGTAATTATGTTCTTATTAGTGGTTTTCTGTTTGTAAAACATGTAACTAGTTGGATATTGATGTTGATTCTGAAATTGTTCCTGATTTACTTTCTTCAGTTGGCAGCAACTTTTTTGTCTTGATAATAGGACAAGCTATGTTTCCCCTTTTGTTAATTAAGGCTAAAACAAACATTTATTACCTCATGTCTTAAGTTCTGATTTGTTTCTGCTGGATTCACAGACTTTGGTCACTTGAGTATGACTGAAAGTGAGTCACCAAGTTGTGCTATTGTCAGCTAAATCAGCTTCATTCACAACTCAGTTTAACATGGTACATGAATACTTCTACTCCTTCATTATTTTGCATGTTTTCATTTAGACACGAGAGTCTATGGAATAGTGCATTGTATAGGAAACGCAGTCAAGATCTATCAAGAAATACAGTCCAGCAATTCTTTGAGGACACATGTGGGGCAGTATCGCAAAGTCTTGACTCCTTTTGTTCCTTATTACTATAAAGTTAAATGCAACAACTTTCATTAATAAAAAACTAAAACATTTAAGTGCTGCAGGTTTATCTCGAGGTATATGAGGAATACCACCACAGATGATGTTTCTAGGATTCTACTTCCCCATTTATGTTTATTTTCTTCAAACCTTCCATATATAATCCTCAAACTCTTAAGATTTCATTCTTAGATTTCCCCAACTTTTTGCTGCTCATCTCTGTTGGTAAAAGATCACTTCTCAATCCTAAGTTTTGCTCTCATTTCTTTAGTTTCTTTACATTCCAAAATTGTATGTCAATAGTTGTCTTGGATTCCAAACACCGGACATTGTTCTACATTAAAACCTCCTCTTAAGAGTAACTTTTTAAGTTTAATGGACCCCAGGCTCATTTGAGCATCATTTCATCGGCTGATGTGACCTACTAAGTTAAATGATGTTAAAATAAATAAATGAAATAAAATTATAATTTATCCATATTCGAAGTGCCAGGTGATCCAAAAATGCCCGAACCAGTTGCACAATGTTTAGCCTGTCCTTACCCTCAGCGCTCTTTGCCATCTGCTGCCATCATAGAAAGGCGCAGATGAAACCATGCAACATTTTAAAACTACTTTTAAAGGCTTTACTTATCAATGTTATTAAAGGAGATGCTGAAACTGGCCACCGACGTTGTCCATACATTTTTGGCACCTCTTTAGGAAACTATCCATCACTCTCCGTAGTTCATGTTGAGAAATGCTGGCAATTTTCTAGCAGATATTTTGTTTTAATTCTTCCAGGGTGTGTGGGTTTGTCTTGTACACATCATGCTTTAAGTTACCCCAGAGATAAAAATCGCAGGGGGTTAGGTTGGGGGACCGAGGGGGCCACAAATCTTTACTAACAATTTTGTCCTGATACACTTTCAGTTGTTCTCATCGAAAAATTGGCTGTATGAGCTGTTACAGAGTCTGTTGAAAAAATGAAAAATCATGCTCCCTTAATTCTCTGAAAAAGGGGGGCAAAATTGTATTCATGTATATACAGATGTCAACTGTTGCTCGAAAAAAATTGGGCCTATAATTCTTTCTCTGCTAATGGCGCACCATACACCAATTTTTTCTTCAGGAAGGGATATTTCATGAACAATATTAGGTTTCTCAGCTTCAATAACAATTATTTTGTGTACATATATCCATGAAGGTGGAACCAAGCCTGGTGCATGGGTCAATTTCACCATTGTATACACTATTGAGAGTCCCTCACAAAATGTGTTAACACATCGAATCATAAATAAATACACGCTGTGCGGTAGAAAACAAATGCTGAGCCATAATATACTTTGTGACTAAGTACAGGACACTGGTAATAACTCAACCACATGATATCACCGTCAGCTCAATACTGCACTTTCAGAGCAGAGAAATACAAGTCAGCACCGTGACCTTGTGTACAGCAGCTGTGTGTTATGTTTTCATGTGCGCAGTGGAAAAACACTGTGCAGCAGTTTAGATGTGTTTGGGTTGCATGGTTTATAAACCATGCATTAGAAAGCATTAAGCAGTTATACTGCATCTTCAGATTTATTTGGACTTTAGCACCAGTGGGTTTAAATACAAGACATTATTATTAGTTAAGTGAGCCCTTTGTCTGAAAGGGGAGGTGCAGAATTGAACCTTGAACTGCATACATTGTAGACTTTGTAAACAAGAACTGATGTACTGCAGAACTGTTTTTCACCTGGACATTTTGTGCGTTCTTTTCACACAAGATGGAAGTGACCACTGATCATAAAATTTGCATGGTTGAGTGCTATTTCCAAACTGGAGGAATATGTTACCTATTAGTATAAATGCTGCAATTGCGAGTTTACTGGATGTAAGTGAATATTCCAAATGTAAATATTTGAAAAGTCCCCCCCCCCCTTCTACCCATTTGCTAGAACTCTGTGAATGGGTGCTAAACAAACGATTTGTGGCAAAGGCCAGACAAAACTGAAGACCCTGTATAGTCACACTGAACACAATGACTTCTATGTCTAGCTCATTTGCTTACTGATCTCAAGGTCGCAGGTTCAAACTCAGCCCAGACCTATGGTTTTTAAATGTGCTTAAAAGCTACAGCCCCATGTCAGTAGATTTACTGTCATGTAAAACAATTCCAATGGGGTGAAATTCCAGCACACTGGAAGTACTGATATGATCATGGCATTTGACAGCATCGTTAACAAATTGTTTATTTATTTATTTATTTCCATGCAACCAAAGGGGGTTTTCTTTAAACTCAACAGTTTTCACAACTTCAGCATCATCAATGTAACTGCTGCAATTATTATGTTTATCAGAAGACCTAGTTCAGGAAGCTCTGGCTTATTTCCCATCATAAACACTCTTAGTGTTCAGGTCCTCGTTGTATCGTCTAGTTAAATATGTGCATACTACCATTTTGAGTGCAGCAATTAAAATATCAATCCAGTGCTGGCCCAAAATGTTGATTAGCTTTGGCAAAATAATAATTCTGTAAACAAAGATCTCTTATTTCCATGCTAGTGGTGAAAACTAGCTCTTATAGTTCAATTTCTACAAGCACTTTTAAATTTGGATACAATAATAATTTGTTCTTTTAAATTTCACTGTACTCAACTATTCCTACAAATCCAAAAGAATGAATTTTCCAGGCTCATTGGCCGTGATCCAGTAAATAATAAGGCACCTAATGTTTCGCTTGTCTGTACATTGAACATCTTCAGTCTCATCAGTTTAGCTATGAGCCGACTACCTCTGAAGAGACGGGCGAAATGCTAGGTGCCTTATCATCTCTGGGCCATGGCCAATAAGCCTGGAAAATTCATTCTTTTGGATTAATGCCAAATTTGAAAGCTTAAGCATTTATATTCCTACAACATTTTTCTCAAATAACATAAAGAAGAATGAAAATAAGCTTTTACAAGAATATTTATAAAATCTATCTAAAAAAATGCTAGTGAATAGAGAAATGATGTGAATACAATATATATTTTTCTATTAACATGCAACACTTGTTGCCACTGAATTACTGCACTAATCCTGCTTCTAAAGCTTTTAACTTTCATTTTGTTTATTGATATCTGCAGTTGTTAATAAATATCTGAAATATGTCCTTTCATCATGAAAATTTTGTATTTTGCAATGAGTCTTTAATTTTCATTTGTTTTAATATATCTGTGGAGTGAAGATTATATAGAAGAAGAAAAACCTTTGCAGACCTTCCAGTAATTTAATTTGAATCTGAGAAACTTGATTCATTTCAAGTTCCATCGCATCATGTCAGCATATTGGGCCATTTTTAATGGTGATTTCTTGATCACTGGAATTTATAGTTTGCAAGTTTTCCTCTATGTGCACATGTTGACAAAGGATCAACTCGTCACCCATAGATGGCACCTTAAGATGAAATCACTACTTGCGGACATGAAAGAGACAGAATTTAGACCAGGACCTTTTCTTTCAAGGTATGGAATCTGAGAAGTATTAAGAATAAATTTGAGTGGCACAGGATAAGTGAATTTAAATCATTTGTACTTACTCTTTTACATTCCAATTTTCTTTTGTATTTTCCTATTTCTCTGTGTGATATAATAGAAATATGTTTCACCAGAGAAGATGGATGAACTGCCCCATCATCATTATTCCTCAAAATCCAGTTACAGACTACATCCAGCTCTTTGTTATAAAATGGTAGCAGTTTGTGGTTATTAGGGTTTCTTTGTTGTAACATGGTAGTAGTTTGTGGTTAACAGGGATTCTTGTTATAACATATTAACAATTTGAGTATGGTTTTATTTTTAAGAGTTTGGTAGCTCATTGGCAGTGGTTTTTTGTTCTAGCATTGCAGATATTTTTATACGTTCTCCAATTTCCATCTAATTTCTCCCCAATTAGCTTATGCCACTTTGCCTTGTTTCTTGTTGAGAATTGAATCCTTTCCCTAATTATATAAGGTCATTAGATTTTAAGGTAATCCTTTTTGCGGCCTCTGTCAATTATGCAAGAGATCCGTGAGTCACTGGCAAAGGGGCACATGAATCCCTATCTTAAATGCTGAAAATATTGACCATCTGCTCCCAAACAGGCAGTATAACAAGTTAAAGATGTTCTCGCTCAGCACAGAAATCTACAGAAACTTAGTGATAAGGATTCCTGCTGCTAAGCTTAGACGAGTGTTGCCCGTATGTGAGCACAAGGTCAACAGTTCCATAATTTATCTTAAGATATATATCTTATTGTGCCTTTGCCGACACCACTTTCCCAGCAACTCTCGGATCTCTTGCACAGTGGAGAGAGGCCACAAAAGGGATTACCTTATAATTTAAGGGCCCTATATAAAATAACAGTAAATGTTATACACAATGAAGAATCATTTTAACTTTTAATGAGTTATGTGCTTCTTCTCCATAATATATTTATTAAGACGAGTTTCCCTAAACATTTTCCCCATTGATAATGTTATGGTTGATCTGTTAGCATAAGTTTTTGCATATTTTCTCTGCTTGGAGGACCCACATCTGAGAATACCATTATTATTGGGAAAAAAATACTTTTTGTGAATCAAGTACATAATGTTGAATGACTTCACTATCATGGTAGGCCTACCCTCCCCTTGTATTTTTAGCACCCCGCCCCCTCGCTAAGACTTACAAGTGGATGTCTAGGGGTCAGAAGCCTGTTGGGGAGCCAACAGCACGAAACCACAGAATGGAGAACCTGGCCCATAGCCAGGCATGTGTATGAGAAAGTGGACAATATGAAATGCAAAAGAAATGGACGATAGGAAAGGTGATGATGGAGTGATTGGTAGAATGAGTGGTGGGGGAAACCTAAGAACCTGGAGGAAATCCTCCTGGATGCTGCTTCCTCCACCTATAAATTCTACATGCAGCACATGGGATCAAACTCAGGCCACCTAGGTGGGAGGCAAGGCTGTCTTACCTCTCGGCCATAACGCCACTTTGATTTCACTACTATAAATATAAAATGATATTTCACATAAGCACATTATTTTAAAGTAAAAATAATGCAATTAAATATTTTTCATAATTTATTTGTTAGGGCAGAGCCATAGGGTGGTTTTCTCCGGGTCCTGCAGTTTCCCCTAATTCCATCAATTGCTCCATCATCTTTCCTATGATCCATTTCGCTTGCATTTCATATGATCCACTTTCTCAAACTCATGCTTGGCTACAGGCCAGGTTCACCATTTTGTTGTTTTGTGCTGTTGGCTCCCTGACAAGCTTCTGACTCCTAGACATCCACTTGTAAGTCCTAGAGGGGTGTCAGTCTTAAATATGGGGAGGGTAAGCTGACCACCATAAGCCAACTACAAATTTATTTATTAGCACATTCTTTATACATTTTTGGCAATAAACTATATTTTTCATGACTGTGTTTTGTTTCCTCTTCTATTGTATGTGGAAATAGCATAAGAATTTGGTTTCTCAGAAAAGAACCTGTAACCTTTTGCCATATTCTGTAACCTTAGATGAGATTCCTTGTCAGCACACTGGCATCATTTGATTGCACTCTTATAAAAATATACAGGCACCGAACAAATATAACAGTCTTTTAGCTTATACTTGAACTAGTCCAAAGCTTTTATATCCCAGATTCAAGACACTTTTAGGTGTGTTTGTATGTAATATTGAAAATTGCATCATTTTGAGATTAGGCAGTGCACTAAGCACTAGTGTGTGATGCCCACATATTCACACCTCAGAGGGTATTCTTGGCAAGCGTGTGTCAAGAAAACAAACAGATTTCACTGTCTTCATTAACAGCAAACCTATCCTAGCTTTCCGGTAAAGAGGCAAAGGGCAGTCACCTACTCAAAAAAATACTTATGACTTTGGACAGTTTCGAGTTTGTTCTTGAATGCAAAACATACATATTTTGTCCCTATCCATAAGTATCTTGTACTTACCATCCTATTAGTAAACTCTTGAAAGCTTAATATTCAATGAAAAAGGAACTTAACATAATGAAAACAAATTTAAAAATAAATTTTGTTGAGATGGAGTCAACTGGACACTCAAAAAGTTTTAGTCACCATACAATTAATGCAGGAACATGTTTTCTTAGGCTTTTGCCTACATTATCCACTGCTGTTGACTGGCTTGAGTATCTGGTGACAGTTTGGTTGGTGGTGTATCACCTGGCGGCATAGATTGGAATCATTTTGAATAAAAGTTTATGTTGTTCAAAATCTCAAAAAGTTCATGACTCATCCCCTTCATTCTTCTTAATGAGGATCTTCTCCCAAAACTTCAACTCCTTATTTTTTCTTGTGGTCTTTAAGAGTTTGATATCTTCACTGATGTTGTGGTTGGTTGGCTGCTGCTGATTTGTCTGTCTGTATCTAATGCCCCTAAAGTGTCTTCAAGCTCTATTAGTTTTTCCTAAATAGATCTTGTTACAATCTCAATATTTAATCATATTTACCCCTGGTTGTTTGTTTGCACACTTTGTTGGATTAAATTAATTTTTTTATAAAAAACCTATTCAGAGGGGCCAAGATGATGTTATGTTTTTTGAAATTCTTTTGGAATTTATGCTGATCAATGGGATGGAGGGTAAACTTTATGTGTTGAGTATCCTATTTCTGATTTTTGAGTGTTGTGATTTCTTTCAAGTTTTCAAAAACAAAAACTTCTTTTGGAAAAAACAGGACAAACTAAAGTTTAAAAACCAGAACCAGGGAATACTTCAGAAATTTAAAATTGAAGTAAGAGGACAAATCAGCACTAGCATTTCACTTTTGAAAAGAAAATCATAACCTAGACCCAAATCCAAAACTCCTTAAAAGTATGACAGGGCACAATGAACTCACAATGTGGTAAAACATATTAATTTGGGAACATAAAGGCCATGTTTTAGATTTTGAAATCCTACCAGTTGATAGACTAATAAAGAAGTTCATTCCTCTGCCAGAGAAGAAACCACACACAACTGCATCCAACAACAGCAGTCAAGCCCCAGAAGTTGAAAATGGAAGCAACAGCTCCCAAAACAGTCGCTCATAAATAAAAGTGTACGTGACATAGCATAAAAAAAATCTAATGTGTTCCATTCAGATGACTTTCTCTACAAATTATTGTGAGTAAGCTTATTCTTCTATTTACTTCATGCTAATCGAGATAAACTTAGCAGAAATGGTCTTATTATCTAGTTCCCTATAAGTAGACAGGAAATATAGGAATACACTAGGCTAAACTAATAGTTGCTATGGGATTGACTCTTTGTGTGGCCAGGATTTGACAAGTTTCCGTATGAGAAAAAGTTTAAGTAGTTTAAAGTTGAAACCAATAACAAGGGTCCACTCTACAATAAAAATGTACATGACATAAATTGTGCGTTTTAACAGATTCTATGTTTTTTTTGTAGTAAGTTATCCCTTTTGGTTTAACCATTATGAAAAATTACACAAAAATCAATCAGAATAAACTGCTCTTCAGAGGCTATTGCCAGAAAATTCAAAATATACATTTTATTTGTAATGTAAATATATTTAATATACAATATTTTAATCAAGATCGTTAGAGCCATTTTTGTGAAAAAGAAAATTTTTTAAAATTTGTCCATGTAAAGCATAGTTTGGGTCGAAAGGATTTTTCTGAAAATCTTTATGTCCCATCCTTAGAAGCTACTGAACTTAAATACCAGGTTTGGTATTTTATGGAATCTTCACTTTTGATTTATCATATTCACAGCTACATGGACACTTGTGCACAGACATTTTTCTAAATACTTCTTTTTCTTTTTTTTTTGATACAGGGTCCCTAAATTGTGTATTTGAGGTGCAATCTTGGTATGGAATTTTTGGGTGTGATACAATGCGTTCTCTTTACTCTATGTACATAGTACGTGTAGAGAAAGTAAACAAACTGACTTCAGAAATATATTTGTATAAGTTTTTTTTTGGGTAGTGTTTAACGCCCGCTTTAACTGCTCTGGCACCGCAGGCAATGTCACTGATGATACATGAAGATGGAGCCCTGGTGGAATGAGATGGCAGGGAAAACCGGAGAAAACCCGCCCCTGCGCCGCTTTGTCCACCACAAATCTCGCATGCGGTTGTTTGGGATCGAACCATTTATATAAGTGTCAACACTCTTGAGAAACATTAATTCAAATGTGTTTCTGGTCCATTGTTAGCAATTAATGTTGCAGCCGTTGAGTAGAAACCTTTCTCCCCAAACATTGTATAAAATATATTTATGGTATTTTAGTGACAGCCAATTTGCATACCTTCAATCAGCAATCATTGACTATAGTATTGTTAATTTGTGTCTTAATGTCAACAATTGTAGTGGTTTTGTGACTCTCTAAGCACTCATCTTGAATAATATAATGTCGTTACTCTTTGAAATTTTAGGATGGTTTACTCTGAATTTTTGAGTTTTTGACAATTTCCCTCTCAGGAAAGAAATCAGATTGCTGATGACTTGACCATGGAAGCAGCCAAAGTAATTTATCATAGCTCATTTCAGTTTTATCCATTTCTTAGAAAATGTTAACACTACTTTGTGTATAAGATTAACAAAACAAGTGACTATGTGTTTGAAACTTACTGTACTTATCAATTATTATAATAATTTGGATATCTTTTAGGATATCTCTTAGGTGGAGAAATTTTAGAATTATCCTTGTCAAATATTAAACTGCAAATATATCACAAAAAATCTGTTTTGCAATAAAAATAATGTAAATATCTTTGGATTATATAAACAGTCAGTTTCACATCTTCATCCATTACCATATGCATTGTGACTTCCATTTCTGTGAATTTTATTTAATTTTGCCTGTTTTATTGATATAATTTGGCCCTATTATCTTAGTGTTATTAATTGTTCTGCTTTTGTGCATGCTGCTTAAATTTATATGATAGTCTGCTAAACAATAAACACAAACATAATTATTACAACACGAGAGGTAAAAGGACATAAAATACCCCATACAGGCGCTTGCAATATTTGAACAAAGTCCTTATTATATTGGGATTAAAATATATAATAAATTACCACAAAATCTTAGGGAAATACATAACAAAATCACTTTAAAAAAACTATGTTAACCAAGCATATTATTCAATTAAGGAGTATATGGAAGATGAATTGTGATCTTGTAAATGTTGCATAACATTATACTGTACATAATTTTTATTCGCAACTTGTTTATTATACAATTGTCATTTCATAGCTGATGAATCACCAATTTATGAGCATTAGCTCAGTATGTGAGTGTCATGTATGAATAATATATTATTATTGTTATTATCATCATTATTATTATTATCATCATCATGATTATTATAGTTTTTAAAACCAACTGCAGCAAAATAGTATGAAGAATGTACCGCATAAGGTTGAACAGCATGGCACAATCAGCAATAGTATAGTATTACTAAAGGAGTGTAGGTAGCATGAGTATACAGGGTGCAGAACATTTGAGTAGAAAGGCAGTAAGCATTTTGAGGTTAGGAGCTATGGTGTGCAGTTAAAAATAGTGCGGGCATCCTATGACTTTCAAAATGTACGGGGGCCATACAGAAAGTGACAGATGATTCCGCATAACTAAATAATAACAAAAGTTCTCAACATAAAACTTTATTTACAAAGTTACAGTTCCTTACTCTGTTTCTCACTGTAATCTCCATTCTGTTAAGATATTTATTGATATATGGTGCCAGCTTTTCAATGCTGTTGTTATACTTTGCTACTGCCAAAGAATTTATTCATTTTTTTGAATGCACGAAATGTTCAACTAATCAAATATTATAGGCAGATAATACAATGAACGAGTCTTCAGTGAGAAGATGATGCATAATTTACGAGTAATCAAGGTGTATGATAAAGACTGAACTGGAAGTTCATCAATTGTTATAGAGGAATTGAAAGCAAATGTTGATAAAAGAATTCAGAAAAACCGGTGTTTCACTATGGACACCGTACATGATTTTTTGGATGTAAAAGATTTCCCAGGACATGAAGACCTCAAAGTGACAGTGACATCTTGGCTCAGATGTTTAGCGGTGGAAGAGTATAACATCTGTACCACGTGACAATAAATACCTTGATAGCAATGTTGAGAAATAGAGTAAGGTACTGTATCTTTGTAAATAAAGTCTTGTGTTAATAACTTTCAATATTGTTTAGTTATGCCAAATCATCTGTCACTTTCTGGATAGCTCTTGGATTAAGAGCCAATGGGTAAAATGATACTTGTCACTTGGAATCAGTTTTTTGGGCAAAGTAATTGAACATTTGAAATGCTTTGGGAACAAAGCTTGAGTATGCAGAGTGAAACTATGTGCATTACTACAGTATGCAGCAAAACAAAGGTAGCCAAAATTACAAAGATATAAATCAATTTGTAATTATAATTAAGAAGAACACATATCAAATTACATCGGCACGGCTTATATTCAAAATGTGCTCCCCCATGTCTCACAATGGTCCTTTAGATTGCTGGACATAATGAACACAAGATGTTGGAAGGATACAATCTTCTTCCATAATTCGGAAACATTTCCAGGTGGGTCATCTCATCAGTAAACATATTCTTTCAGCATGCATCATATGAAGGCATCCGGGGCCAGGAGACCCTGGAAGTGTCTGAAGGAAAAAGGAATTCTGTTCACGGGAAATTAAGCAATCTTCAAATTTTTGTTTCCCGCCTGCTATGTGGGCTGTAGCTCCATCTTCCTGCATCACAATGACAGGTTTTTGGTGCTGCAAAAAACAGTGCAAATTGTGCACAAATGGGGCAATAATAATCTCTTTAGAATCCCATGATAATTTTAATTGCTTTCTCACAGAAACTGTGCATAGGACAGGAGTTGGATAGGTAGAGTCAGATTGAAAAATTAAATGCTATAGCCGGGATTTGAACCACAGATCTCCCAGTCTCTAGGCGGTTGCTCTACTGCTGAACACAATAATTTTGTCCATAATAGTTGGCTATTCTATGAATCCTGGGACTTTAAAGTACTTACAACATTGTAAGTCGCCATTGGGGTTGTCATCTCAAAATAATTTGATATCATCTTGTGGTTTACCGGAAAACATGCAAGTCAGTTGAGAAATTCAATGCTATGCCAGCATGTTGCCATTGTAGCTCAGTGGTAGAGCAACCAACTAGAGATCAGGAGATCCATGTTCAAATCCTGGCTATTGCATTGAATTTTTCAGTCTGACTCTACCTATCCAACTCCTGTCCTACATACGGCTAGAGACCGGGAGATCCGTGGTTCAAATCCCGGCTATGGCATTGAATTTTTCAGTCTGACTCTACCTATCCAACTCCTGTCCTACACATGGCTAGAGACTGGGAGATCCGTGGTACAAATCCTAGCTATGGCATTGAATTTTTCAGTCTGACTCTACCTATCCAACTCCTGTCCTACACGTGGCTAGAGACTGGAAGATCCATGGTTCAAATCCAGCTATGGTATTGAATTTTTCAGTCTGACTCTACCTATCCAACTCTATAGCATCCCATTTACTGTTAGGTTCTGTGCATCATTAAATGCTCCTCGTCATGTTCTCTAACATGGTGCAGGTTCAATCCATTTGGATGCCCAATGACCGGAAATAATGCTTGATGATAAAAACATTTTCCTCTGTTGTGAGGACCCCAACACTGAATATACAATACGGCCTATATTATACTACATTCTCAATGAGATGTAACGTAAGCGCAAGACTTTGCACTCATGTTATTTAATGTAAGCATTCACATAGAAACATGCAACACAAGAGTTTACAACTCCAAACTTTATCCTTGCGTTGTGTATAAAGAGGAGAAATTCTGCTTCTTTTCTCTATGCATTGCCTATGAAATTCAACAACAGACAATAGCACTGCAAGATTTTACAGGGCCTGCAGGACATGCATGCTCGTCTATTTGGCCGTGCAGTGCTGCGCCATCTCTAATTTCCCTCAAGAGGTTATGACAGTCTCCCTCTGAATCCTCCTTTGATTTAATGATATAACTATCATCTGTGTCTAGATTTCTTGGTTCTCATAAATTGAAGGTGCAGAGAGATAAATGTTAGTTCATTAAATGTGTTGCTTTATCGCTTTCTGTAGTCTTTATGCTTGTATTATTTTTAATTATTTTGGATGAGCAATTATTGTGACGTCACTGCTGCGAGCATCAGCTGTTAGTATGTCATTTTTATGACACATATCTTTAGTTCTCACTCATTAGATTTTTCCTGTCACTTCTGTTTGCTTTTCTATCTCATAAAATGGCACTTTCATGTAGGATCCCTTGCTGCTGAGCCACAAAACTGCTTCAAGTGTTGAAGCTTCTAAAATTTTTAAGTGAGTAGGATGAAATCTGCAACATAGTGTAAAGTATATTACTTTCTTCATAACTGCTCAAATTGATTCTTAGTAATTGAATATTAGAATATTAATATTTCTTACACCACAAGTGACAGCCAAATATATTTTTTTTTTTTTTCCAATCCTGGAGGATTTGCCGATCATTGCTACACAGGGTCTATCAGGAATCTTGCCACATAACACTGCATATGCACTATATGGCATAAGCTGTATTGCCCCTCTTCATTGTTGACAAAAAAAATGACATCCATCATTTTTCCCATTGGCTCTTCATAGCTTCTTACTTTACATTTAAATTTATGTTCATAAATTTATAATATACTTAAATAGGACAAAAGAAACCATTATAAATATTGTCATCAAAAGAAAGAAAACAACTAAAAAGGGAAGACTCACAATAAGCTGCTGTGACATTAATTGTGCTAGGATTTATGAGAAATTAAATCAGAAATAAAAATACTCCCATCTCAGCTTTCTCTCACAGAAGCCTAAACTTCACAAGTTAAAACAATTCTGAGCCGTTCCATTCACATGACTTTCTTTACAAAACATTATTATTTTATTTATGTAATGCGAATCAAGATAAACATTTGCAGAAATGGTCTTACTGTGACGAAAGGAGTCACATTTAAAAACTGGCTACACACTTTGCAGACATTTGCAGCTATTGAGTTTATTGCAAACATGAGCCTCAGGCAGCTTGGCGCTACCTGTACCGCGCTGGAAGGTTCAATTTGGCCAGTAAAGATGATCTTCGAAACTTTTGTTATTTGAAATATTTGCATTTACCAAATGCACTGTATCCGTCGGGGGTAAACCCAAGCCGGAAAAACTACCTACACATCCTTTCCATGTTGCTCAAGACTTCTTAAGGGAATAGAAAGAATTTCATGATAAATAGTATAATTCAACATTATGGATAAAATAGTAATTCAGCATTATGGATAAAATAGATTACATTTTATAACTTCATAATACTCATATGTTAAATTATTACTTGCTTCCTTGTAAGTAGAGGGGAAATAAGGGAGTACACTAGGCTAAAGTGATTGTCAAATGTTTTAAAAGCCAGTCACTAAGTAAAACAATTGAATTTTGGTTCTCTCCATGCTTGCTCCAAAAGAGATACAAAAAGAAAGATATCTCCTGTTTGAGAAAAGTTTAGGTATCTTTAAGCTGAAATCAATAATCGGAATATCTTGAAAGCGGTTATCTCTACAAAAACAAACTAACTCTATATGACATAAATTGTGTGTTTTAATGAGTCCTACAATTTTTTCTATCTCTTACAGTTTATCAATTATACAAAAGTCATCCAGAATGGACATCAGAGGCTATTCCCAGAAAATTCAAAATATACATTTCATTCATCATAAAAATATTGTAAACATAAGGTATTTTTTCAGAAAAACAAAATTTTCAAACATTTTTCCATGTAAAGGGTGGTTTGGGGTGTTTTTTTTTTTTTTTTTTTTTTTTTAATCTTTGTGTCGCATTCTGGAAGATGATAAACTTAACTACCAAGTTTGGAATTTAATGGTCTTTTCGTTTTTGAGCTTGCTGTCCACACACATACACCCACACCCACACATGCACTCACAACCTTTTTCCAGAAATGCGTTTTTTGGATTCAAGGGGATTCAACATGTATTTCCAGTGAAGCCTCAGCATTGAATTTTTGGGTGCAATACAATACCTTCTCTATACACTATATACATAGTATGTGTAGAGAAAGTAAAAAAGAGTAACATCACTGGCAGAACTTTGTAAATAATAAACAATGTGAGCACTGAAAGTGTGACGCACAAGAAGTGATAACAAAAGCCTATGTGACTTACATAAATGCTAACTTTTGCGCTTTTTCTATTATTAATACTTATACTTACCTCAAATAAGAAGTCATGTAGAGAAAGTAATAAATAAATAAATGTACAAAAGATGTAAAATTTTGTCTAGGATGTCTCCTAGTCGGTGATCAGTGAGCTGACTTCTTACTTGGAAGTCCCAGGTTCAATTCCCAGCTGGGGGTAGGGAATTTTTCTTTAATCAGAATCATTCCCTATTCCCCACAGTGTCTGGAAGTACGAGGGCAGATTAAAAAGTGACACATAATAATTTTTCTACAAAAAGGTTTAATAGTTAAAAAACAAAAAAAAAAAATAATCACCACTGAAGTTACACCTTTTACCTACTTTTTGACATAGTCACCAACTTTCTCAACACATCTGTCCCATTGTGGTACCTATTTCAATAGCCCTGTTCGTAGAAGTCTGTTTCCCTGGAGTATAGCACACTGTTGATTTCACTGTCACAGGCCAGGAATTTCTTCATGGCACCAAACAGATGAAAGTCTGGACACCAAAATGCTTAGGAGAAAATCTACTCCACTAAAGACCAACACCAGATTATGAGTTCAGTAGATTCAAAGAGCAACCTAACAGATGCCACATCTTGACACCTGTTTCCATCCCACCCAGTGCTAGGTGACTTCAGCTGAGGATGGGAGTAATGGCTGTTGAAACTTGGCCAAGTGTTGAAGTGTATTAGAAATTCAAGTCTTAAAATAGTTTCTAAAAGTTTCATATGCAACTCAAAATTAGAATCAATGGAGTACATTAAGAACAAAATCTAACTTTAACCGTGTATTACCTGCATTATTTTCTGATACACTTTCCCTCTAATTCCTAAATCAGTTTTCATATCTCTTCTGAAGAGGCTTGAATAGCCATGAGCTCTAAGGCAGGTAATGGACTGGCCATCCATTCAAAGCCAAACTTTGCAAGTTCATATCCCAACAAATTCAGTCAAATGTGCCTGTGGTAAAGGATGGGAAGGACCTAAGTAAAATAACGGGTGTAATAGCACACTTAGAAGCTGACAGGGTTATATTTGACTGTGAATTGTGCTCTTTTTCTTTAAAAAAAAAAAAAAAAAAAAAAAAAAAAGACGACATAACTACAATATTATTGCAGCAATTTCAAATTTGTGCAACATAAAACAATCTTAATTACTTGTATTTTATGGCAGGAGGTTGGTTTAATAAGAAGTCAACCCTAGAGTGGCACTTAAAACAAGTGGACTTATAAGTACTGACCGTCAACAAAGGGCTAAAAAAGCAATGATGCCTTGTAAAACACTTTCACTAAGAACATAGTAATGGAACTGTGTATAGAAAATGTTTACTCACTCTATAGATTATTGGCATTAAATTGGCAGAATTAGAAGCAGATTACAAAATATCATTGGCCAGTTACAAGCAAATTTGACTTTACATGTGGTCGTCGATTGCTGTTTTCTTTGGTTATTGTGAACCAGCTTTTAGTGCTTCAGCTATATTGGTGAAATGTCTGTCTGTACTTGCATTAAACCCTGAGTCAGATAAGACAGTTTAATATGGCTTCAAGTCCTGGCTGGATTTTAATTTTCCAGGTCTGATATAACTTTCTTGCTGTTTATTCATATAATTTTCAGACTGGTTTATTATAGAAAACCATTTGAAGCTTTTATACCAGTTTTTTACTTTCTCTAGCCCATATGTACTATGTACATAGTGGGTAGAGAAGGTATTGTATTCCACCCAAGAATTTGATGTCAAGATTTCACCAGAAATTTGTTTTGAGGTCCCCTGAGTCCGAAAAAATAATTTTAGGAAAAGGTCCATGTATGACTTTGGACAGCATAGCTCAAAAACAAAAAGACTGTTAAAAACCAAATTTGGTATTTAGATTTAGCATCTTCCAAGGATGTGACATGGAGATTTTCAAGAAAATCCTCTCCAACCCCAACTACTCTTTATGTGGAAAACAGTTTAAACATTTTGATTTTCTCAAAAATGACTAACAATTTGATTAAAATCTCATATATTTAAGATATAAGAGATTTTATTTGTCAATATAATACATAGATCTTGAGTTTGCTGGGAATAGCCTCTAAAGACCTCTTTATTCTGGATGAATGTTTTTGAATTTTGCATAACTAGTAAACTGTAAGAGATAGCAAAATGCTTACTGCACAAAAAATGTAGAACACCTTAAAACACATAATTTATTTCATATACATTTTTCCCTGCAGGTGACTATTTTTGAGGTATTCCCTGTTATTGGTTTCAGTTTTAAAATGCTTAAAACTTTTCTCATACAGGAACTTAATAATTCCTGGCCACAGATTTCAATCCCATAGTAACCACATTATAAAACATGTGACTGTCAGTTTAACCTAGTGTATTGCCTTATTTCTCCTCTACTTATAAGGAACTAAGTAATAGGACCGTTTCTGTTAATGTTTATCTTGATTAGCATGAAGTAGATAGAAGAATAAGCTTATTGACAATAATTTGTTACAGAGTTATAGAGAAAGTCATGCGAATGGAACACATTAGATTTTTTTAATATACATATAGCATAATAACTGCTCAAATATGAAACAGGGTACTTCTAAACACTAAGAAGAATGTTGAATACTAATTGACTTATTGTATTATTTAATATAAAAAGATGCACTTCCACTAAATTTGGCTTTAGTTTGCTGCACCAAACAGTAGACAGCTTTTGCAATAATTTGTTTTTATTTAAGTTGTATTAAGTGTTATTGTGCAGCAGGTGTGTAGCTTATTGAAATTGTCTGCCCAAACACAATAGAGAAGTACTGACATGTAGTTTGTGAAGTAGATATAAAATACAGGTCAGAGAAAAGCAGCAGAAGGCAAGTGCGTCCCTTTTGGATTGTATTGTTCCAGTCCCCAGAGAGGCAGTTTAGCACCGAGTCACGCCGCAGCAAAAGTTTCGAGGAGCGCGAGGAGGAATATGAAAAAGCAAGAAAAAGGATATTTAATCGGGAAGTGAGTACATTTAGCTCGTCTCCAAGTACACCGCCCCCTCACCGCCACCACCTTCACTAAAACCCTTTGATGCAGTAAGCTTGGTCATTTTTTTCCACCCTTAGTGTTTCCGTATTGTTGTGTTTACATGCTTTTTTTTTTTTCGCTTAATAAAACTGTTGGCAGATGTTTGTGCTTGTTCGTGTTTTTTATGTTTTCTGAGCTTTGTTTTGTCTGTGTATTGCGCACAGCTACGGTAAATACCTACCTATCCTTTTTAACCCAAGCTATGTTGCATTTCTGAAAATCCATTATAAGAATGTGAAATTTGGTAGTGGTTTTGAGGAATGTAGGGGGTTTCTTTTGTGTATTTCGGGCAGGCAATTTCATAAGTTTATTTATGTAAGTGAACAAATAAAATTACTAACAACATTAGCTATCTGTGTGTTATGTAGGTTCCTGCATGTGAACTTTTGGAACCAGAGCTGTTTCTAGGTGCATTCCCCCCACTGCAGAGCATTGACTGCATGCATAATACGAGGGGAGTTTGGAAATGATATACATTAGTAGTTTTTGTGCCTTATTTATCAATGAACATGATTGATATATGAGATCTCGCAATATACCGGGTGATTACAGATGATTCATCAGGTTTTGGATGAAAAAAGTATTACATACAAAATAATGAATGATACATTGTATGAAACAGCACATTTTCAAGTTTCTTACATATCATTGCAAATGTTCTATGTGCTCTCCTCATGTTACATGACACACATCTGTGCGGTAGTCAAGTTCAGCCCATACCCATTCCAGCATGTCCCTGTCAATGTTTGCCAGCACAGCAGTGATGCCATCCTGGAGTTCAACCAATGTTGTTGGCAAAGGTGGTAGGCACGCATTATCTTTCATGTATCCCAGGAAAAAAGTCACAAACTGTAAGGTTAGGAGACCTTGGGGGCCACCTGAAGAGTGCCACATCATCCAGAGTACATCGCTCAATCCATATGTTTGGAATTCCTCGTTCAGATGGCAACGTACTTCTCTATGCCAATGAGGTGGAGCTCCATCCTGTTGGAATATGCAGTGTGGGAAACAACCAGTTTTGTAGCATGTGTAGGTACGTCAAACCCATCACATTTTTTTCAGGGCCTGTAAACGTTGCTACGTGACACAGCACAGAAGGCATTAATCTTTGGAGAATCTCTTTCAAGCTCCATTGGGATTTACTGTGCCCCATATGCGGACGTTGTGACGATTCACTTTACCACTTAGGTGGAATGTCACCTCATCACTGAACACAAGTCGGTGGGGAAATTCGCATCTCATAATGCAGTCATTTGGCCATAAACGTTGCAACAGCTGTATGCAATACGATTTTTGTCGTAAGTATTTACGCAGAATCTTCCACAGAGCCTACAGAATGCCCATTACAAATTGCACATGTGGATTTGTTTGGGCAACGAATGAACACATTTTGGATGTTCTCCAATGTTTCCACAATGATAGGTAGTCGCCCAGAGCTTTTCCCTTCACAGAGGCCACCTGTATCCTTGAACTGTCGATATCATCACAAAATGCTTTGATGGGTTGGTGGCTTTCGTTGTCCTGTCTTCAGAATGTACGCTGCACGGAGTGATGGATTCTATCATCTCATGTTGCAATACACAAAATGCCTTCTGTTGATTAGTTGCCATTTTTAAACTGTTATCACCCTGCCACCTGGTAAGTTACATCCAAACCTGCAATGGCATAAACAAAACTTTGAAGTATGCTCTTTCAATTGTTTATGAGAACAAATGGGTGGATATTATATTTTGGAAGCTGTAAGACGTCAAAACCCGATGAATCATTTTAATCCCAGTGACGTCAATACACCTCTGCCACCTTCCTAGCAACATTATTATTGCATCATGGAACCATTGTTTGTAGGTATTATGCATCCACTTGTGTCCAGCTGCCCGCAATTCCTCGTTACTGCCAGCCTTTCACCTTCATCCTTCATGTTGTCAAGTAGAGCATAATCAGAGGGAGCGAGATCTGGATACGGTGGGAGTAGCATAAGAATGAATCCCATTGATTGTCATGGTGGGGGAGCACTCCTGCTGTTGCTGAATCCTTCGTCTTCATAGTGTAAGAGTCAAAGTACATCCAGCTGTTAACAGTGTTTCCTTATGGAAACTAGTCCATTAATAGATCTTGCCCCGGCTTGGCTAGTCAGATTTCTTTACTCTCAGGGCATTTTTTTACTATACTGGTGCCACAGGTGACGATACCTGGAATGCAATGGCGGGGGAAACTGGAGAGCCCAAAGAAAACCCACCTCTAAGCACTTTGTTCACCACAAATCTCATGTGTGGTCACCTGGGATTGAACCCGGTCTACCCACTTGG
The DNA here is from genome assembly GCA_030762935.1 of Hymenopus coronatus. NCBI lineage: Eukaryota > Metazoa > Arthropoda > Insecta > Mantodea > Hymenopodidae > Hymenopus > Hymenopus coronatus. Next base: position 8,581,187 of record CM060892.1, read on the forward strand.
CCACGGTGTGGCCACTCTCAGCATATGTAAGAGTTGCAGAAATTACTTATGAAAGCAAGACATTTTCTTCTCAAATGATTTTCTGTATACTTAATACATTTTCAACAGCAATCAAAACTCATTGTAAATGATAGCCTTCTTTTTGAAGCACAATGTATTGTCTACAAATATGTGCAATTATAATTCCAATGAAATTAATTAATTAATATCACCAAAACACACAATTTATCTCTTATCTTTTGTTTTTAAATTATTATCTTCCTTTATCACCTCAACAAAAATATTCTGGAAAACAATTTAATTACTTTCCCTAAAAAATATAATTATCGTCTTAAATATCACTAATACTTTCTTCTCTGATGAAATACATTGAAGTAATTATCTTATAGAATTACACACTGACCTCCTGCACTGGCGAGGTCCATCAAAGAAGTGATTAACATTTAAAATCTTACCTAGTTACTGTGAAAAATTTTCCACTGCTAAAACAGTTGAATTATCCAAAATCAAACTACTCATCACCACACACAAAAATTGACTGACGAGAAAACAAAAATGCAATGAAATTTTGTCTTTACAAAAAGAACTCGCGGAGTAATAAATAAAAAATATGGAATAATGGAAAAAAAGATGTGCTCTTACCAAGAAAGCTGTCAATAACATGTAAATAAATATGGCAGATATAAATATTGCTTCACAGTATACCACAAGAGTCTTAAAAATGCCCCAGTTGTGCAAGAGTGTCTTGACCACATACCACAGTTACACGTTAATGAATATGTGCCTTTGACTCCTTTCTTCCACAAAAACCATGCAGTCCATCTTTGTCCATGGTTTTCTCTACTTAGCAAGTCCATCTTTGTCCATGGTTTTCTCTACTTAGCAAACAAGCATTGTTTTTTCACTATAAATTGTCCTGCAAAGTCTAGGGTAACATGCTAATCTCTGATTCCTGAGGTTGTGGGTTCAAACCCGGCATCGAGCGACAAGCTGTTTTCAGGCGTAAAAATCCTTAGCATGGCTTCCTTTTGAAGGAAAATTAAGCTATTGTTCCTGTGTCATATATATGTGGCGTGTAAATTAACCTTAAGGCTGATAAAGAGGCCTCTTTCACATCAAATATAGAATGGAATGATAAGAAATGCAACAGTTAAAAATCTGATGTGTTCCATTCACATGACTTTCTTTACATCTCTGTAACAAATTATTGCTAATAAGCTTATTCTTCTCTCCACTTCTCGCTAATCAAGATAAACATTAGCAGTAATATCTTTTTGAAGAGCCACAGTAATTACTAATTTATTATCAGCTATTCCTTACCTAGGTATTAACTTAGTTCATCTTATTACTTGCTTCTTTATAAGTAGAAGGGAAATAAGGGAATATACTAGGCTAAACCGACATTCAAAAATTTGAAAATGTGGTTGCTAAGAGATTGAAATGTTTATTTGCATGGCCAGGAGTTGACAAGTTCCTGTATGAGCAAAGTTTAAATATTTTAAAACTGAAACCAATAACAAGGAATATTTATGGTCAACTTCAGGAAAAAAGTTTATATAAAATAAATTCTGTGCTTTAAGGAGGTCTACATTTTCATCCAGAATAAATAGATCTGCAGAGGCTATTCCCAGAAAATTAAGCATATACATTTTATTTGTTGTGTATATCTTAAATATAAGAGATTTTAATCAAAATCATTAGAGATACTTTTGAGAAAATCCAAATTTTCAAAATTTCTTCCATGTAAATGGCAGTTGGGGTGGGGGAATTTTCTTGAAAATCTTCGTGATAATATCTTGGAAAATATTGAACTTAAATATGAAATTTGGTATTTACCAACCTTTTTGTTTTTGAGCTATGCTGCCCACAGACAAACACAGATGGACCTTTTTCTAAAAATGTTTTTTTTATTGTTTTTTTATTCAGGGGGTCTCAAAATATATATTTCTGGTGAAATCTTGGTATTGAATTCTTTGGTGCAATATAATACCTTCTCTGTACACTATGTTCATTGTATGTGTAGAGAAAGTAGAAAAAGCATCCATAAATACATTCAGTTCAATTTTTCATATACACCTTTTTCACAACTGCCATTTAGCATCTGCATGGTGTACAAATATCAGTTGATCATCCCTACAAGAGAATGTGCCTGTAGATTGAGTAATACTTTTAAAACATTGCAATTGTAAATCATTTCCAAATGCTTGTCATAGAAGCCACAAACTGCTACTTATAAGAAGTTGAAATTTTACAAACAAGAGCTCTAAGAAAATTCATTGACAAAATTTGGTTAAAATTGATTCAGAAGAGAGCACTCTTAAAATTTTATAATTTTTATGCAAATTGCTGTACATGTGGAATTAAAATTAAATATTTCAAGTGGAAAGAGTATACAAATCATTCCTCAAAAACAAAAAGATTTCAATGGGTATACTAAAAAGTTTGAGTATTTTGTTTCCGTTTTGGATAGGTTTGCAGGAAAACATTGTGAAAAGCAGACATTTGGCAACCTGACACTTTGCGTTGCAGGTGGTGTGAGATGAAACATGCTTGAGGAAGGTTGGTCCGCCCGAGAGTAGAATGCATGCCGAGTTTGTGATGCCAGACTGAATGTGTTTCTGTACTGTGAGAAGCATTAACTTTTGCTTGTGGTATAATTGCCAAGATAGCTCTTTTTGTAATTTCAGCAAAATCAACTGAAACTGAAATGCCTGTTTTTTATTTTTTAATAAAAAAAATATACTCAATACATAAAGTTCACAAAGTCTTGCAAAAAACAGTCTTGTAATGCTTTTTTTATTCTGAGAGTTTGTAAGTTGTGGTTGAGAAATAGGAATAGTTTCTGACCAGGCCATCAGAGAATTGAATTAAACATCACTTCTTGACCACAATCTACACACACACAAAAACACAGGATTTCACTTTGGCACTGGATGTGAAAGACTTGGTGTTAGGGCATTCAAAAGTCCTTAGAAAATTGAAGAAATTACACCCATAGCATCGATAAAAGTTTGTATTTAGTTACCGTTGTCTTTTACTAGATCGCAGTTAAAGTTTCAGCTATATCCATCATGTGGTTTCGTTGTCATAGGCGATTAATCAACAACCTTGTGCTTCTTGGAAAGATGGAAAAAAAAAAAAAAAAAAAAAAGAGTTTTGTCCGGTGATTAAACACTTCTATTTAAAAGGCTCAACACCGAAAGAGATAAAAACCAAGTTGGTAGAAGTTCATAGTACATCTGCTCCTGTGTTTGCAAAAATTGCAATTGGATAAATGAGTTTAAATGTGGCCATACATCAAAATGATGAAGATCATTAAGACATCCAGTAGAAGTGACTTCCTCCGAAATGATTGACAAACTCCAGGATATGGTTTTGAGTGATTGATGAATCAATGTTCGCGAAACTGTAGAGGTCAAAGGTTTATCGCAAGGAACAGTGTTCTTAATTTTGCACCAAAAATTAGTTCTGACAGGTCTTGGCACGATGGGTGCTACATTTGCGCTCAATGGAGAAGAAACACAAAGCTGGTTTGACACAATTCTGTCACACTCCTGACAAGTTTCTGTGTCGATATACTACTACACTCTAAGAGACAAAAGTACAGTAAAATCAATGGGTTTTTAAAGGCGAACCAGCTCTGAGAAAGGCAAAGGTAGTAGTCCCGTTTTTATGGGATGCATGCGGAATCATTATTGCACCGATTGAACAGAGAAATCAAGAAAAAAAGACCCTCATCTGACAAAGAAAAAGATTCTCTTCCATCAAGACAATGCAATGGTGCACAGTTTTGATTCCAAAAAATTGTGAAATTAAGGTCTGAATTGCTACAACATCCACTATATTCACCAGATTTGGCCCCAGTAACCTTTTTTTTTATTTCCAAACTTGAAAAAGTGGCTTGGCGGAAAATGAATCATGTCTAACGTAGAGGTCATCTCCGAAACAGATGCCTATTTTGAGGACCTTCCAAAATCCTATTTTTTGGAAGGCTTAAAACAGTTGGAGAAATGCTGGTAAAAGTGTATTAGGCTAAAAGGAGATTTTGTTGAGAAAAAAAAAATTGCAAAAAATAATTTCATTTTCTATATTTTTCTAAGGATTTATTGAACACCTCTTGTTTGTACATGTTGGGGTGGGTTTCTAAGCTGGTTAAGCGCTGACCTTCAATCCCAAGGTTGTATGTTCAACCCTGACCCAAACCGATGGTTTTAAGCATGATTAAAAACTCAGATTTACTTTGCAAACATAATTCTGGCACTTTGACTGTTGACAGCATCATAAACAAATATTTTGTGATTACCACAACCAACTCTAGCATTGCATTTTTCAGTTGATTCTGATAATAAAACAAAAACCCCTTTAATAATAATTTCACCAAAAAATAATCAAATAAATATTTGTTTATTACTTCTTAATATGTATAAAGGAATAGGTTTTTTATTTATTTATTTATTTTTTATTATAGTTTAGCATCCTTTAACCTGATATATTGTATTGGATGATGAATGAAACAGGTGAAGTAATTCTCAAATGAACCTGGGATCCATTGTACTTAGTTATTCAATATTTGTATTATCAGGATAAAACCTTATCTGGACCTGGCAACCTCAGAAAAGGTAGTGCTGTACTGAGTGGCTTAATTGCAGAGAAACAAAGGTGGCTGCTGAAAACTGATGCTTGAAAATGGCTCTAAATCTCACTGTTTTTATTTCTGAGAAGCTCACCATATCATTCAGTAAACTTGAATTCCACATTCAAGCAAGCTAAATGTTACTTTCAACATGGTTAGTCCAATATGCATAAATAAATAATTATTTTATTGTGATTGAGTTGTACAGCAGTTGACATCAAGAAATAAATAATACAAATATGATTAAAACATACACACACACATATATACACACACTTCTGTATACTGCCGAAGAAAAGTATAAATTTTCTGGACATTCAGTGGTAGTAATGATCTGTTTTGTGTAATTTTTAACACCTGATTTCCTCTTATCAAAAAATGTAATTACACTATTGTATGCTAACATACCTATATGTTTAATTTATTTATCTCTGAAAGCAGCAGCAGCAGATTTTTAATTTGTTTATAACTGTCAACTCCCATGGACTGAAAGAAACTGTAATTCATTTGGTATGAGTCTGAACTGCTCTCTACCTTGAAGACTGACTCTTTATCACTGCTGTTGGTGGAGTGTGACTAGACTCGCTGAGTGGGTTAGGATGGGGTGGGACCAGATTAAATAATTGGTGGTACAGCAGGTAGATGTGGCTGACAGTAGCACTCAAATAGAAACCTATTTTGTAAATTTTCAAAACACATTACTATACTCACTTTTTAAACTAATGCATTCTGAACAGTAACTAATGGGTTCTTTATAGTTACATGTAATAAATAATAATTCAAGCTAAATGCTATTACTTTGACTGGGTGTCCGGAAACTTTTGACCAGCAGTGTGTGTATATATTTATATATCTAGTCTTCCAACAAATGTAGGTCAGTGTATATTTATACGTAATATATAGTGTTGGAATCCTGGTAGTGACATTGAAATTTAAATCTGAATCAACTTTCAGTCTATTACATTATTTCCAATGTTAAAATAATTGCATCTGGAATATGTGAACATTTGCAGTCTTATTCCGTTTATGTAAGATAAGTATTTGAAATTACATATATACAGTAGTGAGTTTCTGTAGAGTTAGGAAATATCCAAATGTTATTTCATGTAGATAAATAACATTTCTGTAATATGTAATGTTGTGGTTTTGAAACTGTATTAAGGGGATGGCTTTTTATTGATTTGGGAGTAGAAGTATTTGTTTTGTATTGGTATTTAGTTTGTTCCTTTACATGGGACTGTTTTATAAAATTGTAAGGCTATTAAGTTTTTTTTCTTGTATTTCCCGTACTAGACGAGATATATGTACACGAGGCAAGGCTGGAAAGTAAGTGCCAGTTTGGAAAAAAAGGTGTAAAATATTTGTGCATTCCTTAACCTATTTTTTGAGTTGCCAGCATTGTTCAGGGATTTGTCATTGCAGGAAATCAACTTTTGTACACCCTCTTCAAAGGAAGCTGCTGCCACTGCTGGTACCATGTTTGTGGAAACAGATCACAAAGCATTCTTACCACAGTCTCAAGCAAAAAAATCTAACGTGTTCCATTCTTGTATGGCAAAAACTAGTCTAAAAAATCTTGTGCTACACTCACATTGCTTTCTCTAGCTGTTCTACAAAGAAATTCCTTACAAAAGGTTGTTCTTCTTTCTACCCCATGGTAATTGAGATAAACATTAACAGGGACAAGGGAATATACTAGGCTAAAGCGATAATCAAATCTTTCAAGAGCTAGTCACTATGTGATGAATTGAAATTTGTTCCTCTTTTCATGAGCAGGAATATAAAAAGAACAATGAATTATGACTTCCCATTTGAGAAAAAGTATTAATATTGGAAAATGTAAACCAATAACAAGGAATATCTCAGAAATGATTAACTCCACAAAAAAAAAAAATAGAGGTGTATTTAACATACATTGGGTGCTTTAACGAGATCTACATTTTTTTGTCTAGTCAGACTTTGCTACCTATTACAGAGTACCAATTAAACAAAAGTCACCCGAACATAAGAGGACTTCAGAGGTCAGTTCCAGAAAATTCAGGATATGCATTTCATAAGTCATGAAATTATCTTAAACATAGGTAGTTTAATCAATATCGTTAGCATGTTTGAGAAAATCAACCTTTTTAAAAAATGTTCTCTTTAAAGAGTAGTTTAGGGGGGGGGGCATTTTTTTTTTTTTTTTTGGGAGGAAGGGCCTTTGTTTAATTTTACTCAATTCACCCCTCACTTACCAATCCAACTCACCGGGGTTCTTGAAAATTTTTGTGTCACATCTTTGGAAAATGCAAAGCTTAAATATCAATTGATTGGGTCACTTTTGCTGCACTTTGCCTTTGTTAGGGAAGATGGGTTTCAGGGTACTTAACACTATGTTCAGTTCCGAGGTTGAATGGTGCTCCACTGTCTAAAATACTTCTTTTTATTTGAACTTTAATATCAAGTTTATAATTTAAGACTTTTTGTTTTTGAATTATGTCAATTACATTCAGCACATGCACAAGCATACAGATTTTTTTTTTTTTTAAATAATACAGGGAACCCAAAAACAATGAAATCCTTTGGGTGGAATGCAATACCTTCTCTGCTTATATGTACATGGTAGAGAATTTGAAAAATGGGTGACCTTAGAACGCCTCTTAATTGAGCCAAAATCATTAGCAGTTGTCAAGATGGGAGGAGGTAAATGTATATTTAAGTATTTTTAATTATTCTAAAATTGTGTTCAAAATAACTTCAATTAATGCTTAATTAGTAAACGTATGTACAGCTAGTATACAACAAAACTTGGCCATCAGGTGCACGGTGCATCTCCTTATCACATACTGTACACTTGGCTGGCAGTCGCATGGCCCGACACCCAGTCATCAAATCACATCAACATTTATCAGAATAAACACAAAATATATGTTATCACAGGAGATGTTGGAAATGCCATCCATCTGCATCAATATATCTACGGGATCTTCTGAGGAAAGCTTCATTCACATGCATTGTCTGTCCTGATATTTTGTTTTAATTCTTCTAATGTGTGTGGATTAGTTTTGAAGTTGCCCCATAATTAAGCATGCAGGCCATAAACCCATATTAATTATTCTGTGCTCAAAAATGTCCGCAATAAACTGTAATGATTCATCAGCTGTATGCACAGTGGCAAAATCCTGCTGGAAATACCCAGACCAACATTCAATGTCTGTCAGCTGCTCAAAACATGGTGCCAAGTATATCATTACTTTCTCTACTCATACAATGTACATAGTGTATAGAGAAGGTATTGTATTGCACCCATAAATTTGATACCAAGGTTTCACTGGAAATACATGTTTTGAGACCCCTGAATAAAAAAAAAAACATTTTTAGAAAAATGTCCATGTGTCAATCTGTATGTATGTGTGTGTGTGTCTGTGGGCAGCATAGCTCAAAAACGAAAAGTCTGTTAAAAACCAAATTTGGTATTTAGATTTGGTATCTTCCAAGGATGCAACACGATTTTAAGAAAATCCCCCCACCCCAACTACCCTTTACATGAAACTTTTTTCGAAAATTTTGATTTTCTCAAAAATGGCTCTAACAATTTTGATTAAAATATTGTATATTAAAGATATTTACCTGAAAAATAAAATGTATATCTTGAATTTTCTGGGAATAGCCTCTGAAGACTACTTTATTCTGGATGAATTCTACGGAATTTTATATAGCTGCTAAACTGTATGGATACAGTGGATAAAAACTGACCATATAAAAAATGTAGAGCACATTAAAATACACAATTTATGTTATATACATTTTTTTTGTGGAGTTGATCGTTTTTGAGATATGCCTTGTAATTGGTTTCAGCTTTGTAAAACTTATACTTTTCTCATACAGGTATATGGCAACTCCTGTCCATACAAACCAAGGAACTTCAATCACATAGCAACCAGCTTTTGACTATCACTTTAAGCTATGGTAGCAACCAGCTTTTGACTATCACTTTAAGCTATGGTGCTGCCTTATTTTGCTTCTACTTGCAAGGAAGCAAGTAATAAGACGATTTCTGCTAATTTTTTCTCCATTATCATGAAGTAATTAGAAGAATAAGCAAGCTTTTTAACAATAATTTACAGTAGAAATGTAGAGCAGTCATGTGAATGAAACACATCAGATTTTTTTTATCATGCAAGGGAGTTTCATGAACGAAATTGAGTTTTTCTATAGCATAATATCTGTTGTATTGTGATGACTCACAACCATGTTGAAACCATGTTTTGTCACTGAACAGTATAATCATGGATCAATTCTTCCATCATTAACATTCCTCAAAATCCAGTAACAGAAATTTATCCAACTCTGATTATACGTGTTATCCTGAACAACAGTAACACAGTGGTTTGAGTTTTAAAAGTTGTGTTCTTTCCAGGCTGAAGTTTCTTGTGCATGGCACCAAAGAGATTTTTGAGGTAACCGTTCTAACCTTTCTCCGATTTTGTCTAATTTCTGCTTCATAAGCACATGCCTGTTTATCTTTTTTTTTGCTATCGCAAATTGATCCTGTCTTCCTAAATTTATTTACAAACAAACATGCACCCAGGAAATTTAGTTTGAGTCCTACAAGATGATGTATTGTACTTTAACACTCCTTGTGGTACTGCATTTTGAAAGCACTTCAAGCAAAACTAAACACTTCTAAACATTATAATCAAGTAACATTGATTCGACATAAACATTCACAAACCTTGTTTTCCTTTAGGATTCCCGTAGCTGAGAATGCCTTCAAGGAAGGTAAAACAATTGTTCTAAAGGAAAACAAGGTTTGTGATGCATAAGAGTGTTTATGTTGAATCAATGTTACTTAATTGTAATTAACATGCTTCACAGTTTCTATGTACTTCTAAACATTCCTAATGCTACTCACATGTGAACTGGACTAGAACAGAAGTAAGACTGATGACAGAACTGATGTAGGATGTGCTGCATATTGTGAAGATCACACAGGCCGTATTCCTGGCGGCCAGGCTTTGTATAAGGATTTGAAATAAAGGTGAATATAATCCATGTGTTGTAGAGATATTTGTCATTAACTCAAAAAAAATGAATATAGAGTTTATTAAAATAGTTAGAATCATAGCTTAAATGAATGTGATGTAAATTGTTAAAAAATGTGTTGTTGTCACTTAATTTTGATTGCTATTGTCCTCTTTCCTTATGTTTCTTTCTCACAGCATTATGGTTATGACGGATTTTCTTATGGCAGCACTAGTCTCATACTCTACATGGCATTAACCCCTTTGTGCCCTTATTAGGCCTTAATCTCACAAATGTTGGTTGTATGGCATTGTGGATATAATGTTGAGAGTGTTAAGGACATATTGCTACAGCGTAGCTCCTCAGTGGTTGCCTTTTCAGAATGCTCCACTGGAGTCTTGTTTTAAATTTGTGGGTATGATTTTTTTGATGACCACTCCCATAGGGATGAAGTAGTACTTACATTCAGCCTTTTAGCTGAACCTGGAGCTGCCTGCAGTGGCATTCAGTGGATAAGTAATCCCCCAGAGATCTGACAAGGTTGTTCTCATTATGGGCCAATCTGGTGTAGAAGTTTTGAGCCCAGTGCCTAATCCCATCCACCACTTATGTAAGTGCCAAAGCTTCATGTGGTAGCCTCCTTGGGAAATGGTGGTGGACCAGAGTCCCCTGTTCTGTATCTGTTGTAACCAGAGAAGCCAGGAATCTCCTGTCATGCCCCACACATCGAAGGAATCCAATTGGTATGTGCATATAAGACCTGGTAGATTGTGGTGTGCCCTTAACCCAGGATGTAGAGGATGGGTTTGTTGAAGTTAAGGTGGTAGTGCTACAGATAGGCTCCTCAATGGTTCTGCTGATGTCTTGTTTCACATTAGCTTCAAGATTGATTATAAATTCACCATTCTCTTTGGGGGAGGGGAGACTATAGTTTAGCTTTATACCTGTTGGCTGGAAGCATCCAGATTCGCGGTGAGCCTAGGTGGAATTGATATGTACCTACCCTGGTAAGGGCTTAACCACAGAATGATGGATGATTGAGGTTTGGTATTTTGGTGAAGTTTTGGGTGTTCGTATTAAGGAGGTAGTACTATTAATAGGCTCTTCAACAGTTGATAATTTCAGGAGCAGCATCGTTTACCTCTGCTCCCCTTATGTTTTTGTTTATTTAAATATTTGCCTTTTTTTTTTTTTTTGAGTTGAATTAAATATTTATTTTTGTTGGGACTAATATTTAGTTGACCACTCCCAAGATTGGGAGGGGGAGTACTTAGTTCAGCTTGTTTGCTGTTGGCTGTATTGAAGCCGTTGTTACTGGGGGGTGCCTGCATGCCACTCAGCGTTCAGTTGGTAAGTAGTCCCCTGGTGATCTGACAAGTGTGTTCTAATGTTGGTCTAAACTGGCATGGAATGTTTTAGCCCAATACGTAATTACATTCTCCACATATGGGAGGGCCACAGCTTCATGTAGTAGCCTCACTGAGAAATATTGACATAGAGAGTAGATGGATCAGAGTCCTCTATTCTGTATCTGCTATAACCAGAGAAGGCAAGTGTCTGCTGCCATGCCCCACACTTTGCAGGCATAGAGCATCAGAGGGACTATAAGCACTTTGAAAAGATATAGCTTTAAGTGAACCATCATTTTGGAGGCCAGAACAAGGTATAGGGGGCCTCAGAATCCTTATCTTGGTTCCCAGCACACTCAATGCATCTTTCTGCAACATCCTGTACAGCGAGATGCCATAACACTCTAAAATCTGTACAATTCACCCAAGTTAAATGCTTAACATTGACACATTCAAATTTGCTTCTGTCTAACAATTACAGTGACAAAGGAAATAGAGGAAACAGCATCTATCTTTACTCTTGAAACTGTCTTGAGCTTCCTCTCTATTATATCCAACAACCGACAGTGATGCTAGATCAAATGAACTCTGTAACATTAGGAGTTTTCAAAATGTTTGTTATATGCTTTTATATACTCATTGAACTGTCATGTAGCATCTTAGGTGATTTCTTATTTTTTTGTGCATGGGTTCATTGGTAACAAAAATTTATTTGCAGTGCACAAAAATTTGTATTTCATTATGTCAAATGTCCATGTTGAACAATTCAAATAGAAAAAGTCCTGGATAACACAGTTGTAAGTGTTATAAATTCCTTTTTCAATTTGAATTGTTTTCATTACATCACTTGAGCAGATTCAAAGTGATTATTAATTAGATGGAGGTTACTTCTAGTGAAAATTGATGTGTGCATGACCTTCTGTACCTGTTGTGCAGACAAAAGGTCATTCTTGTGCCTGCTTCATGCTAATGGAGGTGAGAAACTGTCTTATTACTTGCTTGCTTGCTGCATGCCCTGCTCTAACAATAGCTGATCGTTCCTCAGAGTTAGATATATCTGCGGGCTTCCACGGCCATAGTCCATAGCTTCCGTGTCATTTCTCTGCCCTCTGTTGATGTTGAGCTTCTTCCTTGGGCCATTGACACTGCAAGCTGATATTTATACTTGTGTGCTGGCGGGCCCCTCCTCTTGGCTTGTGGTTCGCCAATCCCCTCTCACTTTCCAAATTGAATTCAGGAATACCACTTGCAATGATCTTTATCTCTACCTCCAGTACTTTCTATAACTGGAAATTTCAGAGTCCAGCTGTGAACTACCGGGTGATCTATTTTTGGTACTTCTTGAGGAAACTATCCATCACTCACCGTAGTTCACATTAAGAAATACTGGCAATTTCCCGGCAAATATTTTGTTTTAATTCTTTCAGGGTGTGTGGGTTTGTCTTGTTTTCTTGCTTTAAGTTACTCCAGAGATACAAATCGCAGGGAGTTAGGTCAGGGGACTAAGGAGGCCACAAATCTCTACTAATAATTCTGTCCTGAAACACACTTTCAATTGTTCTCATCAAAAGATTTGCTGTATGAGCTGTTGCAGAGTCTTGCTGAAAAAAGGGGGCAAAATTGTACTCACATACATATGGGCATCAACTCAAAAAACATTTTTTCTCCATTAATGGTGCACCATACACAAATTTTTTTGTCATGAAGGGGTATTTCATGAACAATATTAGATTTCTCAGAGCTCCAATAACAATTATTGTGTTTATATACATATCCATTAAGGTGGAACCAAGCCTCGTCCGTGGGTCAATTTTGCCATTGTATACATTATTGAGAGTCCACTCACAAAATGTGTTAACACATACGAATCATAAATAAATACATGCTGTGCAGTAGAAAACAAGTGCTGAGCCATAATATACTTCGTGACTAAGTACAGGACAAAATAATAAAGCACACTGGTAATAGCTCAATCATATCGATATCACCGTCAGCTCAATACTGCACTTACAGAGTAGAGAAAAACAAGTCAGCACTGTGACTTTATGTACAGCAGCTGAGTGATATGTTTCTGTGTGCGCAATGGTTCAGATGTTTTTGGGTTGCATGGTATATAAGGAGCCAACAAGTGCCAGTGTGTGTGGTGAAGTTAGTTAAAAACCAAGCTAGTGAGTGGCAAATGCTAAGACAGTAATGCGAATGCAGTGACTCAGTTATTTTGTGAACCATAAGTGTATAACATGTTGTATTACATTGACTGACAAATAAAATTAATTTAGCAGAAATCTGTGTTCTTGTTTGTTACAATACACTAGGCTAAAGTGACATCTTTTAAAAGCTGTTGCTATGTGATGCAATGAAATTCTTTTTGAAAGGCCCATTTAAGGAAAGTAAATATTTTAAAAGTGAAATCAATAACAAGGAATTTCTTGGAAAAGGTTAATTCAAAAAAAAAAAAAAAAAAAATAATAAGATCTACATTTTTTGTGAAATCAGTTTTTGTCTTTACTCATGTTGTTTATGAACTTTACAAAAGTAGTTCTAAAAGAAAATGTCTTCAGTGGCTATTTCCAGGAAATTCAAGATACACATTTCCTTTGTCATGTAAATATCTTCAACATATGATTTATGACAGTGCCATTTGCAGCAGTTCTCACATTTGCTTTAGTATGTGAGTTGGTGGGGCTAGAATGTGCTAAACACAGGAAGCAAAACTGGAAGCCTTGGAATGTTAGACTTTAACTGGCACATGCCAGAATTTTCCACTAACTTTTAGAAACTTCTATGATGTCATTTACAGATATATAAGGAGAATTGCAAGTTAATTTAGTGAGTTGTAAGTCACTCTTAGATTGGAGTGTTAGCGTGCAGTGGCATAAGAGAGCTGTCAACTGTCAAAAGAGCCAAGTAAATTGTTTAAAGATTTATTTTTTAACCAATTTTGGATGCAAATAAAAACTTTTTTTCACAGTATTGTAATCAAAGTTGTTAGAGCCCTTTTTTGAAAAATGAACATTTTTTTTTAAAAATATTCCATGTAAAGAGGTGATTTACTTGAAACTTTTTGCATATTTGAAAGATACTGAACATGAATTTCAAGTTTGGTCTTTAATAGAGTTTTCATTTTTCAGTTATGCTGTTCAAAAATGGACACACACACTCGTGGACAGAAAGACGCACTCACAAATAATCTGTTACCGTTTACATGGAATATTATTTGAATATTTTGATTTTCTCAAAAATGGCTCTAAGAGTTTTTATTGAAATCCATACATTAAAGATATTTACATGATAAATAAAATGTATGTCCCAAATTTCTTGGGCACAGCCTCTGAAGCTTTCTTCATTCTGAAGAACTTTTGTATAATTGGTAAACCTTAAGAAGACAAAAACTTAGTACAAAAAATGTAGATCTTTTAAAACACACAATTTATGTCATACACAGTTTTTTGTACAGTTAATGATTTTTAAGATATTCCCTATAATTGGTTTCAATTTTTAAATTCTTAAACTTTTCTCAAACAGTGGTCCTCATCCATTTCATCTCTCTTTTGTTTTTTTGTTTACCATGGAAAGAGAACTGAATTTCAGTGTCAATTGCATATAAACAAGCTTTTAAAAGATGTGGCTATCCCTTTAGGCTAACGCATTCCTTTATTTCCCTTCTACTTACAAGGAAGCAATTAATAAGACCTTTACTGCTAATGTTTATCTTGATAGCATGATGTAGATACAAGAATAATCTTTCATAGGAATAGTTTGTTTGTAGAACAGATAGAGAAAAACATGGGAATGGAACACATCAGTTTTTTTTTTTTTTTTTTTTTTTTTTTTTTTTTTTTTTTTTTTTCAATGATTTTTCTGATCCTAAATATCTAAGCTATGGACCAGTTCAAATGTTTAATAACTAATTTCAATAGTAGTTCATTTGTTCCTAGTATCTACCATATATTTTGTCTCCTGGTTAATTTTTACTTTCTCTACACATACTGTGTATATAGTGTATAGAGAAGGTATTGCACTCCACCCAGAAATTTGATACCAAGATTTCACTGGAAATATATGTTTTGGGGTCCCCTGTAACCAAAAAAAGTGTTTTCAGAAAAAGGTTTGTGTGTGAACACGATAACTCAAAAACGAGAAGTCAGTAAAATACCAAACTTGGTATTTAAGTTAAGTATCTTACAGGGATGTGACACGAAGATTAAGAGAAAACCCCCTACCCCAAACTACCCTTTATATGGAACCTTTTTCAAAATTTGTTATTTTCTTAAAAATGGCTGTAATGATTTTGATTAAAATACCATATATTAAAGATATTTACCTGACAAATAAAATGTATATCTTGAATTTTCTGGGAATAGCCTCTGAAGACTACTTTATTTGGGATGAATTTTACGGAATTTTGCATAACTGCTAAACCGTAAGAGATGGATAAAACTTACCACACAAAAAATGTAGAGCACGTTAAAACACACTATTTATGTTATATACATTTTTTTGTGGAGTTGATCGTTTTTGAGATATTCCTTGTTTTTTGGTTTCACCTTTGAAAAACTTAATTTTTCCCACACAGGAATTTGTCAACTCCTGTCGATATAAACAAGCAACCAGCTTTTGACACTCATTTTAACCTATGGTACTTCCTTATTTCCCTTCTACTTACAAGGAAGCAAGTAATAAGGCTATTTCTGCTATTTTTTTGTCGATTAGCATAAAATAAATAGAAGTACAATTTTTTTAACAATAATTTGTTGCATAGATGTAAAGAAAGTCATATGAATGGAATACATCAGATTTTTCTTGTTGCTTTCTCCAAATTAACAAAGCTATCCTTCATAACTAATTGAGTTCTCTTTACTATATCTATATCATCACCAAATGCAGGGATTTGCACCAATTTATGGAAAATGGTTCATCTTAAATTTAAATCTGCATCTCGTATAATATTTTTCAGGACAATATTGATAAGTAAATAGGCAAGAGAATCCCTCTGTTGCACACCAGGGATAACTGTATTACTTTATTATTATTATCATCATCATCATCATTATTATTTTAAAAACCTTATCTACTTTCCAGGATTAAACTTTATTTGGTTTGTTCCGGCTCCACTTATTAAAGTTATTGTATCTATCTTTTCCGTAGATGTCCCTGGCCTGTTTTTCAACTTCTCGGTTGATAGTTCAAACTTTTCCAGTGCATTCTTTTGGAATCCATTCTACAGATATGTTCAAACTGTACTGTTCTATTTTATCTGTAAGACTAAATATTTCCATTTTTTTACGAATATCTTTACTTTGTTTTTTGTCCATTAATGTATATCCTGCCACAAATCGTAAATGTTTCTGCAGCTTCTACTCTTTTGAGTGTTTTTTTTTACTGTCCATATTTGTGAGTCATACAATAATGCAGGCACAGCCATAATTTGTAACATTTTAGATGTGTTTCCTTACTTTCTTTCCCAATGTTCTTTTCAGGGTGCCACATAGATACTGAAAAGTTTGTAATTTTTTATTTATGTGTTTTTCTCTATTACACCCAAAAGAAATGCCTAGATAATTAAAATCTTTAAAAACGATAGTTGCAAAAATACTAAGACATAAAGGCACTCTGGTTGCAGGATGGCATGGAGCAGCTGCAAGACTCTTCTCGGCGGAGCAGTCAGGAGGAATTGAGGTGGCCTGGGGAGGTGCAGCCATGGAGCAGCTCAGATAGTGATACTTCAGGAAGACTGCGTCCTAACATGCTACTGCATGTTTCTGATAGTAATAGTCAGATCAGGTGAGTTACACTGTAATTCTGTGGAACCTTCTCGTTTGTCTTGTGAGAGTGAGAGAACATCTTTTAACCTGGTTAGTCATATTGGATGATGAATAAAATCTGAGATTGAGATCTATAAGCACACCAACAATTTCAATAGGAAAGAAGAAACATTCAGACTAAAGAAAACTTTGCACCCAGCCTTACAGAACAGACCAAACAAGAAAGGACGTACACCAATCAGACACAACACGGACGCAGGGGACCGCAATCCGGACCAATCAGATCATGCGAGGGCGGTACCTCCCACACTATATAAGCTGAGCGCTCCAGACAACGTACCAGTCACTACTGAGAGACCACGGAGATGTATACGCCACTGATGATCCCTGCCACTGATGATGCCTGCTGCAGACACAGGCGAAATGTCTGGGGAACGAGGGGAGAAGCCCAATGGACCACGGCCTACAAGCCCGGTTTTGTTTTCTATAAGTTTATTTTTCTATCCACTTCATTTTAATTGAGTTTAACCCTTGCAGAAATAACTTCATTACACATTTCACTATAAATACCAAGGGAATAGTGCTAGTCAAATTTCATACTTTGACAGTAGAGTGCTAGTCAAATTTCATACTTTGACAGTAGAGCTGGGATGTGGTAGACAATGAAGTGTGGCATGTGTGTAAGAACATCAAACATGTGGATTCTTCCAGAGCTTTGGTTTCCACAAGCTTCCAGAAAGTTTATGATGTAATTTTTTACCTTAAAAGAAGGAAAAATGCAAGCTGAGCATAGTGTGTAGTGGATTGTAGTGAATCATGAGTGACTCGGGGTTAGTGCACAGTTACATGTTAGTCATGAATGGAGAAAGCCACTGACTGTCTGCATGTCAAAGCGTTGAGTGAATTAAAGACTTCATTTTTAAGTCAATAAAGAAATTTGATACAATATTTTGTGTTTGCAGTCATGAGAAATAACTAGCCTGCCTGGGTAGTGTGGTGGTAGCGTGTCTGCCTCACATTCAATAGGTTGCGAGTTCAAATCTCCCTTAGGGAAGTTACCTGGATAATGTTTTTTTAGGGGGTTTTCCCTTATCCTGAGAAGACGAATTTCGAGTAACTTTAAGCTCCATGGACCTCGAGATCCTTTGAGCATCATTTCATCAGTTTCATTCATTGTCTGATATGACCAATGAGGTAAAAGGATGTTAAGCAAAAAAAACAACTGAAAATCAAAAGTACTTGAAAAGAATGACAAAGTATGAATTTTGGAACCATTAATCATGGATATTTTGGAAATGGTTTACAGCACAAAAATATATGGTGTGTTACATTCACTGACATTCTCTGCCAATTGTTCAACAGAGTATTCTTAATAAGGCATATTCTATGAACTCCTTCACATTAATCCAGAAAAGCACTTGTACTTTAATTACATTTCCAATAGATACAAATGAATAGGTACATTAGTCTTAAGATAGTCAAATCATTTAAAAGCTGGTCTCTATGTGATGACTTTGTTATTCCATTTTCTTTCCTTGACCAGGAGCAAGAAAAATGAATAACATCCCATTTGTGGAAAGTATAAATATTTTAAAATTTAAATCAATATCAAGGAATATCTTGGAAATAGTTAACTCCACAAAATAAATATATTTGACATAAATTGTGTGTTTCAACGAGATTTACATTTTTTTTGTATATTAAGTTTTTGTCTACCTCTTACGGTTTACAGTCATTACAGCAAAAGCCATTCAGAATGAAGATATCTTTGGAGACTATTCCTAATAAATTCAAGGTGTGCAATTTATTAACCCTGCTGTTCTGTTCGGGTCTATATGACCTGCTATCACAGCTGTTCTCATTATATATTTCTCATTTAATCAGGCACTGTTATGAAATTTAATGACTTTGTCCAATGATATATTATCATTTTCTGGTTAAAAATTTGTTACAAAATGTTGAGTGGTTTCTTGTTACATTTGGTTATATTTTGCATTATTTCGAAGGTTGCTTGTCATTTTGAGTTTAGACACCATGGCAAGAAGAATATTGAGTGAAGCAGAATTAGAAGCTCTTGCTAATGCTTCCAATAGTGAGTCCATTTCCAAATTTGAAAATCACACAAGTAATGCATCTGAAAGTGATAGTTCTGACAATAATTGTAACCGTCTTCAAACAGGCAGTGATGAACAAACTATTATTTCTAAAAATAAAACTATTGAATGAAAGTTACAACCACCTCTATAGTGTGGCTGTCACTCTATTTCAAATGTCATCAAAAAGACACCAGGAATTACAAGGTATGCAACCAATAGAATATCTAACATAAAAAATTCCTTTGAAGCTATATTTCATGAGGCACTTGAAAATGAAATAATAGAAATGACAAATATAGAGGTATACAGAGTTTATGGTGAGCAGTGGGAAAATATTGATAGAAATATTTTTCAAGCCTATTTAGGACTTTTGTTTCTTGCTGGGGTGTATCTATCTCATGGGGAGTCAACAAAAAGCCTGTGGGATAAGGAAACTGGCCAGAACATATTTCGGCCAACATTGTCACTTGAAACTTTCTGTAACATATGCGTGTTTTGCAATTTGACAAGAGGCCTACAAGAGAAGAAAGGCAACTTAGTGATAAATTTTCTCCTATTCGCAACATTTGGGAAAAATGGGTAAAAAGTACTTCCTAAATTATATTATCCTGCAGAAAATGTAACAGTTGATGAATAATTAGTGGGGTTTAGAGGATGCTGTCCCATCAAGCAATACATTCCTTCTAAACCCACAAAATAAAGGATAAAGTTATGTTCTCTTTGTGACAGCGATACATTGTATCTTCTAAAAGCACAAGTATACACAGGAAAAGAACAACGAGCAGCACCAGAAAAACATCAAGGTATGAGAGTAGTATGTGATCTTACATACGAGCTCAGTGGCCAAAATGTAACTTGTGACAATTTTTTTACTTCATACAACTTGTGACAGCTGCTTCTGAAACAAAAATTGATGATGTTGGGAACTGTATGTAAAAACAAGCCGGAACTTCCACAACAAATGAACGGAGGAGAAGTACATAGTTCTACGTTTTACTTCACAAATGACACTACAGTAGTCAATTACATTGCAAAGAAGAAGAAAATGCATTACTCATGAGGACGCTACACCCTGATATCCAAATAAGCAACAGGGACGACAAGAAGCCACAAATGATTTTGGATTATAATGCTGATAAAGGAGCTGTAGATCCACTAGATCAAGCAGTAAGTACATATACCTGCAAAAGGAAAACAAATCGGTGGCCAATGATTGTTTTCAATATCATTCTTGATGTTTCTGCTTTCAATGCGTATATTTTATGGACTGCAATAGACCCTAAATGGAATATGAACAAATTAATAAGAAGACAGCTATTTCTAGAAGAACTTGGGGAATCTCTGATAAAGGAACATATCGCATCCAGAAAATATTTTCCAAGGACAGAAGAACTGCTAAAAATAGTGAGGAGAATTCAAGCCCCTGAAAATGTGGTCAAGATATCAGATTCTGTGTCAAAAAGAAAAACTGTAAAACGTGCACGGTGTAGGTTTTGTCCTTCAATAAATGACAACAAAACAAACATGCTGTGTGGAAAGTGTAGTAAACACATTTGTAAAGTACATGTTAGTTATTTGTGTCCAGATTGTTCTTTCTGAGGAATAATAACTGTCAAATTTGTATTCAGTAATTATTGTAATATATTTAAATTTTTTCAATAATTCTATATAATATAAAGTAATTTATGATTCAGAATGGTTCAATTTGTTTGTAATAAGTAACAATAATAATAAAAAGTATAACATTTTGTGTTATTTATGATTTATGACTCATTTTATCTGATTATACTGAATAATAATACCTTGGGTCATCTGTATAGTAAATTCGAACAGAACAGAAGGGTTAAATATATGGGCCTTTTGATCAAAATGATAAAATTTCTGAGAAAATAGAACATTTAGAAAATATTTTCCATGTAAAGAGTAGTTTGAGATGGTAGGATTTCATTGAGAATCTTTGTAATATCTTAGGATGATATTGAACTTGAATGCCAAGTTTGATATTAAACCAACTTTTTATTTTTGAGTTAAGATGTTCAGAGATACACACACACAACAATTTTTTTAATAATTTTTTTTAATTAGGGAGTTTCATAAATTTCAGTTAAATATTGTATTGAAATTTTCAGTTGGAATACAGTACTTCCCTATTTGCTATGTGTAGTAGAGAAAATAACCAGTGTATCTTTTAAAGGTATAGCATATATAGAAAGTGATAGCGTTGCATGCTAAATGTTATGAAATTTAGAAAGAATGAAATTGCTATGGTCACACACAAGTTTCAAATGGTGAAGCAGACCAGTGTTGTTCCGGGAGCAGAAGTATCATTTCCAAACCAGAACAGAAGTTAAACCAAACCAATTGTTTATTGGAAGGGGAAGTCATGTAATTAATCAGAAAATGAAGCACAGCATAGATCAAATAATTCCTTATTACTCATTCAGTTTTACATGCTTCATCTGCATTTATAATGACATTCTGATCCCTAGAAGTTCACCAGGTGTTGGCAAATCTTGCCTCTCTGTTCCTTGAACCATGTGGTGCAATTAAATGTTGCTTAAAATGAATAAGAAAGCTGGAACTGGAAAGGGATTAATGGGGAAAATGCTATAATTGCCCTACCCTTTAAACATCTCAAAGAATCTGATTAAACTGCTGCATTACAGAGGTGAATTACATGATCAAGATCCTTCCCCCCCCCCCCCTTAAGAAATGCTGATTATACACCAAGCAGTCAGAGCCAATAGTGATTTAAAAATCCCCATGACACACTACCAGAATGGTTTTACAGTTAAATTTCTGATATTAAAACACAGCTACTGAAACTCTTTCTATAATTTTACTTATGCTTTCAAATACAAAATTAAAAAGCTGCTTAATGCACAGATTTAACCTAAGTGAAATACAAATTCTGCCCTTAAATTTGATAATGAAGCATAAGAAAAAGTCAGTAGGCCACAACCCATAACTATTAAAGATGGCAAACCAGTCACCAGAAACTCGTCAATTGGATCACCTCAACCCATGACCGACAGGATGACTACTGCTAACTCCAAAATCCCTAAGAGTAACTGAGGTAAACAGGTTAGTGACACCAGTGCTCGGAAGCAGAACTAACCGATGCCAAAGTGCTGCATGTCAGGCAAACGTTACATGGATAAGAGTTTCAGAAGTTAATAACATTTAATTTCAGTAACAGTGGATTACGAAAGCATAGCATTTGTCAAACACACTGCCCCCTGTAAGTCTATGATGTAACTTGTATTGTTAAATAAACATACAACGGTGATTAAAATATAAACATTAATTGAGCCAGACCATGCAGACAGGTCTGAATGGGATAGTGGAATGGAGAATTGAAGGTTGGTGTGATGGGGGGGACCAGCTTGATTAGCTGCTTTGATAGGTTTTGGCATCAGTACAGAACAAGAGGTTCCTTTGCAAGGGGTTAAACCCTTGGAAATTTTAACCCGCTTGAAGGCACAATTAGAGAGTGCTACATCTTCCAGAATTGAGTGTTTACTTGGGTCAGACAATTTAAGGGTGGCTGAGGGACTGTACAAAATGAAGGTCACACCCAAGATCAAGCCTGACAGATGTTTTGATGAGCGCTTGTTCAAGGTGATGAGTGCTACATTGTTGAAAAAATTGCATCAGAAATGGGTGTCATACCATTATCAGTGAACATTTTGGGTTTAAAAAAATTAGTGCTTGAGGCTGTTAACCAGGTAAAGACAGGTGAGGTTGCAGATTTGTGAGAGAGACTGAATCAATTCCAGCAAGAAGGAAAGAGTATTTGAATTGCTTTGTCACATATGATGAGAAATGAGTCCATAGTTGCACTTCGATCCCAAGTGACTGCATGTGAACAAAGCAGCACAGGGTTTCCCCAGCCGTCACATTCCACCGGTGCTCCATCTTCATTCCATGTATCATCAGTGTCATTGCCATGGAAGTAAAAGTGAACATTAAACACTAATATATACAGAGTCATTTATATACAACTCTTTAATTATTCCGTTGGAAATTCATTCAATGATCCAATTTTATCACCAAATTGAGCAGAATCTTCTGGAGTTTTGATTTCTTGTCACTAGATGCGCAGATGTTTAACCAGACTGTGAACATTGCAGAGTACCGACTGATTTTCATGGAGTTTGTTGAGCAGTTAGACGATGTAGAGCTGAGTCAAGGATATTTTCAGCAAGATGCCAAATGAATCCATGAACCCAATTGCAAGTTTCTTTGACAACCAGAAAATTTCTTGGAACCTGTGACCACCGAGATCTTTGGGTTTGACATCCCTGGACTTCTTGCTATGGGGTTACTTAAAACACAGGGTTTACGCCACACGTTCCCAGACATTGGACGATCTGAAGCACAACATCACAAAGGAGATTCAAGCTATTGAACCAGGGTCCTCCAACGAGTGGCCCATAACATGGAAAGATGTGTTGAGTTGTGCCTTATGCAGGATGGAGGACATTTTCAAAATTTGCTAAAGAGGTAAATAATCTCCCAAAATTCCTCTACAATTTGGGTGTAATAAGTTGTCGCTAGCACAATTCGTTTTGAAACAATTAAAGAAAGAAATGTGTCAGCTCTATATAAATCATCCTATATATAAAAAAAAAATCTGAGGTGTTCCATTCACACGACTTTCTCTTCATCTGTGCAACAAATCATTGTCAGAAAGCTTGTGCTTCTATTTACTTCATGCTAATCAAGAAAAAAATTAGCCGAAATAGTCTTATTACTTGCTTTATTGTAAGTAGAAGCGAAATAAGGGAATACCATAGGTTAGAGTGATAGTCAAATGCTGGTTGCTATGTGACTGAAGTTCCTTTGTTTGTATTGACAGGAATTCAGAAATTCCTGTATGAGAAAAGTTTTTTAAAGCTGAAACCAATAACAAGGAATATCTTAAAGATGATCAACTCCACAAAAAAAATGTATCTAATATAAATTGTGTGTTTTAATATGCTTAACATGTTTTTTGTGTGGTAAGTTTTTGTCCATCTCTTATGGTTTAGCAGTTATAAAAAATTCCGTAAAATTCATCCAGAATAAAGTAGTCTTCAGAGGCTATTTCCAGAAAATTCAAGATATACAGTTTATTTGTCAGGTAAATATCTTTAATATGCAATATTTTAATCAAAATTGTTAGAGCCATTTTTCAGAAAATTGAATTATGGAAAAAAATTCCATGGGGGGGATTTTCTTGAAAATCTTTGTGTCGCATTCTTGGAAGATACTGAACTTAAATACCTTTTTTTTGGATTCAGAGGGGTCCAAATATGTATTTCTAGTGAAATCTCGGTATGGAATTTTTGGGTGCATTACATTACCTTCTCTATACACTATATACATAGTATGTATAGAGAAAGTAAAAAATGAGTATTTGATGGGTCCTGAGACTATTAACCATCTCTCTCTCTCTCTCTCTCTCTCTCTCTCTCTCTCTCTCTCTCTCTCTCTCTCTCTCTCTCTCTCTCTCTCTCTCTCTCTCTCTCCCTCTCCCTCTGCCTCCCCCTCCGCCTCCCCCTCCTCCTCTCCCTCCGCCTCCCCCTCTCCCTCTCCCTCTCTCTCTCTCTCCTCTCTCTCAGCTTTAAAACGAAAAGTCTGTAAATACCAAACTTGATATTTAAGTTCAGTATCTTCCAAGGATGCATCATGAAGATTTTAAAAATAACCCCCCCCCCCCAACTACCCTTTACATGAAATTTTGAAAATTTTAGTTTTCTCAAAAAAGGCTCAAACAGTTTCAATTAAAATCTCTTATATTTAAGATATTTACATGACAAATAAAATGTATATCTTGAATTTTCTGAGATTTGCCTCTGAAGACCTCTTTATGCTGCATGAATTTTGCATAACTGGTACACTGTAAGAGATGGACTAAAACTTTAAAACTTACTGCACACACAAAAAAAAAAAAAGTCTTAAAACATTTTTTTTTTTTTTTTTTCTTTCCCCATGAACTTGACCATTTTCAAGATATTCTTTGTTATTGGTTTGAGTTTTAAAAACTTTTCTCATATGGGAACTTGTCAACACCTGGCCATGCAAAGAAAAAAATTTCATTCCCATAGCAACCACATTTTAAAACATTTGACTGTCAATTTAGCCTAGTGTATTTCCTTATTTCCCTTCTACCTATAAGGAACTAAGTAATAAGACCGTTTCTGCTAGCGTTTATCTTGAATAGCATGAAGTAAATAGAAAAATAAGCTTATTAGCAATAATTTTTACAGAGATGTAGAGAAAGTGATGTGAATGGAACACATCAGATTTTTGTAAGTGCATCATCACATATGATGAGACATGTATCCATAATTTCACTCTGGAATCCCAAATGTAGAGCAAAGATAGGATGAAGCCTACCCAGTGAAGGACAAAACTGGCCTTGACAATGTTTTTTGATTATGGAGGAGTTTTACTTATTGATTTTCTTAAGATTGATGTACATAAATACAACTTACAATTGTTGATTGTTAAGGGTAGCAAAAGCCCCATACTGAAACTAAAGCTGTATGTCTATCAGAGATATTTTTCTCCAGGACAACGCCTGAACACCCTCCCTCTCCACTGTGGACTATTACTTTCTTTAGCCTGTATGTACAAAGTACAGAAGGTATTGTATTCCATCCAAAAATTCTATGTCAAGATTTCACCGGAAGGATATATTTTGAGGACCCCTGAGTCTGAAGAAAGCATTTTTAGAAAACGGTCCATGTCCCCTGCCCCCAATTACCCTTTACATGGAAGAATTATTGAAAATTTTGTTTTTCTCGAAAATGGCTCAAACAATTTTAACACACTGTATATTACAGATATTTACATCCAAAAAAAAAAAAAAAAAATGTGTATCTTAAATTTTCTGAGAGTAGTCTCTGAAGACCTCTTTATGCTGAATGAGTTTTGCAGAATTTTGCATAACAGTTAAACTGTAACAGATATACAAAAACTTGGTGCACAAAAAATTTTGATCTCGTTAAAACACATAATTTATGTCATATACATTTTTCTTGTAGAGTTGACCATTTTTGAGATATTCATTGTTTTAGTTTCAGTTTTAAACTATCAATTTTTCTCAAACGGGAGTGTGCAAAGCGAACGGAACCTCAGTGATTTGACATATGGGCCAGCTTTTAAAACATTTGACTATCGATTTAGCCTATTATATTCCCTTATTTCCCTTATACTTACAATGGATGCAAACAATAAGACCAATTCTGTAAGAAAAATTTGTTTGTGGAAGAGCTAGAGAAAGTTACGTGAATGGAACACATCAGATTTTTGAACAAGGAATTTTCAAGATTCTAAATCATTGGTAGAAGTATGTAAAGTGTTAAAGAGGCTATGTAGAGAAGTAGAGAAGGTGTCACTTGTGTATATGTGAAATCAATAAATATATTTAAAAAATTATGTTTATATTTGAACCAATCTTGTATTATAAAAAATTCAGATTTTAAACTTAATTTAATATTACAGAGTTGCATGAAGTTATTTCAGATTATGTGGCAAATGAAATAACTATTAATTAAGAGTAAAACATAGATTACACTCAAACTTCACTCTTGAAATAATAACTTTGGACATGTTTCGATGGCTGTTGCCACCATTTTCAATGGAGATTCACTGATGATTCAAAGTTACTTTATTTCAAGAGTGAAGTTTGAGTTTAATCTATGTTTTTATAAGTTCTTAATTGAGTTACTTCACTGTGTGTTCCCATTAATGTTTTAATTGAATTAACTATATTTCATCATTATATGCAATTGTTTATTCTGCAATAGAATGCATGGCCAGCTATCCATATGAATCATCAATTTCCCACCTTATTCACCCGTTAGAGAAGCTATGCATATACAGCAACAACTTCATACCCCGTGAGTGACATCAGCTTGAAATTGCACTTATTTGGTGTTAGAAGTGATCCATTTTGATTGTAATAGTTGGTTTGTGTGTTGCAGATCTGCACGTCTGCTGAAAGTGGAGTCATTTGAGGGTCGTGATACATTGAAGGCTAACTCACTTCGTCTTTCAGTCTCCAAGTCGTATAGTTTTGGTGGTTACCCTGTCTCAGTGCTGTCACGAGGGGACAGCTGTACAAGCACGCATAGTGCTGGTGCTCGTCTGCTCACTAAGCAGGGTATGTATATGTGTGTGTGTGTGTGCTGAAAACCTTGCAAATATTGGTTGGTTGGTATCTAACATTGAGCAGTTGGCAGTGAAGCTATTCACTCTCTTGCATTCCAGTATTTTGATGTTATATTATCATGTTGACTAAAAGTTGGGCAGCGCAGTAAGTGGTTTCCATCCATATCTTCTTTAAGTGTACAGAAAGGACACAGAGGAGATCTCACTACACCAACCCTGAATAAATGTTTATTGAGACAGTCATGGCCTACTAGGAGTCTGTAAGTTGCTACAGAGGATTTTCTTGGCAATGTAGTGATTCTGGTCGTGTTATTACATAAATTTTCCTTTTGTTTGTAATACATTATCTTCTTTAATTTTGTTATATGTTGATATAATGATTCTTTTGATAGTGATAACTTATTGGATCAGATGACTTTTATGTAATTTTACTACCTTTCTTGGCTAGAAAGTCAGCTGTTTCATTACCCTGTATCTTGCAATGTGCTGGTATCCAAATATTAATCTTTTATTTAAATTAGTTGTTTTATGATTTTGCGGCATTCTGCAATATTTAGGTTATTAGGTGTTACATCAGATGTTATGGATATGATAGATGCTTTAGAGTCAGATAATAATACAACTTTTTGAAATTTATTTATGTGATATAGTAGGTTTTGTAAGTTCTGAAGTATTGCCGAAATCTCTCCATCAAAATTTGTGGTATTTAAACTTAATCTTTTGTAGAAAGAGAAGAGAGGGCATATTGCACCTGCAACAGTACCCTGTTTCCTTGCAAATGTTCATACTCTTTTATTAATAACAGAAACACTATTGACTGTCAAGTTATTTTCATTTTTATTTAATTTACTTTCAAAATATTGAGTTGATGTTTTCATACTTCACCCTTTTAGTGCCAATCATGTCTAATCATGATCCAAAAATTCTGCAAGAATTTCCAATCACAATCTAATTGTGATGCTATTTTTATACGTTTTAACTCTTTCCAGCAGGAAAGTCTGTTTACTTTGTTCATCATAGCCATAGAGAAAGGTTTTTTGGTGTGTTTCTTGGCATTAGCTTTACACTCCAAAGCACTAAATTAGTTCCAAATTTAATTTCTCTAGCCAGTGTTCATGTGGTTGAAAAATGGAATCAGCCAGCAAAAGGTACAAACCGGAGAGGAAATAAGAGCTGGAGTTCATGATGTATTACAAGAAAGTGAATTATTTAAGAATTTCCACACCTTAATGAAAGCATTTCTGATGTCGACATAAGAAAGAAGGATAGATATGTATTCTACCTTTAGTGATGAAAGTGCATCAGATAACAGCTGACCTCATATAATCAGTTTATACTTATCAAAATGGATTTATGGAAGTGTAACGAGATAACACA
Organism: Hymenopus coronatus; assembly: GCA_030762935.1. Lineage (NCBI taxonomy): Eukaryota > Metazoa > Arthropoda > Insecta > Mantodea > Hymenopodidae > Hymenopus > Hymenopus coronatus. The sequence goes on from CM060892.1 coordinate 8,609,574, forward strand.
GACAATGTGAATCAACCATTTAGCTGTGCAACAACACAAGAGCTAAATTGTACAGTAATCTATTTACATATGTATCTTACTGCTTAATGCCATTTTCATTATTAGCTATATTATGCTGGTATGTTGTGCATGTTTGGTGATTTTTTTTCAGATGCAGGTTACATAAATTCAGTTTTTATATTTTAAAATCCAAAAAACCAGACCAAAACAGATCACTGTTTTAATAAAGAAATATCTGTATTTTCATTTCATTAGCCTGGACTTTCTGTATAGCAAGGTTTTGTGTGTCTAATTATTGATTATTTTGGGATTTTTTATTTTATTTTCAAAATATCCTTATCTTTTTAATTTTTCAAAAATATAGAAGAGACTTCTCATACATATAATACATATTATACAACAGACAAACAGGTTTACTAAAAATAAAAAAAAGAAGATTCAACTCCCTATGTCATTTGATTACTAATAATTTAGAGCCCTCCTAACTTCTCTGAAATTGGTTGATTGATGTTTGGAGGAATTTAGTGACAGTGACGGTCAAATTATATGTTTTATTAATTTGTTGAGTTGGTTTTTTAACACTACGTCACTTATATTGTTATTATGAGGGACTAGTTTCGAAAGCCTAAGCTTTCATTTTCAATCTCACGGGTCCAACTGCCATTGCTGGGTGCATTTGCTTGTACACTCTTCTCTGGTGGCAAAATGATGAACTTCTTAACTAAGCTGTCTACTGGCGAGATTTCAAAGTTTATTAACCGATCTTTATTTTTCCATATGAGGATGTTTTCACTGGTTGTGAGTTCATTGTGGCCTGACATGGTTTTAAGCAATTTTGGGTTTGGATCTAGATTGTGGTTTTCTTTCCAAAAGTGAAATGCTACTGCCGATTTATCTTCTTGTTTCAATTTTAGGTTTCTAAAGTGCTTTTTGGATCTGATTTTTAAACTTCTTTTGGTTTGTCCTATGTAGAACTTTTCACAATTTGTGCATTTAATTTGATATATTCCTGACCTATTTTCTGGTGGAATTTCATCTTTTATTTTTGAATTTAGTAATTTTATGACAGAAAATCTGTTTATTGGAGCTAGGGTGATGTCTTGTTCTTTGAAGATTTTTTTTTTTTTTAATTTTCTAAATGCTTGGGGGTGGTAAGTGAAGTTTTTGAATGTGTTGATATTGTTTTTCCTGCTGTTAGGGTAGTTATTTCTTTTATGGTTTTTTTCTGCTTTGCTTTGTTTAGTTTCTTATACACAAGGTTCTTGCTGCATTCATTTTGTTCTGCTGTTTGAATTATGGTTTTTAACTCTTTGTTGAATTCGGTTGTGCTCATAGGTACATTTACTAATCTATGTATGAGGCTGTTTATTATTGCATGTTTGTGTGGTAATGGGTTGTAGCTTTCATTTTTAATGTAATTTTCTGATTGAGTTGGTTTTCTGTAGATTCCAAAGTTTACTTTTGTGTCGTTTCTGATGATTCTTAGGTCTAAGAATGGGAGTTCTCCATTGATTTCTGTTTCCATTGTGAATTTTATTGTTTTTTCCTGTTTGTTTAATAATTTTTTGGCATCATCTAAATGTCTACTTGGTACTATTGCAAATATGTCGTCAACATAGCGGTACCACACCTTGAAAATCCATGGGAATGCTTTCTTCATGTGCGCTTCGAATTTGCTCATAAATAAATTTGCCAAAAATGGAGATAGAGGGTTGCCCATAGAGAGTCCTGATTTTTGCCTGTAATATTTACTATTGAAGGTGAAGTAGTTTTGTTCAATTACAAACTTGTTAGTTGTATGTAATCCTCTACTTCTGCAGGTTCTATTTCTGTTGTATTTAGCCAGTTTTTTAATAGGTCTTGCAGTTTTTGTGTTGGGATGCTAGGGTATAGTGCTGTAACATCAAATGAAACTAATGTGTCTTCTGTGTCTATTTTTAGATCTTTGATTTTTTTCAACTAATTCCAAAGAGTTTGCTAGATTGGAACTTTCAAATTTTGTAAACGAATCAAATTTATTTAATAACCATTTTGTTAATTTATATGTTGGAGAATCAATACTACTGGTGATTGGTCTCATTGTTTTTCCTGTTTTGTGAATTTTTGGTAAGCCATAAATTCTGGGTAATGTTGGATTGTCTACTTTTATTTTATATGACTCTGCTTTTTTGATGATTTTACTTTCTTTTACTGCTTTGTTTGATATCTGGATACAAGAGTTTAGTGGGTTGGTTTCCACTGTGATGTATTGGTCATTCTGTAATAAATTTTCCATTCTGTTTATGTATTCTGTTTTGTCCAAAATTACCATGTTGTTCCCTTTGTCTGCTTTAGTGTATAGGACTGGTTTGTCTTTTAATGATTTTAATATTTGGCTATTGCATTTGGATTTCTTTTCATTTTTAATCTGATTAACTATTTTTGAACATTTACTTTTTATTATAATTTTATCTTCTTCCTTTAAGTTTTTTGTGGCTATTTGGATGTCTGCAATATAATCCTCTACTTGGTTTGAGTAGTCCACACACGTTTTTAATCCTTGGTTCAGAAAGTTTAACTCTTTTTTGGTGAAATTTTGATTTGATAAGTTTACTACATTATCTGTGATTTTACTTTGTTGTGGTTTTAGGTTATGTTTTGGTTTAGTTGGTGATTTTTCTTTCTTTGTTTTCAAACATAATTTATCTAGTTTCCTTTTTAGTTTTATTGTTTTGTTTTTCATTTTTCTTTTCAGAATTTCGTAAAGGTTGTTTTCCATGTTTTCCCATATTATGTTTCCTAAATTTCTTATTAGTTTTAGGTGCAGTGAATATAATTTTAGTTCTACATCATTTTTATTTTTGTAATTCTTGTTTTTTTCCAGTTCTAGTACTTTTTGCTCTGCCATTTTTGTTGTTTACTGTTGTGATCGAATTTTACTACCCTTCTCACGAAATTTGGTACTACTTTTTTAAAAATGCACAAATTAAGGAACTTAATATCGGTGGCTATTTTTCTTCTTTTCTCCTGTAATTTAGTGAAGAGCTTAATTTCTGTTCTGTTTGCTATTAAACATTGATTGGGTCCTACCTTGTGTGTATCCATGTTTACGTATCCGTTTTATTCCTCAAGACTTGTAGGCCTTAATTGGTTGATTGATGTTTGGAGGAATTTAGTGACAGTGACGGTCAAATTATATGTGCCAGGTGCACACGCCCTGAGGAAGCCCCACATAGTGAGGCAAAACGTCGACAACATTTCAAGCCAAGACGCGGCCTTCCTGGAAGACCAAGATACCACCAACAAAAAGAATTATTGAAATTCATCAAAGTATTAAACATTTACGATCTCTACAAAAAACAATAGTTTTGCAATGGATTCCTTCACATTGTGGAATTTTTGGTAATGAAATGGCAGAATTATTAGCAAAAAAGGTACAATGATACAACAGATTCCAAAATCATGTTTATCATATCAATCTTCAAAATTGGTAATTAAGAAAATAATCCAACAAGAATTGCATGAAAAATTAATTCAAGACAGTGAAAATAAACAATGGAATATTTTATTAAGCCAACGAAATTTAATTCCAGACCACCCACGATTGAAAGCTGTTGCACTTTTTCGCTTGTATACAAGACATGACTGTTTAACTGCACATTTACATAAAATAAACATTTTCAATACACCTAGATGTTTATTGTGTCAAGAAGACGATACTATAATGGATATACTACATCTTCAGAACTGCAGAAACCTGAAAGAGACTGATCTAGCATTACGATACTGGGAAGCAAGAAGGCGCATGGAAGAACTCCAAAACACTCAGCATTAGCAACCAACCAACCAACAACTGCAGATTACATATCTCTCTAGACGAACATAAACAGTGTACATAGTAAATGAATGCCGATGAATAATGAAACTAATTTGTTGTTATTGATGTTAATTGAAAATAACAGTCATACTATAATGCATATAACATACATTACGTATTTATGACAATATAGAACAAATTAATGCAAAATAGCTCGTTACAATGAGAGAAAGGTATAACAAAGTGATTTTCACCGGTTTAGAATTTTAATGGCCCAATTCCATCCAAGTCTCCATCGTCATTATTTCCGGAAGCATCATTGTCATCAACATCGTCATCGTCAACAAGACATATCATTAGCGGTTCACGTTCACTGATTATTACATCTAATTCCTGTGTTTTTCGTATTATTTTGTGAACAGGATTCACTTTCTTCCATGAAGCCACGTCCACCATCATCACACCTTCCTGCAAAAGTCTATCCACCTCTATAATTGTGAAAGTCTTGTTATGTTCCCTCATGTACAAACAAACACCAGCAACACTATCAACAATAATAACAAATATACATAACGAATAATACGTAGCTTGCACAGAACAGTTTAACACATGTGTTAGGAGTTCACAAATTGAGCACGTGGTTGGAAATAACCAGATATTGCAACGTGCGGCATCTAGACTCCGTTGTCAGACCGACTGGAATGCTGCGTTGTGATTGGTTCAGAAAGTCAAACGGGTAAAGCTTTTCTATTTTTTTTTTTTACTGGGGTACCAACTTAACTCCCAACTGTCAAGTGCAAGGAATCAGCGGCAGGGGTATAAGCAGCCTAATTGTTTTATAACCATTATTGTCCAACAATGGATAGGCTGGTAGCAAAACATTTTGAATGCCCTTGAAAATGTGCAACGTCAGAACTTTCTAATGTCTTGAAAATCTGTCACTATACCTCTGGTGCTCAAACTTTGCATTTGATAGTTGAAGTGGTTGCAAGTAATATTAGCTATATTATGATTATTATTTATTTATTTTTGTTTTTTTTTAATCTATTATTAACCGACCAGCATACAATTATTGCTTTACAGGCTGTTAATAAGATACATAATGTGAACAAGCCTAGGTTGGCCTTTGGTCCTCTAATGTAATTTAGGGTGATATACATATAAAGAATATACATTTATTTACAATGGTAGTAGTTAATATATTCTGAATCAATGGGTATGAAACATTTTACTGTCAAAGTATGGTGTTAAAGGTTACATGAAATCACTGTCTTTGGAATTGCTGAGCATATCCTAAGGGAATTTTCTTTTTAGTCTGTTTATTTGATGGCTGCTGGCCCCAAAGTTGTAAATGCTAACAACTTGTGGATATGACATTGCCAGAGTTACTAGTAAACAACAGTTAATTATGAACCTTTCTGTTACGTCTCCAGCTGCATATAAGCAGTGTACATAAGTAATAAGCAATGATCAATAAGTATACTTGAATTAGTGTTATTTCTAAATTTTGACAGTTGCTTTCCTGCCATGTGTAAAACAGTGTTGTCATCTTAGTGGTAAAGGAGAGGTAAACAAAGGTAAAGGTTTTCTAACAATGAGTAATTATAATACGAGGGGCAAACAATAAGTCCTTAGAAAAAGATAGAACAACCAATTATTTTTAGTAGATTTATTTTTATTTTTCATTATAATCTCCTTTAACTTGATAACACTTTTTCCAGTGTTTCTTCAACTTCTCCAGTTGGATTTTGGAAGGCCAATAAAATAAGCTTCTGTTTGAGAGATGATCTCTTCATTAGACATGAATTGTTTTCTGTCGAGCCACTTTTTCAAGTTTGGAAATTAAAAAAAAAAAGTCACTGGCGGTCAAATCTAGCGAATACGGTGGATATTGTAGTAATTCAAAACTTAGTTCTACAATTTTTGCCATAGAAATGCGCAGGTGTGCACCCTTGCATTGTCTTGATGGAATAGAATCTTTTTCTTTGCCAGATAGAAAGTGTTTTCTCTGTTCAGCTGGTGCAATAATGATGCATTTATCGTTCTTCCTTTCTGCAAGTAATCAGTGTAGATGATTCCGCGTGCATCCCAAAAAGCCGAGGTCGTCATCTTGTCTGCAGAGTTCACCATGTTTGCTTTCTTCGGAGCTTACTGTTTTGATTGTACTTTTGTCTCTGGAGTATAGTAGTGTATCCATCTACAGCTATGTATTGATGCAGAAACTCATCAGGATTGCAGCAGAAAGGTGTCAAACCAGCTTTCGAATCAATCACTCAATTGCGTGTGTTTCCATTGAGAGCAAATGCGGCACCCATCTTGTCGAGTCCATTGTCAGACCTAATTTTTGGTGCAGAATTGGAGCACAGTTCCTTGTGATATGCCTGTGGCCTCTACTATTTTGTGAACTTTGATTCGTCGATCACTGAAAACCATATCCTGAATGTTCTTAATTATTTCGGAGGAAGTCACTTCTACTGGACATCCGGAATGATGTTCATCATTTGTGGATGTACGACCACATTTAAATTCATTTATCCAAGTGTAAATTGTTGCAAAGGCAGGAACAGGAACTTGATCCAACTCGGCTTTTATCTCTTTCGGTTAAGCCTTTTAAATAGAAGTGTTTAATCACTGTACAAAGCTGATTTTTTTCCATCTTGCTAAACAAGCAGAAGATTGTTGATTCAATCACCTATGGCAACGAAATCACATCATGGATATACCTGACACTTTACTGCCATCTAGTACAAGATGATGCTTACTAAATACAAACTTTTTTCGATACTTTAAGTGTAATTTGTTGGATTTTATAAGGATTTATTTAATGCCCCTCGTAATAGAGAGATTAGAACTGCGCTTTGATGAATGAAGTAATGAAGTTATTTTGATTTAACATTCTGTACAGTAAAAATCTGTCTAAATCACAATATCAAAAGATACTGGTACAGTGCCCAGCATGCCAGTAAACTTCTGAATGAGATTTATTTTTCATGCTGTATGGGAATAAGCACATATTTCAATCTGTTTTAATTCCATTATAAATGCTGCCACATAATGATTTAAATGTTTGTGCCCAGTATTAAATTATACCTAATAGACCAAAATGTTAAAATATTTCTTCACTTTCATTTTTCTTACATTTCTACAATTTCAGAACAAAATCATGTCATTCTTGTGGCAAGACCCAATTGGCTGCATAAAATGTAGTTACTCAGATTGCCACATAGAGGCTCTATTATTAATAGTTGAATAAACAGAAATGGCGCCTCTGTGTGAATGGCAGCATACAGGAAAAGTTAGCTAGTGTAAAAGGGACTCAAAGCTGGCCAGCAGTCATTAGCTCACAGCTCTCAGCCTCGCTGCACTCAGTGCAACCCAGTGTTTCATCAACGGATTACGTTGCAAACTGACGATCCCATCCGCTTTGTGACCGACAACCCAGAAACGTGCTTTGTCATTAGTTGTAAAACTTTTAATGTGATTTTTGCAAGTACACCAACTTAACTGTTAGGCAATAGATTTAACAACAATTGTGATGTGAGATAGCATGCACTTCAGTATGAGCTAGCTTTGCAGAATTATGTGGAATAGGCAGAGAAAGCTACAAAAGCTAGAAAACTGTTTTGTTTTTTAAGAAAAACAATTATTTGAAATGTTTTCTGACAAGCAATTAACTAATCTTCAAAGTACAGACCATTAGACTCTATGGTCTTGAGCCATCTTTCAGCGAGATTTATTATCCCACGATGGTACAAGTCTCTGGTTTTTTATGTGAAGAATTTGGTGAGACCCATTTCTTCAATGCTGTCAAAATTTCATCCACATAGGAAATGGACCATGAATCGAAAAAGATGATAATCTGATGATGTGAGATCAGGGCTGTATGCTGGGTGTGATAGCAATTCGATTCCTCCCAATTTCTGAATTTCTTTCCATGGTGGTTCGTGCAGTATGGGGTCTTGCATTGTCCTGTTGCAATAGAACTCTATTTTGGTTAACTAATGCTGGGTATCTCCATCTCAAAATTGCATGAACTCGTTCCAGTTGTTGAGAATAAAGATCTGCATCAATCGCCCGCCCGTTTGAACAAACTCCCAGTGAATCACACCTTCAAAATTCCTCCAGACACACAACAGTACTTTGGAACTGAACCGATTTTTTTTAACAAAGACTTTGGCAGGTTAGCAGGGATCAAGCCACTGTTTCGAGGTGTCAGGGTTTCTGTAATATACCCTTTTTTCATCATAAGTGACAATTCTCCTGACAAATCCATCATATGGATAAGCTGACGACAGATATCCACTCTATGTTGAGTCTGTTGAAGTGCCAGTTCATGAGGTACAGATCTACAGCTTCTGTATGATTTTCCAAGTGTCTTAATGTGGCGATATATGGTATCTTTTGAAGCACCAAGTTCTTCTGAAAATCTAGGGCACTTTTTTGTGGATTTTCTCGTAAAACTTGGTATGTATCCTCAATATTCCATGCTTTAGGTCTTCCAGAACGTGGTATATCTTTAGTGTTTTCATCTACATTGTTGAAACGTTGGAACCATCATTGTGCCACACACTCACTAACGACACCTTCCACTTCACATATTTTTCAACCTGGGGCAGCAGCTTTATAATCTTGTTTCTTTAGAAGGACTCTAAAGAATAACAAAGTTCAAATTTTGTTATCTCCATTCTGTGATTGTTTAATAACAACTGAAGACTGACACATGCTTGCAATGTACGCAACACTAGCCATGGCATCCTGTAAATAGCATTGCCAAACCAAAGAAACCCAATAAATTTTCAAAACACCAAAATCAAAAAACCAACATTACTTATGAGACAACCTAATACATAGTTGATTGTGTCATGAATACAGGATGATTCAAAAATACTTTCACAAAGTTTGCGGACAGGTTCCTTACATCAAAACAAGAAAGAATGTTGATATAAATACATGTCCCAAAACCCTTCGTTCTTGATTTTATTCAGTTTAAAATGCTATTAATCAAAGCATTTTAAAGTGACACATTCTATTTTTGATGTTTTCAGCTTTTTAGGAGGTGTTCTACACAAACACCACTTATAGCAAATGATCCAAATGTCCTCCTCTTGCGTCTAGACACACATGCACTCGTCAAAGCATGGAATGTCAAATACTCCCAGTAAGTGTCGTATGATTTTGCAGGCTTACATAATACATAAATTAAGAGTTTCTTCATCTAGGCTGTCTGCTGCATAAACCAATGGTTCAAGCTGCCTCCAAAAGATAAAAATACAAAGGGTTGAGGTCAGGGGAACGTGCAGGCCATGGAACTGGTCCCCCTCTACCTATCCAGTTGTCATGCTAGATACCAGCCAGTGCATCTTGGACAATGAGACTAAAATGTGCTAGAGCATCATGTTTCTTGCAGAGACACATTTTCTAATAAGCCTGGAAGAGTGTTCTGAATGAAGTCCCTGTAGACAGCACTAGTAAAGCATGCTAAGGGAATGTATTACACACCTGATAAACAACATTTGAGTCAAAGCCTTCTATGAATGAGTGCATAAATAAAATGATGTTATTAGGTTGGACCTGGAAAGTCATTGAAGGTGACTTTCATTAATAAATTGAAAATGTAAAAATGAAGCATTTTAGAGCATAAGATTATGTGAACATATTTTCTTGTTTAGATGTCAGGAATACATCCCCAACTTGTAAAAGTGTTTTTGAATCAGCCTGTATAATTATTTAATGTTACAGATTCAGGCAGTAGTATGTGTTCCCGCCTGAGCCCTTCTAGTTCTGGGTACAAGTCGCAGTCTCAGAGGTCAGACACGACCATGTCGGCCACCCCCTCTCCCACAGCAACCCCCGTATCCCAGCTCAGTATCTCAAGTTCAACTCAACCTCAAGTATCTAGTCATGGTGCACCCTCACCACAGAACACTCCAGAGTCAAATGGCGAGGAGCAAGTGGTGCAACCAAGTCAGACTGTGATGTGGGCCGTCACGAGCATGGCTTCTGTCCCCCCAGGCAGCGTACTCATCAACCCCCAGGTATGTCTCATCAAGTTAATACTACAGATTAACACAATAAAAATGATATTTACTAATATGTAAGGTCCTAGAGACTATCTTCCATGTATTCTTTTACAGAGTAATAAGCTTTTCCTATCAGAGGCTTTTTTACTGTGTTAAGAAACACTATTTTATCTTTTATTTCTCTATATTTGTTAGGCAGTTTATTATAAAATTTTTATACCAGAGTAGAAAGGGTTTTTTTCTTTAAAATAATTTTGTGTTCTGGTTACATTTGTTATGAGGGTCACTACGAAAGTTTTGAGATACACAAAAAGAAAACTGGATAAAATCACTGTGACTGCTGGAGCTTTTCAAAGTGTTCACCATCATACTGTCCTCCTGCTGCTCTTTTCGTGTGGGTGTAAAAGTTCACTTTTGAATGCTGCAAAAGCTTCTTCAGGGCTCGAAAACCTCATTCCACGCATGTGATTTTTCACTGTGGGGAACAAAAAGAAGTCACATGGAGCCAAATCTGGGCATGGGGGGATGAGTCATCAACTTCACCTTGTGGACTCTAGAAACTGGATCGTTGCATTGGCTGTGTGTGCAGAGGCACTGTTGTGGGGGAGCACTCCTGTTCTTGGCCGCAATTCACGAAGCTTATCAAAAACGTGTGGTAAGCAAACTGTTTTGTACCAGTGTGCAGTAACTGTCTTTTGTTCCACAAGTGCAATAGTAGCCACATGATGAGACTTTTCGAAGAAAGTGGCTACCATTTTCTTTCCGACGCTGTGCGGCCACTTCACTTTCACCAGAAAATCATTATCTGCAAAGATCCACACAGCCAACTGACACTTAGTCTCAGGGTCAAACTGGTAAATCCAAGTTTCATCACCAGTGACAATGTCAAAAACCCTACGAGAATTGCCTCCATCGAATCTGGCCAGCATTTCTTCACACCATTCAACATGGGTGCGCTTTTGAAGATCGGTTAAATTATGGGTCACTTAACAGGGTGACACCTTCCTCACGCGAAGATAGTCATGCAATATTTTCGAAACTGCTCAATCTACATACCTGTCTCAATTTCCTTAAATGCCACACGATTGTTTTTGCGAACCATTCTTTCCACAGCAGCTATGTTTTCTTCAGTCACTGCTGTAGCCGGACAACCACTCCTAACCTCGCTCTCTAATGAAGTTCGGCCTCTTTTAAATTCTTGAAACCACTGAAAAACTGTGGCAAGGGATGGAGCAAGGTCCCCAAAAGCTGTTGTAAATGCTCAACACCTTGGGTCTCATTTAAACCCATTTTAAAATCATACAAAATCATTGCACAAAAGTGCACTCTTTCCATCTCCATACTGGCAAGCAAATGACGTCACACTAGAGGTTGTTAGCCTGTGAAGGGAGATGGAGGATGCAAACTGATACATGTTTACACTCACAAAGAATGTGGCTATACAATGGTGCAATCTGTTTAAATTGATCAACCTTAATTTATATGTATCTCAAAACTTTCATGGTGACCCTCATATGTTTAATATATGTGAAACATGTAAATACAAAAGGTGAAGTAAATCTATGTTAAGGAAAAGAATAGGATTTATTTGACGAGTCAGTTAATTACACTAGACAACACTTACTTGGTTCCAAATGAGTATAACAACACTGTTTACAAACTTCCATAAAAAGAAAAGTAAAAAGATTAGGAATTTACCCAAAATCTGCTGTTGAACTATTAGCCATCAGTTACTGAAATACTACAAACTTCCTCTTTATTTCTGAACAATTTTCTGTAAACCTTGCATCACCAGTATAGCTAGAAAATGTTGAGACAAATGCAGAAGCAAAGGTAGGAAAGGTAGAATCAAACAAAATGTATAATATTGTGAAGTAATTTAGTGAAGGCATAATAACTTGATTAACATGGTTAACTTTAACACTGTAGTAAGCCATGCCATGCAATTTTAAAGTCTTCTGTACTCTTCTTATATCTAAACTAAATATGTAAATCTATAATGAAGATTTATCTTGATTAATAGAGGCTAATAGAAGAATGTCCTTTTATAAGAATAGAGACACTTTTTGCTCCACTTCATCTTCGTTTGGGAAGACCAGTTCAGGGTACCTTAATCCTATCTTCAGTTCCAAGGTTGACTGACTCTACATACAACAGGTGGTTGTGTGCAGTCTGGTGTTGTGCTGCATATTTAATCAACTCTATTTCTGCCTTTATGTTATAATTTTCAGACCAAAAATGATGTGCTACTGCAGACTTGTACCTAATGCTTCTCAAGTGTTCTTTCATCCTAGTTTCCAAATTTCATTTTGTTTTACTGATATAAATTTTATGCAGTCTCAGAAGCTCATTTTATAAATCCCTGATTTTTTAGTTTTTGTTGTGGTATCTCTCAAAGGATAATTTAATAAGTTCTGGATATCATATTTATTTTGAGGAACCAGTTTTATATTAAAGTCTTTAGAAATTCTTTCAAATTTCCAGAGAACTTTTGGGTGAAAAGTAAATTTGCAAAATTTAACTGGTGGTTTTTCCAATTTTTTCAGCGCGGTAATTTCTTGTAATCTTTTATTTCTTTTGTATCTTTAAATCAATCTGTCTATAAAGAAATATGTAAAGAAACCTTTGCAACTGCAAATTTGGGAAAACATCTTTATCACAAAGGAAGAAGTTTCCCTTATGAATTTTGAGGTCTCCGTCATTAATGACGTCATCCTATTGACAAGAGTAGAGGGCTGCACACAACCACATGTCAGCCTTGAAACTGAAGATAGGGTTAAGGTACCCTGAAACTGATTTTCCCAAACGAAGGTGAAGTGGAGCAAACGTGTAAAAAAAAAAGGTAAGTCAATTCATTTAAATTATGGCACTCCACTGTCTAAAATACATCTTATTATTTGATATAGAGAATACATTACTTACCAAATTTGTGTTTAGAGGGAAGGTTTCCTTCAAGTTTCAGCACTGACATGAATGTTTGAATGCTTTGTTTCCAAGACTGGCCAGCCCTACGTAAACTCGGATGGCACAGTCTATCGTTACGATCCTGCCAACCCACCTAAAGTAGTGACTGAGGAGGAATCAGACAGCACTGTGACGAGCTCAATGGTGACACCAGTCAGTACAAATAGTCACCATCACCAAAACTCATCTTCAGATCAGTCACAGCCAGTTCCACAACATCAGAAGCAAACTTCATGCCAATCTCAGAAATGTAAGTATGGCAAGGAATATATTTAAGAAAATGAGTAAAGAAGACCAAAACACAAAACTACAGTCCTGTGTGAATTCATATGAACAGAGCAATAACACAACATTTTTCATCTCTGTCTGACAATACCGTAATAATCATTGCATTTATAAGTATTATAATGTATTGCATTTTGTGTATATTAGTGTGTGTGTGTGTGTGTGTGTGCGGTTGTTTTTTTTTTCTTCTTCTTTTTATTCAAATTAAACTGATGTATACTTTGACTTGCACGAATGTGTCAAATGAATTTTTTAGTAATTAGCAATGACACAAGGTCTGTAAAGCCTGATGCTTTGATATTTTAAACTCTAGTACATAATTATAAATTTTTGCATTGTAAATTCTATAGCATATTTGTAAATATGTATTGTAATTTGTTGACATTTATGAAGAGTACATAATACAATAATCATATTTTAGTTTTATATAATTACTAGTAGTAAATATTATGTCGATAATTAGAAAACCATCATCTGACATTACATCAGTGTTACATATAATAAAATTATATTTATTTATATATTTTGACACTAATTTTGATACTCTTTGTTTTATGTGAAAAAAAAAAAAAAAAAAAAGTGCATGTGCTTTTATAGAGCATATTAAGTATAGTGCAGTGGCGTAAAGGCCTCAAAAGCAAAAGGTGTGATTATATTAATATAAAAATAATAGTTGCAATAAATCTTCACTTATCTTTTGGAATCCTTGCTTGGACTAGTTTCGCAATGATTTCATTGCATTATCAACATATCCTTTTGGTCTCTTTTTTGATGTTGTTTATTTACACTGTTATGGTTACTGCTACTAGGTGGATTGTGTACTAATGCATTGCTAATTACTGGAATCAAAACAAATTTGGTAAGAGTGTCAATTGGAGGTATATCAAAATTCATTGCCTGATTCCTATACTTTAATATAAATATTTTCTCCCAAACCATTAAATCTATGGGCCCATTTAAGTGTTTTAATAATTTAACATCTGGATTTATTTCATTATTAAATTTCCAAAAATGTTCTGCTACAGCTGATTTATCAATTTGTTTGTATTTAATATTCCTAAAGTGTTCTTTTACTCTGGTTTCCAAATGACGTTTAGTCTTACCAATATAAACAAGGTCACAATTTAAACAGTTTAATTGATAAATGCCAGATTTTTTATTTTTTGAAATTTCATCCTTTTTAGAAAAGCCTAACAAATTTTTTATACTGTATTTATTTTGAGGAACCAATATTATGCCATGCTCTTCGAAAATATTTGTGAATTTTTTATTTGCCCAAGGATGATAAGTAAATTTTTTAAAAATGTAATTATCTTTTATTTTCTTAAGCGTAGAAATATCTTTAATAGCTTTTTGATATTTAAACTTCTCAATTTTTTTATTTATAAAATCAGTATTAAAACCATTAATTAAAGCAGTGTTAATGTGTTTATATTCTTTATAGAATTCATCTTTATTAAGGGGTAAATTAATTAACCTATAAATTAAACTATTAAAAACAGCAAATTTATGTGAAAAAGGGTTAAAGCCATTATTTTTTATATAATTATCAGTGTGGGTTTGCTTTCTGTATATTCCAAAATTCAATTTATTGTCTTTTTTTATTATTTTTAAATCCAGGAAAGGGAGATCGCCATCACTTTCAGTTTCTAATGTGAATTTTATAGCCTTATCTTGTAAATTTAAAAGTTTTAAAGCATCATTTACATGTTTATCAGGAACAATAGCAAATATATCATCTACATATCTATACCAAGTTTTAAAAAATTAGAGGGAATGCTTTAGTGACCTGTATTTCAAAATAGCTCATGAAAAGATCAGCAAGAAAAGGTGAAAGTGGACTACCCATTGCTAAACCAGAAGTTTGTTGATAGAATTTGTCATTAAAGCTGAAAAAATTTTGATCCAAACAAAGATTAGTAAGGTTAACAAAATCATTTAAATCTTCATTCAGTTCTATAGAACTTAACCATTTTTTTTTTAAAATGTCAAAAGTTTTTCTCTAGGAATGCTTGGAAACAAAGCAGTTACATCGAAAGAAACAAGTTTATCATTTGCAGACAATGTAGTATTGCTAATCCTTTCTACTAGCTCAAAAGAATTTTTAATAATTAAACTCTCAAATTTTTCAAAATTACTGATATTTTTATTTAACCATTTAGCTAGGTTGTAAGCAGGTGAATTTATGCAATTTACAATTGGTCTCATTTTATTTCCAGGTTTATGAATCTTGGGAAGAGCATATATTCTGGGTAAAATTGGATTACTGATTTTTATAATTTGCTTTTCTTTATTTGTAATGCTTTTAATTTGGTTAAGGGTTTTGTTATAAATTGAAATGCATGATTTTAAAGGGTTAATATTAATGCTTTTGTAATCTTCACCTTGAAGTAGGAGTTCCATTCTATTAATGTAATCAATTTTATTTAAAATTACAATGCTGTTACCTTTATCAGCTTTAGTATAGAGTACATCTTTTTCTTTTAATGATTAAATAATTTAATATTTGTTTATTGCAAAACTAGTCCAAGGATTCCAAAAGATAAGTGAAGATTTGTTGCAACTATTAATTGTTATATTAATACATAACTTAATGTGTAAATTAAATTTAAAGGTTTGCCATATATTTTGAACAAACTAATGGATACTTAGGCTGAAGAAGTGCCTTAATATTATTATTATTATTATTTATTGTTGTTGGTAATTTGAATTTGCACAGAAATTCACGTTTTGAGCGGTGGAGTATGGAAACGTACAGCATCTGTGCGATGGTACAATGGATGGAGTGGCAGCAGCATAATTATAACAATGATGATTGTAATGATTTTGTATTTAGACAACATACTTAATGTAACACATTGTAAATGTTTTTACCTAATTGGAATTTGCACAGAAATCACATTCTGAGAGGGATAAGGCAGAATGGAAATGTATGGCATGTACAATGATAGACTATGACAATGGTGGCGATGGCATTGTAGCAGTAATGACGATGATGGATATGGTTTTCTATTTAGACAACGTGCTTAATATAAGAAATTGTACATTTTTTTACCTAATCTTAATTTGCTCAGAAATTCACATTGCAAGCGGGAAAGAGATAGAGAAGGGAGAACGGAATTGTATGGGTATGTCTGTGTTTGGTGGTGACAGTGACAGTTTAGCTATAATGACGATTATTTATGGATATGATTTTCAATTAAGACAACATACTTAATGTAATATGTTGTAAAACATTTTATGTAATTAGATATGTGTATATTCATGTTTTGAGTGGGGAGTGCAGCTATGTGCGGAATGTGTGCCAAAGCAGCATAGCTAAGCATAAATTCACATTACGGAGGCAGTGAGAGGCAGAAGGGAAATGTGCAGTTAACCTCTTTGTGCTTGACCGCTAACGTACAATCACTGATGTGAAAGTATATTAATCTGGGAAAATAATCTTTTTTTCAATGAGAGTACTCATAGGCCCATTAACAGTTAATTTTTTGCACGAAATTGAAATGCACAAAATCTGCCACATTCGTCATGACCTTGGTAAATGGAAATGAAGTTTTATTTATGGACGCTCTTTAACTGCTGTGGATCTCAGCATCCCATTCTATATTGGGCATGAAAGACAGCTTAATTCTGCTCAGAAGCCTCTTTTTCATGCTTGAGGTTCTCTCACGTGCCATAAATTTACAACATGGGACAACTTCCCTTCCGAAGGAAGCCATGCTGAGGATTTTTACGCCCAAAAAAACCCATTGTCCTCTGGCAGGTTTGAACCGGCAACCTTGGGTATATGAAGTTAGCATGGTAACCATTATACCATGGAGGGCAACTACGATCTTGGTGCTAATGTATACCACTTCCTCTAGGCTTTGTCACTGCCATATCTACAAAGTTTGAAACTTAATTTTTCCCCACGTGGCATTTGGAGAACATATATCGCAAATGCAAGACGACCCCCCAGTTCTGAACATTAATATTTTGGAAAAAAAAAAAAAGGATTGTCATGTATTCAGATAGATACGGTACTTCCAATTTACATTTCTTAATACTTAATATGCCCTCCTTTCTTTTTTATAAGTTCCATTACACAATTAGGTATTGATTCCACAAGATTGGAACACGCAGTTTTGAGATCATCTTGAAACCTTACTTGTATGAAAGCTAATATCAAACGTTCTTTTGTGGAACATTACAAATCTGTTTTTGCAAACAGCTCACACATTTTCTATGGGGTTGTCAGACAAATTCCCTGACTATTCAAGCACTTCTACGTTGTAATCTTTGTAGAATTTCTTCACTCTCTTAGAAGTGTGGCAGGGAGTTAAATCTTGTAGAAAAATTCCATCACCTTCCGGAAACCCTTTCTGGACTTCACTCACCAGTATGTGATGTACTGATCACTTTTCATCATGCTTTCAACTGGAATTAGGGCCTAGAGTAACAATTTTTCATGGAAAGCAAGGCTGGAAGCTGCTGGTACTGCACTATGTGGATATAAAGGTCTATCCTCCCACTAAAGTAAAGGTTAAGGCATTTTAAGCTGAGTAAAATAATGATGTAGTTTAAATATCTCTTTATTTTATTTCAGCTCATCTTCCAACATCTTCCTCGTGCACAGCCACAACATCATCAAAGACAACGTCCTCGAGTGCTCACGTAACAACGACAGCTACATCTCCCTCCCTGCCCACCTCGCCACCTCCGGCACCAAGCAGTACATCGGCAGTCACAACAGCATCACAGTCTTCGGTGTTGGCCCCTCATCAGCCCGTCCTGACAATCTGCCATTCTAGTCAGTGCACATACCTGCCACAGCCGGCCGGCGCGGGACCAGAAGCTGCTCAGCATCCCATGCCACTAGCCCCACTTCCACTGTGCTCGCAGACACACTCGTACCACCAGCAGACGCCGCAGCAGTTCGTACCGGCACCTCTACAGCATCAGCAGTCAACAGAGATGATGTTCCCACCTGCATCACAGTGCCATGCAGTGCAACCAGCTGCCCCAGCACCACCACCGTCACAGATGGTGTTTGCTGGTTACAACATGATGCCCATTCCTCCCAATGCTGCTAACGGAACTGCTTCTACACCCATGGTGGCCACTACTGCAGCTTACGACCAGAGACCATCAGTAAGATCATCATTTTGTATTATTTCTTTTCAGGAGTGTTGTGTGTCACTAACTAAAATCTTAGCTTAAGCAAAGTACTTATTCTCTGTCAGCCTTACTTCTGGTAATGTAAACAAAAGCAACAGGTTGCTGCACGTTTTACTGCTTTTCTCCATCATAAAATAGTTCCTCTTAAATTGCTGAGTGAGTACAGAAATAGTGCATTAACTATGCAAAGTTGTCTAAATGTCACCCTCTGTGGTGTAATGGTTACCATGCCAACTTCATATACCCAAGGTCGGGGGTCAAACCCAATGAAGGAGCATGTGTAAAAACCTTAGTATAACTTCCTTCGAAAGGGAAGTAAAGCCGTTGGTCCCGTGTCGTAGATTTATGCCATGTAAAAGAACCTCAAGCCTGATAAAGAGGACTCTGAGCAAAATTAAGCAGTCTTTCGCCCCCAATTTAGAATGGGACACTGAGAACCACAGTAGTTAAAGTGCATCCATAAATAACACACAATTTATTTTATTTATTTATTTTTTAGTTTAATTATTTTGTTGTCTAAATAATACAGTATGAATGATTAAGGAACAAAATTTATTGATCATTTAATCATTGTTTCTTCAAATAACAATGCATATCCATTATGCAGCGCGTTTCTAATGGTTGCTTCTAGTCAGCAAGTAATGATGGAAACATGTAATACCAGTGTAGTGAAAAATAAGCAAGGAAAGAATTATTCCTAGTGTATGTAATAGATTTTGTGAAAAGTACCCTTCCTTTTCGTTAAATAATATTCTATCCCAACAGTAGAATTTGCTGGTGATTCCAAAAGCAGCATAAAGTGTGCAAAACTTTTAAATTAGCTAAGGTGCAACATGTTGTGCAAGTACCTTTTCAGCAAGTGGCAGACAAAAATTGGGAAGAGTAAGATTTGGAGGGAATTGTCATTGGCCAACTAATTATCAATATCTGTGATGATTTAGACAGTTCGAATGCAACTGCAGTGGATCCATCTTCAGATAGCTTTTCTGAGTAAGTAACTGCATAATGTGCAGTGTGTGGTTGTCCATATGTGAATGCTGAAATTTACAAAAAACTGTTGAAGTGATATATGTCTACAGTACTTCAGCAAACTTTCAAAACAACATGTGTGCACTGTATAATTTTATAGGACAACTTTACATTTCGTACTGAACATATAAAACTCACCTACCTCTTTTATAGTGTTTTATTTATTATACAGTTAATCATTATCTGTGAACAATGAAAGTGGGCAGCTATTTCTTTTCCTGCCAAATGAAGGTATGTGGTTTTACAATTGTACAGCAGAAGAACCAGCTTAGCAACACATGGTATATGCACAAGAATACATTCTGATTTGTTTACATTGCCGGTGAATTAAGGAGGACACATAATAAATGATAATAAATTGATACAGTAAAGTCAAATCAAATTAAATTTCTATTGAAATACAAGTCTTCACTAAATAAGTTTTGTATTATATGTTGACACATTTTTA
This sequence comes from Hymenopus coronatus, assembly GCA_030762935.1. Classification (NCBI taxonomy): domain Eukaryota; kingdom Metazoa; phylum Arthropoda; class Insecta; order Mantodea; family Hymenopodidae; genus Hymenopus; species Hymenopus coronatus. The sequence goes on from CM060892.1 coordinate 8,629,273, forward strand.
CTTTCTCTACACATACTATGTACAGTGTACGGAAAAAGGTATTGTATTGCACCCAAATTTTGATGTCAAGATTTCAATGAAAATATATGTTTTGCGGTCCCTCTGTCCAAAAAAGAGCATTTTTAGAAAAAAGGGCCATCTCTGTGTTTGTGGTTACTTCAATTTACATTTCTCTTGTTGCTAAGCTATTACTACATGATTTTTTAAGACAATGCTAGCAGGTTGAATGATAATTACATTTTTGTGTAATAAGTTTTTGTCTTTTACGATTTACTAGCTATGCAAAATTCATCCAGAATGAAGAGGTCTTCAGAGGCTATTCCCAGAAAATTCAAGATATACATGTTATTTGTGAGGTTAATATCTTTAATATGCAGTATTTTAATCTAAGTTTTTAGAGAAAATCCATGTAAAGGGTAGTTTGGAGTGTGGAGATTTTCTTGAAAATCTTTGTCGCATCCTTGGAAGATACCAAGCTTAAATACCAAATTTGGTATTTTAACAGTCTTTTCATTTTTGAGCTATGCTGTCCACATATGCACGCATGCACACACACAGACAGACCTTTTTATAAAAATGCATTTTTTGGATTCAGGGGGTTCCAAAACATGTATTTCCGGTGAAATCTTGGTGTGTAATTTTTTGGTGCAATACAATACCTTCTCTAGATACTATGTACATAGTACATGTAGAGAAAGTAAGGATCAAGGCTGACAGCCAAATCAGTTAACTGGTTAAATATGAATATAGAGATTTGATTAGCCTAACCTGTAAACTTCTACTTTTAGGCAAATAAATAAATAAAATTTTGGATTTTACATATAATAGCTTCATTACTTTTTTTTTTTTTTTTTAAATTGTTTCATTTGTATAACCCCCTTTAACTTGTATGGTCATTTGGGGGCTTTGACTTGAGAAACAACTGCTGGTGTTTTTCTTGCTAAACTGTAGGTTTCTTATTTTATTTATTTTTTATTTTTTATATATATACTCTTAAACACACACACATTGATAGTTCCAGAATCTGTGGGGGATAAGGAATGATTCTGGTTAAAGAAAAATTCCCTGCCCAAGCCGGAAATCAAACTCAGGACCTCTGGATGAGAAACTAGAACTTCATCACAGAGGCAGTCATTACGTATTTATGTGTATATTTGATATTAAATACAATTTGGGTGCTAGTAATGAATAATTTGATTTTGCAGGAGGCAGGGAACATGAGCATGACGGAGCTGAGCAGCTACTTCATGGGGCTATCGATGGTGTCGGCCGAGCAGAGAGGAGGTGGGGACAACACAAGTAGCCAGCAACAGCCTGTGCCACCAATCCATCCTCACACATATCAGGCACAGGCACCGGCAGCTGCTGCTACTGCTTACTGGCAACCCCAGCAGTCCAGTCCAATACAGGTGAGCATCACATAAACCAGCTGTATTGTCTGTCTAGTTCCAAGGTCGTGGGTTCAAACCACCAGAGGGTGATGGAAAAATCCTTAGTATGACTTTCTTCGCAAGGGAAGTAAAGTCATAAAGAGGCCTCTGAGCAAAATTAAACAGTGTTTCATGCCCTATATAGAATGGTGCATTAAGAACTGCAGCAGCTAACAGGCATCTATAAATAAAATATGTGTCAGTATATTGTGATGGGCTCCAGCAGATTTGTGGAAGTCCCTAAATCTGTTAGTGTACCTAAACATGTTCTTTTCATCTCGTGTGTGTGACTGTTTCAGTCTCTCTCGGCTCTCTTATGGTTACAGGAGCATTTTTTTTTTTCTCTGTGACTTTATAATACTGTATTTGTCGGAATTCAAAACTACCTCAAATTAAAGTTTACCCCATTTTTTTAAAACTTAATTTTGGAATTTAGATTATCATCTACATAAAAAGTGGCATGATAAATTAATTTTTAAACACATATCTTAAACATATATTTTAACAAACTGAGGAGCACTTAAGCTAATAAGTCTTCTCTCCCTTTTTCTTTTCCTTTGCAGAAATTCATCTAAAAAATGTAAATGTAAACGGCGAGTTATTTATGGATGCTCTTTAACTGCTGTGGTTCTCAGCATCCCATTCTCTACTGGGTGTGAAAGATCGCTTAATTTTGTTCAGAGGCCTATCAGGCTTGAGGTTCTTTTACATGTCTTAAATCTACGACACAGGACCAATGGCTTTTCTTCCCTTCCAAAGGAAGCCATGCTACAGATTTTTACACCTGAAAAAATCCATCGTCCTCTGCCGGGTTTGAACCTGCTACCTTGGTTATATGAAGTTAGCATGGTAACCATTACACCACAGAGGGCGACAGAAATTTGTCTAATGGGTGGAAGAGAGAAGGGGAAAAGTAGAGCTTCAATGCAATATACCCAACATAACATATTATTGTAAACAGTTGCAGGGATTCTTGTAATGGGCAGAACAGAAATGCACCATGTTGTGTGTGATAGGTGACAGTAACAGTTTACTGCAATGACGATGATGGATAAGATTCTCTGTTTAGTATAACACATTACTATCAAAAGTTTACGTTATTTGATTTTGTAATGGATATATGGGAGAGGGAAGACAAACATACCTGGCACATGCAACAATATGATAGCAAATCCTGTATTACTTTCTCCACAAGTACTATGTACATAGTATATAGAGAAGGTATTGTATTCCACCCAAAAATTCCATGCCGAGATTTAACTGGAAATACACGTTTTGGGTCCCCCTGAATCCTAAAAAAAGGTCTGTGTGTGCACAGCATAGCTCAAAAACGAAAAGGCCTTTAATTATCAAACTTGGTATTTAAGTTCAGTGTCTTCCAAGCATGCAACATGAAGATTTTAAAGAAAATCCCTCCCGCCCCAAATTACCCTTTACATGGAACTTTTCTCAAAAATGGCTCTAACGATTTTGATTAAAATTTCGTATATTTAAGATACTTACATGCAAAATAAAATGTATATCTTGAATTTTCTGGGAATAGCTTCTAAAGACCCCTTTATTCTGGATGATTTTTATTGAATCTTTTATAACTGGTAAACCGCAAGAGATAGACAAAAACTTACTGCACAAAAAATGTAGATCGTGATAAAACATACAATTTATGTGATATACTTTTTTTTTCGTGGAGTATATCATTTTTGAGATATTCCTTGTTTTTGGTTTCACCTTTAAAAAGTTTTTCTCATACAGGAATTTGTCAATTCCTGTCCGGCCGCGCCATGGCTAGACTACTCACCTCTCACCTAGACGGCCCAGGTTCAATACCAAGCAACTGCATGTGAGATTTGTGTTGGAGAAAGCGGCACAGGGGTAGGTTTTCTCCGGGTTCTCCAGTTTCCCCCGCCATCGCATTCCACCAGTGCTCCATCTTCATTCATGTATCATCAGTATCATCGCCTGCAGTGCCACAAGTAGTTAAAGCGGGCATTAAACATTACCAAAAATAAAATTCCTGTACATACAAACAAAGGAACTTCAAAATAAGAACTATAGCTTTCCTGGCGACGTGTTAATTCAAAATCTTCTCTAGATGCACTTCTTCGAAACGTTGGTGTCAAGCCAAGTTATTACCTGGCTAGAAGCCCGAGAAGATTTTGAATTAAAGGAACTTCAGTCACAGCAACCAGCTTTTGACTGTCACTTTAACCTATGGCACTCCCTTATTTCGCTTCTTACAAGGAAGCAAGTACTAAGACTATTTATGCTAATTTATCTCAATTAACATGAAGTAAATAGCAGCATAAGCATTTTAACAATAATTTGTTGCAGAGATGTAGAGAAAGTCATGTGAATTGGAACACATCAGATTTTTTTTTATTTTAGTTTCATAAAGAAATCATTTTTTCCAATTGAGAATGCATAAAATCCTCAGTCCATTAACAGCTAACTTCATTGTGCAAAATAAAAGGCTAAAAATGTGCCGTATTCCTCATGACTGTAGTGGTAATTTGACCACCTCACCCAGGCTGTGCCACTGCCATGCCCACAAAGTGCATGGTATTGGAAAATATATATCAGGAATGCAAGACAACTCCCATTTTCAACATTAATATTTTATAAAAAAACACTGTCTTGTATTCAGATAAATGCAGTATTTACTTAGCAGCAATAATGCCAAAATTGAAGCCTCGCAAGGCTGCAAGCTTAAAAGTAGTGTTAATGAGTTTGGGGTGGAAGTTTTTTTAACAGATGGTTCTGTATTATTTTGTAAATTTTGTGAGGTTAGGATGGTGACTGAGAAAACATTCACTGTAGAACAACATTTCAGCTGCGGAAAACAGTGGGAAATGGTGACTAAAGAAAAATTCACAATTACTACTTGCTCAGAGTGATGTAGAAGTAAATACAGGCACATCTTCTTGATTTTGGTAAGGAATTATGTGACATTTTAATATCTGTGAATATTCCACTAAAAAAGATAAACAACTCTAAATTTAAGAGAGGAGAGCTGTTAATTTAGGTTTACGACTTTTATTCAATTATTGCTTACTGTGCTTATGAAAATGTTTCTTTTTAGGTCATTTTTCTTTTCAGCTTTTTAAGTCATTTTCTAAGAATTTTTCAGACATTTTATAGGTCATATTTAGAGTTCTTTAGACCATCAAAATGTTCACCGCCATTATGAAAGTGATTGTGAGTAGAGTTGAGGTTAGAATACCACCAACAGAAACTTGCCTCATTCCCCTATGCTACAAGTATTAATCACTCTTGAGATTTGACGTTGCTAGCACTTTTCATTTAATAGGAAGTGATATTGTTGGCTTTTCTAGAGTAATGTTTGTGAATTTATCTGGAAGGTTTCCAAAGCACTGTCAGGGACAACACCCTGCCCTGTTTTTCTCTCCAACTAATTGCTGGGGGGCTCTGAAAGGTGCTGCCACCTGCCGTTAGGCAGAGGGGGTTCATCACAATATGTGTGCAAACCATTTGGATAACATTTGTTATGATTAAGAAGGAATAGAAAAATAACTGTTTTTATTATATATAGTCTTTTAAAAGTAATTTCAAACTTTAAACCGTTACAAATATTATAATATTTAAGATAGGAAAAAAAACAAAAGAAGTAACTTACTGGACAAACAAAGGGGTTCTATAAATCACTGAGAAGAGTATTATTGATATAAGGTTGACTTTGTGACAGTGATGTGTTCTATAAGTTGAAATTAATTAGTAAGTCGATTTTGTAACACTATGTCACTTACTTTTATTATTAGAAAAAATGTTTCAGAAGCTGTGTGCTTCCATTGTCAAATTCCTTTAGTCAACTGCCAGCATCACTTAATAAACAAGATTTACAGGAAGTTTATATACCTCCCTACAACTTTCTACAAATTCCAGAAGATCTTCAAACACACGTCATCATTCTGGCTCCAAAAAACAATTACTCCACAAAAAACATGTTAAATTTTAAATTAAAAGTGGATATTCCACAAGAAAACAAACCAGGAATATATCATTTCAGTTCCAATGACTTTGAAAAAATTTCATTGGCCAAACTATAAGAAACATAAAAACAAGAGCAAAAGAACACCACAGAAATATTAAACTTAAACAAAAAGACAAATCTGTGGTAGTTTGGCATTTTTGGTACCAGCAACACACCATAAATAGAAGTCCACAAATACTCAAAACTATCACAAGGAAGACAGAAGTAAAAGTTTGGGAAAACATATATATTTGGAAAAACAAGAACTGTGTTTTCAATTGTATGGAAAATTTTACATCCTTAGAGATAGTACCCACAAGTGCAACCGAAATAAAAAAAATATTACAATCCCTGAAAAGCAAGAATTCATCAGGATACGACGAACTAAGCACGAAAACAATAAAGATATGTGCTGACATTATTTGCAAACCTTTAAGTCATATATGTAACATATCCATGTTAACAGAACATTTCCAGACAGATTAAAATATTCAGTCGTTTAGCCATTATACAAGAAAGGGCAAATCTCAGAAATGTCAAACTATAGACCAGTATCTTTACTTACAGCTTTTTCAAAAATCTTTGAAAAAATTATGTTTAAAAGAATTCATCACCATCTAGATAAACATAATATTTTAGCAAAAGAGCAGTTTGGATTCAGGAAGAGCATATCAACTAGTGATGGCATCTTCAATTTAACAAATGAAGTTCTCAAGTCATTGGATGGCAAACTTAACACAAGGGATATTCTGTGATCTATCAAAGGCATTTGACTACGTTAATCATGAAATACTTCTATCAAAATTATTACACTATGGAATTAGAGGCAAAGGGTATCAATGGATTACATCTTACTTATCAAAAAGAAAGCAAAAGGTTATAATACATATTTCAAATAATATATTGTGAATGGTGTGAAATAAAGCATGGTGTCCCACAAGGATCTATTCTGGGTCCCTTATTATTTTTAGTTTATATAAATGATCTACCTGCAGTAATAAACAACAACGCCTAACCAGTTCTTTTTGCGGATGACACAAGTATTATAATTAAAGAACACAATATCAGTCAGCTCCCAAATTCATCTAATAAAATTTTCAAAACACTAAATGATTGGTTTGAAAGTAATAAAATCCACATAAACTTTAAAGAAAACCAACTACATTAATTTTTGCATAAAGCATAAAAACATGGCAGAATTAAGGATAGAATATGAAAATAATCAGATTGTAGAAGCCTGTAATACAAAATTTGAGGTCTTATGATTGATCGTAACATGAATTTGAAATACCATATTGATTATATCTTACCCAAACTGAGCTCTGCATGTTTTGCAATTCGATCTTTAATTCAGCTTATAAATAAGAGCATATTAAAAACAATTTACTATGCATATTTTCATTCATTGATGACCTATGGAATAATATTTTGGGGAAATTCAGTAAATGCTAAAAAAGTATTCATTTTGCAAAAAAAGGTAATAAGAATAATGGCAGGGAAAAGACGATCAACTCACTGCAAGCCACTCTTCAAAATGTTTGGAATTTTACCATTAGCCTGTGAGTGTATTCTAGCCATATTGTCATTTGTAATAAATAACCCAGAAAAGTTGACAAAAAATACAGATTTTCATAACAAAGAGACCAGACATAGGCAGGACTTACATAGACCAACAAATAATTTGCAGTTATTCCAAAAAGGGGTTTACTACAAAGGAATAGTTTTGTTTAATTCACTTTCCTCTTCTATAAAAGAATTGCAAATGAACAAAAAAAGTTTAGATCAGAATTAAAAAGATACCTTATTACTCACTCTTTCTATACAGAGGAGGATTTCATTCAATCAAAAAATACTGGTAATAATGTAACATTGTAAATATAATAAACATGAATATTCTAAGAATGCAAGTGTATGGGTAGGCTTTTGGAAACAAACATGTAATTGAAAATTATGCAAAACTGACACCTCTGAAAATTCATTGTCAGAGTTATTATTTGTAAATAAATGCATTAATAAGTATGAATAAATGTAATTGTTGACATGATCTACATCCTACAGTTTGGGCTTTGAGTCTTAGCTCATAATAGGATCTACAGATTGCAATGTTATGTATGTATGTAATTTTGAAATCCCGCCAGGCGACCTACTGATGCAGAGGTGCATCATACCACCACTGAGAACAAACAACCATCACAGCAGGTAATCCCAGCAGTCGACTAAAGGAATTGACAATGGAAGCACATAGCTTCTGAAACATGTTTTCTAATAATTAAAGTGAGTGATGTGTTACAAAATCGACTCACTAATTAATTTCAGTTCATTGCGAAGATGTCGCCCATTTTCTTGTTCAACATGCACCATTTTGCTGATGATGTCTTGGAATATTAGCAATTTCTTGCAAGATAGTATCTTCAGTTGCTAATGGGTTGTTGCATGTGTTAGTAAAACTTGTTCTTTAAGGTAACCCCACAACCAAAAGTGAGTCAGATTGAGATCTGGAGACCATGGCAGCCACTTTGTTGGAAAGTTTCTACTGATGACATGATCAAAGTTCTGGGACATTGTTTTTAGGGGATGAAGATGTGAAGCATCTCAGAAACAGTGGGATCATTGATTACCTTTGGCCTTCCAGATTTCTTCTTATCAGCAACAGAACCAGTTTCCTCAAACTTGCTGATTAAATCCTCATAATTATGAATGACATATTTACTACATTTCCATGGGAAATTGAAATCAATTTGAGCCCAATTCCATCTCAATACGATCCGTGTTTCACATGTTAAATTCAATACAAATTGAAATTGTTTTGAATATGCAAGCTTCGAGAAAAATTATATTTATCCATTCATGTTGGTCAACTATTAATTGCATTGACAAACCTGTTAAACATACATGTATTATCTGTTTATTATTTTCAGATTTTGATGTTAAATAATTATATTGAGAATACATTGCAAACTATAGAAGCCATAAAAGTGGTTCTGTTATAATCTACCACAGAGCAATTTAAAAAATATATATTCACAAATGATTACTGTGTGCAATGAGTATAGCAGAAGAAGAGTTTCTTTACTGTATTCAAAACAGTTATAATACGGAGGTGTTTCCACGCAACATATTTCTATCCGACCTCACTCTGATCCCACTTTTTAAGAGGATCAGATCCAAAATTGAATACAATTTGAATCGACGTTTCCATACAGCATTCAATACGGTAAGTGTACTCAAATTGATTTCAATTCCCCATGGAAATGTGGTAAATTATTCTTAAAGAGTTCTAAATTTTCTCAGACCTTGAAAAAAAATTCTCTTACTTTCATAATAACATTGAATTAGCTGTATTAGTGATAGAACCATGACTTTAATCTTAAAAATTCTTATAACAGTACGAATAAAATTAAAAATGTTTTATTTAAAAAAAAAAAAAACTGGTACCATGGTAACATAACATAACTCCATGGCACGACAGTCCATAAGGGACCTTGGCCTACTGCCTGGCTGCTGCATCCCCCATCTCAGTCCAAAGGCATCTTGAGTGGGGTGCAGTGCTGGAGGATGAAATGTGATCAGTGCCTCAAGTCCCTCCCGGTCAGTTGATGCTGTCTTCTCGATCTGGAGCCGCTACTCCTCACGAGGCTGAGTGCACCCCAGACCAGTTCTCCCAGTGGGGGAAAAGTCCCCATGCTGGTACCAGGAATCAAACACAGACCTCCAGCTTGGCATGCAGCAGTACTACCACTGTGCTAAGGAGATGACCGTACCATGGTAACAGTGAACTGAAAGCAAAAACAAAAGAAATTCAAACCCTATTGTTTGCCCAGTATTGACTTCTTTTGTTTTTATCCCACCTCAAGTATTATAATATTTATAGCAGTTTAAAATGACTTTTGAAAGATTCGATATGTTATGAATAATTTGCAGACTAGTAAATTATAAGTGGTAGAGAAAGCTGTGTGATTGTAACATAATTTTTATTGTATTGATTCTAACCAATGTGTTTTGTTAAAGTAATAGTAATGTTTAATTGGATGTTGACAACCTAATCTTCTGTCATCCCAACATTTGTATTTTAGTACATGGACATGCCTTATCCACAGTTGAAGTTGTTTGTGTAGATATATTGCATCCCTAGAAAACCTGCCACAACTCAAAAGTTGACAATTTCAATTTTATCATTTCCTGTTCATGGAATGGTTCTCTACCAAAGGAAAACCACTTGAACCAGCTTGCTCTATATCAATGTTATAATTTGAATATTCTTCAATATCTTGAACCAAAACTTTCAATGCAATTTGTGGCAGTGCTTGCTAGGAATGCAGTATTGCGTTACAGCATATGCTCTTTTTAATGCATTAATACATTAAGATGTGATTTCATAGTTTAAGCTTAAGCAAAAGCTTGATAAGTCGAGTTTATCTGTGGCTGGACTTAAAATGTGCTGAATTGTAGTTTAAACTAAAGAATCACCATGTTGTTACCTGAAGAACATTTGTACTTGTTTTGTTTTGGTCCTGACTGAATTCCTATAATTACCACACGATTTTATTTAATATACACATTTTTTTAAATCTTAGAAGAGTGAAGCACCGTTTAAACATTTAGGGACATCTTCACAGTTTAAGCAGTAGCCAACCTTATAATAAATGATTGAATGCCAGTAAAGTTAGGCTTATACTATGGTTTATATGTTCAAATTTCACAATCAGCTAATCACATTTGTTTTCACTGATTTTTAGCTGAACAATTCCACAGAACTGATAGTTTCGGTAATGCTTGCACATGAATTGCATTTGAACTCCCATCATTTATGACTTTGCTGCTCCTGAAGTTTACTTGGTAGGTTCTCCAGAAACATACAAGGTCTCTTCAAAAAGTATCACAAATTTTGTGTTTTTTCAAAAAGTATTTATTTATTCATGAATATATATTTTATCCCCTTCAAAGTAATCCCCACCAGATATTTTACTTTTGTACCAATCCTCAAAGCCCTTTAAAAAATAGTTTTTTGTGATTTTGTTCAGCTCCTCCTTCAATGCCATCTTTATTTCCTCAATTGTGGCGTAGCGTCGCCCTTTCATGGGTCTCTTCAGTTTTGGGAACAAAAATAAGTCACAGAGGGCCAGATCTGGGGAGAATGGTGGCTACGGCAGCATAAGTGTTTTGTTTTTGGCCAAAAATTCGCTCACAAGCAACAATGTTTGAGTAGGGGCATTATCATGCTGCAAAAGCCAATTTCTGTTCTTCCACAAATCCGGGCATTTCTGGCAGCTTGCTTCATGCAAATTGCGCATAACTTGCAGGTAATATTCTTTATTGACCATGGCAGGAACTTATGATGTACCATGCCCCAGCAATTGAAGAAAACTGTAAGCAAAACCTTCACATTCGACCAAATTTGGCAAGCTTTTTTCGGTCTTGGCTCGTGTGGTAGCATCCATTGGGATGATTGAGCTTTAGTTTCACGTCATAACGATAAACCCATGATTCGTGTCCAGTTATGACCCTCTGGAGCAACTTTGGGTCATCGTGGACAGAGCTCAACAGCTCCTTAGCAACGTTAATGGGATGGTGTTTTTAATTGAAATTGAGCAACTTTGGTACAAATTTTGCAGCAACCCATCTCATGCCCAGATCACTGGTAAAAATCGAATGGCACAAGCCAATCGATATGTTTAGGTCCTCAGCAACTTCTCTAACGGTGATTCGACGATTGGCCAATACTATTTTCTTCACTTCTTCAATGTTTTCGTCTGTTGTTGACGAGCTCAGGTGTCCAAGACGCTCTTCATCGTTCACATCTTCTCGGCCCTCTGAGAACATTTTTTACCACCGATAAACGTTGCTTTGGTCCAAGGTAGCTTCACCATATGACACAGTCAACATTCGGAATGCATCCGCGGAGTTAATTTTGTTTTTCACACATTTTATACAGATTCTTTGTTCCATTTTTTGGAATAGGCAAAAATTGAAGGCGAGCCAAAATACGTCCAAGCAAGATGGCTGAGCTTGTCAACATAAGTGAGGGACATGAGTACCAATATAATGCCACAAAACAGTAAAAAATCGAATATATGTAGCCCATGGAAATTCAAACTTCGCGATACTTTTTGAACAGACCTCGTGTACTTAAAATGATGGAAAAAAATCACCAAATTGTGGGAAAAAATTGTGACATGAAAATTAGATTAGAATGGTGTAACACAATTTTGAAAACTCTGGATACTATAGAATTTGAGATGCTGAAAAAGTGACAAAAAAGGCATTGTTTCTTACGAGACTGCTTTGTTACTGAAATATAAAACATTTGTGAGTACAATAAAGTATTCAATAATAGTATGAAGTAGAGATTTCAAGTTAAGTTTTGCTTAGTAGTCTATTTTATGTTAAATTGCATCAATAAATTCTGGTACCATCATTGTTGACTATTTATTTAATTGAAATCTTGCATAGAATTTATGGTCAGTCCATTTGTGAAAATGATTTAGACACATTCAACATCATTTCTAGACCACTACAAATCTCACAATAAAAGCTTTGAGGTAGACTGTAGTGCTTTCCACCTGGAAACTGGTTGCGCAAGATGGTTTGCCTTTGATTCTTCAGAGTCCACAGACACCATCTTGCATTGTTTATTCTCGTAACAAATACTCTATGCTTTTTCATACCATGCCAATGAACATATCACTTCAGTCAATGAAAGCAAATAAAATGTCAATGGCAGATTGGTGTTTGTTTTCACATTTAGTAGGCATGCCATTGTGATCAGTCTTTACAGCAGCAGGATAATAACAGCACGGTCTGGACGTATGAGGGCTTTCCAGAAAGTGACAGGCGATTTCACCGTTAAACATCTGAGCCAAGATGTCATTGTCACTTTGAGGTCTTCGTGGCTGGCAAATCTTTTCCATGTAGGGTGTCCAAAGTGAAACACTGATTTTTCTGAATTCTTTTATCAACATTTACTTTCAACTCCGCCATAACGATTGATGAACTTCCACTCTGGTCTTTATCGTAAACACTGGTTCTTCCTTGATTACTCGTAAATAATGTGCCATTTCCTCATTGCATTATCAATATACACTTACGCTATCTGTCTATAACATTCGATTGGCCGAACATTTTGTGCATTCAAAGAAACGAATAAGTTCTTTAGCGGTAGAAAAGTACAACATCGGCATTGAAAAACTGGTACCACATGACAATAAATATCTTGACAGAATGATATTGCATTGAGAAATAGAGTAAGGTAGTGCAACTTTGTAAATAAAGTTTTGTGTTGATAACTTTCATTATTATTTAGTTATACCAAATCATCTCACTTTCTTGATGGCTGTCGTACATGTTCACTGTGTGTTGCTCTCCCAACCTCAGGCAATAAATCAGCATTGACTAAATGTTTCCATGGATTTCAAGGATGCACACTTGCTGATGCATCATATCTCAGAGGAGTGCATGGTACAGTTATCGTGCTCCTGAATTACTCTCCCATAAATTAGTGTACAGTTAACAGAAATACCTCACAAATATACAAGTACAAGGTTCACAGAGAGGGGTTTAAGAAGTTGCTTTTTATCATGATCTTTGTAATGTTCTAACACAGCTGTTCTGTTTTATAAGCAATATTTGTGTTTGATCTATATGTTTTGTTTTACTGCATTAATTTCTGCCTTTGCACACAATCTGCACATATTTATGCATACCTTAGTCATGTTTACGATCATTCTACTTTTATTTCCTCCTGTTTAACATAAAAATAATAAAACCAGAAACCAGCTTAAAAAAGTCCACTTACCATTCTTTGGCACACCAAATATTCCAAAAGATTTTTAAAAAATGTGACATCGTTAGCCCCAGTAAAGAAACACAATTTAAACACTTCCTTTGTAAGAATATAAAAGATAAAATCTCCTCCTCAAAACAGTCAGGATATGTGGAAACAGGTTCAAGGAGTTTGAAAAAGTTTGTATAATAAAAAACCAAAAGGAACATCTGGCAACATTTTAAAGAACACATGAGGAATATAAAACATAAGACAGATTAGTCAGCTGTAGCACACCATTTCTGAACTCCAAGCCATAATTTTCACAGTGAGCCCAAATTACTAAAATCAGTGCAGAATCTAATTGAATTAATATCTTGAGAAAATCTATTAATGCTAAAAAACAAAACAGTGTCATCAATTTTGATATACCACAAATAAATAATATCATCTCAAAATTCATATAAGCAGAAAAGAGACATCTACAGGCTGCTACCATGAATTTATAGTAAATCTGTGCTGAAGATGGAGGCAATAGCTGCTGAAACATGATCAAAGTAAGTTATTTATTTAAGTAATGAAGGTAAATAGGGTTTAAAAGTAAATAAAAAATTATGGTTTGTAAAAATGGGAATAAACTCAGCAGAGAAAAGAGATGGTGGTTAGAGGGGAGTGAACAGGTTTGATTACTTAGGAGTTTCTATTTCTATTTCTTTATTATCTCCATTTGTAATACATAATTTACAAGGATCGTCAGATTGATTACATATAGTATAAATAATAACATGAGTATGTACACTATGAGTAAGGATACATAACAGCGGAGTATGGATAGAGCAAAGGAAAAATGTGTTATAATGGGAAAATAGCTATAAATAGCATAAGAACATGCCTAAAGAAAATTCCAAATTTGAGAGTAAACTGGCTAGAGAAAATATATGCAGAAACAGTGGAATCAAGAATAATGCATGAAATAGAGATTTAGGGGACTGAAAAAGAATGGGAGTGTATAGATAAAATTCATAGGTCTTTTTGCAAAATGATATTGGGATTACCAAGAATAGCTCCTAATGGAGTAGCACTAGTTGAATTGGGAGGAAAGGAGCCGTAGTCAAATGGATGGTGAAATATTGGAACAGGATCCAAGTACTAGAGGAAGGAAATATTGTCAAAGACTGTTTTAGGACACAAGAATCAGCAAAATGGGATAGAAGATGGTTATGTCAATTAAGGGAAATTGTAAGAGAAGTTGGACTGAGGGAGCAAGACAATCAACAGACAATAGGGGGACAAAATTGTGGAATGAAGTGAAAACTAGGACAGACGATACAGAGCTACCAATAGGTAGCTTAAGGGATAAGAGTACTTTAATATTATATAGGAGTGTTAAGAAAGTATGGGAAAGAGAAAAATACATTGATGTCGTGGAAAAATGGAAAGAGAGGGTCTGGCAGGGCAAGAATAGGTACAATGTCACTAAAAGTTGATAAAGGTCTATGTTGCAATGTCCATAACCACTTACACTGTATAATTGAGTGTGAAGAAACAAAAATGTGAAATAAAAACAGGGATAAGTTACTGACAGATAGTGTATTTAAAACTTTTTGGAAACAAAGAGAAAGAATTTCTGAAACAACTAGGTAATTATACAGGTAAAGTAAGAGAGGAATGGGGGAGGAAAGTTGCCAAAGAAAGAGCATCTTAATAACAAAACTGATGAGGTTATAGGTTATAAAAGAGATAAATAGATTAAGTTGGTAGGGTTCAAAAATATACATAAATAACCAGGGTGTTAACTGTATACGATACCAAATTCAGCAACTCCAGGAAAGTAATTATGTTGGTAACTGAAAAGATGAAATAAATAGTTATAAGTAATATAGCAAGAGCTCCAGGTTTTAACGATAAATTCTGTTGCTTGCAAATTTATCTAGGGAAAAGTTGAAGCTCGAGTTGTATTTAATAAGACTATTTTGTGAATAAAATAACAATCATGGACACAAAGAATAATATTCCTAAAATCCCATTTGTCTTGACATACATTAGCACCGAAATCACTGCAACTTGATGTCCAAAAACATAAATCATGGCCTCGTTGCTTATAGAATTTGTTGCTTAACTGGTTCCACGCACTCTCTCTGTTGTTTTTAGTATTCTCCAGCTTTGAGCTTTCAATTAACAGGTCTATTTGAGTGATAGACCTTTCCCCAAAAGGTTTTGGAACTTCCGCCATTATGCACACTTATACTATTATTATGAGACAAACATTAGTTCACAGAGAAAACAAATTCATGTGGGTGCGATAAATTTAGAAAAGCAATTGACATGTGTGCGATAATAAAAAAAAAAAAGCAATTAAAATGCAGAGTTAATGATTTCCGATTGGTTGGAATTTTGGGCGCCAATTTTACTCTCAATTGATTAGTTACTTTTCTGTGTATTGTATTAATGTTTTAATTCATAATGGTAATGTTGGCGTGTGAAACAAGGCAGTCCATGTATGAACAAGTTGTGGGATGTGAAAGATATGGTGAATATTTCCTAACCTTACTCACTTGCCATGTTTCTGTTCCATGTTATAAGTGTTGGGCTTGTTTGCCTCAGCAGCAGCCTCCTGCGCCACCACCGCCACCTCCACCACCCCCACAAGCCACACAGCAAGCCCCACCTCCTCCCATACCATCCCAGCAGCAACAACAGCAACAGCCTGCGCCACCACAAGCCATGTACTATGTACCTCCACCGCCTCACCTGAATACATCCCCACCTCAGCAGCAGGTCTGCGCCACCACCAACAGTTCAACTGCACCCCGCTATGTTGCTGCGGCTACTGCATATCCATCGTACCAGCAGGCTCCTAATGCTACGCCAACATTATGTGCCCCTGCGCTGCCACCACAGGTACAGCAGCAGAACCATCAAGATCGGCCACAGCAGAACATGGGCCATAATGGTAAGTGTTCCATAGATTGAATTAAACTTTTCATACTTAAATAACTTCCTGTTAGATGGCCTCTGTTGCATAGTCACCTTAGTTTGTTGGTAAATATTGTGTTTGCTATTCCCTGAGCACGTGCAATGATCCCAGAAAATATGTCTCCATTTTAAAACATTCTAGCAGCCAAATAAAGGAAAGAAAAATTAAAGGCATTTAATTTGCCTATTATTATAAATGCTTCTTCCTTTCCACATTCCTTATGATATTTAGGCTACATTACAATCATGTTTGTTTTTCTATTTATTTGTTGCCATAATGATAATAATAATATTTTATTTATTTCATCCAGTTTATCATACATGTGATTTTGGACATGTCAAGATTATACAATTACATATTTACATTTATAAATTGGTTTCAAAGTTCCTTTAAATCACATAAACTTTTATCAAATACATCCTCAAGTTTGTTTCAAATTATTGTTTAGAAACATCCACTACAGATTTAACTTCTGGTGGTGGTGGTAGTTTGTTATAGAGTGCAATTCCAGAAATATGTACATCTTTTAGAGATACACTTTTATTTTTATTCACTTTATGCTTGAAGTAGTCCCTGTTACCTCTTGTATAGTGATTATGCATTTGGTTGCTTTTAATTGGTTAGTGCTTATCTATTACATACATTATTGCTCCTAGTGCATAGAGAGAGTAGATGGTAAGTAGTTTATTATGAATAAAAGTTTGCTTACATGATTCCCTTGCTTGTAAGTTAAACATTATTCTGATACACTTTTTTGATATATAAGCAATTTATCCAAATGTGTTTTTGCAGCAGCACCCCAAATTTCAATCCTATAGAGTATGTGTGGATAAAAACATCCATAGTATAAGAACAATTTTTATGAAAGGGTGTTTTGGAACAGTGATACGTATGAATAAAATATTTTTGAGTTGGGTTTGTAACACTTAAGTATCACTTACGTATAATTTTTCCAGACTGGTTTCGAAGCTATGTGGTTATCATTGGCCTGTTATTTATGAACTTTCTTTAACTACTGTGGTTCTCAGCGTCCCATTCTATATTGGGCATGAAAGACCACTTAATTTTGCTCAGAGGCCTCTCTATCAGGCTTGAGGTTCTTTTACATGCCGTAAATCTATGACACGGGACCAACGGCTTTACTTCCCTTCCGAAGGAAACCATGCTAAGGATTTTTACACCCAAAAAAATCCATCGACCTCCGCCGGGTTTGAACCCGCGACCTTGGGTGGGCATCATTGTCGATGGTTTCCAACTGATAACGATGATGCTCACATGGCATCGAAACTGGTCTGAAAATATATACATAAGTGATACTTAAGTGTCACAAACCCAACTCAAAAATATTCTATACATAGTATATTAGTTAATTTTAGTATTAACACCAGATGCTGAAGAATTAAATGTTAATCTGTTAATCTAAAGTTCATCTGTTGAATTTGCTGTGTTGCAATG
Source organism: Hymenopus coronatus (assembly GCA_030762935.1). Classification (NCBI taxonomy): domain Eukaryota; kingdom Metazoa; phylum Arthropoda; class Insecta; order Mantodea; family Hymenopodidae; genus Hymenopus; species Hymenopus coronatus. Next base: position 8,646,882 of record CM060892.1, read on the forward strand.
TGTCCAAAATAAAATAGTAATTATCTCAAAAATGTAAAGCTTTATGGAAAGTACTTATAAAAAGCAAACTCAAAACAACATAGAATGATGACAGGTCAGCTCCCACTCTGCACATTTGAGTATGGTTGTTTGCAGGAGGCTATGTGTCAGGCTACCCGGTGGTGACCTATGGCGCGGCTGTACCGGGACCAGTTATGGCTGCTGCTGGCAGTGGCGAGTGCATGCCCCTCTATACCCAGCCATCGATACACATGCTGTACACACCCACCAGTATTAACATGAGCTCGTAAGTCTATCCTCACATAGAGTCTTTTATGTATCACCTTTAGGGGTGTTCAATACTCAAATTACTACCAATTTTATATAATATACGAGGGCTGTTTTTTTTTCCAACCTCCGATAGCTTATAAATAAAAGACAAGCTCATAGAAAACAATCATTTTATTACTAAAAGCTCTGTACACTTATGGTTACTTTTAAACATAATCACCGAAAAGATTGAGACATTTATCATACCTGTGCACAAGCTTTGCAATACCCATTTCAAAAATTGTTGCCACCAATGGTTTCAAATGAGCATTGACATTGTTTTGAAGATCTTTGTACTTTACAACGTTTGCAGAGAGCCATTCAAAACAAACAAAGAGGAATGCTGACTTCAGGAATTGTGTTGATCCATGACAACGCTTGTCCACACACACTGCTGGCACAACCCATTGGCTCCTTGAACAATTTCAATGGGACATTTTCGATCATCTGCCGTACAGTCCTGACCTAGCACCCAGCGACTTTCACCTTTTCCCTGAACTGAAGACATGCCTAGGAGGGCAGCACTTTCAAACCAACGAAGATCTTCAAAACAACGTTAATACTCATTTGAAATCATTGGCAACAACTTTTTTGATGTGGGTATTGCAAAGCTTGTGCACAGGTACCATAAATGTCTCAATCTTTTCGGTGATTATGTTGAAAAGTAACCATAAGTGTACAAAACTTTTAGTAATAAAATAATTGCTTTCTATGAACTTGTCTTTTATTTATAACCCTCATAATTACTATAATTACCTAATAGTATACATTTTACAGGGTGATTTATATAGAGCTGTCACATTTCTTTCTTTGTTTCAAAACGAATTGTGCTAGTGATAACTTACTATACCTAAATTGTAGAGGAAGTTTGAGAGGTTATTTACCCCTATATCAAATGTTGAAAATGTCCTCCATCCTGCATAAGGCACAACTCAACACGTTGTACTGGCCACTCATTGGAGGACTCTGTTGTCAATAGCTTGAATCTCCTTTGTGATGTGCTTCAGATCATCCAATGTGTGGGGACGTATGGCATAAACCCTGTGTTTTAAGTAACCCCATTGAAAGAAATCTGGCAATGTCAAATCTCGAGATCTCTGTGGCCACAGGTTCCTGGAAATTATCCAGTTGTCAAAGAAATTTGCAATTAGGTTCATGGATTCGTTTGATGTATGTAGCACCATCTTGCTGAAAATATTCTTGACTCGGCTCTACATCGTCCAGTTGCTCTACAAACTCCATGAAAATCAGTCGGTACTCTGCAGTGTTCACAGTCTGGTTAAAAAAAATTGGCCCCACTATTCTCTGTGCAGATATTGCGCACCATACTCCAATTTTAACTGGGTGCATGGGTGTTTCATGGATGGTGTGGATTTTCGATGGTCCAATGGCGTGAGTTCTGTGAGTTCACAAAAATGGAACCATGCTTCATCTGTGAACCATGTGATGGACAATATGGCAGGATTTTGCACAATGAACATCTGAAACCAACGACAATAATTCAATCTTTTATCCTTATCTGGTTCCTGTAGCTGATGAACAACCGTTACCCTATATGACTTTAGGCCTGCACTTTTGTCTTAATGATTTCTTGGGTGACTGCTCCAGTCGCGCTCTTACGTCAACAACTGTGGGAAGCCTAGATGAACGATGCTTGCCTTTTTCACTCACCAGAGATCCAGTTGTTTCCAATTTGTTTACCAGTCCCAGGAGGATTGCGAATACCAAATTCTCTCTGGTATGCCCTTTGAATGGCTGTAATTGAATTCGTAATCCAGTATTGCTTCACAAGGAAGATTTAATGTGTACTGACTACAAGAACAAAATGTCAAAACAGCTGCCAACAATGCACATCTAGTGACAAGGAATCTAAACTCCAGAACATTCTGCTTAATTTGGTGCTAAAATTGGGTCATGAATGAGTTTCCAATGGAATAATTAAAGAAAGAAATGTGTCAGTTCTATATAAATCACTCTGTATATTAATGTCCAGTTGAAAATGAAGGAAAGTAGTCCTTCGAAATGTGTTTGGGCAAAAATCCCAAGTAAGCATTGTTTAGTGTAATTTACTGACTTGTCAAATTAAATGGTTATGGCAACACTGTTTTCAAACTTCCATTATATAATTATAGGATTTATATGCATATGGATCATTTTAACAGTTGACGAAAACAATCTTGAGTTGAAAACGTGTTAATTTTACATATTGGATTGTGAATGTATTATAATTAGTACTGTGTACTACAGTGTCTTATTTTTGATTTGAGACCAACTGGTGGAAGGTAGCTGCTGCTGCTGCCAGACTCTGTCTCACACACCTTATAAGAAAATTTCCATTAACACAAACTACTAGTTCTTCTGAAATTGCAGTAATTTCTTTTCTGATATTGTTTTTCAGTTCTTCCAACACATGCAGGTTGTTCCAATACACTTTATTTTTTAAGCTCCTCCATAAATGAAAGTTACATCTTGTAAGGTCTGGCCATAGCCCTTTACTGACGACCCCATCTTCAAAAATGTTGTCAATTAATTTCAACAAGAGAGCAGCTGTATACACTAGCTTTTGTCCTATCTCATAGAGTTTTTCCTCTGTAAGCACATAGCGAGTTCTTTTGGGTTTCTTATCAAGAACAGAACCCGCTTCTCTTAATCTGTTTACAACTTTATGAACTGTCTCTCTGTGAGGCGCAGGGATACCAGGGAATGTGTCTGTAAATAGCCAGGTCACTTATCTACAAGACTCTGTTTGCACGTAGGAATCATACATGAATATGCGAAAGTACACTCACTTCTTGGCATTATGTCGCCCTCTGTGGTGTAATAGTTACTGTGCTAGCTTCATATACACAAGGTCATGGGTTCAAACCTGGCAGAGGGCGTAAAAATCCTTGGCATGGCTTACTTCGGAAGGTAAGTAAAGCCGTGTATATTTACGGCACGTAAAAGAACCTCAAGCCTGATAGAGAGGCCTCTGAGCAGAATTAAGTGGTCTTTCACACCCAGTATAGATGGACACTGAGAATCACAGCAGTTAAAGAGCGTCCATAAATAACATACCATTTACATTTTCTTGGCATTATAACAACTATCACAATTTAACCACAAAGAACAAAAGAAGAACTCACACTAGCAATGGTCGCACATGCACTGATGTGGAGAAAAGCAGGAGTCAGGACGGGTTAGAAGCAGTTACCTTCCACCAGCTGGACAGCCACGAGTCAAAAATAGGCACAGGAGCAAGGATGACTGTATCGCTAGGTCTTACTCAGATAGGGAAAAGCAGGCTAAACACACAAAGAGGCAATACTTGATAGTGTAAAATTATAGAAAATAAATAGAATGGTTACTGAGCAAGTTTCCGTGCTTGTTGGCCGTGGTCCAATGGAATCCATCTTCGAACTTGGAAACTTGCTCAGTAACCATGGACACTGGCCATGAAAGCCTTCGTTGTTTTATAACAAAATAGAATTTAAGAGAAAGTATTGAGTCAGAATAAAAACACTTGCATCACTTAAATTTTTTGATACCTTACTGGTTTTGAAAACTATTTGCTCTCAGGATCAGTGACCAACTGGTTCCTGGTTAAATTTCTGACTTATTGCTTCACTTATTGATTTTTAAACAGGACATGTTTCAATTGGCGTTGCTTTTATCTCCAGCTGTTGTTTCTCGACTCAACAACAGCTGAAGATAAAAGCAACAGCTTTTGAAACATATCCTGTTTAAAAAACAGTAAGTAAAGCAATAAGTGTCTGCTTCTTGACTCAGAAATTAATTCAGTGTCTCTAAGCTTCTACATTATTACTTTATGGTTCCTGGTGTTGGTATCTGTTGTGTGTCGCTTGTGTGTGTTGTCATCTAGTGGTGAAGTACTTCCATAGCTGATTCAGTGCTAGCAATTCAAAATTCATTAAATGGTGTTTATGTTTCATATTTAAAATCTTTTCCCAAGTATCATGAACACAAACACCATCTATTGAATTTTCACTTGCTGCCACCAAATCAGCTATGGAAGTACCGGGTGATATAAAAACGTCCAAACTGCCTGCATGGTGTTTTGCCTGTCTGCTTCCTCGGCGCTCGTTGCCATTTGCCGCTATCATAGAAAGGCGCTGATGAAACCATGCAACATTTTTAAAACTACTTTTAAATGCTTTACTTACCAATGTTATTAAAGGAGATGCTGAAACTGGCCATACATTTTTGGCACCTCTTTAGGAAGGTATCCATCACTCACCGCAACTCACGTTGAGAAATGCTGGCAATTTCCTGGCAGATATTTTGTTTTAATTCTTCCAGTGTATGTGGCTTTGTCTTGTACACTTTATACTTTAAGTTACCCCAGAGATAGAAATCGCAAGGTTGGGGGACAGGGGGCCACAAATCTTTGCTAATAATTGTCGTGAAACACACTTTCAATTGTTCTCATCAAAAGATTGACTATATGAGCATTTACAGTCTTGTTGATAAAAGACAAAATCACACTCCCTGTCTGTCAGTTCTCTAAAAAGGGGGGGGGGGGCAAAATTGTATTCACGTATGTATGGGCGTTAACTGTTGACTAAAAAAAATAATTATATCCAAAAACATCCAAACCGCTACACAACGTTTTTCAATGTGCATAAGAAAACATAACACAAAGCTGTTGTATCCACATACACTGGAAGAATTAAAACAAAATATACACTAGGAAATTGCCAGCATTTCTCAACATGAACTACAGAGAGTGATGGATAGTTTCCTAAAGAGGTGCCAAAAATGTATGGGCAATGGTGGTGGCCAGTTTCAGCATCTCCTTTAATAGCATTGGTAAGTAAAGCCTTTAAAAGTAGTTTTAATAAAATTGTTACATTGTTTCATCCACACCATGCAGCCAGTTCGGACGTTTTTGGATCACCCAGTACTTCACTTCACCATTAGATGTCAACACATAACAGATACCAATAACAGCACCAATCAGTCTCTGATGTTAAGAGCAGTAGAAACGATCTACCATGTGTGAAATAGAAACAAAGAGAAAAATCTGCCCATCACTTGTGGTCTACCAGTCATGAAATCACACCAAATATAAAACTGATAAAACTAGCCAGATTGACTCAAGGCTAAAGATACTCATCATAAAAAACAAATCGCACACGTTAAACTTTTATTTAGGATGCAATGTGAGCTGGGATGTTGATAAGAAATATAGAGAAAAAAGGTTAATAAATTGTAATCAATATGTGAAATAATAAACAACGCTGCAAAATAAAACAACAAATAAACAAAAATGAAGTTTTATAAGATAATGGCAGCTCCAGTGCTGATATTTGGTAGTGAATCATAGATCACACGGGAAGGAGATAAAAGAATAATACAATCAGCAGAAATGAGGTTCCTCCGTAGAGTTAAGGGGTCTACAAAGAGAGATCATTTGAGAAATGAGGAAATAAGGGGAGAACTGGAAATTTACAATAGAAATGATATAATAGAAGAATATAAAGAAGCCATCTATACCGCATGGAGAAAGGAAGAATACCAGCTTTAGTAAATACTTATCAGCTGAGAGGGAAGAGAGATGTAGGACATCCAAGGAAGAGATGGCAATGAGAGCATGCTTGTGAAGAAGGAGAAGAAACTTTGATTTACTGCCAGGAAATTCACTATGGAAGTTCATCTTACTACCACAAGATGCCACCACAGATAGTCTGCCTACCGCAACAAACTGCGGGTGAAGCCAGTTGCATAGATGCTGACGATCGAAGCATGCTGAAATAAGAAATACAGTTAAGTGATGTAGTGTTAACAAGTCCAACTCATTACTTCTAACACTAAGGTTTCTAGTTTAAGCTATTAACTTGTAACTTATGATTGCTTGCAATAAGACGAATACCGTGTTGTTGCCACATGTGACAGTTTGAGCAGCAGCACTGCCAGTGTAACATCCTCGGCCATGCCTGGAGGTGCAACAGTTCCGTATTATCATCCGCCAACAACACCAACGGCACACAGCCAGCCAGTAATGGGGCTCAATATGGGTCCACCGTACATGCAGCCGAGCCAGCCTGGAGCACCTGCTATTGGCAGTTACAGGGCACCCACACCTCCACAGACTCCCACACAAAATCAGGTTAGCTGACCGGCAGTGTCCAAATGTGTCTGTGGGCAGCATAGCTCAAAAATTAAAAGTCTATTAATACCAAGCTTGATATTTATGTTCAGTATCTTCCAAGGATGCGACACAAAATTTTTGAGAAAAATCACCCCACCCCTAACTATCCTTTAGTGAGAAAAATTTCGAACATTTTAATTTACTCAAAAATGGCTCTAACAATTTTGATTAAAATACCATATATTTAAGATATTTGCATGGCAAATAAAATGTTTGTCATGGATTTCCTGGGAATAGCCTCTGAACACTTCTTTATTCTTGATGATTTTCTTTTTTTTAATTTTGCATAAAGTGTAAGAGATAGACAAAAATTTACTACACAATTTTAGATCTCAAAACATACGTTTTTTGTCATATGTATATTATTTTTTTTTTCGCGGAGTTGGCCGTTTTGGAGATATTCCGTGTTTTGGTTTTAAAATACTTGAATGTTTCTCATAAAGGAACTTGTCAACTCCTGGTCATGCAAAGAAATGGATTTCAATCCCATAGTAACAACATCTTAAAACATTTGACTGTCTGTTTATCCTACTTTTTTTTTTTTTTTTTTTTTTTTTTTTGGTAGTGTTTAATGTCCGCTTTAACTACTTATGGCACCGCAGGTAGTAAATTATCCCAGTGTATTCTCTTATTTCCCTTCTATTTATAAGCAACTAAGTAATAAGACCATTATCTTCATTAGGTAGAAGTAGATAGAAGTGCTTATTAATAATAATTTGTTACAGATATGCAGAGAAAGTGATGTGAATGGAACATATCAGATTGTTTTTAAACAGGACATGTTTCAAAAGCCCTTCCTTGTGATATATTATTTTTTCCCAAGCATTTAGGATGATGGGGTGCTTTACATGCATTATTAACTCTGTGTTTTTGTTTATTTCGTGGTTGGAACTCCAAATATGTGCTGCAACTGCTGACTTGTCTGTTTGTTTATTTTTATGTTGTACAAATGTTCTTTGGTCCATATGCTGATATTTCTTTTGGTTTTTCCAATGTACTTTATTACAGTTTATCTGATAGATTTCTGGTTTTTCTTTTTGGGGTATTGAATCCTTTGGAGGTGCTCTTAATGAATTTCAAAGATTATATCTGTTCTGGGGTGCTAGAAAGATGTTATATTTGGAGAATAATTTCTGTAATTTTTGTGGAAAAATGGGTGGTATGTATATTTATTAAATGTCATTTTCTTTGCTCTGCTAGTTTGTCCACTATTTTTAGGTTGAAACCATAGTTGATTGCTACATTTACTATTTGCATATATTCTTGGCTATATTCTTCTCTGTTTAATAGAAAATTTATAGTGTGATGAACTAAACTGTTTAAGATGGGGTGTTGGTGTGATTTTGGATTGTAACTGTTGTTTTTGATGTAGTTGTCAGTATGTGGTGATTTTTATGGATACCAAAGGAGGGTTTGTTTTTTCTTTTATTTTGGGGTCTAAGAATGGAAGGGACTCATTGCTTTCTGTCTCCAGTTGAATTTGATTATCTGGTGTTATATATTTAACAGTTTTAAAGACGCCATCCACACCAGTTGAAAAACTACAGCTGAAGATAAAAGTAACAGCTTTTGAAACCTGTGCTGTTTAAAAAACAGTAAGTGAAGCAATAACTCACCTCGACTCACAAATTTAATTCAATGTCTAAGCTTCTACAATATTACATTATGAATATGTGTTTGTTTGTTGACACGATATAGTGCAATGAAATGATTCTATTCAGGTATCAGTATTGTGATTCCTAAAAGGTTCATATGTCTCTACAGAATCTGCAAGTGGCCTCCGATTTAATCACCAGCAAAACGAATCCACATACTTTAAAGTAATATTTGTCAAGTTCTCAGCGAGAACTGCATTTCCTAAGCAGGTGCCAGAAGTGCTTGAAGAATTACCTAAGGCTTCTAACATCACCTGGCTTGATATATGAATGTTTATTTATATTTTACAAAGTATTATACATTTTTATCTTTCCACTAAGTTGCTGTTTACCCTACGGCCCAATACTCTGAACTTGTGGTTGCCAAGCTGTTGGGTCCTATTGTATTTTAAATCTAATGAATAACTACCGAAGAACAATTTTAATGAAAGGATGTTTTGGAACAGAGATACGTATGAAATTAATATTTTTGAGTTGGGTTTGTAACACTTAAGTATCACTTACGTATCATTTTTCCAGACCAGTTTCAAAGCCATGTGGGCATCATTGTCGATGGTTTCCAACTAATGGTCTAATTGTCTTCATTGTCAATGGTTTCCAACTAATGGTCTTCACTAAAGGTCTAATTGTCTTCATTGTCAATGGTTTCCAACTAATGGTCTTCACTAAACGTCTAATTGTCTTCATTGTTGATGGTTTCCAACTAATGGTCTTCACTAAACGTCTAATTGTCTTCATTGTCAATGGTTTCCAACTAATGGTCTTCACTAAACGTCTAATTGTCTTCATTGTTGATGGTTTCCAACTAATGGTCTTCACTAAACGTCTAATTGTCTTCATTGTTGATGGTTTCCAACTAATGGTCTTCACTAAAGGTCTAATTGTCTTTATTGTCAATGGTTTCCAACTAATGGTCTTCACTAAACGTCTAATTGTCTTCATTGTCAATGGTTTCCAACTAATGGTCTTCACTAAACGTCTAATTGTCTTCATTGTTGATGGTTTCCAACTAATGGTCTTCACTAAACGTCTAATTGTCTTCATTGTCAATGGTTTCCAACTAATGGTCTTCACTAAACGTCTAATTGTCTTCATTGTCAATGGTTTCCAACTAATGGTCTTCACTAAATGTCTAATTGTCTTCATTGTCAATGGTTTCCAACTAATGGTCTTCACTAAACGTCTAATTGTCTTCATTGTTGATGGTTTCCAACTAATGGTCTTCACTAAACGTCTAATTGTCTTCATTGTTGATGGTTTCCAACTAATGGTCTTCACTAAAGGTCTAATTGTCTTCATTGTCAATGGTTTCCAACTAATGGTCTTCATTAAAGGTCTAATTGTCTTTATTGTCAATGGTTTCCGACTAATGGTCTTCACTAAAGGTCTAATTGTCTTCATTGTCAATGGTTTCCAACTAATGGTCTTCACTAAACGTCTAATTGTCTTCATTGTTGATGGTTTCCAACTAAAGGTTTAATTGTCTTCATTGTCAATGGTTTCCAACTAATGGTCTTCACTAAACGTCTAATTGTCTTCATTGTTGATGGTTTCCAACTAATGGTCTAATTGTCTTCATTGTCAATGGTTTCCAACTAATGGTCTTCACTAAAGGTCTAATTGTCTTCATTATCAATGGTTTCCAACTAATGGTCTTCATTAAAGGTCTAATTGTCTTTATTGTCAATGGTTTCCAACTAATGGTCTTCACTAAAGGTCTAATTGTCTTCATTGTCAATGGTTTCCAACTAATGGTCTTCACTAAACGTCTAATTGTCTTCATTGTTGATGGTTTCCAACTAAAGGTTTAATTGTCTTCATTGTCAATGGTTTCCAACTAATGGTCTTCACTAAAGGTCTAATTGTCTTCATTGTCAATGGTTTCCAACTAATGGTCTTCACTTATGGTCTAATTGTCTTCATTGCTGATGGTTTCTAACTAATGATTGAAAACCATCGATAATGAAGCCCACATGGTTTCGAAACCAGTCTGGAAAAATTATACGTAAGTGATACTTAAGTGCTACAAACCCAACTCAAAAATATTCTATAAATAACTACCTCTTAGTATTTAATTTTCTTCTTTGTCATGCTTACTAATTTTCCTCACCCATTTGGCTGTTACTGTACCCAAAAACTTAGCAGTTTCAATTCAGTTTCTCCTATGCTTTGCATTCATTAGCTTTCTTGCTTGGATTTCTTTTGGTAATATCCATTCATTTTTACCTATCCTCTCCCTAAGCATCCTAGTTTCTTCACATTCTAAAACTATATGCCATTCTTTGTCATTGTGACACAAGGAACATTTCTCTATATCACTCTCTTCTCATGGCTTGATATAACGGAGTATTTTAATTACTCTCTCTACCACGTACAATGTACATAACCGGTAGAGAAAGTGTTGTATGCCACCCAAAAATTTGAGACTGAGATATCACCAAAAATAGTTGTTTGGAGGACCTGTGAATAAAAAAGATTTAAAAATAGAGGCGTGCGTGCGCATAACTCAAAAACAAAATATTGGTTAAGAGTAAAAACATGATTAGTTACTTCACTGTGCATTCCCATTAATGTTTTAACCAAACTTGGTATTTAAATTTAGTATCTTCCAAGGATGTGATGCAAACATTTTCAGGAAAATCCCCCCATGTCGAACTACCTTTTACTCTTGATTTAATTATTTTTTCACACAAGCCGTGTGTAGGACAGGAGTTGGATAGGTGGAGTCAGACTGAAAATTTCAATGCCATAGCTGGAATTTGAACCACAGATCTCCCAATCTCTAGCCATTTGCTCAACCACTGAGGTACCATGGCAACATGCCAGCATGACATTAAATTCCTCAACTGACTCGCATGTTTCCTGGTAAACCACAAGGTGATCTCAAATTATTTTGAGATGACATACCCCAATGGTGACTTACAATGTCGTAATTTTTCAGTCTGACTCTGCTATCCAACTCCTGTCCTAAACACAACTTGTGGGAAAAAATAATGAAATCAACACTATTTGGCCATAATACTTGACTATACTATGAATCCTGGGACTTAAAGTACTTAACAACATTGTAAGTTGCCTTATGGTTTACCTAGAAACATGCGAGTCAGTTGAGAAATTTAATGCCATGCTGGCATTGCTGCCATGGTAGCGCAATGGTTGAGCAGCCAGCTAGAGACTGGGAGATCCATAGTTCAAATCCTGGCTATGGCATTGAATTTTTCAGTCTCTCTCTACCTACCTTTTATCCTTTCTCAAAAAAATTGATTTTCTAAAAAATGCCTCTACCAATTTTAATTAACATGTTGTGTATTAAAGATGCTTACATGACAAATAATATGTATACCCCAAATTTCTCGGGAGTAGCTTCCTTAGTCCTCTTCAATCTGACTGACTTTTGAATAACTGGTAAACTGTAGGTCAGAGACAAAAGCTTACTGCACAAAAAATGTAGATCTCATTCAAACACATAATTTATGTCAAATACAGTTTTTTTTTTTTTTTTTGTTTTTTTTTTTTGTAGACTAACCATTTCCAAGATATTCCCTGTTAATGACTTCAATTTTAAAATACCTAAACTTTTCAAAAATGGAAAGTCCTCTTGTTTTACTCCTGGCCATAAAATGAGAATCAAATTTCTATGACAATCCTATAGCGACAGCTTTTAAAAGATTTGACTATTATTTTAGACTAGTGCATTTCCTTATTTCCCTTCCACTTACAAGGAAACAAGTAATAAGAAAATTTCTGCTAATGTTTATCTCGATTAGCATGATATAGGGAACATCAGATTTTTCTTTTAATTTCATTACCTTTGTCTTTGTAAATAATAATATTGGCATATTTTATGTGACTAATTTGCAAGCAGGCACTGTGCAGCGTGACATCACATCCATACGTCTACCTAAATGGAGGGGGCTATGCACCAGTGTATAATGGCAGTGGACCCAACAGTAACAACACTACCCCAGGGCCCTACAACCAACAGTCTGGAGGCACACCTTCCACGCCTGGGCCGACACAATACATTCCCCCTGCCATCATCTCGAACCTGGGACTCTTCCGTACCAACATGCAGGTACCCGGTGGAATCTAGTTCTAGTTTAAAGTAAAGTTTAACCTTGTAAGAGTAGTTTGCTATACGGGGTGATTCATAAATACTTTTACAACTTTGGGGATGGATTCCTGGCATCAAAACAGGAAAATATGTTCATATAAACATATGCTCTAATACCCTTCGTTTTCGCTTTATCAATTTATTAATGAAAGTCACCTTCAGTGGCTTTTCGGGTCCAACCTAATAACTTCATTTATTTATGCACTCAATTTCTGTGAAGACGACCCATTTTACCCTTCGGAGTTGACCTTGTGTTGCCTGGTTACTTGCTAACATTTATCAGATGTGTAATACATTCCCCCGGCACGCCTTACAAGTGCCGTCTACATTCAGAACACTCTCCCAGACTTATTAAAAAATGTGTCTCTGCAAATAAGAAGAAACATGATGCTCTAGCACATCTTAGTCTCACTGGCTGGTATCTAGCATGACAAGTGGATACGTAGAGGTGGACCAGTTCCATGGCCTGCATGTTCCCCTGACTTCAATCCTTTGGATTTTTATCTTTTTGGGGCACCTTAAACCACTGGATGAAGAAACTCGTAATCTACATGTCATGTAAGCCTGTGAAATCATACAAGTGCACACTTTCACGAATGCATGCCTGTCTAGATGAAGAGGAGGACATTTGGAACGTTTGCTATATCACCTAAACAAGCTGAAAATGTCAAAAATAGAATAATGTTTCACTTTAAAATAGATTAATTTTAATTTATTAATAGCATTTTGAACCTCAATAAATCAAGAACAAAAGGTTTTGGGGCATGTGTTTGTAAGAAAATTTTTTCTTGTTTTCATTTAAGAAACCTGTCCCCAAGCTTTGTAAAAGTATTTTTAATCATCCTGTAGAATAGGTAGAAAATATAAGTGAATGGAACATATCAGATTTTTCAAATTTATAATTGAACTGTGAAACCTACTACTTTTACTTAGCTAATATTAGTGAGAAATTACCTTGTGATTGACATTCCTGCTGACACTTGGCTGTCCCAGTATGGTGTTGCCATATTTACTCGGTGTCCATCTGCAGCGCCACATGTTTTACTGCTTCCTCTAAAATGCCTTCTTCTATTACACTTCTCGTATGTTGAACTACTTTTCCCCATTTCTCATTAGTAACCTCATCTATTCCTTTCCACATTGGGTCCTGTACTTCACTAAACCTAAAAAAATTATTATTTCAGTTAACATATTTCAACTCATTTATCACGGCTGTAAGACATTTTCAAATCACCGTGTCACTTGTGAGCAATGGATGAGAGCAAGAGCAATGACCGCAATATATAAAAGGTAGTAATGAGTATAAATGTAAATCACTGTGTATAACACATCTAAACTTTCCACACAATGCAATCAATCAGATCAGTCATGCATGAGTACACATAGGTAAATTTCCAATGAACCCGTAGATGTTGTAACACTGATGACATGATCTCTCTGACGGTTATGTATTCTTGCACTAAGATTGGTCAGCAACCTGTTGCCTGCAGACAACACACCCCACAAGTGTCAGTGACAAGGAAATTTCTCACCGACCATAGTGCAGAAGAACATAAATAAAGCACATTGTTGTTTTGCAGATGATGTCTAATGTAAGGTCCAGTCCACCTCCAAGACCTCCGCGGGAAGGGTCAGGGTCCAAGCCTCCTTACAGCCGGTCCCCATCAGTAGGTAGTAAAGATCGCAGTAATGGGCACCACTACGATGGATGCAGTGAAAAATCTCTTACTGGTATGAGGTATCCTTCCATGCCCATGTTCGGACTTCGCATTGTGCCAGGTAACTTACATTGTTAAGTAAGAGAAACAGTAGCTGAATAAAGCAATACTTTCTAGAGATAAACACCTCCTCAAAGTTTTTAATATGGAATATTCATAATGAAGTGAAGACGACAAAGTTTTGGTGAGCTGTACTTAATATTTTCTTCCCAAAAATAATTTATTCTATGGCTGAGAGTATTTGAGTAGTTTTCGAGCTCATTTGAGATCACAAACTTGATTTTTACGGAATCCACCCGCAAGAAGTGCAGCAAGGTGAAGTAATTTTGTTCCAACTTTACAAAATAATTTACAATATTAGTGTATATCATCACTGATCAACAGACAAACAATTAAAATTAGTTATGCACGATATAATGTTCTGTTCAATGTCAATAACTGACAAATATTCTTTTGCAGCTCTAAGGATATCATAATTCTCAAGTCTGCCATCTCTCTGACAGGAAGATTTTCAGGAAAATTTCCCCACCCCAAACTATCCTTTACATGGAACATTTTTCGGAATGTTTGATTTACTAAAAAAATGGCTGTACCGATTTTGTTTAAAATGCCATATATTAAAGATGTTTACATTGTAAAGAAAATGTATATCCTGAATTTCTTGGCAATAGCCCCTAAAGTACTCAACATTTTAAATGACTTTTGTATAACGGGTAAACCATAAGAGATTAACAAAAACTTATTTTAAAAAATATGTAAATCTGTCCAAACACACAATTCTTGTCATGTACTAATTGTTTCAGTTTTAAAATACTTAAACTTTTCTCTGACAGGAAGTCCTCATTTGTTTCATATTGCTTTTGTTTTGCTCCTGGCCATGGAAAGAAGCAAATTTCAATGGCAATTGCATAATCATATCTTGTAAAATATTTGCCTTCACTTTAGGCAAGTGTATAACCTTATTCCCCTCTACTTTCAAGGAAGCAAGTAATAAGGCCATTTCTATTAAAGTTTATCTTGATTAGCATCAAGTAGGTAAAAGAATATTCTTTCATAACAATAATTTGTAGAGAAAGTCTTGTGAATGAAACACATGCGATTTTTAAATTAGTAAATTACATATATTGATAAACTTGATGTGCCATTCATTGGACTTTGTGCAACATTTGCATTGACTGCTCTAAGTGAAAGTAAGCTGCAAGATGTTTCTCTGCACACAGGTGATATGCGAGTGATGGGTCCACCTCTTCAGCAGTCACTCTCTACTGCAGCGCCAGCTCTGCGGATGCCATTCACGTTACCTCCCCACCCCACGCCAACTCCAACACCATCATCTCACAGAATGCCCCATCATCAAGCTCCACACTATCCACTCGGATGTCAATCTTCTGGTTCAGAGTTGTCCATTGGTTCTGTGGGCAGGCCCCCCAAACCAAGAAAACAGAGGTAACATTACCTTTTCTTTGTTCTTACAAATGCTGACAATTCAAAATAGAAAATTTGACATTAATTTTATAGTGAATATTTCACTCAGAAGTTAAGAAAGGTGGAATAAAGCCAAGTAATCATATTGACAGGGTGCTACCATCACATTGATATATAGATCGAGCTGGGACTTGTTTTTTGAGTGAAGGTAGAACAAAATTAAAAATACTAATTTCTCTCTCGTAGGACCAAGTTTGAAAAGAAAAAAAAATATTTACAGATGATGATTAATCACTGTTTTTGGAAAGGAAATAGGAGAAGATTTGAAGACATAGAAACACTGTTTGCTGATTTATTTGCAAAAAAATCATTAGAATCGTATATTACAATAAAAAGTATATGGGAAAGAGAAGAATATATACACAAAAGAGAGGGATAGCATGGGTGAGAGTGGGAATGAGAAAATGTTTTCCACAGAAACAATACCCAATATGCGGGAGAAAAGAAGATATAGAGCACATAATATTTAAGTGTGATGGGACAGAGCTATGAAGAAAAGAATCTATACTTGAGAAATGGCTTAAAATGGATAGAAAGATTACAGTAATTAAAATTTTTAGTAAAGGTTATATGAAAGCTGGAGAGTTTTTATAAAAAGTTAAAAAGAAATGGGATTGTGGATTAAAAAGAGGAGTGAACAAGATATAAATTTAAGGGAAATTAATGTGTAGTGAGTAAAAGTTATATAGTGAATATGGTAAGCTAGCAGCCTGGGCTGAACACTTAACAACTTTCCTTGTATTTTTTATTTGTAAGAAGCTTAATACAAGTGTTATTATTAATTAATTACTAATACCATATTTATGTGAATACAAGACCTCAAATACAAGATAACCCTGCTTTTCTCAGAGTTAATTATTATTATTATTATTATTATTATTATTTTTTTTTTTTTTTTTTTTGTGTTTAACACCCACTTTAACTACTAATGGCACCGCAGGCGGTTAGAGTTAATTATGGAATTTATTATGTCATCTATATAAAAAGAAGACATGATAAATTAATTTAAACATAATATATTTTCATCAAATTATTTAGGCTATTTAAGTTTTTTTTGCAAAATGTGCAGAAATGCATATAATGAACGGAAGAGTAGGGGGGGATGGAAATGTATCACTATGTAGGAGGTGATTGCAACCCAGCAGAACTTCGACAAAATAAAAGTTTGTTCTAATTAGACAATAAGCACGTCATTGTAAACAGTTTACCTAATTCAAATATGCACGGGAATTGTTGTAAAGGGCAGGAGAGGGGAGAATGGAAATGTGCCACTTTGCATGCAATAGGTAAAAGTGGAAACGGCAGTGCAGCTGCAACTTAAAACTTGTAACAAGTAACAACTTTAAGCTCAATTGAGCATCATTTCACCAATTTCATTCAGCATAGCTCAGGCAGGTATTTCTAAGGTTTTTAATGGAATTCCATGACCATAACTTGCAAAGGTCATACATCAGTTATCGTTTAGTTGGCTGATTTGTGCTGCAATCTGTCCTTGCTTTAGTCAACTATTAGGAAATTTAGGAGATTTAGTAATATTGGCTGCTCTCAGGTAGTCACGCCATTTTCCTTGAAGGTGGTGATCTGTTTGTCACGTTTGGTGTTCTTAAACGTTAAAATGCTGCATTTTCCTTGATTTCTGTGAAGCTGAAATTCAGGATACAAATGAAGCTCTGGAAAATTCTGATTTTGAGGGAGATTTTCAAGCCTTCAATAAATGGAGTGTAAGCAGCTTTACGCAGTTTTTTTCAAACTCATATTGGATACTTGTTGTAAATTTAAAATAAAACATTAATACAGAAGTTATGACTATTTTCTTACTTGTTGAGAAATCCTTGAATACCATGCTTTTTGGCAAATTTGATTGATGTACTGTAAATAATAACTCAAAGTAGGCGTAAAAACCCTTGTTTTCTTGGCCCTTTAACTAACGAAACGCCTGGGCTTCAATATTTTAAGGATGTTATGCCAAAAAAAAAAGTGTAAAGGATAAGATCATGCTTCCAGATGCTTCGCAGCAAATAATACAGTTTATTTTATAATGCCTTATTTTCCTTGGGACACTTTGTGGAATGATAGCAAAACTACTACACAATCCACTTAAACCGTGACTTAATTAAAACTATAAGAAAGATGCTGCTGCATTCATCCTTGAGTAATATATATTTCTAGTTTACATTGGAAACTATCTTGGTAATATTGCTCTAGCAGCCCTTCGTTCAGCGTCACCTGCCGGCCTCCCTTGTGGAGGTTCTTGCTGACAACCACAAAGAGGTCGATAGAGTTTTTAACTTTTTGTCTAATTTGATGTGTCCAGTACAGATTTAGTTTCTTGGGTTTGAGTTTCTCACTATACTTTTAATGGAGTGGGGGTTTATGGGTTTTAATGGTCCAGTATTCATTTTAACCCATCAATCAGGTTTTAGTTATTTTGCATCCTTTTTGCTCCGGTTTTAAATATTTTAGATTCATGTTTACCTGTTAGCCACCAGTTGTTTTATTCTCAGGTTTTAAGTGACATCTGTTTTATATTGTTCTTTTACCTTTGGTGTTTTATTTAACCTTGTGTTATGACCTCAGTAGTTGAGCACCCTTAAACACTAATATTCATTCTTCAATGTGTCATGGCATTCGCTTTTGATGAGCAATGTCAGCTGACATTGCATAAAAATTGCTGTGGTCAAAGGAAACATTGAAGAATTTGGTAGACTTGTAAAAATGCTACACTCCATGATTATAGAAAAATGTCAAGTACTACATAAATGCAAAACAAGATGTAAAACAGTAATTTTTCAAGTGTAAAACTATCTTGTCCTTGCACCTTTAAAATTAATGCATTACAAAACATATTATAACACTGTCTTTTAGATGCTTAGTATTGGATAATAACGTCTGTGCCACTTCTTAAATGTACTATATAAACTATCTTTAAAAGTAATACATTACAAGACATTATAACATCGTGGCTTCTACATACACAAATTAGTTGTGTATTATTGAATGTGGTATTATTAAAATACTTAATTTTGCTAATTTTAAAAGGGATCATTGGACAACAAGGTCACTTTAACTTCTGAAATGCATTATATTAAGTATGTAACCAATGTAAACTGTTACAACAGCACTTTAACAAGCATAAGTACCTCAGCTTGTAATGATGATTTCTCATGAATGCAATTAAGTGACCTCCGGGTTCTTATAATGGGTGGGTCAAAAAGTACGAACCGGCTGCACTATGTTTTGTCTGTCCACATCCTTGGCACTCATTGCCATCTGCCGCTATCATAGAAAGGGGCAGATGAAACCATGCAACAGATGGTTACTTCTACTTTTAAAGGAGTTGGATAGGTGAGTCAGACTTCATAGATCTGTGGTTCAAATCCCAGCTATGGCATTGAATTTTTCAGTCTGACTCCACGTATTCAACTCCTGACCTACACACGACTTGTGTGAAAAAACAATTAAACCAATACCAATTGACCATAATACTTTTAAAGGCTTTATTTACCAATTTTCTGAAAGGAGATGCTGACACTGGCCACTGCCGTTGTCCATACAATTTTGGCACCTCTTCAGGAAACTATCCATCACATTGAGAAATACTGTTAATTTCCTGGTGAATGTTTTGTTTTAATTCTTTCAGGGTGTGTGGGTTTGTTTAGTACACTTAATGCTTTAAGTTACCCAAGAGATAGAAATTGCAGGGGGTTGGGTTGGGGCACCGAGGGTGCTATAAATCTCTATTAATATTTATGTCCTGAAACACACTTTCAATTGTTTGTATCGAAAGATTTGACCGCATGAGCTGTTGCAGAGTCTTGTTAAAAAAAAGGGGGGAGGGGCAAAATCATATTCCCTGTCTGTTAATTCTCTCTCTAAAAAAAGGGGGGAGTGCAAAATTGTGTTGATGCATGTATGGCTGTCAACTGTAGACTCAAAAAAAATGTCCCCCATGACACTTTCTCCACTAATGGTGTACCATACACCAATTTTTTTTTATCATGAAGGGGTATTTCATGAACAATATTAGGTTTCTCAGCTCCAATAATGATTATTTTGTGTTCACACATATCCATGAAGGTGGAAACAAGCCTCTCCGTTAAAATATTATACTGAGCCATAATTCACTTTGTGACCACATGCCCAGTGGAAAAACACTGCGCAGCCTGTTTGAGGGTTTTTGACTCACTCTGTATTACGGCTATCTCATGGTTATATATAGAGAACATCTCAGTTGGGAAGAAATAACAACATTTAAGTAACGTCGATATAACCTGGTTTATTCTTAGTAAATACATACAGAAATACTAATAAAATGCACACAAGACAAAACAAAAGAAAAGCAAAAATAATATACAACTTGTTATTCGAACTATCTGCATTGTCACTGAGAAAGATATGGTTGATCTTGTCAGCTTTGGTAGACATAACAAGAAATTAAAAATTAATCTTGTGAAATGGGATGGAATTTTGAATTTTAAACTAGATAATATTTTTCGCCTTGCATCAAACTTTGCTAATTTTTCAACCATGCTATCATAGCACTTAGCAATTTTGAATTTTTAATAGTACTTATTTTTCTTATATTTGCAATGTTCGAGTTATACAATATATTGACAAAGTATAGATCACCTTGAGATAATTTATAAGCATTATATGTAATTAAATAATTAACCACGTGAAATGGGACATAATTTCAAATTCTAAGCTAGACAGCTGTGTCAAGTTTGGTCGAAATCAATGCAATGGTGTAGGAGCCTGTAAAGCGCATACATACACTGATTTTTATAAATTAAGGTTCTTGTAAATGTTACCTTATTAGCATGAAGTGGATGTAAGAATAATTTTTATAGATAAGCAAATAGTGTATTTAACTTGAATACAAGACAATATTTTTTTCAAAATATTAATGTTCAGAACTGGGGGTTTTCTTCTTGCATTCATGATATATATTTTCTGAATACTATATGGAGAAAAAGTAAGTTTCAAACTTCATACACTAAAATAAAATTACAGGACTTTGTTTCACATCGATGGTTGCATGCAATGTTGTATTGGGTCAACGGTCAAGCAGAAAGAGCTGCTTGTTTGAAATAGCTGCACATTTCCCCTGCTTGGGCCGCCTATATACCACAATGTGAATTTACACACTAATTCAACTAGGTAAAACTTCTGCAATATAATATGTTGTCTTAACAGAAAATAACATAAATAATTGCTGTTACAGCTATGCTGCCACTGCCACGTTTTATCATCGCATATACCTTACATTTCATTCTCCATCTCTCCTGCTCGCAATGCAAATTTCCGTGTAAATTCAAATGAAGTATAATAACTAAATAAACAGCTTAAGTGTCCTTTACCTTGTTCAAAATATATGGCATACCTTTAAATTTAATTTAGAAGTTATTCTATGTCTTTTAAACATGTTTCATATAGATGATATATTAAATTCCAAAATTGAGTTCTGAAAAATGGGGGGTCATCTTGTATTCGGATAAATATAAAATAAAACTGGGTAGAGAATGTTGCTTCAATGTAACGCATAAGAATTTTTTTTTCCTCCATACAATATGTAATATAAGATAATATCCTCAATGTGAAAAAATGGCATGTGTGTGTAGAAGAGTATGCCACTGTACAAGCAATAATTTGAGCTAGTGGGTAAATGTTTTGTTGCAGATCCAAGATGATGGCTGCAGTTGCAGCAAATCGCAGTGCTTTGCCCTCTCAGGTGAGTGCTCAGCCGAACTCACAACAAGCAGTAACATTGCCTGTGACTGTAGATGGAGTGACTGCGACTTTAAATCAAGACCAAGGTGTGTGCTGGGCCATATGTACTATTTATATCCAGCTTCACTCTGCCCCGGACCCTGCAACGCTGGGCCATACTTAGAAATGCTTATGTAAATTCATGATTAAACTATGGCATTCTCTTATGGGAAGCTGTCCCAATTGTAAGAGAAAAGAAAATAACAAGAGCAATGGTTGGAGCAAATCAAAGAGCCTCCTGTAAGCCATGTTTCAAAACACCGCAAATATAAATGCATAATGCATCTAAACAATAGTTGCAGCAGCGAAAACAAACTCTTCATTACCATCGATAATATACATAATTACAGAACAAGACAAAAACAGGCATACATGTACAAAGAACAAACACAAAAGCTATATGGCAGTTACATTTTTCAATCAATTACCAGGAAATATTGAAAAACAGACAAAAATGAAGCATTTAAATCAGAATTTATTTATTCATTTTTTTTTTTTTTTTTTTGGTAGTGTTAAACGCCCGCTTTAACTAAAATCAGAAATAATGTTATATCTATTAAATTACCAGTTCTACACAATAGGTGAATTTATTCCAGACTTAAGTACTTTTATTTTAGTTAATTTTTATCTAAACTTTTTTTTAAAATTTATTTAATTATTATTAAATTTTAGTTTGTACTTTAGTTTTATGTGGCACTGTGGTTGAATGGTTAGACCACTCACCTCCCATCTAGGCGGCCTGGGTTCGATCCCAAGTGCCCACATGTGAGATTTGTGGTGGGCGAAGCAGTGCCTGGCAGACTTTCTCTGGATCCTCCAGGTTCCCCCGCCACTCATTCCACCAATTGCCCCATCCTTACATTTCATGCCTGGCTATGGGCCAGGTTCTTCATTCTGTGGTTTCATACCATTGGCTCCCCAACAGGCTTCTGACCCCTAGGCATTGGCTTGTAAGTCCTGGGGGGGAGGGGGGGGAGCAAGTCCTATGAATACGGGGAGGGTAAGCCGATTACGAAACAAAACTTTTGTTTTAAGATTATTGATGCATCACCTGTTTATGAGCATTGCTCAATACTGTCAATGTATGTGATGAATTAATAAATAATAAATACTTCTCCTTAAGTAGCTGATCAAATTTTTGTCACATTCAACACTTTACAGAGTTGTCACAGCTTCACAAATTTTCTTGTCAAATTGCTTCTGGTGCTTTTAAAGTCCTTGAAAGTCTTGAAAATAAGTAAGGGCATGCTCTAAATGGTCAAAGATTTATTATTGATTGCAAGGCAATGGCCAATGAAATATGAGTACTTATAAGTGGATCACAAAATCTGCAACAAGGCTGAAAGCGAAAAGTAAATAAAATGGCTACCTGGGTAAGGGACGTAGTTTGTGAGCTATTAAATTTTAGTTTATAAAAGGTGGTTTATGGGCTCTGTGGAACACTAACACATGCAGAAATTGTCAGATAGATTTCCAGAGTATACAATAATGTAATTTGATATAGCATAGTTAACCTATCAACTCATGTTATCTATGCCTGGGTCACAACAGGTTGCAAACATAGCACTCAAAAAAATTATGATTGTTATTATTACACCATCTCTACCTCAGGTGAAATTTCTTAGATTTTCTAAGGACTTATTGAATGCCCCTAGTAGTAAGGCTTTAAAAATTAGTAAGAAAACACTGATCAAAGCACCCTGGTTGATGTTAAACTGACATGTAATTAGTGTTGTTATTAATATTTCAGGCGGAGTTTTGTTGAACGAAGGAAGCCCATCCAAGCAGCAGCACTGACAGATGTTGGGAATCAGAACTAAAGACAAGTTTCTCCTTCATACTGCCTACGGTCCACGTTTGCTGCCTTGTCCAATAGTAGCTGCAGAAATTGGCATTTCTTTTAAAAACAAGGAAAGAAAAGGATTGTGAAGGTGTCATAAGCTCTCTAAAACTTTCATTGCAGATTCTCATCCTATCTAACAGATATTACTGGTGCAAAAACTAGGGATCATTCAAATGCATGCAAGTATTTTTAATAAATTTAAAACAGTCTGAAAAGATATATGGTAAAAAAAATGCTTAATGTGTCTTCTTTTTTTTTTTTTTCTTTTTTTTTTTCAGAATATATTAAAAATATGTTTTGGAAAAAGGAAATCTTTTTACAGTGGTTTTTGATGGTGATTTCAAAAGAACACTTTAAAAGAATTTGGACATCTTTTACAATTACAAGTTTTAATTAGTTGCTGGAAAAATAATAAAAAAAAATACTAGATTGTTCCTTTTCCCTGCATTTCAAAGTGAGTTTTCACTTTTACTGAAATAGATGAGCGATATCTGAAGGTAGGAAGCAGAATGAAGTGAACATGAAGACGTACGGTTGTGTTCATTGTAGTTGTAATGCAGCAGTCAGAAAACCGTTGTCCAAAAAGTAAGCATTGCTTTTTTTCCACAAGTTGATTGATCAGTGATACTTTTATTATATTGTTATATATTGAGCATATGAGAATTAGGGAAAATTTAAAAATGAAAAATATATATTATATGTAATGTTTTCAAGAATGAAATGAAACAAAACAAAAAACAAAAAAACAAAAAAAAAATCCTTGTCATTCTGAAGAGAGAAATAATGTACTGTTGTTCTTTTGTGGAGTTGTGTGATTATTTGGCTGGGAGTTAACACGATGTTGTGGACGAAAGATGCAACCTCCAGTGGCGCACTGACAAGGATGTGTGGTGGACTGTTTAACAGTATCAAGGACAGTTTATGTGTTGCCTATAATTATATGTTTGCCGGCAGTATTGCTGCCATAATGTGCATAAACGAATCTGAAGCCATCCACCACGCTTGTAGTCTCCTCAAGTACCTGTCGTTCATCATCAATAAGCCAAATATAAGACCCCTAGTATTATGTTGTTTTACTCTCCCTGCCTGTTGAACGTCTTTTAGAGTAGCACTTTCATTTCCTGTAAATACAAGCCTGTGAAGTGAAAATGCCATCTACATTGCTCAAACTATGTATAAGTATGGCATAATGTTGTTGAAAGATTATATTGGGAGTTGTATCTTATGTCTGTAGCAGCTTGGAAAATGTCTCGTCATCATTTTTCTTTCAATTTATCCTTTCATCTCCTGTGCCTATACTGTTTTTCTTACCAGGAAACAAACCCAGAACTTCTCCCGTGGTCTGTTGTTAATCTGTGTTAACTGTAGTAAAGAAGAATATTGTTTTTTGTTGTTTTTTCATATTATAATTAATAAAAACTGTACTTCAGATCTTGTTATATCTATTTTCAAAGTAAATTAAATTATGATCCAAGACACTCTTTAAATGTTCTTTAAACGATGCAGAGTTTAGTTACCCATCTCTCTAAGGAGTATAAAATTAGATACTTATCTTTTAATTTCAAATTGAAGAAGTTCGTAATAGTGAAGCTTACAACATGAGGGATGTCTCAAAAGTAAGTTACATTATTTTTAGTTTCTCTACACATACTATGTACATGGTATATAAAGAAGGTATTGGAATGCACCAAAAAGTTCAATACCGAGATTTCCTAGAAATACATTTTTGTGACCCCCTGAACCAAAAAAAGCAATTTTAGAGAAAGGTCCATGTGTGAGTCTGTGGGCAGCATAGCTCAAAAATTAAAAGTCTGTTAAATACCAAACTTGCTATTTAAGTTCCGCATCTTCCAAGGATGCGACACAAAGATTTTCAAGAAAATCTCGCCCCCTACATGGTAAAAATTCAACAATTTTGGTTTACTCAAAAATGGCTCTTAATGATTTTGATTAAAATCTTATATTTAAGATATTTACATGGCAAATAAAATGTATAGCTTAAATCTTCTGGAATAACTTCTGAAGACCTCTTTATTCTGGAAGAATTTTTCTGAATTTTGCATAATTGGTAAACCATAAGAGATAGACAAAAATGCAGATCTTCTTAAGACACAATTTATGTTGTATACATTTTTTTCATAGAGTTGACTGTTTTGAGATATTCCTTGTTATGTTTCAGTTTTAAAATACTTAAATTTTTCTCATAAGGGAACTTGTCAACTCCTGGCCATGCAAAGAAGTGGATTTCAATCCCATAGCAACCACATTTTAAAACATGTGACTGTCGGTTTAGCCTAGTGTATTCCCTTATTTCTCTTCTACTTACAAGGAACTAAGTAATATAACATTTCTGATAATTTTTAGCACAATGAGCATGAAATAGATAGGAATAAGCTTATTAGTAATAATTTGTCACACAGATATAGAGGAAGTCATGTGAATGAAACACATCAGATTTTTTTTAAATCTGCATGGTATGTAGGAAATGTCCAGGAGTCACAGGAAATTTTGTCTGGGTATAATGGCAGCACTGTAAAATTCCTAAGAGCATACCTTTACCGCTTGAACATTAAAATGCCTGTAATAATGGAAGTTCCACTTGCTCCTACTGCCAATTGTGAAGTTTGTGGAATTATCTGTTTTCGACAGCAAAAAAATAAAAGTGTGACTGAAATGCATCGCAAATTGCGCACTCTGTATGGTCATGGTGTCTCCTTGGCATCAGTCATTCATTGAAGGGAGAACAACATTACACAATGAGTAGCAAAGTGGCCAACTCCCCATTTCCTGTGCTCCGAATATTGTTGACAAAGGTCATGGTCACAGATTCTGCTTCAGCTTCCTCTTAATATTGAAATAAGCGACCAACATTTCACAGGATCATTTCTGAGAATCTGCGTATACAAAAGTGTGTGCAAATGTTGCTCATGTTAAAACAAGAAGTGGAAAGTTGTCTGGCAGTTTGGGTGAAAAGTGGTTTGACACTGGAGTAAAAAAACTGGTATCACGGTACCAAAAAAGATTGTTCCTCTTTCTACACAATTCTAATCTAGATAAACATTAGCAGAATCTCCTTATTACTTAGTTTTTTTATAAGTATAAGGGAACTAAAGGAACGCACTAGCTTAAAGTGATAGTCAAATGTTTTAAAAACTGTGGTTATGCGATTGTCATTGCAAATCACTGCTTTGCTTGGTCAGGAGTAGAACAAAAAAAAATGGACACTTCCTGTCTGAGAAAAGTATAAGTACTTGACAATTGAAACCAATAACAAGGAATATCTTGGAAATGGTTACCTCTATAACAAAAACGTAAAGGACATTGTAAACACTGGCACCTTACAACAGGTTCAGTGTAAAAAATTTGATTCCATCCCATAGAACAAAAAAAGACCCAATTGACAAAAAACCAGGCATCTATAGAATAAATTGCAATGAGTGTAACCAAGTATACATTGGCAGAACAAAAAGAAACATAGGTACCCGTCTTAAAGAACATATTAGAAATATCAAAAATAGGGAAACTGAAAAATCTGCAGTATCGGCTCATTTTTGGAACAACCAACATGAAATTAAACAAGACATCCATCTTTTAAAAAATGTACAACGGACAGTAGAACTCGACGCATGGGAGAAAATATACATGAAAAAACATGAAGCGCACCTCATGAATTTTGATCGTCCCTTTGAAGAGAACCCGCTAATGAAGTTCATCAATCCAACACCAGAGGGAAGACAGTCATACATCAAGGATCCTCGTGTTGTATCCGATAGTCGAAAGCAGTAGACAATGCATGTAACACGCATGCGAAACTAGTTCTGCGTAAAAGTAAGTTTTTGTGAAGCACATGTGTGTATATTCGACTACCAATTAAAAACTAATAAACTATATATTTCTCAACATAGTCCCTTTTTAGGAACATGCACTTGTCGCAATGTTCCTGCCTGCATTTATTAAGCCCTTCAAAAATAGGAATTGTCAAGTTCTGCAAAATACGCCTCTGCCTCGATGATAAACTCCTCTTTGGATGTAAATTTCTTCTTGCACATAGTGTGCCCAGCTTAAAATATTGGGGGATCCTGTGATTTCAAAAATTGATTATGAGTGTAAATGTATGTTCTCAGTTTACATTTAATTTTGACTGTTGATAAATTTTTATTATAATACTTAAATAGGATAAAAAAACAAACAAAAAACGAATACTGTCATGCATAAAACAGAAAGGGAAAGAAGGAAAGGAAGGATATGACTCACATTGATGATACAGATTGAGCCTCTAATTTTTACTTTCTCTGGCACATATGTACAATGTACATAGGCAGAGAAGGTATTGCATCCATCCAAAAATATGATACCAGGGTTTCACAAGCAATTACATGTTTTGAACAAAAAAAAAAGCATTTTTAGAAAAAGGTTAGTGTGTGTGTCTGTAAATAGCATAGCTCAAAAATAAGAAATCCATTAAATATCATACTATCCTTTACATGGGAAAATTTTGAAAAATCTGTTTTCCTCAGAAAAATGGCTCTTAATGATTTTGATTAAAAATTTATATTAAAAATATAAAAAATGCATATCTTGAATTTTCTGGGAATAGCTTCTGCAGGCGTCTTCGTGCTGGATAACTTTTGTATAACTGACTTTTTTACCTTCTTTACACGTACTATGTACATGGTGTATAGAGAAGGTATTGTACTGCACCCAAAAATTTGATACCGAGATTTCACCGGAAATACATGTTTTGAGAGCCCCTGAATAAAAAAAAAGCCTCTTTAGAAAAACGTAAATGCCAAATTTAGTATTCAAGTTGAGTATCTTCCAAGAATGCAACATAAAGATTTTTAAGAAAATCCTCCCTACCAGCAACTACCATTTACATGGCATTTTTGATTTTCTCAAAAATAGCTCAAACAATTTTGATTAAAATATCACATATTAAAGATATTTACATGGCAAACAAAATGTATATGTTGAACCTTCTGGGAAATTGCCTCTAAAGACATCTTTATTCTAGATGAATTTTGCTGAATTTTTCATAACTGGTAAACCATAAAGAGATAGACAAAAGCTTCCTTAACAAAAAATGTAGAGCTTTTAAAACACACACATTTTTGTGAAGCTGGCTGTTTTGAGGTATTCCTTGTTATTGGTTTCAGTTTTAAGATACTTATACTTTCTTGAAATGGGAAATTGTCAACTTCTGGCCATTTAATAAAAGGAATTTCAATCATATAGCAACCACATTTTAAAACATTTGACTGTCGCTTTAGCTTAGTGTATTCCCTTATTTTCCTTCTGCTTAGAAGGAAGCAAGTTGTCGCTGTTTCGTGTGTGGCGCCAGTATGTCACCGTCGTGTTGGTCTACCTTGGAGATGGTCAAGGATTAGTGCCGTGAAATACTCTATCAACAAGCCTGTACATACCTTGTGAAGAGTCCATTGTTGCGCCAGCTATGCTCGTTCCTGTAAAACACAAGTTATCTCTAACTCAGGTCAGAAAAGATTGACTCAGATATGCAACACACGGTAGACTCAAAAAAAGAGAGATATTCAACAAAATGAATACTTTTATTGTTCTCTGTTGCTGGTTGAGGCACTAACCCTATGAGCAACTCTCGACATAAAAATTTGTGGAAATGGTGATATAATCATCTTAAGTGCTAGTTTCCATTCTTGCTGAGTTCTTATTATCTTACTGCAGTAACAGTAAGACTAATCTTCGCCATCCGCATAACATTTACGATAAGACTTGCCTGTCAGAGTAACATTTACCCTGTGAAATCACAATAACAAGTAACAAGAAGCAAATTAGCCTTATACAAGCAAGTAACCATTAGGCCGATTTCTTGCACGCACTTCACTTAAATACCTAAAGCCTTCAATATTGCCCTCCTTTCTGATTGGCTAAAAAGAAGCGTGAAAAACAGCGTTGTCACGTGACTAACTGGGTAATTTCTTTGTATTCCACCCATGTGATCATTCTTTACAATTAGAAAGTATCTCTTTCCAGAATATTATGGGATAAACCTTTCTTTAACCTTGGCGAGCACAATAGAAGCTTGTACACCCTAATGTTCTGCATTCTACTCAAGCAGATGTTTCTTATATTAAACCTAGACAAAACTAATATTTAAATAATAAGATACATAGCATACGAATATACTATAGCAAAGTAATAGACCATTTCTGCTAATTTTATCTAGTTAACATGAAGTACATAGAAGAATAAGCTTTTCAGCAATAATTTGTAACTGAGATGTAGAGAAAGTCATGTGAATGGAGCAGATCAGATTTTTTTCCATTATAGTAAAAACATGTTGAACAACTGACTGAAATGTCACCAAATCCTAACCAATGAAACAGTTTCAGATATAAGAACAATTTTAATGAAAGGGTGTTTTGGAACAATGATAGTATGAATAGAATATTTTTGAGTTGGGTTTATAACACTTAAGTATCACTTACGTATAAATGATACTTATACGTAAGTGATATTTAAGTTGTACAAACCCAGCTCAAAAATATTCTAGTATCAGATATGTTTTGGCGATGTGCACAAATGGCAGTACACAAAGGTAACACCAACTTGTGTTAACAAAACAATATATTTGGAAACATGGGTATTTATCCGAAAGCAAGACAATGTTTTTTTCCAAAATATTAATGTTCAGAATTTGGGGTCATCTTACATTCGCAATACATGTTTTCCGAATACCATGTGGGGAAATGAAATGGCAGTTTATTTATGGACGTTCTTTAACTGCTACGGTTCTCAGTGTCCCATTCTATACTGGGCGTGAAAGACCACTTAATTTTGCTCAGAGACCTCTCTATTAGGCTTGAGGTTCTTTTACGTGCCGTAAATCTATGACATGGGACCAACAACTTTGCTTCCCTTCCGAAGGAAGCCATGCTAAGGATTAATATGCCTGAAAAAAATCCATCGTCCTCTGTCAGGTTTGAATCTGCGACCTTGGGTATATGAAGTTAGCATAGTAACCATTACACCACGGAGGGCGACATGTGGGGAAAATGTATGTTTCAAACTTTATGGGTATGGCAGTGGCGAAGCCTGGGGAAATGGTATAGATTACTGCCAAGGTTGTGACATGCAGGTTTTGTGCATATCATTTTGCACCAAAAATTAGCTGTAAGGAGCCTATGAGCATTCTCAGTGGAAAAAAAGATTAAAATATTAGAGGACTTCTTTTCATTTCGGTGGCTGCATGTAATGTATGGAAGGTACAGCAGAAAGAGAGCCCTACATAAATCAGTAAATTTTAAATTTCCCCTCTGCTTCTGCCTCTGCGCCTTCCGCAATGTGAATTCACATACATATTTGAATTAGGTAAAACCTTTTATGATAGCATCCATAATCATGGTTACAGCTACACTTCTGCTGCCATGTTTTATCATCACGCAGATTCTGTCATTCTCCTGCGCAAATTCAATTAACATATAATTATTAAGTATATTATCGTGAATGAAAATTGTTTCCATAATCATTATTACAGCTAAGCTGCCACCTTCACCATCACACACAGACAAACCAGTACATTTCCATTCTCACTGCACATATCTCCTGCTCACAATGTGAATTTCTGCGCAAATTCAAATTAGGTAAAAAAAATGTGTTATAGTAAGTATATTGTCTAAATACAAAATCATATCCATCATGGTCGTTAAAGTTACACTGCCATGTCACGTACCATCGCACCCATACCGTACATTTCCATAACTCCTCCCCCTCACCATCAACTGCTCAAAACATGAATTTCCAGGCGAATCCAAATTAAGTTACAAAAATAAGACTTAAATCATTTACATTTGTTTGTTCAAAAATATTTGGATAACCTTTAAATTAATTTAAAAAGTAACATCTTCTTTTTATATATGAAGATGATATGCTAAAATTCCAAAATTAAGTTCTGAAAAATGGGGTTCGTCTTGTATTCGGATAAATACAGTATTAAACCACCCTCATGTTTTGTTTTTTTTTTTTTTTCCAAGTGGCTAGTTCTATTGGAGGGGTGGCATCTGAGGCAAAGAAGGAAATTCAAAATATACACCTATCCTTGGCTTCATTAAAAACTTTTTCAAAAACATAAAATTACTCCAGCCTCTCAAAACAAGGATAATCTAAAAAATCTCTTAAAATCAACACCAAAAGAATAGACACCACCAAGCTACAAATCTGGAATTTTGTATTTATCCTAATACAAAGCCCCCTTTTTTCAGAACTTGATATTTTGATCAAACTAAAGCTTCCTAAACTCCTTTTGGGAGAGGGCAGTATGGAAATGTATCTATATATAGGAGGTGATGGCAATGTCAGCCAAGCTTCAACGACAACATACTTAATATAACACTAATTGTAAACATTTTACATTATTTGGAAAGTTCACATAATGAATGGGAGAGAAAATGGAAGCATTCCCAACTTGCCTGCTTGAAATGCACAACAAAACCTCTCTTTCTGTTTGACTATTTGCTGCCAATATATAAGGAAGGCACAGACACCAATGTGAAGTGAAATGCTTTATTTTTGTTTTAGTCTCGGAGAAAAATCTTTTTAACAATGAGAATGCTTACAATCCTTGGTCCATTAACAGCTAACTTGATGATGCAAAATAAAGCGCACAAAATCTACCTTATACGTCACAACATTGATGATACTCTTACCACTTCACTACTGCTACACCTGTGAAATTTGAAACTTAATTTTTTCCTGCATACTATTCAGATAACATATATTACAAATGCAAGCCCAGTTCTCAACATTAATATTTTGGAATAAAGCATTGTCTTGAATTTGGATAAATGTGGTATATGGAATCTACTACAAAGATTGCAATAAAGTACACATCAGTAAAATAAAAAATCTGATGTGCTCCATTCACATGACTTTCTCTACATCTCTGTAATAAATTATTGTTAATAAGAATATTCTTCATGCTAATCAAGATAAACATTAGCAGAAATGGTCTTATTACTTAGTTCCGTATAAGCGAAATAAGGTAATACACTAGGCTAAACGGACAACCAAATGCATGAAATCCATATCTTTGTGTGGCCAGGAGTTGACAAGTTCTCATATTTTAAAACTGAAACCAATAATAAGGAATATCTCAAATGGTCAACTCCATGAAAAAAATGTATATGACATAAATTGTGTTATAAGAAGATCTACAGCTTTTGTCTATCTTTTACGGTTTACCACTTGATCAAAATTTAGACAAATCCATCCAGAATAAAGAGATTTTCAGAGAGTATTCCCAGAAAATTCAAGATCTACATTTTATTTGTTATGTAAATTTCTTAAATACAAGAGACTTTAATAAAAGTCATTGCAATTTTTGAGAAAACCAAAATTTTCTAAATTTTTTCCATGTAAAGGGTAGTTGGGCTGGAGGATTATAATGAAAATCTTTGTGTCACATCCTTGGAAGATATGTAAATATCAATGGACTTTTTGTTTTTGAGCTATACTGTCCAGAGAGACACACATGGATATTTTTCTAAACATGGATTTTTTTTTTATTTATTCAAGAAGTCCCAAAACATTTATTTCCAATATCTCAGTATCAAATTTTTGGGTGCAATCCAATACCTTTTCTATACATTATGTAAAGAGTATGTGTAGAGAAAGTAAAAAGAATCTCAAAAGCTACACCAATGGAAACTTGCGTCACATAGAATATAAACAAGTAGATTCAGACATGAAATAAAACCCATAAAACATGTCCACTAGAGCTAGCCGTTTGGGAGAAAAGCTACATCAACTACTGATACCAGATTATGGATTTTGAAATCCTGCCATTGCACCTCTTGACACCTGTTTCCATATCCCATCGTATGGATGCTAGCAGTACTAAGTGAGAGCGATGGCAAACGTTGAAGAGTGAGTTGTGTGACAAACTTGGCTCAAAAAGAATTTCTGAATTAGGTCCATATGTTGCAGTCAACACTTTTTGAGTCAAGTTATCAACTTGAGTATGAGAGTCACTATTCTGACTCGTGCTAACATTAATTACTTCACTTGTCTCAAACTTCTGAGATATTTTAATGCACAATACAATTACAACCTCTGGCATGCAATTGGAACTTTGAAAAGGGCAGCTGTATGATTTTCATCTAAAATGCCAGGTGATACAAAAACGTCTGAACTGGCTGCACTGTGTTTTGTGTGTGTGCGCCCTCGGAGCTCGTTGCCATCTGCCACTGTTATAGAAAGGTGCGGATGGAACCATGCAATGTTTTGAGAAGTGCTTTTAAAGGCTTTATTTACCAATGTTATTAAAGGAGATGCTGAAACTGCCCACCATGTCCATACATTTTCAGTACCTCTTTAAAAACTATCCATCACTCGCAATAGTTCATGTTGAGAAATGCTGGCATTTTCCTGTCGGATATTTTGTTTTAATTCTTCCAGGGTGTATGAGTTTGTCTTGTACACATTATGCTTTAAGTTACCCAGAGTTAGAAATTGCAGGGGGACCGAGGGGGGCACAAATCTCTACTAATAATTCTGTCCTGAAACACGTACTTTCAATTGTTCTCATCGAAAGATTGGCTGTATGAGCTGTATCTTGTTGAAAAAAGGCAAAATCATGCTCCCTGTCTGTTAACTCTCTTAAAAAAAAAAAAAAAAAAAAGGGGGTCAAAATTGTATTCACGCACGTACATGCATCAACTGTCGACTCGAAAAAGATTGGGCATATAACTGTTTCTCTGCTAATGGTTCACCATACACCAATTTTTTTCGTCACAAAGGGGTATTTCATAAATAATATTAGGTTTCTCAGAGCTCCAATAATGGTTATTTTGTGTACACACATATCCATGAAGTTGGAATCAAGCCTCATCTGTGAAAAATATTAAATTTGGGTCAATGGAGCCATTATACTACTGTGTCAAGAAAGTTCCAGGAAATGGTCAATAAAACACAAAAAATGAATTATTCATCCAATTTTATTTTATCGCCTTCAAAGTAGGCCCCTTCTGAAATTATACATTTATGCCAACGAATAATCCAATCATCAAAACATTTTTTGTAGACACTTTTAGGAATTGATGTCAATTGTCGCTGCGAATTTTCCTTATGTCTTCTATTGACTGAAAACGGGTGCCTCGAAGTGGTAACTTGAGTTTTGGAAAGAGACACAAATCAGCAGGAATCAGATCAGGTGAAAGCAGTGGTTGTTCAATGAAATTCATTTGGCCAGAAATTCATTCCGAATAATAGCCTCGTGAGCTGATGCGTTATCGTGGTGCAGAATCCATGAGTTGTTGTTCCACAAATCTGGCCTTTTTCGCCTAATTTGTTCTCTCAAACACTGCATAATGCTCAGATAATAGTCTTTATTTACCATCTGACCTTCTGGCAAGAACTCTTGAGTGCACGGCACTGCAATAATAAAAAAAAACTGTCAACATGACCTTGAGTTTTGATCAAGTTTGACGTGCTCTTTTAGGTTTCGGTTCATTGGAAGGCGCCATTCAGAAGCTTGTTGACTGGTTTGAGTGTCAAACTCATAAACCCACGTCTCATCACCAGTTACAATGCGTTTCATGAATGTGGGGTCTGGACTGGCTTCAGCAATCCTTACGCGATTCAGGTTTTGTAGAAAATTCAAGTCTTTCGGAACTAACCAAGCTGCAACGCGTGTCATGCCCAAACAATCATTTAAAATGGTACGAATCGATTCATGAGACACAGAAAGTTCAGCGCCAATCT
Organism: Hymenopus coronatus; assembly: GCA_030762935.1. Taxonomy (NCBI): domain Eukaryota; kingdom Metazoa; phylum Arthropoda; class Insecta; order Mantodea; family Hymenopodidae; genus Hymenopus; species Hymenopus coronatus. The sequence goes on from CM060892.1 coordinate 8,681,662, forward strand.
GTCTCAGACCTAAATGACAATTTGCAGACACCATTTTCTTCACTTTTGCAATGTTCAGTTCTGATGGCCAACCAGAGTGAGGCAAATCTTCCACCACATCTCGACCACTTTTGAATGCACTATACCACTCATATGCACGTGTTTTTGATAAAGTCGATTTACCGTAAGCCCTCTGTAACATTTTCAGCGATTCAGCACACGAAATACCATTTGTAATGCAAAATATGAGACAGATTCTTTGTTCAATATTTGTATCCACCGTAAAATCGCAAATCACCTTTGAGATGAACTAACAAAATGGTGAACTGTAAACAAATGAGATGATAGATGACGATCAAACTCCGCGTGGGTATAGAGGAAAGTTGTACCAACTTAGCGACAACAATAATTTCGAATCCCCTTTTAAACAGGATTTTTAAATGATCAATTCCCGGTACTTTCTTGACAGAATGTATGTATACATTATTGAGAGTCCATGCACAAAATGTGTTAACACATACAAATCATAAATAAATACACACTGTGCAGTAGAAAACAAATGCTGAGTCATAATATACTTTGTGACTAAGTACAGGAAACTGGTAATAACTCAACTATATGATATCACCGTCAGCTCAATTCTGCACTTTCAGAGCAGAGAAAAACAAGTCAGCACCATGACTTTGTATATAGCAGCTGTACATGTTTCTGTGTGCACAGTGGAAAAACACTGCGTAACAGTTCGGATGCTTTTGGGCCACATGATCAATGGAGACAAGGAATCTAATAAATATATTTCCTTACCAGATAACCTGATTAAACGATTTTGCAAGAAATGATTTTGATGTTTTTGTAAATACTATGCATGTCAAACCTACAACGGTGTAGAAAAGGTTCCTTCCACAAATATTGAGGTAATTTGTATGGTAATAACCAACGTTGCCACTTTTTCTTCAGGAATCGCTTGGTTTAATTTGTTTTCACATACAGTGGAGAAATCTTCATTAATTGGTATCTGAGAAAAATCAAATACTTCTGCTGAATATATGAAACCTCATTTTTTAGCCTCACTCGATCCAAATGATTGTTATATACCTTAAATAATTTATTTAGTTACCTCAATTGGTAAGTTTCCTTAATAACTGAAAATTTACTTGTGCAATTGGGGCTATCTCATTCAAAACTTGGGCATGCCTAGCTAAAAATATTGGACAAGTCCTGCGATTTTCAAAAATCTAATGTGAGAAAACATTATGTTCTTACTTTACATCTAATGTTTACGCCCACTCTTACTACTTGTGGTACTGCAGGCAATGACGCATGGAATGAAGATGGAGCACTTGTGGAAAGTGATGGTGGGGGAAACCAGAGAAAACCTGCCCCTACACCACTTTGTCTACCACAAATCTCACATGTGGTCGCTTGGGATCGAACCCAGGTCGTCTAGGTGAGTGGTGTAGCCTAACGTTTACTGCTGATAAACATATTATATTACACTTTACTTAAATAGAACATAAAAATTACAAATACTGTTACAATGAAAAAGAAAGAAAGGCAAAAAGGTGGACTCACAAGGGGCAACTATCACATTGACGTTACAGATCAAGCTCATGTTTGTTTTTTGTTTAATTATATTGACAATAAAAATAACCAGGCTTGGTTTTCTCTCCCATAGGTCCATGTTTGAAAGAAAAAATTATGATGTGTTCCATTCACATAACTTTCTCTACATCTCTACAACAAATTAAAGCTTATCCTTCTATCTACTTCATTCTAATTGAGATAAACATAAGCAGAAATGGTCTTATTACTTGCTTCCTTGTAAGTATAAGAGAAATAAGGGAATACCCTAGGCTAAATGAACAGTCAAAAGTTTTAAAATGTGGTTGCTATGGATTTGCAATGCATTTATTTGCATGGCCAGAAGTCGAGTACTTCCCGCATGAGAAATGTTTAAGGATTTTAAAACTGCAACTAATAACGAGGAATATCTTGATAACGGTCAACTCCACAAAAAAGAAATTTATACAACATAAATTGTGTTTTTTTACATTTTTTGTTAAGTAAGGTTTTTTGTGTATCTCTTACAGTTTACCAGTTATGCAAAATTCATCATTTTACCAAGGATACTACCATTAAATAATAAACCTTTTTGTCTGGATTTGTGGTCTAAGGCTAACCTATCAAACCCAGGATCGTGGGATTGAATCCCATCAAAATGCATTTCCGTATTCAAGAGAAACTGTGGAAAAGGCTGGGAAGGGCCCAACTACACTAATCAGTGTGATGGCAAATTTGGATAAAAATGTAAATGGCATGTTATGTATAGATGCTCTTTAACTACTCTGGTTCTCAGCGTCCCATTCTAAATTGGGCATGAAAGACTACTTAATTTTGCTCAGAGGACTCTCTATCAGGCTTGAGGTTCTTTTACGTGCCATAAATCTATGACACGGGACCAACAGCTTTACTTCCTTCTGAAGGAAGCCATGCTAAGGATTTTTACACCCGAAAAAATCAATCATCCTCCACCGGGTTTGAATCCGCAACTTTGGGTATTTGAAATTAGCATGGTAACCATTACACCACGGAGGGCGACTGCAAATTTGGATGCTGACTGGTTTCGATTGAATTCAGATACATGCATTTTATCATTTTATTATATAAAACCATTGCAGCATTATAAGATTAGATGGTACTACAGCTGTCATATGTCCGAATGGTTGCAGTGTGTAAGGCATGGCATGTCAGTGTTGATCATACTAGTATGGTCAGAAGGTTTTTCTACTCTCTCTACACACACTGTACATAGTGTACAGAGAAGGTATTGTATTGCACCCAAAAATTCCATACCGAGATTTCACTGGAAATATGTGTTTTAAGACCCCCTGAGTTAAGAAAAAAATCATTTTTAGAAAACAATCTCTGTTAAATACCAAACTTGATATTTAAGTAAGAGTTTGACCAGAGATTTTCAAGAAAATCCCTCCACCCCCAACTAGCCTTTACATGTGAAAATGTCTTGACAATTTTGATTAGAGCCTTGTATATTAAACATTTTTACATGGCAAATAAAAAGTATATCTTGAATTTTCTGGGAATATCCTCTGAAGACATCTTTATTCTGGATGAGTTTTGCATAACTGGTAAACCATAAGAGATAGACAAAAACTTACAAAAAACTTACTTAGCAAAAAATGTATAGCTAATTTTTTTTAATTAATTTAATTTGTGTTAATCATTTTATCATCTCACCTCCATTATTAGGTATCCTTTAATGTGTTAATAATTATTAAACCAAATAACTTAATTAAATGTGCGATTTTTACCATTTCATGGTTTTTCTTATAGGTACACATTACTGGGAAACAAACTGAAATGTCGTTCTGACCAATTTTGTCTTTGCAACATGAATTCTTGTTTATAAGTTATCTTTAGTGCAGTCCAGTGCACAGATGCTTTAGCCTCAGTGCAGGTGAAGTTCATTATTAGTGCCTTGTATACTATAAGATAGTTGATAATTGAGCAGGAAACTGAGCTAAAGTCAGCTGTTACAACTTAAAACTCAGCACCATCTGCTTGGTAAGCAAAGGTCATATGGAAACAGGACGAGACCTTAAAGGACTACTGTCCACCATACACCATAAACAAAGCACCTTACCAAAAAATTGTGTAGCGACACCCAAATTGTTAAAGCAACGTAAAACAAAATAGAATTAAAAGAAAAATAAATATTCCAAAAGCTGGTTGCTCTGTGATTGAAATTCAGTTCTCTTTGCATGGCAAGGAGTGAAACAAAAGAAACAGGAATGACAAGTTCCCATATGAAATGAGTGGTGTTTTAAGGATGCTCAATTCAAGGTTATAAGCACCCGTCCCTTATGAGAATAGCTTAAGTATTTTAAAATAAACAACCAATGACATGGAATATCTCAGAAATGATTGTCCTCTAAAAAAATGTATGTTTTAACTAGATCTATATTTACTCTCTCTACACATACTATGTACATAGTGTATAGAGAAGGTATTGCACTGCACCCAAAAATGTGATACTGAGATTTCACCAGAAATAGACGTTTTATGGTCCCCTGTATCCAAAAAGAGCATTTTTAGAAAAATGTTTGTATGTGTTTCTAAACACAATAATGCAAAAATGAAGTGGGTAAGATACCAAACTGGGTATTAAGCTTAGTAGCTTCCAAGAATGTAACATGAAGATTTTGAGGAAAATGCCCCCCCCCCACCCCAGGCCAAACTACCCAATTCATGGAAAAATGTTCAAACTATTTGGTGTCATTTTTACTTTCTCTATAGGCACTATGTACATAGTGTATAGAGAATGTATTGCACTCCACCAAAAAATTTGATACCGAGATTTCACCGGAAATATATGTTTTAGGGTCCCCTTTATCTAAAAAAATCATTTTCGGAAAAAGGTCTGTCTGTGTGTGTCTGTGAACACGATAACTCAAAAACGAAAAGCCGGTAAAATACCAAACTTGGTATTTAAGTTTTGTATCTTCCAGGGATGCGACACAAAGCTTTTGAGAAAATCCCCCCACCCCCAACTTCCCTTTACATGGAACTTTTTTCAAAAATTTTGATTTTCTCAAAAATGGCTTTAACGATTTTGATTAAAATTTCGTATATTAAAGATATTTACCTGACAAATAAAATGTATTTCTTGAATTTTCTGGGAATAACCTCTGAAGAGTAGTTTATTCTGGATGAATTTTACTAAATTTTGAATAACTGCTAAACTGTAAGAGATGGACAAAAACTTACTACACACAAAATGTAATTTATGTTATATACATTTTTTTCATGGAGTTCGTGTTTTTGTGACATTCCTTGTTTTTGGTTTCTGCTATGAAAAACTTATACATTTCTCATACAGGAATTTGTCAACTGCTGTCCATACAAACAAAGGAACTTCAGTGACAGCAACCAGCTTTTGATTATCACTTTTAAGCTATGGTACTCCCTTGTTTCACCTCTACTTACAAGGAAGCAAGTAATATGGCTATTGCTGCTAATGTTTTACTGATTAGCATGAAGTTAATAGAAGTATAAGCTTTTTAAGAATAATGTGTTGCAGGGATATAGAGAAAGTCATGTGAATGGTACACATCAGATTATTAAATAATAAACTTTGCACATATGGAAATCTGTCAACTCCTGGCAATGCAATGAAATGGATTTCATCCACATGACAAGCAGATTTTGAAAGGTTTGACCATCATTTTGGCCTAGTGTATTCCCTGATTTCTCTCCTACTTAAAAGGAAGCATTTCTGCTAATGTTTATCCCGATTACCATGGAGTAGATAGAAGAATAAGCTTTTTAACAATAATTTGTTACAGAGATGTAGAGAGAGTATGGTGAATGAACAACAGATTTTTTTAGTAGTAAGTTTTTCTCCCTCTCTTATGGTTTACCAGTTATGCAAAAGTTATTCAGAGGCTACTACCTGAGAATAAAGATATACATTTTATTTGCTATATAAATAAATATCTTTAATATACAGAACTTAAATCAAAACCGTTAAAAGCCATTTTTGAGAAAATCAAACATTTCAAAAAACTTCCATGTAAAGGGAGTTTTCGGGTGGGGAATTTTCCTGTAAATCATGCCACATCCTTGTTAGGTACTAAACTTAAAATACCAAGTTTGGTAACCATTTAAATATAACAGAAAAGTTAAAGAGGTTTCTTTTCAGATTACTCAAACTTTGGTTGATTTAAGGACATTAAAACTCGTAATTTGGTGAAAAATCTTCATAAGAGAAAATCCTTACTCATACTTTTCAGTACCAAGGTTCTATCACAGGCAATTTACATAATTGTTGTGTAGCACATTACAATCAAAGATTGTGTATTACACTGTGATTTCTCTCGTAATTGTTTTTCAGTACAATTCTTCCTCATAAAAAGGTTATTTTCTGTTTAGAACAGGACTGTACTGCAATTTTATGATAGGTTATACAGGTATGCTTCCAACTGGATTCATTGCCATGTGTGCATTAGTAAACTTAAAACTGTTTTACCACACTTTGAAATTGTTGATTTTGATCAAAATGCTCTATATTTACATGACAGATAAAACATATATCTTAAATTTTCTGGAAATAGCCCCTAGGTCCTCTCCATTCTGGATGACTTTTGCATAACTGATAAACCATAATAGACAAAAACTTACACCACAAAATATGTCAGATACATTTTTCTTGTGCAGTTAACCATTTCTAAGATATTCATTGTTATTGTTTTCAATTTTAAAATACTTAAAACTTTATTAAACAGGAATTTATCGTTTCTGTTTCTTTGTTTTACTCGAGTCATGCAAAGAGAAGCACATTTCAATTTTATAGCTACCAATTGCTAAAAGATTTCACTATTGTTTTAGTCTAGTATACTCCCCTATTTCTGTTCTGCTCATAAAGAAGTAACAAGACCATTATGCTAATGTTCATCTTGATTATCATGAAGTGGATAGAAGATTAACTTCCATTAACTTCATATGCCCAAGGTCGCGGGTTCAATCCTGGCAGAGGACGATGGATTTTTTTTGGGTGTAAAATCCTTAGCATGGCTTCCTTCAGAAGGGAAGTAAAGCTGTTGGTCCTGTGTTGTAGATTTATGGCACATAAAAGAACCTCAAGCCTGACAGAGAGGCCTTGAGCAAAATTAAGGTCTTTCATGCCTAGTATAGGATAGGATGCTGAGAACCACAGCAGTTAAAGAGCATCCAACGTGCCATTTTCATTTTAGAAGATTAAGCTTTTGTAAGATTAGTCTCAGAATAGGTACAAGAAGTCATGTGCATTGAATAGATTTTTTTTTTTTTTTGTTGATGAAATGATGTATCTTCTTTCCTACTATTGTTCACGGCAGATAAAGCAAAAACAACTATACTTTAAAATAATAATAACAATAAGAAGCAGCAGAATTACATTGTATAGGAGGGAACTGGAGTGTTATGCTCCAACTCACTACAGTATAGTGCAGTCAAATGTAACCCTGTAAGCATCCAAACATGCCACCACACCGGTTATTTCACCTGGACCCTCCCCATCCTTTACTACAGGCACATTTGACCCATTTATAGAGTTAATCTCTCTTTTCTAATGCCCAATAATTCAACTAAAATCCTCTTCTGCAGTCACTGGGATTCCAACTTGCAACATTCAGCTCTAAATGTATAGCCAGTCCACTTCGTATCGCACTAACCATCACGGCTATTCAAGTCACTTCAGTTGTGGTGCCGGTGAAAGGGATATAACTACTGGTTTGTGAATTAGAGGAAGAAGGACATATGTAGCAAAATAAGTCATGCAATGTGGGGTTAAGAGACAAATGAAGACATTTTGGTTCTTATAGGGCAATTTTGTGAATGTGGATAGATGCGGAATTTATGAAATGTTTTTCAAATTAACAACTTAGAAATGAGAGATCTATGGGTAAGGCTTTTGAACACAATTTGTACTGATGGTGTTATTACATTGAAAGATTATTAAGTAATTTTGCATGACGATCCTCTTAATTTTGGAAAGTACTAAATGAGGTACCACCTTTAAAAGAGTGTACTTGCTGGATGCCAGTTGCTGTCAATGTAATGCTTAACAACATTGCAGATGCTGAATAAGGGGAAATGTGCCTTAACATAACCATATAATATGAATATTTACTTTCATAAATTTCACAATTATTATACCTTTCCTCATATTTTTACCTCTCCACTGAGTTTCTGTTTATCCTGGGGTCCAATACATTCAAACCTTGTGGTTGCCGAGCTATTGGGTCCAACTATATCTTAAATTTAATACATTCTACCTCTTAGTATTTAATTTTCTTCTTCCTACTTACTAATTTTCCTTATCCATTTGGCTCTTACTCTACCCAAAAAGTTTCCAATTTCAATTAAGTTTCTCTAAATTTTATATTCGTTAATTTTCTCACTTGAATTTCTTTTGGCAATGTTGTCCATTTATTTTTACTTTCTTTACATGTACTATGTGCACCCAAAAATCCTATAATGAGATTTCACCAAAAATACATGTTTTAGATCCCCTTGAATTCAAAAAACATTTTCAGAAAAAGGTCCATGTGTATGTGTATGTGGACAGCATAGCTGAAAATGAAAAGACTGTGTATACCAAACTTGGTATCTTCCAAGGCTGCAACACGAACATTTTTATTTTCTCAAAAATGATTTAACGATTTTGATTAAAATACCTCATGTATAAGATGTTTTTATAACAAACGAAATGTATATCTTGAATTTTCTGGGAATAGCCTCTGAAGACCTCTTCATTCTAGAAGACATTTATATAACTGGCAAACCGTCAGAGATATACAAAAACTTACTACACACAAAATGTAGCTCTCATTAAAACACACACAATGTCGTATACAACTTTTTTTTTTTTTTTTGTAGGGTTAACCATTTTCGAGATATTCCAAATTATTGGTTTCAATTTTAGCCACTTGAACCTTTCTCAAATGGGAAGACACCTTTCTTCTAGTTTCTTGTTTTACTTCTGGCAAGCAAAGAGATTGGAATTTCAATTGTTTCCCATAGCAACCGGCTTTTAAAGGATTTGTCTATTGCTTTTGCCTGTGCATTTTCTTATTTCCCATCTACTTACAAGGAAGCTAGTAATAAGACTAATTCCGCTTATGTTTATCTTGATTTTGATGTAGATAACAGATTAATGTTGTGAATAAAAGGTTTCTTTACTCAACTACTAAAGGGCATCATGTGAATGGAACACATTAGATTTTTTTCCCTTCTACTTACAAGGAACAAGTAATAAGAACAATATCTCTTAATGGTTATCTCCATTATTATGAAATAGATTGAAGAATAAGTTTTTTAACAATAAATAAGGGAATACACTAGGCTGCACCGACAGTCAAATGTTTTAAAATGTGGTTGCTATGGCATTGAAATCCATTTCTTTGCATGGCCAGGAGTTGACAAGTTCCCATGTGAGAAAAGTGTAAGTATTTTAAAACTGAAAGCAATAACAAGAAATATCTCGAAAATGGTGAACTCCAGCCAAATTAATGTGTATGTAATAAATTGTGTGTTTCAAGGAGCTCTACTTTTTTTGTGTAGTACGTTTTGTCTATCTCTTATGGTTTACTAGTTATTCAAATTTAAAAAAAGTCATTCAAAATAAAGAGGTCTTTAGAGGCTATTCTCAGAAAATTCAAGATATACATTTAATTTGTCATGTAAATATGTTAAATACAAGAGATTTTAATCAAAATCGTTAAAAGAGCCATTTTTAAAAACAAACATTTTCTAAATTTTTTCCATGTAGTTCAGGGTGGGGAGGATTTTATGAAAATCTTTGTGTAGCATCCTTGGGAGATACCCAAGTTTGGTATTTAACAGATTTTTTGTTTTTGAGCTATGCTGCCCACAGACACCCACACGGACCTTATTAAAAAATACTGCTTTTGGACTCAGGGGGCATCAATACATATTTTTGGTGAAATCTCAGCACTGAATTTTTGGGTGGAATACAATACCTTCTCTATCCACTATGTACATTTTACATACAGGCTAGAGAGAGTAAAAATCCAGTTCATACCAAATTTAGTACTTTAGTTCAGTAACTTTCAATAATGCAATTTTCACAAAGATTTGCAACAATATTCCATCACCCAAAACTACCCTTATAAGGGGTACTTTTTAAAGTTGTTAATAGAGCAAGTGCACAGAATTTACCAGTTATAGGAATGTAAATTGTGTTCAAAGCTGAGAGGGGGGGGGGTTGGGAAGCTAGGTTTGATCAATTGAGCATATAGCTCTAGGCAGGGACTGCCCTTTAGTGAGGCAGTAAGCAAAATACAAAGAAGAAATTAAATACATAAAAGGGAGTACATATAAACAATTTTAACCTATTTTGTGTGGGTGTGTGTTTAAATTGAATGCAATATTTCAATAAACACCATAAGGATTTTGGGTTGTCAAATGTTTAGGAATTATAATATTGCTCAAGTAGGTATGTTTTTAAATTGGGATAAGATTAATAATTCTTTGATGTTAAATGGGAGACACATATGTTTTGGTGGCACTATAACCTCTCCGTGTGCATTTTTACATTCGACAAACCTTAAATATACGCTCCTGACGGCTGCATTAATTTAATCAATATACCTACTGGACTTTAATGGAGATCAGGACTTGGGGTTGTCCAAAAAACAAGACAACTTGTTTTTCATCTCTTCTGGGCCTTTTGCTTCCAATATCAATTATGAGCTGCCCACTAATGTTTAGTTAGAAATCTGAAAACCATGAGTGTTCTGATACAGAAAAGTGTATGCAGGAAAACATCAAGGAACAGGAAATTTAAAATGGAATAAATACTCAAGAGTTTACTACATGCTATAATAAATTAGACTATGTACGTCATGGTTAAACATTAATTACAGAGACTTTGTTTCCTCTTTATCTGATTCCTTGTTTGTGGCAGTTATATACAGTTCATATAGTTGCATAATCTGGTCCTCTCGCATTTCGTCTACCAAGTTTACATTCAAATTGTGTCCTATTTGTTTTGAAAACTTAGGACCTTTCAAGCCCAGTTGCTTACTCAGATCTAGGGCATATTTCTGAAACAAAAATCATAGAACTTGTTAAATGACATTCTTATGCTTACGTAAAATCATTATATTGACTGTTTTTCCTTAGTACAGATTAACTTCATGAAAGATATCCTTTACTTTACCGTCCATTCAGACATAAACACTCCAGTCTCGGCTGTGTTGCATGTTTTATGTCTTTTGAATTCTTCCTTTGCGTACATATCACCCATAACATGAAGTTCGGGTGGTAGCCCGCGATGTAATTTCAGGACTATTTTATAAAGCGCTCGCACTCTTTGAACGTGCGATAAATCCATGTGGTTGCTGTTTGACGGGGACCACACCACAAACTGTTGGAAGTGTAGTGGATGAGAAATATAACCTATGCAAGAAAATAAACAGTGAAATATGTTCTGGACATAGCTTAATAGAGTGTTTAGTAATCTTTACATGAATATCGGTTACTCTTGTACTTTTCAATCTGCATTTATTAAGTCCATAATTTCTGTTCCCAATTAAAATTTCAGTAGCAGCATGTCACATGTAGCAGCATGTCAAAGTCATTCTGTTCGTCATTCATTATTGCCAAAATACGTACATTATAACTAGAATTAGAACAATATTTCCCAAGTTAAATAAATAATAAATAAAGAATATTTTTGTTTTTATAGTATTCCTTTTATTTCATAGCTTTACAATATTTTTCCTTAAATAGTATATTACTATCCAAACAACCAATAAATTGTTGGCACATTGGTCATATGGAAGAGCGCAAACAACGGACAGCAGAGTAGAGAAGCCAAACTTGTTCTCTAAAATGCATAGAGAAAAGCGTACAATGTGGGTCAGTTTTCTTCGTTATAGTTTTTCCAGGGCAGGAGCAGACACGCAGCACAGATATGGAAAGAATAGATAGGAAATGTCGTAATCGTAAGCATTATGGTAGGTGAAGCTTATTTTTGTCAAGCTGCCACTTTGCGTTACTAATCTTTTGAGATGAGTCCAAATTTTGTGGGTTAAATGTACACCCAAAAATAATCTTTTGTGGTGCTAACTGTCATTTAAGCAGTACATTTGGCTGTGGGTTTTAAACCAGTATAATAATGAATACATGTGTGTTGTTTGGTTGTGGTTTCTCGTATAGCAGAAGAAATAAACCTGAAAAGGAAACATTTCAATTCATAGATTAGGGTACTTATTTAAGTGATTTTGTGGTGTTAAATGATCAATTAAGCGGTAAATTTAGAGTTTAAGTTTTAAACCAGTATACCGGTTAATGCACGTGTGGTGTTTGGTTGTAGTTTCTCGAATAGCAGAAGCAAGAACAAGGAAAGGAAAATTCGCATACAAAATTGGAAACCTACTTCGGTTTATAAGAAACTCTTGCTAATTCGCCAATTTAACAGCTATCGCGAGAAATAATTACTATCAAATTATTTACTTATGATACCAGAACCGTGAGAATAGGGGTATGCTCCTCGAACCCAGAATGCAAAACATGCAGTCCATAGAGAAGGCATTTTAATTTTTATGTCGCCCTCCGTGGTGTAATGGTTACCATGCTGACTTCATATACCTAAGGTCGCGGGTTCAAACCCGGCGGAGTTCGATGGATTTTTTCGGGTGTAAAAATCCTTAGCATGGCTTCCTTCGGAAGGGAAGTAAAGTTGCGGGTCCCGTGTCGTAGATTTACGGCACGTAAAAGAACCTCAAGCCTGATACAGAGGCCTCTGAGTAAAATTAAGCGGTCTTTCACGCCTAATTTAGAATGGGACGCTGAGAACCGCAGTAGTTAAAGAGCGTCCATAAATAACACCCCGTTTACATTTTATTTTAATTTCTGGGATAATCTCTGACACTTGTCACCTTTTTGTGTGTGTGCATTTAAAAACGATTTCAAGCCTTTCCCAAACGCGCGCGCGTGTGTGTGTGCATCCTATATATGACTGCCTCATACATATATTCAGTTTTAGACAAAAAAAAAAATAAGAACAAAATTAAGCTATGACCTATCCGCGATGTTTACTGCAACAATACCAATATATCAATAATAAATTCTGACAGGTTAAAAAATGTAATTGTATTAAATAATTCTTCAAATAGATATATCTCCCTTTCCATTGTCCTTTGTTCTCTACTTCAAAAACTTGGAAAAACAATTAATTTGACAGATGTTGTGCATGGTATATATATATGGTAGTATGCAGTAACGCACGGTGCTAGGCATTCATGTCCTCTGACATTCAATATCATAGATTGAGATTGTCAGTATTAATCTATGTTTCTATTCTCAGATATAGAGAGAATAAATAGGAAATTCATTTCCCCTATGCATTGTGGTTGTTGAAGCACGTTTTTGTAAAACCATAATATTTTGACCTGCATTCCTGAGATGAGTACGACTTTAAAAATAAGATTTTGTGGTGTTAAATGGCAATTAAAAAGTACGTTTGTACTGCAGGTTTTAAACCAGTATAATGATGAATATGTGTGTGGTGTTTGGTCGTTGTTTCTCGAATAGCAGAAATATAAACAAGAAAAGGAAAACCACGTATTTTAATACGTAGGTTAGTGTACGTATTTAAGTGATTTTTCAGTGGTGTACTTAGTGAAATATGTTATACATTATCAACAGAACGATTCTTTATTGTCTGTTAGATGTAAATTCCCAATTCGGAAAGACCGTTCAGAAACTTGGGTAAAGGTAATTCGCAGACAAAATTAGCATCTTACTCCGGTTTATAAGAAATCTCTTGCCAATTCGCCCATTAGCAGCTATCGCCTGAAATAATTACTATTAAATTATGTGCTCATGATACCAGAGCCTGAAAATACGGAGTATGTTCCTTGGACTCAGAATGCAATACATGCAGTCCGCAGCGAATGTCATAATTTTGGAGATAATCTCATATTTTTCACCCTTTTTTCTGTGTGTACTTATGTATAAGCTTATGTAGTGGAATTAGTAACTACAGGCCTGAGAGATAAACATTAAGTTTGGTCCAAGTCTAATGTTTTGCCCTCTTTTAGACCAAGAAAATAGAACAAATTAAGCAATGACCTTTCCGCGATGTTTACTGTAATAATATCAATCTATCAATAATAACTTCTGACAGGTCGAAAAATATTACTATATTAAATATTCCTTCAACTAGAGATCTCTCCCCTTCCATTGTCCTGTGTTCTTTACTTCAGAAACTTGGAAAAACAATTAATTTGACAGATATATGGTGCATTAGGTATATTGTAGATTGCAAGATGGCGGTTGGTAAAACCCTAGGCATTTCCGCCCTGTGGAGCAGAACAGTTAGTGTGTCAGTAATGGTGGTCTATAGTTATAATCTAACCTGTCAAAATACTGATTCTGAGAACGTATTCGGAAAGCGCATGCGTACTGATAATAGATTCTGAACATGTTCGGAACAGATGTTGAAACAAGACTCCCGAAAATGTGGAAGTATTAATTTGTGATGTAAGATGATAAATGTGGGGAAATTAATTTGTGATGAAAGGAGACAAGCTGTGTACCGAACGGGCTGCAGTCCAAACGGTAATGCTGGTGTCAAAGTGTGTTGTGCTGTCACACTTATATTAAATTGTTAGGTTATTTTATTTTGGAAGTGTCAAGGAAGTCGGTCATCATAGGCAAGAAAAATTGATGTTGAGGGTCATAAGCTGCAAGGTGTAACCGAGGGATTTTTTAAGGAGAGGGAGTATAGAACAAGGTCAAAAAACGGAGGGATCGCTTCATCTTAAAACCCCATAATCAGCTCCGCGACAAGTAAAGCAGAAACTCCATAAGATTTCGTAATTTTTAACAGTTGCTAATATTTCTAAAAGCTAACTGTGAAGTGTTTATTCATTAATGACAAAATAGGATCTTAAAATGAATATAAAATTAAATGTATTTTTTAAATTCTGCGATAGGAAATTGTAATGCTTTCAAAAAGTGTAAGCTTCGAAACTGGGGCCCGAGCCACTTGCACAGGTCACGAATATTCCGCTGCCTATGTGTAATTTTTGGGTAATTCGGGTAACAAATGCCGATGACTATTGAGCCCTAATTGGTAACAGTAATTGTATGTAATCTATGTGTATAATAGCGTCTAGTTGTCTGCTAGCAGCGCCATCGGCGTGGCTTATGTAACTTCAGAGTTGCCAACCCAAGAAACATGCATGTGCTGAATTTAATAACATTATGCCATGAAAATAGCCATGCAAGAAGACACAGTATTTTCCAGTTTTGAGCTATGTGCTTTTTAATAATAAACACACAATCTGTTTTGAGGTCTATTGCTTATATGTACATTATACCACATCGGCCATTCATGCTACTCCTGCCTGAGAAAACGGGCTACAATACATTTTGAAGAGAATTTTTTTTTATAGTGCTTAATGCCCGCTTTTACTACAAATGGCACTGCAGGCGATGACACTGACGATACATGGAATGAAGATGAAGCACCAATGGAGTGTGATGGCAGGGGAAACCAGAGAAAGCCCATCCCTATGCCATTTTGTCCACCACAAATTCCACATGCACTAGCTTGGGATCAAAAACAGGCCATCGAGGTGAGAGGCAAGTGGTCTTACAACTCAGCCATGGCATGGCCCTTGAAGAGAATTGAAAGTAATTGCGAGAAGTCCATTTTATGCAAACAGATCAGGAATAAATTCTTGGTTATTAATAAATTTAATAGAAATTCTTTCTTCACATTTTTACCGGGCTTCACCGTTAGCCCACACAATGCCTCACTGTCAAGTTGGTAACGTGCATTAGGAAACGAAAGTCATTGGAAATTCTGGCAATCTGTTTTCATAGTTGCACCATAATTAACCTTGCATTAGTAAATTTATGTACCATTGCAAAGAATGTTACACAACATAACCAAAAATCTGATGTGTTCCATTCACACAACTTTCTCTACACCTCTATAATAAATTATTATTAAATAGCTTATTCTTCTATCTATTTCATGATAATCAACATAAACATTAACAGAAATTGTCTTATTACTTGCTTTCTTATAAGCAGAAAAAAAAATGGAAATACACTAGGTTAAAATGATAGTCAAATCTTTTAAAAGGTGGTTGAAATCTGTTTCTATGCATAGCCATGAGTTTACAAATTTCCATATGAAATAACAAGGAATATCTCTGAAATGGTCAACTCCATGAAAAAAAACATGTATGACATCAATTGTGTGTTTTAACAAGATGTATATTTTTTGTCTGTCTCTTACGGTTTACCAGTTACACAAAATTCATGCAGAACAAAGAGGTCTTTGGTGGCTATTTCGTTTCAAAAAATCTTTGTGTCGCATCCATGGAAGATACTTATCTTAAATACCAAGTTTGGTATTTTACCAATTTTTCGTTTTTGAGTTATCGTGTTCACAGACACATGCATACTGACCTTTCTCTAAAAATGCTTCTTTTTTTTTGGATACAGAGGACTCTAAAAACGTATTTCCGATGAAATCTCAGTATCAAATTTTTGGGTGGAATGCAATACCTTCTCTATACACTATGTATATAGTGTGGTTAGAGAAAATAAAAGTGCTGAAACAAATGAATGTGTATACTGTGTTGCCATCAATATCCTGTTATTAATTTTATATTATCATTGGATCTCAAGGTTTTCCAAGGAAAAAAAAAATAGGACTCCATCTTGTATATTAGTCAGACTAAAGCATAAAATAATGTTATTGATATTAAAACCAGACATTTTTATGATTTGCAGAAGGTAGTTATGTGTCGGAGAGGTTTGAAACCTGCAAATGGAGCTGTAGATCGTGAACTTTGGTTGTGGTACTGTAACACCAGAGATAAGCAGCAGGGTACAAAAGTATCAAAGCGCGCAGTACAAACTCGAGCAAAGTGGGCATTTCGTCAAGCTGGAATTACAGATTTCAAGGTAAAAAGTTACTTTTTGGATCAGTTCAAAAATGGAATATTTTTACATAGTTTTAAAATATTTGGAGAGATGAAGTAGCTCTTCAAAACAGATAAAAAATAATTAGTAAACTTGGTTTTCAAAATTAGTACAGTAGAATCCCAATAAAGCGACCTAATATGGGCTGAGAGGGTTTTGGGTTACCAAAATGTCTAGTTTTACAGAATAAGGGTTGTTACTCACAAGTCATAATGTAATATGTACTGCAAATTATATAAATGCATAAACATATCAGTACATGTTGTTTTCACACATCAAAACTCGATTTCGGACCTTTTGTTTTTCCACCCTATTGTACGAGGATCATCCAGAAAATGAGAGATGATTTGGCATAACTAAATAATAAAGAAAGTTATCAACACAAAACTTTATTCACAAAGTTACACTACCTTACTCTATTTCTCAACGTAATCGTCATTGCTATCAAGGTATTTATTGTCACATGGTACAGATGTTATATTCTTCCACCGCTAAACATCTGAGCCAAGATGTCACTGTCACTTTGAGGTCTTCATGGCTGGCAAATCTTTTCCATCCAAAAAGTCATGTACTGTGTCCAAAGTGAAACACTAGTTTTTCTGAGTTCTTTTATCAACATTTGCTTTCAATTGCTCCGTAACGATTGATGAACTTCCACTCCTGTCTTTATCGTACACACTGGTTCTTCCTTAATTACTCATAAATTATGTGCCATTTCCTCACTGAAGACTCGTTCATTGCATTATCACTACACATTTACATTATTTGGCTATAAAATTTGACTGGCCAAACATTTTGAGCATTAAAAAAAAAAAGAATAAGTTCTTTGGTGGCAGAAAAGTATAACATAGGCATTGAAAAACTGGTATTACATGACAGTAAATACCTTGATAGCAATGTTGAGAAATAGAGTAAGGTACTGTAACTTTGTAAATAAAGTTTTGTGTTGATAACTTTCATTATTATTTAGGTATGTCAAATCATCTGCCACTTTCTGGATGACCCTTGTAGTAGGTTACCCAACTCCTAAACCCATGGTAATTTTACTAATATTTTCCCCTTTGTCCAGTCTCTTTAAAGCATCCAATTTAATTTCCATTGTCATGTTAACTTGTCTGTTCTTGTGTGATATTTTCACTGGTACACAACTCAATGCAACACTATCAGTAAGCTTGAAGTCTAAGAAGCTTTACTGTAACCAGAAATGCTATAATGCGTAAAGTAGTAAACCTCTTGATCCTTTCAAATTCACTGTTGGTTCTCGTCCATCTGTGTTACCTTTATCTACATAATTCTCTCTACCACATGTTTTCTTTAGCTCCCTAGTGAATTGCCTAAATATGCTCAGTGACCTGACAGAACAGAATGAGGTTCAACTCACTTGGGTACTGGGGCATAAAAGTAAAGAGGATAATGGAAAAACTGATGAACTTGCAAGTCAAGGAGCAGCTTCACAATTTATTGGGCCAGAGCCAGCTCTCTCGATGTTTAACTAGAGAAGATATCAATAACTGGTCCAAAACAGAACCTCATAAGACCTGGGGTAAAACCCCAGGAAACAGACATGGAAACTTTTTATCAAAGGACCATGTAAGGAAAGAGCTGAGAGCCCCTGCTAAAATGTATCAGACTCAGTTGAGAACAATTACTGCATTTCAACACAGTTGTAGTGCTTCAGGGCAACTTAGACTGCAGATTATGCAGGAAGGAGACTGAAAAAGCCCGGCACAGAACCAGAAGTATCATCCATACCCATTGCAAGATTACACCCCTTTTTAAGGGATGCACGTGTAATGGGATGGCTCTTTATGGACGCTCTTTAACTACTGTGGTTCTCAGTGTCCCATTCTAAATTGGGCATGAAAGATCGCTTAATTTTGCTCAGAGACCTCTCTATCAGGCTTGAGGTTCTATTACGTTCTGTAAATCTATGACACGGGACCAACGGCTTTACTTTCCTTCTGAAGGAAGCCATGCTAAGGATTTTTACACCCGAAAAAATCCATCGTCCTCCGCCAGGTTTGAACCCACAGCCTTGGGTATTTGAAGTTAGCATGATAACCATTACACCACACAGAGCAATGGATGGCTCTAAGACCCAGGCTGAAGTGTGCCTGGAGAAATGACGGGAATCTGTATTGTAAATGAAGAATATACCCATAGGGACTTCTTGTTGCCGAAACTACTTCATATCTCCTGAATTTTCATGTCATCAATTCTTTGTTTAACTTCCTTCACAAAAACAATTTCATGTCTATTTCACCACACTGTACCCAAGCCAATTTTAGATTAAAATGATAAATAATACTGTGCCAAGAAAATCATGTGAATATAACAAATCAGATTTTTATTGTTTATGTGTTGTCAGCCCTACATGACCACAATACAAGAGCCTGCAGTAATATACACCTCAACACTCATAGGCTCACCAGGTGTCTTAAGTCTATATCACTTCAGGGTATCAATTTATACAACCATCTTCCAAACAGTGTTAAAGAGCTTAATCTCAAAAAATTTAGAATGGCCACTAAGAACGATCTCAAAAGTCATTTACCACTCACTATTAACGAATACTTCAATCAGAATCTCTAAACTTGTTCCACAGAATACAATTAAATAACTATAAATCATTATTATTTATTATATCTTATTATTATTATCATCATCATCATCATCTTGTGCAGATACTGTCGCTTTGTGTTTGTCATTACAGGTCCCATTCTGCAGAAGTAGGAAGGAGCCTGGCGCTGGCAGAAAACTATTTTGCATTTTTCTTTTTACAAATTCTGTATTTCTTCAAGCTGATAATAAATGTATCTATTTATCTATAGGCAAGTGATGGTTGGTACCGTCGATGGATGAGCAGATGGCAGAAGTACAGCAGCGAGGAGAAGACCTCCAGTAGAGCTGTTGATTGCAATAATGAGGTGAACCAACAAACAGTTACCACTCAGTTAGAAGATAAACACGGTGAACTAGATCTCCAGCTCAGGAACGAAAATAATAATGACAAAAACATAAATACCACCTCTGTTGAAACAGCACTTTCAACACCAATGTTGAATATTGTTGATTATTTGCCTCCTGAGATTGTTAACAGTCTGGATGATAATTCAACTTCAAGGATAGAAACTGCTGCTGAAAATGCTGTATGTGATAAAATGGTTAACGGATTTTCTGCATCTGACATTGAAGCTAGCATGGAGAGTTTGTATTGTGCGCCAAGTTGTGAAATTTCGTTACAAGATACAATGTTGTCACAGTGCGAAAACATGTCAAATTTTCCGTTTGAGCTTCAAGGCCAGTCCTTCTCCAGCACAGAACCTATGATCGAGAGTGCAAGGCTCAGGGAGATAAACGCAGAAGAAGTGGTTGAAAAAAGTGACGACGATCTGGTGCAGGCGATATTCAGGGACGTAGACCTGGATAACAGTGATGCAGTGATATCAGACATGACACCATCAGCTGTTCCTCAAGAGGGTACAACAGGACTCAGCAAGAAGCTATCGTCAAAGGCTGACAGACCCCAAAAGAAGAACAAGAAGAAGGGTTTGGTTCAGCGTAAAAAGGGAGAACGCTATCTGCCGCAATTTAAGTTGAAGGTGCTTTCTTATGCAAACACTCACAACCTCAAGGACACGGCTCGCAAGTTTAGAGTTAATGATCGGACAATATCGGCCTGGAAACAAGAGAAGGAGTGGAAACAGCAGCAGTTAGAGGTAAATAAATACTGTAAAGTGTAAATGTAAAAAGGAGCTAGTTACAGTGCAGTAACACAAATATTAATATAACAATTAATAATTGTAACAATTCTCCACTTATCTTTTGGAATCCAAGGACTATTTTTTCAATAAAATCATCTATTGCATCATCAGCTCAGTTTCTTTTTGCTCTTGTTTATTTACATTGTTATGGTTACTGCTTCTAGGTGGATTGTGTGCTAAGGCATTGCTAACTACTGGAATCAAAACAAATTTGTGAGAGAATCAATTGGTGGTATATCAAAATTCATTGTATAA
This sequence comes from Hymenopus coronatus, assembly GCA_030762935.1. Taxonomy (NCBI): domain Eukaryota; kingdom Metazoa; phylum Arthropoda; class Insecta; order Mantodea; family Hymenopodidae; genus Hymenopus; species Hymenopus coronatus. The sequence goes on from CM060892.1 coordinate 8,702,193, forward strand.
TTTTTATTCTCTAATATAAATATTTTCTCCCAAACCATTAAATATATGGATCCATTTAAGTGTTTTAATAATTTAGCATCTGGATTTATTTCATGATTAAATTTCCAAAAATGTTCTGCCACAGCTGATTTATCAATTTGTTTGTATTTAATATTCCTAAAGTGCTCTTTTACTCTGGTTTCTAAATGACATTTAGTGTTACTAATGTAAACAATGTTACGAGTTATACAATTCAATTGATAAATGCCAAATTTTTTATTTTTTTTTAAATTTCATCTTTATTAGAAAAGCCTAACAAATATTTTATACTATAGTTATTTTGAGGAACCAATATTATACCATGCTCTTTGAAAATGTTTGTAAATTCTTTATTTGCCCAAGGGTGAAGTTTTTAAAAAATATAATTACTTTTATTTTCTTAAGAGTAGGAACCTCTTTTAACACATTGAAGCCCAGGCGTTTCTTTAGTTGAAGGGCCTAGAAACCCAGGGTTTTTGCGCCTAATTTGAGTTATTATTTACAGTACATCAATCAAATCTACCAAAAAAGTATTGGTAGAACCTAAAAGTATGGTATTCAAGGGTTTCTCAACAAGTAAAAAAATGGTCATAACTTCCGTATTAATATTTTATTTTAAATTTACAAGTATCAAATATGAATTTGAAAAAATCTACGTAAAGCAGCTTACACTCCATTTATTGAAAGCTCAAAAATCTCTCCCTCGAAATTAGAATTTTCCAGAGTTTCATTGTATCCTGAGTTTCAGCTTCAGTTCACAGAAATTGAGGGAAATGCAGCATTTTAGCATTTAAGAACACAAAACATAACAAACAGATCACCACCTTCAAGGAAAATGGCGCGACTACCTGAGAGCAGCCAATAATACTAACTCTCCTAAATTCCCTAATGGTTGACTAAAGCGAGGACAGATGGTAGCACAAATCAGATGAGTAAACAATAGCAGATGCATGTTCTTTGCTGCATAACCCAAGACCAAGTTACGGTCATGGAATTGCATTAAAAGCATTACCAATACCTGCCTGAGCTATGTGTGATGCATGAACATTTTGCACAATCCGAGCTATACTCGGGTTTGGGCTTCAATGTGTTAATAGCTTTTTGATATACTTCTCAATTTTTTTTTTATTTATAAAATCAGTATTAAAACCATTAATTAAAGTAGAGTTGATAATGTGTTTATATTCTTTATAGAATTCATTTTTATTAAGGGGTAAATTAATTTACCTATAAATTAAATGATTAAAAACAGCAAATTTATGTGAAATTTAATTATGAATAAATCCAGATGTAAAATTATTAAAATGCTTAAATGGACTTATAGATTTAATGGTTTGGGAGAAAAAATATTATACTAAAAAATAAAAATCATGCAATGAATTTTGATATACCACCAATTGATTCTGTCATCAAATTTGTTTTGATTCCAGTAGTTAGCAATGCCTTTGTATACAATCCATCTAGTAGCAGTAACCAAACCAATGTAAATAAAAGATCAAAAAGAAACTGAGCTGACGATGCAATAGACCATTTTATTGCGAAAGCAGTCCTTGGATTTCAAAAAGATAAAGTGGAGAATTGTTACAATTGTTAATTGTTATATTAAAAACTGTAAAATATGCTCATTAAGGGAAGCCAGTGAGGAAGCCTACCTCCATAAAATTTAATGCTAAACTTAACAGTCTTTAGGTACACGTTCATTCATACCAGCAGGAGAAATAAAATCCAAATATGCTGCCCAGGCACTAGGTAACTATTTTGGGGAATACATTCATGCTTTAAACTTATTTCCGAAAGCAAAACATTACTAATTATGTATCTGCTATTTAATTTTTATTTTCTCTACATAGTATATGGTATGTCAGTAGAGAAGGTATTGCACGCCACCTAAAAATTTGATATAGAGATTTCACCAGAAATACACATTTTAGGGTCCACTGTAACAGGATACAGTATCTGACTGTGTGTGTGAACATAACTCAAAAATGAAAAGTTTGTAAAATACCAAACTATTTAAGATTAGTATTTTCCAAGAATGTGACACAAAAATTTTGAGGACCCCCCCCCCCCCAAACTATCCTTTACGTGGAAAAATTTGGAAAATTTTGATTTTCTCAAAAATGGCTCTAATGATTTGCTTAAAATACTGTATATTAATAATAATGTTGATAATAATAATTATTTATGTATTGCCTATAGATCCAAAAACAAGTTTAGAGCATTATCAAGTACAAAAATATTATACACAGGAGTACAAAGGATTGAAAACGATAATAGGTCAGTTTAACAAATCCTTCATATTATAGACAGGATTGTTTAGAAGATATTTTTTTACACTTTGTTTAAATCTAAAGCTGCTGTATTCACTTTTTACTTCAATTGACAATCTATTGTGCATATACAACCCAATTATCAAATGATCTTTGTTTATAGATTTTAACATGATAAATAAAATGTATATTCTGAATATTCTCCAAATTGGCTCTGAAGACGTCTTTATTCTGGATGAATTTTGCATAACTGGTAAACTGTAAGAGATAGGCAAAAACTTACTACACAAAAAATGTAGATCTTGTTAAAATAAACAATTTACGTCATTTACTGTATTTTGTGGAGTTGAACTTTGTTGAGATATTCCTTGTCATGGTTTCAGTTTTAAAATGCTTAAACTTTTCACATACGGAAATTTGTCAACTTTTGGTCATGCAAAGAAACAGATTTCAATCACACAGCTACCAGCTTTTAAAAGATTTGACTGTCACTTTAGCCTAGTGTATTCCCCTATTTCCCTTCTGCTTACAAGGCAGCAAGTAATAAGACTATTTCTGCTAATGTTTATCTCGATTAAAATGAAGTAGATAGAAGAATAAGCTTTTTAACAAAAACTTGTTACCGAGATGTAGAGAAAGTGATGTGAATGGAACACATCTGATTTTTTCAGGTAGTTAACTAAACTAGAAACTGAAATTAAAATTAGTAAGTAAATATTTAGAGTATGAAAAATCTGATGTGTTCCAATCACATGACTTTTTCTACAAACTATACCCCTGCCGCTGAATCTTTGCACTTTACAGTTAGGAGTTAAGTTGGTACACCCACAGAAAACAGATGAAAAGCTTTACCCGTTTGACTTTCTGAACCAATCACAAAGTAGCATTCTGGTCGGTTGCTCGGTCAGACAACAGAGACACATCTAGATGCTGCACTGTTGCAATATCTGGCTATTTCCAACCACATGCTCAGTTTGTGAACTCCTAACACATGTGTTAAACTGTTCTGTACAAGATTTGTAGTTATTTATATTTGTTGATATTGCTTTGGTGTTTGTACGTGAGGGAACATAACAAGACTTTCACAATTGTAGAGATGTGTAGACGTTTGCAGGAAGGTGTGGCAAGAATGGACGCGGCTTCATGGAAGAAGAAAGTGAATCATGTTTACAAAATAATACGAAAAGCACAGGAATTAGACAGAATCATCAGTGAATGTGAACTGCTAATAATATGTCTTGGTGATGTTGTTGATGACAATGATGATGATCCTTTCCAGAATGATGACGATGGAGACTTGGATGGAATTGAGCCATTAAAATTCTAAACTGGTGAAAATCATTTTGTTATACCTTTCTCTCATTGTAATGAGCTATTTTGCATTAATCTGTTCTATATTGTCATAAATATGTAATGTACGCTACATGTGTTACAGTATCACTTATTTTCAGTTAACATCAATAACAAAAAATTAGTTTCATTCATCGGCATTCATTTACTATGGACACTGTTTATATTTGTCGTTATACATGATAGAGCCATTTGTAATCAGCTGTTGCTTACTAGTTACTCTGGCAACATAGCCAACCTTACATGAGAGCACCCAAACTCTCAGGTGCAAGGATTCAGTGTCGGGGGTGTAATGTTGCTAAATAGGAAGTCTCAAATTACAGTGTTTAGATGATGTTGAGGATCACCTTGTTAAGCAGGAGTTAAGAGATGGAGAGCTCTGGATTGGGAGACAATTCTTAAGGAGGCTGTTTGACCACAGATGATGATGCTGCTTGTTACAAAATAATATTCCCCTATCTACTTCATACTAATCAAGATAAACATGAACAGAAATTGTCTTATTACTTGCTTCCTTGTAAGTAGAAGGGAAATAAGAGAATGCACTAGACTAAAGTGAGAGTCAAATGTTTTAAAAACTGGTTGCTATGGGAAATCAGTTTTCTTTGCGTGGCCAGGAGTTGCTGCATGAGAAAAGTCTAAGTTTTTTAAAACTGAAATCATTATCAAGGAATATCTTGAAAATGACCAACTCCATGAAAAAATGTATATGGCATAAATTGTGTTTTATCGAAATCTGTTTTTTGTGTAATAAGTTTTTGTGTATGTCTTCAAGTTTAGTAGTTATGCAAAATTCATTTAAATCATCCAGAATAAAGAGGTCTTCAGAGGCTATTCCCAGAAAATTGAAGATGTACATTTTATTTGTCTTCTAAATATCTTTAATATAAGAAATTTTAATTAAAATCATTAGAGCCATTTTTGAGAAAATCAAAAAGTCCAAATATTATTCCACTTAAAGGGTAGTGGGGGGTATGGGGGATTTTCTTGAAGATCTTCGTGTCACATCCTTGGAAGTTGCCAAACTTACACACACCACACTCACAACTTTTTTCTAAAAATGTTTTTTTTTATTCAGGGGGATCCAAAATATATATTTCCAGTGAAATCTTGGTGTGGAATTTTTGGGTGCAATAAATACAATACCTTCTCTATACACTATATACATAATATTGTAGAGAAAGTAATAATAATGCATAGCTTTAAATTATATTATTACTTAAGATTGGTGTATAAATTAACTTGCTATTAATACCATTCTGGTGGCAGGTGCATCACATCTCACCCAGTCCAATTACATCATGGTGCAGTCCCACCAATCTGTGAATGCATAATATAACATTAGCAGAATACTGTAGTAATGCCTCTTTTATGAATGGGTTTTCTGGTAATATATCTTACTGACTCAATCATTGACTGCCCTAACATGTTTGTTTTTAGTTACCTCTCTGTGCTCCTTTTAGGACAAGTATTATATCCAAGTCAAAATTGGTGAGAAATTACCTTGTGGTTCCTACTGACACGTGAGTGTTTCGGTACGCTGTTGCCATATTCACTTGCTGTTCGTCTGTAGGGGCTGTACTCCAAGATCATTCTTCTTCCAGTTCCTCTTCACTGATAATTTTATCATATTCACATTTACTATCTTCATTGGAATCCTGATGTTACTTAAGTTAATAATCACATTACTACTAACATATGATGGACTTTGTGGCAGTGATACGAGTTGATTTTGTAACAGTACATCACTTACTTTTATTGTTGGAAAACATGTTTCAGAAGCCATGAGGTATACAAAAAAGTTAGCAGGGCCGAGAATAAAAGAATGTGATAACTAAAAATGTCTGTCTTCTAAAACATGTGACATGACAAACAGAACTCGATACTTGGGAAAAGATTTTTATGAAAAAGTATGAGTAAACATTGATGAACGTTGAAATTCCCGCTGAATTCAACCCACTCTATAATTCATCCGATGTCCTCAAGGTTCCGGTGGCATCGATACAAATGAGTCTGGCAGTCAATGGTAGTTGAGAATGTAGACAAGTTCTGTGAAACATATGTGCTACTATGTAAGTAAAAACAAGTGAAGTTTTAAAAGTGTCAAGTTTGACTCAACGTTAATTTCTAAAGAATAATAGAAGTCAGCACACTCACTCTAAACAAGAAAGAAAACAAAATTTACAAGAAGTTTACATACTACCCTAGAATTTTCTACAAATTTCACAGGATTTCAAACAACATATTCTGACCCCCAAAAAACAATCACTCCATAAAAAAAAATATTAACTTCTAAATTAAAAGATGTTATTCCACAAGAAAACAAACCAGGAATATATCAGTTCAGCTGCAACAACTGTAAAAATATCTACACTGACAAACAAAAAGAAACATAAAAACAAGAACAAAAGAACACCACAGAAATATTAAACTTAAACAAGAAGACAAATTTGTGGTAGTTTGGCATTTTTGGAAAGAGCAACACACCATTAGAAGTCTGAAAAAGTCAGAGTTAAAAGTTTCAGAAAACATATTTATTTGGAAAAGAAGAGCCGTGTTTTCAACTTAGAAATGCCACCAGGCGATCTACTGATGCAGGGGCTCACCAAAGCACCACAGCAAGCAATGCTGGCAGTCAACTAAAGGAATTGACAATGGAAGCAAAAGCTTCTGAATCGTGTTTCCAATAATAAAAGTAAGTGGTGCGGTGTTACAAAATTGACTCAACTAATTAATTTCAATTATAATCACATCTCCCATTGCTTCCTCTAAAACACCTGCATCACACTTCTTGTATGTTGAATTAATTTTTGCCATTTCTCATTAGTTACCTCACCTATTTCTGTCAACATTGTGTCCTGTACTTCACTAAACGTAAAGGTTTTATTATTTAGGTTAATGTAATCTCAACTTGTTTATTACGGCTGTAAGACATTTTCAAATCAGTGTCACTCGTGATAGTTCTAGGATGAGAACAAGAGCAATGTCTGTGACATTATAAAAAGTAGTAACGATTATAAATGTAAATCCTTACAGAATCACTGTGTTTAACACAACCAAACTTTCCATAGAATGAAATCAAACAATCAGTTCAGTCATGCATGAGAATGCGCATGTAAATTTCCACTGAACCTGCAGATGTTGCAACGCTGATGACATAATCTCTCTGATGATTATGTGTTCTTACACTATGATTGGTCAGCAATCTGATGAAAAGGTTTATAAATTTTTATCAACAATTATTTTTATGGTCAGGATCTAGTTCATTTTATTATTTTATACTCCTCTGTTTTTAGTTTTACATGCTTTTATCCCTTTTTAGATTTATTGCCCATATGAGGCTTATTCTTTACCATTGTTCATAGGTTTTTAAAGATATTTTAGCAATGGACAGTTTTTACCCTTTCTTTTATGCCTAATTTTAGCTTGCATTTTATCCGTAGCTGATTTTAACCCATTTTTAAATCTGGTCTTGTGTCCCTTTTAATTTTCTAAGGGCGCTGATAACCTAGTAGTTGAACGCCCTTAAACCTCAATCAGCAGCAGCAGCAATCTGATGAGCCCTTGCCAGCAGATAACACACCCCACAAGTTCAATCACAAGGAAATTTCTCACAAACTGTAATTTATAACTGAGCTCTAAATAAAATAAGTATATTTTAATTTAGAACAGGAGTGGTTCTAAGTTGGATGACATTCCACATCGAGCTGCAGACCAACAGTTGATTATGTGGATTCGTCGATGCAGGTTACAGGGTAAAGAGCTCACCGCTGATGAGATTCTGGAGAAGGCTCATCATCTGTCAACTTTATGTGGAACTTCCAACAATCCAAAGTGGTTAAATATGTGGCTCAACAGGTATTGGTGCTTCTTTAAGTGATGACCTAACATGACTAAAGGTTTTTAACTTACTTGAACATTTAATTTAAATGAGTCACCTTGTTTTTTACACTTTTTGCTCCACTTCTCTTTTAGGAAGATCCACTAGACTATGAAATATGGCAAGTTGGTGTTGTACTGGGTTATACTGGTTCCGTTTTATGTAACTGTCAACATGTGTTGCTTTTCTGTATGTGCCAAATTCCAAGCTTGTTTCTGTTCTCATGATTTCCAAATCTAAAAAGGGTAAACTACTGTCCTTTTCCTCTTCAGTGATGAATATTATAGATTTTTCTTGTAAATTCAGTAATTTTACTGCATTGTCCATAGGAACGATGGCAAACACATCAACCACATATCTATGTCAGGATTTGAAGATCTGTGGGTCTAATCTAAAGATCAGTCTAGTTCATAGGTTAATCAATATCCCTTTGAATAAAATAGAGTGCAAAAAATAATATACACATATTGATGAGGTTGCCAAACTGAACAATTACAATACAAACTTCATAGACAGATTGATTTACAGACTCAAAAGAAATAAAAGACTACATGAAATTGCCACTCTGGTAAAACTAGAAAAATCATCAGTGAAATTTTGCAAATTTGCTTTTCACTCAAAAGTTTTCTGGAAATTAGAAAGGGTTTTTAAAGACTTTAATATAAAACTGGCTCCTAAAACTATATATATATAATATCCATCACCCTTTGAAAGATACACCAAAAACTAAAACATCAGGGATTTATAAAATGAACTGCCGAGACCAACAATATTTATATTGGGAACACAAAACCTTTGGAACTGCAAATTTGGGAAAACATCTTTTGAGGTCCTTGCCATGGATGATGTCATCCTATTGACAAGAGAAGAGGGCAGCACTCAACCACATCAGTCAACCTCAGAATTGAAATAGGGTTAAGGTACCCTGAAACTGCTCTCCCCAATCGAAGGCAAAGTGAAGCAAAAAGTATAAAAAAAAAAGATGACTCAATTCATTTAAATTATGGCGCTCTGCTGTCTAAAATACTTATTATTATTTGATATGGTTACTTGAACACACATTAGTATAACAATAATTTGCTACAAAACTTCACTTCTCTTTATGAATAAACTCACAATCCACAATTTGTTTACATCTTCAGCTCAGCCTCTTTCTTGTTGTTTGTTTATGTTATACAATGCTACACATAGACATTTATATTTTTATAGTTTAACATTTACTTATATAATTCATTTTCTTCCTTGATATAAAATTACATTTGATTACATCTCGTTAGCAATTATTATATTTTATAATATCCCTCTCCTTTAGAAATTTTCTGTTTGCTTATGCACAAACTTGGCGTGTTTTCTTCTTATGTAAATTTATCTTTGCATGTATTGGGGCTAAAAATTAGAATTACATTTAATTTCTCTTTACACTTTTTTTAAGGTGATTCCAGGGTTCTAACCCATTACCTTTCCTTCACATACTTCACAGAAAACTTGCAAAACTCCACCATTTATTCTCAGAAAGCATGAGTTACTAATGCTTCTGTTCTGTTCCATCCTGCCAAGCTTGAGACAAACATTTGTTTGATTTAAAATCCAGGTTTGAGAGAGAGGAAGACTATCAGGAGGGGTTTGAAGACCTACATCATCGTAAACGAGAGAGACGTCTTGCTTATCCTGCTGCTTTCAAAAGAGAAGTCGCTGAGTTCGCTCTAAAGCACAGTCAATTGCAAGCTGCAAGAACATTTGCTGTTTCTCGCAGGAGAGTCTTTGACTGGCTGCAGAGTATCAGAGCCAAGAAACAAGATGCAGATTCAGCTAGAGTGGAACTTGAAGGTATAGTACTGGCTACTGGGTTCTTTTATTACTTTCTCTACACGTACTATTTATAGAGAAGGTATTGCACTCCACCCAAAGATTTGATACCCAGATTTCACCAGAAATATATGTTTTAGGGTCCCCTGTATCCAAAAAAAGTCTTTTCAGAAAACGATCAGTGTGTGTGTCCGTGTGTCTGTGAACACGATAACTCAAAAACGAAAAGTCAGTAAAATACCAAACTTGGTATTTAAGTTTAATATCTTCCAGGGATGTGACAGGAAGATTTTGAGAAAAATCCCCCCACCCCAAACTAACCTTTACATGGAAAGAATTTAAAAAATATTGAGTTTCTCAAAAATGGCTCTAACGATTTTGATTAAAAGTTTGTTTATTAAAGGTATTTACCAAACAAATAAAATGTATATTTTGAATTTTCTGCAAATAGCCTCTGAAGACTACTTTATTCTGGTCGAATTTTACAGAATTTTGAATAACTGCTAAACCATAAGAGATGGATAAAAACTTACCATACAAACAATGTAGAGCACATTAAAACAGACAGTTTGTGTTATATTCATTTTTTTCGTGGAATCGATCGTTTTTAAGATATTCCTTGTTTTTTGTTTCAGCTTTGAAAAACATACTTTTCTCATGCAGGAATTTGTCAATTCCTGTCCATACAAACAAAGGAACGTCAGTCACATAGCAATCGGCCTTTGACTATCACTTTAACCTATGGTACTCCCTTATTTTGCTTCTACTTACAAAGAAGCAAGTAATAAGACTATTTCTGCTAATTTTTTCTCGATTAGAATGAAGTAAATAGAAACATAAGCCTTTTAACAATAATTTGTTACAGAGCTGTAGAGAAAGCTATGTGGATGGAACACATCAGATTTTTTGTCTTATCTTTGTTAACGATATAGCTATAGCCTAATTTCTGGAAGAAGAAAATCGGGCAACATTTAATTGTAAATAGCTTGGAGATTTTTTGGGCTAATATTGGATATTTTGGAAGAGGCTTTTGGAAGTAAGAGATCTAGGATGGAAGAAATAGACAAATTTTATTTTCGTAAATGAGAGAAAAAGTTCACTGGCATTTTACAGGGAGCTAAAAAATAACCCAGAGAAAGAGGAAGTACATTTCGGTTTATAAAAAGAATGAAAGAGAGGTAGGTATAGCCTGGTTTAGATTAGGCATTTGGAAATTAAGGGGAATGAGGGGAGAGGTATCCCAGGAATGGGGAGAAGGAAGATGAAGTTCACACTATCTTTCAATGCACTGAGGGAAAATTTAATAAGTAGGAAATGGCTACTAAGCAACAACCAAATTGCTATTAGAAAGATTTTTGAGGATAATAAACAAATACCTAAATTAGGGGAGTTTTTATGGAAGATAAGTATGAAATATAAACGGTCAGTTGAAAAACATAGAAACTAGACTAACTTTAGAGGTTAAAGGATATTTAGTAATACCTTGAAATGTTGTATATTTAATATTTATGGCCTGACCAATTAACTAGGTTTAGGTCAGACCATAATCATGTATACACTTAGCACTATAAATAAATAAATAAAATAGGTATTAAATGCCAGAAAAGATTATTCCCATGTGATTGTATTATTTACAATAAGAATCTAAATACCATGCATGACACCACTCTAGTCGCCCTCTGTGGGTAATGGTTACCGTGCTGACTTCATATACCCAAGGTTGCAGGTTCAAACCCGGCGGAGGATGATGGATTTTTTTGGGTGTAAAAATCCTTAGCATGGCTTCCTTCGGAAGGGAAGTAAAGCCATTGGTCCCATGTCGTAGATTTACGGCACGTAAAAGAACCTTAAGCCTGATAGAGAGGCTTCTGAGCAAAATTAAGCGGTCTTTCACACCCAATTTAGAAGGGGACGCTGAGAACCACAGTAGTTAAATAGCATCCGTACATTTTATTTTTTTTTACTCCACTCTAGGATAACCTAAATGAAATAAGTAGGTGGGCCACAGCGAACAAAATGGCAGTTAATGCTAGGAAAAGTAAATCAATTGTTTTTAGTTGTACTAAGGTGAAAGTTCTTCATAACTATCAAATGAGCAGGGAACAAATTCCACAGATGGATAGCTGCAAATATTTGGGAGTGTGCTTGTCAAGTAATGCTGGATAAATTCTACATCTAGGAAAGCGTAGAAGACATTGCACTTTGTAATGAGAACACTGAAGAAGGGGAGCACAAAGTCCAGGGAAATTGCCTACAAGTCCTTTGAGCGGCCAGTTGTGGAATATGGAATAGCATGCTGTGACCCATACAGAGTTAATCAAACTGATACAGAGAAGGGTGGTTAAATTCATAAAGAGAGGTAAAGATTTTGGGCTTACGAAAGGCGAAAGGAATAAATGGGAGCTGCTGAAAGTTTGACATAGTTTAATCACAGTATTTATAGCTTATACTGGTTTAAATGGACATTAGAAAACCTGGCATTCTACAGAAGAAACAATCATTTATGTAAGATTAAGGATGGAAGGTACAGAACTGATGTAGGAAAATTTTCTTTTGTTAATAGGACCATTGAAGAAAGGAATGAATTGTCTGTAGCAGCCTTTCAGGGCTGCCCTCTGATCTTAAAAGAAGTTTAAAGGGAGTGAATGTTAGATAATTAATTAAAGTAAATATTGTGAAGTAATTAAGTATATGAAACTATTAATGTGAGTTCTCCAGTCCATGGCACAGCTCACTAAGAGCTTTGGCCTACCGCTGCGTCCCCCATCTCGGTCCATGACAGACGTCATGGATGGTGTGCAGTATTGGGGGGTGAGACGTGGTCAGCTGTCCAGTTAATGTGGTCTTCACGACCTGATTAATGTTGAGGCTTCATAGTAACTGTTTATAAACATGCTGGTAACTGGCATAAGTATAGCTATTCTGAATAATAATAAGTAGTTAGATATTTAGAAAAAAACATATATATGTAGTATGTTAGCTGTATTACTATTATTAACTGTAAGATTATTATTGTAAGAGAATTTTGTACATTAAGCTGTGCCATCAGGCAGTGCCCAACTGTAGAGAATAAATACATACAATGTAAATTCTCAAGAGATTCTAGTACCTAAAGTTGTGACTTCAAACCTAGCAGAGGGTAATGCAGTTTGGATGTAAAAATCCTTAGCATGGCTTGCTTCATAAGGGAAGTAAAGCTAAATAACTCAGAAGCTTGAGACAAGTGAAGTAGTTCAAGTATAATAGTTGAAAATAAGTCAGAATAAATGTCGGACATCAACTGAAGAAGAGGGCAAATGCCCTAGAAACATGTCTTGAAAACTTAATTTTAAGTGAGGTGAGTGTCACTATTCCGACTCATTTTCAACTATTATACTGGAAGTAGAGTTGTTGATTCTGTAAAATGTTTATTTGCATGTAAATGAACCTCATACCTTGAAAGGAAAGGTTCCCTGCGCTAAATTCTCGTATACTCCTGTACTCTGGGCAGGTGTTGGTGATAGAAATAGCATACAGGTATTGAAGTATAATTTGGTTACATTGTGCAGATGCGAGAAGATACAACGATATGGAGGATGAGAAGCTGATGAAGAAAGTTCCAAGACAACGTTCGGATGTCCACAAAGAGGTGGATGAGCTTATATGGTCCTGGTACCAAAGTCAACTTGCTTCAGGAAAAAAACCCAGTGCTAATGAGGTAACTGGCCCTTTTTACTTTCTCTATATATTTCAGAAATTACAGAATTGGACATTAATAATTTAATGAGAATTAATACCTAGAAAACAAATTTTCAACTATTTACACTAGGAAGAAACCAATAAATATTTCCCTTTAACTAAAAGGAAAAGCTCTCACAGAAACACAAAATATTTAGGTATTGTTTTTGATACAAAATCAACATGGTAAAAACACATTGATAATGTATACAAAAAAAAAAAAAAGGGAAAAAATTACAACTATTAAAAAGACTGGCAGGCAAGAAATGGGGAAGCCCTACACAAACTTTAAAACACTTTTTGCAAGATGTATATTAAACCAACATTTAAATATTGTGAAGAGATACTAATAACTGCAAATATAGAAAAACTTAATATTCTACAAAATCAAATTCTTCGCCTAGTAACTGGAGCTGTTAAAACTACCCCAGTACTGGCTCTACAAATTTTAACAAATAATCAAGACTGGAACTTGACATTGAACAAGCAGCCATCTTACAATATGAAAAACTAATCAGACTACCTTTTAATGACTGGGAAAAAGAAGAAAACCACAAGTAAACCTAAAAACTCATGTTCACATACACGCACGAAGTTGTCTTCTGTGGTGTAATGGTTACCATGCTGACTTCATATACCCAAGTTCACGGTTTCGATGGATAATTTTGAGCGTAAAAATCCTTAGCATGGCTTCCTTCGGAAGGGAAGTAAAGCTGTTGGTCCCGTGTCATAGATTTACGGCACGTAAAAGAACCTCAAGCCTGATAGAGAGGCCTCTGAGCAAAATTAAGCGATCTTTCATGCCCAATATAGAATGGGATGCTGAGAACCACAGCAGTTAAAGAGCATCCATAAATAACATGTCATTTCCATTTACACATGCTCGCATGCATGCCTTTTTCTGAAAATGCTTTTTCTGGATACAAGGGACCGTAAAACATATTTCTGGTGAAATCTTGGTATTGAATTTTTGGGTGGAGTGCAATACCTTCTCTATACACTATGTACATCGTACGTATAGAGAAAGTAAAAAGGGGAATCAAATTCAAAGGGTAAAATCAAAATTGGAAATTGTGGAGTGTGGTGTACCATAGGGTTCAGTATTAGGTCCACTGTTATTTATTACGTACATCAATGATATAAAATGTTTGTAAAATACTTGTGTTGTGACGTATGCGGTGTGCTGGAATAAAACCATAGAGGGCCTAAAAGCAACCCTCAATAAAACAACTTCTGTGCTGTTAAATGGTTTTAAATCCATAAATCTACAGTGTAATATGCATAAAACTACCGTAATGCATTATGGTATGTTGAATAACAGTAGCAATTTAACTCTAAAAGTTAATAACAATAATGTACAAACATTTTTAGGTATTATTGTAGATAACTGGTTAACGTGAGTACATATGCAAGTCAGTATACTTAATAAGGTATTTTACCAGTTATAAAATCACTAACATTTTAAAACTCATTTATTATGGATGTATTTACCCACATTTAATCTATGGAATTGAAATATGGGGGCTGCTGCAAAAACACATATGGACAGATTACTTGTATATCAAAAGAAAAGTGTTAGAATCATGTTTAATTTAAAACCTCGGAGTCATGCAGGGAGACATTAATTATTGATAAAAGGATACTAACCATTTACTCTCTGTTTGCTTATAGGGCAATAATGGTTTTTATAGAAAAATCTGATGTGTTCCATTCACATGGCTTTCTCTGCATCAAATTATTCTTAAAAAGCCTATACTTCTATTTCATGCTAATCAGAAAAAATTAGCAGAAATAGTCTTATTACTTGCTTCCTTGTAAGTAGAAGCCAAATAAGGGAGTACCATAGGTTAAAGTGATAGTGAAAAGCTGGTTGCAATGTCACTGAAATTCCTTTGTATGGACAGCAGTTGACAAATTCCTGTATGAGAAAAGTAAGATTTTCATAGCAGAAACCAAAAACAATAAACTCCACAAAAAAAAATGTATTTAACATAAATTGTGTGCTTTAACACGCTCTACATTTTTTGTGCAGTAAGTTTTTGTGCATCTCTTACGGTTTAGCAGTTATTCAAAATTCCGTAAAATTCATCCAGAATAAACTATTCTTCAGAGGCTATTCCCAGAAAATTCAAGATATGCATTTTATTTGTCAGGTAAATGTCTTTAATATATGATATTTTAATAAAAATCATTAGCGCCATTTTTGAGAAAATAAACATTTTTGAAAAAAGTTCCATGTAAAGGGTAGTTGGGGGTGGGGGGATTTTTCTGAAAATCTTCATGTCGCATCCCTGGAAGATACTAAACTTAAATAACAAGTTTGGTATGTTACTGACTTTTCGTTTTTGAGTTATCGTGCTCACAGACACACACACACACACACACACACACACACAGATTTTTTTGTGAAAATGCTTTTTTTGGATACAGGGGACCCTAAAACATATATTTCCGGTGAAATCTCGCTATCGAATTTTTGGGTGGAATACAATACTTCTCTATCCCTATGTACATTGTACATACGGGGCTAGAGAAAGTAAAAAAGTATGAACAGATAAAAAATAAACAAATGTTTGAATACAATACAAGAGGCAACATGAACTATTATATGAGGGCTGTAAAGAAAGTAGTGGCAACATGGTCCCCACATTGACAGGAGAGCGGGTATGAGCCATAGGATATGGGAGCGATCAGGTGACTATTGTCAATGTGTGGTCGGGCTGGCAGTTGAGAGTGTGAAGCATTGAAGTGAACAGTGTCAAGTGCACCGCTCTAAAGCATGTTTACCAAAGGTGAGCAGCGTTCGTGGATTAAAATCAAGGTTGCCTGTGGAAAAAATGCATCAGCATGTTATCGAGGATTACGTGAAGCCTGTGGCGGGAATGCATTCTGTCAGGACGGTTGCACGATGGGTCAAGGCATTTTGTGCAGGTCAGACTGAGACTGTGGATTTGCACCGCACAGGTCGGCAAGATCAGATTGACATCGTGAGTGGCCTCGTTGCCATGGACCATCGATGGACTGTCCGGGAGTTATCCGTAGAGGTTGGTCTCAGTCATCAAACTGTGTGATATATCCTGATGAAATGTCTTCACCTGAGGAAAATTGTGTCCCTTTGGGTTCCACATTGACTTACTGAGGTACAGAAATGGCACCGGTATGCACTGGCTGGCATCCGCCTGGACAGATAGCGCAACGAAGGAGATGAATTTCTGCAGCATATTGTCGCCATTTATGAGACGTGGGCACAAGCCTATGAGCAGGAATCGAAGCGTCAGTCGAATGAATGTCATCACCGAGGCTCACCACGTCCACAGAAAGTTCAACAGGAACCCAGTCGGGTGAAGCTGATGCTGATTGCGGCATACTACGAGGGGGATATTCTTACGCATGCTGTGTCTGAGGGACAAACCTTCAACTTTGACTACTATTGCCGATTTCTGGAGCGACATCTTCATCCGGCTATGCGGCACAAACGTCCACGTTTATTGCAAGACGATCACCCCTTAGTGTTGCATGACAACGAATGTTGTCATGTCGCAAACAATGTCCAGCTCTTATTGCAATGGTGGCATAGGGAGGTTTTGGAACATCCTCCGTACTCACCAGACATGAGTCCTTGTGACTTTGATCTGTTTCCCCTCCCCTGAACCCCTCCGAGGCTGCCGAATTCCTGACGTTGCATCTGTAGTCTGTGCAGTAGGGCGCTCTGTTGCAGCCTTGCCAGCGGTCCCCAACGGCTGCCCTACATTTGGCAAAAGGTCAGGGACTCTGCGGGTGACTAATTGAAGGAATGTAATGCAATTGTACTTGTGAGTTCAATAAATATTGTGTTCTATCAATGTTGCCACTACTTTATTTACAGCCCTCGTAGATATAACGTAAATAAAAATGTATCAGTGAAAAATGTACAGTATCACAGAATTAAGCGTTTTAACAAATTGCCTCCAGAAATTAAAGCAATTGCAGAGGTATCAAAACGACAATGTAACTTAAAATTGAATGTATATCTGCTAAATGGATGCTTACATAATTTAGATGAGCTGTAAATTGTGATTCTGTGTAAATGTATATATGTATGTAATGGCATGTCCAAAATCATTGTATTGATAAATGGATGAAAAAAATATCATCATTCTTATTCTTATTATTCTTCTTATTCTGATGATGATTATTCTTATTCTGATTATTATTATTCTTATTCTGATGATGATTTATGATTATTCTGATTATTCTTCTTATTATTATTCTTATTAGTATTAGTAGTATTATTATACTTATTGTTCTTGTTCTTGGTGGATTTTTTTTCTTCAGTTTTTAGGTTACATGAATTCATTTTTTGTATTTTAAAAAATAAAGCATCAGCTCAAAACAGTTAGCTGCCAAAGTAAAGGAATATCTGCTTTCATTTCATTAATTTGAAGTTTCTGTATAGTAAGGTTTTGTTTGCCTAATTATTGATTTTTTTGTTTTTAATTCTTTATAAATATTAAAGAGGCTTTTCATCCATATACATAGTTAATTTATTTCATCTTTTCAAGTTACAACATCACACATATATAGTTACTTTGCTGGAGTTGCTGAATTTCGTATCATAATAATAATAATAATAATAATAATAATAATAATAATAATTTTTACTGTCATTGAGCTGTACAGCAATAGACAACGTCACAACATTACAAACGCTTTATACAATCTTCTCAGTAGAACAATATGTTTACAAATAAATTACTAAGATATAATGAGTATTTACAATATTTGATAACCAAGCTGCTTGCTATACATGAATAAAATTGCTTAACTATTCCCTATCCATACACAATTCTAAAGAACAGAGTGATTGATAAATTTAAGAAAAGTAAATACATAATATCTTATAAGGTAACATCAAAATCATTTGAGAAGCAAACTTACTTAGCATGTTTTTGAGTAACATTACCTTTTAAAGTATTCCTGTACTGAGTAATAAGGTTTAGCCACTTACCATTCATGGAGCTTATTCTTATAGTTTGATCCTGATAATTGTTTTATTTCTATGGGTAAATTATTGTAAAGTTTTATAACTAATATTTCAAAACTCTTCTGGGATGTGGTTAACCTGTGGTATAGCATATTAATATGTTGACCCCCTCTAGTATTGTATGTATGTATATCTTGTCTATTTTGGAATTCAGGTAAGTGACTCTTTATGTACAGTAATACAGTGTAAATGTGACACCCTGGTTATTTATGTATATTTTTATACCCTAACAACTTAATCTATTTATCTCTTTTATAACCTATAACCTCATCAGTTTTTTTATTAAGATGCTCTTTCTTTGGCAATTTTCCTCCCTCATTTCTCTCTTACTTTCCCTGTATAATTACCTAGTTGTTTCAGAAAGTCTTTCTTATTGTTTCCAAAAAGTTTTAAGTACACTATCTGCCAGTAACTTATCCCAGTTTTTATTTCACATTTTTGTTTCTTCACACTCAGTTATGCAGTGTAAATGGTAATGGACATTGCCACATAGACCTTTATCAACTTTTAATAACAGTGTACCTGTTCTTGCCCTGCCAGACCCTCTCTTTCCATTTTTCGACGACATCAATGTATTTTTCTCTTTCCCATACTTTCTTAACACTCCTATACAATATTAAAGTACTCTTATCCCTTAAGCTTACTTTTATTATTTCTTATTTCTCTATATTGTCTATCCTAGCTTTCACTTTAGTCCATAGTTTTTGTCCCCCCTACTGTGTGTTGATTGGCTAGCGCCCTCAATCTAACTTCTCTTACAATTTCCTTTAATTGACATAACCAACTTTATTCCCATTTTGCTGATTCTTGTGCCCTAAAACAATCTTTACCAATATTTCCTTCCTCTAATTCTTGGACCCTGTTCCAATATTTCACTATCTGTTTGACTACTGATCCCTTCCTCCCAGCTCTTCCCAATTCAATAATGCTAGTCTATTTGGAGCTATTCTTGGTAATCCCAATATCATTTTGCAAGAAGATTTATACATTCCCTCCCCTCTTTACTTTCTCTATATGCACTATGTACATAATGTATAGAGAAGGTATTGCACTCCACCAAAAATTTGATACCGAGATTTCACCGTAAATATATGTTTTAGGGCCCCCTGTATCCAAAAAAAGTATTTTCAGAAAAAGGTCCGTGTGTGTGTGTGTGTGTGTGTGTGTGTCTCCGTGTGAACACGATAACTCAAAAACGAAAAGTCGGGAAAATACCAAACTTGGTTTTTAAGTTTAGCATCTTCCAGGGATGCGACACTAAGATTTTAAGAAAAATCCCCCCCACCCCAAACTACCCTTTACATGGAACTTTTTTCGAAAATTTTGATTTTCTAAGAAATGGCTCTAACGATTTTAATTAAAATATTGTATACCAAAGATATTTACCTGACAAATAAAATGTATATATTGAATTTTCTGGGAATAGCCTCTGAAGACTACTTTATTCTGGGTCAATTTTACGGAATTTTGCATAACTGCTAAACCATAAGAGATGGACAAAAACTTACCATACAACAAATGTAGAGCACTTTAAAACACACATGTTATGCTATATACATATGAGGTACGTCCAGAAAGTAAGTTCCGTTTGGTAATAAAATTAAATTGTGTACAGATACAGAATAATTATTTATTGCACAAAATCCCTCAACTCTTAAGCTACTTTTCCACATAACTGCCGAAATTTTGCAGGCATTTGTCATAGCGAGGCACAAGTTTTTGTATACTTCATAGAAGTTTGCCGCCTGTGTCTTCAAAAAGTTGGTACCCAATGTGAGCAAAATTTCAGTTTTTCGGTAACAATTTCATGAATTAGTGATCGTGAGCTTTGGGGAAATTCCATAGCGAGAGCACTAATTGTAAACTTGCGGTTTTCCTGGATTTTGTCATCAATCGCGTCAACCAATTCTTCTGTAGCCAAAGATGGACGCCCACTTCGTTCTTCATCGTACACTTCGCTACGTCGTTCATTGAACTGTCGGACCCATCTTCTCACCATTGAATCACTCATCGCATTTTGTCCGTAAACTTTGCAAATTTACCGATAAATTTCAATTGGTTTCACTTTCCTAGCATTCAGAAAATGAATCACAGATCTGATTTCACAAGCGGCAGGATTTTCAATCAACACCGACATTGTAAACAAGCACATCAAAGCGTATGTGGCTGACAGTGATCTCAAAATGGCACACGTTTCTTCTCCTTGATACAGAGCGTCTACCGCGCATGTGCGGAACTGTGATCACAGCGCAGCAGCGGAGATAAATTGATACGGAACTTACTTTCTGGACATACCTCGTATTTTTCGTGCAGTTGGTTGTTTTTGAGATATTCCTTGTTTTTGTTTTCAGCTATAAAACACTCACTTTTCTCATACAGGACTTTGTGAACTCGTGTCCATATAAACAAAGGAACTTCAGTCACATAGCAATCAGCTTTAGACTATCACTTTAACCTATGGTACTCCCTTATTTCGCTTCTACTTACAAGGAAGCAAGAAATAAGACTATTTCTGCTATTTTTTTCTCGATTAGCAGGAAGTAAATAGAAGCATAAGCTTTTTAAAAATAATTTATTACAGAGATATAGAGAAATTCATGTGAATGGAACACATCAGATTTTTATTCCATGCATCATTCTTGATTCCACTCTTGCTGTATATATTCTCTCTAACCCGTTTACTCTCATATTTGTCTCATACATATAATACATATTATACAGTAGACAAAAGAGTTTACTAAAACTGAAAAATGATTCAGCTCTCTATACCCCTGCCGCTGAATCCTTGCACTTCCATCCAAGTCTCAGTTGTTGTCATTCTTGGAAGCATTATCGTCATTGTCAAAATCATTAGTGGTTCACATTCACTGATGATTCCGTCTTAATTCTTGTGCTTTTTTTATATTTTGAGCACATGATTCACTTTCTTCTTCTTTGAAGCCGCGTCCATCCTTGCCACACCTTCCTGCAAAAGTCTATCCACCTCTATAATTGTGAAAGTCTTGTTATGCTTCCTCACGTACAGACACCAACAGTATTAACAAATATAAATAATAATGAATAATACATAGCTTGCACAGATCTCAACACACGTGTTAGGATTTCAAAACCTGACCCTATGGTTAGAAATAGCCAGACATTGCAACGGTGCAGCATTTAGATCCGTTTCTGTTGTCTGACCAACCGACCGACCGAAATGCTGCTTTGTGATTGGTTCAGAAAGTCAAATGGGTAAGCTTTTCATCTGTTTTTAGTTGATGTACCAACTTAACTCACAACTGCCAAGGGCAAGGATTCAGCGGCGGGGGTATATGTCGTTTAATACTCACTCATTTTATTACTAATAATTTAAAACCCCGTATTCTGCTTTAAAATTGCTTGACTCTTTTCAGACAGCTGGCATTAAAAGGGTTGAGCTTATAAATAAGATGCACACTCAAATTGCTTTACTACCTCACAGGTACGAGCCAAGGGGGTAGAGGTGTACCAGGAAAAGGGCAACCAGGAGATGAAGTGCTCATACCAGTGGTATATACGATGGTGTTCCCGGTACAATGTGGTTCTGCGATATGAAGGTGATGATGCCATGTTGGAATGGGTTCTGACACAGCTAGAGTTGGGTCGCAGCTTGAGTCACAGTGACCTGCAGGCTCAGGCACTCGCTCTCTCTGCTGACAAAAGCTTCAAGGTCAGACCACTCACACTTCTTTCTTTATCTATCACATATGTACAGTATACAAAAGTCCGTCCAGATTTGGCATAACTAAACAATAATGAAAGTTATCAACACAAAATTTTATTTACAAAGTTACAGTACCGTAAAAGGCTGGTAATTCCGATCGTTTCTTCTGTTACTCGGAAAACAACAATAAACGGCGGAACAACTGTTTAGAGTTAATTGTTGCATCGCGTGTTCGGAACGAGAATACAATTAGAACACAACCTTGTTGCATCGGAACTGTTATTATTGTTTTCTAAAGCAGTAGATCAGATCAAGTGATTGCGTCATAGTGGTGGAAGAAGCTTACTTGTGAAAAATTCTGTTGTGCGTTTCATCGCTTTCGTATAACTAGGTATGTTTTAACGTATTTTATTTCATTCATGTTTCTTGCAGTAGTATCAGTAACTAAACCTATTCAAGTTTGTTTTGTTTTAATGGTAGCTCATCTGACATTAAAATTTGTTACATTGTAGGGTGAATCTGATCAGCATGGGGAAGTAAAAAAAGGAAAGTTGGTCCTGGCAGCAGATGTAATTACAATCCTGTATACTTAACTAACGCGGTAAATGCTGTGAAATCGGGGAAATTAAGCATCTGAAAAGCATTGGAGTAATATGGTGTGCCATATACCACCCTCAATGATAAAATAAAAAAACAAATATAAATTCAGAATGGGAGGACAAACTGCTTTAAGTAGAGAAGAAGAAAAAGCTTTGGTTGAAGAATTACTGGTGTGTGCCAAATGGGGTTTCCCGCTAAGAGATCGAGATATCAGAAACGTAGTACAAAGCTATCTAAATAGGATAGGGAAAATAGAAAAAAGATTTACTGACAACAGACCTGGCAAGGAATGGTTACATGGATTCCTTTGAAGAAACAAGGAATTAAGTGTAAGATTAAGTGAAAATTTAAAGAGGGCCAGAGCAGCTATTACACACGCTACAATGCATGAATATTTTTCTAATTTAGAGACATTAATGGAGGAAGTCCCTCCATCAAACATCATTAATTATGATAAGACCAATTTCTCAGATGATCCGGGCCAAGTTTAGAGTTGTCGTCAAATGTGGCGTGAAACACCCGGAAAGAATAAAGAACAGCATTAGTGTTATGGTGTCAGCTACAGCAGATGCAAAATTGCTTCCTCCATATACAGTGTACAAGAGTAAGCATCTCTATGACACAAGGGGTATGCTATAATAGAAATATGAGTATGTTTTCAGACATTCTAGTTCCTTTTGTAAGAAGATTAGAAGGGACAAAGTTGCTAATAGGGGATATTTAACAAGCCACATTTCTCTACATGTGAGTTGACAATGTGCGATTTGTTCTATTGCCACCTAACACCAACCACTCAATGTAGCATTCCTTCCACCACTCAAATGTGCTTGGAGGAGTGTTCTTGACGAGTGGATACAACATAACAGAGGTGTAGTTCCAAAATCAGAATTACCTCGCCTTCTTAAAAAGGCATTTGATGAAATTGGAGATGATAAGAAACAGAATATCATATCCGGTTTTGCAAAAAAAAATTCTTTCTCAAGTTGTAGATGTAAATGATGATGATGGTACACAGGAAATGGAAAAGTCTTGGACAGAAGCATTTGTGGATCACTTAAAGAAGTCTCATACTGGAGAAGCAGTTGAGAGAACAGAAGGTCGTTTGAATGTGGCTCCAGGTAAGGGAGTGGTTGTGGAGTCAACAAAATGTCCATATTACAGGTGAAGGAGCCAGCTGAGAGAGATGATGATGATGAAGCATCAAAAGCAGTTGAGGAAAGTGAGGATGAAACTGAAGAAATTTCAAGAGGAGAGTTTGTTGTGGTAAAATTCCCAACGAAGAAGAGGGTTATATACTTTATTGGAAAGATTGAGGAAGAAGTTGATAAAGATTTGTTTGAGGTTAAGTTTTTAAGAAAAAAACAAAGTGTTAACTTGAACATGCACTTCATTTTTCCAGAGACTGAAGACATTGCAGAAGTAGAGAGAAGTGAAATAATTCGAAAAATCCAATGTGAAACTCAAAGAAGAGGAAGTTACGTGTTCAGAAACATAATTGATATGATTAATAAAATTGAGTAATGGACAGTTTCAATGATAAGAACCTGTTTATTGATAAACTGAGGTGTGTTTTTCTTCTTTGTAATCATATTCTGTAATCGACCTTTGGTTACGAACATGTACTGAAACATTTGGAGTCCTACAAAATAAATATGAATATAAATGCACAATTTATATACCATTGTTTGTTGTTTCTGTGTAATTTATGAAATTAATTTTTAAAAATCACAGTTGTGATCGTATTCACCCATATTAAAGTTATAAAACAGCAATGAAAATAAATGAGTGATCAGAACCACCCGCACTATGCTGGTGACACCAATTGGTAAACAATTAATTAAATATGCCATTGTTGAAGTCAGTCAATGATATTTATGTATCATTATTGTCAAATATGAAGGAACATATCTTCCATACTTCACCACTTTTAACAAAATATTTCATTTCAAAATATTAAATTATATGTAAATTTTGATTGGATTCACCCGCTTTTACAGTACCTTACTCTATTTCTCAATGTAACGTCACTGCTATCACAGTATTTATTGTCACATGGTACCGGTTTTTCAATGCACATGTTATACTCTTCCATCGCTAAAGATCTAAGCCAAGATGTCACTGTCACTTTGAGTTCTTCATGGCCGGGAAATCTTTTCCATCCAAAAAGTAATGTACAGTGTCCAAAGTGAAACACCGATTTCTCTTAATACTTTTTTCAAAATATGCTTTCAACTCCTCCATAACAATTGATAAACTTCCACTCCAGTCTTTATCGTACACACTGGCTCATCCTTGATTACTCGTAAATTATGCGCCATTTCCTCACTGAAGATATGTTTATTGTATTATCACCATACACTTGCATTTTGGCCTATAAAATTTGATTGACTGAACATTTTGTTCATTCAAAAAAACAAACAAGTTCTTTGGCGGTAGAAAGCATAACAGCAGTATTTAAAAACTGGTACCATGTGACAGCAAAAGCCTTGACAGAATGGAGATTACATTGAGAAATAGAGTAAGGTAGTGTAACTTTGTGAATGAAGTTTTATGTTGATAACTTTCGTTATTGTTTAGTTATTCCAAATAGTTGGTTACTTTCTGGATGGCCCTCAAACATAGTACCTAGAGAAGTTACTGTATTTCACCCAAAAATTTGATACCAAGAATTCACTGTTAATGCATTTTTGAGACTCTCTGAATCCCAGAAAGCATTTTTAGAATAAGGTCCATGTGTGTGCAGCATAACGCAAAAACAAAAAGTTGGTTAAATACCAAATTTGGTATTTAAGTTCAGTATCTTCCAAGGATGTGGCACACAGATTTTCAGGATATTCCCCTTCCCCAATTACCCTTTACCTGAAACATTTTATTGCAAACAAAATGTAGTCTTACATTTTCTGGTTGACTTTTATATAACTGGTAAAGCATAAAACCTTACTACACAAAATAGATAGATCTCATTAAAACACACAATTTATGTCATATACATTTTATTTTCTCTAGCATGTATGTACATACAATGTACCTAGTAGCAGTGTACCTTATATTCCATCCAAAAATTTGATGTTGAGGCCTCACTGGAAATATATGTTTTGAGGTTGCCTGAGTCCAAAAAACAATTTTTAGAAAAAAAGTCGGTGTGTGCATGTGTAGCTCAAAAACAAAAACTTGATATTTATGTTTGTATCTTCTAAGATGCAGCACAAACATATTCAAGAAAATCCCCATGCCATATTCTATCCTTTACATGGAAAAATGTTTGAATATTTAGTTTTTCTCAAAAATAGTTCTAACGATTTCCATTAAAATACTGTACGCTAAAAGATATTTACATTACAAATAAAATGTATATTTTGAATTTTCTGGGAATAGCCTCTGAAGATGTGTTCATTTGGATGACTTTTGTATAACTGGTAAATCATAGATGAAAAAAATTACTGACAAAAAGTGAAGATTTTGTTAAAACACACAATTTGTGTTGTATACATTTATTTTACATTTTATTTTTTTTTTTTATTTTTTTTATTTTTACATTTATTTTATTTCTTTGTTATTCATTTTAAAGTACTTAAGCTTTTCTCAAATGGGAAATTATTTTTTGTTTCATATCTCTTTTCCTTTACTCCTGGCTTTCGAAAGAGAAAAAAATTTCAGTGACAATCCCATAGAGATTGGCTTATAAAAAATTTGACTATCACTTTAGTCTAGGAGTGTTCCCTTATTTCCCTTCTACTTAAGTAGAACTAAGCTAGTAACTAAGTACTAAGGCCATTTCTGGTAACGTTTGTCTTGATTAGCATGAAGTAGATAGATGAATATTCTTTTGTAAGAATGGTTTGTTTACAGAACAGATAGAGAAGGTTATGCGAATGGAACACATAGATTTTTTAATTAATGCTCCATTTAAACATTTATGCCAAGTACTCAGAGTCCAGATTTCACCAACTGTCTCTGCAGTTTGAGGCAGTTATCACCGATGTATATATATATATATTTACCTCTAGTCATGCTTGATTTGGAATTCATGTATTTACCAGGAATTCTAATGCGCATATTTTGTTATTACCATTCATTTTGTGTATTTCGTTTATTTGTATGATGTATTTTTTTGTGTATATAATAAGGATAAAAACATGTGCTTGGGTGTATATCCAAATTCCAAGCCATATTTGATTCGAAATGTAGAAGTGAAAGGAAGCGGTCATGACAGCTAAGTTGTCATGGAGCACCAATCCCATGTTGAGATCAGGTCATGTGTGTGTGACGTATTGACTGGCCAATGGAGCCACGGCAACCACTCCAGTGGAGGGGTTAGCGTCACTTGCATTCCAGACACTGGGCACGTTTAGGACACTCTGGAAATTGCCGCTGTAAGAAGCAGACGGACATTGTGAGATGTGCTTTCGATGTAGCGTTCCTTTAAGTTGTTTTGTGTGGTGTCACACGTGATGTAAACTAGAGATCGAATACAAGAATTGTGGGGATTTGGATATTTCAGCCACCCATGTGTGTTTACTGATGGAAATTATGCGACACCCGAGAGTAAAGTAAATTGTTCACTTAAAAGTGTTTTGCCTTCTATCCTCACGCTGAGACCCAAAAAGAGAACCCATGTAACCCAAACTCCATTCCATTAACAAATAGTCAGGACTGGGTAGACGACGCCAGCCTGCAGCTGACCTGTGGGACGGGAACCATCTCAAGTTGAGTGGTTAGGATTCTGGTATTTGGGTTTTCTAGCAGATGAAATAGTCAGTTTCATGTGTGCTTTACATGCGTGGACAACTATTGCACTGGATCCAAGAAACAAGCAAGTTCACAGGGATATTATCTTCAAAAATACAACTATGGTTCATTGTTATTAAAATCAACTTAGGTTCATGCATTAATTAGTTCTATGGCATTGTTAGTGTTTCTATTCCTACTGAAACCTTCTCTTAAATTTATATGATACGAGGAGCGTTCAGTAAATTCTTAAAAAAGATAGAAAAACAAATAATTTTTGGTAGATTTTTTTCCTCAACATAATCTCCTTTTAGCTCGATACACTTTTCCCAGCATTTCTCAAACTGTTTTAAGCCTTCCAAAAAGTATAATTTCAGAGGGCTTCAAAATAGGCAGCTGTTTGGGAGATTACCTCCTCATTAGATGAATTATTTTCTGCTGAGCCACTTTTTCTATTTTGAAAATACTGGGGACCAAATCTGGTAAATATAGTGGATGTTGTAATTAGAACCTTAATTCTACAATTTTCGCCAGTGAAACTGCACAGGAGTGTACCCTTGCATAATACTCTCCATTTATCGTTCTTCCATTCTGTAAGTAATCAATGTAGATGGTTCTACGTGCATCCCAAAAAAACTGAGACCATCAACTTGTCTGCAGTTTTCACCACCTTTACCTTCTTTGGAACCGATTTGCCTTTAAAAATCCAGTTTCAACTGTATTTTTGTCTCTAGAGTATAGTAATATATCCATGTTTCATCCACAACTATTTATTCACACAGATATTCTTCAGGATTGCAACAGAAAACTGCCAAACCAGCTTCTGCATCAATCTAACAATTGTGTTTATTCTCCATAGGGAACAAAACGTGGCACCCATCTTGCCGAGAGGTTTGTCAGACCGAATTTTTGGTGCAAAATTGAGAACACTTGTGATATGCTTATTGCCTCTACTATTTCGTGAACTTTAATTCGTCAATCACTCTAAAACCATGTCCTGGATTTTGTCAATCATTTCGGAGGAAGTCACTTCTACTGGACGTCCAGAAAATGGATGTATGGCCACGTTTACATTCATTTATCCAATTGTAAATTGTTGCATACGCAGGAGCAGATGTGCCATGAACTTCATCCAACTCGGCTATTATCTCTTTCGGTGTTAAGCCTTTTAAATAGAAGTGTTTAATCACCACACAGAACTCTTTTTTTTTCTTGCAATGATGGACATAGCTGAAACTTTAACTGCCATCTAGTAAGAGACACTGATACAAAATACAAACTTTTTCGATGCTACGAGTGTTATTTCTTGGATTTTCTAAGGCTTATTGAACTTCCCTCGTACTATCTGTTGGAAAGGTAGAATCAGATTTGGTACAAACCTGGCTGTCCTTGTGGAAGAAACAACTATTTGACGATGGTTGATACTATGTGTTGCTTGTAGGCGTCCTTTGGATGGGTAATCAGGTTCTGTAAGAGACATCCGGCATTATTGCAAGAGATTCCAATGTTGGAGACACCACTGCCAGCACCACTGTTCACAAAGGTGCAGCAGTTTCGCAGTAGAGTACAGGACCTTATACGTACCCAGAACCTCGCTCATGACTGCATCGGGAACATGGACGAACTTCATCTTAACTTCTCGGCTCTTGTCGCAGGTAATTGTCTTGTATGTATTGTGCTTTGTTCCCACTTTTCATTTCTTTGCATTGCCAGGAGTTGACAAATTCCCATATGTGGAATGTTCAAAGTATTTTAAAATGGAATATCTCAAAAATGGTCAACTCAATGTAAAATATGCATACAACATAAATTCTGTATTTTAATGAGATCTACATTTTTTGTGTAGTAATGTTTTGTCTCTGTCTTACACTTTTACTAGTAATGCAAAATCCATCCAGAATAAAATTGTCTTCAGAAGCTATTCCCAGAAAATTCAAGATATACATTTTATTTGTCAGGTAAATATGTTTAATATATGATATTTTAATAAAAATCGTTAGAGCCATTTTTGAGAAAATCAACATTTTTGAAAACTTTAATGGACTTTTCGTTTTTGAGCTATGCTGTCCCCCCCCCGCCCACACACAAGCATGCACGCGCACACACGCACACATGCACATTCTTTTGGATTCAGGGGGACCCAAAACATGTATTTCTGATGAAATCTCTGTATGTAATTCTTGGGTGCAATACAATACCCTCTCTATACACTATGTACATAGTACGTGTAGAGAAAGCTACAATGTAATGAAAATAATTAAGTACAATCAATGTAGGTCATGTCAAACTGAAATACATAGAATATTTACAAGATTAAAAATGTTAGAAGCCTAATACAATGTAAGGTTTTATAAGAAATAGCAATATATGAATTTAAAAGAAGAATATGTACATATGTAATGGCAGTTAATTAACTAGGAAGTCTTGAATGGAATAAAAGCAGTGGTTAATTAGATGTGCCTTTAGGGAAAGTTTGAATCTATTTTCTTGCCCCAGATATACACTTGCAAATTATTCATTACTCACATACTGGCTTATTCATTTAGGGCTGGTTTTTAAAAGGCAAGATAGTGTTTATCAATCTGACAAGTACCTGGATAGCATATTCCCATAAAAATAGCCTAATATGTGGATACCTTACATATTTGATTTCCATTAATCTTGTAATTTTTCTGTATTTGGTTAATATTTGCAAGGCACTCCAGAATAATCTATTAACTTGGGGATGAACCCTCCCCCTGCACTTTTTAATGTTTGTATCCAAAATAAACAATGAAGCATATATATATATATACAACATGAAGAAAGTATTAGCTAACGTAATACAGCACAACATATCAGTTTTCTAACCACACTGATGTTATAAAAGATTGCATAAATGTTCTATTGTTGCTTATTTTTAGCTGTTTTTATTTTCTCTAGTATGTATGTAAAATGTAGATAGTAGGTAGAGAAAATTATTTTATTCCACCCAAAAATTTGATACCAGGATTTCACTAGAAATACATTTTGAGGGTCCCTGAATCCAAAAAATTCATTTTTAGAAAAACATCCATGTGTGTCTGTTGATAAGCACATCTTAAAATCTAAAGCGTTCTATTCACATGACTTTGTCAACATTTCTGTAACAAATTATTGTTAAAAAGCTTATTCTTCTGTCTACTTCATGATAATCAAGATAAATATTAACAGAAATGGTCTTATTATGTGCTCCCTTGTAAGTAGAAGGGAAATAAGGGGATACACTAGGATAAATTGATAGTCAAATGTTTTAAAAGCTGGTTGCCATGTGGTTGAAATCCCTTTCTTTGCATGGCTAGAAGTTTACCAATTTCTGTATGAGAAAAGTATTTTAAAACTGAAACCAATAACAAGGAATATCTCAGAAATGGTCAACTCCATGAAAAAAAGGAGTATATAACATAAATTGTGTGTTTTAACGAGATCCACATTCCCTAAAATGCAAAAAATTAAAGAAATCCAAAGGATGATTCATCAAATTAATAAACTGGGGAGAAAAGTTGTATTACAATGGATTCCACCATTGTGGAGTGGATGGTAATGAAAAAGCAGATTTTTTGGCAAAGAAAGGAACCCAAATTAAGCAAAAAACTATGATAAAATTTCCTTATGAATCAATCAAATACATTGTAAAAAGAAAAATAGATACAAATGATATAAATAAAATAACACAAGAAAATAAAGATTCAAAGTGGCTACAAATTATAAAAAATCCTAATTTAATTCCAAAATTATCAAGAAAATCAGCTGTTGCCAATTTTGGTCTGATAACTGGACATGAAGGTCTGAATAATCATCTCTATAGGATTGGCCTTTCAACCTCACCAGACTGCCCAAAATGTACCAAAGAAGGAAACTTAGAATCATGCCAAGCTTTGAAGATGTATCCTGATATTGTCACCAAATACTGGGAAGCTAGAATGACTTCATTGTCAACTCCTGCGCATTAATCACACATGCACACACATTTTTGTGTAGTAGGTTTTTGTTTATCTCTTACAGCATGCCATTTATGCAAAATTCAGAAACATTCATCCAAAATAAAGAGGTGTTCAGAGGTTATTCACAAAAAATTCAAGATACATATTTTATTTGTCATGTAAATATCTTCCATATGCAGCATTTTAATCAAAATCATTAGCACCATTTTTGAAAATATCAACATTTTTTCCTTGTTAAGGGTAGATTGGCTTTGAGGATTTTTTCAAAATCTTTGTGCCGCATCTTTGGAAGATACTAAACTTAAATACCAGCTTTTTTATTTTTGAGTTAATCTCTCTCTCTCTCTCTCTCTCTCTCTCTCTCTCTCTCTCTCTCTCTCTCTCTCTCTCTCTCTCTCTCTCTCTCTCTCTCACACACAAACACACACACACACACCCCCCATACCTTTTCTACCTATGTACCATGTACTATGTAGAGAAAATAAAAATAAATTGATTAAATAGCAAACTTGGTATTATTTACCAAAATACTTAAGTTTAGCATCTTCCAACATGTGACAAAATTTTTCAGTAAATATCCCCCTCCCCAATCCATCCTTTACATAAAAAAAAATTGTTGCAAATTTCGTTTTTTTTTTTTTTTTTTCAAAAATAGTTCCTATGATTTTGATTAAAATACTGTATATTAAAGATATTTACATGACAAATAAAATGTATATTTTAAATTTTCTGGTGAAGACTACTTTATTCTGAATGATTTTTCCATTTCTGATAAACTGTAAGAGTTAGGTAGACAAAAACTTACCACACAGAAAATATTGACCTCTTTAAAACACACAATTTCTGTGATATACATTATTTGTGGTGTCAATCATTTCTGAGAAATTACTATTTAAAATACTTATAAAGCTTTTCTCAAAATGAAGTTGATATTCATTTCATATCTGATTTGTTTTACTCCTGGCTAAATAAAGAAAATGGAACTTCAGTTGTATATTGATTGCTACTAGCATAGTGTATTCCTTTATTTCCCTTATACTTATAAAGAACTAAGTAACAGGATAATTTCTGTAATGTTTAACTTGATTAGCCTGGTGTAGATTGGTTAGCATAGTTTGTTTGCAGAACAGGTACAGAAAGTCATACAAATGGAACATATTGTTAAATTACATTTTAGTAAAATGACTAAAGCACTCCTACTTCATGCTGCAACCACTTTCCTACATGGGCAGCCATCGTGCCTTAATGCTAAGACCTGCCCTCAGGCGCTATTGGTTTTCTTAATCCTGTTAGTGCCAATTGCGATCTAATCATGATGTCATTTTTATGTGTTTTAACTCTCTCTCACTTTCTATGTGATAGTCATAAAGAAAGGTTTTCTGGAGCGTTTCAGGGCCTTATCTTTTCACTCTTTCATTTTATCTGGAATGTTTTTATTTAACTTTTTGTAACTGTTTAAAATTAGGCACCAAAAATGGCAGTTACATCGCCTAAGTAAAGAAAGGTATGGACAGGAAAGAATGATCCCCTAGGCCTCGAATACTCCAATACCATCAGGGTCAAAGAAAACAAGAGTCGAGTGAAGCAAGACTGGATAGGAAAGGTAAAAGAGGGGATCTGATATCAGTCCAGGTCAATAACTCACGAGAGCAGCCCTTCCCTTTAATCACATAATTTTGTTTAGATCGATTCCTTTAAGTCTTCAAATTCTAGAAGCAATTAAAAGGTCTCCTTTCTATTATAACAAAATTAATATGTGATTACTAACAGCTGAAGGTGAGGGATCGGACATTAGGCTTTTGTCCAGGTCAGTTCCTTTCAGCCTTCAGTTAATTATTAAAGGAATTAAAGGGTCTCCTTCCTTTAAAACATCTACTGCACTGCCCAACCTTTAGTCAAAATGATAATATGACATCAAAATACTGGAATGCATGAGAGTGAATGGCTTCACTGCCAACTGCTCAACATTAGATACCAACCAACAATCTTTACACTCCAAAGCACCAAATTTAATTTCTGTAGCCGATGTTACTCTAGCTTCAGCGATGAAAGCGCATCCGATAACAACGGCCCTTGTACGTATGCAAATAATCAGTGTACTTTATCAAAATATTTACGGCGGTATAACCATACGACGCATACAAATGTGAATCAACCATTCAGCAACGCAACAACATAAGTGTTAAATTGTACAGTAATCAACATTTCATCTATATCCTATTGCTTTATGCCATTTTCATCATTAATTGTATTATGTTTATGTGCTCGTGTATATGATTTTCGTGATTTTTTACTTTCTCTATAGGCACTATGTACATAGTGTATAGAGAATGTATTGCACTCCACCAAAAAATTCGATACTGAGATTTCACCGGAAATATATGTTTTAGCGTCCCCTTTATCTAAAAAAAACATTTTCGGAAAAAGGTCCATGTATGTGTGTGGGGGGGTGTGGGTGGGTTGGTGGGTGTACGATAACTCAAAAACGAAAAGTAGGTAAAATACCAAACTTGGTATCTTCCAGGGATGCGACATGAAGAATTTGAGAAAAATACCCCCACCCCCAACTATCCTTTACATGGAACTTTTTTCGAAAATTTCAATTTTGTCAAAAATGGCTCTAACGATTTTGATTAAAATTTTGTATATTAATGATATTTACCTGGCAAATAAAATGTATATCTTGAATTTTCTGGGAATAGCCTCTGAAGAGTAGTTTATTCTAGATGAATTTTACTAAATTTTGAATAACTGCTAAACCGTAGAGATGGACAAAAACTTACTACTTACTAACAAAAAATGTAGAGTACATTAAAACACACAATTTATGTAATATACATTTTTTTCGTGGAGTTCATTGATTTTGTGACATTCCTTATTTTTGGTTTCTGCTATGAAAAACTTATACATTTCTCATACAGGAATTTGTCAACTGCTGTCCATACAAACAAAGGAACTTCAGTCACATAGCAACCAGCTTTTGATTATCACTTTAACCTATGGTACTCCCTTATTTCACCTCTACTTACAAGGAAGCAAGTAATATGGCTATTGCTGCTAATGTTTTACTGATTAGCATGAAGTTAATAGAATTATAAGCTTTTTAAGAATAATTTGTTGCAGGGATATAGAGAAAGTCATGTGAATGGTACACATCAGATTTTTTCAGTTTTAGCCGTCAGGTTACATGAATACATTTTTTGTATTTTAATAAATAAAATGCCAGTTCAAAGAAATTTCTGTTTTAGTAAAGAAATATCTGTACTTTGATTTCATTAGCCTAAACTTTCTGTACAGTAATGTTTTGTATGCCTAATTATTAATTATTTTTGGATTTTTTATTTTATGTTTAAAATGTTATGTTTTTAATTTTCTAAAAAATGTAGAATAGAATTCTCATCCATATAATGTGTATTATAAAAGTATGTAAGTTTATTTCCATAACTTTTACATATTTCTTTACTTTCTTATCACTACCCCAAGTTGCTGAGTACCATGTGGCCCTAGACTCAAACCTTAAGGTTGCCGAGTTATTTATATCCTAGATCAAATACATATTACCTTCTATTGCTTAATTTACTTCATCATCCTGCTTATTTATTTGGCTCCTACTCTGCCCAAAAAGTTCCCAATTTCAATTAAGTTTCTCCTAGCTTTTACATTCATTAACTTTAGCTCTTGAATTTCTTGTGGTAATGTTAACCATTCATTTTTACTTTCTCTACTCGTATTATGTACATAGTGTATAGAGAAGGTATTGCTCTCCACCCAAAAATTTGATACCAAGATTTCACTGGAAATATATGTTTTAGGACCCCCTGTATTCAAAAAAAGCATTTTCAGAAGAAGGTCCATGGGTCTGTGTGTGTGTGGGTGTGTCCATGTGTCTATGAACAGGATAACTTAAAAATGAAAAGTCTGTAAAATACCAAATTTGGTATTTAAATTTAGTATCTTCCAGGGATGCAACACAAAGATTTTGAGAAAAATCTCCTCATCCCAAACTACTCTTTACATAGAACTTTTTCGAAAATATTGATTTTCTCAAAAATGACTGACGATTTTGATTAAAATATTGTATGTTAAAGATATTTACCTTACAAATAAAATTTATATCTTTAATTTCCTGGGAATAGCCTCTGAAGACTACTTTATTCTGGATGAATTTTGCATAACTGCTAAACCGGAAGAGATGGACAAAAACTTGCCACACAAAAAATGTAGAGCAAGTTAAAACATACAATTTATGTTATATACATTTTTTTTCATGGAGTGGATCGTTTTTATTCCTTGATTTTGGTTTCAGCTTTGAAAAACTTATACTTTTCTCATACAGGAATTTGTCAACTCCTGTCCATACAAACAAAGGAACTTCAGTCACATAGCAACCAGCTTCTGACTATCACTTTAACCTATGCTATTCTTTTATTTCGCTTCTACTTACAAGGAAGCAAGTAATACGACTATTTCTGCTAATTTTTTCTTGATTAGAGTAAATAAATAAAAGCATAAGCTTTTTAACAATAATTTGTTGCAGAGATGTAGAGAAAGTCATGTGAATGGGACACATCAGATTTATAAGTATCCTTTCCCTCAGCCTTTTAGTTTCTTCACATTCTAAAACTATATTTCATTGTCCACCATGTGACATAAGGGGCATTTTTCCCAATCTCTCAGCTCTTTCAATTTGACCATGCCTGTTCTAGCCCATGCAGCTTTATCACATATATCAATGTTCCAGGTCACTTTGGTCTCTCTATACATTGCTAATGAACTTTTCGAATTACTTAATCTCATCTGTACTGCCCCTAAAAGGTTTTCAAAGTGTCTGCACCATACTTCTGAACTTAAATTGCTATCTCTAACTCTAACCTTATAGGTTCGTTGCCTTGTGTCATTTACTCTTGTATCTTGTAAACTTTCTCACTCATTTTTCCCCCAATTCCTTCTTTTTAGCCTCCTTAAGATGTTTATATCCCCATCTTTCAATTATACAATTTTCTTTTTCCTGAATGTTCCCCATTTGTCTCCATTTCCTTAAAACTCTCTGCTTCACCTTCCTACACTCTTCGTACCAGCCTCCTCTAATATATGGGTCATCTTTCATTTCCATTTTTGTCCCTGCCTATTTCATGAACTCCTCCAGTTTTAATACCACTTCCTCAATTTTGTTTTCTTTCAGCATTTCTTCTATACTATTATACAGTAGAATAAAGGGTTTACTAAAAATATAAAGAAGACTCAGCTCCCTAGTCATTTGGTACTCATTTTATTACTAGTAATTTAAAACGCTATATTCTTCTCTAAGATTGCTTTGCTTTTTGTTATTTGGTCTGGCACTAAAAGGGTTAAGTATTATTACTCATTACACAGTCAAATATGCAGTGTTGTTATAAAATATATTTTTTTGTTGGACAGGTAGAGTCAGACTGAAAAATGCAATGCCATAGCCGGAATTTGAACCACGGATCTCCCAGTCTCTAGTCGATTGCTCTACCACTGAGCTACCATGGCAACGTGCCAGTATAGCATTGAATATCTCAACTGATTTGCATGTTTCCTGGTAAACTACAAGGTGATCTGAAATTCTTTTGAAATGACAACCCCAATGGCGACTTACCATGTATAAGTACTTTGTCTCAGGATTCATAGTGTAGCCAACTATTATGGTCAATGGGTATTGGTTTAATTATTGTATCACACAAGCTGTGTGTAGGACATGAGCTCTCTACTAATTGACCACAGTAGTTGGCTATATTATGAATCCTGGGACTTAAAGTACTTACAACATTGTAAGTTGCCATTGGGGTTGTCATCTCAAAATAATTTGAGATCACCTTGGAGTTTAACGGAAAACATGCAAGTCAGTTGAGAAATTCAATGCTATACTGGCATGTTGCCATGGTAGCTCAGTGGTAGAGCAACCAGCTAGAGACTGGGAGATCCGTGGTTCAAATCCCGGCTGTGGCATTGAATTTTTCAATGTGACTCTTCCTGTCCTACACACGGCTTGTGTGAAAAAACAATTATATTTGCTGTGTCTTATCTCTGTTTTTAGGCTCAAGTACAAATCTCAAAAGACAGTTACTTTTGCGACGGGCCAACATGGACAACTGTCATGCTACAATTGTGTTGGCATGCCTGGCAGATGGTAATTTGCTGCCTCCCACTGTAATTCTTAAGGTGAGATTCCACCCAAACATTTGATACCAAGATTTCCCTGAACCCCCTAAAAATCATGATTAAAAAAGTCTATGCATGTGCATGTGTGTGAGAGTGAGTGAGTGGCCAAAAAATGAAGACAGTTAAATAGGAAACTTGGTATTTAAGGTTAGAAAAATGAAATGGCATTTTATTTATGGACACTCTTTAACTGCTGTGGTTCTCAGCATCCCATTCTATTCTGGGCATGAAAGACGGCTTAATTTTGCTCAGAGGCCACTCTATCAGGCTTGAGGTTCTTTACGTACTGTAAATCTACGACACGGGACCAATGGCTTTACTTCCCTTCCAAAGGAAGCGATGCTAAGGATTTTTACACCCAAAAAATCCATTGTCCTCCGCCATGTTTGAACCCGCGATCTTGGGTATATGAAGTTAGCATGGTAACCATTACACCGCGGAAGGCTACTTTAAGTTTAGGACCTCCCAAAGATGTGGTATGAAGATTTTGAACATAATCCCAAAACAACCTTTGCATCAAAAAGTATTTGTTATGTTTTGTTTTTCCAAAAAATCCTATGAGTAAAATATTGTATGTTTAAGGTATTTTCATGATTTTTTTGGAATAACATTTGAAGTTCACTTCATTATGAATTACTTTAGTATAACTTGCAAACCTTAAGAGATAGACAAACTTCTACGCAAAAATTTAGATCCTGTTAAAGCTCACAGTTAATGCCAAATAAAGGTTTTTGTGTCGTTAACGATTTCCCATGGTAATGATTGTAAGTGGTTTGAATGTTTACTTTCTACCAAGTACATAGTAGTTGAGTAAGTTTTGCATTCCACTCAAAACTTTGTTACCAAAATGTCATTAGAAGTGCATGTTTTGGGGTCACGTTTGTGTGCACGCATTTAGTATTTCCCAAGGATGCGGCATGAAGATTTTCAAGAAAATCCCCCCACTCAAAACTACCCTTTACATGGAAAAATTTTTGAAAATTTTAATTTTCTCAAAAATAGCTCAAACAGTTTTAATTAAAACATTGTATATTAAAATATTTACATGATAAATAGAATGTCTATCATGAATTAGTCTCTAAAGAACGTGTTTATTCTGGATGAATTTTGCATAAGTGGTAAACTATAAGAGATAGACCAAAATTTAATTCACAAAAGATGTCAAAAAAACATAAAACACATACTTTATGTCACATACTTCTTTTTTTTTTGTGGAGCTAGTATTGCTGAGAAATTCCTTGGTATTGATTTCACCCTTAAAATACATATACGTTTCTCTCATGGGAATTTGTCAACTTCTATCCATACAAATAAAGGAATTTCAATCACATAGCAACCAGCTTTAAAAAGATTTGACTATCACTTTAGCCTAGTGTACTCCATTATTTCCCTTCTACTTACAAGGAAGCAAGTAATAATATCAATTTTGTTAATGTTAATCTCGATTAGCATGAAATAGAAAGAAGAATAAGCTTTTTAACAATAATTTGTAACAGAGATGTAAAGAAAGTCATGTGAATGTAACACGAGAGTTTTGTAACATATATTGTGTAAATTACATTGTTTTGTATACGTACTGCAGTTGTGGTTAAAGTGAAGTGTATATTTGCAGGGTCCTGCAGAGGTCGTGTCATGTGACTATGGACAACCTCTGGTGTTGCAACAAGAAGAGGCTGTAATGGACGAAACCACAATGCAACACTGGTTGGAGCTCGTGTGGTTCAAGTAAAGTGTGACATACCATAGTTTTCTTATTTACCTTTCAAAATAACATTTCAGTGGTGTTTCTAACCTTGTTCTCAAATACTTTAATTTCTAACTGTTTCAGTTATTCCCTTACTTAATTCAAACTTTCTGTGCCAGTCTGAATAATAAAGTGTTGTCTGAAAAGTGGCAATCAATGCAGGGTTTTAAATTATTAGTAATAAAATGAGTACCAAATGATATAGAGAGCTGAATCTTTTTGTCTTCTGTAGAGTATGTATTATATGAATGAGAAGTCTCTTTAATATTTTTTAAAAAATTAAAAATGAAAAAATTGAAAATAGAATAAAAAATCCAAAAATTATCAAAATTAGTCTTAAGAAAACCTTACTATACAGAAAGTTCAGACTAATGAAATTAAAGCATAGATACTTCTTTATCTAAAACAGCAAACTGGATGTTTTATTTTTTAAAATACAAAAAATGAATACATATAATCTGAAAAAAAAAGAAAAAGATACAAAAATAAAAACATACATATAAGCATAATACAACTAATAATGTAAAATGGCATAAAGTAATAGTGTACAGCTGTATCGTAGGTTATTGCACAATTTGGCACTTGTGTTGTTGCATATCTGAATGTTTGATTCCCATTATTAGTTACATCTTCGTAAATCCATTTTGATAAGTACACTGATTATTTGCTTGCATATGAGGGCCATCGTTTTCATTGCTGGGGCCAGAATACATATCCTTCTCTCTTTATGTCGATGTCAGAAACTCTTTCATCAAGGTCTGAAAATTCAAAATCACTCATGCTTTCTTCCAATACATTGCAAACTGCAGTTCTTATTTCCTTTTTGGTTCATAAACCTTTTACTACCAACAAGAGATGAGAACTTAAATTTGAAGCTATATGCTTTGGAATGTAAAGATAGGTTCCAAAATGCTTCAAAAAACCTTACTCTTTGGCTATGATGTAGAAAGTACACAGACTTTCCCACTGGAAAGAGTTAAAAGGTATGAAAATGGCATCACAATTAGATTGTGACTGGCAATTCTAGCAGAATTTTGGGATCATGATTACATCGTGACTGGCGCTAAAAGGTTAATAGAACAATAATTTGTAAGAAAACTTCACTTATTATGAATAAACTGAAGTACAGAGAACTAGTTTACAGTTAATTGCACCATGAGCTAAACTTATTGTTGTTCTTTATTTATGTTAGAGTTACTGCTACAAGGTAATGGATGGTGTTGCCAAATACTGGAATTAAAAGAAATTTAGTGACAGAATCAATTGGTGGTACAGTAGAGGCCCTGTAATTCAAGCTAATTAGGGCTGAAATTACCTCAAATTGCAAAAAGAAAAACTTGGAGTACATGCAAATATCACTAAATCAATAGGCAAATCATGAATAAATGTTTAATGAGGACAATAATGATTAAAAAGAGTAAACTAAGAAATTGCATACCTGTGTTATATGGTGGACTCGCAGTATGTACAGGGGCATACCATCTACAACAACAGTCAATCTGTTACTGCTGTAAACTGTGTACTTTTACTTTCTCTAGCCTGTAGGTACAATGTACATAGTGAATAGAGAAGGTATTGTATTTCACCCAAAAATTTGATACCAAGATTTCACTGGAAATATGTGTTTGAGACCCCCTGAGTCTGAAAAAAAGCATTTTTAGAAAAAGGTCTATGTGCATGAGTGGGTGGACAGCATAGCTCAAAAATGAAAAGTTGGTTAAATGCCAAACTTGGTATTTAAGTTTAGTATCTTTCAAGAATGCAACACAAAGATTTTGAGGAAAATCCCCCCATCCCCAACCACCCTTCACATATGCGTTTTTCATGTGGAGTTGACCATTTTCGAGACATTCATTGTTATTAGTTTCAGTTTTAAATTAATTAAACGGTTAATGCAAAGCAAACCAAACTGCAATTGTTTCACATAGCGACCAACTTTTAAAAGATGACTATTGCTTTAGCCTAGTGTATTCCCTTATTTCCTTTCTACTTATAAGGAAGCAAGTAGTAAAGACCAATTCTGCTAATGTTTATCTTGATTAGCATGATGTAGATAAAAGAATAAGCTTTTGTAAGAAAAATTTGCTTATGGAAAAGGTAGGGAAAGTCTTATGAATGGAACACATTAGAGTTTTATTTAAGCATATATTTAATGACCACTGTTGCTTAGTAGAAATTCTTGTAGCAATACAGTAATTGTAAACTATACTACTATTGATTAATGTGTGGTCGCAATTAGTAAAGGTTCAAGAAAGAAAGAGCAAGCGCAGTTCTCCAAACCTGTCAACCTTGATAGAAGGGCATTAGCAGTCTTGAGGCCAAGTTATGAAAAAAACCCTAAGTGGACAGTTTCACCAATATTGTAATGGAAAACTGAAACACATTCACAAGTGCATAAAAACAGGATTTTACTCTAGTTTTATATAAAATTTTAGTTTTCTTAAGACCAACTTGAAATACATAGGACCTCAAAATACCAGTGCTTGAATTACTGGGGCCTTACTGTACATCAAAATTCATCGAGTGATTTTTATTCTTTTAAAATAAATATTTTCTCCCAAACCATTAAATCTAAGGGTCCATTTAATGTTTTAATAATTTAACATCTGGATTTACTTAACAGTTAAATTTCCAAAAATGATGTGCCACAGCTGATTTATCAGTCTCTTTGTATTTAGTATTTCTAGTGCTCCTTAATTCTGGTTTCCTAATGATGTTTGGTCATATCAATGTGAAAAATTTAATTTGAAAATGCCGGATTTTTTAATTTTTAATTTCATCTTTTATTTGATAACTTTTGGAAAAGGGAACAATAATAATAATAAAAAAAAAGTTGTGTTGGTACAGACGTACCAAAATCCTTACCTTATAGCGATGACCTTCTGCTCTCATAGAGGCATCATCTTGTAAAAATAACTTGCTCATTTGCCTAAGCTGTGCAGCAGGAATCATTGTGATTTCTTTCATGATGCTGTCAATCACTAAGTTCTCGTAATGTACAAGGATTAGAACAATACATGAAATGAGAGAGGTGGTTCATGACAGAAGGACAAGTATTGTTTTGCAGCTCCCCCATTCCTGCGGTCTAAATAGTTGTGAGCTTTATTTATGGGGTTCTTTGAAACAAAAAGTATGTTGTCTAACCCACGTACACTACAGAAACTTATTGATAACATAATGTTGCCAAGGTTGGGCTAGTGAGCGATTTTTACAGGATATGCTGCCTGTTTGAAGACACATTCAACATTTGGTCAATGTATTTCCAGCATTTGCTATAAAGTAAGGATTTTGGTGCATTTCTGCTGGCGATTATCAGTTCTCTTGCACTGTAGAGAGAGGCAGCGAGAGGGGTTACCTTATAATTTAATGACTCTATATTAAACAACTATGGTTTTATCATTTTGAAAGCAGAAATGTGAGGGATTGCATTTAGGTACCTTATATGATATCCTTTCATACATTGATGTTTGGAGGAATTTAGTAACAGTGATGGTCAAATTATATGTGGTATCAATTTGTTGAGTTGGTATTTTTAACACTACGTAACTTACATTTTTATTATGAGGGACTAGTTTCGAAACCTATGCTTCCATTTTCAACCTCATGGGTCCAACTGTCGTTGCTTGTGTACTCTTCTCTGGTGGTGAAATGATGAACTTTTTAACTAAGCATTTTGCATTTAATTTGATATATATTGATATTCCTGACCTATTTTCTGGTGGAATTTCATCTTTGATTTTTGAATTTAGTAACTTTATGTCGGAAAATCTGTTTATTGGTGGTTTTGTTCTTTGAAGATCTTTTTGAATTTTCTAAGTGCTCGGGGGTGGTAAGGTAATTTTTTGAATGTTTGATATTGTGTTTTCCTACTATTAGGGTAGTTATTCCTTTTATGGTGTTTTTCTGCTTTGCTTTATCGAGTTTCTTGTATACAAGTTTCTTGCTGTATCCATTTTGTTCTGCTGTGTGAATTATGATTTTTAACTCTTTGTTGAATTTGGTTGTGCTCATAGGTACATTTACTAATCTATGCGTGAGGCTGTTTATTACTGCATGTTTGTGTTGTAGCCTTCATTTTTAATGTAATTTTTTGATTGAGCTGCTTTTCTGTAGATTACAAAGTTTATTTTTGTGCCGTTTCTGATGATTTTTAGGTCTAAGAATGGGAGTTCTCCATTGTGAATTTTATTGTTTTTTCTTGTATGTTTAGTAGTTTTATGGAATCTAAATGTCTGCTTGGCACTATTGCAAATATGTCATCAATATAGCGGTACCACACCTTGAAAATCCATGGGAATGCTTTCTTCATGTGTGTTTCAAATTTGCTCATAAACAAAGCAAAGCAGAAAGAAACCATAAAAGAAATAACTACCCTAACAGCAGGAAAAGACAATATCAACACATTAAAAAAATTCACTTACCACCCCCGAGCATTTAGAAAATTCAAAAATATTTTCAAAGGACAAACATCACCCTGGCTCCAATAAACAGATTTTTCAGCATAAAGTTACTAAATTAAAAAATCAATCCACCAGAAAATAGATCAGGAATATATAAATTAAATGCACAAATTGTGAAAAATTCTACATAGGACAAACCAAAAGAAGTTTAAAAATCAGATACAAAGAACACTTTAGAAACTTAAAACTAAAACAAGAAGATAGATCAGCAGTAGCATTTCACTTCTGGAAGGAAAATTGCTAAAAACCCTGTCAGGCCACAATAAACTCACAACCTGGGGAAACATCCTCATATGGAAAAACAAAGATCTAATAAACTTTGAAAAATCCCGCCAGTAGACAGCTTAGTTAAGAAGTTCATCATTTCACCACCAGAGAAGAGAACACAAGCAAATGCAACCAGCAATGACAGTTGGACCCGTGAGGTTGAAAATGGAAGCATAGGCTTCTGAAACTAGTCCCTCACAATGAATATGTAAGCAACGTAGAGTTAAAAATACCAACTCAACAAATCGATACCACAAATAGATTTATTGCTCTCTCTAGCTCCAAAGACTTGTTCAAATAAGCGTATAGTAAATGCTTTAATAACTTTTTAGTCTAAACAAGATACCATTTATTTGCTGTGCAGGCAAGTGGTGACACCAAACATGCTACTGGTGGATTGTTATGGTCCTCATATGACAGACCAAGTGACCTCGCAGTTCTCCTCTCATCACAGTAACATCTTGGTCATTCCTGGGGGCTGCACATCAAAACTTCAGCCTCTTGACATCAGCCTCAAAAAAACCTTTCATGTAAGCAAATATGAATTATTATACATTATTCTGTTCTGAATTTTGGTGCCATTGTAGTCAAATTATTCAACAGTCACTAAACTGCTAAGTATTCATTTGACTGTAAAAATCTGATGTGTACCATTCACATGACTTTCTCCATATCCCTGCAACAAATAATTTTAAAAGCTTATACTTCTGTTTACTTTATGCTAATCAGAAAAAAATAGCAGAAATAGTCTAATTACTCGCTTCCTTGTCAGCAGAAGCGAAATAAGGGACAACTGTAGGTTAGACTGATAGTCAAAAGCTGGTTGCTATGTCAATGAAGTTCCTTTGTCTATATGGATAGGAGTTGACAAGTTCCTGTATGAGAAAAGTGTACGTTTTTCATAGCAGAAACCAAAAATAAGGAATGTCACAAAAACGACGAACTCCACGAAAAAATGCATATAACATAAATTGTGTGTTTTAATGTGCTCTACATTTTTTGTGTAGTAAGTTTTTGTACATCTCTTATGGTTTAGTAGTTATTCAAAATTTAGTAAAATTCATCCAGAATAAACTACTCTTCAGAGGCTATTCCCAGAAAATTCAAGATATACATTTTATTTGTCAGGTAAATATGTTTAATATACAAAATTTTAATCAAAATCGTTAGAGCCAGTTTTGAGAAAATCAAAATTTTTCAAAAAAAGTTCCATGTAAAGGGTAGTTGGAGGTGGGGGTATTTTTCTCAAAATCTTCGTGTCGCATCCTTGGAAGATACTAAACC
Organism: Hymenopus coronatus; assembly: GCA_030762935.1. Classification (NCBI taxonomy): domain Eukaryota; kingdom Metazoa; phylum Arthropoda; class Insecta; order Mantodea; family Hymenopodidae; genus Hymenopus; species Hymenopus coronatus. The sequence continues at coordinate 8,747,167 of CM060892.1, forward strand.
TAAATACGAAGTTTGGTATTTTACCGACTTTTCGTTTTTGAGTTATCGTGTTCACAGACACACGCACACATGGACCTTTTTGTGAAAATGCTTTTTTTTGGATATTGGGGACCCTAAAACATATATTTCCGGTGAAATCTCGGTATCAAATTTTTGGTGGAGTGCAATACTTTCTCCATACGCTATGTACTTAGTGCGTATGGAGAAAGTAAAAAGGGTCTTTTGGTGCTGATTATGTTACCATTTTGTTGGTTGTTTATTGATAGTCCCCAATCATTTTTCCAGTTGCTTTCATTGATGAACCAATATGCAGATTTAATGTCAACCCCTCCAGAGATTATAAACTATCTTCCGTGTTTTTTTTTTTTTTTTCGAATAGCTCCCAACAACAGCTTCCAAAAAAGTAAGTGCAATAGACAAGAGAATACACAAATACAAAAAACTGAACCATTTAACACACACAACCACCCTACAGAACCCCTGTGACTAACCTCAGTTCAGAAGATTCACCTATCATTTTTGGGCACACAACAAATTTCAGAAGACCAAGAATTATAACATCACATTAGCTCCAAAAAACAACTATGCAAAAATTTAAAAGATCCTATCCCAGCTAACAAAAAACCTGGAATTTATGAAATTATATGCTCAGACTGTAAGCTAGTATACATAGGAACAACAAAAAGAAGTTTGGAAACAGATTAAAGGAACATATGAGAAACGTATACAAACAAACAGAAAAATTAGCAGTTGTATATCATTTCTGGCCATCAGGACATGAAATCACACCCAACATAAAACTGTTAAAACCAGCGCGTAAACCCACAGAATTAGGTACCTGGGAGAAGATCTACATCATGAAGAAAAATCATGAACTTTGATTTACCGCCATACAGTAACCTTTGGAAGTTCATAGATCCAGCCTCCACAAGTGATAAACCACTACCCTCATTGTTGACACCAAGCAAGATTTAGTTGGAATTAAGGGTTGAAAATGGGAACAAGTGCTCCCGAAACTGGTCCCAGTAAGTAATTACTAAGTGGTGTTTGTGTTACAAAAACTGACTCAAATTCTTTTCAATTAATATCTTCTGTATTATTTGCTTGATTTAAACATTACAAAAGAATGTTACATACTAAGCAATAAATATAAATTTACAAATGAACTATTAGAGCACATAGTTTGTTCTAAACCTGTGCATTAATATTTGTAATGTTGCCAGAGAGGTTGCCATTTTATGACAGATGATACACCAATGTTTGGGGGGGAAATGCCAGTTAGTGTGGTGCTTGTAAATAAAAACCAAAACTATTCCAAATTAAGAGTGAAAACCACAACTCACACTCACACTTCACTAGTTGAAATAAAAAACTTACTTTGAACATGTTTCGGCAGCTATTGCTGCCACCTTCAATGGAGATTTACTGATAAATTTGTGGTAGGGCCTGTAGAGGTCTCTCTTCTGGGTAGATGAATTTTGAGATGAGACCATTTGTTTGTAGTATACCAAAAGTTATGACATTGTTTTCGTTTTTCAGAATGAATAGGTTTTCCCAAACTGTTAATCCAATTGGATTCTGCACTGATTTTAATATTTTTATTTTGGACTCAAAACCATAATTTTCACATGAACCCATACTCAGAAGAGAGACCTCAACAGGCCGCCATCACAAGTTCATCAGTAAAACTGCACTGAAGTTGGTGGCAACAGCTGCCAAGTTTGAGTGTGATGCTGCTTTTACTCTTAATTGGTTACTTCACTGTGCATTCCCATTAATGTTTTAGTTAATTCCAAAGCTTAACGCAAACTCATTTTTGCAGAACAGAAGTTGAAGTTGTAGTAATATTGCTGCTTTATATTTCTTAACTAGTTAGAGGCCACAAAAACAGTGGCGGCTTGTGGTTATGGTTTACCGTGTAGGCACATGCCCACATAGAGCTTAAAAAGTAGATACCATGTTAGCTAAGCCTTATATTCATTTCCACACAAATTTAGGATACAGAAATAAGATCTAATTACTAAATCAAGGCATCCCCATATTGTGAGGGAATAAACTTAGGTTCATTCAATTTAAATTAATTAATGAGTTGATTTTGTAACGCTACATCACTTACTTTTATCAGAAAACATGTTTCAGAAGCTGTGCTTCCATTGTCAGTTGATTTAGAGTCCTCTCAAAAGCATTGCCCTTGTAGGGCTTAAAGTCAGTGTACTATGATTTGTCCATTCACTGCTCTCATATGGAATAATAGCATGGGGGGGGGGGGCTTCAGAAAAGATTAGTAAAACAAGTACCAATACGATCAGATAGTAAGATAGTTTTTAAAGGACTATGTGTATTACCCTTACCTTAGAGTCGGTCTCTTTTATACATCAAAAGTTGGATCTCAGCCCTACACAAGAGCCTCAACACTCAGGTGTCTTAAGTCTATATCACTTCAAGGTATACATTTATACAACCATCTTCCAAGCAGTGTTAAAGAGCTTAATCTCAAAAAATTTAGAACGCTGTTAAGAACCATCTTAAAAGTCATTTCCCTCTCACTACTAACGAATACTTCAACCAGAAACTCTAACTCTATTTCTTTGTGCAGATACTGTCGCTTTTTGTTTGTCACTATAGGTCCCATTCTGCAGAAGTAGGAAGGAGCCTGGCGGTGGCAATAAACTATTTTGGATTTTTCTTTTTACAAATTCTGTATATATTTAAACTCAAATGTGACAAAATTTCTTTGTATTTTGATGAAGTCATAGAATGTATTTCTTCAGGCTGATAATAAATTTATCTTTAGTCAACTGCTGGCATTGCTTACTGTGTTGGTTGTCATTGTCCCTGGTGGTGGTTTGATGAATCTCTGCTTCAGCAGGTCACCAGAATTAAAAGATTGGGAGTACATCTACCGTGTTTTCAATTTTGGAATCCCGCCAGGCGACCTACTGATGCAGAGGTTCATCAAACCATTACCAGAGACAATGACAAGCAATACCAGCAGTTGACTAAAGGAACTGACAATGGAAGCACACAGATTCTGAAACATGTTTTCCAATAATAAAAGTAAGTGATGTAGTGCTACAAAATCGACTCACTAATTACTTTCAATTGATAGAACACATCACTGTCCACCCTATATTAGTAATAATTAGCTTCATTCATTTTATTCAAATGGATACAAAATAGAGGTATAACATAACCTCAAATAACTACTGTACAATAGTCACAGATAGTTAACCTTAAAAAAGGAAATATTTTATTGCAAGCAATACATTGTAGATAGAGAAGGTATTGCATTCCACTCAAAAATTCAATACCAGAAATACATGTTTTGAGAATCCCTGAATCAAAAAAAAAAGAAAAAGCATTTTTAGAAAAAGGCCCATGTGTATGGGTGTTGGTACAGCATAACTCAAAAACAAAAACTTGGTTAAATGCAAAACTTGGTATTCAAATTTAGTATCTTCCAAGAATGTGAATCACCCGAAACTACCGTTTACAGAATCAGAATTTATTCACCATCAAATCTTAGATATTGGCTTCGTCACAGTCACTATTTATAATTTTTGTCTTATTCCTATAAAATATTTACAATATTTGTTATATAATGTTTGTACATTTACAGTGTTTGTCATTATATAATAAATCTAAAGTTTAACAAAAATACCAAAATTATACAGTTTAAATTACCTAATTTTGTGGAAAAATTTCAGAAATGTTCATTTTCTAGGCTAGCAATTTTTAATAAAGTATACTGAATATTAAAGATACTTATATGACAAATAAAATGTATATCTTGAATTTTCTGAAAATAGCCTCTGAAGTTCACTTTATTCAGAATAATTTTTGCATAACTGATAAGCTGTAAGAGATAAACAAAAAGTTACTACATAAATAAAGCTAAGCATGGGGGGGATTCTGATGTGCTTCATTCATATGACTTTTTCTACAACTGTGTAACAGATTACTGTTAAAAAGCTCATGCTACTTTATGATAATCAAAATAAACATAGCAGAAATGCTTTCTAGTAAGTAGAAGGGAAATAATGGGATGCACTAGGCCAAAACAACAGTCAAACCCTCTAAAAGCTGGTTCCTATGCGCATGAAATTTGTTTTCTTGCATCGTCAGCAGTTTGTAAATTCCTGTATGTGAAAAGTTAAAAATATTTTAAATCTGAAACCAATAACAAGGAATGTCTAAAAAACGGTCAACTCCATGAAAAAAATGCTAAATCCAGCAAAGTTCTTCCAGAATGAAGAGGTCTTCAGAAGCTATTCCCAGAAAATTCAAGATTATAACTTTTATTTGGCATGTAAATATCTTTAATGTACATTATTTTAATCAAAAGCATTAGAGACATTTTTGAGAAAATCAAAATTTTCAAAAATTTGTCAATGTAAAGGGTAATTTGGGGTGGGGGGATTTTCCTCAAAATCTTTGTGCTCCAACGTTGGAAGATACTGAACTTAAATATGAAGTTCGGCATTTCATATACTCTTCATTTTTGAGTTATCATGTTTAGGGACACACACACACACACACACACACACGCACACACATGCATGCACACACACAGTGGACCATAAAAGATATATTTCCGGTGAAATCTCTGAAAGATACATTTCCGGTGAAATCTCGGTATAGAATTTTTGGGTTGAATGCAATACCTTCTCTATATACTATGTACATAGTTGGTGTAGAGAAAGTATAAAATAAAAAAAAAAAAAATTACAGACACTCAACAAAAATATACTAGGCCCTGTGCAACCAATGGTGATATACCAAAATTTGTGCCTAAAAGGTTTACTGTTTAGGTTTATCTTTCAGCTGATGATCTGTGGACCAAAAATGCTCTTGCAACGGCTGATTTATGTATTTGTGTGATTTTTTTTTTCTCTGTTATATGTTCTTCAGAACATATCTATGTTCCTCTTTGTCTTCCTTCTCACAACTTTCACAACCAATTTTGTAAATGCCAGGAGTATGTAAGATGAAGCAGGAGTAATATAATAATATGAATTTGTGCATATAAATGTCAAAAAATCTGATGTGTTCCATTCAAAAGACTTTCTCTACATCTCTGCAACAAATTATTGTTAAAAAGCTTAAGATTCTATTTACTTCATACTAATCGAGATAGAAATTACCAGAAATAATCTTATTACTTGCGTCCTTGAAGGTAAAGCAAAATAAGGGAGTACCATAGGTTAAAGTGATAGTCAAAAGCTGTTTGCTATGTGACTGAAGTTCTTTTGTTTGTATGGACAGGAGAAAAATGTTTTTTAAAGCTGAAACCAAAAACAAGTAATATCTCAGAAACGATCAAATCCACGAAAAAAAATGTATATAACATAAATTATGTGCTTTAATGTGCTCAACTTTTTTTATGTGGTAAGTTTTTGTCTATCTGTTACGGTTTAGCAGTTATGAAAAATTCCATAAAATTCATCCAGAATAAAGTAGTCTTCAGAGGCTATTCTCAGAAAATTCAAGATATACATTTTATTTATCAGGTAAATATATTTAATATACAATATTTTAATCAAAATCGTTAGAGCTATTTTAGCGAAAATCAAAATTTTCGGAAAAAGTTCCATGTAAAGGGTAGTTTGGGGTGAGGGGATTTTTCTCAAAATCTTCGTATCAAATCCCTGGAAGATACTAAACTTAAATGCCAAGTTTGGTATTTTACCGACTTTTCATTTTTGAGTTATCATGTTCACGAACTCACGGACACACATATGGACCTTTTTCTGAAAATGGCTTTTTTTTTGGATACAAGGGACTCTAAAACATATATTTCTGGTGAAATCTCGGTATCAAATTTTTGGATGGAGAGCAATACCTTCTCTATACACTATGTGCATAGACGTATAGAGAAAGTAAAAACTTGACTGTGTTTCTCAAGCAAGACTTATTGATTTATGTTTGTGTGTCAGAGGTCAGTAGAGCAACACTGGGAGAAGCTGAACTGCAAGTCTGCTGAGACGTGGGAGAAAACCAAACTGAAGCTACCAGGAAGAAAGGAAATAGTGGACTGGGTTTCAGTCACACATCAGAAACTGCATGTTACTGAGCAGGTATGTGCTACTGGTTTACCCTATTTTATACATTTGCCCTCTAGCAGATAAACAGCTTATCTTGTTGTGAGTACCTTTCAAATCATTGTTTAGCTTCCATTTTGTGGAGTCATAGCAATAGTAGCACCAACAGGTCAAGGGCAACAAAAGGTTATTCTTGCAAGTGCACTAGCTGCATACTTTATACGCTGTGCACCCAGTCATGTAAGTAATATTCCATATTGCGGCTCATATTATAACTTAATTCCTTGTACTTTTACACAAAGTGGTGGGGGAAGTTGTATTTCAAAGATGTGTTTAAATAATTCATTAATTGTTATAACTGGTGCAACAGATCTGGACATATGAAAATTTAATGAGAGCTAGGAAGCGAGTTGTACTTTCAGATAAGCAGTTCACCAGTCGATTCATGCCTGTCACAGTCAATGTAAAATATCCGTCACCTCTTATGCACTGGTAAACATGTGTTTTCATATGTATATTATTATCTACAAAACGTCTATACAAATGGCCTACTATATAAACAATGTGCCTCCAATTCTTCCACACCTGACAGTCCTTCGTCTTCGCTCACGTCATTGTCATCATCAACGATATCACTACTTTCTGCACCATTATCCTGGATTAGAATTCTTTTTGATTTTCTAAAATTTTTTCTACTGATTTTCAACATACATTTTCTCATTCTGGTCTGCCAATTTCTGCAATTCGTTGGCAAAACAACTGTTCCACATCTTTTAATTTAAAAGTGATGTGTTAAGTTTTATTTTTCTTTCTTTCTTATCTTTGAGAACAGAAACTCAGTGAAATATCAATTGCCTTGGCTATTCCTTCATTCACTTTCTACAGGCTTTTGAAGAACTCGGGGAACATACATTTTCTTCCTTCATCTTTGCCTCTTGTTTCATGAATTCGAGTACATTTGCAATTATTTCTCTGCTCTGACTAACTAATACCTTGCCACTTAACTTTGAAAACGTAGGAGCTATGGTTAAAATAAATAAAATGAACACTATTTACTGCCCACTTCGAATTCAAACATATGCGAAACACTTTCGATACAGACTTTACAAAGTTTGCTCGCGTGACTTTAGTTAAGCAAAGTATCATTTTCACAAACTCCAATGAAGAAGTGCTTTCTTTTGATAATAAAGATGACATTTTTATAGGTAGGGACAAAGAAACGAAATGAATGAAAACTTGTATGCATAAAAAAACATCCTGTCTACCAGCAAAAAATATTGTGAAGATCATTCCAGGCCCTAAAACGGTAGGATGAGGTATCGTAGAGGAAATTGAATCTTTCTCAAACTGCTGTTCTGTGTGAAAAATGTAGAATGCTTTCACCCGAGGTCGTAGGGGACTAATTTGTAATGCAACTAATTAGTTAGCATACATATGTATAAAACTGCTATGAAGTATATGATTGGATGTCACATATAATTGGTTGATTAGTTTAATAAATAGTGACAGAATACCAACCTAGCTGTGCTGTGTACAGATTACACTGTGCGCTTGCTCGTGTAACTCTAGGTTAATAATACAAAAAAACAATAGTATTTTATGATACCATATTTATCCAAATAGTGTTCAACAAGTTCTTAGAAAATGAAAGAAATTACACTCGTAGCATCGAAAAAAGTTTGTGTTAAGTAATCATCATTTCTTATGAGATGGCAGTTAAAAGTTTTAACTATATTCATCAGGTAGTTTCATTGCCATAGACGATTGATTCAACAATCTTGTGCTTGTTTAGAAAGATGGGAAATAAAGGAGTTTTGTGCGGTGATTAAATGCCTCTATTTAGAAAGTGAGACATTCACTTTTCACAGGTATGTAACCCTGGGTTCCCTCTTTTTGGAACGAGGGGATGTACCTAAGAGAGGCAGACATCATGGACATGGTCTGAGCATCGGACGAGATTGAAACCTAGTTTACGAGACAAAAGGCTCCAAGAGCTATACTCTGTTGTCGTTCTAAAATTCTGGCAAGTCTGCACTAAATGGTAGGAATCTGAGAATAACTGATATATTTTTCCTCAGGTTAGGTAAATAAAGAAGCATTTTAGAAATAATACAATGAGAGATATATCACTGTAATGACATATATTCATCTTCTGTATATTCCATCTTTGTCTAATCCCCATCGGATACCTTTCCTTCAATTGTCTCATGCTCCACAAATATACAAGCAAAAAGCAAATATCCATTGCCCTAATACAAAACTCTCTCACTTCCAGAAAGGTGTATACTATAAAACAATTAAAATATTTAATGTGGTTGGTTGTTTGGTATCTAATGTTGGGCAGTTGGCAGTGAAGCCATTCGCTCTCTTGTATTCCAGTATTTTGTTGTCATATTATCATGTTGACTAAAGGTTGGGCAGCACAGTAGATGGTTTCCATCCATATCTTCTTTTAGTGTACAGACAGGAGATCTCACTATAGCAATCCTCAATAAATGTTTATTGAGACAGTCATGGCCTGTTAGGAGTCTAAAAGTTGCTACAGAGCATTTTCTTGGTAATGTAATGATTCTGGTCATGTTATTACATAAATTTTCCCATGGTTTTCCTTTTGTTTGTAATACATTATCTTCTTTAATTTTGTTATTATATGTTGATATAATGATTCTTTTGATAGAGTGATGACTTATTGGATCAGATAAATTTGATTTGATTTTGCTACCTTTCTTGGGCGCTAGGAAGTCAGCTGTTTCATTACCCTGTATTCCGCAATGTGGTGGTATCCATTGAAGTATTAATCTTTTATTTAAATTCATTGGTTTTTTTTATGATTTTGCTGCATTCTGTAATATTTCAGTTATTAGGAGAATATATAATGGTCTCCTCAGTAATCTCAAGGGAAAAGTTAGCAACTACAATATTTTTAAAGTCTTTCTTAAACAGTATACTTTTTACTTCATTTGGCATTAATTATAAAGGATTTTGGATCCTTTTTTGTGGCCTTTTTATTTACATTTCCTCTATAGTGGCTATTTTGCATTCTGGCATTATACTTATGGCTTCTTTTATCTGCACCATTCATTCCTTACATACTACAAACAATATCACTTTATATACATACATTGATACAACAGTCAATATTACTGACTTTACAAAGATATTTCTACATGATTCCCTATTATTTACATTATATATACATCTTATACTTTTTACTTTCTCTACACGTACTATGTACATAGTGTATAGAGAAGGTATTGTATTGCACCCAAAAATTCCATACCAAGATTTCACCAGAAGTATATGTTTTGAGACCCCCTGAATCCAAAAAAAAGCATTTTTAGAAAAATGTCCGAGTGTGTATGTGTGGGGGGGGGTCTGTGGGCAGCATAGCTCCAAAACAAAAAAAACGTTAAATACCAAACTTGGTATTTAAGTTTAGTATCATCCAAGGATGCGACACGAAGAGTTTCAAAAAATCTTCCCACCTCCAACTGCCCTTTACATGGAACTTTTTTCCAAAATTTTGATTCTCTCAAAAATGGCTTTTGATTAAAATATCATATATTAAGGACATTTACCTTTTGAATAAAATGTATATCTTGAATTTCCTGGGAATAGCCTCTGAAGACTACTTTATTCTGGATGAATTTTACGGATTTCTGCATAAATGCTAAACCGTAAGAGATGGACAAAAACTTAACACACAGAAAATGTAGAGCACATTAAAACACACAATTCATGGTATATACATTTTTTTCGTGGAGTTGATCGTTTTTAAGATATTCCTGATTTTTGGGTTTCAGGATTGAAAAACTTCTTTTCTCATATAGGAATTTGTCAACTCCTGTCCATACAAAGAAAAGAACTTTAGTCACATAGCCACCAGCTTTTGACTATCATCTTTGTACTTATAAGGAAGCAAGTAATAACACTATTTCTGCTAATTTTTTCTTGATTGGCGTGAAGTAAATAGAAGAATAAGCCTTTTAACAATAATTTGTTGCAGAGATGTAGAGAAAGTCATGTGAATGGAACACATGAGATTTTTTTCTGAAGGATTAACACTCTGTTCATATTGGTTATACATGTGCTGCCCCAGAACTGGATTCCATATTGTAGGTGGCTGAATTAATCCGTAGTAAACTAGCTTTAATTGCCTTCAATATGTAAAAGTACCCACATTTTAATCTAAAAATATATATTTTTTAATAACAAATTTTGATATTCCATGCATGTAACTAAGAATGTAAACATTAAGTGATATGACAGTCTAAAAACCAAGTCAAGTTTTTTACTTTCTCCACACGTACTATGTACATAGTGTATAGAGAAGGTATTGTATTGCACACCAAGACTTATTTTCTAGCAGGTGGGTGCTCAAACACAAAACATTAGCCGAATAACTGCTATAAATAGTTTTCTACGAAGTCCGTGCCCATGTCTCAGTCATCTTAAATACCAGGCCATAATATCACGCGAACCAATCAGATGTTAGCTTCATCCCAGCTCTTATAAATACCAGTCTCCGCAAGCTCAAACCATCAGTTCACCCTGAAGACGAGGAAGATGCACTTCTTCGAAACGTTGGTGTCAAGCCAAGTTTTTACCTGGCTAGAAGCCCGAGAAGATTTTGAATTTCTACTAGCGTTTGTCTCAAGTAGCATGAAGTAGATAGAAGCATAAGCTTTTTAATGATAATTTGCAAAGAGATGTGGAGAAAGTCATGTGAATGGAACACATCAGATTTTTATGTACATATTTAATATTTTGAGAATGTAGATCTTAACATTAAATTTATACCCCATGGTATATAAGGATGTAAGCACTATATAGTGACATAAGCTGCAAAAGTCAAGTGATGTTGAAAGTTTAAGATATTTACCATTAATTGTAATGCAAGAACTTTAAATGTTGTATAAAAATGTAAATGGCATATTATTTATGGGTGCTCTTTAACTGCTGTGTTTCTCAGCGTCCCATTCTATACTAGGTGTGAAATGCTGTTTAATTTTGCTCAGAGGCCTCTCTATCAGGCTTGAGGTTCTTTTACGAGCCGTAAATCTACGAAATGGGGCCAACGGCTGTACTTCCCTTCTGAAGGAAGCCATGCCAAGGATTTTTACATGCGAAAAAAATCCATTGTCCTCCGCTGGGTTTGAACATGCGACCTTGGTTATGTGAAGTTAGCATGGTAGCCATTACACCACGGAGGGCGACTAAATGTTGTATGCTTGGTGTATTTAATTTTATATGCTTTGACATGTTCTATGTTCAAGACCTGTTTGGCCATCGTGAATCTACAGAACACAATCTAAATCTGATGTTAACAACTTTCATATCTAGCAGCAAGAAATAAAAGCTGGAAACATTGAAATATTACAATTTTACTAGAATAAGTGGTATTGAAAGTTTTACTTTTACTATTGTTTGTTTTGTTGCGACAGGAAACAATAAGACGGAGCTTCCTTGTAACAGGCCTGACAGTTGCAAGTAACCACAGCGAGGATCATTTTATTGACAACTCTGCTATGATCCCACCAGACAACAGTGACCTCTTCTGTCAGCAGTTTTCTTGAAGTTTCAGATATAACGTGATAAAATGGTTAGCAGTTTGAAGTGCTCGTTGGAACGGTTATACATGCTAACCTTTCAACTAGAAAGAGGTTAAGATTGGTTCTGAAGTCTGGTTGAGAACTCTCTGGGAGCAAGAGTGGGAATGCCCATATAGATAATATTATTAAGTAGAAGGTTAATAAGTTTATCATTAGAAGTAATGAGTTAGACTTGTTAACACTAACATCACTTAACTGTATGTTTTATAATAACAATGTAAGTGACGTAGTGTTAAAAAACCAACTCAACAAATTAATAAAACATATATAATTTGACCGTCACTGTCACTAAATTCCTCCAAACATCAATCAATCACTTAACCGTATTTCTTACTTGAACATATTTCAGAAACTGTTTGTTTCCATTTTCTATTTCTTTATTTGCTGTCAATATACTTATACAAGTTTCTTACAATGTCAGTGGTAAACTATTTACATTATATACAAAGAGAAAATATAAATAAAATAAGAGGACACAATGTAAGAACAGTAGGATATTTGCAAATCATTATGTTTATACAAACATTTTTCTATTATTTATTTATCTTAGGTTGTATAAAGGTGATTATTACCGGTGTTCAGGTCTGTCTCTCTACCGGTCATACTTATATTATACAATAGTTTCTTAATTCTAGTTTGTTACACCATTTTTTACTCTTATTTACTGTCCATACCCATTTACTTTTCACATTGTTCAATCTTGTTATTGTCTTTTTCAAGCATTTCAACTACTGCCACATTTCTATCTATCTTTAACCATTTCTGAATATACTCTTTTCTCCAAATTCACTCCCTTTACTTTGAAATGATATATGTTTCATGTGCTCATTTCCGCTACATATAGGACATTGATTTTGTGGAATAACCTTCCTTAAACCTTTTAACCTCCATACTGTTGCTTTCACCCTTGCAGTACATTCTTGCTCCTCTTTATTTGTCACATGTATACATCTTTCCCTTCCCCATGAGTCTTTCATGGCTATCTAAAAAATTAAAGATCCCTTTTCAGCCATCTCACCAAATATTTGTTGCCAACTTCCAGAAATTACTCACATTATTTTCTCTTCTTCTCCACATTTCCCCTAACCCACTACTTTGCAAGTTATTTCTGAGACAGTCTACCCATCCTTTGTTCTTTAAACTTTTCTTTTGATGTACTCAACACTGTTTTAATAAATTCCTTCCTTTCCAGTTCAATATTCTGTACCAAAATTTCAGTGCCCTTTCCATAATCTTTTCCTTACTTGCCACTCTACCTAACGGTTGCATTTGCTAACCTATGCAGCTCCTGTATGATTTCCCATCCTCCTCCTAATCTGCATACATTGTTTTATTAAGAAATCTGAAACTGTTTGTACCATTTAATGTCTTACTTGTTGTGGGCAGTCAATTTTTTGGTGGTCCATTTCCGAAAATAGTCATCATTGTGTTCAGTACATCATTATTCTTCGTACTCAGCTTGTTTACAACAAAGAGAATTGCTCTATATATATAGAATGAGTAAAGTGTGAAGATTTTATTTTCTTTAAATATATTTAAACAAGAGTCAGAGTTTTTTAAATTAAAAATTAACCTTATACAGTTTTTTACAGGATGAATGTCCTGTCCAGATGTAACTTTGGACAGCTTCCCATATTTCTATACCATATCACAGATATGGAAGTATAACTCCATAATAGAGCAGTTTTAGTAGGTTAGGGTCATTTATTGACTAAGTGTCTCATTAGAAAAATGAATTTACTAATTTTTTTGCATATATAATCAATGTGAGTCTTAGGGCGGAAGCTGTTGCCAAAGCCGTTTTGTGCCCAGCTGCCATCTTGTGGCACTACAAACTACCATATACACCATATGCAACATGTGTTAAATTAATTGTTTTCCCAAGTTTTTGAAGTAAAAAACAAAGGACAATGGAAGAGTAGAGATCTCTAGTTGAAGGAATATTCAATACAATAACATTTTTTGGCCTGTCAGAAGTTATGATAAATTGGTATCATTGCAGTAAACATCTCGGCAAGGTCATTCCTTAATTTTGTTCTAAAATTACTGATATTGTAACAAAAGGCCGTGCCATATATTACAGCATTAGTTTAAAACTTAAGTAGAATGTGTGATATTAATACAAAATTTCAGTCAAGGAATATTCATATAATTACCACTACATTCTGAGAAACATGCCCCCTAATCTCATGGTTCTGGTATCATAAGCACATAATTTGATAGTAATTATTTCTCGCGATAACTGCTAAATGGGCGAATTAGCAAGAGGTTTCTTATAAACCGGAATAGGTTGCCAATTTTGTCTGCAAATTGCCTTTACCCAACCTTCTCTAAGGTCTTTCTGAGTTGAAAATCTAAAATTCAACAAACAATACAGAATCGTTCTGTTGATAATGTATAACATATTTCACTAAGTATACTGCAAAAAATCACTTAAAAGTATCCTAACCTGTGTATTGAAACCTTTCCTTGTTTTTGCTTCTGCTATAAGAGAAACCACATCCAAACACCACACATGTATTGACCATTATACTGGTTTAAAGCTTACAGTCTAAATTTACTGCTTAATTGAACATTTAACACCACAAAATCTTAAATTTAACCCACACAAGGCATACTCATCTCAAAAGTGTAGTGTCTAAATATGGTGGCTTGGCAATAAAGTGCTTCACCAGCCACAATGCATAAGTATTGGACATTCTGATCTAATCTCTATATATCTGTGGTGTGAGTAGACCATGTGAGGTTATTGTTTATATATAAACCCAAAAATTTGTGTGTACTAAATGTGTTTTATTTTTAAGGTTGATTTGCATTGCAGTAGTTTTATCCAAGCAGCATTTATTTTGAGGTTATTTGAATCAAAGTATTTAATTAGATTTTCTCTACGAGACAACATATTGTGAGTTACAGCTTTAGCATTTATCCAACTGGCTTGATCCATGGTTTGTTGAGACAGGTAGACTATCTGTGGTGGCATCTTGTGGTTGTGAGATGAACTTCTGGCAGTAAATCAAAGTTTGAGATGTGTAATTTGTTTTTTATGATGAATATCTTTTCCCAAGTGTCAAATTCAGCTGGTTTTATTAGTTTTATATTTGGTGTGATTTGGTAGACCAGAAGTGATGGGCAGATTTTTCTCTTTGTATTTCACACATCTCATGTGTACTTGTAGTGTGGTTTTGTATACTTCTTTTCGTTTTTCCAATATAAAACTTATTGCAATCTGAACAATCGATTCTATATACACCTGATTTTTTATATTCAGGAATGGAGTCTTTTAAATTGTTGCACAGTAAGTTTTGGACATTAAAACTGTTTTTTGGGGGCACAGGTAATCTTAAACTTCTTGAAGATGTTGGCAACTTTTCGGTGAGCTGTAAGATGATATGTCAATTTTCTAAACTCTGTTTTCTCTATCTGTTGTATCAGTTTTGTGCTCTCTTTTGTCTTTTGAATTTCCAAATGTTCTTGTCTATTAACTGTTTACTGTATCCATTATTTGTGGCTGTTTTGAATATGACCTCATATATCTTTTTGTACCCTGTTTTACTCATCGGGATATTAACCAGTCTGATGATAGGCATGTTTGTGAGGTGTAGGATTGTAACTATCATTTTTAATGTAATTGTCTGTTTGGGTTGGTGTTCTATAGATGGCAACTGATATTTTTGTTGTTCCTGGATTATTTTAAGTCCAAAAACGGTAGGTGACCATACTTTTCTATTTCCATTGTGAATTTTACAGTTTTATTCTGAAGATTTAGTAGTTTTAATGAGTCTTGCAGTAATTTGTGGGGAATAATGGATCCGTGTGCCAAACTTAAAATCACACATAAAGTAAAACTGATAAAACCAGCTGAACTCAACACATGCAAAAAGATACTCATCTTACGCACATTAAACTTTGATTTACCACCAGGAAATGCACTATGGAAGTTCATCTCACAACCAACAGGTGCACCCACAAACAGTCTACCTACCTCAACAAACGACAGATCGACCCAGTTAGATGCTGACAATAGAAATAAACTATTTCCGAAACATATTCAAGTAAGAAATCCAGTTAAGTGATATAGTGTTAATAAGTCTAACTCATTACAAGGTGCATTCAAGTTATAACACGTCCCATTTTTTTCTCAGAACTGGAAACATGCAGTTTGTTTTAAAGTAAGCAGGCACTCTTTGTTAATGTGTGACAGAGATGGCACTCAAAGGCTCTCGTGGCAATGGCGAGAGTGAGGATTGTTTTGTATACTTAAAATGGCGATGTTTTCAGAGTATAACAACTTGTTTTCTCCATTTGCATGGTATTACACTGATTGAAATTCATCACCAGCCTGGAACAGATCGCCTCCACAGTTGGCATTTCACACAATCTTGCATGATGACCTGAAAATGCAAAAAGTGTTTTCCAAATGCTGACGGATGACACATCAGTTTCCTTGCAAACAACTTTGAAGTCATTCCTCCTGCTCCCTATTCACCTGACCTGACTCCTAGCGCATTTTGGCTGTTTCCAACGATGAAAAACACACTCTGTGCTGCTGTTGCATCAACAATTTTCCAATGCCTAAACAGACTTCTAAAGAAGTATTCGCAATGGCCATGGAATCATGGCATCGACGTTACAAAAAATGTGTACAGCTGCAGGGAGATTACATCGAGAAGTGACATAATTTTCGTGCGATTAGTTGGTGGAAAAAAAAAAAAAAGAGAGATGTTATAACTTGAATGTACCTTGTACTTCCTGTGACCACATAGATGCTAAAATGGAAGTCAATTTTGTGTATTGGGATGTCATTTGGTTTTAACTGACCAATCATATTCTTTCACCTACTTCCATTTCAGTGAAATAATGCAGGTTAGCCAGCATCAAAATTTAATAGAGTAAATATGTAAATACACACACATCCATTACTATTTCCGATTCAAGTAATCATATCAAGCTTCATTTCTTGATTAACCCTTTCCAGCCTGATTTATTTTCGATTGAAATTGCTTTTTGAAAACTGACACCATAGAATGTTAAAAAGTTAGTCTTGCCTGATCTCTTATTGGTAGCTCTAAACTTCTAAAACACTGAACATCAATGATCAAGATTTCAATGTCAAGGTTAGCCTTGCTTGGAATCCTCACTACAATCCTACTGTGGTAAAAGAAGGCATGGGCCCATGTAAAATAAACAGTATATCTGAATGTTGACTGGACCTCAATAGTATTGTAACGGAATAAAGTTCTCTATTTGTCATAAAAAGGTATCTTTGTAGGTATTTTATTTTCATGTTTACTTATTCTAAGCGGTGTTAATATCATTAAATTGAAAGAAAATAAGGAAACGTACAAAATTAAGGTAGAGAATTATTGAACATTAAGCTTTACCCATCTCAAACAGCAGATACAGACAGTGATGCCATATGGCACCATTGGGCTGAAAAGGGTTAATGGCATACATTACATTTTTTTTACATGCTCTAGCCCATATGTTCAATGTACATAGTAGATAGAGAAAGTATTATGTTCCACCCAAAAATTTGATACCGAGATTTCACCAGAAATACATGTTTTGCGACCTCGTGTTTGTGTGCATGCGTGTGCACCTAAAAATAAATGGTCCAGTTCAGTATCTTCCAAAGAAAATCAAGAAAATCCCCCATTCCCAATTACCCTTTGCATGCCACATTTTTACTTTCTCTACACATACTATGTGCATAGTGTATAGAGAAGGTGTTGTAATGCACCCAAAAATTCCATACCGAGATTTCACCAGAAATACATGTTTTGGGTCCCCCTGAATCCAAAAAAAGCATTTTTGGAAAAAGGTCCATGTGTGTCTGTGGACAGCATAGCTCAAAAACGAAAAGACCATTGAATACCAAACTGGGTATTTAAGTTTGGTATGATCCAAGGATGCGACATGAAGATTTTCAAGAAAATCCCCCCATCCCCAACTACCCTTTACATGGAACTTTTTTTGAAAATTTTGATTTTCTTAAAAATGGCTCTTAACGATTTTGATTAAAATAAGGTATATTAAAGATATTTACCTGACAAATAAAATGTATATCTTGAATTTTCTGGGAATAGCTTCTGAAGACTACTTTATTCTGGATGAATTTCACGGAATTTTGCATAACTGCTAAACCATAAGAGATGGGCAAAAACTTAACACACAAAAAGTGTAGAGCACATCAAAACTATCACTTTAACCTATGGTACTCCCTTATTTCCCTTCTGCTTACAAGGAAGCAAGTAATAAGACTATTTGTGCTAATTTTTTTCTCAATTAGCATGAAGTAAATAGAAGCATAAGCATTTTAAGAATAATTTGTTGCAGTGAGGTAGAGAAAGTCATGTGAATGGAACACATCAGATTTTTTTAAAATATGTTGATTTTCTTAACATTTTCATGACAAACAAAGTGTATATCTGGAATTTTTTGAGAACAGCTCTGAAGACCTTTTCATTCTAGATGACTGGTGTAATCGGTGAAGCATAAGAGATAATATTTTTTTTTTTTTTTTTTTTTTTTTTTTTTTTTTTTTTTTTTTTTTTTTTTTTGTAGAGTTAATTGTTTCTAAGATATTCCTTGCTAATGGTTTCAATTTTAAACCACTTAAACTTTTCTGAAGTAGGAAGTCAACTTCCATTTCATCTCTTTTGTTTTACTCCCACAAGTGCAAAAAAGAACCAAATTATAATTGTTTCATACAGCAATGATTTTTTAAGAGATTTGAGTATTGATTTACTTTTTGTTTATTCCCTTATTTCCCCATTACGGAAGCTATTCATACCTAATACCAACTTCATATCCTGTAAGTGACATCAGCTTGAAATTCTGTTAGTTTTGTATCCATAGATTGCCTGCCTGATATATGCAGCTCTAGGTGCAAAGGAGGCAACATTACCCTGAATCAATGACATGTGTACCTGGTATGTAGAATAGGGACAACCCAGTCTAAAGTGAAGTATGTTTTGTCATTTAGAGTGTATGATTCGAACCCCTTATCAGGTGTATCTTGTCTAGATTTCCCATTGCCCTAGAAAATCCATACCAGATAACCTCAAAAATTCATCTGCAGTTTCATACATGTAATTGGATAGTAAACAGCCCTAAAGACAAAAGGTATGAATAGGCACAGTCAGACTGAAAAGTTCAATGCCATTCCATTTGCAACATTGTAGGTCACCATTGGGGTATGCCATCTCAAAGTAATTTGAGATCATTTTGTGGTTCACCGGGAAACATGCGAGTCAGTTGAGAAATTTAATGCTGTGTCGGCATGTTGCCATGGTAGCTTAGTGGTCAGAGCATTCAGCTAGAGATCAGGAGATCCATGGTTCAAATCCCAGTTATGGCATTTAAATTTTTCAGTGTGTCTACCTAGTCCACTCCTGTCCTACACATGGCTTGCATAAAAAGAAAATATCTAACATGTTCCATTCACATGATATTCTGTAGCTGTTACACAACTTATCTTACAAAAGGTTATTCTGTTAACTACAATATGCTAATCAAGGTAAAATTAGCAGAAATTGTCTTAATTTTTGCTTCTTTGTAAGTAAATGGGTCATAAGGGAATATACATAAAGTAATGGTCAAATGTTTTACGTGCTTTGCTTGGCCTGCATGCTGAAACAAAACTCCATTTCCTGTTTGAGAAAAGTAGTTTAAAATTGAAACCAATAATAAGGAATATCTAAAAAATGATCAACTTTACAAGAAAAACATGACAAAAATGTGTTTTAATGAGTCTACATTTTTTGTATAGTAAGTTTTGTCTATCTCTTATGATTTATCGTTATGGAAAATTCTGCAAAACACAACCAGAATAAAGAGCTCTTCAGAGGCAATTCACAGAAAATTAAAAATGTTCATTTTATTTGTGATGCAAATATCTTAAATATACAGTATTTTAATCAATCGTTAGAGCCATTTTTGAGAAAATCAAACATTTTTAAAAAATGTTCCATACAAAGGGTAGTTGGGGTGGAGGATTTTCCTTAAAATGTGTGTGTCGCATCCTTGGAAGATACAGAACATAAATACCAAGTTTGGTATTTAACAGACTTTTCATTTTTGAACTATGCTGTCCATAGACAAGCACTCAGGGGACCTCGAAACATATTTCTGTTTAAAGCTTGGTGTCAAATTTTTGGGGGAGTACCATAGCTTCTCTATCCACTATGTACATAGTACATATGGACTAGAGGAAGTAAAAAACAAATTAACAAAATGTTTGAAGTTTGATGGAAATCTTGAAACGTTTTTGAGATATTTGTGAGCCAGTTATGTTTATATTGTAAACCTGTACAAAATAATGAAATATTGAAAAGACTGCAAAAAATGTACAAATTAGAATGTGTTATTTATTTCTCAATAAACTCTGCCATAACACAAAATGATGTTTGGGAGAATAGTTGTTAATAGTTAAAAAGAAAATCAAGTTTCAATCATGTGATACAAAACAATCTGTTATGAACAGAATGTTACTTGGAAAGGAATAAAGACTAAACTTGAACACAAATTGGTATTGTAAATACAATGTGGTGTTGTAAAACTTAAAATATATTGACTGTAAGTCAGTGAGAGGCTGTGCTTATGAATACATTACCTAAAATTTCTCAATAAAGTTCAGATCCCAACTTTCCTGACTGCCTATAGTAGTTACGAGGGATATTCAATAAGTCCTTAGGAAAAGATAGAGAAATAAATTATTTTTGGTAATTTTTTTTTTTTTTTATTTTCCAACATAATCACCTTTTAGCTGGATACATTTTTCCCAGTGTTTCTCCAATTGTTTTAACCCTTCCTTTAAGGATTTTGGAAGGTCCTCAAAATGGGCATTTGTTTGGCAGATAGAATCATTTTCCACCAAAGCACATTTTCAAGTATGGATGTTGCAGTAATTATAACTTTAATGCTTAATTGCATGGTGTTGCATTTATGCAGCAAAGTTGATTAATCAAAGGTTTTAGTACTTAGTGGACTTTTTTCTAATTTTGTATTACACTAAACTTTCAGCAGTAATATTGGGCTACTTATAACTGTTTTATATTGTAAAAATATTAATATTTTTGCAATAAAATTGTAGTGTTTTTTTAAATAAAAAGAGCAAATTCCTTGCAAACGCAGTCAAATGTAACCCCATCAGCATCCAAGTGTGCCATTGCACCAGTTATTTTACTTGGGCCCTCCCCATCCTTTACAACAGGCACATTTGACTGTAGACACTGGGACTCAAATTCGCGATGTTCAGCTTTGAATGGATGGTCAGTCCACTTTGTATTGCAATAACGATCCTGGCTTTTCAAGTCACTTCAGTTGTGGTGCCAGTGAAAGGGATATAAATCCTAGTTCACAAATTAGAGGAAAAATGGCGTATGTAGCAAAATAGTTCATACAATTAAGGACTAATTGTACAATTTTCACCATGAAACTGTGCAGGTGTGCACCCTTGCATTGCCTTGATGGAAGAGAATCTTTTTTGTGCCAAATGAGGGCATTTTTTTCTTGATTTCTCATTCAGCCCATGCATAATACTCTCCATTTATCGTTCTTTTCTTTTCTGCAAGTAATCAATGTGGATGATTCTGTAGGCATCCCAAAAAACTGAGGCCATCACCTTGTCTACAGATTTCACCACCTTTGCCTTCTTCGGAACCTTTAAAATCCTGCTGCTTCAACTGTGCTTTTGTCCCTGGAGTGTAGTAGTGTATCCATGTTTCATCCAAGTTATGTATCAATGCAGAAACTAGTCAGGATTGCAATGGAAAAGTGCCAAACCAGCTTTCGAATCGAACACATGATAGCATTTCTAAGAGAAAATGCGACACCTAACTTGCCGAGACCTTTGTCAGACCTAATATTTGGTGCAAAATTGAGTACGTTGTACCTTGTGATATGCCTGTGACCTCTACTATTTCGCAAACTTTGATTTTTTGATTCAAAATCTTCTCGGGCTTCTAGCCAGGTACCTGGCTAGAAGCCCGAGAAGATTTTGAATTAACACGTCGCCAGGAAAGCTTTAGTTCTTATTTTAATTTGATTTTTTGATCACTCAAAACCATATCCTGGATTTTGTCAATAATTTTGGAGGAAGTCACTTTTACTGGACATCCGGAACGATGTTCATCATTTGTGGATGTACGGCCATGTTTAAATTCATTTATCCAATTGTAAATTGTTACAAATGCAGGAGCAGATGTGCCATGAACTTCATCCAACTCGGCTTTTATCTCTTTCGGTGTTAAGCCTTTTAAATAGAAGTGTTTAATCAACTCATGAAACTCTTTTTTTTTTAAATAAGCACAAGATTGTTGATTCAATCACCTATAGCAATGAAACCTCTTGATGGATATAGCTGAAAGTTTAACTGCCATCAGTAAGAGATGACAGTTACTAAATACAAACTTCTTTTGGTGTTATGAGTGTAATTTCTTGGATTTTTAAGGACTTATTAAATGCCCCTCATGTGCAAGTTTATTATGACAGTTCACTACTGCAGAACTTTGTTTAATCATCCAAACACAAACAACTTGAAGATGCAAAGCTGATGCAGATATGTCCCAAGCTTATAATTGAAGAATTACAGAGACATTAGAATGAGCACTTTCCTCGATGTAGATACCAGAAGCGCTTGCAACATAATATATGAGGGTGCATCAGTAAGTAACACTTGTGAATACGTTATCTACTATATATAGTAAGTAGGGAAAGTATTGTATTCCATCCAAAAATTCTAAACCAAGATTTCACAGAGGACCCCTGAATTAAAAACAACATATTTAGAAGAAAAGGTATGTGTATGAGAGATAGGCAGAATAGATTAAATAAAATAAATGATGTAGAATACATTAGATTTATTAACAATGGGAGCTTCACTAACTTGCTCATGGCAGCACTGTGGTTGAGTGGTTAGACTGCTTGCCTCCCACCTAGGTGGCCCAGGTTCAATTCCAAGCACCCACATGTGGGATTTGTGGTGGAAGAAGCGGCATCTGGGTGGATTTTTTCCAGGTCCTCCAGTTTCCCCCTCCAGCCATTCCACCAATTGCTCCATCATCACCTCTCCAATCATCAATTTCACTTACATTTCATACGATCTACTTCCTCACGCTCATGCCTGGGTATGGGCCAGTTCTCCATTCTGTGGTTTTGTACCGTTGGCTCCCGACAGACTTCTGACCCTTAGGTATCACTTGTGAGTCCTAGGGGGGTGTCAGTCCTACAAATACAGGGAGGGTAAGCCGATTACGAAACTAATCCATAATTATTACAATTATTTTATTTCAATCAAAATAATAATTCTAAAAGTCTGAAGCAAAAAAAAAAAATTCTGATAATCCATTCCAGAGACTGTGTGCAAAGTTAAAGAAAAATTGCACCAGGATTAAATGGCTAAATTTGAAATTTCAGTAGCACCCTCCCTTTCATTCTTGGAAATGGTTTATGCTACAAAAAGTATTATTTCGAATAAATTGTTTTAAAGAGATCTTCATTGATACATATATGCAGTTTTGAATGTGTCATCTGCATGGGAATTTTACTGGATCTGTTCTGAGAGAGATAGTTTTATATTACTCTGTGCAAGATGATGCACAGCATGTGTATTCCTTAAGTGATAACTGCTCAGTTTCAGTAAAGGATGATTTCTATTTTGAAATAACAGTAAAGTGTGCCATATTGAAATTAAATTTTTACTTTCTCTACACATACTGTGTACATAGTGTATAGAGAAGGTATTGTAATGCACACAAAAATTTGATACCGAGTTTTCACCGGAAATACATGTTTTGGGTCCTCCTGAATCCAAAAAAAGGAATTTTTTGGAAAAAGGGCTGCGTGTGTTTGTTGACAGCATAGCTAAAACGAAAAGTCCGTTAAATGCCAAAATGGTATTTTAAGTTCAATGTCTTCCAAGGATGCGACACGATTTTCAAGAAAATCCCCCCACTTCTAACTACTCTTTACATGGAAAAATTTTTCGAAAATGTTGATTTTCTCAAATTGGCTCTTAACGATTTTGATTAAAATATCACATGTTAAAGATATTTACACAACAAATAACATGTATATCTTGATTATTCTGGTGTTTCTTGTATTTCCGGTGAAATCTCGGTATCGAATTTTTTGGTGGAATGCAATACCTTCTCTATACACTATGTACATAGAGAAAGTAATACCTAACTATAGATTGCCGCTATAGTCAAGTGCCAAGTCTAGCTTCTCAGCCCAGAGATCCCGGGTTCGATTCTTGGCTAATTCTTCTTAATTTGGATCATTTCCTACCGTATGAAAATATTATATGAGCGTGTTTCATAGTAAAGATACTAAAACGAACGTTTAAAACAATACTTACCTTAGCAAGTTATAAAAAGAGATATTAACTCCTACAAAACTAGATTAGCCAATCACATATATGTAGAATCAGTTAACTCTACCAAATATGGAATAAAAAATATATTACATAGTGCCACCAAAACATACAACAGTCTCCCATTTAACATAACAATCAGCTAACTTATCCCAATTTAAAAACAAACTCTTCAAATACCTACTTGAGCAATACAGAAAAATCCCTATGGTGTTTTTGAAATATTGCATTAAGTTCAATCACACATCCACACAAATTACAATAAAAAAATTGTGTGTGTGTATATATATATAAATAAATAAAATGTATACTTATATACTCCTTTTTATATGTGTTAATGTGTTTTATTCTTTGTATTTTTACCGCCTCACTAAAGGGCAGTCCCTACCTAGAGCAATATGCTCATTGGGACATTCTATTTAATAAATAAATAAAATAATACCATCATTTTCATTATTGTAGCTCCCCTCTCTCAAATCTAAGCCCTGATATAAGCCGTACAAGCTAAACATATTATTTCATACCAATAACACAGTCTTAAAACAATACTGGGAGGTTTACAATATATTGGACGCTAGATTTTAAAAGTAAATGTTTCGTTTAATGCATATTTTCAATAGAGAAACTTGAAGTTCCTTATTGGTTACTATCGGTACTTTTTCGTGTTCTCAGAGGTAAATTAGCGCTGTTGGCAGAATTGTTCGTTCTTATTGACAAATGTCGCCATCGAGTGAAATGCAAAGTGGGTGATTGCTGCCACGCACGTGCTGTAATAACAGCAAATAGTGAAATTTGAGAAACATTTGAAAAAGTTGAAAGAACCAGTCATGGCGCTGTACAATTTTAAAAAAATTGCGGTTGTCCCGCCCGCAAAAGTAAGTATTATTGACCACGATGCTGATATGTTTAGGTTATGCACATGAATTCCATTCCTTCTCATTTTAACTTGTATAGCGTGACGATCCATAAATTTGCCTTTTTCGCATACTGAATTCCAGAATTTTGAAATTTAAGGCCTATTTCCCAATAAATGAAATACAAAGTTAGAAAAGTGGTGGAGCAGTTCTTTTCTCATAATTAGATAAACGTTCTATCAAAATAAATGAAAAATTCAATTGTACCACGGATCTCTCGGTCTCTCTCTGCTCTACTACTTAGTTACCATGGCAAATGCCAGCATGAAATTAAATTCCTCACCTGACTCGCATGTTTCCCGGTAAACCACAAGGTAATCTGAAATTATTTTGAGATGACATACGCCAAATCCCGGCTATGGCATTGAGTTTTTCAGTCAGACCATCTGTGAAACTCCAGTCGTATTTACGGTTTGTGTGAAAAACAAGTAAAATAGTTCCTTGAGCCATGTCAACACGGGCAGAGATTCAGGACATTGATGATAAAATGTAGGCAATATTGCACAAGAGTTACTGAATAACTAAAATGTGGGGTAGACTGCCATACTTGTCACGATTTTTGGCGTACACAAATGTCGCCAAATGCTGAGAGCCCTAAGCCGCAAATTGCAGCAAGGGATGTTTTAGGAGAGGATTGAAGCATATGCAGCTGATATTAGATAGGCCTATTTTGTTTTCCTTATCAAGAATCACCATTATTTGTCCATTGCTCACTCTTTCTAAATGTGAATCATTATTGTTAATCACTTTTAAATGCTCTATTCTACTTCTTGCTCATGTTACAGATCACAGACATGTGCACTGCACACAAGCTCACATAAACATACACACACATCGGTCTTAAGACTTTTACTGGTGATCCATACTTGAAAACATTAAGTTGTTCAGATGTGAAAGTTGTCAGATTGCCAAAATGTTGACTTCTCCTTGGGATCACGGCTACACCCAGTTCTTCCGCAGTAACGGCCATCGGCCGTAACTGCTACACTCCTCAACTTACAATAAATATCCCTCGGCTACGCTTTGTGGCTTAGGGCTCTCCACATTGGGCCGTGCTTTGCCAGTAGGTAACTACAATGTGGCTCTGATGATTAAATAGCAAAAGTGCCTACGTATAGAAGTAATGCCAAGTGGTGGAACCAATGTATACTCATATTGGATTGGTGGATTCTGCACTGTACAATACAAGGGTACTCCACTAATCTCTTCCTTAGTTCTTTCTTCAAGGTTTCAACACATATGCTTCTTTTCCTGTTAAAATCTTCCTTTTCAATTATTGGATTTTTAACTTGACAACAGCTTGTATTATTGACCCACAAGAGCTGTGGCACTTCCACTTTAGAAGACAATTTTTTATTGTAGCTGTTAGAGGAGTGCATCTTTGACATATGAGTATTCCACTATTTTCTTAAATGATTCAGACTATATCACCCGTGAAGGCTGTAGTGTGATGACAGACCATATCATCATTGTCAATATCAAAAATCATCATCAACTTGTAGAGATTTACAGTGAAAATGTAGTGACATATGGAATGGGCAGCCTGCTATTGTGGTTGATGTTTTGTTGTAAAACTGAATAAGGCAATTTCTGAAAATAGACAGCTCCCAAAACACAGTGTTCAGCGGTGGCTGTCTCTACTACCGCAGCTTTCTTCTAAGAGGGCATACAAAAGTTGATTCTCTGATATGACAAATGCCTGATTAATGCTCGCAACTATGTCAAAAATAAGTTAAGGAATGTTCTTTCATGTACAAATAAATTTTATTGCAAATACAAATATTTTATGTAATTTTTTCCAAACACGCCATGTATTTTTGTTTGGTTTCTTTAATTTGGAATCATGCATTAAATTCTGTACTGTGTATCTTGATTTCCAGGACTTCGTAGACATCATACTGTCCAAGACGCAGAGGAAAACACCTACAGTAATTCACAAACACTACCAGATCAGCAGAATTCGTCAGTTTTATATGCGAAAAGTAAAATATACACAACAGAACTTCCATGATAGACTGTCTCAGATCATCCAGGATTTTCCAAAATTAGATGTAAGTAGAATGAAAAGATTGGATAAAATTAGTAAAAATGAAAACATAATAGTGGATTAGTATATGAGGAGTGCTCTAGAATTTCTCAGCCTATTTCAGACATGTCATGAAATAGCTAAGTTACGACGATATTATTGTTAACAATAATGTTATTTATTATTATTAATGATAATACTTATATTCATTTTGTCCAGTTTATCATACATACGATTTTGGACATGTCAAAATTAGAATTACATATGTACATTTATAAATTGGTTTTAGAGTTCCTTTAAATCGTATAAACATTTATTTATCAGTTACATCCTTAATTTCTTTTCAATTTGTAGTTTAGAAACATCTGCTACAGATCAAATTACTGGTGGTAGTTTTATTTAGAGTGTAATTCAAGAAATATGTACATCTTTTAGAGATACACTTTTATTCAGTTATGCTTGAAGTATACCCCTGCCGCTGAATCCTTGCACTTAACAGTTCAAGTGGACTTGCATAAGGTTGGCTATGCTGCCTTTGCAGCATTGCCAGAGTAACTAGTAAACAGCAACAACTGATTACAGATGTCTCTATCATGCGTAAGGACGAATATAAACATAGTAAATGAATGCTGATGAGTAATGAAAGTAATCATTATTATTTATGTTAATTGAAAATAATAGTCATACTATAACATATGTAGCATACATTACGTATTTACAACAATATAGAACTAATTAATGCAAAATAGCTCATTACAACGAGAGAAAGATATAACAAAGTGATTTTTACTGGTTTAGAATTTTAATCGCTCAATTCTATTCAAGTCTCTGTCATGGTTATTCTCGAAAGCATCATCATCATTTTCATCATCAACATCGTCGTCACCAAGACATATCATTAGTGGTTCACATTCACTGATGATTCCGTCTAATTCCTGTGCTTTTCGTATTATTTTGTATGATTCATTTTCTTCTTCCATGTAACCATGTCTACCGTCGCCACACCTTCCGCAAAAGCCTATCCACCTCTGTAATTGTGAAAGTCTTGTGTTCCCTCATGTACAAACAAACACTATCAACAATAACAAATATAAATAATACGTAGCTTGCACAGAACAGCTCAACGCACAAGTTCACAACTGAGCACATGGTTGGAAATGGCCAGATATTGCAACGGTGCAGCATCTAGATCTGTTTCCGTTGTCTGACTGACCGACTGGAATGCTGCTTTGTGATTGGTTCAGAAAATCAAATGGGGAAAGCTTTTCATTTGTTATTTGCGGGTGTACCAACTTAGCTCCTAACTGTCAAGTGCAAGGATTCAGCTGCGGGGGTATAGTCCATATTACCTCTTGTATAGTGATTATGCATGTAATTAAAAGGCATTTAATGACAACAACACTCCCATTTATATTTCCTGGAATTTGTTTCAGAAGTTAGTTTCCTCCAATGTCAACTGGACATCAACTAAGCATTGGTGGTGATGCTGATCGATCTATTGCTTGTTCTGATGTTGGTTCTATGAATTTCTACAATGAGTTGCCCTGGGGATATCGAAGTGATAATCCTATTTTTGTTTTTCCAAATGAAAATTTGTTCCCAAGTTGCCAATTCCTTTTTTATTTTGGAAGTTGATGACAGTGTTGTTGAGATTGTTGCAGGAATTGGCAATTCGGGAACAAAAATCAACTTCGATATCCTCCAGGGTGACTCATTATACAAATTCATAGAACCAACACCAGAGCAAGCAATGGATCAATCAGCGATTAGTCAATGTTTGCTTGACAATGGAGGAAACTAACCTCTGAAACATGTTCCGGGAAATTTAAATGTGAGTGTTGTTTAGTGTCATTAATCGACTCAATGTTTGCTTTTAATTCAATCTCAACAACACTGTCATCAACTTCGAAAATAAAAAAGTAAATGCATGTGGGAATACTTTCTCTACACGTACTATGGATATAGTGTACAGAGAAGGTATTGTACTCCACCCAAAAATTTGATACCGAGATTTCACCAGAAATACATGTTTTGAGACCCCCTGAATCCAAAAAAAAAAATAGAAAAATGTCTGTGTGTTTGTGGGCAGCATAGCTCAAAAATGAAGAGACTGTTGAATACCAAACTTGGTATTTAAGTTTGGTATCTTCCAAGGATGCGACACAATTTTCAACAAAATCACCCAATCCCAACTACCCTGTATATGATTTTTTTTTCGAAAATTTTTATTTTCTCAAAAAGGCTCTTAATAATTTGCATTAAAATATCATATATTAAAGATATTTACCTGACAAATAAAATGTATATCTTGAATTTTCTGGGAATAGCCTCTGAAGACTGCTTTCTTCTGGATGAATTTTACGGAATTTTGTATAACAACTAAACCATAAGATATGGATAAAAACTTACCACACAAAAAATGTAGAGCACATTAAAACACACAATTTGTGTTATATACATTTTTTCGTGGAGTTGATCGTTTTTGAGATGTTGCTTGTTTTTGGTTTCAGCTTTGAAAAACATACTTTTCTCATACAGGAATTTTGTCAACTCGTGTCCATACAAATAAAGGAACTACAGTCATATAGCAACCAGCTTTTGACTATCACTTTAACATATGGTACTCCCTTATTTCGCTTCTACTTACAAGGAGGCAAATATCTGTCAGGTGAATACTTATTTTTAATTAGTACAACCATTATTTTTCTTTTTTTGATATAATCCATGCAAGATTTTTTAAAATGTATTAAAAATAAAGAAAATATACAATGACGAGGTAAAAAGGTGGTTAACTTTAAAATAGGCAACAGGAGCTAAAATAGGCAGAAAAGGAAACAAAAAATTGAGCCAATCATCCCCTAATGTATGGAAATGCGTTTATCCCTAATAGATCTGTCATTTATACTCTCTGGTTAAAAAAAGGTGTTTTGCCTAACATCCAGGCTCTAGCTATAAGGTTCCAGCAATCTGGTGTGTGGGTTACACTTCTAATCACACAACAAATAATGGTTTGTGGACCCCAATAAGACCAGTGTGACCAGTTGCTGGTTCATTACAGGAAGCAGGAAGTTCGATAGTCTTGTCTATTCAAACTTATTTTGATGCTTGAAAGAAAAATGTGATGTGTTTCATCACATGACTTTCTCTACATCTCTGCAACAAATTATTGTTAAAAAGCTTATGCTTCTATTTACTTCATGCTAATCGATATAAAATTAGCAGAAATAGTCTTATTACTTGCTTCCTTGTAAGTAGAAGCGAAACAAGGGAGTACCATAGGTTAAAGTGATAAAAGCGGGTTGCTATGTGACTGAAGTTCCTTTGTATGGATAGAAGTTGACAAATTCCTGTATGAGAAAAGTATAATTTTTTTAAAGCTGAAACCAATAACAAGGAATATCTCAAAAACGATCAACTCCATGAAAAAAATGTATGTAACATAAATTGTGTGTTTTATCGTGATCCATATTTATTGTGCAGTAAGCTTTTGTCCATCTCTTACGGTTTACCAGTTATGCAAAATTCAATAAAAATCATCCAGAACTAAGGGGTCTATAGGGGCTATTCCCAGAAAATTCAAAATATATACTTTTTTTGGCATGTAAATAACTTTAATATAATTAATAATAATATTAATCGTTACATCCATTTTTGAGAAAATCAGAATTTTCGAAATTTGTTCCATGTAAAGGGTAGTTTGAGGTGGGGAGATTTTCTTGAAAATCTTCGTTTCGCAACCTTGGAAGATATCAAACTTAAATACCAAGTTTGATATTTAACGGTCTTTTCATTTTTGAGCTGTGCTTCTACAGACTCACACGCATGGATGCACCCACACCAACATACACACATATCTTTTTCCAAAAATGATTTTTTTGGGTTCAGGGGGATGCAAAACATATATTTCCGGTGAAATCTCGGTATGGAATTTTTGGGTGTAATGTAATACCTTCTCTATACACTATGTACATAGTATGTGTAGAGAAAGTAAAAATACTCAAGAAAGGCTAGTTCACAATGCTTGAGAATGGTAACCAAAATGGAAAGTAGAAAGAGGAGCAGACAAGATTTTGGTGCCCGTATGTTGCCTCAGATTGAACAGGTTGCGAGATCTAATCTCTCTTAGAGTGAGTTACTGGAAAAGGTTCTTTGGAGGGAATTTTCCTTACCCTGAGAAGGCAAATTCATCTTTTTCTGGTCAGGTTCGTGTATCAAGACTTCAGTCACATATAACTGGCCAATACTATTACTTTCTCTAGCGCATATGTACAAAAAAATAAAATAAAATGTGTAATACATGATCCTGGATCTAGTTCTAAATGCCAGGATGTATTTTACAAACTATACTTACTTACCACATTTCATTTTTTTACCATACATCATTATTTTACAGATATAACTTATGTACTAACAGCTGAAATAACTGAAGAAAAAAAAAGTAAAATAAATATCCATAGGAAATGTATATACAAGCATAAAACAATTTTCAGTTACATAAAACCAATTATTAATTACTGGAATTCAGTAACACAAATAACTGGTGGATCCACCTTGCCTCTCACCTGGATGGCCTGGTTTGGAATCCATGCAACCACATGTGGGATTTTTGGTAGGTAAAGCAGCGGGTGTTCTCCAGTTTTCCCTGCCATCGCATTCCACCGATGCTCCATCTTCATTCTATGTATCATCAATGTCATCCCCTAAGGTGCCATTTGTAGTAAAAGCGGGCATTAAACACTATCCAAATAACTGGTAACCTGTTTCAAAGGCCCCTGAGATCAAAAAGATTCCAGTATACTCCAAGGATGTGACACAAAGAGTTTCAGGAAAACCCCCCTATCCCAACTACCCTTTCCATAGAACATTTTTCAAAAATTTTGATTTTCTGAAAAATAGCTCCAACAATTTTGGTTAAAATACCTTATGTTCAAGATATTTTCATAAATGAAATGTAAATCTTGAATTTTCTGGAAATAGCCTCTGAAGACCTCTTAATTCTGAATGACTTTTGAATAACTGGTAAACTGTAACAGAAGGACAAAATCTCAAAATACAAAAAAATGTTGATTTTGTTAAAACACAGTTTGTCATGTACATTTCTTGTAGAGTTAACCATTTCCGAGAGATTCCTTGTTTTTGGTTTTAATTTTAAACCACCTATTTGAGTTTTCTAAATGGGAAGCTGTCTTTTGTTTCATCTCTCTTTTGTTTTACTCCTGGCCATGCAAAGAAACAAATTTCAATTGTGTCACACAACTACGTTTAAAATACTTGACTCTCGGTTTAGCCTAGTGTATTCCTTCTACTCATAAGGAACTACGTATTAGGACCATTTCTGCTAATGTTTATCTCAAGTAGAATGATGTAGATAGAGGAATAATCTTCAGTAAGAATAGTTTGATTGCAGAACAGATAGAGAAAGTCATGTGAATGGAGCACCTTCATACACATCTGGAATTGTTGCTGCATGACTGTTATATTCACCGGATTGGCTCCTTTGATTATTTTTTGTTTTCAATGGTGAAGAAATGGCTGGGTGGATGAAAATTCACATCAAGTGATTACGTTGAAGAGGAGACACAATTTTTATACTTTCTCTACACGTACTATGTACATAGTGTATAGAGAATGTATTGTAATGCACCCAAAAATTCCATACCGAGATTTCACCGCAAATACATATTTTAAGACCCCCTGAATCAAAAAAAAGCATTTTTAGAAAAATGTCTGTCTGTCTGTGTATGTGTGTGTCTGTGGGCAGCATAGCTCAAAAACAAAAAGTCCGTTAAAAAGCAAATTTGGCATTTAGGTTTGGTATCTTCCAAGGATGCGACAGGAAATTTTCAGAAAATCCCCCCAGCCCCAACTACCCTTTACATGGAACTTTTTTCGAAAATTTTGATTTTCTCAAAAATGGCTGTAATGATTTTGATTAAAATGTTGTGTATTAAAAATATTTACCTGACAGATAAAATATATATCTTGAATTTTCTTGGAATGGCCTCTAAAGACTACTTTATTCGGATGAACTTTACAGAATTTTGCATAACTGCTACTCTGTAAGAGATGGACGAAAACTTGCCACACAAAAAATGTAGAGCATATTAAAACACACAATTTATGTAATATACATTTTTTTTTGTTGGAGTTGATCGTTTTTTAGATATTCCTTGTTATTGATTTCAGCTTTGAAAAACTAATGGTTTTCTCATACAGGAATTTGTCAACTCTTGTTCATACAAACAAACTTCAGTCACATAGCAACCAGCTTTTGACTATCACTTTAACCTATGGTACTCCCTTATTTTGCTTCTACTTACAAGGAAGCAAGTAATAAGACTATTCCTGCTATTTTTTTCTCAATTAGCATGAATTAAATAGAAGCATAAGCTTTTTAACAATAATTTGCTGCAGAGCTATAGAGAAAGTCATGTGAGTGGAACACCAGATTTTTACTTTATCTATATGTGCTATGTACATAGTGTGTAGAGAAGGTATTGCACTCCACCCAAAAATTCGATAGTGAAATTTCACCGGAAATATATGTTTTAGGGTCACCTGTATCCAAAAAAATAATTTTCAGAAAAAGGTCTGTATGTGTGTGTGTGTGTGTCTGTGAACACGACAGCTCAAAAACGAAAAGTCTGTAAAATACCAAAGTTGGTATTTAAGTCTAGTATCTTCCAGGGATGCAACACAAAGATTTTGAGAAAAATCCCCCCACTCCAACAACCCTTTACATGGAACTTTTTTCGAAAATTTGATTTTCTGAAAAGTGGCTCTAACGATTTTGATTAAAATTTTGTATATTAAAGATATCTACCTGACAAATAAAATATATATCTTGAATTTTCTGGGAATTTTCCCAGACGTTGAGCTCTACCGCATATCTGGCAGGTTTTACAAGGTGTATGTTAGGTACTATTTCATGGTTAGTGGGCCAAAAGTCGTGTGGAATAGCTGATTTGTCAGCTTGTTTGTCTGGGAAAAAATCCACATTATTAAAAACCGATACCATGTATTCTACTTTGAATTGCTCCACTAAATATATTGTGGAGATTCATCACTCAGCCACCAGTGACTGTCACACCTCAACATAGAACACCCTGTGCCGACATGACTTCGAAATCAGTCTGGTAAAATTATACATAAGTTATACTTAAGTATTACAAACCCAAATTAAAAATATTCATTTAACGCTTATCACTGTTCCAAAACACCCTTTCATTAAAATTATTCATAAACTAATTGTATGTTTAATTCTAGGACATACATCCATTCTATGCAGATCTGATGAATATTCTGTACGACAAGGATCATTACAAGTTAGCTCTCGGACAGCTGAACACTGCAAGGCATTTAATAGACAAGTGAGTACCTACCTTGTTTTTGTTTATTTGCATTTCAACACTCAACATATTGCTGTGTTGCATTTACTATGTTTTCCACAAGAAATTGAAATCTTTGTGATTAAAGATTCCATACTGAATGTTCTAAGTTTCCATGTTAAATTCAATATGATAAGTAAGGTTGAAGAATGCAATTCAAGAACAACTTGATTTGCTGTGGTGAAGGCTGAACATACGTTATTAATAATGAATTTGTAAGTTATATACTGTGAAGCTCAAGTTAAAATAGTGATGAACTAATGAGTCTTTTTACTTTCTCTATATGTACTATGTACATAGTGTATAGAGAAGGTACTTTATTACACCTAAAAATTCAATACCGAGATTTCATTTTTATTAGGTGTCCTGACTCAAAAAAATTTTTTTAGAAAAAGGATTGTGGATAGCATAGCTCAAAAATGAAAAGACCTTTAAATGCCAAAATGCCAAAATTTATCTTCCAAGGATGTGACACAGAGATTTTCAAGAAATTCTCTCCACACCAAACTAACATCTACATGGAACAAATTTTGAAAATTTGGTTTTTCTATAAAATGGCTCTTAACGATTTTGATTAAAATATGGTATATTAAAGCTATTTACATCACAAATAAAATGTATATTCTGAATTTTCTGGGAATAGCTTCAGAAGATCTGTTTCCACTCTGGATGAATTTTGCATAACTGGTTAATTATAAGAGATAG
Organism: Hymenopus coronatus; assembly: GCA_030762935.1. Lineage (NCBI taxonomy): Eukaryota > Metazoa > Arthropoda > Insecta > Mantodea > Hymenopodidae > Hymenopus > Hymenopus coronatus. Next base: position 8,782,229 of record CM060892.1, read on the forward strand.
ACAAAAACTTGCTAACAAAAAATGTAGAACTTGTTAAAACACAATTTATGTCATATACATTTTTGTTTCAGAGTTGACTGTTTCCGAGATATTCCTTGTTATTTGTTTCAATTTTAAACTATGCGTCTTCTCAAATGGGGCACCTTTCATTTCATCTCTCTTATGTTTTTTCTGTAAATGGAAGGTGAACTAAGCTTCATTTGTTCACATAACAATCAGTTTTTAAAAGATTTGACTATTGCTTTAGCATAGTGTATTCCCTTGTCTCCCTTTTGCTTATGAGGAACCAAGTAATAAGACAATTCTGTAAATGTTTATCTCAATTAGAATGAGGTAGGTAGAAGAATAATATTTTGTAAGAATAGCTTCTTTGCGGAACAGGTAGAGAAAGGACATTTTTTTGCACAAACCTTCATCAAAACTCTTACTCTTAGTTACTAGCTTTTTCTAATGGAAGATAGGGGAAACCTGTGCACAGGTATATGCAACAAAAAATTGCTCTTTCATTTGATATATGGTTTATGATTTTAAGTTACATGTAATAAATCATATAAAGCCTTAAAACCCCATACTCAATTTGAACCGCCAGCATTATTGCAGCAGTTTCTAGCAAATTTATTGTTATTTCATGAAAGTGGGACCATCAATTTACAATGTTTATGTAATGTATTTTATTTTTTGAAGGTTTCATGTAGAGTGTAATGCCTTTATACACTTGCATGTAATAATAGCTATTTATTTAATGTTTTGCAGTGTTGCCAAAGACTATGTTCGTCTCCTCAAGTTTGGTGACTCTCTGTATCGCTGCAAACAGCTCAAAAAGGCAGCTTTAGGACGGTAAGTTATTAACTGCATTTATTATTATATTATATGGGGGCTATTATTACAGGGTTTTGTTTTTAATGTTAAAACCAGCTGAAAAATTGAATGCCATAGACAGGTATTGAACATGGTTCTCCCACTTTTGTGTGGTTGCTCTAACCAACCATATTAACAGAAAGCAGGAGAACTGTATTCCATACCTGACTATGGCATTCAATTTTTCAGCTGGTTTTAACAATAAAACTGATGAATATATGTTTCTGATTGAAGTGTAAGGCATTTTTGGACTATCCTAGTGGACATAAGCTTCTTCATTAGATGTGACCACAAAAGTTGGTTTACAACAACCAGGAATGGTAATCAGAAGGAGACAGATTTGTAATACATATACTGGGTGATCCAAAAATATCCGAACCGGCTGCACTGTTTTGTTTGTCTGCTCCTTGCTGTCTGCCTCTATCATAGAAAGGCATGGATAAAACCATCACTCACCATAATTCACGTTGAGAAATGCTGGCAATTGCCTGGTGAATATATTTTTTTAATTCTTTCAGGGTGTTTGGGTTTGTCTTTATGCTTTAAGTTACACCAGAGATAGAAATCAAAGGGGTTTAGGTCAGGGGACCGAGGGGGCCACAAATCTCTACTAATAATTCTGTCCTGAAACACACTTTCAGTTGTTCTCATTGAAAAATTAGCTGTATGAGCTATTGCAGAATCTTGTTGAAAAGAGGCAAAATCACACTCCCTGTCTGTTAATTCTCTAAAGAAAGGGGGCAAAATTATATTCACTTATGTACGTGTTGAGATTAACTAAAAAAAAATTGGACCTACAACTCCTTCCGCACCATACACCAATTTTTTTTGTCATGAAGAGTTTTCATGAACATTATTAGGTTTCTCAGAGCTGCAATAATGATTATTTTGTTTATATACATATCCATGAAGGTGGAACCAAGCCTCGTGCGTGGGTAAATTTTGCCATTGTATACATTATTGAGAGTCCGCTCACAAAATGTGTTAACACATACGAATCATAAATAAATACATGCTGTGCAGTAGAAAACAAATGCTGAGCCATAAAACACTTTGTGACTAAGTACAGGACACTGGTAATAACTCAACCACATGATATCACCGTCAGCTCAATACTGCACTTACACTCAAATATAAGTACTGTGTAAGTGCAGTATTAGACAGCATTACAGTTAATAAGACCATAGAAAAGACTAAAATGTAATTTTTTGCCAATATTTATAACTTAATCTCCTTTTAATGCAAAGTATTTTGGGTTTTTTTCCCTCCCCCTCCAAGGGGAGAAGTCATATTGAAAATATTTTTGTTAGCCATGTTTTGTTGTCAGGTTAAGCAGCTGGAAGCTGGTTAAAAATGCAGGTTATACTTGGGTCTAATGTTAAGGAGTGTTTGTATTACATTTCTATATGTATCTATTTTGTTTAGGATGGCCACAATAATGAAACGCCAAGCACAGAACCTGCAGTACCTTGAAGAGGTTCGACAACATTTGGCTCGTCTTCCATCCATCGACCCATACACAAGAACTATAATTATTTGTGGCTTTCCAAATGTTGGAAAATCCAGCTTCATAAATAAGGTTAGTTGCTCTAGTTGATATTCGAAGCTATAGGATCATTAAATTATAGGGTAACCCCTGTCACAACCTTTCTCCAGTGTGCAAGAGATCTAAGAGTTGCCGGGAAAGGTGCTTTGGAGTCCTTACCTGAAATAAATGCTGAAAATATTGAGCATCTGCTCCCAAGCAGGCAGTATAACAAGTTAAAGAGCAGCAGAAATCTACAGAAACTTAGTGATAGGGCTTCCTGCTGCTAAGTTTAGACCAGTGCTGCTGTATGTGAGCAGAAGCTCAACATTTCCGTAATTTATGTTAATATGCGTAATTTAGTGTGTCTTTGCCAGCAACTCTTGGATCTCTCATGCACTGGAGAGAGGCCGTGACAGGGGTTACCCTATAATTTAATGATCCTATATTTGCATGACCACAAGAAAAAAAATCTAATGTGTTACACTCATATGACTTTCTCTAGCTACTCTACAAATAAACTTCTTACAAAAGACAATTCTTCTTTCAACACCATGCTAATCGAGATAAACATTAACAGAATTTTATTACTTAGTTCCTTATAAGTAGAATGGAACTAAGAGAATGCACTTGGCTAAAGTGGTAGTCAAATGTTTTAAAAGCTGTCGTTATGCAATTGTCATTATAAATCACTGTTTAGCTGCAACGACTTAAAAAATCTACATTAAACAAACTAAAAGAAACATAAAAACAAGCGCAAAAGAACACCATGGAAATATTAAACAAAAACAAGAAGACAACAGAAGTTGCTTGGCATCATTGGAAAGAGCAACCCACCATAAATAGAAGTCCGAAAATACCAAAAATATCACAAGGAAAACAGAATGAAAGTTTGGAAGAACATTTATATTTGAAATCGCCCTCCGTGGTGTAATGACTACCATGCTAACTTCAGATACCCTAGGTTGCGGGTTCAAACCCTGTGGAGGACAATGTATTTTTTCGCGCGAAAAATCCTCAGCATGGCTTCCTTTGGAAGTGAAGTAAAGCCGTTGGTCCCGCGTCATAGATTTACGGCATGTAAAAGAACCTCAAGCCTGATAGAGAGGCCTCTGAGCAAAATTAAATGGTCTTTCATGCCCAGTATAGAATGGGACGCTGAGAACCACAGCAGTTAAAGAGCGTCCATAAATAAAACTTCATTTCCATTTTTTTCTATATTTGGAAAAACAAGAACCATGTTTTCAATTTTGAAATCCCGCCTGGCGACCTACTGATGCAGAGGTTCATCAAATCACCACCGGGGATGACAGAGACAACCACCACAGCAAGCAATGCCGGCAGTCAACCAAATAAATTGACAATGGAAGCACATAGCTTCTGAAACGTTTTCCAAAAATTAAAGTAATAAAATTGACTCGCTAATTAATTTCAATGCTCGATGAATCTATTCAGACATTATATCATATTTATCTGAATATAAGGTGACCCCAAATGCAAGACAACCCCCTTTTTTCAGAATTTAATTTGAAATTTAGATATTGTCCACAAAAAGATGACTTGATAAATTCATTTTTGCTTTCTTTATACATACTATATACATAGCATATAAAGATGGTATTTTATTGCACCCAAAAATTTGATACTATGATTTCACCAGAAATACAGTTTTGGGTCCCCCTGAATTCAGAAAAAGCATTTCTAGAAAAAGGTGTGCATGTGCGGAAAGTACAGCTCAAAAATGAAAAGACCGTTAAATACCAAACTTGGTATTTGGGTTTAGTATCTTCCAAGGATGCGACATGAAGATTTTCAAGAAAATCCCCCCACCACAAACTACCTTTTACATGGAAAAATTTTCAGAAATTTTGATTTTCTCAACAATGCTCTAACAATTTTGATTAAAATCCTAATATTAAAGCTATTTACATCCCAAATAAAATGCATATCTTGAATTTTCTGGGAATAGCCTTTGAAGACTGTATCATTCTGAATACTTTTGCATAACTGGTAAACCATAAGAGATACACAAAAACTTACTACACAAAAAATGTAGATCTCATAAAAATACACAATTTATGTCCTTTATGGTTTTGTTGCGGAGGTAACTGTTTCTGAGATATTCCTTGTCATTGGTTTTAATTTTTAAATACTTATACTTTTCTCAGATAGGAAGAGTGCATTTTTCTTTTGTTCTACTCCTGGCGAAGCAAAGAAGCGATTTGCAATGACAATCGCATGACGACAACTTTTAAACTATTTGATTTTCAGTTTAGCTGAGTGTATTCCCTTATTTCCCTCCTACTAATAAGGAACCAAGTAATAAGAACATTCTTCTAATGATTATGTTGTTAAGCATGGTGTAGAAAGAAGAATAATCTAATGTAAGACATTTGTAGAACAGCTAGAGAAAGTCATGTGAGTGTAACGTGTCTAATTTTTCTCTTCTTCAGATGCATGGATATTGTGCTAACCAAATAATCTGCTTACAAATAATTGGGAGAATTTTGTAATATGAAATTAGCCATATGCTTGTGTATTTGTTTTACTGTACAGTTTACAACTGGATTCAGTATTTTATAATTTATAATGTATTTATTGAGTTTGACTTATTTTAGATAACAAGAGCGGATGTAGAGGTGCAGCCGTATGCCTTCACCACGAAGTCATTGTATGTAGGCCACACAGACCACAAGTACCTGCGGTGGCAAATTATAGACACGCCAGGAATATTGGATCACCCCTTGGAGAACCGTAATGTGATAGAAATGCAGGCAGTAACAGCCCTGGCTCATCTTCGAGCAGCTGTATTGTATATTATGGACCTTTCAGAACAATGTGATCACTCTCTGGATGAACAGGTAAGTCTTCCCTGTTTTAGAAATAACAATGAGTCGTGAATACACAATTAACCCTTTTAGTGCCAGCCTGAATAACAAAATGCTGTCTGAAAAGTACCAAACAATTTTAGAGGAAGCGTTTTAAATTATCAGTTATAATATGCGTACCAAATGACAAAGAGCTAAATTTTTTTTCATTTTTAGTAAACCCTTCCGTGTACTGTATAATATGTATTATATGGATGAGAAGTCTCTTCCATATTTTTAAAAAATTGCAACAAAAGGTAAATTTGAAAATAAAATTAAAAACCCCAAAATAATCAATAATTAGGCTACAAAACCTTGCTATACAGAAAGTTCCGGCTAATTAATTGAAAATTCAAATATTTCTTTACTAAAACAGCATCCTGTTTTGGTCTGGTGTCGTATTTTTTAAAATACAAAAAATGAATTCATGTAATTTGAGGGCTGAAAACTGGAGAAAAAAAAAATCACCAAAAAAGACAAATGAGCATGATATTGCTATTAATGTAAGTGGCATAAAGCAACAGGATACAAATGTAACATAGATTACTGTACAATTTAGCACTTGTGTTGTTGTGTGACTCAGAGCTTGATTCACATTTTATTTGTCATCTCTGTAAATCCATTCTTATGAGTACACCGATTATTTTTTGCATATGTCCGAGGGCTGCTGTTATCAGATGCATTTTCATCACTGAAGCTAGAATATATATGTTCCTCTCTTTAAAAGTTAAAAGAAAATAATCCATATAATGACACAAACAGAAACAAAAGAATCTTGCAGGGATCTGTTCAAAAAATTGAAAATTCTAACACTACCATCCCAATTCCTATATGAAATAAATAAATACATACAAACTTTGATGCCATGTATATCTCACAAACACAACATAACCATGGAACAAGAACTAAAAGTAAGTTGAAACTACCCATGCATATGTTAGCATTATACGAAAAAAGTCCACTGTATGCCAGAATAAAAGCTTATAACAAACTACCCACTAAAATCAGGGAAATAAAGTAAATCACAGTCAAAACAGTGTATTGCGCCAGGTGAAACAACTCCAAAAAAGGCAAAGTCAGCTAACAAGATTATGGCGAGTGTTTTCTGGGATGCACAGGGAATTATTTTTATTGATTGATTGGAAAAGGGTAAAAGTATCACTGGTGACTACTACGCAAGCTTACTGCAACATTTGAGTAATAAGGTGAAAAGAAAAAGATCTCATTCGGCAAAAAAAATCTTAACAATTAAAATTTAGTTGAGTCGATTTTGTAACACTACATCACTTACTTTTTTATTTCGGAAAACATGTTTCAGAAGCCATGTGCTTCCATTGTCAATTCCTTTGGTCGACTACCGGCATTGCTTGCTGTGGTGGTTGTCTCTGTCCCTGGTGGTGGTTTGATGAACTTCTGGATGAGTAGATCGCCTGGCGGGATTTCAAAATTGAAGACCCGGTTCTTGTTTTTCCAAATATATATGTTTTCCCAAACTTTTACTCAACTAAATTTTAATTGTTAAAACACATCACTGTCTCAAAGTCCACCATATATCAGGATAAAAAAAATCTTGTTTCATCACGACAATGCTCCGGCCCATCGTTCAGTCATTGCAATGGGGAAAATGTGCAAATTAAAATTGGAATTGCTTGAACATCATCATATTCGCCAGATCTAGCACCCAATGACTACTACTTTTTCCCAAACCTCAAAAAATGTCTTGGAGGATGAAGATTGCACAGCAACGAGGAGGTCATTGATGCGGTAAACAGCTATTTTGAGGACCTTGACAAATCGCACTACAGAGATGGTTTAATTAAATCAGAACACCAATATGACAAATGTATAAGCCTTTCTGGAGATTATGTTGAGAAATATAGCAAACAAAATTTTTTTTTAAATGCTGTTTTCATTGAAAGTCCTGGGACTTATCAGCTGACCCTCGTAATTTATATCCAATAGCCATAGGGATTAGATCAAAACTCATAGCATATGATAAACATCTGCACTGAATGGATACAATGACACATTGGTAATGTAGGGAATGAAAGAGCAGCTTCCATTAATGACAATTATACCTACAATATGTGTTCGGTATCAAGAATAAAGTCAGAGTACAAAATGCACACAATGAATATGTGGAGTTCCTAGGTTCAATTGCCAGCTGTGGCAGGGAATTTTTCTTTAACCAGAATTATATCCTATCTCCCACAGAGAGTGAATGTGTGTGTGTTTAATGTAATGATTAACCTACTGTTAGTATAGTTGTTTCACAAGTTAAAAAAGTTAACTCTTAATTGTATGATTTATTCTGCTGCATATGCTGCTCTTCCTGTAATTCACAAACTGGTATTTATATCCCTTTCACCAGCACCACAACGGAAGCGACTTGAATCATTAGTATGATACGTAATGGACTGGCCATCAATTCAAAGCCAAACATTGGGAGTTCAAGTCCCAGCGACTGTAGTCAAATGTGCCTGTAGTAAAGGATGGGGAAGGCCTAGGTAAAATAACTGGTGTGATGGCTCACTTGGATGCTGATAGGGTTGCATGCATTTTCTTCTTTTTTATTTAAAAAAAAACCTACAGTTTTATTGCAAAAATATTAATAATTTTACAGTATAAAACAGCGATAACTAGCCTAACTTTATTGTTGAAGATTAGTGCAATATGAAATTAGTAAAGTGCACTATAAACACTAAAAGCTTTGATTAATCATCTTTGTTGCATAAGTACAATGCTATGAAATAAATGGTTAAAAGCCCCTGATATGACTGTAGTAGTTAAAGGGGTCTATACAAATGAAACAATAAAACATGAAATAAAATGATGTAATTCGCAGTGGATAAGTAGCAAAAATGGCTCAGTAACAAAAGATATTTTCCTGTAATGGATAAATACAGAACATAAATTTGTATGATGTGCAAATTGTTTCAGGTAAAACTGTTTGAAAGCATAAAGCCGCTTTTTGCCAACAAGCCATTGATGATAGTTCTCAACAAGAGTGATATTGTCCGTCGAGAAGAACTGACGCCAGTGAAGCAGGCTGCACTTAAACCACTGGAATCCCTGCAGGATGTCCCCATCTTGGAAATGAGCACCGTCACTGGGGAAGGTGTCATGGACGTGAAAATAGAGGTTAGTGTACTTGTTGTGCTAGTAGCTGTCATGGTTCTTATATATGTAGACTCTGGCACTTTCTTAAGGGCAGTTGAAATGGGCTTTTCCATTTTCATGTTTTAATTGCATGTGTATATTTCAAATCACCCACTCATTTTGGTATAACTAATTTAAGGGTTCGCTAATTTAAATTGTAGTTTTTTTTAGAACATTTTGGTACATTCGCTGGTAAAACATCAACAACTTTGTAAATATTAGTGTTACAGAAGAGGTTTATTTTATATTTTGATCTGAAAGTATTACTTTAGCTATTCACAGCATTAGCATCCTACTCACATTTTCTTCCTTTGAGAGTTTCAAAGAACTATAAAATTATGTTTGGAAAGTTAGGTTACGTTTTTTTACATGTTAATGTTTGAAAGCAATTTCTGAAGAACAAAATTGTTTATACAAATGCCCCATTATTAGAAACTAATTGATACTAAGAGCTGAACACACATTTGCACCTAAATAGGCTTTATTTTAACAAAAATGGTTTTATATGTATAGATTAGTTCTTTTTTTTTAAATTCAAAATTGTCAATAAAATGTGGTTGGTTGGTATCTAATGTTGAGCAGTTGGCAGTAAAACCATTGGCTCTCTTACATTCCAGTATTTTGATGTCATATTATTATGTTGACTAAAGGTTGGACAGCACAGTAGAATAAATGTTTATTGAGACAGTCATGGCCTGTTAGGAGTCTAAAAGTTGGTCAGAGCATTTTCTTGGTATTGTAGTGATTCTGGTCATGTTATTACATAAATTTTCCCATGTTTTTGTTTGTTTGTAATATATTATATTCTTTAATTTTGTTATTATATGTTGATATAATGATTCTTTTGATAGAGTGATAGCTTATTGGATCAGATGAATTTGATATAATTTTACTACCTTGCTTGGCTAGAAAGTCAGCTGTTTCATTACCCTGTATTCTGCAATGTGCTAGTAACCATTGAAGTATTAATTTTTTATTTAAATTCATTAGTTGTTTTATGATTTTGCGGCATTCTGCAATATTTAAGTTATTAGGTGTTACATCAGATGTTATGGAAATAATAGCTGCTTTAGAGTCAGATAATAGTACAACTTTTTCAAATTTATTTATATGATACAGTAGGTTTTGTAAGCTCTGAAGTATTGCTTAAATCTCTCCATCAAAATTTGTAGTATTTAAACTTAATTTTTTGTAGAAAGAGAAGAGAGGGCATATTGCACCTGTGCCAGTACCATTGTTATTTGGTAAGCTAGAGCCATCTTTATAAACATATAGCCATTCATTGGTAGGGTATCTAAATTTATTATTTCTAGTGTCATTTGTTTCAGAACACATGAAGAGATTTCAGATTTTTTAAAAAATAAAATGTTAAGAGCTTTATTAAAAAAATCATACCTTTGCTTCTAATGAGCAAAAGTATTCTATTTTTCATGAATCAAGAGTAAAGGTGTTGCTGAGTATATCTTGAAAATGTAGCTCGTTATGTTAAATAGTTGCTGAGATAATGTGTCAAACTTTAACATTGACAGGATAGGACATTTCAATAAACTATTCACTGTCAGCCAATTAGAGCGTGCCTGACTGCTGTATGTCATGGCAGATCTCTGTGCCTCAACAATCAACATGCAACATGAACATTTAATGCAAAACATGTTGAGTCATACATATGCTCTATTAAAGTTATGTAAATAAACCATATAAGAGATGAATGCTAACTTTGGCTACTGTTATACAGGCTTGTGAGCGATTGCTTGCATATAGAGTGGATATGAAGGCAAAGTCAAAGAAGATAGATGGAGTCCTGAATAGGATTCATGTTGCAGCCCCGGTTCAGCGAGATGACAAGCCCAGACCACCTTGCATACCAGGTACGTATCATGAGCGACTGTTGGCAACTCTAAGTTTGGATAATATACAACGTATTACATTAATTAATTCTGAAATACCATTTTGTAATACAGTAAACAATTTTGGAGTTTATATGGATCAAAATTTAAACTGGAAGACGCAAACTACACATGTATGTAAAAAAAATACTCTGAATAGTCTATCCTTTAAAACATATAAATGACTTTCTACCGACTTCAATTAAGAAAATTTTTACTATTGTGACTCTAAGATTGTGAAAATTTGGCTCTAAGATTTAAACAGGCTTAGAATATGTGTGTACACTTTGCATGCAATCTCCATCGATCTGATCGTGTTACACCATCGCTCAAAACACCAAAATGGCTCCAGCTTAGGGATATCATTTCTCTATCAACTCCTTCATTCTCGCATTCAAAACTATCTAAATGTTTGTTTTAAATACCTTTCTGACCGTCATTATCGAGAAACTCGCTCACCACTCTCTTTCCTTCTTGCTATATCTGCTCATCACACAACCTTCTATTCATCATTATTTACAATAGATTTAGCTCACTTTTGGAATTCCCTCCCTGAAGACGTAAGGGATTGCTGGAACGTTATACTGTTCAAACAGAAAATTAGGGCATACATTTATAATCAAACCTAATCTGCTGCTGTATTAATATGATAAATACATCACTACCTTCATTTATTGTTATTAATATTCTATGTGCTAGCAAGTAATATGCATTTCAGTTGTAAATGTGACTAATATGCATTTCAACCTACATGAATATTTCATTTAAAATAATTTTGTTTACAGTTTATTTGTTTTTCTTTTCTATTCATTATACTTGTTGCACCTTTTTATATTTGTTTTTATTAAGTTGTTAGAATTGTATTTTGTTCTATATTCATTGTATCACTGCTGTATTGCATTTAATGTATTGCCTGGTAGAGTGGGAGAGAAGCCCTTAACTCCAACCAGGATAAATAAATAAATGTGCAAGGAAAGCCAATGAACTGGGAAGTGGCTGTGCGGTGTTTTTCCAGTCTGCATCATTAGCTCTTATTGCTATCTGCCACTATTATAGAATGGTGCAGATTCAACCATACAACATTTTTAAAAGTACCTTTAAAATGGGATAGGTAGAGTCAGGCGGAAAAATTTAATGCTATAGCCGGTATTTGAACCACGGATTTCCCAGTCTCTAGCTGTGTGTAGAGGATAGGAGTTGGATAGGTAGAGTCAGACTGAAAAATTCAATGCCATAGCCAGGATTTGAACCACGGATTTCCTGGTCTCTAGCCGTTTCTAGGACAGGAGTTGGATAAGTAGAGTCAGACTGAAAAATTCAATGCCAATGAGGGGATTTGAACCACAGATCTCCAGGTCTCTAGCTGTTTCTAGGACAGGAGTTGGATAAGTAGAGTCAGACTGAAACATTCAGTGCCATAGCCAGGATTTGAACCATGGATCTCCCAGTCTCTAGCCGTGTGTAGGATAAGAGTTGGATAGGTAGAGTCAGACTGAAAAATTCAATGCCAATGAAGGGATATGAACCACAGATCTCCAGGTCTCTAGCTGTTTCTAGGACAGGAGTTGGATAAGTAGAGTCAGACTGAAAAATTCAATGCCATAGCCAGGATTTAAACCACGGATCTCCTGGTCTCTAGCCCTGTGTAGGACAGGAGTTGGATAAGTAGAGTCATACTGAAAAGTTCAATACCATAGCCAGGATTTGAACCACGGATCTCCCGGTCTCTAGCCAATTGTTCTACCACTGAGCTACCACAGCAATATGCCATAGTCTACCAATCCAACTCCTGTCCTACACACGGCTTGTGTGAAAAAACAATTACATTAACATAACGACCATAATAATTGGCTTTGCAGTAGAACCTCATTAATCTTAATCTAGACAGCAGACAACCTTCACTTGCACTGCCTCCCATCAGTCTCAGTCGGTCACCTGTTTGTGCTGCAGCTAGTGGCAGGTTGTAAAACATATCTGCATGTTACGAACATTTGAGGCACCTGCGCAAGTTAATCATTAAAGAAATTAATGTCAAAGGAAGACGACAAAAGATCAGCAGTTTCTTGAAACCATGAAGAGTGTTAAGTGCGATCAATGAGAGTGTGCTGTCATTGTTATGCTTTAATCTTGTATTATGCAGTGATATCTTGTATTTATTTATTTATATATATATATATATATATATATATATATATATATATATATAAATAACCTTTTTATTTCTTAAATTTAAAATACATGTTCTTTTTACTAAACAAGAGTGTTTAAATATGTACCTTGGCTCATTTCATAGGTTATTTTGTTTAATCAGACAAGTTAGAGCTCTATTTAGACCAGATTAATGAGGTTCTAATGTACTATGAATCTTAGGGGACTTACAATATTGTAAGTTGCCATTGGGATTTCATCTTAAAGTAATTTGAAATCACCTTGTGGTTTACTGGAAAACATGCGAGTCAGTTGAGAAGTTGAATGCCATGTTGGTGGAGCAACTGGCTAGAAACTGGGAGGTCCATGGTTCAAATCCTGGCTATGGCACTGAATTTTCAGTCTGACTCTACCTATTCAAGTCCTGTCCTACACACTGCTTGTGTGAAAAAACAATTAAATTAAAACTACTTTTAAAGGCTTTAAAGGAGATACTGAAACTGGCCACATAGATTTTTGGCACCTGTTTAGGAATCTATTTGTCACTCCCCTGGTTCACATTGAGGCCATGGCCCAGTGGTTAGACTCTCACCTTTCATCCAGGCAGTCTGGATTCAATGCCAAGCGACTGCATGTGGGTCTTGTGGTGGCACAGGGTCAGGTTTCTCCCACCATCGCATTCCATGTATCATCAGTGTGGTGCAATATGTAGTAAAGTGGGTATTAAACACTATCCAAAAATAAAATCCAATGTGTTCCATTCAAATGATTTTCTCTACATCTCTAACAAATTATTGTTAAAAAGCTTTCTTCTATTTCATGTAACTTTTAGACTCCTAACAGGCCGTGACTGTCTCAATAAACATTTAACAGGATTGCCATAGTGAGACCTCCTTTCTGTACACTTAAAGAAGATATGGATGGAAACCATCTACTGCAGTGCCCAACCTTTAGTCAACATGATAATATAACATCAAAATACTGGAATGCAAGCGAATGAATGGCTTCACTAACAACTGCTCAACATTAGATACCATCTATTTCATGTTAATCAAGATAAAATTAGCAGAAATTACCTTTATTGTGTGCTCCTCGTAAGTAGAAGAGAAATAAGGGAGAAAACCAGGCTAAAACGATTGTCAAATCTTTTAACAGCTGGTAGCCATGTGGTTGAAATCTGTTTCTATGCACTGCCTGGAGTTTACAAATTTAAATATGTGAGAAGTCAAGTGTTTTAAAACTGAAACCAATAATAAGGAATATCTAAAAAAATGGTGAATATATATTCCATAAATTGTGTGTTTTAACAAGATCTACATTTGTTTTGTAGTAAGATTTTTGTATATCTCTTATGATTCATCAGTTATGTAAAATTTAGAAAAAATTCATTCAGAATGAAGAGGTCTTCAGAGGCTATTCCCAGAAAATTCAAGTTATACATTTTATTTGTTATGTAAATATCTTTAAATATACAATATTTTAATCAAAGTTCTTGTAGCCATTTTTGAGAAAATCAACATTTTCAAATTTTTTTCCATGTAAAAGGTAGTTTGGTGTGTGGGGATTTTCCTAAAATCTTTGTGTCACATTCCTGGAAGATATACAACTTAAATACCAAGTTTGGTATTTTACCAACTTTTTATTTTTGAGTTATTGGGTTCACAGACACATATAGACAAGACAGACCTTTATCTAAAAATGCTTTTTTTTTTTTTGGTTTAGGGGATGCTAAAACATGTATTTCTGTTGAAATCTTGGTATCAATTTTTTGGGTTGAATACAATACCTTCTCTACACATTATGTACATAGCACGTATAGAGAAAGTAAAAATTTGAGAAAGCTGGCAGTTTCCTGGCAGATATTTTGTTTTAAAGGCTGGTTTACAATAACCCAAGAACAGTAACCAGAACAGGAAGCCATACAGGACACAAGATTTTGTTTCAGAATTACCCGTTAATGAGAACGGGAATGCATTTACTCTTGTTCTTTTTGTGTTCAATTTTGCACAGTGCGACTTCACTTATTTTTAACTAACCAATGATATTTTTAATCTGTCTCCAATTCAGGCAACATAATGTAGGTTAGTCAACATTATAATTGAAAATAATTGTGACTAAAGTGAGCTCTAGTGGCTGTTTCATGTAATAGCTATTTAAAATATCTCCATGTTGAAGAGGGTAATAATGCACAATATGCATCTAATGTGACTTTCAAATGGGATGAGATTTGTCCTTGAGCGACACCAGGCTGGCAGCGAATAGGAGTGCTGCTTGACATATTACATTCATGCTTAACTCAGGGGTAACACGCTAAGTGATTCCGTCTCACATAAATACTACTTGCGCTAACACAAAATATTCAAACTTTGGAAAAGGTAATTCACAAGGAAGATAGGGAATCATGTCTGTAGCAGAACTGTAAAACCCCCAGATTTTTAGCTCAAATAGTTATCATAATACACATGAATAAACATACCTATGTATTTTATCATAATCAGAATCACATAAGCACTGCAATGACCATTGTTATTTGTATGTATATATTCTACTATATATATACATACATGCATAATTACACAGAAATGGAATGTAAACTATTGACATAAGATACTAAAAGAATTATTACATTTATTACGCTTAGCAAACTTAAAATCGAGAGACAGAAAGCAAACATTCTCTTGTTAGCTGTAGAGTGCTGCGTCAGCTATCGCATGTTTATGTTTATGTCTCGAAATCAGGGCTCATGTTTATTTAACCCTAGTCCCCACAGAGTTCAAGTCAGTTTTCAGTTGCTGTTTAGTCAGGAATAGAGCAAGTGCAATGGCTTCTAGTGATGAATTTAAGAGGCAGGTATTGTGTAGCCAGGCTCAAAATATTATTTTTAAAGTCTACACATGTTTTAAGAAATGCAGCAGTGAGAAATTATTGTCTCTTGACGTTACTGATGACAGCAATTTGGAGGAGTCACTGGTGTTCCATTGGATTTGAAGAGCAGGTAATTCATAAACTATAATAAGATAGCATTTAAGAAAACTTGTACATAATATGCAAATATGCATGTTCAAGATTTAAATTTAAAAGCTGCAAAATTATAGAAGTTTAGAAAAATGAGTTAGGGTTTCCTTACATCGAGTATTGTGTTGCTAGGCAGATTAGCGTTGTCAGTGTGCAAGTGAGAGGGAAATATGAAAAGAGTGGGGGTAGCAACCTGGCAACACAGAGCATGATAACGTATCTCATTCCCTGCAGAGTAGAACTCTTCTGCTGTGCCCAGTAACGAGAATGGGGAACCTAAAACTTGAGCAAGTCTTCTTCCCATTGCCTAAGCTCAGGAAGGCTTCCCGTCAATTGTGAATGTATTTCAACATTCCTGTTCTGGTTACCATTGCCGGTTGTTGTGAACCAGCTTTAATTCTTCGAGGGTATGTTATTTCACTTTGACTGGCAATTTAATCAGCTTCCTCTTTGGGTTACACAGTTAAATCTTTTACTAGAAGTTAGAGATAAGTTATTATTGTGACATTAACTTTGTGGTTACAGAGAGTGTTGTGAAGAAAAGGCAAGAAGCTGCTCGCAAACGTAAACTGGAGAGAGAAATTGAGCAGGAGCTGGGAGATGATTATGTGCTGGACTTGAAGAAAAATTATGATTTACCAGAGGAATACAAATATGATGTAATACCAGAGCTGTGGGAGGGCCTCAACATTGCAGACTACATTGATCCTGACATCTTCGAGGTAAACAAACTATATCAGCCCACATTTCAAGAAAAAATGGTTCCTAAGATAGGTAGAGCCAGATTGAAAAATTCAGTGCCATAGCTGGGATTTGAACCAAGGATCTCTTGGTCTCTAGCCATGTGTAAGACAGGAGTTGGATAGGTAGAGTCAGACTGAAAAATTTAATACCATAGCTGGGATTTGAACCATGGATCTCCTGGTTTCTAGCCATGTGTAGGACAGGAGTTAGATAAGTAGAGTCAGACTGAAAAATTTGATACCATAGCTGGGATTTGAACCATGGATCTCCAGTCTCTAGCCATGTGTGGGACAGGAGTTGGATAGGTAGGGTCAGACTGAAAAATTTAATACCATAGCTGGGATTTGAACCATGGATCTTCTGGTCTTTAGCCGTGTGTAGGACAGGAGTTGGATAGATAGAGTCAGACTGGAAAATTCAATGCCATAGCTGGGATTTGAACCACAGATCTCTCGATCTCTAGCCAGTTGCTCTGCCACCGAGCTACCATGGCAACAAGCCAGCATAGAATTGAATTTCTCAACTGACTCACATGTTTCCCGGTAAACCACAAGGTGTTGGCAATTTATTTTGAGATGACAACCCCAGTGGCGACTTACAATGTTGCAAGTACTTTAAGTCCCAGGACTCATAGTATAGCCAAGTGTTATTGTCGATTGATATTGGATTAATTGTCTTTTCACACCAGCCGTGAGTAGGACAGGAGTTGGATAGGTAGAGTGAGACTGAAAATTCAGCAATCGGCTAGAGATTGGGAGATCCTTTGTTCATATCCCGTCTATGGCATTGAATTTTTCAGTCTCACTCTACCTATCCAACTCCTCTCCTACACACGACTTGTGTGAAAGAACAATTACTCCAAACTGTTCCTTATTTGTGAAATCTTGCAAATATGCAAAAAAGCTTGTAACATGATCTGATTAAAATTAAATCAAAAGAATTTGAGTCGGTTTTTGTAACATGAACCTCACTTAGTAATTACTTACTGGGACCATGTTCCCATTTTCAATCCTTAATTCCGACTGAATCTTGCTTTGTTGGCGTCAACAATGGGGGTGATGGTGTATCACTCGTGGAGGGATCTGGTGCTGGATTCTATGAATTCCAAAGGTTGCTGTATGGTGGTAAATCAAAATTCATCACATGGCTCTCTTTTTACTTTCTCTAGCCCCCCTATGTACAATGTACATAGGGATAGAGAAGTATTGTATTCCACCAAAAATTTGATATTGAGATTTCACCGGAAATACATGTTTTAGGACCCTCTGAATCCAAAAAAAAGCATTTTCAGAAACATGTATGTGTGTGTATGTGTCTGTGGACAGCATAGCTCTAAAACAAAAAGACAGTTGAATACCAAACTTGGTATTTAAGTTTGGTTATCTTCTAAGGATGCAACATGAAGATTTTCAAGAAAATCCCCCCCCCCCCACCTTTAACTTACATGGAACATTTTTCGAAAATGTTGTTTTTCTTAAAAATGGCTGTAACAATTTTGATTAAAATGCTGCATATTAAAGCTATATCTATCACAAATAAAATGTATGTCTTGAATTTTTTGGGAATAGCTTCTAAAGACCTGTTTATTCTGGATGAATTTTGCTTAATTTAGTATAACTAGTAAACTAGGCAAAAACTTACATTACAAAAAATGTAGATTGTCATATACACATTATGGCATGTTGTCATATACATTTTTTTTGTGGGGCTTACAATTTTTGAGGTATTGCTTGTTATCAGTTTCAATTGTGAAGTACCTCTAGTTTTCTCAGATAGGAAGTGTCTCTTTTTCTGTTGTTCTACTCCTGGTCAAGCAAAGAAGCAATTTGCAATGACAAATGCATAACAACATTTGACTATTACTTTAGCCTAGTGCATTCCCTTAGTTCCATTCTACTTATAAGGAACTAAGTAATAAAATTCTGCTGTTGATCTCGATTAGCATGGTGTTGAAAGAAGAATTATCTTTCCTAAGAAGTTTGTAGGGTAGCTGGAGAAAGTCATGTGAGTGTACACCTCAGATTTTTTTCATGATATAGATCTTCTCCTAGACATCTAATTTTGTGGGTTTATAAGCTGGTTTCAACAGTTTTATATTTGGTGTGACTTCATGTCCTGATGTTCAAAAATGATAAGCAACTGCTGATTTTTCTGTTTGCTTGTATTTTAGACATATCATGTGTTCCTGTAGTCTGGTTTCCAAACTTCTTATCATTCTTCTATATATGCTAGATTACAGTCTGAGCATTTGATTTCATAAATTCCCAGTGTTTTGTTTTTTAAATTTCTGCACAGCAGTTTCTGAATGCTGTAGTGTTTTTTGGAGCAAAGGTGATGTTATAATTCCTGAAGATCTTCTGAAGTGTATTGTGTGCTCAAGGATGATAGGTGAATTTTCTGAACTGAGATTGGTCACAAGGTTCTGTAGGGTGGTTGTGTGTTATGCAGTTCAGTTTTTTGTATTTGTCTATTGCACTTTTTTGGAAGCTGTTGTTGGTAGCTATTTTGAGTATCTGTTGGTATTCTTTTTAGTATTCATTATTCTCTGTGCAAATGTGTACTAATCTGTAATTTAAACTGTTCATAACTGAATATTTGTGTGTTGTGGGATTGTAGTTATCTGTATTTGTGGATTTTCTACGTTTTCCAAATGTTAGGTTATGTTTTTCTGTTCTTATTATTTTGACATCTAGGAATAAGGATAGAGGAATAAGCTTATTAACAATAATTTGTTACTCAGATGGAGAGAAGGTCATGTGAATGGAACACTTCATATTTTGTTTACATGAAATAATAAACATCTTATATCGGGCATATTTGTTATTTTCAGAAACTGAGTAAGCTGGAAGAAGAAGAATCTCTGAGAGAAGCAGCTGGTATGTACGCAGTACCAAAGATAGAAATGGATGAAACTTTGAAGGAAATACGTCAACTGGCTCGCCAGATCCGAGACAAGAAGATCATAATGCGCCAGGAGCGGGACATACAGAAGAACTCAACGAAACCTGTGATGCCACGAACCGCCCCTGGCAAGGTTCGAGACCGCAGTGTGTCACGGCTGCGCACAGAAATGCAGGAGCTTGGTGTAGATATGTCAGAAACAGAAAATGTAAGTAAATCATTGTTAGAAAATGAAAACAAAATGTTATTAAAGAAAAAAGGATTGAAGAGTTTACTTTCCCTGTTACTTATTTAGGTAGCTACAGAGGTATGTAGCTCTGTGAATGACATTCTATTTAAATTCACTATTTTTCAAGGATGCAACATGAAGATTTGCAAGAAACTAAAACTCAACTATATGGTAACATATGCAGGGTGATTCTAAAGTACTATTAAAAAGTTTGGAGACAGGTTCCTTACATCAAAACAATGAAAAAAAAAAGTTCATATAAACACGTCTCAAAACCTTTCTTTATTGAGGTTCAAAATGCTATTAATCAAAACCTTTTAAAGTGATACATTGTTCTATTTCTGGCGTTTTCAGCATGTTAGGAGGTGTTCCACACAAACACACACATACACACCTGTAAACTCTACTGTCATGTTAACAACATGGGACATATTGACATAGTCTGTGAAAAAATTGAAAATTATGCCTTTCTCACCACTTGTTAAAAGGCTTACCTTGCAATGTTTTACAAACTGCATTTGTTTGGTCATGATGGTTTTTGTATTAATGACCTCCTTTCCTGCTTCCAAAGCTCTGTGCATCCTGTTTGCTCATTTTGTAACTAAGTCCAATTTGATTGTTTACTTTAGATTTATTTTGGTGCAACTCTACATAATCACATGTTAAACATACCATGTTACGTAATACAGAGGACATCCAGGGAACTAATGTGTCTGTTTACATGAGTACCTACTCACACAGTGAAAATAGTCTAGTAGAGTGTCATTATCTCCTCCATTTTGGTATTAAATCCCACTCCTGACACCAATGTAAAAGAATCTCTCTTTATTACTTGAAAACTGAATACAATAATTGTTTTTATTGCAAATTTGTAGTGCAAGTTTTCTCTTGTTGCTATGATGCTTTAAAGACTCTTGAGCTCTATTACACACCCAAAACTGACTTTGTGAGCTTCCCTGTCTTCCTTATATAGCTGTCAATGACATGGTCAGAAATTTCCAGGAGTAGAGATGATTAATGTGTGTGTAAACCACACCCTAGTGTCACATGTTTAACAAATTGGTGAGAAATGACCTTGTAATTGACATTCCTGCTGATTCGTGGATGTTTCGATATGCTGTTGCCATATTCACTTCTCTGTCTACAGCACCACCTGTTCCACTGCTTCCTCTAAAAGACCTTCTTTCCATGCTTTTTCTATCACACTTCTTGTATGTTGAACTACTTTTCGCCATCCTCACTAGTTACCTCATCTATTCCTTTCAACATTGAGTCCTGTACTTCACTAAATGTAAAAGTTTTATTACCTCGTCTAATGTAACCTCAGCTCGTTTATCATGGCTGTAAGACATTTTCAAATGACAGAGTCACTTGTGATAATTCTAGGATGAGAATAAGATATATAAAAGGTAGTAACAATTATAAATATAAATCCTTACAGAATCACTGTGTACAACAAAACCCAGCTTTTCACAGAATGAAATCAATCGGTCAGATCAGTCGTGTGCATGAGAATGCGCACATTAATTTCCGCTGGTAGAGTGGATAGCCACTTAAAATCCGGTTGCTATGAGATTAAAGTTCCTTTGTATACCAAATTCCCATATGTGAAAGGAATAAGTATTTTAAAACAAACCCATAACAAAATATCTCAAAAACAGTCAACTCCATGAAAAAAATGTTATGGCATAAATTGTATGTTTTAACGAGCTCTACATTTTTTGTTAAGTAAATATTTGTCTATCTCTTATGGTTTACTAGTTATACAAAACTCCGCAAAATTAATGCAGTCTTCAGAAGATACACATTTTATTTGCCATGTAAATAAATATCTTTACTATAGCATATTTTAATCATCTCTCTGACAGTTATACACTAAGCCCTGTCAGCAGATGACACACCCCACTAGGACATTTCTCAGCAATAGTAATGAAAGGAAGTCACCAGTGCAAGCAACAATCACTTATGCTGGTAAGGCACAGTATAAATGAATATATTTCTTACATGGAGACCAGAAAATGTGATATATTAATGACAAAATGGTATAATTGAACATATATCTGCGCAAAATGTTGCTTGTTTGGTATCTAACAGTTGATAATGAAATCATTCCTTTTCTTGCACTCCAATATTTAGCTGCAAGGTCGTAATCTTCTGTAAAAATCAGACAATTTAGAAGGTGATCGCAATCCATTCCTTCATTTAGGTTACAGAAAACACGTAGAGAAGTCTCTGCTATGCCAAGTCTGTATAAGTCATGTCCTGTGAGTAGTCTGAAGCTTGCTATTGCAGATTTTCTTGCTACTATACAAATATTGTAGTGTTGTAAATTTTCCCATTGTTTTGTTTGTTTATTCTTCATTGATTTTGTTTGTGTACTTATTTGATATTATTCGTTTAATAGAGCAAAATGGAATTAAACTAGGTGTAGAGTGATAATTTTACTTCTTTATTGGCCAAAAAATCAGCTATTTCATTGCCTATTATTCCACAATGGACTGGAATCCATTGGATTCCAACTCTTTTAAATAAATGGGTAAATTGTTGAATTATTTTATGATATTCTAGAATATTAGCACTTTTGGGTGTTGTATGTTGTGTTTTAGTGACAATGGCTGCTTTTGAATCAGATAGAGTTGTAATTTTTTACTATAGAGATTTTGTAGACTTGGGATAATTGCCATAAAAATATATTGAAAACATATCTAATTTTTGATAAAATGAGAGGAGTGGGCATGTTGTTCTGGCACCTGTGTCACCATTTGGTAGACTGGAACCATCTGTAAAAATATGTAACCATTCAGGAAGGTAAATTTGTTTTAAGATGTATGGAGAGGTTTCTGATTTCTTGACATCTTCTGTTGTAAATGTATAAGTGAGGTTCAACCTCCATGGTGATTGACACATAAGAGTTAATAATATCTGTCAGTTAAACGTGTTTGATGAGAAATGTTGTTGTTTTTTCCAGGCACACTTCACAAGAACACAGAAGAGAAGTCGATCAACATCAGAGCCACCAACGAAACGCATGCGAGTTGCTTCAGAGAGCAGAGGAAGGAGCATGTCGCGACCTCCAAGGGATGAGATGGGCGTCAAGGATGTGGGAGTAAGTACACTGGGATATATATTTGCAATATTTGATACTCCTAGGACAGGTCTAACGCATGTTTTAGCACCATTTTTACTTTCTTTATACTGCCATGTACATAGTGTATAGAGAAGTATAGTATTGCACCCAAAAATTCAATACCTAGATTTCACTGGAAATACACATTTTAGGATGCCCTGTATTAAAAAAAAAAAAAAAAAATTTAGAAAAAGGTCCGCGTGCCCATATGTCTGTGAGCATGATAACTCAACAACGAAAAGTCTGCAAAATACCAACTTGATTTAATTTTAGTGTATTCCAACGATACAACACGATTTTGAGAAAAATCCCCCCCCGTCCCTAACTAACCTTTACATGGAAACAATTTTGAACATTTTTATTTTCTCAAAACTGGCTCAAACGATTCTGATTAAAACGCTGTGTATTAAAGATATTTACATGACAAATAAAATGTATATCTTGAATTTTTTGAGAATAGCCTCTAAAGACCTTTTCTTCTGGATGAATTTTGCATAACTAGTAAACCATAAGAGATAGACAGAAACTTCATCAAAAATGTAGATCTCATTAAACACAATTTTTGTCATATAATTTTTTTTCATGGAATTGACTATTTCTGAGATATTTTTTGTTATTTGTTTCAGATTTAAAGTACTTAAAATACTTTTAACTCACACGGAAACTTGTGAACTTCTGGCCATGCATACAAACTGATTTCAAGCACATGGCAACAGGCTTTTAAAAGATTTGACTATTGGTTTATCCTAGTGTATTCCCTTATTTGCCTTCTACTTACAAGGAAGCAAGTATTTCAATTTCTGCTAATGTTTTTCTCGGTTATCATATAGTAGATGAAAGAATATACTTTTTAACACATTGAAGCCCAGGCGTTTCTTTAGTTGAGGAGCCAAGAAACCCAGGGTTTTGATGCCTATTTAGAATTATTATTTACAGTACATCATCCAAATCTGAAAACTGCCTTTGCACAATCTAAAGGTATGGTATTCAAGGATTTCTCAACAAATAACCAAACAGTCGTAACTTGTGTATTAATATTTTATTTTAAATTTACAAGTATGAAATATGACTTTGAAAAAAATCTGCATAAAGCAGCTTACACTCCATTTATTGCAAGCTGGAAAATCTCTCCCTTGGAATAGGAATTTTCCAGAACTTCATTTATAGCATCCTGAATTTCAGCTTCAGTTTGCAGAAAGCGAGGAAAATGCTGAATTTTAACATTTAAGAACACCAAACATAACAAACAGATCACCACCTTCAAGGAAACTGGCCTGAGACCAACCAATATTACTAACTCTCCTAAATTTTCTTATAGTTGACTAAAGTGAGGATAGATAGCAGCACAAATCAGACAACTAAATGATAACTGGTGCATGATCTTTGCTGCATAGCCCAAGACCGAGTTACGGTCATGGAATTGCATTAAAAGCCTGACCGAGCTGTGCTTGGGCATGGGCTGTATGAACACTTCGCATGGCCCGAGTTATACTCGGGCCTGGGCTTCAATGTGTTAACAATAATTTGTTACAGCAATGTAGAGAATGTCATGTGAATGTAACACATGAGATTTTTAAAACATGGGCTGGTTAAATGACTGTCAAATTTTAAAGCCATTTTTCTCATTTCCATTTTTTTTCCCCATATTCAAAATCAATCTTCTCCCACAAATATATTAATTTTAAAAAATTAATTAGTATAGTCATATGTGTCTTTGCAGTTTTTTCCACTTTGTGATTAAAAAAAAATTAATAATAATAAAATTAAAATGATCTAGTATAGAAGAATTTCAAGTAGACCATCTATTACAAAGGTGGTGAGGAATGTAATTTAAAAAAATCTGACTTGTTCCATTCACATGACTTTCTCTACATCTCCGAAACAATTTATTGTTAAAAAGCTTATTCCTCTATTTACCTCATGCTAATCAAGAAAAAATTAGCAGAAATGGTCTTATTACTTGCTGCCTTGTAAGTAGATAGGAAATAGGAAGATACTAGGCTAAAGCGATAGCCAGCCCCTTTAAAAGCTGATTGCTATGTGATTGAAGTTCCTTTGTGTGGCCAGGAGTTGGTAAATGCCTGTATGAGAAAAGTAAAAGTATTTTAAAACTGAAACCAATAACGAGCTATATCTCAAAAATGGTCAACTGCATAAAAAAAATGTATATAGCATAAATTGTGTGTTTAAATGAGCTCTTCATTTTTGGTAAGTGAACTTTTGTCTCTCTCTTATAGTTTACCAGTTAGGCAAAATTCCACAAAATTCATCCAGAATAAAGATGTTTTCAGAAGCTATTCTTAGAAAATTCAAGATGTACATTTTATTTTTCATGTAAATATCTTTAATATACCATATTTTAATCAAAATCGTTTGAGCCATTTTTGAGAAAATCAAAATTTTCGAAAGCTTTTCCATGTAAAGGTTAGTTGGGGTATTGAAAATCTTTGGGTTGCTTCCTTGGAAGAAACTGAACTTAAATACCAAATTTGGTATTTAACAGACTTCTCATTTTTGAACACACACACACACTCTCTCTCTCTCTCTCTCTCTCTCTCTCTCTCTCTCTCTCTCTCTCTCTCTCTCTCTCTTTTGGGATTCAGGGGTCTCAAAACATATGTTTCTAATGAAATTTCGTTATCAAATTTTTTGATGCAAAATAATACCTTCTCTAAACACTAACTACATAGAGAAAATAAAAATGGTGCATGTCGTTTATTATATATAGCAGAAGTTAGATTCTAATGTTTCTAAATAAATTAAAATATCCGCATTGAAAAAGCATGTTTAAAAAAAACATTGGTCTGAATACTTCTTTTGCTTCAAATACAATGCCTGTACAAAAAATTACAGCTCTAACTTGAATACTTCAGAAAACCACTTTTAGTACCATGGTGTTCCCTTGAAAGTATGATTTAATAAGGAAAGAAAATAATTATTTTGAATTTAATTTTTAAGAGGGGGATTGATTTCCCCAATTCTTTCTTCCCTCCTCTCAAATTATGCGCCAGTTGAAACTTCAGTTTCCACAGAGTTACAAAAAGTACTTCAATGTTGATATTGTTTAATTTCTAAAGGAAAACTCTCTCTTGTTTCAGATGAAGAAGAAGCTGAAGAAAATTGCACATAAGGCAATATCCAAGAAAGTCGGGAAGAAAGGCCTTAAAGGAGAAGGTGACAGATTCATTGGCACAAAGATGCCAAAGCACTTGTTCTCAGGAAAACGTGGAGTTGGCAAAGCAGATCGTCGATAATAAAATATGTATAATTGTGTGCCTTAGTAAAGAAATATTTGAGATTGATAAAGTGTGTCAGTAAGTAATTCCTGAATACAAACCTGTATCCTGCTTAACATCGATCTGCATGCTTGTGTGTGTGTGTGTGGGGGGGGGGGTATTACCATTGATTAGTTATTGCCATATTTATCCAAATACAAGACAATTTTTTTTTTTTCCAAAATATTGATTCAAAATCATCTCGGGCTTCTAGCCAGGTAAAAACTTGGCTTGACACCAACGTTTCAAAGAAGTGCATCTTCTTCGTCTTCAGGGTGAACTGATGGTTTGAGCTTGCGGAAACTGGTATTTATAAGAGCTGGGATGAAGCTAATATCTGATTGGTTCGCGTGATATTATGGCCTGGTATTTAAGATAACTGAGACATGGGCACGGACTTTGTAGAAAACAATTTATAGCAGTTATTCGGCTAATGTTTTGTGTTTGATAACGCACCTGCTAGAAACTACTGGGAAAGGAGAGTAAAAGAAGCTTTAGCCATCTCATCTGAAACAAATAATCTAAATCGCGATTCTGGCCTACAATTAAGTTCAGCATGGACACCAATGTTAAAGAGCCTTAATACCTAATCCTCTACCTGCAGTCTTCCAAGACTTATTTTCTAGCAGGTGCGTTATCAAACGCAAAACATTAGCCGAATAACTGCTATAAATTGTTTTCTACAAAGTCCGTGCCCATGTCTCAGTCATCTTAAATACCAGGCCATAATATCACGCGAACCCATCAGATATTAGCTTCATCCCAGCTCTTATAAATACCAGTCTCTGCAAGCTCAAACCATCAGTTCACCCTGAAGACGAAGAAGATGCACTTCTTCGAAACGTTGGTGTCAAGCCAAGTTTTTACCTGGCTAGAAGCCCGAGAAGATTTTGAATTAATACGTTGCCAGGAAAGCTTCAGTTCTTATTTTAAAATATTGATGTTCAGAAGTGGGGGGGCTCATCTTGCATTCATGATGTTTCCTGAATACCATAAGGTAGGAAAGTAAGTTTTAAACTTTGCGGATGTAGCAGTGGCGATGTCTGGGGAAAATAGTATAGATTACTGTCAAGGTTGCGATGTATGTGGTAGATTTTGTGCATTCCATTTTACACCAAAAATTAGCTGTTAAATGGGCTTTATAAGCATTCTCATTGGAAAAAAATTAATCTCTGAGAGTAAAATAACATTAAAGGACTTCAAAGTAAGTTGTCTTAATAGAAATTAACACAATGAATTTGTGCGCAAATTCAAATTAGGTAAAAATGACAAATTTTGTCTAAATGCAAAATCATACCCATCATCACTTTACAGTTAATCTGCCACCATGTTGTACCATCGCACCCATACTGAACATTTCTGTACTCTCCTCTCTGCCAAGCGCTCAAATTCAAACTCACTTAAAAAAGGGGGAACTTAATGGGCTTAAGTGTCCATTAGTTTGTTCAAACTATATGGCAAACCTTTAAATTTTATTTAAAAATTCATCTTTCTATATACCTATGTCTTTTAAACATGTCTTCTTTCTATATACCTATGTCTTTTAAACATGTCTTCTTTCTATATACAGGCTGTTTCAAAATGACGCCAGATGAAGATAGCGGTCGATTAGCTTACCTTTGACTTGTCGAAAACTTGATGTTGCAACTTTCAAACTCTTCTGTTTAAAGTTTTATGCATGTTTAAAAATTGCACACATTTGGGATTAGGCAGCGAAGGAACAACAGTTGTCGCACTACATGTAAACAACCTCAAAACGTGTTATATGAAGTGCATAACAAAACCCACATGCTACGTTTTCCATTACTAAGGTGACCTGTGCCATGCTGGCATGTCTTATCAAACCAGCTTACACCACACTACTGGGACCTTTGCTACCAACCGGCATCTCTCTTGGAGTGGGCCAGGCACCTGCCATTTGGTTATGTACGACTGCCTAATCCATGATGATTTTATGGCAGTTTTTTATGTGCTGAATTTAGAGCTGAAAATTATATTCGCATATCACGTACGATATGACCAACAAGGTCCACATCTTCATCTTGTCGTTTTGAAACACCCTGTATATAAAATGATATGCTAAATTATTCTAAAATTATACCCCCATCACTGAAATATTGCACTTGACAGTTTGGAGTTAAGTTGGTCAGACAACGGAAATGGATCTAGATACTGCACCATTGCAATATGTAGCTATTTCCAACCGTGCTGTTTGTGAATTCCTAATAAGTGTGCAAGCTATGTATTATTCGTTATTGTTAATAGTGTTGTTGGTGTTTGTTTTATTTATATGTATAGTTATCTATAGTTACCATTTTATTATATTATTTATACAGGATTTGAGATGCGATAATGCCTTCAAAGCGACGCCAATCACCGAATGATTTGCAAAGTGAAAATCCTTTGCGTAAAGATATGTCACTTAATATTCAGGCATTGGAGCTATTAAGAAAGGTTTGGAAATTCTTTGAAAGATGGAAGGAATACAAAATATTAAAGGGCATCCTCTATTCCTGACGTTAATGCTTTCAAGAATGATGACGATGGAAACTTGGATGGAATTGGGACATTAAAATACTAAATGGGTGAAAATTACTTTGTTATACCTTTTTCTCATTGTAACAAGCTATTTTGCATTTATTTTATATTGTCATAAATATGTAATTTATGTTACATACGTTATAGTATCACTGTTATTTTCAATTAACATCAATAATAACTAATTATGATAACTAACCTGACAGGAAGTGGTACACAGTGAAGCAAAATGATAACTGTAGAAATTAACATTGAGTCGAACTTGACACTTTTAAAACTTTACTTGTTTTTACTTACATAGTAGTACATATGTTTCAGAGAACTTGTGTGCATTCTCAACTACTATTGACTGCCAGACTCATTTGTATCGATGCCACCGGAATCTTGAGGATCGCCAACTGGACATTGGATGTACTTATCGAGTGGGTTGCATTCAGCGGGAATTTCAACGTTCACATGAAGTCAATACTTGTAAAAAGATTGTTATGAAAAAGTATGAGATAACAGTGATGAACGTTGAAATTCCCGCTGAATTCAACCCACTCCATAAGCTCATCCGATGTCTAGTGGGTGATCCTCAAGATTCCAGTGGCATTGATACAAATGAGTCCACGACGAAAGCACAAGGAATAATAAACATTTGCACCCAGCGATTTCAACTTCGGAATGCAACAGAACAAAAACATTTGAACATCATATATTACAAAAATGACATGAAATTCAGAAAATATTGGCAAATTTTGTGTTTAGGATATAAATATTGCCCAACCCAGACCAATTGTTTTCGAGTGTGCTTAAAGCAACAGCCCTATCAGTAGATTTATTGGCATGTAAAAGAACTCCTGAAAGACAAAATTCCAGCTTGCCAGTAGCACTGACATGATCCTCACAATTGACAGTATTGGTGACAAGTAATTTTAATTAAGAGTAAAAACACAGCCATCACACTCAAACTACAAGGAATGTGAAAAGGTGTACATAGGGAAAACAAAAAGAAACATTAGACAACGTTTTAAAGAGTGCATGAGGTGTTTAAAGCATAAACAGACATAAGTCAGCTGTAGCACACCATTTTGGAATTGAAAATTATAATTTTCACAGTGAACTTAAGTTACTAAAATTGGTGCAGAATCCAATTGGATTAACAGTTTGGGAAAATGTATTAATTTTAAAAAACAAAAACAAAGTCATACATTTTTATATACCACAAACAAACTGCCTCATCTCAAAATTCTACCCAGAAAAGAGACCTCTACAGGCCGCTACCAGAACTTTATCAGTGAAGGTGGCAGCGATTGTTGCCGAAACATGTCCAAAGGAAGCTATTTATTTCAACTAGTGAATTTTGAGTGTGATTCTGTGTTTTTACACTTAATCGATTAGTTACTTCACTCTGCATTCCCATTAATATTTTAAATAATTTAAAGTTATAAAGAAGCTTGTGACGGTAATGTGTTAATATTCAATGGTAAGAGTTGAGTCTGTTTGTAACAAAACTTGGCTAACAAATAATTATTGGGACTGGTTCAGGAAGTCATTTTTACTTCTTCTACATGTGCTTTCTACATAGTAGTTAGAGAAGGTATTGCATTCCACACAAAAATTTGATACCGAGATTTTACAGAAAGACATGTTTTGAGAACGTCTTGAGTCCCTAAGAAAGAAATCTTTAGCAGAGGATCTGTGGGTGTATGTCTGTGAAGCATAACTCAAAAACAGAAAGTCTGTTAAAAACCAAACTTGGTATTGTTCAAGGGAAATCCCCCCCACCTCAAACTACCCTTTACATGGAACATTTTTTGAATATTCTGATTTTCTCTAAAACAATTTTGATTAGAATTGCATATATTAAAGGCATTACATTGCAATTAAGTACATATCTTGAATTCTCTAGAAATGGCTTCTGGAGGAATTTTCCATAGTTGGTAAGCCCTAAGTCCTAAGTGAGAGACAAAATTTTACTACACAAAAAATGTAGGTATTGCTATTACATTTAAAGAACTGTCTTTTGTTCAAGGGAATAACAGCTTCCGGTTAACATTATAACAACATAAATATACGTATGAAAAACTAAGAATAAAATTTATTGACCATTAAGCCACTGAATAAAATGCTTTTATCTTTCAGCCAATTGTCCAGAAATGTTTTGAACTTATGATTGGGTAGTGAGGTGATATGTTTTGGAAGTTAGTTGTACATACTTAATCCTAAATATTTATGGCTGTCATGAAGTTTTGATAATCTTGAGTAAGGTGATTTTGTGTTATGTAAGCATGTACTGTCTGTTGGAGTGCATATTTTTGTAGATTTTCTTTTATGGTAAATGTGCATGGTCACGATTTTAAGTTTTTTGAAAAATTGTCTGCAAAGATGGTTATAATCCAGATTAGCAATACATCTAACTTTTTTTTTTGCCATTTGAATATAGTTTGTGTTGCTGCAGAATTACCCCAGAGACTTCTGTCTAACCTTATGTTAGACAGGAATGAAAAGAGGACATAATATGCAAGTTTTCTAACACTAACACTATGATGAAGATTGTGTAGCAGGAATAAAATGCAATGAGGACATAATATGCAAGTTTTCTAACACTAACACTATGATGAAGTTTGTGTAGCAGGAATAAAATGCAAACTAATTTTCCACTTTGTAATTTATGTGATATTCCAATTAAATATTTTGTGTTTATAAATTCCTGGAAGTTTCACATTTATTCTGATTCTTTGCATTTAAATGAAATAGCAAATGATTTATACATTTTCTGTACACTAGTTTTTGTCTATCTCTTATGATTATTGGTTAAATAAAATGATTCAATGAAAATGAAGATGACTTCAGGGGCTCTTTCCAGCAATAGTGTCTAGGAAGTTGAATTTGCTTTTTAAAAGCAGTACTTAAAATAATCATGCATAGCATAACCAAATGTGTGAAAGAAAATGCTTTTACAGATTGTGAGAATACATTTAGTAATAAGTTGTTAGTTTACAGGCTTGATGTGCCATTTCCACAGTTATTTATAGGAAATGATGTTATCTTTTGTATGTAGAAATACATTACAAGTTTTTCTGGCATTAAATAAGAAGCTAGTGGAAAATTTTGGGCTTAACAGCAGCAGATAAGAAAATCATTAACGAAGTTACATGGAAGTAGCCTCCAAGTAATTTTAAGGAGTAATTTTGGATATTTAAGTGGTGTATGTTACATTGCTGAGAAATGCATACACATTTAGCGCCACTTAAAGACATTTCTATTCCAAAATGAGACCATATTGAAAGGGCTACTTTAATGTATAATGTCGATAAGTACCCTATCGATTGTCGGCAGTCAGTGCTGCTATCTGTGGCGCATGAGAGAAGCTATATTTTAAACCGTTGTCACGAATTTACGCCACAAATATACTTTAAAGGAATGGATGTGAATTTCTGTTTAAAATCGGACGTCAAATGTAGACTTTTTGAAATTAATTATGCGCTAAATTTGTTTAACAAATTTGGTGGAAGGTTCTAGAAAGCTCGTGTAGATGGCGTAGGGGTAATCGCAATGGTGTAAAGAGAATGAGTGAAAAAGGAGGATATGAAGGACTGTGAAGTTGTAAGTATAAATTATATTATATGAAGCATTCCTATGCCTGCTAGGGATAGTTTTTTGAGCTGTTGTATTAGAGAGCTGTATTTCATAATCTTGTTCTCATTAAAAAAAGACTTTTCGCAGTTGAATATTTTTGGCGCTTTCTTGAGCTTGGGTCGCCATGTTTGTTGTTGGTAGTTTGTCATGATGTAATGGTGAATTGAATGAGATAAACCGGATAAAAACATTTCGCGCATGTATTGTATTATATTTTGCGTGAAAACTAGGCCAAAGGTGGCGAATTTTAGTATTATGTGCGTACCTTAAAGTGTTTTCCTTTCTAGCTTTTCCCTTAATGTGATTAAAGTGATCTCACTTTTCGCCAATTCAAGATGCATACGCGCTTAAATATTCAAAATGCGGATAACATCTTACATGATAACATCTTTGGCAGCGAAATCTATACAAAGCAGCAGTTTGAAGTTATATCAAGTAGTTCCAAAATTGGGTTCAGCCACGGATGTTATGTTCGGCGTTCGCATTTTAAACTTATTTTTTTTTAAATTGAATTGCTCTGATGGTACGCCTTTGACTAGATTGTTATTTGTTTAAACGTGAACTGAATTAAGGAAACGTTTGAGCATGGCACGTAATGCACCAATAAAGTGCATCCGCACAGAAAAGTTTTATTTTGTTTACTGGGTCGTTTCCATGCCAACAGCATGTGTGTTTGCACGCGCGGGAATTGTGGAGCGAAGCAGTTAACAATGCTTTTAAATTTACTTATCTGCTCTTGAATAAATTGTCAACTTATGTTCTCATTTAAACAAACTGTAATATAACGTGAATGCTTTGCAAGATTTTGCCGATCGAACGATTGGTTTCTTGTGGTGCGCCAATCATTCCGAGCAAACGATGTATAACATGGGCTTTTACATGTTCGAAATCTGAGTCAAGTTGCCATATTAGTATGATAATTACTAAATTGGAATTTATTTCGAACTGGGTGCCAAATCCAATCCGGCCAGAAAAGATGTAGACGAGATCCTTGTTAATATTGCCGTGTAAACGCGGATGGTTAAGTGTATTGAAGAGCATTGCTATTAAGGATTTAATTCACGAGTTCTGTACTTGAATTATGAGCCGTAGATCAAAATTATACATTTTGTTGCCAATTTAAAATGAAAGGTAACAATTTACAGTGGATACTACAAAACTAGGCATTTATTTAATAGTGGCCTAATGTTAAATTAACAAAAATAATGATAAAATCCAAAAAGACTGCATTTTGTATCCAATTTTACGTGCAAACTCCGTTTAACGATTTTAATCGTCTTCAAAACAGCTTGTAAATGTCGTGAGTGAGTGGAGTAATTGGACTTGGTAATTTCATAATATGCTTTGTTATATACAAATTTATTCAACTCTTTTTGTATTTTGTGGAACTTCTATTGTAGTGAAATATGTTACTCACTTTATGAGCAGGACCAATCTTCTGAATGGTTTGGGATTATATCTGATAAACTAAGCAAAGGGATCTTTATGTTATGAGTACTGAGGCAAACCATTGCAAAAAATCTTTACTTTCTGTGTATTATGGTAATATATATTCGCTTATGAGTTATGGTATTATAATTTGGGGCAATCATTCCTATATTAATAAACTTCATATTTTACAAAAGAGAGCAGTAAAAATAATATGTGGAGTTCCACCAAAAACATTGTAAACCACATTTTATTGAACTTGGAATCGTCACCCTTATTGTATATATATTTTAAATTGTCTACTATATATTAAGAATATACAAGATTATGATTTCTGTGAAACTGTATAAAATTATCCTACAGGAAGTAACAATATTATTTTAGAACAAGTAGATATAGTAAAACACAAATCAGTTTTAAAATAGTATCCATTAATTAATTTAATAGATTACCTGATAAAATTAAGAAACTTACATTTAGCAAGTTTAAGAGCATGATACTAATTATTTTGAAGATAAATCCTCTCTATAAGGTCCAGGAGTTTAATAGCATTGAAGTTTTGTAAATTTTAATTTACATTGCTATACATATATAATTTTCTTGGCCAAAGGCATCTATTTTCTAAGGAAGAATCAAGGGAAGCAGTGATATACAAAACAAGATAACATACCTGTTTCCTTCCTCTTCTATTCAGCTGAAGGTGTCAGTGTTTGACATACAGCAATTTTTAAAATCTGTTCCAAAACTTTGCGTTTCATATTGCCTAAGGACAACTGCATTTAAACAATTTTTAAGCATTCCAAAATAGTTGAAAAAAATGTGATGTTTTCCATTCAGATGAGTTTCTATACGTATCTGTAACAAATTATTGTTAATAAGCTTACTCTTCTATCCATTTCATGCTAATCGAGATAAATTCTAGCAGAAACAGTTTTATTACTTTAGTTGACTCACGGTGTTCCACAAGGATCGAAACTAGGGCCATATCTATTCCTTATGTATATAAATTGCTTATTCAAAATAATAAAAGAAGCAGGTGAAATAGCCATTGGATATGCTGATGATACCACAATTATAGTAAGGGGAAATACAGAACTTGAAGTACAAGATAAATCAAATATACTACTTGAAAAAATTAGGGAAGAGCTAGGAAACCTAGGGATGGTAATACATACAAATAAAACAGAATGGATGCAAATCAGCTTAAAAGGAAAATCCCACCCAATATTCAATTAGTCCTAGACAATAAACAAATACAACAAGTAACAGAAACAAACTTCTTAGGATTAATAATAGATAACAGACTAAACTGGAAAAAACATATTGAAAAAATAGCAAAAAAAATAAATACAGGACTATACATCTTAAAACAAGCAGCGCAACAAATGGATAGAGATAGCTTAATACAAATATACTATGCCTTCATACATTCTCATTTGAGCTATGGGGTTGTATTATGGGGTAATGCACAGAAAAAAACAATGCAAAGAATATTAAGACTACAGAAGCATGCCATTCGAATAATATGTAAACTAAAGAAGACGGATACTTGTAAAAACTCTTATAAAAAACTAAATATATTAACATTTCCGGCACTGTATATATATGAATGCATTAAATACTCAATAAAAAATCATAGTAATCAAAGTAGAAACATGCACATACACAACATGACACAAGAACGAAACAAAATTATTTCATTAACAGACTAAGAGGAACGTTAAGTAACAAAAGTATACAAAGTAAAACCAAAGATTTGTACAATCATTTGCCTAAACAAATAAAACAGATAACTGAAGAAAACTGTAAACTTAAAGCAATTAAAAAGTATCTCTCAGAAAATGTATTTTTCTCTATAGAGGAGTATAAAATGTTAAATTAAGTAAGTTATGTTGTATGATGGTACCCCCTGTATTATTATTATTATTAAGTGTATATACTCGTGTTATTATTTACACTATATGTTTAGTTTTGTAATCAATCTGACGATCCTTGTAAATTATGTATTACAAATGGAGATAATAAAGAAATAGAAATAGTTCCTTATAAGAAGAAGAGAAATAAGGGAATACACTAGACTAAACCAACAGTTAAATGTGATTGCTATGGGATTGAAATCCGTTGCTTTGTGTGGCCAGCAGTTGACTAGATCCTGTATGAGAAAAATTTGAAGTATTTTAAAACTGAAACCGATAACAAAGAATATTTGGAAAATGATCAGCTCCAAGGAAAAAAAATAAATTACATAAATTGAGTTTTTTAAGGAGCTCTACATTTATTTTGTGCAGTAAGATTTTGTCTCTTATGGTTTACTGGTTATGACAAATTAAAAAGAAAATTCCTCCAGAATAGAGAAGTCTTTAGAGGCTATTCACAGAAAATTCAAGATTGCATTTTATTTGTCATGTAATATCTTAAATATAATAGATTGTGATCATAAGTGTAATAGCAATTTTTGAGAAAATCAAAAATTTTAAAAAATTTTCCATAGAAAGGGTAGTTGGGAGTGGGGGGATTTTCTTGAAAATCTTTGTGTCACATCCTTGGAAGATACTGAACTTAAATTTCCAGTTTGATATTTAACTGACTTTGAGTTATGCTGCCCACAGACTCGCACACATGCAACTTTTTCCAAAAATGCGTTTTGCTTTCTCTAAATGTAATATGTACATAGTGTATAGAGAAGATATTGTATTGCACCCAAAAATTTGATTCACCGAGATTTCGCCGAAATACATGTTTGAATCTGAATCCAAAAAAAGCATTTTTACAGAAAGGTCCATGTATGTATCTATGGGAAGCATAGCTCAAAAACAAAAAGTTTGTTAAATACCAAACTTATATTTAAGTTCGGTATCTTCAAAGGATGCGACACGCAGATTTTCAAGAAAATTACTCTTTACATGGAAAAGTGTTCTAAAGTTTTGATTTTTCAAAAATGGCTCTAACAATTTTAATTAAAATACTGGATGTTTAAGGTATTTTTATGACAAATGAAAGTAAATCTTGAATTTTCTGGGAATAGCTTCTGAAGACCTCCATTCTGGATGACTTTTGTATAACTGGCAAACCATAAGAGATATACTACACAAAAATGTAGATCTCATTAAAACACAGTATTTGTCATATTCTTTTATTTTGTGGAGTTGGCCGTTGTCAAGATATTACTTGTTATTGGTTTGTTTTAAAATACTTTTAACTTTTCTCATACAGGAACTTGTCCATTCCTGGCCAGGCAAAGAAACGGATTTCATCCCATAGCAACAACATTTTAAAACATTTGACTGTCAGTTTAGCCTAGTGTATTCCCTTTATTTCCCTTCTACTTATAAGGAACTAGGTGAGTACATTTCTGCTGTTTATCTCGATTAGCATGAGCTTATTAACAAAAATTTGTTACACAGATGTAGAGAAAGTCATGTGAATGGAACACATCAGAGTTTTTCCCTTTTAAATTGCAAGAAATTATTAACACAAATATCTGAATGGTGTTTCTATAAGTAAACACGTTCTTGCTTAATATCAAATAATTTCTGGAAAATATATATATGTAGCATAGCAAGGTTAGAAGAATCACTTTGTTCATCAATAGTGTTGTACAGGAGTTACCAGCTTGCTTGATTTTGTGCCAGAGCAAGCAGATTTGCCCTGTGTGCTGCATGATATTGAGGCAGCTTCTGACAGCAGTGGTGGGTTTCTCGTTCCTCACAGTGCCAATTTATAATGCTAGGAACAAATAAATTCAATAAGCATGCCACTGACTTCTACATTTCGCCTACCCGAGAAGAATCTTTCTTAATTATAAAAAGTGCACACATTTATTGTAACTTTCTCTACACATAATGTATAGAGAAGGTATTGTATTGCACCAAAAAATTCAATACCGAGTTTTTACCGGAAATATCTGTTTTGGGACCCTCTGAATCTAAAACAATCTGATGTGTTCCATTCACATGACTTTCTCGACGTTCTGCAATAAATTATTGTTAAAAAACTTATTCTTCTATTTTCTTAAAGCCAATCAAGAAAAAAAATCAGCAGAAAGGGTCTTATTACTAGCTTTCTTGTAAGTATAAGGGAACACACCAGGTTAAACCAATAGTTTTAAAAGCTGGTTGCTATGTGATTGAATACCTTTGTTGTATTGACAGGAGTTGGAGAAAAGTATAAATATTTTAAAACTGAAACTAATAAGAAGGAAAATTTCAAAAATGCTCAACTCCACGAAAAAAATGTGTGTCTTAACCAGCTCTACATTTGTTCTGCGTTAAGTTTTTGTCTATCTCTTGTTTTCCAATTATGCAAAATTCCGTAAAATTCATCCAGAATAAACATGTCTTCAGAGGCTATTCCCAGAAAATTGTAGATATACATTTTATTTGTCATGTAAATATCGTAAATATAAAAGGTTTTAATCAAAATCGTTAGAGCCATTTTTGAGAAAATCAAAATTATCCTTCATTCTCTATACACAAAATACATAGTACATGTAGAGAAAGCAAAAATACTTCTATTCAAGGTACCTCAAATCCTGTATTTGCAGTAAGGCCGCGCCGTGGCCGAGTGG
Source organism: Hymenopus coronatus (assembly GCA_030762935.1). NCBI lineage: Eukaryota > Metazoa > Arthropoda > Insecta > Mantodea > Hymenopodidae > Hymenopus > Hymenopus coronatus. Next base: position 8,820,120 of record CM060892.1, read on the forward strand.
TGAGATATGGTGTATATCTTGAATTTTCTGGGAATAGCCTCTGAAGAGTAGTTTATTCTGGATGCATTTTACTAAATTTTGAATAACTGCTAAACCGTAAGAGATGGACAAAAACTTACTACACAAAAAAATGTAGAGCACATTAAAACACACAATTTCTGTTATATACATTTTTTTCGTGGAGTTCGTCGTTGTTGTGACATTCCTTATTTTTGGTTTCTGCTATGAAAAACGTATACTTTTCTCATACTGGAACTTGTCAACTCCTATCCGTATAAACAAAGGAACTTCATTGACATAGCAACCAGCTTTTGACTATCACTTTAACCTACGGTTGTCCCTTATTTCGCTTCTACTTACAAGGATGCGAGTAATAAGACTATTTCTGCTAATTTTTTCTGATTAGCATAAAGTAAATAGAAGTATAAGATTTTTAAGAATTATTTGTTGCAGGGATATGGAGAAATTCATGTGAATGGTACACATCAGATTTTTTATAGATAAATTGCTGTTTTTACGCTAAAGGAGCTACCATATGACTATCAACCCGTGTATAATATAAGTCAAACACAGAGAAGGCATGGCGACGCATAATGAATCATGAACGAATCGTATGAATCGAGTACTGAAAATGATTCGCTCGGCCCAACTCTAGTAGAGAAGGTAAAGTCAATATGCGAATTTTCACATTTTAGGCCATTTTAAAACACCGAAGTCTCCACTTCTATACAGAGGAAACATAATGTAAAGTCTACAAAGCTACGGTTTTCGCAGTGTTGTGATTTCCTTTGACGGTGAAAACCGCTTCATTTCTGTTAAGAATGCTCGAGTTGGATCACGACATAACTCTCGCTTGCTGCAGTGTGCGCGGCCAAGGAAAAGCTAAATCCGTAACTACTGAAAGGTTTATCGGCACGAGTTCACAGACCGTATATAATCCAGCGGAAGTTTCGTTCATTCAAAATATTCCGGAAGCTAGCCGATGGATTTACGAGGGCCAGCCAACGATTTGACATAAGTAAATAACGAAAGATATCGACACAAAACTTTATGTACAGAGTTACAGTATCCTACTCCATTTCTCAACGTGATCTCCATTCTGTCAAGACATAATATATTGTCACGTGGTACCAGTTTTTCAATGCCGATGTTATACTTTTCTACCGCCAGAGAACTTATTCGTTGTTACTTTCGTGTGTAGAGAAGATATTGTAATGCACCTAAAACTTCGATACCAAGATTTCACTGGAAATACATGTTTTACGACCCAAACAAGGATGCGTCACGAAGATTTTCAAGAAAATCCCCTCTCTTGAATTTTCTGGGAATAGCCTCTGAAGAACTCTTCATTCTGGATGACCTTTCAATAACTGCTAAACCGTAAGAGATACAAAAAAAAATCTGATGCGTTCATTCACGTGACTTTCTCTACAATAAATTATTGTTAAAAAGCTTATTCTTCTATTTACTTAATGCTAATCGAGAAACAATTAGCAGAAAGGGTATTTTATTACTTGCTTCCTTGTAAGTAGAAGAGAAATAAGGGGTATCATATGCAAAATCGATAGTCAAATATTTTAAAAGCTGGTTACTACATGACTGAAGTACTTTTATTTGTGTGGACAGGAGTTGAAATTTTCTCCATGTAAAGGGTAGTTGGGGGTAGGGGGATTTTCATAGAAATCTTCGTGTCCCATCCTTGGAAGATACCGAACTTAAATACCAAGTTTGGTATTTAACGGTATTTTCCTTTTTGAGCTATGCTGGCCACAGACACGGACCTTTTCCTAAAAATATTTATTTTTTTTTTGATTCAGGGGGACCCTAAAACATATATTTCCGGTGAAATCTCGGTATCGAATTTTTGGGTGCAATACAATACCTTCTCTATACACTATATACATAGTACGTGTAGAGGAAGTAAAAAGTAGATCTCATTAAAACACACAATTATGTTACATCACTTTTTTCGGTAGAGTTAACCGTTTTCGAGATATTCCGGATTATTAGTTTGTTTTAGTCACTTAAACTTTTCTCAAAGGGGAAGGCACCTTTCTTCTCGTTTGTTTATTCTTGGAAAGCAAAGAGATTGGAATTTCAGCTGTTTCACATAGCGACTGGCTTTTAAAGGACGAGACTATTGCTTTAGCCTGTGCACTTTCTAATTTCCCTTCTACTTAAAAGGAGCTAGTAATAAGACTATTTCAGCTTATGTTTAGCATGATAGATAACAGATTAATGTTTTGAATAAAAGGTTTGTTTGTCGAACAGCTAGAGGACATCATGTGAAAGGAACACTTAGATTATTTCCCTTCTACTTACAAGGAACCAATAGGACAATTTCTGCGGCCTCTTGAATAAGTGTATTTATTAATATAGCAATATCATACATAGAATTTCAACAGTCGCACGGGTCCACAGACCGTACGTGCTTTTGTAATACACATTACAAGCAATATTAAAACAACAACCACAACAAAGAATTAAAAGAGTAAACACGAAAATAAAAAGACAAAGGAAATACACAGTCAAAAGCAATATTAAACAACAATAAAAATTAAGAGTGAATCCGAAAATAAAGATACAAAGATATTCAAATATACCAATTTAAATTTACAGCACAGAGTACACCTCCATAAATGCACCCTCTTATCATAGATAATTACACTTAAAAGACATATATACACATAATATATACAACCCTAGCACAACAGTGACCTAAGTCTGATATAATATACATGTATGTAGAACATTGTAGTCACTTTTGTTTAGTTGATCTTATCCCCCCCCCCTTCTCTATTGGCAGCCTCCTCAGATCTCAGCTGTCTTGCCTTAAGTATAAATTTACCTAGCCCGTCCATGTTTTCCGTGCCTGCCAGTAGCGTCCAACATGCTTCTATCCCTACATTCGCAGTGGTAAAAAATCGCGGCAAATATTTTTCCCGCCATTCCTCCGTACCCCTACATCTTGCCAAGATGTGAGTCCACGACTCTTCCTCCTCGCAAATGGGACAGATTGTTATACCATTCACGTCAGAAATTTTCGTGCTCCTCCATGCTCCTAGTCTAATCCACGCGAGCCCCTCTCTAATGCGGCCTCTTATCATGAAGTAAATAGAAGTATGAGCTTTTTAACAATAATTTGTTACAGAGATGTAGAGAAAGTCATGTGAATGGAACACATCCGATTTTTTTTTAATGCACAAAATATTCGGCCATTCGAATTTTCAAAGCTCTACAGTGCTATCCTGATTTTTTTTTAAATTGAATCATTTGTATAGCCCCCTTTAACTGCGGTGGTCATATCAGGGACTTTGACTTTTGAAACAACTCGTATTCCTTAGGATTACAACATTAGGTTAATCAATGTTATACTACTAAACACACATTCACTGTCACATACATTCTTCCAGACTCTTATGGGGATAGGGAATAATTCTGGTCAAAGAAAAATTCCCCGCCCCAGCCGTGAATCGAACCCGGGACCTCCGGGTGAAATATCAGCTCGCTGACCACTGCCACGGAGGCAGTCCGATTCTTTTTATTTTTAAAAGGACAAGGCATTTTATTTGCTAATCATATTATGAAATAATCGTTTTGTTGTGTCACTTTATTAATTAGAACAATGATATAATGTCAATACGTGCATGTTTACGCTATAAACCACTGCCCGCTACCCTCTGACTGCTCTGCGTGTTCGTAACTGTGTGAAGGTTTCTAACATGTCCAGTAAACACCAGAACAATAACAGTTATTCAGCAACGGTCCTATAATGTAGTATTCACTTCGCTCGCGTCGAAAAACCTCACGAGTATTCTAATAACCATTATATGAGAGTTGCATAAATACGACACGCAGATATACAATAAATAATTCATATTTTGATAAACGAAAGATGAACTCCGCCGACTGCTATGCGTATTGTACGCATGCATCGATAACAAATTAAATTCGATTCACGGTGATAGTTGGCTTGCAAGATAGAGACTGGGGTATTTTGGGCTAGTGGTAATGATAAGGAATTTTGTTCCACGCTTCCTGACATATCAGAGGAGACGAGTAATGTTAACAATTTACTTCAAGAGAAATCAAAAAAAGATCTGCGAAAAGTTATATGATAAATTCATGGCATGGAGAATAACTTAATTCTTGGAAAATGTCTTCATAGTTTACTTTGAAGAAATGTCAAAAACTATGAAATCCCCAACCTAGTGGTCAAATTATTCAGTATTGAAATCTACTCTAAATGTGGAACATGAAATTGATATATCCCAATATAAGATGTACTCCCTGTTAAAATGAAATTCGTAGAATATAGTGGAAAAAAGTGAACATATTTTCCACAGATGAAATTAAAATCTTCAGTGATGAAGCACCTGACAATACATATCCACTGATAAAGATGTGTAAATGTAACTATTCTCGTAAACATACATATTTGGTTGAAAGTAGAGCTAGCACGCATGCCCTGGGTTAATGATTTTCTTGTCTGTGATGCCAATGCCATGACCTACTTTGGTTGCTTACGTAATATTATGAGTTTAGATTCGGGAAATAATTACGTATATATTCTTGGGGGTTATTGTACGTGTAAGATGTTTCTGTAATTCAGATTAGTAGGGCAGCGCGCAAGCGTGAAACTCTATAACGAAATGAAAATCTGCATGTAAATAGTTTTCGATACAATTTTTTAACAGTAAACACATTTCAGTATATGAGTATAAAAACATTATTATGAAACCTGGAATATAACATTGTACTACAGTTAGGATTTTCTGGCAGCGGACATCAACTCTTCATTTGCCGAATTCGTCGAAGTGGACATTCTCTTCCAGTACCTCTTTATGTTTAAATTCATTGCGACATCTTCCTTAAGCTATTGCAGGGAAAGCTGAACATTTGTGGATGCGTAAATTTCGGGAAAGTATGGAAGTACCACTTGGGTTATACGTTATACGAAACTTGGCACGTTTGGTGCGGTGGCACTAGTGCGCATGTCTGCGCTGCATTGAAACAAGTGAGGGACGGATCGTTGTGTGCTTGTTTGTTTATAAACTATTTGTCGCTTGGTAACGGTTTCACTGTACGTGACAATTTCGTCTGATTCTAGGGCATTCGGGTAAACATTTTCATCTCTAGGGCTTAATGCAGGAGGAAGCCATCTTAGCAAGAATGCTTCCATCTGTTTTGTCTTATTGTTTTATCTGATAGAACTTTTTACATCTGTAGTTTTCCTCGATCAAACAAACTTAAATATAGTACATAAAGCATTCACCGTTTTATCGTCCTCCTCTATTCGCTATCCAATACCTCTAATTCCAGTTTCCATTTGGTCTTGACCATCCCATTACTTCCTTTGGCAGTTTTGCCGTCATCCATTCTAAAAACAATCTGATTTGTTCCATTCACGTAACTTTCTCCGCAGCTCTGTAACAAATTTTTGTTAAAAAACCTATTCTTCTACAGTCTACTTTCGATTATCCGGGCTAATGTGGGGGAAAAGGAAGCACAAAGGATGGAAACACGAATAATCGAGAAACCCTAATTTAATGCTTTTAAGGTACAACATACATCTGTAAATAGGAAATTACGTTTAAAGTTTTTTTCAACATGTATTCCTTGTTCAAAAGTTTATTCTGCTTCTGTGCATAACTATTGTAGACCTGCTTATTTCTTAAAATGTCTATGATGTTGGTCTGCCTCTGAGAGGTGACAATTTTTACTTTTTACACATGTACTACGTACATAGTGTATAGAGAAGGTATTACATTCCACCCAAAAATTGAATACCAAGATTTCACCGGAAATAGACGTTTTAGGGTCTCCTGTGTCCAAAAAGGTATTTTCAGAAAAAGGTCTGTGAACACGAAAACGAAAAGTCAGTAAAATACCAAACTTGGTATTTAAGTTTAGTATCTTCCAGGGATGCGACACAAAGATTTTCATGAAAATCCCCCCACCTCCAAACTACTCTCTACATGGAAAAACTTTAGTCTTTATAAAGTCTTATGAATGGATCACAACAGATTTTCTCTGTTTGGTTTTAACAATGAGCTGTAGTATTTGCACAGAATTCTATTCTCCATTTTTATCTTTCTAATTTTATTGAGTTTTAACTTTTGATTTTTGTTTCCGCTATACTAAGGATTTGTTTTCTAAGGGGGCTAATGACCATGCACACTTAAACCCTAACCATCATTATCACATTAGCAAATGTGTAATAAATCCATTTCTGATAATGTTTATCTCGATTGACATGAATAGATAGAAGAATAAGCTTTTGTAAGAATTGGTTGTTGCTGAAGAGATTGGGGGGCAGCACCACTTTAGCTCCATTTTATTTCATGTTCGCAATTTTGTTAACACAATTAATTTTCAAGTGAACACATGCACCATTTCTTCTTGTAAACAAAGCTAAAGATTAAGAATTGCCAAGTAACGCCTCTGACTGTTGCAATTTTTTATTTTAAATTAGGTGAATTTTTGTATAAACAATTTTGTTCTTTTTGATTGAGTAAGCTAGTTACTATCATGATTAAGGACATTGTTGTTTAAAACATTATGTTCAGCTTCTGGTACGCTATAAGAAGCAAAATCCAGTAGTTGAACAACTGTTCACTTATTGGTGGTTTTATGTAGCAAAAATGAAGAAGAATCATAATTTGAGATTAGGATAAACATTTGTTACTGGGGACCAATAGCTGAACACTGGTTTTGGTATTCAACTATTGCTGTATTCAAGTACTGGCACGCTAAAATGAATTATAGCTTTCCAGTAAATCAAACTTTTATCCAAATTATTTCTTCTGTAGTTAAATGAAATGGATGCATTAAATGAAAATCATTTTCTGACAAAGTAAGCGATAACACAGAATAAAAAAAAATTTATGCATTCCATTCGCATGACTTTCTCTACATATCTACAGTACATTATTGTTAAAAAGCTTATTCTTCTATTTACTTCATGATAATCGAGAAAAAAATAGCAGAAATCGTCTTATTGCTTGCTTCCTTGTAAGTAGAATTGAAATAAGGGAATACCATAGGTTAAAGTGATAGTCAAAAGCTGCTTACTATGTGAGTGAAATTCCTTTGTATGGACAGGAGTATTCCTGTATGAGAAAAGTAAGTTTTTCAAAGTTGAAACTGAAAACAAGGAATGTCTCAGAAACGATCAACTCCACGAAAAAAAAAAAAAATGTATATAACATAAACTGTGTGTTTTAACGTGCTCTACATGTTTTGTGTGGAAAGCTTTTGTCCATCTCTTACAGTTTAGTAGTTATGCAAAGTTCCGTAAAATTCATCCAGAATAGAGTAGTCTTCAGAGGCTATTCCCAGTAGATTCAAGATATACATTTTATTTGTCAGGCAAATATCTTTAATATAACATATTTTAATCAAAATGGTTAGAGCCATTTTTGAGAAAATCAAAATTTTCGAAAAAATTTCCATGTAAAGGTTAGTTGAGGTTGGGGTGATTCTCTTGAAAATCTTAATGTCGCATCCTTGGAAGATACGGAACTTAAATACCAACTTTGGAATTTCATGGTGTCTTTTCGTTATAGAGCAATGCTACACACAGACACACACATGGACATGTTTCTAAAAATGCTTTTTTTTATTCAGGGGATCTCAAAACATGTATTCCCGGTGAAATCTTAGTATCGAATTTTTGGATGCATTACAATACCTTCTCTATGCACTATGTACATAGTACGAGTAGAGAAAATAAAAATGGTTATTTCAGACTGAAAATGCAATGTTTACTATGATATTATATACTTAAAGAAATTATTGGAGTTCATTCAGCAAAAGGAGGAAATTATGCAGCTAAATGCCCAGAAAATGTTGCAAGCCAAAGAAGCATCAAAACAGACCCCTGCAAAACGTATTTCATCAATGGAAAGAAAAAAGAACAAACAAACAAAACAACGGAAACAAACTAGATGCATTGAAGAAACAGATTCTGAAATCAGTGAAGAGTGGTTCTCAAAAGTGGTGACTCGTCTGAAAATGAAGAAAGTGAGAAAGAGGAGAGCACTAATGAGGAAAGAGGTATCTGCAAAGAAGGGAATTTCGCTCTAATAACAAAAACATCCCAAAACTTGGTGAGCATCATACAGAAAGTTTTAAATGATAAATATATAAACACTGACATTAAAACTGTAATGAAACTTTCATGTTATTTAGAGGTGATGACACATGTATAGTTGTTAATTCTCAGGTAATAGAAAAGCAGGGACAGAAGGGAGGTTTGAGTACCAATTTCAGGATAGTATTCCTGATGGAGGAAAAGCAACTTTATCAGAAGATATCAGAAATGTTGCACTTTTCTGTCTTACTACTGGATTATATAAACATGTTCAACTACTGGTGAAAAATGTAGTTTTTGATTTTACTAAGAATGCCTCTTAACAGCAGCTTTGTAATTATTAGCTGTAAATCATCATAGAGAATAATATTTGCACTTCCAGACACTTTTTTCGTACATTAATTTGTAACAACCATTCAAAGGTCATTAAAATATAAGTATGAAACATGTTTTAAGTGTTCAACTATTGGTACAGTCACCCAAGATAGATTTTTATTGCCAAAGGCATTTACATGCATAGCAACGTTAAGATTAATACAAATTTATAACCGATCAATTGTAAACAATAATTCCTGGGCTTTATAAGGAGAACGTCATGTGAATGTAATACATCAGATTTTTCGTTCAGCATTTCACTACATCACGTCATCTAAAGTTGAATTAACAGTCTTATAGAGCACATCTTTAAATTTACGTAAAAAGCATTTCATTCTTGAGAAAATTAAAATAAGTGAGAAACAGTTACAATTGAAGCAATATTAATGTATTTAATGTTTTTATACGCGCTTTAGCGATCGCCTTCCAGGTCAGAGCACATCTGTTTTCCTCTTTTTCCGTTATAAACTATTTTTATTTATTACTCTGTGAGTTCTTTTAGTAAAGACAGAATTTCGTTGAGTTTTTGTGTGCGGTGACGAGCAGTTTGATTTTGTATAAATTTGTTTAACAACGGAACATTTTTCACAGTAACCAGGTAGTATTTTAAATTTTAACCACTTCTTCGACGGATCTCGGAAGAGAAGATCAATGAGTAATTCTACGAGATAATTACTTTTCTCCGGGAAAGTAATTGGATTATGTTTCCGGAATATTTTTGCTGAAGTTATAAAAAGGAGGAAAATAAGTTTAAAAAATATTAGACACAATTAAATTATTTTGGCGCTATTTATCAATTCGTCGGAATTATAATCGTTCGTATTAAACGATATATTGTATTTCGAACAGAAGACTATCGTTTACGTTGACTTTGACTGATGTTGGAAATGTATTAAATAAAAAGTAAATTGTTTGAAAGAAAATGTCTTCCTTCCATAAATAATTCCTGCACCAATTAACACGTCCTGTTGAATATAGAGATCTCATAAAATGCTCTGCCGACTAACCTTTTGGGCTCACATATGACTTTCAATTCAAGTTCAGTCTCGTCATGTGGGCGTATTTACGGTGCAGGGAACTTTTGTTCGCCACTAAGCGCATATGGTAACAAAGGTTCAACTCATCGTCCATAGATGGTACTATATGACGAAATCACGACTTTCGGACTGAAAATGGCGAATTTAGCTTGACCTTTTGTGCCAAGGTACAGGGTACATTTACGTTCAAATAAACATCACTAATTAAGAGTGCAAGCAAGCCAAATGTGCCCGAGGTAAAGGCGCATGTAGAATGATGGCACGCTTGGATGCTCACAGCGTTACATTTGATTGCTGTTGCATGGAGTTTGCGCTTTATTGATTTAAAAAAATAGTTTTATTGCAAAAATGAGTTGCGTCTAAAGGAGCTCCAGCGGTTTTATGTCACGGTCTCTATATCAAAGAGTGTAATAGTGCACAATATCCATCTAATATGCCGTGCCCGGTAACGAGAGCGAGAAAGTTGCATGGTGCTCAAAGGTTTTAGTATTTTCTCAATGTTTTACACTAACCTTCAACAGTAAAATTAGGCTCCTTTAGTTGTTTTATATTGTAAAAATGTTATTATTTTACTTATTTTAAGGCTTTTTACGTCCGAAAAAAAGGCATCCTTCTCGGGTTTTAACCCGCACCCTTGAATATTCAGAGGCTACCATGGTAACCACTTCACCACGGAGGGTAACCCGTTAAATGACATGTTAGAAAAATCTGATGTGTTACACTCGCATGTTTTTCTCTAGCAGTTCTACAAACAAACTACTTACAAAACATTATTCTTCTTTCTACACAGTGCTAAGCAGAATGTTCTTTTTACTTAGTTCCTTGTAAGTAGAAGGGAACTAAAGGAATGTGCTATGTTAAAGTGATAGTCAATTGTTTTAAAAACTGTCGTTATGCGATTGCCATTGCAAATCATTTCTTTGCTTTGCCAGAGTAGAACAAAAGAAAAACGACACTTCCTGTAGGAGGAAAGTGTAAGTACTTAACAATTGAAACCAATAACAAGGAATACCTTGGAAACGGTTACCTCCACAACGAAAATGGAAAGGTCATAAATTGTTTTGACAAGATCTACATTTTTGGTGTTTTAATTTTTGTCTATCTGTTATTGTTTACCACTTATTCAAAATTAGCCAAAATTCATCCAGAATAAAGAGGTCTTTAGAGGCTATTCCCAGAAAATTCAAGATGTACATTTGATTGGGAATGTAAATATCTTTAATGTACGGGATTTTAATCAAAACCCTTAGAGCCATTTTTGAGAATATAAACATTTTGGAAACTTTCCATGTAAAGGGTAGTATATGGATGGGGGAGGGGATTTTCTTGAAAATCTTCGTGTAGCATCATTGGAAGATACTAAACCTAAATACCAAGCTTGGTTTTTAATAGTCTTTTCGTTTTTGAGCTATGCTGACTATACACACACAGACCTTTTTTTTTTTTTTTTTTTTTTTAAAATGCTTTTTTAGGCCTCAGGGGACCCCAAAACTTGTATTTCCAGTGAAATCTCGATATCGAATTTTGAGTGCAATACAACACCTTCTCTATACACTATGTACATAGTACACGCGGGCTAGGGAATTAAAAATTAGAAGTCCTGTGTACATATTCTCTTCACCTCCAGTAATTACTGTTTTGCTTTCTCTACACGTGCTATGTACTTAGTGTATAGAGAAAGTGTATTGCACCCAAAAAGTCTATATAGACATTTCACCGGAAACATGTTTTATGACCCCCTGAATAAAAAAAAAAGTATTTTTAGAAAAAGGTCCGTTTGTGTCTCTGGGCAACATAACTCAAAAACTAAAAGACCATTAAATACCAAGCTTGATATTTAAGTTATTATTTTTCAAGGATGCTACACGAAGATTTTCAAGGAAATTCCCCCACCCCTAACTACCCTTTACATGGAATTTTTTTTCTTCAAAATTTTGTTTTTCTCAAAACTGGCTCTAACGATTTTGATCAAATTACCAAATATTAAAGTTATTCATATCCAAATAAAATGTATATGTTGAATTTTCTGGGAATAGCTTCTGGAGAGTACTTTATTCTGGTTGATTTTGCAGACTTTTGCATAACGGTTAAACCGTAAGAGACAGACAAAAACTTCCTGTACAAAAAATAAAGATCTCATTAAAACACACAGTTTATGGCATATGTATTTTTGTTGTGGAGTTGACCGTTTCCAAGATATCCCTTGTTATTGGTTTTAATTTTAAAATACACTTTTCACTGATAGGAAGTGTCTTTTTCTTTTGTTCTACTCTTGGCCTAGCAAAGAAGCGAATTTCAAATACAATTCGCGTAACGATAGCTTTGAAAACAGTTGACAATCGGTTTAGAATAGCACATTCCTTTAGTTTCCTTCTGCGAGGGTTGTCTGAAACGTTCTCGGCCTGTAGGTGAAAAACGACAATTCATGCTTTCAGAGTAGTTTTATTTTTGAACATAATCTCCTCTAATATCAATTCATTTTGTCTAGCGGTGTTCCAATGCCGTTATCCCCTCTCTGTAGTGTTCCTCTGGAAGTGCTGCAAAGTACCCGCAATTGCTTCTTCATTGGACGAAAAGCGTCTACCAGCGAGGAATTTCTTAAGATTTGGAAACAGATGGAAGTCCGAGGGAGCCAAATGTGGGGAATAGGGTGGGTGTTCCAGTGCTTCATTGTGCAAATCTCTCAATTTCTCCATTGCCAAAACACTTTTGTGGGCAGGTGCATTGTCCTGATAGAAAACAATTGTTTTCTTTTTTTTTTTAACTCGGGTCTGTTTTCACGAATGCTTGCATTCAGTTTGGTTAGAAGTTGAGAGTAGTATTCTCCAGTAATGGTTTTACCTTTTTTTGAGATAGTCAATCAAAATTCCTTTGGCATCCCAAAACACTGACGCCATGATCTTTCCCGCCGATGGCACCATCCTCGCCTTCTTTGGAGCTGAAGAACCACTGCCTCGACTGCTGCTTGGATTCGGGTGTGTAGTGGTGAATCCATGTTTCATCCATTGTGACGTATCGGCGCAAAAAGTCACTTCTATTCTTCTGAAAATGTGCCAGGCACTTTTCAGAAAGTGTCGTGCGGATGCGTTTGTTATCCACAGTGAGGATACGTGGCACCCATCTTGCGTAAAAGTTTTTCATATTTAATTCCTGATGCAAGCTGTGACCAATACGTTTCATTGAAATTCCAAGAGCATTAGCAATTTCACGCACCTTTGTACGCCGATCTTCCAAAATCATGTCATGCACTTTTTCAATGATTTCCGGTGTGGTTACAGTTTTTGGACGTCCTTCGTGTGGATCGTCTTGGACGCTTTCACGGCCACGTTTAAAACCGGCCGCCCATTTCTTCACAGTGGAAACTAAAGGTGAAGAGTCACCATACACATTTACAATCCGCAAATGAAATTCTGTAGGTGTTAAACCTTCTTTCATGAAGAATTTTATCACAGCACGATACTCAAATTTCTGCAATTTCAAGCAGTGCGCACTTCCACTGCTTCAAACAACTGCCTACAGTCAACTATAGCCTGGAATGGCTTGTAATTTTACATGTGTAGCAACGTAAGGAATAAAAAACATGCAAGTAGTGCCGCGATCTGTGGGTGAGGCCGAGAACTTCTCAGACCACCCTCTTACTTAAACGGAACTGAGTAATGAGAACTTTCTGCTAATGTGTATCTCGATTAGCGTGGTATAGAAGGAAGAATAATCTGTTGTAAGAAGTTGGTTTGTAGAACAGTTAGAGAAAGTCATGCGAGTGTAACACATAAGATTTCCTTTTATTTGAAATATTATGTATCTGTTCTTTAGTGCTCATTCTGTGATTACCGATGTCGAATTATACTGTCTGGATCTGAGTGCAGTATTAATAAACTTCACTAGAGCATATTGTGTGACTTATTCATTTACCCTCAATATCTTGTATAGTAAATATTGTACGAGTTCCACACGAAAATGCTATCCCAAGATTTCACTGGAAATACATATTTTGAGGCCCTTGATTTAAATAACGTTAGGAAAAAAAAGGTGCATGTGTGTGAAAAGCATAGTTCATAACGAAAAGTCGATTAAACAGTAAACGTAGGTTCTGTATTTTGCGACCAAAAATATCAAGAAAATTGCTCCATCCCAAACAATCCTTTAGATCAGGCTGTTCAAAATCGACTCGCCTGAGTCAGAGTACTCACGCGCACGCAACTACTTACCTCGGCGCTGGCTGACGGAGGGCCTGATAGCCAATACATCAGTGGGGGAAGGTTATGGGAAAATGATTGCTCTTCCTGCCAGCCAATTCCAACAATTGATTTAGCTGTGAGCTAACTTGCTCTCAATTCCCAGCTATATTGAATATTGCAGGCAGACCCGTGTGAGTCAGGAGTAACTGCTGCTCTTTTGGTATGCAACTAAGCTGGAACAGTCTGCTTTAGAGGCATGTTTTGGATACTTTTTATTAAAAAAATCTGATGTGTTCCATTCACATTACTTCCTCTACATCTCTGCAACAAATGATTGTTAAAATATTATATTTCCATTTCTTTCATGCTAATTGAGGAAAAATTAGCTGAAATGCTTCCTTGTAATTAGAAGGGAAATAAGGGAAGTACACTAGGCTAAAGTGATAGTAAACTCCTTTAAAATTTGGTTGTCATGTGATTGAAGTGCCTTTGTATGGCCAGGACTGACCAAGTCCCGTATGAAAAAAAGTATAAGTATTTTAAAGCTGAAACCATTAACAAGCAATGTCTCAAAAACCGTCAACTTCACGAAAAAATATTTATTACATAAATTGTCTGCTTTAATGAGCTCTACAAGTTTTGTATAGTATGTTTTTGTCTATCTCTTACGGTTTACAGTTATGCAAAATTCATCTAGAATAAAGATTTCTTCAGAAGCTATTCCCAGAAAACTCAAGATATACATTTTATCATGTAAATATCTTTAATATAGGACATTTTAATCGAAATCGTTAGTCATTTTTTGAGAAAATCAAAATTTTCGAAAATTTTTCCATGTAAAGGGTAGTTGGGGAGGGAGATTTTCTTAAAAATCTTTTGTATTTAACGGCATTTTCGTTCTTGAGCTATACTGTCCACAGACACACACTTGTGGGCCGTTTTCTAAATCTTTTTTTATTCAAGAGGACCCAAAACATATATTTCCTGTGAAATCTTGGTATTGAATTTTTGGGTACAGTGCAATACCTTCTCTATGCTCTATGTACATAGTACGTGTAGAGAAAGTTAGAAAAATGTCTATGACGAAATATCACACGGTTAAGATATACGACAAACGTATGTATAATATTTACGGGAATAGTATATAAAATCCTCTTCTTTCGAAAGCTATTATTGACAAACAAACGCATTTATTTCCAATAGTCTGTGTGTCTGTCTTTCGGATCAAATATACTCCGTCTTCACTGGACTGTTAACAAAATGTATAGCAGCACTAGTGACCTCTAGTAAATGGCACTCAGTATTATGATAGACCAGAGCTTATCTGTGTGTATCCATGACGATCATGGTCCCTTCACTGGGCTGCAACAGAATGTATATTATGTGGATTGTACCTTAGGTAAATGGGCGCGAACATTCAGTAGTGACCGTCATGTACATGCTATTCGTATTCTCTAGCGGTGGGACATGTTTACTATTTTTTGTGGCAGGTTTTACTTATATTTGATGTTATGAAGCGTATTATAGATATGATCCAGAAATCTGTATAGAGTAGGAAGTGTTGTTCACATTTTTTACTTTCTTTACACGTTATAGAAGGTTTTGTAATGCACTCAAAAATTCGAGACCGAGATTGCACTGGAAATACATATTTTGGAACCTCCTGAATCCAAAAAAAGAAGTTTTAGAAAAAGGTCCGGTGTGTGTGTTTCTGTGGACAGCATAGCTCAAAAACGAATACACCGTTAAATACCAAACTTGGTGTTTAAGCTCGGTGACTTCCAAGGATGCTACACGAAGATTTTCAAGAAAATCCCCCCACCCCAAACAATGCTTTATATGAAACTAATTTCGAACATTTTTATTTTCTCAAAAATGGTTCTTTGATTAAAACCTCTTACATTTAAGATATTTACATCCCAAATAAAATGCACATCTTGAATTTTCTGGGAATAGCCTCTAAAGACCTTTATTCCGGAAGATTTTTATATAATTTTGCATAACTGGTAAACCGTAAGAGACAGACAAACATTTACTACACAAAAATGTAGGTCACGGTAAAACACAATTTATGCCATACTTTTTGTTCTCGTGGAGTTGGCCGTTTTCGAGATATTCCTTGTTATTGAATTCAGTTTTAAAATACTAAAAACCTTTCTCATACGGGAACTTGTCAAAGCTTGGCCACGCAAAGAAACTGATTTCAATCGTATAGCAACCACATTTTAAAACATTTTGACTGTCGGTTTAGCCTAGTGTATTCCTTTATTTCCCTTCTACTTATAGGAGGGAACTAGGTAATAAGATCTTTCTGCTAATGGTTTAGCATTAAACAGATAGAAGAATGAGCTTAACAACAATTTGTTACAGAGATGTAGAAAAAGTCATGTGAATGGAGCACATTAGATTTTTTCTAAAAGTTTATTTCCGTGAAATCTCAGATTTTTTGGTGGAATGCGAATTTACCTTCCCTAACTACTCTGGAAAAGTAAAATCTTAAACGTTAGATATAAACTGTAATGTTTATTCTTTTTGCACATTGAATTTTCTCTCCGTTTATTTGGCTGATGTTATTTAAGCGGAGGGGAATACTTTCTACAGTTGCTGTTGTTTTCGATTTCTTGTTTTGTTTCGAAAAGATGGTGGGTTATATCAATGGACTAGTCATGGAGGCTCCGAAATAATGACCCATCTTGAGGAATGTAAGAGGGGAATAAAATGGACTTGCCATAACTGGTGCGAATTATTTTTGTGGGCGTTTTGAATTTTATTCTGAAGGAAGAACGTTTAAATGTCTTGCAGGTTGACAATTTTTCGCAACACTTGCTACCTTCTCGGTTTTGATGTATATGCGCGCGCTCGGCGTTTGTGTGTGTGAGATAGTGCAGGTCACGTGACCGAGGAACTGCATGACGTCACACCCCGGGCTCTTACGTATTGATTAATCTCAGTGGACCTAGGATTTTCGAATGTTGCGGGGGCGATTTGTAAAGAGGTGCGTTAATTATTTTGAGTTTTTAGCGTCAATTGGCAATGGCCGGAATTGTTGGGTGCTTTGGAAAGGCAGCAAATATGGACGAGGTAAGGAGCTAAGCTTTAACATTGATTCTATTGGCCGGTTTAATTGCGGCGCTACTGGGATCGATGTTGTGCCGCAGGCTGTTTTCATTTGGACAATCATAATAATAACAAGACCGCACCCGTGTTCCACCAGTTTAAAACAAATTATACTGCGTTTCCATTGCGCAGTCGTCCAAATGAAACTTTCCTCCATTTAAAAACTTTGGCACTTAAAGTGAATTTACAGCTAAAACAGCAGGAATACCAGCATTATGAACACATCGTGATATTTACGTATTTCTATCCGCATGTGACCTTGATCTATAGCGTATCAAAGAAGGTAAAAGTCACCTTGAACTCTAGCGAAGACAAATGAAAATAAAAGTATACTTCCTGCGTCACTGAAGTCCAGGTGTGAAATGGCGCACTTTCTTACACAGATGCGAGCATCGAATGTAAGCAAGCCACCAGAAGTGTAGATGCTGTAGTGCACATGCTTTGTGACGGAAACGCGTCCTGGAACTGATAATATATATTCGCGTGGACGCCTGACCTGTTGCAGCGCATTTTGGTGAAAGTGGTGGCTAACCACGTTTGTGGCGGGATTCGAACTCGGCGCAGTGGTTACGCGCATTTATTGTTGTTTTAGGCGCCGTCGGAGAGTGTCTGCATGCTCTGTTTAATTACAATACAATTCGTGCATTTTATTGCATATACATTATTTATAATTTACTACGTTTCCATGGAGAATTTAAACCGATTTGAGTCCAATTCCATCTCAATACGATCCGCGTTTCACATGATAAGTTCAATAGGAATTGAAATCGTTTTTAATACGGAAGCTCTTAGAATAATTTTATTCATCCATTCATGTTGTTCAAGTTTTGATTACGTTGGCGAACCTGTTAAACATATAATTGGCATCTGGGTATTACATGCAGGTTTTGAAGTTAAATAATTGGACGACCTCAGGGTAAAAGGGAATGAGTCATTTTCATCCATTTTACAGGAGAACCAAAAAACTAAACTAAATATCCTAAAAGGCTACAAAGAAATATATGAATAATCTGAAACAGTCAATTTTCAAAATCTAGTATACTGTCTCAGTTATTCCCTTTTACCCATAGATGTACATTGCAAAATACATTAATTTATAGAAAGGGGGAAAATTGATAAAATGACATTCCTTTTACGCTGAAACCATAAAATTATATTTGAGAATACATTGATAACTATAGAATCCTAAAAAATGGTTCTGTTATAATCTACTGCAGCAATTTGTTAATATATATATATATATATATATATATATATATATATATATTAACAAATGACTACAGCGTGTAACGAGTATAGCAGAAGAGTTTCTTTACCTTATTCGAAACGATTTGAATACCGAGGTGTTTCCATGCAACATATTTCGATCCGATCTCACTTTGAGGATCGGATCCAAGATTCAATACGCTTTGAATCCACGTTTCCATGCAGTATTCAAATGGTTTTCAATTCCCCATGGAAACATGGTATCATCTATACTGTCTATTGCGCTTGTCCTCAAGAAAGCAACTGTTACTGCTGTTAACTGTTGGATCCACTTCTTGGGCAGCCAGCTTCTAATGCCTCATGTATAGACTCATATTATTACCACATTTCCATTGGGAATTGGAGTCGATTTGAGTACACTTACCGAATTGAATAGTTTATGTTTCTGCGAGCGGTTCCATTGCGCAGTCGTCCAAATGTAACTTTCCTCCATTTAAAAACTTTGGTAGTTAAAGTGAATTTACAGTTAAAACAGCAGGAATACCGTCATTCCGAGCATGGTCTATAGCTGTCAAAGACAGTTAAAGTCACCTTGAATTCTTTCGAAGACAAATGAAAATAGAAGTATACTTCCTCCATCACTGAAACCCAAGTGGCGCACTTTCTTACACGGTCTGGAAAACACAAATGCGAGCATCGAACCACAAAAGGAAAATAAAAGTATAGATGCTGTAGTGCACATGCTTTGTGACGGAAACGCGTCCTGGAACTGATAATATACAGTCATGGAAATAAGTATTCATACAGTACGGCGATTGAAATTGGCCATTGATATTTCCATATTAAATTAAATGACAGCGCTACGATTCTGTGTAGGAAGCCACCCCATTAAGTAAACAGTGTCATGATAACAAAGTTTTGAGTACCTCAAGGAAATAAACGATACCCCAATGCTGGCTGTATTTGACAGTGAAAAAAGTATTCATACACCACTAGAAATGTAAACACAGAAACCACCAACGAACCGTTTGCAGCAAGCAAGGCCTTCAGTGGCAAGCTACACCTCCTGCTTGTGGATTCTGTTACGTAGTGAATGCCGTGCGACAGAAATATGGGCCGCAAAGGTAAAGAAACAACTGTAGAGGAAAGACAGATAGTTATCTCTCAATATCAAAAGGGAAAATCATTTTCAAACATTGCTGATGTTATTGGAAGAAGCCGGGCAACTGTGCAGTCCATAATAACACGATATAGAGAGAGAAATTCTATCATTAATAGCGAAAGAAGAGGACGACCACAGAAGCTAACGTAAAGGGAAAAAGAATATGTTAATAAGGATGATAAAAAAAGAACCTAAATTGGCAGCCTCTGCATTGTCTGCCTATGTTAACGATCAGTTCGGAAAGGAAATAACACCAAGGGCTGTTCGTTATGTTCTAAGTAGTGCAGGCTTGGAGCTAGGGTACCTAGAAAGAAACCATACATCAGCAAGAAGAACAAGACAGTCAGACTTGAATTTGCTCGAGAGCATCTAAGGGAGAACACGAGTTTCTGGGACAGGGTACTGTTCACAGATGAAAATAAATTGAATGTATTTGTAAATGGTGGCAGAATTTTGGTGTGGAGAAGACCAAATACTGAGCTTGAACCCAAGCACCTTCAAGCCACAGTGAAGCAGGAATTATAATATGGGGATGGGATGTATGGCTACATCTGGTGTTGGGGAACTTGTTTTTGTTGAAGGTAACATGGATAGATTTCAGTATTTAAATATCCTAAAGAATAATCTGCAAAAAAGTGTTGATAAATTGAGTTTAGGCACAGATTACTACTTTCAACAAGACAATGATCCTAAGCATACGGCGGAAATTGTTCGTTTGTGGTTGTTGTACCATACTCCCCACGTTCTCAAGTTTCCAGCACAGAGTGCAGACCTTAATCCAATTGAACATCTTGGGATACCCTTGAAATAATGGTCCGAAAGCATTACATACGAAGTAAGGCAGCTCTGAAACAATGTCTTCAGCAAGAATGGTAAAATATTGCCTAGAGACTACAAAAAATCTGGTTCATTCCATGCCAAAGAGGTTAACAGAAGTAATACGTAGAACGGGAATGCCTACAAAGTATTACTTTTGTTATTGTATTGTATTTAAACTATCATTTTCTTTGAGTGCATGAATACTTTTTTCCTTGTGAGAAGCCAGCTGGTACAAATGCTTTATTTACTTTTTGAAGAGAAGTAATTTAGGTCATGCGTTTATCTGTATAGATTCAGGAGGAAATATCATACTGTTAGTTTACCATATAACCTCTCTGGATGTTAACTTTCGTTATAACAAGTTAAGTTTTTCTACATAAACACTGGTGTATGAATACTTTTTTCCATGACAGTATATTCGCGTGGACGCCGGACCTGTTGCAGCGCATTTTGGTGAAAGTGGTGGCTAACCACGTTTCTGACGGGGTTACCTGTGTTGCCAACATGTGAACAGCTTATATCGCTATTTTAACGCTAAAAAGTCGCCAAAAGTCGTTAAATAAAATTAAAAAGGTGGAAATGCTAAAGGCATTAGATTTAAAAATGCGTTATTTCTTCTTCATCCCTATTCGTTGTCAGAGAAGATAACTGCACAATAATCGCTATAAACATCCACCTGTTGGCCCTAGACGGCCCGGGTGCGATCCCAAGCGACTGCATGTGAGATTTGTGGTGGACAAAGCGGCGCAGGGCGGGTTTTCTTGTTTCCCCCGCCATCGCATTCCACCGGTGCTCCATCTTCATTTTCATATATTACCAATGTCATCGCCTGCGGCGCCACAAGTGGTAAACGCTACCCAAAAAAACCTCATCCTCCTGTTGTTCTGTTGATGAATTAACATGGTTCAGAATTTCTTTTGTGCTTCAATCTATCGCAGTGCTTTCTTACATTGCTTAATTTGGCGTAAATTTGATGTCGACAGTAAGCTTTTGATTTGTCTGAACTTCCATCCTCGGAACTTAGTGTGTTTTCCCCAGGCACTCTTAATAGTGCTGTGCATAGTTTTTCTTCTACATCGTGTCTAATTAGTGTTCAGCAAAACAATGTTGTTCTGCGCGGCCCCACTTATAACATTTATCGCACTGCTAAACTCTCGCACTTTCGAAATAAAACTTCGTACTACAGTGACTTTCAAATGGGATGAGGTTTGTCCTTGAGCGCCACCAGGCCGGCAGCCAACCGGAGTGCTACTGTGTTGGCATTTTGCATTCGCGCTTAACTGGGGAGTAACGCGCTAAGTGATTCCGTCTCTCATAAATACTACTTGCGCTAACACAAAATATTCAAATTTTCCAAAAAATAATTCACGAGGAAGATAGGAAGTAATGTTCGTAGCAGAGCCGTAAAAACACAGATTTTTAGCTGAAATAATTTTCATAATACACGTAAATAAACACTGTGTCACCAGGCAGATTTGCATGCTCACTGAGCGAGTGAGAGGGAAATATGAAAAGACCTGGCAACGCAGAGCACGATAACGCATCTCATTCACTGCAGCGTAGAACTCTTTCCATTTGAAAAAACATTATAGTTCTAAACTCCCGTGCTAAGGAACACCTTCATAATTATATAAGAGCAGAAGCACGAATGACTCACGGAAACTCAAATGCTAAATTGACCCTGCCCTGCTTCTAATTTCTGTTTATTGTTGAATTAGATTGTGCTCGGCACGTCGCTCCGTATCAGTTTTCACGTATACTCGCAGAAAACTCAAGCGATTATTGCACGGTTTCCAATTTCTGTTCATCATAGGGTATTCCCAGAAAATTCAAGATATACATCTCGTTTGTCATAAAAATATCTTAAACATAAGGTATTTTAATCAAAATCATTAGTAATTTTTGAGAAAATCAAAATTTTTGAAAAATGTTCCATGTAAAGGTTAGTTTGGAGTGGGGGGATTTTCTTGAAAATCGTGTCGCAGCCTTGGAAGATATTTAAGCGACTTTTCGTTCTTGAGCTATTCTGTCCACAGGCGCACACGGACCTTTTTCTAATTTTTTTTTTATTCAGGAGTTCTCAAAATATGTATTTCCGGTGAATTCTCAGTATGGAATTTTCGGGTGCATTACAAAACCTTTTCTATACTCTATGTACATAGTACGTGTAGATAAACAAATGACTCCGGCGCACAAATAAAGCAGAAGAGTTTGTTTACGGAGATGTTTCATTGCAGTATAATGTATTTCTATCCGATCTCATTCCGATCCCACTTGGAGGATCGGATCCAAGATTCAATACGCTTTGAATCCACGTTTCCATGCAATATTCAAATGGTTTTCAATTCCCCACGGAAACATGGTATCATTCTTGGGCAGCCAGCTTCTAGTGCCTCATGGTATTATTACCACATTTCCATGGAGAACTAAAATTGAGTACACTTTCCGTATTCAATACTGCATAGAAATGCGAGTTCAGATACTATTGAATTTTGGATAGAAATATGTTGCATACCTGCGTATTCAAATCGTTTCGAAACTCTTCTGCTATACTCGTTGTACACGGGAGTTATTTGTTAATATATATTTTTTAAATTGCTTTGTGGTGGATTAAAACAGAACCAATTTAATGGTTTCTGTAGATTGCAGTGTATTCTCAAATATAACTATTTAACTTCAAAACCTGCAAGTAATACACAGCAGATAACCGGTTCTTAATGCAAATAAAATTTGACCAACATTATTCTCGAAGCTTGCGTATTCAAAACGATCTCAGCTCGTTATGAGTTTAACATGTGAAACGCGAGTCGTATTGAGATGGAACTGGACTGAAATCGATTTCAATTCCCCATGGAAACGTGGTGTATGTCCATCTGCAGCAGTGCTTAGAATTCTACTGCGCATGCTCTTTACCAAGTCTCTCGTGTACGGTCGGACAATAAGAGGAAGGTGACTGGAGTTTCAAGTACTTCTGTATACTGCAAAATATGAATTGCTCATGCTGCTGATAGGTATAGGTCCTCTCGTTACTAACGGTACTGAAACATCCACTGCCGGGATTTAAACCACCGATCTCCTGGTCTGCCCCACTCGCGCGCGGCTAGGGTGGAAGAAACATTTGGTGAGAGTGTGCAAGAACTTTATCGCCAGAGCAGGAAAGGTTTATGTAGCACATTCCTCTTTCTCGCTTTCTTGTGGTCATACAGTTCAAAGGAGAGAGTATCTAACCCCACTGCTTTTAATGTCTGTTGTTTTTAGTTTCTCGTTTTACTTTATCACACACGGTAATTCGGTATCGAATTTTTGGGTGCATTACAATACCTTCTCTACAGTCTATACATTATGTACACAGTACGTGTAGAGAAAGTATATATATATATATATATATATATATATATATATATATCTTGTTAAAACACAGAATCAGATACTTCATTTATTTATTTATTTTTTTTTTGAGTTAATCATTCCTGATATACCTATTCCTTATTATGAGTTATAATTTTGCAATACTTTTTTCAAATGCTGTCATCACTTCGTTTCTTTTTCGTTAATTTTTTATTGATAGCGTCCAGCTCTCAAGAAATTATCGATTTAGCCTAGTATATCCTCTTATTTCCTTTCTACCTACAAGGAAATAAGCAACATGACCATTTTATCTCGGTTAGCATGTAGTAAATAGAAGATTAAGCTTGTTGCAGAATAGCTAGAGAAAGTCGTATGATATAACACATCAGATTCTTAGATAGCAAAATAACACTCTTGTCTTTTATTACATGTAACTAATTTGTTTATAATTGTACTTTGTAAAGGAGAATTTTACTTTCTCTGCACGTACTATATATATGGTGTATAGAGAAGGTTTTGTATTGCACCCAAAAATTCGATACCGAGATTTCACCGGAAATTAATGTTTTGGGACCCCCTGAATAAAAAAAAAATATTTATAGAAAAGAGTCCTCTGTGTGTGTGTGTGTGTGTGTGTGTGTGTGTGTGTGTGTGTGTGTGTGTGTGTGTGTGTGTGTGTGTGTGTGTGTGTGTCTGTCTGTTGGCACCATAACTCAAAAACGAAAAGTCCATTAAGTACCAAATTTGATACTTAAGTTTTGTATTCTTCCAAGGATGCGACACGAAGATTTTATAAGAAAATCCCACCACCCCCAACCACTTATATTTTCAATTTGCTGGGAATAGCCACAGAATACACGTTTATTCTGCATGAATTTTGCTGAATATTGCGTAACTGGTAAACCGTAGGAGATAGACAAAACTTACCACACAAAAAATGTAACGCGCATTAAAACACACGATTTGTTATATACATTTTTTCGTGGCGTTGACCTTTTTTTTTTATTTATTTATTTTTTTTATTTAATATTCCTTATTGGTTTCAGCTTTAAAATACTTATACTTCTCATACGGGAATCTGTCAACTCCTGTCCATACAGACATACTTCAATCACATAGCGACCAGCTTTTAAATTATTTTTTTTGTTAAGTTTTTAACTTGATTGGTCATATTGGACGATGAATGAAATTGGTGAAATGCTCTCGGGGTACATGGAGCTTAAAGTTACTCGGGATAAGGGAAAACCCCGAAGAAAAAAAAAAAGAAAAAAAAAAGAAAAAAAAAACAAACGTATCTTGGTAACTCACTCTAAGCGAGATTCGAACTCACGACCTATTGAATATGAGGCAGACCTGCTACCACCATACTACCCAGGCGGGCTTTAAAAGATTTGACTATCGATCTGACCAATAGTGTTCCCTCATTTACAATCTACTTACAGGGAACCAAGTAATAAGACCCTTTCTGCTAATTTTTTCTCGTTTAACATGAAGTAAATAGAAGAACAAGCTTTTTTACAATAATTTATTGCAGAGATGTAGAGAAAGTCATGTGAATGGAACACATCAGAGTTTTTAAATGGGAAGTCGTTATTTCGTTTCTTTTTCTTTAATGTTTACTTTCTCTACACGTACTATGTACATAGTGTTTAGAGAAGGTATTGCACTCCACCCAAAAAATCGATACCGAGATTACGGCGAAAAGATATGTTTTAGGATTCCCTGCATAAAGATAAAACATTTTCAGGAAAAGGTCCGTGTGTGTCCGTGAACACTAACTCAAAAACGAAAAGTCTGTAAAATACCAAACTTGGTATTTAAGTTCAGTATCTTCATGGGATGCGACACGAAGATTTTGAGAAACATCCTCCCACCCCAAAATATCCTTTACTTGGAACTTTTTTCGAAAATTTTGTTTCTCTTAAAAATGACTAACGATTTTGATTAAAATACCATATAATAAAGGTCTATAGCAAATAAAATGTAATTCTTGAATTTTCTAGGAATTGCCTCTGCAGATCTCTTTACTCTCAATGAGTTTTGTGTAACTGGTAAACCGTAAGAGATAGGCAAAAAATCACTACACAAAAAGTGAAGATCACGTTAAACACACACACAATTTATGTCATACGGTTTTGTTTTTTTTTTTTTTCCCCGTGGAATTGACCATTCTGAAATAATCCATGTTATTTGTTTCAGATTTGAAATACTTAAACTTCTCTCATACGGAAAGTTGTAAACTCCTGGACCTGCATAGTAACGGATTTTAACCATATGGCAACTAGCTTTTAAAGTATTTGACTAGTATTTTATCCTCGTGTATTCCTTTATTTTTCTTTTACTTATAAAAAAGCAAGTAATTAAGATCATTTCTGTAATGTTTATCTCGATTATCATAAAGTAGACAAAATATGCTTTTTAACAATAGCTTGTTACTGCGACGTAGAGAAAGTCATGTGAATGGAACTCATCACATTTTTACTGTTTTTACACGTACTATGTACATAGTGTATAGAGAAGGTATTGCACTCCACTAAAAAATTCGATACCGAAATTTCACCGGAAATATGTTTTGGGGTCACCTGTATCCAAAAAATCTGATGTGTACCATTCACACAACTTTCTCTACATCTCTGCAACAAATTATTGTTAAAAAGCTTATGCCTCTATTTACTTCATGCTACTCGAGAACAAATTAGCAGAAATAGTCTTATTATTTGTTTCCTTGTAAGTAGAAGCGAAATAAGGGAGTACCATAGGTTAAAGTAATAGTAAAAAGCTGGTTGCTGTGACTGAAGTTTTTTTTTTTTTTTTTTTTTTTTTTTTTTTTTTTTTTTTGTGGATAGGAGTTGACAAATTCCTATATGAGAAAAGTAAGTTTTTCGTAGCTGAAACCAAAAACAATGAATATCTCAAAAACGATCAACTCCACGAAAAAAGTATGTAACATAAATTGTGTGTTTTAACGTGCTCTACATTTCTTGTGTAGTAAGTTTTTATCTAAGTTTTACGGTTTAGCAGTTATGCAAAATTCCGTAAAATTCGTCCAGAATAAAGTAATATTCAGAGGCTATTCCCAGAAAATTCAAGATATACATTTTATTTGTCAGGTAAATATCTCTAATATATGACATTTTAATCAAAATCGTTAGCCATTTTTAAGAAAATCAAAATTTTCGAAAAAAGTTCCATGTAAAGGGTAGTTTGGGGTGGGTTTTTTTTTTTTTTTCAAAATCTTTGTGTCGCATCCCTGGAAGATACTAAACTTAAATACCAAGTTTGGTATTTTACCAACTTTTCGTTTTTTGAGTTATCGTGTGCACAGACACACGGACACACACACACACACGGACCTTTTTCTGAAAATACTTTTTTTTTTATATAAATATAGGGGACCCTAAAACATAAATTTCCGGTGAAATCTCAATATCGATTTTTTTGGTGTAGTGCAATACCTTCTCTATACACTATGTACATAGTCGTATAGAGAAAGTAAAAAAGCATTTCCACAAAAAGGTCCGTGTGTGTGTTCGTGTGTCTGTGAACACGATAACTCAAAAACGAAAAGACGGTAAAATACCAAACTTGGTATTTAAGTTTGGTCTCTTCCGAATATGCGACACAAAGATTTTCAAGAAAACCCTCCCCACCTCTAACTACCCTTTACATGGAAAATTTTTCGAAAGTTATGTTTTTCTTAAAAATGACAACGATTTTGATTAAAATTCCACTAATAAATCCATTTCTATGACAAATAAAATGTATATCTTGAATTTTCTGGGAATGGTTTCTAAAGACCTGTTTATTCTGGTTGAATTTCGCTTAATTTGGCTCAACTGGTAAACCGTAAGAGATAGACAAAAGCTGTAGAGCACGATAAATACACAATTTATGTAATATACATTTTTTCGTGTAGTTGATCGTTTTTGAGATATTCCTTGTTTTTAGTTTTACCTTTAAAATACTTAACTTTTCTCATTCAGGAGTTTGTCAATTCATGCCCATACAAACAAAGGAACTTCAGTCACATAGCAACCAGCTTTTGACTATCACTTTAACCTATGGTACTCCTTTTTTTGCTTCTACTTACAAGGAAACAAGTAATAAGACTATTTCTGCTAAGTTTCTCTCGATTAGTATGAAATAAAGATAAGCATAAGCTTTTTAAGAATAATTCGTTGCAGAGATGTAGAGAAAATCATGTGAGTGTAACACATTCAGATTTTGTATTTTATAATAGCAAGATTTGCGTCATCCAGAGCCTATTGTTGGTCAGGTTGCTTTACAGAGAAATAGAAAGTGGACAAAATTTTGAAAGGCTTGAATTTGTTATATTACAAAATATTCTGGTTTTATGTTTCTCATTAAGTGTTAGCTTAAAAGTCGCAGTAAACAAGTTTATATACGCAGCGCAGTTCCGAACAGAAGAACGCAAACATGTCAGATTGCGTGAGAAGCTGTACAAGAGTGTAACAAAAAAATGTGAGGTGTTTCACTCACACGACTTTCTCTAGCTGCTCTACAAACAAACTTCTCACAAAAATTCTTTGTACACCATGCTAATCGAAATTAATGTTCTTCTTAGTTCCTTAAGTAGAAGGCACTAGGCTAAAGTGATAGTCAAATGCTTTAAAAGCTGTCGTTAGGCGATTGTCACTGCAAATCGCTTTTTTGCTTGAGAAAAGTATAAGTACTATACACTTTCATATACGATATTTAATCAAAATCGTTGAAGCTATTTTTGAGAAAATCGAAATTTTCGATTTTTTTTCAATGTAAAGGGTAGTTGGGTGGGGGATACTCTTGAAAATCTTCATGCCACATCCCTGGAAGATTTTCAAGAGTATCCCCCACCCAACTACCCAACAAACTTGGTATTTAACCGTCTTTTCGTTTTTGAGCTATGCTGTCCACAGACACACACTTACACACACGCGCGCGCGGACCTTTTTCTGAATTTTTTTTCGGGGGTCCTAAAACAAGTATTTCCGGTGAAATCTCGGTATCGAATTTTTGGGTGCAATATAATACTTTTCTATCCACTATGTACATTGTACATACGGTGCTAGAGAAAGTAAAAACGCATCATAGGAAGAGTTTTTATTTTAAACTAGCTGCCCGCCCCGGCTTCGCACGGGTGGTGTACCTAATGAAAAAAATTCAGACAAAATCTTCCGTTTATAGTACGACAATGCAATTAAATAATATTTCAATTAAATAATTTGACAGCACTTTATTGTAATGCCTTGTTGTGTACAATTTTCCTTCCGAAGAGAAAAAATAGCGCCGATAGTTTGCCGACTCTCGAGCACGCAACGTACAGCATGCGAAAACACAATTCAAGGTATATTACACACACTTCTAACGATTGATCTTGGGATTGCCGTCAGTCAATCGGAGTGCTTCTGTGTTGACATATTGAATTCGCGCTTAGCTGGGGAGTGATTCCGTCTTTCATAAATACTACTTGCACTGAGACAAAATATTCAAATTTTACTAAATATAATTCACGAGGAAGATAGGGAGCAATGTTTGTAGTAGAACTGTAAAAACCATAGAATTTTAGCTCAAATAGTTTTCGTAATACATACGAATAAACATTATGTCGCCAGGCAGTTTTGCATGCTCAGTGTGTGTGAGGGAAATGTGAAAAGAGCGGAGATAGCGACCTGGCAACGCAGAGCACCATAACGCTGCAGCGTAGAACTCTTCCCATTTGAAAAAAAACAAAGTGTTGTGTATAATTAATATTATTGCATGTGACATAAATGAGTGGTTAGGTTCATATACTGAAAAATCAGCTTAGTGCCAAGGAAGTTTCAGTGTGAGTACCGATAGGAGGAAACTCGTTCACATTAGAATGACACAATTTTATTGTTCATCCAAACATTGTATAATTGATAACAGGTCTTCTTTTTACTTTCTCAAGAGAAGCTATTGTATTCCACCGGAAATAGACGTTTTAGGGTCCCCTGTATCCAACAAACTATTTTCAGAAAAAATTCCGTGTGTCTGTGAACATGAAAATTCAAAAAAATATCAAACTTGATTTTGTTAAAAATGGGTCTAACGATTTTGATTGACACACCGTACATTCAAGATATTTGTATGGCAAATAAAATGTATATCTTGAATTTTCTGGGAATAGCCGCTCAAGAAATGTTTATTCTGAATGAATTT
Source organism: Hymenopus coronatus (assembly GCA_030762935.1). NCBI lineage: Eukaryota > Metazoa > Arthropoda > Insecta > Mantodea > Hymenopodidae > Hymenopus > Hymenopus coronatus. The sequence continues at coordinate 8,849,637 of CM060892.1, forward strand.
TGCTGAATTTTACGTAACTGGTAAACCGTAAAAGATAGAAAAAACTTACTACACAAAAAATGTAGATCACGTTAAAACACACAATTTATGTTATGTTTCCCTGGAGGGAAAAGCATAGTGTAATAAGTTTTTGTGTACCAATTAATGCAAAATTCGTTCAGAATAAACATTTCTTGAGAGGCTATTCCCAGAAAATGTAACACGTGCAGTTTGTGTTATACATATCTTTAATATACGGCATTTTAATCAAAATCGTTACAGCCATTTTTGAGAAATTCAAAATTTTCGAAAATGTTTCCTTGTGAAGGGTAGTTTGAGGTGGAGGGATTTTCCTCAAAATCTTCCTATCGCATCCTTAAAAGATACCAAGTTTGTTATTTTGCGGACATTTCATCTTTAAGTTATCGTGTTCATACACACAGGACATACACACGGACGTTTTTCTAAAAACGATATTTACTTTCTCTAGCCCCGTATGTACAACGTACATAATGGATAGAGAAAGTATTGTATTCCACCCAAAATATCGATGTCGAGATTTCACTGGAAATATGTTTTGGGGGTCCCCTGAGTCCGAAAAAAAAATTTAGAAAATCATTCTATGTCTGTCTGTGGATAGCATAGCTCGGAAACGAACATACCGTTCAATACCAAACTTGATATTTATGTTTAGTATCTTCCAAGGATGCGACACGAAGAATTTCAAGAAAATCCTCTCACCGCAAACTATCCTTTACGTGGAAAAATGTTAGAAAATGCTGATTTTCTCAAAAATGATAACAATTTTGATTAAAATATCGCATATTAATGATATTTACATCTCAAATAAAATGGGAATAGCCTCTTAAGACCTGTTTATTCTGGATGAATTTTGCTTAACTGCTAAACCATAAGAGATAGACAAAAACTTGCTGCACAAAAAGTGTAGATTTCGTCAAAACTCTCAACTTATGTCCTTTACAAGTTTGTTGTGGAGGTAACCGTTTCCTAGATATTGTAAAATACTTATACTTTTCTCAGACAGGAATTGTCCGTTTTTCTTTTGTTCTACTCCTGGCCAAGCAAAGAAGCGATTTGCAATGACAATCGCCCTACGACAGCTTTTAAAACATTTGACTGTCACTCTTTAGCATAGTGCCTTCCTTTAGTTCCCTTCTACTTATAAGGAACTAAGTAATAAGAACATTCTGCTAATGTTTATCTCGATTAGCATGGTGTAAAAAGAGGACTAATGTTTTCCAAGAAGTCTGCTACACATCTGATGTTTTGGAAACAGGGGACCGACGTAGAATGTATGGATGGAGTGCAGTACGTTCTCTATACACCATGCACATAGTGCACTACCCGTAGTAGAGAAAGTAAAAATCAGGTAGAAATAAACTAATGCGTTTCTTTCAGTTGAAGTAAAAAAGCGAAAACAGTGGAGTATATAAAGACTATGCTAAATACATCGATTTCTTTTGAGCTTAGTGTACACAGGTACTGTTCCAGCGGTTATCGAATCTTTCCACCACGACAAATTCGCCTCTATTGGGAATCTTCGCGTCTGATACAGGTTTGGCAACACTGCCGTTTACGCTGCAACATTTTCTCCTCTCGTATCTGACGAATTCTAACAAGGCTGTCTGAAAAGTGCAGGTTTTTTGCTGTCCTGTGATACATGCAATGTAAATTGTTTTTAACCTCCATATGTACAACGTATGTAGTACCCAGATAGAGAAGGAATAGAGAATGTATTGCTTTCACCCAAAATGCGATACCGAGATTTCACCGAAAATATGTTTTGGGCCCCCTGAATAAAAAACAAAAACTACCGTCTCTCTGGTGTGTAGGCAACATTATTAAAAAACGAAAGGTCGTCAAATACCAAACTTGTCATATAAGTTTAGTATCTTCCAAGGATGCGAAGATTTTGAAGACCCCCCACCCCAGCCTAAACTACCCTTATTTCCTTTCTACTTAAATGGAAGCATTCATTAAGACCAATTATGCTAATATTTATCTCGATTAGCGTGATGTAGATAAAAGAAATGCTTTTTTTACTTTCTCTACTCGTAGATACTATGAACATAGTGTGTAGAGAGGGTATTGTATTGTACCGAAGCCTCTGATACCGAGATTTCACCGGAAATATATATTTTGAATCCAAAAAAAGCCTTTTTAGAAGAATGACCGTGTTGTGTGCGTGCGTATCTCTTAGTATGTGTGTTTGTGGACAGCATAGCTCAAAAACGAAAAGGTCATTAAATGCCAAACTAGGCATTTAAGTTTAGTATCTCCCAAGAATGCGACACGAAGATTTTCAAGAAAAGCCCCCCATCCCCAACTAACCTTTACATGGAACATTTTTCGAGAATAATGAGTTTCTCAAAATTACTCAATCGATTTTGATTAAACCATCGTATATTAAAGATATTTAAATCGCAATATTATGTTTTCAATTTTGTGGGCATAGCTTCTGAAGATCTCTTTATTCCGGATAAATTTGTACAGAGCTAAACCGTAAGAGATCGACAAAAACTGTGTAGATCTCATGACATTTGTTCTTGTACAACTGGCCGTTTCTAAGATATTACTTGTTATTGGTTGCAGCTATAAAATACTGTTTATAGTTTCCTCAAATGGGATCATACAGAGCGAACCGAAGCTCAATTGTTTCATATAGCGACGAGGTTTTAAAGGATGTGATCATCGCTTTAGGCTTATACTCCCAAATTTCCCTTCTACTTAAAAGGAAGCAAGTAATAAGACCAATTATGCTAATATTTACCTCGAGCGTGATTTAGATAAAAGAAATAATCTTGTTTTAAGAAACGTTTCTACTTGGAACAGTAGAGAAAGCATATCATATTTTTATCATATTTTTTCTATCTATTTTGGTTTACCAGTTAACCAAAAATCAATAAGAATGAAGATTTTTTTTTTTATGTGTGAGGTATTCCCAGAAAATTCAATCCATACATATTTCTGTGATATCGTGTACATATGGTATTTTAGACCAAATCGCTTGAACCATTTAAATATCTTAAATATACGAACAAAATTGTTGGAGCCATTTTTTAGAAAATCAAAACTTTCGAAATTTTTTTTTTTTTTTTTTTTTTTTTTTTTTTTTTTTTTTTTTTTTTTTTTTTTTTTGCGTGTAATCTGCAGTTTGGGATGGTAGATTTTATTGAAAGTGTTCATGTTGCATTCTCGCAAAATGCTGAACATAAACATCAAGTTTGGTATTTAATGGACTTCTCGTTGAGTTATGGTATTGACAAGCACACGCACACACACACACACCTTTTTTTTCTTCTTCTAAGAATGCGCTGTTTTCGCTCTTTTTACTTTCTCTATCCCCGTATGTACAATGTACATAGAGATAGAGAATTATTGTATTCCATCCAAAAATTCGTTACGTGATTTCACCAGAAATATATGTTTTAGGGTCCCCTGTATCCAAAAAAAAAAAACATTTTCACAAAAAGGTCCGTGTGTCTGTGAACACGATAACTCAAAAACGAAAACTCGGTAAAGCACCAAACTTGGTATTTAAGTTTAGTATCTTCCAGGGATACGACACGAAGATTTTGAGAAAAATCCCCCCACCCCAAACTACCCTTTACATGGAACTTTTTTTGAAAATTTTTATTTTCTTAAAAATGGCTCTAACGATTTTGATTAAAATATCGTATATTAAAGATATTTAGCTGTCAAATATTATGTATATCTTGAGTTTTCTGGGAATAACTTTTAAAGACCTGTTTATTGTGGATGAATTTTGCTTAATTTAGCATAACTAGTAAACCGTAAGAGTTAGACAAAAACTTACTATACAAAAAATGTAGGTCTTGCTAAAATACACAAGTTATGTCATACATTTTTCTCGTGAAGCTTACAGTTTTCGAGGTATTCATTGTTATTAGTTTCAATTGTGAAGTACTCATACTTATCAGACGGGAGTGTGCGGTTTTCTTTTGCTCTACTCCTGGTCAGGAAAAGAATGGATTTGCAATGACAATCGCATTACGACCGCTTTTAAAACATTTGACTATGACTTTAGCCTAGTATATTCCCTTATTTGTTCCTACTTATAAGTAACTAAGTAATAAGAACATTGTGCTAATGAGTACCTCGATTACCAAGATGCAGAAAGAAGAATAATCTAATGCAAGAAGTTTGTAGAACAACTAGAGAAAGTCATGTGAATGTAACACATCACATTTTTTAACTTTCTCTAGCCCAGAGAACGTGTTGTATGCCACCCAAAAACTGGATGTTGACATGTCACCGAAATATATGTTTTGAGGTCTCCTAATTCCGAAAAAAGCATTTTCAGAAAAAGGTCCGTGTGGGTCTGTGGACAGCACAGCTCAAAAACGAAAAGACCGTTAAATACCAAACTTGTATTTAAGTTTATTATCTCCAAAGGATGCAACACGAAAATGTTCAAGAAAATCCCCCCACTACAAACTACCCTTTAGGTGGAAAACATTTCGTAAACTTTGATTTTCTCAAAAATGGCTTTAACGATTTTGATTAAAATGCCGTATATTAAAGATATTTACATCCGAAATAAAATGTATGTCCTTTGCATTTTTGTTATGGAAGTAACCGTTTCCGATATATTCCTTGTTATTGGTTTCAATGGTAAAGTACTAATACCTTTCTGCGACAAGAAGTGTCCAATTTCTTTTGTTGTACTCCTGACCAAGCAAAGAAGCGATTTGCAATGACAATCGCATAACGATATTTTTTAAAACATTTGACTTATCACTTTAGAGTAGTGTATTTCTACTTATAAAGAACTAAGAAATACAAATGCTAATGTTTATCTCGATTAGCATTGAATAGAAAGAAGAATACTCTTTTGCAATAAGTTTATTTGTAGAACAGCTAGAGAAAGTTATGTGAGTGTAACACATTTGTTTTATGGCTCGAGTCGTAAAACTGCCAGGTATTTAAAATGTTTATGGTGAAAACTTCCTACAAGGAGTTATTAGTCAACCACAGGGAATATTTGGTATTAGGAAATGACCATATTACGGTAAGCGATAGGACGAGGGAATCCTCTGACTTTCACTTTTAACCTCAAGCAAATGCGTGTAGACCAGTTCATTGACCCTTAGCCCGAAATATGTATGCTCTCGTCTGCAACCGCTTTAGGTATTCCAGCAGCTGGATTACTGCACAAACTCTTCAGGCGTTTACTTTCTCTATTCATAGTGCACCCAAAAATTCAATACCCAGATTTCACCGGAAATACACATTTTAGTGTCTCCGGTAAATGCCAAACTTGGTGTTTAAGCTTAGTATCTTCCAGGAATGCAACACGAAAGCTTTGATTTGCTCAAAAATGGCTCCAAGAATACTGATTAAAACCTCATATTTAAGTTATTTAAATGACAAATATAAATGTATATCTTGAATACTCTGAGTATAGCCTCTGAGACCTCTTTATTCTAGATGAATTTTGTTGAATATTGCGTAACCGGTAAACCGGAAGAGATAGACAAAAACCTGCTGCACAAAAAATGTAGACCTCTTTAAAACACACAATTTATGTCATATACATTTTTTGTAGAGTTGATCATTTCTAAGATACTTCTTGTTCGGTTTCAGTTTTAAAACACTTAAAACTTTTCTCATACGGGAACTTGTCAGCACCTGGCAATGCAAAGAATCAGATTTCAATATCATAGCATTAGACTGTGTATTTAGCCTAGTGTATTCCCTTATTTCCCTTTTACTTATAGGGAATTAATAATAACCCGTTTCTACTTAATGTTTGTCTCCATTACCATAAAATAGGTAGAAGAGTAAGTTTATTAACAATAATTTGTTGCAGAGATGTTGAGAAAGTCATGTTTTAATGAATCATGGGGACTAAAATTACTTACAACAATGTAAGTCGCCATTGGGGTTGTCATCTTAAAATAATTTGATATCACCTTGTGGTTTACTGGGAAACGTGCGAGTCAGTTGATAAAGTCATGCTATGCCGGCATGGGACCTATCAGATATTTCAGTTTTTTAATTAATTAATTGTAGCGGCAGTCCCGAAAGCATAATTAAGATCTAATGCTATATAAGTCTTAAATCCGAGTGTCTGTCGTTTTAATCTTCTGTTTTCTGGATCTGATGGAGGAATTTGTTGAACTATTAGGTTGCTGTTATGGTGGAACGAGTTATGCAGTGTTACTTCTGGAACTTTGAGATCTGAGTGAACAGTGGAGTTTCTGACATACCTTGGTGTAGGATAAATTGTTTTTTCACACAAGCCGTGTGTAGGACAGGAGTTGGATAGGTAGAGTCAGACTGAAAAATTCAATGTCGTAGCTGGGATTTGAACCACGGATCTCCCGATCTCTAGCCGGTTGCTCTGCCACTTGAGCTAACATGGCAATATGCCAACTGACTCGTATGTTTCCCGGTAAACCACAAGGTGATCTCAAGGTATTTCGAGATGACAACAGCAATGGCGACTTACAATGTTGTAAGTACTTTAGACCCAGGAATCTGAGCCCGCCTGTTCGGAATGGGGATGGGTGAGTCTGGGGAATAAATTATGTCTGCTTTGACGTACCTTCACCTCACTTTCATCCCTCTGCTGGTCTCAGGAGCATGAGATCTCGAACGTCGTACTTCTCAGGGCGCGGTGCACATCCCGTTCACGTAAGCTGTAAGTTTATTTTGGGATTTGGGTTTTCCACATACAGACACCGTGAACACTTACAATTTCCAGTAATCGTTGTTTATTTTGATCCTTATTGAGACCGGCAGTCCGTTGCCAGGGCAGAGCCACATATTAAAGATCTATGTTTCTGTGTGAAACCCCGCGAATATAAAAATACTAGTTTCCATTTAGAAATGTTGTTACCGTAGCGTGGTGAACGTGTTTTAAAACTGCACTTTTGTAAGCAGCCACTGCAAACTGTCCTACATCTGTACTGTTCTGCTGAGTACTGCCCGGGACATTCATACAATATCCAGGTATGCAGGTAAAACCCTTCTATTAACAGTGGATCACACCTGCACCTGGCAAGGCGTAAAATTTGTTGGTCTGACCATTTCCTTTCCTTTGCAGAACTCCTTATTTACTGCATTTCCATCTTTTTTGTTCCACAGCATACTTGCCGAAATATAAACTTTTTGGTTTTCCCCTCTGACCATATAATCAAGTGTTTCACTTAAATAATAGTATTTAATATCATTAATTTAATTATATTAATTATTATCTTTGATTATTAGTTCTAGTTATTATCATGTTTTTCTGATTGATAAATTCGGGTTCAAATCATAGTATAGCCAACTATTGTGGTCAATTGGTATTGGATAAATTGGTATGTTGGTGATTAAACGGAGACATCTGTATTTTTCGGAATTGAGAAGAAGAAGAAGCTGAACCCCCATATAGATCTGATTAGTGAAGAGTATTTGATCATTTTATTCTGTATAGACAATGAAGATTTTGAGGACATTATGTACTCTAGTTCATGTAGACGGTGACAAATTTCCTTTATTGTGACTTTTCCATGTTAAACATTGATCCAGTATCTTACCTAATCTGATTCTGGAATAGGCTCTTCTCTTAGTAAAACTTAATATTGTACTTATAAGTGAACATTACGACCTTTTAGAATTCACTCTTAGTAAAACTTAATATTGTACTTATAAGTGAACATTACGACCTTTTAGAATTCATAACAACCCTCCAGTGTTTGCACCATATATCTATTTCATCGCAAAAGTTTTGAAGATGACTTGCAGCTGCCTCAGAGGTACCTTTACTCAGAACTGCGACGTCATCAGCAAAATGTGCAATTGCAAGTTTGTCAGAAACTGGAAAATCTGCCGTGTAAATGATTTACAATAGAGGTTCTAGTATACTACCCTGAGGTACTCCAGAGTCAATAGCTGGAGACTTTGGTTGCACCGATTCACATTTTACAGAGAATGTGCTATTAGACAAGTATGATGTAATAAGCCTGTAAATAAAGTAAAACTGATTTTAGACAAGTGAAATTTGAGTAAATTAAATTTTGTCTATCTGTTACAGCTTAGCAGTTAAGCAAAACCAGGCAAAATGCATCGGGAATAAAGAGGTCTTCAGAGGCTATTCCCAGAAAATTCAAGATATGCATCTTATTTGGGATGTAAATAATTTTAAAATAAAGTATTTTCATCAAAATTGTTAAATTATTTTTGAGAAAATCAAATTTGCGAAAAAATGTCCAAATAAAGGGTAGTTTGTTGAGGGAGTATTTTCTTGAAAATCTTCGTGTCATATCCTTGGAAGATACTAAAGCTAAATGCCATGTTTGATATTTAACGGGTTTTTCGTTTTTGAGCTCTGCTGTCCACACACACACACACACACACACACACACACACACACACACACACACACACACACACACACAGACAGACCTTTTTTTTTTAAATTGCTTTTATGGGACTCAGGGGACCCCCAAGTATATATTTCCGTGAAATACAATACCTTCTCTATCCACTATGTACATTGTACAGACGGGGAAAAGAAAAATAAAGGATTTGCAACAGTTTACACCATCAGCTATAATGATAGTCCTAATTTGTTCTGTTTAGAATGTTAGTTGTGCCATTATATTGGATATTTATGAATAAATTAATTTTAAGTTTATATTATATTCATGTGCAACATTTTCGTACAACTTAACCTCAATAAGTCCATTTCTTAAAGAATGTGAATTAATAACTACATTTATGAGTAGGAATAAGAAAGCCAGCAGCAGAAATGCTAATTAATGGCTGTCATAACTTTCATTTTGTTCTTCTAAATATTGGCTTCCCAATGCATTTAAGTTTTTCCTCACATCATTATCCCTATAACCAGCATGCAATGAACAGGAATACAATCTCACAGAAGATTATTGTAAACAAAACACTGACATTTCATAAATTAAGTTACAGAGGGTCGTGGGTTCGAGTCCCGCCTTGGGCATGGGTGTTATATGTTTGTGCAATGTGTATATGTTTGTAAAAGAAACAGTAAAACCAGTAATCAGTAAAACCTACGGGGGAAAATGTAAATAGGGATACAGTACCGGAGTCCTGATCAGACTCCGTTACTGTTTTAATAAATGAAAAAAATATATATCATAATGGCGTCTGCTATGCTTTTATGTATTTCCAGTCTTTCGTTTTTATAATAATTATGTTTGAATTTTGAAGCATTTTATGTGATTCATGATAGAATTTATTTTCTAATCTCGGATGTGATGATGGTATTACTTTTGTCAAAACAGTGTAATATAGCATCTTTGACCACATCTGTGATGAGAAAATAAAATGGCAGACAAGCACACTTGGTCAATGACTACAACCAAACTGCTTGTTTCCTATTGTTAATCACATGAAATCTCGTATCATTTAAAGCGCATATGAAGGATATACTGCGAATGGTGTGCGCAGCAAATTTATTGGATTTTTACTTTCTCTACACGTACTATGTACATAATGTATAGAGAAAGTATTGTAATGCACCCAAAAATTCAATACCGAGATTTCACCAGTAGTGCATGTTTTGGGTCCCCCTAAATAAAAAAAAAAAGCATTTCTGGAAAAAGGTCCGTGTGTGTGTGTGTGTGTGTGTGTCTGTGGACAGCATAGCTCAAAAATGAAAAGACCATTAAATATAAAACTTGGCATTTCAGTTTGGTATTTTCCAAGGATGCGACGAGAAGATTTTCAAGAAAGTTCCCCCCCCCCCCCACCTCCAACTATCCTTTACGTGGAACTGTTTTTCAAAAATAACCCTTAACGATTTTGATTAAAATATCGTATTTTAAATATATTTACCTGACAATTAAAATGTATATCTTGAATTTTCTGGGAATAGCATCTGAAGACTACGGAATTTTGCATAACTGCTAAACCGTAATGGATAAGCTTTTTAATGATACTTTGTTGCAGAGATGTAGAGAAAGTCATGTGAATGGAACACATCAGATTTTGGTTTTATTTATTCTTTATTTTAGGCCTTATAGCTACCACATTAAAAGTCTTGTACACAGTCTTACATCCAGTATACAATGAAACATTTGAACATTATAAGTAAATACATTGTGCACACAGGGATTAAAATATACATCTAATGCTTATTGGTACATGAAAACAGTGACAATTTAATGTGAATTAGGCACAACATATTAATACATATAATTCTGAGTTATATAAATTATATAGGTTGATTTCTTTGAGGCATATTAATACATGAACTAAACTTTTTGTGTCTGTAAGTGTTAATGCAATGTTTTTTTGAAACTGTAGGCTGTTTTCTGACATAACTATATTTTGGACACCGAAATAACATAAGTTTAACTGTAAGAGGACTTTTACACAAATCACAATATTGGTGCTTCTTTTGACAGCAAATAGGAATGTGTGAGTTTTGTATGGCCTGTCAGTATTAAGATGAAGAAGAAAATGAATGATATTATCACAACCGTTAATTAATATTTGACTGTTGCCTTTGTTATTAATTCTCATAGATGCAATATTAACATTCTTTAAGAAATTGTCTTTTTTAGGTTAAGTTTTAGGTTAGACTATGTGAAATCTTTGTACGTGAATAATAAATCGCTTTTATAGTAAAATTATTTATAATTATCGAATATAATGACACAACTCGCAATCTAAACAGAAGGATGAAAAGCATTATTACAGCTCTTGATGTTAAATGTTGGGAATTTTTTTCAAAAGTGTATAAAATATGTGATCAAAGTTTTGATCACATTCTGTATCAGAAACGTGATAGTGTAATATAGCCCTTACACTATAAAATGTTTTGATGACATTTCAGCGGCATAATAGAGACCTAAGCATATTAATTTGAAGGAAAGAAGGTTGGTGTGTCCATCTGTTAGGAGGTAGCTGCAACATGGACCAGAGTGACCTTGAACAGTCGTGGCTACAAGACAAAGGCTCTGTCAAGGTCGGTGTCTACTAACCGGACAGAAAACATGCACTCTCCGGGGCCGCGCTTTCACTCCAGTAGTGTACAGTACGTTACAAAATTCGTTGTTTCAAGGATAGACGTATGTGTCCGTAATTGAGAGCGGAAGAGTTGAACATGTGATTATAGAAATTAATGATACAGGTTATTTGTGCAGTCCAGAATGAAAGGAACGGGCATAAATTAGGTTCCTGAAGAATAAAACTAAAGTAGGGTGCTGACTTAGCTGCCAACTCCCTTTTTTATTTTCTCTACACGTACTATGTATGTTCATAAGTGTATAGAGAAGCTACTGTTTTGCACCCAAAAATTTCATACCGAGATATCACCGGAAATATATGTTTTGTGACACCCTGAATCCAAAAAAATCTGATGTTACACTCACATGACTTTCTCTAGTTACTCTACAAATTCTTACGAAAGATAATTCTTCTTTCAACACCATACTAATCGAGATAAATATTAGCAGAATTTTATTACTTAGTCCCATATTAATAGAAAGGAACTAAAGGAATGCGCAATGCTAACGTGATAGTCAAATGTTTTAAAAGCTGTCGTTATGCGATTGTCATTGCAAATCGCTTCTTTGCTTGACCAGGAGTAGAACAAAAGAAAAACGACACTTCTGTCTGAAAAAAGTATAAGTACATCGCAATTGAAACTAATAACAAGGAATACCTCGAAAACGGTAAGCTCCACGAAAATATTGCATATGACATAACGTATGTATTTTAACAAGATCTACATTTTTTGTTTTTGTCTATCTGTTACGGTTTACTAGTTATGCCAAATTAAGCAACATTCAACCAGAATAAACAGGTCTTTAAGAGGCTGTTCTCAGAAAAGTCAAGTTATACATTTTATTTGTCACATAAGTATCTTTAATATACGATATTTAATCAAAATCGTTAGAGCCATTTTTTAAAAAATCGAAGTTTTTTCAATGTGAAGGGTAGTTGGGTGGGGGGATACTCTTGAAAATTTTCGTGTCGCTTCCTTGGAAGAGCCAAACTTAAATACCAAGTTTGGTATTTAACCGTCTTTTCGTTTTTGAGCTATGCTGTCCACAGACACATACCTGTTTCTGAAAATGCTTTTTTTTTTTTTTTTATTAAGGTCGTCCTAAAACATGTATATCCAGTGAAATCTCGACATCGAATTTTTTGGTGGAATACAATACTTCTCTATCCTTATGTACATTGTACATACGGAGCTACTATGTACATAGTGTATAGAGAAGGTATTGCATTCCACCCAAAAATCGATACCAGATTTCACCGGAAATACATGTTTTGGGTCCCCCCTCTAAAAAGCATTTTCAGAAAAAGATCCGTGTGCCTGTGGACAGCATAGCTCAAAAACGAAAACACCGTCGAATACCAAACTTGGTATTTAAGTTTGGTATCTTCCAAGGATGCGACACGAAGATTTTCTAGATAAATCCCCCCACACCCAACTACCCTTTACATGGACCTTTTTTCGAAAAGTTTGATTTTCTTAAAAATGGCTCTAACGATTTTGATTCAAATATCGTAAATTAAAGATATTTACCTGACAAATAAAATTTATATCTTGAATTTTCTGGGAATAACCTCTGAAGACTACTTAATTCTGGTTGAATTTTACGGAATTTTGCATAACTGCTAAACCGTAAGAGATGGACAAAAACTTACCACAAAAAAACATAATTAGAGCACGTTAAAACACACAATTTATGTAATATACATGTTTTTCGTGGAGTTGATCGTGTTTTAAATATTCCTTGTTTTTGGTTTCAGCTTCAACTTATACTTTTCTCATACAGGAATTTGTCAACTCCTGTCCATACAAACAAAGGAACTTCAGTCACATAGCAACCAGCTTTTGACTGTCACTTTAACCTATGGTACTCCCTTATTTCGGTTCTACTTACAAGGAAGCAAGTAACAAGACTTAATTTTTTCTCGATTAGCATGAAGTAAATGGAAGCATAAGCATTTTTTGTGTAGTAAGCTTCTGTCTATCTCTTACGGTTTACCAGTTGCGCAATATTCATTCAAAATAAAGAGGTTAGAGACTATTCCCAGAAAATTCAAGATATATATTTTATTTGCCATATACATATCTTTAATATACGGTATTTTAATCAAAATCGTTAAAGCAATTTTTGAGAAAAACATTTTCGAAATTTTTTCCATGTAAACGTAAAGGGTAGTTAGGGGTCTAGGGATTTATGTCAAAATCTTCGCGTCGCATCCCTGGAAGATAATAAACTTAAATGCCGAGTTTGGTATTTTACCGTCTTTTCGTTTTTGAGTTCTCGAGACACACGGACCTTTCTCCAAGAATGCTTTTTTTTTTTTTTTTTTCATATACAGGGTATCCTAAAACGTGTATTTCCGGTGAAATCTCGGTATCGATTTTTTGGTGGAATGCAATACCTTCTCCATGTACATAATACGAGTAGAAAAAGTAAAAATGCTTTTTGCGCACTCAGGGACCTCAAAACATATATTCCCAATGAAATCGCGACCTCTAATTTTCGGGTAGAATACAATACCTTCTCTATCCATTATGTATATTGTACACTCGGGCTAGAGAAAGTAAAACATGTGACTTTGCTGTGAGGTTCGAGATATAAACACAGTCAAGATTGTGACCATAACTCCATGGCACGACAGCTCACGGGAACCTTGGCCTACCGCCCGGCCGCTGCGTCCCCCATCTCGGTCCACTACAGACGTCATGGATGGGGTGCAGTATTGGAGGGTGAGACGTGGTCAGCGCCTCGAGTCCCTCCCGGCCGGTTAATGCGGTCCTCATGACCTGGAACCGCTACTTCTCCGTCAAGTAGCTCCTCAATTGGCCCCCCAGGGACCTTACGAGGCTGAGTGCAACCCGGGGGAGTGTGACCATAGCCTCAAATTAACCAGCTATCTCTGCAGGCCTTTATTACCTGACTTCCTCTGTTAATGTGATTGCAACTAAGCCCTCCACTACAATTTCTTTCTCTAATGTACATAGTGGTTAAAGAAGGTATTGCATTTCACCGGAAGTACCTGTTTTACCCCTGAATTAAAAAAGAAAACATTTTCACAAAAAGTTATTTTTATTTTTGAGCTATGCTGGGCACAGATACACACACACGGACCTTTTTCTTAAAGTGCTTTTTATGGGCTCAGGGGACCCCACAACATATATTTCCTGTGAAATCTCGACATCGAATTTTTGAGTGCAATACAGTACCTTCCTTATCCACTTTGTACATTGTGCATACGGAGCTAGAGAAAGTAAAAATGGATATAACTTAAATTGTGTGTTTAATAAGATCTGCATTTTTTGTGTAGTGGTACGTTTTTGTATATCCCTTACGGTTATACTAAAGTCATCTAGAATAAAGAGGTTTCCCAGAAAATGCAAGCTACACATTTTGTTATAACAGTTATCTTAAACATAAAGCATCTTAATCAAACTCGTTGGAGCCATTTTTGATAAAATCAAAATTTTCGAAATATCTCCATGTGGGGGAATTTTCTTGAAAAAATTGTGTCGCACCCTTGGAACATACCAAACTTAAATACCAAGTTTGGTATTTAACGGTCTTTTCGTTTTTGAGCCATGCCCTCCACAGACACACGCGCGCACGCACACACGGGCTTTCTACCAATTAGAACCTCAATTCAATAATTTTCAAAACTGCGCTCTTCAGAGGCTATTCCCAGAAAATTCAGTTCTTTGTGTTGCATCCTAGTAAGACACTTAACTTAAATGTTAAGTTTGGTATTCAACTGACTTTTCGTTTTTGAGCTGTGCTGTCCTGTCCACACACGCACACGCACGCACACCCACGAGCCCTTTTTCCAGAAATGCTTTTTTTTTTTTGGATTCAGTGCTCTTTATGCTGGTTGAGTTTTGCAGGATTTTGTATTATTTTTTACTCAGGGAACCTCAAAACATATATTTCCGGTGAGATTTCGATATCGAATTTCGGGTGGAATGCAATACATTCTCTATACACTATATACATAGTTCGTGTAGAGAAAGTAAAAATCAGTATTTAAGGATAATCGCCAAATTAAGATAACTTTGGAAAGAAAAGAAAGCAAGCAAAGACGCAACTCGTTCTGCCTGGCGAACTTTTCTCTCTCTCTCTCTCTCTCTCTCTCTCTCTCTCTCTCTCTCTCTCTCTCTCTCTCTCTCTCTCTCTCTCTCTCTCACATTTGATAAGGAGAGTTCACCGGAAACACGTTTTGAGGTCCCCATATGCTCCGGTTCAACACTAAACTTGGTATTAGAATCTTCAAGGTTGCAGGACAAAGATTTTCAAGAAAGTCCCCCCCCTCCCCATCCAAACTACCCTTTATATGGAAATATTTTCGAAAAGTTTGTTTTCTCGAAAACGGCTCTAACAATTTTGATGAAAATGCCAAATATTTTCATGACAAATAAAATGTATATTTTCAATCTTCAGAGTGTAAAGTCCTCTTCTTTTTGAATGGTTTTTGCATAAATGATAAACCGTAGGAGCTGGACAAACACTTATGCTCACGCTTGCCTCATACCTAGGCGGCCCGGGTTCGATCCCAACGATAACTCAAAAACGAAAAGTCGCTAAAATACCAAATTAGGTATTTAAGTTTGGTATCTTCAAAAGATGCGATATGAGGATTTTGAAGAAAATCCGCCTACCCCAAACTTTATGGACAAATTTTCGAAAATTTTTGTTTTCTCAAAAATGCCTCAAACGATTTTGATTCAAGTACTGTATACTAAAGATATTACATGATAAAATGTATATCTTTAACTTTCTGGGATTAGCGTCTGAAGACCTCTTTATTCTGAACGAATTATTTTTAAATGTTGCTTAAACTGTAAGAGATAGACAAAAACGTGCCATACAAAAAAATGTTAAACCACACAATCTGTCATATACGTTTTTTTTTGTGTGGAGCTGCCTCTTTCTGAGATATTCCTTGTTGGTTTCAATTTTAACTTTTCCCAAACAGGAAGTGACGTTTTGTTTCATGTCTCTTGTTTTACTGCAGGTTATGCAAAGCAAGTAAAACTTCAGTTGTTTCACATAGGACCGGATTTTAAAAGATTTGACTATCGAGTTAGCCTAGTGTACTCCCTTATTTCCCTTCTACTTACAAGGAAGCAAGTAATAAGACAATTTATGCTAATGTTTACCTTATTATCACATAATAGATAAAAGAAAAACATTAAAATCCGTGTTACAAACCAAAATTAATTTTTTAAAAAAAATCTGATGTGTAACAATCTCATGACTTTCTCTCTGTAAAAAATCATTGTTAATAAGCTTATTCCTCTATCTACATCATGCTAATCAAGATAAACATTATTAGAAATTGTCCACATTACTTGCTTCCTTGTAAGTAGAAGGGAAAAAATCTAGTGTTTTCCATTCACATGTGGTCCTCTAGCTGTTCCATAAACAAACCTTTCATTTAAAAGATTAATCTGTTATCTACATCAAGATAAACATAAACAGAATTAGTCTTATTACTTGCTTCCATGTAAGTAGAAAGGAAATAAGAAAATGCACAGGCTAAAGCAATATTCTCTTCCTTTAAAAGCCATTCACTATGTGAAAGAATTGAAATTCCAATCTCTTTGCTTGCCAGGAGTAAACAAATGAGAAGAAAGATGTCTTCTCGTTTGAGAAAAGTTGAAACTAATAATCTGGAATATCTCGAAAACGGTTAATCTATACAAAAAATGAATGTAACATAAATTGTGTTTTAATGAGATCTACATTTTTTGTGCAGTAAGTTTTTGTATACTTCTTACAGTTTGCCAGTTATATAAAAGTCATCCAGAATGAATTTCAGAGGCTATTCCCAGAAAATTAACATATACATTTCATTTGTCATAAAAATATGCTATACATAAGGTATTTTGAGAAAATCAAATTTTTCGAAAAATGTTACATGTAAGGGTAGTTTGAAGTGGGGGGATTTTCTTGAAAATCTTTTGTGTTGCATCCTTGTAAGATACTTAACTTAAATATCCAGTTTGGTATTTAATGGTCTTTTCGTTTTTGAGCTATGCTGTCCAAGAGACACACACACACATTTTTCTAAAAACATCTTTTTGTATTCAGGGGGTCCCAAAACATATATTTCTGGTGAAATGTGTCAAATTTTTGGGTGCGCTACAATATCTTCTCTATATATTATGTACATAGCATGTGTGGAGAAAGTGAAAAAAAAAAAAAAAATAATTCAATCCCGGCCCCTTTAAATAGCATAGCAGTCAATGTAAGCAAATTAAAGTGTCCCTGTAGGGTATACATTAAACACAGTTTTTATGTCCACCAGTAGGGGTCAGAGTATTTTGTGAAAGTTGGACCAGACAGAGAGAGATATTCTGCACGGAAGAGTTGAGTCATAATGGTTAAAGCTGGTTCTGTTGCCAGGTGATTCGTTTAAACTTGTACAGGTTCTAGAAAGCTCAGGATGCCTTGAGAAGACCGTCTTACGTAACAAATCTTATAACTTTTAAAAAACAAGTTGCTTGCACAATAACCATGCTAACTTTTACAATAAATCTACACTTCTTATGGCTTTGTTTGTTTAATTTAATTAGTAATACCTGCAGTGTGAAATAGCTTTCTATTGTGCTCTATTTTCTCTTCGTTTCAAATTGTTTTAGGCAAGTTGTACATATTGCAGTGAACAAAACTGAAAATAACCTCCTACATACCAACACGGTAACAACAAAAAATCTAATGTGTTCCATCCACATGACTTTTTCTACATCTTTGCTACAGATTATTGTTAGAAAGTTTATGCTTCTATTTACTCTATGCTAATTGAGAAAACAGAACAATCCACTCCACGAAAAAAATGTATATAACATAAATTGAGTGTTTTAACATGCTCTATATTTTTTGTGTGGTTAGTTTTTGTCCATCTCGTATGGTTTAGCAGTTATGAAAAATTTCGTAAAATTCATCCAGAATAAAGTAGTCCTTAGAGACTATTCCCAAAAAAATCAAGATATACATTTTATTTGGCATCTAAATATCTTAAATATAAGAGATTTTAATCAAAATCGTTAGAGCCATATTTGAAAAAGTAAAACTTTTCGAAAAAAGCTCCATGTAAAGGATAGTTAGGGGTGGGTGAATTTTCTTGAAAATCTTCATGTCACATCCTTGGAAGATACAAAACTTAAATACCAAGTTCGATATTTAACGGTCTTTTCGTTTTTGAGCTATGTGGTTCACAGACACACACATACATACCTTTTTCCAAAAATGCTTTTGTTTGGATTCAGGGGGACCCAAAACATGTATTTCCGGTGAAATCTCTGTATTAAATTTTTGGGCGGAATACGTTACCTTCTCTATACACTATGTACATAGTACGTGTAGAGAAAGTAAAAAGATATTCACTCTACAAAACAAGATGAGCCAATCACATTTCCATAGAATCAGTTAACTATACCAAATATGAAATAAAAAGTATATTGCATAGTGCCACCAAAACATACAACAGTATCCCACTTAACATGAAAGAATCACTCAACTTATCCCCATTTAACAAAAAGCTCCTCAAATACTGGAGCAAAAAATCCTTATGGAGTTTGTTGAAATATTGCATTAAGTTTAAACACACACTCACACAAAATAGATTAAAAAAAATCAGATGTGTTCCATTCACATGACTTTTTCTACATCTCTGCAACAAATTACTCTTAAGCAACTTATGTTTCTATTTATCTCATGCTAATCAAGAAAAATTAGCAGAAATAGTCTTATTACTTGCTTCCTTGTAAGTAGAAGAAAAATAAGGGAGTAACATAGGTTAAAGTGATAGTCATAAGCTGGTTGCTATGTGACTGAAGTTCCTTTGTTTGTATGGACAGTGTTGACAAATTCCTGTATGAGAAAGGTATGAGTTTTTTAAAGCTGAAACCAATAACAAGGAATATCTCAAAATAGATTAACTCCATGAGAAAATGTACATGATATAAATTGTGTGTTTTACCGTGATTTGCATTTTTGGTGTTGTAAGCTTTTGTCTATCTCTTACGGTTTACCAGTTAAGCAAAATTCAATAAAAATCATCCAGAATAGATTAAAGAAGTCTTTTGAGGCTATTCCCAAAAAAAAAAAAAAAAAGAAAAAAAAATCTATATACATTTTATTTGGCATATAAATATCTTAAACATAAGAGATTTTAATCAAATTCATTAGAGCCATTTTTAAGAAAATCGAAATTTTCGAAATTTTTTCCAAGTTAAGGGTAGTTTAGGGTAGGGGGATTTTCTTGAAAATCTTTGTGTTGCATCCTTGGAAGATACCAAACCTAAATACCAAGTTTGGTTTTTAATGGTCTTTTCGTTTTTGAGCTATGCTACACACAGAGAGACGTATGGACATTTTTCTAGAAATGCTTTTTTTGGGTTCAGGGGGTCTCAAAACATATATATCTGATGAAGTCTCGGTATAACATTTTTGGGTGCAATATAATACCTTCTCTATACACTATGTACATAGTACATATAGAGAAAGTAAAATTTATATAATTTGTACTTATGTACTCCTTTTTATATGCGTTTATTTTATTCTTTGTATTTTGCTTAGTGCCTCACTAAAGGGTGATCAGTATCTAGAGCAATATGCTCATTAGGACATTCTATATAAATAAATAAATACATTATTCTTCTATCTAAATGAAAGTTTTCTGAAAATCTTCATGTTGCAAAGAATTTAAAGTAAACACCACAATTTGTTTTTATTTATTTGTTTATAAATAAACAAATGAGGGAGTCTGAAAATCTTATTTAAAAAAAAATCTTATCAAATTTCTGGGTGAAAAGCAACACTTCTGGTACCTAACACATATATAGTAGAGAAAGTAAAAACAATTTTTACCTTCTTTACTATGTATAGTAAATAGTGGAAGTATTGTATTCCACCCAATACTTCGATTTTAGTTTTCACTGGAAATACATGTTTTGAGAACCCCAGATATTAAAAATATTTTTAGAAGAAGATCCATGTATGGGTGTGTGTGTGTGTACAACATAGCTTAAAAACAAAAAAATATGTTAAATACCAAACCTAGTATTTAAGTTCAGTATATTTCAAGGATGTAATACAAAGATTTTCAGGAAAGTACCTCCCACTCTAAAAAAATAAAAACTGGTAAAAATTTGACTGTTGGTTTAGCCTATAGTATTCCCCTATTTTCCGTGTACCTACTGGCAAGAAAGTGAGTAATAAGACATTTCTGCTAATGTTTGTTTTGATTAGCATGAAGTATTTCAATTCCTTTGTTGCATCCGTTAAATGTTACATATGTTATAAACTATTACCTTTACTTCATTTAATATATAAAAGTGATTGAAGTTCGATCATGTGAATTTATAAAGTAAGATATAAAATATATTTACAAATATATACATAATAATTATAAGAGAATCATACAAGTATATATATTCAATAATAATTACTCTACCTTTTTACAATTGAAGTATTTACAATAAAAATATATTTATTGCTCATTTAATTTTTCAAATGCAAAAATTCATCTAGTGTGTAATATCATTTATTAAGTATGAATATGTAAACTTACATTTTTGAAATTTGTTATTGATTGTATATATTTTATTTCCACAGGTAAATATATGTAAAATTTAATACCTTGATAATAAAGCCATTTTCAAATAACTTACTATGATGCAGGGTTAAACGTAATTTCAGCATTTGTATTAAAATCTTTGATGCATACTTGCATTTATACAACAGTTTTGTTTAATTATATAGGTAGATAGATAGACAAGTTTATTTGCCAGAACAAAGTACATCGTGTAGCAACGTCAGTTACAAGTAATATAAAAAACAATTGGTAGTATCATCAAATTCATCCATACAATAAAATGGAATTAAAATCAAAGTGCGCTTCACTGACCTCTTAAAAGATTCAATGGAGAGAGCTTTAGTGCTATTACTAAGTCTGTTGAATTGATTTAATGATATTTTCTCAAAGGAATTTTGTATCTTACTGTATTTACATTTATTTATGTAAATATTGGAACTAGTTCTGGTGTGATGAAGATGAGTTTCGTAACAGATTATATTTATGACTATTTTTCTTAGCAAATAAGAGGCAATGGAACACAAACAATGAAGGCAAAGTTAAAACATCCAACTAAACAAATAAAGGTTTACAATGAGTTCTGGGGGCTACACCATGTAAAATCTGAATTACCTTTTTTTGTGATAAAGTATTTTTTTAGCTAAAGCATGATTGCCCCAAAATAAAATACAAATGGCTATGGATAATAAAACATTGGAACACACATGATTTTTTTGAAACACGTAATGTAAATATACCTCTACTTACTTTGTTGGTGATATAATTAATATACATTATGTAGGTGTTGGTAATATGTTTAAAAACTTAAAATGTGGCTTACAACTAGTGGTATTAGATAGATTAAACATAATTATAATAATTTTCTTTTGGACCCGGAACACTTTTATTGTTTCACTGTGCTGTTTCCCCATAAGGCAAATCCATATGCTATGAGTGAGTGGAATTTTGCAAAATATATTATTCTTAATGTCTGAATACTAACTAAAAGAAGATAGAAGAATAAGCTTTTGGAAGGATAGTTTCTTGCAGAATAGGTAGAGATAATCGTGTGAGTGGTAACATATTAGATTTTTCTTGAATTATTATGTAAATCATTTTAAGAAATACTTTCAAAATGTATCTGTGTGTGTTTTTGTAAAACTTTGGGAAAAATGAGGAGAAATGCATAGATGGACTTGCTCAAGTTCATTTGCACTTGGGTGGAATGGGGAAGAGAGAATGTCCTTAGCAACTGGCCAGTAGAGCAGGGGGGGGAGGTGTGTCAAGGCTGTGGAGATGAACATGTTTCCAGAAACGTGATCCTGTGTGACCACGTGGAGCAGCTCAGGAGTAGGGGATTATTTATTAGAAATTGCTCAGGCGAGATGCACAAACATCCTAATGGACTTTGTTCTCTGCATGAGTGTGCTATGTGATCTGTACATCCTACTTTAGCAAAATTGACATTGGTTGTTTTTCTACAAAAAAAATAATTGCTTCCTTTTAAATAGAAGGGAAATAAGGGAATATGTTAGCCTCAAGTGATAGTCAAATCCTGTAAAAACTTGTCGGTATGTGATACAACTGAGGTTCAGTATG
This sequence comes from Hymenopus coronatus, assembly GCA_030762935.1. Classification (NCBI taxonomy): domain Eukaryota; kingdom Metazoa; phylum Arthropoda; class Insecta; order Mantodea; family Hymenopodidae; genus Hymenopus; species Hymenopus coronatus. Next base: position 8,871,807 of record CM060892.1, read on the forward strand.
CTTTGCATGGTCCCGTTTGAGAAAAGTGCTGAAACTAACAAGTAAGATCTCAAAAATGGTTATTTCCATAAAAAAGGGTATATGACATGAATTATGTGTTTTAACGAAATCTATATTTTTTGTGTAGAAGTTTTTGTCTGTCTCATGGTTTAACCGTAATACAAAATCCTGCAAAACTCAACCAGAATAAAGAGCTCTTCAGAGGCTATTCCCAGAAAATTCAATTGTTTGTGTCGCATCCTAGGAAGACATTTAACTTAAATGTTAAGTTTGGTATTCAACTGACTTTTGGTTTCTGAGCTGTGCTGCCCTGTCCACACACGCACGCACATGCACACCCAAGACCTTTTTCTAGAAATGCTTTTTTTGAATTCAAGGGGAGCCAAAGCATGTATTTCTGGTGAAATCTCGGTATCAAATTTTTGAGAGCATTACAATACTATCTCTATACACTATATAAATAGTATGTGTAGAGATTGTAAAAATCTAATGTGTTCCATTCACATGACTTTCTGTACCCTCTTTTCTGTGTTTGTGGCTATCCAAATTATAGTTACAAAACGTTTATGTTTCTATCTACTTCATTTCAATGAAGATAAACCTTTGCAGAAATCCTTTACACATTTGTTAGATACAAAGGTAACAGCAAAGATCAAGATTTAAGAATTTGATGCTACATGTTGGCCTTAACATTCCATACTCTTTCCATGTAAGAAAGAGAAACAGATGATCACAGCTTTAAAAGAATGACATAGTATTGAACAGTCAATAGTGGATGGAAGTGGCTTATGTCACAACAAAGGTTATAAGGATTAAATATGTGGTTTTGAGAGGTCTTTTGTTGCTTAACATACACCACTTATACAAGATTATATAAAATACCTTCTGAAACAAGTGATTTCAGAGGCTATTCCTAGAAAATTTAAGATAGACCATTTATTTGTCATGAGTTTGTCTTTAAAAAATATGATGTGATCCATTCATAAACTTTCTCTAGCTGTTCCGCAAACGAACCTTTTATTCAAAAGATTAATCTTCTAGCTATATCATGCTAATCAAGGTAAACACAAGCAAAATTAGTTTTATTACTTGTTTGCTGGTAAGTAGAAGGGAAATAAGGGAATACACTACGCTAAAGCAGCAGTCAAATGTTTTGAAAGTTGTTGCAATGCATTGAAATTTGGTTCTCTTTCCATTGCCAACAGTAAAACAAAAGAGAAATGAAATGGATGAGGGCTTCCCGTTTGAGAAAAGCTCAAGCATTTAAAATTGAAACCAAGACTAGGGAATATCTCCGAAATGATTAAGTCTATCAAAAACACTGTGTGGAATAAATTGTGTGTTTTAAGAGATCTACATTTTTTATGTCTTTCAGTTAACCAGTTATGCAAACGTCTTCCAGAAATACTGTAAATGTCTTTAATATATGATATTTTAAATAAAATCATTAGTCATCTTTGAGAAAATGGAAAATTTATAAAAATATTCCAAGTAAAGGGTAGTTCCTGAAAATTGTGTTGTATCCTTGGAAAGTATTGAACTTAAATACCAAGTTTGGTATTTAATTATGTTTTGTTTTGTTAATTATGCTGCTCAAAGACATGCACCAGACCTTTTTTACTTTCTCTACACATGCTATTTACATAGTGTATAGAGAAGGTATTGTAATGCACCCAAAAATTCGGTACCGAGATTTCACCAGAATTACATGTTTTGAGACCCCCTGAATAAAAAAAAAAACAGTTTTAGAAAAATATCTGTGTATGTCTGTCTGTGGGCAGTATAGCTCAAAAACAAAAAGACCGCTAAAAACCAAACTTGGTATTTAGGTTTGGTATCTTCCAAGGATGCAACATGAAGATTTTCCACTACCAACTACCCTTTACATGTAACTTTTTTTTGAAAATTTTGATTTTCTCAAAAATGTCTCTTAACGATTTTGATTAAAATGTCATATATTAAAGATATTTTCACAACAAATTAAATGTATATCTTGAATTTTCTAGGAATAGCCTCTGAAGACTACTTTATTTTGGATGAATTTTGCATAACTGCTAAACTGTAAGAGATGGACAAAAACTTACCGTACAGAAAATGTAGAGCACATTAAAACACACAATTTATGTTATATACATTTTTTTTGTGGAGTTGATCGTTTTTAAGATATTCCTTGTTTTTAGTTTCAGCTTTGAAAAAACAGGAATTTGTCAACTCCTGTACATACAAACTGAGGAACTTCAGTCTCACAGCAACCAGCTTTTGACTATGGCTTTAGCCTGTGGTACTCCTTTATTTCGCTTCTACTTACAAGGAAGGAAGTAATAAGACTATTTCTGCCAATTTTTTCTCAATTAGCATGAAGTAAATAGAAGCTTAAGCTTTTTAACAATAATTTGTTGCAGAGATGTGCAGAAAGTCATGTGAATGGAACATATCAGTTTTATTTTTTTCATTCAGGGAGTTTCAAAATTGTATTTCCAGTGAAATCTCTATTGAATTTTTGTGTGGATGAATGCATTCTCTAGCTACTACATTCTATATATGTGGTAGAGTAAGTAAATATGTTTCCTATGAATGCGTGTTTTGAAGAGCTCTATTAATGGCACACTATTTGGCACCCATTCCCATTTGAAATTTTAAAGTGACACATCAAAGATCCCACTTCCCAATATTGGGGATTGATGAAAGCTAGCCTAAGTAAAAGTTCACACTGCTTTAGTTACAAATAGGCTTGTCTCAGAAATTTTTTAATCCTGTATTTTTCCACATTTTTATCATTAAAGTCTGGTCACTATATGCATGCCATTAAGGTGAGCTGAAATGATGATATTGGTCAAAGAGTTGGATGTTTTTGTTTATACCATCATAATACTTGATGTCTGCTGAATATTTTGATATATGATTTATGTTTGCTGATTATTTTAAGTATTTTAAATATATTTTCAATACAACTGTATTCTAGAAAATTTATTCAATACATGCTTTTTTTTTTTTTTTTTTTTGGTAATAAGTGTATATCAAATTTTCTTTGGAACTATAACAAATAGAAGGATGAAATTTTATAGATATGTTGCCAACATTACAGCAGAAAAACTGAATCACAGTGAATCATATTCCTATGTTTTTGGTCATTAATAAATTATTTGGCATTAAAAGTAATTTTTAGAATCAAAATTTGAAAATGATGCAACTTTTTATTTTTTCTACCAAATACTATGTATGAACAAAGTAGTAAGGATATAATGGTACTCCACCACAAAATTTGATCCAGAGATTTTACCAGAAATACATTTTTTGAGATCCTTTGAATCAAGAAAGGTCTGCGTATACATAACTCAAAAATGAAAAGTTGGTAAAATACTATATTTGGTATCCTCCAAGGATAGAGCACAACATTTTTCAAGAAAATTCCCCTACCCAAAACTAACCTTAACATAGAAAATTTTTTAAAACTTTCAATTTCCCCCCCCCCCCCCCTTCCAAAATGGCTGTAACAATTTTGATTAAAATACTGCATATTAAAGATATTTACATGATAAATTAAACATATATCTGGGAATAACCTCTGAAGACTTTTTCATTCTCGATGATTTTTGTACAACTGGTCAACTGTAAAAGATAGATAAAAACTTATTAAACAAAAAATATAGATTTTGTTAAAACACTCAATTTATGTTGTATACATTTTTTTGTGTAGGCTATCATTTTTTTTAGATAATCCGTGTTTGGTTTCAATTTCAACATACTTAAGACTTTTCTCAAACAGGATTTTGTCATTCATTTTGTCTTTTGTTTACTCCTAGCCATGCAAAGAGAACTGAATTTCAATCATATAGCATCTAGCTGTTAAAATATTTTACTATTGCTTTAGCCTAGTGAATCCCTTATTTCCATTTTACTTATAAGGAAATAAATAGTAAGACCATTTCTGCTGATGTTTATCTTCATTTAAATAAAGAGATAGGAGAATAATCTTTTGTAAGAAACATGCACGCACACAGACACACACACACAGAAACAAAATTGCAGCCTGTAAATCCTATTATGAGATTAGACTCTTTGTCCAAACTCTAGGATGTAGATCATGTCAAGAATTACATTTATTCATACATATTAATACATTTATTTACAAATAATAACTCTTGACAATGAATTTTCAGAGGTTTTTCTATTTTTCATAATTTACAATTAAATGTCTATTTCCAAAAACACTTGTACACATGCATTCTTAGAATATTCATGTTTATTATATTTATAATGGTACATTATTACCAGTAGTTTTTTATAGAATGAAATCCTCCTCTGTATAGAAGTTGTGTGCAATAATGCATGAGTTTAATTCAGATCTAAACTTGTTTTTGTTCATTTGTAATTCTTTTATAGGAGCAGAAAGTGAATTAACAAAATAATTCCTTTGTAGTAAACCCCTTTTTGGAATGACCGCAAATTATTTGTTGGTTTTGTTATTATTGCAGCTTTATGCTGTAAAAATATCAAAGAGATTCCTTGAGCAGTTTGTAAGATAAGGCTCTTTAAATAAGTTTATTTAACACTAGGTCATTTAATCTCCCAATAAAATATCAAATCACATTTATTAAAAATATTAAAGCCGAAAAAAAATCAAGTTTTGAATTATAATTTCTAATCGACCAGTCCTATACTCATCACAGATATATAGATCTATTGAATGAATGTATAGTCTTCCTCCTGCTGAGCATATTTATAATGAATTAATTATTATTATTACAAAGCAATTCTAATATGGTAGATTAGTATATTAAAAGTAATACGTTAGAAAATGAAAATCTTAAAAGATTGCTGCTGTGCTGTTCAAGTTTAAAATAAAGGAATTACTCTGCGTTATTTATGTGATTCTGAACCTAGTGTATCAGGACAAATATTTAGCTGTTATAAAGCTTTGCAGTGAATTTGGAAAGTGAATTGAAGGAAGGCATGTTCCTTGTGCCACTTTAGCTGGTATCACATACTGTTTGCTCATTCAAGAATTACACACATGTTGTCAAATCACAAGAACATAAATGTTGGAAGTCGCTCTGCTAGTTTGCATTTGGTTAATAAACAAGTGAAGTTGTGTGACAACGCAGCACATGCTACAGTCAGTTGTCCATGTGGGTGACAGTGCTCATGGTGCTTGTGGAAGGTAACCTACAGGATGAGTGCAACTAGGTGCAAAAGTTGAGCTTTATTAATGAGTGGGTCAACTGCAGGAAGTTGAATACAATACTTTATCTACGTTTATTTAAGGGAAAACATTTTTACTTTCTCTACACATACTATGTACATAGTGTATAGAAAAGGTATTGTATTGCACCAAATATTCCATACCAAGATTTCACCGGAAGTACACATTTGAGGGCCTCCTATGTGCATAAAAGCATTTTTAGAAAAAGGTCCATGTTTGTGCCTGTGAATACAATAACTCAAAAACCAAAAGTGAGTAAAGCACCAAACTTTGTACTTAAGTTTAGTATCTTCCAGGGATGTGGCACAAATATTTTGAGAAAAATCCTCCCACCCCAAACTACGCTTTATATGGAAAAAAGATTTAAAAATTTTGATTTTCTCAAAAAATGGCCGTAATAATTTTGATTAAAATACCGCATATTAAAGATATTTATATGGCAAATAAAATGTATATCTTGTGTTTTGTGGGAATAGACCCTAAAGACCTTTTTATTCTGAATGAATTTTGCAGAATTACCAAACTGTAAGAGATAGACAAAAACTTACTACACAAAAAATGTAGATCTTGTTAAAACACACAATTTTGTGTCATATACATTTCTTTCTTGGAGTTGACCATTTTTGAGATATTCCTTAATTGTTTCAGTTTTAAAATAATACTTTTCGCAACTCCTACAATGCATTGAAACTGATTTCATCCATATGGCAATGGGCTTTTAATGTTGTTTTAGACTAGTGTACTCTTTTATTTCCTTTCTGCATACAGGAAAGCATTTGTGCAAATATTTATCTTGATTAGCATGAAGTAGATAGGAGCATAAGCTTTTCAACAATAATTTGTTGCAGAGATGTAGACAAAGTCATGTGAATGGAACATATCAGATTTTTAATGCAGGAATTAATTATAATATGGCTTATTAAATCTTATATCAGTGAGTAATTTTAATTATATTATTATTCATGTCATAAACTTGATTTTTATGGTAGTTATTTCAAATCAATAAATTGTCATTTTCAATAATGGATGTTAAAATTATGGATGAGTTTTATCAAATTATGCAGAGTGTGTTTTTGGTGGTCCTATTTAATGTGATACTATTGATACACGTAACCAGATTTATGAAGAAGTTGGTGTTAGCAGTGTAACAAGTGTCAGTTTCTTGTGATAAGGTAGCTAAGTCAATGTTAAAACTTGTCAGATAACTGTACATTTCTTGCGTGATTTATGGCTCAACTCATACTTAACCTAAAAGTTATAATTTGTATTCATGTATGATTAGTTGGATATAATCCGTAGGACAATGTCTTATTTTTTACTTTCTCTACACGTACTATGTTTATAGTGTATAGAGACGGTATTGCACTCCACCCAAAAATTTTATACCGAGATTTCATCAGAAATATATGTTTTAGGGTCCCCTTTATCCAAAAAAAAAAAAAAAAAAAACCTTTTTCAGAAAAAGGTCCGTGTGTCTGTGAACATGATAACTCAAAAACGAAAAGTCGGTAAAGTACCAAACTTGGTATTTAAATTTAGTATCTTCCAGGGATGCGACACAAAGATTTTGAATATAATCCCCCCACCCCAAACTACCCTTTACATGGAACTTTTTTCGAAAATTTTGATTTTCATAAAAATGACTCTAAACGATTTTGATTAAAGTATTGTATATTAAAGATATTTACCTGACATATAAAATGTATATCATGAATTTTCTGGGAATAGCCTCTGAAGACTGACTTTATTCTGAATGAATTTTATGAAATTTTGCATAACTGTTAAACCGTAAGAGTTGGACAAAACCTTACCATACATAAAATGTAGAGCACATTAAAACACACAATTTATATTATATACATTTTTTTTTCGTGAAGTTGATAATTTTTTAGATATTCCTTATTTTTGGTTTTATCTTTAAAAACTTTAGCTTTTCTCATAAAGGAATTTCTCAACTCGTGTCCATACTTTCAAAGGAACTTTAGTCACATAGCAACTAGCTTTTGACTATCACTTTAATCTTTGATACTCCCTTATTCTGCTTCTACTTACAAGGAAGCTAGTATTAAGACTATTTCTGCTAATTTTTTCTCGATTAGCATGAAGTAAATAGAAATATAAACTTTTTAACAATAATTTGTTGCACAGATGTAGAGAAAGTCATGTGAATGGATATCAGATTTCTTTCAAGAAGAACTTTTTTTTTTTTTTTTTTTTAATTTATATAAAAATAAACAGAAGTTGTGTCATAGAAAAATGTCAATTAATGGTCTGCTTTGGAAACAGAAGTAGATAAAACATATAGATGCAGCTTTACTGTTTTATAAGTAGTTTTTGAGAAAAAAATCTGATGTGTTCCATACACATGACTTTCTTTAGCTGTTACACAAACAACTTTCCATACAAAAGATTATTCTTTTATCTGTGACATGCTGTTCAAGGTAAATATTATCAGAAATTGTCTTATTACTTGCTTCCTTTTAAGTAAAAGGGATATAAGAGAATACCTCAGGATAAATCGATAGTCAAATCTTTTTAAAAGCTGGTCCTATGTGCAACAACTGAAGTTTGGGTCACTTTGCATGGCTTGCAGTAAAACAAGAGATAAAACAAAATGTCACTTCCTGTTTCAGAAAAGTTAAATTAGTTTAAATTTGAAACCTATGACATGGAATATCTCAGAAATGGGCAGAAACACATAAATTATGTGTTTTAAGGAGATCTAAAGTTTACCTCAATGAGAATAAAGAGGTCTTCAGAGGCTATTCCCAGAAAATTTGAAATATACATTTTATTTGTGATGTGAATATCTTTAATATATGGTATTTTAAAGAAAATTGTTAGAGCTATTTTCTCAAAAATCAAATATTTTGAAGATTCTCTCATGTAAAGGGTAGTTGGGAGTGGGAGTATTTTCTTGAAAATCTTTGTGTCACATCTGTGGAGGATACTGAACTTAAATACCAAGTTTGATATTTAATTGACTTTCGTTTTTGAGATATGCTGGAGAGAGAGAGGGAGAGAGAGAGAGAGATATGGACATTTTTTTAAAAATGCTTTTTTTTTTTTTTTTTTTTTTTTTCTCTCCCCTCTTAGGAGGGCCCCAAAACATATTTCTGGTGAAATCTCAAAATTGAATTTTTGGGTGCATTACAATACCTTCTCTATACACTATGTACATAGTACGTATAGAGAAAGTAATAAACCGTATATACAGTTATATACTTCATATTTTTCAAATTAAATTTTGCCAAATAACTTGAATCATAAATATGATCTTTAGCTTTTGAAATTCGTCAGTTGCATTTTAATAGACTTAAATATTTACTAAATTTAAACAATCCAGTTGAATCTAGCCATGTTAGTAGCTTTGATTAATCATCTTTGTTGTATATTTGCAACACCATGCAAAAATATTTATCTTTTAATCTCAATTAAGAAATGTTTGAAAAAGTGTTTATGTTTTGTAAAATCTTTATTTAAAATAGTAAATAACTTTTGCTTTTTTCTCAAAAGCTACTTAAAAACAGCAAAACTCCAATAGGATTTTTTGTTGTGAGGGTCATTCTGTTGAAGGAAAATGATAGTCCCTGCACTTTCATTTTTGAAATTAGAATTAATGAAAATGGATATGCATGTGCAGAGAAGCAACATAAGTACTCATTGAAACAGTGCAGTAAACTTAGGAATAATGTTTTTTAATAAATTGCTTATAGTCAATAAAAGCATTTGCACATTTATAGCAGTTTTGGCACACTTGCTTCACCATTGCTTTTATCCTGTTAATGAATTCGTGGAAAGTTTTCAATAATTCAATTTTTCTGAATAAAATTGTATGTATTGTAATATTGCCTATTCAATCTTTTGAAGAATTATAAGTTTTTATAAACCCTGATTTGTCCATATTGGATGTTTCATTTAATTTGTAAATCATTACTGCAATTAACTATAATTTCTAAGTTAATAAGTTGCTTTGTCTTATATCATAGTAGCATGTGTAATGTATGATTTACAAGATGAATAAATTATCTATCTATCTGGTCACCTTCCAACCTGTTTAATAGAAATGTAAAGTATCACTGGTATTGCAAAGCTGCTAATGTCCTGTTCTGATTGTTTCAGACTGCATCCATGGGAGAGAGTAAAGATTCACAGACTTGCTGGAAATGAAGTGCTTGAGAACATTGATTTAGTTTCATTTTGCTGCGGTTAAAGCACAAGAATCAAGTTTTGATTGGTGTGATGCAGACGCAACATTTAGTGTTTAATGGCACAAGACAATCAAACAATCACATCATGGGTAGTGAAGATTAGGACAGAGAAGAGCTGATGAGAATGTGGCTTCGAAGTGAGCAGCGTGAGAGACGCTGCCGGCGTCTGGGCAGCAGAGTTGTGACTGTGACGGCGCGAGGGAGCATCAAGAAGCAGATCGCTGCTATTGGCTCTCATGGAGCTGCAAGACAATCTCGGTGTGGGAGAGTATCAAGATGGAGGCGGCGATCTGGTAATTTGCTGAAAGAGGTAACTTTTCATTCTTTGTATCATAAGTAGACACATTTTTGGGGCTAATTAATAATATACACAACTTTTTGTGAAAATTGTTACACCAAGTAAAAAACCCATGAAAGCAATGAATTTAATATTGCAGATTACATACATGGCAAGTAACAAATGTTAAACTTTTCAAATCTATTCATGATCTTTGAGTCTTCATATTCAATATTTGGTTCAAACCCGGCAGAGGACAATGGAGTTTTTCAGGCGTAAAAATTCTTACCACGGCTTCCTTAGGAAGGGCAGTAAAGCCATTGGTCCTGTGTCATAGATTTATGGCACGTAAAAGAATCTCAAGCTTGATAAAGAGGCCTCTGAGCAAAATTAAGCGGCCTTTCATGCTCACTATAGAACGGAACGCTAAGAACCACAGCAGTTACAGACCTTCCATAAATAAAATTCCATTAAACTCCATTTGGTATGGCTTTTATGGTCTGTTAGTGTGACCTTTATGAGCTGCAATTAGAGCTGCTATACTCTGTGGCATTGAATCAAAAAGGTTCTCAATAAGTTCCTCCATGCTGTTTGTATTCGAGCCCAAAAATCTGTGACACTGGTTACTGGAGTACCATGATGCACCAGGTGCCGACCAACCTTATCCCTGACATTGCAGAGAAGCAATGGTCCCGTTGCTCTTTGAAGAAGGTATGTACATTCCTCGCAATAAATGGCTGGGCATTGTCCTGCTGAAATGTGAACCTGTGGAGATGCCTGAGGCAGGGGGAGCACCTCGGGCTCTACAACCACCTGTAGGTATCGGTTGCTGTTCAAAGGGTCCTCAATTCATTGGAGGCGAGATTGGGTGTTGTAACCAGTGGCACCTCTAACCATCACACCATCCGCCATGCCACTTAACAATGAGCGCTCCAGGTTGCACTCACAGTGGTACTGCCAGACACGTAAGGGGTTATAACTGTAGGACACATTGAAGCGGGGCTCATCTGAAAATACATTTTGCCACTCAGCACCCCAGTGACGGTGTTCACGTACTCATTACATTGTAGGAGCTTGTGGTTTCTAGACAATGAAAGCTGATGTAATGGCACATGTGTAACCAGTCCAACCTGCAACAGATGGCGATGAACCATTGATGCAAACAAGTTAACACCTGTTGCAGTGCTCTAGCATCGAGCCAACATTGTGGATGAAGCCATGCACACAAGATGGCGGTCAGCCTGTGTTGTCATCTTCCATGGTCTAGTACCCGCTCTATGCTGCATATGACCTTCATCTATCCGCTACTTCCACACATGCATCACTGTTGTAGCAGCATGCCCTGTATGAGCCAAAATGTCACAGTTTGATAAACCTGTTTCCCAGAGATGAATCATTCTGCTCCATTTGCACTCATGGCTCCCTTTGATGTTGACGAACATATTGGCACTCACTATTGTTTCCACCTTGTTTGACAATTCTGCACTGACTACTTTTGGTGCAACACGTCGGACTGACGAGACAGGGCTCTGCTTGGCCTTTGTGTACCCCATCTCTCTGCAAACTTAATTACTTATTACTTGTACACTCTTCTGCACTTCCACCAAATTTGGAGTTATTTGGGAAATTCTTTCTTGGTGTTGCAATTTTCACAAATGGCAGTGTGGCTTGTGCAATTGCTTTGAACACTGAAACATTTAAGGGTACTGGGTAGTGATTTGTGCTTAAAAATTTGATTTTTATGTTTAGCTTCTTTAAATATATTAAGAAAATTTTGTAAGGGTATCTGCACATTTAAGACTTTAAATGGTGTATTTAAATCCCTTCATGATAACTATAACAACAGGGATCTATCTCTCCATATAAATACATATAGGTGATTGTCACCCAGATATGTCTGACAACTTCCCTGGAGTAAAATTCTTGTTTTGTATGAACTTTACTTGTCATGCAGTATAATTTCCATTACTGTATTTCAGAACATTTGCAGGCCATTCATGTTGGTGTAGTTGTTTACTGCTTGTAACCATGTATTTGTGTACATTACAGACCTGCAGAGAGAATGTGCTGCATTTCAGCAGTGAATGTCGGTTAAAGAAACCATCAAGGAGATCGAGAAAAGGCAGCTTGGATGATGACGATGAGCAGATGATAACATCTACACCTTTGCATCACGCTGTTAGCAGCATTGTGAAGGATACATTAGCAGCTGTAAGCAGGCATCTGTTACATTTGGCGCTATTTGTAATTATTTGTAACTAAAACATGTTCAGTTGATGAAAACAAAACCCAGGCGACCAGTACACCGTTATAGTGTAATCTTCTGCCTTTTGCGCTAGAAGTGCTGTCATATTTTCACAACCACATGGCACGTACACACAGTTTATTGTAATGTAAAGTGAACAGTCCATATTCTGACAACTTAAACAGTGACTAAAATAGTCTGTTAGGTATAATTGTTATTATATTGATAGTCATAATCAATTAAATGGGTACACATGTAACAAATAACATAAACAACATGTATGAGATAACTTACATTTGTTCATTCTCTGGAAGCAACTCTATTCCTTCCAGATCAGAATCGTTGTTTGAGCTGTTTGTGCTGCTGCTTTTTCACTCCAAGGTTGATAACCAAGCAGTTAGAAGGGGAAACAACATTGCTTTTTGGAAAGCAATAATATTAAACTAATTTTAAAATCCAAAATAGGAAAGATGGTTATTGCTTCTTTGACTTTAATTCACCTACTCCCAATATGTTCAAAGACAACCTGATTTTTCCATCGTCAAATGAAGTTAGAAAATTTGCAGGAATGTAGAAAAGCTTGTGACAGTGATGTGATTCATATTAAATGGAAAGAATTTGAGTCGGTTTTTGTAACATTAAATATCACTTGATAATTATTTACTGGAGGTATCTGGTGCTGAATCTATGAACTTCCAAACGTTGGATTATGGCAGTAAATTTAAATTCATAATAAGGTTCTTTTTCTTCATGATGTAGATGTTCTCCCAGACATCTAATTGTGTGTGTTTGTGAGCTGGTTTTAACAGTTTTAGCCTCAAGTGATGTGCCTCCACCCTCACCGTTGGTGCCAACGAAGCAAGATTTGGTCAAAATTAAGGGTTGTAAATGGTCCCTGTAAGTAATTACTAAGTTATGTTTTGTGTTACAAAAACCGACTCAATTTCTTTCCATTTAATATTGAAATAAAGTATTTAGGAAGCACCATGGCTGCGTGGTTAAACCACTCGTCTCTCACCAAGGTGGTTTGAGTTTCACTTCCAGGGGACTGCGCATGGGTTTTGTGGTGGACAGAGCAGCATCTGTGCGGTTGTTTATAACATTGCACCATTTTCATACAAATGATCCGCTGAAACTCTTATCCATATTACATTAGACTGACATGCGGTGCTTTTGCATAGGTTAGTTCTGCTTCCGAGCACTGATGTTGTTTTCCTGTTTAGTTCACCTACTCTGAGGGATTTTGAAGTTAGTAATAGTTATCCTGTTGGTGATGGATTGAGGTGAACTAATTGGGTGAGTTTCTGGCTTCAGAAATGGGTTGAGTGGCCAACTGAACATGCAACCTGTGCTTCATAATCAAATTTAAGGGCAGAATTTGTATTTCACTTGGGTTAAATCTGTGCATTAAGCAATTTGTTAAATTTGTATTTGTAAGCATGAGTAAAATTACAGAAAGAGTTTCAGTAGCCGTGTTTTAATATCAGAAATTTAGCTGCAAAACCCTGCTGTTTGTGTGTTGTGGGGATTTTTAGGTGACTATTAGCTCTGTATTTATATTAGTTTAAGTAAAGAGAAGACTTGGCAGACTTAAACTATGATAATCAAGCATTAATTGTAATACATTTCTAAAATAAGGGGAACCTTTGTTCACGTAATTGGCCTTTGTAATAAAGCAGTTTAATCAGATTTTGTTGAAATGTTTAGAGGTTAGGGCAACAGTAACATCTTCCCATTAATTCTGTAATAAACCCTGTTCTGGTCCAGCTTCCTTATTAATTTTAAGCAACATTTTTTTTTTTTTTTTTTTTTTTTTTTTTCTTCCCCTCCCCTCTCTATTGCTTCATTTGTATAGCCCCCTTTAACATCAATGGTCATATCAGGGGCTTTCACTTGTGAAACTGTAGGTTCAGAACATTAGGTTAAACTTTATATTTCTAAACCCACGCACACATTCACTCTCACATTCATACTTCCAGACTCTATGGGGGATAGGGAATAATTTCGGTTAAAGAAAAATTCCCCGCCCCAGCCGGGAATCGAACCCGGGACCTCCGGGTGAGAAGTCAGCGTGCTGACCACTTGACCACGGATGCAGTCTGCAACAACATTTAATTGTGCCAAATGGTTAAAGTTACAGAGTGGCAATCTTTACCAATGACCGGTGCAACGTTCAATGTTGACAAAGGCATGTTAATCATCAGTTGTCTAAATGAGTCTTATGTCAAGGGTTCTTATAAAAACATTTATTTTAAATGGCATTTTTGTACATACTGCACTGAACATTTTACATATTATAAATGTCTTGTCATCACAAAATCATCACTTTTCTGGATAAGGTAAAGTTCTGCATGTTGCTTATTGTGTGCTGTGCAGGTGACTAAGCTTAGTGAGGAAACAAAGGAGAATTGGCAGGCAGCAGTATTACCTGACGTGGCAGATGTGTCGCTGTTCAGTCCTGTGTATGCAGAACAGCAGCCGTTTGAAGGCAGTCCTCCCCCCAACTCGGAGCATCTGGGGCTGGCTCTACATGAAGACGAGCTCACTTCAGTTGCACCTCCTGATCTCACCTGCCTTCTGGAGGAGGAAGCCAAGCGAGCTACTGGTAGGTCTTGATGTTTGATGAGCTTTATTTTCAAGTTACTCCAGGCTTCTAATGCATGAAAATTGCTTTGACTTGACTTTGAGTAAGCCTTTATTTTTTATCTAGCAGTAATTAGAATTTGCCTGCATCACTTGACTTAAATCTAATGCATAAAAACAAGGGAACACTTGATTTCTTATAGATTAATCCATACTTACTAATGATTTCTTCATTGGGATGTCAGCCAGGTAAATGTTGGATTAATTTCTAAACTTTCAACGACGTACTCTTGTCACCATCATCAGGGAAATTGGAGGCAAGTTGCTCTGGTAATGATATTTATACCTGGCGGGAAAGGCTGAAGACCACATCGCTTGCTGTCATTGGTCGGCGCTGGCCAATGGGGTTGAGGAGGATGGGGCAAGCTGTTATGAATTATAGGTAGCCATGTTTTGCTTATGCAGATGTCATCTTTGTTAAAAGTATTTTTGTTTGCTTTTATGTATATTCTTCTTTTATCAGTTTGTCATGATATCTGGTAGATTTTTCTATTAATTTGGTGGATAAAAAATGTATCTTATGGCCAGTATCGTGAGTATGTTGTACCACTGGGTAGCCTGACCTGATGTGGCGTTGGTGATCTGCTCTTCCACAGTCTTTCCCATCTAGCCAATGTAAATGTTAATAAAAGACTGATAAAAGAAGCAAACAAGAATAATTTTAACAAAGACAAACGTCTGCAAATAAGCAAAACATGGCTACCTATAATACATCCTCCTCAACCTCCATTGGCCAGTGCCGGTCAATGACAGCGCGCGAGTTGGTCCTTCAGCCTTCCCCTCCAGGTATAAACACCACCGCCAGGGCAACTTCTATCCAGCTCCCTGATATGGATACAGAGTACTTCATTGAAAGCCTGGAAATTAATCCAACACTTACCTGGCTGATATCCCGAGAAGAAATTATCAATAACCAATACCAGGAAAGTTTCAAGTCAAATCAATACTTTTTCAAGTTATCTTAGGATTTCTATGAGAGGATTCTTGATTATTGTCATGTTTCACAAAGTGGCAAAATTCATGAATATTCATCAAAGAATGGTGTACCAACCTAAACGACATTGCAGAGAGCTTGTTTATAAATCCCTTATAGATTGAACAAGGAAAACATTCAACTTTATTTTACATTCCATGAAAGGGTGCAGAAGCACAAGGAGGTGCATTAACGGAAAGGAAAGTATGCAAATATTTCATTGGTGACCCAGAGTTTTAAACTAGTGTTGCAGAATATGTTGGACCACATTAGTCAGCTGTAATTAGATAGGTTGATTATGTAAGCAAAAGAATTTTTAAAATGTAAATGGTGTGTTATTTATGGATGCTCTTTAACTACTGTAGTTCTCAACATCCCATTCTAAATTGGGCCACAAGCCTCTCTATCAGGCTTCAGGTTCTTTTATGTGCCATATATCAGTAGAAGAAAATTTGTTCTTTTAATGCGCAAGCGAGTTGTAACTCCATTTACAAGCATGGCGAGACATATGCTTGGCAGTTTTGTAGTCAGAAACTCTAATATTTGTGAAAGGCAAAAACAAGGTATGGAATTAATCCTTGATTGACAATACTGCAGTCATATCAGTGCTGCCACTTTGAGAAACCCCAAGCTGTAGTTTTCCCAACTGCAAGCCTCTGAGCAAAATTAAGCCACAGTTTTAAAAGTGTTAAGTTTGGCTCAATGTTAATTTCTAAAGTTATCATTTCGCTTCACTGTGTACTACTTCCTGTCAGGTTAGTTATAAACGTATAATATGTTTTTGAGTTTGCACAACGTGAAATCTTGCATGACTGTCACATGGTATGAATGTTTCCATTAAACTCATACTTTCAGATGACATTGTGTGTCACAAAATCGTGAAGGCAGATGAAATATATTTACTAATATTGGCTTGGAATCATTGATTTCCCTTTACCTTAATAAAGTGGCAAATTCAAGGGCTGCCTGTAAAATATGGTTCCCAAGGACCTGAAGTCGTGAGGAACGCTGATATGCAAAGCAAAATTCAGCAACATGGTTTGTACCTTGGTCCCCCCCACGAGCTATCTGTGAAGCTGTTTTGGTTTGGCAGCCATTAGAGGTGGAGCTTCTACTCGCTATTCCCACCAGATGCAAATTACGCTCTGTGATTCTGTTTCTTTGTGTAAAAAATACTGTGCCTGTGGACATTCATTCCCAACTGTGTGAAGTGTATGGAAGACAGTAAATGAGTGTACAACACGTGCACAAATGGTGCAGAGAATTCAAAGATGGACGTACAGATGTTCATGACAAGCAACTTTTTTGGAAGAATGTGGAGGAAGCAATGCTGAAAGTTCAAAGGATGATGGCTCAGCAGCTCTACAAGATGATCCGTGATGGTACCAAACCTGTATTCACAAAATTTTGACAGAACATTTGGGTGCAGGGTGGGTCCCGAGAATGCTTACAGAAGACCATAGGCAAAAACGTGTTTTCGCAAATTTCTTGAGGTCTATGAAACTGATGGCAAGGAATTCTTGGACTCTTATTGTCACTGGAGATGAGAGCTGGGCCTAGTACATGATGCCAGAAACAAACAACAATCCCAACCTCCGCCGAAGCTGCAGAAGATTAAACAAACACTGTCTGCCGGCAAAGTGATGGCGAACATGTTTTGGGATGGAAAGGGGTTATTGTTGTGCAAATTCCTGCCTACTGATACAACAATCAATGCGGACTACTACTGTGAAACATTAGAGAAACTTCAGTACGTGATAAAAAAGAGGAGAGGCATGCTCATGAAGGAAATGCTCATTCGTCCATGTGACAACCCATCTCATTAACAAATTTGGATGGGATACTGTCACACACCCTCCCTACATCCCAGACCTAGCCCCAAGTGACTACCATCTCTTCCCTGATGTGTAGAAACACGTGGGTGGGATGCATTTCAGAACCAGAGAGGAGCTGCAAGAAAATGTTTCAAGCTACCTACGCCACGTGGTGGGAGAGTGCTACAATGCACGTATACAAAAGATGGTCAAGTTCATGCAAAAATGTATTATTCAATGCCAATAAGCATTTTATTCATTATGAAAATAAATTGGGAGCCTTATTTTACAGACAACCCTCGTAATATGTTAACATTGTGCTAAGAATATATGAGAAATGTAGTAATATGTTTCCAGTACTATAATATATTAAACATTGTAAAATACATATACCCCTGCTGCTGAATCTTTGCTCTTGACAGTTGAGTTAAATTGGTACATCCACAGAAAACAAATGAAAAGCTTTACCTGTTTTACTTTCTGAACCAATCACAAAGAAGAATTCCGGTCAGTCACACAATGGAAATGCAACTAGATGCTGCACCATTGAAATATCTGGCTATTTCCAATCACATGAACTCCTAACACGTGCGTTGAGCTGGTCTGTGCAAGCTACGTACTATTTTTTGTTATTTATATTTGTTGATAGTGTTTTGGTGTTTGTATGTGAGGGAACATAACAAGACTTTCCCAATTATAGAGGTGGATATACATTTGTGGGAAGGTGTGGCGAGAGTGGACACGGCTTCATGGAAGAAGAAAGTGGATCATGTTCACAAAATAATACGAAAAGCACAGGAATTAGACGTAATCATCAGTGAATGTGAGCCACTAATTGTATGTCTTGGTGATGACGATGTTGATGATGACAATGATGCTTCAAAGAATGATGACGACGGAGACTTGGATAGAATTGAGCCATTAAAACTCTAAACTGGTGAAAATCATTTTGTTATACCTTTCTCTCAATGTAACAAGCTATTTTGCATTAATCTGTTCTATATTGTAAATACCTAATGTATGCTACATGCGTTACAGTATCACTGTTTTCAGTTAACATCAATAATAACGATTTAGCTTCATTATTCATCGGGATTCATTTACTATGGACACTGTTTATATTTGTCGTTACACATGATAGAGCATTTGTAATCAGTTGTTGTTGCTTACTAATTACTCTGGCAATGCCGCAAAGGCAGCATATCCAACCTTACGTGAAACCACCTGAACTGTCAAGGATTCTGCGGCGGGGGTATAAGTTGAGATGAACTGAATATGGTAAGTTGAAGCAGCTGATGTGTATGTGATGTGTTGACAGAACTGTTGTGCAACTACCCTGATGTGTGTGAAGGGACCACAGTATTAACTTCTGGTGCCTGTGATGATTTTTACGAAGATAATACACAACCCCAGGATGAGGCAGTAACAGTGAGAACGGACTCAACTACGGTCATCACTGACACATCTGGCGCACCTCATGCAACAGATGGAGGTAAGAACAGTGTTTCTAATTCTCATACTGCATCAGATTGTTTGGTTTGCGGCCATGTCTATGAACTTTTACTAACTCCGTAACTGCCATTGGGAAATTTGTTGTAAACAGATTAGTACATTTCTTTCTCAGCGGTTTACTAATAAATCTTCCCTCCCAACATTGTTGCTTGCTGCAAATATTTAGTTTCTTTCCTGTAGCAATAATGGTTTTGCCCTATATTTTCTGCCTCCTTATAGCTGTGTGTTTATTTGATAAGTTATTGAGCACAAGATTATGCCTTGGGTCATTTGGAATTTAGGAATGCAGTATTTACTACTGGAATGATGTGAAAGCTAGGATAGAAAACATAGAGTAACAAGAACTAATAGGTGGATTGAGAGATAAAGAGTACTTTAATATTATCTAGGAGTGTTAAGAAAGTATGAGGAAGAGAAAAATACATTGATGTCAATGAAAAAATTGAAAGAGAGGGTCTGGCATGGGCATGTTATTAAAAGTTGATAAAGATCTATGCCCACTATGTGACAATGTTGACAACAATTTATACTGTATAACTAGTGTGAAGAAACTAAAATGTGGAGAGAGAGAGAAAATATGGAACAAAAACTGGGAAAAGTTGCTGTCAGAGAATGTGTACTTAAAATTTTTTGTAAACAATAAGAAAGAATTTCTGAAATAACTGGGCAATTATAGAGGGAAAGTAAGAGAGAAATGGGGGAGGAAAATCACCAAAGAAAGAGAGGATCTTAATAAAAGAACTGATGAGGTTCTAATTTTTAGGAGTAAATAGATTAAGTTGGTAGGGTATAAAAATGTACAAATAGAGGGAAAGATACGTGTACTTAAATAACCAGGGTGTTTACTATAATTATATGATTCAGCAATGCCCTGAAAGCAGAGCTGATGTCCCACGGTCAAATATTTTGGTCCAGTACTCTTCAAACTACAAATTGGATCGTGGGACATCAGATAATTTATTGTATACCATTTCCATCCCATTTTTTGGTCCAATTCCAGTTTGCTACAACAGGATACAGCGGTTTTTAATTTTTGGTCCAAATATATGAAATCAACCAATGAGCAACCTGGTGGTAATGATGTAATAAGATGGCAGTTAGCACTGGGGGATTGTTTGTGTGAAACTTAGTTGTATCTTGTAGACTTTGTCCTAAATATTAGGGTTATAGTAGTTGAGCTATGGTTGAAATACACATTTTTTGTGCGACAGAGATTTATGAAATATAACCCCTGCAAATGTATTTTGTCGGATCCATTTGTACCCAACCTTCTTTTCTCAACAAAAATTTAAACTATGATTGCTGGTTGATTTGTTGGTATGGACTGCCTCATATTTGTGTTTTTGCCTCAACTAAGGACAGCAATTTTTGCCTATTCTAAGGAAGTTAAAATAATTTACAGATCAGAAACAAGTTCATTTTGCAGCATATGTAGTACACCTCATCCTTGGCCTGTGTTCCTACGTTCCAGCCATGGTCTAGTCCATGTTATAATATGCTCTTGCAAAGGATACATAAACTAGCTTGCGACAGCGAACGTAAATAATTATGGTTCAGCAACCTCCACCATTTTCTATCAGCTGTTCATGTGCATGCGAGAAATATTTGGACCAATACACACTCCCGTGGGAATGGACCAAATTTTGACTTTGGGACATCGACTTAATTATGTGTGATTTTTGTAACTTGTAAAGATGAAATAATTGAGGCCATTAGTATCAAAAAGAGGAATCTCCACTTTTTTGTGAAATTGAGATATTGGTACCACTGGATTGTGCTACTGAAATGCAGTACTTGTTTGTTTCTAAAAGAACAAAATCCTATCTTTTCAGTGCATTAAAATCATATATTGGTTTCAAACAGGACAATCTTCATCATCTGTTGGAATGAAGGGCAATCTCCACAACTACCTTTAGGATAAGTACTTGGTAGCAATATGGCTGCAGTGCTGGAAACAATAGTGTGTGTTCTGCTCAAGTGTGTTATATTATAAAATTGTTAATTATATTAGAGATATTTTCAGATTGTTGAATTGTGTACAGTATCACCGTATGTTAAATTATAAAGACAAGTGCTAGTTTGCTTTTAAGTGCTCTGTGTAGGACATGGTGCCTCAAAATGTGACACCTGTCAAACCCACAAGGAGACAAGGAAATGGAAATCAGTTCTTGCTAAAAGGCTGAGATAATTGTTGTATTCTGACACTAATTTATGTTATATTAAGCGGAAATGCATTTTTGTTTAATGTACTTTGTTGTTTATTAAGTTTTGAACACAAATTTATCCACACTTTTATGATAAGGTCAGTTTAAAAAGAAGGTTCTAAGCAATTTAATTTCCACTTTTTATTGCTCTAGTTAATGCTCTAAAGCTAACATTTGAAGATAGATAACTAAACTGTAATTGTTTATAAATATTTTTGTCACTCCAAGTTACCTAAACCTCAATGGAGAACAGTTTCATAGATGTTTTCTTTTCCTCTTTTTCCCCCCTTCTTGCAGTTTAGATAACAATCTGTTTTACTTTTCTGATAGCACCAAGTAGTCTACCTTATATTACTATTATTGATCATTTATTTCAGTGCAAAATAGTAATATAATTAAATGATTGTAGTTCTACTAAAATAAATGCCCAGGTACAAGAATCCCTTCTTTCCTTAACAGAAAGAGCAATCGCCATGCATGTTGGTATCAAATGATGCAAACTCCACAAGAATTGTAAGGTGTAAACCAAAATAGACAATCTCCAAAATTTAGGCTAAAATATTTAATAAACTATTAATCCAAATGTTAAGTTCCTCTAGTTATTTACATTAAAATCACTTTGTGAATATGTAAGACAAAATGAAGCAGATCGAGTTGGAAGAAGCCACTGTATCACAAATTCAGTTCTAGGAGATTGCTCTTTTTTATACTAATAACCTCAAATTATCTATCTACTAGTGGAATGAACTATGCAGATTGGTTATTGCATATGCAGTAAAATCAAAAGTTGAATAAGTTAACAAAATTTACATATCAATAAATAGAGTATTTATCTGAATACAAGACAGTGTTTTTATCCAAAATATTAATGTTCAGAACTGGGGGATCATCTTGCATTCGTGATGTGTTTTCCTAATACCATATGGGGGGAAAGTAAGTTTGAAACTTTATGTGTACAGCAGTGGCGAAGCCTGGCGAAATCCATCAAGATCACAATGAATATGGCAGATTTTGTACATTTCATTTCATGCCAAAAGTTAGCTTAATCGTGGTTACAGCAAAGCTGCCATTGTCACCACCAAACACAAGACATACTGGTACATTTTTGTTCTCCCTTCTTGTCCCTCCCCAGTCGTAATGTGAATTTCTGCACAAATTCAAATTAGGTTTAAAAAGGAATGGAGTGGAAAATGTACGATGTGTTATGTTAAGTTTTGTTGTCTAAATAGAAAAGCATATCCATCATCATCGTACAGTTACACTACTGCCACGTTTTATCATCCCATCCATATCATATATTTCTTTACTCCCCTCTATGTCAATGGCGCAAAACGTGGATTTCTGTACAATTTTAAATTAAGTAAATAATAAAAATAACTAGGGACTTAATCAGCCTAAGTGTCTATTATTTTGTTCAAAATATATGGCAAAGCTTTAAATTTCAGTTAAACATTAAATTATATCTTCTTTTTATACAGACATGCTAAATTCCAAGATTAAGTTTGAAAAATAGGGCTTGTCTTGTCTTTGGATAAATATGGTAGGTTATTCACACTTACAGTTCTCTGTTTTTGCAATCATTTTATATGTTGCAATCCTCAATATTTAAACTAGAAGTGTGCACTCAAACTATAATTTTAGCACTCTAGCTAATTGGCCTAAGCGACGTGTACACTTTGAAAGCAATTGTCATAGTATTCCAATCTTTTTACTTACCAAAATCAACATTCTTTTTTGTATTTATGATGAAAAACAATAACTTCTCTAGCCCACCTGGGTAGTGTGGTGGTAGCATGTCTGCTTCACATTCAAAAGGTCGTGAGTTCGAATCTCGCTTAGGGTGAGTTAACCGAACAAGATTTTTTTTCAGGATTTTCCCTTATCCTGAGAAGACGAATGTCGAGTAACTTTAAGCTCCATGGGCCTCGAGATCATTTGAGTATCATTCACCAGTTTCATACATTATCCGATATGACCAACCAGGTTAAAGGACATTAAGCTACAAAAAAAAAAAAAACTTCTCTCTAAGTACAATACATCTGATTTCACCTGTCCTTGATCTTTATGTACAACAAAATGAGTAATTATGTAACAATGTAGTCATCTTTAAATTAGAATGATTTAAATCATAAATTAACTATTTACATACAATGCATTACCCATGAGAAATTATAAGCATTTAAATGTACTTCTTACAATTGATAATTCCATATTTTAGACCTTTATATGCTGATATATATTCTCTTTTTAATGTTGCAAGAATAGCAAAGATACAAACATTCATTACAATTTTATTTATTCTTTTATATAAACTATAATTCTTAAAAATGTAAAAAGAATTAAAATTTAGTTGAGTCGATTTTGTAACACTACATCACTTTTTTTTTTTTTTTTTTCGGAAAACATGTTTCAGAAGCCATGTGCTTCCATTGTCAATTCCTTTGGTCGACTACTGGCATTGCTTGCTGTGGTGGTTGTCTCTGTCCCTGGTGGTGGTTTGATGAACTTCTGGATGAGTAGATCGCCTGGCGGGATTTCAAAATTGAAAACCCAGTTCTTGTTTTTCCAAATATATGTTTTCCCAAACTTTTAATTCTGTCTTCCTTGTGATGTTTTTGAGGAAGACAGAATTAAAAGTTTGGGAAAACATATATATTTGGAAAAACAAGAACCGGGTTTTCAATTTTGAAATCCCGCCAGGCGATCTACTCATCCAGAAGTTCATCAAACCACCACCAGGGACAGAGACAACCACCACAGCAAGCAATGCCGGTAGTCGACCAAAGGAATTGACAATGGAAGCACATGGCTTCTGAAACATGTTTTCCGGAAGGGGGGGAAAAAAAAAAAAAAAAAAAAAAGTAAGTGATGTAGTGTTACAAAATCGACTCAACTAAATTTTAATTGTTAAAACACATCACTGTCTCAAAGTCCACCATATATCAGGATGTAAAAAGAAGCTAGTAACAGAGAAGAATAACACAAATATTAATATAAAAATAATAGTTGCAACAAATCTTCACTTATCTTTTGGAATCCTTGCTTGGACTAGTTTCGCGATGATTTCATTGCATTATCAACATAGCCTTTTGGTCTCTTTTTTGATGTTGTTTATTTACACTGTTATGGTTACTGCTACTAGGTAATTAATGAAATTAAAATGAAATTAAATTATTAATGCTACTTAATGAAATTAAAAGTATTACAAATAAAGAAAAGCAAATTATAAAAATCAGTAATCCAATTTTACCCAGAATATATGCTCTTCCCAAAATTCATAAACCTGGAAATAAAATGAGACCTATTGTAAATTGCATAAATTCACCTACTTACAGCCTAGCTAAATGGTTAAATAAAATATTCACTAATTTTGAAAAATTTGAGAGTTTAAGTATTAAAAATTCTTTTGAGCTAGTCGAAAGGATCAGCAATACTACATTATCTACTAATGATAAACTTGTTTCTTTTGATGTAACTGCTTTGTTTCCAAGCATTCCTAGAGAAAAACTTTTGACATTTTTAAAAAAATGGTTAAGTTCTATAGAACTGAATGAAGATTTAATAAATGATTTTGTTATCCTTGCTAATCTTTGTTTGGATGAAAATTTTTTCAGCTTTAATGACAAATTCTATCAACAAATTTCTGGTTTAGCAATGGGTAGTCCACTTTCACCTTTTCTTCCTGATCTTTTCATGAGCTATTTTGAAATACAGGCCACTAAAGCATTCCCTCTAATTTTTAAAACTTGGTATAGTTATGTAGATGATATATTTGCTATTGTTCCTGATAAACATGTAAATGATGCTTTAAAACTTTTAAATTTACAAGATAAGGCTATAAAATTCACATTAGAAACTGAAAGTGATGGCTATCTCCCTTTCCTGGATTTAAAAGTAATAATAAAAGACAATAAATTGAATTTTGGAATATACAGAAAGCAAACCCACACTGATAATTATATAAAAAATAATGGCTTTAACCCTTTTTCACATAAATTTGCTGTTTTTAATAGTTTAATTTATAGGTTAATTAATTTACCCCTTAATAAAGATGAATTCTATAAAGAATATAAACACATTATTAACACTGCTTTAATTAATGGTTTTAATACTGATTTTATAAATAAAAAAATTGAGAAGTTTGAATATCAAAAAGCTATTAAAGATATTTCTACGCTTAAGAAAATAAAAGATAATTACATTTTTAAAAAATTTACTTATCACCCTTGGGCAAATAAAAAATTCACAAATATTTTCAAAGAGCATGGCATAATATTGGTTCCTCAAGATAAATACAGTATAAAAAATTTGTTAGGCTTTTCTAAAAAGGATGAAATTTCAAAAAATAAAAAATCTGGCATTTATCAATTAAACTGTTTATATTGGTAAGACTAAACTTCATTTGGAAACCAGAGTAAAAGAGCACTTTAGGAATATTAAATACAAACAAATTGATAAATCAGCTGTAGCAGAACATTTTTGGAAATTTAATCATGAAATAAATCCAGATGTTAAATTATTAAAACACTTAAATGAGCCCATAGATTTAATGGTTTGGGAGAAAATATTTATATTAAAGTATAGAAATCATGCAATGAATTTTGATATACCTCCAATTGACAGTCTTACCAAATTTGTTTTGATTCCAGTAGTTAGCAATGCATGAGTACACAATCCACCTAGTAGCAGTAACCATAACAGTGTAAATAAACATCAAAAAAGAGACCAAAAGGATATGTTAATAATGCAATGAAATCATTGCGAAACTAGTCCAAGCAAGGATTCCAAAAGATAAGAGAAGATTTGTTGCAACTATTATTTTTATATTAACATAATTCTTAATTTGTTTTGTTGTAAGTTTATTCCCTTTACTGGGTTCAATAAAAAATCCACATTTCTTTTTACTTTCTCTATACATACTATGGACCTAGTGTAGGGAGAGGGTATTGTATTCCAGCAAAAAATGCTATACCGAGATTTCATCAGAAATATATGTTTTGAGGTTCCCTGAGTAAACCATTAGAAAAAGATCCGTGTGTGTGTCAAAAATTAAAAGACTGTTAAATGCCAAACTTGATATTTAAGTTTAGTATCTTCCAAGGATGCGACATAAAAATTTTCAAGAAAATTTATCCACCCCAAACTACACTTTACATGAACAAATTTTTGAAATTTTTCCTCAAAAATGTCTTTTACTAATTTTGAGTAAAATACCTTATATTATACATATTTACATCCTAAAAATATGTATATCTTGAATTTTCCCGAAATAGCTTCTGAAGACCCTTTCGTTCTGGATACATTTTTCTGAATTTTGCATAACTAGTAAACCATAAGAAATAGACAAAAACTTACCACACAAAAATGAGATCTCGTTAAAACACACAATTTATGTCATAGGTATTTTTGTTGTATTTTTGGTTCCAGTTTTAAAATACTTATACTTTTTTCAGACAGGGAGTGTCTGTTTTTCTTTGGTTCTATTCCTGGCCAAGCGAACTTCAATGACAATCGCATAACAATAGCTTTTAAAACATTTGACTATCACTTTAGTGTAGCGTATTCCCTTCTATTTATAAGGAATTAAGTAATAAGTACATTCTGCTAATGCTTATCTTGATTAGCATGGTGTAGAAAGAAGAATAAACTGTTCAACAATAATTTGATACAGAGATGTAGAGAAAGTCATTTTTTTTTTTTTTTTTTTATGCTTAACGTCCTTTAACCTAGTTGGTTATATTGGACGATGAATGAAATGATGCTCAAATGATCTAGGAGTCCATGGAGCTCAAAGTTACTCCACTTTTGTCTACTCAGGATAAGGGAAAACCCTGAAAAAAATCCTGATCTGGGTAACACCCAAAGCGGGATTCGAACTCGCGACCTGTTAAATATGAGGCAGACATGTTACCACCACACTACCCAGGTGGGCTATCAAATTTTGGATGGAATGTAATACTTTCTCTAGCTACTATGTGTATTGCAGGTACATATGTGGTAGAAAGTGCCGTCCGTATATTTTGGCAGATAAGACAATAGTTGAAGCATAAAGAAAAGGTACCCAAAATCAGAGTTGAAGCATAAAGAAAAGGTACCCAAAACCAGACAGTTATAAAACATAGATTGAAATTTTTATGCCGATTACATTTATAGTACAAACTGAATACACGACACAACCTATAATAGTACTTGTTAGTGGTACATTAAGTTTATTAGGCACATGCTTCTACAGGCAAAACTGTAAGAACTCTGAGGAAGGCTTTTGATTTATGACGTGTGACACTACCAGTTGTTAAGTTGTGCAGAGCGGTTATGTCTGCAGACCTGAATAGCCAGTATGCCCTTTTAGAAATAATCAAGGTCATTATCCAAATCAGTACACGTGTTATTAACCAGATGATCACTGTTTTAAACTAAATTTACAGGCCATTGATAGGTATTGTCTTATAGAATGGACATATGGTAAAACTATATATCTGACAACAATTTATACCTCATCGTAATCTGAAGATCGTCTTATCTGCTGAAATATATGGTAATAAAAATGTCTAACACAGTCAGATAATACAGTATGTTGGATGACCAAAGGTTGGAACCAGGAATCAAACTGAATGCTTGTTAGGCTACATGAATATACGAGGATCACCCAAAAGGTGACAGACAATTTGACATAACTAAATAATAATGAAAGACATCAACACAAAGCTTTAGTTAAAAATTACAGTTTCTTACTCTATTTCTCAGCATAATCATCATTGCTATCAAGGTATTAATTGTCCCATGGTACTGGGTTTTCAATGCAAATGCTATACTTTTCTGCCGCCAAAGGACTTTCGGTTTTTTGTAACGCACAAAATGTCGGCCAGTCAAATTTTGTAAGCAAATAATGCAAGTGTATGGTGATAATTCAATGAACAGATTTTCAGTGAGGAAATGGCATATAATTTATGAGTAATCAAGGAAGAACCAGTGTGTACGATAAAGATTGGAGTGGAAGTTCATCAATCGTTATGAAGGAGTTGAAAGCAAATGTTAATAAAAGAATTCAGAAAAACCGGTGTTTCGCTTTGGACATCGTACATGACTTTTTGGATGGAAAAGATGTCCCAGTCATGAAGACTCAAAGTGACAGTGACATCTTGGCTCAGATCTTTAGCGGTGGAATAGTATAACATCTGTGTTGAAAGACTGGTACTTGTGACAATAAATACCTTGACAGAATGGAGATTTCGTTGACAAATAGAGTAAGGTACTGTAACTTTGTAAATAAAGTTTTGTGTTGATAACTTTCATCATTGTTTAGTTATGCCAAATCATCTGTCACTTTCTGGATGACCGTCGTAAATTGTATCAAGAAAGTCTGCCCCCTCCTGCCACCTCATTTTCAACTACTCTTTCAAAAATGGGCCTTTAATGATTTTGGCTAAAATACCATATGTTTAAGATATTCATATCAAATTCTATGCATATATTGAATTTTCTGACAATAATCATAAATTCTTCCTCATTCAGAAGAAATATTGTTTAATGTTATAAACCATAAGAAATAGGCGAAAAGTTACTAAGATACTACACACAAAGAATAGATGTCTTTAAACTAACACAGCTTATTTCAAATAACCCTTTTTATGGCATCAGTCTTTTCCGAAATATCTGTTGTTATTGGTTGAATTGTCAATAATTTAGCCTTTTTACTTTCTCTATACAAACTATGTACATAGTGTATAGAGAAGGTATTGCATTGTACCCAAAAATTTGATACCGACATTTCACCAGAAATACATGTTTTGAGTATCCCTGATTACAAAAAAAGTTTTTAGAAAAATGTCCATGTGCATGTCTGTCTGTTGGTCTGTCAGTGTGTATGTGTGTGTCTGTGAGCAGCATAGCTCAAAAACGAAAAGACTGTTAAAGCCCAAACTTGGTATTTAAGTTTGGTATCTTCCAAGGAGGCGACACGAAAATTTTCAAGAAAATCCCCCCACCCCAAACTACCCTTTACTTGGAAAGAATTTTAAAAATTTTATTTTCTTAATAATGATTCTAACGATTTTGATTAAATTATTAAAGATTTTTACCTGACAAATAATATGTATATTTTGAATTTTCTGGGAATTGCCCTGAAGACTACTTTATTCTGGATTAATTTTACGGAATTGTGCATAACTGTTAAACCGTAAGAGATGGGGGAAAATTTACTGCACAGAAAATGTAGCTCACGATAAAATACACAATTTATGTCATATACATTTTTTTCGTAGAATTGATCATTTTTAAGATATTCCTGGTTTTTCGTTTTAGCTTTGAAAAACTTATATTTTTCTCATAGAGGAATTTCTTAACAGCTGTCCATACAAACAAACATTTCGCTTCTATTCACAAGGAAGCAAATAATAAGACTAATATTAATAATTAGCATGAAGTAAATAGAAGTATATGCTTTTTAACTACAATTTGTTGCAGAGATGTAGAGAAAGTCATGTGAATGGAACACATCAGATTTTTTTAAAAGTGTTATTCATCTGTTTTTCATGAAGTCCCGTTCAAAAGTAGATTTCATTTTTTATTTTTTATGCAGTTCCAGAGTCTTTTTAGGACTCCAGTGTGTATTCCTTTTTTCCCTCTTTTACTTTCTTTAACCCACATGTACAATGTACATAGTGGATAGAGAAGGTATTGTATTCCCAAAAATTTGAAGTGGAGATTTCACTGGAAATGTATGTTTAGGGGCCCCTGAGTACGAAAATATCATTTTTAAAACAAGGTCTGTGTGTGCATATTTCTCTCTCTCTCTCTCTCTCTCTCTCTCTCAAAAATGAAAAATCTGTTAAATACCTAACTTGATATTTAAGTTCAGTATCTTCCAAGGATGCGACACAAAGATTTTCAAGAAAATCCTCCACCCCCAACTACCATTTACATGATTTTGATTAAAATCTCTTACATTTAAGATATTTGCATGACAAATAACATTTATATTTTGAATTTTCTGAGAACGTGCTCTGAAGACCTCTTTATTCTGGATTACTTTTTTCTGAATTTTGCATTACTAAATTGTGAGAGATAGATAAAAACTTACGCACAAAAAATGTAGATCTTAAAATAGACAATTTATGTCATATACATTGTTTTCGTGCTGTTAACCATTTCAAGATATTTCTTGTTATTGAATTAAAGTCCTGTCCATTTTGTTTTTCCTATTGCATAGAAATAATATGCTCTTTGAAGGCTAGCATAAAGTGACCAGTTATAAATATTTGACTAATGCTGCTCTGTTTGCATCTGTAAAGAAATTTTGAATATAGCTATTTCTGTAGAGGTTTTTCTCGATTAAAATGAAGTAGACAGGAAATGAGGTTTCTTAAGAATGGTAAACAATAGAGAGAAGAAAAAGTCATGATCTACGCATGAGATTTTTTACTGTTCCGTCAGAACATGATAACTCTAACAATGGCTTTTTTGTGCTCAGACAGTAGTGATATAAAGGAAACAATCCTCACCAAACGTTTCTTTTATATCGCTACTGTCTTTGCACAACCATTCATAGAAGCCCTTTCTACTCTGGTATAAAATTTGTAATTAATTACTGAACAAATATGGCAAAATAAAGGATAAAATCATGTTTCTTAACACAGTAAAAAGTCTCATAGGAAAAGCTTATTACTCTGTAAAAGAATACATGAAAGATAGTCTCTAAGACCGTACATATTAGTATTGGCTTTTGCATATGTTAACTAAAATACTTTACAGATTGACATAGTAGAGACTCCTATATGTCTTTTCTGTAACTAAAATAAAGAAATGGATTGTGATGATCTTTTACATTGTTTGATTTTTACAGAAGATTACAACCTCCCAGCTAAATATTGGAGTGCAAGAAAACAAATGATTTCACTATCAAGCGTTTAATGTTAGCTACCAACCAACATATGTTAACTTGATGCATCATCAGTTTACTAGGCTTTAGGCCAACTTATGTAAATGTATGTGTCAAATAAATTATTATTATTATTACACCTAAAATATTTCTGAGGACTATGTTCCAACTCAGAATCAATTTGGTCAAGTTTTTCCTCAGTAAGAATGTCACAGGATCGTTGCCATTTCATGAAATTCACAGAACTTGTTTTGTTAAACCAATCCACAAGGTGCAATATTGTATTTCAACGTGGAAGTGGTCTGTTGGAAATTTAAGCCTAAAGTTTCATCTAGTTACTTTCTCTATACGTACTATGTACATAGTGTATAGAGGGAGTATTGTATTCCACCCAAAAATTTGATACTGAGATTTCACCGGAAATACATGTTTTAGGACCCCCTGAATCCAAAAAAAGCATTTTCAGAAAAACGTCCGTGTGTATGTGTATCTGACTGTCTGGCTGTCTGTCTGACTGTGTGTGTGTGTGTGTGTGTGTGTGTCTGTCTCTCTGTGGACAGCATAGCTCAAAAACGAAAAGACCGTTAAATACTAAACTTGGTATTTAGATTTGGTATCTTCCAAGGAAGTGACACAAAGATTTTCGAGAAAATCCCCCCCACCCCCAACTACCCTTTACATGGAAAAATTTTCGAAAATTTTGATTTTCTAAATAATGGCTCTAACGATTTTGATTAAAATCCTGTATATAAAAGATATTTACATACCAATTAAAATGTACATCTTGAATTTTCTGGGAATAGCCTCTGAAGAGCTCTTTATTCTGGATAACTTTTGTTAAATTTTGCTTAACTACTAAACAGTAAGAGATAGACAAAAAATTACTACACAGAAAATGTTGGTCTGATCAAAACACACAATTTACATCCTTTACATTTTTGTTATGGAGGTAACCGTTTCCGAGATATTTTTTGTTTTTTGTTTTTGGTTTCAGTTATAAGTATTTATACTTTTCTCTGACAGGAAATGTCCGTTTTTCTTTTGTTCTACTCCTGGCTAAGCAAGGAAGCGATTTGCAATGACAATTGAATAACGACAGCTTTTAAAACAATTGACTGTCGGTTTAGCCTAGTGTATTCCCTTATTTTCTTTCTACATGTAAGGAACTAAGTAGTAAGAACATTCTGCTAATGATTATCTCGATTAGCAAGGTGCAGGAAGAAGAATAATCGTATGTAAGAAATTTGTAGAAGAGCTAGAGAGCCATGTGAGTGTAACACATCAGATGTTTTTTCTACATAAATTCTTTGTCCTGAAAAATGTTTTAGTATGTACACATACTCGTGTAGTGAATACACAACGATATAGTAGTAAGAACATGTGTCATTACACATACTCACTCCAAGGTCTAATCTCCCACTGAGTATGTGTGACTAATAGCAGAAGCCGGAAATCACGATAACTACCAAGAAACAAGAAAAGGCAATGAACCGATCACGTTCTTACTGAGGAAAAACTTGATGAAGGCAGTTCTGCCAGAAACACAGTCCTAGGAAATGTTTGAGGCATGTAATTGGTGAGATACTGTAATTATGTAGAGCTTTAATATCAGTATTTTTGTTGCTCAATGAGCTGATGCTTTTAAAATTCCTGTCTGCTGTCTGCCGTCTGCCCATAGACTACTGAACAAATATAGAGAAATAAAAGATAAAGTCGTGCTTCTTAACACAGTAAAATATCTGATGTCTTACACTCACATGACTTTCTCTAGCTACTCTTCAAACAAACTTCTTACAAAAGATAATTCTTCTTTCAACACCATGGTAATCAAGATAAACGTTTGCAGAATTTAATACTTAGTACCTTATTAGTAGAATGGAACTAAGGGAATGTACTAGGCTAAAGGGATAGTCAAATGTTTTAAAAGCTGTTTTATGCGATTGTCATTGCAAATTGCTTCTTTGCTTGGCCAGGAGTAGAACAAAAGAAAAACGGACACTTCCATCTGAGAAAAGTATAAGTACTTCACAATTGAAACCAGTAACAAGGAATGTCTTGGAAAGGATTACCTCCACAACAAAAGTGTAACGACATAAATTGTGTGTTTTGATGAGATCTAAATTTTTTGTATGGTAAGTTTTGTGTTTCTTGCGGTTTACTAGTTATACCAAATTAAACAAAATTCGTTCAGAATAAACATGTCTTTAGAAGGTATTCCCAGAAAATTCAAGATATACATTTTATTTGTGATAGAAATGGCTTTAATATGTGGTATTTGAATCAAAATCATTAGAGCCATTTTTAAGAAAAACAAAATTTTTGAAAATTTTTCCATGTAAGGGGTGGGGAGTTTTCTTGAAAATCTTCATGTCACATCCTTGGAAGATACCAAACTTAAATACCAAGTTTATTTAACCATCTTTTTGTTTTTGAGCTGTGTGCTGTCTCTCTCTCTTTCACACACACACACACGCATGCATGTGCGTTCGTGCACACCTGTTTCTGAAAATGCTCTTTTTTTTTTTTTTTTTTTTTTTTTTTTTTTTTTTTTTTTTTTTTTTTTTTCATTCAGGGGGTCCTAAAACATGTATTTCTGGTGAAATCTCAGTATCTAAATTTTGGGTGGAATACAATACCTTCTCTATCCCTATGTACATTGTACGTAAGGAGCTAGAGAAAGTAAAAAGTCTCTCATAAGAAAAGCTTATAACTCTAGAAAAGAATACATGGAAGATAGTTTCTAGGACCATACATATTAGTAAATTTGTTAAATATACAGAAATTTATGTAAATACTAGTGTATGTCATTTTTATTGTATTAATTTGTAGTATTAGCTTTTACAAATGTTCGCTTGACTAGCCTAACCATTGTAAATGTATGTGGCAAATAAATTATTATTATTTGCCTTTGTTGTAGTCGGGATGGTAGTAACTGAAGATGTTGCTGAGCCGGAGGATGACTGGGAACCTTTTGATCCATATCTGTTTATCAAGCATCTGCCCCCATTAACACTAGAGATGAGAGCAAGATGCCCAGCTCTGCCTCTTAAGACACGCAGCAGCCCAGAGTTCTCACTGGTCTTGGATTTGGTAAGTATTGCAAACAGAACTAAACAAATTAGCTTTATCTTTGTTAATATAAACCTCTCAGATAATGCACTGATTATTCTGATTTTATTTCAAAACTTTGTTTGTAACAGGATGAATTCAAGTTGTAGCTTTGGCCATAGGAGAACAGAACCATTTGAGCAAATTATTGCTCCTTTGCTTTTAAAATTCCCTTAAAGCTGCTTTAATTGTGTGGTTTATTTTCTTTTGCCATACTGATCATGAAGTAGTTAATTTGTTTGCTCTTCTTTTCTTTTTGCATAACTGTTTAACCCTTTGAGTGCCAATCACGATCTAATCGTGATGCTGTTTTCATACATTTTAACTGTTTCCTGTGGGAAAGCCTGTGTATTTACTGCATCATAGCCATAGAGAAAGGTTTTCTGGAGTGTTTCTGGATCTTATCTTCACTCCAGAACACTAAAGTAGCTCCAAATTTAATTTCTGTAGCCGGTGTTTGTTTATCCTGGTTGAAACATGCCATCGTGTAGCCGAAGCTTCAGTTTGCAATATTCTAAGAAAGCGAGTGATTTTGAATGTTAAGACCTTGTTGAAAGTTTTTGACATCTACGTAAGAGGGGAAGATATATATTCTAGCTTTAGCAATGAAAATGCATCTGATAACCACAGACCTCGTACACATTCAAATAATCGGTGTACTGATCATGAGGATTTACGGAGGTGTAACCAGACGACGAATACAATGTGAGTCAACCATTCAGCTACGCAACAACACAAGTGCTAAATTGTACAGTAATCTATGTTACATTTGTATTGTATTGCTGTATGCCATTTCATCAATATTCTTATGGCATCATGCTTATGTGTGTGTGTGTTTTTTTTTTCAGTTTCAGGTTAGGTGAATTCATTTTTTGTATTTTAAAAATAAAATACCAGACGAAATAAGGATGCTGTTTTAGTAAAGAAATATCCATACTTTCATTTAAGTAGCCAAAACTTTCTGTGTATGACTAATTATTGATTATTTTGGGATTTTTAATTTTATTTCCAAATTTTCTTTTGTTTTCAATTTTTTAAAAATATTGAAGATATGATATCTTGGTCGTCTGGGAAGGCCGCGTCTTGGCTTGAAATGTTGCTGACGTTTCGCCTCACTATGTGGGGCTTCCTCAGGGCGTGTGCTCTCATCACGACAGTGCCAGGTGAACTGTGTTCCGACAGCGCGGCCGGGCGCTCTTTATACTGTGGTGGGAGGGGGCAAAGGCTGGCCCCTCTTGCGCCTATTGGCTGGTGGTCTGCCAATTCCTGCATTCCTAATTAGGGTCTGCCAGATTGAGCTGAGATGTTTGCCGCTGTCTCGGTTTAAGGTGTGTTGTTGTTTGTAAATTTCTATGCTTTCCCGTACCATCCTGTGTGGGAAATAGTCAGAATGCGCCAGTAGCTGTA
Source organism: Hymenopus coronatus (assembly GCA_030762935.1). Classification (NCBI taxonomy): domain Eukaryota; kingdom Metazoa; phylum Arthropoda; class Insecta; order Mantodea; family Hymenopodidae; genus Hymenopus; species Hymenopus coronatus. The sequence continues at coordinate 8,907,281 of CM060892.1, forward strand.
TCTGGTCGAAGTCTATATGGTGTCCTGTGGCTATGGCATGCTCTGCAAGTGCTGATTTCTCTGGTTGGTGCAGTTTTAAGCTTCTAATGTGCTCTTGTCGCCTGATTTGTCACATTAGAAGCTTAAAACTGCACCAACCAGAGAAATCAGCACTTGCAGAGCATGCCATAGCCACAGGACACCATATAGACTTCGACCAGATACAGCTACTGGCGCATTCTGACTATTTCCCACACAGGATGGTACGGGAAAGCATAGAAATTTACAAACAACAACACACCTTAAACCGAGACAGCGGCAAACATCTCAGCTCAATCTGGCAGACCCTAATTAGGAATGCGGGGATTGGCAGACCACCAGCCAATAGGCGCGAGAGGGGCCGGTTTTGCCCCCTCCCACCACAGTATAAAGAGCGCCCGGCCGCGCTGTCGGAACACAGTTCACCTGGCACTGTCGTGATGAGAGCACACGCCCTGAGGAAGCCCCACATAGTGAGGCGAAACATCGGCAACATTTCAAGCCAAGACGCGGCCTTCCTGGAAGACCAAGATACCATGGACACTAGCCGCCGAAGCTTATGCAAGATATTGAAGATACTTCACATATATTTAATGCTTATTATATAGTAGACAAAAGGGTTTGGTAAAAGTGAAAAAAAATTAGCTCTCTATGTCATTTGGTACTCATTTTATTCCTAATAATTTAAAACCCTGCATTCTGCTCTAAAATTGCTTGGCACTTTTCAGACAGCATTTTGCTATTCGAGCTGGCACTAAAAGGGTTAAGGAACGGTGGATTATATGCATAGAAATGTACAAATGTTTTCATGGGCAACCACACATTTAGAACTTTACCTCTATAGCAGAAAGTACATACTTTCTACTTTGAAGAAATTTCCAGGTGAATTATGAAAAGTGGATAGAAGAATGAGCTTTTTGAATGAATAATATTTATTGAACACTTGTTCTATGTTCACCGTGTTTATTAACATGACTAGTTCAAAACCAGCAATTTGCTGAAGCTAACATATAGAGAAATTTTCAACCAATATATTGATGGTAGAAGCAGAAGTTTGTGTGATTTGTATCAGATTGTTAGCACCAGAAACATTTTGATATGGAATAAAATATTTATTTTTTGAACAACAGGATGAGACACTGGTGCACTGTAGTCTTCAGGAACTGGAAGATGCCTCCTTTAGCTTCCCAGTACTCTTCCAGGATTGCAGCTACACAGTATTTGTGCGAACACGGCCTTTCTTCCGTGAATTTTTGGAGAAGGTATCCAACATGTTTGAAGTAATCCTGTTCACAGCATCCAAAAGAGTTTATGCTGATAAACTTCTTAATCTTTTGGATCCTACAAGAAAATGGATCAAGTAGGTTCTTAAAATTATCATATAATATATTACAAACAAGCATAATGACACTAAGAACTAACTAGGAACTTAAGGTTACACATTAGTATCTAGAAATAAATGTCTGCAGTCAAATCCCTTTTACTCTTTTGTGCATTTCCAGAAAATTTTTAAATGCAATGAAATTTAAATTTGAGGAAATAGTTTCTTTAATCATGTGATATTTTGGCAGGCAAGCAGTGGAATAAAAGGCTGTTGTTATCCTAGTCATATGGCTTGGTCAACCCGGTGTTATATAATTCCATGTATCATCAGTGCCATTGTACTAAAAACTATCAAAAAGAAATGTTCATGCAAGAAGAGCAAATTTAGCACAATATTACGAGCAGTAGCTATTAATGAAGTAATTTATAATCTTTGCAGATTGATATCAAGGGAATACTGCAATAAATAATCAAAACAATAACTGAAGAAGTGTTAGGTTCTTGTTCTAACATTTTGTACTGGACTTTTTAAATGTATATATAAGTGGTGTAGCATGAAATAAAAAAAACATTAACACTATAGTTTAAACGCCCTGCTGTTGGAAATAAAAGATTGAGGTGGGCAGTTGCACATTTTATTGAATATTGTGCCTATAAATTAGGTTTGAGATTTACAATGAAAACAACAAATAACAATGTTAATATTGAAAAAAATAACATTCACCTAAACTGACTTATACACCAAATACATCCGTTGGTTCTTCTTTGTTGCGAATGTGTCAATTACCTTCTCAATAAAGGCAGCATCAGAGTACAGTTCTCCCTTTTTCTACACCTAAATTGCTTATGCTGCACAAACGGTGATTGGTCATTGAGTTTCCTAAGTATGGTTTAATTCTCGTGAATGTACTCATTGATCTCTCACTACTTGTTGCTGTAGCAGGGTATGTTACAACTAAATGCAATAGCTTAGTCACCTCCTCATATACCGAGTCTAAATCATTTATAACAAATACTTCAGTACATTTTGTGGTGATAAATGCATAAATATTGAAGAGCTCATTTTCAAGCTGGTCTGAATTAAAATAACCAGGATACTGCTTTATTAGTTTGGACATTTTTGTCTGAGGATATTGTTTCTTATGCTCCATGATTTTTTTTATTGTATGTTTTTATTATTATTATTATTATTATTCAGTAATTCTACAAACTCGAGCTGTGGAAAATCTTCAAATCTGGATTTCATTTGAAGAACTTGGCAGTCAATGATTTTGTATGTCAGCACTTTCAATCTAGCCTTTTGAGAGTCACTGAAACTTACATTTCTATTCAACTGGATACGATTTTGCACATACTCTTCAATGAAAGCCTCGCAACTTAGGTTTTGTATATTTGCAATGGCGAGTTGTATTTCATAATGGCAAGCTTTTATATTAACCAGTGACTGCAGAACACCTACTACAACATTATTCACAAAGAAACACAATTGACATTAACTCAACAGCACTCTGGATACAGAAACACACTAGGATACACAGCTGAACGCTAGTGTATGCATGATTGGTATGTGAGGGGTTTGTGGAAGCGAGAGGGGTGGGCAGGTGGATGGTCAGGGGTTTGCGGGGAGGTCCTGCTAGCCATATCACATATAGGCAGTGAAACACTGACTCGTCTCAGCGTATGTTGCTGTTTTCAAATGGAACGGATTGACTTGTAAATCTTGTGTTTGCTAGTTAGGCTTGTTACCACTGCTCAACAGCATGATGTGCAAAAAAATTGCTACTAAGTGATTGCATACTATAATTTTCGTCCTTTAAAGCTGTTAGAAAGCAAAATAAATATAAAACAATTAAACACACAAAAATAAGAGGAATGCTCAGCATACTAGCGTCCCCTAAAGCGACGCCCCTGAGTGTTTTGTATTTAATGTTTTGTGATAAACCAGTAATACTGGTATACATATATATAAAGTGTGGACACTTTGCAGTTCAACAGCTACCAGTATTACTGGCATATCACAAAACACTCCACAAGATAGCTACTGCTTCACATTCATGGCTGATGTGTTTTTTTAACTACAAGTTGACTCAGTCTGGGATGTTTACAATGTATATGAATATTTTGTTATAGACAAGTTAAATGTAGAGCACAGCGAAGTTTCAACAGAAAATTTCTTTATTGTATTTAACCAAAGTTAACCCTTTTGTTACATATGCTGTTCTTCCTCTAATTTACAAACCAGTAGTTATATCCCTTTCACCGGCACCACAACTGAAGTGACTTGAATAGCCATGATGGTTAGTGCAATGCAAAGTGGACTGGCTATCCATTCAAAGCTGAACATCGCGAGTTCAAGTCCCAACGACTAGTGAAATGGGCCTGTGGTAAAGGAAGGGGAGGGCCCAAGTAAAATAACCGGTGTGATGGCACACTTGGATGCTGACAGGATTACATTTTACTGCAGTTACATGGATTTTGCTCTTTTGTATTAAAAAATACTACAGTTTTATTCCAAAAATATAAATAATTTTGTGATATAAAATAGCTATAGCTAGGCTAATTTTATTGCTGAAGGTTAATATAATACCAAATTAAGAAAAAATAGCACTAAAAGTAATAAAAGCTTTGATTAATCATCTTTGTTGCATATATGCAACATCGTGCAATTAAGGGTTAAAAGTATTTGCAGAAATTGAACTAACAGTGCTAGAAAATGGGACTTGCACCAGTAAATGCAGAAATGAGTGCTCTCTCTGTGTAAAACTAGTTTTTCTGAAGCTATTCAACATTTTCTGCTCACATGAAATATTTTCAATACTTCATTCAAAGTGGTAATACATGTGTATCTAACTAGGCAATGCAGCAAGACCCTATCTAAGATTATTTATGGTGGGAAATAGGTCAGGCCCTCATGAACTAAGTCATCTGATAAAAATTTGAAATATATATTTGACAAATTATTGAATACTAGATTAATAATATATTAAACACAGAAAACAGCTAAGATATTATGCAAATGATGGAAAAAGACTAACTCTGGGAACATAAAAGTGGAGTTTTTATACTTTATATCTTAATTTGTTTGTCTGATAGACTAAGAAACCCTTGTGCTTTAGGTTTTAAGTTGGTAAGTTGACAAGGAAGCTCAAACATGCATGTTTGAAACCTTAGCCAATACATGAATTTTCCAAATTTGATTTGACAGAATTATCAGACTGTCAGGATTTCTCCGAGGTAATAAAGTAAAGGAAATAAAAACATGTAAAGAAATAATTTGTTTAAGTATGCAGCTGTTATTATTTGCATATAATGTGCATCTAACTCCATGGTGTTGGGAAAGCATGTCTACTCTAAGCTGGGTCTCCACTGTCTCAACATTCACAACTTGGAAAAGATGTATTGCAAAACATGTTGAGTCACACATGTATTATCTGTCCATCCTTACTTCACCGGCGATGTAAAAAAAATCAGAATGTATTTTTCTGCAAACACACGTGGTGCTAAGTTGGTTTGTCTGCCATATAATTGTAAAACTGCCTACCTTCATTTGGCAGGAAAAGAAATAGCTACCTACTTTCATCGTTCACAGATAATGATTAACTCTATTAAATGTGTAATAAATAAAACACAATAAAACAGGTAGATGAGTCATTATATATTCAGTACAAAACGTAAGACTCTCACGTAAATTCTAAAAGTAGACATGTTGTTTTGAAAGTTTGCTGAAGTGTTGCATATGTAAATCAATCCAACAGTTTTTTGCGAATTTTAGCATTCACATATGGACAACCATACACTACACTTATCTTTAATATAGTGCCATAATGTAGTGACTTGCCAGAAGAGCTAATCTGAAGATGGAACTGGTTCCAGTCCTTCAAGATACCAGTCATTTGTTGCAGTTACAATCAAACTGTTCGAATCATCACAGAGATTGATAATTATTGGGCCAACGACAATGTCCACCATTCTCTCCAAATCTCACTCTTCTCAAACAATGTGTGACATATGTTCACTGATTTTTGGCTGTCGCTTGTAAAGCTGTGGCACAAGATGTCGTACCTCGGCTAATTTAAACGTTTTGCACACTTTATGCTGCTTTTGGAAACCGTTTAGCTAAGAACATTGTTTAATAAAAAGATAAGGCACTTTTTACAAAACTTATTATATATACACCAGGAATTATTGTTTCCTGTTTACCACGCTGATATTACATGTTTCCACCATTACTTGCTGACTAGAAATGAACACATTGTTATATAAAGGAAAAATGATTAAATGATCACTAGTCTTGTTCCATAATCGTTCATACTGTATTATTTAAACAACATTGCCTAGTGTAATACAATACTTTGGTACTCACCTGGCAATTTAAGAGGAATTATTTTATGATGGAGAAAAGCAGTAAAACATTCAGCAACCAATCATAGCCATTGCAATCTGTTGCTTTTGTTTATATTATCGGTGGAGTAAGGCTGGATGGGGAATAGCTGGAATTATCATCATTCCCTCTGCATTAGAAGTGAGGCTAAACTTGTGTTTGTTAACATCAATAATCACATGGATTCAGATAATCAGATGGTAACAATGTGTACTTTGTGAAAGCTCTGCAAGAATAAATACAGTGAAAAAACTCTATGTCTTTACATTCACATGACTTTACCCTCTATTGTTATGGTGACTACCTATACAAACTATTCATATGAAAGCTTATTTTCTTATTTACTTCATTTTAACTGAAATAAACGTTTGCAGAAATACCTATGTTATTTCATTATAAATACAAAGAGAATAGCAATGATTAAAGAGTGGACACTATTGGCGGCTCTTAAAATTCCATTCTCTTTCTATGCCTTCATGAGAAACATCTGAAAATGGACAGGATCTTAAATAATGACAAAGTATTGAACAATTTGACTATTAGTAATGGATATCTCAGAAGTAACATATTCATAATAATGGTATTTGGAATAAACTGGTTTGAAAGATTTCTACATTTTTTGCATAGTATATATGTTTTTCTGCTGCTTAACCTGCCAGTTATACAATCAAGATTTTACAAAATTCCTCTCGAATGAAGGCTATAGCCTCTTTGAGGCTATTCCCAGAAAATTCAAGATATACAGTTTATTTCTCATGTAAATATCTTTAATATATGTTATTTCAATCAAAATTATTGAAATATCTTTGGTAAAATAATTTCACCAACCATTGCGAAACGGGCGATGATGTTCAGAGCAAACCATTTTTACATCACCTGGATCTCTCTCCCTCTTTGCTTGTGTGTACATTAAAAAAGAATCTGATGTGTTCCATTCACATGACTTTCTCTAGCTGTTCCACAAATGAACCGTATATTCAAAAGATAAATCTTTTAGCTACATGATTCTAATCAAGATAAATATAAGCAGAATTTTTCTTATTACTTGTTTCCTTGTAAGTAGAAGAGAAATAAGGGAATGCACAGGCTAAAGCGATAGTCAAGTCCTTTAAAAGTCGGTTGCTATGTGAAATAATTGAAATTCCATTCTCTTTCCTTGCCAGGAGTCAGCAAATGAGAAACGATAAGAAAGATATCTTCCCATCTCAGAAAAGTTAAGCACCTTAAAAAAATTGAAAGCAATAATCCGGAATATCTTGAAAACGGTTAACTCTACGAAAAAAATGTGTTACACTCACATGACTTTCTCTAGCTGTTCTACAAATTTCTTACATAAGATTATTTTTCTTTCTGCACCTTGCTAATCGAGATAAACATTAGCAGAATGTTCTTATTACTTAGTTCCTTATAAGTAGGAAGAAAATAAGGAAATACACTAGACTAAACTGATAGTCAAATGTTTTAAAAGCTGTCGTTTCTGTGACTGTCATTGCAAGTCCTTCTTTGCTTGGCCAGGCATAGAACCAAAAAAAAAGATCACTTACTGTCTGAGAAAAATATAAGTACAAAAACAAGGAATATGTTGGAAACGGTTACCTCCACAACAAAAATGAAAAGGATATAAATTGAGTGCTTTGACGAGATCTACATTTTCTGTGCTGTAAGTTTTTGTTCTATCTCATATGGGTTTAGCAGTTAAGCAAAATTTGGCAAAATTCATCCAGAGTAAAGAGGTCTTCAGAGGCTATTCCCAGAAAACTCAAGATATATATTTTATTTGGGATGTAAAAATCTTTAATACATGGGATTTTAATCAAAATCGTTAGTCATTTTCTTGAAAATCTTTGTGTTGCATCCTTGGAAGATACCACACCTAAATACCAAGTTTGGTATTTAACGTTTTTTTTTTTTTTATTTATTTATTTATTTATTATTTTTTTTTTATTTTTTTTTTTTTTTTTTAGCTAAGTTGTCCACGCACACATGCATGCACACTCTCTCACACACACACACACACCCTACCGTTTTCTGAAACTGTGTTGTTGTTTTTTTTTATTCGGGGTCCTAGAACATGTATTTCTGGTGAAATCTCGGTATCAAATTTTTGGGTACATTACAATACCTTCTCTATACACACAATGGTTAGTTTAGTTCATACTGATGGAAGCTCTGCTATGTTCTCTTGTTTTCCCAGAAATCTGCTAAGTACCAATAGCTGATTTCAGACATGGAGGGAAGCAGTTCAGGAGCTTGATGATAATCTTTCTTATTTGATTGATGCTTGAAGGAATTTAGTAACAGTGATGGTCAAATTATATGTGGTACTAATTTGTTGAGTTGGTATTTTTAACACTAGGTCACTTACATTTTCATTATGAGTGACTAGTTTCGTAAGCGTATGCTTCCATTTTCAATCTCACAGGTCCAACTGTCATTGCTGGTTGTGTTTGCTTGTGTTCTCTTCTCTGGTGGCAAATTTTCTCCTGTAATTTAGTGAAGAGCTTAATTTCTGTTCAGTTTTCTATTAATGATTGGTTAGATCCTACCTTGTGCGTGTCCATGTTTTCATTATTTTGCCACCAGAGAAGAGAAAACAAGCAAACGCAACCAGTGAGGTTGAGAATGCTGGCATAGGCTTCCGAAAGTAGTCCCTCGTAATAAAAATGTAAGTGACGTAGTTTAAAAATACTGACTCAACAAATTAGTACCACATGATCTTTGACATGATTGAACAAAAGTCCTAGTACCCAGCCACAACTACTTGCCGTGAGATAGGGAATTCCCCAGATTGAGAAGAGGAAGACTTGCTGCTCACTCAGCAAGGAATCAAATATACCTTTACTCAACTGAAAAGGGAGTGAAGGTTTCTCACATCAGAAATGCAATATTCCAGGGAATCAAAGGGTAAAGAGTACTTAGCTTGAGTCATTCTAATGTGGATTGATTTATTTGAGAGTTTCCTCCCAATAGCCTATCAGCTGATTTATGAACAAATGAGAATAGGCACTTATTAGTATTTTTGACTTTAACAATGTGATAGTATTTATGTGACATGCAATAATATTAATTATACATAATCTAGTTACAATCCTCCTATTTAATATACAGTACAATTTAAAATGAAAACTCCTGTGATATGTTTTTTTCACTTTATGTCCTAATTACACTCTCCAAAGCATGTTGAATGAACATGTTTTGCAAGGCTTGTTGACAGTGGAGACACTCATTAACTGCTAACATGTTGAGCTCATTGTTGAGGCAGTACATTCTAAAGGGTCTCTAGTTTAAATCTTGGTTGGAGTGAGCTACCTGGAAAAGGATTCTTCCTTATCCTGCTCTCATTTTATCACCTACTTGGTTAAAGAATGTTGAAAAAGAGAAAGGTGTGGTGCAAAGCTGGAGAAACTAAAAGCATTTTAAATGAATGTTGCAGATATCGCTTATTTAGAGAACATTGTGTTTGTGTAAATGGAAACTACATTAAGGACCTTTCAATTCTTGGTCGAGATCTTTCAAGAACAATTATTATTGATAATTCTCCACAAGCTTTTGGATATCAGGTAAGAACTTGTCTTGATGTGCTGTTATTTATATTAAGGCTAGTATTCACAGTTTATACCTGTTTTAATAACCACTGCCCTCAAATTCTTGCCAAAGAGGTCAAACTTAACACATTGAAGCCCAGGCGTTTCTTTAGTTGGAGTGCCAAGAAATCCAGGGTTTTTATGCTTACTTTGAGTTATTATTTACAATACATCAATCAAATCTGCCGAAAAGTATTGGGACAATCTAAAAGTATGGCATTCAAGGATTTCTCAACAAGTAAGGAAATAGTCATAACTTCCATATTAATATTTTATTTTAAATTTACAAGTATCAAAAATGAGTTTGAAAAAAAAACTGCATAAAGCTGCTTACACTCCATTTACTCAAAGTTCGAAAAACTTTCCCTCAGAATTGGAATTTCCAGAGCTTCATTTGTATCCTGAATTTCAGTTTCAGTTCACAAAAATCCAGGTAAATGCTTCATTTTAACATATAAGAACACCAAACGTAGCAAACGGATCACCACCTTCAAAGAAAATGGCACGACTACCTGAGAGAAGCCAATATTACTAAATCTCCTAAAATTCCTAATAGTTGACTAAAGCAAGGACAGATGGCAGCACAAATCAGATAACTAAATGATAACTGATGTAAGTTCCTTGCCGCATAGCCCAAGACCGAGTTATGGTTGTGGAATTGCATTAAAAGCTTTAGAAATACCTGTCCAAGCTATGCTCGGGAGTGGGCTGCACGGCCCGAGTTATACTCGGGTTTGGGCTTCAGCGTGTTAATAACAGTTTGCTGTATATGGTCAGTTCAAGTAATTACATTTCATAATTATTTAAGCTTTAACTACCTATTTTGTTGGGTAATGTTTCACTTTATCAAGCATACAGAACATAAAAGTATTTGTTTTAACCTTGTCTTAAAGACCTGAATGCATTATAATTCAGCCATATAAGCTGGCAAAGTGTACATATGTATGTAGCCAATGCTTTGGAGTTAACAATGAAAGCATTCACCTTCTTACTTCCAATATTTGGATGTCATATCTTGGTAAATTTTAAGAGCTGTATATATTGATAGATGTGTCATGTCCATTTCTATATTCAATCTAGAGATGGTAAAATACCAATTTTGCAAAGATATTTTGCTAGCCATTTTTGAGAAAAACAAACATTTCGAAAATGTTCCCATGTTGAAAGATACTAAGCTTAAATATCAAGTTTGGTATTTAAGGGGCATTTCGTTTTTGAGATATGCTGTCCACAGACACACACTGATCTTTTTCTAAATTTTTTTTTTTTTAATTCAGGTCTCAAAACCATTATATTTCCGGTGAAATCTCAGTATGGAATTTTTGGGTGCAATACAATAGCTTCTTTATACACTGTGTACATAGTATGTGCAGCTGAGTGGTCAGCATTCTGGCTTCTCACCAGAGGTCCTGGGTTTGATCCAGCTGGGGCAGGGAATATTTCTGTAATTAGATCAGTCTATATCTTCCACAGAGGCTGGAAATAATGTGTGAGTGACTGGGCGTTTAATATACTATTGAAAATACCAGCATTAAGAAGCTCTATAGTTCGGTGAGAAAAACCTAGCAGTTGTTTCTAAAGTAAAGCCCCTGGTATGGCCAAAGATGTTAAATGGGGATATATAAATGTAACAATTAAAAAGGAAAGAAAGGGGGGGGGAAAGAAAAATTGGAATAATATTTTTTCAGGTGTCAAAGTTATCCCTTTTAACATGCAAAGTGTCATAGTCATCACATAACCACTAGCTTCTTAAAGATTTGATCAGTGCTATAGCCTTCTATAATGTGTTATACCTACAACCAAGCAATTATCTCCATTGATAAGAAGTCACATAGCAAGCAAAAAGAGAGAACTTAGCAACATAACTCAAATACTCTTCCTTCTTTGCAAAATATACCATATTTATCTGAATACAAGATGATTATTTTCCAAAATATGAATGTTCAAAACTGGAGGTTGTCTTCAATTTGCAATATGCTTTCCGAATACCATGTGGGGAAAAAGTAAGTTTCAAACTTTGCAGGTTCAGCAGTGGCAAAGCCTGGGGGGAAATGGTGTAGATTACCACCAAGGTCGCAACGTATGTTTCAGATTTTGAGCATTTCATTTTATGCTGAAAATTAGCTGTTAGGGAGCCTATGATCATTCTCATTGGGAAAAAGATTACTCTGTGAGACTAAAATGAGATTACAGGACTTCCTTTCACATCAGTGGTATCACGCAATGTTATATTGGGTCAATGGTCAAGCAGAAAGAGAGAGGTTAACTGTGCATTTCCCCTCCTCGGGCTGCACATTTCAACTAGGTAAACATTTTACCATATATTATATTAAGTTTGTTTTCTAAACAGAAAGTACCATCCGTAAATAATTGTCATTACAACTACATTGTCATGTACTGTATACATTCTGTTAACCCTTCTGCATCTCTCCCACTTGCAATGTGAATTTCTAAATACAAAATAATATTCATCATCGTCGTTACAGTTATGCTACCGCCACTGCCACCATCATGTTGTACTACCACATCCATGCTCCCCTTTTCGGCAACTGCTCAAAATGTGAATTTCCGTGCAAATTCAAATTAAGTTGAAGGGACCTGATTCATTAATGTGGCCAACCTTTAAATTTAATTTAAAAATTCTTTGTCTTATTAAACGCGTCTTTTGTAGATTATAGGCTAAATTCCAAAATTAAGTTCTGAAAAATGGGGGTCGTCTTGTATTTGGATAAATATGCTAATTATTTTCACAACAGATGTGAGTTCAAAACCCAATTCAATAATACTCTAACATTGTTTATTTGTTTTTCTGTGCACCTCAAATTTTGACAAAACCTGGAACTGACTTCAGTTGTGTGATCATTAATGATAATTTGTACTTCTCTTGTGTACTTCAGCTGGAGAATGGTATACCAATAGAGAGCTGGTTTGTAGACCAGAGTGACACAGAGTTAATGAAGTTGCTGCCTTTTCTTGAAGATCTGGTCCACATGGTGAGTATATCTTCAAGTGCAGAAAACATGCTTACAAGAATGTGCAAGGTTTACCATTTTATTAATGCTTTGTAATCTGGTACATACTGTGAAATAATTGCATAAAATTTTTTGATGTGGTCAGAAGTATACATAATTCACTAAACTAGCTCTGAGGTAATAACCTAATTGAGTAAAATTTGTGTATGTACAATCACGTAATCCACAGAGTAAGATTTAGATGTAATCTTGTTATACAAAAAATGTAGATTGGCTGTAACTATTTCTGAGATATTTGTAATTGGTTTGAATGTTATAATTACATTTATCTACTTCTGTTTCAAAAGCAGGCCATTAATTTATTGCAAAACCTTCTGTTTATTTTTGTATAAAGTAAATAACACATTTGTGTATTTTCATTTAGCAATGTATTACAAAGCACTTTGTAAATTACATCATGATTCTTAAGAAATAATCATTTCCCTTTCCAAATGTTTAGTATATTGTTTCCCTCAAGCATAATAAAAGGTCTTGAAAAAAGACATTCTTCTTCTGATTATTGCCAACTAATCATACATGAAAACAAATTATAACTTTTAGGTTAAGTATGAGTTCAACCATAAATCACACAAACAAATTCTAATCTGACAATTTATAAGCCAATAATACTTTTTCTGTAATGTCTTCTTTTTTCTTTAAAAGACTCTGTATCTTCATGCCTTTCTAGACTTTTCCGGCAATAATCATACAGTAGTGCTATTTGCCACTACTTCAATGTCTTCTACAGCATAAAAATCATCCATAATTTTAACATCCATTATCGAATTATTGCTTTCAACTAACTACAATGGTTACCATAACAGCAACCCCGCTCACGACATGAATAGTAATAGAATTAAAATTGTTCACTGATATAGGATTTAATATGCCATATTATAATGATTTCCTGCATTAAAAACGCATTTCCTTAAATAAACATAGATAAAGTATTGTATTCAACTTGGTGCAAAAGTAGCTTTATTAACTCCATGTGGTCGTGATCTAACTTCACCCACTCATTAATAAAGCTTAACTTTTGCTCGACATAGTTAAATAAGAAACTATTATTTGAAGTGCTAAGTTATTTTTCATTGTTTTCTTATGCTCATGCAAGATAGATGAAATTTGGTAGCTAGCACATAACGGCCTGCTTTTTGAAAATCTAACGTGCTCCAGTTGAAGTTTTATCCTGCCATGATGGGTTGTGCCACGGCTGAGTGGTTAGACCACATGCCTCTCACCAAGACGGCTTGGGTTTGATCCCAGGTGGGATTTGTGGTAGACAGAGCAGCACAGGGGCAGATTTTCTCTGGGTTCTCCAGTTTCTCCCAGTTCTCCATTCTCATTCCATGCATCATCAGTGTCACTGCCTGCAATGCTATAAGTAGTTTAAGCAAGTGTTAAACAGTATAAAAAAAATCCTGCACTATTGGTGTGTTGGCCTCATTTAATAGTGGTTTCTTGATGAATGACATTTCTAATTCATGAGTTTGCTACCTTAGTGATGAGGGATCAACTCATTGCCAAAAATTTGCACTATTTAATGAACTCACGCCTTGGAGACGTGAAAATGACAGTTTTTAGTCCATGGGCAAATAAACATTACACGAGACCAATGGCTTTACTTCCCTTCTGAAGGATGCCATTCTAAGGATTTTTACATCTGAAAAATCCTGCATCACCCTTCCTTGGGTTGAAGCTGCAACTTTAAGTATTAGAGATCAGCGTGGTAAACACTACCCACAGAGGGTGACGACTTGCTTAGCTTATTATCTTCTTATAGTTTATGGAAGACTGAGTAGAGAAATTAATGTTAATGCAATATTGAATTTTTCTTTGTTTTAATTCAGTGAAGGTGAGGCCATATGTATACATGTTAACCCTTTATTGAATGAATTAGTTTGTTACATATGCTGTTCTTCCTCTAATTTGCAAACCAGTATTTACATCCCTTTCACCGGTACCACAATTGCAGTGATGGTTAGTGCGATGCATAATGGACTGGCTATCCATCTAAAGCTGAACATTGCGAGTTCAAGTCCCAGCGACTGCAGTCAAATGTGCCTGTGGTAAAGGTCCAAGTAAAATAACTGGTGTCATGACACACTTGGATGCTGACTAGGTACACTTCACTGCAGTTCTATTGATTTTGCTTTTTCTATTTAAAAACACTACAGTTTTATTGCAAAAATATTAATATTTTTACAATATAAAACAGCTATAACTAGCCTAATTTTATTGTTGAAGGTTAGTGCAATATGAAATTAGGGAAAAGTCCACTAAAAATATTAAGAGCTTTTATTAATCATCTTTGTTGCATAAGTGCAACACCATGCAATTAAGAGTTAAAATGGTATACAAAAGAGTTCGTAAGTTATTGTATTTATCTGAATGGGCAATGCCTATTTTTAGCTGTAATGTTATGGATGTGATTTTCCTTAAGACACTTAATATACTGTAAAATGATTTACGATATACTTGCACATAAATTCATGTTGTGAGAAGTGCAGAGAGGCAGAGGGAAAACAGAAATGTACTTGTGTATAAGCAGCAGGAAGATGGGAGATACACAGCTAACCAGTCTCTCTTTCTGCTTGACTGTTGGCTCCCAATACATGTGAAAGAGAGTCTTGAGAAAAATCTTTTTCCAATAAGCATGCTTATACACTCATTAACAGCCAACTTTTTGGCATGAAATGAAACAAAAAGATCTGCCACATATGCTGCAACCTTGGAAGTAATCTATACCATTTCCCCCAGGCTTCTCTACTGCTGTACTTGCAAAGTTGGAAACTTACTCTTTCTTGAATGGTATTCAGAAAACATACTGTGTTTATCTAAACACAAGACAATGTCTTTTTCCAAAATATTAATATTCATAGCTGGGGATTGTCTTGCATTCGCGATATATGTTTTTTGAATACCATACAGGGAAAAAGTAAGTTTCAAACTTCACGGGTACAGCAATGGTGATGCCTGAGAGAAATGATAAAGGTCACGACATATGCGGCTGATTTTGAATGTTTCATTTTGCGCCGAAAATTAGCTGTTAAGGAACCTATGAGCATTCGCATTGGAAAAAAGATTACTCTTCAAGGCTAAAATAAAATTGCAGGATGGTAAGCATGTTGTCTAAATACAAAATGACATGCATCATCGTTGTTAGAGTTACACTCCTGCTCCCCTCTCTGGCAGTCACTCAGATGGTAAATTTCTGCACAAATTCAAGTCAAGTACAATAAATAAATAAGCAAGGGACTTAATTATCTTAAGTGCCCATTAATTTGTTCAACATTTATGGCAAACCTTTAAATTTCATTTAAAAATGCAAGATGTCCTTCAATTTTCAATATTAATATTTTGGAAACAAACATAATCTTGTATTAGGACAAATATGGTAACTGGTTATGTAAATTTTAGTGATTACATGTGTTTTAATGTGTTTAATGCATTTAATGCCAACTTAAAAAAAGCAGTGATGTGTTTCCTAACATATTCAAGTATGTATAGAACTGCAAAAGAAAGATGTTTAATGTTTGTTTGTTTCTTGTCTTTTCAGAAAGAAGATGTTCGACCACACATCCGTGATAAGTTCAAGCTTTTCAGTTTTCTGCCACCAGATTAGAAGTAGTAGTTATGTATCTCTATATTACGAGGAAAAACTTGTTTTCAAGCTGTTTTCACACAAAACTGAACACATACACACACACACCAGGGTTGGACAAATTTTGGAGAGATGTAACAATGCGCTAATTACTCTAGGCACAAACCAGGTATTGTCAGCATTCAAGATTTGTCCAGTCCTGCATTTAACACTTCATGTTTTAGGCCACATGTTCTCATTAGGGCCAAGAATCAGTCCCTGAAACACTGTTACTGGCTTCCTTTCATTTCAGAACATTACATTGCTGTTAGTTTCATCTTAAGGGACTGATTTTTATCCCTTGTGATATTAAATGGGACACAAAAATAAAATAATTATCCCAATCCAAAATAGTTTTTAAAAGTAGACAGATTCTGGTCTTGTAAATATAGGTGCCAGAATAATATTTAAATATAGAGTCACAAAAAAGAATTATATATATATATATATAGAAGTTAGTTCTTGTGCAAACAAAAGAAAGAAGTTTTTTAAGCATAGATGTTGCTAAATTGGTTTTCTTTGTGAATCTTTAGAGCTGCAAACATATTGAAACAAAACAAAAAGAACAGCAGAAATTATAGTACAACATAAGTTCTTTTTTGTAAATATGAGCCACAAAGATCTGAGGTATCACTTTGGAATTACAACACTATACATAGCCGCATTAGACGATATCAGGGTTTGAAAAAATAAACCATTCAAACTGTCATATATCTTTGCCCTTTCATTAGTGAACATTTTTTTAATGCAGCTTTTGGACCAATAAAGTGAAAAAATAAAACATTTAGAGTATATCAGGTGAACACTAAAGAGCTCAAAAAGATCAAGAAAATAATTGTTAAATGTTATCTTTTCATGGTTCTTCATTTACTGACACCTCTTGATTTCAGCTCATACGAGATGTGTCCGTAAAGTAAAGATGCAACAATTGGTAGGCAAGATGCTCATCCTTGCTTGATGAGCGGAAGTTCCCCCAAAGTCTAAGACTCTATGACAGCATTGGAAGCAATTGTTAAGTCTGGACAGTATCTTCTGCATTATGTCATTAAAATAGGCAAACAAAAAGGTGTAAATAAACCTTACATTATGCCTATTTATTTACTACATTGCAGTATTCAATCACACAATGAGCATAATCATGTTAATCATTATGTTGTACTATATTTTTAAAGTAATTTTTAAAAGTTTTAAACAAAATACTAATGGAATTAGATAGAAAAATGAAAATGTGTCTTCAAAACGTACATTTTACAATGCCTTACATAATTCATATGGAAATTTACAAGGCTGCATGAAATTAAATGAAACTTTGCTTGACCTTTTGTGTAGATTTGCGTAACCTTGTAGCGTCGTAGAAGCATTGTCCTCCAATGAGTTGCAACTGTTAACTCAACATTGCAGTTGTGTTGAAGCAAAGAAATCTTCTCAACGGCCTTGTAAAGTACATTTTTGTATTTAGTTGTACTGATATATTGAGATATGAAATATTTCCTTTCATTGTTCATATATTTTGCAGAGAACTAGCAGTAGAAAATCATTGGATACAAAAGTATTAATGTATCTTTGCAATTTGCTGCATAAAGAAATACCAAATTTTGGCATGATACTAGCTACGTTTGATTTTAACATATTAGTAGCCCACTTGCACAACAGTAAGACGATGAAAATTGAAAGAAAGATAAATTTAGAACAATAATGAAACTATGCTTTAGCTCTGGTTCTCATTGTTGCTTTTGGAGGAGGTATGAACCAATAGGTAACTCAATAAACATAAGCAATAATTAAAATTCTTACTGTCACCTCTTTTTATGGTAATAGTCATTGTTTTTAATAATAAAAGAATAAATAATTCAAAAGACATTTATTTTGGCAGTTAGGTATATATACAGAGTAATTATTTTATATGGTAACCCACTTGCACGCTCTCTAACAATGTACAAGAAAGCCAGGAGTTGCTGGGAAAACTATGCGGGCAGAGATGGACTAAAATCCTTACCTTATAATAAATGCTGGAAATATTGATCTTCTGTTCTCAAACAAGCTTCATTTCTCTTAAAACTGTTGTCACTCACTCCCTGAAGCCCAGCAGCATGTATTGTGATTTCTTGCAGAATATTACCTCTTTCTACAGATTGGAGAAACCAATAATTGCAATAATTCACATGTTTACCGGGTTCATTTGCTTTTAATGCTTCCACTCATTTGTAGTGATAAGGTTTTAGTTTCAAAAGATACACCTGTGCTAATTTGTTCAATAATTTTTGAGGCGAACGCTCCAAAGTGGCACCGATTTCATCCAGTTTATTTTCTGCCCAACACTGAACCCAAAACTTGAAATTTATTGACGATCTCATGTATAGTTAGTTAAGCAGAATTTATGCTTAAAGTAAACTTTACAAATAAACATGAGTTCTTCCATAGTTTCCAGGGGCAGAAGCACCTGACTGATAATGATTGACTACACGTGCACCTGTCACAGTAATGGCGACAATGTATTTTTGAGCGGGAATTAGCAGTCCAGCATCCAGGCAGGTGGCGCGGGTGTAGCGAAGGAGAGTAATGTTGTGAATGGGTTATTAAGAAAAACAGAAAAAAGGAGCACTGCAGCATTTAAATCGTATAGATGCACTTTCTATTAGAAGATTAGATTAAACAGATTTAAAAATGCAGTTTCATTCTTGTTACTGGAATATTGTGAAACCAGTGTAACATTTCCATTCATGGGTTATTGTAAGCCAGCCTTTAACGTTTGGGTAATAGCTTCGTGAATAAGATAGTTGAGGACTAATGTCATGCAATTCGCTTATCATTAAATGCTGATTCACTTGCATTTGACAGTTTGTATGACTTCACATAAAGTTGGCTGTAATTTTGCCAGGTAACCAACAGCTCATTATGCACCTTCTCTTTTGTCTCAAGCTGCATGTAAACAGAGTATAGAAGAATAATAACTAATTTGTTAATAATACTTTTCCTTATATAAAACAACATATTGCAATCTATGTAGAATAAATTACATTTTCTACAGTATAGGAACAAATGAACGGAAACTTGTCCATTATTGGAGAGGTTTCCTTGGAGTTGATAGAAATGCCTGCTATAATTCAGGAATTTTGTGTTTGCTTCCTTATTGATAACAGTTTATGTGCATAGTCTAGAAACTGCTGCAGTCCACTGTACGATTTTTTCAGCAAGGTTATAGAGGTACCCAAAAATCTTCATGGACGTCTCCTGTTCAAAGAACTCCCAACTCCTTAATAATTCTAATTTCAAGTTTTTGAGGGCTTACCTTGACACAAAGGATTTTCACTTTGCAAATCATCTCTCAGTGATCAGGTTTATTTTTGAGACAATTATCACATTTCAAATCTTGTATAAATAATATGAAAAAAAAAATATATATATATATATACACACACAGTATATACTCAATTATCCAGGGTAATGGGGAGAAGAAGCACAAGTAATTAAGAAACCCATAATTTAATATTTTATTAAGGTACAACATGCACATGTAAATATGAAATTACATTTAAAAGCTTTGTTCAAAAGTTTATTCTACTTCTATTCACAGCCCTGTTTATTTCTAAAATGTACGTGATGTTGGCCTGCTTCTTAGAGGAGTTGAGATTTTCTCACACAACACGAAACGATTCCAGATAATTATTCTGTTTCCGTGTTAGTCAGTTTTTCAGGTTTACAGTATTGTTTGACATAGACAAAAGCTCTGTTCAGAGCTATTTTTCCCTTTGTCCAGTTTTCTGGTATATAGAGGGTGCAGTTTAGGAAGATTTCACTGTATAACATATTGTAAAATATTTTGTTTTATTTGAATTTGTGCAGAAACTACGTAATGGTTGGCCAAGGAGAGGAGAAGTGAAATGTTTTTTTTTTTTTTTTTTTTTTTTTTTTCCCCTTTTTTTTTTTTTCCCTGATGAGAATGCTTATAATCAGTTAACAGCTAACTTCAGTGTTAAATGAAACGCCCAAAATCTACTGCATAAGTCATGACCTTGGCAGTAATTTTTACTATTTCTTCCATCTTTGCTGCTGTGAAATTTGAAACTTACTTTTTTTCCTCATGCTATTTGCAAAATGACCTACAGTTATCAATATTAATATTTTGGAAAAAAAACAAAACATTGTTGTATATTTGGATAGATAGTATGTTTAGAAAACAAAAGGATGCAGCTATTTTATGTGTTGCACATTTACTTTCTGGACACATCTCATGTCTTCTGTGAAGAGTTTATGAGCTATTACTTGCAAACGGGGTGAATCATGAAAAAGAGGCTTCCTTGATACAATTCCATAGTAGCCTATAGAGCAATTATGATGCCTTAAACACTATGTCAGAAGCCATAAATTTTCAAACCCTGAAAAAGAAGGTATCATTGATGCATGGCCTTGTTGATACAATGTTCCTAACCATTGTTCTTCCTTAGTGGACCATAATGTTAAACCTGTACAAATTAATATAGTTAAATATGATGTACATTAATGTATTAGTTTTTTATTATCATTCTTCTTCTTTAACTTTCATTGCACTTGTGAATATACTGTTTACTCTTTTCATGTACAATGTCTGTTGGCGCTATGTACAATGTCTAAGTATTGGTTTATGTTTGTTTGGAGAGTGATGTGAGATGTATAGTGTTGTATTCTATCTTAACTTGGACAGAAACCATGTCTAGCTGGCTGGTTAGTGTTTTTAACAGTGAGAGAATGTTACTTAATACAGTAGAACCTCTATTATCTGTCACAATGATGGGGATAGGTTGATCGGTTAACCGAAAAAGTCAGATAACCTGTGTTATGAACATTTTCAAAAGCTAAATAATCAATCCTTACAGTTTTGTAATTTGGAGCTTCTGGTGTGCAGCTACAAATGTTGTCTGTATAGTGCACATACACTACACAGTATTATACTGGTTACAAATGCAAAAAATAGGAGTTTTTACTAAAATTTTTAACGTGGATTCCTTCGTAGTTTTACAATTCTTTAAGGAGTGTCGAAATGCCATATTTTGCTAATGTTAAAGTTTGACCTATTATCTCAGCAACTATTTAACATAATGAACTAAATTTTTCAAGGTATATTCAGTAATGTTTTGCTGTTGATTGATGAAAAATAGAATACTTCTGTTCATTAGAAGGAAAGATGTGACTTTTTTTTTTTAATACAGCTCTTAAAATGTTTATTGAATTTAAAAAAAAAATAACTAATCCTTTACATAAAAATTTTTTCCTTAAAATAAACCCTGTGCAAATGTGTTATAAAAATGTCAACCCTTAGTGTCAATTAGTTTCTGAGATAATATGTTTTCAAATATAACATAATAAATGTAACACAACTTCACAGTACTTCAAAACTCTCAAATGAAGGAAATATGAGTGGGATACCGGTGCTGCAAATAGCTAAGGTAAAACTTTCCAATCAAAATAAAAAAGAAATCTCTTTTCTAATACTAATATTTTACAAACTATTGGTGTTATACCAGATGAGTGTATTAGAATGTTCTAAAAAACTACTACACAGGATTATTTTCAACAATTTTTTTAAACTATTTGCTATTAGTGTACCTCTATGAAAGTTATACCAAGATGAGTGGAAGATTTGAAATATTTATGTGCAATTAAAACAAAAATGAAAAAAAAATTATAAAATCCCATTTCGACTCCCCTAATGGTGTGCAACAAAGATGCCAATTGTTTATTAAATTGCACATAGCTGTGGCACCAATCTTGTATTCAGAAGCAACATTAGATACAGTTAAACTTTATCTGTACTTTCGTTTCTATATATATATATTCAGCATGATACATTTTCTTTTCGTACCCATGGAACACATTTTCCAGAGAAGTAAAAGTATAAGTGACCGATGTTTGCAATTGTGAGAAGTCTGAATTTCTTAAAAAGCTGGTAGAAACAGTGTTGCAAACACTCTGTTGAAAATAATCCACCCTGTTTCCAGCAAATAGTATTCCAGGTAATGGTAAATATAGTATAGAACTGAAATAATTTCTGTGCTTCACTTTAAAAAAATACCTACAATAAGAGCCTAATCGGTTAATGGTGTGATGGAAAATCGCGGTTCTACTGTATAAACAAATGTATTATTATATATATATAAAGCAAGCATAAAACAAGTAATAATATGAATAATAATAGAATAAGAAACTTCACTCTGGAATAGCTTTTAGTTTGATCTGTTGGTTGAGTACAAGTAACTGCATGGGATTTGTTTAGCTGTGTGGTTCATGGCGTTCACTTTCAAGGGGCTTTAACTAACTCATCAGATTTGGGAATAATCTTTAATGAAACAGAACTCCAAAGAGCTAAGCAATAAAGCGTAGATTAGTTGAATCATGTTTAATAATGCCATAATAATTTATTGCCTGAGCTGGTTTCAGGCATTTCTGTTATTTGTGGAGTTTTCTCTCACTTGTCACTTTTGTTGCTGTAATTTCTGGTAGATCCTTTGGAATTGATGTCAGATAGCATTCAAACAGATTCCATTACGAATTGAGTAAAATGCCTTTAGAATACAAGGTATATTTTTTGGATTTTTCTTTGATAGTTACATACCATGCTAACAAGTTCATATTCCCTGTATACCAGGGGTTTCCAACCTTATATCTTGAAGAGAAGAATGTAGACTAAGATGAAGATAGCAAGCACATCATGTTTAACTAACTCCATGGCACGACAGCTCACGGGGAACCTTGGCCTACCGCCCGGCCCCCATCTTGGTCCACTACAGACGTCATGGATGGGGTGCAGTATTGGAGGGTGAGGTGTGGT
This sequence comes from Hymenopus coronatus, assembly GCA_030762935.1. Taxonomy (NCBI): domain Eukaryota; kingdom Metazoa; phylum Arthropoda; class Insecta; order Mantodea; family Hymenopodidae; genus Hymenopus; species Hymenopus coronatus. The sequence goes on from CM060892.1 coordinate 8,930,046, forward strand.
CAGCGCCTCGAGTCCCCCCGGCCGGTTAATGCAGTCCTCATGACCTGGAGCCGCTACTTCTCCATCAAGTAGCTCCTCAATTGGCCCCCCAGGGACCTTACGAGGCTGAGTGCACCCCGGGCCAGGTCTCCCAGCAGGGGAAAAATCCCCATGCCGGTACTGGGGCTCGAGCCCAGGTCTCCCGCTTGGTAAGCAGCAATGCTACCACCGCTCTAAGGAGACGACCCACATCATGTTTAAATAAATACATAATGTGAAAACTTATACAGAACCATAACATACTTTGTGACTAAGTATGGGACAAAATACAAGGGTTGTTTCTTTAGTTTTGGCAACTATTTATTTTCTGGACACAGAGCATACACACGAGGTTGTAAATATTACATGCCTTCTATATAGTCACCAGCATTGCGTACAATGTGGTAGTCATTGGCACTACCTAATCTCTGGATGGTTCGTAGAAACTGATCAACTGCACTCACAATGTGGTTCACTGTCTACACAGTGGTTCCTTCAGCTTAGGAATGAGGTTGAAGTTGCTGGGACTTATATCTGGAGAGATTAATACTTCAATGGATATCAGCACATCGTGGAATACAGGGTAATGAAACAGCTGACTTTCTAGCCAAGAAAGGTAGCAAAATTGCATCAAATTCATCTGATCCAATAATGTATCACTATCAAAAGAATCATTATATCAACATATAATAAAAAAATTAAAACAAGATAATGTGTTACAAACAAAAGGAAAACCATGGGAAAATTTATGTAATAACATGACCAGAATCATTACATTACCAAGAAAATGCTCTGTAGCAACTTTTAGACTCCTAACAGGCCATGACTGTCTCAATAAACATTTATTCAGAATTGCTATAGTGAGATCTCCTGTCTGTACACTTAACGAAGATATGGATGGAAACCATCTACTGTTCTGCCCAAGCTTTAGTCAACATGATAATATGACAACAAAATACTGGAATACAAGAGAGCGAATGGCTTCACTGCCAACTGCTCAACATTAGATACCAACCATATCTGGAGTATGGAGGAGGGTGATAGAGTAGCTGCCAACCCCAGACACTGCCCTTGCATTGTCATGCAGAATGATGGCTGAATTATCCATAAAGTGTCCTCAGGTTCTTCTTAACTTGCAGATTATTTCGTAGAAACGAAAATAGTACTCTGCATCGACGGTCTGTCTTGGGGGAACTACATGCATTAAGCCAACACCAAACCAATTGTGATCTAGGATTAGCATCGTTTTTACATTGGTAGCAGTCTGCCGAACTGTTATTTTTCGCAGCAACTCACGAGGATGCCATTTGGATGGTTGACGTTTCAACATTTCGCCCAAATCAATGATAGGTTGCAAGAAGGGCTCCTCTTCCTTCTCATAGGCCTCCAAGTGTGTATGAGCAGCTTCATATTGCACAAATTTCTGCATCTCTAATAACTCATGTGGAACCCATCGCGAAGTAATTTTTCACATCTGAAGACAGATCTTAAGGATTTGATGCAGTCGAAAGTGCCAATCCAGTATCTGCAGCTAACTCTCAAATAAAGCAGATCCGATCTGCTTCCACTGCACATTCTCACTAACCAATGGATGACCAGGTCTAGGCATATTGACACATTTTCAAGTCCCCTTTTAAAGGCTTATACCTACCTTGCCACTGCTCGGTAAGGCAATGCATCTGCACTATAAGCCTCTCACAATCCTTGGTGTCACTGTCGTGCGTTTCTACTTCTGGCACATTCAATTTTCAACCAGATTCTCTGCTTCGTCTTTGCGACACCTAGATCTAAACAAATGATCTTTGGCTCATTGTGTGAGGAGGGGAGAGAGGAAAGATGAATCCATAATCCTGGATGGAGGGGAGGTACCTAAATAAACAGAATTGCCAACCCTACTGTTATTTGGATTCCATAATATAGTTGCTGAAACTAAAGAAACAATCCTTGTAATAACTGAACTACACCACATCACTGTCAGCTCAATACTGCTCTCCCAGAGCAGAGCAAAACTCTGTTTAAGCATGACCTTGTTTACAGCAGCAGCCCACACTGCGCAGCCAGTTCATTGGCTTCTATAGCTTCTTTCAAACTTTCTGGCTGTAGTTCTTTGTCAATAGCAAAGGGATCAACATGTAAGTTGTGTTTAAAATTTCAACTCATAATTAAATGATTCCATTAAAGGGATTTCTTGTTAACATCCAGGACCATTAATCAGAGGAATCCAAAAGTGACAGAATTTGAGGCTTAAGTTCATCTGACCCATTTCTTGTTAAGGCAGAATTCATATGGGCTGTGAAAGGATAAAAAGTTGTTTGATTCAACAACAAAAATCAACATTTATTAAAAATATTAAAGCAAAAAAGAAAAAAAGTTTTGAGTTATATATCAATCAAAAGTTTTGAACTAGAATATTAATAGCTATGATCTTTAAAAACTTAAAAGAATTTGGTGGTATTATAGTGTATATTTTAAATGCTCATGAATAAACCAACATAATATTGGTGAAATTTCAAGAAAAGAAAGAAGGTAACCAACAAGCCACCATCTTTAATTATGTAACATTATTCTAAAAGTTTTAAAAGAATGAACAACTTTTTTCGAGCTTTTATACAAAATTTTACTAATTCCAAATTATTCTGTGCCCCCTCCCCACTCCAAAATTGTTATACATCCTCCTGAGTTGGGAACCCCTGCTCTACACATTTCCGATTGCATGTAAGATTTGTGGTGGACAAACCAGTGCAGGGGCAGGTTTTCTCCAGATTCCCCTGCCATTGCATTTCACCGGTGCTCCATCTTCATCAGTATCATCGCCTGTGGTGCCAAAAGTAGTAAAAGCGGGCATTAAACACTATCAAAAAACAATCCACACATTTCAAGTCATTGTGACATTGTTATTCTTCATCTGACATCACTGTGAAAATTTATACACACTGAACCTCAAAAGAAATTGCTTACAAATAAATGGTGCTTAATATAGAAATTCAAACAATCCAAAAAGCTCTTTGGGATAATTTGCTTACCTTCAGAAGTTGCATTCCTCAAATAATGCCAGCTCTACTGTGACCTCTGAACTAGCAGAGCAGTTTGTTGAAGGTGTTGCTTAGCACGCACATAGTGTAAGATGATGCTGACATTGGCCAAAATCTTGCCTTTTCTTTCACAGTTATTACTTTTGTTTTTGAGATCACTAATCTGGACCAATGTTAATCCTCGATTGTGATAAGGGTAGAAAAGCAGTTTCACAGAATCAGTTGGGTCGAAATGAAATTAATATTACAGTAATCTTTTCATTAAGTCAATATTGGGTTTTAATATCTAGTTTCAACTATAGCTATTTCATTCAGAGTTAAGAGCCATTCACATAAAACGTTAACACAAGGACATAGATACAAATTTCACCTTGCCATTTGCATAAAACAAGATAATATAACAAGCATTATTAACTGTGAGTTATTATTATTGTTTTTTTATTTTAAAATTAAAACATAAATTGAAGTAAATGAAGGCTGAAGTGATTAGTGACAATGCAGCAGTGTTGCATTTATTTTTTCCATATAGGTATGAACCTAAACACACCTTATGAATAATATTAAAACCGTCTTTCAGAATTCAGTTGATTCACAATTTGTTTCTAAATGCTTGTTTTGATGGATATCTTTGTAACATTTATACTTTTCAAACTTCTTCATAAATGAGTCTGTTACTTCTGTTTCTGTGCAGTGCAATAGTATTATTTCTTCTCTTGAATAAGTTAATAAATTTGTAAATTGCAAGGTATGGTGTTAGGTCTGTTGATAGTGTTCATGTAAATGAAAATCATTCTGAATAACCTCATTTATTAACCTGGGTATAAGCTTTTGTGTTTATGTTGTACTTGTATTAATTTTACTACGTGAACAGGCATCAGTCTTAAGGGATCAATTTTTAATGAAAAATTATATATATTGCAACAAAACTGGGTCATAAACAGCTGGTACTGGTGAAGCAATGAAGGCTGCAATCTTCATCATCAGAGACCAGAAATTTAGGCATTATAAATCATTCAAATAAGCAGGCCAAATGGCATTAGGCAATATGTTTTTTGTTTTTTTTTTTTACTAGAAATGTATATTTTTGACTCAAAGTTGCAATTGCCATGTGTTGAGAAATGAGATATTTCTTTTCATAACTGCTCACATATTTTGCACAGAAGTATTTATCCACAGTAGAAAATATGTTGGATCCAAAATTATTAATGCATCTTTGGAATTTACAGTATAAAGTTTCAGCCTGTTACTAGCTACCTTGCATGACATTACAATAACAACTGAAAGAAACAGTCAAAACAATAATGAAACCAAGTAAACACAAGCAATAATTAAAACCATTTTATATTGTTACCTCTTTATGGCACATTGTTGTTTTTAATAAAGGAATAAATAACAAAAAAAGCAATAAAATGTGTTTCAATCATAAAAATGTAAATTGCACAAATTCATTCTCAATTTGAAGTTAATGTACCGCATTTAAAAAGGCATTCTGAGAAAGTTCTGGTCTCTGATCATCAGTTTCATTAAGGAGTAATAAGAAAAAGTTGTTGATGGCTTGGTGCAAGAATCTGCCCTCTTTAATGGGAATCATGTTACAATTGGACCACAGACTTTTTGCCACACAGTTGTAATTGCATGACAAATGTAAATAATCTCATGCAACATAAGTACCCAGAATCACTGCCGCTTACTTGAACTCGACCCCATGTCAGAACATAAGTATGTAGGACTACCATAATATTTAGCATTGTCTTGGTGCAGAAAGTATTGTTATGTGCTGCTGTCTATTAATTAAATGTATGTTTTACCAAGTGCATCATTAGACAAGTTTTAGTATTTCAACAGTTGTTATGGCAAACATTTTCTAGATTATAAATATTGTGAAATATTTTGTTTGAAGCATTCTTTGTGGACTGAAATTCTGCAATACTGCTTAAAATCCATATTTATTATTTAAAATAATGACAGTTTAGCTGCAGATGGCACAGAAATATAAGATTACACATTTTTGTAGTGTAGATGTCAATAGATATGATTAAACAAAAGCAAGTGTTAAGGAAATCACGAGTATATAGAATGGTCGGGCTATGGTTAGATGCACACTGCCTAAAAGGAGGAGGAGGTATAATTGTTATGACAGGGAACTAAACATGTTACATAAGTGCAATAAATGTTGCTCAGGGTTTAGTGAAATGTTAAAGAATTCTATTGTCAAATTAAATGAGATAATCATAACAGAAAATTTAAGAAAATGGGCTATCTCACTACTTATATGCTTCATTTTCTTGGAACTAATCAAGGTTCCTGCAATAAAATTTTTTTTTTTTTTTTTTTTTTTTTTTTATTTATTTTTTTTTTTATTGATTTTATTGATCAATCAGCGCACATAGTGCTATACAGACCATTAATAACATAATAAACATAACAGGAGTGAAGTTGAACCCGGCAAGTTCCTCTTACAGTTACAATTCTTCAGTACACTTAGGCTGATACATTTTGATTGGTGCATTTGTTAACCCTCTTAGTGCCACAAGTTGGTCTATTTAGCTTTTCAAAATTGGCTGGAGAATGCCAGAGAGACCCGCCATGTCCCAAGAATTGGTATTTTATATGAGAAGTAGCTATTATGAAATATCATTAAAAAAAAAAAAAAAAAGCAGATAAACTAAGGCATATTTAAAGAGATACGAATACTTGAAACTGTGTCTAAAATTTCTTAAGAGTTGGTATCAGTATAACTCAACCATTAACTACATTTAAAACATTCTTGAGGAAATGAATAGTAATTTTTTAAAAAAAAAAAATCAAAAAGAGGAGTTACAAAATAATCTGAAAATAACTAAACACATTTCAATATAAACAAGCTGAAGAAGGCACATACCAACATATGCAATGGAGTCTCCTCTAAATTTTCAATTAAAAAACAGTGTTTCATTTTTAATTGTTTCTAATAAAAATTAACACAATATAAATTATAATTTGGCAAAATAAATTTTACCTTCAGGTTTTGGTTTGTTAACTCTCCTTAAGTTTGAGAGAACTGGGATACTAATTTTTCCGATGTGACTTTGTTAAAGGGTTACTTGAACTTATACCAGTCATTTTTTGCAGGTATTCATTTTTTTCTCTAAGCTACAAAATAATTTTATAATAAATATACAGCATTATAATATGTTTAAAAATGGTGCAATATGGCAACTATCCATCATGCAGGCAAATGATGTTCCCCACAAATTCATTTTTATAAATCTGTGCTCTTTATTTGTATATTAATAAAGTATACTTTTAATTCTATACCAAGAATAAAGTTATATTTTTATAATAATTTTAGGCCTAAATTATTTTTAAAAGGAACTAAATAAAGGAAGGTATGATTTTACTGCATTTTGAAGATATAAATGGCTTAAATAACTGTAAAAAATTTCATGAAACAGCATGGAGGAAATTGTGTTTAAAATTTGTGGGAACTGAGCAGTAAAATGTTTTAATACAGCACTCCAGGGTAGCCCATGGTTTGCTTCCCAGGAATGAGGGCATATTTGAAGTTGCCCATATCCAAATACCTCATGTGAGGTACAATGGAACCTTGATTCACCATTATAATGTTGACAGTTAACCAAAAATGACAGATTATACATCTTATTATAAACAGTAGGTTAATAAAACAACACAAAACAAATGCATTAAATATAGGTTTTTGTCCGTGGGAAAAAGCTATGCAGTAAGCATAAAATCTTGGAGCATGTATAGGGACAGTGAATGGCCCAACCTCTCCCATGCTAAGATTTGAAACCAACATCAAAAGGACTATGTGGTAGTGAAAAGGAGTGACTAAAATGTTAAAATAAAGCTGAATTTTCATATTGACAAGTAAATTGTGCCACTGTATACTTATATAACTGATACTTATATAATATATGGTATTAAATAAGTGCATTCTATACCTAAAACTGAAACCTGACCAGAAAACCTAGTAAGGTTATGTAGTAAAACTTACAAAATCAGTTGTTTTTGGTGAAAATTTTAAATATATACAGTAATGAAGGTGCTGTTAAGTGTTTAACCTTAAAACTGGACTATAATTTAGCACATTAATCTGATGAAATATATTATTTGGGTTTGAAATTCTTCGAATTGGCAAGTATATGTTTAAAAGTTGACATTTTTTTGGATTGCATGTGATAACTGAAATGAACTTGAGAAATGTTAAAGTTAGGGTTCATATGGTCCTTGTTATATGTGAATAGCAAAGCACAACATATGAATTAACCTAAAAAGTTCTTCAAAGTCTAAAACAAGTAAACTTGATGTCTTTTTTTTATGTAGAATATTATTTTATTGCTGCTACTTGTATGCAACACTAATCCAGAAAAATTAACCTGAATTCTTTTGTATTAATGACATTTTTAATTAAAGAATAAAAACTAGAGATATACCAATTGACATGTTAATTTTGCCAACGAATGCATTGTCATTACTGTTCTATTGTTATCGTTAAAATGTGAAAAGAAGTGCAATATCCTTTTCGGAATGCTTGCTTGCAGCCATAGCTGTTCAATAATAGACCATAGTCTCTTTGGCTGGTATAAATATTTAATTTAATCAAACTAAACAGAAAAGTTTCTAACTAAAGGTGCATCTGCATTTATTGCTTATACCTTAGTCAGCTGAAGGAAAGGTGGTTTCAATCGTGTGGCATTATGCACTATCTGTATACATGCTCAAAGTGTAAAATTAATGCAATTGTGTGCGCTTACTCCATGCTTTTTTTTTTCATCAATTTTTATACCTTGCTGAGCAACAACAGAATGTTATGATCACTGCTATTGTCTGATTGCATGGTGACCTTATTAAAAATTAAAAATAAAAGAAAATTTTGAAAATAAAGTTAAAAATACCAAAATAATCAATAATCAGGCTGACAAAACCTTACTACACAGAAAGTTCAGACTAATTAAATGAAAGTATAGATATTTCTTTACTAAAACAGCATCCAGTTTTGGCTTGGTGTTTTATTTTTTAAATTACAAAAAATGAATTCACGTTGCCAGAAAATTGAAAAAAAATAATAGCAAAAACACAAACACACATAAGCATAATACCACTATTAATGAAAATGGCATAAAGCAATTGGACACAGATGCAACGTAGATTGCTGTACAACTTAGTTCTTGTATTGTTGCTTAACTGAATGGTTGATTCACATTGTATGTGTCGTCTGGCTATACCTCTGTAAATCCATTTTGATAAAGAGGGCTGTTATCGGATGTATTTTCACTGCTGAAGTTAGAATATGTATCTTCCTCTCTTACGTCCATGTCAGAAGCACTTTCATCAAGGTCTGAAAATTCAAAATCACTCATTTACTTCACAAACTGCAGCTCTTATTTCCTCTTCGGTTTATAACCTTTGGCTAGATGGGACCGCGTTTCAACCAACATAAACAACACTGGCTAGAGAAATTAAATTTGGAGCTAATTTAGAACTTTGGAGTGTAAAGATAATGCCTTGAACGGCTCCAGAAAACCTTTCTCTATGGCTGTGATGTAGAAAGTACACAGAGTTAAAATGTATGAAAATCACGATTAGATCATGATTGGCAATTCTCGCAGAATTTTCGGATCGTGATTGGCACTAAAAGGGTTAAAACATGTTTTCAAAAATGAATCCCAGCATTGCGTAAAAAATACTATCAAGTGTAAATTTAATTGTAGATCTCAATGTTCACTTTTTTTAAATTTGAAAATATGAAACCTAGGTTGAACAGAAAAATATTGAATTTGTAATCTCGTTTTACCAAATGAGTTAAAAAGGTAGCTAATCTTAGAATGGGCAAAGAGGAAAGAGCTTGCCGTTACAAGAACAAAATGACTCCATCAACCACACAAATATTGTCAGTTTGCTTGCATTACAGTAAGGCTTTGCGGTTTATACTTAATTAGTGCTTTTACATCAGTAACTATTTAGTCATAGTGTTTATACATTTAGATAATTTTCAGAGACATCTATTGTTTTATGTAGAATTTATTATTTTTAGTTTCAAGAATCCGGTGCAATTAATAATATGCTTGCTGTAGATAAGCAAAAATGTACATTTTTAATATTTCTACAGAAAAGCCATAATTTATGAGAATTCTCACAAAGTAGTGGAGAATGTATCAGTCCACAAAGTGCAATGAATGAAGTGTTTGGGTAGTTGAAATGTTTATAAGTGCAATTTGGGTTCTATTTCATAATTAGGCATAATATTTTAACAAATAAATGATATGTCACTGCTCAGAAGAATAAAGAGACTTTTTATGCACATTAGCTTGCTGAAGTTACTAAACTTGTGTTAGAATACTGAAGCAATTTTGTATAAAGATAAATAGCCATTTTAGGAATCCTGGAAGGATGATTATAAGTTAATTTTGGGATATTTAAATGTGCTTTCTTACAGTTTTGTCTCTATAAACAATTTTTGCTTCATTTGAAAAATAACCCAATAGCATGTAGCAAACAGTTGGGTCATATTGTTACGGTTCACATTTTCTAATGCTGGTCTATACTTGCTCTTCATCCTAAACAGCATGTTTCAAAAAGGACTTTACATCTTTGCCAGCTCATAGTGCTTGATTCATTTTACTTACAGACATGGTTGTGGTGTCATCTTGACAGACAATAGATTAAGTTTTATAACTAACATTGATTCAACATAAACAGTCTTACGCTTCACAAACCTTATTTCCCTTTAGAACAATTGTTTCACCTTCCTTGAAGGCATCTTCAGTTACAGCCGAATGGTGACATTCTCGGAAACATTTTGGTCTTGGCGGCATCTGGTGCTGATTCTACAAGTTTCAAAGGAATGTTTTCTGCTGGAAAATCAAAATTCATGAGGTTTCCCCCAATTTTTTTCATGTAGATATTTTCCCATGTGTTCAGTTCTGCAGTAAATTATAATTACCTTGTTTACCAGTGTGAGAATTCCAATAAATATTATATTTTTGCATCTAGATCAAGTTTTACCTAAACAAGTTGAATGTCACCTCCATTGGTCATGGTGCACTCCCCCAACTGAAGTCTATTTCTTCCTAAATTCGCTGCAGCCTGTCCCATGTGACTCGTTCAATTGCGATGCAGATTCTACGTTTGAGTTCTGGTAGAGAAGCCGGTAAAGGTGAAACAAACACTGTATCCTTGACGAATCCCCACAAGAAAAGTCAGGTTTGTGAGCAATGGTGCACCACGGCCAAGCCATTTACTCGGAAAGCACACATTCAGGAAATTCCAGACATTGGAGAGGTAGTGTTGTGGTACATCATCTTGCATAAAGTGTATGCTGCATTCTTGGTCAGCATAGCTAAGTGCATTATTCCAGTGATAGTTTTTTCACTGAAGAAGAAAGCCCTGTAAACTTTGTTCTTGTTCAATGCACAAAACATGTTCAGTTTTGGGCTGTCACGTTCATGTTCTAGGACTTGTTGGGGATTTTCACTGCCCCAAATCCTACAATTGTGTCTGTTTACTTTATCACTTAAATGAAAAATCGACTCATCACTAAAGATAATCTTTCCAATGAAATGTTCAACTGATGTAGCATGTCCACAAGCATATCAGTTTATTTTAGTCACTGTGCCATTTTGAACTTGTATGGTTTTCAGATACAACTGTTTTCTCATGCCAAATAGTTGTTTGTGGGATGCCCAGCTCTCAAGAAGCACGCCAAAGACTGCTCAGTCAAAATTATGCGGATGACCTGCAATTTCTTATGGCTTACCAAACATACTGTTTTAATAAAACAAATGCTATTCATAAATAGAGTAGGCCTACTGGGAGGTTCTTTACCATACTTTGTAGGAACATTACATTGCACAGGTGTCGCCAACTTCGACTCTTCAAACCATACCACACAGCAAGCATGCTCAGGACCGGTAAAAATATCTGTCTTTGCTGCAAGTGGCGCTTGCATTGACACTATTCTGTACTAGCATACTAGCATACTATGCGAGTAAAATATTTGATCTATTGTCAGTCAAGATTACACCAAAACCATGCCTGTAAGTGAAATGAATAAAGAACTACGCATTTTCAAAGTTATAAAGTCCTTTTTGAAAGACACTGCATAAAGAAGGACTTAGGACAACACAACATTGGAGCTTTTAGGTTAAAAATTCATTCGTACAATCCTTCAGTTCCAAGAAAGGGTGCTAACTTACACAATTCATTTAGTATGACTTTGCCCACATTTGACTTTTCACAAACATGCGCTACTCAGCTGTTTACTTTCAAGATTTCAAGAAATGACTATTGTTACCTTACAATGTTATCTTAACCATATGCTAACTTTCACTGCACTAGCATTGCCCCTATACTTGTTAAACTAAATGTAGTTCAAGAATGAGCTGCACTGTGACCAACTGGTTAGACCACTCACTTCTTATCAAGGCAGCTCAGTTCGATTCCAGGTGACCACATGTGGGATTTGTGATAAGGGTAGGTATTCTCTGGGTTTTCCAGTTTCCCCCACCATTGCATTCCACCGGTGCTCCATTTTCATTCCATGTATCAGTGTCATCGCCTGTGGTGCCTTAGTAGTAAAAGTGGGAGTTAAACACTATAAAAAATAGTTCAAGAATGGATAGAAAAAGTTTATGAAATATCCTTTATATGAGAGTGATTACAACATACAGTATACTCTTGATTATCTGGGGTAATGTGAGTAATCGATAAACATGTAATTTAATATTTTTAAGGTATGACATACATATGTAAACAGGAAATTATGTTTAAAAGCTTTCTTCAAAAGTTTATTCTACTTCTGTGCATAGGTATCATTTTTCATCAGGAAACAGCAATAAAAAAGCCACCACGTGACAATAAGTGCCATTTCCATTGTTTAAACAATCACTGCTTGACAAGAATACCATTTCCATTGTTATTGGCCTGCCTGTTCCATATAAATTAAAAACAAATTATGTTTTTCTGATGTTAATCAGCATGTAAATGTCAACGAAACAATTTAAAAGAGATGGCAGAGAAACGATAAAAATATGTGTTGACATTAATTGCAAACTGGATAATCTCACACGAATAATCGGGAGATTTGAGGTTAAGGAGGAGGAACAAAAGGGTTCCTTGTGTATTGTGCAGCACATTATTATAAACATTTTTAACCAAAGAAGGGGTTAACCCCACATTTTGGGGATGCTACACTGTCCCAGAATCGAGTGTTTACAATTTAAGGATGGCCAAGAAATTGCACAAAACATCATGCTCGTGTCTCAAAATCTAGTCTCATAGAGGATAACATGCGTGTCGTTCAAGAGCTTATTGAAGGTGATCGCTGCTGCACTGTTGAAGAAATTGTGCCAGAAGTGGATGATCCCATTGGGAGTACTCTTATCATTGTCGGTGAATCTCTTGGATTTGGGTTCCAAAGTTGTTAACTGAGCCGCAAAAACCGGTCAGATTGGAGATATGTGAAAGACTTCTGTATCGATTCCAGCAAGAAGAGGAGGATTTTTTTAGGCATCCATCATTTCACTTCGGAATCCATAATGGCATGCAAGGAGTGGCAATGAAAGGCCAAAACCCACCTCTCAGCCAGAAAAGTTCTTGCAAGTTACATTTTTTTTTCCTCCCCCCCCCCCTCTCTCTCTCTCTCTCCAGAAAAGTTTTAACGAGTTGATTTTCTTCACAATCAGCATATATTTACCACATTTCCATGGAGAATTGAATTCTATTTGAGATGTTTTGAATATGTAAGCTCCAAGAATAATTTTATTTACCCATTTATATTGGTCAATTTTAATTGTGTTGGTGAACCTGTTAAAACATATATTTGTTATCTGCTGTCTATTACTTGCAGGTTTTGATGTTAAATAATTATATTTGAGAATACTTTGATAACTATAGAAGCCATAAAAGTGGTTCTGTTATAATCTACCACAGAGCAATTTAAAAAATATATATTAACAAATGACTACTGTGTGCAATGAGTATAGCAGAAGAAGAGTTTCTTTACTGTATTCAAAACAGTTATAATAGGGAGGTGTTTCCATGCAACATATTTCTATCCGACCTCACTCTGATCCCACTTTTTAAGAGGATCAGATCCAAGACTCAATACAATTTTAATCTGCATTTCCATACAGTATTCATTATGATTTCAGTTCCCCATAGAAATGTGGTAAGTGAATGCAGAATGGAGGACATGCACTGGGAAACCATTGCCCCCTGTGCCGTGGCCCAGTGGTTAGACCTTTCACCTAAACAGTCAGATTTGATATTGAGCGACTATGTGAGATTTGTGTTGGACAAAGCAGCACATGGGGCAGGTTTTTCTCCGGGTTCTCCGGTTTCCCCCACATTGCATTCCACCAATGCTCCATCTTCATTCCAAGTATTATCAGTGTCATCACCTGCAGTGCCACAAATAGTAAAAGCGGGCATTAAACACTATAAAAAAAGATAAGATATTTAATAACACACCCTTCACTCTAAAACAAGCCATGTATTCATACAATGAAAGCGGGCAGACTGGACAGCACTTAACTGTCATCTACATGCTACACATAGAAGCACAGATACAGTTGCCTGGCACTAAATCCTTTATGGAGATAGGGCAAAGCAGGATGGTGTACTGGGATGAGACCTAGAAGTCTAATTGTTCAACACACACCGAGCCACAAGGTATCTCCTAATAGATCCATCGCAGTTTGACCAAGTTATTAATTCTTTTAGTGCCAGACCGAATAGCAAAACGCTGTCTGAAAAGTACCAAGTAATTTAAAGCAGAACGCAGGGTTTTAAATTATTAGCAATAAAATGAGTACCAAATGACATAGAGAGCTGAATCTGTTTTTCATTTTAGTAAACCCTTTTGTCTACTACTGTGTAAACTGTATAATATGTATTATATGGATGAGAAGTCTCTTCAATATTTTTAAAAAATTAAAAACAGAAGAAAAATGTACAAATAGAATTAAAAATCTCAAAATAATCAATAATTAGGTACAAAAGCTTGCTATACAGAGAGTTCAGGCTAATTAAATGAAAGTACAGATATTTCTTTACTAAAACGGCATCCTGTTTTAGTCTGGTGTTTTATTTTTTAAAATGCAAAAAATAAATTCACGTAACCTGAAGGCTGAAAACTGAAGAAAAAAAAAATCACCAAAAACACTTGCATAGAAGCATGATGCCACTATTAATGAAAATGGCATAAAGCACTAGGATACAAATGTAACGTAGATTACTTTACAATTTAGCATTTGTATTGTTGCATAGCTGAATGGTTGTTTCACATTGTATTCATTGTCTGGTTACACTTCTGTAAATTCATTTTGATAAGTACACTGATTATTTATTTGCAAGTGTACAAGGGCTGTCATCGGATACATTTTCATTACTGAAGCTAGACTGTATTATATCTTCCTCTCTTATGTTGATGTCAGAAACTCTTTCATCAAGGCCTGAAAGTTCATAATCACTCACTTTCTTGTAATACATTGTGAACTGCAGCTCTTATTTCCTCTTTGGTTCTGAACCTTTGGCTAGACAACGCTATGTTTCAACCAACATAAACAAACACCAGCTAGAGAAATTAAATTTGGGACTAATTTAGCACTTTGGATTGAAGGTAAGGTCCTGAAAACCTTTCTCTATGGCTAAGGCTATGAAAACTGCATCACAATTAGATTATGATTGGCAATTTGTGCAGAATTTTCGGATGACGAATTCATTGTGATTGGCAATAAAAGGGTTAGAGCAACATAAATATGAGCAACACTGTACTTGTATGACCGTTGCTTAACTCCAGTAAACAGTGTTTACCTTCATGCCTATAATAAATACAATCTAATTATTTAGCGTGAATTTAAATAAAGTATTATTAAATTAATATCACTACCCACCATCTGTATTATTTGAAGTGCAAAAAAGGATTGTAATATATACAGTGCAAAACAAAACTTATTTTCATTCACTTGAAAGATATGCTGCAGTGGGGCACCTTTTCTTAGGCCGAATGGAGTGTAGATTATATTTGATGCTTCAATCAACCAACAGCACCAAAGGAAGGCTTACATTTGCTTACAGCGCCAAAAGAAATCTTCCCAAGACAGAATACATAATGCAATAAGTTTCAACAATAGCAAGTTTCATTCAAATCTTAGGCATTATCTTATTGTTTTGTATTTAAAGAATCAATATCCAAAAATTCTATCTTTTAGCTCTAAATATCTAAGCTGCTCAACAATTTCTTTTTATACTCAAGAAGATCGAAATTTGGCATTTGCTTTCATTCCTGTGTCTACATTTATTTGTAAGCCTTAACTATGAATATGGCTAGAAAATTTCATTCAAGAGTTGTAAAATAAGCCCCAGCTTCTGTATTTATGAATAGTATCTTGATTTGCTTACTTTAATTGGTTAATACTGCAAAAATATTGATAGTAGTAGTACCATGGCTTGTTTGGTCTTACCCCAAACTAAGCTTATTTCTGGGTTATAGAACATATATTTCATTAATTGAATTGATAGATGAAGGCAGTAAGTAAAAAATTGTTTTTATTCAAGTAAAGCAATTTGTTTACTGAACAATCCAAAGATTGTTTCAGAAGATTTGGCAAAAACTCCAAAGAGTTCTATGTGCTATTCATAAATAAATTAAAAGAATCTACTAAACTTTCTTGAATAATGATGTGAACCTTTAGGAGTGGGAGATTGCAATTTTGTTTACACAAGCATGGATAGTTTTCCAGTGTAAGGAAACTTATCATCTGTTGTTGAGATTATTTATTGTGTACTGGTTTTAGATGTGAGTTGCAAAGAGAAAAATTCTGTCTGCCTCACATTCAACAGGTCGTGAGTTTGAATCTTGCTTAGGGTGAGTTACCCAGATGTTTTTATTGGAGTTTTCCCTTATCCTGATAAGTTGAATATCGAGTAACTCTTAAGCTCCATGGACTCCACGATCATTTGAGCGTCATTTCACTAATTTCATTCATTGTCCCATATGACCAACCAGGTTAAAGGATGTTAAACTTAAAAAAAAAAAAAATACACCAATGTGTTCCATTCACACATACAATACCTTCTCTATATACTATGCACATGTGGGCTAGAGAAAGTAAAAATATTGATCTGCAAGTTGAGCAAACCAATATGCTTATTATTACTAGCATCTCAACATCACTCTGGGTGGCTCAGTTAGACACTGACCTTCTGATACCAAGATCGTAGTTTCAAACAGGCCCAGACTGATGGTTTTTAAGTATGCTTAAGTGTGACACTCAATAGATATACTAGAATGTAAAAGAATTTCTACAGGACAAAATTCCAGCACACCAGCATTGCTAATATAATCCTGGCAATTGACTGCCATTAATATACAATTTTTTTTTCTTCAGCCCACCACTCTCATGGCATTAATGTGTATGAGTCCATTCATTCAATAGCAGTGGACAGACCTACTATTTCTCCCCAAAAAAATGGCAATGGGAGTTTTATTTATGGATGCTCTTTAACTGCTGTAGTTCTCAGCCTCCCGTTCTAAACTGGGCATGAAAGATCGCTTAATTTTTCTCAGAGGTCTCTTTTATCAGGCTTGAGGTTCTTTAATGTAAATCTACAATATGGGACTAACGGTTTTACTTTCCTTCAGAAGGAAGCCATGCTAAGGATTTTTATACCCAAAAAAATCCATCGTCCTCTGCCGGTACCTTGGATATACCGGCAATTCAAAACAATATTTATACGTTACTCATCTTTCATTATGAAAGGAGTTCAAAATGATGCCCCTCTGTGTCTAATCAAGCCTGATATGCTTTGAACACATTGAAAACCCATGTAGTCAAAATATTGGAAAATATATGCTGATTACTGTCTTTTAATTCAAAATGAAACATTTAACGTGGATGACATTGAAGAGGTAGGTTCATGGTGTTGTTACCAAGACAGGTGTTGCAGATGAAGATGTAAACAGATGAATCCAACAGGCAAATGGAGCCTTTGTGCAAATCTGCCCCATATATAACAAGGAAAACAAAACTATGTACTGTGAAATCAGACCTTCCTTATGGCTCTGAAACAATGAAAGTAATGGAACAAATAAACAAGAAATTACAGACTTTTGTAAATAATTGCTTGAGGAAAAATCTGGGGATATGTTGGCCAAATATTATAACAAACGAAGAACTATGGGTACAAATAAATCAAACTGAAGTCATCTGATGCAAATAAAAAAGAGAAAATAGAATTGGATAGGCCATAGTCTCAGGAAAGCAGAAGGTGGTATTGAAAAGGATGTGATGGATTGGAATCCCCAAGGAGAAGAGGTAGACCCAGGATGGCATAGAGAAGGAGATAAAGAAGAGTGGCAAGAACTGGAGGGAGGTGAAACCACTAGCCAGTCATAGAGGGAGATGCAAGACCTTTGTTGATGCACACTGTCCCTTATACTTAATAATCTCACATATTTAGATCTGAAAAGCAAGCTAATTCTGCTATGAAAAATACGTAATGTGAGGTAGAGATTTTCTTGGATTAGTTTGCATGACAGCTCCTACCTTGTCAAAAGTTTTCCTTGATTAGAACTGTTGATCTAACCAGTCTGTCCAATAAGCTAGAAATAATGTATATGTTATGGACAATAACATCAGGGAATTTCTGTGTAAATTCAACAAAACTTGATACAATAAACACAATGCGAGTTCGAATCTTGCTTACCTGAATAAGCCCCCCCCCCCCCCCCTGGGGGTTTTCCCTTATCTTGAGAAGACAAATGTCGAGTACTTTAAACTCCATGGACCCTAAGATCATTTCACAGTTTCCTTCATCGTCCGATATGACCAATCAGGTTAAGGGACGTTAAGCTATAAATAAATGTAAATACAACAGCTTCACATAACAGCATTAGATTGAACTGAACAATTTATTAGCCCCTGTAGGTCCTGTTCCTCATACAAAATCCAGAAGTAAAAGTAAAGTTTTAGTTTGTCACCATTTATTGCAACTTCCAATTGCCAATTTGGTTATGTACAAAAGTGAATGAATACATTCACCAAAATGGTTGATCTTTGTAAGCAAACTGTAGCATCAAAGTCCATTATTTTATACTGACAGAAGTTTATCACTGATTAAGGCCTTAGGTTTTAAAATGGCCTTATCATTAAAATGTGTAATTTGTTTTGAGAAGATCTAATGTAACTTTTTAGAACCGTGGTCGCATAATGCAGGAATGATTGCAGTTAGCATTTGTCTTGTGCCTAGTAATATTAATATGACATTCACAAAGGCTTCTAAATTTGTTCGTGAAGGACATAAAATCTAAAAGATATTATTATAAGAACACACATCATTATTGCTGTTTCAGAAACTGGTTAATATTGAAAAACAAAACAAACTACCCAACGCTCATTTAAACAACCATGAATTTCTATTTTTCCACTGTAGAGTGAATAAAAAAAGAAATTAATAAATATAGAACTTATTGCAATCTTTTTTTGAAAAATGGTACAAAAGGTTAAAAATTATAAAACTCCAGCATATGAACAAAATGTTGTTGTCTTTGTTTTTATATATTAAAACTAAAAAAGAAAAAAAAAAAAAAAAAATTATAATAATTATTATAGTTTTGCCAAAAAGTAAATCATGAAACACACAGTAATGTTATACTATATACACAAAAATTGTTAAAATATCTATATTGTATATATATAATATGAAACATAAACAAGGATATTGTTTGTGCACAAATTTAGATGTTCAAGCAAACAATCGCTGCAGTTTTTATCTTTCATTGAGTCTTTTTGTTTATCTTGCCAATGTCTCAATAATATTGTTTTAACAGTGTATACATTTTTATAATTACATGTTGAGATGTGAGAGGAAGTGGAAGTATTATTTTCTGTTGAGTCTTCTTGTGCACTGTCCTGCTAGACAAAATGTGCACAGTGACATAGCAGCATTCTTGAGACAGATACGAAATGCAATCTCTGTGCTCTGAAATACTAAAAATATTCCTGAAAAATATTGAAATGAAAAAAATATAACAACACAATATCAATATTGTAATTTAAACCTTAATTCTACAATTTTTGCCATCGAAACTCCTCAAGTGTACCCTTGCATTATCTTGAAGGAAGAGAATCTTTTTCTTTGCCAGATGAGGGCATTCTTTCTTGATTTCTCCATTCAACCGATGCCATCACCTTAATTGCAGATTTCACTACCTTTGCCTTCTTTGGAGCCTTTAAAAAACCCCTGTTTTGATTGTACTTTTGTTTCTGGGGTGTAGCAGTGTATCCATGTTTCAGCCACAGCTATGTACCAATGCAGAAATTCGTCAGGGTTGAGAAGGAAAAGTGCCAAATGCTTCCGAATCGATCACACAACTGTTTTTATTCTCCATTGGGAGCAAACGCGGCTACCCATCTTGTCGAGACCTTTGTCAGACCTAATTTTTTATGCAAAATTGAGAACACCGTACCTTGTGATATGCCTGTGGCCTCTACTATTTTGCAAACTTTGATTTGCCGATCACTCGAAGCCTTATCCTGGATTTTATCAATGATTTCGAAGGAAGTCACTTCTACTGGACATCCGGAACAATGTTCACCATTTGTGGATGTCGGCCATAGTTAAATTCATTTAGCCAATTGTAAATTGTTGCAAATGCAGGAGTAGATGTGCCATGAACTTCATCCAACTCGGCTTTTATCTCTTCCGGTGTTAAGCCTTTTAAATAGAAGTGTTCAATCACCACGCAAAACTCATTTTTTTCCATCTTTCTAAAGAAACACAAGATTGTTGATTCAATCACCTGTGGTAACAAAACATGATGGATATAGCTGAAACATTAACTGTCATCTAGTAATAATAATAATTTATTATCTGTCATTAGGTAATTACATAAATTACAATAGACTTTGTCCTATATCCTAAATAGAGCTTAGAAACTATATACTTATAGACTATGTACAAGACATCCGACACAATTCATTCTGACATTCCTGTAAACTATAGCATGGGTATTCTATCAGCCATTTATACATTCTGTCTTTAAATCTATTTAAACTGTAGTTTTTTATTTCAATGGGCAAGCTGTTATATAATTGCATTCCTATGGTTTTATAAAATTTGGCTGTTTTCTGGAGTCTCTGAAAAGGCATTTCTATTTTGTTATTATTTCTTGTATGATATGTATGTATTTCATTTCTTTTTGTGTGCATATCTACATTTTCTTTAATATAAACTAAAACATCATATACATATAAGTTAGCAATTGTGGGAATTTCAGCAATCTTAAAAAGAGGTTTGCAATGCTCTTTTCTGTGGGAAGAAGTTAACATTCTCACAACTTTTTTTTGAATAATAAGTACCTCAGAAATCCTGGAACTGCTACCCCATAGTATTAAACCATATCTATATATACTTTGGAAAAAGGAAAAATAGGCCGCCCTTACATATTCTTTTGGCACTAATTTGTTCTAGTTAGCTAGCATAAATACTGTACGGGATAGTTTACTACAGACGAAGTCAATGTGTGTGTTCCAAGAAAGATTATTGTCAATATTTATTCCTAGCAGTTTTACATTTTCAGTTGTATTAAATTTACCCCTGCACTTTTTTAGTGTAAACATGATGTTTTGTGTTTTGTTTCCATTGAGGTAAAAACCATTTAGATCAAACCATTTCTTCACCTGTTGCATGTTTAAGTTTACAGACTGCGCAAGTAAATCCAAATCGTTTATGTTGAGGAAAGTTGTGTCGTCTGCATAAGCAACCATATGAGAGACTGAGCATTTCTGAACATCATTCATCATTATTAGAAATAACACTGGCCCCAACACAAACCTTGTGGTATTCCAATATCTACATCAACAACCTGAGACTCTTTACCTCTTATTACTACCTTCTGCTTTCGATCATTTAAGTATGATTTAAATATATTCAAGGACACTCCTTTTACCCCATATTTTTCCATTTTCCTAAGAAGAATGTCATGTTGCACACAATCAAAAGCCTTAGTTAAGTCACAAAGAGTTGCCTGTGCCGAACTACCCCTTCCAAACACTTCCAAAATATTCTGGATCAAAGTGTCCACTGCATCAATAGTTGATTTGCCTTTACGGTACCCAAATTGATTGTTTGCAAATAGATTGTGTTGTTCAAAATATTGTAGCAGTTGATTTTTTAAAATACTTTCCATAACTTTAGCCACTGTTGGAATTATTGATATTGGTCTGTAGCTACTTAACTCATTTTTACAACCCTTTTTGTAAATGGAAATCACTCTCGAATACTTTAAACATTTTGGAAATTTCCCTTCATTTAAACATTTATTAATGCAGAAGGTGAGAGGTACAAGAAAATATGGTAATACATCTTTAAGAAGATTGTTAGATATGTCATATACATCTTTAGTTTTGGAGTTCTTCAATTTCTTAGAAACATCTTGAACCTCATCGCATGTTACTGTTCTAAGACTAAAACTGCAAGAGTCATTAATCAATTGTGTGATCTACATACTTTATGGCTTCTTCAATGCAATACTTGGTTTTAGTAGATATGTTTTTTACAGACTCAATGATAAAAGCATTGAATTCATCTGGAGCTATATTATCATTGATGGTATTCGTTTTATTTTTGCCTGTTGCATGATTAATTACCGACCATGCGGCCCTAATTTTATTGTCAGAAGTATCGATTAGTTTTTTATTGGCCTCCTTTTTGGCTTTGATTAGGCATTTTCTATATTTATTCCTACATTCCCGGACCTCATTTCTCAGCCTAGTAAGAGATGATGGTTACTAAATACAAACTTTTTTCGATGCTATGACTGCAATTTTTTTGATTTTATAAGGACTTATTGAATGCCCCTCGTAGATTGCACAGTAATGCATAATAATTAACAAATAATGACCATATGTAATGTTTGGAGGAATGAAATAGGAAAAGTAGATTCAGATATATAGATTTACAGAAAAAACTTGAGCTTTTCGCAAAGTGAACATTTGGAAAGCTAAAATTATGAGCACTAATTGAGCATGTATTTAAACTATACAAAACATGTACAGACATCCATTCCCTGATGGGTCTCAATTCCATTAGTTGCCAGATCCAACATGGCTGTACATTATAATCCTTATTGTTGTTAGTTGATTTTTATCTTTCCAATCTGTTATGTTTGACACTCCATTCCCTGAGGGTCTGTGACTAGAGGGTTAAAAACAGAACATTAACCCTTTTAGTGCCAGCCTGAATAGCAAAATACTGTTTAAAAAGTGCCAAGCAATTTTAAAGAAGAATGCAGGGTTTAAATTATTAGTAATAAAATGAGTACCAAATGACATAGAGAGGTCAATCTTTTTTCATTTTTACTAAACCCTTTTGTCTACTGTATAATATGCTTATACGGATGAGAAGTTCCTTCAATATTTTTAAAAAATTAAAAACAAAGGAAAAATTTGAAAATAAAATTAAAAATCCCAAAGTAATCAATAATTAGGTATACAAAAGCTTACTATACAGAAAGTTCAGGCTAACTAAATGAAAATACAGATATTTCTTTACTAAAACAGCATCCTGTTTTGCCCTGGTGTTTAATTTCTTAAAATACAAAAAATGAATTCACGAAACCTGAAACTGAAAAAATCACCAAAAACACACACATAAGCATGATACAATTAATGAACATGACATAAAGCAATAGGATATGAATGTGACATAGATTACTGTACAATTTAGCACTTGTGTTGTTGCATAGCTGAATGGTTGATTTACATTGTATTCGTCTGGTTACACTTCTGTAAATCCATTTTGATAAGTATACCGATTATTTGCATACGTATGAGGGCCATTATCCAATGCATTTTCATTGCTGAAGCTAGAATATATATCTTCCTCTCTTACGTCAATGTCAGAAGCGCTTTCTTCAAGGTCTGAAAATTCAAAATCACTCACTTTTTGCTGTGAACTGCAGCTCTTCAGTTCGTAACCTTCGGCTAGACGATGTCATGTTTCAACCATTATAAACAAACACTGGCATGAGAAATTAAATTTGGAACTAATTTAGCACACTCTGGAGTGAAGATGAGGTCCTGAAATGCTCCAGAAAATATTTCTCAATGGATGTGACATAGAAAGTACACAGGCTTTCCCACTGGAAAAACTCAAAACGTTTGAAAACAGCATTATGATTGGCAATTTGAATTTCGGATCACGATTGGATCATGATTGGCACTGCAAGGGTTAAAGCTAGGTGGAATTATTTGTGAACAAATTCAAGAGGGTACCCAAATTAGCTGCATTTCTCAAGGGATTTGTGTCACTGTCTACAATTTGTTTGACGTGTCTTGTGCTTTCATTTTATATAAGAAACAACTGCCACTCAGACACTGGTTGCTTAATACTTGTAGAACAATTGTTATAGCTTTAAAAATGTATGCTTTACTCTAAATCTTATGTTTACAAACTCAAATAGTGCCAAGGTTCTTATTTGAAACTATTGGCACATCTGTTCTGCTTCAGTTTATTTGTTTTATAGTTTCCTTTTCATTCTTGAGCCAATAATTTGTTACATTTCAGGGTATTTAGTATAAGGCAACAATCATGCTACTTATTGAATGACTGGTATAGCTGCAATACAAGATGAAAGTGCTGAGCTATATTACAGAAGTTCTAATCAGTCTCTGTCAATAAATATGCATTTTAAATAGTTGTGCTTTTGACTTTATAAAACCCAATTTCATCCAGATGTTTCCCAATTAATTTACCTTAATTTCCTGAAATGTATGTAGATCATTTATTTCATCTTTTCAACTTACAAACATCATACATATAACATAGGTACAGATAGGTACAGTTAGACTGAAAAATGCAATACCATAGCCAGGATTTGAACCAAGGATCTCCTGGTCTCTAGCCATGTTACTCTTCCATTTATCTCCAATTTGAGATAACCTTGTGGTCTGCGAGGAAGCATGCAAGTCAGTTGCGAAGTTCAATGCTGTACTGGCATGTTGCCATGTTAGCTCAGTGATAGAGCAACTGGCTAGAGACCGGGAAATATGTGGTTCAAATCCCGACTAAGACATTGAATTTTTCAGTCTGATTCTACCTATCCAACTCCTGCCCTATTCACAGTTTCTGTGAGAAATCAATTAAAATCATCATCATACATATATGGTTACTTTCCTGGTGTTGCTGAATTTTGTATGCAGATAACACCCTGGTTATTTATGTATATTTTTGTACCCTACCAACTTAATATACACAAGTGACTTCATCAGCATTTCTCAACATAGCCTCCTTCACACTCTACACATTTTTGCTAATGTTTTGGAAGCTTGAACATTCCTTCTTCAAAAAAATATGGGGGCGTGTCGCCAACCAATTGCGCACATGCTCCTCGACATCCTCGTTTTCGAAATGTTTCCCTCCAAGCGATTCTTTCATGGGTGCAAACAAAAAATAATCTGGGGGGAACAAGTGTGGCCTATAGGGGGGTGTTCAAGGGTTTCCCAGTGCATGTCCACCATTGTGTCCATTGTCAAATTGGCGGTGTGAGGCGTAGCATGGACATATGACATATTTTGCTTCGGTAGGCAACTTTTACAGACCGTAACAATTGGCAATAGTAAGCTGCAGTCACTGTACGTCGATCATGAAGGAAATCAACCTGCAAACCTCCTCTGTAGTTGAAATCTGTGAGACTTGATCTTGGGCGTCAAGCATGACCTTTGTTTTCCACAAATTCTCAGCCGTCCTTAAATTATCTGGCCCAAGTAAACACTCGATTCTGTGACAGTGCAGTGTCGCCAAACTGTGCCCTTAAATGAGTTAAAATCTCTGAAGGTTTAACCCCTTCCTTGGTTAAAAACTTGATAATAATGGGTTGCACAACAGGCGAAGGACTTCTTGCTCACTCATGGCAGTACTGACGCCAGAACCTAGCGAAGCGGCTAACAAAGCTAGCTCCGCTTCCCTAACACACCAACCTTCAACCTTCCACTCCACCACCCCGCTCTGAACTGCTTCCTCCATGATTTGCAACAATTACCGTTTTTGAATCACCCTCACATTATTTCTTGTTTCTTGTCTATCCTAGCTTTCACTTTATTCCATAGTTTTTGTTCCCCAATTTAACTTCTCTTACAACTTCTTTCCCATTTCCTGAAATGTAAAATCTGGCTTCTTTACAAATGTAAGAAATTGAGTTACACAGTTTTTAATTATAGTATATCTCCCATCAGCCCTTAACTCTAGTTTTGATGCCAAATTATCATAATAATACCATGAGTGTTTTCATCTTGATAATTCATAATGGGGATCGTCTCCTTAGCGCGGTGGTAGCGCAGCTGCTTACCAAGCGGGAGACCTGGGTTCGATCCCCAGTACCAGCGTGGGGATTTTTCCCCTGCTGGTAGACCTGGCCCGGGGTGGCCAATTGAGGAGCTACTTGATGGAGAAGTAGCGGCTCCAGGTCATGAGGACCGCATTAACCGGCCGGGAGGGACTCGAGGCGCTGACCACGTCTCACCCTCCAATACTGCACCCCATCCATGACGTCTGTAGTGGACCAAGATGGGGGCCAGGCGGTAGGCCAAGGTTCCCCGTGAGCTGTCGTGCCATGGAGTTATAATTCATAATAGGAGTGAATTGTCCTAAGAGATGAAAACATGAGTTGTTTTTGATAAGAGAATTCAGCAAAATAGACTATTAATAATTTATAATATATAGGAAGGGAGATTTTATCATTGTGATACGTTAGTTCTCAAATAATACATGACGCATCGACCATCTTTATTTACCGAATGTTTTTTGTTTCTTTACTACCTCCTGAATTATATGGCCAACCGTGCTTACACCCAATGTACAAATATCGATAGCAACAATAGAAATATGGAACAATTATTTTATTTGAGGCTATTGCACTCATACATAAGAAAAATGATTATTTTCACTCCTTTTTTTGAACTAAATACATTATGAAGTGGATAAAGCTTGAAATAAACTGAATTGAAAGTGCAATTGTGGAACTGACAGTTATTAAAAGTGAAGGTTGGCTGTCACCTTGTTACTAAGACAGGAGATTAAACAAACGAACGACAAGATTTCAAAGAAATGAACATCAGCAGCAATAAAATGTTGCTCCAGTCAGATGACTATGATTGGTTGAAATTGTCTAATCTCGGCCATTGCATTGGCGCATAAATAGTTAAGTTGAATTATCAGTAATACACTTGCCAGTTTTTACAGATTATCCATAAAATGTACATAAGCTGAAGTGTTTTAACAAATTTGTGGGCAAAATCAAAGTATTATGTTCTCCTAATGGACATAATTAACCATTACATTCTACTGCACTAAGATTACAGACTGAATTTATACTAATTGGTATATATTGCTTTATCATAATGATGGTTCCTCTTCATTGGCACAAAATGTACAGCTTGCAGATTTGTACCATTAGACTTATAGTACATGGGTGCAAGCATTCAGTAAATTGTGCATTTTATTACTGTAGGATATAAATTTCCCTTTGATTATGTAATGAAGTGTCAAATATGCACAGCCTAGGAAGTTACCTTAGGTCATGTCTCACAAGTCTTGGCATCACATTAAGTATGATCTCTTGTCATTAGAGGGACAATATCCAACTTGTCTCGTGTGTAGGAATAGCATCTTGGGGACAGATAAAGGAAGAGAATCAAAGTTAGAGCAGCATGGTGTATAATTGTGATGTGTTGACAATGCAGTGTGTACGTAGGGGTACTAATAGAGAGAAAATGGTGTGATGTTTTCACTAGCTGTGGAAGGCGATTGTGGTAAACATAAATATCACCGATTTACGGGAACTAACTATTTTAATGTTTACATACATTCAATTGCTGTCGTGCAACAAGTCATCAGCATCAATCTGTTTCATTTTCTCTCAAGATACATAGATTACGATGCACAACATACATTCGTAATATCTCAAACGTGAATCGATTGGCATGTAAATAGGCTTTCTATTGTGAAAAGTTTTGCTCTACATCACAAAATGTGATAGGAGAAAAACAGAAATAGGACACATCGACTATTGGGTAAGATACTCCATCAGCATACGGAAAGTATCAACACCTCGTAGCACATTTTGTATTTCACGCATTATTGAAAATCCAACATTTTTTGCAAACACTGTCTTCACTTAGTATTCATTTAAATGTTTTTTCACACAAGCCATGTGTAGGACAGGAGTTGGATGGATCTCCGGAGAGTCCAGACTATGGCATTAAATTTTTCAGTCTGACTCTATGTATCCAACTCTTGTCCTACACACGGCTTGTGTGAAAAACAATTAAATCAATACTAATTGACATAATAGTAGGCTATGCTATGAATCCTGGGACTTAAGTACTTACAACATTGTAAGTCGCCATTGGGGTTGTCATCTCAAAATAAATTGAGATCACCTTGTGGTTTACCGGGAAACATACGAGTTAGTTGAGAAATTCAATGCTATGCCGGCATGTTGCCAAGGTAGCTCAGTGGCAGAGCAACCGGCTAGAGTCCCGGAGACCCGTGCTTCGAATCCTGGTTATGGCATTGTATTTTTCAGTCTGACTCCCTATTCAAAAAGTCTTCACTTTGTTTTTCACACAGTCTAAAACACGTGTCATGGATCTCTGATAAATTCCTTGCATAAGTTCATTGACAGCTTTCAGGGCTTGATGCATTTCAATGTTCAATGTACCAAATATGCTATTGCCATATATATCTGCAAAGTTCTTCTGTATAAATTGCAAATCTTTATGCAATCCATTTGAAGCAAGAGATTTTATGATCTTGATTGAAGGGCTCGCCAAAGGCATTAATTACCTGTAAAACAGTATTGTAACATGCAGTATAGTACACTGCTATGTCAAGCCACGTTCCCCAATGCGTTACTACAGGTTTACATGCGGCACGTACAGCCTCTACTCGGAATGTAGGCAACTGTTATCTGCCTGTGTCCCCAAGATGATATCCCTACTCGTGAGTGAGGACATCATATTAAGTATAATCTCTTGCAATTAGAGGGACAGTATCCAATCTATCTCATGAGTCTTGGTATCACATTAAGAATGATCTGTCATTAGAGGTACAATAAATAAACTTGCTTTATTGACGATGGCAATGCTGATCTTTCTTACATGGGAAATCAGATAAAAATGAATGCCCAGTATAGTATGGCACTACACCAGCACATTCTGCTACAAGGATTCACGTAAAAGGAAATAAAACAAATTGCATTTTTGCATAAAACATCTTCAGCTTAAACTTTTATTGAGAAACTGTACAAAAAGTGCTGCTATTTTGCTGGTATCATTTGTAGGATGAAGTTTGGTGTAGGCAAGGAACTGTCTGCGAAGGCGTGTCAGTTGTGGTGCATTAACAGAGGACCCTGGAAGCATCACACTCTCCACACATCCAGGGACCTTCACCTCCCCTTCTATGCCAAGTTTCTGTGCTGAAAGTATAGCCTGAACAAAAAATATACAATAAAATAAGTAATATGTTTTTAAAATAAAGTTTCAACAAACTTCTTTATTTGTCACTCCTAATTAGTTTTTGCTTAAGTGCTAACAATATTTGAGTGAAAAACAAGGGTTGATGAAATTAGAAGCAAGTATCAGATAGGCCACAGAAAAATGATAGGTTATTGTGGTTTCAAAATTTATATAAAGATTACGCTATTGTGTTTTTATGAATAGTATTGTAATAAACAGTTTTCATGGATTTCTTTCACAGAAGTGCTTTTATTACATAGTTACACAAGATATAATGTGAACAGGGAAATATTGCATTTCACATGAATTGTGTATTTTATTGAGATGTACGTTTATTTGTATTGTAAGATTTTGTCTACTTACGGTTTACCAGCAAACACATTAAGCATGAATTCAGAATGAAGAGGGCTCCACAGGCTATTCCCAGAAAATTCAAATATTCATTTTGTTATAAAAAAAGTCTTGGTATTTTAATCAAAGTCGTTAAGAGCCAATTTTGAAAAAGTCAAAAGTTTTTGTTATGCTTCTCTCTCATGCACATGCCCACATACCTTTTTCAAAAAAACATTTTTAAAATGTATTCAAGGGGCCTAAAAACATTATTTCCAGTGAAATCTCTGTATTAAATGTTTGGGTGGAATGCATTTCTTCTCTACCTATGTGTACATGGTAGAGAGAGAGAGTAAAATATGCTTGCTTTCTTTTATTTTAATGCCATAAAAAAGATGAGAGTGAGTTAGGTATAAGTCAAACTACTTACTGAAACAATATCCTGGGTTATGCGATCTAACTCGTACAAGAAGTTTGTAGATGACAAAGGAGGCTGTAAAGAAATATAATCTGTTAGTATGGAAGTTCAAACAGACTGAATATACAGTATACTCCCGATTATTCGTCTGCACCCCCCTCCCAAAAAAATTATTGTAAATTGTTTTTCTTTAGGAAACGGCAATAAAGAACCTGCTGCATGACAATAAGTGTCATTTCCATTGTTTAAACGATCACTGCGTGACAACAGAGTACCATTTCCATTGTTATCATCCTGACTGTTCCATGTAAATTAAAAACAAGTTCAGTTTTTCTGGTGAAGGTGTCAATGAAGCAAGTTTGCAAAACTAAGTGCTGATTATGGGATTGCAATGCAGACTGTTCAGGACCTTTAAAAAAATCTGATGTGATCCATTCACATGACTGTCTCTACATCTCTGCCACAAATTACAGTTAAAAAGCTTATGCTTCTATTTACTTCATGCTAATCAAGAAAAAATTAACAGAAAGTCTTATTACTTGCTTTCTTGAAAGTAAAAGTGAAATAAGGGAGTACCATAGTTAAAGTTATAGTCAAAAGCTGGTTGCTATGTGACTGAAGTTCCTTTGTTTGTATGAACATGAGTTGACAAATTTTAAGGTGAATTCAAAAACAAGGAATAACTAAAAAATGATAAACTAATGTATATAGCATAAATTGTGTGTTTTAACTTGCTCTACATTTTTTGTGTGGTAACTTTTTGCCCATCTCTTACAGTTTAGCTGTAATGCAAAATTCCGTAAAATTCATCCAGAATAAAGCATCAGAGGCTATTCCCAGAAAATTCAGGATATACATTTTATTTGTCAGGTAAATATCTTAAATGCACAATATTTTTAAAAAAAAATCGTTAGAGCCATTTTTGAAAAATGTTCTATGTAAAGGGTAGTTTGGGGTGGGCAGGATGTTTCTCAAAATCTTTGTGTCGCATCCCTGGAAGATAGAAAACTTAAATACCAAGTTTTTTATTTTACCAACTTTTCGTTTTGAGTTACTGTGCTCACAGACACATGGACCATTATCCGAAAATGCTTTTTTTTGGATAAAGGGGACCCTGGAAGATATATTTCTGTTGAAATCTCGGTATGGAATTTTTGGGTGGAGTGCAATATCTTCTCTATACACTATGTACATAGTATGTGTAGAGAAAGTAACAATAAGCAGAAAATACAGGATTTTATTAAGAACTGTGATTCTAATTCTGGACCATCTGTACGAAAATGTATAAAGAGATATACATTCAACGATTTAGATGCAGCTGTTTTACAATGATTCAGCCAAAAACAAGCAGGTGTCATTTTTTCAGGCAATGTGTGCCAAAAAGCTGAAGTTTTTCTTGAAGCTCTAGGCTGCAGGGAGAATTTAATACCTTATCTGTTTGGCTAACCAGATTCAAACAACGTCAAAGGATTTGCAAACTTACTGCATGAAGAGTTTGAGTGCTATGTGAAAAAATGTCAACTCCTCTCACAAGCAGACCATCATGGACATTTTACAATACCTACCTATGCACAGAAGTGTAATAAACTTTTGAACAAAGAATACATATTGAAAAAAGCTTTTAAATGTAATTTCTTATTTACATATTATGTTGTATCTTAAAAACATTAAATTACAGGTTTCTTGATTATTCTGCTTTTCCCCCACTTTACTTTTTTTTTGGGTAGTGTTTAATGCATGCTTTTACTACCAAGCACCACAGGTCAGGAATGAAAATGGAGCACTGTGGAATGTGATAGCGGGGAAACCGGAGAAAACCCGGTCCTGCGCCACTTTGCCCACCACAAATCTCACATGCAGTCACTTGGGATGGAACCTGGGCTGTCTAGGTGAGAGACGAGTGGTCTACCATGGCATGGCCCCTCACATTACCCTGGATAATCGAGAGTGTACTGTGTGTATATATATTATTGAGAAATATTCAATTGAATTAAGTTTGTATTAATTGCACAACATAACAATAACATAAAAGCTGAGACTGACACATTGCGTGGACTGATTCGGAGGTGGGGGTTTCCGTTCAAAGACTGCACCATAAATTGCTTCTCTCTGCAAGTCATCCCCAGGAAGAAGAGTGAAAAGTGGTGAATCCCAACGATTCCTGCTATCTGGGGCCTCATAGCGCATTACCAGTGCATCAAAAGTTTCTTGCTTGTATCGTGCTTCTTTATCTTCTCTTTCACAATTCCACTGCCAGGCCTTTTCCGGGGGCGTTTCACACAGAACTGTACACTGTGGCGTTTTACTTGATTTTGACATACAGTACAGCTCATATCGGTAGCCTAAAATCAAAAACATACATTTAAATATTCATAATCTTTTGAGTAATCCTACAATATTTTCTTTTGGCAAAAAATACATTAATCATGCAGAAAATGGGCTGCTCGAAAGTTGAATGCATCGATTGATTTTATATTTGTTATTACAATTTCAAAGGTTTCATTTGGTAGTCAAGCTTGTTTTTTTGTTATTACAGACAAATTTGAGTGCATCTGGAACAGTTGGCATTTTACATATATGACAGATATTTACAAAATAATTATATATGAATGAGTATTATATGAATAATAAAGTTTTATAATGTTATTTAGAATGAGGTTAGGTTTGAATTGGTTAAGGTTAGCTTGTGTATACCAGGTGTAACAAAAAGCTACTTCAAAACTTTGGGAAAATATTTCCTGCTATATGAACACAAGTCCAGAAATTGTTTATTTCTATATTAGAGCTCTTTTTATTTTTAGAAAAATGTCCGTGTGTCTGTCTGTGGGCAGCATAGCTCAGTAACGAAAAGTCTGTTAAATACCAAACTTGATATTTGACTCCATTATCTTCCAAGGATGCAACAGGAAGATTTTCAAAAAAATCCCCCCACTCCAAACTACCCTTTACATAGAAAAATTTCGAAAATGTTGATTTTCTCAAAAATTGCTCTAATGATTTGGATTAAAATCTCTTACATTTAAGATATTTACAAATAAAATGTATAACTTGAATTTTATGATAATAGTCTCTGAAGACCTCTTTATTTGGATGATTTTTATTTAATTTTGCATTACTAGTAAACTGTAAGAGTAGACAAAAACTTATTACACCAGAAACATAGGTATTGATAAAACACTCAATTTATATCACATACTTTTTTTTGTGGAGTTGATCATTTTCAAGATATTCCTCGTTATTTATTTCAGTTTTAAAATACTTAAACTTTTCTCAAATGGGAACTTGTCAATGCTTGACCATGCAAAGAAACTTGAGGTCAATCCCATAGCAAGCACATTTTAAAACATTTGACTGTTGGTTTAGCCTAGTGTATTCCCTTATTTCCCTTCTACTTATAAGGAACTAAGTAATAAGACTGTTTCTGCTAATGTTTATCTCAATTAGCATGAAGTAGATAGAAGAATAAACTTATTAAAAATAATTTGTTTCAGAGATGCAGATAGTCATGTGGATGGAATGCTTCAGATTTTTCGACACAGTGAGATGTATAATACATAGCTGTTCTGTGGCCATAACCCCACAACAGAGCAGTTGTTTAGTTATAGAGCATTTAACATTTACTTTTACATCTGGGGTGGAGGTGATTTATTTCACCATTGTTGTCATGTGCTACAGTACTGTACCTGTTAGGCACTACTCAGTTCATTGCTTGTCTAAGACGAGACATGTACTTCATGCATGATGGAGCCTCTCCTCATTTCAGTCTTTCTGTCTGCTGATTTCTGAATAGTAGGTTTCCTGGTAGATAGATAAGAAGAGGTACACCAATTCCGTGGCCTCCATGCTCACCTGACAAACCCACTAGATTTTTATTTGTGGGGCCATTTGAAATCTCTCGTTTATGCAACTCCAGTTTCTTGCTTGTATTGTGGACAGCTGCCAGACAATACAAAATTTTCCAGGCCTAACTCAGTGCATTAGGGAGTCCATGCAACAGCAGGTTGACACATGCATTAGAGCTAATGGAGGCCATTTTGAACATGTGCTGTGATTTTCTGTTTCCCATGGTTGTGTCATTGAGGTTCTTATATGGGGTTCAGCTGTGGAAAAAGTGCTCTAAAAGGGAAGTAAACAATTTCTGGACCTATGTTCATATAACATTGTTTCATCCTCTATCTGCAAGATATATTTTCCTAAAATTTTACATACCTTTTTGTTACATCCTGTAGATGTAAGGCTAAGTCACAGTAGAGGATACTAGCGACCCATTTTCTACACAATTACCAAAAATACTTCTGTTCTTATTACCTTTGATGTAATTCAGTGCATCAATAATTACTACTTCCTCTCTACTGATTAACCTGAAACAAAAAGGTGCCAAATAATACTGAATCATGAAACTTTTTGGATCAGTTCTTGTAAAATGTATCCTATGTGACAGTATAGGAACATTGCTTCTCCTGTCATTGGCAGGCCTAAGCTGCAAAGGGTAGCTGAGTTATGTTTTCTTAGGAGGAGAAGAGCGGTCATAACCGAAGGATCTGTGAAGAAAAACTATTGGATGGTTAGAAAAAGTGTACAATATGGTGGTTGAGGCAAAAATGCTATATGGGATTATAGTATGGGAATCACAAGGATGGGAGGTTATAG
This sequence comes from Hymenopus coronatus, assembly GCA_030762935.1. Classification (NCBI taxonomy): domain Eukaryota; kingdom Metazoa; phylum Arthropoda; class Insecta; order Mantodea; family Hymenopodidae; genus Hymenopus; species Hymenopus coronatus. The sequence goes on from CM060892.1 coordinate 8,964,017, forward strand.
ATGCGAGGTCTAGCAAAGTCTGTACAGAAATGCATGGGTTATCAAATGCAACCGTTAGGCAGGTAGCACAAATAGAGCTGGGTAGAGTGGCATAGGAAACATTATGGGACATTGACATTTTGGTATAGAATATTGAGCTTGCAAGGAAGGGATTTATTAAAACAGTGTTTAGTATATCAAGAGAAAAGTTTAAAGAACAAGGGATGAGTAGACTGTCTCAGAAATAACTTGGAAAGTGGTAGGTTAGCCGAAATGTGGAGAAGAGAAAATAATGTGAATAATTTCTGGAAATCAGCAAGGAAAAGATTTGAGGATATAGAAGTACAAAAAATATTTAGTGAGATAACTGAAAAGAAATCTTTAGTTTTTTACATACCAATGAAAGACTCATGGGGAAGGGCAAAGTATAAACAAGTAACAAATAAAGAGGAACAAGAATGTATTGCATGGCTGAAAGCAGAGGTATGGAGGTTAAAAGATTTAAGGAAGGTTATTCCACAAAATCAATGTCCTATATGTGGCAGAAATGAGGACATGAAATGTATATCATTTAAAAGGAAAGGGAGTGAATTTGGAGAAGAGTATATTAAGAAATGGTTTATGATAGATACAAATGTAGAGGTAGTTGAAATGTTTCAAAAAGACAGATTGAACAATTTTTATATAAAGTGAAAAATAAATGGGTATAGACAGAAAATAGAATCACAGATGGTGAAACAAACTAGAATTAAAAAACTATTGTAAAATATGAGTATGACTAGTAAAAAACCAGGGCTGAACACCGGTCATATTCACCTGTATACAGCTGAGCATAAATATAAAACTAATTTAAGAATATTGATATGTTTATATTGTTATATATTAAAGATATATAACATATAATAACTGCGAAGAAAACGCCACGGCATTTAGCGACTTTTTCACTACATGTTTTAATATGGAGCTAGTTTTCCCAGTAAAAGTGAAGTCAAAAAGCGTGGGTGGATAATACGACTTCGTTCGGACCATATCTTGTGTTTAATGCATTCCTTATGACTTCAGGAGTACGTTGTAATCTGCACCGGATTCCTTAACTATTTAACAAGTTTAACATTAACTCACACCAGTGGGAATGAAGGCAACTTCTCTTACCTTTGAGCTTCAGCTTTAATCATACCACGAACTTGCTTTTCTTTTGCTGAATCTGAAAAAAAATATAAAACAAATACTTTAAGACTTTTTTTCCGTATGCGGTCGTGATGTTGTGATTTACATTTTTATAAAAAATTAAATACAAACATAAGTTTCTAACCACTTTACCAAGAAAGAGGTTATTTTTCTCAATGCCCAGTTTTTCAATAACACTGTGTTCACTAACAACATATACAGTTTTTTTGTGTTCTGTTTCAAAATACGACTTGAGTTCTTTTGTTCTAGAAGACTTTCCACTGCAAGGGATACCTGAAATAATAATTAGTGGCATTTTAACAATTCACATCCTAACCTCTTTTTGAGGAAGTAAATACTGAATTGTTTATGTATATGTTGGTATTACTGCGGCCTGGGTTGGCTGCGTGCAGTGTTGTCCACCGTCAGAAAAAGGGTCATTAATTTGTGACCATTCCTCTCTCCAAATGTGTTTCTTGTATGTCTAAAATGTTCTGTGCTGTGTTTTGTAAGGCACTGTAAGCGGAGATTGGGGTAATTGGTTTTATTTCTAGAAATACGATCTGTGGGGTCTGTAAGATAGCCCCCCCCCTTGTGGCTGTCCAACAGTAACAACATACCATTGAGAATTTGAGAGTTGTTCATTAGAAGCGGTTTGTCTTAATGAAAGTCTTCCTATATTAGATTGACAGGTAATTATGTTGAGATTTCCTAGAATGTAAGGTTAATAATTGCACATTTGGCTGCATTAATTTACGGAATAATGAACTTTGTGGGAAAGGTTTGACTCCAGCCATAATTACTAAGTATGTTCTTCGCCCGTACCTTTGATGTGATCAGAATTTTTTCCCTTTACCGAGCTGGAACATTATGGTGACAATGTTAGTTTGTTTTTAGCGTCAGCCGAATATGATATTAAATTATCTTGCGGAAGTTTTACTCTTGCCTGTACATTTCTTCTTGCACATTAAAATGTTGGTATATCAGGATTTGGAACTTGGCTTATGAAGTTATTATATGAATAAAGGAGTTGCAAGGCATTGTAACATATTAGTCAACAGTGAACTATCCGGGCCCCATCTCTACGTCATTTTCAGCCTCCCCTCCAAAATTATGCGTGGCCCCCACCATTTTCTGGCTATATGACTAACCAAGAAATTTCTTCTCTCCAATCGGGTGAGTTTCAAAACAAACTAAAACATATGACTTTTATGTGCAAACTGTCCTTTCATTGCACCATTCGTATAAAAGTAATAAATTGAAACGAAAATGCAGATTAAAAATATTGAATACTAAACTTGAGAACTATCAATGACAAATTAATTACACTGTTGTGAATTGTGGTGCTTTCAACATTTGTTGCTCCCAGTATGCATTGTGACAAAACACCAGTATTCAGAGAGCAAACACTGTTGGAGGGGGAACTGACATAGTCTGAGAGGCTGAAAATGAAATGATGGGACCAGATTACACATGATTGCTAGGTGGTGATGTAGGTGTTAGCTTGTCATGATCTGTATAAAATCTCCTCAGTTAAAATGCAGCGAGAAGAGAAGCAGCTGGATTCTGCCCTTGAAGCCATTATAATGAGAGTGAACGACCTCAAAAACTCAATTGCATCTCTTCTGATGAAGTTGGAGCACGAATATGAGACATTAAACTGGCCTACATTTCTGGATAACTTTGCCTTAATCTCAGGACAGGTAAGGAAATGTTGTGTTAATAATCCAACCAAAAAATACTTAAAATGCAAATAAAGTTTTATAAATTGTCATTTAGTTTTAATTACAAGATATTTATGTGAAAGAAAGTGAAAGACAAACTCAAGGTTTTAAAAATAAAGCTAAAAATTTGATTACCAACAAACTAAATGAATTGTTAATGCCCATAAAGATCATACAATGGGTTATTCATTTTTGTGAAAGTTTTCTATAGATTTATTGATTTTACCATGTTAGCATGTATTAGTTGTTTGAATTTAGCCATTTTATTGTATAGATTGGTTTTCAGAAGTGATTGATTTTTATTGTTTGTTTCAATTTTATGGGCTTGTTGAAAAAGTTTGTGTGTGATTAAGCAAAAATTTGTCTTCGGGAGGTCAATGATGTTATGATTTCATTGGTTAATTCCAATGGTAGGAGACTATTTCATGGCCAATCATATGTGAAGATTTGAGCTTATGATATGTTCATTAGTCATTTCATATAGGGCTCTTCTTTCCAATATGTGACGCGGGTGGTGCAGGATTTTCTTTTGTTTTCCGAGTGTTTCTTGGAAACTTAAGATGGAGGTGAGTGGAGGCTGCAGCAAGCTGCTTCAAATGACAGATTCCTTTGTTTTTGAGATTTTGTCAAGTTTATATTAGGGGGTAAGGGGTAAAAATGGAGTCTCTGAAAATAGGTTGCTCTTTCCAATACAAAACACACAGGCCTCTGTTTGTTCTGTCTGCTTGCGCATTGCTGAGCCTTCAGATATTTTCTCGTGTGATCTCCTTCATATAGTTTAACAAATTTAGTGAAAGAACACTAGATGGAATTGTCGTAAGCTAGTTATTTTCATCATGTTCAATTTCTGTATATTGTCAAGAGTGCATGTTCAAGTATAAAAATGATAAATTAGCGAAACTGTGTGCATTTCCTAGAGCCGTTGCAACTTTGTATCTGCCTGAATGTTCCGTATGATCTCTCTTCTTCAGTCAAGCAATCGAAAACTGGTTTGAGAATTAGCTCTGATATCTTATTGTTTAATCAAAGAAAATGGGGCCTTTTATTCTTCTAGCACTTATGGTACACCAAACTCCAATTTTCTGATCATAGTGAGCGTTTCATCCAATAGCACAGATTTTTCTGAAGCCCGGTATTGACTGTTGTGAGTTTTAACACACACATTTAGGTGAAACCAAGATGTGTCAGAGAAAAACAAACTCTATGGGTCAATGAAACCACTTTCTACAGATTGGAAAAAACCAATTGCAAGAATTCATACATTTACCAGGGTCATTTGGTTTCAATGCTTGCACTCATGCGTAGTGATAAGGTTTCAGTTTGCATTTCTAGCAGAAGATGGAGGTACACCTGTTTGCTGCACTAATTTGCTTAAGGCAAATGCTACAAAGTGGCACCGATTTCATTCATTTTATTTTCTGTTAACACTGGCCTCCTTCTAGAATGTTCCTTGTCCAACACTGAACCCAAAGCTTCAAATTTATTGACAACCGCATGTCTAGTCTTTCTTGCAGGTTGTACAGAGTTTGTAAACTTTTCAGCAAACTTCCTGCGCAGATTTATGCTTAAAATAAACTTCACAAATAAGCATGCGTTCTTCAACAGTTACCTGATGTACCATGTTTACTGCAGTGACAGAAGCACCTAACTGACTGCTTGTGCACCTGACTCAGTAACACAGAAATGGTGACAAGCATTTTGGAGCAGGATTTGGCAGTCCGAAGTCCCAACAGACATATGGGAGTAGCGAAGAAGAGAAAGGCAGAGAATGGGTTACCATAAAATGACCTTATATAATGCAGTACAAGAAATAACCAATATATGAAGTATGAAAGAAATTGTTGTAAATAACTGTATAGTAAAGTGTAAGTTGTTATATTTTTACATCTTACTAGTCCTGGAAATATCACTTTCCTTTACAGATACATAAATAAGTATTTTATGTTTCAGTTGACAGCATTGTCTAAGATACTAAGTCATGACAAGTCACCACCGCTGCGGAACATGACAGTGTTGCCACTGTTGCTGAGTCCCGACAGAGACGAGGAGTTGCTGAGGCTGACTGAGGGAAGAGTTCCTACTTTTTCACACGATCTAGTACCCGACTATCTGCGTACCAAGCCAGAGCCTGAAGTGGAACACAAAATGTTACAAATGGAACACAAGGCAGCCAGTCTGGCCTTTGAAACAGCACAGGTGAGACTATAGCAGTATTGTATCTCATCCAAAAATTTGATGTCAGGCTTTCATATAAGACATGAGGCCCCTAAATCTGTTTTAGGAAAAGGTGTATGCGAGAGGAGAGAAAGGAGGGAGAGACACAGGGAGACAGGAGAGAGACAATTGGATAGAGGGCAGAGAGATAGGGAGAGAGATATAGAGGGAGAAAGGAGCGAGACAAAGGGAGACAGGAGAGAGAGGAGAGAGAGATATAGAGGGAGAAAGGAACGATATAAAGGGAGACAGAGAGAGACCTAACTTAATATCTAAGTTCAGTATCTCTCAAGGATGTGACGACACAGTAAATTTCAAGAAAATGTCATCGCAAACTACCCCTTATATGGAAGATTTTTTTTTTCTTCAAAATATTTTATTTCCCAAGAAGGCTGTAAAGAATTTTATTAAATTTGTTTAAGATGACTTTTGTGTAACTGGTAAACTATTAATGGATAGACAAACTCTTGACTATACAAAATTGTAGATCTAATTAAAGCACACAGTTCCATTTCCAAGGTATATTGCTTGTTAGTGGTTGAAATTTTCCAATACTTACACTTTTCTCAAATTGGAAGTTTGTCATTCATTTTTCTTTTATTCCTGAACATGCAAAGAGAACATGATTTCAATGATGATTGCATGGCGACAGCTTTTAAAGGATTTGATTATTACATTAGCTTAATGTATTCCCTTATTCCTCAAGCAACCAAGAAATAACATTATTTCTGTTTATTTATCTCAATTAGCATGAAGTAGATAGAACGATAAGCTTTTGTAAAAATAGTTTGTTGCAAACATGTGGAGAAAGTTACATTAATGGAAGATTTCAGATGTTTTTTAAGAAAAGAAATTTATGTATACATCTGCTTGATGTTACAGAAGCAGGTAGCAGCATATACCAAAGTGGTGAACAATGTGTGGGACATTGTTAGCAAGGCTCGTGAAGAATGGGAAACAGAATCTGGGTCAAGATCAGGGGCAGCTCAGACATCATCTGTTGCTGACACTCATGCTCTTGTGGCTGCTATCAGCATGGGCAAAGGTCTTAAGGTGAGGATATATTGTTACTTCATTTTACTAATGCAACTTTCACTGTCATTTCACTCATGTGGACTAATTCAATTTTCAATGTCACTTTGCTCATGTGAACTAATGTAACTTTAACTGTCCCTTCACTCTAGTGAACTAGCTCAATTTTCATTTTCACTTCGCTCATGTGGACTAGTTCAACTCTCATGGTCACTTTGCTCATGTGAACTAATATAACTTTTACTGTCCCTTCAGTCTAGTGAACCAGCTCAATTTTAATTTTCATTTCACTGTGAACTAGTTCAACTTTCACTGTCACTTCACTCATATGAACTAGTGCAATTTTAAATGTCACTTCACAAATGTGAACTAGTTCAATTTTCATTGTCACTTCACTAATGTGGACTAGTGCAATTTTCAATGTCACTTCTCAAATGTGAACTAGTTCAACTTTCACTGACAATTCACTCATGTGAACTATTTCCATTTTCACTCTCTTCCTCAAGTGACTGAATGTTTGCACTTGAGAGTTTGGGTGGCTTTGCATAATGTTGGCCAGAGTTACAAGTAAACAACAGCTGACTATGAACCTTTCTATCACTTCTAAAGTCAAATATAAACAGTATATTAAAGTGTTAGTGATCCCTGATAGTTGGCTTACTTGGTGGTCGCTCCGTCACACTGTTGCCACTTCGTCCTGTCCGCAGCTACAGCACCAAACCTCTGAGTTGCTGGGCAGGGCTCCTCTCTTCATGATTGCTTCTAAAGTCATTGTCACTGGCATGTATTTACAATTGCACAAGGATGACATGAATCTATTGGCTGAGACAGCGCGCTGGCCATCAGGGATGACTGTGGATCTTCCCAGGTTCCCGAATCTCAATGAATAAGAAATAATTCATTATTGTTAATTGAAAATGACACACATGTAATATATTGCAAGTATATTGGAAGAGGAATTAACTTTTGACAATATAACAAATGAATGCAAGCTTGCTTGTTACAATGACAGAATTGAAACAGATATAAACAAAGTACAACAAAGTGCTTTTCATTTGCCGCTTTAAAACTATAAAGGCTCAGTTCTATCTAAATCTTAATGGTCTCCATCTCTGAAACATAATAATCTTTCACTTCCTTATTAATAACAGTTTTGTGCTTACTCGAAGGGCTGCTGCAGTTTGCTGCATGGTGTTTTAGCAGGAATAGAGGGAAATATCCATTAACCTTCATGTACTCCTCTTGTTTAAAGAATTTCTGGGTCTTTAATCATTTCAATGCCTGGCTCCTAAGTACCACACTTATATGCAAAGGATTTTCACTTCACAAGCTATCACTCAATGATTGGCTTCATTTTTGAGGCATTGTCATACTTCAAATATCGTGTGAATAAACATTTTTTTGTTTTAATATAAAAATAATAATTGCAACAAATCTTCACTTATCTTTTGGAATCCTTGCCTGGACTAGTTTAGCAACGATTTCATTGCATTATCAACATATCCTTTTGGTCTCTTTTTTGATGTTGTTTATTTACACTGTTATGGTTACTGCTACTAGGTGGATTGTGTACTAATGCATTGCTAACTACTGGAATCAAAACAAATTTGGTAAGAGTGTCAATTGGAGGTATATCAAAATTCATTGCATGATTTCTATACTTTAATATAAATATTTTCTCCCAAACCATTAAATATATGGGCCCATTTAAGTGTTTTAATAATTTAACATCTGGATTTATTTCATGATTAAATTTCCAAAAATGTTCTGCTACAGCTGATTTATCAATTTGTTTGTATTTAATATTCCTAAAGTGTTCTTTTACTCTGGTTTCCAAATGACGTTTAGTCTTACCAATATAAACAAGGTCACAATTTAAACAGTTTAATTGATAAATGCCAGATTTTTTATTTTTTGAAATTTCATCCTTTTTAGAAAAGCCTAACAAATTTTTTATACTGTATTTATTTTGAGGAACCAATATTATGCCATGCTCTTTGAAAATATTTGTGAATTTTTTATTTGCCCAAGGGTGATAAGTAAATTTTTTAAAAATGTAATTATCTTTTATTTTCTTAAGCGTAGAAATATCTTTAATAGCTTTTTGATATTTAAACTTCTCAATTTTTTTATTTATAAAATCAGTATTAAAACCATTAATTAAAGCAGTGTTAATAATGTGTTTATATTCTTTATAGAATTCATCTTTAAAGGGGTAAATTAATTAACCTATTAATTAAACTATTAATTAAACTATTAAAAACAGCAAATTTATGTGAAAAAGGGTTAAAGTCATTATTTTTTATATAATTATCAGTGTGGGTTTGCTTTCTGTATATTCCAAAATTCAATATATTGTCTTTTTTTATTATTTTTAAATCCAGGAAAGGGAGATAGCCATCTATTTCAGTTTTTAATGTGAATTTTATAGCCTTATCTTGTAAATTTTTTAAAGCATCATTTACATGTTTATCAGGAACAATAGCAAATATATCATCTACATATCTATACCAAGTTTTAAAAAATTAGAGGGAATGCTTTAGTGACCTGTATTTCAAAATAGCTCATGAAAAGATCAGCAAGAAAAGGTGAAAGTGGACTACCCATTGCTAAACCAGAAGTTTGTTGATAGAATTTGTCATTAAAGCTGAAAAAATTTTGATCCAAACAAAGATTAGTAAGGATAACAAAATCATTTATTAAATTTTCATTCAGTTCTATAGAACTTAACCATTTTTTTAAAAATGTCAAAAGTTTTTCTCTAGGAATGCTTGGAAACAAAGCAGTTGCATCAAAAGAAACAAGTTTATCATTAGTAGATAATGTAATATTGCTGATCCTTTCGACTAGCTCAAAAGAATTTTTAATACTTAAACTTTCAAATTTTTCAAAATTAGTGAATTTTTATTTAACCATTTAGCTAGGCTGTAAGTAGGTGAATTTGTGCAATTTACAATAGGTCTCATTTTATTTCCAGGTTTATGAATTTTGGGAAGAGCATATATTCTGGGTAAAATTGGATTACTGATTTTTATAATTTGCTGTTCTTGATTTGTAATACTTTTAATTTCATTAAGGGTCTTATTATAAATTGAAATCAGGATTTTAAAGGGTTAATATCAATGCTTTTGTAATCTTCACCTTGAAGTAAGAGTTCCATTCTGTTAATGTAATCAATTTTATTTAAAATTACAATGCTGTTACCTTTATCAGCTTTAGTATAGATTACATCTTTTTCTTTTAATGATTTAATAATTTGTTTATTGTGATTTACTTTAGGGTGATTTTTATTCAAATTCTGTAATATTTTACTACATTTTTCTTTAACCAATAATTTATTATTTTCATTTAAATCCTGACTAGCAATTTCTATATCTGCTACATAATCATCTATATTTTTTGAAAAATCTACACAGGTTTTTAAACCTTTATTCAAAAAATTAATTTCCTTCTCATTGAAATTACAATTTGAAAGGTTAATTACATTATCTTTAGGGTTATTCCCTTTAGTTGGTTTCAATTTATTTTGTTTTAAGCATAATTTATTTAACTTATTTTTCAGTTTATTTGTTTTATTTTTCATGCTAAAGTTCAAATTTTAAAACAATTTATATTCCAAATTTAGCCAAATTGAATTACCTAAAACATTTATAAGTTTAAGATGCAAATTATATAATTTCAATTCAATGTTATTTAAGTTTTTAAAATGCAAACTTCTTTCAACTTCAATTACTTTCTTCTCTGCTGCTTTTTGATGAATACTATTATTGTCAAATTTAACAGTTTTTCTAACAAAAATAGGAGTTACTTTATGTTTTAAACATAGGTTTAAGAAACGTATATCTGCAAGAATATGTCTTCTTTTTTCTTGTAATTTCAAATATAGCTTAATTTCATGTTTAGTATTATTAAAATTCAGATTATACCTATAATTATTATATTCCATCACATCCATCATAAGCAATAACCTAAAATGTACTGAAACTAAGGAATGCTTCAAAACAAATAAACTTATAAATGTAAAAAGAAGCTAGTAACAGTGAAGAATAACACAAAATAACACTGCTTTAATTAATGGTTTTAATACTGATTTTATAAATAAAAAAATTGAGAAGTTTAAATATAAAAAAGCTATTAAAGATATTTCTACGCTTAAGAAAATAAAAGATAATTACATTTTTAAAAAATTTACTTATCACCCTTGGGCAAATAAAAAATTCACAAATATTTTCAAAGAGCATGGCATAATATTGGTTCCTCAAAATAAATACAGTATAAAAAATTTGTTAGGCTTTTCTAAAAAGGATGAAATTTCAAAAAATAAAAAATCTGGCATTTATCAATTAAACTGTTTAAATTGTGACCTTGTTTATATTGGTAAGACTAAACGTCATTTGGAAACCAGAGTAAAAGAACACTTTGGGAATATTAAATACAAACAAATTGATAAATCAGCTGTAGCAGAACATTTTTGGAAATTTAATCATGAAATAAATCCAGATGTTAAATTATTAAAACACTTAAATGGGCCCATAGATTTAATGGTTTGGGAGAAAATATTTATATTAAAGTATAGAAATCATGCAATGAATTTTGATATACCTCCAATTGACACTCTTACCAAATTTGTTTTGATTCCAGTAGTTAGCAATGCATTAGTACACAATCCACCTAGTAGCAGTAACCATAACAGTGTAAATAAACAACATCAAAAAAGAGACCAAAAGGATATGTTGATAATGCAATGAAATCGTTGCGAAACTAGTCCAGGCAAGGATTCCAAAAGATAAGTGAAGATTTGTTGCAACTATTATTTTTATATTAATATTTGTGTTATTCTTCACTGTTACTAGCTTCTTTTTACATTTATAAATTTTTTTGTTTATATGTATAGTCAGATTATATGGATACCTCTCTTGAGGCCTCTCCACACTGCAAGAGACCCGAGAGAAGTGTTGCCAGCAAAGACACTCTAAAATACATATCTTAATATAAATTACGGAAATGTTGACCTTGTGCTCACATACGGGCAGCACCCGTCTAAGCTTAGCAGCAGGAATCCTTATCACTAAGTTTCTGTAGATTTCTGTCGCTGAGTGAGAACATCTTTAACTTGTTATACTGCCTGTTTGGGAGCAGATGGTCAGCATTTATTTAAGGTAAGGACTCCAATGCACCTTTCCTGGCAACTCTCAGATCTCTCTCGCAGTGGAGAGAGGCCGTGAGAGGTGTTGCCTTATAATTTAACAACCTTACATATGTAGGTAATTAAATGTAGGTAAATATGCATAAATAAATACCATCAATGGCAATACAAGTATAAATAACAACTTGTGCATGAGTTGGAAATATGAAATCTGGCAACATAGGCACTTCAGTTTCATTTTTGCTTTGTTACCTACTGACCAATTTACTGCCATGTGATTGGTTCAGGAAGTCTAAGGGTAAAGCTTTTCATCTGAAAGGATTACTTTGAAAAGGATAATGTAAACATTGAAATTGAATAAAAAAGTCAATCTCTCAGTAACTGTTGTATAATTTTGTCATAGATAATTCTCATGCTGTTGTCAGTATATTTTAGTATTGATGTGAACTAGTTCAACTGTGATTGTCACTTCACTCGTGAACTAATTCTGCTCTTAGTGTCACTTCACTAATATAAACTAGTTCAAATTTCACTGTCATTTTACTCATGTGAACTAGTTCAACTTTTACTAGCCTTCACAGATGTGAACTATACACCGAGTCTTTGCATTTGACAGTCTGGGTGACTTCACCTAATTTTGGCTATATTGTGGCTGCCAGATTGCTAGTAAACAGCAACAACAGCTGACTATGAACTTTTCTTTTATGTCTAGAGTCACATATAAGAAGCGTATTACTAGTGAATGTGAATGAATAACTAATTTATTACTACTATTATTATTATTATTATCATGCACTTGTTGTACAGGCGATGGTGCAGCCACCGGTTCAAGCAGGTCCTCAAGGAATGATGGTGGCTCCTGTAGGTCGACCAGGAGCTGGAGGCCCACAGCAACCTGGGGCTGGCCCCATGAATCCAAATCAACCTGGCCAAAGTAAGAAAATAGCAATATACCATACTTAACTGAATACAAGACAATGTATCTTTCCAAAATATTAATATCGAGAACTTTGGGCAGGCTGGCATGCACGTTATCTGCTTTCTGAATAGTTAACTTTCAAATTTTGCTGGTATGGCAGTAGTAAAACATTGGGAAATGATAAAGATTAGCACCAAGGTTGTGATGTATGCAGAGATTTTGTGTTTCATTTTGTGCCATAAAGTTAGCTTTAATCTACTAGAGGTGTTATAAGCATTCTCATTGGAAAAACATTTCTCTCCAAGACTAACATAAAAATGTGGTTTTCTATTCACATATATCTACATCTCTAAAACAAATTCTTGTTAAAAAGCTTATTCTCCTATTTACTTCATAATAATCAAGATAAACATTAACAGAAATTGTCTTGTTTCTTGCTTCCTTGTAAGTAGAAGGGAAATAAGGGAATACACTAGGCTAAAGTGATAGTCAAGCTGGTCCCTATGTGAAACAATTGAGGTTCAGTTCGCTTTGCATTGTCCGTTTTGAGAAAAGTTGTTATGCAAAATTCTGTCAAACTCATTCAGAATATAGAGCCCTTCAAAAGCCATTCCCAGAAAATTCAAAATAAACATTTTATTTATGATGTAAATATTTTTAATATATAGCATTTTAATCCAAATTGTAAGAGGTATTTTTTTAAGAAAAACAAAATTTTCAAAATTTTTCCATGTAAAGGGTAGCTTGTGGTGAGGGTATTTTCTTGAAAATCTTTGTATCACTTCCTTGGGAAATACTGAACTTAAATAGTTTGGTATTTAATCTCCTTTTGTTTTTGAGCTCTCCTCCCCCCCCTCCCCCCCACACACACAGGACCTTTTTCTAAAAATGCTTTTTTTAGGACTTAAGGGACCACAAAACATAATTCTGGTCAAATATCAATATTGAATTTTTGGGTGGAATCAATACCTTCTCTAGCCACTATGTACCTTGTATGTACACACATGCTAGAGAAAGTAAAAATAGAGGTTTTGTTATAATAATGTCTTGTATTTGGATAAATATAATAATTTGATATCTTGGGGAATGAGAGAAAATTACTTATCTCATTTTGCTGATATAACGAAAGAGAGTCTATGTTGTTCATTAACAGTATGTACAATTTGATTTTGTTTTGCAGTGGGACCAATGGGGAAGGCTCCAAGTGCGATCAAGACCAACATAAAGGCAGCATCACAAGTCCATCCTTATGTGAGATGAATTGGTAACCAACTTTCACACTTTGTGTAGTTTGTGTGTAAACGTAACTTTGAGCCAAATAGTTGATCAGTTTTGGTTTAATCTAAGCATTGTGTGTTTGGTGTGGAAGATGTAGAGAGTGTTGTAACTTCTGCTTAAAGAAGTGTCACGAGTGTACACCACCTCAGGAAGAAAGTAAAGTGAGACATGTTGATGCTTACAGAATAGTTATGTATTCTCCATCTACTCTTACCTCACGGTAATGTAAACAAAAACAACAGGTTGCTAAACATTTACTGCTTTTTTCCATCACAGAATAGTTTCTCTTAAATTTCCAAGAGAGTAGAGAAATATCGTATTAACTGCACAATGTTGTCTAGAGTATACCAGATGTGTTCAAAAAGAAAGCAAACTTTTGAAATAGCGTGCCAAGCAGCAGAGTGAGCTGGCTGCGGCCACTGAGCGCACATAGCAGCAAGTTCAGACAACAAACTGCGTTATGCTCGGACAATTAGCACAGCCACTGAAGTAAGCTCATGTGCAGCCTGCTCGTCGCATTAGTGACAACGCGTCGATTAATTACACTAAGGGCCATTCTTACAATGTCCAGTTAAGAGACATCTGTCGGTAAACTACACGATAACCGGGAGTTAACTTTACCGTCACATTGTCTTCCAGTAAACTCTTAACGAAGTCATATTTTAAGGTTATGTACCAAATGGCAAAAAGGAATTACATTCAGTTCTTTGAAAGTGATTCTGATGATAGGGCTGACGATCAGATTATAATACGTAGGAGACCTAAATCATAAAAACCAGAACAAACTATTACAAAACTTTAGAAAATCAAGATAAGCACAGCATTGATAAGCACAAGTACGAGGGAAGACCATTCACAATGCAGTCCCTAGACGGCCGGGGTTCGAACCCAAGCGACCGCATGTGAGATTTGTGGTGGACAAAGCGGCACTGGGGTGGGTTTTCCCTGGGTACTCCGGTTTCCCCCGCCATCACATTCCACCGGTGCTCCATCATCATTCATGTATCATCAGTGTCACCGCCTGCGGTGCCATAAGTAGTTAAAGCAGGCGTTAAACACTACCCATAAAAAACAACAAAAGAACAATGCAGTCGTAAGTGTGATGCCAGAAGTTGGCACGGGTTTCTAGATATGTAAATTACATTCCAAGTGCTCCACAAGTTTCTAATTGAATATATCATTTAAGAAAATTCACTGAATCTTTTATAAATGAATAAATAGGTTATAAAAATGACATACATATGACTGACATTCTCAGCAGTGATGTCACAATAATTGTTTGACTACAATATTGAAATAGTGCAAGCAAAGAGACTGCTGAATGTGATATACCTGCATATTTAATGTAATGTACATTATCTCTTTGCACCTTACAATTTGTGTGAGTAAAAAGCTCTAGATGCAGATGTGGACACATCCATTAAATCAAAGGAGGATTCAGCAAGGACAACGCCATAACCTCCTAAGGAAAATGAGAGATGGTGCAGCACAGCCAAATCGAATAGCAAGTATGTACAGTGGGAACTATAAACTCTTGCATCACATTCATCTGCTGTTGAACAGCAGGCAATATATATACAGGAAATAATGTTGAATTCTTGTTTTTTTGTATGTAATGCAAAAATGAAGTTTGGAGTTTGCAAACTCTGCATTGCATAGCATGTTGCATATTTATGTGAATGTGGTATAATACTTTTTAATGTTTTTTGGCAGGTGTATAGTAATTCTTCATTGTGTTTAAAAATGTTGTGTGAATAAAGTTGTATTGTGGTTTATAATATGTAGATATGCATTACTTCTTGTATTATAAGCATATACTTGTGAATTTGTTTTGAATATAGAAAGCAAAAATCTTCTCAGAACTAGGACTTCATAAATGTAAGCACTGAGGAATGGGAGTATTTACACAATTTGATAAAAAGGTTTACAGCTGATAGAAGAGGAGATAAATTGCTCTTTTCTGTAATCTAAATACTTTTACTCCATCTTTTTTATTAAAAAAAAAAAAAGAAGAGGCACTGAAACTCACAGGAATTGGCATCCCGTCATTGAAAGCAGGAAACGTCATCAAACGAGAAGCAACGAAGCGGTCCAATCAGAAGCCAGGGAGCCCAAGCCCCGCCCCCCACTTGCCAGTATAAAAGTAGCGATCCCGGTAGTCAACGCTTCAGACGCAGCGAAACATTCTCCAAGAAAACTTCGACCGCGCCACTGAAGATGTCCACCATATTTGTGGACGAAACGTCTGGGACTTCTAACACCAGCAGACCACGGCAAAACAGCCCGGAAACATTTCTTAGTTATACTGACTCCGGCCGTGAAAGCCTACGTTCTCTCAAGTGAAGATTTGTTACAATTATTAGTTATTATATTAATACTTTTACAATCTTTGGGGACAGGTTCCTTACATCAAAACAAGAAAAAATGTTCATATAAACACATGTCCCAAACCCCTTCATTCTCAATTAAAATGCTATTAATGAAAACATTTTTATTCTATTTTTGACTCATGTTGTTATGAGTCACAAACACCACTTATACCAAATATCCTCCTCTTGCGTCTAAACACGCATGTACATAGAATGTCAAATACTCCCAGTCGGTGTTGTATGATTTCACAGTCTTTCATGACACATAGATTAACAGTTTCTTTATCTAGGATGCCAATGGTTTAAGGAGCCCCCAAAATATACAAATCCAAAGGATTGAGGTGAAGGAAACATGCAGGCCATGGAACTGGTCCCCCTCTACTTATCCATCTGTCATACTAGATACCAGCCAATGTGTCTTGAACAATGAGAATAAAAGTGCTAGAGCATCATGTTTTTTATTTGCAGAGGCACATTTTCTAATAAGACTGGAAGAGTGTTCTGAATGAAGTCCCTGCAGACAACACTTGTAAGGTGTGCTGGGGAATGTATTACACGTCTGATAAATGTTAACAAGTAGCCATGGCAACACAAGGCCAACTCTGCAGGCTAAAATGGGGCAAAGTCTTCTATGAATGAGTACATAAGTAAATGAAGTTATTCGGTTGGACCCAGAAAGCCGTTGAAGGTGACTTTTTGTTAAATTGATAATGCAAAAACGAAGCATTTTAGAGCATATGTTTACATGACCACATTTTCTTGTTTTGGTGTCAGGAATTCATTCCCAAACCAAAAGTATTTTTGGATCACCCTGTATAATCCTCAGTACATTTGTATTTACCTTTTCTTTTGGGTTAAATAAAGAATGGTATTTATTGAAATACAAGATGATTTTTTTCCTCCAAAATATTGATGTTGAGAACTGGAGATTGTCTGGCATATGCAATATATGTTTTCCAAATAGTATGCAGGATACGGTAGGTTTCAAACTTGGTGATTATGGCAGCGACAAAGTATGGGTCGAAAACGTAAATAATACTGTCGAGATCCATGATATGTGCAGCACATTTTGTGCCATAAAATTATAAGCATTCTCATGTGTTCCATTCACATCTCTGTAACAAATTATTGTTAAAAAGCTTATTCTTCTGTCTACTTCATGCTAATCAGGATAAGCATTAGCAGAAATAGTCTTGTTACTTGCTTTCTTGTAAGCAGAAGGGAAATAAGGGAATACCATAAGTTAAAGTGACAGTCAAATAATTGTATAATTTTGAAGCTGCTTACAGTGAAGGCATAATCAAATTGAATTAACTGAAGTGGTACGTATTAACACACACTTCACTTCTCTTTTATTGTGCAGGACAATAAAAGTAAGTGAAATGTTTGTTAATCTGTACCCTTTAATTAATTCAATTTAGTAGTCAAATCTTTTAAAAGCTGGTTGCCATGTGATTGAAATGCGTTTCTTTGTATAGCAAGTTGACAAATTCCTGCACGAGAAAAGTATTTTAAAACGGAAATCAATAACAAAGAATATCTCGAAATGGTCAACTCCATATGTATGGGATATAAATTGTGTGTTCTAACAAGATCTACATTTTGTTATGCAGCAAATTTTGCCAATCTCTTAACAGTTTTCCAGTTATGCAAAAGTCTTTCAGAATGAGGAGGTCTTCAGAGACTATTCCCATAAAATTCAAGATATACATTTTATTTGCCATGAAAATATCTTAAATATTCAGTATTTTTATCAACATTGTTAGAATCATTTTTGAAATTTTTTCCATTTAAAGGGTAGTTCAGGTTGGGGGAATTTTCCTCAAAATCTTTGGAAGATATTAAACTTAAATACCAAGTTTGGTATTTTACCAAATTTTCATTTATGAGTTATCATGTTCACAGACACACGTATACACACAGATCTTTTTCTAAATATCTGATGTGTTCCATTCACATGACTTTCTCTACATCTCTGCAACAAACTATTGTTAAAAAGCTTATGCTTCTATTTACTTCATGCTAATCAATATAAACATTAGCAGAAATTGTCTTATTACTTGTAAGTGGAAAGGCAATAAGGGAATACACTAAAACAATAGTCAAATTTTCTAAAGCTGGTTACAATATGATTGAAATTTATTACTTTGCATGGCCAGGAGTTTACAAATTCCTATATGAGAAAAGTTTTAAGTATTTTAAACTGCAAAGAATAATTCAGAAATGGTTAATTATACAAAGAAATGTATGATAAAATGTGTTTTAATGAGAACTACATTTTTTGTGTACTAAATTTTTGTCTTAATGCTTAACGGTTAACCAGTTATGCAAAAGTAATTCAGAATGAGGTCTTCAGAGGCTATTCACAGAAAATTCAAGATATACTTTTTATTTGTCATGCAAATATGTTAAATATACAGTATCATACATTTTAATTAAAACTGTTAGAGCCATTTTTGAGAAAATCAAAATTTTTGAAATTTTTTCCATGAGAGATTTTCTTCAAAGTCTTTGTTGTCACATACTAAACTTAAATACCAAGTATTTTACTGACTTATTGTTTTTAAGTTACCATGTTCACGGATACACATACCTTTTTCTAAAAATCTTTTTTTGGGCGCACACAGGGGATCCTAAGTGTATTCTGGTGAAATCTCAGTATTGAGTTTTTGGTTGGAGTGCAATACCTTCTCTACCTATGTACTATGTAGAGAAAGAGAAATAGAGGATTTCCTTTCACATGAGTAGCTGTGTCTAGTGTTGCATTAAGAGCCAATGGTCAAACAGAAAGAGAGTCCCAAAAGAAAAATCTTATGTGTTCCATTCACACAACTTTTCTCTAGCTGTTGCACAACCAACTTTCCTCGCAAAAGATTATTCTTATATCTACGACATGTTAATCAAGATAAAAATTAGCCGAAATTGTCTTATTACTTGCTTCCTTGTAAGTAGAAGGGACATAAGGAAATTTGCTAGGCTAAACCAATAGTTAAATCTTTTAAAAAGGTGGTCCTATGTGAAACAACTGAATTTCTGCTCGCTTTGCATGGCCTGCAGTAAAACAAGAGACATGAAACAAAACATCACTTCCTGTTTGAGAAAAGCTATAAAAAGTAACACCTATAACAAGGAATACCTTGGAAACGGTCAGCTCTACATAAAAAAACTTATGTGATCTAAATTATGGGTTTTAACATTACAGAAATGTAGAGAAAGTCATGTGAATGGAACACATGACATTTTTTACAATCGTTTGTTTTTCACTTTCTCCAAATAGTGCCCTATGTTCTTACAATTTTTATCTAAAATTTGATTTATATTAGTAAAAGCATTATTCGCTCTTGACAATTTCCTTTCTTGAAATCTCTGTTTTGCATTTGAAAAAAGTGTGTTGTATTTCTTCCTTTTCCCCACATATTGAACATTTCTCTGCCCTTTTTGCTTCCATACTCCTACTATCATGGGATAGCCCTTCTTGATATCTATATAGCTCTCTCTATTTCCCAATTGTTTTTATTGTAATATAAAATACCGTGACATTGACATGTGCAGTCGTTCTCAGGTTTGCATAAGCTTTGGTATGCAGTGGTGGAGCTGGAATGTGGTAAACACAGGAAGTGTGATGTGCCAGTAACTGATGTGACACATTTGGTACATGCCAGATTCTTCTAGTAGCTTTGACAAGCTTCCAGAAAGTTCTGAAGAACTGCAAGCCAATTTAGACGAGACATGAGTCAGTCTCTAGCTGGAGTTTTAGCATGCAGTGGCATGAGAAAACTGTCAACCGTCTATGCATCCAAATGTTCTGTGAATTGTTTGCAGTAGTGATTTTTAAGACTATTTGTAACCAATTTTTCAGCCAAAGACATTTGTTACACTGGTTCTGGAGAAGATGAAAGTTTGTTGGTTGAAATGAAGAAAATGGAAGTTAGCATGGAGAAGCTGGATAAGAAAATGAAATCAGGAATAGAGAAAATGGATGAGAAAATGAATCCAGGATTGAAATGGAAATGGAGTTTTATTTATGTGGTTCTCAGCATCCCAGTCTAAACTGGGCGTGAAAGACCACTTAATTTTGTTCAGAGGCCTCTTTATCAAGTTGAGGTTCTTTTACATGCCATAAATCTATGACAAGAGAAATGGCTTCAATTTCCTTCCAGAGGAAGTCATGCTAAGTATTTTTATGTTTGAAAAACATCCATCACCCTCCACTGGATTTGAACCTGTGACTTTGGGAAACAGAGAATAGCATTACCCCTAGACCACAGAGGATAACAAAGTGCTTGTCAATATTGAACTTAGAGCTAGAAACATGGGCCTTTCAACAGTATGCATAGAAGTAAGTCTTATCTCATTACATAATTACAGTTTTTCCAAAGCTATTTAACCTTTTCCACCAGCATACAGGTGTTAATGTACTATATCGAAATATTTTCACAGAATATGTAGATTACTTAAATAAGTAATTAGAGAAAGAGACTTATGGCATGTTTATTGAAATGTCAAAGTAACGGCTATAAGTTTCTGAAGTGCCAGCAAGCCACATATTGCGGCACTTTGCCTGGAATGAAAAAAATAATAATAAAAAACATTTACTCTATGACAGGAATCGAACTCATGACCTTTGGGATAGCGTTATGCATTAAGCGACCAGAGCAGTTGAATAAATGCCTCCAGAGTAGGCTACATGACTCAAGAATGTAGTTAATGAATGCTCAGTGTAACACTGCCAAGTGATTAGTTCGAGATTTTACAGATTTTTGCGACATTAAATCTTGAGAACGTTAGTAATGAGCTGCTAAAAATTGATATTTCTATACTCGGGCAGCAGTTTTAAAGACATTCTAAGCCATTTTTTCTACCTGCTTTGCTTTAACACCGACCAATCAGCACCTGATACACATTAATGCTATGTAGCTCCATTATGTTTATCCGGGGACCATGCATTGCCGATCTCAAATTACTTATATCAGTCATGTGCATAATCTCACAAATTATTTCGGTATAATATTTTAATTGCTTACTCAAAGTAATAGGTTCATATTATTTAACTAGGCAATGCAGCAAGAACCTGAGTTGCTAAGCGCACTTCGAGTGGGAATTAAATCATCTCACAAATATAATAGGAAGACTTGCTTTGGCGTACTACAACACATTGTTTCCCAATCTCAAAAATTTGAGAGTTATGCCCCATTTACAATATGAAGTGCAGACACAGAGTAATCACAAGACTTTATACCCATGTTATTCAATGTAAGTGTTCACATAGAAACATGCAGCATGTTATGCAATGCAAGAGTTGGTAAACTTTAAATTTTATCCTTGCGTTGCATACATAGAGAGAGAATTGTGCAATCTTTACTATATGCTTGGCCGGCTGTTAAACAGCAAATGATCGCAATGCAAGATTTTACAGCCCTAATGTTTATACCCAGTCATACCATAAATACTGTAACAAACTTTTGGCACAGATTGTACAACTGGGTTTTGAAGGCTGTGGCCAACCCTTATGGGAATAAGTTAAGAGGGGGTCATAGTGAGTGCAGAAGAGAAAATGTGTTTCTGTATATTTCAGCGATGTTTTTATGTAACTTTTGGTAACCGTTTAAAATTATCACCATAAATGGCGGTTACATGGTGGCTGTGAGAAAGCAGTCAGTGACAACTTGTATTCGATAAAATCCTGTGCAGTCAGTGACAGCTTGTATTCAACAAAATCCTGTGAGAAAGCAGTCAGTGACGGCTTGTATTTGACAAAATCCTGTGAGAAAGCAGTCAGTGATGGCTTGTATTTGACAAAATCCTGTGCAGTCAGTGGTGGCTTGAGAGCTGAACATTTAAAAAATGTTGATATCCCGTCTGATGAGTGGTGACCTAGGGTTGAAAGTTTACTGGCGGAGTACAGGTAATCTTCTAATCCTGCTTTTGAAAGAACAGAGGGTGATAAAATTAAAACATCTTCAACATTGCACAAACAATGGCCACAGAAAAATTCCTTTCACAGAAGAAAAAATGTTGACTATTGAGGAGGCTTTGAACTAGCAAAATGTTTATGCCAAATCATCTCATAAAGCTTGTGAGAAGGTTTTTCACTGCAAAATAAATTGTGGGACATTATTTATTGGGCAGCCCTTGTAATTTACAGATCTACAAACCGTTTTACATTTAAAACTGCATTGTGCCTATGTGATATCCACACTTGCACCTCGCTGTGAATTAAATTGAACCCTTATACTAACATTAAAGAAAAACAGCTGAATCTGTCTGCACATTATTTTATTTAAAAATAAAACAGGACCAATAGTTAACAATAGCATCATTTCAAAACTTGAAAACAATTGTTACAATTTTAAAGCAACTTTTGCATGCTGGTTGGCACAACATTTTATTTTTTATTTAATACCTTTCTTGTTTTTTTTCCTTGTAAACATAAATGCTGAAACATATATTTATTTTCTTTTTCTTTCTTCAAGTACAGACATAAGGACATTGCAAAGCAAAACATTTCTTTTGAACTAGTTTAAAAGCTATCTAATGAAGACAGAATTCTGAGCCATTTTAATCCTGTCTTTCTTGTAGTAGCTTATAATATCTATTCATAATGAAAATATTACAAGAATTTGTATATGCAAATATCATACATTTTCTCCATGCAACGCTCAGTCACTCCATTCTTTCATGGGACAACCAAAACAAACAAATAAGGGTAGTATTTTCTCAACTTAAAAACATTAAAATTCACAAGCCGAGAAGCAACATTACATCATTTCAAAGTACAGGATATGTTTGATTTTTTTTTCTGCAAGCAACAAACAGTATTTCTAGAAGGCAGTGTCTAACTGTTTTAATTCTTCTCATTCATCTAAAAGCATCAGCTACATTATTCAGATATTAAAAAACAATTTTTGAAAGACAGGCAAATTCACAGTAATATTTTATTGTTTGTAAGAGTAAAGAAATTCAGTTTAAGATGTGAAAATCTACAACAGCAATTCTATTTTGACAGCAAATATGAGAAATAGATGGAAAGGTTATTCTGCATAAGGTTACTTTGAAAATGAATAAACATTTGTTGAAATAGCAAATACCAGTAATGTGTATCAAAAAGTCCTAAAAATATTTTCAAAAATTTATCCTGGATTTTTAATTTATATAAAATCAGATTAAAACATTTTTTAATGTAAAAATGAGTAAAAAAGTTTATTTAGGTATTTGTTAACAGAGAAAAAAAAAAAAGGGGGTTCATTCTTTATATATATAAAAGATCTATAGTTTACTTGGCTTCTTGCAGTTGATCATAGCATACGCTTTCTTTCTCTAATAGAAAATAGTAAAATTGGTACAGTTGGTGTTAGTTAATACATAGCTAAGTATTTTTTATAAAAATAGATAAGCACTGGTGTGTTTCAAAACCTAATGTACAATGTGAAATATCTAAAATAAAATGACTAGCCTAATTTGTAGTGTGGGAGTTGCATTCTGCCTTACATTCAAAATAACAGTTTGAATCTCGTTTAGACCGAGTTACTGGGATAAGGTTTAGCTCTTATCTTGAGAAGATCAATGTCGAGTAATGTCTAAACACGTCAGGCTCATTTGAGCATCATTTTACTCGTTTAATACATTCTTCGTCCAATATAACCTACCAGGTTTAAGGATGTTAAAACTTTAAGAAAAAAATCTGATGTGTTACATTCACATGACTTTCTCTACATCTCTGTAACAAATTATTTTTAATAAGTTAATTCTTCTATCTACTTCATGCTAATTGAGATAAACGGTCTTATTACTTAGTTCCTTAAAAATAGAAGGGAAATAAGGGAATGCACTAGGTTAATCCGACAGTCAAATGTTTTAAAATGTGGTTGCTCTGGGATTGAAATCAGTTACTTTGCGTGGCCAAGTATTTTAAAACTGAAACCAATAACAAGGAATATCTCAAAAATGGTCAACTCACAAAAAAAAAAAAAAAAAATGTATATTACATAAATTGTGCATTTTAAGGAGATCTATATTTTTTTGTGTATCTCTTACGATTTACCAGTTATGCAACATTTATCCAAAATGAACAGAGGCTATTCCCAGAAATTTCAAGACATGCATTTTATTTGTGATGTAAATAGCTTTAATATGAGGTATTTTAATTCAAATTGTTAGAGCGATTTTTGAGGGAATCAAAATGTTCGAAAAATGTTCCATGTAAAGGGTAGTTGGTGGAGTTTTTTTTTTGACAATTTTTGTGTTGCATCCTTGGAAGATACTGAACTGAAATATCAAGTTTGGTATTTAACCGACTTTTCATTTATTAGCTATGCTTTCCTCAGACACACAAACCTTTTTCTAAAAGTTTTTTTTTGGACTCAGGGGACTTCAAAACATATATTTCTGGTGATCTCTCAGTATCAAATTTTTGGGTGGAATACAATACTTCCTCTATACACTATGTACATAGTATGTGTAGACAAAGAAAAAAAGCTACTAGATATGGTTCATTACAAGGAGGCTTAGCTCAACTGGTTTAATAGACTTTTAAAATTTAGTAGAAATGCAAACAATGCTGACGTATTTCATTGACATGCACTATTGTAATGATTGCTGAGGGCACAGCTGCCTGGTCTGCTCTAACAATATTGTGGCACAATACCTGGGCAAACAAAGGCCTTCTGTGCTTCCCTGTAACACATCTGGAGGGTTCTTTATTTCTATGTCCAGAGAAATCTACTTCCAGAGTACTTTGTTTCCAAATGGATAAAACATAATATCTTGTAATTTCTACAACTGCACTTTTGGAACGCAGCTAGGGACTATGTAATTCACTGCTGGAGATAAAAGTCAGTCAAGTGAATGCTATGACAGTTATTTTATGTACTGTAAGTGTAAGTAAGTATTACATTGAGTGCTCTAGTGATGAATAAAGTGAATTTAGTAGAAACAGGTATTCTCATTTGTTATATTGGTGTCAGGAGTGGGATTAAAAGGGTCTAGAAGGAGGAAATGCTTCAGAGATTATTGGCCAAGATGGAGGCAAAGATAGAAACTGCTATGAAGAAGATGGAGATAGAAGGTATTGCATTCCACCCAAAAATGTTATAACAATACATATTTTAGGGCACCTGTAACCAAAGAAAAAACTTTTAGAAACGAGTCTGTGTGTGTGTGTCTGAACAATGTAACTTGGAAACAAAAAGCCAATTCAATACCGAACTTGATAATAAAGTTCAACATCTTACAAGGATGCAAGAAAATCCACCCACCTCAACTACCCTTTACATGGAAATAATTTTTGAACATTTTTATTTTCTCAGAAATAGTTATAACAATTTCATTAAAATGACATATAAAAGATATTTACTTAAATTACAAATAAAATGTAATTTAAATTTTCTGGGAATAGCCTCTGAAGACCTCTTCATTCTGGATGACTTTTGTATAACTGGTAAACCGTAAGAGATAGACAAAAACTTACTACACAAAAAGGTAGATCTCCTTAAAACACACAATGTATGTCTTATACATTTCTTCTGTAAAGTTAGCCTTTCTGAGGTATTCCTTGTTATTGGTTTCAATTTTAAACTACTTCAACTTTTCTCAAACAGCAAGTCAGCTTTTGGTTTACTCCTAGCCATGCAAAGAGAACTGAATTTTTATTGTTTCAAAGATTTGAGTATCACTTTAGCTTAGCGTTTTCACTTTTTCCCTTCTACTTAAAGAAATCGATTAGTAAGACAATTTCTGCTAATGCTTATCTTGATTAATATGATGAGATAAAAGAATAATCTTTTGCAAGAATAGTTTCTTTATAGAACAGGTAGAGAAAATCATGTGAATGGAAAACACAAAAGTTTTACATGTGCAACACTACTAAATTTTATCAAGCAAATGATTCTAATAAGCATTTTAATCATTTTTTTCTTAGCTTTATATGAAAATGTGCTTCATTCTGTTTATATCCCCTTGTTCCCTATCTGTGATAAGTTTGTAAGATTAGGTATTCCTTATTTAGTGAAAATATTTAGGTTATGTTAGTAAAAGTTATATATTTAATTTAGTCTTCCTCTTTTAAGTGAAGCTTGAATAGAACTTTGTATTGATGGTAGTATACAAGACAATATTACAAATTTAAAATTTCATTGTAAATGAAGGCTGTATCAAGATATATAATTGTTTATTACTGCAACCTCATGCGGAATATGGTAGAGTTATTGTATTAAAATTGGAAAAGGTTTTTCACAGAAATGGAGGTAAGTAGAATATGTTAATATGGTCTTTATGCAAAGGAAATATAAGCTATAGCTGTAATGTCCACCTTTAGGATACAAGTACGAAAAATTGTTTGCAGAATTCATGGATTGGAGAAAATCAAAATGCCAAGTGTTTCATTGTGTAGGGTATTTTTTTTACTTAATTTGCGATATAAATTATTTGCATGAAACCTATGCTAGTATTATAAACAGAAAAAATTCATATTTTTTTTGTGTATATAGGATAATTTTAAAAAAAAAACTCAACCAGTATTGATAATTCTTTCATAACCAAAAGGCCCAAATCGCTCTACTGGACATGGAGCTATAGATCTTCCTAATTTCAATCTATAAATTACCAAAGGATTTACAAAGACCTTATACTTGAATACAAACATGTTGGAGTTATAAAAGAACATGAGAAGAAGGCCCTGACTTTTAGTTGAGAATGCCATAGAGTATAAAATAGGGTTTTTTTTTCATAGAATGTATTTTGCACTCTGCAGTGTATAAACAAAAGACTGGTTATATTTTATTTTAAGGCTAATGCAGAGACGGCTACATTACAACACTTCAGCAAACAGAAGACAGAGTTTAAAAAATATCAATAAATTTTGTGTTAAATTTGTTTCTTTAATTGCCATACATAGCAGATGTGAATGTAATGAAGCATTGTGAAACCTCTGAATTACCTTTATTTTAATTCTACACATATATGTGCCAAAGTTTTTGAATGGAAAAGCCTTTTAACAACCCTTGCATAAGAAAGTTTTGATTTATTTATTTAGTATTTTGTGATCAAGTCTGTTAATAGGGCATGCTAAATAATTGTATGGAGGAAAACTGTTGAATGAGTGAACCAGTTTTTATACTAATCAAGATAATTATTTTTCATGATGTAAACTGTCTCTTTTCTAAAGAGGTTTACTTGGTGTCCTGAGAGTGTGAACTCTTTTTTCATTGTGTATGTTAAAGCTTTTTCACTATTTGAAAATGATGTAGCTTTTATCTTTGGTCCGAATACTGACTATAGCAGAGAATTGTTCAGACTGATTCCACATGTGAGTCGAGAGTTACATATACAGACAGTAAAAATTATTTTTGTGCAATACTTATGTCAATCTGTGGTAATTTCAATTGAATTGCTTGAAATTTATAGAAATTAGCAAGTACCTTTAAAGCCAAAATAAAATAAAAATGTCAAATGTTCACCAAATTTTTCAAAAAATACAATATCTTCTTATGCAATTTTGCAGAATTCCTATCCCAGTATTCATGGCAAATATTTATAGTAACCACTTAGTGAACATTAGAAACACAATCTAGAAGGCCATTCCCATGACTTTCTCTACATCTCTCTAACAAATTACTGTTAATAAGCTTATTCTTCTATCTACTTCATGCTAATCGAGGTAAACATTACCAGAAATGGTCTTATTACTTAGTTCCTTATAAGTAGTAGGGAAATAAGGGAATACATTAGGTTAAACCGACAGTCAAATGTTTTAAAATGTGGTTGTTATGGGATTGAAATTTGTTTCTTTGCATGGCCGGGAATTGACAAGTTCCTGTACAAGAACAGTTTAAGTATTTTAAAACTGAAACCAAAAGTAAGGAACATCTCAAAAATGGTCAACTCCACAAAAAAATGTATGTGACATAAATTGTGTGTTTTAACAAAATCATACATTTTTTGTTTAGTAAATTTGTGTCTATGTCTTACGCTTACCAGTTATGCAAAATTCATCCAGAATGAACAGATCTTCAGAAGCTATTCCCAGAAAATTCAAGATATACATTTTATTTGTAATGTAAACACTTTCATATGCAGTATTTTAATCAAAGTCATTAGAGCCACCCAAAAATTTGGCACCAAGATTTCACCAGAAATATATTTGAGGTCTCCTGAGTCCGAAAAAAAAATTTAGAAAAAGGTGTGTGTGTGTGCGCGTGCGCAACATAGTTCAAAAACGGAAAGACAAAGACAGTTAAACACCAAACTTAGTATTTAAGTTCAGTATCTTGAGATGTGACACAAAGATTTTCAACAAAACCCCACTACCCCCAACTACCCTTTACATAGAAAAAGTTTCAAAAATTTTGTTTTTCTCAAAAATGGCTGTTTTTGATTAAAATTATATTTCATTTGATTATATTTAAGATATTTTCATGACAAAATGTATATTTTGAATTTTCTGAGAATAGCCTCTGAAGACCTGTTTATTGTGGTTGAATTTTGCGTTCCTGGTAAACCATAAGAGATAGACAAAAACGTACTACACAAAACATGTGGATCTTCATGAAACACACAAGTTATGTCATGTACGTTTTTATGTGAGATTGACCGGATATTCCTTGTTATTGGTTTCAGTTTGTCAACCTTTGGCCATACAAAGAAATGGATTCTAATCCCATAGCAACCACATTTTAAACCATTTGACTGTAGTGTATTCCCGTGTATTTTCTTTCTACGTATAAGAAACTAAGTAATAAGACCATTTCTGCTAGTCAGCTAGTGCTTATTTTGATTAGCATGAAGTAGATAAAAGAATAAGCTTATTAAATCATTTGATACAGAGATGTAGAAAAAGTCATGTGAATGGAACATCAAATTTTTTATCATAAGAATTTCACCTTTAGTTTAGGGCATGAGCCTCCACTACACTATGTATATTTAATGTTTGGTGTCTCCTTAGTTGAGAGAGTACACATTGTTGTGTGAATTATGTTTCATTTCAATTATGTTAATGCAGCAATTTGTTATCATAGTGCATCTGTGATCACATGATCCTAACCTCAAAATGCTCAGTTTTCTGCACATTGTTTTACTGCACCTTTATGTGAATTTGAAATAGAGAAAATCAAGGGCAGATCCAGAGAGGTGATAGGGAGGCATGTGCACCCTCTTTACCATAAAACCATTTAGTTAAAAAAATACAGGCAACATAAATCTCAAATAAGAATTAAAAAATAGTGTACAGAATATTAGTAAACTAAATATAAACTGAAGTAATGTTGGCTTAACACAAAATAAATAAAGTGGTCTGCCCGCCTAGTCTGACATGTTTGCTGTCTTGCTTGGGGTTTGTTGAGCTGAGTGGGGAGTGAAATGCATTGGCAAGGTCAGCAATTAAAATGTTATAATTCAAATGGTTGGGCTGGTCCCCCATTAAGAGTCAATTACATTTACCTTTTTGTGTGGGCTGTGTGTTGCAAAATTGATGGTTCCATAATTAAGAAGAAGAAGAAGAAGAGATCCCAAAGCAATTTTTCTCCACAAATGGAGCTAGCAATGAAACTTCAGTACAAGAGTCTACACAGATTGAGGTTATGTCACTGCCATCATCATTTAAGTAAAAACATAAGTAAAAAGGAAGTTGGTCATTTAACTCTCTATATCAGTGTCTCTTTTTTTTTTTTTTTTTGTTTTGTTAAGCAGTTAAAAAAAAATGTAAGTAAAAAGAATATATTTGTACATTTCTTACACTATTTTATTATAGTTTCCCAATCTAATCGTTTAGCAGCTTAAAATGCAATAAATGCTAGTATTAGATAGAGACTGTTTCAAAGACACTCAACGAATATAATAGTTTCATAGCTTATACTTGAATTAGACTGAAGTTAATTTTGCAACTTTCAAACTCAGCACCTCAGAGGGTGATTTTGGCAAACGTGTCATGAAAGCAAATGGGTTTCTCCTTGTTCGTCATTATAAAACTTGCCCTAGTTTTCAGGTAAAGAGTTAGGTACTCAAAAGAGTATTATAACTTGGACAGTTTTTGAGGCTGCTGTTGAATGCAAAACATACATATTTTGCTCTAACCATGAATACCTTATCCGAGTATTTTTTAATTATCCTGATAATAAACTTTCCCACTTGTTAATATGAACAAAAACTTGCTGTTATATGTACAAATGTTTCACTCGGTGTTATGAGTTAAAGACAATAAAATAAAGCTTAATGTCTCAGTACAAAAGGGACCTATATTTGTTTTTAACTATATCTACAGTCCTTTGTTAGTATTCTGATTGCATTCTTGTGTGTGTTGTCTTTATCAGTTCTTTGTTTCCATCGTCTAGACCACTAATGTTAAATTGCCTCTAAAAGATAGTATTAATGGCATATATGTCCCAGCTTATTTTTCCAGTTATTTCCTTTCTTTCATTGTCTGTTATGATGAAATTGTATGCTGGAAGAATAAACAAATAACTAAAGGTATAGGTTCTTTAGTGGGATTTCATAAGACAAGGAATCCCTTAATGTTAGCTAACTACTGTACAGCATGTCAGTATGGTTACAAAAACATGAGACTTGATGCTTCCCTAACTACCTGCGTTAACTGTTATAAAATGGGCCAGTGTTGCTTTGTTCCTGGGTATCTGTCTAGTGATCAAGACACATTTTGTTGGTGTACATTTATTGGCATTGGAAACTGTATTTTTATATTGCATAGGATCTGAGTAACAACACACTCATAGTTGGGTGTCTTTTTGAAACATTCTGTATAGTGTCATTTACTTTGCCCTTTTACAATGTTCTTCAAATTTTTACTTTCTCTAGCTTGCATGTACAATGTATATAGTGGATAGAGAAGGTATTGCACTCCATCCAAAAAGTTGATACCAAGATTTCACTGGAAATATATGTGTTGAGACCCCCTGAATCAAAAAAAAGCATTTTTAGAAAAATGTCTGTGTGCGCACGTGCATGTGTGCACACATGCAGCATAGCTCAAAAACTAAAAGTCATAAATACCAAACTTGGTATTTGAGTTCAGTATCTTCCAAGGATGCAACACAAATATTTTTAAGAAATCCAACCCCAACTAGCTGTATTCCACCCAAAAACTTGATACTAAGATTTCACCAGAAATAAATGTTTTGAGGCCCCCCGAGTCAAAAAGAAAATATCTTAGAAAAAGGTTTGTCCGTGTGTGTGTCTGTCAACAGCATAGCTCAGAAACTAAAAGACTGTTTAATTCCAAACTTGGTATTTAACTTTATTATCTTCCAAATATGTGACATGGTGATTATCAAAAAAATTACCCCCTCCAAACTTCCCTTTACATGGAAAAATTGTTTAAAATTTTAGTTTTTCTCAAAAATAGCTCTAACAATTTTGATTAAAATACTGCATTTTAAAACTATTTACATCACAAATAAAATGCACATTTTGAATTTTCTGGGAATAGCTTCTGAAGACCTGTTCATTCTAGATAAGTATTGCTGAATTCTGCATAACTGGTAAACCATAAGAGATACACAAAAAGTTACTACACAAAAAATGTAGACTTTGTTAAAACATACAATTTATGTCATGTACATTTTTGTTACAGAGTTGACCATTTTCAGATAATCCACATTATTGGTTTCAATTTTAAACTATGCATCTTCTCAAATGGGTTTCATCTCTGTTTTGTAAAGTAGACAGAACTTCAGTTGTTCACATATTATTGGCTTTTAGAAGATTTGACTATCGCTTTAACTGGGTATATTCCCTTCTACTTATAAGGAACTAAGTAATAATTGTGTAAATGTTTATCTCATTAGCATGATGTAAATAGAAGAATAATCTTTTGTAAGAATATTTTGTTTGTAGAACAGGTAGAGAATGCAACACATCAGATTTCTTTTATAAATGAAGGCAACAAAAATAGACAATGAGGAAAACATAGAATGGATGTGCAATTCTAAAACTTGTCGTATAAAGTTTAATTATGTAAGATTTTGTTTTGTTTCTTCGGGTGAGCTCATGACTAAGAAACGCGAACTTGCGATTTAACCAGTTAGCAATGTTTCTACATTTGGGATGTTGCCAAGAGTTTTGAAGCAAACATTAAGTGGATAGAAGAGTCAAGATTTTGTACAGGATTTCTGTGAACTGTCCTGCACCAAATGTGGACATTCAGTTTGCTAAACAAAATATTTTAGGCACTGCCTTGAATCTATGAGCAAAGTGTTTCAACATGAATAATGAAACATTTACTCAGCATTTTCAAAAATAAAGGCTTAAATGCTATCTTTGTATGAACAGCGTACAGTTTTTTTTGAACAATGAGTAAGCTTCATTATTGTATATCGTCCTTTTTCTTAGGGCACCTAACTTTCATTAACAGCCATTTTAAAAGCCACAGAACAGAACATACATTTCGTATTAACATCTGTACATAACAGATAATTTGTTTGTTAATTACATTCTTTACATACATACATCTTAAACTTAATAATTGTTGTACATGATGATCCACGGATTGGAAATGAGTAAAATATAAACACAGTGTCATGACGATGGTTTTCGAGCTGCTTTGTAAATGTTAACTTACAAGGTGCTAACCAAAAGTTCTCAAAATCAAGATAAAATATATTGTTTACATCTTTGTTCTGAATTTAATGAAAGTTATCTATAACAATATACTAATGTTTTCAGTGAAATTTAATAGTTATACAAATAATAATAATAATATTAATAAAACAGTTGTAATTATTCATTTAGTTAAAAATACTCATTTAAATTTAAAAAAACTATGAAAAATAATTACCTCTATCTATTACTTTCTCTACACATACTATATACATAGTGTACAGAGAAGATATTGCATTCCACTCAAAAATTCGATACAGAGATTTCACCAGACCTACTCATTTTAGGGTCTCCTGTATAAAAAAAGACATTTTTAGAAAAAGGTCTGTGAATACAATAACACAAAAACAAAAGGTCAGTAAAATACCATACTTGGTATTTAAGATTAGTATCTTCCAGGAATGCGACATAAATTTTTTGAAAAAAATCCCCCCACTCTTTACATGGAAAACATTTTGAAAATGTTGATTTTCTCAAAAATAGCTCTAACGATTTTGATTAAAATACTATATAAAAAAGATATTTACATGGCCAAAAAAATGTATATATTGAATTTTCTGGGAATAGCCTCAAGACATCTTTATTTGCAATGAATTTTATGGAATTTTGCATGACTGGTAGCCGTAAGAGGTAGACAAAAACTTACTACACAAAAATATAGATATCTTTAAAAGACACAAGTTTTGTCATATACCTTCTTTTTTTTTTCATGGAGTTGACCATTTTTGAGATATTCCTTGATATTTGTTTCAGATTTAAAATACTTAAACTTTTCTCACATGGAAATTTGTAAACTCTTGGTAATGGATTTCAACCACATGGCAACCGGCTTTTAAAAGATTTGACTATCGCTTTAGCCTAGTGTATTCCCTTATTTCCCTTCTACTTGCAAGGAAGCAAGTAATAAGATTTTCACTAATGTTTATGCTGATTATCATAAAGTAGATAGAGAAATATGCTTTTTAACATTCATTATTCACAGCGATGTAGAGAAAGTCATGTGAATGGAACACGTCAGATTTTTTTATTTCCAAACTTGAAAAAGTGGCTTGGCCGAAAATGATTCACTTCTAATGAAGAGACCATCTCTCAAACAGATAACTATTTTGAGGACCTTCCAAAATCCTACTTAATGGAAGGCTTAAAACAGTTAGAAAAATGCTGGGAAAAGTGTATACAGCTAAAAGGAGATTATGTTAAAAAATAATAAAAAATCTACAAAAAATAATTTGTTTTTCTATTTTTTGTTAAGGACTTACTGAATGCCCCTCATGGTCTGTGCAATATTCTTGAAAATAAAGTTTTTATTGAATTTAGTAATTTAAGTTTATAGGTTTCCTAGTTCAAATAATTTCTTCTACAGGATGGCGCATAATGTATCTACCAATTTTGTTTGTTCAACTTGAGGTGCGCTTGCGCATGAATCAGATATGATTATACAGCTACAAGTTTGCAATTGGTATGCCATACAGACAAGGCTTGCAGCTGTAGGAGCCTTCATTGTTACGCAGCTCCGCCTGTATCAACACTGGCACAGATGGCTGCTTAATCAACTGTTCAAGTCAGATGAAGTGAGCTTCTTTTTCAGAGTTTTAGAACAAACAAAACCAAAACCCTCGCCAGGATCTTGTGGTGTGGTGTGGAATTATTGGTCAAATTTTTCCGAGGATTGTGCTCGTCACGCACTAACTGTAAATTCCGACCGCCATGTTGAAATTTGCAAAATTTTGTCATGCCAGAACTCCAGAAACAACAGTTGAACAATATTTGGGTTTAGCAGCATGGTGCTATGCCACATACTGCACTTCAAAGCATGGAGTGTTCCCCAATCAACTGATTTCCCACTTTGGGGATTTAACTTGGCCACTCCAATCTCCAGATTTGACAGTTCCGTAATCATTTCTATGGGGATAGTTGAAAAAAAAAAGTATTCTTGCACCGTTTGCAAACCATTAAGAGTTGAAAGATACATCGGCCAGGAAATCAATGCCATTCCACGGGAGATGGCGCGACATGCCTGGAGGCATTTCTGCACCATTTTCAAGATGGGGCCATATTCATGTAGTGTTGATGGTTGTGTAATATTGATGCAAATGTATATTGTTTCACTTTTTCACAAATAAAGTAGTTTCACTTTTATGTAGTAGTTGTATTTCTCAACTGAAATTGGTAGATACATTACGCGCTACCCTGTATTATCACTTTTGGATAGCACCTCGTAAATTGTAGTTGAAATGTAAATTAAAATATAGCAAATGTCTCCTTAATCTTAATTGATATTTTATACACATAAAAATTTGTTCTCTTAATTACAATTAACTAATACAATATTTGGTGTCTGTTTTGGTATTTCATTGCAGCAAATCATTTGGACTTTATTTTTTATCTACTTCCCTGCTTCTAATATCATTTTAATGTATCAAAAATCTACTATGGATTGTAAATAATTTATTTCAAAGTGTTGATATATCAATATTTGTGTATAATGGAAGCGTATTGTTTGATCTGGCGTTTTGAGTCAATGTTTTCAGTTGGTTCATTTCTTAAGAAAGCGGAAGAAGCCTTTGCCCTTCTCTGGAGGAGGTGCCATCAGCATCGGAACTTGGTTTTTGTGGATAATGTTGATCTGAAAGTAAAACAATAATTCACATGTTACTTTTACCGCAAAAATGTTATGTTAGTGAGATAACCTTAGAGGCACCAGAGGAGGCATATTAACAAGCAAAACGTTAATAAATAAAATCTGATGTGTCTCGTTCAGATGACTTTTCTATCTGTGCTCAAAAAAGCTATTCTTGCAAAAGCTTATTATTCTATCTACTTCATGATAATTGAGAAAAACATTAACAGAAATTGTTTTATTACTTGCTTTCTTGTAAGTAGAAGGGAAATAGGGAATGCACTAGGACAAAGCAATTGTAAAAACCTTTTAAAATCCAATGCTATGCGATAATATTGAAACTCAGCTCTCTTTGCATGGCCAGGAGTAAAATAAAAACGAATGACTTACCATTTGAGAAAAGGTATAAGTACTTTAAAATTGAAACTAGTTACAAAGAATATCTCAGAATAGGCTAAATGTACACAAAAAATTATCTGTAATAAAGTGTGTCTTTAAACAGGATCTACATTTTTTGAGCAGTGAGGTTTTCACTATCTGTTATGCAAAAGTCAGCAGAATGGAGAGGACTTTAGAGGCTATTCCCAGAAAATTCAGGGTATAGATTTTGTTTGCCATGGCATTAGTATATGGAGTTTTAATCAAAATTGTTAGAACCATTTTCGAAAAATTTATAAATATTGAAAAATCTTCAATGTAAAGGTTGGGACTTTTCCTTTAAAATCTTTATCATTCTTGGAAGATACTATATTTAGTTATCAAGTTTGGTACTTAACAAGCTTTTGCGCCGAGTTATGTTGTTCATAGGCATGTACACAAATCTTTTTCTAAAATTTCTTTTTTACTTTCTCTACTTAGCACATTACATAGGGAGAGAAGGTATTGCATTCCACCCAAAATTTCACTGGAGATACACCTTTTAGGTCCCCTGTATCCCCCAAAAAAATATTTTTAGAAATAATGTATGTGGGTGGGTGCGTGTAATAAATCAAAAAGAAAAGTCATTTAAATACCAAATTTGATAAATAAGTTGAGCATCTTCCAAGGATGCAACACAAACAATTTGTAAAAAATCCCCCCCCCCACCCAAAACTACCCTTTACAAGGAAAAATGTTCAAAAATGTCGATTTTCTCAAAAATTACTCTTACAATTTTTATTAAAATACTGAGTATTAATGGTATTTACATGACAAATAAAATGTATATCTTGAGTTTTCTAGGAATAGCTTCTGAAGACCTCTCATATTTAAATATTCTAATTCTGTTACACTTACTTCTGCCAAAATAGTCAAATAAATACAATGCAATACTAATAACATTATTTCAAATATCCTTGATTATGAAGACTTTTGCATTACTGGTAAACCTTCATTGAAAGATGTCAATCTACACACAAAAATTGTAAATCTTATGGAAAATCACAATTTATGTCAGATACTTTTTTTTTTTTTGTGAAGTTAAGCATTTCAGAGATATTCCTTTTTACTGTTTTCAATTTTAAAATAATTTTCACAAATGGGAAGTTTACATTAATTTTTCTTGTTTTATTCTAAGCTGTACATAGAGAACCGAATTTCAATCACATATCAAACAGGTTTTATAAAATGTGATAATCACTTTATCCTAGTGTCTGTTATTTCCCTTCTATTTATAAGGAAGCAGCAAGTAATAAGACAATTTCTGTTAATGTTTGTCTTGATTAGCATCAAGTAGATAACAGAATAATCTTTTCTAAGAATAGTTTGTTGGAGAATAGGTAAAGAATATCATGTGAACGGAACACATTATGTTTTTACTTTCTCTACACCTACTATGTATAAAGTGTATAGAGAAGGTATTGTAAATATACCCAGACTCCAAAAAAAGCATTTTTAGAAAAATTTCCATGTGTGTGTGTGTGTGTGTGTGTGGGCAGTATAGCTCAAAAACGAATAAACTGTTAAAAACCAAACTTGGTATTTAAGTTTGGTATCTTCCAAGGATGCAGCATGAAGATTTTCAAGAAAATCCCCTGACCCTAAACTACTCTTTACATGGAAAAAAATTCGAAAATTTTGACTTTCCTAAAAATGGCTGTAACAATTTTGATTAAAATATTGTATATTAAAGATATTTAACTGACAAATAAAATGTATATATCTTGAATTTTCTGGGCATAGCCTTTGAAGACTGCTTTGTTCTGAATGAATTTTATGGAATTTTGCTAAACTGTAAGAGATGGAAAAAAACTTACCACACAAAAAATGTAGAGCATTTTAAAACACACAATTTATGTTATATGCATTTTTTTCATGGAGTCGATCGTTTTTGAGATATTCCTTGTTTTTGGTTTCAGCTTTAAAAAGTATGCTTTACTCACACAGGACTTCGTCAACTCGTGTCCATACAAACAAAGGAACTTCAGTCACATAGCATCCAGCTTTTGTCTATCACTTTAACCTATGGTATTCCCTTATTTTGCTTCTACTTAAAGGAAGCATGTAATAAGACTATTTCTGCTAATTTTTTCTTGATTAGCATGAAGTAAATAGAAGAATAAGCTTTTTAACAATAATTGGTTACAGAGATGTGGAGAAAGTCATGTGAATGGAACACATCAGGTTTTTTTTATAATTTTAGCTAGTTTTGCAATGTTGTATGCTACAAGTGTGATCTAATGGAAATGGTGGAGTAGATTGTTACCGTGCATGGAGGCTGCATCCAGGGCTCGCCATCTATTTGCATTGGGAACCTCTTTCTTGTCCTTATCGTGACAGAGGAACATTGTGCAAGTCTGCGACCAGAAGCTCTGAGACCAGTTCTTACTTGGCCCATGTGTAGACAGTTCTCCAAGCCTATAACTTCTATCAGCTTGTCTCCTATGTCTGGAAACAGAGAATAACACTGTCATTGCCATACACAACATTTCACTTATACAGGCTGATTCAAAAATACTGTTACAAAGTTTGGGGACAGGTTCCTTACATCAAAACAAACAAAAATGTTCATATAAACACGTACCCGAAAACCCTTCGTTATCGATTTATTGAGGTTTAAAATGTTATTAATCAAAATATTTTAAAGTGACACTTTATTGTATTTTTGACATTGTCAGCTTGTCAGAAGGTATTCTACACAAACACCACTTATAGAAAATGATACAAATGTGCTCCTCTTGCATCTAGACATGTTGGTTGGTATCTAATGTTGAGCAGTTGGCAGTGAAGCCATTCCCTCTCTTGCATTCCAGTATTTTGATGTCATATTATCATGTTGACTAAAGGTTGGGCAGCGCAGCAGGTGGTTTCCATTCATGTCTTCTTTAAGAGTACCAAAAGGAGATCTCACTATACCAATCCTGAATAAATGTTTATTGAGATAGTCATGGCCTGTTAGGAGTCTAAAAGTTGCTACAGAGCATTTTCTTGGTAATATAGTGATTCTGATCGTGTTATTACATAAATTTTCCCATGGTTTTCCTTTTGTTTGTAATACATTATCTTCTTTAATTTTGTTATTATATGTTCATATAATGATTCTTTTGATAGAGTGATAACTTATTGGGTCAGATGAATTTGATGTAATTTTACTACCTTCCTTGGGCTAGAAAGTCAGCTGTTTCATTACCCTGTATTCCGCAATGTGCTGGTATCCATTGAAGTGTTAATCTTTTGTTTAAATTCATTAGTTGTTTTATGATTTTGCGGCATTCTGCAATATTTATGATATTAGGTGTTACATCAAATGTTATGGATATAATAGGTGCTTTAGAGTTTGGTAATAGTAAAACTTTTTCAAATTTATTTATATGAAATAGTAGGTTTTGTAAGCTCTGAAGTATTGCCAAAATATCTCCATCAAAATTTGTGATATATAAACTTAATGTTTTGTAAAAAGAGAAGAGAGGGCATATTGCGCCTGTGCCAGTACCATTGTTATTTGGAAGCATGGAATGTCAAATACTCCCAGTCGATGCCATATGATTTTGCAGGATTACATGCCACATAGATTAAGAGTTTCTTCATCTGGGAAGTCTGCTGCAGAAACCAATGGTTTAAGGTGCCCCCGAAAGATAAAAACTTAAAGGATTGAGGTGGGGAGAATATGCAGGCCATAGAACTGGTCCCCCTCTACCTATCCATTTGTCATGCCAGATACCAGCCAGTGAGACTAAGATGTGCTAGAGCATCATGTTTCTTCTTATTTGCAGACACATATTTTCTAATAAGTGTTCTGAATGAAGACAGCACTTATAAGGCTTGGTGGGGGAATGTATTACACATCTGATAAACAAATAGTCATGGCAACACAAGGCCAACTCTGCAGGGTCAAAGCCTTCTATGAATGAGTGCATAAATAAATGAAGTTATTAAGTTGGACCTGGAAAGCAGTTGAAGGTGACTTACATTAAAACATTGATAATGCGAAAACAAAGAATTTTTAGAATTTTTAGATTGAAGCTATTTTCTGGTTTTGATGTCAGGAATCCATCCTCAAATGTTGTAAAAGTATTTTTGAATCATGCTGTATATATGAGTGTCACTCTGAAAGTTTTGAGAATTGGCAACAAGGAGTTTTGGTAAAGCATTGCAGTTCTTCCTGGCTTTAGATTGAAGTTTAGATAGTACAGTGACTCTCAGGTAACATGGATAGGATCACTGCCACCTTTTCCATTTCATTCATTATTTCCATTTGTAATATACAATTGTTTAAGTGATTAAGAACATGTAGTAGAAATAATAATATGAGTTTATACAATTTTACAATGAGTTCAGAGGGTTCAAATATACAATATAAATTATAAATATTTCACCAAAAATACATGTTTTGGGACCCCCTGAATCCAAAAAAAAAAGCATTTTTAGAAAAGTATCCATGTGTGTGTGTGTGTGTGTGTGTGTGTGTGTGTCTTTGGGCAGCATAGGTCAAAAACGAAAAGTCCATTAAAAACCAAACTTGGTATTTAAGTTAGGTATCTTCCAAAGATGTGAGATGAATATTTTCAAGAAAATCCCCCCATCCCCAACTACCCTTAACATGGAACTTTTTTAAAAAAAAATTATTTTCTCAAAAATGGCTCTAATGATTTTGATTAAAATATTGTATATTAAAAATATTTATCTGACAAATAAAATGTATATCTTGAATTTTCCAGGAATAGCCTCTGAAGACTACTTTATTCTGGATGAATTTTATGGTATTTTGCACAACTGCTAAACTGTGAGAGATGGACAAAAACTTACGATCCAAAAAATGTAGAGCATGTTAAAACACACAATTTATGCAATATACATTTTTTTTGTGGAATTGGTCGTTTTTGAGATATTCCTTGTTATTCAGCTTTGAAAAACTTATACTTTTCTCATACAGGAATTTGTCAACTCCTGTCCATACAAACAAAGGAACTTCAGTCACATAGCAACCAGTTTTTGACTATCACTTTTTGTTACTCCCTTATTTCGCTTCTACTTACAAGGAAGCAAGTAATAAGACTATTTCTGCTAATTTTTTCTCGATTATGATGAAGTAAATGGAAGCATAAGTTTTTAATAATATTTTTTTCAGGGATGTAGAGAAAGTCATGTGTACGGAACACATCAATTTTTTTTTTTTTTTTTTTACTTTCTCTATACATACTATGTACATAGTGTATAGAGAAGGTATTGTAATGCACCCAAAAATTTCATAAAGAGATTTCACCAGAAATTCATGTTTTGAGATCACCTGAAACCAAAAAAAGCATTTTTGGAAAAATATCCATATATGTGTGTGTCCGTGTCTTGGGCAACATAGCTCAAAAACAAAAAGTCTGTTAAACACTAAACTTGATAAAAATATTGATAAGTGTTCAGTCCCTGAAGACCGCTTCCACATCCGCGATGTAATCTTCTATCTTGCACGAATAGTTGCTTGATGATGTCTTCAACTGAAGGTGCAACGTGTTGAGAAAAGTTTTAGGTATGTAAAGTCATAGAGTGTCTTGTCAAAGTACCCCTAAGAGTATGTCTAAGGTACTCATTATTGTTTCTTAAGCAATACCTATGAATATTGTTATTTGTTGGCTCCTCTCCTTCCGCAAGAGATTAGAGAGGTCTTGAGTTCAATTCCCCAGCAAGTAAATCAACCGGAGAATAAGCTGCTTTGTCATATTTCATAACAAGGTTATGTCACAAAGAAAAGTGAAGTGGCAGGAAGAATTGAAGTAGTTCACATTAGTGAAGTGGCAAGAAGAATTGAACTAGATCACATTAGTGCAATGGCAGGAAGAATTGAACTAGATCACATTAGTAAAGTGGCAGGAAGAATTGAACTAGATCACATTAGTGAAGTGGCAGGAAGAATTGAACTAGATCACATTAGTGAAGTGGCAGAAAGAATTGAACTAGATCACATTAGTGAAGTGGCAGGAAGAATTGAACTAGATCATATTAGTGAAGTGGCAGGAAGAATTGAACTAGATCACATTAGTGAAGTGTTAGGAAGAATTGAACTAGATCACATTAGTGAAGTGGCATGAAGAATTGAACTAGATAACATTAGTGAAGTGACAGGAAGAATTGAATTAGATCACATTAGTGAATTGGCAGGAAGAATTGAACTAGATCACATTAGTGAAGTGACAAGAAGAATTGAAGTAGATCACATTAGTGAAGTGACAGGGCTGGTTTATGGCATAATGTATTTGAACACAGAACAGAAGCTGTACCTTGTATAGCAGCACTGAGATCCACAGAGTTAAAGCTGCTCGTAGACAGTTCTTTCTCTCGTTCTTTCTTCCGGATTGGTATCCTTGCTGCAGAGCTGATGGAGCGCTTCTTGCTGTGGTTCTCGCCCCACAGATTGGAGCCCCCATGAGTGTAGGGTATATTAAGAAGTGCTATGCCTTGCAGTGCTTGTCCATTGGCCAGTTCCAGAGACACGCCATCACACTGAAAAATGTCAATTTAAATATGGATCTTGTTTTACTTTCTCTACCGTACTATATACATAGTATGGTATTGCACCCAAAAATTCAATACCAAGATTTCACCGGAAATACATGTTTTTGGACCCCTGAATCCAAGAAAAAGCATTTTTAGAAAAATGTGTGTCTGTGTGCGTGTGCATGCAGCATAGCTAAAAAATAAAAACATCTTTGAATACCAAACTTGGTAT
Organism: Hymenopus coronatus; assembly: GCA_030762935.1. Classification (NCBI taxonomy): domain Eukaryota; kingdom Metazoa; phylum Arthropoda; class Insecta; order Mantodea; family Hymenopodidae; genus Hymenopus; species Hymenopus coronatus. The sequence continues at coordinate 9,006,202 of CM060892.1, forward strand.
TTTCAAGAAAATCTCCCACCCCAAACTACCCTTTACATGGAAAAAGTCGCCCTCCATGCTAACCTTATATACCCAAGGTTGCGGGTTCAAGCCTGGCAGAGGATGATGGATTATGCATGACTTCCGTCAGAATGGAAGTAAAGCCGTAGGTCCCATGTCATAGATTTACGGTATGTAAAAGAACCTCAAGTCTGATAAAGAGGCCTCTCAGCAAAATTAAGTGGTCTTTCACGTCCCACATAGAATGGGATGCTGAGAACCATAGTAGTTAAAGAGCATATATAAATAAAGGTCCATTTCCATTTCCAAGGAAAATGTTTTGAAAATTTTGTTTTTCTCCAAAATGTCTGACGATTTTGATTAAAATACCATATATCAAAGCTATTTACATGACAAATAAAATGTATATCTTGAATTTTATGGGAACAGCTTCTAAAGACCTGTTTATTCTGGATGAATTTTGCTTAATTTGGTATAACTAGTAAACTGTAAGAGATAGACAAAAGCTTACTACACAAAAAATGTAGATCTTGTTAAAATACACAAGTTATGTTATATACATTTTTTTCGTGGAGCTTATCGTTTTTGAGGCATTACTTCAATTGTGAAGTATTTTATACTTTTCTCAGCCAGAAGTGTCGGTTTTTCTTTTGTTCTACTCCTGGCCAAGCAAAGAAGCAATTTGCAATGACAATCGCATAATGACAGCTTTTAAAACATTTGGCTATCACTTTAGCATAACGCATTCCTTTAGTTCCCTTCTACTTATAAGGAACTAAGTAATAATAACATTCTGCTAATGTTTATCTTGATTAGCGTTGTGTAAAGAGAAGAATTTTCTTTTGTAAGAAGTTTGTTTGAAGAGTGGCTAGAGAAAGTCATGTGAGTGGAATACATAAGATTTTTTTTCTCTCCGACAAAAGTATGAAATTGAGTGAACTTTTGAAGAGACTCCAAATACAGTTGTGAGGTAACTCTGAGCATAACCCAAGTGTTTGATTAGGTGCAGACATTTTTGAAATGGTCACGATAAGGTAGCAAATCAAAGACATAAATTGTCCAGCAACCAGCTTCAATATTCACGCTGAGCATAAGGTTGTGTGAGGCAATCCTCGAATTGCTGTCACCAAGGTTGCATCAATGAAGTGTTACAAGTAGCCACACTATTATACACAACATGCTTGGCAATGTGGGTGCCATACTTTCTTGCTAATGTGCGGAAAGACATGTCAACTACTTCAGGATGACTGGGAAGAAGAAGAGCGGGCTTTTTTACTTTCTCTACAAGTACTATCTATGTGCATAGTGTACAGCTTACCATTAATGCAAAAGTTATTCAGAATGCAGATGACTTCAGAGGTTATTCTCAGGAAACTCAGAATATATACTGTATTATATTAATTATATGGTATTTTAATCCTAGACGATAATATATAGAAGCCAAGCATTTTCATAACAACTGTTCATTTTATGTTAATGGAAGGAAATTGATGCCATATTGATTATGTGGTAAAGAAAAAATTGATTACTGAAAGTAAGTGTTCTGTGAATATCACAATATTGAATTTAATGTGTATTTTTAAGTATAATTTCACTTAGGATCAAAAATAATTATTTGAAAAAATTCAATAATGATAATTCATTACTACGTGCTTGAAAAAAGAAGTAATTCTTTCTAGTATACCGCACCCCCAAGTGTTGGATACCCATATTTAAATATTCACTAAGCACAAATAGCTTATGAAATAAATATTACAAGTACCAAAAGTAATTTATTTGTAATTAAAAGGAAGTCTGTATTATATACTTGCTTAAAGAATGTTTAATAAGGAGAAACAAGTAGAATGAGCTTTGAGCCTATATAAGAGCTGAATAGATACTCATTCCTTATTGGTCGGTGTTCATGTTCATTGCTCGGCACAAGGGTAGCGTCCTATGGGAACGCATGCTGTATCTTAATTTATCTGTGCCATCATACAGTGTTAATAATTATTGTATCATCCAGTGATATTGAAGAACATGTTACCAGTGTAGCATTACAAGTATTTAGTCGCCCTCCGTGGTGTAATAGTTACCACGCTTACTTCATGCACCCAAGGTCGCAGGTTAAAACCCGCATGGCTTCCTTCAGAAGAGAAGTAAAGCCGTTGGTCCCATGTCGTAGATTTACGGCACGTAAAAGAACCTCAAGCCTGAAAGAGAGGCCTCTGAGCAAAATTAAACGGTTTTTCATGTCCAATTTAGAATGGGATGCTGAGAACCACAGCAGTTAAAGAGCGTCCATAAATAACATGCCATTTGCATATTTTTACAAGTATTATATTACCTTAATGCATTATCTCCCTCGCGGCCACGACCCTGAGATGTAATAATAATACTTATTACACTGAGTAATACTAAAAAAATCTCAGTTAGCTCACAAATTAATTACAGTGAGTTATCAATTAGCTCGCTAGCTCACCGATTTATTAATTATCTGTAATAAATCAAAATTGTTGGAGCTACTTTTGATAAAATAAAAAATGTCTAAATATATTCTATATAAAGGGTAGTTTGGGATGGGGGGATTTTTTTGAGAATCCTTGCGTTGCATCCTTGGAAGCTACTAAATTTAAATACCAAGTTTGTAATGTAAATGACCTTTCATTTTTGAGTTATGCTGCCCCCGCCCACAGACCTTCATGTGCTGTTGTTCCACTATCTGGAGCATAGGGCCTTCATGAGGCATTTTCCATTCAGGTCTTTTTCTAGCCATTCTCTTATTTCATTCCAACTGTTTCCCATTTCCACTGTCCTCCAAGTTATCTTTTTTCCTCTTCCAATCCAGAGCTTGTCTTTTCAATAGATGATTGAGGTTTATGTGTCCTGTCATCTTCTTTGTTTTGATTTCAACCACAGCTCCTCATTTGTTACTCTATCTTTATGAATTTGGGGACCTCAAAACACATTTCTGGTGAAATATAATACCTTTTCTACATATTATGTACATATATGCTAGAGAAAATAAAAAGGGATTATTTGGATCCAGGTATCAGGGGTATGGTGTAATCTTAGTATTGAAATTTTGTGTGAAATGCAATACCTTTTCTACCATCTATTTTGAGGTAGAGAAAGTAATATGTTTTTAAGAATACTGTGTAGAGAATGTAATATGAACATAACTTTTATTTTTGCAAGTATAAAACAGCATGACTTTCCTTATATGTGAAGATAGCATGTATTATTAGAAATGTGAGTAACACAGTACTTGCGGATAATTCCTCACCAATATGTCAAGATCTTCATGAAGGTTCTTGCAAGATGCAGCAAATTGTTCTGATGTGGCAAACTCAAAGTACCAAAGTTTGTTCTTCATTCTGCTGTTGAATTTCTCAGGGTTTTTCTCGCGTTCCATGTGAAACTTTACACATATCGCAGCATCCTGAAAAATAATTATTTATTTATTGAATTTCCAAAATGTTAAAGTCCAATTGTACATTAGGATATAACTGTCAACAATGTGTACTATTACATAATAACAGTTAATATTAAGTGTAAATGCCACAACAAAAAATTAACATATTAATGTTAATAAATAGACAAATAATAAAAATCTCTTTTTCTATATCACTGTAACAAATTATTGTTAAAAAGCATATTCTATTTATTTTATGATTATTGAGGTAAACCTTAACAGAAATTGTCTTAACTACTTGCTTTCTTGTAAGTACAAGGGAAATAATGGAATACGCTAGGCTAAAGTGATAGTCAAATCTTTTAAAAGCGGGTTGCCATGTGCATGAAATCTGTTTCTATGCAGAGCCAGGAGTTTACAACTTTCCGTGTAAGAAAAGTTGTAAGTATTTTAAATCGGAAACAAATAACAAGGAATATCTAAAAAATGGTCAACTCCATGAAAAAAAATGTATATGACATAAATTCTGTGTTTCAATGAGATCCACATTTTTTGTGTAGTAAGTTTTTGTCCATCTCTTACAGTTTACAAGTTATGCAAAATCCAGCAAAAGTCATCCAGAATAAAGAGGTCTTCAGAGACTATTCCCAGAAAATTCAAGATATACATTTTATTTGTCATGTAAATATGTTTAATATACAGTATTTTAACCAAAATTGTTAGTCATTTTTGACAAACTCAACAATTTGTGATTTTTTCCAGTAAAGAGTAGTTTGGGATGGGAAGATTTTCCTCAAAATCTTTGTGTTGCATCCTTGGAAGATACTAAACGTATACACCAAGTTTGCTACTTTACCAACTTTTCGTTTTTGCATTATCATGTACACACACACACGCACGCCAGCACGCACACACACACGGATATTTTTCTAAAAGTGCTTTTTTTGAATACAGGGTACCCTAAAATGTATATTTTTTTTGTGAAATATCAGTATCAAATAAGTACATAGTATGTGTAGAGAAAGTAAAAATATGAACATATTCATTGGAAACGTAAAATAGTTATTTATATAACTAAGTATTAAGTAATGTAAATTCATGGTGAAAATGTGGATAATTATTGTTTATAATGATTTAAATATACTTGACAAATATTTTAAATTCTGATTAGCTAATTATGTGCTGCAATGGTGGAGTGAACAATTTATTACAGAAGTCTAAATGCGCTATCAATCTGTTTCCTTTCGTGTGGTGGACCGTCAATTACTTTTTATTAATATTGTCAACTATTGTGGGAGATTTGGGTACTTAGAGACATTTAGCTCAACACATGGAAGACTTACTGAAAACAGTTGCTGATTATGTAACAAGCATTACTTTCTCTACCATGTATCTCAATAGGTAGAGGAAGTATGGTATTTCACTGTACATGTTTATAAGACTCCCTGAATAACAAAATATGATCTGTTCCATTCACATGAGTTTCTCTATCTGTTCCGCAAACACACTATTCTTACAAAATATTCTTTTATCTACATCACACTTAATAAGATAAACTTTATCAGAAATATTCCTATCACTTAGTTCCTTGAAGTAAAAGGGCAATAATGGAACACACTAGGCTAAAGTGATAGTCAAATCTTTTAAAAGTTGTCACTATGTGATTCATTGAAATTTTGTTTTCTTTCTATGGACAGGAGTAAATCAAAAGAGAGATGAAATAAATGAGGACTTCCTGTTTGAGAAACGTTTTAAATACTTTAAAATTAAAGCGAATAACAGGGAATAGCTTAGAAATGGTTAGCTCTACAAAAAAAACTGTATGTTTTAACAGGTCTACATTTTTTATGTAATAAGTGTTTATCTATCTCTTATGTCTTACCAGTTATGTAAAAGTGAAGAGGTATTTCAGAGCTAATCTCACAAGGGACCTGTACATGAGTGCATATCAAAACTTCACACAGACACATGTAATTAGACACACAAAATAATGCAAAAGGAGAGCAACGAAAGCTTACACGTTTCTCACATTTTGCCTTATAAGGCACTTAAATATGTACAAAGCAACAAAAAGAAAGCTTTTTTTCATCAGACAAGTTCTGCACTATTTTTATTGTTGTTTGAGAGGAACTGCAATTGTACCAATTCTTCGGAATCGTAACTTATGCAGTGGACCTATTTTAGATTTTCGGGACTATCAGAATCTAACATTTTGTGAACACCCAAAATATATACCCACAAGTTGCCATTGCATACAATTTACAAGTAATATGTACAGTTTTTATAGAAACTTAAACAAGATTACAAACTTTTATACAAAGGTTGCTTTTTTTTTTTTCTTTTCTTTTCTTTTTTTTTTTGTCCTAGCCTTGTAAAGAGAACCAATTTCAATTGTTTCATGTAGCGACTAGCTTTTAAAAGTTTGGATTGCTTTAGCCTAATGTATTCCCTTCTACTTATAACTAAGTAAGAAGACCATTTCTACTAATGTTTATCAGCATTAAGTAGATAGAAGAATAAGCTTTTGAACACAGAGAAAGTCATGTGAATGGAACATATCAGATTTTTTGTGTACCAACTTGTACAGTTAACAAATTATATGATACTTACCACTCCTATTGAAAAGTAATTGTTGATGATATTATATGGTACAGGATCACCAGGTGGTGACCCATCATCCTTCTGGTCAGACACCTCGATGTGCCATCTGTCCATCATCACTGGTGTTGCTCGTTCTATTTTCTGTAACATTGTCACAAGGTAGTTTTGTGCTATTAGTTTTCTCTCATGTGACAAATTTAATTTCTTATTATATATGATATCTCTCAAAATGAATTTATTTTATTTTTATTTATATATTTATTTATTTACATAGAATGTCCTAAGGAGCATACCGCTCTAAATAATGACTACCCTTTGCCGAGGCAGTAAGCAAAATACAAAGAATAAAATAAACACATATAAAAAGGAGCACATAAGTACAAATTATATAATTTTTTTAACCAATTTTGTGTAGGTGTGTTATACTTAATGCAATATTTCAACAAACTCCATAAGGATTTTCTGCTCCAGTATTTGAGGAGCTTTTTGTTAAATGGGGATAAGTTGAGTGATTCTTTCATGTTAAGTGGGAGACTGTTGTATGTTTTGGTGACATGTAATATATTTTTTTGAAATACTTGATATGTAAGTTAATCATTCTGAACACATATTTGGTAATGTAAGATAAATTTACAATTCATTTATTAATAATTCCCATGGCAACAAGCACTGTAAGAGTTTGAGAGGTCATTAATACTTACAGTACAATTAGGAAATGACATGTGCTACTTCAAGTAAAGAATCTATTGCAAAATTCAGTAACAAAAGAGTGTATAAGAAGGCTTTGTCTATATAATTTAGATGTAGCCTTTCATTTGTTCACATCGACAATTCAGTTTTTCTTAATGTTCAATAAAATATTGAAAAGCAATTTTGATTTATTGTTGTTTTTTTTTTACTGTTGTTTCAAGTGTTTCAAAAAGTAATTAGCTAACCACGAACTGTAAGTTACTTATCAGACCTCGTATTCCCAATATACATTCTCGACCTGATAATATAACTTACAGTTCTTAGTATGCAATATATTACTTGTTTCCTATTTGGTAGAGTTATCTGATTCATTGGCTGATTTTGTTTTGTAGGAGTGAATATCTTTTTTTGTGTTTGATTACTGAGTTGGTACATAGGAAGCTATTTTCAATTTTGTAGATGAATAAAGATGTGAGAATGCCTTATGGTAGTATTATATGAGGGTAGCAATAAACAAACTGACTATGCACATTTCTGAGTTTGACAATGTAAAAACAGAAGATTGGCCTTGGGACTCTCCCTGACATGCCACTGTTGTGGTTACTCTTGCTGTGAGCCTTCTTAGAAACGGGTTGTGTGTCTGAGCTCTGTTGGAATTATGTACTCTCTAAAGTAGTTGGAAAACCCACCTCAGAAATTTATGATTTGTTGAAACAGGTTTATGGTAGTCAGTGTCTATCTCGTATGCAAGTTTTTGAGTGGGTTAAGATGGTAGGTAAGATGACTAATACAATACAAAATCAGGCCATCCTTCCACTTTGAAAACTTAAGAGAATGCAGAAGAGGTCAGTAGAATTGTTGGAGAAGTCTGTCCCATGAGTATTCACTTGTCTGTATCAATAAGAAAACTATTGCAGATTTTGCACGATCTGGGCATCACAAAGGTTTATGCTAAAGTGGTGCTAAGAATGCTCACCAACAAACAAAAGCAACATCGAGTGGATGCTCTTGAAAACACTGAAAACAACGCTGATTATTATCGTGCTGAAAGGCTGCAAGCACCATTCAGTGACACAGAAAGCAACGTTGTCACATTTTCTCTTACATGCATGTGTATGAATGAGAGAGAAAACAGTGAAGATATTGCAATGCTGTGATTTACTTCACATGTAGTTAGCATCTTTCTGTTATTTGTGATTTCTATACATTCATTGGCTGAAGTGACATGCTCATTGGTGCACTGCAAAACATCGCCACTTCAGGACATTAACTGAGAGGTTTGTATTAACAAAGATAAAGCATATGTTAACCTTTTCAGTAGCATCGTAATACCACTACAAAGTAATTACATGTGATGAAACATGGATATACCAATATGATCCAGAGACTACGTGACAAAAATAAAAATGGCGTGTTATATATGGATGCTCTTTAACTGCTGTGGTTCTCAGCATCCCATTCTAAAATGGGTGTGAAAGACCGCTTAATTTTGCTCAGAGGCCTCTCTATCAGGCTTGAGGTTCTTTTACGTGCCATAAATCTTCAACATGGGTCCAACGGCTTTACTTCCTTTCTGAAGGAAGCCATGCTAAGGATTTTTACACCCAAAAAAGTCCATCGTCCTCTGCCGGGTTTGAACCCGTGACGTTGGGTATATGAAGTTAGCATGGTAACCATTACACCACAGAGGGCGACAATCCATGCATTGGAAGAACCCTCAATCTCCTAGGAAGAAGAAAGTGTGCATAAGTAAATCAAAATTCAAAGCAATGATTATTATTTTTTTCAATATCCAAGGGGTTATCTACATTGATGGGGTGCCTGAAGTTTATTACATCATATTTATATATTATATTACAATTTCTGTACTGTCCATGAATGTGTGCAGTGAAAGAGACCAGATCTGTGGGAGAATGGCTCTTAGATTCTTTATCAGGGTAATGCAATGTCTGCGAAGAGGTTTTAGGCAAAAATCAACATTCCAGTGACACAACACCCAAAAGTGCTAATATTCTAGAATGTTGTAAAATAATACAGCAATTAACCCATTTACATAAAAGAGTGGTAATCCAATGGATTCCAGTCCATTGTGGAAAAATAGGCAATGAAATGACTGATTTTTTGGTCAAAAAGGGAAGAAGAGTACACAAACTAAACATGTGGAGCCCAGAGGTCCCGAGTTCGATTCCCGGCTGGGGCGGGGACTTTTTCTTTAACCAGAATTATTCCCTATCCCCCACAGAGTCTGAAAGTATGTATGTGAGAGTGAATGTGTGTGTTTGAGGAAATTAAAAACCATAAACCCAATGTAAAGAACCTATAGACAATGAGTTGTTTCTAGTACAAAGCCCCTGATATGACCTTACATATTAAAGGGGGGCTAAATAAATAAAATAATAGGAAAAAAAACATTTACAAAACAATGGAAAAATTTACAATACCAAGAAAATGTGCAGTAGCAACCTTCAGACTACTACCAGGACATGACTGTTTACAAAACTCTGATCTTACACTCACATGACTTTCTCTACAAACAAACATCGTACAAAAGATTATTCTTCTTTCTACACCATGCTAATCGAGATAAACATTAGCAGAATGTTCTTATTACTTAGTTCCTTATAAGTAGAAGGGAAATAAGGGAATGTGCTATGCTAAAGTGATAGTCAAATGTTTTAAAAGCTGTCGTTATGCGATTGTCATTGCAAGTAGCTTTTTTGCTTGGCCAGGAGTAGAACAAAATAAAAACAGACGCTTCCTGTCTGAGGAAAGTATAAGTACTTTACAATTGAAACCAATAACAAAGAATGTCTCTGAAATAGTTACCTCCATAATAAAAACATAAAGAACATAAATTCTGTGTTATGACGAGATCTACATTTTTGTGCAGTAAGTATTTTTCTCTCTCTTACAGTTTCGCACTTAAGCAAAATTTGGCAAAATTCATCCAGAATATTCTTCAGAGACTATTCCCAGGAAATTCAAGATATACATTTTATTTGGGATCTTTAAAGAATGGGATTTTAATCAAAATCATTAGGGCCATTTTTTAGAAATTAAAAATGTTTGAATATTTTTCTATGTAAAGGGTTTTTTGTAGTGAGGGAGATTTTCTTGAAAAACTTTGTGTTGCATCCTTGGAAGGTACCAAACGTAAATACCAAGTTGGTTTTTAACACTCTGAAGGTCGGGCATTTCGGTAGTTGAAGGGCCAAGAGACCCAGGGTTTTTACGCCTACTTTGAGTTATTATTTACAGTACATTAATCAAATCTGAAAAAAGTATTGGGACAATCTAAAAGTATGGTATTCAAGTAAGAAAATAGACATAACTTCCGTATTAATATTTTATTTTAAATTTGCAACAAATATCAAATATGAGTTTGAAGAAAAAAAAACTGCGTAAAGCTGCTTACATTCCATTTATTCAAAGCTCGAAAAACTCTCCTTTGGAGTCCGAATTTTCCACAGCTTCATTTGTATCCAGAATTTCAGCTTCAGTTCACAGAAATCGAGGAAAGTGCAGCATTTTAACATTTAAGAGTACAAACATAACAAATAGATCACCAGCTTCAAAGAAAATGGCATGACTACCTAAGAGCAGCCAATATTACTAAATCTCCTAAAATTCCTAATAGTTGACAAGCAAGGACAGATGGCAGCACAAATCAGACAACTAAATGATAACTGATGTATGTTCTTTGCTGTATAGCCCAAGACCGAGTCAAGGTCGTGGAATTGCATTAAAAGCGTTAGAAATACTGCTTTTGAGCTATGCTGTCCACACACATGTGCATGCTCGCAGCCCTTTTTCTATAAATGCTTTTTTTCAGACTCAGAGAAAGTAAACATACTGATACAGATTTGGTATAGCAGAAACTCGTATATGTGTTTTCTGAATGAAGAAGTGGATCGTGATGATCTTGTACCTTGTTGGACTTTTACAGAAGATTACGACCTCCAGCTAAACATTGGAGTGCAAGAAAAGGAATGATTTCACTATCAAGCGTTTAACATTAGAAACCATCCAACATTCCAGCGATGGAACAATCACTGTATTTTCACCTGACGTAGCACCAGGCTTCCCAAAAGTGAAGTCTGCGCTCAAAGGAACCAGGTTCGAGTCCTGGATGCAGTGAAGGAAAGATAGAAAAGATTCCTCAACAGCATAATAGAAAAAGACTTGCAACAGTGGAGCAGTGCGTGGATTCAGGAGGGGAGTACATTGAAGTTGTGCAGGTTTCTTCAGTAAAGAGTTAAGTGTTTCTTTATTGCCACACTTGTATTGTAGCCACAATTCACTGTTGCTATGGTAATTCAGTTGGTTAAGCTGAAGCTCATAGCAGATCACATGCAGCATGAAAAACAAATAAGAAAGAGTAATGAAAAGAAATTCATAAGAGCAATGGCTGGAGCAAACCAAAAAACCTCCTGTGAGCCATGTTTCAAAACACTGCAAATCCTGACATTAACATGTAATGTACATTTATAAATGCATCTAAAAATAGCTGCAGCAGCGAAAACAAACTCTTCATTATGCACAATAATATACATAATTACAGAACAAGACAGATATAGACATAAATGTACAAAGATCAAACACAAAAATATATCAGTCTCAACTATATGACACTTAAATTTTTCAATAAATTACCAGAAAATATTCAAAAACAGGCAAAACTGAAAACATTTAAATCACAAATAATGTCATATTTGTTGGATCACAAGTTCTGCAAAATAGTGAGTTTATGTTGGCTTAAGTACTTTTATTTTATTTTATTTTTTTTAAATTTAGTTTGTACTTTAGTTTTAATATTTTTTATGCATCACCTGCTTATGAGCATGCTCAGTACTGTAAGTGTATGAGGATAAGCAATAAATAAATATGTTCGTTGTTTGGTATCTAATGTTAAACACTTGATAATGAATTTTCCTTTTCTTGCAGGGAGGGGGGGGGAACCCTTTGATTCCTTCTAATAATTAATACAATAATAATAATAATAATAATATTGTTATTAATATTGTTATTATTGTTATTATTATTGTTATTACTATTGTTATCATTATTGTTATTACTACTGTTATCATTATTGTTATTACTATTGTTATTATTATTGTTATTACTATGATTTATGTTATTATTGTTTCTATTACTGTAATTACTATTATTAATGTTATTACTATTATTATTGTTGTTGCTATTACTATTATTATAATTATTATTGCTATTATTATTGTTATTATTATTATTGTTATTATTATTATTGTTATTACTATTATTATTGTTACTACTATATTTATTATTAATATTGTTATTATTATTGTTATGATAGAGATTGAGAGTGATGTTGAGAGAAAGAGAGATTGAGAGAGATGGAGATTGAGAGTGATGTTGAGAGAGAGATTGAGAGTGAGGTTGAGAGAGATTGAGAGTGATATTGAGAGAGATTGAGAGTGAGGTTGAGAGAAAGAGAGATTGAGAGAGATAGAGATTGAGAGTGAGGTTGAGAGAGAGATTGAGAGTGAGGTTGAGAGAGGTTGAGAGAGAGATTGAGAGTGAGGTTGAGAGAAAGAGAGATTGAGAGTGAGGTTGAGAGAGAGATTGAGAGTGAGGTTGAGAGAAAGAGAGATAGAGATTGAGAGTGATGTTGAGAGAGATTGAGAGTGATGTTGAGAGAGATTGAGAGTGAGGTTGAGAGAGATTGAGAGTGAGGTTGAGAGAAAGAGAGATTGAGAGTGAGGTTGAGAGAGATTGAGAGTGATAGAGATTGAGAGTGAGGTTGAGAGAAAGAGAGATTGAAAGAGATAGAGAGTGAGAGTGAGGTTGAGAGAAAGGGAGATTGAGAGAGATTGAGATTGAGAGTGAGGTTGAGAGAAAGAGAGATTGAGAGTGAGGTTGAGAGAAAGAGAGATTGAGAGTGAGGCTGAGAGGAAGAGAGATTGAACTTGAGGTTGAGAGAAAGAGAGATTGAGAGTGATAGAGATTGAGAGTGAGGTTGAGAGAAAGAGAGATTGAGAGAGATAGAGATTGAAAGTGAGGTTGAGAGAAAGAGAGATTGAGAGTGAGGTTGAGAGAAAGAGAGATTGAGAGAGATAGAGAGTGAGAGTGAGGTTGAGAGATTGAGAGAGATAGAGATTGAGAGTGATGTTGAGAGAGAGATTGAGAGAAAGAGATTGAGAGTGATAGAGATTGAGAGTGATGTTGAGAGAGAGATTGAGAGAAAGAGAGATTGAGAGTGAGGTTGAGAGAAAGAGAGTTTGAGAGCGATAGAGATTGAGAGAGATAGAGATTGAGAGAGATAGAGATTGAGAGTGAGGTTGAGAGAAAGAGAGATTGAGAGTGATAGAGATTGAGAGAGATAGAGATTGAGAAAGATAGAGATTGAGAGAGATAGAGATTGAGAGTGATAGAGATTGAGAGAGATAGAGATTGAGAGTGAGGTTGAGAGAAAGAGAGATTGAGAGTGATAGAGATTGAGAGAGATAGAGATTGAGAGTGAGGTTGAGAGATTGAGAGAGATAGAGATTGAGAGTGATGTTGAGAGAGAGATTGAGAGTGATAGAGATTGAGAGTGATAGAGATTGAGAGAGATAGAGATTGAGAGTGAGGTTGAGAGAAAGAGAGATTGAGAGAGATAGAGATTGAGAGTGATAGAGATTGAGAGAGGTTGAGAGAAAGAGAGATTGAGAGCGATAGAGATTGAGAGAGATAGAGATTGAGAGTGAGGTTGAGAGAAATAGAGATTGAGAGAGATAGAGATTGAGAGTGATTGAGATTGAGAGAGATAGAGATTGAGAGTGAGGTTGAGAGTGATAGAGATTGAGAGTGAGGTTGAGAGAAAGAGAGATTGAGAGTGAGGTTGAGAGATTGAGAGAGATAGAGATTGAGAGTGATGTTGAGAGAGAGATTGAGAGTGAGGTTGAGAGATTGAGTGATAGAGATTGAGAGTGATGTTGAGAGAGAGATTGAGAGAAAGAGAGATTGAGAGTGAGGTTGAGAGAAAGAGAGATTGAGAGCGATAGAGATTGAGAGTGAGGTTGAGAGAAAGAGAGATTGAGAGCGATAGAGATTGAGAGTGATAGAGATTGAGAGTGAGGTTGAGAGAAAGAGAGATTGAGAGCGATAGAGATTGAGAGTGATAGAGATTGAGAGAGATAGAGATTGAGAGTGAGGTTGAGAGTGATAGAGATTGAGAGTGAGGTTGAGAGAAAGAGAGATTGAGAGCGATAGAGATTGAGAGTGATAGAGATTGAGAGAGATAGAGATTGAGAGTGAGGTTGAGAGAAAGAGAGATTGAGAGTGAGGTTGAGAGAAAGAGAGATTGAAAGTGAGGTTGAGAGAGAGATTGAGAGTGAGGTTGAGAGAAAGAGAGATTGAGAGAGATAGAGATTGAGAGTGATTGAGATTGAGAGAGATAGAGATTGAGAGTGAGGTTGAGAGTGATAGAGATTGGGAGTGAGGTTGAGAGAAAGAGAGATTGAGAGAGATAGAGATTGAGAGTGAGAGAGATTGAGAGAGATAGAGATTGAGAGTGAGGTTGAGAGAAAGAGAGATTGAAAGAGATTGAGAGTGATAGAGATTGAGAGAGATAGATATTGAGAGTGATAGAGATTGAGAGTGATAGAGATTGAGAGTGAGGTTGAGAGTGATAGAGATTGAGAGTGAGGTTGAGAGAAAGAGAGATTGAGAGTGATAGAGATTGAGAGAAAGAGAGATTGAGAGTGATAGAGATTGAGAGAGATAGAGATTGAGAGTGATAGAGATTGAGAGTGAGGTTGAGAGAAAGAGAGATTGAGAGTGATAGAGATTGAGAGAGATAGAGATCGAGAGTGATAGAGATTGAGAGTGAGGTTGAGAGAAAGAGAGATTGAGAGAGATAGAGATTGAAAGTGAGGTTGAGAGAGATAGAGATTGAGAGTGAGGTTGAGAGAAAGAGAGATAGAGATTGAGAGTGATTGAGATTGAGAGTGAGGTTGAGAGAAATAGAGATTGAGAGAGATTGAAAGTGAGGTTGAGAGAGATAGAGATTGAGAGTGAGGTTGAGAGAAATAGAGATTGAGAGAGATAGAGATTGAGAGTGATTGAGATTGAGAGAAATAGAGATTGAGAGAGATAGAGATTGAGAGTGAGGTTGAGAGAAATAGAGATTGAGAGAAAGAGAGATTGAGAGTGATAGAGATTGAGAGTGAGGTTGAGAGAGATTGAGAGTGAGGTTGAGAAAATGAGATTGAGAGTGAGGTTGAGAAAATGAGATTGAGAGTGAGGTTGAGAGAGATAGAGATTGAGTTTTTTTTGGTAGTGTTTAACGCCCGCTTTAACTACTAATGGCACCGCAGGCGGTGACACTGATGATACATGAATGACGATGGAGCACCGGTGGAATGCGATGGCGGGGGAAACCGGAGTACCCGGAGAAAACCCGCCCCAGCGCCGTTTTGTCCACCACAAATCTCACATGCGGTCGCTTGGGATCGAACCCCGGCCGTCTAGGTGAGAGTCGAGTGGTCTAACCACTCGGCCACGGCGCGGCCACGATTGAGAGTGAGGTTGAGAAAATGAGATTGAGAGTGAGGTTGAGAGAGATAGAGATTGAGAGTGAGGTTGAGAAAGAGAGATTGAGAGTGAGGTTGAGAGAGATTGAGAGAGAGGTTGAGAAAGAGAGATTGAGAGTGAGGTTGAGAGAGATTGAGAGTGAGGTTGATAAAATGAGATTGTGAGAGAGGTTGAGAAAGAGAGATTGAGAGTGAGATTGAGAGAGATTGATAGTGAGGTTGAAAAAATGAGACTGAGGGTGAGGTTGAGAGAGATAGAGATTGAGAGTGAGGTTGAGAGAGATAGAGATTGCGAGAAAGAGAGATTGAGAGTGATTGAGGTTGAGAGAAAGAGTGATTAAGGTTGAGAGAAAGAGTGATTGAGATTGAGAGTGAGAGTGAGGTTGAGAGAGAGGTTGAGAGTGAGGTTGAGAAAGAGAGATTTAGAGAGTTAGAGATTGAGAGATGGAGAATGAGAGAGATTGGGAGAGATAGAGAGAGATCGTGAGAGATGGAGATTGTGAGAGATAGAAATAGAGAGTAAATAAATGCAAATATTTGTACCACCGTTTGAGGACAATGCGACAATTCAACATTTCAGGCTTTTTTTTTGTGCTATTTTCAAGAATTATGTTCATGAGGAAAATTTCATGATGTTTTTAGGATTGTTATTATTACCTATTTCAGATGTTCAACGATTGTCACATAGATATTCCTTCTCTGTACTCTGCCCTTTGCCCTGCCTGACTATAGTTGGTATGGTGTGAGGAAAGAATATCAATCGCACTGAAACTTCAATCTATGTAATTATACGTTTTTGTATTTATGCAACTTTATTTCATAAGGATAATCAATGATTCTATATTCTTTGTCATGTTTAAAAATGAAGTTTTAGACAGTATTTGAAGTAATGAAAGTTGGTGTTACCTACCTTAAGGAGTTTAGGAAGGGCTTCTCCCTCATAGCCACCTCCCCAGCGCAGACATCTAGCGAGATCGTTTCCTGTACCAAGTGGAATAACTCCCACTGCAGGCTGCACCTCAAACTGTACTTTATCTGAAATAAATCGAAGTCATTACACTGTTGGAGAAGTGATCACCCAAAAAAATAAGGAATAGGGAACACAAAACTCACATAGGTAAATTTTCCTTTGCAAATAGAACAATTAACGAATGGAACAAAATATCTGGATACTTTGCTCAAAGTTTAAATAGTTTTAAAAAAAGTTTAAAGAAGAGCATTTATATGCAGGATAGCAAATATAAATATTGTTATAAAACTTTTAATGTTGTATTATTATTACTGTTATCATCATTATGGTAGTATACTGTGATGTATTGTCATTCTGACCGGGTATTATTTAGTTATTTTAATTATATTGTACATTGTATTATTACATTTACAGCGCTGCCACTGGGCTGTGCCCTAAATAGTGAAATAAAGTATCTATCTAAATATCCACTCATCATTTCTTGAGTGGGAATAATTAACATTCTCCCATGTACAGTTATGTGTTACAAAAGTTGGTTGTCAGGCGCACATTCACACACTGTACACTTGGCTGACACACACGTGTGGATGTCAAATAAACCCTCAAATCATATCAACAATTATCAGAATAAACACAAAACATACCTTATCTCAGGAGGTATTAGAGATTTCTGGACAACAGCAACCTTGTATGGTTTGAATTTTAAAAGTTTTGTTGCTTTCCATGCTGAAGTTTCGAAATGCCAGTTTCTTGTGCAAGACGCCTAAGAGATTTTCAAGGTGACTGTTCTAACCTTTCTCTGATTTCGTCTAATTTCTGCTCCGTAAGCAGATGCCTATTTATTTACCTTTCTTGTCCTATCATAAATTGATCTCATCTCTCTGAATTTATTCGTATGTAATGGTTACCATGCTAACTTCATATATTCAAGGTTGTTCAAACCCGGCAGAGGACAATAGATTTTTTTCGGACTTAAAAAAATCCTTAGCATGGCTTCCTTCAGAAGGGAAGTAAAGCTGTTGGTTCTGTGTCGTAAACTTATGGGAAGTAAATTTTTTTTTTTTTTGGTAGTGTTTAACGCCCGCTTTAACTACTTATGGCACCGCAGGCGGTGACACTGATGATACATGAATGAAGATGGAGCACCAGTGGAATGCGATGGCGGGGGAAACAGGAGAACCCGGAGAAAACCCACCCCAGCGCCGCTTTGTCCACCACAAATCTCACATGCGGTCGCTTGGGATCGAACCCGGGCCGTCTAGGTGAGAGGCGAGTGGTCTAACCACTCTGCCACGGCGCGGCCCGATGGGAAGTAAAACATCCTCATGTCTGATAAAGAGGCATTTGAGCAAAATTAAGTGGTCTTTCATCCCCAATATAAAATGGGATGCTGAGAACCACAGCAATTAAAGAACATCCATAAATAAAACACAATTTCATTTTTTCCCTGAATTTATTTACAAGCACACGAACTGCCTCTCTGCTTGGAACACGCATCCCCGCAAGATGATGTAAGCACATTGAACTCTTTGTGATACTGTATCTTTAAAGCACGAAGCAAAACTAAACACTTCTAAGCAATCAATGTTATCAGTAGTCGTAAGCTTTCACGGCCGGAGTCCAAGTTAAACTAGAAGAATTTTCCGGGCTGAGAAGCCGTGGTCTGCTGGAGTTTTCAAGTCCAGACGTTTCGTTCACGACTGCGGTGAACATTTTCAGTGGCGTGGTCTAAGTCTTCTCAGTGAAGGTGAAGGTTTGGCCGCAACTGACTCGTTGGCTGACCTCTTTATTCTGGATGAATTTTGCTTAACTCCTAAACCATAGGACATAGACAAAAACTTACTACACAAAAAATGTAGATCTCGTCAAAACACACAATTTATTTCATTTTCGTTTTTGTTGTCAAGGTAACCATTTCTGAGACATTCCTTGTTATTGGTTTCAATTGTAAAGTTCTTGTACTTTTCTCAGACAGGAAGTGTCCGTTTTTCTTTTGTTCTACTCCTGGCCAAGCAAAGAAGCGATTTGCAAGACAGTCGCATAACGACAGTTTTTAAAATATTTGACTATCACTTTAGCATAGTACATTCCTTTAGTTGCCTTCTACTTGTAAGGAACTAAGTAATAAGAACATTCTGCTAATGTTTGTCTCGATTAGCATTGTGTAGAAAGAAGAAAAACGTTTTGTAAGAAGTTTGTAGAACAGCTAGAGAAAGCCATGCAAGTGTAGCACATCAGAGTTTTTAAGATTATGGTGTTGTGATTGGCAGATGCACATGTATTAATCATAGCAATTCAGAACGGTACCTTATTACAGGAGTTTATCCAAAGTCCAGTAAGACTTGCACTTACCCATGGTCTCAAGGACCCATCCAACAGTTCCATCACCACCACAGCAGATGACTCTGAAGTTGGGTACGTCCTTGAAGAGTGTGAGGCCTATCATAGGCCCACCCTTGGCAAGGTTATACACCTGTCGAGGGTTCAGGAGGTACTGAAACTTGCGTAACATTCTCGCACCCTGCCGTCCTCCAGACTTGGGGTTGATGAAGACGACCAGGGGCTTGGTGCCTGGCAGAGGGGCAATCTGGAAGGACATGGGGCCCTGCGTCTCCTGCAACACCACCACGTTAATGTCATTACAGGCAACGTTATACACACAGGTTAATGCTGCAATCAAGTTCTGTATTCTCAAGATTTCTAAAATGAAAATAAAGTGTTTGATGTAAGAGGGCAGTCCCAGAAGTGCTCATCCTAATAAAGAAAAACCTCTTTATTTCTCTACATAGTCTCCTTTCAGCTCGATACACTATTCCCAGCGATGTTCAATAGCTTCGATGCCCTGTTTATAGTGAGAACTATCGAGGTCTGCAAAATAGCTATCAACTGCAGACTCCACTGTTGGCAAATCTTCTATCAACAAGCCATTTCTTCAAGTTTGGAAACAGGGGACTAAATCTGGCGAATAGGGTGCATGAAGCAATTCTAACCTTAACTCATTGATTTTGGCCATGGCAATAATGGGCGTGTGACCTGGTGCATTGTCTTGATGAAACAAAACTTTCTTTTTCGCTAAATGTGGCTGTTTTTGCTCGATTTTATCACTCAAATGCTGTAATAAGTTCACATAATATTCACCGTTGGTTATTTTTCCTTTTTTGGGATAATGAAAATTATCCCGCGTGCGTCCGAGAAAACTGACGCCATGACCTTGCCTGCAGATGGATCTGTCTTCGCCTTCTTTGGAGCCGATTCTCCCCTTTCAATCCAGTTTTTTGATTGTTCCTTCATCTCAAATGTGAAGCGATGGACGCAGGTTCCATCCATTGCTATGAATTGACTCAAAAACTCAGCTTTATTGCAGCGAAACATTGCCAAACACTCCTCACGACGCTGTTTTTGTTCTATTGTGAGCAAACGCGGCACCCACCTTGCACACAACTTTCTCATGTCCAATTTTTCAGTCAGTATGCATGTACAGAACTTTCATGAAATGCCTGCAATGTCTGCTAGCTCGCGCACTTTCAGTCGACAGTCATCCAATATTATTTTGTGGATATTGTTTACATTTTCTGAACTGGTAACCTCATTTGGTTGACCTCTGCGATGTTCGTCTTGGAAGCTCGTAAGCTCGCGCTTAAACTCTGCCCCCCCCCCAATATTTCACTGTTGTAAACGAAGGAGCAGACTCCCCCAAAGTAGAATCTAGCTCAGCTTTAATATTAGTTGGACTAAGACCTTTCAAATGAAAGTATTGTATAACGTAACGATGACCAGTTTTAACCTTTTTACAAATTCGGCGAGAGCATTCACTAATGATGGCTGCCAAACAAATGTAAAACCGTCAAACTTGAAACTTAGGCTTTCTAAGGTTGGTACTTGTTACCATTGTTGTTGTTTGAAACAAGTGCTATCTATACGTGAGGTCGGGTACTTCTGGGACATTACTGTGACTTTCAAATGGGATATGGTTTGTCCTTGAGCAGCCAACCGGAGTGTTGCTGTGTTGACATTTTGCATTCGCGCTTAACTGGGGAGTAATGCGCTAAGTGTTTCTGTCTCTCATAAATACTACTTGCGCTAACACAAAATATTCAAATTTTGCAAAAAATAATTCACGAGGAAGATAGGGACTAATGTTTGTAATAGAGCCGTAAAACACACACAGATTTTTAGCTCAAATAATTTTCATAATACACATGACTAAACATACCCATATATTATACGAGGGTCAGTCAATAACCAATGCCTACTATTTTTTACTTTCTCTATACGTTTTATGTACATAGTGTATAGAGAAGGTATTGTATTGAACCCAAAAATTCGATACCGAAATTTCAGCGGAAATATATGTTTTGAGACCCCCTGAATCTAAAAAAAACATTTTTAGAAAAATATCTATGTGTATGTCTGTGGGCAGCATAGCTCAAAGACAAAAATACCGTTAAATACCAAACTTGGTATTTAAGTTTGGTATCGTCCAAGGATGCGACACAAAGATTTTCAAATAAATCTCCCCACTTCAAACTACCCTTTACATGGAAAAAATTTCGAAAATATTGATCATCTTAAAAATGGCTCTAACGATTTTGATTAAAATATCGTATATTAAAGTTATTTACCTGACAAATAAAATATATATCTTGAATTTTCTGAGAATATCCTCTGAAGACTACTTTATTCTGGATGAATTTAACGGAATTTTGCATAACCGATAAACCGTAAGAGATAGACGAAAACTTAAAACAAAAAAATACAGAGCACATTAAAACACACAATTTATGTTACATAAATGTTTTTCGCGGAGTTGATCGTTTTTGAGATATTCCTTGGTTTTGGTTTCAGCTTTGAAAAACATACTTTTCTCATACAGGAATATGTCAACTCCTGTACATGCAAATAAAGGAACTTGTCATATTGCAACCAGCTTTTGACTATCACTTTAACCTATGATACTCCCTTATTTCCCTTCTACTTACAAGGAAGCAAGTAATAAGACTGTTTCTGCTAATTTTTTCTCGATTAGACGAAGTAAATAGAATAATTTGTTGCAGAGATGTAGAGAAAGTCATGTGAATGGAACACATCAGATTTTCTCTTTTAATTTGTAAGAAAATTAAACTTTGATTTCACAGCTTAAAAGCCACAGCATTGAGGATTAAATTGTCACTTTTCAATGTAATCCCCGTCCTTTTCCACGGTTTTAACAAGGGCATGTATTCCAGTGTGGTAAAATGCACGGTCTTACTTCCGAAGCCATTGACGCACAGATGTTTTCAGGGCCTCTGCTCTTCTAAATGAATGCCACGATAAGCTTCCTTCAGCGGCCCAAACAGATGGTATTCTGATGGTGATAGATCAGGGCTGTGGCAAGACTTTCCATCCAATTTTCACAATCACTTTAGTGATGTGATGACTGGTGTGTGGTTTTGTATTGTCATGCTAAAGAACATCCGCCATGTTTTTGTTAGGCGAACTTGCCGAAGACGTGCTTTAAATTTTTTGAGGGTGCTGACGTATCGGACAGAAGTTATTGTGCATCCCTGCTTGAAAACTTCAACCAGAATCACACCCTGTGCCCCCCAGAACACTGTCGCCACCACTTTCAATGCCAATGGCACAGTTTTGATTTTTTTCTTCTTCGGTGAGGTTGTGCGATGCCATTCCATTGACTGTCTTTTGATTCAGGTTCAAAAAAATGAGCCCATGTTTTGCTTACAGTCACAATTTTTTTCCAGAAACTCATCTCCCTCCAAATTGAGCGCTGTAAGAGTTTGGCAACTATTGTTTTTCTTGTCTCTTTATTCTACATTCTTGGTACTCACTGTGAACTAACGTTTGAGTACCCCAGTTGTTGAATAATCGTCATCACACTGCCTTTACTGAGGGACTGCAACACAATTCATCCATTGCTACCCAGCCTCAATGTTGCGTGGAGTCACTGCAGTCACCGGTCTACCGCTCCGATTTTCATCAGCCTACGGTGTTTGCCCTTCTGCTTCATTACAGCGACGAACCCATCTTCTAAAAGTGCTGACATCCATTGTTGCATCACTATACACATTTTTCATCCTTTCATAAATGCGAATGGGCGTTTCACCTTCCGCATGCAATAATTCAATTACGGAACGCTGTCTAATACGCACATTGATGTCAGTCATTTTGCAAAAGGCAGCAGTGCTGCCACCTGTTGATTTAGGAAGTTGCTACTGCAGTGGATTAGAGAAGAAGGTTTGAGAAATTGCGCCAAATTCATATTGTTCACATCGCTAAGTTAGTTAGAGAGAGAGAGAGAGAGAGAGAGAGAGAAATAGAAGGCATTAGTTATAAACAGACCCTCATATCATCAGAATCACATAAGCACTGTAATTATCGTTATTATTTGTATGTATGTTCTACTATATATGTACATACATGCTTAGTTACACAGAAATGGAATGTAAACTATTGGCATGACGATACTAAATGAATTATTACATTTATTACGCTTAGCAAGCTGTTAAAAGTCGAGAGACAGAGAGTGGACACACTCATGTTAGCTGTAGAGTGCTGCATCAGCTATCACATGTTTATGTCTCGAAATCTGGGCTCGTGTTTTTTTAACCCTAGTCTCAACAGAGTTCAAGTCAGTTTTCAGTTGCTGTTTAGTCAGGAATAGAGCAAGTGCAATGGCTTTTAATGGTGAATCTAAGAGGCATGTACTGCGTAGCCAGGCTCAAAGTATTACAACAGAAATAATACTTTTAAATTGACTGACGTTGAACTACTTGCACACAAAGAAATTGACAAGGTAACAGAGCAAGACTGGAAATACTGCGTGCGACATGCAGAAAAACTACAAGCATACAACTTTTGGAAAAAAATAGGCCATGAGATTTTGGAACCTATCGCCATAAATTTACAAGACTCAGACAATGAAAGAGGTGACATTCCATTGGATTAAAAGAGCAGGTAATTCTTAAACTGTATATATAATTTAGGAAAACGTGTACATAATATGTAAATATGCATGTTTAAGCTTAAAATTTAAAAACTGCAAAACTATAGAAGTTTAGAAAATCAGCTAGGGTTTCCTTACATCGAGCATTGTGTCGCCAGGCAGATTTGCATTATCAGTATGTGAGTGAGAGGGAAATATGAAAAGAGTGGGGATAGCGACCTGGCAACGCAGAGCACGATAACATATCTCATTCATGCAGAATAGAACGCTTTCCATTTGAAAAGCATTAGAGTGTGACATTCTGTATATGCGACTTACTGAAGTGTGGTTGCCATCTGCAGGAGTTTGAGTCTCGGAGCGCTGTATCCCAGAACGTTTGTACTCCTTGTTGATGGAACGTTGTCTGTCTAGAACTATAGGGCAGATGGCGGTGGGTGGCAGGATGTGGACACGATGTTCTCCGAGGTTACATTCTGGCTTCACCTGGGAGGCACATCGGTTGTGCAGCTGAAACAAATTTATACACAAACATTACACAAGAAAATAAACACAGCTAAACCAGAAAGAGAGTAAAAGAAGTAAGCACTTTCATTCCAAATGAAAAAGAAAACAAGAAAATCAGGAAGTTCATATACCACCCAACAACTTTCTACAAATTGCACAGCATTCTTAAACAACACATCATTTTGGCCAAAAAATACAGTTACTCCATAAGAAACATATTACATTCTAAAATTAAAAGATGACATCCCATAGGATGAAAGCCTGTTCAGCTGCAATGACTGTGAAAAAATCTAATGTGTTTCATTCACATGACTTTCTCTAACTGTTCTGCAAACAAATCTTTGTGTAGCCGCCTCAGGCGTTCAAGTTTCGAGGCGAACTGCATACCAGAGTCTCAGGGCAGTAGACCTCTATGCCAAATGTGCAGCACTCACTCGAGTACGGTCCCGTTTACAATGGAGTCAGCAACGTCAACATTGGACCTTGAATGAATGGAGGAATGTGCTGTTTACAGATGAGTCCAGATTCAACTTGAATAATGCGTCGCACAATAATCTAGAGAGAACGTGGAACCCGGTTTCGTCCCACCAACATTGTGGAAACACCCCGTGTGGTCAGCCATAAGGTTCAATGGACGTACAGATCTTTACATCTTCGCCAGTGGTATTGTGAATGTCCAGAGGCACAGGACGAGGTACTAAAACCACATGTGCGACTTTTCAGAGGTGCAGTTGGTCCACACTTCATCTTATAGGACGATACTGCACGTCCGCATACAGCCCACCTGGTGGACGTCTATCTTGAGAGGGAAGATATCCAGTGTATGGATTGGCGAGTGATGTCCCCGGACATGGACCTTAGAACATGCCTGGGATGTATTAGGAAGACAAGCTGTAGCCCGCCAGCCTCCACCGAGGACACTTCCAGACTTCCGACGTGCCTACCGAGAGGAATGGGAACTTCAGACCTCTTGAACCACCTTACAGAGAGCTTGCTACGACGCTGCGAGGCCTGTGTAGCCATGAGGGGTCTGCACACCTCATATTAACCACCCAGCACCATTGTTGTCATTGTGGAAATGATCTCAGATTTTGTGCCTGCGTAAAAAGGTGTCCTGAGGTCAAAATTGTCTGCACTCTATTGCATTCCAGATTAAATGTGATGCATTGGTAACAACATATTACATAAGGTATGCTTAACTTTTGTAAAATTGTGATAGTTTGGTAAGCTCTTATACTTCTAGACATACCTGCAAGGTGTAGTGAGAACATAGTTAAATCTACTGCAGGACCTGCATGGGCAATACTTGCTGAAAGAGGTGGAAATACTGTTCAACCAAAATATTGAGTTATATTTAACCTTTGGACGCAAGTGTACAAAAGAAATGTGTTAGAATTATGTTCTATATTTAAAGGCTAGAAACCTGTATTAAGGAAAGCATTTTTACTCTTGTATCATATGCATAGTAAAGAATTCAGTTAACTGTAAATATTTGCAAATACATAACACTAGACCCATTATGGATTTCCTTAGAATATTGGTGATTAAAAAGAAACTTAATACTGACCCTTTTATTATAGATAGTATATTGTTCAAAAAGCTACCATTAGGAGTTGTCCTGTGCAAAGAATTGTTTTAAAAGTAATCTCGTCCACAATTGTTTCTATAAAATTGATGCCGTGGCTGAGTGGTTAGACTACTCGCCTCTCACGTAGATGGCCTGGGTTTCATCCCAAGCGACTGCGTGTGAGATTTGTGGTGGATAAAGCGGCAAAGGGGTGGGTTTTCTCCGGTTTACCCCACCATTCTGCCACTGTTCCATCTTCATTCCCCATCGCCCTCCGTGGTGTAATGGTTGCCATGCTAACTTCATATACCCAAGGTCGCGGGTTCAAACCCGGTGGAGGACGGTGGATGTTTTCGGGTATAAAAATCCTTAAATGGGTTCCTTCGGAAGGGAAGTAAAGCCATTGGTCCCGTGTCGTAGATTTACGGCACGTAAAAGAACCTCAAACCTGATATAGAGGCCTCTGAGCAAAATTAAGCGATCTTTCACGCCCATTTTAGAATGGGACACTGAGAACCACAGCAGTTAAAGAGCGTCCATAAATAACATGCTATTCTTTTTTCTTCATTCCCCAGGAGCCCAGCACTGTACTTCACTGCGTAGCACCTTCAAACTTTAGACTAGTGGTACTGAGAGTAGCACTTTCGTTCTGGCACGTTCTCCGTGGCAACAGGCTATGGGAAGTGAAGGACCTGCCTGTGGACCGGTTAACCTCCTCTCGTTTGGCTCGCTTAAGACATTGGTGATATTGGCTCGCTTAAGAATTGGCCACTGCACTTTTACGCGCCGTTACCTTTTTAACCGTGAACCAGCTGCTATTTGTCCGGTTCGAGATGCCGAAGAGGAAGTATCAGGGCAGAACAGCCGCATCTTCAACAGCCATTGCTCCTCCGGTCTCCGCCGATAGGAAGCGTTCTCTAGCATCTCCACCGCCTGCCGCTTTACCGACAGAGAGCGCATTTTCGCCTGCCGCCGCTGCTTCACCGGCCTTCTTCGCCGCTATCGCAGTGCTCCACGCCGCCGCTCCGGTACAGTGCCATGGTTCGGGGGTCCCTCGGGATCTGTCCACCCGGCATCTTCTCGTCGCTGCGCAGTCTCGGTGGCCTTCTTGCTTGAGGGGCACTGCGACCGGAGCCCAACAACTCTTGCAAGAGTGGAGCTACAGAACCGCGCGGATCTGGACGCTGCCTTGGCGTCGGGGTTAACCTTAGAAACACTTCTGCACGCCGAGGTTAGCAGACAGGAGCGACACCTGCCCTGCTGACGCTGCTGTGCCTATGGGCATAGCCAGGAATCCTGCTCTTCGCCGCTGAGATGCCCTGCTGTGGTATGGGTCCCTTCACCGGGCAGGCCCAGTTCCCCAGCTACCCCAAGAGCAGGCAACCAACACCAGCCCGGGCATCACCACTACTACAACCAGCGCAGTTACCACCGTCTCCTTCAGGAAGCACAGAGACCTTGTTGCGGGAATTCCAGGGCCTAAGGGACTTCAGGACTTCCATTCAGAGTTGCTGAATCTGACGGCCAAGTTAACAGCTCTGGAGGAACATCGGGATGCAATAGACTCATCCATTCAAGGTCTCCAAGAACTTCTAACACAACTGTCGAACGATCTATTCATCCGGGGGGTCGTACGGCAGAACAACATTTGGATACAGCAACTCTTTGAGGAGATAGTGGGAGATCTCCTAAAGGAGCCGGAGAATCCCCTCCACTCGAGAAAAAATATACTTTTCCGCTCTGTCGAGAGGAACTGTCAGTCCGTCATGTGTTACTAGAGTGTAGTCACTTTTGTCACTTTTTACTTTCTCTACACGTACTATGTACATAGTGTATAGAGAAGGTATTGTAATACACCCAGAAATTCCATACCGAGATTTCACTCGAAATACATGTTTTGGGTCCCCCTGAATCCAAAAACAAAAAAACAGTTTTGGAAAAAGGTCATGTGTGTGTCTGTGGACAGCATAGCTCAAAAACGAAAAGTCTGTTTATTACCAAACTTGGTATTTAAGTTCAGTATTTACGAAGGATGCGACGCGAAGCTTTGCAAGAAAATCTCTCATCCCCAACTATCCTTTACATGGAAAATGTTTCGAAAATATTGATTTTCTCAGAAAATAACTAACAATTTTGATTAAAATATCGTATATTAAAGATATTTACTTGGCAAATAAAATGTATATGTTCAATTTTCTGGGAATAGCCTCACAAGACTACTTTATTCTGGATGAATTTTACGGAATTTTGTATAACTGCTAAATCGTAAGAGATGGACAAAAACTTATCACACAAAAAAATATAGAGCACCTTAAAACACACAATTTATGTAATATACATTTTCTTTGTGGAGTTGATCGTTTTTTAGATATTCCTTGTTTTTGGTTTCAGCTTTGAAAAACTTCAGTCACATAGCAATCAGCTTTTGACTATCACTTTAACCTATGGTACTCCCTTATTTCGGTTAACGTGAAGTAAAAAACGAATAAACTTTTTAACAATAGCTAACTTGTTGCAGATATGCAGAGAAAGCCATGTGAATGGAACATATCAGCTTATTTTCTTTTTCAAATGTTTTATTTTTTCCGTTGTGTATTTTACCAGAGCTTTATAAATTTTGCCTTATATCGCTCTTTTTTTTTTTTTTTTTTTTTTTTTTTTTTGCTTTTAAACTATTTTATCTCAACTCGTGGTTTTTTAACCATAAATAACACCTTTACACTGGATTTGAAACCTGGCTTTAGCTCTAACTGTATTGGGTGTTTATTTTATGTCTTTTAGCTCCGTTTATGAACACGATAGATTAGGGCGCTAATAACCATAGAAGTTGAGCGCCCTAATCCCCAATCATCATCATCATCATCATCATCATCATCAATACCTAATGTGCCACAAGCAGTAAAAGTGGGCATTAAACACTATAGAAAAAGTCTGATGTATTCCATTCACATGACTTTCTCTACATCTCTGTAGCAAATTATTGTTAAAAAGCTTAAGCTTCTATTTACTTCACGCTAATCGAGAAAAAAACTAGCAGAAATAATCTTATTACTTGTTTCCCTGTAAGTAGAAGCGAAATAAGGGAATACCATAGGTTAAAGTGACAGTCAAAAGCTGGTTGCTATGTGACTCAAGTTCCTTTGTTTGTATGGAAGGAGCTAACAAATTCCTGTATAACAAAAGTATAAGTTTTTCAAAGGTGAAACCAAAAAACAAGGAATATCTCAAAACGATCAACTCCACGAAAAAAAAGAAGAATATTATATAAATTGTGTGTTTTAACGTGCTATACATTTTTTTGTGTTGTAAGTTTATGTCCATCTCTAACGGTTTAGCAGTTACGCAAAATTCCGTAAAAGTCATCCAGAATAAAGAGGTCTTCAGAGGCTATTCCCAGAAAATTGAAGATATACATTTTATTCGTCATATAAACATCTTTAATATACGACATTTTAATCATAATTGTAAGAGCCATTTTTGAGAAAATCAAAATTCTCGAAAATTTGTCCATGTAAAGGGTACTTGGGGGCAGGGGATTTTCTTGAAAATCTTCGTGTCGCATTCTTGGAAGATACCAAACTTAAATACCAAGTTTGGTATTCAACGGTCTTTTCGTTTTTATGCTATGCTGTCCACAGACACACACGTACATTTTTCTAAAAAATTCTTTTTTTGGATTCAGGGGGTCCTAAAACATGTAGTTCCGGTAAAATCTCGGTATGGAATTTTGGGTGCAATACAATACCTTCTCTATACACTATGTACATAGTAAGTGCAGAGAAAGTAAGACTGACTTACAGAAGGTTGTGTCAAAATCCAACAGCCCTGTTACAGAACAAAAATAGCACGAGTTCGGGCATCTGTGGAACGGAGTCCTCGACGGTGAACACTGCATTAAAACAATGGTGGGCATCTAAAACATTGTATTCAAAAAGTTATATGTATCCTGCAATCTCCAGGGACTGTGCTTAAGGTACTATAAGAGGAATACATATAAATATTTTGTGTTTTTTTTTGTAGTCGTATTTAGGACTGACCTGCCCCTAGGACTTACAAATGGATGTCTAGGGGTCAGAAGTCTGTCGGGGAGCCAACGGCACGAAACCACAGAATGGAAAACCTGGTCCGTAGCCAGGCATGAGCGTGAGCAAGTGGATTATATGAAATGTAAGCGAAATGGATGATAGGAAATGTGATGATGGAGTAATTAGTGGAATAAGTGGTGGGGGAAACCGGAGGACCCGGAGAAAACCCTCCCAGATGCCATTTATTCGACCGCAAATCTCATGTGCGGGAATAGAATAGAATATTTATTGTCATATGACGTTTACATTGTGAGCCTATGCTCGTAAACTGATGATTTGTCAAAATATACTTGAGCAATTTAAACTATAAATATATGTAATGGTATACAAGATATTACTTTTAAAATATATTGGAACATTGATTTGTCAATTTATGACAATATGTATATTTGCCCAGTGACTCCAACATCGCTGTAAATTCTTATAGAATAGTTTATCCGGGGACCATGCATCGCCGATCTCAAATTACTTATATTACTCACGTGCACAATCTCGCTAAGAGTTAAACTTACCGTAATTTGACACCAGCGACAATGCAGGCCTGTGATGCCGTTGTAACTCTTGATGGCTTTCTTACACTTGGAGCACTTCCCTTGGCAGTTGCCCTCTACCCAGTGATGTGTCATTGTTTGTGATGTCTTTTTGGACTTGACGTAGGTCGCTATGCAGGACGCTGGCGCCCTCTGTACACATCTCTCATGGACTGTGTACTTGCAGACTGCAATCAGTGAAACACTTCTGTATAGCAGGTGGAGTTGCTTATTGTACTCACCAACCAAGTGGCAGGTTGAAGAGTTAAGCAGATAAACAACACTCCCCCCTGAAGCAAATTCCAAACGCGATATTGAGAGAGAAATGTGATTTACCAGAAGCTTCTTCCCACTGAATTAGATCACATTAGTGAACTGTCAGTGAAAAATGAACTAGACCATATTAGTAAAGTGACACTAACGTTGAACTAGATCATATAAGTGAAGTGACAGTAAAGCTGAACTGATCGCTTTAGTGAAGTTTCAATGGAAAGTGAATTGGATCATGTTAGTGAAGAGACTGTGAAAACTGGACTTGACATAGGAGTGCAATCAGTGAAACATTTCTTTAGAGCACTATATACTTAAAATATAAAATATTAATAGCTGTGAGGTTGCTTATTGTATGTACTTACTTATCAACCAACTGGCAGGTTGAAGAGCGAAGGAGAGAAAGAGCCCTACACCCTCAAGTAAATTCCAAAAGCTCTATTGAAAAATTCTACCAATGAGTTTGTTACATACTTACTGCTAATGTGAAAGTTTAGAGATGTCTTGTTTTTCACATTCAAGAGAAGAGACTGCTTTGCGAGTTTCATTATGCAGCTACATAAGGAGGAAAAGTGAAGTGACAGTAAAAACTGAAATATATCACATTAGTGAAGTGTTAGCGGAAACTGAACTAGATCCTATGAGTGAAGTGAGTGAAAACTGAACTAGATCATATTAAAGAAGTGACATATAAACTGAACTAGATCATGTTAATACACTGACGTGAAGAGTGAACTACTTCACATTAGTGAAGTGACAGTGAGAACTAACATATATCACCTTAGTGAAGTGAACTAGATCATTCGAAGCAAAACGACATTGAAAACTGAATTAGATCTCGTTAATGAAGTGACAGTGAAAAGAGAACTACATCACATTGTATTGACAATGAGAACTAGCCTACATCACATTAGTGAAGTGCCAGTGAGAACTGAACTAAATAACATTAGTGAAGATATTGATAACCGCATTGCATTAGTGAAGTGACAGTGAGAACTGAACTACATCACATTAGTGAAGTGTCAGTGAGAACTGAACTAAATAACATTAGTGAAGATATTGATAACCGCATTGCATTAGTGAAGTGACAGTGAGAACTGAACTACATCACATTAGTGAAGTGTCAGTGAGAACTGAACTAAATAACATTAGTGAAGATATTGATAACCGCATTGCATTAGTGAAGTGACAGTGAGAACTGAACTAATTAACATTAGTGAAGTGACAGTGAGAACTGAACTACATCACATTAGTGAAGTGACAGTGAGAACTGAACTACATCACATTAGTGAAGTGACAGTGAGAACTGAACTACATCACATTAGTGAAGTGCCAATGAGAACTGAACTACATCACATTAGTGAAGTGACAGTGAGAACTGAACTACATCACATTAGTGAAGTGACAGTGAGAACTGAACTACATCACATTAGTGCAATAGTAGAAGTGAACTACAAGGGCTGTCCAAGAAGTATCCGACCTAACAAAGAAAATAAAAATATTTTGGGAAAAAAATATGTTTATTTCTCTACATAGTCTCCTTTCAGCTCGATACACTTTTCCCAGCGATGTTCAATAGCTCTGACACCCTGTTTATAGTGAGAATTATTGAGGGCTGCAAAACAGCCATCAACTGCAGACTGCACTTCTTCATTGATGCCAAATCTACCACCAAGCCATTTCTTCAAGTTTGGAAACAGAAAAAAATCAGAGGGAGCTAAGTCTGGCGAATAAGGTGCATGAGGAAGCAATTCGAACTTTAACTCGTTGATTTTGGCCACGGCGATAACGGACGTGTGAACTGGTGCATTGTTTTGGCGAAAGAAAACTTTCTTTTTCGCTAAATGTGGCCGTTTTTTGGTCGATTTCATCAGTCAAATGCTATAACAAGCTCGCATAATATTCGCCATTGATTACTTTTTCTTTTATGAGATAATCAATGAAAATTATCCCGTGCGTCCCAGAAAACTGACACCATGACCATACATGCAGATGGGGCTGTCTTCAACTTCTTTGGAGCCGATTCTCCCTTTCCAGTTCTCTGTTTGGATTGTTCCTACGTCTCAGGCGTGAAGTGATGAACCCAGATTTCATCCATTGTTATGAATCGACGCAAAAAACTCAGTTTATTGCAGCGAAACACTCGACTGAAACATCCTCACGACGCTGTTTTTGTTCTATTGTGAGCGTCAGCCACCTTGTACACAACTTTCTCATATCCAAATGTTCAGTCAGTATTCGATGTACAAAACTTTTTGAAATGCCTGCAATGTCGGCTAGCTCGTGCACTTTCAGTTTACGGTCATCCAATACCATTTTGTGGATTTTCTTTACAATTTCTGGACTGGTAACATCATTTGGTCGACCATTGCGTTGTTCGTCTTGGCAGCTCTTATGGCCGCGCTTAAACTCTGCCACCTAATATTTCACTGCTGTAAACGAAGAAGCAGACCCCCCCCCCCCCAAAATAGAATCTAGCTCAGCTTTAGTGTTAGTTGGACTAAGACCTTTCAAATGAAATTATTGTATCACACAATGACCAGTTTTAGCCATGTTTAAAAATTCGCTGAGAGTATTCATTAATGATGGCTACCAAACAAATGCTAAACAATGTACAATCGTCAAACTTCAAACTTAAGCTTTCTAAGGTTGGTACTTTTTACCATTGTTGTTTTGAAGCAACAACCGCTATCTATACGTCAGATCGGGTACTTCTGGAATAGCCATTGTAAATCACATTAGTGAAGTGATAGTGTGAACTGAACTACATCACATTAGCGCAGTGGCAATTCCAACTGAACTACATGCCATTAGTAAAGTGACAGTGAGTAGGAACTAAATCGCATTAGTGAGGTGACAGAAGTGAACTGGATCACATTAATGAAGTGACACAAGTGAACTAAATCACTTTAGCGAAGTGATAGTGTGAAGTGAACTAAATCACATTAGTGAAGTGAAGCATTAAAAGTGAACTAAAGCATTAGTGAAGTGACAATGATAGCTGAACTGTATGACTTAGTAAAGTAACAGAAGTGAATTACATTACATTAGTAAAGTGACAGTGATAACTGAACTATATCACATTAGTGAAGTGCCAGAAGTGAACTACATTACATTAGTGAAGTGAAAGTGAGAACTGAACTACCTACATTAGTGAAGTAACAGTAAGCTCTGATCTACATTTCATTAGTGAAGTGACAGTGAGAACTGAAATACATCACAGAAGTGAACTGCTTCACATTAGTGAGGCGACAATGGATTTTTATTATACTGTACCAGTCTGATTTTAAACTCCATTTGTCCCAGTTTCTATTTTTCAGTATTTTTCACAATTCAAAATGTTTATTGAACCATAGTTAACACTCATTAGCTTGAAATTTTCAGGAGAGCTTCAGGAGCTATAGTTTTATGAATTATTGTGCAATAATTAAAAATATTAAATACTCCAGATTCAATTGAGATGAACTATTTTGTATAACTCATTTTCAAAAGGTTGAAACACTCAATAACATACATACAAACTTTTTGTTCTGTTACGCCAATTAAAGTTAGGTAATGCATACACAGCAGTTTCTTTATGTTTATATGCTAAACTGAAATAAAAAAATGGGAGTAATACAATAAATAGGGAGTAATACAATAAATGATTAATTGTAAATAAAAAATAATATCTTAGCAACTGACATAGCTCATTAAAATGTTGGTGCACTATATATTTTAGGTTTTAAGTATGTTGTAAAAAGTTCAAAGTAATTATAAGAAAACGTAAACGTTTGGATTTTCATGGATACAAAAGTCATCCAGAAAGTGATAGACAGTTTGGCATAACAAAATGATAACGAAAGTTATCAACACAAAACTTTATTTACAAAGTTACACTACCTTACTCTATTTCTCAACGTAATCGTCATTGCTATCAAGATATTTATTGCCACGTGGTACTAGTTTTTCAATGCAGATGTTATACTTTTCTACCGCTAAAGAACTGGTTTGCTTTTTGAATGCACAAAATGTTTGGCCAATTGAATTTTATAGGCAAATAACGCAAGTATATAGTGATAATGCAATGAACGAGTCTTCGGTGAGGAAATGCCACATAATTTACGAGTAATCAAGGAAGAACATAACAGTGTGTACGGTAAAGACCGGAGTGGAAGTTCATCAATCGTTATGGAGCAGTTGAAAGCAAATGTTGATAAAAGAATTCAGAAAAACCGGTGTTTCACTTTGGACACCGTACATGACTTTTTGGATGGAAAAGATTTGCCAGCCATGAAGACCTCAAAGTGACAGTGACATCTTGGCTCAGATGTTTAGTGGTGGAAGAGTATAACATGTGTACCACGTGACAATAAATACCTTGATAGCAATGTTGAGAAATAGAGTAAGGTAGTGTAACTTTGTAAATAAAGTTTTGTGTTGATAACTTTCGTTATTATTTAGTTACGTCAAATCGGGTCAACCTGGCACATTCCTTAAAAAAGACAACTTTTTCATTTGAGTTATAAATGTATATGCAAAGGTGTTACTCACAAACACAGCACAGCCCCTTCTTGCCAAGACCTACCAACATGTTGAGACAGAGGTTGCAGTAACCAGGTTTACTGAAATGTTTCAGTCTCCACAAATGGTTCCCATCTTCCTTCACATTCTGTAAGACATTCAACAAATATCAAATATTCCTTAAGCTTATGTATAACAATTAGACTGGGAGAGAAGCCTGGACAAGAGTACATAACATAACAATCTGTGGATCCTATTCCTGCAGGGTGTGTGGGTACAGCAGCTGTGTGTTATAATGTTTCTGAGTGCGCAGCGATTCGGATGTTTTTGGGTTCTCAGTTTTCTTCGACTCAACAGTTGACGCCCATACATACGAGAATACAATTTTGTCCCCTTTTTAAGAGAATTAACAGACAGCGAGCGTGATTTTGCTTCTTTACTTTCTCTACACGTACTATGTACATAGTGTATAGAGAAGGTATTGTATTGCACCCAAAAATTCGATAACGAGATTTCACCGGAAATACATCTTCTAAGACACCCCGAATACAAAAAAATAATTTTTAGAAACATTTCCTTGCATGTGTCTGTCTGTGTGTATGTGTGTGTACTTGGTATTTAGGTTCAGTATCTTCCAAGCATTCGACACGAAGGTTTTCAAGAAAATCCCCCCACCCCAAACTACCCTTCACATGGAAAAAGTTTCGAAAATTTTGATTTTCTAAAAACTGGCTCTAATGATTTTGATTAAAATATCGTATATTAAAGATATACAGGATGTTTCAAAAAGAATATACGCATTTCGAATGCATATATTTATTAAACTTTAAGACATACGAATATGAAACTTTACACATATATGTACGAACCTGTCAATTTCAGATTAAAGATGTTCAGTACGTCCTCCACCAGCGGCACGAACAATATCACATCGATACTCGGATACCGCCCATACTCGGGCAAGCATGTCCTCCGTCACTGATGTTATGGTAGTACGGATCCGATTCTGTGGGAGTAGTGGCACAGAAACGTTGTCTTTAACGAAATCCCACAGGAAGTAGTCACAGGGTGTCAAATCCGGTGACCGTGGAGCCCAGCTGAGCCATGCTAAGTCGTCTGCTCCCTGACGACCAATCCAACGGTTCGGTAGAGTTTCATTCAGATATGCGCGCACTCGGCGACTCCAGTGAGGGGGTGCCCCGTCTTGTTGAAGAGTGAAGTTGTCTTCGTGCAGCCTCAGAAACAACCAGTTTTGTAACATAGCGAGATACTGCTGACTGTTAACCGTGTTTCCACCAAAGAAGAATGATGTTCGGGACATCGCACAAAACACATTTACCTTGAGGGAATCTCGTACATGTTCAATGGCTGCACGTGAGTTCTGTAGCCCCCAAATTCGAACATTGTGTTTGTTCACTAACATGAAAAGTCGCTTCATCACTAAACACTAACTGTCATCATTGTCAATAGCATCAAGAACCTCGTTACAAAATGCCACACGTTTTCGTTTGTCATCAGGACGCAGAGCTTGTAACAGCTGTAACTTGTACGGCTTCATAACCAACCGACGTCTCAAAACACGCCAAATTGTTGTTGTAGGCAGTTTTAACTCCCGACTGGCTCGACGAGTTCATTTTGAAGGACTACGTTGGAAAGCAGTTTCAATTCTTGCAACTGCTTCTTGAGGAACACGAGGACGTGCGTGTGCGTGCGTGTCTGGTAGGCTCATGGTGAGCCTAGGTGTAGCTGCTGTGCACCTACCCTGGTAAGGGTTTAGCCACAGGAATGAGGTGAAGGTTGAGGTTTTAAATTTTGGGGTTTCGAGTGTTGGTGGTAAGGAGGTAGCGCTAGTAGGCTCCTCGAGCGGTTGCATTTTTCAGGAGCAGCATCCTTTCCTCTGCTCCGCTGGTGTTTATTTTTTATTTAATTATGTTGGTGACTTTTGATAAACCTCTCCCAATGGGAGGGGGGAGTGCTTTGTTCAGATATTACGCTGTTGGCTGGTTTAAAGCCGTTGTTACCGGGGGTGCCCACAAGCCATGCGGGGAACCCGGAACCGCCTCAGTGGGTATGTATTCCCCAGAGATCTGACAAGTGCGTTCTCATGGTCGCCCAATCTGGCTTAGAATTTTTGAGCCCGGCGCCTAATGACATATTCCACATATGGGAGGCCGAAGCTTTATGTAGTAACTTCAAAGGGAAACGCCGACATACAGAATATATGGACCGGAGTCCTCTATTCTGTACCCACTGTAACCAGAGAAGCCAGGAGTCTGCTGCCACTTCGCAGGCGTAGAGCATCAGGGGGACTGCAAGCGCCTTGAAAAGACGTAACTTTAAGTGAACCGGCATCTGGGAGGTCAGTAGAGGGTAAAGGGAGGCTACTGCCCCCTTCGCTCTGTCCGACGTTCCCCGCACGTGTTCACGAAAAGTTAGGCCCTTATCAAGAGTGACACCCAGGTATTTGATGGAATTTCGTCACTCTATCCTCTAGCCCTGATAGGAAAAGTTGGATATCTGGTTTATTGCGGGGCGTTTTCTGGAGAACAGAACAGCATGACTTTTACCCGGGTTAACGGACATCCGCCACTGTCTGCACCAGTCCTGGACGAGACAGAGGTGTCTCTGTATGGGGTTGAAGGCTCTGCGTATGTTCCTGTCAGTGCGGTAGAGCAGGACGTCATCAGCAAACTGGGCCATGTTGACGCCCTGCTCTGTAGGGAAGTCTACCATGAAGAGGCTAAACAAGGTGGGTGATAATACAGAGCTTTCGGGGACTCCGCCTCGTAGGGGTTTTGGTGTAGATGTTTGCCCCGCAACTGCAACTACGAAGGTGCGTTGGTGTAGGAAGCTGTGTATGATGTTGATTAACTGTGTATGTAGGCCAATCTGGATGAGTTTAAACAGGAGACCCTCATGCCAGGTGGTTGAGAAGGTCTCGACATCCAAGGACACCGTCGGTGTGAAGGCCCCGTCCTGGAACCTCAGGGCGGCAGTCTCCACCACCCACAGCAGCTGTCGAGTGCCCAGGGCGGAATCCAAACTGATGGAGAGGGATGGCTTGAATATCGACTACCTGCGGCGACAAGCGGTGTAGTACTAACCTCTCGAAGACCTTCGAGAGGGTGGGTAGGAGGCTAATGGAGCGGTAGCTGGAAGGAAGCGCAGTATCCTTACCAGGCTTCAAAATGCACACCACTCGCACGGAAAGTGGCCTAAGGTGAGGCGCATGTTGAATACCTTGATGAGGAACAGCACTGCTCTGAATGGAAGGTTGCTTAGCATGGTGGGTGTCAGCCCGTCCTGCCCGCAAGCCTTTTAACACGAGGGGGCGAGGACTCTTTCCTTTACATACACATCCTGTATCTACAAACTGTCGAATGTTCCACCCATTTGGAGGATCAGCGTGGTACCTCAACCTGAAACGTCTTTGCACTGTAATCACGGAATTGCACTTCACAAACTCGAGAACACAAAATCATTTCTGCTGCGGAGTAGCCATTTTAAACATATGATGGTTAGCAAGCAAAACAGAAGACAAGTGACATCTAGCGGCTGTTAATATAAACTAGACTATGTATTCATTTCTCCAATAGCCGAGCCGAGGCGCAGCGATCGATAGTTTCGACAAAATAATACTTTGCAACACGTAGATTGTTTTTGAAACACTCTGTATACATGACAAATGATATGTATATCTCGTATTTTCTGGGAATAACCTTTGAAGACTACTTTATTCTAGTGAATTTCACGGAATTGTATATAACAGGTAAGCCCTTTGAGATAAACAAAAACTTACCCCACAAAAATTGTTGAGCACATTAAAAGACACAATTTATGCAATATTAATTTTTTTCTGGAGTTGATCGTTTTTTAGATATTCCTTGTTTTTGATTTCAGATATGAAAAACCTATACTTTTTTCATTCAGAAATTTGTCAACTCGGGTCCATACAAACAAAGGAAATTCAGTCACATAGCAACCAGCTTTTGACTATCACTTTAACCTATGGTACTCCCTTATTTCGGTTCTACTAAGGAAGCAAGTAATAAGACTATTTCTGTTAATGTTTATCTTGATTAGCATGAAGTAAATAGAAGCATAAGTTTTTTAACAATAATTTGTTGCAGAGATGTAGAGAAAGTCATGTGAATGGATCACATGAGATTTTTTCAACAAGACTCTGCGGCAGCTCGTACAGCCAATCTTTTGATGAGAACAATTGAAAGTAGGTTTCAGGACAGAATTATTAGTAGAGATTTATGAGCCCCTCAGTCACCCGACCTAACCCACTGCGATTTGTATCTCTGGAGTAACTTAAAGCAAGAAAACAAGACAAACCCACACACCCTGCAAGAATTAAAACAAAAGATCTACCAGAAAATTTCCAGAATTTCTCAACGAGAACTACGGTGAGCAATGGATAGTTTTTAAAGAGGTACCAAAAATGTATGTGGAAAATTTCAGCATCTCCGTTAAGTAAGTAAAGCCTTTAAAAGTAGTTTTAAAAATCTGATGTGTTCCATTCACATGAATTTCTCTACATCTCTGCAACAGATTATTCTTAAAAAGTTTATTGTTCTATTTACTTAATGCTAATCGAAAAAAATAGCAGAAATAGTCTTATTACTTACTTGCTTGTAAGTAGAAGCGAAATAAGGGAGTACCACAGGTTAAAGTGATGGTTAAAATCTGGTTGCTCTGCGACTGAAGTTCCTTTGCTTGTATGGACACGAGTTCACATAGTCCTGTATGAGAAAAGTATAAGTTTTTATAGGTGAAACCAAAAACAAGGAATATCTCAAAAACAATCAACTCCACGAAAAAAAGGTATGTAACATAAATTGTGTGTTTTAAGGTGCTCTACATTTGTTGTGTGGTAAGTTTTTGTCCATCTCTTACGGTTTAGCAGTTATGCAAAATTGCGTAAAATTGACCGAGTATAAAGTAGTCTTCAGAGGCTATTCCATGTAAATATCTTTAATATACGATATTTTAATCAAAATCGTTTGAGCCATTTTTTAGAAAATCAAAATTTTCGAAAAAAGTTCCATGTAAAGGGTAGTTTGGAGTGGGGGGATTTTTCTCAAAATCTTCGTGTCGCATCCCTGGAAGATACTAAACTTAAATACCA
Source organism: Hymenopus coronatus (assembly GCA_030762935.1). Lineage (NCBI taxonomy): Eukaryota > Metazoa > Arthropoda > Insecta > Mantodea > Hymenopodidae > Hymenopus > Hymenopus coronatus. The sequence goes on from CM060892.1 coordinate 9,045,942, forward strand.
AGTTTGGTATTTTACCGACTTTTCGTTTTTGAGTTATCGTATTCACAGACACACGGACACACACGGACCTTTTTCTGAAAATACTTTTTTTGGATACAGGAGACCCTAAAACATTTATTTCCGGTGAAATCTCCGTATCGAATTTTTTGGTGGAGTGTAATACCTTCTCTATACACTATATACATAACACGTATAGAGAAAGTAAAAATGCAAATAACATAATTTGTGTGCTTTAAAGTATTCTACATTTTTTTGTGTGGTAAGTTTTTTTCTATCTCTTACGGTTTAGCAGTTATGCAAAAATTCCGTAAAATTTGTCCAGAATAAAGTAGTCTTCAGAGGCTATTCGCAGAAAATTTAAGATGTACGTTTTATTTATAAGGTAAATATATTCAATATACGATATTTTAATCAAAATCGTTAGAGCCATTTTTGAGAAAATCAAAATGTTCGAAAAAAGTTCCATGTAAAGGGTAGTTTGGGGAGGGGGATTTTTCTCAAAATCCTCGTGTCGCATCCGTGGAATATACTAAACTTAAATACCAACTTTGGTATTTTACGACTTTTCGTTTTTGAGCTATCACACATGGACACACACGGACCTTTTTCTTGTTTAGGATACAGGGGACCCGAAAACGTATATTTCTGGTAAAATCTCGGTATCGAATTTTTGGGTGGAGTGCAATACCTTCTCTATATATTATGTACATAGTACGTGTAGAGAAAGTAAAAATGTTGCATGGTTTCATTCGCGCCTTTCTATGATAGCGGCAGACGGTAACGAGCGCCGAGGATGTGGACAGGCAAAACACCGCGCAACCGGTTCGGACGTTTTTGGATCACTTGGTACCTAAGTAATAAGACCAATTCTCTAATGTTTATCTCACTTAACATGAAGTAGATGCAAGAAGAAGCTATTTTGTATGAATAGTCTGTTTCAGATTAAGCAGAGAAAGTTATGTGAGTGGGACACATCAGTTTTTATAGAAATTGTTTCATGTACAAGGAATACTACGAATTTGTAGTGGATAGAGAATGTTTTGTGAGTGTTTCAAATCAGAATTGTGTTTTGTTTGTTGTTTATAAAAGCTTTTAGAGGTGAGTGTACCGGGAAAGCATGTTTGACAGTTGCTCATTACTGAAAAGGGGAAGTTTACATTTGGCTGCAGGTGTGCAAACATTTGAATTGTGGTTTTTATCATTATGGAGGCAAGCTCAGGTCATTCTGTAACCAGTTATCTGCTAAACCTTTAAAGCAGATCTTTTAGAGATATACAAGACTGCTCTTCTTGTTTTACCTTCAATTACTTCTTAGAAAAAGAGAGAAAACAAATTATTTTTGGTAGATTTTTACTTTCTAGCCCGCATATACAATGTACGTAGTGGATAGAGAATATATTTTATTCCACCCAAAAATTTGGTATCGTGATTTCACCGGAAATATATGTTTTGGGATCCCCTGAGTCCGTGTTTTAGAAAAATGTCCGCGCGGGTGTGTGTCTGTTGACAGTATAGACACACAATTTGTGCCCTTTACATTTTTGTTGTGGAGGTAACTTTTCCGAGATATTCCTGTTATTTGCTTCAATTGTAAAGTACTTATACTTTTCTCAGCCAGGAAGCGTCCGTTATTCTTTTGTTCCTACTCCTGGCCAAGCAAAGAAGCGATTTGCAATAACAATCGCATAATGACAGATTTTAAAACATTTGACAATCACTTTAGCCTAGTGCATTCCCTTAGTTGCCTTCTACTTATAGGGAACTAAGTAATAAGAACATTCTGCTAATGTTTATCTCGATTAGCATGGTGTAAAAAGAAGAATAATCTTTTGTAAGATGTTTGTTTATATAGCAGCTAGAGAAAGTCATGTGAATGTGACACATCAGATTGTTTTTCAACATAATCTTCTGTTAACTTATACACTTTTCCCAGCGTGTCTCTGTTTTAAGCCTTCCAAAAAGAAGGAAGGTCCTCAAAATAGGCATCTGTTTGGGAGATGACCTCTTCGTTAGCCGTGAATTGTTTTCTGCCGATCCACTTTTTCAAGTTTGGAAATAAAAAAAAAAAATCACTAAAACCAAATCTGGTGAATACGGTGCATATTGTAGTAATTCAAACCTTAATTCTACAATTCTTGCCATAAAAACTGTGCAGGTGTGCATCCTTGCATTGTCTTCATGGAAGAGAAACTTTTTCTTTTCCAAATGAGGCGTTTTTTCTTTATTTCTCCGTTGAACCGGTGAAATAACGATGCATAATACTCTCCATTTATCGTTCTTCCTTTCTGCAAGTAATCAATTTAGATGATTCCGCAAGCATCCCAAAAAACCGAGGTCATCTCTTTGTCTGATGATTTCAGCATCTTTGTCTTCTTCAGAGCCGATTCGCCTTTAAAAACCCACTGTTTCGATTGTAGTTTTCTCTCTGGAGTATAGTAGTTTATCCATGTTTCATCCACAGTTATGTATCGAAGCAGAAACTTGTCAGGATTGCGACAGAAAAGTGCCAAACCAGCTTCTGAATCGATCACACGACTCCGTTTATTCTCCTATCTTACAGAGACCTTTATCAGACCTAATTTTTGATGCAAAATTGATAATATTGTGCCTTGTGATGTGCCTGTCACCTCTACTATTTCGCGAACTTTGATTCGTCAATCACTCAAAACCATACCCTGAATTTTGTCAATAATTTCGGAGAAAGTCACTACTACTGGACGTCCGGAACGATGTTTATTATTTTCGGATGTACGGCCAAGTTTAAATTCATTTAACCAATTCTAAATTATTGCAAACGCAGGAGCAGATGTGCCGTGAACTTGATCCAACTCGGCTTTTATCTCTTTCGGTGTTAAGCGTTTTAAATAGAAGGGTTTAATCACCACACGAAAGTCTTCTTTTTTTCCCCATCTTTCTAAAGAATCACAAGATTGTTGGTGAATCGCCTATCCACGTGGTGGATAAAGCTGAAACTTTAACTGTCATCTAGTAGGAGACGACGGTTACTAAATGCAAACTTTTTTCGATGCAAAGAGTGTAATTTCTTGGATTTTCTAAGTATTTATTGAACTCCCATCGCAGTACCATAATAACTGATAGATTATAGTTTCTAAAATGCAGAGAACTTGTAGTTAAAGGAAGCTGGATATTGCTAAAAAGCAGTTAGATTGGAGAATGACTGAAAAAACTCAAATAACTTAAAGCGGTATTGCACGTCCAGACTATATTGGGACGCTAAGAATCATATCAGTTAAAACGTGTCCTTAAATAAGACTCAATTTAATTCCAATTTTATACCGCTGAATCCTTGCACTTGACAGCTGACAGTTAAGTTGGTACACCCGCAAACAACAGATGAAAAGGTTTACCCGTTTGACTTCTGAACCAATCACAAAACAGCATTTCGGTTGGTGAGAAAAAGGAAACGGACGTAGATACCGCACCGTTGCAATATCTGTCTGTTTCCAACCACGTGCTCAGTTTGTGAACTCCTAACATGTGCGTTGAGCTGTTCTGTGCAAGATATGTATTATTCGTTGTTATTGTTGATAGTGTTGTTGGTGTCTGTTAATTTGTGAGGGAACATAACAAGATTTTCACAATTATAGAAGTGGATAGACTTTTGCGGGAAGGTGTGGTGAGGGTGGACGCTGCTTCATGGAAGAAGAAAGTGAAGCATGTGCACAAAATAATACACAAAGCACAGGAATCATCAGTGAATGTGAACCACTAATGATAGGTCTTGGTGACGACGACGGACACTTGGGTGGAATTGTCGTAAATACCAATGTGTGCTACATATGTTACAGTATCACTGTTATTTTTAATTAACATCAATAATAACGAATTAGTTTCATTATTCATTGGCATTTATTTATTATTTACATGTTTATATTCGTCGTTACACACGATAGAGACATTTGTAATCAGCTGTTGTTGTTTACTAGTTACTCTGGCAACGCCGCAAAGACAGCATAGACAACTTTACGCGAAACCACCTGAACTGTCAAATGCAACGACGCACTTGCAGGACGGACGTAGCTCCCATCCGGTTGGCTGAAGAGGAGGTCCACTGGGGATGCTTTAACCTTTGTACAACCGCGGCTCGGTGCTGTCCGTGGACAACAAGCTGCTACTCTACAAGCAGGTTCTCCGGCCTACCATTGCATAGCATGCGAAATCTGGGGCGTCGCCGACCGAACTCACCTAAACCGCCTTGAAACCCTGCAATCCCGCTATCTGCGAATAGCCACCAACTCCCCATGGTACCTTCCTAACCGCACAATCCATCAGCATCTGAACATCCAGACCCTGATGGATCACATCCTGCGCTTATACAAATCCTTCTTTAAAAACCTTCCAAATAACTTCAACGCCCTAATCCGCGGTCTAGGAGAGTACGACATCGACCCAGGAGAGCGCTACTAACGCCCCAGACTCCTTCTTGGCACCTTAAAAAATCCTTCCGCATAATCCGTTCATAATATTGCAACTTCCGCATTTTCCCTCCGTAATGAATATGCTCCACCATATCATCCTTCCGCTATTCCCGGGCCTGAATAAAAACCCCTTCACCTCCAGTAGAGGGCCTAGCTCTGAACTGGAACAGACGGAAGGAGGCTTGCCTCGCTCTAACGTAAACTCGTTGCTGTGTAAGAAAAGGATTCAGTGGCGGGGGTATAGTGCATCTTAAAATGTGCCCCACCAGATAATTTGGTCACAAGCCACCAGTGGCATGCATTTCCAGCGAAATCTTGTTATTAAATTTATAGTTGGAAATTCGCTGAAAACACACACACACACACACGTCATCTACTTAATGAATAGAGAAGTGAAAGAGGATAGGATCCATACAGTATACCTGCTTTTAGACCAGTATGTATAAAAGGCTCACCGTGTCCAGTCCCAGCAGCACAAGCAGTGGAATGGTAGTCATGCCGCCTCTCTTCCATTCCTCAAGAGACACTGTACCATCAGCATCGTAGTCAATCTCAACCATCATGTCCTGCAGAATCTGTAACCAAAACAGAAACAATCTGACGTGTTACACTCCCAGGACCAGCTACTCTACTTCCTTCAACACCAAGCTAACCGAGATAAACATTACCACAATCTTATTACTTAGTTCCTTATAAGTAGAAGGCAACTAAGGGAATGTGCTATGCTAAAGTGATAGTCAAATGTTTTAAAAGCTGTCGTTATGCGATTGTCACCGCAAATCGCTTCTTTGCTTGGCCAGGAGTAGAACAAAAGAGAAACGGTCGCCTCCGTCTCAGAAAAATATAAGTACTTCACAACTGAAACTAATAACAAGGAATACTTAAAAAACTGTAAGCTCCACGAAAAAAATGAATACTATATCACTTGTGAATTTTGACAAGATCTACATTTTTTGTACAGTAAGTTTTTGTCTATCTCTTACGGTTTACTAGTTATACCAAATTAAGCGAAATTCATCTAGAATAAACAGATCTTTAAAAGCTATTCCCAGAAAATTCAAGATATACATTTTATTTGTGATAGAAATGGCTTTAATATGTGGTATTTTAATCAAAATCGTTAAAACCATTTTTAAGAAAAACAAAATTTTCGAAAATTTTCCATGAAAAGGGTAATTAGGGTTGGGGGGATTTTCTTGATAATCTTCGTGTCACATCCTTAGAAGATACCAAACATAAATACCAAGTTTGGTACTTAACCGTCTTTTCGTTTTTCAGCTTCGCTGCCCACAGCCACGCACATACAAATACAGATAGACAGACAGACAGACACACACACATAGGGACCTATTTCTGATAATGCCTTTTTATTTATTCAGGGGTCCTAAAAATATATTTCCTGTGAAATCTAGACATGGAATTTTTGGGTGGAATACAATACTTCTCTATCACTATGTACATTGTGCATACGGGGTTAGAGAAAGTAAAATATTAGTTAAATGATGCTTAGAGGATTTTAGCAACAGTGACATTCAAATTATAGCAGACTTTTTAGTAACAGCTGAAGCATTACGATGACAAGTGTTTTCATTTGAAAGAGGAATGTGCAATCACACAACAATGGGGCCGGCGTTTTGCAAGAACGTGGAAGAAAACATACAGGCAGGCAAACACAATGGAATCAAGGACTTGAAATGTTCACGGCAATATTTATTAATTTCTTCTTGGGACGTCAGCCAGGTATTGGATTAACTTTTAAGCTTTCAACAAGCAGCCTATGGACATCGACAGGGAACTGAAGAGAAGTTGCAAATAAGCAAGCAGTCGCGGAATTTTTTTTTTTTTTTTTTTTTTTTTCTTTCACACTCAGGACTGTTTTAGGGTGTATTTTGCCCTCTTCATCCATTGGGATTTTGTTATTTTACGAATGCGCCATCGACTGTTGTATCCATCTTTATTCCTTTTTTTGGGGGGGGGATAATTTTTCAAAATGCAGAAATTCTGAAAGTATGTTGGCGATGTTTTCTTTTGTGTTCTCTCGTTGTCGTGCGATGTTTTTGTTAATGTTGGAGTGCATGTTTCTGAGGTTTTCCGGCAGTTCTTCGTTCAGCGTGATGCTGAGTTCGTTAAGCGTTGGTGTTAATTGTAGGGCTTTCTTTTTTTGGTAGCTTAACGTCCTTTAACTTGGTTCGTCATATCGGACGATCAATGACATTGGTGAAATGATACTCAAATGATCTCGGGGTCCATGGAGCTTAAAGTTACTTTAACCTGGTTGGTCATATCGGACGATGAATGAAATTGGTGATATGTTACTCAAATGATCTCGGGGTCCATGGAGCTTAAAGTTACTTTAACCTGGTTCGTCATATCGGACGATGAATGAAATTGGTGATATGTTACTCAAATGATCTCGGGGTCCATGAAGCTTAAAGTTACTTTAACCTGGTTGGTCATATCGGACGATGAATGAAATTGGTGATATGTTACTCAAATGATCTCGGGGTCCATGGAGCTTAAAGTTACTTTAACCTGGTTCGTCATATCGGACGATGAATGAAATTGGTGATATGTTACTCAAATGATCTCGGGGTCCATGAAGCTTAAAGTTACTTTAACCTGGTTGGTCATATCGGACGATGAATGAAATTGGTGATATGTTACTCAAATGATCTCGGGGTCCATGAAGCTTAAAGTTACTTTAACCTGGTTGGTCACATCGGACGATGAATGAAATTGGTGAAATGATACTCAAATGATCTCGGGGTCCATGGAGCTTAAAGTTACTTTAACCTGGTTGGTCATATCGGACGATGAATGAAATTGGTGAAATGATACTCAAATGATCTCGGGGTCCATGGAGCTTAAAGTTACTTTAACCTGGTTGGTCATATCGGACGATGAATGAAATTGGTGAAATGATACTCAAATGATCTCGGGGTACATGGAGCTTAAAGTTACTTTAACCTGGTTGGTCATATCGGATGATGAATGAAATTGGTGAAATGATATTCAAATGATCTTGGGGTCCATGGAGCTTAAAGTTACTTTAACCTGGTTGGTCATATCGGACGATGAATGAAGTTGGTGAAATGATACGCAAATGATCTCGGGGTCCATGGAGCTTAAAGTTAGTTTAACCTAGTTGATCATATCGGACGATGAATGAAATTGGTGAAATGATATTCAAATGATCTCGGGGTCCATGGAGCTAAAAGTTACTTTAACCTGGTTGGTCATATCGGACGATGAATAAAATTGGTGAAATGATACGCAAATGATCTCGGGGTCCATGGAGCTTAAAGTTACTTTAACCTAGTTGGTCATATCGGACGATGAATGAAATTGGTGAAATGATACTCAAATGATCTCGAGGTCCATGGAGCTTAAAGTTACTTTAACCTAGTTGGTCATATCGGACGATGAATGAAATTGGTGAAATGATATTCAAATGATCTCGGGGTCCATGGAGCTAAAAGTTACTTTAACCTGGTTGGTCATATCGGACGATGAATAAAATTGGTGAAATGATCTCGGGGTCCATGGAGCTTAAAGTTACTTTAACCTAGTTGGTCATATCGGACGATGAATGAAATTGGTGAAATGATACTCAAATGATCTCGAGGTCCATGGAGCTTAAAGTTACTTTAACCTAGTTGGTCATATCGGACGATGAATGAAATTGGTGAAATGATACTCAAATGATCTCGGGGTCCATGGAGCTTAAAGTTACTTTAACCTGGTTGGTCATATCGGACGATGAATGAAATTGGTGAAATGATACTCAAATGATCTTGGGGTCCATGGAGCTTAAAGTTACTTTAACCTGGTTGGTCATATCGGACGATGAATGAAATTGGTGAAATGATACGCAAATGATCTCGGGGTCCATGGAGCTTAAAGTTACTTTAACCTGGTTGGTCATATCGGACGATGAATGAAATTGGTGAAATGATACGCAAATGATCTCGGGGTCCATGGAGCTTAAAGTTGTTTTAACCTGGTTGGTCATATTGGACGATGAATGAAATTGGTGAAATGATATTCAAATGATCTCGGGGTCCATGGAGCTTAAAGTTACTTTAACCTGGTTGGTCATATCGGACGACGAATGAAATTGGTGAAGTGATTCAAATGATCTCGGGGTCCATGGAGCTTAAAGTTACTTTAACCTGGTTGGTCATATCGGACGATGAATGAAATTGGTGAAATGATACTCAAATGATCTCGGGGTCCATGGAGCTTAAAGTTACTTTAACCTGGTTGGTCATATTGGACGATGAATGGAATTGGTGAAATGATACTCAAATGATCTCGGGGTCCATGGAGCTTAAAGTTACTTTAACCTGATTGGTCATATTGGACGATGAATGGAATTGGTGAAATGATACTCAAATGATCTCGGGGTCCATGAAGCTTAAAGTTACTTTAACCTAGTTGGTCATATCGGACGATGAATGGAATTTGTGAAATGATACTCAAATGATCTCGGGGTCCATGGAGCTTAAAGTTACTTTAACCTGGTTGGCTATATTGGACGATGAATGAAATTGGTGAAATGATACTCAAATGATCTCGGGGTCCATAGAGCTTAAAGTTACTTTAACCTGGTTGGTCATATTGGACGATGAATGGAATTGGTGAAATGATGCTCAAATGATCTCGGGTCCATGGAGCTTAAAGTTACTCGACATTCGTCTTCTCAGGATAAGGGAAAACACCGAAAAAAAACTTTATCCGGGTAACTCATCCTAAGAGAGATTCGAACTCACGACTTCTTGAATGTGACGCAGACACGCTACACCACACAAGCCAGGCGGGCTCTGGGACTTTTATCGTAACGCAACGAGCAGTTGGGAGGCTGAGTGGAGCCCGACGGTGTGTTGTACGTTTTGCCATTCTTGCTGGAATTTAACCACGTACTGACGGGAATGTGGGGTTTGCAGGATGGCGGGTGAAAATGAGGCTGAGGTTGAAAGGAGGTACCAAGTTTGCTCCTTAAGGGTTGCCAGTTATGGTGCAACGGTCCTTTTGCACTGTGGTGTAAACAATTTACAAAAATATTTATTTTGGGGTTAAAATTTTGAAGTACAAGCAACTCTTGAAGGATTGTAAGGAGCTTAGCCGTAGCAGCTGTTGGAGGTGCTCCTTGGTTACCGGGGATGCCCGCTAAGCCATGCGGAGAAGCCGGTATAGCCTTAAGCGGCGGTTTCTGGGATTATAATCCCCCATGAGACCTAACGAGAGTGCTCTGATGGAATGATAACCCTTCGTTGAATTTTGTTGCCCGACGCCTAATCTCGTCCTCCAGGTATGGCAGACCAGAGGCGTCGTGCAGAAGTCTCGTAGGAAATTCTAGAGGAACAGAATAGATGACTCGAAGGCATCCATTCATCCAGACTGGAGTCTGCCGCCGTGCCCCAGATCTCGCAGGCGTAGATTAACAAGGGGACTATGAGAGCCCTCAAAATACGCAATTTAAGGGGAACCGGCATTGGGTACAAGGAGGCCGTAGCTCCATTGCCCCGACATCTCATTTCCCTGATGTGTGCCCCAAAAGAGACGCCCTTTCAAGCTTCACTCCTAAGTGAGTGATGGTGTTCGTCCATTCTATCCTTCGTCTGAGGTAATGTATGAAGGGAAGTTTGCGGAAAAGCGGCGCTCGGTGAAGAGGATAGCGCGGCTTTGCTCCGGGTTGATGGATGACTCAACTGGAACGCCCACCTTACAAATAAGAGGCTGGCGGTGGTATTTATACTTGGAGAGGAAGGCTGAAGGACCGCCTCACGAGCTGTCATTGGTCGGCACTGGCCAATGGGGGTTGAGGAGCATGGAGCAAACGGTTATGAATTATAGGTAACCATGTTTTGCTTATTTGCAGACCTTCGTCTATGTTAAAACGAGTTTTGTGTGTTTTTATGTGTATTGCTTCTTTTATCAGTCTCTCATAATATCCGGAAGATTTTTCTATTATTTTAGTAGACGAAAAATTGATCTTATGGCCAGTATCGTATGTTGTGCCACCGCAGATTTTTCTGGGTAGCCCAATCGGATGCAGCGTTGGTGTTCTTCGACGCGCTCTTCCGCAGTTCTCCCGCCTGACCGATGTAAAATTTTCCACATTCGTACGGGATTTTGTAAACAGCGGTAGTTTGGAGGCCCAGATTGACTTTCACAGTTGCTTTTGGCATACTCATTGTTACGCAGACAGACACAGTGGAATCAAGGACTTGAAATATTTCGAGTGGTTAGACCATTCGCCTCTCACTTAGACAGCCTGGATTTGATCCCAAGCGACCGTATGTGAGATTTTCGGTGGACAAAGCGGCGCAGGGGCGAATTTTCTCCGGTTTCCCTCACCATCGCATTCCACCAGTGCTCCATGTATCATCAGTGTCATCACCTGCAGTGCTACACGTAGTAAAGTGGGCGTTAAGCACGATTGAAAAAACTTTCCCGGCCCTAGTTATTAATCATTTGTTCTCGGGATTTCAGCCATGTAAGTTGGATTAATTTTCAAGCTTTCAACAACTTAGTCTATCGCCATCATCAGGAGACTGGAGACACTTTTTTTCCACCTTATGGGCTAACCCCTGTGTGGATATATCGACTAAAAATAACCCTTCACCGGAGTAGAAAGAAATAACGCGAAGCGATACCGCATGAATGCACCCTCGGATTCAAGGTGGTAATGTCTGAACTGCGGCCAGGGGAGTAGGGGTGAGGACCGGGAGACAGACTTGACCAAGACCCAGACTGCCACCGCGGCGGATTCAGGGTGATCAATGAAGGAATTTAGGGTGAAGGATAGAGTTAGAGCTGGTAAAATACTGCTATCTTACGGGATATTTCAGGATCTGAACACTGAGTGTTTGGACACCTAAATGAAGTGGTTCGTTTCTCCGACGTCTTTCCCCAGGAGGGCTCTCACCTCCTCCTTGAAAATGAACCGGATGTCACTGTTGTGTATTTCTAGCTGGCTCTTCACTGCTGCTGATATTGCCTGCTGGAGATTCTGAGGAAGTTGATGGTCTTGAAGTGATGTCAGTGGGGTCAGTGTATTCCTGTAGCCGGTCCTCCAAGCCAGTCAGCTTGGCAGTAAGATGAGAACCTCCATGTGGAGGTCCTGAATTGCCTCATTTAGGCCCTGGATTTCCCACAGCAGGTTGATTGTTGGTGACGGTTCTGATGTCTGCGTTGGTTTTGGAGGTGCTGCTGTCCAGGCTGGCTACGGTGATTTATGCCCGCTCGTAAAATAGAGGGGGCACTGTGCTTGCCCGGTGTAGTGTCCTGTACCTCCGCGGGAAGCACAGAACCGGTGGCGTCTACGTAGGTGGTGCCCAGTGCACTCTGTGATGGTGGTAGCGGAGCCACAACAGTGGCACCTCGGCAGTGAGGAGCAGGCCCCCTGGCTGTGTCCATACCCACAGCAACGTCGGCACAGCCAATGGCGTTCCGTTCGGCTAACCTCAACTACTAGGCGTCGCCCTAACAAGGGCAACCCTGATGTTAAGGCAGCTTCCAGGTCTGCCCGGTCCGTCAGCTCCAGTCACACAAGTGGTGTCACTGTTGATGCGGGTGGCCCTCACACATGAAGGCCACTGAGAAATCACAGCTGCGGCGATATGTCGGTCCGAAAGGTCCCGAGGGACCCCACTGAACCGGGGCGGCGGCGAGGAATTCCCGCTCGCTGCCGGTGGAGATGCTGGAGAGCTCTCCCTACCGGCAGATGCTGGAGGAGCGGTGGCTAATGAAAATGCGGCTGGTCTGCGCTGATACTTCCTCTTCGGCATCTCGAACCCGGTGGCGGTGGTATTATACCTGGAGGGGAAGGCTGAAGGACCGCCTCGTGTGCTGTCATTGGTCGGCACTGGCCAATCGGGGTGGAGAACGATGGAGCAAACGGTTATGAATTATAGGTCTGCTTATTTGGAGAGCTTCGTCTTTGTCAAAACATTGTTGTTTGTTTTTAGTATATTGCTTCTTTTTTCACCCTAACGTGATATCCGGCAGGTTTTTCTATTAATTTGGTGGATGAAAAATTGTTCTTATGGGCAGGATTGTAAGTATGTTGTGTCACCGCAGTTTTTCTGGGTTGCCCAACCTGTTGCAGTTCTTTCACATCCTCCTTCGCATCAAAGAACTTCAGTAGGTTGGGCTACCCAGAAATGGATATAATATTTGGACATAATTTTCAAGAATAGTTTGTAGACGATAAACTATTCACATTTCAGTGAGTTTGTAAAACAATCAGTGGAAGCATTTAGAAACAAAATCACAAGGAAACATATTTGAAGTTTTATAAAGCTATGAGTGCATCTGTGATGATCAGCTCAAGTGGTTAAAACAGCACAATGTCTACATACGGGTAAAATCAAAGTGCTGCTGAAATAAAAATAGTAACACAAAAACCCTCCCTTTTCTGCTGAATCTTCTTCTCTCCTTTTCATCTTCCATTGAAAAAAAGAACCATTGTTGACAACATCCCGAGGAAGTTTATAATTAAAAAACACAAAAAAGTCCCTTATTAATAAAAGTTATCCTTTTGAACTGAAAATGATTTATTAGCATAAAAAGAAGAAAAGAAAGCAAGTAACATATCGATCTATATAAACCTGAGCCATTATAATAGACCATAATTTCTCTGTGAAAGCTTGTAGAAATGTGAAATTTGTTTTAATGATCTCAGTGGCTCAGGGAGAATCGATAACAATCATGACAACAATCAATCAGTGCCATCTGTTGACTATATTGATGAAATTACAAGAATTTTCATGGCATTGTAGACAGTCGCCATATGAATAGCCTGATTCCTGGCTTGTTTGGAGAGTTCACTAGCCTTGTTCAAACATTTGTAACAGTCTCTTTACTCAGTGGTGGTCTGTGTTCTCCACTCTCACTAACGCGTTTACCAGTTGTACATTAAATTCTCTTGGAAATTCCCGTTGTGTTGTTACCAAGGAGTTTGTCTTCACACTGAAAACACGCTCTCCAAGTGAGTATGCTGTTGCTGCAAATAAAGAATGTCTGCAATGCCATGAAAATGAATGTAAGTTCCATCGAAATCATCAATATAGTGAACAGTTGGCATTAATCGATTGTTGCCATGATTGTTGTCGATTCTCTCTGAGGCACTCAGATCATTAAAACAGATTTCACGTTTCTACGAGCTTTCACAGGGAAATTAAGGTCTGTGTATATGTAGGTATATATTGTTAATAAGGTATTTAAAAAAACAAAAACACAGAGAAAGATTCTTGGGCACTAAATACAGAAATGAAAGTTTTAAAAATGTAAAGGGATGCAAAAGCAAGATTGTATAAGTAACAAATAAAGGAGACAAGAATAAGGCAGTCTTAATATAAATAATAAAGTGCTTTTCTTTACATTTTAATGTCCAAAAAGGTACTCACTGGCTTGAGTTCTGAAACATCCCAGCCCAGGTATTCAGCCACGTTCATCATCTGGTTCACGATACAGTCCATCTCCTGAAATATAAAGTTTCAGTGTGTGGAGTAATATTTGGAGCAGTTTAATATTACTACAGTATTCTTGTACATAATGTCCAAAGAAAGGAAATGGCGTGTTATTTATGGACGCTCTTTAACTGCTGTGGTTCTCAGCGTCCCATTCTATACTGGGTGTGAAGGACCAGTATGGTGTCTAACCGGCTTTTTGTTTATGAGCTATGCTGTCAACAGACACACACATACCTTTTTCTAAAAATGCTTTTTTTGGACTCAGGAGACCTCAGTGTTAATGAACTACACCGAAATATTTTCACAGAATATGTAGATTACTAAAATAAGTAATTTCATATACGAGACTTGTGGCCTGTTTATTGAAATGTGGAAGTAACGGCCATAAGTTTCTGAAGTGCCAGTACGCCACGTATCGCGGCACTTCGTCTGGAATGAAAAAAATAATAATAAAAAACATTTAATCGATAACAGGAATCAAACTCTTGGCCTTCGGGATAGCAGCTTCCCACGTTACGCATTAAGCCACCAGAGTAGGCTGCATAACTCAAAAACGTAGTTAATGAATGCTCAGTGTCGCACTGCCAAGTGGTTAATTCGACATTTTACAGATTTTTGCAACATTAAATCTTGAGAACGCTAGTAACGAGCTGCTAAAACTCGATATTTCTATACTCGGGGGGCAGCAGTTTTAAAAACATTTTTTCAACGTGCTTTGCCTTAACACCGACTTATCAGCACCTGATACCCACACGTTTAACGTCATGTTTATCCGGGGACCATGCATCGCAAATTACTTATATCAGTCACGTGCACAATTTCGCAAATTAATTCGGTGTATATATTTTGAGTTAAATCTCACATCTAATTTTTGGAATACAATATCTTCTAGTTACTATGCACATTATATATACATACATGCCAGAGAAAGTAAAATGTAAATGACTATTTCAGGTAAGAATATTTGAATACTTCAGGCACAATAAGAAATACAATGGAACTCACATTGGTGTCCAGAACGCCATTACCATCCGTGTCGTACAAACGGAACATAACTGTAACAACAAAAAACATTTGTCCATTAGTGGTTCACATTTTGATGTACGAGAGCGACACTGAACAATTTTAGAAAACCAAAAAGAAGATTAGTTTTAAAAAAAATATGATGTATTCCAATGACTTCTTCTAAATCTCTGCAACAAATTATTGTTAAAAAGCTTATGCTTCTATTTATTTCATGCTAATCGAGAAAAAATTAGCAAAAATAGTCTTATTACTTGCTTCCTTGTAAGTAGAAGCGAAATAAGGGAGTACCATAGGTTAAAGTGATAGTCAAAAGCTGGTTGCTATGTGACTGAAGTTCCTTTGTTTGTATGGACACGAGTTGACAAATTCCTGTATGAGAAAAGTATAAGTTTTTCAAAGCTGAAATCAAAATCAAGGAATATATCAAAAAACGATCAACTCCGCGAAAAAATGTATACACCATAAATTGTGTGTTTTAATGTGCTCTATATTTTTTGTGTGGTAAGTTTTTGTCCATTTCTTACGGTTTAGCAGTTATGCAAAATTCCGTAAAATTCACCCAGAATAAAGTAATCTTCAGAGGCTATTCCCAGAAAATTCAAATTATACATTTTATTTGTCAGGTAAATATCTTTAATATACGATATTTTAATCAAAAACAAAGACCTGCGGGATGATTGGTTTTCACCGGAAAAGTATCGCTTGCAACAGTTGAATGAGTTGGACGGGAATTTTGTAGCGAGCTGTATTGTCGCCGCAGTAAACGTCACAAAGAAACTCTATGCAGAATTGTTACGAGAACACAGTTGTTTGTGAGCAGATTGTAATCAGTTTTTGGAGAAATAAAGATGTGTTTGTGAAGTAAAAATAGTTATTTGTGATGTAAGAGCGTATAGTTATGGTTTTTGATTCAAGTGGGAATATTATGGAACGAGACGCAGTCGAGAATCAAAAAGGAAACTTTACGCTCGCGTATCATACAATGCTTTTTCTACGAGAATTTCTGATACTAAAACAAAAGCAACGAAAGATGAAATAAATTTGAGGTTAAGTTTGAGCCATTCACCATGGGTTATACAGAGTGGCGCGTAATGTATCTGCGGATTTCGGTTGAGAAATCGAACTACTGAATAAAAACGAAATTACTTTATTTGTGAAAAGTGAAACAATATACATTTACATCAATATTATACCTACTTCAGCAGTACTTGAATATGACGTCAGCTCAGTATATTCTTGAAGAAATGCCTCCATGGCAAGTCGCGCCATCTCCCGTGCAATGACATTGATTTCCTGGCAAATGGTATCTTTCAACTCCTAATGGTTTGCAAACGGTGCAAAAATACTTTTTGTTTCTTTCAATTATCCGCACAGAAATTATTCCGGAACTGTTAAATCTGGAGACTGGGAAGGCCAAATTAAATCCCCAAAGCGGGAAATCAGTCGACTGGGGAACACTCATTGGAGAAAAACCATGCGTTAAAGTGCAGTGTGTGACATAGCACCATGATGCTAAAACCAAATGCCGTTCCTGGAGTTCTGGCGTGACAAAATGTTGCAAATTTCAACGTGGCGGTCAGAATTTATAGTTGTTGCGTGACTAGCACAAATGTGGACCAATAATGCCACATGTTCCAATTCTACACCACACCACAACATCCTGCGAGGATTTTGGTTTTGTTTGTTCTCGAACTGTGAAGAAGAAGCTCGCTTCATCTGACTTGAAGAGTTGGTTAAGCAGCCATCTTGCCAGTGTTGATACAGGCGGAGCTGCGTAACAATTGAAGACTTCCACAGCTGCAAGCCTTGTCTGTATGAGCCAACAATCCATGGCGTACCAATTGCGAACATTGTAGTCCTATATTCATGCGCATGCGCACCTCAAAATTGATAGATACATTGCGGGCCACTCTGTATTTCGTTATTTATTTCGCAGCGTTAGCGTAGTGGGTATAGTTTCGCTTTGTGGTTGACGCTCCTCAAATTCCATTTCTGTTTCCTAAAACTCTCTCCTCCTTCATATGACATGCATTTTACTTTTTAATTTCAATCTTCTTTCCTGATTACAGCATCCATTTATTCTTATTTTTACTTTCTCTAGCCCCGTATGTACAATGTACATAGGGATAGAGAAGTATTGTATTCCACCCAAAAATTCGATACCGAGATTTCACCGGAAATATGTGTTTTAGGGTCCCCTGTATCCAAAAAAAAAAAACATTTTCACAAAAAGGTCCGTGTGCGTGTGTGTGTGTGTGTGTGTGTGTGTGTGTGTGTGTGTGTGTCTCCGTGTGTCCGTGTGTCTGAACACGATAACTCAAAAACGAAAAGTCGATAAAGCACCAAACTTGGTATTTAAGTTTAGTATCTTCCAGGGATGCGACACAAAGATTTTGAAAAAAATCCCCCCACCCCAAACTACCCTTTACATGGAAATCTTTTCGAAAATTTTGATTTTCTTAAAAATGGCTCTAACGATTTTGATTATAATATTGTATATTAAAGATATTTAGCTGACAAATAATATGTATATCTTGAATTTTCTAGGAATAGCTTCTAAAGACCTGTTTATTCTGGATGAATTTTGCTTAATTTGGCATAACTAGTAAACCGTAAGAGATAGACAAAAACTTACTATACAAAAAATGTAGGTCTTGTTAATATACACAAGTTATAACATATACCTTTTTCTCGTGGAGCTTACCGTTTTCGAGGTATTCATTATTATTAGTTTCAGTTGTGAAGTACTTATACTTTTCTCAGACGGGAGTGTGCGGTTTTCTTTTGTTCTACTCCTGGCCAAGCAAAGAAGTGATTTGCAAAGCCAATCGCACGCATAACGATAGCTTTTAAAACATTTCACAATTACTTTAGCATAGCGCATTCCCCTATTCCCTTCTATTTATAAGCAACTAAGTAATCAGAACATTCTGCTAACATTTATCTTGATTAGCATTGTGTACAAAGAAGAATAATCTCTTGTAGGAGCTTTCTAGAGCAGCTAGAGAAAGTCATGTGAGTGTAACACTTCAGATTTTTTATAATTCTATTTATTTTACGTCGCTTTAACAACTCGGTTATATCGCCACGGAATTGTTCGGTAAGGTAGCTCGTTTACGAACTGTGGTGGATAGTAGCATTTAAGATCTCATCCTCGTTCCACATGACCTTCAAGTACTGGTTACCATGCTGACTGCATACACCGGAGGTCGCGGGTTCAGGACGATGGAACTTTTCGGGCGTAAAAATCCTTAGCATGGTTTTCTTCGGAAGGGAAGTAAAGCCGTTGGTCCCATAACGTAAATTTACGGCACGTAAAAGAACCTCAAGCCTGATAGAGCAAAATTAAGCGGTCTTTCACGCCCAGTATAGAATGGGACGCTGAGAACCACAGCAGTTAAAGAGCGTCTATAAATAAAACGGCATTTCATTTTCAAGCAGATGGCGTTAGAGGGCCGTCCTGTCTTACTGCACTACCACTGTAGTCACATAGCAAAGTGCAGCTCTACCTGACAACTCAGGGACAAGTCCGTGGGCCTAGGCTGGTACCTGTTCTATAAACCGGCCACGGGGATGACTACCGAAGACCTTGTGGGCGACCTTTAGCAGCTTGTGTCTACTAGCTCTCCAGATTAGTACCGGAGGTCATTGAAGCGTGTCACAGCCCCGCGCAGACGTACCCAACCCAAGTCCCATAGGTATTGGGCCACTGCCACGTAGAGTCCAACCCAATCTCAACAACTCCCTTCGGGGAGGGGCTTGGTGTTCAGCCCGACCACTTCAGAAGTGCTCAGGGTCCGTAACGCTCCCACCGTAGCAATTGCTATCCTTCTAAGGTCTCAACTCATCACACCAGCCAGTAGTCTTTTAAGGCCTCATCCCCGTTCTATATGACCTTCGCTTAGCGCCAATCAGATGGTGTTAGAGGGACGTCCAATCTTGCTGCAGTACCACTGTAGTCAGATAGCAAAGTGCAGCTAGCTTTCTGAGGTCTTATCTCTCATACCATTTTGAACACTTAGCTTCGCGACAGGCAGATAGTGTTAGGGGTGCCCTCTAGCCTACTGTTTGCACTATATGTGGATAGATGGCAGCGTAATCGCAATTGTCATCTATTTTCAGTTTTAGACTGAAGGTGGAACTTTGGGTCGGGGTATTAAATGTCCAATCCGGTATTTACCTTGACGACTGAGGGAATCTATGGAAAAAACAGCCAATCTTCACATTGTTTGGGCGTTAATGACAAAATAAAAGCGTAAGAAAAGCTCTATGTCTGTGAGGTGTGGAGTATGGCACTAGACTCCTGGCTTCTCCGGTTACAGCGAATACAGAATAGAGGGCTCCGGTCCATCTAATCTGTCTGCCGTTGCTTCCCAGTGAGACTACTACACGAGGCTTCGGCTCTCCCATACGTGGTGGATGTTATTAGGCGCCAGGCTCAAAATTTCTGCACAAGATTGGCCCAACATCAGAACGCCCTTGTTAGAACTCTGGGGGATTACTCACTACAGAGCACGCTTCAGGCAGTTCTGGGTTCTCCGCATGGCTTGTGGACACTCCTGGTAATGTGGCTTCAAACCAGCCAATGGGCCGTGTCGTGGCCGGGTGGTTAGACCTCTCGCCTCTCACCTAGATGACCAGGGTTCGATTCCAAGCGACCGCAAGTGAGATTTGTGGTGGACAAATCGGCGCAGGGGCGGGTTTTCTCCGGATTCTCCGGTTTTCCCCTCCATTGCATTCCACCGGTGCTCCATCTTCATTCCGTGTATCACCAGTGTCATCACCTGCGGTACCACAAGTGGTTAAAATCGGGCGTTAAACACTACTAAATAAAAACAAAAAAACAAAAATAAAAACAATCAATAACTATAAAGCTGACCTAAGTACTCTCTCGTCCACCTATGGGTGTGTCACCAAAATTCAAATCAGTCTTGAGATCAATCTAAAGCAAGGAGCAGCGGCAAGGATGCCACTACCGTTGAGGAGCCTATCTATAGCGCTACCTCCTTGACATCATCAATCTAAACTCCATCAAACCTAACTGATACATTCCTGTGGTGAAGCTCTTGCAAGGGTAGGTATAGTTTACTCCAAAACATGATGGTCTTCAAACGGGACCGCTCCCCCTGCCACTGGGCAATAACCATTAGCAAACAAAAGTCGAGCCTCTACTGGGGGTGAGAGGCAATTTAATAAAATCTCTGTTTCCTGGACACTCGAAGACTGCTTACAAGTCGAGATTCGCGCCTCAGTTAAGGGACCAGTAAGTGGAAGACTTGGCAAATACGAGGGTTAGTTTCCAACCGCAAACCATCTAAACCCAAACTTCAAAGAGGCTTATCTTGTTCTGAAAAATACTGTACACAGCAAATCCACCTAAGCTCATCAGAGCTGGCACGCACACAGCCAGGCATTTCGTCTGGGACTGGCGTTTGTGAGACCGGTTCCCCGCGGCCGCCCTCTTTGACCCATGGGGTTTCGGGGATTTGCCCGGGTCACTAGGGAATGCTAGGGAGGGTTGTTCAATCCCTTGAACTTCCTGTCCCTTCATTTCATCCCAACTGGGACCCTCCCTGTCCGGATGTCGACCGCTATTTGAAATTACACCCAGCCCATCTTTCCTCCGGGGTCTGACGTACAATAAACCCACAGCTGCAGTATGGAATAACCTTCCGTAACGCGTGCACACACACACACACACACACACACACACACACACACACACCCGCGCACGCAAGCCCCGCAAAGTTCTCTAGTCAAATTCATTTTTGGTTGAAGACAAAATCTTTAAATGATGAAAATTAACAAACAATTAGAGAAAATCGACCAGACCACATGCCAATCAACTCGTAAAAATTAGAAAGGAGCTGTCAGATGTATACAAATTTCATTTGTTTTTAAAAGCATGTTATTCTAAAAATGTTCAGTGTCTCTCTCGTATTACAGTTATGGTCACATAGTTTTGTTACTTTCACGAGAGAAGTAATTCGCTAAGTTTATAAACACTGTAACATCAAGTTGTGAGGTGAATACAGAATATGCTTGGAGATATACTTACATTCGAGTTTGTCCTCAGGACGCCCTCCTTCTATCAGTGACAAGTAACAAACGATATCCTTCAGTGAGACGCGTAAAGTATACACATCCACACTGCTGGATTTCCTCACCAGATGTCGCATGTCCGCTACAAGCAAGAACATAACAATTTATTTACATCACTGTATGCACCATAGAGCTACAGCGGCCGAAGCGCCAGCACCGTGCAGTGGTCACACATGAAAAGAAACGCAATATACGAGGTTTGGGGCATAAGTCATGGCAACTATTTTTTATTGTGAAAATACCAAAGCTTGTGGAAAATGTGAAACATACACACGATAGGACAGGGTATGACTAGTGTGGACAAAATCTCAAAGCTGTGCTTCGCATAATATTTATTTGGCATGACATTATTGGTTTCATGTTTTACGCTCATTGCAGCACAGCACAGCTTACACACACGTTCTAAAACCCCTCAAAATACCCTCCCCCATGTAAAATCTGCATCACTATTTTCCTCCCACGTGTATATCTGTTCATGTGTAATTGCACAGGGTTTCCAATATCTTCACGTGTTGCAAACTACCTATCTCCTAATGGTTCTTTTACCTTGCTTATGAGGTTGTGACGCCACATGGAGAGAGATCAGGATGGCGGCTGTTCCCATTGTTCCCATCCCAAGCCATGTAATAAGCGTCCGACTCACTCTACTTTACTTACCCTCCTTGCGACTGTCCGGTATGGCAGGACATTACTACCAAGGTCTACCATCAATGCCCTGGGATATTCTCTAAAACTGCTCTTATGGATAATGACTGTTTAGGTGTACGAGCGCTGTGTAACACAAGTTATATCCATCTGGCAGCTTTGGTCTACTAACTTTTCAGGTTAGTGATATTGAAGAGGGCAGAATGTCCCCCTGCGGGGTGTCAACACACACTAGGACTGCCTCTCTTCCTTCTGACACATACATTTTGTGCGATAACAGCTCTTCGCAAAATAAAATAGTTTCCATGACTTATTCCCCAACAGTAAAATAGTTGCCATGACTTATGCCCCAACTCTCGTATAAGCGTGTAGCCTTACCGTCAAGTTTTCCGTTGGTGACCAGGAGGGAGTTGTTGGAGTTCCTTGACACCTGACTGTGACTTGGCGAGGAGTCTGTACTCTTCTTGCCCAGGACCTCGTGACACGAGTAGGAGGTCTGTGTCACCGTCAACATGGGATGTACCGAGGCTCCGATACTGCCTGCAACACAGCATGACAGGCGAGTTGAAAATAGTATAAAAATCGGAAGTTTCACACTCACATGACTTTCTCTACCTGTTCAACAGACAAAATTCTTACAAAAGATCATTCTTGTTTCTACAGCATGGTAATAGAGATAAACATTATCAGAATGTTCTTATTACTTAGTTCCTTATAAGTGTAAGGGAACTAAAGGGATGCACTATGCTAACGTGACAGTCAATTGTTTTAAAAGCTATCGTTATGCGATTGTCATTGCGAATCGCTTCTTTGCTTGGCCAGGAGTAGAACAAAAGAAAAACGGGGACTTCCTGTCTGAGAAAAGTATAAGTACTTTAAAACTGGAACCAATAACAAGGAATATCTTAGAAACGGTCGACCCTACATAAAAACGTATATGACATAAATTGTGTGCTTTAACGTGATATACATTTTTGTGAAGTATGTTCTTACTCTTATTGTTTACCATTTACACAAAATTCAGCAAAATTCATTCAGAATAAGGAGGACTTTAAAGGCTATTCCCAAAAAATTCAAGATATACATTTTATTTGCTATATATCTTTAATGTACAGTATTTTAATCAAAATCGTTAGAGCCATTTTTCAGATAGTGAAAATATTCGAAATTGTTTCCTTGTGATGGGTAATTTGGAATGGTGGAGTTTTTCTCAAAATCTTCGTGTCGCATCCCTGGAAGATACTTAATACCAAGTTTGGTATTTTACGGACTTTACGTTTTTGAGTTATCGCCTTCACAGACACACGGACACAGAAAGACATTTTTCCAAAAATACTTTTTTTTTTTTTGGATTCAGGGACCTTAAACATGTGTTTTCAGTGAAATCTTAATATCGAATTTTTGGATAGAATGCAATAACTTGTTTATACACTATGTATATAGTATATACGTATACAGAAAGTAAAGATCTGATGTGTTACACTCACATGATATCTACATTTTTGTGTAGTAAATTTTTGTCTATTTTACGGTTTAGCAGTTAACCAAAACTCAGAAAAATTCTCCAGAATAAACATATCTTCAGGGGCTACTCCCTGAAAGTTCAATATATACATTATATTTGTCATGTACATATCTTTAATACAAGAGAATTTAATCAAAATCGTTAGAGCCAATTTTAAGAAAAACAAAATTTTCGAAAAGTTTCCATGTAAAGGGTAGTTGTGGTGGAGGAATTTTCTTGAAAATCTTCGTGTCGCAACCTTGGAAATACTTAACTGAAATACCAGGTTTGGTTTTCAAAGGTTTTTTTCGTTTTTGAGCTATGCTCACACACAGACACACATAGACACACACCACACTGACACACATAGACACACACAGACACACGTAGACACACACAGACACACACAGACACACACAGACACACATAGACACACACACACAGACACACATAGACACACACAGACACACATAGACACACATACAGACACACATAGACACACATAGACACACACAGACACACATAGACACATAGACACACATAGACACACACAGACACACACAGACACACATAGACACACACAGACACACATAGACACACACAGACACACATAGACACACACAGACACACATAGACACACACGGACACACATAGACACACACAGACACACACAGACACACATAGACACACACACACAGACACACATAGACACACACAGACACACATAGACACACACAGACACACACAGACACACATAGACACACACACAGACACACATAGACACACACAGACACACATAGACACACATACAGACACACATAGACACACATAGACACACACAGACACACATAGACACATAGACACACACAGACACACACAGACACACATAGACACACATACAGACACACATAGACACACACAGACACACATAGACACATAGACACACACAGACACACACAGACACACATAGACACACACAGACACACATAGACACACACAGACTCACACAGACACACATAGACACACATACAGACACACATAGACACACATAGACACACACAGACACACATAGACACATAGACACACACAGACACACACAGACACACACAGACACACATAGACACACACACACACAGACACACATAGACACACACAGACACACATAGACACACACAGACACACGTAGACACACACAGACACACATAGACACACACACAGACACACACAGACACACATAGACACACACACAGACACACATAGACACACACAGACACACATAGACACACACAGACACACGTAGACACACACACAGACACACATAGACACACACAGACACACATAGACACACACAGACACACATAGACACACACAGACACACATAGACACACACAGACACACATAGACACACATAGACACACACAGACACACACAGACACACACAGACACACACACAGACACACATAGACACACATAGACACACATAGACACACATAGACACACACAGACACACACAGACACACATAGACACACACACAGACACACATAGACACACACAGACACACATAGACACACATAGACACACACAGACACACACAGACACACATAGACACACACAGACACACATAGACACACACAGACACACGTAGACACACACACAGACACACATAGACACACACAGACACACATAGACACACACAGACACACACAGACGTACACAGACACACATAGACACACACGGACACACAGACACACACAGACACACACACAGACACACACAAACGTACACAGACACACATAGACACACACGGACACACAGACACACACAGACACAGACGCACACAGACACAGACACACACAGACACACACAGACGTACACAGACACACATAGACACACACGGACACACAGACACACACAGACACAGACACACACAGACACAGACACACAGACACACACAGACGTACACAGACACACATAGACACTAACGGACACAGACACACACAGACACACACAGACACACACAGACGTACACAGACACACATAGACACACACGGACACACAGACACACACAGACACAGACACACACAGACACAGACACACACAGACACACACAGACACACACAGACACAGACACACACAGACACAGACACACACAGACACACACAGACACACACAGACACACACAGACACACACAGACACACACAGACACACACAGACACAGACACACACAGACACACACAGACACACACAGACACAGACACACAGACACACACAGACACAGACACACACAGACACAGACACACACAGACACAGACACACAGACACACACACAGACACACAGACACACACAGACACAGACACACAGACACACACACACAGACACACACAGACACACAGACACAGACACACAGACACAGACACACAGACACACACAGACACACACAGACACAGACACACACAGACACAGACACACACAGACACACACAGACACAGACACACAGACACACTCAGACACACACAGACGTACACAGACACACATAGACACACACGGACACACAGACACACACAGACACACACAGACGTACACAGACACACATAGACACACACGGACACACACAGACACAGACACACACAGACACACACACAGACACACACACAGACACACACAGACACACACGGACACACAGACACACACAGACACAGACACACACAGACACAGACACACACAGACACAGACACACACAGACACACACAGACACACACAGACACACACAGACACACACACACAGACACACACACACAGACACACACAGACACAGACACACACAGACACAGACACACACACAGACACATACACAAACACAGACACACACAGACACACACAGACACAGACACACACAGACACACACAGACACAGACACACACAGACACAGACACACACAGACACACAGACACAGACACAGACACACACAGACACACACAGACACAGACAGGGACATTTTTCTAAAAATGCTTTTTTTTATTCAGGGGTCTCAATGCGCATATTTCCGGTGAAATCTCGGAGTCGAATTTTTGAGTGCATTACAATACCTTCTCTATACACTATGTATATAGTACGTATAGAGAAAATAAAATGAGTTCTCGATGTGAACAAATGAAAGGCTACATCTAAATTATATGGACAAAGCCTTCTTATACAGTCTTTTGTTAATGCTTTTTGCAATAGATTCTTTACTTGAAGTAGCACATGACATTTCCTAATTGTACTGTAAGTATTAATGACCTCTGAATCTCTTACAGTGCTTGTTGCCATGACAATTAATAAATGAATTGTAAATTTACCTTACATTACCAAATATATGTTCACAATGGTTAACTTACAATCAAGTATTTAAAACAAAACAACAATGAAATGAATATTATTTGAGCATAATAGTTTGCTAAACTATGAATCCTGGGACTTAAAGTACTTACAACATTGTAAGTCGCCATTGGGGTTGTCATCTCAAAATAATTTGAGAGCAGCTTGTGGTTTACCGGGAAACACGGGAGTCAGTTGAGACATTCAATGCCGGATCGGCATGTTGCCATGGTAGCTCAGTGGTAGAGCAATCGGCTAGAGACCGGGAGATTCGTGATTCAAATCCCGGCTATTACATTGAATGTTTCAGCGTGACTCTATATATTGTATTGTGTCTACTGTCAGCTGATATGGACCAACTGTTACCTGTTCTTGTCCGGGTCGACGTGTCAGAGTCCGACCTGTGGTGTCCCAGGGAGTGCAGTTTCTCTGTGAGCCCGTGCAGCTTCTCCGCTAGTTTGTTGGACGGCCGGTCGTGGGCAGGAGTCTGAGACCCGCCCGTTGCTACCGTAGACTGGTCGATGACGCACGTGGCGATGTTGGGTACCGAACCTGGCGTGGTCGTGTGGGACGTGATCGGGGCGCAGGCCGTCGTCGAGCTCAGCACCGCCATCTCCTGGACACAAAGGCATTCACTGCACTCTATATTCCGCTACGTTCTAACAAACACAACCTGTTCCCATTATTACGCTAACAGGGGAAGTTCTGTCTGTCACTGAAATCTATAGCAAAAATCTATATATAGAATAGCAAAAGATATAGTAATTAATTACCAGAGCTAGGAAGTTCGTACCGTTCGTCGTTCCGTATATAGGTTGTGACCGACCGTCTCGCCTCATCAAAACAAGTCATTAATAAGAACGCAGGGGGGGGCAGTAAACAAAGCTATTGTCAAGTAAACAGTACAATTTCCAGAGAACAAAAATTACTTCATATAAGTAGATCATTATGTACACATTGTTACATATACAAGGGCTGTTTTTTTTTCAACCTCCGATAGGCTATAAATGAAAGACAAGTTCATTGAAAACAATTATTTTATTACTAAAAGTTTTGTACACTTATGGTTACTTTTCAACATAATCACCGAAAAGATTGAGACATTTATCGTACCTGTGCACAAGCTTTGCAATACCCGCTTCAAAAAAATGTTGCCGCCAATGATTTCAAATGAACATTGACTTTGTTTTGAAGATCTTCGTACTTTACGACGTTTGCGGAGAACCATTCAAAACAAACGAAGAGGAATGCTGACTTGAGGAATTGTGTTGATCCATGACTACGCTCGTCCACACAACCCATCGGCTCCTTGAACAATTTCAATGGGACATTTTCGATCATCCGCCGTACAGTCCTGACCTGGCACCCAGCGACTTTCACCTTTTCCCTGAACTGAAGACGTGGCTAGGAGGGCAGCACTTTCAAACCAACCAAGATCTTCAAAACAACGTCAATGCACATTTGAAATCATTGGCGGCAACATTTTTTGAAGCGGGTATTGCAAAGGTTGTGCACAGGTACGATAAATGTCTCAATCTTTTCGGTGATTATGTTGAAAAGTAACCATAAGTGTAAAAAACTTTTAGTAATAAAATAATTGTTTTCTATGTACTTGTCTTTTATTTATAGCCTATCGAAAGTTGAAAAAAAAAAAACGGCCCTCGTATAAGGCTGACTCTGACTGATGTGCCTCTTTTCATATGTACGTTATGAAAATGCACTTATAACACGAATTGTACTTCTAAGATGTTAAAAAAGCCATTACATTCAGTGAAGCTGTCAATTTTATTAAAATCTGGACACAATAGAAAAATCCTCAGACATCTGCAAACCTGCAAGAGGTTGACAACGAAAGTTGTGGAAACGCGCGTCCAGGGTACTCCATCTACACCATGACCAAGTGAAGCACGTGTTGGTAATAGAGGTCCAGATTTTAATAAAACAAATTGTAATATTTACTGATCGAATGTAAAATAATATCCAAATAATAAAATTACCTTCTTAAATATCTTCAGATTCGGACCATGTAAAAACGAAAACAGGAGTTAAACCGATCTTTACACATGTCCAGCTTAATACTAAAAACTGTATGTACTTTTGAGGCCTTTCAAATGAAAAACCCATTCTACGTTACAACAAACACATTTATAATATGAAAAATCTGATGTGCTACATTCACATGCCTTTCTCTACCTCTCTGAAACAAATTATTGTTAAAAAGCTTATGCCTCTATTTACTTCATGCTAATCGAGAAAATAATTAGCACAAATAGTCTTATTACTTGCTTCCTTGTAAGCAGAAGGGAAATAAGGGAGTACTATAGGTTAAAGTAATAGTCAAAAGCTAGTTGCTATGTGACTGAAATTCCTTTGTTTCTGTGGACAGGAGTTGACCAATTCCTATATGAGAAAAGTACAAAAAAAAAAAAAAAAAAAAAAAAAAAAAAGGAATACCTAAAAAACGATCAACTTCACGAAAAAAATTTTATATAACATAAATTGTGTGTTTTAATGTGATTTACATTTTGTGTGTGCTAAGTTTTTGTCTATCCCTTACGGTTTAGCAGTTATGCAAAATTCCGTAAAATTCACCCAGAGTAAAGTAGTCTTCAGAGGTTATTCCCAGAAAATTCAAGATATGCATATTATTTGTCACATCAAATATCTTTAATATACGATATTTTATTCAAAATCGTTAAAGCCATTTTTGAGAAATGCAAAAATTTCGAAAGAGGGTCCATGTAAAGGGTAGTTGGGAGTGAGGGGATTTTCTTGAAAATCTTCGAATCGCATCCTTGGAAGATACCAAGGATCTTTTATTTATTCAGGGGGTCTCAAAAATGTACTTCCGGTGAAATCTCGGTATGGAATTTTTGAGTACATTACAATACCTTCTCTATATACTATGTACAGATTACGTGTAGAGGAAGTAAAACTAGCTGTAGCATCATGATAATCCATCAAACTCAGCAATTCCAATTAAGTATTTTTGACCAGTAAGAACATTTGCGTGTCTCATCAACCTCCTAATTGGGAAGGTTTGAGTCCCTGTGACTTGTACTTGCTTTGCAGATTGAAAGCATGCCACCAGGAACATCGTTTCGGACCCTGAACAAGGGTGTAACCGAACAATTGAAGGCGATTCCAATCTCTGCTATAAAGAGTGACACATTCGCTCCGGCATTCTTTGACGCAATTGCTTTCAAGCAGACAATGTTCAGCTGTACCACTATTGGAACTTGAAAACATCTGATGCACTCCATTCACATGACTTTCTCTAGCTGTCCCACAAACAAGCTTCTCTTCTTACAAATGATTATACTTTCTCTAGACGTACTATTACATTGTGCATAGAGAAGGGATTCAACCGGATTTAACACATTTGAGTATCACTTTAGCCTAGTGTATTCCCTGATTTCCAAAGAAGCAATTAATAACACAATTTCTGGTATGTTTATCTCGATTAGTATGAAGTAGATAAAAAATTCAAGATATACACTTTATTTGGCATGTAAATATTTTAAATATAAGAGATTTTAATCAAAGTCGTTACAGCCATTTTTGAAAAAATAAATATTTTCGAAAGATGTTCATATCGAATTTTTGGGTGGAGTACACAATCCACTATGGTCATTGTACAGATGGGGCTAGAGAAAGTAAAAATAAAGATGGTGGTCATGTACCATTTGAGAACTAATGTAAGTATTACAATGATAACCTTCCTATGTTATATTACAATAGTCTATTGTCTTATGAAACACAACTCGTGTTTTCATCTCCTAGCACAATTATCGACAAGATGAAAACACTCCTGCTATTGTTACTTATGATAAGCTTTTCTATATGCACTCTCATATGATTGCTTCTGGTTTCCGTTCCCAGGCACGTGAACACGTCCCCGAGGTACACGGCAGCGTGTAAATGTTTAGTGGAGAGATTAAATCAAGTCGGATGAAGCATGCTGAGTATCGGCCTACTTCATAACAATGGGCACTTGCCTCAGTCAAGTGGAGCGGCAAGCGATCGACCGACCGTGTCATGCTCCCAGCGATATCTGATTCATAGAACGTCAATTAGCACGGCTTACTCAACCAATTATCCCATTCCTCACAAATACATGTTTCGAGGCCCTCTCAATAAAAAGAAGTTTTACTTTCTCTAGCACGCACATAGTGCATACACAGAAAAAGTATTGCATTCCACCAAACAATTCGACACCGAGAGTTCTCTGAAAAAAAAAATAAAAACATGTCTGTGTGTGTATCTCTTTAAACAACATAACTAAAAATTTGTATGTGTTCCATTCACATGACTTTCTCTACATCTCTGCAACAAATTATCGTTAAAAAGCTTATGCTTCTATTTACTACATGCTAATCGAGAAAAAATTAGCAGAAATAGTCTTATTACTTGCTTCCTTGTAAGTAGAAGCGAAATAAGGGAATACCACAGGTTAAAGTGATAGTCAAAAGCTGGTTGATTGGTTGTTTGTATGGACACGAGTTGACAAATTCCTGTATGAGAAAAGTACAAGTTTTTCAAAGCTGAAACCAAAAACAAGGAATATCTCAAAAAAGATTCACTCCACGCAATAAATGTATATAACATAAATTGTGTGTTTTAACGTGCTCTACATTTTTGTGTGGTAAGTTTTTGTCCATCTCTTACGGTTTGCCAGTTATGCAAAATTACGTAAAATTCATCCAGAAAGGGTTTTCCCAAAATTCAGATATACACTTTATCTTAAATATAACAGATTTTAATCAAAATCGTTAGAGCCATCTCTGAAAAAATCTAAATTTTCAAATTTTTTCCCATGTAAAGGGTAGTTTGGGGTGGCGGGATGTTTCCCAAAATCTTCATGTCGCATCCTTCGAAAATACTAAACCTAAATACCAAGTTTGGTGTTTTACAGATTTTTTGGTTTTGAGCTATCGTGTTCTCAGACACACGGACACACACGAATTTTTTTCTGAAAATACTTTTTTTTTTATACAGGGGACCCTAAAACGTGTATTTTCGGTGAAAGCCCAGTGTCGAATTTTTGGGTGTAGTGCAATATCTTCTCTATATACTATGTACATAGTACGTGTAGAGAAAGTAAAAACTGATGTGCCACATTCACACGACTTTCTCTATTCGTTCCACAACAAACTATTCTTACAAAAGATTATTATTTTATGTTCATATTATTGCTAATCGAGCAGAACTTGTCTTGTTACTTGCTTTCTTGTAACTTGAAGGGAATGCACTTGGCTAAAACGATAGTCAAATGTTTTACAAGATGTAGCTAATTGAATTGCTCTTTTAAAAGGCGACATCGAGATCTCACGTTTTTAAATGTTGGTGAGTGTGTCTCTGTGAACAAAATAACTAAAAATCGGATGTGTTTCATTCACATGATTTTCTCTATCCGTTCCATAAACAAAATGTTCTCACAAAAACTATTATGTTATTTACATCATGCTAAACGAGATAAATATTAGCAGATTCGGTCTTATTATTTTTTAAATTTTTTTTTAGTGTTTAACGGCAGGCGATGAAACTGATGATACATGGAACGAAAACGGAGCACCGGTGGAATACAATGGCGGGGGAAACCTGAGATAACGCACCTTGCGCCGCTTTGTCCACCACTATTCCCACATGCGGTCATTTGAGAACGAACTCAGACCGCCTTAGTGAGGGGCGAGTGGTTTAACCACCATACGGTTTTATTACTTGCTTCCTTGTAAGTAGAAGGGAATATACTAGGCTAAAGTGATAGTCAGATGTGTTAAAAGCTGTCCCTATGTGAAACCATTGAAATTAAATTCTTTACAAGACGAGTAAAACAAAAGAGGGATGGAACAAAAGATGACATCCTGTTCGAGAAAACTTTAATATATGCAGTAAATGCTCTTTTATCGTTTGTAATGCAATGTGACATTTTCTAACTTTCAAGTAATTTAAGACAAAAAAAAAAAATAAAAAAAAATATCTCGGAAACGGTTAAAATATAAAAAACGTATATGATATAAATTGTGTGTTTTAATGAGATCTACAGTTTTTTGTGCAGTAAGTTTTTGTCTATCTCTTACGGTTTGCCAGATATGCAAAAATAATTCAGAATGGAGAGGTCTTCAGAGGCTATTCCTAGAAAATTCAATATATGCACTTTAATTTTCGTGTAAATATCTTAAATATAAGAGATTTTAATCAAAATCATTAGTCATTTTTTAAAACCCAAAATTGTCGACTTTTTTCCATGTAGAGCGTAGTTGGGTGGAGACTTTTCTAAAAATCTTTTTGTGACAACCTTGGATGATATTAAACTTAAATATCAAACTGACTTTTCGTTTTGATTTATGCTGTCCACAGACAAACGCAAACCTTCTAAAATTCTCTTTTTGGATTTAGAGACCTCAAAACATATATTTCCGGTGAAATCTCGACATCAAAATTTTGAGAGAATAACTACCCTCTCTATCTACCATAGACATGGTACTTGTAGAAAAAGTAATGCATCGAAATACATGTTTTGAGGCCATCAAAATAAAAAGCATTAACTGTGAATGATATAACCAACTAAAACTCAAATACCACCTTGGTATTTAAAGGGACATCACCTGAAGATCCAATTCTTAGGACCATATTGCTAATGTTTATTTCTATTACTAGAATTTAATTTGTTTTTTTTATTTAAAAGTGATATATTTTTACATAATGTCTTTTTTACTTTCTCTACACATACTTACATAGTGTATAGAGAAGATATTGCATTCCACCCAAAAATTCGATACCGAGATTTCACCGGAAATATATGTTTTGGGTCCCCCTGATTAAAAACAGAAGCATTTTTGGAAAAAGGTCCGTGTGTGCGTGTGTCTGTGGACAGCATAGCTTTAAAACGAAAATACTTGATATTTAATTTTGGTACCTTACAAGGATACGACACGAAGATTATCAACCCCAACTACCCTTTACATGGAAATATTTCGAAATTTTTTATTTTCTTAAGAATGGCTCTAACAATTTTGATTAAAATCACTTATAAAATGTATATCTTGGATTTTCTGGGAATAGCCTCTGAAGACTACTTTATTCTGAATGAATTTTACGGAATTGTGTATAGCTGCTAAACCGTAGGAGATACACAAATATTTACCACACAGTAAATGTAGAGCACATTAAAACACACAATTTATGTTATAAACATTTTTTTCGTGAAGTTGATCGTTTTTAAGATATTCCTTGTTTTCGGTTTCAGCTTTGAAAAACTTATACCTTTCTCACACAGGAATGTGCCAACTGCTGTCCATACAAACAAAGGAACTTTAGTCACATAGCAACCAGCTTTTGACTATCACTTTAATCTATAGTACTCCCTTATTTCGCTTCTACTAACAAGGAAGCAAGTAATAAGACCATTTCTGCTAATTTTTTCTCGATTATACTGAAGTAAATAGAAGCATAAGCTTTTTAACAATAATTTGTTGCAGAGATGTAGAGAAAGTCATGTGAATGGAACACATCGGATTTTTAAATGTCTTGACTTGCTATTTAAACTTGGGAGTGCATATGCTGCAGGAAGGCGACTACGTAATCGTCTCAACTATCAATAACTAACTCAAGCAGTTGCTAAATGAAGGAGACTACAGAATCTAGCCTACTATCAAGAAACACTCAAGCATATGGTAGAGGTAAACGACTACAGAAATAAGCCTTACCAACAAGAAGTTTCCCCAGAAAATGGCGCAGGAAAGCAACTACAGAATCTAATCCAGCTATCAAAAAGTTGATTAAACATATGGTGCAGTAAGACGACTACAGCATTGAGCCCAATTATCAAGAAGTTGCTCCAGCAAATAGTGCAGGAATGCAACTACTGAATCTTCCTATCAAGAAGTTACTCAAACAAATAGTGCAGAATTGCGTCTACAGAATCAAGCCCAACTATCTAGAAGTTACTGAGGAATACGACAACAGAATTAGCCCAAATATCAAGATGTTACTCAATCAAGTGGTGCAGAAAGTCGACTAGAGAATTACGCCCAAGAATCAATAAGTTACTCGATGAAACTTTGCAGGAAGAAGCTAGCCAAACCACAAGAAGTTACTCAATCAAATTTTTCAGGGAGAATCTAATCAAACTATCAAGAAGTTAGTCAAGGAAATGGTGTAGAAGGTCGACTAAATCATCAGGTCCAATTATCAAGAATTTACTCAAACAAATAGTGCAGGAGTGCGACTAGTGAGTCATCCCGACTATCAAAAAGCTACTCAAGGAAATGGTGCAGGAAGAATTTAGCCAAACTATCAAGAAGGTGGTTCTGCAAGCTGAGTAGGAATGCGACTGCCGAATCAGCTCAAATATAAAGAAGTTACTCAAGCAAAAGGTGCTGGAAGAATCTAGCCAAACTATCAAGAAGTTACTCAAGCAAATGGTGCTGGAAGAATCTAGCCAAACTATCAAGAAGTTACTGAAACAAATGGTGCTGGAAGAATCTAGCCAAACTATCAAGAAGTTACTCAAGCAAATGGTGCTGGAAGAATCTAGCCAAACTATCAAGAAGTTACTCAAGCAAATGGTGCTGGAAGAATCTAGCCAAACTATCAAGAAGTTACTGAAAAAAATGGTGCTGGAAGAATCTAGCCAAACTATCAAGAAGTTACTCAAGCAAATGGTGCTGGAAGAATCTAGCCAAACTATCAAGAAGTTACTGAAACAAATGGTGCTGGAAGAATCTAGCCAAACTATCAAGAAGTTACTCAAGCAAATGGTGCTGGAAGAATCTAGCCAAACTGTCAAGAAGTTACTGAAACAAATGGTGCTGGAAGAATCTAGCCAAACTATCAAGAAGTTACTCAAGCAAATGGTGCTGGAAGAATCTAGCCAAACTATCAAGAAGTTTCTCAAGCAAATGGTGCAGGAGGTGGACTACAGAATCAAGCCCAAACACCTAAAAGTTCCTCAAGCAAATGGTGCAGGATGTTGACTAGTAATTCGCCTGTCACACGCGGTTTAGACACCGGTCACAATAAGAACCAACATTTAATGGCAAGTGTGAAAGTTTATGAGGGACATTTCTGGTTCGAGGCAAGTTCACGTACTGTACACTAAGTGTTGCGATATCAGAGCACAATAGCGCACATAAAAGCCCGTTTGAAGCGACAGTACTTTTCCATTAATCAAGGCAGCTCTGAAAAGCTGCGCGCTCGTTAATGCCGTCTAGATTAAATTGCAACACATCGCATTAGCATGAGCCCATCAGGTCCCGCCGGGCTTTAAAAGGCTTCCAGGTTTAACGACCCCTACAGCCAACGCCAAACAAATGCCCTTTTTAGCGCATCTGTGATCTACTTGAATCTTTGTCACTTTATACCTCTACCGGCCGACTGCTAAATCACGTATGCTCGCGTCCTCCTTCATTAATGCTATGCGAGACACAAGCTGCGCCAAAACATTAAAACTACGATGTGTTGTGTTCACATGACTTTCTCTGCACACCGTTCTACAAAATATTCTTATCAAAATAAGTTGTAGATATGTGACGGCCCTTTTTATTTTCTCTACATAGAGTATAGAGAAGGTATTGCACTCCACCCAAAAATTCTATACCGAGATTTTACCGAAAATATATGTTTTAGGGTCCCCTGTATCCAGAAAAAGCATTTTCAGAAAAAGGTCCGTGTGTGTGTCTGTCCACGTGTCTGTGAACACGATAACTCAAAAACGAAAAGTCAGTAAAATACCAAACTTGGTATTTAAATTTAGTATCTTCCATGGACACGACACGAAGATTTTGAGAAAAATCCCCCACCCCAACTACCCTTTACGTGGAACTTTTTTCGAACATTTTCATTTTCTAAAAAATGGCTCGTATATCTTGAATTTTCTGGAAACAGCCTCTAAAGACGTCTTTATTCCGGATGAATTTTGCATAACTAGTAAACCATAAGGAATAGACAAAACTTACTACACAGAACATATAAATCTCGTTGAAACAAACAATTTGTCAGATAATTTTTTTCCAGGAGCTGACCATTTTTAAAATATTCCTTGTTATTTTCTTCAGATACTTAAAACTTTTCACTTATGGGAATTTGTGAACAGGTGGCAATGTATAAAAATGGATTTCATCCACATGTCAACCGGCTTTTAATGTCGTATGAAATAGATAGAAACTTAAGCTTTTAACCATAATTAATTATAGAGATCTAGAGAAAGTCATGTGAATGGAACACATCAATTTTTTGTATAGCTCTAACAGTTTATCAGTTATACCAGAATAAAGATATGTATCATGTAAATATCTTAAATATTAGAGATTTTAATAAAAATCATTAACAGAGATTTTTGAGAAAAACAAAAGGGTAGTTTGGGATTTTCTGTAGTAATTGTGTCGTCTTACTGATAATTTTGCCAACCCGGAGGCAAACGAAATTATGCTGGTAAGATGAAACCACGAATGTAATTCGAAAAGACTATTTCACAATTAAATTTACGTAACTAATAAAATTTCTTATTATTATGGTTTCTTGCGAAGCTAATTAAAGCAAATCTCTAAGTATCATGGCCTACTAAATGGTAAATATTAAATGTCTAACAGTTGTCAATTATTGAGAGCGGAAATAATTACCAACACTACTTAACCTAGACATTTAGTTGCTCTGCAGTTGTTTACTTTTGCATCCCATTCTTGTAAAAGGCACAAATTGCATGTTTTGACGAGATCTTCATTTGTTGCGCAGTAAAGTTTTTGTCCATCTCTTGCGGTTTACTAGTTATACAAAAGTTATTTAGACTGAAGTGGACTTCAGAGGCTATTCCCAGAAAATTCAAGATATAGATTTTATTTGTCAGGTAAATATCTTTAATGCACGGTATTTTAATAAAACTAGTTAGCGGCAATTTTGACAAAATCAATATTTTAGAAAGAGTTTCCATGTAAAAAGTAGCTTGGGATGGGGAATTTTCTTGAAAATCTTCGTGTCGCTTCCTTGGAAGATGCCAAACTTAAATACCAAGTTTGGTATTTTACCGACTTTTCGTTGTTGAGTTATCGTGTTTACAGACACACGGACTTTTTTCTAAAAATCTGATGTGTTCCATTCACATGACTTTCTCTACATTTCTATAACAAATTATTGTAAAAAAAGATAAGTCTTCTTTCTGAATCATGCAAATCGAGATAAACATCAGCAGAATTTCTCTTATTACTTGCTTTCTTATAAGAGAAATAAAGGAGTACACTAGGTTAAGTGATGTTCAACATTTTTACAAACTGGTCGCTATGTCGGTTCAATTTGAGAAAAATTAGGTAGTATAAAACTGAAACCAATAACAAGGAATATCTGAAAAACGGTCAAATATGCAAGAAAAACGTGTATGGCATAAATTATGTGTTTTAACGAGATCTATATTTTTGATGTATTAAGTTTCACGGTTTAACCGCTATAAAATATTCTGCAAATCTCATCCAAAATAAAGAGCTCTTCAGAGGCTATTCCCAGAAAATTCAAATATGCATTTTATTTTTCATGTAAATATCTTTAATATAGGGTATTTTAAACAAAATCGTTAGAGGCATTTTTGAAAAAATAAAACATGTCGACAATTTCTCTAAGGATAGTTTCGGCTAGGTGGATTTTTCTCAAAATTTTCGTGTCACATCCTTGGAAAATACTAAATTTATATACCAAGTTTGGTATTTTACCGACGTTTCGTTTTTGAGTTATCGTGTTCAGACACACGGACACACATACACAGACCTATTTTATTTGGATACAAGGGACCCTAAAATATGTATTTCCGGAAATGTGTGAAATTGATATCGAATTTTTAGGTAGAATGCAATATCTTCCCTATCTGCGTAGCATATAGTTTGTGGAGAACTCCCTTCAGGGGCTTGTGCATCATCCTGTATTTATAATGACACGTTTTTTCTACGACGGAGCGTAATTGAGTAGTTTACCAGCTCATTTCAGATCGCAAACTTGATTTTTACAGAAACCCACGCGCATAAGTGCAGCATGCGTAAATTAATTTACGCTCGCCAAAATAATTGACGATATTAGTGTGTACACATCACTGATCAACAGACAAACAATTAGTGCACGATATAATGTCATGTTCAACGTCAAGTATTCTTTCGCAGCAGCTCTAAGAATATCACAATTCTCACAAACAACAATATTATTGATTTGTCACGGCCTGCTATAACCGTAGCGTCATCACAATGCCAAATAAATACCCAACTATAATCCTTGGTGAAAGACTCGACTTAACCTCAATTTATTTCAGCTTTCGTTGCTTTTCTTTTAATATCAGAAAATTCTCGTAGAAAAAACATTGTATGATACGCGAGCATAAAGTTTATTTTTTGACTGCGTCTCGTTTCACAATATTCCCGCTCGAACTAAAAACCATAACTTTACGCTCTTACATCATAAATAACAAGTATGGTGTATTATTTTATAACGCTACAAAACGAACACACTGAAAATTACATTAAGCGTACATTTATTTCAAATTATATTGTTCTGGTATTGGACTTACAAACCTAAAACTTTGCTCCCATTTTCTTCTTTTGAAGTGTTTCTAATAATGAGTGCAATATTAAGGCGGTAGTACGCCTTTTGCAAGCGGGCCAACGTAAGAATGTGCAATGTTTTGCGCCGTAAGGAACAGCCGGCGTTTGTTTCATATGTCGTTATTTCTGTTTCTTTTGCTCGTTTGAGACTCTTTGTTCCATTTTTCAGCCGTCACTTTGTGCAGTATTTCCATTTAAAATGCTTCCTTTGTATGCTCCAGACCTTTTGCCAAATTATCTGGCTAACACAAAAGAAGAGGCGTACAGATGATTGTATTATGCCCCACAACGTGTTGCTTGGCTGCATGTAGCAATTAGGAAGGCCTTTTGTTCCGCCGCATCAGTCAATCTTCAACCTTCACGTTTCCATAGCGACGATGTTCACCTGTCATCCAGTACAAATGCATTATACTCGCGTATTCAATCTTGTGCTGTCTCTATCTGCGGTAGAGACAGCAACAATTAATTGTATTCCACCTAGAAATTTATTATCGTTACCTCATTGTAAATATACGAATATTTTCAAGTCCATTAAACATAAGAAAGCATTTTTGCGTTCACTACACGTACTATCTACAGTGTATAGAGGAAGTATTGTGTTCCACCCAAAAATTCGATACCGAGATTTCATCGGAAGTATATGTTTTGAGATCCATTTGACTATAAAATAAGCATTTTTACTTTCTCTAGCCCCTATGTACAATGTACATGGTAGATAGAGGTAGAATTGTATTCCACCCAAAAAATCGAATCCGAGATTTCAGCGGAAATAATGTTTTGATGATCCCCGAATAAAAAAAGAAGCATTTTTAGAAAAAAAATCCCTATGTGTGTTTGTGTCTTTGGACAAAACATAGAAACTAAAAGTAGTTAAATACCAAACTAACGGCATTTTAATCAAAATCGTTAGAGCCTTTTTTGAAAATAAGAATTTTAACAAAATGTTTCATGTGAAGAGTAGTTAAAGTTGGGGGATTTTCTTGAAAATATTCGTGTTAAAACCTTGAAAAATGCTGACAGAGGAGTGCTTTATTACTCTCTCTAGCACGTATGTACAATATGACAATGGATATAGAAGGTATTGTATTCCAACGAAAAATTCGATATTGAGATTTCGCCGGAAATATATGTTTTATGGTGTCCTGAATCTAAAAAAAATAATTTTCAGAAGAAGGTCCGTGTGCGCGCGCCTATGGACACCATAGTCCAAAAACGAAAAGACCATTAAATTCCAAACTTGGTATTTACGTTTGGTATCTTCGAAGGATGCGACACAAAGATTTTCAAGAAAATCCACCCACCCGCAACTACCCTTTACATGGAAACATTAGATTTTCTAAAAATTGGCTCTAACGATTTTGTTTTAAATCCGGATTGTTAAAGATATTTACATCCCAAATAAAATGTATATCTTGAATTTTCTGGGAATAGCCTCTTAAGACCTCTTTAGTCTGGATGAATTTTGCTTAGCTGCTAAACCATAAGAGATAGACGAAACCTTGCTACAGAGAAAATGTAGATGTCGTTCAAGACAAACAATTTAGTACATTTTTATTGTGGAGGTAACCGTTTCCAACATATTCCTTGTTATTGGTTTCAGTTGTAAAGTAGTTATATTTTTCTCAGACAGGAAATGTCTGTTTTTCTTTTGTTCTACTCCTGGCCAAGCAAAGAAGCGATTTGCAATGACAACAGCAAAACGACAGCTTTTAAAACATTTGACTATCACTTTAGCACAGTGCATTCCTTTAGTTGCCTTCTACTTACAAGGAACTAAGTAATAAGAACATTCTGCTAATGTTTATCTCGATTAGCATTGTGTAGAAACAAGAATAATCTTTTGTAGGAGGTTTGTAGAGCAGCTAGAGAAAGTCATGTGAGTGTAACTCATCAGAATTTTAATAAAGATTTCGTGAGAGCGTATTCTCCCTGAACAGCACAAAAAATCTGACCGGATTTCACCGAAAATATATGCTTTGCGGGCCCCTGAATCCAAAAAAGCACTTTTAGAAAAAGTCCCGTATGTTTGTGTTTATCTTTGGACGATATAACTTAAAAACGAAACGCCTGTTAAATACCAAAGTTACAGTATTTTAATGAAAATCGTTAGAGCCTATTTTGAGAAAATAAAAATGCTCGCAAAATGTAAAATGCAATTAAGCTTGAGGGGCATTTTTCGTGTTAAATCATTGAAAAATACTGGCTTAAGGGGACAGGGTAGTGCTTTATTACTTTGTCTGTAGAATATAGCATAGTGAGTAGAGAAGGTATTGTATTCCTAAAAAATTTCGATACCGAGGTTTCACCGGAAATGCATGTTTTGAGACCATGACCGAGTGATTAGACAATTCGCCTCTCACTTAGGTTCCATTTCAAGCGACTGCATGTAGGAATTGTGGTGGACAAAGCGGCGCCATTACATTCCACCACTGCTCCATATTCATTCCATATATCGTCAATGTCATCGCCTGCGGTGCCATAGTAGTAAAAGCGGGTGTTAAACACTACCAAAATGTTTTGAGACCCCCTGAATATAGAAAAAGCATTTTTAAAAAATGTCCGTGTGTGCCTATAGCTCAAAAACTAAAACACCGGTAAATACCAAACTTGGTATTTGTATTTAGTATCTTCCAAGGGTGCTACTCGAAGATTTTCAGGAAAATGTCAACCACCACAAACTACCCGTTGCAGAGAAAATTTTCGAAAATTTTGATTTTTTCAAAAATGACACTAACGATTTTGATTAAAATGTTGTATATTAAAGACGTTTTGAATTTTCTAGGAATAGCCTGTGAAGAACTCTTATTTTGAGAGGCGCTTGCGAAGAGCGAATAAATGTAAGTTATTGCATAGATGATATTTTTTTAGAGTTAAGTATTACATGTGTACCTATGTATTTTGTTATGACCATCAATATTATCACCATTATACCTAACAGAATAATTTAGTCACCGTTTAATTTGAGGGAACTGTTCGTTTTACATTACAATATGCCACGTGTACATGCCACGTGGTCGTGAAAGTATGACTACTTCTGGCGCGAATGGCGGAAGGTTACATTATAACGGTGCACTGGTCGCCTGGGTTTTGTTTTGGCGAGGATCAACTTACAGCTGAGTAGGGTTTAGGTGCTTCCACCTGCCACGTCATCATTCTCGTATGTTGAACCACTGTTTATTTAACATGGGACCTCCCTATCTAAGGCAAGATAGAAGCTGTCTTATGGCAGAGAGCAGCATTTAAGGCAAGTTGTGGTCCTTGTAAAACAGATTACCTTCATCGCCTTGCCGTCCAGGGGCTGGGGACGCGTGTCCTGCCGCTTCACGAACGAGAGAAACAGATGACGACACAACTCCTCGGGGGTCTCCACCTCCAAGAACGTGTCCATAAACAAGCGGAAACCTTCATAGTCAATATCCTGCAAATAAACACAACACGCGTTTATAATGATGCTCTGGGAGGGAAAGAGTGATATTATGTATACTTACAAAAGCTTGTTCTTCTACCCACTCTATGCTAATTGAAACAAACATTAACACAAATCCTCTTTTATTAGACATTAATAACTAGAAGGAAATAACGGATAAGTCACTAAGGATTACATTTAAATTCCGCTCACTTTGCATGG
Organism: Hymenopus coronatus; assembly: GCA_030762935.1. Classification (NCBI taxonomy): domain Eukaryota; kingdom Metazoa; phylum Arthropoda; class Insecta; order Mantodea; family Hymenopodidae; genus Hymenopus; species Hymenopus coronatus. Next base: position 9,088,700 of record CM060892.1, read on the forward strand.
TCAGCAGTAAAAACACATAATAAGAAACATCTCAATGGTAACTCCAAAAACAGAGCAAAAAATCTGATGTATTTAATTCACATGACATTCTCTATATCACTGCAATAAATTACTGTTAAAAAGCTAGCTTAATATTCTACTTACTTCATGCTAATCGTGAAAAAAAAATTGCAAAATGGTCTTATTACTTGCTTCCTTGTAAGTAGAAGCGAAAAAAGGGAGTACCATAGGTTAAAGTAATAGTCAAAAGCTGGTTGCTATGTGACTGAAGTTCCTTTGTTTGTAAGGACAGGAGTTGACAAATTCCTGTATGAGAAAAGTATAAGTTTCTCAAAGCTGAAACCAATAAATGAGAATATCTAAAAAATGGTTAACTCTACAAAAAAAGTATATGATATAAATTTACTGTTTTAGCGAGATCTATATTTTTTGTATAATACATTTTTGTGTATGTTTTACGGTTTATCATTTATACAAAAGTCATCCAGAATGAAGAGTAATTCAGAGGCTATTCCCAGAAAATTCAATATATACATTTCGTTTGTTATGAAAAGGTCTTAAATACATGCCATTTTAATCAAAATCTTTAGAGCCATTTTTGGGAAAAACAAATTTTCCAAAAACGTTCCATGTAAAGGTTAGTTTGAGGTAGGGGTACTTTTTTTTTAAATCTCCTTGGAAGGTAATAAAACGAAATACCAAGTTTGGTATTTAACGGTCTTTACGTTTTTGAGCTATGCTGTTTACAGTCGCACACCACACGGACATTTCTTTAATTTTTGGGGGGATCCAGGGGGTCCCAAAACATGTATTTCCGGCGAAATCTGGGTATTGAATTTTTGAGTGCAATACAATACTTCTCTAACCACTATGTATGGGAGTCATCCAGAAAGTGACAGACGATTTGACATACTAAATAATAGGTAATATATCAACACAAAACTTTATTTACAAAGTTACACTACCTTACTCTATTTCTCAACATTGCTATCAAGGTATTTATTGTCACGTGGTACAGATGTTATACTCTTCCACCGCTAAACATCTGAGTCAAGATGTCACTGTCACTTTGAGGTCTTCATGACTGGCAAATCTTTTCCATCCAAAAAGTCATGTACGTGTCCAAAGCGAAACACCGGTTTTTCTGAATTCTTTTATCAACATTTGCTTTCAACTGCTCCATAACGATTGATGAACTTCCACTCCGGCCTTTATCGTACACACTGTTATGTTCTTCCTTGATTACTCGTAAATTATGTGTCATTTCCTCACTGAAGACTCGTTCATTGTATTATCATTATACACTTGCGTTATTTGTCTATAAAATTCGATTGACAGAACACTTTGGGCACTCAAAAAAATAAATAAGTTTTTTAGCGGTAGAAAAGTATAACATCGGCATTGAAAAGCCGGTACCACGTGACAATAAATACCTCTATATCAATGACATTATGTTGAGAAATAGAGTAAGGTACGGTAACTTTGTAAATAAAGTTTTGTGGTGATAACTTTCCTTGTTATTGTTTAGTTATTCCAAATCTTCTGTCTCATTCTGGATGGCCCTCGTACATTGTACAGACGTGCTAAAGAAGGTAAAAAAAATCCGACATGCTCCATTCTCATTACTTTCTCTACATTTTTGCAAAACATTGTTAAAAAGCTTTTGCTTCTATTTACTTCACGGTTACCGAGAAAAATTAGCAGAAATAGTCTTATTACTTGCTTCCTTGTAAGTAGAAGCGAAATAAGGGAGTACCATAGGTTAAAGTGATAGTCAAAAGCTGGTTGCTATGTGACTGAAGTTCCTTTGTATGTACGGACAGGAGTTGGCAAATTCCTGTATGAGAAAAGTATGTTTTATAAAACCAAAAACAAGGAATATCTAAAAAACGATCAACTCCACGAAAAAAAATGTATATAGCATAAATTGTGTGTTTTACCATACTCTGCATTTCTTGTGTGGTAAGTTTTTGTCCGTCTCTTACGGTTATCAGTTATGCAAAATTCGCAAAATTCATCCAGAATAAAGAGGTCTTTAGAGGTTATTCCCAGAAAATTCAAGGCATGCAATTTATTTGTGAGGTAAATAACTTTAATATATGGTATTTTAATCTAAATCGTTAGAGCCATTTTTGAGAAAATCAAAATTTTCGATAAAAGTTCCTTGTAAAGCATAGTTCGTGTCTCATCCTCGGAAGATACTAAAATTAAATACCTAGTTTGATATTTTACGGACTTTTCGTTTTTGAGCTATGCTGTCCACAGACATGGATTTTTTTCCAGAAATACTTTTTTTTTTGATTCAGGGGGACACAAAACTTTATTTTCGATGAAATCTCGAATTTTGGGTGCAATACAATACCTTCTCTATACACTATGTACATAGTACGTGTAGAGAAAGGTTTCTGATTTTCCTTGCTATGACTGGTTGGTCTCACAGATGCTTTAAACTTTTTCGTCCATATGGAAGATATGTTTGCAGGTTGAAATAAGTGTAGTTTCAGTCCACTCCGTATGATGGCAGCACTAGCTCGAGAAGTTGGTGTAAATGATCGTAAAGACGTGACGATAACCATTTCCTTGACAACAATGATATTACCTCGCAGGCGATCCTCCACTTTTATAGTTTCATTTTGAGCTGCACTTTCTCTCGCTCGGTGCTTAGGTTCACGAATGCCCTTCTGGGGGCAGTTGGCGAGAACCAACTTTCCAAATGAATAATAAATGAGGTTATGGTGTTATTACTTTCTCTACACGTACATATTGTATAGAAAACGTATTGCAATGCTCCCAAAAATTCAATACCGAGATTTCACCGGAAATACATGCCCACCTGAATTAAAAAAATCTGGAAAAAGGACCGTATGTGTGCATGTCTGTGTGTGTGTGTGTGTGTGTGCCTGTGGACAGCATAGCTCAAAAACGAAAAGACCATTAAATACCAAACTTGGTATTTAAGTTCGGCATCTTCCAAGGATGCGACATGATGATTTTCAAGTAAATCCTCCCACTCCAAACTGCCCTTCACATGGAACGTTTTTCGGAAATTTTGATTTTCTCAAAAATGGCTTTAAAGATTTTGATTAAAATATCGTATATTAATGACTTTTACCTGACAAATAAAATGTATATCTTGAATTTTCAGGAAATAGCCTCTGTAGACTACTTTATTCTGGATGAATTTTACAATATTTTGCATATCTGGTAAACCGTAAGAGATGGACACAAACTTACCATACAAGAAATGTAGAGTACATTAAAACACACAATTTATGTTATATAAATTTTTTTCGTGAAGTTGATCGTTTTTTATGTGTTTCTTGTTTTGTTTTAAGCTCTAAAATCTTATACTTTTCTCATACAGGAATTTGTCAACTCGTGTCCAAACAAAGGACCTTCAGTCATTAATTTTTGGGTGGAGTGCAATACCTTCTCTATACACTATGTACGAGGGCCGTTTTTTTTCAACTTCCGATAGGCTATAAATAAAAGACAAGTTCATGGAAAACAATTATTTTATTACTAAAAGTTTTGTACACTTATGGATACATTTTAACATAATCACCGAAAAGATTGGGACATTTATCGTACCTGTGCACAAGCTTTGCAATACCCGCTTCAAAAAATGTTGCCGCCAATGATTTCAAATGTGCATTGACGTTGTTTTGAAGATCTTCGTACTTTACGACGTTTGCGGAGAGCCATTCAAAACAAACGAAGAGGAATGCTGACTTCAGGAAATGTGTTGATCCATGACAACGCTCGTCCACACACTGCTGGCACAACCCATCGGCTCCTTGAACAATTTCAATGGGACATTTTCGATCATCCGCCGTACAGTTCTGACCTGACACTCAGCGACTTTCACCTTTTCCCTGAACTGAAGAGTGGCTAGGATGGCAGCACTTTCAAACCAACGAAGATCTTCAAAACAACGTCAATGCTCATTTGAAATCATTGGCGGCAACATTTTTTGAAGCGGGTATTGCAAAGCTTGTGCACAGGTACGATAAATGTCTCAATCTTTTCGGTGATTATGTTGAAAAGTAACCATAAGTGTTCAAAACTTTTAGTTATAAAATAATTGTTTTCTATGAACTTGTCTTTTATTTATAGCCTATCGTACATAGTATAGATAGAGAGTATAGATAGGAATAGGATTTTCACTTTTGACATTCCGCAGAAGGATGCGTTTAGCAAGTTCAGTGATCCACCACCAGAGGAGGCATCAGTGACAGCATGCCTGGCTTCACCACAAGGAGTTAGTCAATGTCCGGTTGAAAATTAAGGAAACTAGTCCTTCGAAAAATCGCAAGCAAGTGTTGTTTAATGGAATTAATTAACTCTCTGTCAAATAAATCATTATAACAAAGTTGCACGACATGACAAGTGAAAGTTATGAAGTTAGTAACGAATTGCAAGTGGGAACACACATAATAACCGGGTTCTGTGAAGACGCCGGGTCCTCAATTAGTCTCGAAGCAGGTTCTCGTCTAAGCGCTAATGATGTTTGCTTAGTCACCAGCCGCCACTGGACGACCACTTACGAGACTCCTTCTCAGAAATTAGCTCTACATTTTTCATTTCCTGAGCTGAATAAACAGCAAGCCGGGTTGCCATGGCGACCGTGTGTCATAGCCAGATTCCACGTTGTCATGGTAACTTTTTGGAACGCTTCACAACTGGGCGGGTCTAGTGTTTCGAACCCAAATACGTCAATTTCCTGCTACGGAAATGTGTTTTTATGAATACCGTTTTGATACTCTTGTCAAACACAGAAACGTTTCACAAAAAGCTTATTTTGCTATCTACTTTTTAATCGAGAGAAACTTCCATTACATATTTGCATATTTCTTGTATGTATAGGAAGAACACAGTAAAGCGATGGTCAAATTTAGAAAGCACATGAAATTTCATTCTTAATGTATGCCATTGAAAGAAACAATTGAATGCTGACTTATAACCTCAAATATGTAATACATTTTGGACAATTTCAAACCAGTGCAAACGAATACAGTTTTAGAATTATACTTTTTATTTTATATTGAATACAATATAAAACAGAATCTTATGTATTACGCTCACATGGCTTTCTCTAACTGTTCTACAAACAAACTTCTTACAAACGTTTATTATTCTTTCTACACAATACGAATCGAGATAAACTTTAGCAGAATGTTCTTATTACTTGCTTCCTTATAAGTAGAAGGGAAATGAGGAAACACACTAGGCTAAAGCAATAGACAAATGCTTTAAAAGCTGTCGTTATACGATTATCATTGAAATTCGCTTCTTTGCTTGCCCAGGAGTAGAAAAATCTGATGTGTTCCATTCACATGAATTTCTCTACATCTCTGCAACAAATTATTGTTAAAAAGCTTATGCTTCTATTTAGGGAGTACCATAGGTTAAAGTGATAATCAAAAGCTGCTTGCTTTGTGACTGAAGTTCCTTTGTTTGTATGGACAGGAGTTGACAAATTCCTGTATGAGAAAAGTAAAAGTTTTTAAAAGCTGAAGCCAAAAACAAGGAATATCTAAAAAACAACCAATTCCACGAAAAAAGTATATAACGTAAATTGTGAGTTTTAATGTGCTCTACATTTGTTGTGTGGTAAGATTTAGCCATATCTTACGATTTAGCACTTATGCAAAATTCTGTAAAATTCATCCAGAACAAATTAGTCTTCAGAGGCTATTCCCATAAAATTCAGGATATACGGTTTATTTGTCAGGTAAATACCTTTAATACACAATATTTTAATCAAATCCGTTAGAGCCATTTTTGAGAAAATCAAAATTTTGGAAAATTTGTCCATGAAAAGTGTGATTTGGAGTGGGGGATATTCCTCAAAATCTTCGAATCGCATCCCTTGGAAGATAATGTGTTCGTTTTTGAGTTATCCTGTCCACAGACAGACACACACGAACCTTTTTTTAAAAATGTTTTTTTTTTTTTTTTTTTTTTGGATTCAGAGGACCGTATAATATGTATTTCCAGTGAGATCTGTGTATCGAATTTTTGGGTGGAATGCAATACATTCTATACGTACTGTGTAAGTTGTACTTACGTACTAGAGAAGGTAATCGTTTACTACGTTTTATGTATATGGCTCAATATATAGAATGATTGATTACAAAGTTTGGTGACAGGTTTCTTACATCAAAGCAAGAAAAAATGTTCATATAAACGCATGTCCCAAAACCCTTGGTTCTCGATTTATTGAGGTTCAAAATCCTATTAATCAAAACATTTTAAAGTGACACTTTATTCTATTTTTGACGTTGTCAGCTTGTTAGAAGGTGTTCCACACAAGCACCACTAATAGTAAATGCTCGAAATGTCTTCCTCTTGCGCCCAAACGCGCCTATATGTCAAAGAAGTGGCCGTCTAATACTCCCTGTCGTTGCCGTATGGTTTTGAGGCTTCCATAACACGGAGATTTAGAGTTTCTTCATCGAGGATGTCAGCTGCATAAACCAATAGTTAAAGTTGCCTCAAAAAGATAAAAATCCAAAGCATTAAGGTCAGGGCAACATGCAGGCCACGGGACTACTCCTCCTCTATCAATCTGTCATGGTAGACAACAACCAGTGCTGGTATCTCGAATAATGAGATTAAAATGTGCTGGAGCCCCATCATGCATAAACTACATGCTTCTTTAAGGCGTGTTGGGAGAATGCAATATACAAATGACACATGTAAACAAGCAACCATGGCAATACAAGGCCAATTCCTCAGGGTACAATGGGTCACAGCCTTCTACAAGTAAGTGTATAGATAATGAAGTTGTCGGGTTGGACTCGGAAAACAGTTGAGTGTAAACTTTCATTAATAAATTGATAACACGAAAACGAAGGGTTTTAGAGCATATGTTTATATGAACGTATTTTCTTGTTTCGATGTAAGGAATCTATTCCAAAATGTTGTAAAATTATTTCTGAATAATTCTGTAGAGTGAAGTTGCAGTGAGCACTATATCAATTGAGGACCATAGTCGCGTGGTGGTGTAGGCTTGCGGACCACAGTGTGCCTACCGCGGGCGGAACATCACCATGTTTAATGAGAAGAGGGATTTACCGCGTTAATGCAAACTCATAATTAAACATTCAATCTGGCCAAGCAGAATGAAACAATGAGAGAGCTTATTTCCTGTCCTCTGACGTCATGCACCTGTCACAAACAGGTGACCCGCGAATTTGAGTTCACTCGCTTGAAAAAAAGCATAAGCACCTGTTATTTTATATTATACGTGACGTTTGTTATCCTCTTGGTGGCAGAGGTGGGACGAGGTTGAATTTGAATATGTCTTGTTAATAGCATTCTCCGAACCGAAATTTGATGCTTTTTGAGCAGAAATTGGCATATTTAATTATTTATTTATTTATTTATTTATCCTGGTTGGAGTTAAGGGCTTCTCTCCCACTCTACCAGGCAATACATTAAATGCAATACAGCAGTGATACAACGAATATAGAACAAAAATATAATTTTGAACAAAAACATATATAAAAATCTGAAGGGTTCCATTCACATGACTTTCTCTACATCACTATAACAAATAATTGTTAATAAGCTTATTCTTCTATCTACTTGATGCTAATCAAGATAAACATTAGCAGAAATTGCCTTATTACTTAGTTCCTTATAAGTGGAAGGGAAATAAGGTAATACACTAACCTAAAACGATTGTCAAATCTTTTAAAAGCTGTTTGCCATGTGGTTGAAATCCGTTTCCATGCATGGCCAGGAGTTTACAAATTACCGTGTGAGAAACCCATTTCAAATTTGAAAAAAAATAACAACTAATATCTCAGAAATGGCCAATTCCATATATATATATATATATATATATGACATAATTGTGTGTTTTGACGAGATGTACATTTTTTTCTATATCTTACGGTTTACCAGTTACATAAAATTCAGCCAATTTCATCCAGAATAAAGAGGTCTTCAGAGGCTATTAAAGAAAAATCCCCCCACCCCAAACTACCCTTTACAAGAAACTTTTTTCGAAAATTTTGATTTTTTCAAAAATGGCTCTAAGGATTTTGATTAAAATATCGTATATTAAGGATGTATACCTGACAAACAAAATGTAAATCTTCAATTTTCTGGGAATAGCCTCTAAAAACTACTTTATTCTGGATGAATTTTACGGAATGTTGCATAACTGGTGAACTGTAAGAGATGGAGAAAAACTTACCACACAAAAATGTGGAGCACGTTAAAAACATACAATTTGTGTTATATACATTTTTTCGTGGAGTTGATCGTTTTTTGAGTTACTTTTTTGTTTTTGTCTTCAGCTTTAAAACACACATACTTTTCTCATACAGGAATTTGTCAACTGTCCATACAAACAAAGGAACTTCAGTCACATAGCAACCAGCTTTTGACTTCACTTTAACCATGTTACTCCCTTATTTCGCTTCTACTTAGAAGGAAGCAAGTAATACATTTTTGCTAATTTTTTCTCGATTAGCATGAAGTAAATAGAACAATAATTTGTTGCAGAGATGTAGAGAAAGTCATGTGAATGGAACATCAGATTTTCATATCATTAAAAAAACACACACACACATTCACTCTCACATACATACTTCCAGACTCTGTGGGGGATAGGGAATAAATCTGGTTAATTACCTACCCCAGCCAGAAATCAAACCCGGGACCTTCGGGTGAGAAGTCAGCTCGCTGACCACTCGGCCACGGAGGTAGTCCTTTATTATTTAATTATACCAAATCGTTCGTTACTTTTTGGATGAACCTCGTACTTATTATTATTATTATTATTATTATTATTATTATTATTATTATTATTATTATTATTATTATTACAACCCTCTAGTGTCATGTGAAGGGAACACATCAGATTTTTTACTTTATTTTTATACCCATAGATTCCCCTTTTTTTTTACTTTCTCTAGCCCCGTATGTACATAGGGATAGAGAAGTATTGTATTCCACCCAAAAATTCGATACCGAGATTTCACCGGAAATACATGTTTTAGGACCCCCAGTAACCAAAAAAAGCATTTTGAGAAAAAGGTGTGTGTGTGTGTGTCCGTGAACACCATAACTGAAAAACGAAAAGTAGCTAAAATACCGAACTTGGTATTTTAAGTTTAGTATCTTCCAGGGATGCGTCACGAAGATTTTGAGAAAAATCCTCCCACATCAAACTACTCTTTACATGGAACTTTTTTCGAAAATGTTGATTTTCTTAAAAATGGCTCTAACGATTTTGATTAAAATATGGTATATTAAAGATATTTACCTGACAAATAAAATATATATCTTGAATTCTCTGGGAATAGCTTCTAAAGACCTGTTTATTCTGGATGAATTTTGTTTAATTAGGCATAACTAGTAAACCGTAAGAGATAGACAAAAACTTACTATGCAAAAAATGTATGTTTTGTTAACATACACAAGTTAGTCACATACGAGGTACGTCCAGAAAGTAAGTTCCGTTTCAATTTATCTCCGCTACAGCGCTGCGATCGCAGTTCCCCACATGCGCCGTAGACGCTCTGTATCAAGGAGAAGAAACGTGCGCCATTTTGAGATCGCTGTCAGCCACATACGCTTTGTTGTGCTTGTTTACAATGTCGGTGTTGATTGAAAATCCCGCCGCTTGTGAAATCAGATCTGTGATTCGTTTTCTGAATGCTAGGAAAGTGAAACCAATTGAAATTTATCGGCAAATTTGCGAAGTTTACGGACAAAATACGATGAGTGATTCAATGGTGAGAAGATGGGTCCGACAGTTCAATGAAGGACGTAGTGAAGTGCACGATGAAGAACGTCCATCTTTGATTACAGAAGAACTGGTTCACGCGATTGATGACAGGATCCAGGAAAACCGCAAGTTTACAATTAGTGCTCTCGCTATGGAATTTCCCCAAAGCTCACGATCACTAATTCATGAAATTGTTACCGAACAACTGAAATTTCGTAAACTTTGCTCACGTTGATTCTTACTGAGCAACACAAAACAAAACGGATGGGTAGTGCACTTCAGTTTTTAACCCGTTATGATGAAGACGGCGAAGAATTTCTGACATAGATAGTCACAGGAGATGAGACTTGGGTTTCTTACGACACCCCTGAAAGTAAGCGGCAATCAATGGAATGGAGGCACACTTCATCCCCAGCAAAGGTTAAGCCGAAACAAATCTTGACACCTCGAAAAATGATGTGCACAGTGTTCTGGGACTGGAAAGGCATCTTACTCATTGATTTCTTACCGCGTGGTCAAACAATCAAAGTAGATGTTTATTGCGAGACACTTAGGAAATTGCGCCGCGCAATACAGAATAAGCGCCGAGGATTCTGTCAAAAGGTGTTGTTTTTCTTCACGACAACGCACGACCACACACTGCAAATGTGACGAAAAACCTCCTACAGGGATTTGGCTGGGACGTGTTTGACCATCCCCCGTACAACCCTGACATCGCTCCTAGCGACTTTCATCTGTTCTTACATCTCAAGTCTTTCCTTGGCGGTCAACACTTCAACAATGACGAAGAGCTGAAAGAAAATGTTTCCAACTTTTTGAAGACACAGGCGGCAAACTTCTATGAAGAAGGTATACAAAAATTTGTGCCACGCTATGACAAATGCCTGCAAAATTTCGCCAGTTATGTGGAAAAGTAGTTTAAGAGTTGCATAATTTTAGGCAATAAATAATTATTCTGTATCTGTACACAATTTAATTTTATTACCAAACGGACCTCACTTTCTGGACGTACGTCATACATTTATTCGTGGAACTTACCGTTTTCGAGATATTCATTGTTATTTGTTTCAGTTGTGAAGTATTTATACTTTTCTCAGACGGCAGTGTCCGTTTTTCTTTTGTTCTTCTCCTGGCCAAGAAAGTAAACGATTTGTAATGACAATCGCATAACGACAGCTTTTAAAACATTTGAATATCGGTTTAGCCTAGTGTATTCCCTTATTTTCTTCCTACTTATAAGGAACTAAGTAATAAGAACATTGTGCTGAGTACCTCGATTAGCAAGGTGCACAAACAAGAATTATCTTATGTCAGAAGTTTGTAGAACAGCTAAAGAAAGTCAGATTTTTTCAATTTATTTATATTCGTTCAGTATTAATTATGCTATACAGAATTGAAATAAAGTACATTATAACTAAAAGTAACAAAGAGCTTATAATTTGTGAGGCAGTAAACAGTAAGGGACTATATCACACAGTGAGTGTCTTCTTTCTGTGGGATGCGCTCTTTATCCGAGGAAGCACATTAGATCTTTGTCTCAACGTGAAGTGCACTGCGCTAGGTGCGGAGTGAAGATACTGCGAGCCTGAGATCGAATAGGTGCAGAGATGGCACTCAGTTCAGGTTTCAGTGTTTCTGATGTACAGAGTGATTTATATACATCTGACACATTTCTTTCTTTAATTGTTTCAAAACGAATTGTGCTAGCACCAACTATATATACCTAAACTGTAGAGGAATTTTGGGAGACTATAGCAAATGTTGAAAATGTCCTCCATCCTGCATAAGGCACAACTCAACACGTCGTACTGGCCACTCGTTGGAGGACTCTGTTGTCAATAGCTTGAATCTCCTTTGTGATGTTGTGCTTCAGATCGTCCAATGTCTGGGGACGTGTGGCGTAAACCCTGTCTTTTAAATAACCCCATAGAAAGAAGTCCGGCGATGTCAAATCCGGAGATCTCGGTGGCCACAGGTTCCTGGAAATTATCCGGTCGTCAAAGATGGTCGTCATGGATTCATTTGATGTATGGCATGTAGCGCCATCTTGCTGAGAATATCCTTGACTCAGCTCTGCATTTTCCAGTTGCTCAAATAACTCCATGAAAATCAGTCGGTACTCTGCAGTGTTCACAGACTGGTTAAAAAACATTCGCCCTAATATTTTCTGTGCGGATACTAATGTGTACTGCATATACACTTTGACTACAAGAACAAAATGTCGAAACAGCCAACAATGCAATTAGGAATAAAGCATAAACATCTGCACATCTAGTGACACGGAATCGAAACTCCATAACATTCTGCTTAATTTGGTGCTAAAATTGGGTCATTGAATGAACTTCCAACGGAATAATTAAAGAAAGAAATGTGTCAGTTCTACATAAATCACTCTGTACCAAGATGCACTCACTATAAGCCTTAACACTTTATTTTGTTGAGGCTGCACCTCCCCAAATCGGACAAGCATAGGTGAGAAAAATCTGATGTGTACCATTCACATGACTTTCTCTACATCTCTGTAACAAATTATTGTTAAAAAACTTATACTTCTATTTACTTCATGCTAATCAGAAAAATTAGCAAAAATAGTCTTATTACTTGCTTCCTTATAAGTAGAAGAGAAATAAGGGAGTACCATAGGTTAAAGTGATAGTCAAAAGCTGATTGCTATGTGACTGAAGTTCCTTTGTTTGTATGCAGAGCAGTTGACAAATTCCTGTATGAGAAAAGTACAAGATTTTCAAAGCTGAAATCAATAACAAGGAATATCTAAAAAACGACCAACTCCACAAAAAACATGTATATTACATAAATTGTGTGCTTTATCGTGCTCTACATTTTTTGTGTTAAGTTTTTGTCCATCTCTTACGGTTTAGCAGTTATGCAAAATTCCGTAAAATTAATGGAGAATAAAGTAGCCTTCAGAGGCTATTCCCAGAAAATTCAAGATATACATTTAATTTCTGAGCTAAATATCTTTAATATGCAATATTTTATTCAAAATCGTTAGAGGCGTTTTTTAGAAAATCAAAATGTTCGAAAAAAGTTCCATGGGAAGGGCAGTTGGGGTGGGAACTTTTCTTGAAAATCTTTGTGTCGCATCCTTGAAAGATACTGAACTTAAATACCAAGTTTGGTATTTAACGGTCTTTTCATTTTTGAGCTGTGCTGCCCACAGACAATCACACACATACACACAGACAGACACACGGGACAGTTTTCTAAAAATGCTTTATTTGGATTCGGGGGGTCTCTAAAAATACATTTGCGGTGAAATCTCGGTATGGAATTTTTGGGTGCAATATAATAACTTCTCTATAGACTGTGTACATAGTATGCGTAGAGAAAGTAATAAAGTAAATTTTGAAAACGTATAAGTTAATAAAAAGAATTTGGAAATACTAGAACATCGTGGTTAGAGATGTTCTCTACAAAATTTGGCAGCTGGAACCGTTGGTGGGTTAGCGAGTTCTACCGGCATCGTCAGTGTCGGGTTAAAACCAGAGAATAAGGGGCAGCTGAACTGTCGTCGCTGGCTGTGTGACGTCAGAGGAGCAGTTGTACTACTACATAATATAAAACAATTGAAGGTGTGAATTGCTCATTCAGTTTTATTTTTCGTCTGGAACTGTGCTGTTCGCGTCAACCTTTCACCTTTCCTTGGCAATAACCACGAGATGTTCACTGCAAGAGCGTCTCAACTCCACCACTTCATTTCTTCTACCAGTACACTCACACACAAAAATACTGACGTTTCTAGACGTTTTCAAAAAGCAATCTCATAGACAGAAAAATCTGATGTGTTACGTTCACATGACCTTCTCTACGCGTTTTGTAGTTAACCTTAACGCTAATCGAATTAGACATTAGCAGAAACTGTCCTATTTCTTAGTTCCTTAACAGTAGAAGGGAATACACTAACCGAAAGCTGTAGTCAAATCTTTTGAGCCCGCCTCGGTAGTGTGGTGGCAGCGTGTCTTCCTCACATTCAAGAGGTCGCGAGTTCGAATTTCGCTTAGGGTGAGTTACCCGTATAAGGCTTTTTTCAGTGTTTTCCCTTATTCTGAGAAGACGAATGTTGAGAAATGTTAGTCGCCCTCCGTGCTGTAATGGTTACCATGCTGACTTCATATACCCAAGTTCGCGGGTTCAAAATCGGCGGAGGACGATGGATTTTTTCGGGTGTAAAGATCCTTAGCATGGCTTGCTTCGGAAAGGAAAGTAAAGCCGTTGGTCCCGTGTCGTAGATTTAGATTTACGGCACGTAAAAGAACCTCAAGCCTGATAGAGAGACCTCTGAGCAAAATTAAGCGGTCTTTCACGCCCAATTTAGAATGGGAGGCTGAGAACCACAGCAGTTAGACGGCGTCCTCAAATAACACGCCATTTTTTTGTAATTTTAAGCTCCAAGGACGTTAAATTAGAAAACAACAACAACAAAGAACAAACAAAACAGCATTTTTTCCATAGTATTGTGACAACCAAAAAGAAAATCTGATGTGTTCTATTCACATGACTTTTTCTAGCTGTTCTGCAACAAACTAATCTTACAAAACATTATTCTTCTATCTACAGTATACTAATCAAGATAAACATTAACAGAAATAGTCTTATTACTAGCTTCCTTGTAAGTAGAAGGCAAATAAGGGAATACATTAGACTATACCGCCACTCACATGTTTTTAAATGTGGTTGCTATGGGATTGAAATCCGTTTCTTGCATGGCCAGCTATTGGCAAGTTTCCCTATGAGAAAAGTATAGGTACCTAAGTATTTTAAAACTGAAACCAGTAACAAGGAAGATCTCGCAAATGGTCAACTCCAAGAAAAAAATGTATATGACATAAATTATGTTTTTTAAGGATATTTACAGTTTTGTCTCTCTCTTACGGTTTAATTTTGAACAAATCAAAATGTTTCCATATAAAGGGTAGTGGGGGTGGGTAAATTTTCTTGAAAATCTTTGTACCACTCCTTGGAAGATACTGAGGTTAAATATTAAGTTTAGTATTTAACTGACCTTTCGTTTTTGAGCTATGGTGCCCATAGACCCACACACGAACATTTTCCTAAAAATGTTATTTTTATTTGGATTCAGAGGGTCACAAAATGTGCATTTCCGGTGGAATCTCGGTATTGAATTTTTGGGTGCAATACAATACCTTCTCTATACACTATATGCATAGTACGTGTAGAGAAAGTAAGCAACATAACCTACTTTGAACACACAATCTATATCATTAAACATTTTTTGTGGAGGTAACCATTTCTCTGTTATTCTTTGCTAATGGTTTCAATTTTAGAGTATGTATAATTTTCATGCCTCTTTTGTTTTAGTCCTGACAAGAAAGAGAACCAAATTTTCATTCCATAGCGACAGTTTTAAAATATTTGACTATCACTTTAGTCTAGTGTATTCCCATCTACTTACAAAGAAGCAAGTAATAAGACAATTTCTGTTAATATTTATCGCGGTTGGCATAATGCAGATAAAAGAATATTAGTTTGTTAGAATAGTTTGTTTGTAGAACAGATAGAGACAGTCATGAGAATGGAACACGCTGGAAATGGCGTGTTTTAAAGAGTTCTGCATTGTTGGGTAACACGCTTAACGTTTACCAGTTAAACGAACCTCCTTTCCGTTGAGTAACCCATCAGAGGTTATTTCCAGAAATTCCAATAAATACATTTTATTTGTCATAAGTAATACCGCTAATTGTGCTAAGAGATGAAAACACGAGTTGGTTTTGATAAGACAATAGACTATTATAATATAACATAGGAAGGTTATCATTGTAATACTTACATTAGTTCTCAAATGCTACATGACCACCATCTTTATTTACACTATGTTTTGTTTTTCACTGCCTCCTGAATTATAACCTGGCCGACAGTGTCTACACCCAATGTACGAATATCGATATCAACAATAGACTTGCAAGTTTCCCGGTAAACCACAAGGTGATCTCAAGGTGATTTTGAGATGGCAACCCCAATGGCGACTTACAATGCTGCAAGTACTTAAGTCCCGGAATTCACTGTATAGCCAACTATTATGGTCATGCGAGTCAGTTGAGAAATTCAATGTTATGCCAGCACGGTGCCGTGGTAGCTCAACGGCAGAGTAAACGGTTAGAAATCAGGAGATCCGTGGTTCAAATCCCGGTTGTTGCATTTACTTTTTCAGTCTGACTCCATCTATCCAACTCCTGTCCTACACACAACTAGAGACCGGGAGATCCGTGTTTCAAATCCTGGCTATGGCTTTGCATTTTTCAGTCTGACTCTACCTATCCAACTCCTGTCCTACACATGGCTAGAGACCAGGAGATCCGTGGTTCAAATCCCGGCTATGGCATTGAATTTTTCAGTCTGACTCTACCTATCCAACTCCTGTCCTACACACGGCTAGAGACCGGGAGATCCGTGGTTCAAATCCCGGCTATGGCATTGAATTTTTCAGTCTGACTCTACATATCAAACTCCTTCCTACACGCGGCTACAGACCAAGAGATCCGTGGTTCAAATCCTGGCTATGACATTCAATTTTTCAGTCTGACTCTACCTATCCAAACTTTTTTTTTTTTTTTTGGTAGTGTTTAGCGCCCGTTTCAACTACTTATGGCACCGCAGGCGGATCCAAACGTTTTATTTGGGGTTATTTCATACACAAGAAATACAAATAATGATAAATTTCCACTCCTTTTTTGAACTAAGTACATTATGAACTGGATAAAACTTTAAATAAACATTGTAACTGAATTAATTGAAAGTACAATTGTGGAACTGACAGTTATTAAAAGTGAAGGTTGGCTGTCACCTTGTTACCAAGACAGGAGATTAAACAAACGAACGACAAGATTTCAAAGAAATGAACATCAGCTGCGATAAGATGTTTCGACAATATCGCTCGATTGGTTGAAACTGCCTAATCTCGGCCTTCCCATCGGCGCTTTAATAGGTAGTTGAGGTAAATTGTCATGTAAATATCTTTAATACACCGTATTTTAATCAACATCGTTGATGCCATTTTTGAGAAAATAAAAACGGCTTCATGTGAGTGAAAATGCTGTATTTTAAATCTTCGTTTGGCATTTATCCGACTTTTCGTTGTTGAATTATACTCTTCAGTGACCGGGGTAAATACAATTTTTTTTAAACAGATACTGTTAAAAGTAAGCTTTTTAACACAAAACACTCAAACTAAAAATTGTTCTTTATAACTCTAGATTTATAAAATATTTATAACACTCCAATGTTGCCAACTTAAGTTTTGTTACTATCCTGTATCCGTTATATAGAATGTAGTGGTTTTGAAAGAGTCACGTTGCTAGTGGAGTCCGATCGATATATCGTTACTTTTCAACACAATAACAAAGTACCTCATCACAAGGAATCAACATTTCCAATTGTAATAATTTTACAATAAATATCAGACTTTCATCATAATTGCACAGTTAAGAACATAATGTTGCCTATTATTAATAAGAATAGTATATGTTTGTTTTCTGTTATTTATATCTGTATAAAAATAAGTGAGGTTATGTTCCTGGGAGAAAAAATGAAATCAATAAAAGTACCACTGCCATCTTTTGTAGTCCGTTCTCGTGTCTAAACATGCTCAACTAGACAACTTCAAACATATAAAACGTGTTAGCTGCGTATCTGGTTGTAACATACTCTAGTTTGTCATTTAATAGCAGAAGTAATAGAATGGAATTATTAGTTTATAAGATTTATGGTAAAGAGTAAAGAACTAACATTACTACATCGATTACCAATCTATATCGATAGACGTATTCTATTCCCACACACACATACACACGCCTCCAAGCGATAGGAAAACGTACTATTCCTTGAACAAAAGGCATGTTGAACCATATATTGTAAATTTATTGATAAATCTAGAAATACTGTGCTGTCTAAAAATAGTGTGTGACACTCAAGTTAAAAGTGTTTTTATTTTGCTCGCAGTATTGCTACACTCACCTTATGGCCTCGTTACGCAAACTTTCCTTCTTGCAAAATAAAACTACACTTTTAACTCTTGTATCATATATAACTATTATACAAATGTTATGTGGCTGGGTCCTCAAAACATGTATTTACAGTGAAATCTCGCTGTCGAATTTCTATGCATATGGTAGAGAAAGTAAAAAAATACGCTATAAGAACATTATCGGAAGAGTGGGTAGAGAAAGTGATGAGAATGTAAGACATATCCGCGACGCTATATTCCTTGACTCTGCACAGCAGATCCGCTATAAGAGGTTAAATGCCATGCAGTAAGCAGTCCATTGTTTCCTGTGACGAGGGCGGTTCGAGTTTATCGATTGTTATCGTGCGAGGCGGGTGTTGGTGTGCCTTATCGCACTTAATGGCGACTTGATCATCCCATCGCAACAGGGTCTGACTATTTCACCTTACAATCTTCAAACTGAATATATATGTATATGGCACCGAAATGGTTGCTTGGCAACAGTGACGTCATCAATGCGATGAAACTTATGCATTTATAATCCTCCACTCTGCCCTGCCCGTGGTTCACAAGCGTCAGGAAATACCATTCACAACGCAGTCGTAAGCTACGAGGGCAACCCAGAAACTGACAGACGATTCGGCATAACTAAACGCAACTAAAATCGTCTGTTATTCAACGATTATACTCCCGTCGAAAATATTCACTTTGGATAGGTAGAGTCACACTGAAAAATTCAATGCCTTAGCTGGGGTTTAAACCATGGATCTCCCGATCTTTAGCCGGTTGCTCTTCCACTGAGCTACCATGGCAACATGCTGGCATAGCATTGGGTTTCTCAACTGACTCGCATGTTTCCCAGTAAACCACAAGGTGATCTCAAATTATTTTGAGATGACAACCCCAATGGCGACTTACAGTGTTGTAAGTACTTTAAGCTGGTAGCCATGGTAGTTCAGTGGCAGAGCAACCGGCTAGAGATCGGCAGATCCGTGGTTCAAATCCCGGCATTGAATTTTTCAGTCTGACTCTACCTATCCAACTCCTGTCCTACACACGGCTAGAGACCGGGAGATCCATGGTTCAAATCCCGGCTATGACATTGACTTTTTCAGTCTGACTCTACCTGTCCAACTCCTGTCCTACACACGGCTAGAGATCGGCAGATCCGTGGTTCAAATCCCGGCATTGAATTTTTCAGTCTGACTCCACCTATCCAACTCCTGTCCTACACACGGCTAGAGACCAGGATATTCGTGGTTCAAATCCCGGCTATGACATTGAATTTTTCAGTCTGACTCTACCTATCCAACTCCTGTCCTACACACGGCTAGAGATCAGGAGATCCGTGGTTCAAATCCCGGCTATGATATTGAATTTTTCAGTGTGACTCTACCTATCCAACTCCTGTCCTACACACGGCTAGAGACCAGGAGATTCGTGGTTCAAATCCCGGCTATGACATTGAATTTTTCAGTCTGACTCTACCTATCCAACTCCTGTCCTACACACGGCTAGAGATCAGGAGATCCGTGGTTCAAATCCCGGCTATGACATTGAATTTTTCAGTGTGACTCTACCTATCCAACTCCTGTCCTACACACGGCTAGAGACCAGGAGATCCGTGGTTCAAATCCAAGCTATGACATTGAATGTTTCAGTCTGGCTCTACCTATCCAACTCCTGTCCTACACACGGCTAGAGACCAGGAGATTCGTGGTTCAAATCCAGGCTATGACATTGAATGTTTCAGTCTGGCTCTACCTATCCTAACTCCTGTCCTACACACGGCTTGTGTGGAAAAACAATTATTCCAATATTCACTTTACTACGTATGGTTCCCTTGCATGCAATGTATTTTCTTTCTAGCTTGAACTAAGATGTTCCGGATAATTACTTCTTCAATTCCCCGGAAAAATCAACTATGTGGTTGAAAATTATAGCTGATCTATTCTCTGGCGTAATATTTCTTGGAAGCACAAATTCTTTTATAACATTAATCTTCTTGCCTATCTGTCACACTTAGTCTCTCTCCCACATGCAATTACCAGGAGGAGAATCCACGCCGGACCTCCTTCCCCGACGAAGTCAGAAGGAGAAGTGTAAAAGTTTACAAAATTTTCCTTGGTTACTGCAAAAATTTTTCCGTTGCTAAAACAAAAAATGTGATGTGTTCCATTCACAGGACTTTCTCTACATCTCTGTAACAAATTATTGTTAAAAAACCTATTCTTCTATCTACTTCATGCTAATCGAGATAAACATTAACAGAAATTGTCTTATTGCTTGCTTCCTTGTAAGTAGAAGGGAAGTAAGGGTATACACTAGCTTAAAACGATTGTCAAATCTTTTAAAAGCTGGTTGCCATGTGGTTGAAATACGTTCCTATGCAGGGCCAGGAGTTTACATTTCCGTGTGAGAAAAGTCTAAGTAATTTACATCTGGAACAAATAACAAGGAATATCTCAGAAAAGGGCTATTCAACGAAAAAAATATATATGACATAAATTGTGTGTTTTAACGTGATCTACATTTTCTCTGTAGTAAGCTTTTGTCTATCTCTTACAATTTACCAGCTTCGTAAAATTCAGCAAAATCCATTCAAAATAAATTGGTATTTAGAGGCTATTTCCAGAAAATTCAAGGTACACATTTGCCAAATAAATATCTTTAATATACGGTATTTTAATCAAAATAGTTTGAGACACTTTTGAGAAAATCATAATTTTCGAAAACTTTTCCCATGTGAAAGGTACTTTGGGGTGGGGGAGTTTTCTCAAAAGCTTTGTGTCGCATCCTCGAAAGATACTAAAGTTAAATATCGAGTTTAGTATTTTACCTAATTTTATTTTTTGAGTTATCGTGTTCACAGACACACGGACACACACACGGACGTTTTTTTGAAAATACTTTTTCTGGGTACAGGGAATCCTAAAATGTGTATTTGCGGTGAAATCTCGGTATCGAATTTTTGGGTTGAATGCAATACCTTCTCCATACACTATGTACATAGTAAGTGTAGAGAAAGTAAAAAAAAAAAAAAAAACCAATAATACCTTTAGCGGTAGAAAAATAAATTGGAACTGGTAGCACGTGACAATATTGTCTTGACTGAATGGAGATTACGTTGAGAAATGGAGTAAGGTGCTGTAACCTTGTAAATAAAGTTTTGTGTTGATAACTTTCGTTATTGTTTAGTTATGCCAAATCCTGTTACTTTCTGAATGGCCCTCGTGAGTTTAAAATTGTGTCTCAGAGAAAATATGGAATTAGCTTGTGAAAATGTTCGTGCGGTGTCAAGACAAGAATGCCTTGATCAAGTTGCTAATACAGTTGGCCTTGAAGCTAAATGTTCGTGCGGTGTCAAGACAAGAATGCCTTGATCAAGTTGCTACTACATTTAGCCTTGAAGCTAAATGTTCGTGCATTGTCAAGACAAGAATGCCTTGATCAAGTTACTACTTCAGTTGGCCTTGAAGCTAAATGTTCGTGCATTGTCAAGACAAGAATGCCTTGATCAAGTTACTACTACAGTTGGCCTTGAAGCTAAATGTTCGTGCATTGTCAAGACAAGAATGCCTTGATCAAGTTACTACTACAGTTGGCCTTGAAGCTAAATGTTCGTGCATTGTCAAGACAAGAATGCCTTGATCAAGTTACTACTACAGTTGGCCTTGAAGCTAAATGTTCGTGCGGTGTCAAGACAAGAATGCCTTGATCAAGTTGCTACTACATTTAGCCTTTAAGCTAAATGTTCGTGCGGTGTCAAGACAAGAATGCCTTGATCAAGTTACTACTACAGTTGGTCTTGAAGCTAAATGTTCGTGCATTGTCAAGACAAGAATGCCTTGATCAAGTTACTACTACAGTTGGCCTTGAAGCTAAATGTTCGTGCGGTGTCAAAACAAGAATGCCTTGATCAAGTTACTACTACATTTGGCCTTGAAGCTAAATGTTCGTGCGGTGTCAAGACAAGAATGCCTTGATCAAGTTGCTACTACATTTGGCCTTGAGGCTAAATGTTCGTGCGGTGTCAAGACAAAAATGCCGTGCGGTGTCAAGACAAGAATGCCTTGATCAAGTTACTACTACAGTTGGCCTTGAAGCTAAATGTTCGTGCGGTGTCAAAACAAGAATGCCTTGATCAAGTTACTACTACAGTTGGCCTTGAAGCTAAATGTTCGTGCGGTGTCAAAACAAGAATGCCTTGATCAAGTTACTACTACATTTGGCCTTGAAGCTAAATGTTCGTGCGGTGTCAAGACAAGAATGCCTTGATCAAGTTGCTACCACATTTGGCCTTGAGGCTAAATGTTCGTGCGGTGTCAAGACAAAAATGCCGTGCGGTGTCAAGACAAGAATGCCCTGATCAAGTTACTACTACAGTTGGCCTTGAAGCTAAATGTTCGTGCGGTGTCAAAACAAGAATGCCTTGATCAAGTTGCTACTACAGTTGGTCTTGAAGCTAAATGTTCGTGCGGTGTCAAGACAAGAATGCCTTGATCAAGTTACTACTACAGTTGGCCTTGAAGCTAAATGTTCGTGCGGTGTCAAAACAAGAATGCTTTGATCAAGTTGCTACTACAGTTGGCCTTGAAGCTAAATGTTCGTGCGGTGTCAAGACAAGAATGCCTTGATCAAGTTGCTACTACATTTGGCCTTGAGGCTAATTGTTCGTGCGGTGTCAAGACAAAAATGCCGTGCGGTGTCAAGACAAGAATGCCGTGCGGTGTCAAGACAAGAATGCCGTGCGGTGTCAAGACAAGAATGCCCTGATCAAGTTACTACTACAGTTGGCCTTGAAGCTAAATGTTCGTGCGGTGTCAAGACAAGAATGCCTTGATCAAGTTGCTACTACATTTGGCCTTGAAGCTAAATGTTCGTGCGGTGTCAAGACAAGAATGCCGTGCGGTGTCAAGACAAGAATGCCTTGATCAAGTTACTACTACATTTGGCCTTGAAGCTAAATGTTCGTGCGGTGTCAAGACAAGAATGCCGTGCGGTGTCAAGACAAGAATGCCGTGCGGTGTCAAGACAAGAATGCCGTGCGGTGTCAAGACAAGAATGCCCTGATCAAGTTGCTACTACATTTGGCCTTGAAGCTAAATGTTCGTGCGGTGTCAAGACAAGAATGCCGTGCGGTGTCAAGACAAGAATGCCTTGCGGTGTCAAGACAAGAATGCCGTGCGGTGTCAAGACAAGAATGCCGTGCGGTGTCAAGACAAGAATGCCGTGCGGTGTCAAGACAAGAATGCCGTGCGGTGTCAAGACAAGAATGCCGTGCGGTGTCAAGACAAGAATGCCGTGCGGTGTCAAGACAAGAATGCCGTACGGTGTCAAGACAAGAATGCCGTGCGGTGTCAAGACAAGAATGCCGTACGGTGTCAAGACAAGAATGCCGTGCGGTGTCAAGACAAGAATGCCGTACGGTGTCAAGACAAGAATGCCGTGCGGTGTCAAGACAAGAATGCCCTGATCAAGTTGCTACTACATTTGGCCTTGAAGCTAAATGTTCGTGCGGTGTCAAGACAAGAATGCCTTGATCAAGTTACTACTACAGTTGGTCTTGAAGCTAAATGTTCGTGCGGTGTCAAGACAAGAATGCCTTGATCAAGTTGCTACTACAGTTGGTCTTGAAGCTAAATGTTCGTGCATTGTCAAGACAAGAATGCCTTGATCAAGTTACTACTACAGTTGGTCTTGAAGCTAAATGTTCGTGCGGTGTCAAAACAAGAATGCCTTGATCAAGTTACTACTACAGTTGGTCTTGAAGCTAAATGTTCGTGCGGTGTCAAAACAAGAATGCCTTGATCAAGTTACTACTACATTTGGCCTTGAAGCTAAATGTTCGTGCGGTGTCAAGACAAGAATGCCTTGATCAAGTTACTACTACAGTTGGTCTTGAAGCTAAATGTTCGTGCATTGTCAAGACAAGAATGCCTTGATCAAGTTACTACTACAGTTGGCCTTGAAGCTTAATGTTCGTGCGGTGTCAAAACCAGAATGCCTTGATCAAGTTACTACTACAGTTGGTCTTGAAGCTAAATGTTCGTGCGGTGTCAAGACAAGAATGCCCTGATCAAGTTACTACTACAGTTGGTCTTGAAGCTAAATGTTCGTGCGGTGTCAAAACAAGAATGCCCTGATCAAGTTACTACTACAGTTGGTCTTGAAGCTAAATGTTCGTGCGGTGTCAAGACAAGAATGCCTTGATCAAGTTACTACTACAGTTGGCCTTGAAGCTAAATGTTCGTGCGGTGTCAAAACAAGAATGCCCTGATCAAGTTACTACTACAGTTGGTCTTGAAGCTAAATGTTCGTGCGGTGTCAAGACAAGAATGCCTTGATCAAGTTACTACTACAGTTGGTCTTGAAGCTAAATGTTCGTGCGGTGTCAAAACAAGAATGCCCTGATCAAGTTACTACTACAGTTGGTCTTGAAGCTAAATGTTCGTGCGGTGTCAAGACAAGAATGCCTTGGTCAAGTTGCTACTACAGTTGGCCTTGAAGCTAGATGTTCGTGCGGTGTCAAGACAAGAATGCCCTGATCAAGTTACTACTACAGTTGGCCTTGAAGCTAAATGTTCGTGCGGTGTCAAAACAAGAATGCCTTGATCAAGTTGCTACTACATTTGGCCTTGAAGCTAAATGTTCGTGCGGTGTCAAGACAAGAATGCCTTGATCAAGTTACTACTACATTTGGCCTTGAAGCTAAATGGTCGTGCGGTGTCAAGACAAAAATGCCGTGCGGTGTCAAGACAAGAATGCCGTGCGGTGTCAAGACAAGAATGCCGTGCGGTGTCAAGACATGAATGCCGTGCGGTGTCAAGACAAGAATGCCCTGATCAAGTTACTACTACAGTTGGCCTTGAAGCTAAATGTTCGTGCGGTGTCAAAACAAGAATGCCTTGATCAAGTTGCTACTACATTTAGCCTTGAAGCTAAATGTTCGTGCGGTGTCAAGACAAAAATGCCTTGATCAAGTTGCTACTACATTTGGCCTTGAGGCTAAATGTTCGTGCGGTGTCAAGACAAGAATGCCTTGATCAAGTTGCTACTACATTTGGCCTTGAAGCTAAATGTTCGTGCGGTGTCAAGACAAGAATGCCTTGATCAAGTTACTACTACAGTTGGTCTTGAAGCTAAATGTTCGTGCATTGTCAAGACAAGAATGCCTTGATCAAGTTACTACTACAGTTGGCCTTGAAGCTAAATGTTCGTGCGGTGTCAAAACAAGAATGCCTTGATCAAGTTACTACTACAGTTGGTCTTGAAGCTAAATGTTCGTGCGGTGTCAAGACAAGAATGCCTTGATCAAGTTACTACTACAGTTGGTCTTGAAGCTAAATGTTCGTGCGGTGTCAAGACAAGAATGCCTTGGTCAAGTTGCTACTACAGTTGGCCTTGAAGCTAGATGTTCGTGCGGTGTCAAGACAAGAATGCCCTGATCAAGTTACTACTACAGTTGGCCTTGAAGCTAAATGTTCGTGCGGTGTCAAAACAAGAATGCCTTGATCAAGTTGCTACTACATTTGGCCTTGAAGCTAAATGTTCGTGCGGTGTCAAGACAAGAATGCCTTGATCAAGTTACTACTACATTTGGCCTTGAAGCTAAATGGTCGTGCGGTGTCAAGACAAAAATGCCGTGCGGTGTCAAGACAAGAATGCCGTGCGGTGTCAAGACAAGAATGCCGTGCGGTGTCAAGACAAGAATGCCGTGCGGTGTCAAGACAAGAATGCCCTGATCAAGTTACTACTACAGTTGGCCTTGAAGCTAAATGTTCGTGCGGTGTCAAAACAAGAATGCCTTGATCAAGTTGCTACTACATTTAGCCTTGAAGCTAAATGTTCGTGCGGTGTCAAGACAAAAATGCCTTGATCAAGTTGCTACTACATTTGGCCTTGAGGCTAAATGTTCGTGCGGTGTCAAGACAAGAATGCCTTGATCAAGTTGCTACTACATTTGGCCTTGAAGCTAAATGTTCGTGCGGTGTCAAGACAAGAATGCCTTGATCAAGTTACTACTACAGTTGGTCTTGAAGCTAAATGTTCGTGCATTGTCAAGACAAGAATGCCTTGATCAAGTTACTACTACAGTTGGCCTTGAAGCTAAATGTTCGTGCGGTGTCAAAACAAGAATGCCTTGATCAAGTTACTACTACAGTTGGTCTTGAAGCTAAATGTTCGTGCGGTGTCAAGACAAGAATGCCTTGATCAAGTTACTATTACAGTTGGTCTTGAAGCTAAATGTTCGTGCGGTGTCAAGACAAGAATGCCTTGATCAAGTTACTACTACAGTTGGCCTTGAAGCTAAATGTTCGTGCGGTGTCAAGACAAGAATGCTTTGATCAAGTTACTACTACAGTTGGTCTTGAAGCTAAATGTTCGTGCGGTGTCAAGACAAGAATGCCTTGATCAAGTTGCTACTACATTTGGCCTTGAAGCTAAATGTTCGTGCATTGTCAAGACAAGAATGCCTTGATCAAGTTACTACTACAGTTGGCCTTGAAGCTAAATGTTCGTGCGGTGTGAAAACAAGAATGCCCTGATCAAGTTACTACTACAGTTGGCCTTGAAGCTAAATGTTCGTGCGGTGTCAAGACAAGAATGCCTTGATCAAGTTACTACTACAGTTGGCCTTGAAGCTAAATGTTCGTACGGTGTCAAGACAAGAATGCCGTGCGGTGTCAAGACAAGAATGCCGTACGGTGTCAAGACAAGAATGCCTTGATCAAGTTGCTAATACAGTTGGCCTTGAAGCTAAATGTTCGTGCGGTGTCAAAACAAGAATGCCTTGATCAAGTTACTACTACATTTGGCCTTGAAGCTAAATGTTCGTGCGGTGTCAAGACAAGAATGCCTTGATCAAGTTACTACTACAGTTGGTCTTGAAGCTAAATGTTCGTGCATTGTCAAGACAAGAATGCCTTGATCAAGTTACTACTACAGTTGGCCTTGAAGCTTAATGTTCGTGCGGTGTCAAAACAAGAATGCCTTGATCAAGTTACTACTACAGTTGGTCTTGAAGCTAAATGTTCGTGCGGTGTCAAGACAAGAATGCCCTGATCAAGTTATTACTACAGTTGGTCTTGAAGCTAAATGTTCGTGCGGTGTCAAAACAAGAATGCCCTGATCAAGTTACTACTACAGTTGGTCTTGAAGCTAAATGTTCGTGCGGTGTCAAGACAAGAATGCCTTGGTCAAGTTGCTACTACAGTTGGCCTTGAAGCTAGATGTTCGTGCGGTGTCAAGACAAGAATGCCCTGATCAAGTTACTACTACAGTTGGCCTTGAAGCTAAATGTTCGTGCGGTGTCAAAACAAGAATGCCTTGATCAAGTTGCTACTACATTTGGCCTTGAAGCTAAATGTTCGTGCGGTGTCAAGACAAGAATGCCTTGATCAAGTTACTACTACATTTGGCCTTGAAGCTAAATGTTCGTGCGGTGTCAAGACAAAAATGCCGTGCGGTGTCAAGACAAGAATGCCGTGCGGTGTCAAGACAAGAATGCCGTGCGGTGTCAAGACAAGAATGCCGTGCGGTGTCAAGACAAGAATGCCCTGATCAAGTTACTACTACAGTTGGCCTTGAAGCTAAATGTTCGTGCGGTGTCAAAACAAGAATGCCTTGATCAAGTTGCTACTACATTTAGCCTTGAAGCTAAATGTTCGTGCGGTGTCAAGACAAAAATGTCTTGATCAAGTTGCTACTACATTTGGCCTTGAGGCTAAATGTTCGTGCGGTGTCAAGACAAGAATGCCTTGATCAAGTTGCTACTACATTTGGCCTTGAAGCTAAATGTTCGTGCGGTGTCAAGACAAGAATGCCTTGATCAAGTTACTACTACAGTTGGTCTTGAAGCTAAATGTTCGTGCATTGTCAAGACAAGAATGCCTTGATCAAGTTACTACTACAGTTGGCCTTGAAGCTAAATGTTCGTGCGGTGTCAAAACAAGAATGCCTTGATCAAGTTACTACTACAGTTGGTCTTGAAGCTAAATGTTCGTGCGGTGTCAAGACAAGAATGCCTTGATCAAGTTACTACTACAGTTGGTCTTGAAGCTAAATGTTCGTGCGGTGTCAAGACAAGAATGCCTTGATCAAGTTACTACTACAGTTGGTCTTGAAGCTAAATGTTCGTGCGGTGTCAAGACAAGAATGCCTTGATCAAGTTACTACTACAGTTGGCCTTGAAGCTAAATGTTCGTGCGGTGTCAAGACAAGAATGCTTTGATCAAGTTACTACTACAGTTGGTCTTGAAGCTAAATGTTCGTGCGGTGTCAAGAAAAGAATGCCTTGATCAAGTTGCTACTACATTTGGCCTTGAAGCTAAATGTTCGTGCATTGTCAAGACAAGAATGCCTTGATCAAGTTACTACTACAGTTGGCCTTGAAGCTAAATGTTCGTGCGGTGTGAAAACAAGAATGCCCTGATCAAGTTACTACTACAGTTGGCCTTGAGGCTAAATGTTCGTGCGGTGTCAAGACAAGAATGCCTTGATCAAGTTACTACTACAGTTGGCCTTGAAGCTAAATGTTCGTACGGTGTCAAGACAAGAATGCCGTGCGGTGTCAAGACAAGAATGCCGTACGGTGTCAAGACAAGAATGCCGTGCGGTGTCAAGACAAGAATGCCGTGCGGTGTCAAGACAAGAATGCCGTACGGTGTCAAGACAAGAATGCCGTGCGGTGTCAAGACAAGAATGCCTTGATCAAGTTACTACTACATTTGGCCTTGAAGCTAAATGTTCGGGCGGTGTCAAGACAAGAATGCCGTGCGGTGTCAAGACAAGAATGCCGTGCGGTGTCAAGACAAGAATGCCTTGCGGTGTCAAGACAAGAATGCCTTGATCAAGTTGCTAATACAGTTGGCCTTGAAGCTAACTTTCGAAAAATGTTCCATGTAAAGGGTAGTTTGAGGTGGGAGGATTTTCTTAAAAATCTTCGTGGCATATGCTCGGAAGAATTAAACTACTGCCCAAAAACACACCCACACATACATACATGCTTTTTTTTTTTTTCATTTGATTCAGGGGGTCAAAATATGTTTTTCCGATGAAATCTCGGTACGGACATTTTGGGAGGAATTCAATAAGTTGTCTATACATATATACATTTTATGAACCTATTAGAGAAAGTAAAGTATCTGATGTGTTCCGTTCACATGACTTTCTCTACCTCTCTGCAACAAAATGTATGCTTCTATTTACTTCATGCTAATCGAGAAACCACAGAAATAGTCTTCTTATTTGCTTCCTTATAAGTAGAAGAGAAATAAGAGAACACCATAGGTTAAAGTGATAGTCAAAAGCTGGTTGCTATGTGACTGAAGTTCCTTTGTTTGTATGGACAGGAGTTGACAAATTCCTGTATGAGAAAAGTATAAGGTTTTTAAAGCTGACCAAAAACAAGGAATATTTAAAAAACGATCAACTTCACGAAAAAAATGTATATAACATAAATTGTGTTTTAACGTGCTCTAAATTTTTTGTCACCTCTTACCAGTTATGCAGAATTCCGTAAAGTTCATCCTGAATAGCAGAGGCTGATTTCAGAAAATTCAGGACATGCATTTTATTTTCCATGTAAATGTCTTTAATATAAAACAATTGAATCAAAATCTTTAAAGGCATTTTTGAGCAAAACCTAAATTTAGAAAAATGTTCCACGTAAAGGGTAGTTTATGATGGGAGGATTTGCTTGAAAATCTTCGTGTCATATGCTTGGAAGATACTAAACTACTGTCCAAAAACACACAGACACACAACATTTTTTTTATTCAGGGAAT
The DNA here is from genome assembly GCA_030762935.1 of Hymenopus coronatus. NCBI lineage: Eukaryota > Metazoa > Arthropoda > Insecta > Mantodea > Hymenopodidae > Hymenopus > Hymenopus coronatus. The sequence goes on from CM060892.1 coordinate 9,118,218, forward strand.
CAAAACAAGTATTTCCGGTGAAATCTGTGTATCGACATTTTGGGTGGAATTCAGCACCTTCTGTAGAAACTTGCTAGAGAAGTAAAAAAAACGTCTTTACGCACTTGTACGGTAAGTAACTAGTGCGTGTGTTGGTGATAAAACGGGACGCAATCAGAAGAAAGTGCAATATGAGATGCGACGCTCGCGGCAGTTGGTAGAGACAAAGGATTTGATTTGCCGCACTTATGTACAGCAGAGAAGAATAAAACTTTGGTACAAAGGACTGAAATATTAACGTCTCTCGAGACGCGCTTCTGACCTTTTAGCAGCCCTCAAAAGCAAAGTTTCGTATCTGATATGCCTTACAGGTATTCACAACATTCTGTGCTCCCAGCCTTCTCTATTCCTACCAGCTCACAGCGATGTTCATCTGTCTGCTGCTTCTTAGAACCTTCCATTGCAAGTATAAGAGTAATACGGTAGGCTGGGAAAAGAAAATCTTTAAGGTTTAGCTTCTTACTTTCTCTACATGTACTATATACATAGTGTAAAGAGAAGGCACTTTATTGAACCCAAAAATTAATACCAAAATTTCACCGGAAATATATGTTATGAGATGCTCTGAATCCAAAAAAAAAGCATATTTATAACAAATTGCGTGGGTCTGTTCCTATGGGCAGCATAACTCAAAAACGAAAAGTCCGTTAAACACCAAAATTGAAATTTAAGTTCAATATCTTCCAAGAGTGTGACACGAAGATTTTCAGGAAAATCCCCCCAACCCCAACTACACTTTACATGGAACTTTTTTCGAAATTTTTTATCTTCTTAAAAATGCCTCTCAAAATGTTGATTAAAATATCGTATATTAAAGATATTTACCTGACAAATAAAATGTAAATTTTGAATTTTCTGAGAATAGCCTCTGAAGACTTCTTTATTCTGGATGAATTTTACGGAATTTTTATATAACTACTAAACCGTAAGAGACGGACAAAACCTACCACACAAAAAATGTCATGGCCTATTTGAATGAAGCCGTGGACCCATTAACCAAAGTTGTTATCATTTTATAACACTGAATGACAGAATTTTCTACTTTTAACACTACTGACATTTGGTAAAAGATCTACTTTTAGCATCAACTGTCTAAAATCGGTCTTATTACTTAATTCCTTATAAGTAGAAGGAAAATAAGGGAATACACTAGCCCAAAGCGACATTAAAATGTTTTAAAATATGGTTGGTATGGGACTGAAATCCGCTTCTGTGGTGGCCAGGAGTTCACAAATTCCCGCATGTGAAAAGTATTTTAAAACTGAAACCAATAACAAGGAATATCTCAGAAACGGCTAACTCTACCAAAAAAAATATAATGACGTAAAGTTATGTGTTTTAGCGTGATATACATTTTAGTTGAGTAAGTTTTTGTCTATTTCTCACGGTTTAGCAGTAATGCAAAATTCCGCAAAAGTCATTAAGAATAATAATGTCTTCAGAGGCTATTCCTAGATATTTACATGGAAAATATCTTGAATATACCACATTTTAATCAAAATCGTTAGAGTCATTTTGGAAAAAAACAATACTTTCGTAAAATGTTCCATGTAAAGGGTAGTTGGGGGGTGGGAGATTTTCTTGAAATCCTTTGTGTCGCATACTTGGAAAATGCTGAATTTATGCTGTGCTGCTCACAGATACGCGCACACACACGATCATGTTTCTAAAATGGTTATTTATGATGTAAAAGCGTAAAATTATGGTTTTTGATTCGCTTTAGAATCAAAAATAAACTTTACGCTCACGTATCACACAATGTTCTTTCTACGAAAATTTTTTGATATTGAAAGAAAAGCAACGAAAGACGAAATAAATTTGAGGTTAAGTTTGAGCCATTCCACAAGGGTGGGCGCGATACTATAGAAGGCCGTGACAAATCAATATTATTTTTTTTTTTTATTGTTTCTATCTAAGGTTATATCGGGGGCTTTGCTTTTGAAACAACTCGTTGTCTGTAGGTTCTTTACGTTGGTTTAAATCATTTTAATTTTCTTAAATGCACACACATTCACTCTCACATACATACTTCCAGACTCTGTGGGGGATAGGGAATAAATCTGGCTAAAGAAAAATTCCCCACCCCGACCGGGAATCGAACCCGGGACCTCCGGGTGAGAAGTCAGCTCGCTGACCACTCGACCACGGAGGCAGTCTAAATGTTTTTGTTGTACTGAATTATGATACTATCCTTAGAGCGAAACAATATTTGTCACTTATTGAACATAACATCGTGTTGATGTATACACACTAATATCGCTGCAACAAAATTACTTTGCTGCACTTCTTTGCGTCAAAATCAAGTTTGCCATCTGAAATGACCTCGTAAACTACTCAATTACGCTCCGCCGTAGAAAAATGATTTCTGCTGAAATTTCGGTATCGAATGCCATTCCTTTGCTTTCTTAAAGAAAGCCACCATGAATCAAAGAATGTATAGTTAACAGTCAAAGGACAACCTTTTGTTGCTTCAGGCTGTAAGCAAAGAGTGATTGTACACCCCTGTTTTAGTGATACAGTGAACAAAAAGGCCTGCGGGAACACCAGCAAACGTTCAAGTTTTAAGCGTAAGCCGTTAGGCGTACAGGACCATTTTCAACACAAATAGCCTCGCTTTGAGGCGCAATTTTTAACATTATTTATTTAACGACGTGTACAGTCCGGTAAACAAGCCTCGGCTCTAACATAATTGCTGTTCAACTGTTTGCACATGTGAATGTTGGAAGCAAATCCATTCGCGCCTGGTAGCACACAACATGCTACATGGGGAAAAACAACTTCCCAAATACACAGTGATTTATGTAGAACTGACACATTTCTTTCTTTAATGATTCCGTTGGAAATTCATTCAATGACCCAATTTTAGCACCAAATTAAGCAGAATGGTCTGCAGTTTCGATTCCTTGTCATCACATGCGCAGATGTTATGTTTTATTCCTAATTGCATTGTTGGCAGCTGTTTCGACATTTTGTTCTTTTAGTCAACGTGAAAATGCAGTACGATGTAGAGCTGAGTCAAGGATATTTTCAGCAAGATGGCGCTACATGCCATACATCAAATGAATCCATGAACCTAATTGCAAGTTTCTTTGACGACCGGATAATTTCCAGGAACCTGTGGCCACCGAGATCTCCGGATTTGACATCGCCGGACTTCTTTCTATGGGATTACTTAAAAGACAGGGTTTACGACACACGTCCCCAGACATTGGACGATCTGAAGCACAACATCACAAAGGAGATTCAAGCTATTGACAAAGAGTCCTCCAGCTAGTGGCCAGTACGACGTGTTGAGTTGTGCCTTATGCAGGATGGAGGACATTTTCAACATTTGCTATAGTGGTAAATAGTCTCCCAAAATTCCTCTACAATTTAGGTACAATAAGTTGTCGCTAGCATAACACGTTTTGAAACAATTCATGAAAGAATGTGTCAGCTCTATATAAATCACCCTGCACAATATTTATGGAAACTCCTGGAAGCGAGTGTGATACCTTCACAGGAGTTTCTTTACCAATGACAAATTCACAAGTGGACTGGCCATCTATTCAAAGCCATACGTTGCGGGTTCGGGTCCCGGCGACTGCAGTAAAGGATGGGGAGGGCCCAAGTAAAATAACCGGTGTGATGACACGCTGATGGGTTACATTTGACTGCAGCTGCATGGATTTTTATCATTTTACTTTCTCTACACGTACTATATGCATAATGTATAGAGAAGGTATGTATTGCACAAAAAAACCAGATAACAAGAGTTTAGCGAAATACATGTTTTGGGACCCCCAGATTCCAAAAAAAGCAAAAAAAAAAGTTTTTTTTAGAAAAATTGTCGGAGTGCCTGTGAGCAGCACAGCTAAAAAAGTTCGTTAGCTACCAAACTTGGCTTATAAGTTTAGTATCTTCCAGGGATACGACACGAAGATTTTGAGGAAAATGTCCCCACCAAAAACTACACTTTACATGGAAACGTTTTCCAAATTTGTCAAAAAATGGCTCTAACGATTTTGATTTAAATACCGCATATAAAACATATTTATAAGGCAAATAAAATGTATATATTGAATTTTCTGAGAATAGTCTCTAAAGACCATTCTATTCTGGATGAATTTTATTTAACTTTGTATGACTAGAAAACAGTAAGAGATAGGCAAAAACTTACTACACGAAAAATGGAGAGCAGGTTAAAACACACACTTTATGTCGTATATGTTTTCACTTTCTTTATACTCACTATGTACATAATGTATAGAGAAGGTATTGCACTCCACCAAAAAATTCGATACCGAGATTTTACCGGAAATATATGTTTTAGGGTCTCCTTTAACTAAAAAAAGAATCTTCGGAAAAAGGTCCGTGTGTGTTGTGTGTGTGTGTGTGTGTGTGTGTGTGTGTGTGTCCGTGTGTCTGTGAACCCGATAACTCGAAAAGGAAAAGTCGGTAAAAAACTAAACTTAAGTTTAGTATCTTCCAGGGACGCGACACGAAGATTTTGAGAAAAATACCCCCACACCCAAACTACCCTTTACATGGAACTTGTTTCGTAAAATTTTGATTTTCTAAAAAATGGCTCTAACAATTTTGATTAAAATATCCTATATTAAAGATATTTACCTGACAAATAAAATATCCATTATGAATTTTCTGGGAATAGCCTCTGAAGACTAGTGTATTCTGAGTGAATTTTACGGAATTTTGCATAACTGCTAAACCGTAAAAAATGGACAAAAATTTACCACACAAAAAATGTAGAGCACGTTATAACACAAAATTTACGTTGTATACATTTCTTTCTTTGAGCTGATCTTTTTGAGATATTCCTTGTTTTTGGTTTCAGCTTTGTAAAACTTTACTTTTCTCATACAGGAATTTGTCAACTCTTGTCCATACAAACAAATGAACTTCAGTCACATAGCAACCAGCTTTTGACTTTCATTTTAACCTATGGTACTCCCTTATTTCTCTTCTGCTTATAAGGAAGCAAGTAATGACTATTTCTGTTAAATTTTTGTCAATTACCATAAAATAAATAGAAGCATAAGCTTTTTAACAATAATTTGTTGCAGAAATGTAGAAAAAGTCATGTGATGGAACACATCATATTTTTTTGAATGAGCAAAATATACAGCCAATCGAATTTTATAGTCAAATAACGAAAGTGTATAGTGATAATGCAATGAACGAGTCTTCAGTGAGGAAATGGCACATAATTTACGAGTAATCAAGGAAGAACATAACAGTGTGTACGATAAAGACCGTTCATCAATCGTTATGGAGCAGTTGAAAGCAAATGTTGATAAAAGAAGTCAGAAAAACCGGTGTTTCACTTTGCAATTTTCCACCAGATGAAAGCCTCAACATCTTGGCTCAGATGTTTTGCAGTGGAAGAGTATAACATCTGAATTGAAAAATCGGCACCACGTGACAGTAAATACCTTGACAGTAATAGCGATTACGTTGAGAAATAGAGTAAGACACTGTAACTTTGTAAATAAAGTTTTGTGTTCATACCTTTATTTATCATTTAATTATGCTAAACGTTCGTTACTTTTTGGATCCCCTCGTAGGATATGCAGTGCGCGGAAGGAGTCACCCCTACCAATGTGCATCGTTAGGTGTTACCCTAATTCCATTGAGCTCTTGTGTTACTTTCTGATCTTCTTTTGTGAAACACTTTATGCTTTTTCTACACGTACTATGAGAAATATTGTACTCCAAGCAAACATTCAATGTCCCCTGAGTCCAAAATATCCGTGTGTGCGTTTGTGCATAGCAAAAAAAAAAAAAAACGATTACTCGGTTAAATACCAAACTTGTGTTAGTGTCTGTGTGTGTCTGTAGACACCGTAGCTCAAAAACGAAAAGTCCGTTAAATATCAATCTACCCAACTACCCTTTCATGGAACTTTTTTTCGAAAATTTTGATTTTGACTAAAATGGCTTTAATGATTTTGATTAAATTATTGCATATTAAAGATATTTACATGACGAATAAAATGTATATCTTGAATTTTCTGGGAATAAGCTCTCAATACGGAATTTTACATAACTGCTAAACCGTAAGAGATAGGCAAAAACTAACTGAACAGAAAATGTAGAGCTTGTTAAAACACAATTTATGTTATACTTTTTCATGGAGTTAATTATTTTTGAAATATTCCTATTATTGTTTTCAGCTCTAAAATACTAATATATACTTTTCTCATACGTAAATTTTTCAGCTCCTGTCCATACAAACAAAGGAACTTCAGTCACATAGTAACCAACTTTTGTCTATCACTTTAACCTATGGTACTCCCTTATTTCCCTTCTACTTACAAGGAAGCAAGTAATAAGACTATTTCTGCTAATTTTTTCTCGATTAGCATGAAGTAAATAGAAGCACTAGCTTTTTAATAATGATTTGTTACAGATATGTAGAGAAAGTGATGTGAATGGAACACATAAGATTTTTAAAACATTTGACTATCACTTTAGCCTAGTATATTCCCTTACACTTACAAGAAAACAAGTAATAAGATGGTTTCTGTTAATGTTTCTCGTAAAGATTGTTCATATAAATATCTAAAATATAGATATGTTTTGAAATATTTAATTTTTAATGCTCTAGTACGAACTATTCTGCTGCCTTTGTTAATATAAGTTATGTTTACATGTAGCAGTTTCAACAGATGAATAAATGTGGCCGAACACGATACGCATTTTAATTCGTGTGCAATGTCAGGTTTGATGTTGAGCAGACAAGGTATCTGGCCTTCAGTCTAAAGTAAATATTATCTCAACAAAATGCAACTCCATTTCAAATCTCCATAGGGATTTATATATATACTGTCTGTGTTATATTTAGTAGCTGGCTATCCTCTGATGTGTTTCATTCTCTTGTTTGTTTACCACACTTCTGTACTGGGAGTATTTGACTGACATTCCATGTTTCGACGAGCGCATGCGTGTCTAGACGCAAGAGGAGCACACTTGCTGTAAGTGGTGTTTATGTAGAACACCTCCTAACAAGCTCACAACCTCAAGAATAGAATAAAGTGTCACTTTAAAATGTTTTAATAGCATTTTGAACATCAATAAATCGAGAACGAAGGGTTTTGGGACATGTGTTTATATGAACATTTTTTCTTGTTTTGATGTAAGGGACCTGTCACCCAAGATTGTAAAACTATTTTTGAATCACCTTGTATAGGCTATGCAAATCAAATTCTCTACTACGTATCGTAAGTAGAGCAAGTGTTATATTGCACTCGAAACATCGATACCGAGATTTCACCGAAAATGTGTGTCTTGAGGTCCCCTAAATAAAATCTGATGTGTTCCATTCACATGAATTACTCTACCGTTACATACAACTTCTCTTACAAAATATTATTTTTAGTTACATAAACATTAGCATAAACTTAACTTATTACTTGCGTCCTTGTAAGTAGAAGGGAAATAAGGGAGTACAGTAGGCTAAAGTGATAGTCAAATCTTTTAAAAGCTGGTCCTGTCAGAAACAATTGCAGTTCGGTTTGCTTTGCATGGCCTGCAGTAAAACAACAGAGATGAAAGGAAATGTCACTTCCTGTTTGAGAAAAGGTTTAAGTAGTTGAAAATTGAAACCAATTACGAGCAATTCATACATACATACATGCATACATACATACATACATACATACATACATACATACATACATACATACATACATACGTACATACATACATACATACATACCTACATGCACATATGCATACATGCATACATGCATACCTGCATACCTACATACCTACATGCATACATGCATACATGCATACATTCATACATGCATACATGCATACATGCATACATACATACATGCATACATACATACATGCATACATACATAATCATTTGTTTATCTCTTACGGTTTAACCGTTATGCGAAATTCTGCGTAATTCATCCAGAATAAAGAGTACTTCACAGACTATTTCTAGTAAATTTAACATATATGTTTTATTTGTCGTGTAAATATATTTAATATACGGTATATTAATCAAAATCGTTAGTCATTTTTAAGAAAAAAAATTCAAAATGTTTCCATACAAAGAATATTTTGGGGTGAGAGGGTTTTCTTGAAAATATTCCTTGGAAGATACTGAACGTAATTATCAAGTTCGTTAAATAGGAGAAAAAAACTAAAACCTTCAATGTCGAGATTTACCGCGAATGTGTTTTTTTGGCCTCGCGAATATATATATTTAGAAATAGTATGTATGTGTATCTGTGTGTACCAAAAACCAGTTACATAACGAAATTGGTGCGTAAATTTTGAACCTTCTAAGAGTACAACACGAATAATTTCATAAGAATCCCTTGCCCCAAACTACTCTTTATTTAGAAAAAAAATTCAAAATTTTTAGTTTATCAAAAATGCCTCAAGCGATTTCCATTAATATACTACACCTTAAATATATTTACATGAGAAATAAAATGTGGATGTTGAAATTAATGGGAATAGCCCCTGAGGACGTCTTCATTTTGTATTACTTTTGCATGACTGGTAAACCGTAAAAAATACACAAAACTTACTCTCGTCATAACCCACAATTTAAGTCCTATACTTTTTTCTTGTGAAAATAACCCTTTTCGAGATATTGCTTGTTTTTGTTTTCAATTTTAAAGTACGTATCTTCATTTTCTTTTGTTTTTATTGGCACTGTAAAGCGAACCGAACTTCAATTGTTCACATATCAACCAACTTTTAAAAGATTTGACTATCACTTTAACCTAGTGTGTACCCCTATTTCCCTTGGTTACAAGGAAACAAGTCATAAGACAATTTCTGATAATTTTTTTACTGATTAACATGATGCTTATAAAAGAATAATCTTGTGTAAGAATAGTTTGTAAAGACGTAGAGAAAGTTATGTGAATGGACAACATCAGATTTTTTTCCTTTCTACTTACAAGGAAGCAAGTAAGAAGAACATGTCTGATAGTGTTTATCTTGATTAGCATGAAGTAGATAGAAGGACCAGGTTTTTAACAGTACATAGTTTCAAAACGACACCAAACGAAGAAGTGGATGACCTTGTTGGTCATACCGTACGTGATACGTGAATATAACTTAAAGCTTTAAATTCGGTACATACAAAAACTGACATAAAATCACCATGGATTAGACAGTCGTACATAATCAAATGCCACGTGCCTGGCCCACTCCGAGAGAGATGCCGGTTGGTAGCGAAGGTCCCAGTCGCGTGGTTTGATAGACCCGCCGACGCGGCACAGGTCACCTGAGTAATGGAAAACGTAGTATGTGGGTTTTGTTATGTGTTTCGTATAACACGTTCTGAGGTTGTTTACGTAGCGTATGACAACCGCTGTTCCTTTGCTGCCTAATCCCAAATGTGTGCAGTTTTTAAACACACATAAAACTTTAAATAGAAGAGTTTGAAAGCTCCGACATCAAGTTTCGGACAAGTCAAAGAGTAAGCTAATCGACTGCAATCTTCGTTTGGTGTCGTTTTGAAACGGCCTGTGTGTGTGTGTGTGTGTGTCTGTGTGAGTATATATATATTATACACACAGACTGTAAGAGAGAGGGCCGCCCTCCGTGGTGTAATGGTTACCATGCTAACTTCATGTACTCAAGGTCGCGGGTTCAAACCCGGCGGAGGACGATGGATTTTTTCGGGTGTAAAAATCCTTCCGAAGGAAGGGAAGTAAAGCCGTGGGTCCCGTGTCGTAGATTAACGGCACGTAAAAGAACCTCAAGCCTGTTAGAGAGGCCTCTGAACAAAATTAAGCGGTCTTTCACGCCCAGTATAGAATGGGACGCTTAGAACCACAGCAGTTAAAGAGCGTCCATAAATAACACGCCATTTCCATTTGTAAGAGAGAGGAGTATTACCACTATAAAGAATAGTTTGTTGACAGAAGAGAAAGTTATGTGAATGGAACACATCAGATTTTTATTTTCATATTTCCTGCCTCGAAACACAGAAAACTTGAACACAACTAAAAGTCCCAATCATTCAATGGTTTTCTTTAACAGAACAATGGAATGTTTGAGGAAACAAAAGCGGGTCGCCTTGGGTCAGCATACGATATTAGCTTTTCTGAAGTGAAGTAAAATTTCAACATTTTTCTGCCACTAGAGGAAGAAAGCCAGTCGACTTTGAGGCATCCTTTAGCAACGCTTTTTACATGTTATTCGCGAAATCAAAGCCATCTTCAAAATTACGTTCTGCTCAATTTACTTTATTCATCTTGCAGCTAGTTTTAATTTCAAAGCAAGCAAACTTTTGGAAAAGTAATTAACTTTATTAATTGAAGCTTTCCAGGAAGATAATCTATTCATGGATAGTAATATTTTTCTTGTCAAGATGTTTCTTCCCTCATCCTTCTTCTTTTTCTTCTTTATCAATTTTAATCTGCGTCACTCGTAGGCGGTGTCGTTGCTCTTTTGTTTTCTATTTCACCTAAATCATTCTTTACAGGGAGGCGAATCTAAATAATCACATTTAAAAAAAGTCTGATGCGTTCCCTTCACATGACTTTCTCTACATATCTGCAACAAATTATTGTTAAAAAGCTTAGGCTTCCATCCACTTCATGCCAATCGCGAACAAAATTAGCAGAAATAGTCTTATTACTTGCTTCCTTGTAAGTAGAAGGAAAATAAGGGAGTATCATAGGTTAAAGTGATAGTCAAAAGCTGGTTGCTATGTGACTGAAGTTTCTTTGTTTGTAAGGACACGAGTTCACAAATTCCTGTATGAGAAAAGTTTATTTTTCAAAGCTGAAATCAAAAACAAGGAATATCTAAAAAAACGATCAAATCCAAGAAAAAAATTTATATAACATAAACTGTGTGTTTTAACGCGCTCTACATTTTTTGTGTGATACGTTTTTGTCCATCTCCTACGGTTTGGCGGTTATGCAAAATACCGTAAATTAATCCAGAATAAAGTAGTCTTCAGGGGCTATTCCCAGAAAATTCAAGACATACATTTTATTTGTGGTGCAAATATATGACATTTTAATCTAAACATTAGTGCCATTTTTGAGAAAATCTAAATTATCCAAAATTTTCCATGTAAAGGGTAGTTGGCCGTGGGGGGATTTTCTTGAAAAGCTTCCTGTCGCATTCTTGGAAGATAATGAACGTAAATACCAAGTTTGGTATTTAACTGACTTTTCCTTTTGAGTTATGCTGTCTATAGACATACAAACACACACAGGCCTTCTTCTGATAACATTTTTTTTGGACTCAAGGGATGTCAAAGCTTATTTTTATGGTGAAAACTTGACATTGAATTTTTTGTTGGATATAATACCTCCTCCAGCTACTATGTACAGTGTAAACATTTATTCTGCCATCAATAACCGTTCTGCAGTGCTGCATATTAAACGATATTTATATCATAAATAAAAATTCAGCGAATGGTCTCTAAAGACCCTTTCGTTCTGGTTGAACATTCTTGAATTTTGCATAACTGTAAGAAATAAACAAAAGTTTAACACACAAAAAATGTAGATCTCGTTAAAACACATAATATATGTCAAACATTTTTTTTTCTACGACGGAGCGTAATTGAGTAGTTTACGAGCTCATTTCAGATGGCCAACTGATTTTGACGGAATCCACGCGCAAAGAAGTGCAGCAAAGTAATTTTGTTGCAGCGATATTAGTGTGTATACATCAACACGATGTTATGTTCAATAAGTGACAAATATTGTTTCGCTCTAAGGATAGTATCAGAACAACAATAATATCGGCCTGCTATAACATCGCGCCCACCAAATAAATAACCAACTATAACCCTTGGTGAATGGCTCAAACTTAACCTCACCTTTCCTTGCTTTTCTTTTAATATCATAAAATTATCGTAGAGAAAACATTGTATGATACGCGAGCGTCAAGTTTCTTTTTATTCTCGTTTCACAACATTCACGCTCGAATCAAAAACCATAACTTGATGCTCTGAGTTCAGGAAATAACTATTTCTGTTGTATTGGCCGTTTTCGAGACATTCCTTGGTTTTGCTTTCAGCTTTAAACGCGACCATCCAAACAAACCCAAGCTCAATTATTTCACATAGCGAACAGCTTTTAAACGGTCTAACTATCGGCTTAGTCTTATGCATTTCCTTTTTACTTTCTCTACATGTACTAGGTACATAGTGTGTAGAGAAGGTATTGCACTCCACCCAAAAATACGATACCAAGATTTCACTGGAAATATATATGTTTTAGGGTTCCCTGTATCCAAGAAAAGTATTTTGGGAGAAAGGTGTGTGTCCGCGTGGCTGTGAACACGATAACTCAAAAACGAAAAGTCAGTAAAATGCCAAACTTGGTATTTAAATTTAGGGTATTCCAGGGATGGGAGACGAAGATTTTGAGGAATATCCCCCTCCCCCAACTACCCTTTACATGAAACTTTTTAGAATATGTTGGTTTTCTCAAAATTGGCTCTAACGGTTTTAATTAAAATATCGTATATTAAAGATATTTACCTGAGAAATAAAAATGTATACCTTGAATTTTCTGGGAATAGGCTCTGAAAACTACTTTATTCTGGACGAATTTTACGGAATTTTGCATAACTGCTAAACCGTAAGAGGTAGACAAAAACTTACTACACAAAAAATGTAGATCACGATAAAACACCCAATATATGTTATATATATTTTTTTTTTCGTGGAGTTGATCGTTTTTGAGACATACCTTGTTATTTGCTTCAGCTTTAAAAAAACTTAAAAAAACTTTTTCTTTAACTATCACTTTAATCTATGCTACTCCGTTATTTCGCTTCCACTTTCAAGGAAGCAGGTAATAAGACTATTTCTGCTAATTTTTTTGTCGATTAGAATGAAGTAAATAGAAGAATATACTTTTTAACGGCAATTTGTTACAGAAATGTAGAGAAAGACATGTGAATGTAACATATCAGATATTTGTTATAACTGCAAGGTCTTCGTATTGAACAAAGGCTTTGATTTTATTCTCCATGAAATGCTAATGTCATAGCAGAAAGATATATGCTTAAATGAGACACAAAGAACTGAAAAAAATAAAAGAAAAGCATTTCCATAAAAAGGCTTAAGAAAGGAAAAATGGAACGCTGACAACACAGATATAGGAGCAACATAAATAAAACGCAAATAAAATGTAGTAGGCAGGCAGAGATAAAGGGAAAATCGTGCGCGACGAAGAGAAAATAAAGTTGATCCTATACGAAATTGAGTGCAATGACCTCCCTAAGCGAGACAAAAGAAAATCACGCTACAAAGAGCGCACAATAAAGAAATGTACGGAGAGATTGACATAAGGTGGTTGTGCAAGGGATATATATTATATATATCGTTTTTACGTTCTCTGCACGTATTATGTACATAGAGTTCAGAGAAAGTATTGCACTCCACCCAAAAATTCAATACCGAGATTTCGCCGGAAATATATGTTTTAGGGTACACTGGGCCCAAAAAAACCATTTTCAGAAAAAGGTCAATATGTGTGAATGTATGTCCCTGTGTCTGTGAACACGATAACTAAAAAACGAAAAGTCGGAAAATTACCAAACTTGGTATTTAAGATTAGTATCTTCCAGGGATGCAACAGGAAGATTTTGAGAAAAATCTTCCCACCCTAATCTACCCTTTACATGGAACGTTTTTCGAAATTTTTGATTTTCTCAAAAATGGCTCTAACGATTTTGATTAAAATATCACACATTAAAGATATTTAGCTAACAAATAAAACGTATATCTTGAATTTTTTTGTAATAGCTTCTGAACACCAGTTGAATGAATTTTACAGAATTTTGCATAACTACTAAACCGTAAGAGATGGACAAAACTTACCACACAAAAAACGTACAGTACGTTAAAACACACAATTTATGTTATATACACTTTTCTCGTGCAGTTGATCGTTTTTTAGATGTTCCTTGTTTTCCGTTTCAACTTTGAAAAACATATACTTTTCTCATACAGGAATTTGTCAACTCCTGTCCATACAAACAAAGGAACTTCAGTCCCATAGCAACCAGCTTTTGACTATCACTTTAACCTATGCTACTCCCTTATTTCCCTTCTACTTACAAGGAAGCAAGTAATAAGACTATTTCTGCTAATGTTTTCTCGATTGGCATGAAGTAAATAGAAGCATAAGCTTTTTAGCAATAATTTGTTGCAGAGATGTAGAGAAAGTCATGTGAATTGAACACATTAGATTTTTACTTTCTCTGCACGTACTATGTACATAGTGTATAGAGAGGGTATTGTATTGCACCCAAAAATTCGACACCGAGATTTCACCGAAAATACTTCTTTTGGGTCCCCTTGGATACAAAAAAAGCATTACAAAAAGGCCCGTGTGTGTATGTGTCTACTCAAAAACGAAAAGACCGGTAAATACTAAACTTAGTATTTAAGTTTGGTATCTTCCAAGGATACGACACGAACATTCTTAAGTAAATCCCCGCCGCCGGAAACTACCCTTTACATGGAACATTTTTTGATAATTTTGATTTCTCAAAAATGTGTCCCATTCACATGACTTTCTCTACACCTCTGTAACAATTATTGTTAAAAAGCTTGTTCCTCAATGTACCTCAAAATAATCGAGATAAACATTAGCAGAAATTGTTTTTATTACTTGCTTCTTTGCAAGTAGAAGGGAAAAATCTAATGTGTTCCATTCACATGATGTCCTCTAGCTGTTCGATAAATAAACCTTTTATTCAAAACATTAATCTGTTATCTATATCATGCTAAACAAGATAAACATAAGCAGAAATAGGCTTATTACTAGCTTAACACTACAAAAAAAAAAAAAGGTATATAACCTAAATTTTGTTTTTTAATGAGATTTAGCTTTTTTTGCAGTAAGTTTTTGTATATCTGTTACAGTTCACCAGTTACATAAAAGTCATCCAGAGTGAAGAGGTGTTCAAAGACTATTACCAGAAAATTCAAGATATATATTTCGTTTGTCATGAAAATATCTAAAATTTACGGAAATTTAATCAAAATCATTAGAAGCATTTTTGAGGAAATCAAAATTTTCGAAATGTTTTCCATGTAAAGGGTAGTTTGTGGTGATGGGATTTTCTTTAAAATCTTCGTGTCGTATTCTTGGAAGATACTAAACTTATATACCATGTTTGGTATTTAACAGCCTTTTCGTTTTTTAGCTATGCTGCTCACAGACACATACACAGAGATATACAGACACGGACATTTTCCTAAAAATGGTGTTTTGTATTCAGGGCGTATCAAAAATGTATTTGCGCTGAAATTTCGGTATCGAATTTTGGATGCAATACAATACCTTCTCTATATATTATGTACACAGTGCGTGTAGAGAAAGTAAACATATTGTTCATGTACAAATAAATGTGCCAACAAATATTTTATGCCTTCTTTCTATACTGGCATTTTGTTTGCACACAAGTTTCGTAAAGTAGTCACGTGTTGACAGTGAGTGTACCGACCCCGCCTCCAGTTTTGACGTCATCCAGCGCTGTTAACTTGCAGTCTCAAAAACAAAAGCTACTATGCTCACTCAAGTTATAACCAGAAAATGTTGAATGTTTGCCGGTAACCAACTTTTGGATGGTGTTTAACGCCCGCTTTTACTATAAACGGCACCGCAGGCCGTGACACTGATGGCGGGGGAAACCGGAGAAGACTCGCCCCTGTGCCGCTTTGTCCACCACAAATCTCACTTGGGTTACCTTGGTGAGAGGCGAGTGGTCTAACCACTCGGCCACGGCAACCACATTATAATGGTTAAGGCACTATAACTGTGTCATAACTGTTACTAAAAATAATCGTTTTTATATTCAAATACTGAAATGTATTCATTTACTGTTAAATATCTATATCGAAATGAAGACCATTTTGATACAGATTTTCATTTCGATACTGATTTTTACGCTTACGCGCTTCCCTACTAATGGCTGTTCACTAGCTGCTAATCTGCATAAAATTATAGAAATATTTTACGTGTACAATAACCTAAAATTATATATACAAGGGCCGTTTTATTTTCAACCTTCGATAGGCTATAAATAAAAGACAACTTCATAGAAATATTACTAAAAGTTTTGTACACTTGTGGTTACTTTTCAACATAATCACCGAAAAGATTGAGACATTTATCGTACCTGTACACAAGCTTTGCAATACCCGCTTCAAAAATGTTGCCACCAATGATTTCAAATGAGCATTGACGTTGTTTTGAAGATCTTCGTTGGTTTGAAAGTGCTGCCCTCCTAGCTACGACTCCAGTTCAGGGAAAAGGTGAAAGTCGCTGAGGGTCATGTCAGGATTGTATGGCGGATGATCGAAAGTGTCTCATTGAAACTGTTCAAGGAGCCGAGTGGTTGTGCCAGCAGTGTGTGGACGAGCGTTGTCATGAATCAACACAATTCCTGAAGTCAGCATTCCTCTTCGTTTGTTTTGAATGACTCTCCGCAAACGTCGTAAAGTTTCACAACAAACAACTGCATTGATAGTGGTTCCGGACTGCATCATTGGTGGCAACATTTTTTGAAGTTGGTATTGCAAAGCTTGTGCGCAGGTACGATAAATGTCTCAATCTTTTCGGTGATTATGTTGAAAAGTAGCCATAAGTTTACAAAAGTTTTAGTAGTAAAATAATTGTTTTCTTTGACCTTGTCTTTTATTTATAGCTTATTGGAGGTTGAAAAAAAAAACCGGCCCTCATACACACACACACCCACACACACATATTCTTGACAAGGGGCATTTCACAAGTCATGGCAGCTATCTTCAGGAAACCAAAATTCAAGATATACGATTGAAAGTCTCTGGAATGCTTTTCGCAATGCTGGTACTAAATTGGAACCTGGGTACAAGGTGCTCTGGGTATGGGTATTGAAAAATGCGTAAATAGTGGTCATTGTTTTATTCGTATTACATATGCGTAAAACAATATGTGACGCACCGAAATACTCTAAGGATCTCCGACCTTCATAATAATATTTACAAACAACAAGGAAGACACTGAAAAACTTCTGCCACGCAGAAATGTAATTTTTATGTGCGCTCGCTGTTCAACTTGGAACACAGCTTCTAGGATACTAACGTCTGCATTTGTCTACTAGCACCTACCAATACATTCAGACGTCATCTTGATGGCATCCTGTACTGTGTACATGTTTTCAACAACATATATTGCAATAACCGCATACTAGGTTATTCGGGATATATAAAATAGTTGCCATGACTTTTGAAATGACCCTCAGGTGTATATATAAGTATAAATATAAGACTATATAATTATTTCTCGAATCTAAACTCATAATATTACGTAAGCAAAGCAAAGTAGGTCATGACATTGTCATCACAAAGATGAGGAAATCAATAACCCAGGGCATGCGCGCTAGCTGTACTTCGAACCAAAATATTTATTTTTGTGAGAATATTTATATTTACATATCTTTATCAGTAGATATGTATTGTCTGGTGCTTCATCAATGAAAGTTTTAATTTCATCTGTGGAAAATATTTTCGTTTTTTTCCCCTCTGTACCCTACAGGCTTCTGTTTTAACACTGAGTACAACTTCTTATATTGGGATATATTAATTCACATTTAGAGTAGTTTTCAATAATTGGGCACAAAGATGAAGATTTTATTGTTTTTGACATTTCTTCCGAGAAAGAAATTACCTCTTTTGTTATTCTCCATGCCAAAACTGTATCATATAACTTTTCGTAGATCTTTTTTGATTTCTGTGGAAGTAAATTGTTAACAACATTACTCGCCTCCTCTGTTATGTCAGGAGGCGTGGAACTAAATTCCATATCATTATCACTAGCCCAAAATACCTCAGTCTCCATCTTGCAAACCAACTATTACCGTCAATCGAATTTCATTTGTTATCGACGCATGTGTGCAATACGCATAGCGGTCGGCGGAGTTCATCTTTCGTATGTAGGATATCTAATTCTTTTTTTTTTTTTTTAGTTAAACGTGATTTAACTTAGTTGGTCATATCGGACGATGAATGAAATTGGTGAAATGATCTCGGGGTCCATGGAGCTTAAAGTTATTTTAACCTGGTTGGTCATATCGGACGATGAATGAAATTGGTGAAATGATACTCAAATGATCTCGGGGTCCATGGAGCTTAAAGTTACTTTAACCTGGTTGGTCATATCGGACGATGAATGAAATTGGTGAAATGATGCTTATATGATCTCGGGGTCCATGGAGCTTAAAGTTACTTTAACCTGGTTGGTCATATCGGACGATGAATGAAATTGGTGAAATGATACTCAAATGATCTCGGGGTCCATGGAGCTTAAAGTTACTTTAACCTGGTTGGTCATATCGGACGATGAATGAAATTGGTGATATGATACTCAAATGATCTCGGGGTCCATGGAGCTTAAAGTTACTTTAACCTGGTTGGTCATATCGGACGATGAATGAAATTGATGAAATGATGCTCAAATGATCTCGGGGTCCATGGAGCTTAAAGTTACTCGACATTCGTCTTCTCAGGATAACGAAAACCTCGAAAAAATCTTATCCGGGTAACTCATCCTAAGAGAGATTCGAACTCACGACTGTTGAATATCAGGCAGACACGCTACCACCACACTACCCAGGATTGCCGAATATTTATTATATATCCACATGCCGTAAAAAAATTATGTATGCAACCCTCATATAATGGTTATTAGAATACTCGTGAGGTTTTTCGAAACTTGCCTTTCACTCGTATCCTAATGACTATCATTATAGGATCGTTGCATATATAACTATCTTCACATCTCTAATGTAGTAATTAGCAAGTGTTATACCAACATAACACGAACGTTTCCTCTCTTGCCTGTAAAGTTCTGTTTACCGCCCGCGTGTAAAGTTGGGTTTCCTCTCACGCGTGTAAAGTTCTGTTTACCGCCCGCGTGTAAAGTTGGGTTTCCTCTCACGCGTGTAAAGTTCTGTTTACCGCCCGCGTGTAAAGTTGGGTTTCCTCTCACGCGTGTAAAGTTCTGTTTACCGCCCGCGTGTAAAGTTGGGTTTCCTCTCACGCGTGTAAAGTTCTGTTTACCGCCCGCGTGTAAAGTTGGGTTTCCTCTCACGCGTGTAAAGTTCTGTTTACCGCAAGCGTGTAAAGTTGGGTTTCCTCTCACGCGTGTAAAGTTCTGTTTACCGCACGCCTGTAAAGTTGGGTTTCCTGTCACGCGTCTAAAGTTCTGTTTACCGCCCGCGTGTAAAGTTGGTTTCCTCTCACGCGTGTATAGTTCTGTTTACCGCACGCGTATAAAGTTGGGTTTCCTCTCACGCATGTAAAGTTCTGTTTACCGCACGCGTGTAAAGTTGGGTTTCCTCTCACGCGTGTAAAGTTGGGTTTCCTCTCACTCGTGTAAAGTTGGGTTTACCGCCCGCGTGTAAAGTTGGGTTTCCTCTCACGCGTGTAAAGTTCTGTTTATCGCACGCGTGTAAAGTTAGATTTCCTCTCACGCGTGTAAAGTTCTGTTTATCGCACGCGTGTAAAGTTGGGTTTACCGCACGCGTGTAAAGTTGGGTTTCCTCTCACACGTGTAAAGTTCTGTTTATCGCACGCGTGTAAAGTTGGATTTCCTCTCACGCGTGTAAAGTTCTGTTTACCGCACGCGTGTAAGGTTAGGTTTCCTCTCACGCGTGTAAAGTTCTGTTTATCGTACGCGTGTAAAGTTCTGTTTACCGCACGCGTGTAAAGTTAGGTTTCCTCTCACACGTGTAAAGTTCTGTTTATCGCACGCGTGTAAAGTTAGGTTTCCTCTCACGCGTGTAAAGTTCTGTTTACCGCACGCGTGTAAGGTTAGGTTTCCTCTCACGCGTGTAAAGTTCTGTTTATCGCACGCGTGTAAGGTTCTGTTTACCGCACGCGTGTAAAGTTAGGTTTCCTCTCACGCGTGTAAAGTTCTGTTTATCGCACGCGTGTAAAGTTCTGTTTACCGCACGCGTGTAAAGTTAGGTTTCCTCTCACGCGTGTAAAGTTGTTTACCGCACGCGTGTAAAGTTAGGTTTCCTCTCACGCGTGTAAAGTTCTGTTTACCGCACGCGTGTAAAGTTGGGTTTCCTCTCACGCGTGTAAAGTTCTGTTTACCGCACGCGTGTAAAGTTGGGTTTCCTCTTACGCGTGTAAAGTTCTGTTTACCGCACGCGTGTAAAGTTAGCTTTCCTCTCACGCGTGTAAAGTTCTGTTTACCGCACGCGTGTAAGGTTAGGTTTCCTCTCACGCGTGTAAAGTTCTGTTTATCGTACGCGTGTAAAGTTCTGTTTACCGCACGCGTGTAAAGTTAGGTTTCCTCTCACACGTGTAAAGTTCTGTTTATCGCACGCGTGTAAAGTTAGGTTTCCTCTCACGCGTGTAAAGTTCTGTTTACCGCACGCGTGTAAGGTTAGGTTTCCTCTCACGCGTGTAAAGTTCTGTTTATCGCACGCGTGTAAGGTTCTGTTTACCGCACGCGTGTAAAGTTAGGTTTCCTCTCACGCGTGTAAAGTTCTGTTTATCGCACGCGTGTAAAGTTCTGTTTACCGCACGCGTGTAAAGTTAGGTTTCCTCTCACGCGTGTAAAGTTCTGTTTACCGCACGCGTGTAAAGTTAGGTTTCCTCTCACGCGTGTAAAGTTCTGTTTACCGCACGCGTGTAAAGTTGGGTTTCCTCTCACGCGTGTAAAGTTCTGTTTACCGCACGCGTGTAAAGTTGGGTTTCCTCTTACGCGTGTAAAGTTCTGTTTACCGCACGCGTGTAAAGTTAGCTTTCCTCTCACGCGTGTAAAGTTCTGTTTATCGCACGCGTGTAAAGTTGGGTTTACCGCACGCGTGTAAAGTTGGGTTTACCGCACGCAGGCTGGAACCCCGAGCGCGCCTGTACCGTATAGAAACTGCTGGATGCTCTTGTTCTCACTTCCCATGAATATGCTAAAAAGGGGCTGCAGCATCTTTTCTGAAAGGGAGGGCAGTAAAAAGGCAAGTACTACTTACGAGTAATTCAGATGCGGCCCAGAAAAGTGCTTGCTCGCCAGCTAGCGCGTAACAAAAGAGGATTGGACAACATGGCTGTCGTCAAAATGAACAACACGACAAAACTGTAGCTGTCGATATTTGTGAAAATATATTCATGTTAGTATTCCAATAGCGCTTTCACATGGATTTCTCTACCCTGTATCCTACAATTTATTCTTACAGAAGCTTGTTAACCAAGATAAACTTACATTATATCTACATTTACTTATTTCGTTTTACAATAGCCAGATTTTTAAAGAGTTTATCATTTGAAATTAAGATTTCTTGGTTTGACTAAGGGCAAAAGGTTCTCATGTGTTCCATTCACATGACTTTCTCTACCTAATCTGTAACAAAATATTCTTACTAAAACCTTTTCTTTTATCTACTTCATGCTAATCCAGAAAAATATTAGCAGAAATAATTTTAGTACATACTTTCTGTTTCCTAATAGATACAAAGTAAATGAGGCACACTAAGATAAAGCGATAGTCAACTCTTTTGAAACGTGGTTGCAATGTGATAACTTTGAAATTCCATTTTCTTTATATGACCAGAACCCCGCCCCCTCTCCTCCCCCTCTTCCTGCGAGGTAACATGATAACTTCTGGCTCCCAAGGTCGCGAGTTCATACCCAGCGGAAGTGATGTATCTTTTTCACTATCAAAATCCTTAGCATGGCTTTCATCGGAAGGGAAGTAAAACAGTTGGTGCCGTGTCTCCACCAAGCTTATGTTGTACACTCACATGACTTTCTCTAGCTGTTCTACAAACTTTTTACAAAAGATTGTTCTTCTTTCTACACAATGCTAATTAGCAGAATGTTCTTATTACTTAGTTCCTTATAAGTAGAAGGCAACTAAAGGAATTCGGTATGCTAAAGTGATAGTCAAATGTTTTAAAAGCTGTCGTTATGTAATTGCCATCGCAAATCGCTTCTTTGCTTGGCAAGGAGTAGAACAAAAGAAAAACTGACACTTCCTGTCTGGGAAAATATAAGTACTTTACAATTGAAACCAATATTAAGGAATATCTCGGAAATGGTTACCTCCACAACAAAAATGTAGAGGACATAAATTATGTGTTTTGTCGACATCTACATTTTCTGTGTTTTAAGTTTTTGTCTATCTCTTACGGTTTAGCAGTTTAGCAAAATTCATCTTCAGAGGGCATTCCCAGAAAATTCAACACGTACATTTTATTTGGTATTTAAATACATTTTATATTCGGTATTTTAATCGAAGTCGTTCACAGCCACTTTTTATAAGTTCAAAATGTTCGAAAAATGTTCCATGTAAAGCGTAGATCGGGGTAGGGGGATTTTCTTGAAAATCTTCGTGTCGCATCCTTGGAAGGTAACAAACCTAAATACCAACGGTCTTTTCGTTTCTGACCTATGCTGTCCACAGACACACACAGGGACTTTTTTTGAAAATGCTTTTTTTGGATTCAAGGGGTCCTAAAACATGTATTTCCGGTGAAATCTCGGTATCGAGATTTTTGTTGCAATATAATACTTCCTCTATACACTATGTACATAGTACGTGTAGAGAAAGTAATAAAGAGACCCCTGAGCAATATTAAATGGTCTTCTCGCACCCAGAATAGAATGCAGCAATTACAGAGGTCTATAAATAAAAGTAAACTGTACTGCATTTCCAATGGAAGAAGAACAACATTGTGATGTGTCCGCCTCACACCAACAGTTCTTCTATTTACTTCCTGCTAATCGAGATAAACATTAACACAAGGGAAATACACTAGGCTAAAGCGACAGTCAAATGTTTTAACAACTCATCCATCGTCATGTGAAACAATCAAGTTCGTTTCGCTTTGCATGCACAGCAGTAAAACAAGAGAGGTGAAACGAAAAGTGACTTCCCGTTTGAGAAAAGTTACATGTTTAACATTGAAAGCAATAACAAGATATCTCTAGCAAATGGTCAGTTTAACAGAACTAGCTATATGACATAAACTATGCGTTTTAAAGAGATGTACATTTTTTTGTGTAGTTAGTAGTTAGCTTTGGTCTTTTCTTACGGTTGAGCCGTGTTAAAAAATTCTGCAAAACTCATCCAGAATAAAGAAGCCTTCAGAGGCTATTCACAGAAAATTCAAGATATTTATTTTGGATTAATTGTTTTTTTTTTCTCAAAAAAAGCCGTGTATAGGACAGAAGTTAGATAGGTAGAGTCAGAATTTGTCAGTCTGACTCTACCTATCCAACTCCTGTCGTACACACGGCTAGAGACCGGGAGATCCGTGGTTCAAATCCCAGCTATGACATTGAATTTGTCAGTCTGACTCTACCTATCTAACTTCTGGTTCAAATCTCGGCTATGACATTGCATTTTTTAGTCTGACTCTACCTATCAAACTCCTGTCCTACACACAGCTAGAGACCAGGAGATCCGTGGTTCAAATCCCAGCTATGACATTGCATTTTTCAGTCTGACTCTACCTATCCAACTCCTGTCCTACACATGGCTAGAGACCAGGAGATCCGTGGTTCAAATCCCAGCTATGACATTGAATTTGTCAGTCTGACTCTACCTATCAAACTCCTGTCCTACACACGGCTAGAGACCAGGAGATCCGTGGTTCAAATCCCAGCTATGACATTGCATTTTTCAGTCTGACTCTACCTATCCAACTCCTGTCCTACACACGGCTAGAGACCGGGAGATCTGTGGTTCAAATCCCAGCTATGACATTGCATTTTTCAGTCTGACTCTACCTATCCAACTCCTGTCCTACACACGGCTAGAGACCGGGAGATCCGTGGTTCAAATCCCAGCTATGACATTGCATTTTTCAGTCTGACTCTACCTATCCAACTCCTGTCGTACACACGGCTAGAGACCAGGAGATCCGTGGTTCAAATCCCGGCTATGACATTGAATTTTTCAGTCTGACTCTACATATCTAACTCCTGTCCTACACACGGCTAGAGACCGGGAGATCCGTGGTTCAAATCCCAGCTATGACATTGCATTTTTCAGTCTGACTCTACCTATCCAACTCCTGTCGTACACACGGCTAGAGACCAGGAGATCCGTGGTTCAAATCCCGGCTATGACATTGAATTTTTCAGTCTGACTCTACATATCTAACTCCTGTCCTACACACGGCTAGAGACCGGGAGATCCGTGGTTCAAATCCCAGCTATGACATTGCATTTTTCAGTCTGACTCTACCTATCCAACTCCTGTCGTACACACGGCTAGAGACCAGGAGATCCGTGGTTCAAATCCCAGCTATGACATTGAATTTGTCAGTCTGACTCTACCTATCCAACTCCTGTCCTACACACGGATAGAGACCGGGAGATCCGTGGATCAAATCCTAGCTATGACATTGCATTTTTCAGTTTGACTCTACCTATCCAACTCCTGTCCTACACACGGCTAGAGACCAGGAGATCTGTGGTTCAAATCCCAGCTATGGTATTGAATTTGTCAGTCTGACTCTACCAATCCAACTCCTGTCCTACACACGGCTAGAGACCAGGAGATCCGTGGTTCAAATCCCAGCTATGACATTGCATTTTTCAGTCTGACTCTACCAATCCAACTCCTGTCCTACACACGGCTAGAGACCAGGAGATCCGTGGTTCAAATTCCAGCTATGACATTGAATTTTTCAGTCTGACTCTACCAATCCAACTCCTGTCCTACACACGGCTAGAGACCAGGAGATCCGTGGTTCAAATCCCGGCTATGACATTGAATTTTTCAGTCTGACTCTACATATCTAACTCCTGTCCTACACACGGCTAGAGACCGGGAGATCCGTGGTTCAAATCCCAGCTATGACATTGCATTTTTCAGTCTGACTCTACCTATCCAACTCCTGTCGTACACACGGCTAGAGACCAGGAGATCCGTGGTTCAAATCCCGGCTATGACATTGAATTTTTCAGTCTGACTCTACATATCTAACTCCTGTCCTACACACGGCTAGAGACCGGGAGATCCGTGGTTCAAATCCCAGCTATGACATTGCATTTTTCAGTCTGACTCTACCTATCCAACTCCTGTCGTACACACGGCTAGAGACCAGGAGATCCGTGGTTCAAATCCCAGCTATGACATTGAATTTGTCAGTCTGACTCTACCTATCCAACTCCTGTCCTACACACGGATAGAGACCGGGAGATCCGTGGATCAAATCCTAGCTATGACATTGCATTTTTCAGTTTGACTCTACCTATCCAACTCCTGTCCTACACACGGCTAGAGACCAGGAGATCTGTGGTTCAAATCCCAGCTATGGTATTGAATTTGTCAGTCTGACTCTACCAATCCAACTCCTGTCCTACACACGGCTAGAGACCAGGAGATCCGTGGTTCAAATCCCAGCTATGACATTGCATTTTTCAGTCTGACTCTACCAATCCAACTCCTGTCCTACACACGGCTAGAGACCAGGAGATCCGTGGTTCAAATTCCAGCTATGACATTGAATTTTTCAGTCTGACTCTACCAATCCAACTCCTGTCCTACACACGGCTAGAGACCAGGAGATCCGTAGTTCAAATTCCAGCTATGACATTGAATTTTTCAGTCTGACTCTACCTATCAAACTCCTGTCCTACACACGGCTAGAGACCGGGAGATCCGTGGTTCAAATCCCAGCTATGACATTGCATTTTTCAGTCTGACTCTACCTATCCAACTCCTGTCCTACACACGGCTAGAGACCGGGAGATCCGTGGTTCAAATCCCAGCTATGACATTGAATTTTTCAGTCTGACTCTACCTATCCAACTCCTGTCCTACACATGGCTAGAGACCGGGAGATCCGTGGTTCAAATCCCGGCTATGACATTGAATTTTTCAGTCTGACTCTACCTATCCAACTCCTGTCCTACACATGGCTAGAGACCGGGAGATCCGTGGTTCAAATCCCAGCTATGACATTGAATTTGCAGTCTGACTCTACCTATCCAACTCCTGTCCTACACACGGCTAGAGACCGGGAGATCCGTGGTTCAAATCCCGGCTATGACATTGAATTTTTCAGTCTGACTCTACCAATCCAACTCCTGTCCTACACACGGCTAGAGACCGGGAGATCCGTGGTTCAAATCCCGGCTATGACATTGAATTTGCAGTCTGACTCTACCAATCCAACTCCTGTCCTACACACGGCTTGTGTCAAAAACAATAAAACCAATACCAATTGAGCATGATAGTTGGCTATGCTATGAATCCTGGAACTTACAACATTGTATGTCACCATTGGGATTGTCACCTTAAAAATAAAAAAAGTAATAATTTGAGATCCCTTGTGGTTTACCTGGAAACAAGCGAGTTGGTTGAGAAAGTCAATGCTATCCGGCCGGCAGGTTGCCATGGTAGCTCAGTAGCAGAGCAAACGGCTAGAGACCGAGAGATCCTTTGGTTCAAATCCCGGCTATGGCATTGAATTTTTCAGACTGACTTTACCTATCCAATATACATTTTGTTTGCCATGTAAATATCTCGAATACACGGTATTTTAATCAAAATCAATAAAGACTTTTGAGAAAAGGAAATTTGTCCAAACTTTTTCCACGTAAAGGGAAGTTGGCAGTGGGGAGATTTTTTTCAAAATGTTCATGTCAGTCCATGGGAGATAATAAACTGAAATACCAAGTTGGTGAGCTGTACTGTCCACGCATATACACACGGACGGACCTTTTTCTAAAAACGCATCTTTTGGACTCAGGGGACCTAAAAACATTTGCGGTGAAATTTGCTATACAATTTTTGGGTGCAATATAATACTTCCTCTACACACTATGCACATATTTCGTCTAGAGACAGTAAATAGAAGTATTGAAACATTCACTTTCACGTTTTACACGTAAACCAGAGTGCAGGTCGTGGAATTACTCAGAAGAATTGCAGGGCAATATTGAAACGTGAGAAGGGAACATTTAACATTGCTTTACCAACATAAACAGCTCTTCTCGAGCGTGCTATAAAAGTAAGAGTGTGAAGTTGCTTAAAACATCTCTTATGAGGTAAGGTATACTTTACAGTATACAAGAGTGTTTTCCTTGCTTTGATGTGATGTCGGCTTCATTTTGTTTCTCTGTGCAGAATCAAGCGGCTCCTAGCCCAAGGCTGCCGCGCGTTTGTTTCTTTGTGCCTTTGTTTCTTTATTGTTTACCTGCGCGGAAAACTTTTAGCACTTTGTTGTTTTCTCGTTCCAATTCTTGGTAGGTATTATCTCCCGCATTAAAATAACAAATGCGAAGTTTAATAGTGGCCATTATGGCATTAGCATGAAAAACTTCAAAATGCTGATGAAGCAAATGGGGAAAACAAAATGCTGCGCTACTCGCTTAAAGCGTGAAGAAAAACTAATTTACGTATTCATATTATTTCTTTCTCTGCACGTACTGTGTACATAGTATATAGAGAAGGTGTTGTATTGCATCCAAAAATTCCATACCGAGATTTAACCAAAAATATTGTTTTTGGAACTCCTGATTCAGAAAAAAAAAAAATGTGATGTGTTCCATTCGCATGACTTTCTCTACATTCCTGCAGAAAGTTATTGTTAAAAAGCTTATTCTTCTATTTACTTCATGTTAATCGAGAAAAAATTTACAGAAATAGTCTTATTACTTGCTTCCTTGTAAGTAGAAGCGAAATAAGGGAGTAGCACAGGTTAAAATGGTAGTTAAAAGCTGGTTGCTATGTGACTGAAGTTCCTTTGTTTGTAAGAACAGGAGTTGACAAATTCCCGTCTGAGAAAAGTAAGTTTTTCAAAGCTGAAACAAAAAACAAAGGATATCTCAAAAAGGATCAACTCCACGAAAAAATTGTATATGATATAAATTAAAATGTTTAATTTGCTCTTCATTTTTTGTGTGGTAAGTTTTTGTCCATTTCTTACGGTTTAGCAGTTATACAAAATCCCGTAAAATTCATCCAGAATAAAGTAGTCTTCAGAGGCTATTCCCAGAAAATTTAAGATATACATTTTATTTGTCAGGTAAATATCTTTAATATATGATTTTTTAATCATAATCGTTAAAGCCATTTTTGAGAAAATAAAAAAGTTCCATGTAAAGGGTAATTTGAGGTGGGGGTATTTTCTTGAAAATCTTCGTGTCGCATTCTTGGAAGATACCAAGCTTAAATACCAAGTTTGGTATTTAAGGGTCTTTTCGTTGTTGAGTTCAGCTGTCCACAGATACACAGACAGACACAACACGGACCTTTTTCCAAAAATACTTTTCTTGGTTTCAGGACCCAAAACATGTATTACCGGTGAAATCTCGGTGTCGAATTTTAGGGTGCATTACACACTATGTACATGGTACGTGTGGAGAAAGTAAAAATTGATGTATTCCATTCACATAACTTTCTCTAGCTGTTCCACAAACAAACTTTTCTTGCAAAAGATTTATCTTTTATCTACGTCATGCTAATCTGGATAAATTGTAGAAGAAAGAATTTTATTGTTTGCTTCCTTGTAAGTAGAAGGGGATAAGTGCCAGCGAAAGGCTTTAAATCTGGTCGCTATGTGAAGCAATGGAAGTTCGGATTGCTTTTTATGGTCCTGTTTCACAAAGCTTACTTTAAAATTGTAACAAGAAAAACGTATAAATTGTGTATTTTAACGAGATATGCGTTTTTATGGAGTAATTTTTTGTCTATCTCTTACGTTTTACCTGTTATGTAAAATTCAGAAAAATGCGTCCAGAATAAAGGGGTCTTTAGAGGCTATTCCGAGAAAATTTAAGATATATATATATATATATATATATATATTTCCTTTGTCATAAATATATCTTATACATACGGTATTTTAATCAAAATCGTTATAGTTATTTTTGAGAAATACAACATGTTCAAAAAATTTTCCATATAAAGGTTTAGTTTATGATGGGTGGATTTTCTTGACAATCTTTATGTCGCGCCCTTGGAAGATATTCAACCTAATTATCAAGTTTGTTATTTAACGGTTCTTTCATTTTTGAGCTATGCTATCCACAGACACATGGACATTTTTCGAAAAATGTTTTTTTATGGATTCAGGTTGTCCCAAAACATGTATTTCTGGTGAAATCTCCGTATAGAATTTTTGTGTGCATTACAATACTTTCTCTATACACTATGTACATGGTGCGTGTAGAGAAAATAAAAAGATTGAAACCATGTTTTCGTGTTTGATATTTTATTACGGTTCTTGTAAGCTGGGGAATCGCTTTGCTCGGGGAGAGTTACACATGAGGTCCCGGTTGACATCAGAAGCTCGTCTACCAAACAGCGCCCCCTGCTGCTGATAAGGCTACTTCCAGGTGACGATAAAACTCCCCTACGTCATCCCCTTCTAACTTTATTCTTTATCTCGGGCATGGGAAGTTCCTCCCCACCTCCCGCCACTTCCAGAAAACTTTGTAACTCTGCCAGCGTGAAACACATCAAATAAACAAAAATATGGAGAGGAAAATTGTATTATCGCATCGTTCAGGAACAATCTCTCGTGTGTAAAGTGATATTTTCTGTCGTGTGTAACACTCACATGATATGCTCTTCATTCATGTCTCGAGACAGAAACGCTTCCAAATTGATCATTTTAGCGTTTTTATTTTATCACCTCAATTTATCGGTTAAATGCAGCATTGAACATTTCAGTAACAGTTTATATTGGTTACAGCAGCTAATATAACGCATTTAATATGTTGTAATTGTGAAATTAGATAAATCTGATGTTATAAATTCACATGACTTTCACTAGCTGTTCTATAAATTTCTTTCTACACAATGCTAATCGAGATAAACGTTAGCAGAATGTTCTTATTACTTAGCTCCTTATAAGTAGAAGGGAACTAAAGGAATGTGCTATGTTAAAGTGATAGTTGAATGTTTTAAAAGCTAAACGTATACAATTATCATAAGTAATACTAGCAGGAGTGTTTTCATGTTGTTGATAATTGTGCTAGGAGATGAAAACACGAGTTGTGTTTGATAAGACAATAGACTATTATAATATAACACAGGAAGGTTATCATTGTAATACTTACATTAGTTCTCAAATGATACATGACCACCATCTTTATTTACACTACGTTTTTTTTCCTTCTTCATTGTCACCTGAATTATGAAACGAACGACAAGATTTCAAAGAAATGAACATCAGCTGCGATAAGATGTTTCGACAATATCGCTCCAGTCAGATGACTGCGATTGGTTGAAATTGCCTAATCTTGGTTTTTCCATTGGCGCTTTAATAGTTGAGCTGAATTGTCATTGAAATTGGCCTATTTGCTTGGTCAGGCGTAGAACAAAAGAAAAACGGGCACTTCCTGTCTGAGAAAAGTATAAGTAAACAGGCTTTTAGAGGCTATTCCCAGAAAATTCAAAATAACATTTTATTTATGTAGTGAATAGCTTTAATATACGGCACTTTAATCAACATGTTAGAGCAGTTCTTAGGAAAACCATTTTTTTTTATGTACTAGGTAGTTTTTTGAGAGGGGGAATATCTTGAAGATGCACCTTGGAAGATACTAAACTTACATACCAAGTTTGGTATTTTACCGAATTTTCGTTTTTGAGTTATCCTGCTCAGAGACACACGCGAACCTTTTTCTAAAAGTGTCTTCTCTTGGATTCAGAGGGTCTTAAAACTATATTTGCAGTGAAATGTCGGCATTGAATCGGTATTGTATTACACCCAAAATTCTATACCGAGGTTTCACCGGAAATGTATGTTTTGAGAACTCCCAAAGTCCAAAAGAAGCATTTTGAGAAAAAGGTCTATGTGGGTTTTCATACACATATATACTCTGAAGACTGCTTTATTCTGGATGATTTTTACGGAATTTTGCATAACTGGTAAACCTAGAGACAGACAAAAGCTAACTTAAAAGAAAATGTAGAGCTCATTAAAACACACAATTTATGTTATACAGATTTTTACTTTCTCTAGCCCCTTATGTACAATGTACATAGGAATAGAGAAGTATTGTATTCCACCTAAAAGTTCGATGTCGAGATTTCACCGGAAATATATGTTTTAGGACCCCCTGAATTAAAAAAAAGCATTTCTAGAAACAAGGTCCGTGTGTGTGTGTGTGTGTGTGTGTGTGTGTGTGTGTGTGTGTGTGTGTGTCTGTGGACAGCAGAGCTCAAAAAGAAAAGACCGTTAAATAGCAAACTTGGTATTTAAGTTTGGTACCTTCCAAGGATGCAACACGAAGATTTTGAAGAAAATCCCCCCACCCCAAACTACTCTTTACATAGAAAAAAAATCGAAAATTTTGATTTTCTTAAAAATGGCTGTAATGATTTTGATTAAAAACTCTTATATTTAAGATATTTATATAGCAAATAAAATCTGTCTTGAATTCTCTGGGAATAGCCTCTAAAGACCTCTTTATTCTGGATGATTTTTATTGCATTTTGCATAACTCGTAAACCGTAAGAGAAAGACAGCCACACAAAACATTTAGATCACGATAAAACACAGAATTTATGTCACATACATTTTTTTCGTGGAGTTGATCGTTTTTGAATATTCTTTGTTATTGGTTACAGCTTTGAAAAACTGTGGTCCATATAAACAAAGGAACTTCAGTCACATAGCAACCAGCTTTTGACTTCACTTTAACCTATGATACTCCCTTATTTCCCTTCTACTTACAAGGAAGCAAGTAAGACTATTTCTGCTAATTTTTTCTCGATTAGCATGGAGTAAATATGAGCATAAGTTTTTTAACAACAATTTATTGCATGTGGATGGAACAAGTTTTTAACAACAATTTATTGCATCAGATTTTTTTAGCTCAAGGACATTCTTTTATACATTTCACCCCAGCTCGTTGGCTATTGTCCACAAAAACCTTGCGAAAGATTCATTTTTTAGTTAAGCTTATGCTAACATTCTGTAATATATAATTTATTTACATTTACTTGCGGGTCAATTATTTACATTTTCTTAAATGTAAGTCACATACTGGGCAAATTATGGGGCTTCGTTTTCTTTCTTTCTTTTTTTTTTTTTTTTCCAGATCTCCGTTACTATGAGTACAGTTTTGTTGAAAAACGTTATTTATCATTTAAGAGTGTAAAGTTATGGTTTTTGATTCGAGCGGAAATATTGTGAAACGAGACGCAGTCGATATACATGCCGTTTCAAAACGACACCAAACGAAGATAACAGTCGATTACCTTATTCTTTGACTTGTACGAAACTTGATGTCGCAACGCCACACCCACATGCTACGTTTTCCATTACTAAGGTGACCTGTGCCGCGCCGGCGTGTCTATCAAACCACGCCTACACCACGCGACTGGACCTTCGCTACCAACCGGCATCTCTCTTGGAGTGGGCCAGGCACGTGCCATTTGGTTATGTATGACTGCATAATCCATGGTGATTTTTAGTCAGTTTTTGTATGTGCCGAATTTAGAGCTGAAAATTATATTCACGTATCACGTACGGTATGACCAACAAGGTCCACATCTTCGTTTGGTGTCGTTTTGAAACACCCTGTATATAATGGCGGCACCGTGGTTGAGTGGTTATACCGCTCGCCTCCCACCTGGACGGCCGGGTTCAAGCCCAAGCGCCCGCATGTAGGATTTATTGTGGAGGAAGCGGTGTCTGGGCGGGTTTTCACCGGGTTCTGGAGTTTCCCCCACCACTCATTCCAAAAATTACGCAATCATCACCTTGCTTATCCTCCACATCGCTTGCATTTCCTATGATCCACTTGCTCACGCTCATGGCTGGCTACGGACCAGGTTCTCCATTCTGTTGTTTCGTGCCGTTGGCTCCCCGACAGGCTTCTGACCCCTAGACATCCACTTGTAAGTCCTAGGGGAGTGTCAGTCCTAGCATGGGGAGAATAAGGTGGCTACGAAACGAAACGAAAACACACACACATACATTTTCGTCGGACAATTTTTATTGAATGGCAGATGTCCAAGTTAGAAATGTTTTACTCTATATGCAAAAAAAAAAAAGAAAAAAAAAAAAAAAAAAAGGGGGGAATAAAAAGCAGTGGTTTTCAAGTGTGAAAGATAGTGGCGCTCGGAGCGAATGAGGAAACAAAAGCATGTGACGGCCGATAAGGAAGCTGGAAGCTAATGCGAGGATGAAGCGAGAAATTCGAGATGTTCTTTCTTTGAAATCTTTTACGCCCCGTGAGGCTAGTAAATACGTCGATTGTCTGGAAAAGCTGAAGGGAGGCCAGGATTATAGGATCACTTCATCATGCTTACATCACTCTAGAAATCGTGTACTAAAGCTCACCTAGCAACGACCATTACATGACGTCATCAGCACATATACAAAGCATTTTATACTAAATTCGGGTTTCAAATTGTTATGACGTAAGTTTTACTTTCTCTACATTATTATCTACATAGTGTACATATAGAGAAGGAATTGTGTTGTATCGATTACGAGATTTCACCGGAAATATATGTTTTGAAATCCCTGAATCCCCCCCCAAAAATACTTTCTCTATACGTACTATGTACATAGTATATAAAGTAAGTATTGCACTCTACCAAAAAATTCGATACTGGAAATATAAGTTTTGAGAACCCTGAATCCAAAAAGAAAAACATTTTACTTTCTCTACACGTACTATGTACATAGTGTATAGAGAATGCATTGTATTGCACCCAAAATTCGATACAGAGATTTCCTTGAAATGCATGTTTTGAAGACCATTTAATAAAACAGCAAATTATTTGGTATTTAAGCTTATACTGTATAAATTTAACTTGTCCGGTTTGGTTCTGTCCTTATCTTTGGAACACTGTACCTAAATTCTTGGAGAGCACGCACTCTTTCCCAACCTTCTATTATCTGTTAAATGGCTGCATTCTCTTTGCAAACGCAGCATTTTTCAGAACATGATATACCTCTGCCAAAGACGGCGTGACTTTTAAGTTTGGGTTTTGGATATTTGCAGTTGGAGACCAACCCTCGCAGTTCCACTTACTGGTCCCTTAACTGAGGCGCAATTCTGGATTTGCAAGCAAAGTCTCCAGTAAACAAATGTTTTACTACGTTGCCTCTCACCCCTACTACAGGGCAGTCTTTTGTTTGCTAATAGTTATTGCAGAGAGGAGCGCTGCCGTTTGAAGGTCATCATGTTTTGGGAAAACTATGTAATTGTCGCCGTAAAGAGTGTAAATGACTTTTTCTTTTCTAGACATGGCAAGTTAAATTTCACAGACTCTAGAATCTACCAAAAATGCGACACCTAGAAAAATGCCCCCATCCCAACTAGTTTACATGCAACATTTTTTTGAAAATGTGTATATGATTACGATATTTTATTGGCAAATGAAATGTAAATCTTGAATTTTCATAGAGTGGCTTCTGAAGATAGCTTTTGTAAAACTGGCCAACCGTAAGCGACAAAAACTTACTACCCAGATATTAAGATTTACTTAATTAAAATCCATAAATTTGAATATTTACTTTCTCTATACGTACTATGTACATAGTGAATAGAGAAGGTATTGTATTGTATCCAAAAATTCGATACCGAGATTTCACCGAAAATACATGTCTTGAGACCACCTGAATCCAAAAAAAGCATTTTTAGAAAAATGTCCGTGTGTGTGTCTGTCTGTGTGCTTGTGTGCCTGTGGGCAGCATAGCTCATAAACGAAAAGACCGTTAAATACCAAACTTGGTATATAAGTTCCACATCTTCCAAGGATGCGACACGAAGATTTTCAAAAAAATCCTCCCAGCCCCAACTACCCTTCACATGGAAAAATTTTCGAAAATTTTGATTTTCTAAAAAATGACTCTAACGATTTTCATTAAAATATCATATATTAAAGATATATACTTGACAAATGGTATGTATATCTTGAAATTTCTGAGAATAACCTCTGAAGGCTACTTTATTCTGGATGGATTTTACAGAATTTTGTGTAACTGTTAAACCGTAAGAGATAGACAAAAACTTACCACACAAAAATGTAGAGCACATTAAAACACAATT
This sequence comes from Hymenopus coronatus, assembly GCA_030762935.1. Taxonomy (NCBI): domain Eukaryota; kingdom Metazoa; phylum Arthropoda; class Insecta; order Mantodea; family Hymenopodidae; genus Hymenopus; species Hymenopus coronatus. The sequence continues at coordinate 9,153,247 of CM060892.1, forward strand.
TATGTTTTATGCATTTTTTTTTCGTGGAGTTGATCGTTTTTGAAATATTCCTTGTTTTTGGTTTCAGCTTTAAAACTTATAATTTTCTCATACAGGAATTTAACAATTGCTGCCCATACAAACAAAGGAAGTTCAGTCACATAGCAACCATCTTTTGCTATCACTTTAACCTATGGTACTCCCTTATTTCGCTTCTGCGTTAGTAATAAGACTATTTCTGTTATTTTTTCTTATTAGCATGAAGTAAATAGAAGCATAAACTTTTTAACAAAAATTCGTTGCAGAGACAGAGAAAGTCATGTGCATGGATTACATCAACTTTTTTATGACAAATGAGTAGCGTCTGAAATGCTCTTCATTGTGAATGAATTTTGCATAGCCGATAAACCGTGAACTTTTGTACAAAAATGTAGATCTCGTTAAAATTCACAAGTTATTTCAGATAGGCTTTTGTTTGTGCAGTTATCCATCTGCGGCGTGTTCCTTGTTTTGTCATTTAAGTTTCTCAATACCTACACTTTTCTAAAGTGGGAATTCGTTATTCGGTTTTCCTTCTTTTGTTAAAGCAAAGTAAACAAAAATTAAACGTGATCCGCTTTTCAAAACTCTAACAATCACTTTTCTATATCGTTCTGATACCTATAATGAAATGTGTAAAGTAAATTTAGATAGATATAGAATAAAGTTTTACTTTCTCTAGCACGAATGTACAATGTACTTAGTGTATAGAGAAGATATTGTATTCGACCAAAAATTTGATACAAAGATTCACCGGGAATAAATGTTTTGAGGACCTACGAACAAACAGGAAAATACTTGGCATATAACATTTGTGTATGATTAGGATATTTAAATGACAAAAAACATGAGAATTGCATTGACTTTTCTGGGAATAACCTCTGGAGGGTTTCTCATTCTGGATGATGTTTGTGCCATTAGTAAACCTCAGCAACAGAAAGAAACTTACTGCATAAAAATGTAGATTTCATTAAAACATACACTTAATGTCATACACCATTTTTGAAGAGTTAACCATTTCCAGGATAGTTTTTTTTTTAGCTTAACATCCTTTAACCTGGTTGGTCATATCGGACGATGAATGAAATTGGTGAAATGATACTCAAATGATCTCGGGGTCCATGGAGCTTAAAGTTACTTTAACCTGGTTGGTCATATCGGACGATGAATGAAATTGGTGAAATGATACTCAAATGATCTCGGGGTCCATGGAGCTTAAAGTTACTTTAACCTGGTTGGTCATATCGGAAGATGAATGAAATTGGTGAAATGATACTCAAATGATCTCGGCGTCCATGGAGCTTAAAGTTACCTTAACCTGGTTGGTCATATCGGACGATGAATGAAATTGGTGAAATGATACTCAAATGATCTCGAGGTCCATGGAGCTTAAATTTACTTTAACCTGGTTGGTCATATCGGAAGATGAATGAAATTGGTGAAATGATACTCAAATGATCTCGAGGTCCATGGAGCTTAAAGTTACTTTAACCTGGTTGGTCATATCGGACGATGAATGAAATTGGTGAAATGATACTCAAATGATCTCGAGGTCCATGGAACTTAAAGTTACTTTAACCTTGTTGGTCATATTGGACGATGAATGAAATTGGTGAAATGATATTCAAATGATCTCTGGGTCCATGGAGCTTAAAGTTACTTTAACCTGGTTGGTCATATCGGACGATGAATGAAATTGGTGAAATGATATTCAAATGATCTCGAGGTGCATGGAGCTTAAAGTTACTTTAACCTGGTTGGTCATATTGGACGATGAATGAAATTGGTGAAATGATACTCAAATGATCTCGAGGTCCATGGAGCTTAAAGTTACTTTAACCTGGTTGGTCATATTGGACGATGAATGAAATTGGTGAAATGATATTCAAATGATCTCGGGGTCCATGGAGCTTAAAGTTACTTTAACCTGGTTGGTCATATTGGACGATGAATGAAATTGGTGAAATGATACTCAAATGATCTCGGGGTCCATGGAGCTTAAAGTTACTTTAACCTGGTTGGTCATATCGGACGATGAATGAAATTTGTGAAATGATACTCAAATGATATCGGGGTCCATGGAGCTTAAAGTTACTTTAACCTGGTTGGTCATATCGGACGATGAATGAAATTGGTGAAATGATACTCAAATGATCTCGGGGTCCATGGAGCTGAAAGTTACTCGACATTCGTCTTCTCAGGATAAGGAAAACACCGAAAGAAAACCTTATCCGATTAACTCACCCTAAGCGAGTTTCGAACCCGCGGCCTCTTGAATGTCAGGCAGACACGCTATCCCCACTCTACCTAAGCTAGCTAAGATTGTTCTTGTTATTGAATTCAAATTTAATATACTTTTCTTAAACGGGCATTCGTCATTTGTTTCATATGTTTTTTGTTTTACTCATGGCCACGCAAGGAGCACCGTATTTAAATTGTTTCACATAGCAACCACATTTTAAAAGGTTTGACTATCGCTTTAGCCCAGTGTATTACCTTATATCCCTTTAACTTATAAGCAGCTAAGTAATAAGAACATTTTTGATAATGTTTAACTTGAGTAATGTGCCGGTCCCCATGGCCGCGCTCGCCAAGGCGTCTAGCTTTGGTGCTTCGTAGCGCAGGAGATCGTGGGTTCGAGTCCCGCCTTGGGCATGGATATTATATGTTTGAGTATATGTGTGTGTAAAAGAGGAAAACAGCAAATCAATACTTATACAGCCAACAAAGTAAAAAAAAAAAAAAAAAAAATAGGTAACTAAAGGTAGGGTATACAGCGCCGGAGTCCCGACCAGACTCCAGAACTGCATTTATAAAAATAAAAAAAAAAAAAACTGATGTGTTCCATTCACATGACTTTCTCAATAATACATTATTGTTAATAAGCTTATCTTTTATTTATTTCATGCTATCGAGGAAAATTAGCAGAAATAGTCTTATTTCTTGCTTTATTGTAAGTAGAAGCGAAATAAGGGAGTACCATAAGTTAAAGTGAAAGCCATAAGCTTGTTGCTATGTGACTGATGTTCCTTTGTTTTTAAGGACAGGAATTGACAAATTCCTGTATGAGAAAAGTATAAGTTTTTAAAGCTGAAACCAAGGAAAAGGAATATCTCAAAAACAATCAACTCCACGAAAAAAATGTATATAACATAAATTGTGTGTTGTAACCTGCTCTACATTTTTTGTGTGTTAAGTTTTTGTCCATCTCTTACGATTTAGTAGTTATGCAAAATTCATCCAGAATAAAGTAGGCTTCAGAGGCTATTCCCAGAAAATTCAAAATATAAATTTTATTTATCAGGTAAATATCTCTAAAATAGGATATTTTATTCAAAATCATTAGAGCCATTTTTGAGAAAGTAAAAATTTGTGAAAAAGTTTCCATGTAAAGGGTAGTTTGGGGTGGGGGCATTTTTCTCAAAATCTTCATGTCGCATTCCTGGAAGATACTAAACTTAAATACCAAGTTTGGTATTTTCCCGACTTTTCGTTTTTGAGTTATCGTGTTCACAGACACATACACACACACACACATACACACACACACACGAACCTTTTTTTTATAAATTTTTTTTGGATACAGAGGACCCTAAAACATGTATTTCCGGTGAAATCTCGGTACCGAATTTTTTGGTGGAGTGTAATACCTTCTCTATACACTATGTACATAGTTCGTATAGAGAAAGTAAAAAAAGGGGAAGGACGTAACGTAACACACATGTGGCAGAGAAGTTGCCTGCCTAGCACGGCGTTCTTTACTGCGGCAGACATGATTTGGGAATCTTCCCTCAAACGACAGATGTCATTGCGAAAGCTCGGTGTACCTGAAAGGCATATGTATTACGTAGCCTATTAGTTATTAGCAAGCAGTGTCGGGCCGCGACTAGTCCCAAGCAGAATCTAAGCCTGTATAATATACTTCCCTTGCAGTAGAGCCTTGTGGGTATACATTTTGGGTGTCGGATAGCCCTAGAAATGTGAGTAGTAGCTGATCCATAATAGTTATGATTACGAACAAGTTGATACAACAGCAGCCATCTTATTAAGTTTGATACAGCATTACTTTCTCTGTACAATGTATTTAGTGGATAGAGAACGTATTGCATTTCACCCAAAAATTAGATACCGAGATTTCACCACCAGAAGAGCAGCTATACAAAGAGTTTTCTTTTTGTCTGTGGAATAACATAATTAAAAAAGGCGGTAAAATACCAAACTTGGTATTTAAGTTCAGTATCTTTCAGGGATACGAAACAAACATTTTCAAGAAAATCCCCCGCTTAACTCTAACTAGTTTTTAAATGAAACATTTTTAAAAAATTGTAATTTTCTCAAAAATGGCTCTAACGATATTGAGTTTTCTGGGAATAGCCTCTAAACAGCTGTTTATTTTGGAAGAATTTTTCTGAATTTTGAATAACGAGTAAACCGTAAGTGATAGACAAAATCTTACTACCAAAAATGTAGACCCGTAAAAACACATAATTTATGTCACATATATATATTTTTTGTATAAATTGACCGTTTTTAAACTACCGAAATTTTCTCAAACCGGATCATGGAAAGTAAAGCAAACCTCAACTGTTTTATAGAGTAACCAGCTTTTAAAAGATTTGAGTATCATTTTAGCCTTGTATATTCCCTTATTTCCCTTCTGCTAACAAACAACCAAGTAATACGACCAATTCTGGGTTACAAGGACGTTTCGTAGGAAAGTTTTTTTAACGGAATAGCTAGAGATAGAGCTGTGAATGGAAAACATCAGCGTTTTACTTTCTCTACACGTACTATGTACATAGTGTATAGAGAAGGTATTGTATTGCACCCAAAAATTCCACACCGAGATTTCACCGGAAATACCTGTTTTGGGTACCCCTCAATCCAAAAAAAAAGCATTTTTAGAAAAATGTCCTTGTGTGTGTCTGTCTGTGTCTGTGTCTGTGCGTGTATGTGTGAGTGTCTGTGGACAGCACAGCTCAAAGACAAAAAGAGCGTTAAATATCAAACTGGGAGTTTAAGTTTGGTATATGCAAGTATGTGGCACGAATATTTTCAAGAAAATCCCCCACCCCAACTACCCTTTACATGGAACTTTTTTCGAAAATTTTGATTTTCTAAAAAATGATTCCAACGATTTTGATTAAAATATCGTATATTAAAGATATTTACTTGACAAATAAAACGTATATCTTGAATTTTCTGGGAATAGCCTCTGAAGACTACTTTATTCTGGATGAATTTTACGGAAGAATTGGACAAGAACTTACCACACAAAAATGTAGAGAAAATTTAAACACACAATTTATGTTGCATACATCTTTTTGGTGGAGTTGAGTGTTTTTGAGATATTCTTTGTTTTTGGTTTCAGTTTTAAAAAACTTGTATTTTTCTCACGTAGGAATTTCTCAACTCCTGTCAATACAAACAAAGGAACATCAGTGACATAGCAACCAGCTTTTGACTGTCACTTTAACTTATGGTACTCCCTTATTTCACTTCTACTTACAATAAAGCAAGAAATAAGACTATTTCTGCAAAATTTTTCTGGAATAGCATGAATAAATAGAAGCATAAGCGTTTTTTTACGAGATGTAGAGAAAGTCATGTGAGTGGAACACATTTTTACTTGATTCGTTGTGCAGTGTTGCCGAGACTGACTTAATTTGTTCAGTTTGTTTTCCTGGTGAAGCAGAGCAGCGCCTGATAACGAGTAGAGGGTTTAGTCGGGCTCCAGTTCCTGAGATAGAAGCAGCTTGGAACTTTGGTGAGCTTGCTAAGTCCCTCTTATCTCTCAGAGACCAGACTGCGGCAGGCCATTTCCATATACTTCACTCAAAAAATACACTAGGCTAAACCGACAGTCAAATGTTTTAAAATGCGGTTGCTATGGGCTTGAAATCCGTTTCTCTGCGTGGTTAGGAATTGACAAGTTCCCGCATGAGAAAAGTTGACAAACATTTAAAACTGAATCAATAACAAGAAATGTTTAAGAAACGATCAACGATCAACTCCACGAAAAAATGTATATAACATTAATTGTGTGTTTTAACGTGAACTACATTTTTTGTATGGTCGGTTTTTGTGCATCTCTTACGGTTTAGCAGATATGCCAAATTCCGTAAAATTCATCCAGAATAAAGTAGTCTTCAGAGGCTATTCCCAGAAAATTCAAGATATACATTTTATTTGTAAGGTAAATATCTTTAATATACGGCATTTTAATTAAAATCGTTAGAGCTATTTTAAGAAAATCAAATTTTTCAAATAAGTTCTATGTAAAGGGTAGTTGGGGGTGGGGAGATTTTACTGAAAATGTCGTATCCATCCTTGGAAGATACCAAACTTAAATACCAAGTTTGGTATTCAACGGTCCTTTCATTTTTAGGTAAGCTGTCCACAGGCACACACACACACGCACACTCACACAGGTTTTTTTTTGGATTCAGGGGGACCCAAAACATGTATTTCCGGTGAAATCTCTGTATCGGAGTTTCGGTGGAATACAGTGGCTTCTCTATACACTATGTACATAGTACGTGTAGAGAAAGTAAGAATAGTTGTAGGAAGTAAGATGTATGAACTGGTAATTTAAATATCACTAATGGAATTTTTTGTTTTGTTTTACAGAGCGTTTCTCCAGCAGGATGTGTCCCATTCACACGAGTTTCTCTACCTATTCCGAAACATATTATTCTTCAAAACGATCATTCTTTTATCTACGTCATGCTAATATCAATAAAATTAGCAGAAATAGTCTTATTACACTCTTACTTAAAAATAGAGGGAAATTATGGAATACAGTAACCTAAAGCGATAGTCAAATTTTTATAAGCTGGTTGCTATGTGAAACAACTGAGGTTCGTTTCGCTTTTCAATAGTAAGGTGGACATCCCTACAAGAAAATTGTGTGTTTTAACGAGATCTACATTTTTTGTGTAGTACGATTTTGTCTATCTCTTTCGCTTTACCAGTTATGCAAAATTCAATAAAAAGTCATCCAGAATAAAGAGGTCTTTACAGGATATCCCAGAAAATTCAGGATATACACTTAATTTGTGAGATAAATATATTTAATATATGGTATTTTAATTAAAATCGTTAGAGCCATTTTTGAGAAAATCAGAATTTTCGAAAAAAATTCCATGTAAAAGGTAGTTGAGGGTTGGGGGATTTTCTTGAAAATCTTTGTGTCGTTTCCTTGGAAGATAGCGAACTTAAATACCAAGTTTGGTATTTAACGATCTTTTCATTTTTGGGTTATGCTGTCCACAGACAGACACACACACAGATGGACATATTCAAAAAAATGTTTTTACTTTCTCTACACGTACTATGTACATAGTGTATAAGGAAGGTATTGTATTACACCCAAAAATTCGATACCGAGATTTCACCGGAAATACATGTTTTGAGATTCCTTCAATCCAAAAAAAGCATTTTTAGAAAAATGCCCGTGTGGGTGTCTGTCTGTCTGCTTGTATGTGTGTGTGTCTGTGGGCAGCATAGCTCAAAAACGAAAACTCCATTGAAAAGCAAACTTGGTATTTAGGTTTGGTATCTTACAAGGATGTGACACTGAGATTTTCAAGGAAATTCCCCCACCCGCATATACCCTTTACGTGGATCTTGGCTCTAACAATTTTGATTAAAATATCGTCTACTAAAAATATTTACCTGGCAAATAAAATGCGTATCTTGAATTTTCTGGGTATAGTCTCTGAAGACTACTTTATTCTGAATGAATTTAACGGAATTTTGCATAACTGCTAAACCGTAAGAGATGGACAAAAACTTAACACACAATAAATGTAGAGCACCTTAAAACACATTTGTGCTATATATATTATTTCGCTTCTACTTACAAGGAAGCAAGTAATAAGACTATTTCTGCTAATTTTTTCTCGATTATCATGAAGTAAATAGAAGCATATTTGCAGAGATGTAGAAAAAGCCACGTAAATGGAACACATAAGATTTTTTTTTTTGATTCAGGGTGTCTCAAAAATGTATTTCCAGTGAAATGTCGGTATCGACTTTTGGGTGCATTACAATACCTTCTTTATACACTATGTATATAGTACACGTAAAAAAAGTAAAAACACATTCGAGTTCACATTACCGACCAGGGAAAACCATGGAAAACACGGAAAAATCATAGTGTGGACAGTCCGAGGAATTGAACCCAGGTCGGGAATGCCAGTCTCACAGTGGCGCCATGTTGAATTGTGACGCAAAGACCGGACCAGAAGCTTGGCGTCTGTTTGTATGAAGATGAGATATCTGAAGCTGGAGACAAAAGACTCGCGACTTAGCTTAAAGGGTTTATTTATTTTGGCTGTGAAATGAGATTTACACCCTGACTTCATAAAGCGCTTTAATAGGATTAGAAATGAAACAGTCGAGTCAATAAACGCTGCTGGTTCCGTCGCGCAATACGCCAGGCTACACTAATTCTATTTCACAAATTATTTCAAATAAGTTTATACTCATCTGTAGCTGTTGGGTAACATGAAAATATTTTACTTTCTCTACACGTACTATGTGCATAGTGTATAGAGAAGATATTGTGCTGCACCCAAAAAATCGATACAGAAATTATTTCACCGGAAATATATGTTTTAAGACCTGCTGATTACAAAAATACATTTTTAGAAACATGTCCGTGTGTGTGTGTGTGTGTGCTGTATAGCCCAAAAACAAAATAATTACAAACTTGCCATTTAGGTTCAGTATCTTCCAAGGTTGTGACACTAAGGTTTTCAAGAAAATCCCCCCCACACTCAACTACCCTTCACAAGGAAGGAATTGTTGCCCTCCGTGGTGTAATGGTTACTATGCTAACACCATATACCCAAGGTCGCGGGTTCAAATCCAGCGGAAGTCGATGGATTTTTTTCAGGTGTAAGAATTCTTAGCATAGCTTCCTTCGGAAGGGAAGTAAAGTCGGTCCCGTGTCGTAGATTTACGGCACGTAAAAGAACCTCAAGCCTGATAGAGGGCTCTAAGCAAAATTAAGCGGTGTTTCACGCCCAATTTAGAATGGGACGCTGAGAACCACAGGAGTTAAAGAGCGTCCATAAAAAACACGCCATTTACATTTATTTTTTTGGAAGAAATTCCGATAATTTTGATTTTCTTAAAAATGACTCTACCGATTTTTATTAATAAATAAAATGTATATGTTCAATTTTCTGGAAAAATCCTCTGAAGACATGTTAATTATGGATGAATTTTGCGGAATTTTGCATAGCTGGTAAACTGAAAGAGATAGACAAAAGTTACCTGATAGAAAATGTAGAGCTCGTTAAAACACAATTTATGTTATATATATTATTTGCTGAGGTTGACACTTTTTGAGATTCCTTGTTATTAGTTTCAGCTTTAAAAAACCTAATACTTTTCTCATACAGTAATATCTTAACTGCTGTCCATACAAACAAAGCAATTTCTGTCACTTAGCAACCAGAATTTGACTACCACTTTAACCTATGGTACTCCCTTATTTCGCCTCTACTTACAAGGAAGCAAGTAATAAGACTATTTCTGCTAATTGTTTTCTCGATTAGCAGGAAGTAAATAGAAGCATAAGTTTTTTAACAATAATTTGTTACAGAGATGTAGAGAAAGTCATGTGAATAGTATACATCAGAATATTTTAGAAACATGTCCGTATGTCTGTGTGTGTGTCTGTGGGCAACGTAGCCCAAATACAAAAAGTCGCTTAAATACCAAACTTGGTATTTAAGTTCAGTATCTTCCAAAGTTGCGACATGAAGATTTTCAATAACATCCCCCCCCCCCAGCTACGCATTACATAGAAAATTATTCAAATATTTTGTTTTTCTCAAAAATAGATATAACGATATTGTACAAAATACCTTATGTTTTAGATATTTTATGACAAACAACATGTATATCTTGAATTTTCTGGGGATAGTCTCTAAAGACCTCTTTGTTCTGGATGACTTTTGTATAGCTGACAAATCGTAACAGATACACAAAAATGTAGATCTCATTAAAACACATAATTTATGTTATATATACATTTTTTGTAGAGTTAATCGTCTTCGAGATATTCCAGGTTACTTGTATAAATTTTAAGGCACTTTTCTTCTTTCTTCTGGCTTCTCGTTTGTTTACTGCTGGCAATAAATAGAACGGGATTTCAATTGTTAGACATAACGATTGGCTTTTAAAGGACTTGACTATCGCTTTTAGCTGTTCATTTGCTTATTTCCGTTCTACTCACAAGGAGTTAGTAATAAGACTAATTTAATCTATGTTTTTGTTGATTAGCACGATATAGATAACAAATTAATGTTTTGAATAAAAGGTTCGTCACCTAGAGAAAGTCATTTGAATGGAACACACACGATTTTTTCACGATCAAACGTACTTGAGTAGTTTACGAGGTCATTTCAGATGGCAAACTTGATTTTGACGGAATCCACGCGCAAAGAAGTGCAGCAAAGTAATTTTGTTGCAGCGATATTAGTGTGTATACATCAACACGATGTTATGTTCAATAAGTGACAAATATTGTTTCGCTCTAAGGATAGTATCAGAACAACAATAATATCGGCCTGCTATAACATCGCGCCCACCAAATAAATAACCAACTATAACCCTTGGTGAATGACTCAAACTTAACCTCATCTTTCCTTGCTTTCTTTTAATATCACAAAATTCTCGTAGAAAAAACATTGTATGATACGCGAGCGTCAAGTTTGTTAAAAACCTTTAGCATGTATATGTAATATATATAGTAAATAGAGAAGGTATTTGATTGCACCCAACAACCCAATACCAAATTTCACCGGAAACATTTATTTTGAGACCCACCTAAAAAAAATTGGATGTGTTCTATTCACACGACTTTCTCTATATCCCTGCAGAAAAATATTATTAAAAACCTTGTGCTTATATTTACTTCATGCTAATCGAGAAAAAATTAACAGAAATTGTCTTATTACTTGCTGCCTTGTAAGTAGCAGCGAAATAAGGGAGTACCATAGGTTAAAGTGATAGTCAAAAGCTGGTTGCTATGTGACTGAAATTACTTTGTTTGTATGGATATGGCAAATCCCTGTATGAGAAAAGTATACGTTTTTCAAAGCTCAAACCAATAACAAGGAGTATTTCAAAAATAATCAACTCCACGTAAAAATGTATATTATATCATTTGTGTATTTTAGCGTGCTCTACAATTTTTGTATGGTAAGTTTTTATCCATCTTTTAAGGTTAAGCATTTACGCAAAATTCCGTAAAATTCATCCTGAATAAATTGCTCTTCAGATGCTATTCCCAGAAAATTCTAGATATACATTTTATTTTCAGGTAAATATCTTTAATATACGATATTTTAATCAAAATCTTTAGGGCTATTTTTAATGAAATCAAACATTTCGTAAAACGTTCCATGTAAAGGGTAGTTGGGTGTGGGGGATATTCTTTAAAATCTTCGTGTTACATCCCTCGAAGATACCAAACTAAAATACCAAGTTTGGTATTCAGCGATCTTTTCGTTTTTGAGCTATGCTGTCCACAGACACACACACACACAGACACATACACAGGCACACACACACAAGTACACACATAGACATTTTTCTGAAAATGTTTTTTTGGATTCAGGAGGACCTAAAACAGGTATTTCCGGTGAAATCTCGGTATCGTATTTTTGGGTGGAATGCAATACCTTCTCTACACACTATGTACATAGTACATGTAGAGAAAGTAAACATTTGAATAATATTTTAGTGTAATATATTACCTTATTTTGCTAATATAGGCATTTTATTTGCATTGTAAACATTTTTGATATACGTTAATTTAATCAAAATCGTTAGAACCTCATTTGAGGAAAACATAATTTTCTCAATGTTCTCTATGTAAAGGGTATTTGGGTGTGGAGGATTGTCTTGAAAATCTTCGTGTTGCATCCTTTGAAGATGCTAAACTCAAATACCAAGAATTAACTATTAACAATATTGAGTTTTCGTTTTAGGGTTATCGTGTTCACAGACGTGCGGACACATTGACATTTTTCTAAAAGTGTTTTGTTTTTTAATACAGGAGACAATAAAATATTTCCGGTGAAATCTCGGTATTGAATTTTTGGGTGCAATGCAATACATTCTCTGTACACTATGTACATAGTACGTGTAGAGAAAGTAAAAATTGTCCTAACTTAAGACATGTCTAGATTTTGGTAACGATAATATCGTATAGCTAAATGGGCAAGATCCCAACTGGAAAGTCTCGACTTTGGATCTCAAAAGAATCTCTTGCCTCTTGGCCTGCATAATGAAAGGAATTTAGTTCCACGTCGTGAAACGTTTTCAAATATTCATTCTGTTAGATGCATTAGAGCATGACGGGGTCCCCTTTGATGACAGTCTTTTGTCGTGATATCGCTCGTCGTCATGACTACTTGTAAAACTTATATAGCTCTGCTAATTTGTTCCTTGTCTCCGAGTATGCGTTCTTTACGGGGTAGTGCCTCCATTCACGTGAATTTCTCCAAACAAACTGTTCTGACCAAAGATTATTCTACTAGGGTCGGCTGATACTCTCAATGAAACATCATTTAACATTTAACATTTTGTTTTGTTTTATTTTATTTCTCAACATAATGTGCAGAAAGGCTAATACATTCTCTGTAGTGCGATTATTAAGGTCCTCAAAATAGTTGTTTACCGCAACAATGACCTCCTCGTTGCTGTAAAACCTTCGTCCTTCAAGACATTTTTTGAGGTTTGGGAACAGGTGGCAGTCACTGGGTGCTAGAACTGGCGAATAGGGTGGATGTTCAAGCAATTCCAACTTTAATTCCCACATTTTTCCCACTGAACGATGGGCCGGAGAGTTGTCGTGATGAAACAAGACTATTTTTTTTTTTATTTTGCCAAATGAGGTCTTTTTCTTTTCACCTCGTCATTCAAACGTTGCAATAAGCTTGCGTAGTAGACCCTTTTCCAAGTAAGCAATAAAAATAATTCCCTATGCATCCCAGAAAACACTCGCCTTAACCTCGTTAGCTGACCAAATTGACTGTCTTTTTTGAAGTTGGTTCACCTGGCGCAATCCACTGTTTTGACAGTGATTTACTTTCTGGAGTGTAGTGATGCATCCATGTTTCATCCATGGTAATAAGCCGTCTCAAAAAAGCACTGGAATTTTTACGGTAGAGCTCCACATTCTTAACAGAAACAGCTTTTTTCTTTGCAACTTTTGATCAGGTGTCAACAAACGCGGCACCCATCCTGCACAGACCTTGTGAAAGCCCAAAATATTAATTGAAATATTACCTGCACGTTCTTTTGATATGTTTACAGCCTCTGCTATCTCAAACAACTTTAATCTGCCAGTACTAAACGATGGATTTTTTCAATGATCTCTGGAGTTGTCACTGCTACAGGTGCTCATCACTAGTGCTCGTACGTCCCATTTTAAACTCTCCAACCCACCTTTTAATATGAAGGGGCAGAGTCTTTCAATGTACTGTCCATTTCCTCCTTGATTTCTTTAGGCGTTAAGCATTTAACATGGAAGTATTTAATACTGCTCGTTTTTCCAAATGCTCCATTTTCGTGAAAAATCTAAAGTTGTCTTGTTTAAAATGCTGTCATTCGAAAACTAAATAAGCTATTGACCTGTAACTATGGCTACAAGCTTGTATAGAGTTAAATTATATAATGCTACCGTCTAACTGGCCTAGTGGTGTACATCTGTGTGAGGCCCGGGACTTATCAGCCGACCCTCATATGTTTTAAAAGTTGATCAATATGTGAACAAATGAAGTCGGTTCACTTTGCATGTATAGAAAAACAAAAGAGAGATGGAACGAAAAGGGACACCGTTTGAGAAGATGCGTAGTTTTAAATTGAAACCAGGAATATCTTGGAAACCGCCAACTCTACAACAAAAATGAGTATGACATAAATTGTGTGTTTTAAATTTCTTACCGTTTACCAGTTCCGCAAAATACATGCAGAATAAAGCGGCCTTCAGAAGCTATTCTCAGAAAATTTAAGATTCACGGTCTTTTAGTTTTTGAGCAATTCTGTCCACATTCACACACATGAATATTTGTTTTATAAAAATCTGAAGTGTTTTATTCACATTACTTTCTCTACATCTGTGTAACAAATTATTATTATTGTTGCCGTTGCGTACTAATATATCTACTTTTATTTAAGCAACTATTGAAATGAATTATTTAATTTAAATTTTTTTTGCGGTTAAGTTAATTGAACGAAAATTAAACAAAGGCCTTTGCACTTAAAAAAACAACAAATAGAACTTATTTAAGTCACTTTAATTCAACCAGAAAATGTTTACTCATTAACAATTACATTCTCATATTTAATGTACTCTAATAAACCATCTTCTTCACACTAAACGAGATAGTCCTTATAAGTAGAAGGGAAATAAGGGAATACACTAGGCTAAACCGACAGACAAATGTTTTAAAATGTGGTTGCTATGGTAAATAATTCCGTTTCTTTGCGTGTCCAGGAGTTGGCAAATTCCCTATTTTAAAACTGAAACCAATAACAAGAAATATCACGAAAATGGTCAACTGCAGGGAAAATCTGCATATGATATTAATTGTGTGTTTTAAAGAGCTCTACGGTTTGCTAGTTTACAAAATTCATCCAGAATAAGCATGTCTTCAGAATCTATTCCCAAAAAAATTCAAGATATGCATTTTATTTGTGATGTAAATATATATTTTTAATGCATTTATTTGCGGTCAGTTTATATCAACAAAGTCATCAGCGACCATAATATTCTTTCAAGGTATGTATGTATATACCAAATTTAATACAAATATATTACAACTGTGGTCATAAACTTAACTATTTGAACTTTGGTAACAGTAAACTATGGTACATGTAAATTGGTAAACAATTATAATAGTATCAAACTGTGGTTATAACAATTAAACCACATTAGACAACATTTGTTATATCTCCATTAACTTGATAACTTCGGTGATGTTAAACATGGAATACAGATCAGTCTTGGGGTTTATGTTGCTTCTGTCGTTGAGCAAAGCAGGACACTCGAGGAGGATAAGGTGAGATGTTGGTACGACTTCTCGACCTGAACATTTCGGGCAAGGATCTTTGGTTGTTTTCTTCATCAGACAACCATGGCTGAGGTTGCAGTGGCCGATGAGCAACCTGGTGATTAGCACTTTCTGTTTTCATCATCAGACAACCATGGCTGAGGTTGCAGTGGCCGATGAGCAACCTGGTGAGTAACACTTTCTGTTTTCTTCATCAGACAACCATGGCTCAGGTTGAAGTGGCCGATGAGCAACCTGGTGAGTAGCACTTTCTGTTTTCTTCATCAGACAACCATGGCTGAGGTTGCAGTGGCAGACGAGCAACCTGGTGAGTAGCACTTTCTGTTTTCTTCATCAGACAACCATGGCTGAGGTTGAAGTGGCCGATGAACAACCTGGTGAGTAGCACTTTCTGTTTTCTTCATCAGACAACCATGGCTGAGGTTGCAGTGGCCGATGAGCAACCTTGTGAGTAGCACGTTTTGTTTTCTTCATCAGACAACCATGGCTGAGGTTGAAGTGGCCGATGAGCAACCTGGTGAGTAGCACGTTTTGTTTTCCTCATCAGACAACCATGGCTGAGGTTACAGTGACCGATGAGCAACCTGGTGAGTACCACTTTCTGTTTTCTTCATCAGACAACCATGGCTGAGGTTGCAGTGGCAGACGAGCAACCTGGTGAGTAGCACTTTCTGTTTTCTTCATCAGACAACCATGGCTGAGGTTGCAGTGGCCGATGAGCAACCTGGTGAGTACCACTTTCTGTTTTCTTCATCAGACAACCATGGCTGAGGTTACAGTGACCGATGAGCAACCTGGTGAGTAGCACTTTCTGTTTTCCTCATCAGACAACCATGGCTGAGGTTACAGTGACCGATGAGCAACCTGGTGAGTAGCACTTTCTGTTTTCTTCATCAGACAACCATGGCTCAGGTTGCAGTGGTCGATGAGCAACCTAGTGAGTAGCACTTTTTGTTTTCTTCATCAGACAACCATGGCTGAGGTTACAGTGACCGATGAGCAACCTGGTGAGTAGCACTTTCTGTTTTCCTCATCAGACAACCATGGCTGAGGTTACAGTGACCGATGAGCAACCTGGTGAGTACCACTTTCTGTTTTCCTCATCAGACAACCATGGCTGAGGTTACAGTGACCGATGAGCAACCTGGTGAGTACCACTTTCTGTTTTCCTCATCAGACAACCATGGCTGAGGTTGCAGTGGCAGACGAGCAACCTGGTGAGTAGCACTTTCTGTTTTCTTCATCAGACAACCATGGCTGAGGTTACAGTGACCGATGAGCAACCTGGTGAGTACCACTTTCTGTTTTCCTCATCAGACAACCATGGCTGAGGTTGCAGTGGCAGACGAGCAACCTGGTGAGTAGCACTTTCTGTTTTCTTCATTAGACAACCATGGCTCAGGTTACAGTGACCGATGAGCAACCTGGTGAGTACCACTTTCTGTTTTCTTCATCAGACAACCATGGCTCAGGTTGCAGTGGTCGATGAGCAACCTAGTGAGTAGCACTTTTTGTTTTCTTCATCAGACAACCATGGCTCAGGTTGCAGTGGCCGATGAGCAACCTGGTGAGTAGCACTTTTTGTTTTCTGCATCAGACAACCATGGCTCAGGTTGCAGTGGCCGATGAGGAACCTAGTGAGTAGCACTTTTGCTTTCTTCATCAGACAACCATGGCTCAGGTTGCAGTGGCCGATGAGCAACCTAGTGAGTAACACTTTTTGTTTTCTGCATCAGACAACCATGGCTCAGGTTGCAGTGGCCGATGAGCAACCTGGTGAGTAACACTTTTTGTTTTCTGCATCAGACAACCATGGCTCAGGTTGCAGTGGCCGATGAGCAACCTAGTGAGTAGCACTTTTTGTTTTCTTCATCAGACAACCATGGCTCAGGTTGCAGTGGCCGATGAGCAACCTAGTGAGTAGCACTTTTTGTTTTCTTCATCAGACAACCATGGCTCAGGTTGCAGTGGCCGATGAGCAACCTAGTGAGTAACACTTTTTGTTTTCTGCATCAGACAACCATGGCTGAGGTTACAGTGACCGATGAGCAACCTAGTGAGTAACACTTTTTGTTTTCTTCGGAATTTAAGGTGTGATATTGCTGGTTCTGTAATACGTTTCCTAACCAGTTGTAGTTTTGAGGGCGTAGATTTCCACTGTTTGTCCCAGTGGTCGGCGATATAGCTTCATCCTGAAGTGTACCACTTAATCGAGCTTCAATTTGTTGCAGCCTCGTAGCATATTTAGCTGCAAATATCTTTAATGCATGATATTTTAATTAAAATAATTATAAACATTTTTTAGAAAATCAAAATTTTCGAAATTTCTTCCATATAAAGGGTCGTTGAGGATGGGGCGATTTTCTTGAAAATCTTTGTGTCGCATCCTTCGAAGATACTGAACTTAAATATCAAGTTTGGCATTTAATGGTCTTTTAGTTTTTGAGCTATGCTGTCCACAGGATTCGGGGTCTCAAAACATATATTTCCATGAAATCTCGGTTTTGAATATTTGGGAGCAAATCTTTTAAAGTATGAAATCGTATACCCAGCAGTAAAAAAAGAGAGATATGAAACGGACAAGAGCTCCTCACAGAATTTTTACTTTCTCTACACGACTATGTACATAGTGTATAGAGAAGGTATTGTAATGCACCCAAAAATTTAATACCCAGATTTTAGCAGAAATACATGTTTTATGACCCCCTGAATAAAAAAAATGGAAAAACGTCCGTGCGTATCTGTGGAAAACAACTCTAAAATGAACAGATCGTTAAATACCAAACATGGTGTTTTATATGGAACTTGTTCGAAAATTTTGATATTCTCAAAAATGGCTGTGACGATATTGATTAAAATGTCGTGTATTAAATATATTTACCTGCAAATAAAATGTATATCTTGAATTTTCTGCCAGTAGCCTCTGACGGCTACTTTATTCTGGATTAATTTTTCGGAATTTTGCATAACTGATAAACTGTAAGAGATGGACAAAAACTTACCACACAAAAAATGTAGAGCACGTTTAAACACACAATTTATGTAACACACATTTTTTCGTGGAATTGATCGTTTTATAGATATTCCTTTATTATGGTTCCAGCCTTTAAAACATACTTTTCTCACACAGGAATTTGTCAACTTCTGTCCATACAAACATTTCTGTTCCATTCACGTGACTTTCTCTACCTCTCTCCAACAAATTATTGTTAAAAAGCTTATGCTTTAATTTACTTCATGCTAATCGAGAAAAAATAGGCAGAAATAGTCTTATTACTTGCTTCCTTGTAAGTAGAAGCGAAATAAGGGAGTAGCAGGTTAAAGTAATAGTCAAAAATTGGTTGCTATGTGACTGAAATTCCTTTGTTTGTGTTGACAGAAGTTGACCAATTACTGTATGAGAAAAGTATGTTTTTCAAAGCGGAAACCAAAAATAAGGAATACACTAAAAGCTATTGACTCCACGAAAAAAATTATATAACATAAATATTGTGTTTTAATTAACTCTACATTTTTTGTGTGCTAAGTTTTTGTTTATCTCTTACGGTTACCAGTTATGCAAAATTCCGTAAAATTCATTCAGCTTAAAGTAGTCTTCAGAGACTATTCGCAGAAAATTCAAGATATACATTTTATTTGTCAGGTAAATGCCCTTAATATACGATATTTTAATGAAAATCGTTAGAGCCATTTTTTAGAAAGTTAAAATTTTCGAAAAAAATCCATATAAAGGGTAGTTAGGGGTAACAGAATTTTACTCAAAATCTTCGTGTCGCATCCCTGGAAGATACCAATCTTAAATACCAAGTTTGGTATTTAACGGTCTTTTCGTTTTTGAGGTATGCTGTCCACAGACACACATAGAGACACACATACACAGACACACACACTTTTTGTAAAAATGTTTTTTTTTTTTGGATTCAGGGGGACCTGGGGGACATGTATTTCCGGTGAAATCTTGGTATCGAAGTTTTGGGTGGAGTGCAATACCTTCTCTATACACTATGTACATAGTACGTGTAGAGAAAGTAAAAAGACAGAAGGGGACAAATTATTGAACAATGGCTGGATAGTTATGATGATCTCGTTCTGTTAAATACAGATTTAGCCACGCACTTTAATGTGAGCAACGCTTCGGAAAGTGTGAAAAATGGCTCATCAATAATGCAAACTGGCCTTTATTTCAGCATTATATAAATGAAAATATTGATAGTTTAACTAAACCAACGTGCTTGCAAAGGAATAATGTTATAGACATTGTTCAACAGTTCACTAATCTAATTACATCAGCAGCTGACTGTGCCATTCCAAAAAGTTCTGCAACAGTGCACAAACGGCCACTTTCGTGGTGGAATGATGAATGCACGTCAGTTATAAAAGCTAAAAAGAAAACCTTTAGGAAGTTTAAGTAAATAGATATTCAGGATATAGCATTGAATATAAAAAAGCTAGGGCAAAAGCACGTTATGTCCTTAAGTCTACAATGACCAAGTCTTTTAATGACTTCACCTCCTCCATCACCAGTGAAACTCCCATCTCAACTATTTGGGATAAGATAAAATCAGTTAGTGGGTGAAACGTTTTGCTTCCCTAGGAATCTAGAGGATGATAATACAATGATCCCTTAGCTATTAGCACGGTGTTTGATAACGTCTTTGCCAATAACTCAGGTAACAACTTCGATCCAATTTTTTCTAAACGGTTCTCAGCTAAAACCACCTCTAATGAAACTGTTAAATCTCAACTTAAGTGTAATGAAGATCAGTTCAACCAACCATTTGCAATGGACGAACTTCTTCAATGGTTAAATAAAAGCAATCCTTCTCCCCCAGGACATGATGATATCCATAACAGTTCCCTTAAAAATCTTCCACAAAAAGGAATTGACTATCTTTTCCAGTTGTATAATTTTATATGGGAGACTCAAATCTTTCCTGACCAATGGAGGGAAGCCATTGTTGTTCCCATTCCCAAACCTAACAAAGACCACTCCAAAGCAGCCAATTTCTTTAACTTGTACCTTGTGGAAACTGTTGGAGAAGATAGTCTCCAGTCGCCTCAGATGGATTTTGGAAACAAACAATCTGGTTTCACCCTATCAAAGAGGTTTCCGGCCGTTTCGTTCCACAGGTGATCACTTAGTCAATATAGACACTGAAATTTGTGATGCCCTGACATTGAAACACCACACAGCTGCAGTTACCTTGGACATTGAGAAGGCTTATAAAATGATCTTCAGACCTTGGCTAATAGAGATTCTTTTAAACATGAAACTTAAAGGAAATATCTTAGCATTCATCATAAATGTCTTGGATCATAGATACCTTAGAGTGCGCATCTAAGATAAATTGCCTCCCTCTATGGAAATGCTGAACGGTCTTCCTCAAGGTTCTGTAATGGGCGTTCTTTTATTCCTTATTGCTATAAATGAACTAAGTGACCTGACTAAACATCCAAGATAAATTGCCTCCCTCTATGGAAATGGTGAACGGTCTTCCTCAAGGTTCTGTAATGGGCGTTCTTTTATTCCTTATTGCTATAAATGAACCAAGTGACCTGATTAAACATCCATGAAAAGTATCTCTCTTTGCGGCTGATATGACTATTTTGTGCAGTGGGAAAAAAATAATTTGACAACGCATATCATTCAGGAATCCTTGAATACAATATACAAATGGGCAAGTAATTCAGGTTCCATTATATCTAAAAGAAAATCTGAATATATTGTTTTCTCTAGGACAAAAAAGATTTACAAGCCGACATTAGTCTCAGTATTGGTTGCCATAAATGACCACGAACGAATACTTGTAAAATCCTTGGTATGACATTCGACCAGAAACAACATATTATGTCTCTCAAGGCAGAGTATGCATCCCGACTGAACATCATTAAAATATTCTCATCCCCTAAGTGGGGCGCTGACACACAGTGCTTAATCAACTTGTATAGAAGTCTCATGCAGTCCAAACTAGATTATGGGTCTGTAGTGTATAGCTCAGCAAGTAAACGACTCCTTCAGTTACTTGATCCCACTATCAGCACTGCATGTCGTGTACGTTTGGGAGCTTTTAGATCTAGTCCAAGCAAGAGTTTACTTGTGGAGGCTGGCCATTTTCCCTTGGACCTACGACGCAAACAATTGTGCCTCAGTTTCTGCTATTCAACGTTCTTCTCACCAAGTAATCCGAAGAACAAATGTCTTTTTAATGCTTCAAAATCAGAAATATATTGTTCTTGTCCTTGTTATCCAAAAACCATTGCGAGAAAGACTCTTGGAATACTACACCGAATTCCAAATTGAAAAACCTTCTATTCTTTTGAGAAAACTTCATCCTATACCTCCATGGAAGTCTTTTACCCCATCCTTTGATTTAGAGGTGTCGCAAATACCGAACTATTCAACAATTCCCAGAACAGTAATACTGCCAATGATCTCTTTGCTTCACCAGAAATACCACAAACATTACAAAGCGTACACCGATGGATCTAAACGAGACTCAAAATCTGGATGCGCCATAGTCACCTCCTCGCCTCCAGAAACCAACTCTTATCGTTTACCAAATTAGTTCTGAAGCCTTGTCCGTCCTCAAAGCAATTGAAATATGCACAGAAAGGCACAAAAATCTACCACTTGTGATCTTCCGTGACTCCGTGACAACACTTAGTGCTGTTGCTAACAGATTCTCTAAGAACCCACTCATTCAAAGCATACAAGAACGAATATATTATCACTACAATAACGGCTACGAAATGTCATCGGCATGGCTTCCATCACATAAAGGCGTTACCGGAAATGAAAAGGTAAATGTGACAGCTAAATATGCTCCGAGGCTGCAACAAATTGAAGCTCGATTAAGTGGTACACTTCAGGATGAAGCTACATCGCCAACCACTGGGACAAACAGTGGAAATCTACGCCCTCAAAACTACAACTGCTTAGGAAATCTATAACCGCCAATATCACTCCTTAAATTCCGAAGAAAACAAAAAGTGCTACTCACCAGGTTGCTCATCGGCCACTGCAACCTCAGCCATGGTTGTCTGATGAAGAAAACAACCAAAGATCCTTGCCCGAAATGTTCAGGTCGACAAGTCGTACCAACATCTCACCTTATCCTCCTCGAGTGTCCTGCTTTACTCAACGACAGAAGCAACATAAACCCCAAGACTGATCTGTATTCCATGTTTAACATCACGAAGTTATCAAGTTAATGGAGATATCACAAATGTTGTCTAATGTGGTTTAATTGTTATAACCACAGTTTGATACTATTACAATTGTTTACATCAACTATATTTTACTGTTACCAAAGTTCAAATAGATAAGTTTATGACCACAGTTGTAATATATTTGCATTAAATTCTGTATATACGTTGATCTTGTGGTCACTGATGACTTTTGTTGTTATAAAGTGACCTTAAATAAATACATTAAAAAAAACAGTTCTACTAATATTTTTTCTCGATTAGCACGAAGTAGATAAAACAATAGTATTTTGGAAAACGTTTGCTTGTGGAAGAGCTATAGTAAGGTATGTGAATGGAAATAATCATATTTTTAATTTCAATATCAGTGATATATTAGCTGCACTCATTTACTTAAATTTGCTGAGAAATGTGGTTTGTTAGCTCTATTTCTGTGGGTGTCATAGGCGCACCTGGTCTCAGTAGTTTAGTAGAAGTGTTCAATATTCATTGATTTCACTGATTGATTGCTACGTACCTTAAAACAATATTAGATCGCCTCTTTGTCGGTTTCTGGTACGTAATCATGAATTACCATTCCCAATCTGCATGGAGAACAGATCTTGTCAGCTGTTCTTTTATGCAGCTGTTTTCTCTGCTTGTATAATGTGTTTATATCTGTTCTAGTTTCAATTAGGTAACACTGTTTATTTGCAGGAGGCTGAGAGACGCCACACATTACCTTCTCTACCTATTCTAACAACAACAATGCGTCATTACAGCAGATTATTCTTCTATCAATTCATACCAATCGAGAAAAAATTAGCAGAAATATTCTTATTACTTGCTTCCTTGTAAGTAGAAGCGAAATAAGGGAGTAGCATAGGTTAAAGTGGTAGTCAAATCTTTAAAAAGCTGGTTGCAATATGATGACATGGAACTTTTGTTCTCGTAAAACAAAAGAGAGATGAAACGGATGAGGACTTAACTTTTGAGAAAAGTTGAAGTATTATAATCTGTAACTAATAGCAACGAATATCTCAGAAATGCTTAGTTATACGCACAAATCTGATGTGTTCCATTAATATGACTTTCTTTAGACCTCTGTAACAAATTATTATTAAAAAGCTTATTCTTCCGTTTACTTCATGCAATTGAGTAAAAATTGGCAGAAATCGTCTTATTACTTGCCTCCTTGTAAGTAGAAGCGAAATAAGGGATTACCATAGGTTAAAGTGGTAGTCAAAAGTTGGTTGCTATGTAACTGAAGTTCCTTTGTTTGTATGGACAGGAGCTGACAAATTCCTGTATGAGAAATGTATAAGTTTTTTAAAGCTTAATCCAAAAACAAGGAATATTTAAAAAACTATCAACTCCACGAAAAAATGTATATAACATCAACTGTGCATTTTAACGTGCTCTACACTTTATGTATGGTAAGTTTTTGTCCATCCCTTACGGTTTAGCAGTTATGCAAAATTCGGCAAAATTCATCCAGAATAAAGTAGCCTTCAGAAGTTATTCCCAGAAAATTGAAGATATACATTTTATTTGCCATGAAAATATCTTTAATATACGATATTTTAATCAAAATCTTTAGAGACATTTTTAGAAACTCAATATTTTTGAAAAAAGTACCATGTAAAGGGTAGTTAGGGGTGGGGGATTTTCTTGAAAATCTTCGTGTCGCATCCTTGGAAGACACCAAACTTAAATACCAAGTTTGGAATTTAACCGCCTTTTCGTTATTGGGATATGCTATCCACACACACACACACGGACCCTGTCTGAAAATGCTTTTTTTTTTTTGGATTCAGGGGTCCTAAAACATGTATTTCCGGTGAAATATCGGTATCGAATTTTTAGGTGGAATATAACACTTCTCTATCCCTATGTACATTGTACATACCGGGCTAGAGAAAGTAAAAATCTGATATGTTCGATTCACTTGACTTTCTCTACATCTGTGTAACAGATTATTGTTAAGAACCTTATTCTTTTATCTACTTCGTGACTTTTTTGTAAGTAGAAGGGAAATAAAGGAATACACCAGGCTAAACCGACAGTCAAATGTTTTAAATTTGGTTGCTATGGGATTGAAATCCGTTTCTTTGAATTGCCAGGCGTTGGCAAATTTCCGTATGTTAAAAGTTTTCAAGTATTTTATAACTGAAGTCTATAACAAGGAATATCTCAAAAATAGCTAACTGCACGAAAAAAATGTACGGGACATAAATTAAGTATTTCAATGAGATATATATTTTTTCTGATAAGTGTTTCTCTGTCTCTTACGGTTTACCAGATATACAAAATTCAGAAAAGCCTGTCCACAACTAATAGCTATTCCCAGGAAATTAAAAAAATGCTGTTTATTTGCCTTGTACATATCTTTAATATACCGTATTGTAATTAAAGTAGCTATACCTATTTTTGAGAAGAACAAAATTTTCAAAATATTTTCCATGTAAAGAATAGTTCGTGGTGGGAGATTTCCTTGAAATTTGCCACTTCTAAACAAAAACGAAGCCAATCAAATATTTTTGCTGCAGAAGAAGGCTCTTGGAATAATACAAATTGTGGATTTATTCTTAAAGAATTTCGCATTTTAACTGTGGCATCTTTGTATGTATTAGCATGCTTGAATTTTATTCATCTCCAAAAGACAGATGAGTTACTTTTTCCTGATATACATAACCATTATACAATAACATGGTACCGCCTAAATTTCGGTTACAGAAATCCCTTAACTCTTATCTCTATCTTGGAGTGAAATTATTTAATAAACTACTTTTAAATATAAGGCAAAGTGTAAATGCAAATTCGTTTAAAATTAATGTTAAAAACAGAATTATGCGACTTAATTTTTACAACATACAAGAATATTTAAATAAAGATACATTTTAATGATTTGCTGACGAAATCTATTGTTGTATGTATGGCAAATGGTAAAATAAATTATCATCATCAACACTAAACTTTATTTACAAAGTTACACTACCTCACTCTGTTTCTCAACATTGCTATCAAGGTATTTATTGTCACGTGGTACAGATGTTATACTCTTCCACCGCTAAACATCTGAGCCAAGATGTCACTGTCACTTTGAGGTCTTCATGGCTGGCAAATCTTTTTCACTTTGTACGGTGTGCAAAGTGAAACACCGGTTTTTACTTTCTCTACACGTACCAAAAATAAAATAAAATCTGTAATACAACATCCTGGCATCTTGTTCCCTATACCAGGACGTATATTGCAAACTTTATAATTTATTTCCCACTTTTAAATTATTGTTATGCATCATTATTTTACAGATAATACTTATATACTAATAACTCAAAATTTAATTTAAAACAAAAACAAATTAATGTAAACTGAAATAAAATAAATTCCAACCATAAAACAACTTTCACTAACACTAAATCATCTATTATTAATTACTGGAAACCAGTAACCAAATAACTGGTAACCAGCTAATTACCCATAAAACTATACTCTAGATTATTAAAATAAATAAAAAAACTACTCATATACTACTGGTATCCAGCAGAATATGCACTGGTAACCAGCGCAACTAAATAATTATATTATACAATAATTTCTTTACATTGTAGTAAACTATAGTCAATTGTCTTTTACTTCCCTTGGCTAATATCTGTTACTAATTATACCTAATCTTTTACATCATCATTACACTAAACTCACTGTATTTAACTTTTTAACACTATTTAGCACTTCACTAACACTTCCTCCTCAACGTCATCTCCCCTTGCCTCGCACTGTCCACCGCCAGAAGCCCATAATCCCCCATTCCTGCTCTCATACGCCCTCTGCATCCCTCTTATCACTCTGATCTACACCGGCTCCTTCTTCTCCGCCTCCTTCTACTATGCTCGGCTCTCCATCTTCCACCGCCAGAAGCCCATAATCCACCATTGCTGCTCTCACACGCCCTTTGCATCCCACTTATCACTCTGGTCTACACCGGCTCCTTCTTCTTCACCTCCTTCTACTATGCTCAACTCTCCTTCATCTTCCATTAGTCTCCATTTAGAATTAGTTTGCATTATTTATTCTTTCTCTTCTTCCTATGAACTTTCTCCCTTGGGTTCATAGTTATTTAAGTTGCAATAGTATTTGCTTATATTTCTGTGTTTATGTTTTTATCAGAGTGTCAGTTGTAAGTTTAAGTTTACTGATTTCGAATTCTGTCGGATCTTCTTAATTCGACTCTGACTAGTGCACAGGTTGGTATTTCCACTTGTTCAATTCTCTCTTCCCAGGAAATTTTACTAATTATATTCGCTAACTTCTCTAGGTGGATATATGTCTTCATTTCTTAATATGTCCGCTATTTTGTGCCCCGGTAGTTCAGTTCGTAATTGAGTTATTTGTTCACCATATCGTGGACATTCAAACAGGACATGTTCGGGAGTATCTTGTTTGTTACAAATAGCACAATTATCGTTTAAGGTTTTGTTAATCTTTTTCCAATATGTTTTGTAAGGCTCATGTCCGGTGATGTAATGTATTAGTCCTCTAGTAGGCTGAATATGTTTAAGTCCAAATCTTTCGTTGATGTCATTAAATAAATTATGTACTCTCCTTCCCGCTTCCGTTATGTCCCATTCTTGTTGCCAGCTTATTTTCAAAAACCTCTTAATTTCAGCTACATTTGCACATCTTCTTCCAATTATTTGTGTTACCATTCCAAATTCATTCTTCTTCAACCAAAATTTTGCTCCCTTAAGTTTAATTAAAATGTCTATTGGCCAAATTCCTGTCGTAACTAGGAGGGCCATAGTCGGAGTGGTTTTAACAGCTCCAGTAAATCGTAGCAAGATTTTTCTTTGAGTTCTCCTTAGTGAGCTCCTTATATGAACGTCCTGCATCCGAGTGTTCCAAACACTAGCGCCATACGCTATAATGGATACGAAAATAATGTTATGATGTGTTGAGATTGTGGTTAACGGTATTTTAAAATTTGATTGCATAATTCGGGCCAATTTCATCATCACGGCTTCGGATTTATTTCTTATATACTCTGTGTGCTTCCTAAAGTTTAATTTCTCATCCAAATATATTCCGAGGTATTTGGCCTCCTTTTGTCTTCTTATGATTTGATTATTAAACTTTATGCTTGGATCACTTTTTAAACTACCTCTCAAAAGCATATAATTTGATTTATTCGGTGATATTTGTAGTTTTGATTTTGCGTACCAATTGCTTAGTTTCTGTGTTAGATTATTTGCTGTACTTTCCAAGTCGTTCCTGTTTTTACCCTCAATAATGATTAAAAGATCGTCGGCATATGCGATGGTGTTTGTGATGTTTACATCCTCATTCAAGTCGTCTAATAAGGTCTCCAATACAATGTCCCAAAACAATGGTCCTAATACGGATCCCTGTGGACATCCCTTGGTACTTGTTTTATATACTATGCGATGGTGTTTGTGATGTTTACACCCTCATTCAAGTCGTCTAATAAGGTCTCCAATACAATGTCCCAAAACAATGGTCCTAATACGGATCCCTGTGGACATCCCTTGGTATTTATTTTATATAATATGCCATTTACATCCTCCATAAAAACCTTTCTATTGTTACAATAATCTCGTAGTATTCCATAGAGACATTTTGGGTAATCTTTCTGACGTAATCTCTCAAAGAGGTATGGCCACCACAAATTGTCAAATGCCCCGGATATATCAATTAAAATTCCTATAATATATTTAGCTGTGAGTTTTTGACTGTTGCCAATGCTAAATTTATCGCATCTTCGGTAGATAAGCCTTTTCTGAATCCAAATTATTTATCATTCATTCCAACCATAAGTCGAAATTCTTTTATTCTCTTACAAAGTAATTCTTCAAAAAGTTTGCCAATTACGTTTAACAGACAAATGGGTCGGTAGGATTTGGGATCCTTTGGGTCTTTATCGGCACTCTTTTTTAATATAATTACTTTGTCTTCCAGCAATTTGGAAAGCGGCCTTCCATATGCAATCATTAAACAATTTATGTAAAAAAGGTGAAATTATTTCCTCCAAATTAATCAAGATTTCGTTTATAATTATCTACACGTACTATGTGCCTAGGGTATAGAGAAGCTATTGCATTCCACCCAAAAATTCGATACCGAGATTTCAACGGAAATATATGTTTTAGGGTCCCCTGTATCCAAAACAGCATTTTTAGCAAAAGGTCCATGTGTGTATGTGAACACAACTCAAAAACGAAAAGTCGATAAAATACCAAACTTGGTATTTAAGTTCAGTATCTTCCGAGGATGCGACACGAAGACTTTCAAAAAAATCCCTCCACCCCTAACTATCCTTTACATGGAAAATGTTTGAAAATGTTGATATTCTCAAAAATGGCTCTAATGATTTTGATTAAAATATGGTATATTAAAGATATTTAAGTGACAAAGAAAACGTATATCTTGAATTTTCTGGGAATAGCCTCTGAAGACTACTTTATTCTGGATGAATTTTACGGGATTTTGTACAACTGAAAAACCGTAAGAAATGGACAAAAACTTACCACACAAAAATGTAGAGCACCTTAAAACACTTAATTTATATTATATACATTTTTTTCGTGGAGCTGGTCGTTTTTTAGATATTCTTTGTTTTTATATTCAGCTTAAAAAACATGCTTTTCTCATACAGGGATTTGACAATTCATGTCCATACCAACAAAGGAACTTCTGTCACATAGCAACCAGCTTTTGACTATCACTTTAACCTATGGTACTCCCATATTTCGCTTCTACTTACAAGTAAGCACATAATAAGACTATTTCTGCTAATTTTTTTCTCGATTATCATGAAGTAAATAGAATCATAAACTTTCTAACAATAATTTGTTGCAGAGATGTAGAGAAAGTCATGTGAATGGAATAGATCAGATTTTTCTGAATTCTTGTATCAACATTCGCTTTCAAGTGCTCCATAACGATTGATGAGCTTCCACTCCGGTCTTTATCGTACACACTGTTATGTTCTTCCTTGATTACTCGTAAATTATGTGGCATTTCCTCACTGAAGACTCGTTCATTGCATTATCATTATACACTTGCGTTATTTGACTATAACATTCGATTGGTCGAGCATTTTGTGCATTCATAAAAACGAACAAGTTCTTTGGGGGGTAGAAATGTATAACATTGAAAAACTTGTACCACGTGATAATAAATGTCTTGACAAAATAGAAATTACGTTGAGAAATGCCACTTTCTGGATGGCACTCATATATCGTGACGTTATATGAAGTTAAAATTTAATTTTTTTAATTATTTGAGAACCCTGAAAGCTTAAGAAATACAAATTAGATTATTATGCGAACGAAGGATGTGACTATCTCAAGTTTGCACACCAACACAATTCATTTTGCTTTGCTATTTATTCGCAGTTTTAACGTAATTACAGACTGACTGACGGAGCGAAAAGGATAGAACATGTAGATTACAATGGATTACTCGGAAAAGTTTTAATGGACAATTTTCCTCTCTCTGTCTTTGTTCTTTTGTTTCGAGCCTCGCGTATAATTCTGTAGATTAATTATTGGCAAATATAATCCTCGCTCGAGGATGAAAAAACATGTAGTTACTTCATATCTGTTACATATGTGACGTCACTGGATGTCATTTTACCGCGTCTATTTTGTGTAGCAAAAATACAACGTGCTGCGGCACAGAATAAAGATCTGTTGTGTGTTTTTAGAACAAAATAAACAAATGACTCACTGATATTATATTGCCTTACCGTTGTTTATCTATTCTGCTTTCATCGAAGTATAACCTACATATTATTAATGTAAAGGAAGCTGAATTCTTAATAAAAAGAAAGGATACATTACATTCACATGCCTTTCTCTATCCAGTACAATATTTATTTATGACATAAGTGCATAAAATTATGGTATTTAATTCGAGCGGGAATATTGTGAAACGAGAATCACAAAGAAACTTTACGCTCGCGTATCATACAATGTTTTTTCTACGAGAGTTTTGTGATATTAAAAGAAAAGCAAGGAAAGATGAGGTTAAGTTTGAGCCATTCACCAAGGGTTATAGTTGGTTATTTATTTGGTGGGCGCGATGTTATAGCAGGCCGATATTATTGTTGTTCTGATACTATCCTTAGAGCGAAACAATATTTGTCACTTATTGAACATAACATCGTGTTGATGTATACACACTAATATCGCCGCAACAAAATTACTTTGCTGCACTTCTTTGCGCGTGGATTCCGTCAAAATCAAGTTTGCCATCTGAAATGACCTCGTAAACTACTCAATTACGCTCCGGTGTAGAAAAAATATTTTTAGAAACATTTTGGGAGAGGAATTGTTTGCGATCTCACGGAAACGTATGCAAATTACAAGAAAAAGTCATGCATTCCACTAAAAAAAATCATATGTTTTCCATTTACATGTCTTAAAAAAAATTATTACCTACAAAAGATTATTTGGAATAATTGTTTTTTCACTCAATCCGTGTGCAGGACAGGAGTTGGATAGGTAGAGTCAGACTAAAACATTCAATGCCATAGCCGGGATCTGAACCACGGATATCCCGATCTCTAGCCGTGTGTAGGACAGGAGTTGGATAGGTAGAGTCAGACTAAAACATTCAATGCCATAGCCGGGATCTGAACCACGGATCTCCCGGTCTCTAGCCGGTCCTCTACTACTGAGCTCTGCCGATGCCAGCATGTTACCGTGTTAGCTCGGTGGCAGAGCTACCGGCTAGAAATCGGGAGATCCGTGGTTCGAATCCCGGCTATGGCATTGAATTTTTAGTCTGACTCTACCTATCCAAAAGATTATTTATCTATTGCATACTAATCGAGATAAGCAATAGAAGAATGTAGTTATTACTTAGTTTGTTATAAGTAGAATGAAAATAAGAGATACGCTAAAGTGATAGTCGAATATTTTAAAAGCTGTTGCTATGCGATGCCATGGAAACCGGGCTGTCTTTCCATGCCCAGGAGCAAAACAAAAGAGAGATGAAACGGACGAGGACTTAACTTCTGATAAAACTTTAAGTATTATTTTAAACTAATAGCAACGAATACCTCGGAAATGGTTAGCTATACCAAAAAATCTGGTGTTCTGCATTCATATGACTTTCCTTACATCTGCGTACCAAAGTATTATTAGTAAGCTTATTCTTGTAGCTACTTGATGCTAATCCAGATAAACATTAGCAGAAACGGTCTTATTACTAGTTTCTTATAAGTAGAACAGAAATAAGTGAATGCATTTGGCTAAATCCACAGTCAAATGTTTTAAAATGTGGTTGCTATGGGATTCAAATCCCTTTCATTGAATTGCCAGGCGTTGACAAATACCGTATGTGAAAAGTTTTCAAGTACTTTAAAACTGAAACAAGGAAAAAAATGTTCATGACATAAATTATGTATTTCAACGAGATCTACATTTTTGATAAGTTTTTCTCTATCTCTTACGGTTTACCAGATATACAAAATTCAGAAAAATTAATCCTTAATAAAGTGGCCTTCAGAGGCTATTCCTAAAAATCAGAATATTCATTTTATTTGTGATGAAAAAATCTTTAATATGTCGTAATTTAATCAAAATCGTTGAAGCCATTTTTGAGAAAAACAAACTTTTCATAAATTTTTCCATGTAAAGGGTAGTTCGTGGTGGAGTAAGTTTCTAGA
Source organism: Hymenopus coronatus (assembly GCA_030762935.1). NCBI lineage: Eukaryota > Metazoa > Arthropoda > Insecta > Mantodea > Hymenopodidae > Hymenopus > Hymenopus coronatus. Next base: position 9,185,242 of record CM060892.1, read on the forward strand.
AAATCTTTTAAAAGCTGGTCGCTTTGTGCAAAAATTGAGGTTTGGTTCACTTTGGATGTACCCGTTTGAGAAAAGTTAAATAGTTTCAGAGTGAAATCGATAACAAAGGATGTCCCGAAAACGGGTTCTAATGTACAAAAATTGAGGTTTGGTTCACTTTGGATGTACCCGTTTGAGAAAAGTTAGATAGTTTCAGAGTGAAATCGATAACAAAGGATGTCCCGGAAACGGGTTTTAATGTACAAAAAGAAGTATATGGTATGTTTTTAATGAGGTCTACATTCTTTGTATAGTAAGTTTTTGTCTATCTCTTCCGGTTTACCGGTTATGCAAATTTCAATCAGAATTAAGAGGTCTTCAGAAGCTATTTGCAGAAAATTAAATACATAACTTTTAACTGTCATGCAAATATCTTCAATATTTAAATCAAAATCATTACAGCCACTTTTGAGAAAAACAAAATTGTCAAAAACATTTCCATGTAAAGGGGAGTTTGTTTTGGTTTTTTTTTGGTAGTGTTTAACGCCCGCTTTAACTACCTATGGCACCTCAGGCGGTGACACTGATGATATATGAACGATGATGAAGCACCGGTGGAATGCGATGGCGGGGGAAATCGGAGTACCCGGAGAAAACCCGCCCCAGCGCCACTTTGTCTAACCACTCGGCCACGGTGCGGTCTTGGATTTTGTTGAAAATCTTCGTGGTGCACACTTGAAGTTTGGTATTTAATGGTAGTCGTTTTTCAGATATGCTGTACATATATACACTCACAAACAGTTCTTTTTATAGAATTTTCTTTGACTTTATGGGACCTGAAAACATACATTTGCGTAGATTACAAATATACCCGCATTTATTATAAATTACGTAATAGAGAGAGAATACACTTCTGTGAGAATAGTTTGTAGAAAAGTGTGTAGAAAAACGCATGTGTATGCAGCACACGCGCTTTTTGCTCGATATCAAATCTGTTAAAGGAAACGTAGCGAGTAGAGGAGAGAATAAATAATTGCAGAGCTGAAATAAAAGAGAAACGGAAAGCGATATTGGGTTGGCTCTTATTACAAGCCCTGCTGCTGCTATTAAAATAAAGTATGGTTATGGGATAGAGGGCAAATTGAAGTAGCCGTCTGACCCAGCACATGAAATCGCTATGTCAGCCTTCAGCTGTTCCATTTCAACCGGTTCTGGCTTTCCCAATTATGTTGCTTATCTTCAACCTATATTTAATTACATTTTCGATTTTAGTTATAACATTTCCCCTCTCCTTATACTCTATCTAGTATTTTCTCTACTACACCGAGAAAATATTGTATTCCACCCAAAAATTTTATACCGAGATTTCACCGGAATAACAAGGGCCCTTTTTCCACTTCCGATAGGCTATAAATAAAAGACAAGTTCATAGAAAACAATTATTTTATTACTAAAAGTTTTATACACTTATGGTTACTTTTCAACATAATCACCGAAAAGATTGAGACATTTATCGTACCTGTGCACAAGCTTTGCAATACTCGCTTCAAAAAATGTTGCCGCCAATGATTTCAAATGAGCATTGACGTTGTTTTGAAGATCTTCGTACTTTACGACGTTTGCGGAGAGCCATTCAAAACAAACGAAGAGGAATGCTGACTTGAGGAATTGTGTTGATCCATGACAACGCTCGTCCACACACTGCTGGCACAACCCATCGGCTCCTTGAACAACTTCAATGAGACATTTTCGATCATCCGCCGTACAGTCCTGACCTGGCAGCCAACAGCTTTCATCTTTTCCCTGAATTGAAGACGTGGCTGGGAGATCTTGAAAACAACGTCAATGCTCATTTGAAATCATTGGCGGCAACATTTTTTAAAGCGGGTATTGCAAAGCTTGTACACAGGTACGATAAATGTCTCAATCTTTTCGGTGATTATGTTGAAAAGTAACCATAAGTGAACAAAACTTTTAGTAATGCAATAATTGTTTTCTATGAACTCGTCTTTTATTTAGGAGGTTGAAAACAAAAACGGCTTGTACATGTACACATATAGACATGCTAGTTGAATAAATATTTGCAGAATTGGTCTTATTACTTGCTTCCTTCTGAGCAGAACGAAATAAGGTTATACATTCGGCTAAAGCGATAGTCAAATTTGTTAAAAGGTGGTCGCTAAGTGAAACAATTGAGGCTCGTTTCGCCTTGCGTTGTCCCGTTTGAGAAAAGTAAGGTGGTTTAAAACTGGAACTAGTCTGGGTAGTGTGGTGATAGTTTTCCTGGCTCATATTCAACAGGTCATCAGTTCGAATCTTACTCAGGGTGAGTTACACAGATAAGGTTATTTTTCGGTGCATTTAGTTATGCTGAGCATTATTTATCGACCTCATTCACATGACTTTCTCTACATCTCTACAGCAAATTATTGTTTAAAGGTTTATGCTTCTATCTACTTCATGATAATCGAGAAAAAATTAGCAGAAATAGTCTTATTGCCTGCTTTCTTGTAAGTAGAAGCGAAATAATGGAGTACAATAGGTTAAAGTGATAGTCAAAAGCTGGTTGCTATGTGACTGAAGTTCCTTTGTTTGTATGGACAGGAATTGACAAATTCCTGTATGAGAAAAGTATACGTTTTTCAAAGCTGAAACTAAAAATAAAGAATATCTTAAAAACGATCAGCTCCACGAAAAAAATGCATATAAAAATGTGTGTTTTACTCTGCTCTACATTTTCTGTGTGTTAAGTTTTTGTCCATCTCTTGCGGTGTAGCAGTTATGCAAAGTTCCGTAAAATTCTACAGAATAAAGTAGTCTTCAGAGGCTATTGCCATAAAATTCAAGATATCGATTTTATCTGTCAGGTAAATATATTTAATATACGATATTTTACTCAAAATCGTTAGAGCCATTTTGAGAAAATAAAAGATTTTGAAAAAAGTTCCATGTGAAGGGTAGTTGGAGGTGGGGGGATTTTTTTTTTTTTTTTGGAAAACTTCGTGTCGCATCCTTGGAAGATACGAAACTTAAATATCAAGTTTGGTATTTAACGGTGTTTTCCTTTTAGAGCTATTCTTCCACAGACAGACACACACACACACACAAACACAGACACACGGACTTTTTCCAAACATATATTTCCGGTGAAATCTCAGTATTGAATTTTTGGGTGCATTACAATACCTTCTCTATACACTATGTACATTGTACGTGTAGAGGAAGTAAAAAAGAGCTCTTCAGAGGCTATTCCTGAAAAATTCATATTTACATTTTCTTTGTGCTGTAAATATACGGCGTTTTAATCGAAACCGTTTGATCCATTTTTGATACACACAAAGTTTGAATAAAATGTCCATGTAAAGGGTAGTTTGTGGTGGGAGATTTTCTTGAAATCTTCGTGTTGCATCCTTGTAACAGGATAAACACAAGTACCAATTTTGCTTACTTAAAAGGTCTTTTCATTTTTGAGTCATGCTCACATACACACAGCCAGACCTTTTTCTAAAATTCTAATTATTTCATTCCCTTATTCTCTGTAACAAACTATTAATAATATGCTTATTCTTCTATCTGCGCTATGCTAATTGAGATAAACATTAACAGAAACGGTCTTATTACTTAGTTCCTTTAAGTAGGAGAGAAATAAGGGAATACATTAGGCTAATCCGCCAGTCAAATGTTTTAAAATGTGGTTGCTATGGGATTTAAATCCGTAAAGGAATTGACAAATTCCTGTATGAGAAAAGTGTTTTTTTTAAGTTGAAACTAATAACAAGGAATATCTCAAAAAACGATTATGTATTTTAACGATCTCTACATTTTTTGTTAGAAAGTCTTTGTCTATCTCTTACGATTTACCAGTTATACTAAATTCAGCAAAATTCATTCAGAATAAATATGTCTTCAGAGGATTTTTCCAGAAAATTGAAAATTTACATTTTATTTGTCATATAAATATCTTAAATATAAGAGATTTTAATCAAAATGATTAGAGTCATTTTTGAGAACATCAAAAATTTCGATTTTTTTTCAATATAAAGGGTAATTAAGGGAGGGGAATTATCTTGAAAATCTTCATGTCGCATCCATGGAAAATACCGAACTTAAATACCAAGTTTGGTATTTAACGGTCTTTGAGATGAGCTGCTCTCAGACTCACACGGACCTTTTTCTAAAAATGGTTTTTTGAATTCAGAGCGTCTCAAAAGATATATTTCCGGTGAAATGTCTGTATCAATTGTTTGGCTGCAATACAATACCTTCTATGTACATTGTGCGTGTATAGAAAGATGTGTTCCATTCACATGACTTTTCCTAGTTGTTCCATATAAAGACTTCTCTTACAAAATATTATTGTTATATCTACACCAAGCTACTCGGATAAATATTTGCAGATTTTTTTTTCTTTTGGTGTTTAACGACCGCTTTTATTGGAATGAATCATCATGATTCCATCAGCGGTGGAATGTGATGGCTGGTGATCACGGAGAAAACCCGCCGCATTGAACCCCGGCCGCCTTGGTGAGAGGCGAGTTTTCTAACTAATCGGTCACGCCGGCATTTGCAGAACTGATCTTCCTTATAAGTAGAAGAGGTATACTAGCTTAAAGCGATAGTTAAATCCTTTAACAGCTCGTTGCCATGTGAAACAATTGAGGTTCGGTTCGCTTTGCAAGTACTCTTCAGAAGTTATTCCTGAAAATTCATAATATACATTTTATTTCTGGTATAAATATTCATTAGTGTCCTCTTTCAGAAAACCCAAATTAATAAAAAACCATTTAAAGGGTAGTTTGAGTTGGGAGAATTTTGTTGAAAATCTTTGAATTGCATCCTTGGAAGATACTGAACATAAATGCCAAGTTTGGTGTTTAAAGGTTTTTACGTGTTGGTGCTATGCTACAAGTTCTTTTTTCGGTTTCAGGGGACCTCTTTCTGGTGAAACCTAGACATCGAAGTTTTGTGTGGGATACAATACTAGAGAAAGTATAAATACTCGAATGTGTGTGTGTGGGAAGCACAGCTCAAAAAGTTCCGTGAAACACCAAATTTGGTATTTTAGCTTCGGTATCTTCCAAGGTCGCAGCACGAAGATAATCAAGATAAACCCCCCCCCCCGCCCCAACTACCATTTATATACAGTATTTTTCCAAAGATTTTATTTTCTCAAATATGGCTCTAACGATTTTGATTAAAATACTTTATCTGTAAGATATTTTTGTAACAAATGTAATGTGTGTGTGGAATTTTCTGGGAATAGCCTCAGAAGACCTCTTCATTCTGTATAACTGATAAACCGTAGGAGATAGACAAAAATGTAGATCTCATTAAAACACATACGTTAAGTTATATACATTTTTGTAGAGTTAACCGTTTTTGAGATATTCCGGAGCATTAGCTTCAATTTTATCTACTTAAACGGGTAGTCATCTTACGTTTCATACCTCTTTTGTTTACTCCAAGAAAGCAAACAGAACTATATTTTATTTCACATAACGGCTGGCTTTTAAAAGATTTGCCTATCACTTTAGCCTTATGTATTCCCTTATTTCGCTTCTACTTACAAGGAAGCAAGTAATAGGACCGTTTCTGTTAATGTTTATCTAGATTATCATGAAGTGGACAAAAATAATCTTTTGTAAGAACATTTTGTTTGCGGAGCAGCAAGAGAAAGCCCTGTGAATGGAACACATCACATTTTTGTTTTTCTACAGCTTAGTCATACAAATAGAATGGAATTTCAAGGGTGACACATAGCGACCAGCTCTTAAAGATTATGACTATCGCTTTAGCGAAGTGCATTTGCATGTTCCTTTTGAATCTACAAATAAATAAGTAGTTAACAATTTCTTTTAATGTTTTTGTGGCATTAAGCTTTTGTAAGAATAGTTTGTGCTGAGTAGACAGAGAAAGTCGTATGAATGTAACACATCCAATTTGTTTAATGTAAGGTTTTGATAAGTAATAATAGCGCGAGTGTTTTCATCTTGTCGATAATTGTGCTAAGAGATGAAAACACGAGTTGTGTTTGATAAGACAATAGACTATTATAATATAACATAGGAAGGTTATCATTGTAATACTTACATTAGTTCTCAAATGGTACATGACCACCATCTTGTCGATAATTGTGCTAAGAGATGAAAACACGAGTTGTGTTTGATAAGACAATAGACTATTATAATATAACATAGGAAGGTTATCATTGTAATACTTACATTAGTTCTCAAATGGTACATGACCACCATCTTGTCGATAATTGTGCTAAGAGATGAAAACACGAGTTGTGTTTGATAAGACAATAGACTATTATAATATAACATAGGAAGGTTATCATTGTAATACTTACATTAGTTCTAAAATGGCACATGACCACCATCTTTATTTACACTGTGTTCTTTTCTTTCTTCACTGCCTCCTGAATTATGACATGGCCGACCGTGTCTACACCCAATGTACGAATATCGACAGTAACAATAGAAATAGGGAACAATTATTTCATTTCAGTTTTTAATAACTAACACATGAAATGGAAACAAACGTTATTTTATTTGAGGTTATTGCACTCATCTCATACAACAGAAATACAAATAATGATTATTTTCACTCCTTTTTTGAACTAAATACATTATGAACTGATAAAACTTTAAATAAACAATGTAACTGAATTAATTGAAAGTACAATTATGGAACTGACTGTTATTAAAAGTGAAGGTTGGCTGTCACCTTGTTACCAAGACAGGAGATTAAACAAACGAACGACAAGATTTCAAAGAAATGAACATCAGCTGCGATAAGGTGTTTCCCGATTGGTTGAAATAGCCTAATCTCGGCCATTCCATTGGTGCTTTAGTAGTTGAGCTGATTTGTGAGTATAGTACTACCTCTTTAGCTATTACGAGGGTGTTATCTACTTGACGGTGTTGCTTGTCACCTCAGTAAATTGTATTGTGCCCTTGCTCAGAAATATGCTCGTACTTAAAGAGTTAAAAAGCACAAAACACTTGGCGTAAGGACGTTGCTGGGCTCGAGACGTAACCTCTGACCTTTCCCTCGCGGCGTTACCATAACAACTGAGCAAGGTCTTGTTTTCTACTGCGGCAGCATTACCATGGATTTGTGTGTCCGGTTTCATTTCTATGCCCACCATAATGTTCCAACTAGGTTTGATCCGCGTGTGACGTAAGTGTGCTGTTACGCTATGGGCTGCTGCAAAAGTAACGTGCAAGTTTATATTCCCTACCGTGTATCTAGTAGGTAGGGGAAGTACTCAACTACACACAAATGTTATACAGATTATTCGTGTACGGATTATACGGTTTGAGGGTTATCTGAGGATGCCCCCCCCCCAAAAAAAAAAACTTATTTTGTTTTATCGTTTCTCCGCCATCTCTTTTACAAAGTTCTTTTAACTTACTTCGTTGACATTTACACGCTGATTAACATCAGAGAAGCAAAATTGTTTTTAATTTATATGGAACAGGCAGGTCAATAACAATGGAAATGGTATTCTTGTTTAAACAATGGAAATGGCACTTATTGCCACACATATTGTTGTTTCGTAAAGAAAAACAATACTTAAGAACACATGTAGAATTATTGTTAAAACGTTTATGCTTCTATTTACTTCATGCTAATTGAGAAAACATTAGCAGAAATAGTCTTATTACTTGCTTCTTTGTAAATAGAAGCGCAATAAGGGAGTAACATAGGTTAAAGTGATAGTCAAAAGCTGGTTGCTATGTGACTGAAGTTCCTTTGTTTGTATGAACAGGAGTTGACAAATTCCTGTATGAGGAATGTATAAGTTTTTCAATGCTGAAAACAAAAAACAAGGAATATCTTTAAAACGATCAATTCCACGAAGAAAATGTATATAATATAAATTGTGTGTTTTAATGTGCTCTACATTTTTTGTGCAGTAAGTTTTTGTCCATCTCTTATGGTTTAGCAGTTATGCAAAATTCCGAAAAATTCATCCAGAATAAAGCATTCTTCAGAGGCTATTCCCAGAAAATTCAAAATATACATTTTATTTAAGAATTTTAGAAAAAAGTTCCATGTAAAGGGCAGTTTTGAGTGGGGGATATTTCTCAAAATCTTCGTGTCGCATCCCTGGAAGATACTAAACTAAATACCGACTTTTCTGCTTTGAGTTATTGTGTTCACAGACACACGGTCACACACATACACACACGGACCTTTTTGTGAAAATGTTTTCTTTTTATACATGTGACCCTAAAACATGTATTTCCGGTGAAATCTCGGTATCGAATTTTTGGGTGCAATACAATACCTTCTCTATACACTATGTACATAGTACGTGTAGAGAAAGTAAAAATGAATAAATCATATATTTAGTCGCGGGCCGGATAAAACATACTCGCGGGCCGCATTAGGCCCGCGGGTCGGCATTTGGCCATCATTGTTCTAGACGAACGAACTCTATGTTGATGTGAGAAACCGAGAAATCTCTTCTTCACTTTGGGCAGGACGGTTATGTCGCTGGGCGAACGGAATTGTTACTCGCAATTAACTTTACTTCCGGTCTAGATGTTGCGCAGAAGGTTTTTGCTTATGCTGTAGAAACATTGAAAATGTCTCCTATAATATAGAATATGGCATGGCCTTCAGACGTTGGGCTCATTTCCAAAAACAATGGAACGACTCTTGGTCATTTCGCCTGGGGTATATACTACCGCATTCAGCCCGCAACACGATTATGGTAGAGAAGTTGCCTGGCATCACGGGGGGACCACGGTTTTGTTTCTTGCTTAGTCAGTCCGCTCTTTTGTTTTTTACACTTGGTAGAGACAAGAGTAGGAATTTGCAAATTGAATTTTAAAGAAATATACAGGATGTTCACCTGTCCCTTACTCTCTGGTTTTACGCAAGCCGCAGATTACATCGTTCCCGAGACCCAACTTCTGTATACTAACATTATAGACTTTGGTGCTAAAGGTTATAGCTGAACAGTAGCGTAAATTAACGCGCGGTGTTAGCAGCAGTTCCAAAATGCTCGAGTGAGGTTCCAATCTACCAATACGACAGTCGCTCGCTGGACGGCGTACCGTGAGGTTGTTTGTGTATAGCGAGCGGAACCAGTCTTCACTGCGGTGAGTTGTTTGTTTGTTGCGGCGTCTCTGCCGGTTGTGAAAGCGGGCAGGCGTTCTACTTAATTGGGCACCTTCATTCTTCTTGCGAGAAGGTGGTAAAGCATTAAAATGGCCGTGTATAAGCGGGTAAATACTATTAAAATTCAGTTTGAAAACGCAGCAACTAGACCGTCTGCACTAGAAATACATCAATGGTTGGTAAATTTTCTGGCTTTAAAACCGGATCAAGTGGACACGCTTCAGCTCAATAGTCGTGAACGTGCTATTTATGTCAAGTTAGTTTCCACGTTATTATATGATAAACTTATATCACGTTACACCGAAGAACAAAACTTTACATATGAATCTGGGGAAATCTCCAAAGTGAAAATCACGCCAGGTGACCAGCAAATTGTTAATGTGCGGGTTTTCAACCTCCCACCGGAGGTGCCCAGCGCAGTTTTGTCACAAGAATTGTCTAAATACGGTAAGGTATTTGATATACGACGTGAGAAATGGCATTCTCATTATCTGCTTCCGGCTAACAATGGCGTGTGTACCGTGAAAATGGGTATTAAGTGCAATATACCGGCTACCTTGGTTATTGATACTTATGTGATATCTATTGCCTATACCGGACAGCAGCAAGCCTGTCATTTGTGCCGTGAGACGACGCATTTAAAAGCGGATTGTCCCTTTAGAGCTACTCGGTTGTCTCTGCAACCTAGAAATCGTCCGGCAACCTTCAGCGAGGCAGTGGGTGCTCCGGCTAACTTACTGGCGGATGACCAGCAGGGTGTTATGCACACGCCCGGGGCATCAATGGAGACCCAAGTGGAGGTAATGCCTGTACAACGACAGTTGGATGAGGGAGAGGAGTTACCTATAGAGGGGGACAGCATGGTGATGCCGGAGACGCCGGAGTTTGTTGCTGTCCAGCATGCACAGGACACAGTACAACAGGATACTGATCGCAGGGCGAATGATAGCGACGTACCTGAAGCGTCTGAAGACGCGACCCGCAACTTGGGTGCGCCGTCCAGAGTTTCTGTATCTGCTCGCGACCCTCGCCTCCAGTTCCAACCGCTAGACCGCCATATTGATGTCTGTTTGTTATCGTCTTCGCCAGCTGGTGGCGCGGGTGTGCAACGATTTCTTCACGATCTTCCTGACGGTCGTGTAGTCAAGGCCAGTGATTCCGGCAAGAGGCCGGCTGAAGATGCCAACGACGCCGATGAGGACCTACGGCGTTGCTACAAGCATACTAAGGACGATCCTCATGAAGGTGCGGACAATTAATGGTTGTACTCCCCGGATTGAACTGACACGTGTCCTAATTCCTGTTTGGTATCACGCCATTGGTCCTGAGATTGTAAGTACTTTTCTTTGCCCTGCATGCCAGTTGGACTTCAAATTTGGGCGTCACTTAATGTGAATGGGTTGCGTCAACCAGTTAAGCAACAGCTGCTTCGGGATTTTTTGAGTAGTAATGATGTTGATGTTTGCTTTCTTCAAGAGGTGAATGTTTATAATATGGACTTTTTATATGGATATGACTATGAGACTAATTTAGGCCCGGGTGGTACTGGGACGGCTATTGTATACCGCCAGGGATTGCCCTTACACGGCTTTGCCTATCATCCTTCAGGTAGAATCCTCTCCGCGGAGTATGATGGTGTTACCTTCGTGAATATCTATGCCCCGGCGGGAAGCAACAAGAGGAAACAACGCGAGGATTTTTTTCGCCAGGAGCTTTTAACCCATATTCCTCGGAGTTCCCCATTCTTATTGGTTGGGGATTTTAACTGTACGCTAGCAGCCAAGGACCAAAGAGGGGCCTTTAATGGTTGTATAGCATTGCAGCAGTTAGTGGACCAGTTTCAATTGGTGGATAGCTGGGAATTCAAGCATGGTAATGATGTGATGTACACCTTCGTACGGGGCCAGTCGGCCTCTCGACTGGACCGGATGTATGTTCTACCGGAGATGAAATCCCGGATACATCGCACAGAGATAGTGCCAGCAGCTTTTAGTGATCACAATGCACTGCTACATGCCGTTGTAGGTCGTGCGGAGATACGTCGTAGTGGTCCAGGGTTCTGGAAGCTTAATTGCTCCTTACTTACAGATGCCGAGGTCCTGATAGAATTCCAAGAATGTTGGTCCAAATTGCAGAAGTCTTTTCAGCGCTCTCCCAATAAGGCAGCATGGTGGGTCTATAAGGCGAAGCCAGCGATACGCTCCTTTTTTAAAGCCGCAGCGTGCCGTAGAGCGTTAGCTCGGAGAGAAACTTTGGATTTTTATCTTGCAGTGCTACAAGATTTACACCTGCGCCAACAACATGGGGAGGACGTACACTGTCAGCTCCGGGAAGTCAAGGCTCATATCCAGCACCGTAAAACGCAAGAGCTCCAGGGAACCTTAGCCAGAATACATACAGCAGAAAAGGTTTATGGTGAAAAAATGAGTTTCTTCTTCCTGGCGAAGGAGCGTAGGCAAGGTCGCAGAGCGTTTGTTACCAAATTGATAGATGATGGTCAAGAGGTTACGACCACGACAGGCATTCTTCGTGTGTTGCATTCTTATTACACCCAGCGCTTTGCCAGGCCGGTGGATATGGTGGATTCAATCCAGTCGTATATGTCCAAATATGTGCCAGTTGTGCAGGAAGGCTTAAAACGGTCGCCTACTCCCATGCTGAAGGAGACGGAGTTGCTCACTGCGATTCAGACAGCCAAACCTCATGCAGCGCCCGGACCAGATGGGCTGCCGTACGAGTTCTATAAACATTGTTGGCGGTTTATTAAGAAAGAACTTCTTCTAGTGTTTCAAGAAATCTGGAGGGATGAAAACCCGCCGTCTACATTTGGAGATGGGGTGGTTCTACAACTCCCAAAGACCGCCACGCCCAGCCGGCCCGCAGATTATCGGCCCATCACCTTACTCAATTGTGACTATAAGCTGTTTGCAAAAATAATCGCCCGTAGGCTGCAAGTATGGCTAGTACCCTTGCTTAGTGAGCAGCAGGCTGTGGTGCGCGGAGGTGCGGCTATGCACCATACCGTGGCAGCTTTGCGAGACTGTATTCTTCATTGTCGCCAAGAAACCCGCTCTGCTGCTCTGGTAAACCTGGACCTTGAGAAAGCATTTGATAATGTGGTTCATGAGGGTCTTTGGGCACGTTTGGAGTCATTGCAAGTGCCGAACAAGTTGTATCACCTCCTTCGGGCACTATATGGCACTGCGTTATCAAGGATTCAATGCAATGGGTTTCTGACTGCCGCCATACCGGTCAACAGATCCGTCCGCCAAGGTTGTCCCCTATCAATGTTGTTATTTGCTGTGTACATCGATCCTTTGCTCCGACAGCTGCAATCTACGATAACGGGTCTGGAGGTCTATGGGAAGAAACTAGCCGTTAGGGCATATGCCGATGATCTTACGGTGATGGTTACCGACGAGCAGGATGTCACGTATCTACGAAGATGTTTACAGAAATATGCCCAATGTGCGGGGATGACGTTTAATTTGAGGAAATCTGAAAGTCTTCCCATTGGACCGCATCCTCCGGATACCACAGTGTTAGGAATACCCACTGTGCAACGCACAAAAATTCTTGGGATATACTTCAGTGGAGACGACGAAGACCTGCGAGACTATAATTGGACGTCACGCATTAATACTTTACGTGGTGTACTATACGGTCAAAAGTCGAGGATGCTGAACTTGATACAACGTGTGTGGTTTTGTAATGCCTTTGCGTTGAGTCGTATATGGTACTTAGCACACGTGCTGCCTCCAACAAAACGGCACAGCCAAAGAATTGAGCAAATAATAGGATACTTCATATGGACAGGAAAATTATATCGCATTTCCCGTTCTCAGTTACGTCTTCCAAAAGGCCAGGGTGGCTGGGGGTTGTTGGACGTGGCGATGCAATGTAAAGCACTTTCCTTAAAATGATACTGCAAGCACTGGATGGACAGGGTGATAGTGTGGAGGTGCTAGTACAACGGCATTATCAGTTGTTTTGGAAACGGAGAGAACTCCATAAGATTCCTAAAATGTTACGTGATCTCCTACGTGACTTGAGCACACTACCTTCAGCAGAAGTGGCTAATGGCCGTTTTCGGGCGGCTAAGGAAGTCTATACTTTTTTTCAACGGAGGGAACCTACTACTCCACATATACAAGTTAAGTATCCACAATTGCCCTGGAGGCAAATTTGGCGTGGCTTTGCTGTACCGGAAATCAACACGGAATGGGTCTCGGTGGCATATGAGATTGTCAATGAAATCCTACCAACTGCAGATAAATTACACAGACATCATCTGGCAATTCTTCCCGCTTGTCCAATGTGCCAAGCCCCGGATTCGCTCGCACATCGACTCTTGGAATGCTCAGGTAAAGGACTGATATGGACATGGCTCTTGAGCCGATGTCGGGGTTGGACTGGTGACACCTGGCAGCCTTCAGCAACGGATATTTTGCACCTGAATTTTCCCTGGACGCGTCCTGCATTGTGGAGAGCTCTTATTTGGACAGTAATGGGTACCTATGCTTGGCTTAGTACCTTGGACACGCCAGCTGACTGTGTGGTTCCAGCTTTACGAAGTTTTTTGTATGCAGAGAGGTGGCGGATGATTCGAGACAACAGAATCAACCCCTTTAAACCCTGGATATACAGGATATGAGCACCTGATTGATTCTATATCGATCCGGGATGATCTTGGATGCAATAACATGCATTATTCCTCTTTATGCTGGCCTGTTGTGATGTAGAGCTCCTGCTTCTCCTGAAATAAATAAGTTCCTAATTCCCAAAGGGGGTACCATGCCATTACAAACTAAATAAAAAAGAATAAATAAAAAAAAACAGCACTCTCGCTCAAAGAGTTGCCTTTATTAGACACTAAATATTTAAAAAAAAATAAAAAAAAAATAAAAAAACATTCGCCTAGTGACCCGAAAAAAACCGAATAAAAAAAAAAAAAAATAACTGGTGTAAAAAAAAAAAAAAAAAAAAAAAAAAAAAAAAAAAAAAAAAAAAAATACGACAGCAATCTTTTCCCGCTTTCTTTCTTCCTGGTTTGGCACAAAGCTAGATGGGATATCGCAACATTTTTAACTCGCTTATTCGTTTCTTTTATTGCTGTTCTCTTTATTAATGTTTACTCTAACTTAATCAGTCTCCAGTTACAGGAAACACAAATGAAAATGAACATTCTGAAGTACATTCTTTCAGTTGCTTCTAAATACGCAACTATTATTACAATATTTTAAAAGTATCATTGCTATTTGACAAAATACTACAGAACCACGCCCATTTTCAGGGTATCTCTAAAACGAAAAATACACAAGGCTACAATCACAAACTACACCAAATACATAGATATTCATTAATACTTTCAGTTGAAAAGAAAATTAGATTTAATCCCTGCAACTTAACAAATTTCTCAATATCAAAGTGTTTCCACACGAAACTTAGTGATGAAACATTAACTACGAAGAACAATCGATAACAAGTTAGCAGTTTTAGTATTTTCAAATTGTTTTTATTAACTTTATATGTTTTGAAAAGTCTTTATTGTGTAAAGGCTTAGTGAAATTTCTATTTCAAATAATTAGAAAGGAAATTAAGGATCGAAGACTGAAGAACACTATAAAATGAACTTTCGTTTGTTCTTTATTGGTATACCTTTTTGTTTACACTTAAAATTATTAGAGACAAACACTGAACTAACTTTGCACGACCACTCGCCTCTCACCTAGGTTCGATCCCAACCGACAGCATGTGAGCTTTGTAATGGAAAAAGCGGCGCTAGGGTGGGTTTTCTCCGGGTTCTCCGGTTTCCCCCACCATCGCATTCCACTGTGCTCCATCTTCATTCATTTATCATCAGTGTCACCGCCTGCGGTGCCATAAGTAGTTAAAGCGGGCGTTAAACACTACAAAAAAAATACTTTGCACCTCGGTGGATAATACATAGAGAAGGAAAGAAGTGCTCGCAGACTGTGGGGCTCGAACCGCTGACGAGGGAAAATGAAATTAACCAGTTGAGCTACAATCATTACGGTTGTTAAAACTTGCAGGTATAGTGTCCCACATGTCTCCCTCTCCGCATCTCATCTCTTTATAACTGTTGTGGACCCCTTTTTGTAGCTTAAGCCGTTCAGTTAGCCTTACGTTATAGAACATATGACAGAGATTCTATTGATATGATATGTACTGTAACAGGAGCTATTAAGCGTATGTTTTTGGAATGGACCTAACTATTGCTGCTAACGTCTATTTTCCAATGAAGAGCAGGCTAGATTTGCATGGTTACCAAATGGCCGACAGGCACGGTAATTTCGACCTTATTGCTTTCAGAGTATGCCTATCTCCAAAAATAATAAGGAATAGGTGAACCACCTTGTATATTAAGGTTTCTATTTAAGCTATCATAATGAAAGTTTCATTACTTAGAACACATATTCAAATCGTAACTTAGATTAATAATTGCTAACTTGTTGATATTTGAATAAACAAAACTATTTGCAAATTTTTGTTTTCTCTAGGCCGTATGTTTAATATTTCTCTGCTGTTAATTGTATTTTAACGAAAGACAGAAGTGGATTTACAGCTGAAAATCTTTCAAAGTACTTTGTTTCTCAGTGTCATACTAAGAGTGTAGAATACGCAAAGAAAACTTTTTAACATTAATTTAATGTTTTCACCGTTGTACTAAAGCAAAATGCGAAGGCGACTATTTATATTTTGAGCCTTGGTAACACTGATTGCTGGAGGTGCCATCTGGTGTTTCCACTGCAAAGTTAGACATTGTTGAACTTAACCCACCTCAGACTTTTTGTCAATAGAGCGTTATTTGTGCAGTTTACAGCGACCTTAAAATTGTGTCTCGGCGAAAAGATGGAATTACCTCGTGAAAATTTTCGACATGGATGATAAAGACAAGAGAGCATTAATCAACTTACTACTACATTTGGAGTTGAAGCTCCATTCCTTGCCTCTTTGAAACGCTCGTATAACGAGTTTAATCGTGGTCACCGTTCGCTCATTGACGAAATTCGTGAAGGTCATCCAAAATCAGTTGCTGTGACAGAAAACATTGATGCTGTGCAAATAATGATTGTGCAAGATCGTAATGTAAATTAGAGGCAATCCAAGGCATTAGTTCTACCACCAAATATAATATATTGCATGATCATTTAGCCGTGAAAGAGGGTTGCTTTCTTTGAAAATTCAACATAATTTGTCATAATCCCAAAAGGATGCTTGTGTTGCTGAGTAATCTAATGTAACTATTTAGGAGGGCGGATCAAAAAGTAACGCACAATAGTTTTATTATTTTTTTTTCTTGGTATTGCAGCTGGAATGTTGCGGTTTCACGCACATCTACATTGCAGTTTTCACCACAGAGGGCATTGTGTCTTTCATCTACAGCTCTAGTGATAGAAGTGGCAAAAAATGGCGCGCATGCTACTGTCGCTCAATGTGAAGAGCAAACAGGTGTGTTTCGATATTTGTAGACCAAAGGGCATAAACCAAGTAAAATTCAGAGGGACATGCGTGGCGTATATGGGGATGATTGTATGCATTATTCCAATGATTCGCCACGCTCCGGGAGGCCGGTAACATCAGCAACCCGCAGAATGTCAGAGGTATTACGCGGCAATTTTGAATGAACGGCGTGTGCAACTACAATCCTTATTGCAATAGATCAACCTTTCCTATGTTGCAGTGTACGATATTGTTCATGACACGTTGAAATTTCGAAAAGTTAATGCTCGCTGGGTGCACATCCACAAGGGTCACAGAATGATGACAAGCTTGGATCACTTGACACGGTACACCGCAGAAGGACATGCCTTTCTGAAAGGAATCGTCACTGGTGATGAGTCGTGGATATACCACTACAAGCCCGAAACAAAGCAGGCAAGTGCACTGTCGGACTTTCATCTGTTTGGTCCCATGAAGAAATGCTTGGCCAGCCAACACTTTGTAACAGATGTGGAAGTGAAATCAGCAGTCCGCAGATGGCTATACTCCAGACTTCTACGAACAAGGCATATTGAAACTGGTATCACGATGGGACAAATGTGTTGAGAAAGTTGCTGACCACGTCCTATAGTAGGTAAAATGTAAAGGTTCATTTGTGATTTTTTGTATGTATTAAATTGTATCAAATTATAATATTATGCTCCTCGTGCGTGAGTCACTTTGTTACACATATAGTATTCAATATATAGCAACATTCAGTTGAAGAGCTAGTTGAGATTCTTTCCTCTTTAGTATTATTCAAGGTAATATTACTTCTCAGGTCGTGGTCTCGAGGCAGATAACTAATTCCAGGTAATATAATAATACACCGATGTTCTTGAATATTCTTGGATATTACTTGATACAATAAAACGGCAGGATTGCACAGATAAATGGAGATTGCATTCTCCTGCACGCGCTCCCCTGTGACGATCACATGAACACTGACCAATAACGAATGAGCGTCTATTATGCTCTTATATAGGCTCGAAACTTGTTTTATATGTTTTTCGTTATTAAACATTCTTTGAGGAAGTATATAATATACACTTCCTATTGTTACTTTCTCTAGCCCCGTATGCAATGCACATAGCAATAGAGAAGTATTGTTTTCCACCTAAAAATTCGATACCTAGATTTCACCGGAAATACATGTTTTAGGACCCCCTGAATCCAATAAAAAAGCATTTTCAGACAGGGTCCGTGTGTGTGCCTGTGGACAGCATATCCCAAAAACGAAAAGGCGGTTAAATTCCAAACTTGGTATTTAAGTTTGGTATCTTCCAAGGATGCGACACGAAGATTTTCAAGAAAATGCCCCCACCCCTAACTACCCTTTACATGGAAAAATTTTCGAAAATGTGTTTCTTAAAAATGGCTCTAAAAATTTTGATCAAAATACCACATACTAAAGACCATTCTATTACAAATAAAATGTATGTATTGCATTTTCTGGGATTAGCCTCTAAAGACTTGTTTATTCTGAATGAATTTGGCATAACTAGTAAACCGTAGGAGATAGACAAAAACTTACTCTACAAAAATGTAGATCTTGTTAAAATACACAAGTTATGTCATATACATATTTTTCGTGGAGCTTACTGTTTTCGAGGTATTCCTTATATTAGTTTCAATTGTGAGATACTTCTACTTTTCTCAGACGGAAGTGTGTGTGTGTTTCTTTTGTTGTACTCCTGGTCAAGCAAAGAAGCGATTTGCAATGACAATCGCATACAGACGGCTTTTAAAACATTTGAGCATCACTTTAGCCTAGTGCATTCCCTTTTGTTCCATTCTACTTATAAGGAACTAAGTAATAACATTCTGCTAATGTTTATCTCGATTAGCATTGTGTTGGAAGAAGAGTTATCTTTTGTAAGAACTTTGTTTGTAGAGTAGCTAGGGAAAGTCATGTGAATGTAACACATCAGATTTTTTTAATAAATCTCTTTTGGTACATATAATATTTATTTCATAAGCTATTCACGCTTAGTGAAAATCTAAATATGGGTATACAACGCTTGGGGATGCGGTATTCTAGAAAGAACAACATCCTTTTTCAAGCACGTAGCAATGCAATTATCATTGTTGAATTTTTTAAAATAATTATTTTTAATCACAAATGAAATAATACTTAAAATACACTTTACATTAAATATTCTGATATTCACAGAACACTTACAGACTAATTACTTTCAGTAATTACTTTTTTCTTGGCCACATATTCAAATTAATTTATGTGACATCAATTTCCTTCCATTTACATAAAATGAACACTTGATATGAAAACTCTTGGCTTCCATATATTATCTTCTCAAAATTTTTTGTAAAACAATTATTGTGCGTTACTTTTCGATCCGCCATTGTATAAACTAAAAATTCGAGGCTTGCGTTACGACACATCTCCAGACAAATTTATGTATTTACTCCTCTGTGTGTTAATCTCTAAATTGCCTTATTTATTTTAATTTTAAATTGCAGTCAAAAAAGTTACATTTGTAATTTCCCTATATCAGGAAAAGCAATTAAGATCGCTCTGTTTAAAAAGCTGATAATTGTATTTCAGGTAAAAAATGCCTATTATCGGATTTAAAGGGAAACGGAAAAAAACCCCCAGAAAACACTGCAAGCGAGACGTGTGATATTGGAGCCGGGGGCTTTTGTCACGTGACAGACCGTGACATGAACTGAGGGAGAAGTCAAAAATAAAAGGAAAAAAATCTGATGTGTACCATTCACATGACTTTCTCCATATCCCTGCAACAAATAATTCTTAAAAAGCTTATACTTCTATTTACTTTATGCTAATCAGAAAAACATAATAGAAATAGTCTTATTACTCGCATCCTTGTAAGTAGAAGCGAAATAAGGGACAGCCGTAGGTTAAAGTGATAGTCAAAAGCTGGTAGCTATGTCAATGAAGTTCCTTTGTTTATATGGATAGGAGTCGACAAGTTCCAGTATGAGAAAAGTATACGTTTTTCATAGCAGAAACCAAAAATAAGGAATGTCACAGAAACGACGAACTCCACGAAAAAATGTATATAACATAAATTGTGTGTTTTAATGTGCTCTACATTGTTTGTGTAGTAAGTTTTTGCCCATCTCTTGCGGTTTAGCAGTTATTCAAAATTTAGTAAAATTCATCCAGAATAAACTACTCTTCAGAGGCTATTCCCAGAAAATTCAAGATATGCATTTCATTTGTCAGGTAAATATGTTTAATATCCGAAATTTTAATCAAAATCGTTAGAGCCATTTTTTAGAAAATCAAAATTTTCGAAAAAAGTTCCATGTAAAGGGTAGTTGGGGGTGGGGGGATTTTTCTCAAAATCTTCGTGTCGCAATTTTGGAAGGTACCAAACTTAAATACCAAGTTTGGTATTTTACCGACTTTTCGTTTTTGAGTTATCGTGTTCACAGTCTCACGGACACACACACACACACGGACCTTTTTGTGAAAATGCTTTTTTTTTGGATATTGGGGACCCTAAAACATATATTTCCGGTGAAATCTCGGTATCGAATTTTTGGTGGAGTGCAATACTTTCTCTATACACTATGTACATAGTGCGTATGGAGAAAGTAAAAATCTGATGTGTTCCATTCACATGACTTTCTCTACATCTCTCTAATAAATTATTGTTAAAAAGCTTATGCTAATATTTACTTCATGCTAATCAGGATAAGCGTTAGCAGAAATAGTCTTATTACTTGCTTCCTTGTAAGTAGAAGCGAAATAAGGGAGTACCATAGGTTAAAGTGATAGTCAAAAGCTGGTTCTATGTGACTGAAGTTCCTTTGTTTCTATGGACAGGAGTTGACAAATTCCTGTATGAGAAAAGTATAAGTTTTTCAAAGCAAACCAAAAACAAGGAATGTTTAAAAAAGATGAACCCCGCGACAAAAATGCATATAACAAAAATTGTGTCTTTTAATGTGCTCTACAATTTACTCTGGTAAATTTTTGTCCATCTCTTATGGTTTAGCAGTTATTAAAATTTTCGTAAAATTCATCCACAATAAAGTAGTCTTCAGAGGCTATTCTCAGTAAATTCAAGATATACATTCTAATTGTTAGGTAAATATCCTTAATATACGATACTTTAATCAAAATCGTTAGAGCCATTTTTAAGAAAATCAAAAATTTCAAAACTTTTTCTATGTAAAGAGTAGTTTGGGGTGGTGAGATTTTTCTCAAAATTTTCGTGTCGCATCCCTGGAAGATGCTAAACTTCAACTCCAAGTTTGGTATTTTACCGAATTTTCTTTTTTGAGTTATTGTGTTCAAAGACACACGGACCTTTTTCTAAAAATACTTTTTTGGATGTAGGGGACCCTAAACCATATATTTCTGGTGAAATCTCGGTATCGATTTTGGGTGGAGTGCAATACCTTCCCTATACACTATGTATATAGTACGTGAAGAGAAAGTAAAACATCTGTATTCCATTCACATGACTTTCTCTACATTTCTGCAGGAAATTATTGTTAAAAATAAAATTCCTGTATGAGAAAAGTATATGTTTTTTAAAGCTGAAACCAATAAAAAGGAATATCTAGAAAACGATCAACTCCAAGAAAAAATGATGTAACATAAATTCTGTGTTTTAATGTGCTCTACATTTCTTGTCTGTCGCTTACGGTTTAGTGGTTATGAAAAATTCCGTAAAATTCATCGAGAATAAAGTAGCCTTCAGAGGCTATTCCCAGAAAATTCAAGATATACTTTTCATTTGTAATGTAAATATATTTAATATAAGATATTTTAAACAATATTGTTAGAGCAAATTTTGAGAAAATCAAAATTTTCGAAAAATGTTTATATAAAGGATAGTTGGGGGTGGTGGCATTTTCTAAAAAATCTTGGTGTCGCATCCTTAGAAAATACCAAACTTAAACACCAAAAATCCTTTGTTTGTATGGACAGGACTTGACAAATTCAAGTATGAGAAAAGTTTATTTTTCATAACTGAAACCGAAAACAAGGAATATCTCAAAAACGACCAACTCCAGGAATATATATATTTAACGTGTTCTACATTTTTGTGTGGTAAGTTTTTGTTTAGCCCTTATGGTTTAGCAGTTATATAAAATTCCGTAAAATTCATCAGAATAAAGTAGTCTTCAGAAGCTATTCCCAGAAAATTCAAGATATCTATTTTATTTGTCAGGTAAATATTTTTAATATACGATATTTTAATCAAAATCATAGAGCCATTTTTAAGAAAATAAACATTTTCGAAAAATGTCTATGTAATGGGTAGTTTGGTTTGGGAAATTTTTCTCAAAATCTTCGTGTCGCATCCTTGGAAGATACCAATCTTAAATACCAAGTTTGGTATTTAACTTCTTTTCGTTTTTGTGTTATGCTGTTTTGGATTCAGGGGGATACAAAATATGTATTTTCGGTGAAATCTCGGTATCGAATATTTGGGTGGAATGCAATACCTTCTCTATAGACTATGTACATAGTACATGTAGAGAAAGTAAATAAACTTGGTCAAATATTTGATTAGTAATATGCCTCTACTCTATTATCCTGTAGAAGTAGAGTTGCGTTATTTGTGTTTTTATAGCTTGTTGTTAAAAAGAGTTTTTAGCCACAAAATAATATTAAAGATTGGATTCCAGCGTGTCTAGTGAATAAAGTGGTAGTCATACGCTTGGCAACTGTGCCACATTGGGCGTTGCGTGTAGAGTGGAAAATGAGGAATATTCAGGAGGGGCACTATTTATACGAGGGCTTCTTTTTTTCAACCTGCGATAGGCTATAAATAAAAGACAGGTTCATAGAAAACAATTATTTTATTACTAAAGGTTTTGTACACTTGTGGTTACTTTTCAACATAATCACCGAAAAGATTGAGACATTTATCGTACCTGTGCACAAGCTTTACAATAACCGCTTCAAAAAATGTTTCCGCCAATGCTGCAGCCCGGAACCACTATCAATGCAGCTGTTTATTGTGAAACTTTACGACGTTTGCGGAGAGCCATTCAAAACAAATGAAGAGGAATACTGACTTGAGGAATTGTGTTGATCCATGACAACGCTCGTCCACACAACCCATCGGCTCCTTGAACAATTTCACAGGGACATTTTAGATCATCCGCCGTACAGTCCTGACCTGACACTCAGCGACTTTCACCTTTTCCCTGAACTGAAGACGTTGCTAGGAGGGCAGTATTTTCAAAACGACGAAGATCCTCAAAACAACGTCAATGCTCATTTGAAATCGGCTGTTGATATTTGAGCCTGGCAACACTGATTGTTGCAGGTGCCATCTGGTGTTTCCATTGGAAAGTTTGACATTGTTGACCTTAACCTACTACAGATACCTTGTATAGTTTTACAGTAACTTTAAAATTGTGTCTCATGAAAAAAGCGCCCAATTGTATCAACAATATATAATGGTAAAAGAGTGAATGTAGAAGTGACTGAGAGAGCTTGAATTACAATATACATGTTTAAGGGTAGTGAATAATGAAACTTGTATGTAAGACCGTCACAGCGGCAGACCAATCCCGCACGGCTACACGATAATTACTAACGA
Source organism: Hymenopus coronatus (assembly GCA_030762935.1). Lineage (NCBI taxonomy): Eukaryota > Metazoa > Arthropoda > Insecta > Mantodea > Hymenopodidae > Hymenopus > Hymenopus coronatus. The sequence goes on from CM060892.1 coordinate 9,208,419, forward strand.
GTAAAGGTACATTTTCTTCACTCTTGTCAGTTTAGAAGAGACTAAGTATCCACACAGCGTGAAACAAAGTACCAATTAAATGGTTCCTTGCGCATTACAAGCTCCCCAGAGCACCATTTGGAGCAAAGAATGTGGTTTAGATTTACATATATGGTACAGCACCTGGCGATATACATAATAAGATCATTAAACCTTTGTGTGCCCCCCGCGGTGCTTGAGGTAAACCGCGCCTTGCCAGCATACGCGCGAGTCCTTATTAAGAAAACGACAACTTTTAATGAGCGTGCGAGAACGAGGGCGGGGTTCATAACCCCTGCACATATAATAGTAACGATGAAATCGGTGTGTTACATGCACATACATTTCTCTATCTCCTTTGTCCTAATTCAGATAGTCACCTCCCAAAATTGTTTTGTTACATAAAATAAATATCTGACGTGTTACATAGCTGTAACAAATTATTTTTAAAAAGCATATACTTCTGCCTTCTTTATGATGATCAAACATTAGCAGAAATTTCTTATTACTTGCTTCCTTTTAAGTAGAAGACCAATATAAGGGCGTGCACTAGGCTACAACGATGGTCAAATGTTTTAAAAACTGGTTGCCATATGGTTGAAATCCGTTTCTATGCAGGGCCAGGAGTTTACAACTTTCCGTGTAGAAAAATCTTATGCGTTCCATTCACATGACTTTCTCCACATCTCTGCAACAAATTATTGTTAAAACAAACTAATGCCTCTCTCTATTTACTTCATTCTAATGGAGAAAAATAGCAGAAATACTTTTATTGCTTGCTTCCTTGTAAGTAGAAGCGAAATAAGAGAGTACAAGAGGTTAAAGTGATAGTCAAAAGCTGGTTGCTGTGAGACTGAAGTTCCTTTGTGTGTATGGACAGGAGTTGACAAATTCCTGTATGAGAAATATGTTTTCATACCTGAAACTGAAAACAAGGAATACCTAATAAACGATCAACTCCACGAAAAAATGTATATAAAATAAATTGTGTGTTTTAACGTGCTCTACATTTGTGTGTGTTAAGGTTTTATTCATCTCTTACGGTTTAGCAGTTATGCAAAATTCCGTAAAATTCATTCAGAATAAAGTAGTCCTCAGAGGCTATTCCCAGAAAATTCAAGATATACATTTTATTTGTCAGGTAAATATCTTTAATATACGATATTTTAATCAAAACCGTTAGAGGAACTTTTAGAAAATCAAAATTTTCTAAAAAAGTTCCATGTAAAGGTAGTTTGGGGTGGGGGGATTTTCTTGAAAATCTTCGTGTCGTATCCCTGGAAGATACTAAAATTAAATACCAAGTTTGGTACTTAACGGTCTTTTCGTTTTTGAGCTATGCTGCCCACAGACACACACACATGCACATAGACAGATAGACAGACAGACACACACGGACATTTCTCTAAAAATGCTTGTCTTGGATTCAGGGGAACCCAAAACATGTATTTCCGGTGAAAACTCAGTATCAAATTTTTGGGTGCATTACAATACCTTCTCTATACATTATGTAGATAGTACGTGTAGAGAAAGTAAAAATATAGAACCTCTTAAAACACATCATTTATGTAGTATACAATTTTTTGTGCAGTTAACCATTTCCGAGATATTCCTTGTTGTTGATTGTTCTCAAGTAGGAAGACGATATTAATATTTTTTCATCCTGACCAGACAAACAGAAAGGAATTTCAAAGCCATCACATTGCGACCTTCTTTAAAAAGCTTTGATTATCACTTCAGCCTAGTGTTATAATTTATTTACCTTCTACTTGGAAGGAACTAAGCAATTAAACGATTTTTGGTAATGCTTTTATGGTTACAATGAAGTACAGTAAAAATAATAGGTAGAGAAAGTGATGTGAATGTAGCACCTCAGATTTTGCTGACCAGTTTAAGTGAGGTGTTTTTATCTCCTCTTGAGTGTGATTAAAATTTCTGGGGAACGTGCAGGGTTTAAAATCCAGATTTCCTTTATTAATAATTGAATACGGTAGGACTCTGTGGTAAATGAGAACGGAGGGGCAAAGTGTAGCGGAAATTAAGGAAGAAAAGGGAAATGCGTAGGACGGAATTAAAGATGAAAATGTGAGGGAAAATAACGGGGCCAGGATAAGGGAGGAGAAAAAAAGCGTTGGACGTTTATATGGAAATTGCTTTTCGTATAATAAAATTATGCAAGGATCGCTAATTTCCGTTTTCCGCAAGAAAGTGTTGCCATGGAAACGGTATCTGCTTTAAGTCCTTGGGGGTTTTGTAAGTACACCCTGTCTAACTGTGTCGCACATATTGTTGCGACTTTTACTACGTATATATGTGTTGCATTCCACCCAAAAATTCGATACCGAGATTTCACTGCAAATAAACATTTTCGAATTCTCTGAATATACAAAAATCTTATTTATTCCATTCAGATGACCTTCTGTACAGCTCTAACAAGTCGTTGTCAATAAACCTTATTCTTCTTTTTCATGTTAATCGAGATAAACATCAGCAGAAACGGTCTTATTACTTAGTTCCTTATAAATAGAAGGGAAATAAAGGAATACACTAGGCTAAACGACAGTCAAATGTTTTAAAATGTGGTTGCTATGGAATGTAAACCCGTTTCTTTGCCAGAAATTGAAATATTCCGTATGAGAGAAATTTAACTATTCTAAACTGAAACCAATAAAGAGGAATATCTCGAAAACGGTAAACTCCACGAAAAATTTGCATTTGACAAACATTGACTTGTTTTTTGAGATCTGAATTTTTACTTACTATGTACATAGTGTATAAACAAGGTATTGCATTCCGAGACTTCACCGGAAATACATTATTTGGGTCCCTCTGAATCCAGAAAAGCATTTGTATAAAAAGGTCGGCGTGTGTGTACCTATGTCTATGTATAGCTCAAAAAGAAAAGACCGTTGAATACCAATCTTGTATTAAACTTAGGTATCTTCCAAAGATGCAACTCGAAAATTTGCAACAAAATCCCCCACCCACAACTACCCTATACATGCAACTTTTTTCGAAAATTGTGATTTTTACAAAAATGGCTCTAACGATTTTAATTAAATATCGTACATTAAAGATATTTACCTGACAATAAAATGTTTAACTTGAATTTTCTGGGAATAGCCTCTGAAGACTACTTTATTCTGGATGATTTTACGGAATGTTGCATAACTGCTAAACTATAAGAGATGGACAAAAACATACCACACAAGAAAAAAAAAAAAAAAAAAAAAAAAAAAAAAGGCGTAGAGCACATTAAAACACAATTTATGTTCTATACATTTTTTGGTGGAGTTGATCGTTTTTGAGATATTCCTTGTTTTTAGTTTCAGTTTTGATAAATATATTTTTCTCATACAGGAATTTGTCAACTCCTGTCTATACAAACAAATGAACTTCAGTCACATAACAACCAGCTTTTGACTATCACTTTAACCTATGTTACTCCCTTATTTCGCTTCTACTTACAAGGAAGTAAGTAGTAAGACCATTTCTGCTAATTTTTTCTCGATTAGCATGAAGTAAATAGAAGCAAAAGCTTTTTAACAATAATTTGTTGGAGAAATTTAGAGAAAGTCATGTCTATGAAACACATCAGATTTTTTATAAGTGGAAGGGAAATACACCAGGCTAAACCGACAGTCAAATGTTTTTAAACGTGAGATTGAAATCCGATTTTTTGTGTGGCTAGGAGTTGACAATTTCCTGTATGAGAAAACTTTAAGCATTTTAAACTAAAACCAATAAGAAGGAATATTTTGAAAAGGGTCAACCCCTTGACAAAAACTATATGATACTAATGAATGTGTTGTTTTTTGAGATGTACATTTTTGTCTAACTCTTACGATTTACCAGTTATACAAAATTCAGAATTTAGAGGCCATTTCAGGAAAATTCATTTGTCATGCAAATATCTCAAATATAACAGGTTTTAATCAAAATCGTAGAGCCATTTTTGAGAAAATCATAATTTTCGATTTTTTCCATATAAAGGGTAGTTTGTGTGTGTGGGAGGGATTTTCTTGAAAGTCTTCGTGTCGCATCCTAGGAAATACCAAACCTAAATACCAAGTTTAGTCTTTACGGTCTTTTCGTTTTTGAGCTATGCTGTCCACACACACACATACACACATACACACACACACACACAAGACAGACAGATACACACACGAACATTTTTTCTAAACATGTATTTCCGTGAAATCTTAAATGACTTTTTTGGGTGCAATACAATAATTTCTCTATACACTATGTACGAGGTACGTCCAGAAAGTAAGTTCCGTTTCAATTTATCTCCGCTGCAGCGCTGCGATCGCAGTTCCGCACATGCGCCGTAGACGCTCTGTATCAAGGAGAAGAAACGTGCGCCATTTTGAGATCGCTGACAGCCACATACGCTTTGTTGTGCTTGTTTACAATGTCGGTGTTGATTGAAAATCCCGCCGCTTGTGAAATCAGATCTGTGATTCGTTTTCTGAATGCTAGGAAAGTGAAACCAATTGAAATTTATCGGCAAATTTGCGAAGTTTACGGACAAAATGCGATGAGTGATTCAATAGTGAGAAGATGGGTCCGACTGTTCAATGAAGGACGTAGTGAAGTGCACGATGAAGAACGAAGTGGGCGTCCATCTTTGGTTACAGAAGAACTGGTTCACGCGATTGATGACAAGATCCAGGAAAACCGCAAGTTTACAATTAGTGCTCTCGCTATGGAATTTCCCCAAATCTCACGATCACTAATTCATGAAATTGTTACCGAAAAACTGAAATTTCGTAAACTTTGCTCACGTTGGGTACCAAAGATTCTTACTGAGCAACACAAAACAAAACGGATGGGTAGTGCACTTCAGTTTTTAACCCGTTATGATGAAGACAGCGAAGAATTTCTGACACAGTCAGAGGAGATGAGACTTGGGTTTCTTACGACACCCCTGAAAGTAAGCGGTAATCAATGGAATGGAGGCACACTTTATCCCCAGCAAAGGTTAAGCCGAAACAAACCTTGACACCTCGAAAAATGACGTACACAGTGTTCTGGGACTGGAAAGGCATCTACTCATTGATTTCTTACCGCGTGGTCAAACAATCAAAGCAGATGTTTATTGCGAGACACTTAGGAAATTGCGCCGCGCAATACAGAATAAGCGCCGAGGATTGCTGTCAAAAGGTGTTGTTTTTCTTCACGACAACGCACGACCACACACTGCAAATGTGACGAAAAACCTCCCACAGGGATTTGGCTGGGACGTGTTTGACCATGCTCCGTACAACCCTGACCTCGCTCCTAGCGACTTTCATCTGTTCTTACATTTCAAGTCTTTCCTTGGCGGTCAACACTTCAACAATGACGAAGAGCTGAAAGAAAATATTTCCAACTTTTTGAAGACACACGCGGCAAACTTCTATGAAGAAGGTATACAAAAACTTGTGCCACACTATGACAAATGCCTGAAAAATTTCGCCAGTTATGTGGAAAAGTAGTTTAAGAGTTGTAGAATTTTGTGCAATAAATACTTATTCTGTATCTGTACACAATTTAATTTTATTACCAAACGGACCTTACTTTCTGGACGTACTTTGTATACAGTACGTGTAGAGAAAGTAAAAATAAGCAGATTAAGAGTTACATCCCATTTCACTGAAGCTATACAATATGTAATAATATCTGAAGAAGGTCCTCTAGCTATGTTGTAACAGATAATTCTTACAAAAGATTATTCTTCTATCTACTCAGGGAATACACGATCGTTAAATCTTTCATAAGCTGTCGCTATACGATTGTCATTGATATTTATGGCTAGTAGTAAAACAAAAGAGATATGACACGGATGACGACTTCACTTTCTAGAAAAGTGTTAAGTACTTTAATAACAGGAGATACATCTGAAATTGGTAGCTCTACAGAAAACACTATGGCATATTTTGTGTGTTTTAACGAGGTCTAAAATCTTTGTGTAGTAAGAATATATATATACGAGGGTCGTTTTTCTTTCAACTTCCGATAGACTATAAATAAAAGACAAGTTCATACAAAACAATTATTTTATTACTAAAAGTTTTGTACACTTATGGTTACTTTTCGACATAATCACCGAAAAGATTGAGACATTTATCGTACTCCCAAAATACATATACGAATTTTTTTGTTTTGTTTTGTAGAGTTGACCGTTTTCGAGAATTTCCTTGTTATTGGTTTTGGTTTTAAATTACGTAGCTTTTGTCTCTTTGCCTTTCATCTCTCCTTTGTTTTACTGCTGGTCATGCAAAGCGAACCGAACTTCAATTGTCCACATAAAACCATTATCGCTAAGACATTTCTGAAAAAGTATATCTCAATTACCATGAAGTAGTTCAAAGAACACGCTTTTGTCAGAATGCTTTGTTTCGAACAAAGAGAGAAAGTTATGTGAATGGGTCGCTTGAAATTTGTAGACACTTTTCGAGTCTCTCTGTTTTCCTGCCTCTTAAAATTTTTATGCGCATGTGATTTTAATTATTCACTGAGGTCAAAACCTGTATTTTAAGTCTACTTCAGAATAATATATAATAAATATATTTTTTTTCTAGAGTTGACCGTTTCGGATATTTTCCTTGGCATTGGTTTCGGATTTAAATTTCCTAGCCTTTCTCAAACGCGTAGTCACCTTTGCTTTTACCTCTCTTTTGTTTTACTGCAGGCCGTGCAAAGCGAACCGAACATTAATTGTCCAAATAAAATACTTGTCTATCGCTTTTTCCTAGCGTATTTCCTTTTCCTTGAAAGTAAGCTAGTAATAAGACCACTTCTACAAACGTTTAAGGCAATGAGCATGAAGTATATAGAAGAATAAGTCTTAGTAAGAATCCTTTGTTTCGAGCAGAGAGAGAAAGCTATGTGAATGGACTCATAAGAATTTAAAGACAACTTTAGGAGTCTTTCTGTTTTCCTGCCTTTTGGAATTTTAATACGAATGTTGTGTTAATGATTCAGTGGGGTCAAAACGTGTATTTTGAGTCCAGTGCAGCTGTTTATTTGCCTCAGAAAGTTAATCGACAGAAGAGTAAGAAAATGAAGAAAGCAAAAAGGCGATCTGATGTTAATAACGTTAGACGTAAAGCTGGAACCCAGTAGGCGGTGATAGAAAGCTAATCACTGCCCCATTGATCCGAGAAAACCGCTCTCGTATATGGGAAGTTCTCCGTTAGTTTTATTGACATCCAGCTTCCTTCAAATATTACACACGCCATAAAGGAAAACCATTTTTGACCGTTCTGTCTTTGGCACCTAATATCTCATTTCAAAGTTGGTTTCTTACTTTCTCTATACGCACTATGTACATAGTGTATAGAGAAGGTATTGCACAAAAAATTCGATACCAGATTTCACCGGAAATATATGTTTTAGGTTCCCCTGTATCCAAAAAATATATTTTCAGAAAAAAGGTCCGTGTGTGTATGTCCGTGTGTCCGTGTGTCTGTGAGCACGATAACTCAAAAACGAAAAGTCGGTAAAATACCAAACTTGATATTTAAGTTTAGTATCTTCCAGGGATGCGACACGAAGATTTTGAGAAATGTCCCCCCGCCCCAAACTACCCTTTACATGGAGCTTTTTTCGAAAAATTTGATTTTCTAAACAATGGCTCTAACGATTTTGATTAAAATATCGTATATTAAAGATATTTACCTCACAAATAAAATGTATATCTTGAATTTTCTGGGAATAGCCTCTAAAGACTACTTTATTCTGGAATTTTGAATAACAGTTAAACCGTAAGAGATGGACAAAAACTTACTACACAAAAAAATTTAGAGCACACTAAAACACACAATTTATGTTATATACACTTTTTCGTGGAGTTCATCGTTTTTGAGACATTCCTTGTTTTTGGTTTCTGCTATGAAAAACTTATACCTTTCTCATACAGGTATTTGACAACTGCTGTTCATACAAACAAAGGAACTTCAGTCACATAGCAACCAGCTTTTGACCATCACTTTAACCTATGGTACTCCCTTATTTCGCTTCTACTAACAAGGAAGCAAGTAATAGGACTATTTCTGCTATTTTGTTGTTTTTGTTTTTGTGTTTTTTTTTGATTAGCATGAAGTAAATCGAAGTATAAGCTTTTTAACAATAATTTGTTGCAGAAATGTAGAGAAGTGAAGTGAATGGAACACATCAGGTTTTACTGCATCTTGATGACAATTTCTTGTTAATAAACGTACTCTTCTGTCTATTTCATGCTAAAACATTAACAGAAATTGTTTTATAAGTAGAAGAGAAATAAGGGAATGCACTAGGCTAAATTGATAGTCAAATGTTTTAAAGCTGACCTATGTGATCAAGTTGATAATTCCCGTGTGAGAAAAGATTAGTATTTTAAAACTCAAATCAATAACAAGAAATATCTCAAAAACGTTTAACTTCACGCAAAAAATGGATTTAACATAAATTGTGTGTTTTAACAAGCTCTACATGTTTTTGTCAAGTAAGTCTTAGCCTAAGTCTTACGGTTTAAGAGTTACTCAAAATTCATTCAGAATAAAGGTCTTTAGAGGCTATTCCCAGAAAACTCAGGATAAGCATTTTATTTGCCATTTAAAGATCTTAAACACATGGTATTTTAATCCAAATTGTTCACACACATTTTTGGGGATATCAAAATTTTCGAAATGTTTTCCAATGAAACTGTAGTTTGGGGTGGGAGGATTTTTCTCAAAATCTTCCTGTCGTATCCCTGGAAGATATTAAACTTAAATACTAAGTTTGGTGTTTTACGATCTTCTCGATTTTGAGATATGTTGTCCAAAGGCACACACACACGCGGACCTTTTCCTAAAAATGCTTTTCTCTATTCACGGGGTCCAAAAACATGTATTTCCGGTGAAATTTCGGGATCGAATTTTTGGGTGCAATACAATACGTTCTCTATTCATGGTACGCGTAGAGAAAGTAAATCAATAAATAAATGTTTGTTCGGGGGAAAGGAAAACATGACAACCGAGATTCGAACTGTGGAATGTGAATCAGGTATCGAGTGTCAGGTTCTTGTTTAATAAATGGGATATTCGCTTGGAGCGTCGTATGACGCGACGCCTAGCAAACGCTGACTATCTGGGGCACACTCACATTGTTATTGGTCCTCTCTGATGAAGCATAATGATACTAGCTTCTCGCTCCAGGCTTATCCCTGCACCACCATCTAAACACAAGGCCTTGCCATTTCAAGTATGACGTCACATCTTTCGGCTTGCCAAACCAGTGCTGAACGCGAAAGCTAATATTTTATTTTTACTCTCTCTACATGTACTATGTACATATTGTATAGAGAAGTTATTGCATTGCAGCCAAGAGATTTCAGGGGAAATATATGTCTGAGCTTCGCTGAATTAAAATAAATATATAAATAAAAAAACTTTTAGTAAAAAGTCCTGTGTGTGTGTGTCTATGTTTTTTACTTTCTCTTCACGTATAATGTATATAATATAGAGAAGCTATTGCATTTCGCCCAAAAATTCCATACCCACATTTCACCGGAAATACACGTTTTAGGGTTCACTGTATAAAAAAAATTCAGAAAAAGGTCGATCTGTGTGCCTGTGTGTATCTGTGTGTCTGTGAACGGCATAGCTCAAAACGAAAAGACATTGTTAGTATTTAAGTCAGCTATCCTCCAATAATGCGACACGAATATATTCAAGAAAACTCCCCACCACCAACTAACCGTTTACATGGAACTTTTTTCGAATATTTTGTCTTAAAAATGGCTCTAACGATTTTAATTAAAATATCGTATATTAAAGATACTAGGGTTCACTGATAAGTCCTGGGTCTCTCAATTAAAACAGCATTTACATATATTTTACCTTATTTCTCAATATAATCTCCAGAAAGGCTGATACATTTGTCACATTTGTAGTCACTGGGTGCTAGATCTGGCGCATAGGGCGTATGTTCAAGCAATTCCAAATTTAATTCGCACGTTTTTACTTTCTCTATACGTACTATGTAGGTATTGCACTCCACCCAAAAATTCGATGTCGAGATTTCACCGGAAATACATGTTTTAGGACCCCCTGAGTCCAAAAAAAGTATTTTCAGAAACAGGTCCGTGTCTGTGTGTGTCTGTGGGCAGCAGAGCTCAAAAACGAAAAGACAGTTAAATACCAAACTTGGTATATAAGTTTGGTATCTTCCAAAGATGCGACACGAAGATTTTCAAGAAAATTCCCCCCTAATTACCCTTTACATGGAACAATTTCTGGAAATTTTGTTTTTCTTAAAAATGTTTCTAAAGAATTTGATTAAAATATCAGATATGAAAGCCATTTCTATCACAAATAAAATGTATATCGTGAATTTTCTGGGAATAGCTTCTAAAGACCTGTTTATTTTGGATAAATTTTGCTTAAATTAGAATAAGTAGTAAAGCGTAAGAGATGGAAAAAAACTTACCATACAAAAAATGTAGATCTCGTTAAAATACACAAGTTATGTCGTATACCTTAATTTCGTGGACGTTACCGTTTTAGAAGTATTCCTTGTTATTATTTTCTGTTGTGAAGTATCTATACTTTGCACAGACGGGAGGTTTGTTTTTCTTTTGTTTTACACCTGGCCAAGCAAAGAGGCGATTTGCAATGACAATCGCATAACGACAGCTTTTAAAACATTTTACTACCTATTTAGCCTAGCGCATTCCCTTAGTTCCAGTCTACTTATAAAGAACTAAGTAATAAAATTCTGCTAATGTTTATCTCGATTAGCTTGGTGTTGAAAGAAGAATTTTCTTTTGTAAGAAGTTTGTTTGTAGAGTAGCTAGAGAAAGTCATCAGATTTTTTATGTAGAGCTGACCGCTTCTGAGATATTCTTTGTTATTGGTTTCAATTTTAGATTCCTTAAACTTTTCTCAAAGAGGAAATGATGTTTCTTTCTTGTTTTATAGTTTTACAGAAGGCCATGCAAAGCGAGCCGAACTGTAATTGTTTCACATTGGTCCAGCTTTTAAAACATTTGACTATCGATTTAGTCTAATGTTTTCCTTGATTTGCATGTCGTAGAATAAATCTTTTGTAAGATAAGTTGTTTATGTAACAGCTAGAGAAAGTCATGTGAATGGAAGACAACTTTTTTTCAGTTTTGCTATTGTTTTAGATTGAAGGTGAAAATTTGGATCATGGCATTTAATATCCAATCCTGTATTTACTTTGGCGACTGAGGTAAACCACAAAAATGACCTGCTAGATTAGTTGTCCAGACCTCTCAAATACGAGCAACAAACGTTTACCGCCTAAGCCATCCCGATAGGTGCAGTGTTTTGTTTCTATCCCTGATCCCATACTTTGCATCATCACAGTGTACTAAAATATTTCTGTTGTATACACGAAGAGTGGGTTGTGAAGGTCAGGTGAAACTAAAAGGAAGTCGTTAAACCTTTTTCTTTCACGCCAGATGTGCCGCGGTCTTTGGCATTTGTTCCGGGAAATCAGATAAACATTTCGATCGTAACAGACGAACGTCACAAATCTGACGATAGCTCTTGCTTAGAATAGTAATTACAAACATTAGAACATCAACAAATTATAGTTAAAAGGCTTTACTTCATAATAATCGAGAAAAACATTAACAGAAATTGCCTTATTGCTTGCTTCCTTGTAAATAGAAGGGAAATAAGGGAATACATTAGCAAAAACCGACAGTCAAATGTTTTAAAATGTGGTTGCTATGGGATTGAAATCCGTTTCTTTGTGTGGCCAGAAGTTGAGAAGTTCTTGTATGAGAAAAGTGTATTTTAAAACTGAAAATAATAACAAATAATATCTCTGAAACGGCTAACTCTACGAAAAAAAATGTATATGACATGAATTGTCTACTTTAACGAGATCTGTATTTTTAGTGGGGGAGTTTTTGTATATCTCTTATTGTTTACCAGTTGTAGGAAACAGATCCAGAATAAAGAGGTCTTCAGAGGCTATTCTCAGAAAATTGAAGATATACGTATATGTAAATATCTTAAATATGAGGTTTTAATCAAAATCGTAAGAGCCATTTTTGAGAAAGTAAAAATTATCGAATTTTTTTCAAAGCAAAGGGGGAATTTTCTTAAAAATCTTCGTATCGCATCCTTGAAAGATACGTACTTAAATACCAAGTTTGGTATTCAACGGTATTTTAGTATTTAAGCTATGCTGTCTACAGACACAGATACACAGGGACCTTTTTCTAAAAAAATCTTATGTGTTCCATTCACATGCCTTTCTCTACATCTCTGCAGCAATTATTGTTAACAAGCTTGTGCTTCTATTTACTTCATTAAATCTAGAAAAAATTAGCAGAAATAGTCTTATTATTTGTTTCCTTGTAAGTAGAAGCGAAATAAGGGAGTACCATAGGTTAAAGTGACAGTCAAAAGCTGGTTGCTATGTGACTGAAGTTCCTTTGTTTGCATGGACAAGAGTTGACAAATTCCTGTATGAGAAAACTGTTTTTCATAGCTGAAACTAAAAACAAGGAATATATCAAAAACGATCAACTCCAAGAAAAAAATGTATATATTAACTTGTGTGTTTTAATGTGCTTTACATTTTTGTGTGATAAGTTTTTGTCCACCTCTTACGGTTTAGCAGTTATGAAAAATTCAGTAAAATTTATCCAGAATAAAGTAGTTTTCAGAGGCTATTCCCAAAAAATTCAAGATATACATTTTATTTGTCAAGTAAATATCTTTAATATTTGACATTTTAATCAAAATCTTTAGAGCCATTTTTGATAAAATCAAAATGTTCGAAAAGAGTTCCATATAAAAGTAGTTGGGGGGGGGGATTTTCTTTAAAAATATTCGTGTCGCATTCTTGGAAGTTACCAAACTTAAATACCAATAGTGTTTTCGTTTTTGTGCTATGCTGTCCACAGACACACATACACAGGACCCTTTTCTAAAAATGATTTTTACCTTCTCTATACGTACTACGTACATAGTGTATAGAGAAGGTATTGCATTGTACCAAAAATTTGATCCCAGGATTTCACCGGAATTACATGTTTTGAGACCACCTGAATCCAAAAAAAGCATTTTTAGAAAAATGTCCGTGTGTGTGTCTATCTGTCTGTCTGTGTTTATGCGTGTGTCTGTGTGTCTGTGGTCAGCATAGCTCAAAAACGAAAAGAGCGTTAAATACCAAAGTTGGTATTTAAGTTCCATATCTTCCAAGGATGCGACACGAAGATTTTCAAGAAAATACTCCCAAACCCAACTACCCTTCACATGGAAAACATTTTTGAAAATTATGATTTTCTAAAAAATGGCTCTAACGATATTGATTAAAACATCATATATTAAAGATATATAATTGACAAATAATATGTATATCTTGAGCTTCCTGGGAATAGCCTCTGAAGAGTACTTTATTCTGGATGAATTATGGACTTTTGTGTAACTGGTAAACCGTAAGAGATAGCCAAAAACTTACCAAACAAAAAATGTAGAGCACATTAAAACACACAATTTATGTTATACACATTTTTTCGTGGAGTTGATCGTTTTTTAGATATTCCTTGTTTTTTGTTTCAGCCTTAAAATTCTTATACTTTTATCATACAGGAATTTGTCAGCTCCTGACCATACAAACAAAGGAACTTCAGTCACATAGTAACCAGCTTTTGACTATCACTTTAACCTATGTTACTCCCTTATTTCGCTACTTACAGGGAAGCAAGTAATAAGACTATTTCTGCTAATTTTTTCTTTTGTTGCAGAGATATAGAGAAAGTCATGTGAATGGATTACATCAGATTTTTTTTTTTTTTTTTGGATTCAGGGGGATCCAAAACATATATTTGCGGTGAAATCTCGGTATCAAATTTTTGGGTGGAATGCAATACTTTCTCTATACACTATGTACGTGGTATGTGTAGAGAAAGTAAAATGTTTTCCTAAAATGACTCAATCAATCTTGATTAAATGTTATGTTTACAATATTTGTATGTTGCAATGTACTAGAGACTGTGGAAAGCTCAGCCGTGCATTCATGTTTCTTTACGATGTGAGAAAAGGAGATTGGCAAGAAGTGGACCTTCATTATCCGCGCTAATGGGGGGGTGGGCGGCTCTCATTCTGACAGAGAGCTCTTCATATTTCTCTTTGTCGTACTTTTCAGCTGCCCTTTAAACTCACGCACGTGACCCACCATGGTTGCTCTCATTTCTCCACAAGCGTCTCTGATAAATCTAATGTATGACATCTTCTACCCATTTCTCAAGATGCTATGCTCACAAAAGCTGATGTATTTAAAACGTGTTTATTTGTAAAATACTTTGTGCCTCCATCACATGACTTTTTCTACCTGTTCTACAAACTCCTTACAAAAGCTTATTTTTCTATCTACTAATTAAGATAAACATTAATAGAAATTTTCTTAATACTTGGTTGCTTGTGGGCAGGGAAACAAGCGGAGCATTTGGAGAAAAACCAAATGTGTTACACTCACATGATTTTCTCTAGCTGTTCCACAAACGAACTTTCCTTACAAAATCTTACTCTTCTATCTACTTCATGCTAATCGAGATAAACATTAGCAGAAATACTCTTATTAATAGGGCTCATCCAGGGTCATGAAATTACCGGGTTGAGGTTCGGTGCAGTGTATAACCATGACGGAGTAGCTGTGGTCTCTACAACCTGTTTCGAAACGTGTTGTACTATTTAGTATTGCTCACGGCCTGGACTCATTTTTGTTCCTCTTTTTGTTTTTCCTACAGGTTTTCGTTTTACAGATATAAATACTTATTTACAAGAACACACACACCCACACCCAAGGCGAGAATCGAAACCGTAATTCCCTGCGCTACGGGCACTTTGGCGAGCGCGGGCATGGCTGTTCCTGCTAGTAGATATTACAAATATGTTCAGTTTAGCTTTATCGGCGAGCTAATTGAGATTTTACTCTCTCTACAAGTACTATGTACATAGTGTATAGAGGAAGTATTGCATTCCACCCAAAATTTTGAACCGAGATTTCGCCGGAAATACATGTTTTAGGGTCCCCTGATTCCAAAGAAAGCATTTTAGAGAAAGGTCCGTGTGAGTGTCTGTCTGTCTATCTGTCTGTGTGTGTCTGTGGACAACATAGCTCAAAAACGAAAAAACCGTTTAATACCAAATTTGTTATTTAGGTATAGTATCTTCCAAGGATGCGACACGAAGATTTTCAAGAAAATCTCCCCACCACAAACTACGCTTTTCATGGAAAAAATTTCGAAAATTTTGTTTTTCTTAAAAATGGCTCTAACGATTTTGATTAAAATGACGTATTTGAACCCCGAATAAAATGTATATCTTGAATTTTCTGGAAATAGCTTCTGAAGACCTCTTTATTCTGGATGAATTTTGCCTAACTGCTAAACCGTAAGAGATGGACAAAAAGTTAACACACAAAAATGTAGAGCACATTAAAACACACAATTTATGTTATATACATTTTTTCGTGGAGTTGATCATTTTTGAGTTATTCCTTGTTTTTAGTTTCAGCTTTGAAAAAGATACATTGCTCATACAGGAATTTGTAAACTCGTGTCCATACAAACAAAGGGACTTCACTCACATGCAACCAGCTTTTGACTATCACTTTAACCTATGCTACTCCCTTATTTCGCTTCTACTTACAAGGAAGCAAGTAATAAGATTATTTCTGCTAATTTTTTCTCGATTGGCATGAAGTAAATAGAAGTATTAGCTTTTTAACAATAATTTCTGCAGAGATGTAGAGAAAGCCATGTGAATGGAACACATCAGATTTTTTTAGTGTCACTCACCGTAATACTATTATTATTACGTCTCAGGGTCGTGGCCGCGAGGGAGATAATGCATTACAGGTAATATAATACTTGTAAATGCTACACTGGTAACATGTTCTTCAATATCACTGGATGATACAATAATTATTAACACTGTATGATGGCACAGATAAATTAAGATACAGCACGCGTTCCCATAGGATGCTACCCTTGTGCCGAGCAATGGCGATCACATGAACACTGACAATGAGTATCTATTCAGCTCTTATATAGGCTCAAAGCTTATTATTCCACATGTTTCTCCTTATTAAACATTCTTTAAGCAAGTATATAATACAGACTTCCTTTCATTAGTAAATAAATTACTTTTGGCACATATAACGTTTATTTCATAAGCTATTTACACTTAGTGAATATTTAAATATGGGTATACAACACTTGGGGATGCGGTATACTAGAAAGAACAGCTTCCTTTTTCAAGCACGTAGCAATGCAATTATCATTGTTAATTTTTTTAAATGATTAGTTCTGATCATAAATGAAATTATACTTAAAATTCACACTAAAAACAATATTCTGATATTCTCAGAACACTTACAGGCTGGTTACTTTCAGTAATTCATTTTTCCTTTACCAGATAATCAATAAATCAATATGACATCAATTTCCTTCCTTAAACAAAATATCTGATGTGTTCCATTCACATGACTTTCTCTACACCTCTGCAACAAATTATTGTTAAAAAGCTTATGCTTCTATTTACTTCATGTTAATCGAGAGAGATTAGCAGAAATAGTTTTATTACTTGCTTCCTTGTAAGTAGAAGCGAAATAAGGGAGTACCATAGGTTAAAGTGATCGTCAAAAGCTGGTTGCTATGTGACTGAAGTTCCTTTGTTTGTATGGACAGGAGTTGACAAATTCCGGTATGAGAAAAGTTTAAGTGTTCTAAACATGAAAAGGAATAACTCAAAAGCGACAAAATCTACGAAAAAATGTACATATCATAAATTGTGTGTTTTAACGCGCTTTACAATTTTTGTGTGGTAAGTTTTTGTTCATCTCTTACGGTTTACCAGTTATGCAAAGTTCCGTAAAATTCATCCAGAATAAAGTAGTCTTCAGAGAGTAGACCCAGAAAATTCAAGATATACATTTTATTTCTCAGGCAAATATCTTTAACATACGAAATTTTAATCAAAATCGTTAGAGCCATTTTAGAAAATAATCACTAATTTCGAAAAATGTTCCATGTTAAGGGTAGTTTGAGGTGGGGGGATTTTTCTCAAAATCTTCGCCGCATTCCTGGAAGATACTATGCATAAATATTAAGTTTGATATCTTACCGACTTTTCGTTTTTGAGCTATCGTGTTGGCAGACACACGGACACACACACGGACCTTTTTCTGAAAATGCTTTGTTTGGATACAGGGGACCCTAAAACATATATTTCCGGTGAAATTTCAGGCATGGAATTTCTGGGTGGAATACAATACTTCTCTATCCCTATGTACAATGTAGAGAAAGTAAAATTCTGATGTGTTGTATTTACACAACTTTCTCTACTTATATGCATAGAACAATTCCTACAACGGTTACGTTTACTCTCTCTAGCATGTATATAATAGGTGCAGAATTTTTACTTTCTCTACACGTACTATGTACACAGTGTATATCGAAGATATTGTAATGCACCCAAAAATTCCATGCCGAGATTTCACGGAAATACATGTTTTGAGGAGCTCTGAATAAAAAAACTTTTTTAGAAAAATGTCCGTGTAAAATGATGTAGATATTTAAGTTCGGCATCTTCCAAAGATGCGACACGAAGATTTTCAAGAAAAGCCCCCCATACCCAACTACCCTTTACATGGAAAAAGTTTCGAAAATTTCGATTTTCTCAAAAGTGGTTCTAACGATTTTGATTAAAATCTCTTATATTTAATATATTTACATGCCAAATAAAGTGTATATCTTCATGGTTCTAGAAAGTCATTTGAATGGAACACGTCAGATCTTTTACTTCCTCTAGCACGTATGAGCAATGTGAATTTTTGTGTGTTTGCGTATCTATTTGTAGCATAACTGAAAAATGAAAATTCCGTTAAATACAAATTTGATATTTAAGTTTGGTATCTCCCAAAGATGTGAAACGAAGATTTTCAAGAAAAGCCCTCACCCGTAAATAGCATGGCTTCCTTCAGAAGGGAAGTAAAGCCGTTGGTCCTGTGTCGTAGATTTAGGCACATAAAAGAACCTAAAGCCTGATAAAGAGACCTCTGAGTAAAATTAAGCGTTCTTTCAGACCTAGTATAGAATGAGACGGTAACAACCGCAGAGTTAAAGATCATCCATATTTTTTTTTTTCGTTGTTGGCTTACCCTCCCCGTATTTAGGATAGCCCCCCTAGGAGTCACAGGCCAAGACCTGGGGGTCAGAAGCCTATCGGGGATCCAACGTCACCAAGCCACGGAGTGGAGAACCTGGTACGAGTGTGAGCAAGTGGGTCATATGTAGGACTGACACTCCCCTAGGACTTACAAACGGATGTCTAGGGGCCAGAAGCCTGTCGGGAGCCAACGGCACGAAACAACAGAATGGAGAACCTGGTCCGTAGCCAGGCACGAGCGTGAGGAAGTGGGTCATATGTAGGACTGACACTCCCCTAGGACTTACAAGCGGGTGTCTAGGGGTCAGAAGTCTGTCGGGGAGCCAACGGTACGAAACCACAGAATGGAGAACCTGGCCCGTAGCCAGGCATGAGCGTGAGGAAGTGGATCATATGTAGGACTGACACTCCTCTAGGACTTACAAGCGGATGTCTAGGGGTCAGAAGCCTGTCGGGAGCCAACGGCACGAAACAACAGAATGGAGAACCTGGTCCGTAGCCAGGCACGAGCGTGAGGAAGTGGGTCATATGTAGGACTGACACTCCTCTAGGACTTACAAGCGGATGTCTAGGGGTCAGAAATCTGTCGGGAGCCAACGGCACGAAACCACAGAATGGAGAACCTGGCCCGTAGCCAGGCATGAGCGTGAGGAAGTGGATCATATGAAATGCAAGGGAAATGGATCATAGGAAAGGTGATGATGGAGCTATTGGTGGAATGAGTGGGGAGGGACCGGATGACCCGGAGATAACTCGCCTGAACGCCGCATGCAGGCACTTGGGATCGAACCCGGGCCCCCAAGATCGAAGGCGAGTGGTCTAACAGTTTGGCCACTACTCAGCCGTCTATAATTACAATGAAAATTAATTTAATGTACAAATTTTCAAATAAACATTATATGTCTTGATTTTCTGGAAATAACCTCTGAGACCTCTTTTTATTCAGTATACCACAAAACGTATATTTGCAGTAGAATATGGGTGTCGAATTTTTTGACTTAATACAATACCTATGACGTGGTGAATGTAAAAATACACATTTTCCCTCCAGGAGCTTTGTAAACCTTTTGCAGTTTCTTTTGAGGTTAAGCATTGTTACATAATTCGTGTTTTTTCTGTTGTGTTGATTTTCTATCGCTTACCGACCTGGGAAAACCACTATAGAATTCCTGATCAGGGTGGGGTTATCAAAACCCAGTCCTCTCCACTTTCACCTCTTAGGATATTTAAAAACAGTACTCACCCCGTCAGGGTTGTATTTGGAGAGTGGTCCAGAGCCGCTGAATTCCTCCAGAACATCCTCCAACTTCTTGGTGGAATCTGAAAACAGAAAATAATATTACGTTATCTAGATCAAGCTCAGGGAGAGCCGCCTCTTTAACCCTCCTTTACCCACCCCAGTTGTTTACCTCTGGTATTGTGCTATTCGCTATAATGAGTATTGGAGGTGCAATGCGGGGTCTATCCAGAAAGTAAACAACGGTTTGGCATAACTAAATATTGACACAAAACTTTAATACTTTATTTGACGTCGAAGCTCGGCATTGTTACACCTGAAATCTGCGGTGTTTTGCATGTCGATGGTTTCTGAAAATGTCCTGCCACATGACCGATAGATATAAAAAGGAAAGGAAGCATGGCTAGAGTTCAGTTTCGACGTTTTTTTTGGGGGGGGGGGAAGTGTTTAACGCCCGGTTTTACTGCTCTGGCACCGCAGGCGATGACACTGATGATACATGAAGATGGAGCTCCGGTGGAATGTGATGGCGGGGGAAACCGGAGAACCCGGAGAAAACCCGCCGCTTTGTACACCACAAATCTCAAATGTGGTCGCTTGGGATCGAACCCGAGCCGTCTAGGTGACAGGCGAGTGGCGTGACCATAGTTTCGACGTGAAATTAGTAGTGGTGGTAGTGGTAGTCGTAGTCGTAGTAGGGGTGATGGTAGCGGCGGTGACACGGTGACGGTATCAGTAGCAGTAGTAATTCGTTGCAGGGACCATCGGTAGAAATGATACGAAAGCATTGAAGAAATGCAGAGATGTGTGTGAGTAGATTTTGATTTTAATTAGTTTGTGGAAGAAATGAAGAGCTTTGTTTGAGAAAAGGCGTTTATTATAATCTACTGTGCGATCGAAAAACATCCAAACCGCTGCGCACACGGACAACACACAGCAGCTGTACACAACGTCACGGTGCTGACTTGTTTTTCTGAAAGTGCAGTATTGAGCTGACGGTGATATCGTGTGGTTGAGTTATTACCAGTGTCCTGTACTTACTCACAAAGTGTTTTATGACTCAGCATTTGTTTTCTACTGCACAGCATGTATTTATGATTCCTATGTGTTAACACATTTTGTGAGTGAACTCTCAATAGTGTATATAAAATTGACCAACATTTAATATTTTTCACCGACGAGGCTTGGCTCCACCTTCATGGATATGTGTACACAGAATAATCATTATTGGAGCTCTGAGAAACCTAATATTGTTCATGAAATATACCTTCATGACGAAAAAATTGGGGTATGGTGTGCCATTAGCAGAGAAAGCGTTATATACCCATTTTTTCGAGTCAATAGTTAAAACCCAAACATTCATGAATACAATTTTGCACCCCCCTTTTTACTTTCTCTATAAGTACTATCTACATAGTGTATAGAGAAGTTATTGTATTGCACCCAAAATTCGACACCGAGATTTCACCAGAAATATGTGTTTTGAGACCCCCTGAATCCAAAAACAGCATTTTTAGAAAAATGTCTGTGTGTGTCTGTGGGCAGCATAGCTCAAAAATGAAAGACCGTTCAATACCAAACTTGGTATTTAAGTTTGGTATTTCCCAAGGATATGACATGAACATTTTCTACAAAATCCCTCCACCCCCAACTACCCTATACATGGAACTTTTTTCAAAAAGTTTGGTTTTCTCAAAAATGGCTCTAACGATTTTTGTTAAAATATCGTATATTAAAGATATTTAACTGATAAATAAAACGTATATATTGAATTTTCTGGGAATAGCCTCTAAATACAACTTTATTCTGGATGAATTTTACGGAATTTTGCATAACTGCTAAACCGTAACAGATTGACAAAACCTTAAAACACAAAAAATTAGAGCACGTTGAAACACACAATTTATGTCATATACATTTTTTTCGTGGAGTTGATCGTTTCTTAAATATTCCTTATTTTTGATTTCAGCTTTGAAAAACTTATACTTTTCTCATACAGGAATTTATCAACTCCTGTCCATATAAATAAAGGAACATCAGTCACATAGCAACCAGCTTTTGACTTCACTTTAACCTATGGTACTCCCTTATTTCGCTTCTAGTTACAAGGAAGCAAGTAATAAGAATATTTGTGCTAATTTTTTTCTCGATTATCATGAAGTAGATGGAAGAATAAGCTTTTTAACAGTAATTTGTTACAGAGATGTAGAGAAAGCCATGTGAATGGAACACGCCAGATTTTTACTTTCTCTATAGGTACTATGTATATAGTGTATAGAGGAAGTATTGTATTCCATCCAAAAATTTGATACCGAGATTTCGCCGGAAATACATGTTTTAGGATCCCTGAATCCAAAAAAAACATTTTTAGAGAAAGGCCCGTGTGTTTTATGTGTGTGTGTCTGTCTGTCTGTTGTGTGTCCGTGGAGAACATAGCTCAAAAAACGAAAAGACCGTTAAATACCAAATGTAGTATTTAGTTATAGTATCTTCCAAGGATGCGACACGAAGATTTTCAAGAAAATCCCCAACCACAAACTTCCCGTTAGATGGAAACATTTTCGATAATTTTCATTTTTTTTAAAATAGCTCTAACGATTTTGATTAAAATCACGTATATTAAAGCTATTTGTACCCCGAATAAAATTAATATCTTGAATTTTCTGGGAATAGCTTCTGAAGACCTTTTTATTCTGGATAAATTTTGCCGAATTTCGCTTAACTACTAAACCGTAAGAGACAGACAGAAACATACTGCACAAAAATGTAGATCTCGATCTAGATATATAGGTCATTTACAATGTTGGTGTGGAGGTCACCGTTTCCGAGATATTCCTTATTATTGATTTCAGTTGTGAAGTACTTATACTTTTCTCAGACAGGGTGTCCATTTCCCTTTTGCTCTACTTCTGGCCAAGCAAAGAAGCGATTTGCAATGACAATCACATAGCGAATGCTTTTAAAACATTTGACTATCACTTTAGCCTAGTGTATTCCCTTAGATCGCTTCTACTTATAAGGAACTAAGTAATAAGAACATTCTGCTAATGTTTATCTCGATTAGCATTGTGTTGAAAGAAGAATACTCTTTCGTAAGAAGTTTGTTTGATGAGCCACTAGAGAAAGTCATGTGAGTGTAACACGTCACATTTTTTCTGCAAGACTCTGCAACAGCTCATACAGCCAATCTTTTGATGAGAAATTGAAAGTGTGTTGCAGAACAGAAATATTACTAGAAATTTGTGGACCCCTCGGTTCCCCTGCGATTTCTATCTCTGGGGTAACTTAAAACATAGTGTACAAGATAAATCCACACACCATGGAAGAATTGATTCAAAATATCCGGCAGGAAATTGCCAGCATTTCTCAACGTGAACTACGGCGAGTGATGGATAGTTTCCTAGAGAGGTACCAAAAATGTATATGTCCAGTTTCAGCATCTCCTTCAATAACATTGGTAAGTAAAGCCTTTAAAAGTAGTTTTAAAAATGGTGCGTGGTTTCATCCGCGCCTTTCTATGATAACGGCAGACGGCAACGGGCGCCGAGGACGCGGACCGGCAAAACACCGCACAGCCGGTTCGGACGTTTCTGGATCATCCGGTACAATGGAAACTCCATGTTCTGTTTGATGAAAATAGAGCACTTCATTCAAGTGTCAAAAACCGGTTTTCTTAATTTTTCTCCCTATACATCTACGGAATCTCGACATGGACTGTTTAGGTGCATAGAATACTTTTCCTAAGTACTACTGCGTTCATTAAGTCGTTAAATCTAAATATCTGATGTGATCCATTCACATGACTTTGTGTACTTTATCTACATCTCTACTTACAAGGAAGCAAGTAATAAGACTATTTGTGCTAATTTTTTCTCGATTAGAGTGAAGTAAATAGAAGCAAACGCTCTTTAACAATAATTTGTTGCGAAGATGTAGAGAAAGTCACGTTAATGCAACATATAAGATGTTTTGGATACAGGTGGTCCTAAAAGATTTATCTGGTGAAATATCGGTATGGAATATTTGGTTGGAGTGCAAAACTAAATAGATGAAGTAAACATTATAGCACTTTATTCACCAGTTAAAATCCGACGTTCTTAATAGTCCACCCTATATAACCGGTAAATACTAGTAGAAGAAATAAGTCCTCCCACATATTGAAGCACCATTTTTGCGGTACCAACTTTTCCCATAATTTTTCATGTAGGTACTTGGTACGACATCTTTTGAGTTATTCGTGTCGAAGCAGTCATCTGGAATTTTCCAGATCATTGAGTCTTTTACCAACAGATTTTCATAGCTTGCGTCTGTTCGCTTTTTATCAAAGGCAAGGTAATCGATAATGAGTGCATATCTAACGAAGGCATTCATCCAAGTAATGGACGGCCTGTAACCTTGGCAACACAATGTGTGCTGCTCTATTCTACTAATTACGTAATTAAATATCCGGTCAGCCTGGGCAGGGCCTATATCACATATATACACCATCATGTAATATTTTTACAATACAATCAAAACAGCTGTTGTATTGTATTACTAATGGTTATTCCCTCCGGACTGTTACATTCACACCACTCTCACTACCCGTTCTTCAACATGCTGGTCTTAAAATGACTAACTTGTTCCATTCACACGCCTTTTTCTACATGTCTGTAACAAATTATTATTAAAAAGCTTATTCCTCTATCTACTTCAAGCTAATCGAGATAAAAATTAATAGAAATTGTCTTATTACTTGCTTCCTTATAAGTAGAAGGGAAAAAAAGGAATACAATAGGCTAAAGAGACAGTCAGATCTTTTAAAAGCTACTTACTATGTGACTGCAATTCGATTTTTACTTTCTCTACACGTAAGTATAGAGAAGGTATTGCATTCCAACCAAAATTCGATACCAAGATTTCACCGGAAATACTTTAGATCCCCCTGAATTTAAAAAAAAAACATTTTTGGAAAAAGGTGTGTGCGTGTGCGTATTTGTGGACAGTATAGCTCAAAGTGTATAAAATACCAAGTTTGGTATTTAAATTTTGTATCTTCCAAGAATGAGACACGAGGATTTTCAAGAAAACCCCCACCCCAAACCACCCTATACATGAAAAAAATGTCGAATTTGTTTATTTTCTTAAAAATGGCTCAAACGATTTTGGTTAAAATCTCGTATATTTACGATTTTTATTCCCTAAATAAAATTTATATCTTGAATTTTATGGGAATAGCCTCTGAAAACTACTTTATTCTGGATGAATTTTATGGAATTTTGCATAACTGCTAAACCGTAAGAGATGGTCAAAAACTTACCACACAGAAAATGCAGAGCACATTAAAACACACAATTTATGCCATATAGCTTTTTTTTTTTTTTTTTCATGGAGTTGATCGTTTTAAAGATATTCCTTGTTTTTGGTTTCAGCTTTGAAAAATGTGTTCTTTTCTTATGCAGGAATTTGTCAACTCCTGTCCATACAAAAAAAGGAACTTCAGTCACATAGCAACCAGCTTTTGACTATCACTTTAACCTATGGTACTCCCTTATTTCGCTTCTCCTTACAATGAAGCAAATTAATAAGACTATTTCTGATAGTTATTTCTCGATTAGCACGAAGAAAATAGAAGCCTTAAGCTGTTTAACAATATGTAGTTGCAGAGATGTAGAGAAAGTCATATGAATGGAATACATCATATTTTTTTCTGGAGTTATCCAATCCGAAGTATTCCAAGTTATTGGTTTCAATTTTAAAATACTTATACTTTTCTTAGACAGAAAAGCGTCATTCGTTTTTCTTTTGATTTACTGCTGACGAACAGAATTTCAAAGTCACTATATGGCAACAGCTTTTAAAACATTTGACTATCACTTTGTGCTATTGTATTTCTTTATGTATCCTCTACTTACAAGGAAGCAAGTAATAAAACATTTCTGTTAATGTTTATCTTGACTAGAATATTATACAGGTGTTAATGAACTACAGCGAGATAATTTGCGAGATTGTGCCCGTGACTGATATAAGTAATTTGAGATCGGCGATGCATGGTCCCCGGATAAACATAACGTTAAACGTGTGGGTATCAGGTGCTGATAAGTCGGTGTTAAAGCAAAGCAGGTTGAAAAAAATGCCTTATAATGTCTTTAAAACTGGTGCTCGAGTAGAGAAATATCGATTTTTAGCAGCTCGTTACTAGCGTTCTCAAGATTTAATGTCGCAAAAATCTGTAAAATCCCGAACTAATCACTTGACAGTGCGACACTGAGCATTCATTAACTACGTTCTTGAGTTATGTAGCCTACTCTGCAGGTGTTTTTCTAACTGCTCTGGTGCCTTAATGCGAAACACGGGAAGCTTCTATCCCAAAGGTCATGAGTTCGATATCTCTCATAGAGTAAATATTTTTTTTTATTATTTTTTTTATTCCAGACGAATATCCGTGATACGTGGCATACTGGCACTTCAGAAACTTATAGCCGTAACTTCGAAATTTCAATAATCGCGCCATAAGTCTCCTATCTCGAATTACTTATTTAAGAATCCACATTTTCTGTGAAATATTCGTACAGTTCATTAACGCGTTTCTCGTACGTGTCTGCTATAGCCAAGGAAATGTGGTGTGGATCACACTAGTGAGTTTTCTTGAGGTCGTCAGTCAGCGAAGCAAAAGGGAATCTGTTCCGAAGTGTCCTGCCCTTTTAATTTAGTTCCCCGTCTTGTTTGTTCACTTCACTTACAGGCTCTCGTTCTGAGCAGCCTTTTCCATTCTGTTTGTCTTGTGTTTCCAATAACCGTGCTCGCCGCTCCTCCACTTACAACGTATTTCATTTCCACGTGACGTGTTCACTTCCAACACGCGTGTAATACGATCTGCTCTTTCTCTAATTCTTAAGAATACCCATCTGTGAAAAACCTAAAATCTACAATTTTGCTTGGATTGATTTGAAACTTTAAAGACACACGACTTTCTCTACATCTGTACAACAAATTATTGTTAAAAAGCTTATGCTTCAATTTACTTCATACTAAACTAAAAAAATAGCAGAAGTAGTCTTATTACTTGCTTCCTTGTAAGTAGAAGCGAAATAAGGGAGTACCATAGGTTAAAGTGAAGTCAAAAGCTGATTGCTATGTGACTGAACTTCCTTTGTTTGTATGGACACGAGTTCACAAATTCCTATATGAGAATAGTGCAGATTTTTCAAAGCTGAAACCAAAAACAAGGAATATCTTTAAAAAGATTAACTCCACGAAAAAATTATATAACATAAATTGTGTGTTTTAATGTGCTCTACATGTTTTAAGTGGTAGGTTTTTGTCCATCCCTTATGGTATAGCAGTTATGCAAAATTCCGTAAAATTCATCCAGAATAAAGTAGTCTTCAGAGGCTATTCCAGGAAAATTTAAGATATACATTTTATTTGTCAGGTAAATATCTTTAATATACGCCATTTTAATCAAAATCATTAGAGCCATTTTTAAGAAAATCAAACATTTCGAAAAAAGTTCCATAAACAGGGTAGTTTATGGTGGAAGGATTTTTCTCAAATCTTGTGTCGCATCCCTGGAAGATACTAAACTTAAATACCAAGTTTGGTATTTTCCCGACTTTTCGTTTTTGAGTTATGGTATTCACACGAACACACTGACACACGGACACACGGACACACGGACCTTTTTCTAAAAATTATTTTTGGGTACAGGGGACCCTAAAACATATATTTCGGTGAAACCTCGGTATCGACTTTTTTGGTGGAGTGCATAGTATGTATAGAGAAAGTAAAAATTAGCAGAAATAGCCTTATTATTTGCTTCCTTGTAAGTAGAAGCGAAATAAGGGAGTGCCATAGGTTAAAGTGATAATCAAAAGCTGGTTGCTATGTGACTGAAGTTCCTTCCTTTGTATGGACAGGAGTTGACAAATGCCTGTATGAGTAAAGTACAAGTTTTACAAAGCTGAAACCAAAAAGAAGGAAAAGTGTTGACTGTCACTGAGCCTAGTGTATTCCCTCATTTCCCTCCTACTTATACGGAATTAAGAAACGAGACAATTTCTGCTAATATTGATTGGAGTTGTCATCTGAAAATAATTTGAGATCCTCTTGTGGTTTACCGGAAACATGAGAGTTAGTTGAGAAATTTAATGCTATGCTGGTATGTTGCCATTGTAGCTTAATGGTAGAGCTATCGGCTAGGGACCGGCAGATCTGTGGTTCAAATCCCAATGATTTTTACATTCTCTACACGTACTATGTACATGGTGTATAGAGAAGGTATTGTACTCCACCAAAAATTTGATACCGCGATTTCACCGGAAATATATGCTTTAGGGCCCCCTGTAGCCAAAAAAGGTATTTTCAGAAAATGGTCCGTGCGTGTCCGTGTGTCTGTGAACACGATAACTCAAAAACGAAAAGTCGGTAGAATACCAAACTTGGTATTTAAGTTAAGTATCTTCCAGGGATGCGACACGAAGGTTTTGAGAAAAATCCCCCCACTCCAAACTACCCTTTACATGGAACCTTTCTCGAACATTTTGATTTTCTCAAAAATGGCTCTTACGATTTTGATATCGCATATTAAAGATATTAACTGACAAATAAAATGTATATTTTGAATTTTATGGGAATAGCCTCAGAAGACCACTTTATTCTGGGAGAATTTTACAGAATTTTGCATAATTGCTAAACCGTAAGAAATGGACAAAAACTTTCCACACAAAAAATGTAGAGCACATTAATACACACAATTTATGTTGTATACCTACACTTTTTCGTGGAGTTCGTCGTTTTTTAGATATTTCTTGTTTTTGGATTCAGCTTTGAAAAACTTAACTTTTCTCACACAGGAGAACTCTGTCCATACAAATAAATAGACTTCAACTACATAGCAACCAGCTTTTGACTATCACTTTAACCTATGTTTACTTGGTTCTACTTACAAGGAAACAAGCAATAAGACTATTTCTGCTAATTTTTTCTTGATTAGCATGAAGTAAATAGAAACATAAACTTTTTAACATTAATTTGTTGCAGAGATGTAGAGAAAGTCATGTGAATGGAACACATCAGACTTTTTCTGTTTAACTCTACCCATACAGTTTATGGTAATGTTTATGTCTATTAACGCAATCAAATTTTCTTGTAGTTATAATGCAATGCTTTATCTACTTTAGGTTATTAGAGAAAAGAGCGTGAGCAATTCCCTATGCTTTACCCTCAAGAGCATAATATTGCAATCGAAAGTGTTAGATCTTCCTTGAGAAAATAAACGCAAGGAAAGGATAGGTAGTTTAAGGAGGTCGATTTAAAAAAACAAATTTAGTATTCAGACGAGAAAGTTTTTCCAGGTCTGTGGTTGAGTTGGCAGCAGTTATAGTCAGAAATGTTCACGACAGTAAACACCACATTCAGCGTTCACATTTTATGAGCGAACGTTGCCTGCATTCCCCACTGAACTCATTCGTTCACATCTGCAAGACATTCACTTATATGACCTTTCCATGCATCTCGATTAATAAATGAACTGCAGTTCACTCTAACACACAGATAACCACAAAACAGCTGTATTCAAAACCTTAACAATCTGATGTGCTCCATTCACATTACTTTCTCTGCCTGTTACACAAAAATGTATCCATACAAACGATTATCTTTTGGCCTACGTCATAAACATTAGCAGAAACTCTCTAATTACCTGCTTGCTCTTAACTAGGAGGGAAATTCGCTAGGCTAAAGCAATAGTCATTTCTTTTAAAAGTTGTTGCTATGTCAAACAATTGAAATTCAGTTCTCTTTGCATGACCAGGAGTAAAACCAAAGAGATATGAAACGAAAGATTACTTCGGTTTGAGAAAACATTTTAGCAGCTTAAAATTGAAATAGTAAACAAGGAATATTTCGGAAAGTGTATATATATATATATATATACAAAAACTTACTACACAAGAAATGTAGAGTACGTTAAAATCACAACTTTTGTTGTATACATTTTTTACGTGGATATGTCTTGGTTTTGGTTTCTGCTATGAAAAGCTTATACTTTTCTCATACTATTTTTGGCAATTACTTTAACCTATGGTACTCCCTTATTACAAGGAAGGGAGTAATAAGACTATTTCTGCTAATCTCTTCTGATTATCATGAGGTAAATAGAAGTATAAGCTTTTTAAGAATAATTTGTTACAGAGATGTAGAGAAAGTCATGTGAATGGAACACGTCAGATTTATTCAACGTGCTTTGCTTTAACACCTGAAACCCACACGTTGTGTTTATCCGGGGCCATGCATCGCAAATTACTTATATGAGTCACGCGCACAACTATTTCCCTATAGTTCATTAACACCCTGTATATAATGTGCTACATTCAAATGAATTTCTTTACCCGGTTTACAAAAATTTATTGTTACAGAAGATTATCTGCTAATTGAGGCAAGTATTAGCAGCAATGCCCTTTCTTCTGAGCAGAGAGAAAAAATCTGATGTGTTCCAATCACATGACTTTCTCTACATCTCTGCAACAAATTGTAGTTAAAAAGCACATGCTTCTATTTACTTCATGCTAATTAGCAGAAATAGTCTTATTTTTTTTTTTTTTTTTTTTTTTTAATAATTTAACGTCCTTTAACCTGGTTTGGTCATACGGACGATGAATGAAATTGGTGAAATGATACTCAAATGATCCCGGGGTCCATGGAGCTTAAAGTTACTTTAACCTGGTTGGTCATATCGGACGATGAATGAAATTGGTGAAATGATACTCAAATAATCTCGGGGTCCATGAAGCTTAAAGTTACTTTAACCTGGTTGGTCATATCGGACGATGAATGAAATTGGTGAAATGATACTCAAATGATCTCGGCGTCCATGGAGCTTAAACTTACTTTAACCTGGTTGGTCATATCGGACGATGAATGAAATTGGTGAAATGATACTCAAATGATCTCGGGCTCCATGGAGCTTAAAGTTACTCGACATTCGTCTTCTCAGGATAAGGGAAATCTCAGAAAAAAACCTTACCCGGGTAACTCACCCTGAGCGAGATTCGAACTCACGACATGCTACCACCATGCTACCCAGGCGGGCTAAATAGTGTTATTACTTGCTTCCTTGTAAGTAGAAGCGAAATAAGGGAGTACCATAGGTTAAAGTGACAGTCAAAAGCTGGTTGCTATGTAACTGAAGTTCCTTTGTTTGTATGGACACGAGTTGACAAATTCCTGTATAAGTAAAGAATAAGTTTTTTAAAGCTAAAACGAATAACCAGGAATATTTTAAAAATGTATATGACATAAATTGCGTATTTTATCGTGAACTACATTTTCTGTGTAATAAGTTTTTGTCCATCTCTTACGGTTTAGCAGTTATGCACAATTCCGTAAAATTCATCCAGAATAAAGTAGTTTTCAGAGGCTATTCCCAGAGAATTCAAGATATACATTTTATTTGTCAGGTAAATATTTTAATCAAAATCGGTAGAGCCATTTTTAAGAAAATAAAATGTTTCAAAATTTATTCCATGTAAAGGGTAGTTTGGGGTGGGAGACTTTTCTTGAAAATCTTCGTGTCGCATCCTAGGAAGATACCAATCCTAAATACCAAGTTTGGTTTTTAACGATCTTTTCGTTTTTGACCTATGCTGCCCACAGACACTCACATACACACACTCATGCACCGACAGACAAACGGACACATAGATGCACACACGGACATTTTTCTAAAAAAAAAATTTGGATACAGCGGACCATAAGACATACACTTCCGATGAAATATCAATATGGAATTTTTCGGTGCAATGCAATACCTTCTCTATACACTATGTACATAGTACGTGTAGAGAAACTAAAAACTCTTCGTACAAAAGGTTATCTTTTTATCTGCTTCATGCTAATCAAGATAAAAAAATAACAGAAATAGTCTTATTACTTGCTTCCTTGTAAGTAGAAGCGAAGTAAGGGACTACGTTAGGCTAAAGCGATAGTTAAATGTTTTCAAATCAATCACTATGGGCAATTATTATAATTCAGCTTTCTGTGGACGTCCAGGTGGAAAACAAAAGAGATATGAAACGTAGGACGACTTTCGTTTGAGAAAAGTTTTAAGTAGGCAGTTTAAAATTGTAACAAATAAGCAATAAATGGAAATGCTTAAACTACAGAAAAAGAAATGATTTACATTCACATGACTGTCTCTACATCTTTGTGACAAAGTATTCTAACAAAATCTTATTCTTCTATATACTTCATCCTAATCGAGATTAGCATCACCAGAATTGGACTTTTTACTTATTTGCATTATTCAAAAACGAAAATTCGCATAAGTGCTAAACTTGGTATTTAAGTTCAGCATCTTCCAACTACCTTTTACACAAAACACTTTTCGAATATTTTGAATTTCTCAAAAAATAGCTCTAATGATTTGGGTTAAAATGTCATATGTTTAAGATATTTTCATGATAGAATGGAGATTTCATAGAGC
Organism: Hymenopus coronatus; assembly: GCA_030762935.1. Lineage (NCBI taxonomy): Eukaryota > Metazoa > Arthropoda > Insecta > Mantodea > Hymenopodidae > Hymenopus > Hymenopus coronatus. The sequence continues at coordinate 9,240,304 of CM060892.1, forward strand.
AATGGAGTAAGGTAGTGTAACTTTGTGTTGATAATTTTCGTTATTGTTGAGTTATGTCAAATCGTGTGTCACTTTCTGTGTGGCTCTCGTTTCTAAAACTTCTCGGCTCCATGCCATCACTTGCCCAGCAACCACAGAAAGCGATTGACGTTCCGATAATTCGATCACGTTTGAGAAAGGACCGTATTGATAATTAGCTTGCTTAACAAGAGAGCTGGCTTTCTTCCAGCAGCTACATTCTGTATTCCTGTCCTTTTGTTTCACTTCGGCCATCCAATTCTGCAAGAATAGTAAATAACATCTTCTCTGTTAGAATACAAATGTACATCACCTCAAAACTGACCAACTACAAAAATTCTACAGGATGCGTAGTGAATAAGAGCAAAAAATTCGTTATTTAGTAAAGAAAAATGTAATATATTCAATTCACATAACTTTCTTTAGCTATTCCATATACGAGGGTCATCCAGAAATAAAGGAACGATTAGTCATAACTAAAGAATAACGAAAGTTATCAACACAAAACGTTATTTACAAAGTTACACTACCTTACTCTATTTCTCAACATTGCTATCAAGGTATTTATTGTCACGTGGTACCACTTTTTAAGGCTGATTTTATGCTTATTAAGATTAAGAACTTATTCGGTTTTTGAATGCACAAAATGTTCGACGAATCGAATTTTATAGTCAAATACGCAAATGTATAGTGATAATGCAATGAACGAGTCTTCAGTGAGGAAGTGACACATAATTTACGAGTAATCAAGGAAGAACATAACAGTGTGTACGATAAAGACCGGAGTGGAAGTTCATCAATCGTTATGGAGCACTTGAAAGCAAATGTTGATACAAGAATTCAGAAAAACCCGTGTTTCACTTTGGACACTGTACATGACTTTTTGGATGGAAAAGATTTGCCAGCCATGAAGACCTCAAAGTGACAGTGACATCTTGGCTCAGATGTTTAGCGGTGGAAGAGTATAACATGTGTATCACGTGACAATAAATACGTTGATAGCAATGTTGAGAAATAGAGTAAGGTAGTGTAACTTTGTAAATAAAGTATTGTGTTGATAACTTTCGTTATTCTTTAGTTATGTCAAATCGTCTGTCAGTTTCTGTCTCGTATATCTGTTACACGCAAATCCTATTTTATCAAATACCGTATTCAATTATTTGGCTTATGATACTATACAGAATGATTTACGAGGTGAAAGGATTGGTGCATAAAACACGATTCACAGCCAATCACAGACATCATACGCTTTCAGACAGGAGGGAAATAAACTGGCTGTAAAACTTTGCTCACTCAACCCATTATACCTTTGTAAAGCTGCTTTTATTCATTCATGTGCTTCTGTCAAACACACAGTAAAGTGAAATGTTTAAAAACCCTCCGCTCAATACTTTAAAACATCTGATGTGATCCATTCACATGACTTTCTCTACCAGTTTTGCAAACGAAATATTCCTATAAAAGCTTATTCTTCTGTCTACTTTATGCTAATCGAGATAAACATTAAAATAAACTGTCTTATTACTTAGTTCCTTGTAAGTTGAAAGGAAATTAGGGAATACACTAGGCTAAAGTGATAGTCAAATTTTTAACTAAGGCTATGAGAAATAATTGTAATTCGGCTTTCTTTTCGTTGGTAGGAGTAAAAAATCTGATGTGTTCCATTCCTATGACTTTCTCAACATCTCTACAACAAATTATTGTTAAAACGGTACTGTTACTGTTTCAAGATAAAATTAGCAGGAATAGTCTTATTACTTGCTTCCTTGTAAGTAGAAGCGAAATAAGGGAGTATCATAGGTTAAAGTGGTAGTCAAAAGCTGGTTGCTATGTGACTGAAGTTCATTTGTTTGTATGGACACGAGTTGACAAATTTTCGCATGAGAAAAGTACGTTTTTTAAAGCTGAAACCAAAAACAAACAATGTCTGAAAAACGATCAACTCCACGCAAAACATATATATATAACATAAATGATGTGTTTTAATGTGCTCTATATTCTCTGTGTGAAAAGTTTTTGCGTATCTCTTACGGTTTAGCAGTTATGCAAAATTTGGTAAAATTCATTCAGAATAAAGTAGTCTTAGGAGGCTATTCCCAGAAAATTCAACATATACATATTTTTAATTCCTCTATACATATTATGTACACAATGTATAGGGAAGGTATTGTATTGTACCCAAAAATTCGATAACGAGATTTCACCGGAAATATACGTTTTAGGGTCCCCTGTATCGAAAAAATGTAAAGCGGTCCTTCCGTGTGTTTGTGTGTATGTGTGTGTGTGTGTGTGTGTGTGTGTGTTTGTGTCCGATTGTCTGTGAACACGATAACTCAAAAAGAAAAAGTCGGTAAAATACAAAACTTGGTATTTAAGTTTGGTGACTTCCAGGGGTGCGACACGAAGCTTTTGGAAAAAAATCCCCCCACCATAAACTACCTTTTACATGGAAAAAAATTTGAAAATTTGATTTTCTCAAAAATGGCTGTAACGATTTTGAATAAATTACCGTATATTAAAGATATTTACATGACAAATAAAATGTATATCTTGAATTTTCGGAATAGCCCCTAAATACCTCTTTATTCTGGATGAATTTTGCTTAATTGCTAAACCGTAACACATAGACAAAAACTTACTACATAAATAATATACATAACGTTAAAGCATACACTTTTTATCGTGGAATTGACCATATCTGAGATATCAAGTTGTTTGTTTTAGATTTAAAATACTTAAACTTTTCTCACAATTTACTGCTGGCCATGCGTAGAAACGGATTTCAACTACATGGATACCAGCTTTTAAAAGATTTGACTATCACTTTAGCCTAGTGTATTCCATTATTTAGCTACTAATTAGGAGGAAGGATGTAATAAGACTATTTCTGCTAACGTTAATCTCTATTATCATATAGTACGAGGTACGTCCAAAAAGTAAGTTCCGTTTCAATTTATCTCCGCTGCAGTGCTGCGATCGCAGTTCCGCACATGCGCCGTAGACGCTCTGTATCAAGGAGAAGAAACGTGCGCCATATTGAGATCGCTGTCAGCCACATACGCTTTGTTGTGCTTGTTTACAATGTCGGTGTTGATTGAAAATCCCGCCGCTTGTGAAATCAGATCTGTGATTCGTTTTCTGAATGCTAGGAAAGTGAAACTAATTGAAATTTATAGGCAAATTTGCGAAGTTTACGGACAAAATGCGATGAGTGATTCAATAGTGAGAAGATGGGTCCGACTGTTCAATGAAGGACGTAGTGAAGTGCACGATGAAGAACGAAGTGGGCGTCCATCTTTGGTTACAGAAGAACTGGTTCACGCGATTGATGACAAGATCCAGGAAAACCGCAAGTTTACAATTAGTGCTCTCGCTATGGAATTTCCCCAAATCTCACGATCACTAATTCATGAAATTGTTACCGAAATACTGAAATTTCGAAAACCTTGCTCACGTTGGGTACCAAAGATTCTTACTGAGCAACACAAAACAAAACGGATGAGTAGTGCACTTCAGTTTTTAACCCGTTATGATGAAGACGGCGAAGAATTTCTGACATAGATAGTCACAGGAGATGAGACTTGGGTTTCTTACGACACCCCTGAAAGTAAGCGGCAATCAATGGAATGGAAGCACACTTCATCCCCAGCAAAGGTTAAGCCGAAACAAATCTTGACACCTCGAAAAATGATGTGCACATTGTTCTGGGACTGGAAAGGCATCTTACTCATTGATTTCTTACCGCGTGGTCAAACTATCAAAGCAGATGTTTATTGCGAGACACTTAGGAAATTGCGCCGCGCAATACAAAATAAGCGCCGAGGATTGCTGTCAAAAGGTGTTGTTTTTCTTCACAACGCACGACCACACACTGCAAATGTGATGAAAAACCTCCTACAGGGATTTGGCTGGGACGAGTTTGACGATCCTCCGTACAGCCCTGACCTCGCTCCTAGCAACTTTCATCTGTTCTTACATCTCTCAAGTCTTTCCTTGGCGGTCAACACTTCAACAATGACGAAGAGCTGAAAGAAAATGTTTCCAACTTTTTGAAGACACAGGCGGCAAACTTCTATGAAGAAGGTATACAAAAACTTGTGCCACGCTACGACAAATGCCTGCAAAATTTCGACAGTTATGTGGAAAAGTAGTTTAAGAGTTGTAGAACTTTGTGCTATAAATAAGTATTCTATATCTGTACACAATTTAATTTTATTTCCAAACAGAGCTTACTTTCGGACGTACCTCGTATATAGAAGAATATGCTTTTTATCGATGTCTGACAGTGATGTAGAGAAAGTCATGTAATTAGAACACATCACATTTTTACTTTCTCTACACGTACTATGTGCATAGTGTATAGAGAAGGTATTGTATTGCACCCAAAAATTCGATACCGAGATTTCACCGGAAACATACGTTTTGGGTCCCCCTGTATTAAAAAAAAAACATTTTTACAAAAAGGTCCGTGTGTATGTGCGAGTGTGTGTGTCTGTGTGCCTGTGCACAGCATAGCTCAAAAACGAAAAGACCGTTAAATACCAAACTTGGTATTTAAGTTTGGTATCTCCCGAGGATGCGACACGAAGATTTTCAAGAAAAAACCCCCACTCCCAACTACTCTTTAAATGGACCATTTTTCGAAAATTTAGATTTTCTTTAAAATGGCTCTAACGATTTTGATTAAAATGTCAAATATTAAAGATATTTACTTGACAAATAAAATGTATATCTTGAATTTTCTGGGAATAGCCTCTGAAGACTACTTTATTCTGGATGAATTTTACGGAATTTGGCTTAACTGCTAAATCGTGAGAGATGCACAAAAACTTAACACACAAAAAATTTAGAGCACATTAAAAGATACAATTTATGTCATGATCCTTTTTTTTAGATATTTCTTGTACTTGGTTTCAGGGGGAAAAACGTATACTTTTGTTATACAAACAAACAAAGGAACTTCAGTCACATAGCAACCAGCTTTTGGGTATCACTTTAACCTATGGTACTTCCTTATTTGCCTTGTACTTGCAAGGAAGCAAGTAATAGGACTATTTCTGCAATTTTTTCTAAATAGCAAGAAGTCAATAGAAGAAAAAGCTTTTAACAATAATTTGTTGCAAGATGTAGAGAAAGTCATGTGAATGGAAATTATCAGATTTTTTTGTGTATAACTTTATTTAATGTCACCTAACTACACAGGTCCTGCAGCGATAACATCATGTAACAATATGAAAATGTTATAAAACTTTGAATATAACATTCACACATTAAAATAATAATTATATCTATCTTGTAACATTGGTTATTATCGTAGATTCGAACAAAAATACCTAAGAGGGCCATTTTTTTCAACCCCCGATAGGCTATAAATAAAAGACAAGTTCATAGAAAACAATTATTTTATTACTAAAAGTTTTGTACACTTATGGTTACTTTTCAACATAATCACCGAAAAGGTTGACTCATTTATCGTACCTGTGCACAAGCTTTGCAATACCCGCTTCAAAAAATGTTGCCTCCAATGATTTCAAATGAGCATTGACGTTGTTTTGAAGATCTTCGTTGGTTTGAAAGTGCTGCCCTCCTAGCCACGTCTTCAGTTCAGGGAAATGTGAAAGTCGCTGAGTGTCAGTTCAGGACTGTACGGCGGATGATGGAAAATGTCCCGTTGAAGTTGTTCAAGGAGCCGATGGGTTGTGCCAGCAGTGTGTGGACGAGCGTTGTCATGGATCAAGACAATTCCTCAAGTCAGCATTCCTCTTCGTTTGTTTTGAATGGCTCTCCACAAACGTCGTAAAATACGAAGATCTTCAAAACAACGTCAATGCTCATTTGAAATCATTGGCGGCAACATTTTTTGAAGCGGGTATTGCAAAGCTTGTACACAGGTACGATAAATGTCTCAATCTTTTCGGTGATTATGTTGAAAAGTAACCATAAGTGTGCAAAACTTTTAGTAATAAAATAATTGTTTTCTATGAACTTGTCTTTGTTTATAGTCTATCGGAGTTTGAGAAAAAAAAAACTCCTCATAGATATTATGTAGTGATTCGTACAAAATGTTTTTACAGTATAAAATATGTTTATAGTTCAGCATATGTTTATTGTAGAATATGTTTACTTATATTAAATTAGTAATTATACTTAAATTGTAACATAAGCTATAAAACTGAGGCACGTAAATATCTTAAATATACGGCAGTTTAATTAAAATCGTTAGTCATTTTTGAGAAAATCAACAAACTTGAAACATTTTTCATGTAAAGAATATTTTGGAGTGAGGGGATTTTTCCCAAAAGGATTTTTTGCTTTTGAACTATGCTGCCCACAAACAGACACACACTCTTAACTTTTTTTTTAAAAAAAAAACGTCCTGTTTGCTCAAAGGTCCACAAAACATATATTTGCGGTGAAATCTCAGTATCGAAAGTTTGGGTGGAATTCAATACCTTTTTAAGTACTATGTGCACCGTACCTGCGTGCTAAAGAAAACTAAATATTATTCAGAGGTCCTCAAAACATGCGTTTCCAATGAAACCTCAGTATTATTCTTTTACTTTCTCTACAAGTACTATGTATATAATGTGTAGATAAGGTATTGCATTCCACCCAAAAATTCGATACTGAGATCTCACTGGTAATACATGTTTTAGGGTCCTCTGTATCCAAAAAAATTATTTTTAGAAAAAAAAAGGTCCATGTGTGTGTGTGCAATTCAGAATGCCTGTGAAGATGATAGGTCGGTAAAATGTCAAATTTCTTATTTAAGTTTGGAATTTTCCAGGGTACGATACGAAGATTTTGGAGTAAAAAACTCCCACCTCAAACTACTCTTAATATGGAAAAAACTTCGGAACTTTTGCTTTTCTCAACAATGACTCTAAGATTTTGATTGTAAATTAAATGATATTTATGTATAAAATAAAATGTATATCTTTAATTTTCTGGGAATAGCCTCTAAAGACCTGTTTATTCTGTATACATTATGCGGAATTTCGCATAACTGGTAAACGGTAAGACATACACAAAAAGTTAATTAACAACAAATGTAGAGCTCGTTAAAACACACAATTTATATTATATACATTTTTTTCTAGGAGTTGATCATTTTTAAATACTCCTTGATATTGATTTAAGTTTTAAGATACTTATACTTTTCTCATTCGGGAAATTGTCCACTCCTGAGCACGCAAAGAAACGGATTTCAATTCCATGGCAACCACATTTTAAAACGTTTTACTGTCGGTTTATCCTAGTGTATTCCTTATTTCCCTTCTACTTATAAGGAACTAAGTAATAAGACCGTTTCTGCTACTGTTTATCTCAATTAGCATGAAGCAGATAGAACAATAATCTTACTAGTAATAATTTGTTACACGGATGTAGAGAAAGTCATGTGAATGGAACACATCAGATTTGTTGTCTAAGTTTTTGTCTCTCTCTTACGGTTTTCCAATTACGCAAAATTCAGCAAAATTCATACAAATAAAGAGTCTTCAGAAGCTATTCCTAGAAAACTGAAGATGTATATTTTATTTGTCATTTAAACATCTTTAATAGAATTTTAATCAAATTGTTAGTGTCAGTTTTGAGAAAACTAACAACTCGAAAATGTTTCCAGGTAAAGGGTAGTTTGGCGTGAGCGGATTTTCTTCAAAAGGACTTTTTGCTTTTGAGCTATGCTGCCCACTGACAGCCACACGTACTGATTTTTTTTAAAACAAAGGGCTTTTTAGGTCCAGGGGCTCTCAAAACATGTATTTTCAGTGATATCTCACTATGGAATTTTTGGTTAGAATATAATATCTTCACTATGTATGTGTTAAGAGTGGTTTTTTAAATGTAGCGGTCTTGAAAATATGTATTTCCGGTGAAATCTCGGTATCAAATTTTTTTATCGAATACAATAGCTTCTGTATCTACTATACACATTGTACACAGCACGTTGTAGGGAAATAAAAAGCTAGGTTGTGGTATTTTGTGTCACTAGGGAGAGAAAACAAAAGCTTACCACTCGTGTTTGGTAGACTTGCAAATAAATACTTCAGTGTAACGCTTCGTTAACTAAATACACACCACACATACATCTGTATCTGAAAACAAAACACAGTCTGTCCTTGGAACATACGATTAATTATATCTCTGTGAAACGCGAGCACAATAAAAACAACTGAAGGCGTACACTCTATGTTACAGAAACCATTCCATTACATTTCAAACTGAAGTGACGATTTAATTCATTTCTTTTTACCTTTCCCGTTCCTTATGTAACTATTCCTGAAGATCTAACCGATTTTTAATCCATTATAATTGTAATTTCATAAAGCCCCAGCTATTCCTAATAGCTCATGAACAATCCCATAAGATAAGATCGACACTGAAAAGGTACCATGTTTCTAAAAAATTATTTTTTTTTTCTTTCTCTACACAACTACGTACATAGTGTGTAGAGGAAGTATTGTCGCATCCTTGGAAGATACTAAACCTATATACCAAGTTTGGTGTTTTACCGACTTTTCGTTTTTGAGTTATCATGTTCAAAGACACAGGGGTTACACACACAGACCTTTTTCTAAATATGTTTTTTTTATACAGGCGACCCTAAATCTATATTTACGGTGAAATGTCGGTATCGAATTTTTGGGTGCAATACTGTGTAATATATACGCGTAGAGAAAGTAAAAAAGCTAGCATTAATAGTTTGGAATTTCAAAATTTCAGTGAAAAATATCCTTAATGGAGTTTTCGTTTTTGAGCTTGCTGCCCACAAATGGACCTTATTCTAGAAATCTGATGTGTTCCATTCACATGTCTGTACATATCTGTAACAAAATGTTGTTAATACATTATTCTTCTATTAACGTCATGCCAATCAAGAAAAACATTAGACATTAGCAGAATGTTCTTATTACTTAGTTCTTTATAAGTAGAAGGAAAATAAGGGAATGAATTAGACTAAAGTGAGAGTCAAATACCAAGCGGGATTTTCGTTTTTGAGTTATGATGTCCATAGACACTTATTCGTCTTTTTCAAAAAAACTGTTTTTATTACTTTCTTTAGCCCGCATGTACAATGTACATAGTGGATAGAGGAGGTATTGTATTCCACCCAAAAATTCAATGTCGAGATTTCACCGCAAATATATGTTTTGGGGTCCCCTGGACCCCCCAAAAAGAATTTTAGAAAAAGGTACGTGTATGCGTGTGTGTATTTTGTGTTTGTGTCTGTATGTTTGGACAGCATAGCTCAAAAACGAAAAGATCGTTAAATACCAAAATTGATATTTAAAATTGGCATCTTCCAAGGATACGACACAAAGATTTTCAAGAAATTCCACCCACCCCAAACTACCATTTTTTGGAAAATCTTATTTTTTCAAAAATGGCTCTAACAATTTTGATCAAAATACCTTATGCTTATAATGTTTTTTTATGAGAAACGAAATGTATATCTTGAATTTTCTGGGAATAGGCTCTGAAGACCTCTTTATTCTGCATAAGTTTTATATAATTGGCAAACCGTAAAAGATATACAAAAACTTACTACACAAAGAGTGTAGTTCTCATAATACAAACAATTTATGCTATACATATACATTTTTGGTAAAGTTAACCTTTTCAAAATATTCCGGATTATTGGTTTCAACTTTAGCCACTTAAAATTTTCTCATACGCGAATACATATTTCTTCTCGTTTCTCGTTTGTTTATTCCTGGCAAGCAAAGGGATTGGAATTTCAATTGTTTCATTTTGCTTTTAAAAGGCAATAATATCGCTTTAGCCTGTGCAATTTATTTTCCTTCTATTTACATGGAAGCTAGTAATAAGACTAATTCTGTTTTTCTTTATCTTGATTAGCATGATGTAGATAACAGATTAACGTTTTGAATTAAATGTTTGTTTACTGAACAGCTACAGGACATCATGTGAATGGAACACATTACTTTATTTTCCTTCTACTTACATAGAAGAATAACCTTCTTAACAATAATTTGTTACAGAGATGTAGAGAGAATTATGTGAATTTATGAACTACACCTAAATAATTTGCGAGATTGTGCACGTGACTGATATATAAAGCAAAGTACGTTGAATAAATCTGATGTGTTACATTCACATGACTTTCTCTATATCCCTGCAACAAATTATTCTTAAAAAGCTTATGCTTCTATTTACTTCATGCTAATCTAGAAAAATTAGCAGAAATAGTCTTATTACTTTCTTCCTTGTAAGTAGAAAGGAAGTAGCATAGGTTAAAGCGATAGTCAAAAGCTGGTTGCTATGTGACTGATGTTCCTTTGTATGGACAGGAGTTCACAAAGTCCTGTATGAGAAAAATATAAGTTTTTATAGCTTAAACAAAAAACAATGAATACTTCAAAAACAATCAACTGCACTAAAAAAATGTATATAACATAAATTGTGTGTTTTAAAGTGCTCTACATTTTTTGTGTGGTAAGTTTTTGTTTCTCTCTTACGGTTCAGCACTTATGCAAAATTCCGTAAAATTCAGTCAGAATAAAGTAGTCTTCAGATGCTATTCCCAGAAAATTCAAACTATACATTTTATTTGTCAGGTAAATATCTTTAATATACGATATTTTAATCAAAATCGTTAGAGCCATTTTTTAAAAAATCCAAATTTTCGAAAAAAAATCCATGTAAAGGGTAGTTTGGAGTGGGGGGATTTTTCTCAAAGTCTTCGTGGTGCATCCCCGGAAGATACTAAATTTAAATACCAAGTTTCGTATTTTACCGACTTTTCGTTTTTAAGTTATCGTGTTCACAGAAACACGGACACACACACGAACCTTTTTCTGAAAATACTTTTTTTGGATACAGGGGACCCTAAAACAGATATTTCCGGTGAAATCTCGGTATCGAAATTTTTGGTGGAGTGCAATACCTTCTCTATACACTATGTACATAGTACGTATAGAGAAAGTAAAAATACACAAAATGCCAAGGCTGACAATCACAAACTGTACCAAATACATAGATATTCAGAATACTTTCAGTTGAAAAGAAAATTAGGGTTGAATCCCATGACTTAAACTTCTCAATATCCATACCTGCATATTTACTTCGTGCATTTGTATTTAGTGGGGCATGTCTGGAGCTAAAGTGTCTTCCGGTAATATTCGCTAACCCACTGAGGGTACCAGCTGCCAAAATGTTGTAGAGTTCATTCTCTAACTACGAAAAACAATCGATAACAAGATAGGTGTTCCAGTATTTTGAAATTGTTTTTATTAACCTTTTACGTTTTGAAAATTTCCTTTGTTATTTAAAGTCTTAGTGAAATTTCTTTTTCAAAATAATTACAAAGAAAATTAAGGATCGAAGACCGAAGAACAAGTAAAATGAACTGTCGAATGTTCTTTATTGGTATACCTTTTTGTTTACACCTAAATTTATTAGGGCCCAAACACTGAACTAACTTTGCACCTCGATGGACAATATATAAAGAAGAAAAAAAGTGCATGTAGATTGTGGGACTCGAACCCCTGACACGCTGCAGGGGTCGAGGGGACATGAGATTAACCAGTTGAGATACAATCATTGCCCCCTTTTGGTCGTTAAAACTTGTAGGTATAGTATCACACAGGTTCATGAGAATAGTTGTATAGACACCAATAAACGATAGGTAGAAAAAGTCATGTGAATGGAACATATCAGATATTATTTTATTTACCTGATAAGCGAGAACCTTATGTTAGGTAGATGTGGTAACGAATAGCTTGCACGTCAACATGCCAATACCTATTTCAATTTAAAGTGAAGGTTGTGAGAAGAATGACAGGTAAATCCTGCAGATGTCACTTTGTGATTTACAGAGACGGACGGAGAGTTCTCTAGTGATGGAGTACTGATTATTGATAGCCCTACTCACCGGAGCATGCGCAATAGCTAATTTCTCTCGTGTGCCGGTCGAGTCAAACCACGAAATGGGAAGCGATCCTTCATTATGATGCAGTTCCATGGCCCGGAAATATTAAAACCACGGCCTCCTATACCAGGTGAACCGCAATGTTCCGCTAAATTCATTAGGCATTGCTACCAACGTGTAAAATGTGTCATGTGTTACTTTCACATCACTTTTTAAACGCTCTATCCTTTATTGAATGTATTTATTGACATAACAATGTCGTGCTTTCGTAGCACACAAAATAAAAATCAATATTAAAACAACAACAAAGAATTAAAAGAGTAAAGACGAAAATAGACAGACAAAGATATTCAAATACAGCAATTTAAACTCACGCACAGAGTACATCTTATTCAGATGCATTAATGTGCCCTATTATAATAGATAAATACATTTAAAAGAAATACGAGGGCCATTATTTTTTCAACCTCCGATAGGCTATAAATAAAAGACAAGTTCTTAAAAAACAATTATTTTATTACTAAAAGTGATTATGTTGCAAAGTAACCATATTGTACTTACGATAAATGTCTCAATCTTTTATTGTTTAGTTATGTCAAATCTTCTCTCAATTTCTGAATGGCCCTCGTATATCGTACGTGTAGAGAAAGTAGAAAGTTTTTGTAAGTATATTTGTATAGTCAGTAAAGGACAGAAAATCAGAGCAGTTAAATATTGGATAAGAATCGTTCACGGAAACCAATCCCTAATTAGGGCAGTCTGCTACCGTGAAGAGTTGCGAATGGAAGGTAATTCGACGTGGGTATCAAAATTAAAAATAGGGTTGGAAATCGTTGAGATGGGATACATTTGGATGGCGGGGCAGGCAAACAGACGGAGTATTTGGAGAAAAATTAAGAGCCGCCTCTGTGATATTGACAGACAGCAAATAACTGCGCAATGTACGGAGAAGGTTTCTTTAGAAGTACAGTCTGGGCTAAAATCGAAGTGGGGTATGGAGCAAAACAGGTACTAAACTCAGGGCTTGCGTGGATTAGACTAGGAGCATGGAGGAGCACAAAAATTAATGACGAGAATGGTACGAGAATCTGTCCCATTTGCGAGGAGGAAGAGTCGTGGACCCACATCTTGGCAAGATGTAGGGCTACGGAGGAATGGCGGGAAAATATTTACCGCGATTCTTTACCACCGCGAATGCAGAGCTAGAAGCATGTTGGACGCTACTGGCAGGCACGGAAGACGTGGACGAGCTAGGTAAATTTATACCTAAGGCATCGAACCTGTGCAGCATAAAGAGGTCTTCAGAGGCTATTCCAGAACATTCTGAACATACATTTTATTTGTGATGTAAATATCTTTAATATATGTTATTTAAATCAAAATTTTTAGTGCAATTTTTGAGAAAAACATTTTCAAAAAAAATCTATGTAAACGGTAGTAGGGGGATTTTCTTGAAAGTCTTCATGTCGCATCTTTGGAAGATAAAAGTTTTTTTATTTAACCGCCTTTTCGTTTTTGGGCTATTCTGTACATAACACAACCTTTTTCTAAAACTAGGATCTGTTGCATTCACATGACTTTTTCTAAATTTCTGTAACAAATTATTGTTAAAAAGCTTACACTTCTATGTATTTCATGATACTTGAGATAAACATAAATTGTGTTTATTACTTCCTTGTAAGTAGAAGAGCAAACATCTAACGTGTTCCATTCACATGACGTCCTCTAGCTGTTCAGTAAACAAACCTTTTATTCAAAACATTAATCTGTTAACTGCAACATGCTAATCACACGATCACAAACACTGAAATGTTTTATAAAAATGTTCTTTTTATTCAAGAGACCCTAAAACCTATATTTCCGGTGCAATCTCGGTGTTGAATTTTTGGGGTACAATACAATATCTTCTCTATACACTATGTATATAGTACGTGTATTGAATACACAAAAAGTTGGTAGAGGTAGACTCAGACTGACAAATTCAATGACTTAGCCAGGATACTCTTTACTTACAAGCAGTTAGTAATTAGACCGTTTGACTCAAACACATCAACATTTTTGTACTACTCAGGTATTTTTACTTTCTCTAGTCTCTTATGTACAATTAGAGAAGTATTGTATTCCAACCAAAAATTCCATGTCGAGATTTCACCGGAAATATATCTTTTAGAACCCCCTGAATCCAAAAAAAAAAGCATTTTCAGAAACAAATCCTTGTGTGTGTGTGTGCCTGTCTGTCTGTCTATCTGTGTGTATCTGTGGGTGTGGATGGGTCTATGGAGAGCATAGCTGAAAAACGAAAAGACGGTTAAATACCAAACTTGGTATTTAAGTTTGGTATCTTCCAAGGATGCGACACGAAGATTTTCAAGAAAATCCCCCACCCCCTATCTACCCTTTACATGGAAAAGTTTTCGAAAATTATGATTTTTCTTAAAAATTGTCTGTAAGGATTTTGATTAAAATACCACATATTAAAGCCATTTCTACCACAAATAAAATGTATGTACTAAATTTTCTGGGAATACCTTCCAAAGATTTGTTTATTCTGGATGAATTTTGCTTAATTTGGCATAACTAGTAAACCGTAAGAAATAGACAAAAACTTACTATACAAATAATGTATATATTGTTAGAATACACAAGCTATGTAATATACATTTTTTCGTGGAGTTTAAGTTTTCGAGTTATTCCTTCTTATTAGCTTCAATTGTAAAGTACTTATACTTTTCTCAGACGGAAGTGTGCGTGTTTCTTTTGTTCTACTCCTGGCCCAACAAAGAAGCGATTTGCAATGATAATCGCATAAGGACAGCTTTTAAAACATTTGACTATCATTTTAGCATATTCCTTTATTTTCCTTCTACTTATAAGCAACTAAGTAATAAGAACATTTTGCTAATGTTTATCTCGATTAGCATGGTGTTGAAAGAAGAATTATTTTTTGTTTGTAGAGAAAATAGAGACGCATAAGATTTTTTGAGTTTGAAAAACCCTATGAGAATAACAGATGTTTGAGCTCGCAGAAAAGAAAACAAAAAAAGCCAGTTACTACATGAAAACGCTGTTTGTATTACGTCACGTTCTTATAATAGGATTGTTCCGTCGAGGTCCAGATTTAGTTTACGAGAATACTGCTTTCAACTGCTCCTCAATTCCCACCACGTATTGCTGTCAGGTATATCTTCTGTTGGCAGCACTGTTTGGGGCCAAGCTTTACTCTCCACAACTTTCTTTCCACTAACTTCTTTTACACTCACTGCACCCAAAAAATATTCATCTCCGCAGAAAAAGTGACAGCTTAAGTCTATTACTTTCTCGATCCCGTATGTACAAGCTACATAATGGATAGAAAAGGTATTACTAACTGTATTGCACCCAAAAATTCTTTGTCGTGATTTCACTCGGAAATATATGATACCAAACTTGGTATTTATTACTTTCTCTACGCGTAGTATGTACATAATATATAGAGAAGGTATTGCACTCCACCCAAAAATTCCTACTGAGATTCCCCCCGAAGTATATGTTTTAGAGTCCCTGTATCCAAAAAAAGTATTTTCAAAAAAAGGTCCGGGTGTGTGTCTGTGTGTCCGTGAACACGATAACTCAAAAACCAGGGATTCGGTACGAAGATTTTCAGAAAAATCCCCCCACCCCAAACTACCCTTTACGTGGAACTTTTTCGAACATTTTGATTTTCTCAAAACAGGCTCTAACGATTTTGATTAAAATATCGTATATTAAAGATACTTACCTGACAAATGAAATGTATATATTGAATTTTCTGGGAATAGCCTCTGAAGACTGCTTTATTTTGGATGAATTTTACGGAATTTTACATAAATGCTAAACCGTAAGAGCTAGACAAAAATTTACCACACAGAAAATGTAGAGCACATTAAAACACAATATATGTTATATACATTTTTTTCGTGGAGTTCATCGTTTTTGAGATATTCCTTGTTTTTGGTTTCTGTTTGAAAAACTTATACTTTTCTCATACAGGAATGTGTCAACTCGTGTCCATACATAAAAAGGAACTTCAATCAGATAGCAACCAGCCTTTGACTATCACTTTAACCTATTTCTGCTAATTGTTTTCTCGATTAGTATGAAGTAAATAGAAGCATAAGCTTTATAACAATAATTTGTTGCAGAGATGTAGAGACAGTCATGCAAATGGAACACATCAGATTTTGTTTAGTATCTTCCAAAGATGGACACAAAGGTTCTCAAAAAAATCCTCCACCCCAATTACCCTTTACATGCAACATTTTTCGAAAGTGTTGATTTTCTCAAAAATGGCTATAGTTTTTTGATTAAAATATCGCATATTAAATATGTTTTAATACAAATAAAATGTATATTTTGGATTTTTTGGGAATAGCCTCTGGTTGAGCATTGCAGAATGTAATACTGCTAAGAGATTGGAATTTCAAATGCTTCATATAGCCACCGGACTTTAAAAGACGAGACTATCGTTTTAGCCTGTGCATTTGGTTATTTCCCTTCTACTTATAAGGAGCTAAGTAATAAGACTAAGGTTAAAGTGATAGTCCCCTTATTTAAAAACCGGTCGTTATGTGAAAGTATAATTGAATTCCAAACTCTTTGTTTGCCAGGAATAAACAAACGAGAAACGAGTAGAAAGATATCTTCCCGTTTGAGAAAAGTTTAGTGGCTAAAGTTGATACCAAACCTAAGTACCAAGTTTGGTATTTAAAGGGTTGTTCGTTTTTGAGCTATACTGCACACAGATATACGTATACATTGTGTTTAAATGCTTTTTACTTTCTCTACACGTACTATGTACATATTGTATAGAGAAGGTATTGTAATGCACCCAAAAATTCCATACCGAGATTTCACCGGGAATACATGTTTTGGGTCCCCCTGAATCCAAAAAAAGCATTTTGGAAAAATGTCCGTGTGTGTCTGTCTGCCTGTCTATCTGTGTGTTTGTGCCCGCGCGCGCGCGTGTGTCTGTGGACAGCATAGCTCGCAAACGAAAACTACCTTAAATGCCATACTTGATACTTAAGTCCAATGTCTTCCAAGGATGCAAGAAAATTCCCCCATCCCAACTACCCTTTACATGGAAAAAAATTCGAAATATTTGATTTTCTCATAATTGGCTGTGACGATTTTGATTAAAATCTCTTATATTTAATATATTTATATGACAAATAAAATGTATATCTTCAACTTTGTGAGTATAGCGTCAGAGGACGTGTTTATTCTGGATGAGTTATGTGGCTTTTGCGTAACTGGTAAACCATAAGAGATAGACAAAAACGTAAGGCACAAAAAATATATCGCTAGTTAAAACACTCAATTTATGTTATATACCTACATATGTTTCGTGGAGTTGACCGTTTTTGAGATATTCCTTGTTATTGTTGTCAGCTTTAAAATACTTACACATTCCTCATACGGGAATTTGTCAACCTCTGTCCATACACACAAAAGAACTTCAGTCACATAGCAACCAGCTTTTAAAAGATTTGACTATCGATTTAGACTAGTGTATTCCCTTATTTCCCTTCTACTTATAAGGAACTAAGAAATAAAACCGTTTCTGCTAATGTTTATCTCAATTATGATGAAGTAGATAGAAGAATAAACTTAATAATGATTTTTTGCAGAGAGTTAGAGAATGGCATGTGATTGGAACACATCAGATTTTTTGTACTCAAAAGATATATTTCCGGTGAAATCCCGGTATCAAATTTTTGATTGGAACACAATACTTCGTCTATACACTATGCACATAGTACGTGTAGAGAAAGTAATAAGAATATAGAGAAATGAGGTTTTGAAAGAAGTGTAAGTAAAGAAAGTTTACAATATTTGACGTGTGATGTAAATGAGTTTTTTGGCACGCAGCAGGAATAGAAAGCGATGTTTTTTAGTGCTGGCAGCGGTTTAGCCCAAAGGCAGACATTTCGCTTGAAAAGGAAAGTTGTATCGCTTTAAAACTTCACCTTTGACTACACGAACCTTTCCTAATTAAAACAACCTGCAGCAGCAGCAGCTTAATGTCAAAAATCCACATCGAGTCGATCTCGCCTTTAGGGGTAGCGGGAGGAAATTGAACTAAGTGCTTGGGGAAAACATGCCAATGCCTACTTTCCCGGGCCAGATAGCAGCACAAGCTAAAATGTTGTGTTAATGATTACTCTGCCAGCCCTAGGTATGAATGAATACTTGTATTTATTTAAACATATACGAGGATCATTTCAAATGTCGTGGCAACTATTTTACGAGGGCCGTTATTTTTCAACCTCCGATAGGCTATAAATAAAAGACAAGTTCATAGAAAACAATTATTTAATTAATAAAAGTTTTGTACACTTATGGTTACTTTTCAACATAATCACCGAAAAGATTGAGACATTTATCGTACCGGTGCACAAGCTTTGCAATACCCGCTTCAAAAAATGTTGCCACCAATGATTTGAAATGAGCATTGACGTTGTTTTGAAGATCTTCGTTGGTTTGAAAGTGCTGCTCTCCTAGCCACGTCTTCAGTTCAGGGAAAAGGTGAAAGTTGCTGGGTGCCAGGTCAGGACTGTACGGCGGATGATCGAAAATTTCCCATTGAAATTGTTCAAGGAGCCGATGGGTGTGCCAGCAATTTGTGGACGAGCGTTGTCATGGATCAACAATTCCTCAAGTCTGCATTCCTCTTCGTTTGTTTTAAATGGCTCTCCGCAAACGTCGTAAAGTTTCACAATAAACAGCTGCATTGATAGTGGTTCCTTGCTGCATAAACTCTATAAGCGACACACCTTTTTGGTACCAAAACATAACCTTTCATTTGTTGAATGTTTGAATATTTTTTATTTGTTTGGTGAATTTGGGTGTATCCATTGTCGTGATTGACAACGCTCGTCCACACACTGCTGGCACAACCCATCGGCTCCTTGAACAATTTCAATGGGACATCCGCCGTACAGTCCTGTCCTGGTACCCAGCGACTTTCAGGTTCAAGGATGGAAAAAGTTCTGAAATTTCTGGAGCATAAACAATTTTTAAACAGCTTTTATTCGGGGCCTAAAAAGACCAAAAAAAAAATATTGAGTTTGAGGATCTAAACATTTCTTCGATTTTCTGGAGCTAGGAATTTGGGAATTTGTGAACTCGTGGTCATGTAAAGAAACTGATTTTAGCCACAGGACAACCGGCTTTTAAAACATTTGACTGTCATTTTAGCCCAGTGTGTTCCCTTATTTCCCTTCTACTTACAAGGAAGCAAGTAATAAGACTATTTCTGTCAATGTTGATCTTGAGTAGCATGAAGTAGATAGAAGAATAAGCTTTTTAACAATGAAAACCTAAAACATATGTTTTAGATGAAATCTCGATAGCGGAAATTAAAAATTACATTTTATCAAAAAGTATTCAAAGGATTTTGATTAAAATGTCACATATTAAACTCATTTAAGTGAGAAATGAGACTTTTATCTTGAATTTAATGGAAAAGTCGTAATTCAGTTGACATCCTGATGTCGAATTTTGGGTAAAATACAATACTTCTTTACGTTCTGTACGTAACGTAATAGCGTAGGTAACACTAGTTTATAGTTGAGTGGGAAGAGAAAGTCATGTGAATGGAACACACCATATTTTTACTTTCTCTACACGTACTATATACATAGTGTATTGAGAAGGTATTGTATTGTACCCAAAAATTTCATTCTGAGATTTCACCGGAAATACATGTTTTGGGTTCCCTGAATCCCCCCAAAAAAAAAACATTTTTGGAAAAAAGTCCGTGTGTATGTGTGTGTGTTTGTGGACAGCATAGCTCAAAAACGAGAAGACCGTTAAAAACCAAACTTGGTATTTAAGTTTGGTATCTTACAAGGATGCAACACGAAGGTTTTCAAGAATTTGCCCCCACCCCAACTACCCTTTACATGGAAAAAATTTCGAAATTTTTATTTTCTCAAAAATGGGTCTATCGATTTTGAATAAAATCTCTTACTTTTAAGATATTTACATGACAAATAAAATGTATATTTTAAATTTTCTGAAAATAGCCTCTGAAGACTACTTTATTCTGGATCAATTTTACGGAATTTTGCATAACTGCTAAACCGTAAGAGATGAACAAAAAGTTACTGCAAACAATATGCATCCCTTTAAAACACACATTTGTATTTTATATGCATTTTTTTCCTGGGTTTGACCATTTTTAAGATATTCCTTGTTATTGATTTCAGTTTTAAAATATTTGTACTTTCCAACACCTGAGCACGCAAAGAAACGGATTTCTGTCCCATAGCAACCACATTTCAAAACATTTGAGTGTCGGATTAGCTTAGTGTATTCTCTTACCTATAAGGAATTAAGTAATAAGAATATTTTGTTAATGTTTTTCTCGATTGGCATGAAGTGGATAGAAGAATAAGCTTTTTAATAATAATTTGTTACAGGGATGTAGAGAAAGTCATGTGAATGGAACACATAATTTTTTTTTTGTAATTGTAACACGACAATTTGTTTCTGGAAGTGATATTCAGTTTTTATGATTAAATATTAATTAGTCAAAGAGACACCTGCAGATTTCTCGCTCCTGTTTCAAGTTTTTCATTAAGGTCGCAGGGTTTAATTGTATTGCCTGCAGTTATACAGGTTTGGGGAAAATGAGCTCCCCAGGTGCACGAGCAATATCTCGTGGGGCGGAGCCTCACAAAGGACCAACTTTTCAACTTATTATCAAACGTAAAGTTTCTCGGGGGCTTGTGATAATCTGACAGTCAGTATTTTACCAAGTTCATATGCCTTTATGCAATCAGGCAAGCTTATACCCTACTTCCCTTCTGGGGTTAACAGTTCACGATCTAGATGACGAAAGTGTTCCATTCACAACACTTTCTCTTCACACTCAACTACAAGAATAGCATGAGAATCTGTCCCATTTTCGAAGAGGAAGGGTCATGGACCCATATCTTGGCAAGATGTAAGGGTGCAGAGAAAATACAAGGGCAGTTTCTTTTTCAACCTCCGATAGGCTATAAATAAAACACAAGTTCTTAGAAAACAATTATGTTATTACTAAAAGTTTTGTACACTCATGGTTACTTTTCAACATAATCACCGAAAAGATTGAGACATTTATCGTACCTGTGCACAAGCTTTGCAATATCCGCTTCAAAAAATGTTGCCGCCAATGATTTCAAATGAGCATTGACGTTGTTTTGAAGATCTTCGTACTTTACGATGTTTGCGGAGAGCCCTTCAAAACAAACGAAGAAAAATGCTGACTTGAGGAATTGTGTTGATCCATGACAACGCTCGTCCACACACTGCTGGCACAACCCATCGGCTCCTTGAACAATTTCAATGGGGCATTTTAGATCATCCGCCGTACAGTCCTGACCTGGCACCCAGCGACTTTCACCTTTTTCCTGAAATGAAGATGTAACTAGGAGGGCAGCACTTTCAAATCAACGAAGATCTTCAAAACAACGCAAATGCTCATTTGAAATCATTGACGGCAACATGTTTGAAACGGGTATTGCAAAGTTTAGGCACTGGTACGATAAATGTCTCAATGTTTTCGGTGATTATGTTGAAAAGTAACCATAAGTGTACAAAACTTTTAGTAATAAAATCATTGTTTTCTAAGAACTTGTCTGTTATTTATAGCCTATCGGAGCTTGAAATCATCGCGAATGTAGACTAGAAGCATGTTGGACGCTACTGGCAGGCACGGAAGACGTGGATGGGCTAGATAAGAACAGCTAAACAAAAGTGACTGCAATGTTCTACATACATATATTTTATGTCATATTACTGCCATTGTGTATATATTATGTGTATATATTTCTTTTAAGAGTGTTTATCTATTATAAGCGGGTACATTTGTGCGTCTGAATAAGGTGTACTCTGTGCTGTAAATTTAAATTGCTGTATTTGAATATCTTTGTCTTTTTATTTTCGTGTTTACTCTTTTAATTCTTTTCTGTTGTTTTAATATTGGTTTTTATTTTGTGTATTACAAAAGCACGTGTGGACCCGTGCGGTTGTTGAAGTTCAATATATGATATTGTTATGTCAATAAATACACGTAATCATTCATACACAATAGTGATACAAGCTTTTACTACGTTAAGTACATAACGTAAAGAAGTACTGTATTCTACCCAAAATTCGATATCAAGATGTCAACTGAATTCTACGTTTTGAGACTATTTCTATAAAATGCAGGATAAAAGTTTCATTTGCCATTTAAATAACTTTAACAAATGACATTTTAGTCAAAATTATTTGAGTACTTTTTGATAAAAAAATCGAATGAGACCCATTCACATGACTTTCTCTACATCTCTGTAACAAATTATTGTTAAAAAGATTATGCTTCTATTTACTTCATGCTAATCGAGAAAATATTAGCAGAAATAGTCTTATTACTTGCTTCCTTGTAAGTAGAAGCGATATAAGGGAGTACCATAGGTTAAAGTGACAGTCAAAAGCTTGTTGCTATGTGACTGAAGTTCCTTTGTTTGTATGGAACTGAGTTGACAAATTCCTGTATGAGAAAAGTGTAGGTAAGGTTTTCAAAGCTGAAACCAATAACAATGAACATTTTAAAAACGATCAACTCCACGAAAAAATGTATATAACATAGATTGTTAACTTACTCTGTATTTTTTTGTGTAGTAAGTTTTGGTCCACATCTTACGGTTTAACAGTTATGCAAAATTCTGTAAAATTCATTGTCAGGTAAATATCTTTAATATACGAAAAAATGAAATGGCGTGTTATTTATGGACGCTCTTTAACTGCTGTGGTTCTCAGCGTCCCATTCTATACTGGGCGTGAAAGACCGCTCAATTTTGCTCAGAGGCCTCTCTATCAGGCTTGAGGTTCTTTTACGTGCCATAAATCTACGACACGGGACCCACGGCTTTACTTCCCTTCCGAAGGAAGCCATGCTAAGGATTTTTACGCCGAAAAATCCATCGTCCTCCGCCGGGTTTGAACGCACGACCTTGGGTATAGGAAGTCAGCATGGTAACCACTACGTCACGGAGGACGACTTAATATACGATATTTTAATCAAAAGCTTTAGAGCAATTTTTAAGAAAATCAAAATTTTCGAAAAAAGTTCCATGTAAAGGGTAGTTTGGGGTGGGGGAATTTTCTCAAAATCTTCGTGTCGCATCCCTGGAAGATTCTAAACTTATATTCCAAGTTTGGTATTTTACCGACTTTTTGTTTTTGAGTTATCGTTTTCACAGACACACGGACACACACACACGCACCTTTTTCTGAAAATGCTTTTTTTTTTTTTGGATACAGGGGTCCCTAAAACATATATTTCCAGTGAAATTTCGGTATTGAATTTTTGGATGCAGTGCAACACCTTCTGTATACACTAAGTATATAGTACGTGTAGAGAAAGTAAAAAAAAACATTGAGTAAATAAAGATGGTCGAATGCGTCATCTACAATTTATGAACTAATGTAAGTATTATAATGATAAAATCCCCCTTCGTATATATTATAAATTATTAATAGTCTATTTCACTGAATTGTCTTATCAAATACAACTCGTGTTTTCTTCTCTTAGGACAATTGTCGACAAGATGAAGATATTTGTAATATTACTTATGAGAATGCTAATACCTTATAAATAAAATTGTGTGTTGATATGATTCGTTATTATTTAGTCATGCCAAATCGTCTGTCACTTTCTGAATGGCCCTCGTATATACGTGTTTGAGCAAATAGGTGAATAAATGTCAAATGTCGTATTTGTGTGTATTCTGCAAATTTCGGTATTGAAATAGTAGGTGATATGATGAAAAATCGATTTGTAGCTGCGCCCTAGGTACGAGAGTTTGCCCTAAGTAACTATTTTATCTCTGATAATATTACGAAAGATAATAGTTTTCGATATAGAGTTAGCAATTGTGAGGAATTATCACGAGGCGAATATCGACGTAGTGATACGGTTATCAGCAGGGATCTGGATATCCACATGCCCGAGGCAAAAAGCGCAGTTTACAGAGTTGGAACGTTTCAGCAGTGGGAAGGGATTCCCCGGGGAAGCAACCGCTGCAAGACAAGCGAAGATAAATCGAAATTTAATATTTAAAGAGGTTAGCTACTGCAGACGAACCTACAACTTCAGAGACTGTCAAGATCCAAGTTCGCCACGTCGTTAGCATTAATGTGCTTCAATACTTGTACAGCTACGAGCAAAAAATTCCCTACTCTAATAATATCAAAATAGTCACTTTTACACTCCCTTATGCTTAAGCTTAATCAATTGTGAAATTTAATGTGATCAAAAATTATGAAAAAAAAATCTGTTGTGCTCACATGACTTTCTCTACATCTCTGCAGCAAATTATTGTTAAAAAGCTTATTCTTCGTCTACTTCATGCTAATCGAAATAAGCATTAACAAAAATTGTCTTACTACTTGCTTCCTTATAAGTAGAAGGGAAACAAGGGAATACACTAAGTTAAACCGACAGTCAAATGTTTTAAAAGTTGGTTTCTATGAGGTTGAAGTTCCTTTGTATGGCCAGAAGTTCAAAAATTCCAGTGTGAGAATAGTATAAATAATTTAAAGCTGAAACCAATAACAAGGAATACCTTAGAAGCAACCAGCTCTAAAAAAATATGATGTGTTCCATTCACATGACTTTCTCTACATCTCTGCAACAAATGATTGTTATAAAGCTTATGCTCCTATTTACCTCATGCTAATCGAGAAAAAATCAGCAAAATAGTGTTATTACTTGCTTCCTTGTAAGTAGAAGCGAAATAAGGGAGTACCATAGGTTAAAGTGATAGTCAAAAGCTGGTTGCTATGTGACTGAAGTTCCTTTGTTTGTATGGACACGAGTTGACAAATTCCTGTATGAGAAAAGTATAAGTATTTTGAAGCTGAAACCAATAACAGGAATATCTAAGAAACGATCAACTCCACGTAAAAAATGTGTATATCATAAATTGTGTATTTTAATAAGCTCTATATTTCTTCCAAATCTTCTCGGGCTTCTAGCCAGGTAAAAACTTGGCTTGACACCAACGTTTCGAAGAAGTGCATCTTCCTCGTCTTCAGGGTGAACTGATCAGTTCACCCTGAAGACGAGGAAGATGCACTTCTTCGAAACGTTGGTGTCAAGCCAAGTTTTTACCTGGCTAGAAGCCCGAGAAGATTTGGAATTAACACGTCGCCAGGAAAGCTTCAGTTCTTATTCTCTATATTTCTGTTAGGTAAGTTTTTGACTATCTCATACGGTTTAGCAGTGATACAAAACTCCGTAAAATTCATCCAGAATAAAGTGGTCTTCGGCGGCTATTCCCAGAAAATTTAAGTTATACATTTTATTTTCATACAAGAGATTTATACAAAATCGTCAAAGTCTTTTTTGAGAAAAACAAAGTTTTCGAACTGGGGATTTTCTTGAAAATATTCGTGTCGCTTCCTTGGAAGATACCAAACTTAAATACCAAGTTTGGTATTTAAGGGTTTTTTCGTTTTTGAGCTATGCTGTCCACAGACACATTCACACGGAAATGTTTTAAATGTTTTGGGGGGGGGGATTCAGGGAATCTCAAAACATGTATTTCCGGTGAAACCTCGGCATTGAATTTTTGTTTGTAATACAACTCCTTCTCTTTGTGCTATGCACACAGCAGTGTAGAGAAAGTACAGCTTGTTAGGATTCTGGGGTCAAAAACATGTAGATACTCCCGATGAAATCTCGGTATCGAAATTTTGGGTGCAATACAATAATTTCTCTATGTGCTGGGTACATGATAGAAATATTTGGACGCACTCTAAAACGCGATAGAGCACAGAAAAAGTGCTGTGGATGTTTTGTGCTACGGGAAATGTAGACGGGATGAAAGTGGAAGCCTGTACGGCTCGTCCATCAGCTGCAAGTGATTGGAATGAAGTAAATGACGTGGAAAAGTGCGGGGGTGTACAAAGTTTAACTGCGCCCTGGGGAAATTTACTGGCCGGGCTTGTCGGCCACGGAATTCCTAAAACATTTCATTCTCTGATCAACAACAAAACAATCTTAACAGGATCCTTTGTGGCAAACGGGTTACATTCACATGACCCTCTCTGCTCGCTCTTCTAAAAATTACACTTAGAATCGTGAAATAATTTCTCTGACAGCTCTTTATATTAGGCATATAAAAATGAAATGGCTTTTATTTATGGACGCTCTTTAACTGCTGTGGTTCTCAGCTTAATTTTGCATAGAGGCCTCTCTATCAGGATTGAGTTTATTTTACGTGCCGTAAAACTCCGACACGGGACCCTACATCTCGTCCTTCGCCGGGTTTGAACCCGCGACCTTGAGTATTTGAAGTTAGAAATGGCAATCATTACACCATACAGGGCAACTTATATTAGGTAGAGAGAGCATGGCATTCTACCTAAAATAGATGTCGTAAACATCACCCTAAATGTATGTTTTAAGATCTCCTGAGTCCTAAAAGAGCAGTTTTTGTAACGAAAGGCGAATAATATATGAAACTTGGGATTTAATAATATGCAAATAGTGTATAGAGAAGGTATTGCATTTCACCCACAATTTTAATACCGAGAAATAGACGTTCTAGGATCCCCTATATCCAAAAAAAAAAATTGGAAAAAGTTGGTAAAATATCACACTTGGTATTTAAGTTTAATATTTGCCACGGATGCGACAAAAGATTTTGAGGAAATCACGCCACAAAAAACTACCCTTTACATGGAAACATTTTAGAAAATTTTCATTTTGTTAAAAATGGGTCTAACGATTTTGATTAAAATCCTGTATATTACAGCTATTTATCTGGAAAATGAAATGTATATCTTGAATTTTCTTGCAATAGCGTCTAAAGATCTCTTTATTCTGAATGAAGTTTGCTAATTGGTAACTGGTAAACCACAAGAGATACACAAAGATTTACAACACAAAAAATGTAGAACTCGTTAAAACACAAAATTTAGGTTGTATACATTTTTCGTAAGGTTGACCGCTTTTGAGATATTCCTTGTTATTAGTTTCAGCTTTAAAAAACTCATATCTATCACTTTCACCTATAGTACTCCCTTATTTCGCTTCTACTTACAAGGAAGCAAGTAGTAAGACTATTTCTGCTAATTTTTTCTGATTGGCATGAAGTAAATACCTTAAACAATCATTTGATGCAGAGATGTGGAGAAAGTCATGTGAATGGAACACATCAGATCTTTCTATACTATATACATGTTAGAGAAGGTAATAGCAAGACCAGATGGGAGTACAAACCTGGTACCTCAGCCAAGTATTCTGGACAATATCGGCCGGGACCAGGCGCCCCAGGATATAAATATGTATGCGCCGCCCCCGCCAGTCTAAATACGCACTTACATCCATCATCAATCTCCAGAGCTTCCATCTTCCTGTCAATGAACTAAACATCTGTCAATGTCTTCTTATGACGCGCTTCTTTCCTTTTCCCTCTTTTATATGCTTTTATTTTTACTTTCTCTAGCCCCATATGTACAAGGGTATTGTAATGCACCCAAAAATTCGATACCGAGATTTCACCGGAAATATATGTTTTCGGGTCCTCTGAGTCCGAAAAAAACATTTGTAAAAAATGTGTACCATTCACATGACTTTCTCTTCATCTCTGCAACAAATTATCCTTAAAAGCTTATACTTCTATTTACTTCATGCTAATCAGTAAAAAAATAGCAGAAATAGCCATATTACTTGCTTCCTTGTAAATAGAAGCGAAATAAGGGAGTACCATAGGTTAAAGTCATAATCAAAAGCTGGTTGCTATGTCACTGAAGTTCCTCTGTTTGTATGGACCGCAGTTGACAAATTCCTGTATGAGAAAAGTATAAGTTTTCATAGTAGAAACCAAAAATAAGGAATATCTCAAAAACGACGAACTCCATGGAAAAAAGTATATAACATAAATTGTGTGTTTTAACCTGTTCTACATTTTTTGTGTAATAATTTTTTGTCCATATCTTACAGTTTAGCAGTTATGCAAAATTTCGTAAAATTCATCCAGAATAAAGCAGTCTTCAGAGGCTATTCCCAGAAAATTCAAGATACACGTTTTATTTGTAAGGGAAATATCTTTAACATACGAAATTATAATCAAAATCGCTACAGCCATTTTTGAGAAAATTGAAATTTTCGAAAAAAGTTGCATGTAAGGGGTAGTTTGGGGTGAGGGGATTTTTCTCAACATCTTCATGTCACATCCCTAGAAGATACTTAACTTAAATACCAAGTTTTCGTTTTTGAGTTATCGAGTTCATAGACACACGGACACACACACACACAGCGACCTTTTTGTGAAAATGCTTTTTTTAGATACAGGGGACTCTAAAACATATATTTCCGGTGAAATCTCGGTATCAAATTTTTTGGTGGAGTGCAATACCTTCCCTATACACTATGTACATAGTGCGTATAGAGAAAGTAAAAAATGTCCGTGTGTCTGTCTGTGGACAGCATAGCCCCAACACGAAAGGACCGTTAAACACCAAAACTGGTATTTAGGTTCAGTATCTTCCAAGGATGCCACACGAAGATTTCCAAAAAAAATCCCCCATCACAAATTACCCTTTATCTGGAAAAATTTTCAAAACTTTTTATTTTCTTAAAAATGTCTCTAACGACTTTGATTAAAACCCGTATATTAAAATCTGAAATAAAATGTATATCTGGAATTTTTTGGGAATAGCCTCTGAAGACCTCTTTATTCCGGATGAATTTTGCTTAACTACTAAACCGTAAGAGATAGAAAAATAACTCACCACACAAAATATGCACATCACGACAAAACACACAATTTATGTCCTTTACGTTTTTGTTGTGGATGTAACTGTTTCCGAGATATTTCTTGTTATCCGTTTCAATTGTGAAGTACTTCAACTTTTCTCAGACAGGAAGTGTCCGTTTTTCTTTTATTCTAATCCTGACCAAGCAAACAAGTGAATTGCAATGACAATCGCATAACGATAGCTTTTAAAACATTTGAATATCACTTTAGCATAGTGTATTCCTTTAGTTACCTTCTACTTATAAGGAACTAAGTAATAAGAACATTCTGATAATGTTTATCTCGATTAGCATTGGGTACAAAGAAGAATAATCTTTTGTAGGAGGTTTGTAGAGCAGCTAGAGAAAGTCATGTGAATGTAACACATCCGATTTTTCTATTCTCTAACAGGCTGGAGAACTATTGTATTCCACATGAACAGTCTGTACTAGATTTTACCGGAAATATACGATTTGAGCCCACCGGGAGCTAAATACACTACCATGTATTGCATTACGAAAGTTTATTTTCTTAACATGGTCTTTCAAACGTCAGTTCAAGTTTTAAACCAATAATAATATTTGAAATAGCATAAAAAAACAAAAGAAGTCACATACTGAGGAAACAATGTTCGTTTTTCTTTTGTATTTATACTTTCTCTACCACGTATATACAACATAGTAAATGGAGAAAGTTAACTTTTGTTTCTCTATACGTACTATGTACATAGTGTATAGAGAAGGGATTGCATTGTACCCAAAAATTCGATACCGAGATTTCATCGGAAATATATGTTTTGAGACCACCTGAATCCAAAAAAAGTATTTTTAGAAAAATGTCCGTGTGTGTGTCTGTCTGTGTGTATGTGTGTGTGTCTCAAAAACGAAAAGACCGTTAAATACCAAACTTGAAATTTAAGTTCAGTATCTTCCAAGGATGCGACACGAAGATTTTCAAGAAAATCCCCACCCCCAACTACCCTTCACATGGAAAACTTTTCGAAAATTTTGATTTTCTAAAAAATAGCTCTAACGATTTTGATTAAAATATTATTAATTAAAGATATACACCTAACAAATATTATGTATATCTTGACTTTTCTGGGAATAGCCTCTGAAGACTACTTTATTTTGGATGAATTTTACGGAATTTTGTGTAACTGATAAACCGTAAGAGATAGACAAAAACTTACCACACGAAACAGTAGAACACATTAAAACACACAATTTATGTGGCATACATTTTTTTCGTGGAGTGGATCGTTTTTTAGATATTCCTTGTTTTTTGTTTCAGCCTTAAAAACTTGTACTTTTCTCATACAGGAAGTTGTCAACTCGTGTCCATACAAAAAAATGAACTTCAGTCACATAGCAACCATCTTTTGCTATCACTTTAGCCTATGGTACTCGCCTATTTCTCTTCTACTTGCAAGGAAGCAAGGAATAAGGCTATTTCTGCTATTTTTTTCTCGATTAGCATGAAGTAAATAGAAGCATAATCTTTCTAACAATAATTTGTGTCAGAGATGTAGAGAAAGTTATGTGAATGGAACACATCAGATATTTTTTTATAAGCTTCTAGACGGAAATGATGCTCAAAATGATTTCGGAGCTTAAAGTTACTCGACATTCATGAGAAAATATTGTATTGCTACCAAAAATTCGATGCCGAGATTTCACCGGAAGCCCAAAAACGCATTTTTAGAAATATATACGTGACGTGTGCGTCTGTGGGCAGCATAGCTCAAAAAGCAAAAGTCCGTTAAATACCAAACTTGGTGCTTATCTTCCAAGGACGCCACAAGAAGATGCTGCCGTTTGGGAAAATCTGCTTTACAATTGAAACCAATAGCAAGAAATATTTCGAAAACCGTTAACTTCAGCAAAAATGTACATGAGATAAATTGTGTGTTTTAACGAGGTCTACATTTTTTACTTTCTCCACATGTATTTTGTACATAGTGTATAGAGAAGGTCAATATTGCACTCCACCAAAAGATTCGTTACCGAGATTTCACCGGAAATATATGTTTTAGGGTCATTTGTAACCAAAAAAAAAAGCATTTTCAGAAAAAGGTCCGTGTGTGAGTGTCTGTGTACACGATAGCTCAAAAATGAAAAGTCGGTACCTGGTATTTAAGTTTAGTATCTTCCAGAGAAGCAACACGAAGATTTTGAGAAAAATGTTCCCATCCATAACTACCCCATTTTGATTTTCTAAAAATGGATCTAACTATTTTGATTAAAATATCGTATATTAAAGATATTTACCTGGGAAATAAAATGTATATTCTGAATTTTCTGGGAATATCATCTGAAAACAACTTTATACTGACTGAATTTTACGGAATTTTAAATAACTTCCAAATTGTAAGAAATGGACAAAAGCTTACTGCACAAAAAATGTAGAGCACATTAAAACACACAATTTGTGTTGTATACATTTTTTTTCTTGGAGTTGATCATTTTTGAGATATTCCTTGTTTTTGTTTTCAGGGTCGAAAATTTTAACTTTTGTCATACAGTAATTTGTTAACAAACAAATTTGTCCATACAAACAAAGGAACTTCAGTCACATAGTAACCAGCTTTTGACTATCACTTTAACCTATAGTACTCCCTTATTTCGTTTCTACTTACAAGGAAGAAGGTAATAAGACTACTTCTGCTAATTTTTCTAGATTAACGTGAAGTAAATAGAAGCATAAGCTTTTTAAGAATACTTTGTTGCAGGGATATAGAGAAAGTCATGTGAATGGTACACATCGTTTTTTAGATATTCATTGTTTTTGGTTTCAGCTTTAAAAAACATACTTTTCTCATACAGGAATTTGTCAATTAGTGTCCATACAAACAAAGGAACTTCAGTCACATAGCAAGCAGCATCTATTGCTAGAAAATTCAAGATACACATTTGTTTGTCATAAAATATTTTAAACATAAGGTATTTTAATCAAAAGCGTCAGAGCCATTTTTTAACAAATCAAAATATTTGAACATTTTTCCACGTAAAGCGTAGTTGGGAACGGGGGGGGGGGCTATTTTATTGAAAATCTTCGTGTCGCATTCTTGGAGATACCAAACCTAAATACCAAGTTTGGTATCTACACACACACACACACGTACCTTTTTCTGGAAAATGTTTTTTTGTATTCAGGGGGTCCTAAAACGTGCATTTCCGGTGAAATCTCGATATCGAAGTTTTGATTGGATACAATACTTCCTCTATACAATATGTACATAGTACGTATAGAGAAAGGAAAAAATCTCGGTTGTGTTGCATTAAGAAAGTTTTTTATTTTATTTTATTTATTTATTTTTGTTATTGTTTCATTTATATAGCCCCCTTTAACACCTAAGGTCATATCGGAGACTTACATTAGAAGGAACTCGTTGTCTGTAGGATCTTTACGTTGGGTTTAAATTGTTTTATTTTCCTCAAACATTTACTCTCACAAACATACTTCCAGACTCTGTGGGACATAAGGAATAATTCTGTTTAAAGAAACATTCCCGTTCTACCCGGGAATCGAACCCGTGATATAGGATGAGAAAGCAGTTATCTGGCCACAAGCGGTCGGAAGAAAGTTGTTTTTCATCTATAGGGTATTTCAAAATTCACTTCGGGTCCCGGGTTTGATTCCCGGCTAGGGCGGGGAATTTTTCTTTAACCAGAATTATTCCCTATCCCACACAGAGTCTGGAAGTGTGTATGTGTTTGTGTGTTTAGTAATATAAAATGATTAATTTAATGTTCTAAACCTACAGTAATACGAGTTCTTTCATAAGTCAAAGCCCCCGATATTCAAGTTAAAGGGGGAAATACACAAAAAATCTGATGTGAACCATTCACATGACTTTCTCTACATCTCTGCAACAAACAATTCTATTTACTTCATCTAATCAAGAAAAAATAGGCAGAAATAGTCTTATTACTTGCTTCCTTGTTAGTGGGAGGACAATAGGTTAAAGTGATAGTCAAGAGCTGGTTGCTATGTAACTGAAGTTCCTTTGTATGGACACGAGTTGACAAATTCCTGTATGAGAAAAGTGTTTTTCAAAGCTGAAACCAAAAACAAAAAATATCTCAAAAACGATCAACTCCAAGAAAAAAATGTATATAACATAAATTGTGTGTGTTTAACGTGCTCTACTTTTTCTGTCTTTTAAGTTTTCATCCATCTCTTACGGTTTAGCAGTTATGCAAAATTCCAGAATAAAGTACTCTTCAGAGGCTATTCCCAGAAAATTCAAGATATACATTTTATTTGTCAGGTAAATATCTTTAATATACGATATTTTTATGAAAATCAAAATTTTCAAATATTTTTCCATATAAAGGACAGTTTGGGGAGGGGGTAGTTTGATATTTAACGGTCTTTTCGTTTTTGAACTATGCTGCTCACAGACACACACACACACACACACACACACACACACACACACACACAGGGACATTTTTCTAAAAATGCTTTTTTTGGATTAAGGGTTTCTCAAAACATATATTTCCGGTGAAATCTCGAAATTTTGGGTGCAATACAATACCTTTTCTATACACTATGTATATAGTATCTACGTATAGAGAAAGTAAAAAGAAGAAGTGACATACTTTCTCTAGCATGTATGTAAATACATTGTAGTTAGATAAGGTAGGTATTGTATTTTATAAAAAAAATTGATGTCGAGATTTTACGAGTTATGTGACCTAAAATCAAAACAAAACAAAAATTTGATGTGTTCAACTCACATGACTTTCTCTACCTTTTCCATATGCAAACTATTCTGACTAAAGTTTATTATTCTATTTATTTCATGCTAATCGAGATAAACATTAACAGAAATTGTCTTATTACTTGCTTCCTTGTAAGTAGAAGATAAATAAGGGAATAAACTAGGCTGAAGTGATACTCAAATGACTTAAAACTTGCCCTATGTGAAACAACTGAAGTTGCGTTCGCTTTCCATGGTCTGCAGTAAAATAAGAGAGGTGAGACAAAACGTCAATTCCCCTTTGACAAAAGTTTAAGTAGTTTAAAATTGAAACCAATAACAAGGAATATCTCGAAAACGGTCAAATCTACAAGAAAAACATATTATATAAGTTTCTGCCAATCTTTTACGGTTTAACAGTTATGCAAAATTATCTTGTGAATATATTTAATACACAGTATTTTAATCAAAATCGTAGAAGCCACTTTTAAGATAATTAAAAATGTTGAAACTTTTTCCATAAGGTAAAGGATGCTTCGGGGTCGAGAATTTGTTTGAAGATCTTCTTGTCGCATTCTTAGAGGTTACAGAACTCAAAAACCAAGTTGGTATTTAATGGGATTTTCGTTTTTGAATATGCTGCTCACGGACACACACACGCGTGCATTTTTCTATAAATGTGTTTTATTCAGGGGATCTGAAAACATGTATTTCCGGTGAAATCTCGCTCCCAATTATATCTGATGTAATTTTCATTGGTGTTGCCTTTACCAATGCACAGTAATACCAACTGTGAATTATTTATGAAATGTCGCTCGTACGTAATGCTTTATTTAGGGATCCTCGAAGCACGTATTTCCGGTGAAATCCTCATATGAACTTGCAGACGTGTGGAGAATAGAAGATATTTATTTATTTCCGCGGGTGTACATCTCCTGAATTCCAGGCAGAAGTTGATTACACCACTGGCAAAGTGTCTCTTTACGTTTTATGACCCAGAGAAAATGTCCGTTTTACGACACGCAAACAGCAAGACATCTGCATGACGATTTGTTGTCATGGCAACCTTCAGCGTTTCTCAAGTAGCTTTGTTATTTCCTCTGTCACTTTTACACGTCAGGTAGACCAAGTAATGCGTTTCACACAATAATTCACGTAATACACGTTTTGAGATCCTCCAAATAAAAAAAATAGAAAAATAAGCTTTTTACTTTCTCTACACGTACTATGCACATAGTGTATAGAGAAGGTATTGTAATGCACAGAAAAATTCAATACCGAGATTTCACCGGAAATACATGTTTTGGGACCCCCTGAATCCTAAAAGCATTTTAGATAATGTCCGGGTGTCTGTCTATGGGCAGTATAGCTAAAAAACGAAAAGACCGTTAACAACCAAACTTGGTATTTAAGTTAAGTATCTGGAATACACTTTTCCTCAGTTGCTATATCTACGTAGTATAGAAAGTAAAACGGTACTACATTTTTCTGTAATAAGTTTTTGTATATCTCTTACGATCTACCAATTATACAGCAACATTCATCCAGAATAAAGAGGTGCCCAGAGGCTATTCCCAGAAGATTCAAGATATACATTTTATTTGTCATGTAAATATCTTTAATATACTATATTTTAATCAAAATCATTATGGCCATTTTTGGACAAATCAGCGTGTTCAAATTGTTTACAAGTTTGGTATTTTACCGAGTTTTCGTTTTTAACTTATTGTGTTCACACACACACACTCACATACATGGTATATTTTCTATTTTTTTTTTACGTTCTCTATACGTACTATGTATATACTGTATAAAGAAGGTATTGTAATGCACCCAAAAATTTGATATCGAGATTTCACCGGAAATGCATGTTTTAAGACACCCTTAAAAACATTTTTAGAAAAATTCCCTGTGTATGTGAATGAGTGTGTGTCTGTGGGCAACATAGCTCAAAAACGAAAAGACCGTTAAATACCAAACTTGGTATATAATTTCAGTATCTTCCAAAGATGCGACACGAAATTTTTCAAGAAAATCCCCCCACCCTAAACTACCCTTCACATTGAAAAAAATTATAAAAAGATAGCCCTAA
The DNA here is from genome assembly GCA_030762935.1 of Hymenopus coronatus. Lineage (NCBI taxonomy): Eukaryota > Metazoa > Arthropoda > Insecta > Mantodea > Hymenopodidae > Hymenopus > Hymenopus coronatus. The sequence continues at coordinate 9,275,817 of CM060892.1, forward strand.
CGATTTTGATTATAATATCGTATATTAAAGATATATACCTGGCAAACAATATGTATGTCTTGAATTTTCTGGGAATAGCCTCTGAAGATGAATTTTTTATTCTGGATGAATTTTACGGAATTCTGCATAACTGCTAAACCGTAGAGATAGACAAAAATTTACCATACGAAAATTGTAGAGGACATTAAAACACACAATTTATGTCATATTACATTTTTTTCGTGAAGTGGATCGTTTTTAGATATTCCTTGTTGTTGGTATCAGCCTTGAAGAACTTTTCTCATACAGGAATTTGGCAACTCCTTCCATAAAAAAAGGAACTTCAGTCACATAGCAACCAGCTGTTGACTATCACTTTAAACTATGGCACTCCGTTATTTCGCTTCTACTTACAAGGAAGCAAGTAATTAGACTATTTATGCTAATTGTTTCTCGATTAGCATTAAGTAAATAGAAGCATAAGCTTTTTAGCAATAATTTGTTGCAGAGATTTAGAGAAAGCCATATGAATGGAACACATCAGATTTTAATACAAAGGACCATAAACATGAATTTGCAGTGAAATCTCGGTATTGAATTTTTGTGTGGAATGGAATACTTTTCTACCTACTACGTATGTACATGGTAGAGAAAGGAATAAACCCTAGTGGGTAGAGAAGCTATTTGAATGTAAAACACAAGATATTTGCTGGCTTATAACCCAGGTAAGGAAAGTTTGAATGGAGTTGGTGCAGGTTATAGAAGCGAACGTTCATTTGTTATGTGACAGGCTGTTAAAATGGCTTCCCTGCTTGTCACAAGATGTCGTGTTGTACAGACACGCTCTTTCCCCATGTCACTGTCAGCTTTCCAGACCTCAGTTTATTTTTATGACTCGTTTCTCCTTAAAATGCTCAATATGTAATGTTTCAACGCAAAACATTGCACTTCTACTTTCTCTGGCACGTAAGTATAAGCAGGGGCGGCTCTTCCATTTGCGCATAGTCGCACGTGAAACCCTAAGTCAAACAACATTTTTTAACAGTGTATTTTTTTATAAAATGCATAAAAAGTAAAGAATTTATTTCAATATACTTACAAACAATATATTCATTAATGACGCAACAATAAAAGCATACATTCGAATGGAATCTTAGAATGAGTCCCGCATACTTTGCGTGTCAGGCTTGCTTCCATTTCCGCCGCTCGCACGTGCGAGTGAACAAGCGTTTTAAGACAATACCGGAATCTAGTCAGCACTCCGGCGCTGTATCCCCTATTTACATTCCCCCCTTGTATGATTACTGGTTTTACTGTTCCTTTACACAAACATATAGCACCCATGCCCAAGGCGGGACTCCAACCCACGATCCCCAGCCCATGAGGCACCAAAGCGAGCGTGGCCATGGGGACCGGCAGCATTTTTTTTTAAATAAAAAAAAAATACAGTTCCGGAGGCTTGTCAGGACTCCGGCGCTGTATTCCTTTTTTCTCTATTTTTCCAGTTTACATATACAAACATAGACACATTTACAAACACATAAACACCCAGGCCCAAGGCGGGACTCGAACCCACGATCCTGTGCACCACGAAGCGCCAAAACGAGACATTTTAGCGAGCGCGGCCACCGGGATCGGCTCAATGAGACTGCTGGTATGGACAGTAAGAAGTGCGGTGGTGAGGGTACCTTCCTCACAATTTAGTTGTGCTCCAAGCGAGCTCAGAAACGTGTGTGAGTTGCGTTTCTTTGTTGCAGTTTTTTTCTCTGCTCTTTTTACGTGTTTGTACACGTCTTACACCTTATGTTATTTCAGAAAACATTTTCGTTGTGTTGTGACATAAGAAATGACTTTAATTGAATTAAAAGTCACGGAACTAAAGGAACTGACCTGCTCTACCTTACCACTGGAAAAGAAAGTGGAAATAAAAGGAAGCAGACCAACACCTCATCTGAACAAATCCAAAAACAGGGATTATAGAAGAGAATTTAAAGTAGAACAAATGTATTTGTGGCTGTGAGGTAACAAATAGATTGTTTTGCTTTCCTTGTCTGTTATTTGCAAAACATGATGGCGAACGGTGTGGCTGATTTGTTACACCTAACACAGAAGATTAAGAAACACGAAACTGCAAAATCCTATAGTTGAATTTAATCTTCTAGGGAAAATTGATATTCGGCAACAATTAGACAGCGTCTATTGCCTGAATACCAGAAAACATAATGACAAAAATCGATATGTTCTTTAAAAAATGATCGATTGTATTAAATTTTGCGGTGCTTTTGAATTAGCACTCAGAGGTCACAATGAAAGTGAAGAATCGTCGAATCCTGGAATATAAATTTCTCGGCGGAGCTTAACGCATCTCTGAAAGATCATCTTGCTACTGCAGCGGTTTTTAAAGCAACATCCAAAGATGATTTATTGGATTGTATGCTCACTGTGTGCCAAAGGCAAGAAGTAGTTACTGAAGTTTTGTGTCAGTGATTGCGGATGAAACTGTTGACGTGTCATCTGCATTTGAATTGGTGGTTGTTTTTCGTTAACGTTTTGCCTAATGGGCAGCCTGTTGAAAGATTCTGGCACTTTGTCAATCCTTCGGCCATGACGCGACATCTATTGCTGCGTGTATTCAACAAGCATTCAGAATTCTGACAAATTGATTTCCCAGAGCTATGATGGGGCCAGTGTAATGAGTGGCGCTCAGCAAATTATTCGGCAACAATATAAATACGCTAGTTTTGTACTCTTCTATGCGCACCAACTTAACTTGGTTGTAGCGCAGGCCGTAAGTCAAAACCAAGTTCGAGTGTTTGTTTCCAATTTGACTGACATTACCAACTTCTTCAGCAATTCCCCGCAAAGGATTTCTGCTCTGAATATAGTTGTTGGCAAAAGAATACCTCATGCTTCTACCTCAAGATGGAACTTCAAGAGCCGAACAGTGAATACCGTATGTGAATATCGAGCACAACTAATTAAGCGCATGGGGGAAATAGAATCATCAGCCAAGCAGTCGTCCACAATTAACCAAGCGGGAGCCATTCGACGTATGCTAAGAGATCCAGTGTTTGTCTTTTGGCTAAGAGTCTTCCAGAATATTATGCCTCATGTTGACATTTTATATAGTCAACTTCAGAAAAGGACTGTGGATGTAGTGCAGCCTAAAAGGCTGAGTAAATCTTTTCGGACATCCATTGAAAAGAAAATCCATGGACAACATAAGGCAGCAGGCAGACTCTTCGATTCCAGAACCAACTTTGAAAAAAAGGAGAGTTGAAAACAGGACTGTAGTAGCAAAAGACGTGTGTGATGTCATAATTAATCAAATAATCACACAATTTTCTTTCACAAAATGCTACTCTACTGCATCTCTGTTTGATGCAAGATAATTTGAGCAGCATGACAGGACATTTCCAGTTCATTTACTTGACCAGAACGTGGAAGTGTACACCTTTTTGGAGAAAGAACGCCTAAGAACTGAATTGGGTGTAATTTACAAGTGACAAGACTTCCGAGTTATGAGTGATGCTGCATGTTTCCTGCAGTTCATTATAGAAAACAACCTGGAGACTACATTTTCAAATTATTATTGGTGGTGTGTACCATACCCATGACCACCTCAGAAGCTGAAAGATGCTTCTCAACTTTGAAGCGAATAAAGACATTTTTGAGAAGCACAATGGTAGACGATAGATTGAGAGCATTGCCAATGTTATCAATAGAAAAGAACATGATAAGTGACATGCCAAATTTCAACGAAAAAGTTATTGATATGCTTGCATCAAAAAAGGAAAGACGAATGAATTTTGGTAAAAGATAACATATCCGGGCTTGTAGGCCGTGGTCGAAAATTAAAATTATTAAAATAATTAAAACTTGACGTTTCGTCCTCGGCTGTGGAGGACATCTTCAGAATGAACCTGGACAGGAACGGCTAACGACTGCAAATTCATGGAACAGAGGTCGGCAATATATACTGTTGAGGTAGTGGGAGGGGAGTAATTTGACTGCTGTGTTCTGATTGGCTGTTGTGTTTGCCGGTGCGAAGGTGCTGTAAGGCTTAAATCCGTCTTCTCTATTAAAATTATTGGGATGTTTGTATATTTCTATGGATTCTCTGACCACTCTGGGGTAGTTGCGAGGACTTCTGTTTTTTCAAACAATATATCATGTTTGTCTAAGACGAGGGCATGATCTGCAACGGCAGATTTGTCTGTATGGCCGAGGTGACAACAACTTTTGTGTTCGGCGATGCGGGCTTTTATGCTTTGTTTCGTTGTGCCTATGTAAGATTGGCCGCATGTACAGGGTATTCTGTAAACGAATGAATTGAACTGCACATAATTATCTGTAGGTTCCTCATTATCATTGTAATTATCATTGCATTCGTGATTATATAGCTACTGTTTCATTGCTATTAATTTAATTACTTATTTAACTTATAATTAATTTCCCTTATAAATTCTGATTTACGATTCCAGCAATTCAATTTTACATATACATTTTACAAAAAGAAAAAAAAAAAAACTTCGGGAAGTAATTGAAATCAAAGTTTATTTTATGTGTTAATTAGTAGCATCCCTTTATATTAAATATACTTTCGTTAATTATGGATTGCTGGTATCATTCAATACTTAAATTCTTCTCAGGTTTTTTTTTTTTTTTTTTTTTTTTTTTTTTTTGCGGGCATACGAGCCGCTTTAGTGTATAAGGTACACAGTGAATAGAGAAAGTGTTGTATTACACCCAAAAATTTAGGGCCAACTGTATAAAACAAAACATTTTTACTTCCTCTAGTGCATATGCACAATGTACATAGTGGATAGAAAATATATTTTATTCCACCCAAAATTTCGATACAGAGATTTCACTGGAAATACAGGTTTTAGGGCCCCCTGTATCCAAAAAAGGCATTTTTACTTTCTCTAGCCCATATGTACAGTGTACATAGTGGATACAGAAGCTATTGTATTCCACCCAAAAATTCGATACCGAGATTTCACAGGAAATACGCGTTTTAAGGTCCTCGTTATTACAAATATAATTTTACTTCCTCTAACCTGCATTTACAATATACATAGTGGATAAGAAGGTATTGTATTCCACTAAAAAATTCGATACCAAGATTTCACCGCAAATATATATTTTGAGGTCCCTTGAGTCCGAGAAAAGAATTTTAGAAAAAGGCCCATGTGTGTGAGCTTTTAGACAGCGTAACCCAAAAACGAAAAGTTGGCTAAATACCAAATTTGAAGTTTATATTCAGAGGCTTTCAAGGATGCGATATGAACATTTTCAAAAACCCGCACTCAAACTAACCTATATATAAAATACGTTTCGAAAATGTTGATTATCCCAAAAATGGCTCTAAGGGTTTTGTTTAAAATTATATTTAAGCTAGTTACATCCAAAATAAAATATACATCTTAAATTTTCTGGGAATAGCCTCTGAAGAGCTCTGATGCATTTTGCAAAACTGGTAAACCGTAAGAGTTAGACAAAAAGTTACTAAACAAAACACTTTCGAGATATTCCTTATTATAGGTTTAAATTTTTAACTTTTCCAAAACAGGAACATGTGTTTCTTTCATTTCTCTTTTGATTTTCTCCTGACCATGCAAAAAGAATCTAATTTTAATTGTTTTACATAGCAGCCAGGTTTTAAAAGATTTGACTATCACTTTAACCTATGCTACTCTCTTATTTCCCTTCTATTTATAAGGAAGCAAGTAATACGACTATTTTTGCTACAGTTTATCTCAATTAGTATTATGTAGACAATTTAGCTAAACTATTAAAGCGCCAATGAGATTAGGAAATTTCAACCAATCGCAGTCATCTGACTGGAGCGATATTGTCGAAACATCTTATCGCAGCTGATGTTCATTTCTTTGAAATCTTGTCGTTCGTTTGTTTAATCTCCTGTCTTGGTAACAAGGTGACAGCCAACCTTCACTTTTAATAACTGTCAGTTCCACAATTGTACTTTCAATTAATTCAGTTATTACAATGTTTATTTAAAGTTTTATCAGTTCATAATGTATTAGTTCAAAAAAGGAGTGAAAATAATCATTATTTGTATTTCTTATGTATGAGATGAATGCAATAACCTCAAATAAAATAACGTTTGTTTCCATTTCAGTATTAGTTATTAAAAGCTGAAATAAAAAATTGTTCCCTATTTCTATTGTTGCTATCGATATTCGTACATTCGGTGTAGACTCGGTCGACCATATCATAATTCAGGAGGCAGTGAAGGAAGAAAGAAAAAAAATCTGAAGTGTTACACTCACATGACTTTCTCTAACTACTCTATAAACAAACTTCTTACGAACACCACGCTAATCGAGATAAACATTAGCAGAATGTTCTTATTACTTAGTTCCTTATAAGTAGAAGGCAACTAAAGGAGTGTGCTATGCTAAAGTGATAGTGAAATGTTTTAAAAGCTTTCGTTTTGGCATTATCACTGTAGATCGCTTCTTTGCTTGACCACGAGTAGAACAAAAGAAAAACGGGCACTTCCGTGTGAGAAAAGTATAAGTTCTTCACAATTGAAACTAATAACAAGGAATACCTCGAAAACGGTAAGGTCAACGAAAAAATGTATATGACATAACTTGTGTATTGTAACAAGATCTACATTTTTGGTACTGTAAGTTTTTGTCTATCTCTTACGGTTTACTAGTTATGTCAAATTAAGCAAAATTCAACCAGAATAAATAGGTCTTTAGAAATTATTCCCAGAAAATTCAAAATATACATTTCGTTTGTAACAGAAATGGCTTTAATTTGTAGGATTTTAATCAGAATCGTTAGAGCTATTTTTAAGAAAAACAAAATTTTCGAAAACTTTTCCATATAAAGGGTAGTTAGGGGTGGGGGCATTTTCTTGAAAATCTTCGTGTCGCACTTCGGAAGAGACCAAACTTAAATACCAAGTTTGATATTACATCGTCTTTTTTTTCAGCTATGCTTCCTACAGACACACACACACACACACACGGACCTCTTTCTGAATTTTTTTTTTTGATTCAGGGGTCCTAAAAATGTATTTCCGGTGAAAATTCGACAAATAAAGATGGTGGTCATGTAGCATTTGAGAACTAATGTAAGTATTACAATGATAACCTTCCTATGTTATATTATAATAGTCTATTGTCTTATCAAACACAACTCGTGTTTTCATCTCTTAGCACAATTATCGACAACATGAAAACACTCGTGCTATTATTACTTATGATAATTGCATACGAATATCTTTTTTTATGTAGAGCTGTGGTTTCTGAGATATTCCTTTACATATTTTTAATTGTTTCATTTATATAGCCCCCTTTAACATCTAAGATCATATCGGGGGCTTAGTATCAGAAACAACTCGTTGTCTGTAGGTTCTTTTATGTTTGGTTTACGTGTTTTTTTTTTGTTTTTTTTACACTTTTCCTCAAACACACACACACACACACACACATTCACTCTCACATATATACTTCCAGACTCTGTAGGGGATAGGGAATTATTCTGGTTAAAGAAAAATTCCCCGCCCCAGCTGGGAATCGAACCCGGAACCACCGGGTGAGAAGTCAGCTCGCTGACATTCCTTTATATTTGTTTCAATTTAAACTAATGTTAACTTTTCTAAAATTGGAAGCCCTCTGTCGGTTCATATCTCTTTTGTTTCACTTCTGGGTATGCAAAGAGAGTCAAATTTCAATTATTGTTTTATATAGCAACCAGTTTAAAAAGATTTGACATTTTTTATTTGCCTTCTACTTACAAATAAGCCAGTAATAACACAATTTATGTTAGTGTTTATCTCCATTAGCAGGAAGTAAATGGAAGAATAATATTTTGTAGTCCGCCTGGGTGGTATGGTGGTAGCGTGTCTGTCTCGAATCTCACTTAGGGTGAGATACGCGGTTAAAGCTTTTCTCGGGGTTTTCCCCTATCCTGAGAAGACGAATGACAAGTAACTTTAAGCTCCATGGACCCCGAGATCATTTGAGTATCCTTTCACCAATTTCATTCATCGTCCGATATGACCAACCAGGTTAAAGTAACTTTAAGCTCCATGGACCCCGAGATCATTTGAGTATCCTTTCACCAATTTCATTCATCGTCCGATATGACCAACCAGGTTAAAGTAACTTTAAGCTTAATGAACCCCGAGATCATTTGAGTATCATTTCACCAATTTCATTCATCGTCCGATATGACCAACCAGGTTAAAGTAACTTTAAGCTCCATGCACCCCGAGATCATTTGAGTATCATTTGACCAATTTCATTCATCGTGCGATTTGACCAACTACGTTACAGAACCCCCCCCCAAATATTTTGTAAAAGTAGTAGAGGTAGAGAATACAACACCTAGTGGGCTCCCAATCGCGTATCGTGGACGTGACGTCACCAGACAATTAATAATCACGTCTGAGTCAACACGCAAGCAATTAAGCTGCTGATTGGACTCCCCTCAGCTAATAAAGCACGCCCCCGACAGTAACATATTTTACTGGATATCCCAAGGTACTGAAAGTCGATACTTGTGACGGGTGATTTGTCACTGTGACCAGGCGCGGGGGGGGGCAAAAATAACCGGATTATCTCCTCATGTGCTCCTCCAATCAGCGCCACCTTGTCAGCTTTCAACAGGTATATATTACACCACATAAACGGTAAATGTTGTTTTACTTTTCTTTACTGCTCGTCTATGAAAAAACAATCTGATATGTTACGTTCACATGACTTTCTCTACGCCTCTGTAACAAATTATTGTTAAAAAGCTTATACCTCTATTTACTACAAGCTAATCGAGAACAAATTAGCAGAAATAGTCCTATTACTTGTTTCCCTGTAAGCAGAAGCGAAATAAAGGAAGCTGGTTGCTATGTTACTGAAGTTCATTTCTTTTTCAAAGCTGAAACCAAAAACAAGGAACATCCCAAAAACTATCAACTCCACGAAAAGAATGTGTATAACAAAAATTGAGTGTTTTAATGTGCTCTACACTTTTTTGTGTGGTAAGTTTTTGTCCATCTCTTATTGTTTACCAATTATGCAAATTTCCGTAAAATTCATCCAGAATAAAGTAATTTTCAGAGGCTATTCCCAGAAAGTGAAAGATATACATTTTATTTGTCAGGTAAATATCTTTAATATACATATTTTAATCGAAATCGTTAGCCATTTTTGAGAAAATCAAAATTTTCGAAAAAATGTCCATGTAAAGGCTAGTTGCTTTGGGGGGATTTTCTTGAAAATCTTTGTGTCGCTTGGAAGATACCAAACTTAAATACCAAGTTTGGTATTCAACGGTCTCTTCGTCTTTGAGCTATGCTGTCCACAGATACACACACACGGACTTTTTTCTGAAAATGCTTTTCTTTTTGGATTCAGGGGAACCCAAAACATGTATTTCCGGAAAAATCTCGGTATCGAATTTTTGGATGGAATGCAATATCTTCTTTATACTCTATGTACATAGTACGCGTTGAGAAAGTAAAAAGGATTGTGTTGCACCCAAAAGCTTAATGACGAGATTTCAACAAAACCCACATTTTTAAGGTACGTATGAACCCTCTAAAAAGTATTTTTACTTTCTCTACACATAATATGTACTTAGAGTATTGTAAAAGGTATGGTGTTCCATTCAAAATCTCAATATCGAGATTTCACCGGAAATAATTTTTGGGAGGTTCTCTGTGTCCAAAAAAAAGTTTTAGAAAAAGGTCCTTGTGAGTATCTGTGGACAGAATAAATAAAAAACTAAAAGTAATATCTAAGCGTATGACACAAAGATTTTCACCAAAATCCTTCCATCCTAAACTAAACTTTCCAAGAAAATTTTTTGAAATTTTTGGTTTTGTCAAAAATATCTCTAACGATTTTGATGAAACTACCGTATGTATATCTTGAATTTTCTGGGAATAGCCTCTGAAGATTACTTTATTCTGGATGACTTTTACCGAATTTTCCATAACTGCCAAACCGTAAGAGATAGACAAAAACTTACCACACAAAGAATGTACAGCACTTTAAAACAGAGAATTTATATTACGAGTTGATAGTTGTGGAGTTGATAGTTTTTAAAGTATTCCTGGTTTTTCGTTTCAGCTTTGAAAAACCTATACTTTTCTCATATGGGAATTTGCCAACTTCTGTCCATACAAACAAAGGAACTTCAGTGACATAGCAACCAGCTTTTGACTACCACTTTAACCTATGGTACTCTGTTATTTCCCTTCTACTTACAAGGAAGTAAGTAATAAGACTATTTCTGCTAAATTTTTCTCAATTAGCATGAATTAAATAGAAACATAAGCCTTTTAACATTAATTTGTTGCAGAGATGTAGAGAAAGTGACGTGAATGGAACACATCAGATTTTTATTTGATACCTGGCTGTGCTAAGTGACTGTCTCTTTATCACTGTATGTAGTCTGGTTTATTCGCCTTCTAATTATAGTTAACTAAGTAATTAGATTATTTGTTCTGTAACACTATGAGATAAAGGGATAATCTTGTTGGCAAAAATGAAATTGTTTAGGTGAAGTGCAATACCTTCTCTACCGTGTCCTATGTAGGGAAAGAATGAGGGTCATCCAGAAAATAACAAACGATTTGACATAACTAAACAATAACGAAAGTTATCAACACAAAACTTTATTTACATAGTTACACTACCTTACTCTATTTCTCAACATTGCTATCAAGGTATTTATTGTCACGTGGTACAGATGTTATACTCTTCCACCGCTAAACATCTGAGCCAAGATGTCACTGTCACTTTGAGGTCTTCATGGCTGGCAAATCTTTTCCACCCAAAAAGTCAGGTACGGTGTCCAAAGTTAAAAACCGGTTTTTCTGAATTCTTTTATCAACATTTACTTTCAACTGCTCCATAACGATTGATGAACTTCCACTCCGGTCTTTATCGTACACACTGTTATGTTCTTCCTTGATTACTTGTAAATTATGTGCCATTTCCTCACTGAAGACTCGTTCATTGCATTATCACTATACACTTGTGTTATTTGTGTACAAAATTCAATTGGCTCAACATTTTGTGCAATAAAAAAAGCTCTCTCTCTCTCTCTCTCTCTCTCTCTCTCTTTTGTGTAGTTTAACGTCCTTTAACGTTGTTGGCCATATCGGACGATGAATGAAATTGTTGAAATGATGCTCAAATGATTTCGGGGTCCATGGAGCTTAAAGTTACTCGACATTCGTCTTCTCAGAATAAGCGAAAACCGCGGGTAACCACCCTAAGCAAGATTCCAACTCACGATCTGTTGAATGTGAGGCAGACGCTCTACAACCTTGACGGGCAATAAATGTCTTGACAGAATGAAGATTACGTTAAGAAATAGAGTAAGGTACTGCATCTTTGTAAATAAAGTTTTTTGTTTATAATTTTCGTTATTGTTTAGTTATGCCGAATCGTCTGGTTTGACCTCATAATAATAGTCTAATTTTTTTATATTTTTCTCCAACTCAGTGAAAACTCGATTAATCTATCGACTAATCGATTAAATGTTGTTATCGATCGACAGTACTAGTAAGATCTAATAAGAGTGAATCTCTCTGATCGAGCTAAACATTTTGAATCTACATCATTTCACTGAAATAACTTATCGCGTTTCAGACGTGTCCAAGTGACGAGGGTTCAGAAATGGTTCACTTACAGGCCGCAAAGTCCTGTAACTGCTGAAATTCCCCCGGAGACAGCTTGTCCCAATGTAGGGTCATCGTGACGTCACACCGCGACGCTCAATGACGCCATCACCTGCGAAAACAAAGAACCAATTTGTTACTTTCATAATCACACTGTTCTCTTTTACATGACACATTCTTCTGTCTACTTCATGCTAATCGAGATAAACATTAGCAGAAATAGTATTATTACTTGCTTTCATGTAAGTAGAAGCAAATAAGGGAGTAACATAGGTTTAAGTAATAGTCAAAAGATGGTTGCTATGTCACTGAACTTCCTTTGTCTGAATGGACTGGAGCTGACAAATTCCCATATGAGAAAAGGAAGTTTTTAAAGCTGAGACCAGAAACAAGGAATATTTAAAAAACGACGAACTGCACGAAACATATATTAATAAAATAAATTGTGTGTTTTATCGAGCTCTACATTTTTTGTCCATCTCTTACGGTTTAGCAGTTATGCAAAATTCCATAAAATTCATCCCGAATAAAATAGTCCTCAGGGGATATTTTCTGAAAATTCAAGATATACATTTTGTTTTTCAGGTAAATATCTTTAATATACGATATTTTAATCAAAATCGTTAGAGCCATTTTTGAGAAAATCAAAATTTTCGAAAAAAGTTCCATGTAAAGGGTAGTTTGGGATGGGGGGATTTTCTTGAAAATCTTTCTGTCGCATCCTTAAAAGATGCAAAACCCAAATACGAAATTTGGGTTTTAACGGACTTTTCGGTTTTGAGCTATGCTGTCCATAAACACACACAGGCACACACGGACCTTTTTCTAGAAGTTTTTTTTTTTTATTCAGGGGAACCCAAAATATGTGTTTACGGTGAAATCTCAGTATTGAATATTTGGGTGCATTACAATACCTTCTCAATACACAATGTACATAGTACGTGTAGAGAAAGTAATCATGTATATTACATTAAGTGCGTGTTTTAACCCGATCTGCAGTTTTGCAGTGGTAATCTTTATTCTTACGGTTCACCAGTTATGCAAAAATCATCCAGAATGAAGGGTTTTCCAGAAAATTCAAGGTATACATTTTGTTTGCAATGTAAGTACGCAATTTTAATCAAAATAGTTAGAAAAAATTTTGAGCAAATCAAAATCTTCACAAATCTTTCCATGTAAAGGGTAGTTTGGAGTGGCAGGATTTTCTTCAAAATCTTTGTGTCCCATTCTTGGAAGATACTACACTTAAATAATGAGTTTGGTTTTAACGGTATTTTCGTTTTTGGGTTATGCTGCCCACAGACGCACACACACATTCACCTATTTCTAAAAATGCCTTTTTATTTATTCAGAGGTAATTGAGGCAGTACATGTCCTGTCACTGGGCTAAGAGTTATTCAGAAGGGAAAGATAAATGTACATTGAAAATGGGAAGGGAAGAAAGATTTTAAACACGTATACGTAGCCGAGTTGTCACGAGCTGGTGGCACAGTATACCGTTAGGGGACAGCATTGAACCGAAGGGGGTGAGAGGACACTGCCCGAGGGGAACATATCAGGAAAAGAGAAAACTATGCTACCGCTGGTCAGGCGACACTTTTTGAGGCACTTGGCGTAGAACATCGGCAGAACAAAGATGAGAAAGTGGTGGAGTCGAACAGGCTACCTTTAGTCGTGAGTGAAAATAGTTATTGTAATACAAACCAGAGTACGGAATAAATCACCACATCAAAGTAATAAGTAATAATAGCCGTGGGCGCGTAAAGTGTAGTTTCACAGGAGAAAATTTAAGAGGAATGCGTGTGTGTTCGACGGCGGAAAAAGGCCGAACTAACTGAATAACGCACTTGTGTCGTACCACACCCTGAAAAGAGAACTTCCGTGCTAGTAAAAATCCTGAGCTAGGGCACACCATTCCTAATAGCCAAAGCTCGCACCCGGGACACGAACCCGTAACCCCGTTACCGCCCCAACATGAAAACGTGTAATTTTCGGTGAAATCTTAGTATAAATTTTTGGGTGGAATATAATACCTTCTTTACCTACTATAAAACTGTAAATACGTGCTACAGAAAGTAATTAAATGTTGTCTTATTATAACACAGACTAATTAATGTTAAACCGAAGGCTGGGTAAGGAAGTGGTATAGGAACACATGCTTGCTACGAGCCGCTTTGTGAAGAAGCTGGTCTCTATGGAAACGCCAAGCAGAATGTTATGTAATTGACTCGTTACTGTGAACCGATTGAAAAGGCTACAGACAAACAATGCCCATGGGAAATGCTAGCAATTTAAACTTGAAAATAGGTTCCTCTTTGTTTCCACTTCCCCCATACAGTCCGGACAATTAGCTGCAACTTCGTCCCACGCAGGCAAAAAGACATAACGAGCGCAAATAAAGGAGATACGTCATAATTGAAACAATTATTTCACAAACTTCCACATTTTCACTTTCTGGGGACACAAAGAAAGGACTTCCTGTCTTTAAAAGGAATTCTTTTACACTTTCTCTACACGTACATAGTAAGTAGAGAAGGTATTGTATTCCACCCAAAACTTCGATACCGAGATTTCACCAGAAAAATAAGTTTTGAAGTTCTCTGAGTGAAAAAATCCACATTTGTTCCATTCACATGACTTTCTCTACATCTCTGTAACAAATTATTTATAAAAAACTTATTCCTCTATTTACTTCATGATAATCCAGATAATATTAGCCGAAATGCTCTTATTATTTAGTTCCTTGTAAGTAGAAGTGAAATAAAAGAATACACTAGACTAAATCGACAGTCAAATGTTCTAAAACGTGGTTGCTATGGGATTGAAACCCGTTTCTTTGTGTGGCCAGGAGTTGACAGGTTCCTGTATGAGAAAAGTATATTTTAAAACTGAAACCAATAACAAGGAATATTGGCCGGACCGTGGCCGAGTGAATTACACCACTCGCCTCTCACCCTGGCGGCCCGGGTTCGATCCCAAGGGACCACATGTGAGATTTGTGATGGACAAAGCGGTGCAGGGGCGGGTTTTTCCCAGCACTCCGGTTTCCCCGCCATCGTAATCCACATATCATCACTGTCATCGCCTGGGTGCCACAAGTAGTAAAATCGGGGGTTAAACACTACCAAAAAAAAGGAATATCTCAGAAATGGTCAACTCCACGAATAAAAGTATATTACATAGTTGTGTGTTTTACGATGTACCAATTATACAAACTTCATCCAGAATAAAGGTGTCTTCAGAGGCTATTACCAGAAAGAAGAAATTCTACATTTTATTTGTAAACATCTTAAATATACAATACTTTAATCAAAATTGTTAGAGTCATTTTTGAGAAAATGAAAACCTTCGAACATTTTCCCATGTAAGGGGTAGTTTGTGGTAGGGATATTTTTCCAAATCTTCGTGTCGCATCCCTTGAAGATATTAAACTTAAATACCAAATTTGGTATTTTACTGACTTTGCGTCACAGACACAATTACCTTTTTTCTAAAAATGCTTTTTTTGGATACAGTGGACCATGAAACTTGTATTTCCGGTGAAATCTTGGTATCGAATTTTTGGGTGGAATGCAATACTTCCTCTATACTCCATGTACATAGTAGTGTAGAGAAAGTAAAAATGTATGTTTTAACGAAGCTCTACATTTTTTGTAAAGAAAGTCCTTGTCTATCTCTTACACTTTACCAGTTGTTCAAAATTACACAAATATCTTTAAAGCACAATATTTTAATCAAAATCATATTAGCCCACCTGGGTAGTGTGGTGGTAGCGTGTCTGCTTCACATTCATCAGGTCATGAGTTTGAATCTCGCTTAGAGTAAGTTACCCGGATAAGATTTTTTTTTTTTTTTTTTTCGTGGTTTTCCCTTATCCTGAGAAGACGAATGTGGAGTAACTTTAAGCTCCATGGACCCCGAGATCATTTGAGTATCATTTCACCAATTCCATTCATCGTCCGATATGGCCGACCAGGTTAAAGTAACTTTAAGCTCCATGGACCCCGAGAGCATTTGAGTATACTTTCACCAATTTCATTCATCGTCCGATATGACCAACCAGGTTAAAGTAACTTTAAGCTCCATGGACCCCGAGATCATTTGAGTATCATTTCACCAATTCCATTCATCGTCCGATATGACCAACCAGGTTAAAGTAACTTTAAGCTCCATGGACCCCGAGAGCATTTGAGTATACTTTCACCAATTTCATTCATCGTCCGATATGACCAACCAGGTTAAAGTAACTTTAAGCTCCATGGACCCCGAGATCATTTGAGTATCATTTCACCAATTTCATTCATCGTCCGATATGACCAACCAGGTTAAAGTAACTTTAAGCTCCATGGACCCCGAGATCATTTGAGTATCATTTCACCAATTTCATTCATTGTCCGATATGACCAACCAGGTTAAAGTAACTTTAAGCTCCATGGACCCCGAGATCATTTGAGTATCATTTCACCAATTTCATTCATTGTCCGATATGACCAACCAGGTTAAAGTAACTTTAAGCTCCATGGACCCCGAGATCATTTGAGTATCATTTCACCAATTTCATTCATTGTCCGATATGACCAACCAGGTTAAAGTAACTTTAAGCTCCATGGACCCCGAGATCATTTGAGTATCATTTCACCAATTTCATTCATTGTCCAAAATGACCAACCAGGTTAAAGTAACTTTAAGCTCCATGGACCCCGAGATCATTTGAGTATCATTTCACCAATTCCATTCATCGTCCAATATGACCAACCAGGTTAAAGTAACTTTAAGCTCCATGGACCCCGAGATCATTTGAGTATCATTTCACCAATTTCATTCATTGTCCAAAATGACCAACCAGGTTAAAGTAACTTTAAGCTCCATGGACCCCGAGATCATTTGAGTATCATTTCACCAATTTCATTCATCGTCCAATATGACCAACCAGGTTAAAGTAACTTTAAGCTCCATGGACCCCGAGATCATTTGAGTATCATTTCACCAATTTCATTCATTGTCCAAAATTACCAACCAGGTTAAAGTAACTTTAAGCTCCATGGACCCCGAGATCATTTGAGTATCATTTCTCCAATTTCATTCATTGTCCGATATGACCAACCTGGTTAAAGTAACTTTAAGCTCCATGGACCCCGAGAACATTTGAGTATCATTTCACCAATTTCATTTATCGTCCGATATGACCACCCAGGTTAAAGTAACTTTAAGCTCCATGGACCCCGAGATCATTTGAGTATCATTTCACCAATTTCATTTATCGTCCGATATGACCAACCAGGTAAAGTAACTTTAAGCTCCATGGAGCCCGAGATCATTTGAGTATCATTTCACCAATTTCATTCATCGTCCGATATGACCAACCAGGTTAAAAGACGTTAAACAAAAAAACAAAAAAAAATCATATTAGTAATTTTTGAGAATATAAAAATCTTAAAAAATGTTTGCATGAAAACGGTAGTTTAGGGTGGGGGAGTTTTTATTTTTAAATCTTCGTGTCGCATTCCTTGAAGATACTGAACTTAAACACTAAGTTTTGAGCTATACTGCCCACAGGCACACACAGACATTTTGCTGAAAATGCTGTTTTCGGATAAGGGGGAACTTAAAACGTGTATTTCCGGTGAAATCTCGGTACCGAATTTTTGGATGGAATAAAATACCGTCTCTATACTGCGGGGTAACGTATTATAGGGGTACCGGGCTCGAATCCCGCATACAGATTTTGGATATTAAGGAATGTCAGACACAAGTGATTTTCCTCGAGTTGCAGATTATTACTGAACTCATTTATTCATTTTGTGCGGCCTTTTCTGCCGTCGAACACACACGCACTCCTCCTAAATTTTCCCCTTTTCAACTGCACTTTACATGACCATGCTTATCATTCCTTATTAATTTTGAACGTCTGTTGGTGCATGACTATAAACACTGTTTCTATCGCGCCCGTTCATTTCTATCGCGGACTCAGCTGTCACGTCTTTCCTGTACGCATCTTCCAGCGCTAGTGAATTCGACCGCATTAAGATAGTCTTAACATACGGAGATTACACCTTAAGTCAGTTGAATTACCACTGCTCTTAAAGTATTCAATTGTTTTTCCGGAAATTTTTATGAGTTATCCTCTAAATCATGACAATTATTTCAAGTGGTTCTTTGAATTAATAGTTTATGTGGTTGAGTCTATAAAAAGTATTTCCTTCAGCAGAAAAGTACTAAAACTTAGTCTTAAACCCTGTGAATTCATGTACCTTTTTTTCTGATACTGCTTTAAATACATAATCACATTTTTACTTTCTCTTCACGTACTATGTACATAGAGTATAGAGGAGGAATTGAATTGCACCCAAAAATTCCATACCGAGATTTCACCGGAAATACATGTTTTGGGTCCCCCTGAATACAAAAAAAGCATTTTTGGAAAAAGGTCCGTGTGTGCGTGTGTGTCTGTGTGTTGACAGCATAGCTCAAAAACAAACAGACCGTTAAATACCAAACTTGGTATTTAAGTTTGGTATCTTCCAAGGATGCGACACGAAGATTTTCAATAAAATGCCCCCACCTCCAACTATCCTTAACATGGAACTTTTTTTTCGAAAATTTTGATTTTCTCAAAAATGGCTCTAAATATTTTGATTAAAATATCGTATATTAAAGTTATTTACCTGATTTATTTTGTCTATTTCTTACGGTTTAGCAGTTATACAAAATTTCGTAAAATTCATCCAGAATAAACTAGTCTTTAGAGGCTATTCCCAGAAAATTCAATATATGCATATTATTTATCACGTAAACATCTTTAATATATGATATTTTAATAAAAATCCTTAGATCTATTTTTGAGAAAATCAGAATTTTCAAAAAA
The DNA here is from genome assembly GCA_030762935.1 of Hymenopus coronatus. Lineage (NCBI taxonomy): Eukaryota > Metazoa > Arthropoda > Insecta > Mantodea > Hymenopodidae > Hymenopus > Hymenopus coronatus. The sequence goes on from CM060892.1 coordinate 9,294,335, forward strand.
AAGTTCCAGGTAAAGGGTAGTTTGGAGTGGGGGGATTTTTCTCAAAATCTTCGTGTCACATCCTGGAGGATACTGAACTTAAATACCAAGTTTGGTATTTTACCGAGTATTTTCGTTTCTGAGTTATCGTGTTCACAGACACACTGACCTTTTTCTGAAAATACCTTTTTTGGATACAGGGGACCCTAAGACATATATTTCCGGTAAAATCTCGGTATAGATTTTGGGTGGATTGCAATACCTTATGTATACACTATGTACATAGTACGTGTAGAGAGAGTAAAAATAAATATATTTGCAAATTCAAAAAATGTGAAAATGTGAAAAATTTGCAATGTTGTTGTTTTCTTAAAATAACCAATATATACTATAACATCATGTTTGTGGTTCAGAAAGTTCAACTACGTGTTGTATATGTGTGCTGAAAATTTCAGGTTTCCAGCTCTCATACTTCCTCAGAAAGAGGTACATTAGTAACCAAAAATACTGTTTCGAGAAAACTGAATTTAAAGTTACAAATGTTCAAAAAAAGGAGCATTGCATAACAGCTTTAAAGAAATGCAGACTAACATTTAAATTTTATTTTAATTGATTAAAGTTCTCTTAGCCCCCAAAACTATACATTTTCTGAAACTAGAAAAAAAAAGAAAAATCTGATGCGTACACTCACATGATTTTCTCTAGCTACTCTACAATCAAATTTCTTACAAAAGATAATTCTTCTTTCTACACAATGCTAATCGAGATAGACATTAGCAGAATTTTCTTATTACTTAGTTCCTTATAAGTAGAAGGAAACTAAAGGAATGTGCTATGCTAAAGTGATAGTCAAGTGGTTTAAAAACTGTCGTTATGCGATTGTCATTACAAATCCCTTCTTTGCTTGGCCAGGAGTAGAACAAAAGAAAAACGGACACTTCCGTCTGAGAAAAGTATAAGTACTTCACATATTGAAACGAATAAAAAGGAATACCTCGAATACGATAAGCGCCACGAAGAAAATTTATATGACATATCTTAACAAGATCTACATTTTTTGTAAAGTAGGCAATTTTTTGTCCATCTCTTAAGGTTTACTAGTTATACTAAATTAAGCAAAATTCATCCAGAATAAACAGGTCTTTAGAAGCTATTCCCAAAAAATTAAAGGCATACATTTTATTTGTGATAGATATGGCTTTAATATGTGGTGTTTTAATCAAAATCGTCAGAGCCATTTTTAAGAAAAAAAATTCGAAAATGTTTCCATATAAATAGTAGTTAGGGAAGGGGGGGGGGAGTTCTTGAAAATCTTCATGTCACATCCTTGGAAGATGGCAAACTTAAATACCAAGTTTGGTATTTAACCGTCTTTTCGTTTTTGAGCTATGCTCTCCACAGAACCACCCACACACACACAGACAGACATACACACTCACATACACACGGATGTGTTTCTGAAAATGCTTTTTTTAGATTGAGGGGGTCCTAAAACATGTATTTCTTTTGAAATCTCGACATCGAATTTTTGGGTAGAATACAATACTACTCTATCCCTACGTACATTGTACGTACGGGGCTAGAGAAAGTAAAAATAGAGGTTTTGTTAGTGTCTAAACAAAAAGTGTTATTTTTTAGCGTTTGAGAGTACCTTGTCCCTTAAATAAACACTTTTTCCGTCGCGGCCATGTGTAGCCCGATCGACACCCCCTCGGAGTCAAATATCACATCTTATCTCTGCCAGTCTTCCATAGCTAGTGTAAGAGTGTCGATCGACCAGCAGGAGAATAGTTTCTGTTTTGTTTGTTATGTTCACTCTCGGGTAGTGTAACCTCACCCCTTCAGTTCATTGTCCTTCCCTTAACGGTACTATCGTACCTGGTCGCTTGTCATCTCGTGACAACTGTTTGTCCTTGCCTTCTTTGACGAGTTTTACAGCATTTCTTCCCTAGCCATTTCATATTGGTCCCCTCTTAGTATAATTTATTATGTTGGCTATAATTAATATTTCCCTTTTAAATAAGCTTTAACCCCGTAACACGACATGCACTGTCTGTTGTATCAAATAAAGAGTGTATGTAGCGTGGTCGTTCATTTCTACCACGGACTCAAATATCACGTCTTACCTGTGCGCATCTTCCAGGGATAGTGAAATTGACTGTATTATATAAACAACATATCCGTCGCGGTCATATGTAGCCCGTACGGCTCCACCTCGGAGCCACATCTTAGGGGAGATGCAGGGAGTGGCGGTCATCGCTGTAATATCGCTTCGTAAGGATATAGAAATGTCTATCGTGTTCTGCGCAAAGAGATAGAACCATTTCAATAGTAACTTCATTGCTGAGTGAGAGGTTAGAAGCGTTTTTCTCTAGTTGGCATTTTTCTTATAATTTCGCCCAGAAAATCAAGACATCGAAAGTATATTTCAATGCTTTAAATTTGCTTAAGCTTTTTATAAAACGAGTAGCGTATTTATTGTTGATATTTTTGTTTTGAGAGATAACACTATTTGCATTTTCTGAAGCGTTGTTGGTGAAGGTAATGGCGGTCTATGTGATTGCCATTCCCAGCGCGTGACCGTCATTCCCTTCAAATTCAATTCAGCACGTGTAATTATTATATTATTATTATTATTATTATTATTATTATTATTATTATTATTATTATTTGTCGTAAGACAATTCAGTCTTCTTACAATACCAATAACAGTGCTTATGCTGATGAAAAATATCAACTAAAGACCCTAAAAGTAATTTAAATCATTACATTGCAATAGCCTCGTAGGCTATACAGTCTGATGTAACTAAAATGTGAGCAAGAACGGTGTGGACAATAGCACGATTAATTCTGTCGGCTGCTGCAGTTGGTTAGCGCACCAATACGGCAAACAACAGATTCAATAATTTAATTTTCAAGATTTAATTTTCGTTTCCATAATTTTCTAAACCTGTAGAAGACAGTTTTTAATTTAACTCCATTTATTTGAGAAATATTCTAATAAAAGACGAAGGATAAGGTTTAAATGTTTAACTTCTCTATTTTACGTTACGGTATCTTAGCGACCTGCACAAGCTGGCAATAACGGTCAGTGCAATTTATATTAATTTTGAATTATTAGCACTACTTAGCTATAACTTAGCGTCGTAAATGTATGTACGCAGTAAATACATGTAATGACAACATATCAATTTAATAAAAAAATCCAACCTCTCCTTGGTGGGGGGGGGCTGCAGCTCTTAAGCGACCGCCATTCCCTGCATCTCCCCTATCTCTGCCACTCTTCCATAGCTAGTGCAAAAGTGTCGCTCCACCGCTTTTCTTGCTTTGTTATGGGCACCCTCGCTCACTGTAACCTCACCCCTTCAGTTCAATGTCCTTCCCTTAACGGTACTATCCTACCTGGGTAACTTGTCAGCTCGTGATAACTGTTTGTCCTTGCCTTCTTAGACGAGTTTTATATATTCCTTCCGTGGCCATTTTAAATATACATTTGTCCCCTCATAGTATAATTTATATTATATTTGCTGCAATTTATATCTCCCTTTTAAATAACGTTTAACCCATGTATTTTCTGTTGCTGCATCAAATAAATACTGTTTCTATCGTGGCCGTTCATTTCTACCGCGCACTCAGCTATCACGTCTTAGGTGTGCACATCTTCCAGGGCTAGGGAATTTTACCGTATTATATAAACACTATTTCCGTCGTGGCCGTATGTAGCTCGTTAGGCTCCACCGCGAACTCGAATATCACGTCTTACCTCTGCGCATCTTCCACGGCTAGTGAATTTGACCGTAATAAATAAACACTATTTCCGTCGTGGCCATATGTAGCCCGTTCGGCTCCACCGTGGAGTCACATCTTACCTCTGCCACTCTTCCATAGCTAGTGCAAAAGTGCCGGGAGGGAATTATTTTTCTTTCTTGCTATCCTGTTGTCAACCCGTGACAACAGTTTGTCCTTGACTTCTTAGACGTGTTGTACAGCATTTCTTCCCTAGCCATTTCATATTTGTCCCTACTTGGTATAATTTATTTATTACATTGGCTATAATTTATAACTCCCTTTTAGGTAACTTCTAACCCCGTGACACGACATGTACTGTCTCAATACCCTGTACACCGTACGTGTAGAGAAAGTACAAAGCGCTGCGCCAGATCATGATGACAATTCCCAGAAGGGAGGGAGAGTCTGCGGCACTGCGCCTCTCCATTATTCAGCACAAAAGCGCACCGCTGAGTGGGGGTTCCCAGACCACAGAGAACGCGGCCGATATAACGATAATACAATACACAACCGTCTTGCCCTTAAACATGGGCCCGAGACAATCTTGATCAAATTGCTACCAGGTGACTTGAAAAGGTACACAAACTTCAAAACTCAACAGCTATTTCCGCTTAAAGGGCACACAATGGGCTTTCCCTAAAAAACAATCTGATGTGTTCCATTCACACGACTTTCTCTACATCTCTTCTGTTACTTGCTTCCTTGTGAGTAGAAGCGAAATAAGGGCGTATCATAGGCTAAAGTGATAGTCAAAAGATGGTTGCTATGTGACTGAAGTTCCTTTGTTTGTGTGGACACGAGTTGACAAATTCCTGTACGAGAAAAGTAAGTTTTTCAAAGCTGAAACCAATAACAAGGAATATCTCAAAAACTATCAACTGCACAAACAAAATGTATATATCATAAATTGTGTGTTTTAACGTGCTCTGCAATTTTTGTGTGGTAAGTTTTTGTCCATCTCTTACGGTTTAGCAGTTATGCAAAATTCCGTAAAATTCATCCAGAATAATGTAGTCTTCAGGGAATATTCCCAAAAAATTCAAGATATACATTTCATTTGTCCTGGTAAATATCTTTAATATATACTATTTTAATTAAAATCGTTTGAGCTATTTTCAAGAAAATCAAACATTTCGAAATAAAATTCGACGTAAAAGGTAGTTTGGGGCGGAGGGATTTTTCTCAAAACTTTCGTGACGCAACCCTGGAAGATACTAAAGTTAAATATCAAGTTTCGTATTTTACTGACTTTTCGCTTTTGAGTTATCGTGTTCACAGGCACTCGGACACATGGACACACACGGACCTTTTTCTGAAAATGCTTTTTTTTTTTGTTACAGGGGACCCTAAAACATATATTTCAGGTGAAATCTTGGTATCGAATTTTTGGGTGGAGTGCAATACCTATGTATAGAGAAAGTAAAAATACAATTTATACATAAACATTTTTACTTCCTCTATACGTGCTATGGACATAGTGTATAGAGAAGGTATTGTAATGCACCCAAAAATTCGATACCGAGATTTCACCGGAAATACATGTTTTGACACCTTCTCAATCCCCCCCCAAAAAAAAGAAGCATTTTTAGAACAATGTCCGTGTGTGTCTGTCTGTTTGTCTGTCTAATGTCCGTTAAAAACCAAAACTTGGTATTTAGGTGTGATATCTTCCAAGGATGCGACACAAAGATTTTCAAAAAACTCCCCCCACTCCCAACTACTCTTTACATGGCACTTTTTTTTTCGAAAATTTTGATTTTCTAAAAAATAGCTCTAACGATTTTGATTAAAATATCGTATATTAAAGATATTTACCTGACAAATAAAATGTATATCTTGAATATTCTGGGAATAGCCTCTGAAGACTTCTTTATTCTGGATGAATTTTGCATAACTACTAAACCGTAAGAGATGGACAAAAAACCTAACACACAAAAAATGTAGAGCACCATAAAACACACAATTTATGTCATATACATTTTTTTCGTGGAGTTGATCGTTTTTGAGATATTCCTTATTTTTGGTTTCAACTTTGAAAAACACACTTTTCTCATACAGGAATTTGCCAACTCGTGTCCATAAAAACAAAGGAACATCAGTCACATAGCAACCAGCTTTTGGCTTTCACTTTAACCTATGGTACTCCCTTATTTCGTTTCTACTTACAATAAAGCTAATTTTTCTCGATTAGCATGAAATAAATAAAAGAATAGGGTTATTAACAATAATTTGTTACGCAGATATAGAGAAAGTCATGTGAATGGAACACAGCAGATTTTTTTTCATGAAGGGGACAATTTTTGAGATATTCCTTGTTAGTTCAGTTTTAAAATCCATAAAATGTCAAGAAACGGATTTCAATCACATAGCAACCACAAAAACAACTGAAAAACGAAACTTGGTATTTATGTTTTGTGTGTTCTAAAGATGCGACACTAAAACTTTATAGAAATCCTTTCACCTGCAACCAGCCTTTACATAGAATATTTTTCAAAAATGTCTCCAAAGATTTTGATTAAATGCCGTATATTAAACAGTTTTTCTAAACAAATAAAATGTATATCTTGAATTTTCTGGGAATAGCCTCTAAAGATCTCTTTCTTCTGGATGCGTTTTGTTGGACTTCGCATAACTAGTAAACCGTAAACCGTGAAACTTACAACATAAAAAATGTAGATCTCGTTAAAACACAATTTATTTCATATACATTTTTATTCGTGGAATTGGACATTTCTGAGATATTTCAATTTATTAGTTTCAGATATAAAACACTTAAACTTTTCTCACTAGAAAATTTGTAAGCTCCTGTCCCTGCATAGAAACAGAATTCAACCACATAGTAACCAGCTTTTAAAACATTTGAATATCGTTTTAGTCTAGTGTGTTCCCTTATTACTTTCTCTATACGAATTGTGAATAAAGTGTATAGAGAAGGTATTGTATCGCACTCAAAAATTCCATACCGAGATTTCACCTGAATTCAAAAAAAAACATTTTTATAAAAATATCCGTGTGTGTCTGTCTGTCTATCTGTCTGTGTGTATGTGTGTGTATGTGTCTGTGGGCAGCATAGCTCAAAAACGAAAAGACCGTTAAAGCCCAAACTTGGTATTCAAGTTTGGTATCTTCCAAGGATGCAACACGAAGATTTTCAAAAAAAATCCCCCCATCCTAAACTACTCTTTACATGAAAATTTTTTCGAAAATTTTGATTTTCTTAAAAATGGCTAAAACGATTTTGATTAAAATATATTCATGATATTTACCTGACGAATAAAATGTGTATCATAAATTTTCTGGGAATAGTCTCTGAAGACTACTTTATTCTGGATGAATTTTACAGAATTGTGCATAACTGCTAAACCGTATGTGATGGACAAAAACTTACCACACAACAAATGTAGAGCACATTAAAACACACAATTTATGTTAAATATCTTTTTTTTTCGTGGAGCTGATTGTTTTTAAGATATTCCTGGATTTTCGTTTCAGCTTTGAAAAACTTATACTTTATTTATACATTAATTTGTCAACTCCTGTCCACAGAAACAAATGAACTTCAGTCACATAGCAACTAGCTTTTGATTATCACTTTAAGCTATTGTACTCCCTTTTACTTACAAGGAAGCAAATAATAAGATTGTTTCTGCTTTTGTTCTCGATTAGCGTGAAGTAAATAGAAGCATAAGCTTTGTAGAGATGTAGAGAAAGTCATGTGAATGGAACACATCAGATTTTTTATAGTTTTAGCTGCCGCTTTTAGACCGCAGACAAAGACGTTGATGTTTCACGGAATGAAGATGGAGCTCCGGTGGAATGCAATGGCGGGAGTAACTTGAGAGCTCGGAGCGTCGCTTTGTTCACAAGTCGGTCGCCTGGAAGCGAACCTGGCGTGGCCATAGACAAAGTAAGAACAAGACTCTAAGTAGCTGTAGGGAGTAGAGAAATTCATGTGAATATAACACATGAGGTAATTCTTTTAGCGTTGTTTTAACCCTTGTCTAATGCAACAACACGTAAATTGAAGAAATAAATAAACATTGACAAGAAGGCGGAGGTAACGGTTGTCATGGCAACGGAAGCATGAGGCGCAACAGCACGTATATCCCAGCGGTAATCTTATCATGTAAATTGGCAAGTCCACCCCAAGCCAAATTAGATTTCTTCCATTACATGCTCGCCTTTCTCTGGCGCCACCCGCATTACACTCATCTTCAGCAACAAAATTAGGCTAGTTTAACATCTTTTGTATTAGATACTTTCTCTACACGTGCTACGTACATATGTATATAGAAGATACTGAATGGCACCCAAAAATTCCACACCGAGATTTCACTGCAAATACATGTTTTGAGACCCCCTGAACACAAAAAATTAATTTTTAGAAAAATGTCTGTGTGTATGTTGACAACATACCTCAAAAGGTACTTCCAAGGATACCTCCACTCCCAACTACCCTTTACATAGAAAAGTTTTCAAAAATTTTGATTTGCTCAAAAGTGGCTCTAACGATGTTGATTAAAATAGTGGATATTAATGATATTTACCTGACAAAATGTATATCTTGAATTTTCTGGGAATAGCTTCTGAAGACTAATTTATTCTGGATGAATTTTACGGAAATTTGCATAGCTGCCAAACCGTAAGCCATGGACAAAACTTATCACACAAAAATGTAGAGCACACAATTTATGTTTTATACACTTTTTTCGTGAAGTTGATCGTTTTTCAGATATTCCTTGTTATGGGTTTCAGCTTTAAAATAGTTATACTTTTCTCATACAGGAATTTGACAACTCGTGTCCATACAAACAAAGGAACTTCAGTCACATAGCAACCAGCTTGACTATCACTTTAGCCTATGGTACTCCCTTATTTCGCTTCTACTTACAAGGAAGCAAGTAATAAGACTATTTCTGCTTTTTTTTTTTTTCACTTAGCATGAAGTAAATAGAAGCATAAGCTTTTTAACGATAATTTGTTGCAGAGATGTAGAGAAAGGCATGTGAATGGATCACATAGATTTTTAGAAACATGTGCGTGTCCGGTGTGTGTTTGTGTGTCTGTGGACAGCATGACTCAAAAACTTAAAGATCGTTGACTACCAAACTTGGTATTTAAGTTCAGTATTTTCCAAGGATACGAAGATTTTCAAGAAAATCCCCCCACCCCGAGCTACCCTTTTACATGGAACATTTTTCCAAAAGTTTGATTTTCTCAAAAATGGCTCTAATGATTATCATTAAGATACTTTATGTTAAAAATATTTGTATGGCAAACGAAATGTGCATCTTGAATTTTCTGGGAATAGCCTCTGAAGACTTCTTCATTCTGGATGAGTTTTATATAACTGGCAAACCGTAAGGAATAGACAAAAACGTATTATGTAGATCTCATTGAAACACACAATTAATGGTAGGATATATAATTTTTTGTAGTAAACTGTTTTCGAAATATTCCAGATTATTGATTTCAATTTTAAGGGACTTGAACCTTTTTCAAACGGGAAGGCATCTTTCTTCTCATCTCTCGTTTGTTTACTCCTGGCAAGAAAAGTGGTTGGATTTTCAATTGTTTCACATAGCAAACGGCTTTTAAAGGACTTGTCTATCGCTTTAGCCTGTGCTTTCCCTTATTTTATTTGCAAAAATTGAAACCAATAATCCGGAATATCTCGAAAACGGTTAACTGTACAGAAAAACTGTATATGGCATAAATGTGTGTCTTAATAAGAGCGACATTTTTACTTTCTCTACACAGGTATTGTGTTGCACCCAAAAATTCATTGCCGATATTTCACCAGAAATATATGTTTTAGGACCCCCTGAATCCAAAAAAAGCATTTGCAGAAAAAGGTCCGTGTGTAGTGTGTGTATATCTGTGGACAGCATAGCTCAAAAACGAAAAGACGGTTAAATACTAAACTTAGTATTTATATTTGGTATCTTCCAAGGAAGCGACATGAAGATTTTCAAGAAAATCCCCCACCCCCAACTACCCTTTACAAGGAAAAATTTTCGAAAATTCTGATTTTCTAAAAAATGACTAACGATTTTGATTAAAATCCCGTATATTAAAGATATTTACATACCAAATAAAATGTATGTCTTGAATTTTCTGGGAATAGCCTCTGAAGAGCTCTTTATTCTGGATGAATTTTGCTCAGTTTTGCTTAACTACTAAATGGTAACAGCTAGACAAAAACTTACTACACAGAAAATGTTGATCTGATCAAAACACACAATGTATGTCCTTTACATGTTTGTTGTGGAGGTAACCGTTTCCGAGATATTCCTTGTTTTTGGTTTCAGTTGCAAGTACTTAAAACTTTTCTCAGACAGGAAGTGTCCGTTTTTCTTTTGTTCTACTCCTGGCCAAGCAAGGAAGCGATTTGCAATGACAATCGAATAACGATAGCTTTTAAAACATATGACTATTTGTTTAGCCTAGTGTATTCCATTATATTCTTTCTACTTATAAGGAACTAAGTAGTAAGAACATTCTGCTAATGATTATCTCGATTAACAAGTTGCAGGAAAAAGAATAATCTTATGTAAGAAATTTGTGGAAGAGCTAGAGAAAGCCATGTGAGTGTAACACATCAGATTTTTTGGGCAGTAATTTTTTTGTATATCTTTTACAGTTTACCAGTTATACAAACCCATCCAGAATGAAGAGGTCTTCAGAGGCTATTGCGAGAAAATTCAAGGAAAGCATTTCGTTTGCCATAAAAATATCATAAACATAAGGTATTTTAATCAAAATCGTTAGAACCATTTTGAGAAAGTTAAAATTTTCGAAAAATCTTCCATTGGTGGTGGAGGGATTTTCTTGAAAATCTTTGTGTTGTATCCTTGGAAGATAGTGAACTTAAATATCAAATTTGGTATTTAACGGTATTTTAGTTTTTGAGCTATATTGCCCACAGACACTCAGGCGCACACATTGGCAATTTTCTAAAAACCCTTCTTTTGAATTCAGGGGGTCTCAAAACATATTTCCGGTGAAATATCGGTATCGAACTTTTGGGTGCAATACAATACCTCATCTATACACTATGTACATAGTACGTGTAGAGAAAGTAAAAACCGGTGCTTCACTTTGGACACCGCACATGACTTTTTGGATGGAAAAGATTTGCCAGCCATGAAGACCTCAAAGTGACAGTGACATCTAGGCTCAGATGTTTAGCGGTGGAAGAGTATAACATCTGCACCACGTGACAATAAATGCCTTGATAGCAATGTTGAGAAATAGAGTAAGGTAGTGTGACTTTGTAAATAAAGTTTTGTGTTGATAACTTTCGTTATTATTTAGTTATACGAAATCGTCTGTCAGTTTCTGGATGGATCGTCAAATTATTAAAGTTATTACACAAACACTTACTACATGAGTCACTAACCGTGCAACCATATTTCAGACACAAGTAAGGGTGACAAAAACACACAAGAGAAAGGTAAAGGAAATGCGATGTGAGATGAACATGATCAGAATTAAGTAGAAGGGACTTAAGGGAATACATTAGCGTAAAGTGATAGACAAATCCTTTAAAATCTCGGCACTATATGAAACAATTGAGGTTCGGTTCGCTTTGTATGGTCTTACAGAAAAATATAATTATTTAGAAGCTCAAACCAATAACAAGTATTATCTCAGAAACGGTCAGTTCTACAAAATCTGTTACTTTCTGGATGGCTCTAGTATTCTTGACCTTAACCGTTTCCCTGAAATACCATAAACATTTCAATATAGGCAAAATTTTCACTTGGCATCATAAATAGTTGGTAGAGGCTCTGTTGCATTTGACCGAAAATTCGATGCCAATACTTCACAGGAAATATTTATTGAAGTCGCCTGAAACCGATCCAAATTGCTCAGGAGTTTCATCTTGGAGTGGCATTGGGGAAGTCCGGGTTCAACCCCGTTGACTTCATTTTTTTGGTTCCTTTATGTTGGTTTCCTTAGTTTAGTTATGTAATAATCAGAGCTAGGTTGCGACCGGCCGACTCGCCGCATCAAAACAAGTCAGGGATAAGAAGCAGGGAGGAGAGGTAAATAAATCTGTTGTCAAGTAAAGAGTACTGTTTCCAGAGATCAAAAATGACTTATAAACACACCTATTTAGATCATTAATTATATACAACATACAAATCTTATATATGAGTGACTAACTGATTTCCTTCTTCACATATGTACATTATTAAAACACCCAAGCAAATATAAAATAAATAGTAATATTCACTGGTTGAACGTAAAATAATAACATTAATTTCCTAAATCTCTTATTAGGGAAAAACCAAAGCAGGAATCAAAATAGATTTTTACACATCTGCAGCTGTATTACTGAAAACTATGTACTTCTGAGGCCTTTCAAATGAAAAACTAATTCTACGTTCCAACAAATAAGATTTGATTTGCAAAGAATCTGATGGGTTCCATTCATATGACTTTCTCTACATCTCTGCTACAAATTATTGCTAAAAAATGTATTCTTCTATTTACTTCACGTTAATCAAGAAAAAATATCAGAAATGTCCTTATTACGATACATATTTCCATTTAAGTAGAAGAGAAATAAGCGAGTACCATAGGTTAATGTGATAGTCAAAAGCTGGTTTGTATGTCACTGAAGTTTCTTTGTTTGTGTGGACAGGAGTTGAGAAATTCCCGAATGAGAAAAGTATAAGTATTTTAAAGCTGAAATATCTCCCAAATGGTCAACTCAATTAAAAAATGAACATAACATAAAGTGTATGTTTTAACGACATCTACATTCTCTATTAAACAAGTTTAGTCCATTTCTAATGGTTTGCCAGTTATACAACATTTCATAAAATTTATCCAGAATAAAGTAGTCTTGAGACGCCATTCCCAGAAATTTCAAGATATATATTTTATTTGTCAGATACATATCTTTAATACATGATATTTTAATCAAAATTGTTATAGCCATTTTTGAGAAAATAAAAAAATTCGAAAATGTTTCCATGTAAAGACTAGTTGGGTGTAGGGGGATTTCCCGGAAAATCTTTGTGTCGCATCCTCGAAGGATACTGAACTTAAGTACTTTTCGTTTTGGAGCTATGCTCACCACAGACACACACACACACACACACACACACACAGACACACACGGACACTTTTCTAAAAATGCTCAGGGGATCTCAAAGCATGTATATTTCCAGTGAAATCTCGGTATTGAATTTTTGGGTGCAATAAAATACCTTCTCTGTACACATAGTACGTGTGGAGAAAGTAAAACGTTGATTCCCTTTCGCATGATGTATCAGTATCACCCAGCAAATAGCATTTGTTGGGATTTAAAATTGTTGCTTGTATGCGATACATCGCGCTGAGCCTAGCGTTTTTTCATTTTCATTTTATTTCAGGTAGGATGCTCGTGGATTGGTTGATCCGTCTTGACAGTTCTTCTACATGCCGCACAGATTCAGTTCAGCTCTGTACTGTAATAGTGTGATTGTTGTGGGTAACTTTTTGAACACATTTGTAATCAATAAATTGTTTCTATGAAGCTGTTCTGTTATTAGACGTTCTTATACCAGAACTGCCATCGGGTTCTAAATCAGTACATTTTGGCTAGAAAAATTGCTATGTTTGTAAAACAAACTAATTTTGCTCACATTTGGGCAGAACAAGATGCTATTCGAATGCCTTCCAACCGATGTAGTTCTGTGTTCTGCAGTGATACCTTTTTTGCAGTAATGGATTGCACTCTACGTTGACCTTTGCTCACACAAGTAGACTTATATGGTATTGGTTTAACTGTTTTAACACGCAAGCCCTGTGTAGGACAGGAATTAGATAGCTGCAGACAGACTGAAAAATGCAATGCCATAGCCGAGATTTGAACAACAGATCTCCCGGTCTCTAGCCGTGTGTAGGACAGGAGCTGGATAGGTAGAGTCAGACTGAAAAATTCAATGTTATAGCCGGGATTTGAACCACGGATCTCGCGGTCTCTAGCCGCGTATAGGACAGGAGTTGGATAGGTACAGTCAGACTGAAAAATTCAATGCTATAACCGGGATTTGAACCACAGATCTCCTGGTCCCTAGCCGTGTGTATGACAGGAGTTGGATAGGTAGAGTCAGACTGAAAAATTCAATACCATAGCCGGGACTTGAACCACGGCATTAACTTTTTCAGTCTGACTCTACCTATCCAACTCCTGTCCTACACATGGCTAGAGACCGGGAGATCCGCGGTTCAACTCCCGGCTATGACATTGACTTTTTCAGTCTGACTGTATCCAACTGCTGTCCTACACATGGCTAGAGACCGGGAGATCCGTGGCTCAAATCCCGACTATGACATTGAATTTTTCAGTTTGGCTCTACCTATCCAACTCCTGTCCTACACATGACTAGAGACCGGGAGATCCGTGGTTCAACTCCCGGCTATGACATTGAATTTTTCAGTCTGACTGTATCGAACTGCTGTCCTACACACGGCTAGAGACCGGGAGATCCGTGGTTCAAATCCCGATTATGACATTGAATTTTTTCAGTTTGGCTCTACCTATCCAACTCCTGTCCTACACATGACTAGAGACCGGGAGATCCGTGGTTCAAATCCCGACTATGACATTGAATTTTTCAGTTTGGCTCTACCTATGCAGCCTCACATGGTATTGTCAAGTCTGTCCGCTCTTACTTTACATAAGGAAATTGTTACGAACTTGCAATAACTCCACTGTTACTGCTAAAGAACCTGAAACAGTTAACACAGTAACCTGAGTCAAGAACGAGGTGATGCAGCCACACTTTGAAACCTAGTCACGTCTCGGGAAGCCCCTTGTGGTTCCGCGGCGCGTAGGTTGGGAATCAGCGCCCACGTGTCCCGATAGCTTCCCCTTTTCCTCGCCAGAGAGCATCACAATTTATTACTTAGCGAGTGGGCGGATCAGTGAATTTCTATAAGCTTGGCCATTCAGAGCAGCCAACTGTGCGCTAATGAAAATTTGTTTGGGAGGGGGTACCAACGTAGGCGCACATCGACCAATAACTTATTGCTTGCTGCACAAGCTAGGAATCAAATTAAGCGTCTCAGTTGCGTCATCAGACATATTTCATTCGCTGTCAAAACGGTGTTACTGCCTGCCCTTTGATTTCACATTCCCAATCGGCAAAATGTCACTCTACGGTTTCAACTAACTCTATTTTTACTTTCTCTACACGTGCTATATACACAGTGTACTGAGAACGTACCTATTGTATTTCACCCAGAAATTCGATACCGAGATTTCACTGCAAATATATGTTTTGAGACCCCCAGAATCCAAAAAAGGAATTAGAAAAAGGTATGTGCGTAAACATGAGTGTGTCAGTGGACAGCATAGCTCAAAAATGGTAATTGTGTTTAGTATCTTTCAAGGATGCGACACGAAGATTCTCAAGAAGATCCCCCACCACTAACTACCCTTTAAATGGAAGAATGTTTAAAAAAAGTTATTTTCTCAAAATTGGCTTTAACAATTTTGATTTAAATACCGTATATTAAAGATATTTACATGGCAAATAAAATGTACATCTTCAATTTTGTGAGAATAGCCTCTGAAAACATGTTTATTCTGGATGAGTTTTTCGGAATTTTGCATAACTGGTAAATTGTAAGAGATAGACAAAATCTTAATAGAAATAAAATGTAGATTTCCTTAAAACACATAGTTTATGTCATATACATTTTTTTCCGGAGGTAACCATTTCCGAGATACTCCTTGTTTTATTTCAGTTGTGAAGTATTTATATTTTTCTCAGACAGTAAGTGTCCGTTTTCTTTTGTTCTACTCCTGTCCAAGCAAATATGCTATTTGCAATGACAATCGAATAACGAAAGCCTTTAAAACATTTAACTATCAGTTTAATCTAGCGTATTCCCTTGTTTTCTTCCTACTTACATGGAACTAAGTAACGAGAACATTCCTCTAATGTTTATCTCGATTAGCACGGTGTGGAAAGAAGAATCATCTTATGTAAGACGTTTATAGAACTGCTAGAAAAATCTGATGTGTACAATTCACATGACTTTCTCTACATCTCCGGAACAAATTATTGTTAAAAAGCTAATGCTTCTATTTACTTCATGTTAATCAGAAAATTAGCAGAAATAGTCTAATTACTTGCTTCCTTGTAAGTAGAAGCGAAATAAGGGAGTTCCATAGGTTAAAGTGATAGTGAAAAGCTGGTTGCTATGTGACTGAAGTTCCTTTGTTTCTATGGACGGCAGTAGACAAATTCCTGTATGAGAAAAGTACAAGTTTTTCATAGCAGAAACTAAAATCAAGGAATATCTCAAAAACGATGAACTCCATGAAACAAATGTATATAACATAAATTATGTGTTTGAACGTGTTATACATTTTTGGTGTAGTAAGTTTTTGTCCATCTCTTACGGTTTAGCAGTTATTCAAAATTCAGTAAAATTCATCCAGAATAAACTACTCTTCAGAGGCTATTCCCAGAAAATTCAAGATATACCTTTTATTTGGCAGGTAAATATCTTTAATATACGAAATTTTAATCAAAATCGTTGGAGCCATTTTTGAGAAAATAAAAAATTTCGAAAAAAGCTCCACGTAAAGGGTAGTTTGGGGTAGGGGGATTTTTCTCAAAATCTTCGTGTCGCATCCCTGGAAGATACTAAATTTAAATACCAAGTTTGGTATTTTACCGACTTTTCGTTTTTGAGTTATCGTGTTCACAGACACACGACACACGGACACACACACATACACATACACACGGATCTTTTTGTGAAAATGCTTTTTTTGGATATTGGGGACTCTAAAACATATATTTCCGGTGAAATCTCGGTATCAAATTTTTAGATGGAGTGCAATACCTTCTCTATACACTATGTACATAGTGCGTATAGAGAAAGTAAAAACGTTAAATACCAAACTTGGTCTTTAAGTTCGGTATCTTCCAAGGATGCGACACGAAGATTTTGAAGAAAATCCCCCCCACCCCTAACTACTCTTTACATGGAAAACTTTTCGAAAATGTTTATTTTATCAAAAATGGCTCTAACGATTTTGATTAAGATATCGTATAACAAAGATATTTATATGACAAATAAAATGTTTATCTTGAATTTTCTGGGTATAGCCTCTGAAGACCTCTTTATATGGATGAGTTTTGCGGAATTTTCCATAACTGGTAAACCGTAATAGACAAAAACTTACTTCATAAAAAGTGTAGATACCATTATGCTACACAATTTATATAAACTATATTTTTTGTTTTTGTTTTTTTTTTGTTTTTTTTTTTTTTTGGTAGAGCTGACCGTTTCTGAGATATTCTTTCTTAAAATACCTATACTTTTCTCAATTGTCAATTTTTAACCATACGAACAAACGTAATTCAAATATACATCAAGCAGTTTTTAAAACATTTGACTATCGCTTTAGCTTAGTGTATTCCCTTATTTCCTTTCTACTTCAAGTAATAAAACCATTCCTAATAATTTTATCTCGATTTAAATAAAAGAATGCTCTTTTGTAAAATAAAATCTGATGTGTTCCATTCACATGACTTTTTCTATATCTCTGCAACAAATTATTTTAAAAATCTAATACTTTTATTTACTTAATTATAATCGAGAAAAAAATTAGCAGAAATAGCCTTATTACTTGCTTCCTTGTAAGTAGAAGCGAAATAAGGGAGTACCATAGGTTAAAGTGATAGTCAAAAGCTGGTTGCTATGTGACTGAAGTTTCTTTGTTTGTATGGACACGAGTTGACAAATTCCTGTATGAGAAAGGTATAAGTTTTCTAAGCTGAAGCTAAAAACAAGTAATATCTCAAAAACCATTAACTCCACGAAAAACATTATATATCATAAATTATGTGTTTGAATGTGGTCTACATTTTTTGTGTGGTAAGTTTTTGTCTACCTCTTATGGTTTAGCAGTTATGAAAAATTCCGTAAAATTCATCCAGAATAAAGTAGTCTTCAGAGGCTATTCCCAGAAAATTCAAGATATAAATTTTATTTGTCAGGTAAATATCTTTAATATACGATATTTTAATCTAATTAATTAGAGCCATTTTTAATAAAATAAAACATTTCGAAAAAAATTCCATGTAAAGGATAGTTTGGAGCTCATTGAAAAAATACATCGCTTAGTTCTGGAAGACCGCAAATTAAAGTTGTTTGAGATAGCAGAGGCTGTAAACATATCAAAAGAACGTGCAGGTAATATTTGAAGTAATGTTTTGGGCTTTCACAAGGTCTGTGCAAGATGGGTGCCGCGTTTGTTGACACCTGATCAAAAGTTGCACAGAAAAAAGCTGTTTCTGTTAAGAATGTGGAGCTCTACCGTAAAAATCCCAGTTAATTTTCGAGACGGCTTATTACCGTGGATGAAACTTACATACATCACTACACTCCAGAAAGTAAATTACAGTCAAAATATTGGATTGTGCCAGGTGAACCAACTCCAAAAAATTCAAATTCAATTGTCAGCTAACAAGGGTATGGTGAGTGTTTTTTGGGATGCACAGGGAATTATTTGTATTGGTCGATTGGAAAAGGTTAAAAGTATCATTGGTTACTACTATGCAAGCTTACTGCAAGGTTTGAATGATGAAGTGAAAAGAAAAAGACCTCATTTGGGGGGGGGGGGGACTTGTTTCATCACGACAATGCTCTGGACCATCGTTCAGTCATTGCAATGGGAAAAAATGTGCGAATTAGAGTTGGAATTGCTTGAACATCCACCCTATTCGCCTGATCTGGCACCCAGTGACTACCACCTGTTCCCAAACCTCAAAAATTGCTGGAGGACGAAGATTTCACAGCAACGAGGAGGTCATTGATGCTGTAAACAGCTATTTTGAAGACCTTGATAATTCGCACTACAGAGATGGTTTAATTAAATTAGAACACCGATTTGACAAATGTATTAGCCTTTCTGGAGATTTTTTTGAGAAATAAAGCAAAAGAAAATTAAGTGCTGTTTTCATTGAGGGTCCCGGGACTTATTAGCCGACCCTAGTATCTATACACCTGTTAAACAATTAATTTCCCGGATCTGTGATAATCGTGTTAGCAGTACATACTTTATAACAGAGTGGCCGCCCCGATCTGCAGATGTAAATCCGGCCGATTTTTGGTTGAGGGGTTATCTTGAAGAATGAGTTTTCCTGACACATCCAAACATCCGGACAACTGAAAGAAATTGCTAATATTCCAAGATATCATCTACAAAATGCTGTGCATGGAGTTGAAGTCGTAGACACCTGAGGATATCTTCCCAATGTTCCTATTTCAAATAAAAAATAACGGTTTAAAGCTTGAAGTGACTTTTGAAAGACTCTATACATTTCATTTGCCATGAAAATATCGGCATCGATCTTTTGGGTGGGATGCAACACTTGCTCTACCAGGAACGGTGGCGGTAGAGAAAGTGTATTAACGTGCCGAAGATGCAGCACGCCAGCAATTAAATGCAGTGGTGATGGTTACTATGGCAACTCCAGGCAGGTTGTGCTGCACCCAGCTTCGCCCCACACCCGCCCATGACCATCCGCGCTGCAACCATCGTATTACCTTCCTTTGTCGGACACAATGCCTTCTCTTCTTTGTTGTATACCAAACTTGATGTTTATATCAGCTTTTTACCCTCAACTATCTACATTGTACATAGTGCATAGAGAAGGCTCTATATTCATGTCCAAATTTTATCGGAAATGCAGGTTTTCAGACTAACTGAATCGAAAAAGTCTTATGTTTTCCATTCACATGACTTTCTCTATATCTCTGCAACAAATTATTGTTAAAAAGCTTCTATTTTCTTCCTGCTAATCGAGAAAAAATTAGCAGAAATAGCCTTATTACTTGCTTCCTTGTAAGTAGAAGCGAAATAAGGGAGTGCCATAGGTTAAAGTGCTAGTCAAAAGCTGGTTGCTATGTAAGTGAAGTTCCTTTCTTTGTATGGACAGGAGTTGACAAATTCCTGTATGATATAAGTAAAAGTTTTTTAAAACTGAAACCAAAATCAAGGGATATCCCAAAAACGATCAACTACACGAAAAAACTGTATATAACATAAATTGTGTGTTTTAACGTGCTCTACATTTTCTGTAGGGTAAGTTTTGGCTATCTCTTACCGTTTAGTACTTATGCAAAATTCCGTAAAATTCATCCAGTACAAAGTAGTCTTCAGAGGCTATTCCCAGAAAATTCAAGATATACATTTTATTTGTCAGGTAAATATATTTAATATACGATATTTTAATCAACATTGTTAGGCCCATTTTAGAGAAAATCAAAATTTTCGAAAAAAGTTCAATGTAAGGGTAGTTGGGACGGGGGGATTTTCTTGAAAATATTCGTGTCGCATCCTTGCAAGATACCAAACTTAAATATCAAGCTTCGTATAGAACGGTCTTTTCGTTTTTGAGCTATGCGCACACAGAAATGCTCTTTTTTTATTCAGGGGGACCCAAAACGTGTATTTCCGGTGAAATCTCGGTATGGAATTTTGGGTGCAATACAATACCTTCTCTATACACTGTGTACATAGTACGTACAGAGAAAGTAAAATGCATATCTTGTTAAAATACATACTTTATCTCATATACACTGACCGTTTCTGAGATATTACTTGTTATTAGTTTCAGCTTTAAGCTACTTGAGAGCAATTATGTTAATATTATCCCGACCAGCTGGTCGTAGATAAAAGAATGATCTTTTGTAAGAACTATTTGTATTCGGAATACTTAGAGAAACCTGTGTAAATGGAACACATCAGATTTCTTACTTTCTCTAGCAAGTTTCTACAATTTACTTAATGTACTCAAAAATTTTGATACGAGATTTCACCGGAAATATATGTTTTCAAAACCAGTGTGTCCAAAAAAATCAATTTTAAAAACTTCTTAATATGCGTGCGGGCGTGTGTGTGGGCATCATAGCTCGCATCTGTTATGTACCAAATTTGGTATGTATGTTGAATGTCTTCCAAGGATGTGACACGAAGATTTTCAAGAAAATCTCCCCCACCTCAAACTACCCTTTATATTTTTTGAAAATATTTTCTCAAAAATGATTCTAAATGATTTTCGTTAAAATATCGTATATTAAAGACATTTATCTGAGAAACCAAATGTATAGGTATCTTCAAGTTTTTTGGGAACAGCTTCTGCAAACCTCCTTATTCTGGATGATACTTTTATAACTTTTTCCTAACTAGTAAAGTGTAGCAAATACACAAGCACTTACTGCACAAAATATCTAGATCTGAAACACACAATTTGTATCAATAACTTTTTTTAAGAGTTAACCGTTTTCGACATAATAGTTTCAGCTTTAAGCCACAAAAACTTTTCTTAAATGGGAAATTATCTTTCGTTGCATATTTCTTTTGTTTTACTCCTGGCCGTGCAAAGCGAAAATAGCATTTCAATTAATTCATACAGTGACTGGCTTTTCAAAAATAGATTATATCGGACTATCACTTTAGCCTAGTGTATTCCCTTATTTCTCACCTACTTACAAGGAAGCAAGCAATAAGGTCATATCTGCTAATGTTTATCTCGATTAGCATGAAGTAAATAGAAGAATAAGCTTTTATTGAAATTGTTTGTAAGGAAAGTCCTTTGTTGGAACACATCAGTTTTTTGTTGTTTTTTTTTGTTTTTTTTGTTTTTTTTTTGTTTTTAATGTTCCATTTATACTCCACCTTTAACTGCATCGTGCTCTCGCGGAACAAATTGACTATCAAATTATTTGATCTGTTGATTGGCTTCTATTTGTCTTTTATTTTAATCATTAAATCACACACAGACATACACATTTCCAGAGCTTGGGGAGGACAGGTCATAATATAAAGAGAAATTCAGGGAAATAACCATAATATAAAGGGAAGTTCAGCGAAATAACCATAATATGAATAGAAATTCAGGGAAATAACCATAATATAAAGAGAAATTCAGGAAAATAACCACAATATAAAGAAAAATTCAGGGAAATAACCATAATATAAAGAGGAAATCAGGGAAATAAGCATAATATAAAGGGAAATTCAGGGAAATAACCATAATATAAAGAGAAATAAAGGGAAATAACCATAATATAAAGGGAAATTCAGGGAAATAACCATAATATAAAGGGAAATTCAGGGAAATAACCATAATATAAAGGGAAATACAGGGAAATAACCATAATATAAAGAGAAATTCAGGAAAATAACCACAATATAAAGAAAAATTCAGGGAAATAACCACAATATAAAGAGGAAATCAGGGAAATAAGCATAATATAAAGGCAAATTCAGGGAAATAACCATGATATAAAGAGAAATAAAGGGAAATAACCATAATATAAAGGGAAATTCAGGGAAATAACCATAATATAAAGGGAAATTCAGGGAAATAACCATAATATAAAGGGAAATACAGGGAAATAACCATAATATAAACAGGAATTCAGGGAAATAAGCATAATATAAAGAGAAATAAAGGGAAATAACCATAATATAAAGGGAAATTCAGGGAAATAACCATAATATAAAGAGAAATTCAGGGAAATAACCATAATATAAAGGAAAATTCAGGGAAATAACCATAATATAAAGGGAAATTCAGAAAAATAGCCATAATATGAAGAGAAATTTAGGGAAATAACCATAATATAATGGGAAATTCAGGAAAATAACCATAATATAAAGAGGAATTCAAGGAAATAACCATAACATAAAGAGAAAACCAGGGAAATAACCATAATATAAAGGGAAATTCAGGAAAATAACCATAATGTGAAGAGAAATTCAGGTAAATAATCATAATATAAAGAGAAATTCAGGGAAATACCCATAATATAAAGGGAAATTCAGGGAAATAACCATAATATAAAGGGAAATTCAGGGAAATAACCATAAAATAAACGGAAATTCAGGGAAAAAACCATACGATAAACGGAAATATAGGGAAATAAGCATAATATAAATGGAAATTCAAGGAAATAACCATAAAATAAACGGAAATTCAGGGAAAAAAACATACGATAAACGGAAATATAGGGAAATAAGCATAATATAAATGGAAATTCAAGGAAATAACCATAAAATAAACGGAAATTCAGGGAAAAAACCATACGATAAACGGAAATATAGGGAAATAAGCATAATATAAATGGAAATTCAAGGAAATAACCATAAAGTAAACGGAAATTCAGGGAAAAAAACATACGATAAACGGAAATATAGGGAAATAAGCATAATATAAATGGAAATTCAAGGAAATAACCATAAAGTAAACGGAAATTCAGGGAAAAAAACATACGATAAACGGAAATATAGGGAAATAAGCATAATATAAATGGAAATTCAAGGAAATAATCATAAAGTAAACGGAAATTCAGGGAAAAAACATACGATAAACGGAAATATAGGGAAATAAGCATAATATAAAGGGAAATTCAGGGAAATAACCATAATATAAAGAGGAAATCAGGGAAATAAGCATAATATAAAGGGAAATTCAGGGAAATAAGCATAATATAAAGAGAAATAAAGGGAAATAACCATAATATAAAGGGAAATTCAGGGAAATAACCATAATATAAAGAGAAATTCAGGGAAATAACCATAATATAAAGGAAAATTCAGGGAAATAACCATAATATAAAGGGAAATTCAGAAAAATAGCCATAATATGAAGAGAAATTTAGGGAAATAACCATAATATAATGGGAAATTCAGGAAAATAACCATAATATAAAGAGGAATTCAAGGAAATAACCATAACATAAAGAGAAAACCAGGGAAATAACCATAATATAAAGGGAAATTCAGGAAAATAACCATAATGTGAAGAGAAATTCAGGTAAATAATCATAATATAAAGAGAAATTCAGGGAAATACCCATAATATAAAGGGAAATTCAGGGAAATAACCATAATATAAAGGGAAATTCAGGGAAATAACCATAAAATAAACGGAAATTCAGGGAAAAAACCATACGATAAACGGAAATATAGGGAAATAAGCATAATATAAATGGAAATTCAAGGAAATAACCATAAAATAAACGGAAATTCAGGGAAAAAAACATACGATAAACGGAAATATAGGGAAATAAGCATAATATAAATGGAAATTCAAGGAAATAACCATAAAATAAACGGAAATTCAGGGAAAAAACCATACGATAAACGGAAATATAGGGAAATAAGCATAATATAAATGGAAATTCAAGGAAATAACCATAAAGTAAACGGAAATTCAGGGAAAAAAACATACGATAAACGGAAATATAGGGAAATAAGCATAATATAAATGGAAATTCAAGGAAATAACCATAAAGTAAACGGAAATTCAGGGAAAAAAACATACGATAAACGGAAATATAGGGAAATAAGCATAATATAAATGGAAATTCAAGGAAATAATCATAAAGTAAACGGAAATTCAGGGAAAAAACATACGATAAACGGAAATATAGGGAAATAAGCATAATATAAAGGGAAATTCAGGGAAATAACCATAATATAAAGGGAAATTCAGGGAAATAACCATAATATAAAGGGAAATTCAGGGAAGTAATCTGGGCTAGAGAAAAATCGCTACCCCGCTGCTGAGAATCGAACCTGGGACCTCTCTCATAGCAAGCCTCGGAGCTACACGATCAGCCCCCGCAGTGTTGTCAACCAAAGAAAGTTTCTTTCTTTGAGGCTCTCACCATCATGGTGAATAAGTTATTTAATTTACGCGAACTACCTGAATTATACGAAACAGCGCATGTGCATGAACTCTGAATCTACACGTGGAACAAAACTTAGGATTGAAGCCACTAGATTTCAGTGAGTATGTCATGTAAATATCTATGATTGTATGTAAATCATCATACCTCAATGTTGTCGATCTGCTCTGCTTCCGAAATTTCGCGAAACCCAGCGAATGAAAACGTTCGCGCACAGCACACGTTGTCTGTACATGGGCTATGACGTCATGGCCAACCGTCCACTCCAGCTGTGCAGTAATGGGACAGGCACTCATTGTCAACACGTACAGAAATCTGTCATTCGCTTTTACACAGTACAGAGTAGAGGCGGTCAAAACCCGTGCCGCTCTCGCTCGTTACCCATAAGCCACGCCACTCATCGAGAGTGTGGCAACGAGAATCTCGGTATCGAGTACTCACGAGCGAGGTGACTCGAGTATTCTCGTAACTACACAGTACAGAGTAGAGGCGGTCAAAACCCGTGCCGCTCTCGCTCGTTACCCATAAGCCACGCCACTAATCGAGAGTGTGGCAACGAGAATCTCGGTATCGAGTACTCACGAGCGAGGTGACTCGAGTATTCTCGTAACTACAGACGAAGTAGGCACACGTGTGATGTACATGGGCTATGACGTCATGGCCAACCGTCCACTCCAGCTGTGCAGTAATGGGACAGGCACTCATTGTCAACACGTACAGAAATCTGCCATTCGCTTTTACACAGTACAGAGTAGAGGCGGTCAAAACCCGTGCCGCTCTCGCTCGTTACCCATAAGCCACGCCACTAATCGAGAGTGTGGCAACGAGAATCTCGGTATCGAGTACTCACGAGCGAGGTCACTCGAGTATTCTCGTAACTACAGACGAAGTAGGCACACGTATGATTCCTAGTACAATCTGGTTATGTAATAACTAGGGCCTGGATGTTTAGGTTTTAACCTATTTTTACTTTCTCTACACGTACTATGTACATAGTGTATAGACAAGGTATTGCATTACACCCAAAAGTTCAATACCGAGATTTCACCGGAAATACATGTCTTGGGTCCCCCTGAATCCAAAAAAAAGTATTTCTGGAAAAAGGCCCGTGTGTGTGTGTGTGTGTGTGTGTGTGTGTGTGTGTGTGTGTGTGTGTATGTGTGTCTGTGGGCAGCATAGCTCAAAAACGAAAAGACCGCTAAAAACCGAACTTGGTATTTACGTTTGGTATATTCCAAGGATGCGAGACACCAACATTTTCAAGAAAATACCCCTAGTCCCAACTACCCTTTACATGGAACATTTTTTGGGAAAATTTTTATTTTCTCAAAAATGGCTCTAACGATTTTGATTAAAATAACGCATATTTACGCGACAAAAAGTATGCACATCTTTAATTTTCTGGGAATATCCTCTAAAGACTACTTTATTCTGGATCAATTTTACGGAATTTTGCATAACTACTAAACCATAAGAGATGGACAAAAACTTAAAACACAAAAAATTTAGAGCACATTAAAACACACAATTTATACTATAAACATTTTTATCGTGGAGTTAATCGTTTTTTAGATATTCCTTGTTTTTGGTTTCAGCTTTAAAAAACATACTTTTCTCATAAAGGAATTTGTCAACTCCTGTCCATACAAACAAAGGAACTCAAGTCACATAGCAACCAGCTTTTGACTATTCCTTATTTCGGTTCTACTTACAAGGAAGCAGATAATAAGACTATTGCTGCTAATTTTTTCCCCGATTAGCATGAAGTAAATAGAAGCATAAGCTTTCTAACAATAATTTGTTACAGAGATGTAGAGAAAGCCATGTGAATGGGACACATCCGATTTTTATAGCTGTTAATAAATGTTCGACAGTAATGATTTGATATTCGTCCGTTCTTTTGAATCTGAATATAGATTAATAATTTACGCTACGTCTGGTCTATGCAGAGCAATTTATAAACTTACTTCAAAGTTTTATAGATGCTTCAAAAGGACTTTAAATAAATGAGCTAGATTTTGCCGTGACTCTGAGAGGATATGCACACTAAATATTTCATTGACTTTATAACTGGCAGCGGATGTCAGTTTTGTGTTTTTGGTTCCATAAATATTTCATTTTGTTGAAAGTTTTAAATGCTGGTGTTTGTATGAATTATTTAAAGGCGGCATGCAGGTGAAATGCTGTTAGATCACGCGAGAAAGTACTGCATTTCATTTTAAAGGCTTATGTAAATCCAAATATTCTGGTATAGAGATGGTCAGAAAATAACTTACAGCGTCGCGCACTAACTTATTGCTTACTACTAATTCCGAAATTATGGTTGTACATACTACATTTAAATATACGTAAATAACACAGAAATTTTCACAACATTTTCTTCTAAATAGTTCTCTTCCGCAGTGACCCACTTCAGACACCACATGGAAAATTTTTGGAAAATTTTGACTTGCTCACGATTTTGAGATTTTGATTAAAATACCGTATATTAAAGATAATCATATACCAAATAAAATTTATATTCTGAATTTTCTGGGAATAGACTCTGAAGACCTCTTTATTCTGGTTGAGTTTTGCAGAATTTTGCATAACGACTAAACCGTAAGAGATAGACAAAAACTTACTACAAAAATCTGATGTGTACCATTCACATGACTTTCTCTATATCCCTCAACAAATTATTCTTAAAAAGCTTATACTTCTATTAACTTCATGCTAATCAGTAAAACATTAGCAGAAATAGCCATATTACTTGCTTCCTTGTAAGTAGAGGTGAAATAAGGGAGTACCATAGGTTAAAGTGATAATCAAAAGCTGGTTGCTATGTCACTGAAGTTCCTTTGTTTGTATGGACAGCAGTTGACAAATTCCTGTATGAGAAATGTATAAGTTTTTCATAGCAGAAACCAAAAATAAGGAATGTCACAAAAACGACGAACTCCACGAAAAAAATGTATGTAGCATAAATTGTGTAGTTTAATGTGCTCTACATTTTTTGTGTAGTAAGTTTTTGTCCATCTCTTACGGTTTAGCAGTTATTCAAAATTTAGTAAAAGTCATCCAGAATAAACTACTCTTCAGAGGCTATTCCCAGAAAATTCAAGATATACATTTTATTTGTCAGGTAAATATTTTAAATATACGAAATTTTAATGACAATCGGTAGAGCCATTTTTGAGAAAATCAAAATTTTCGAAAAAAGTTTCATGTAAAGGGTAGTTGGGGGTGGGGGGATTTTTCTCAAAATCTTCGTGTCGCATCCCTGGAAGATACTAATCTTAAATACCAAGTTTGGTATATTACCTACTTTTCGTTTTTGAGTTATCGTGTTCACAGTCACACGGACATACGGACCTTTTCCCG
This sequence comes from Hymenopus coronatus, assembly GCA_030762935.1. Classification (NCBI taxonomy): domain Eukaryota; kingdom Metazoa; phylum Arthropoda; class Insecta; order Mantodea; family Hymenopodidae; genus Hymenopus; species Hymenopus coronatus. Next base: position 9,322,193 of record CM060892.1, read on the forward strand.
AAAATGCTTTTTTAGATAAAGGGGACCCTAAAACATATATTTCCGGTGAAATTTCGGTATCGAATTTTTTGGTGGAGTGCAATACATTCTCTATACACTATGTACATAGTGCCTATAGAGAAAGTAAAAAAATTAGATGTTCTTAAAGCACGTAATTTATGCTTCTTTTTCTTTTTTTTTTTTTTTTAGAACTCACGTTTCTGTGGTATTCAGTTATTGTTTTCAATTTAAAAATAATTAACGTTACTCAAACGGTATCATACAAATGTTTCACATAGCGACGAGCCTTCTAAGGACTTGACTATCACTTTAGCCTGGTGTATTCCCGTATTTCCCTTCTACTTATAAGGAACTAAGTAATAAGAACATTCTGCTAATGTTTATCTCTATTAGCGACGTATAAATAGAAGAATAATCTTTTAGAACAAAAGTTTATATTTGGGAAAGCTATAGAAAGTTATGTGAATAGAACACATCTGATTCTTTTACTTTCTCTAATACATAAGTACAATGTAAATAGTAGGTAGTAAAAGTATTGTATTTCACCCAAAAATTCGATAGCGTGATTTCACCGGAAAAACATGTTTTAGGGTCCTCTGAATAAAAAGACAGTTTTATAAAAAGTTCCGTATGTATTCAAGAAAACGTATTTCGTTCAATATCTCTTTTATTTTACTCCTGACCATTCAAAGATTCCCTAATTACAATTGTTTCACATAGCGAAGAGCTTTTAAAACATTTGACTATCGCTTTAGTCTACTGTATTCTCTTACTTCCCTTCTATTTACAAGGAAGCAAGTAATAAGAGAGTATCTGCTATTTTGGGGGGGGTCACCTGTATGCACAAAAAACATTTCTAAGAAAAGATCCGTGTGTGTCCGTATGTCTGTGACTGACTGTATTTAAATTTAGTACCTTCCAGAGATGCAACATGACGATTTTGAGAAAAATCACCCCACCTGAAACTACCCTTTACATGGAAAAAATTTCGAAAATGTTATTTTCTCAAAAATGGCTCTAAGAATTTTAATTAAAATACCCTATAGTAAAAACATGTATATGGCATATAAAATGTATATCTTGAATTTTTTGGGAATAGTCTCTAAATACCTCTTTATTCCGAATGAATTTTTATGAATTTTGCGTAACTGGTAAACTGTAAGACATAGACAAAAATCTGATGAGTACCATTCACAAGACTTTCTCTACATCTCAATTATTATTAAAAAGCTTATACTTTTATTTACTTCGTGTTAATCACAAAAAATTAGCAGAAATAGTCTTATTACTTGCTTCCTTGTAAGTAGAAGCGAAATAAGGGAGTACCATAGGTTAAAGTGATAGTCAAAAACTGGTTGCTTTGTGACTGAAGTTCCTTAGTTTTTATGGATAGCAGTTGATAAATTCCTGTCTGAGAAAAGTATGTTTTTCATAGCAGAAACGAAAAACAAGGAATGTCTCAAAAACGATGAACTCCACGAAAAAAATGTATATAACATAACTTGTGTGTTTTAAAGTTATCTACATTTTTTGTGTAGTAAGTTTTTGTCCATCTCTTACGGTTTAGCAGTTAATCAAAATTCCGAAAAATTCGTCCAGAATAAAGTACTCTGCAGAGGCTATTCCCAGAAAGTTCAAGATATACATTTTGTCAGGTAAATGTCTTTAATATGTGATATTTTAATCAAAATCGTTAGAGTCATTTTTGAAAAAATCGAAACTTTCGAAAAAATTCCCATGTATAGGGTAGCGTGGGGTGGGGGGATTTTTCTCAAAATCTTCGTGTTGCATCCCTAGAAGATACTAAACTTAAATACCAAGTTTGGTATTTTACCGACTTTTCGTTTTTGAGTTATCGTATTCACAGGCACACGGACACACACACACACACACACACACGTACCTTTTTGAGAAAATGCTTTTTTTGGATATAGAGGATCTTAAAACATATATTTCCGGTGAAATCTCGGTATCGAAGTTTTGGGTGGCCTGCAATACCTTCTCTATACACTATGTACATAGTAAGTGTAGAGAAAGTAAAAATTACTACACAAAAATGTAGATCACGTTAAAACACGCAATTTATGTGATATACATTTTTGTTGTTGTTATGAATTGACTATTTCTGATCTATTCCTTGTTATTTGTTTCATATTTAAAATACTTAAACTTTTCTCACACGGAAAGTTGTAAACTCCTGGCCCAACATAGAAACGGATTTGAATCACATAGCAACCAGCTTTTAAAATATTTGACTGTCGTTTTAGCATAGTGTAATCCATTATTTCCCTTCTACTTATCACAAAGAAGATAAAAGATAAAGAGTCCCAACAATAATTTGTTACAGACATGAAGAGAAAGTCATATGAATGCGCACATCATATTATTTTAGTCAGTGACCTATATCGAATCATTAATCTGATTATTTATTTATATATATCTTTATTGGTGAGGAAGATATGGATATTTATATCTAAGTGACTTAAACAGACCATTCTTTGTTTAGCACACGAGCGCGTAAGCAAATAATAGTCCAATAAGCCAGGTGTAATATACAACGTTTTATCCTATCCTAATATTAATATTATTAGAGTCGTCATTACGAGGAATTGAATTTTAGTCGTGACGTCGATAGTGTTTTGTTTGTTCGCTGCTGCGTAACCCCGCCGGAATAAGCAGTTTCAATTCTGGTTGTTTAAACTGCACCAAATAAATCAATAAATGTATGAAAACGGATATTCCCGAAGAGGTTTTAGATTATGCTAAAAAATCTGATATGTTCCATTCACATGAATTTCTCTACCTCTCTGCAACAAATTATTGTTAAAAATCTTATGTTTCTATTTACTTCATGCCAATCGAGAAAAAAATAGCAGAAAAAGTCTTATTACTTGCTTCCTTGTAAGTGGAAGGGAAATACAGGAGTAGCATAGGTTAAAGTGATAGTCAAGAGCTGGTTGCTATGTGGCTGAAGTTCCTTTGTATGGACAGGAGTTGACGAATTCCTGTATGAGAAAAGAAACCAAAAATAAGGAACGTCTCAAAAACGATCAACTCCACGAAACAAATGTATATAACATAAATTGTGTATTTTAACTTGCTCTACATTTTTTGTTTGGTAGCCTTTTGTCCCGCTCTTACGACTTAGCAGCTATGCAAAATTCCGTAAAATTCATCTAGAATAGTCTTCAGAGGCTATTTCCGAAAATTCAAGATATCTATATTATTTGTCAGGTAAATATCTTGAATATAAGATATTTTAATCAAAATCGTTAGAGCCATTTTTAAGAAAATCAAAATGTTCGAAATGTTTCCCATGTAAAGGTTAGTTTGGGGTGGGAGGTATTTTCTCAAAATCTTCGTTTCGCATCCCTGGAAGAAAGTGAACTTAAATGCCAGGTTTGGTTTTTTATCGACTTTTCGTTTTTGAGTTAAAGTGTTTACAAACACGGACCTTTTTTGAAAATACTTTAGGTTTGGTATCTTCCTCGGATGTAACACGAAGATTTTCAAGAAACTCCCCCACCTACAACTACCCTTTTAATGGAACTTTTTTCGAAAATTTTGATTTTCTCAAAAAATGACTAACTATTTTGATTAAAATATCGTATCTTAAACACATTTACCTGACAAATAAAATGTATATCTTGAATTTTCTGGGAATAGCCTCTGAAGACAACTTTATTCTAGATTAATTTTACGGAATTTTGCATAGCTGCAAATCGTAAGAGATGGACAAAAAATTACCAAACAAAAAATGTAGAGCACATTAAAACACTATTTATGTTATACACATTTGTTTCGTGGAGTTGGTCGTTTTTGAGATATTCGTTGTTTTTGGTTTCAGCTTTGAAAAACTTTTCTCATACATGAATTTGTCAACTCGTGTCCATACAAACAAAGGAACTTCCGTCACATAGCAACCAGCTTTTGAATATCACTTTAACCTTGGTACTCCCTTATTTCGCTTCTACTTACAAGAAAGCGAGTAATAAGACTAATTCTGCCAATTTTTTCTCGATTAGCATGCAGTAAATAGAAACATAAGGTTTTTAACAATATTTTTTGCGAAGCGGGGCGGCAAGGCAATTTGATGGGGTCTGGGACTCTGCTCCGCTCTTGCAGGCAGGTCAGAGGGTCGCCTGGCAACGCTCCAGTGACGTCACTACCCAGCCAGGCAAGCAGCGCTCGTGTTTACAGGTGATGATGCTATTGGACACACCTCTCTGGGTATCACATGTACAGTAAAACCTCGATTATCCGTCACTCCGCTCATTATCAGCTCCCGGACCATCTCAGCAACAGAGGAATGGACTTTTAGTTTCTCTACACGTACTATGTACAAAGCGTGTAGAGAAGATATTCCATTCCACCCAAAAATTCGATACCGATATTTCACCGGAAATATGTTTTAGGGCCCCCTGTATTCAAAAGGGCCTGTGGACACCGTAACTCAAAAACGAAAAGGCAGTTAAATACCAAACTTTGTATTTTAGTCAAGTACCTTCGATTTCCAAGACATTCCCCACCCTAAGTACACTTTATAAGGGGAAAAAAAATGTTGAGTTTCTTATAAAAATAGCTCTAACAATTTTGATTAAAATACTGTATATTAAAGATATTTACAAGACTAATAAAATGTATATCTTGAATTTCCTGGGAATATTCAATGAAGAGTTTTCCTTTCTAGATGAATTTTTGCTGGATTTTGCATAACTGCTAAACCGTAGGAGATAGATAAAAACCCAATGCGCAAAAAAAATTTACATCTCGTCAAAACACACAATTTATGTCCATTACATTTTTGTTGCGGAGTAACCGTTTCCGAGATATTTCTTGTTATTGGTTTCAATTGTAAAGTGCGTATACTTTTCTCAGACAGGAAGTGTCCGCTTTTCTTTTGTCCTACTCCTGGCCAAACAAAGAAGCGATTTGCAATGACAATCGCATAACGACAGCTTTTAAAACATTTGACTATCACTTTAGCATAGCACATTCCTTTAGTTGCCTTCTACTTATAAAGAACTAAGTAATAAGAACATTCTGCTAATGTTTATCTCGATTAGCATTGTGTAGAAAGAAGAATAATCCTTTGTGAAAACTTTGTTTGTAGAAGAGCACAAATTTTTAGAAAAAGGGCATGTGTGTGAGCATGTTTACGTGTGTATTTGTGGACAACATAGTTCAAAAACGAAAAATCGATAAACTTGGTATTTAAGTATAGTATGTTACAAGAATGTGACACCAATATTTTCGAAAGAATCACCCAACCACAAACTACCTTTTACATACAAAATTTTTCGGAAGTTTTGATTTTCTCAGCAATAGCTATAACGATTTTAATTAAAATCTCTTATATTAAAGATATTTACATGACGCACATAATGTACATCTCGAAATTTCTGGGAATAGCCTCTGAAGAGCTTTTTGCTAAATTTTGCATACTTGGTACACTGTAAGAGATGGACAAAACCTGTGAACACAAAAAATGTAGATCTCGATAAAACACAATTTATGTCATGTACATTTTTACTTTCTCTATACGAACTATGCACATAGAATACAGAGAAGGTATTGTATTGTACAAACAAATTGGATACCAGATTTTACCGGAAATACATGTTTTGAGACTCCCTGAGTTCCAAAATAAAACATTTTTAGAAAAATGTCCGTGTGTGTATGTCTGTAGGCAGCATAGCGCAAAAGAGAAAGGACCGTTAAAGCCCAAACTTGCTATTTAAGTTTGGTATCTTCCAAGGATGCGACACGAAGATTTTCAAGAAAATCGCCCACCCCAAATTACCCTTTACATGGAAGAAATTTCGAAAATTTTGATTTTCTTAAAAATGGCTCTAATGATTTTGCTTAAAATTTCGTATATTAAAGATATTTACCTGACAAATAAAATGTATATCTTGAATTTTCTGGGAATAGACCCTGAAGACTACTTTATTTTGGATGAATTTTACAGAATTGTGCATAACTGCTAAACCGTAAGAGATGGACAAAAAATTACTCTACAGAAAATGTAGCTCGCGATAAAACACAACATTTATGTCATATACATTTTTTTCGTGGAGTTGATCATTTTTAAAATATTCTTGATTTTTCGTTTTTGCTTTGAAAAACATACTTTTCTCATACAGGAATTTGTTAACTCCTGTTCATACAAACAAAGGAACTTCCGTTACATAGCAGCCAGCTTTTAGCTATCATTTTAACCTATGGTACTCTCCTATTTCGCTTCTACTTACAAGGAAGCAAATAATAAAACTATTTCTGTTAATGTTTATCGATTAGCATGAAGTAAATAGAAGCAGAAGCTTTTTAACTAAAATTTGATGCAGAGATGTAGAGAAAGTCATGTGAATGGAACACATTAGTTTTTTTCGTATAATTGACCATTACAGAGATATTTGTTATTATTGCTTTCAATTATAATAGTATATTATTTAACTAGGTGCAAAAATCGAACTTCATTAATAAGTTGTCCAGTTAGATCACGATTTAATAAAGCTACTTGTGTTCAATACAATACTTTATCTGCTTTTATTTAAGGAAATACGTTCTATAATATGGCATATTAAATCTTATATCAGTGAACGATTTTAATGCTATTACTATTCATGTCGTGAACTTGGTTGTTGCTATGGTAGTTAATTGAAATCAATAAATCGACATTTTCGATAGTGAATGTTAAAATTACGGATGATTTTTATGCTTTAAACAACATTGAATTAGCAACAAATAGCGCCACTGTAGGTTTATTACCAACTAATCAGCAGAAGAATGTATTCTTACTTTCTCTACACGTACTATATACATAGCGTATAGAGAAGCTATTGTATTGCACCCAAAAATTCAATACCGAGATTTCACCGGAAAAAGATGAATCAAAAAAAAAAAAAAAGGTCGTGTGTGTGTCCGTCTGTGTATCTGTGGACACCATAGCTAAAAAAAAACCGAAAAAACCGCTAAATACTAAACTTGGTATTTTCCAAGGATGCGACACGAAGTTTTTGAGAATATCCCCCACTCCAAACTACCCTTTATATGGGACGTTTTTCGAAAATTTTGATTTTCTCAAAAATGGCTCGAACGATTTTGATTAAAATATCGTATATTAAATATATTTACCTCACAAATAAAATGTATATCTTGAATTTTCTGGGAGTAGCTTCTGAAGACTACTTTATTCTGCATGAATTTTACGCAATTTTACATAACTGCTAAACCAAAAGATATGGACAAAAACTTACCACACAAAAAAAATAGAGCACGTTAAAACACACAATTTATGTTCATATTTTTTTTTATGAAGTTGGTCCTTTTTGAGATATGCGCTGATATTGATTTCACCTTTAAAAAGTTTATGATTTTCTCGTCAACTCATGTCCATACAAGCAAAGGAACTTCAGTCACATAGCAACCAGCTTTTGACTATCACTTTAACCTATGGTACTCCCTTATTTCGCTTCTACTTACAAGGAAGCAAGTAATAAGACTATTTCTGTTAATTTTTTCTCGATTACTATGAAGTAAATAGAAGCATAAAGTTTTTAACAATAATTTATTGCAGAGTTATAGAGAAAGTCATGTGACGGTACTGTAGTGGTTAATACTTCACTTCTTCCTGATACTCTGAACGAACGTTTCGTTTATTATTCTGTGCAAATCCTTCAAACACGCCCTCATAAAACAATTTTGCTTCTCCTGAAGTTACGTCAAAATATTTCATGAGTTCCTTTATGTCAGCAAGTTTCTACTGGCAGACGTCCTTCTTCATTTTACCTTCGAACGTTTCTTGCATACCTTCTAAGGTTCTTACTCCTTACCTTCATATGGCTTTCTCTGCCCGATCTGCAAACTAACTATTCTTATAAAAGATTATTCTCCCATCTGCTTCATACTAAACGAGTAAAATTAGCAGAATTGATCTTATTACAGTTTCTTATAAGTAGTATGGAACTACGGGAATGCATTAGACTATAGTGACAGTCAAATGTTTTAAAAGCTATCGCTATACGGTTGTCATTGCTAATCGCTTATTTGCTTGGTCAGGAGCAGAACAAAAGAAATACGCACAATTCCGTCTTAAAAAAATATAAGTACTTCACAATTGAAATTAATAACAAGGAGTACTTTGGAAACTGTAAGGTCCATAAAAAAGTGTATATGACATAACTTGTGTATTTTAACGAGATCTACATTTTCAATATAACAAGTTTTTTGCCTATCTTTTAAGGTTTACTAGTTATGCCAAATTAAGCAAAATTCATCCAGAATAAACAGGTCTTTAGAAGCTATTCCCAGAAAATTTAAGATATACATTTTATTTGTAATAGAAATGGCTTTAATATGTGGTATTTTAATCAAAATCGTTAGAGCCATTTTTAAAAAAACAAAATTTTAGAAAATTGTTACATGTAAAGCGTAGTTAGTTGTGGGGGGATTTTTTTGAAAATCTCCGTGTCGCAACCTTGGAAGATACCAAAATAAAATATAAAGTTTGGTATTTAACCGTATTTTCATTTTTGAGCTATGCTGTCCACGGACACACAGAATCACACATAGACACCCACACGCACACGGACGTGTTTCTGAAAATGTTTTTTTTTTTTGGATTCAGGGGGTCCCCAAACCTGTATTTCCGGTGAAATATCGACAACGAATTTTTGTGTGGAATACAATACTTTCTATCCCTGTATACATTGTACATACGGGGCTATATAAAGTAAAAATGTATATGTCATAATTTTAAGAAGATCTAAATTGTTTGTGGAGAAACTTTTTGTCTGTCTTACGGTTTAATAGTTATGCAAACTCCTGTAAAACTCATCCAGAATAAAGAGGTCTTCAGAAGCCATTCCCAGAAGATTTAAAATATATTTTTAATTTTTATGTAAATATCTTTAATATATGGTATTTAATCAAAATATTTATAGCCATTTTTGGGAAAATCAACATTTTCGTACATTTTTACATGTACAGGGAAGTTAGTGCTGGGGGGTATTTCCTCAAAAATCTTCGTTTTTCATCCTTGGTAAACACTGAATTTAAATACTAAGTTTGGTATCTAACCGACTTTTCGTTTTTGAGTTGTATTGTCCACAGACACACAGACACACACGGACCTTTTTCTAAAAATGCTTTTCTCGGATTCAAGGACGCTAAAACATATATTTCCGGTGAAATCTCGACATCAAATTTTTGGGTGGAGTACAATACCTTCTGTATCCACTATGCACACTGTAAGGTGCTAGAGAAAGTAAAAACATAGGTTTATGACATAAATTGTAAATTTTAATGAGATCTTCATTTTTGTGTGGTAAGTTTTGTCCATCTCTTACGGTTTGACCGTTTTTCAAAACTAATCCAGAATAAAGAGGTCTTGATTTCCAGAAAATTTTAAAATATACATTTTATTTTTGATGTAAATAACTTCAATATGTGGCATTTTAATCAAAATCCTTATAGCCGTTTTTCAGAAAACAAAAGTTTCAAAAGTTTTCTGTGTAAAGGGTAGTTTGGGTTGGGGGATTGTCTTGACAATTCAGCTCAACTATTAAAGCACCAATGGAATGGCCGAGATTAGGCAATTTCAACCAATCGCGGTCATCTGGCTGGAGCGATATTGTCGAAACATTTTATCGCAGCTGATGTTCATTTCTTTGAAATCTTGACGTTCGTTTGTTTAATCTCCTGTCTTGGTAACAAGGTGACAGCCAACCTTCACTTTTAATAACTGTCAGTTCCACAATTGTACTTTCAATTAATTCAGTTATTACAATGTTTATTTAAAGTTTTATCACTTCATAATGTATTTAGTTCAAAAAAGGAGTGGAAATAATCATTATTTGTATTTCTTATGTATGAGATGAGTGCAATAACCTCAAATAAAATAACGTTTGTTTCCATTTCATGTATTAGTTATTAAAAATGAAATAAAATAATTGTTCCCTATTTCTATTGTTGCTATCGATATTCGTACATTCGGTGTAGACACGGTCGGCCATATGATTCAGGAGGCAGTGAAGAAAGACAAGAAATAAAAAAAGATGGGTAAATAAAAATGGTCGAATATGTCATGTAGCATTTGAGAACTAATGTAAGTGTTACCATGATAAAATCTCCCTTCTATATATTATAATAGTCTATTGTCTTATCAAATACAACTCGTGTTTTCATCTCTTAGCACAACTGACTCCCGTCGCGAATTATCGACAAGATGAAAACACTCTTGGATGCGACACGAAGATTTCAAGAAAATCCCCCCACCCCAAACTACCTTATACATGGAACATTTTTCGAATGTTTTTATTTTCTCTAACGATTTTGATTAAAATACTTTATGTTAAGATATTTTTATGACAAACGAAATGTATATCTTGAATTTTCTGGGTGTATCCTTTGAAGACGATTTTCTTCTGGATGAATTTTGCAGAATTTTGTATAACTGGTTAACCGTAAGAGATGCGCAAAAACTTGGCATACCAAAAATGTAGATCACGATAAAACACAACATTTATGTTATATACATTTTTATCGTGGAGTTCATCGTTTTTGGGAGATTCCTTGTTATTGGTTTCAGCTTTGAAAAACATACTTTTCTCATACAGGAATTTGTCAACTCCTACCATACAAACAAACAAAAATTCAGGCACATAGCAACCAGCTTTTGACTATCACTTTAACCTATGGTACTCCCTCATTTCGTTTCTACTTGCAAGGAAGTAAGTATTACTATTTCTGCTAATTTTTTCTCAGTTAGCATGAAGTAAATAGGAGAATTAATTTTTTAACAATAATTTGTTGCAGAGACGTAGAGAAAGTCATGTGAACGGAACACATCAGATTTTTTATTCAGGGAATTTTTGGCTGGAATGCACCACTTTTTCTTGCAAGTATGTAGGTTGTTTAGTATTGAGGTGACTTGTAGGGAGTACTGTACCTCATGCCTGTAGCACAGCTCTGAATGTATATTTTGGTCGAGGGTATGAATCATCGCGGAAGATGTTTCGCTTTAATAGCGAGTCAGACTTGCGGTCCTCGCTTCGGTTCCTGTAACGTTGTTAGTGATTGTGGCCCGCAGGTCATGTGACTAGAGAGCATGTGATTGACACGGCTCGTTACGTCTCTGATTCGATTCCTGACGCGTGTATCGTCGTTAAGGACTGCCGATCTTCACGCCATCCTGCTTCCGTTCGCTGTACCCTAAACTCTCACATGACCTCCTCTACTTCGTACGTACTAGGAACAGAAGATATTGCATTCCATCTAAAATTTTAATAGTGAGATTTCACTGAAAAAAAAACGGATGTGTTACACTCACATGACTTTCTCTAGCTGCTCTACAAATCTCCTACAAAAGATTATTCTTCTTTGTACACAATGCTAATTGAGATAAACATAAGCAGAATATTCCTATTACTTAGTTCCTTATAAGTAGAAGGGAATATCTCGGAAACGGTTACCTCTACAACAAAAACGCAAAGGACATAAATTGTGTGTTTTGTCGTGATTTACACTTTTTATGTATTGATTTTTTTTCTGTCTCTTACGGTTTAACAGTTAAGCAAAACTCATCCAGAATAAAGAGGTCTTCCCTAAAATTTCGAGATATACGTTTTATTTCGGACATGAATAGCTTTAATATACGGGACTTTAATCAAAATCGTTAGAGCCATTTTTAAGAAAATCAAAATTTTCGAAATATTTTCCAAGTAAAGGGTAGTTTGTGGTGGGGGGGATTTTTATGAAAATCTTCGTGTCGCATTCTTGGAGGATACTAAACCCAAATACCAAGTTTGGTATTTAACGGCTTTTTCGTTTTGGGGCTATGCTGTCCACAGACACACACACACACACACACACACACACACACACAGACCTTTTTTTAAAAATGTTTTTTTTCGGACTCAGGGGACCCCAAAACATATATTTACGGTGAAATCTCGGTATCGAATTTTTGGGTGCTTTACAATACTTCTCTATCCCTATGTACATTGTACATATGGGGATAGAAAAAGTAAAATTGAAATGGCGTTTTATTTATGGACGTTGTTTAACTGCTGTGGTTCCCAGCGTTCCATTCTATATTGGGCGTGAGAGACCGCTTAATTTAACTCAGAGGCCTCTTTATCAGACTTGAGGTTCTACGCCCGAAAAAACCAATCGTTCTGCGCTGGGTTGGAACCCGCGACCTTGGGTATATGAGGTTAGCATAGTAACCATTGCACCACGGAGGGTGACTGGATTTCTCTGTAATTATGTTTTTGAGTTCTCGTAACCCTATAAAGCACTTATAAAATAAAGTCCGAATGGTGTCTGTGAACAGCGTAACCCAAAAAATGAAGAATCGGTTCAAATACCAAACTTGATACATAAGCTAATAATCTTTTAAGGATTTTTCATCAGGATTTTCAGCAAATTACCTAAAATGGATGCTTCTTATTACTGTGGTTCTCCGCCGGGTTTTAACCCCCGAACTTGGAGCATGGTAACCATTACACCACGAGGGCGACAAAAAACTCCACATCCCAAACTACTCTTTACATGGAAAAGTTTCCAACATGTTATATCCTCTCCTAAATAGCACTAACAATTTTAATTCAAGATATTTACCTTGATAACATATGATGTGCATCTTGAATTTTCTGGGAATAGCCTCTGAAGACTACTTTATTCTGGATGAATTTTACGGAATTTTGCATAAGTGCTAAACCGTAAGAGATAGACAAAAACTAACCACACAAAAATGTAGAGCACGTTAAAGCACACAATTTATGTTATATACATTTTTTTCGTGGAGTTGATCGTTTTTGAGATATTCCTTCCTCTTGGTTTCAGCTTTGAAAAACATACTTTTCTCATACAGGAATTTGTCAACTCCTGTCCATACAAACAAAGGAACATCAGTCACATAGCAACCAACTTTTGACTATCACTTTAACCTATGCTACTCCCTTATTTCACTTCTACTAACAAGGAAGCAAGTAATAAGACTATTTCAGAGATGTAGAAAAAGTCATGTGAATGGAGCACATCAGATTTTTTTCCATGAATATTTACGATTCCGACGTCAGCAGAATAGTAAATTGAATTTGTTAAACCTGTTGTAAGCGAGTGGGTGTAAGATATAGGTCAAGTGTGAGAGATGATGACGTCACTTCTCCCCCCTCCCCCGGTCAACTTCGGCATTGGAAAGTGCCTCTTATATCATACTCCATCATCGGCCGCAAATGGCTCTAACTGGTTTTGTATTACTTCTTCCATCGGCTTTCCACAATAGTTGGTGTTTCGGTCGCACCATACTCGTTTTAGGTGCGTTCGCTTTTCCTGTGCACTTCTCAGTACTGATTTTCAGGTTCTCTGCTATAATAATGGAGCAAGTGTCGTATTCTCGAAAGTTTAATAATGACTGTTTTTACTTTCTCTACACGTACTGTGTACATAGTGTATAGAGAGAGTATTGTATTGCACCCAAAAATTCGATATCGAGATTTCGCCGGAAATAAATATTTTGAGACCTGCTGAATCCAAAAAAAACAAAAAAAAAACAGCATTTTTAGAAAAATCTCCGTGTGTGTCTGTCTGTGGGCAGCATAGCTCAAAAACGAAAACTTTCTTAAAAACCAAACTTGGTATTTAGGTTTGCTATGTTCCAAGGATATGCCACGAAGAAAATTGCCCCACCACAGACTACCCTTTACAAGGAACTTTTTTCGACCAGTTTTATTTTCTCATTAATGGCTCTAACGATTTTGATTAAATATCGTATATTTACCAGACAAATAAAATGTATATCTTTAATTATCTGGGAATAGCCTCTGAAGACTACTTTATTCTGGATGAATTTTACGCAATTTTGTGTAACTGGTAAACCGTAAGAGATGTCTTACATGTCAATAGTAGTTAGAGAACGTTTTGTATTCCAAAGAAAATTTCGATACCAAGATTCCACCGAAAATACTGTATTTTCAAACCAGTAAATCTACGAGGGCCGTTTTCTTCAACCTCCGTTAGTCTATAAATAAAATAAAAGTTCATAGAAAACAATTATTTTATTACTAAAAGTTTTGTACACTTATGGTTACTTTTCAACATAATCACCGAAAAGATTCAGACATTTATCGTACCTGTGCACAAGCTTTGCAATACCCGCTTCAAAAAATGCTGCCGCTAATGATTTCAAATGAGCATTGACGTTGTTTTGAAGATCTTCGTACTTTACGACGTTTGCGGACAGCCATTCAAAACAAACAAACAGGAATGCTGACTTCAGGAATTGTGTTGATCCATGACAACGCTCGTCCACACACTGCAGGCACAACCCATCGCCTCCTTGAACAATTTCAAAGGGACATTTTCAATCATTCGCCGTACAGTCCTAACCAGGCGCCCAGCGACTTTTACCTTTTCCCTGAACTGAAGACTGGCAACCAGCTATTGACTATCACTTTAATCTATGGTACTCCCTTATTTCGCTTCTACTTACAAGGAAGCAAGTAATAAGACTGTTTCTGCTAATGTTTCTCGATTAGCGTGAAGTAAAAAGAAGCATAAGTTTTTTAACAATAATTTGTTGCAGAGATGTAGAGAAAGTCATGTGTATGGAACATATCACATTTTTAGAGTAAGGTCCGTATGTGTTTCCGTGTGTTTATGAACACGATATTTCAAAAACAAAAAGTTGTTTAAACACCAAACTTGGTATCTTAGTTCAGTGTCTTCCAAGGATGCAATACGAAGATTTTCAAGAAAATTCTCCGCACTACAAACTACCCTTTACAGGGAAGATTTTTCGAAAATTTTGATTTTCTCAAAAATGGCTCTAACGATTTTGATTAAAATACCGTATATTAAATGTATATACATCGTAAATAAAAAAAATTGAATTTCCTGGGAATATCCTCTATAGACCCGTTTATTTCGGATGAATTTTACTGGATTTTACATAACTAGTAAACCGTAAGAGATAGACAAAAACTTAGTATCCAAAATATGTAGATCTCGTTGAAGGATACAACTTATGTCATATACACTTTTTTCGTGGAGTTGACCATTTTTTAGATATTCCTTGTTATAGGTTTCAGTTTTAAAGTATCTAATTATTTTCTCTCTACATGTACTATGTACAAAGTGTATAGAGAAGGTATTGTATTGCACCCAAAAAATTCAATACCTATGTTACTGTTGTCGCTAAGTTGGTACAGCTTTCCTCTATACCCACGCGGAGTGTGATCGTCATCTGTCATCTAGTTTGTTTACAGTACGCCATTTTGTTAGATCATCTCAAAGGTGATTTGCGATTTTACGATGGATACAAATATTGAACAAAGAATCTGTCTCAAATTTTGCATTGCAAATGTTATTTCGTGTGCCGAATCGCTGAAAATGTTACAGAGGGCTTGGGGTGAGTCGTCTTTATCCAAAACACGTGCATATGAGTGGTACAGTGCATTCAAAAGTGGTCGAGATGTGGTGGAAGATTTGCCTCGCTCTGGTCGGCCATCAACGGTTTCAACTGAACTGAACATCACTAAAGTGGTGTCTGAAAATCGTCATTTAGGTCTGAGAGAGATTGCCGCTGAACTTTCTGTGTCTCACAAATCGATTCGTACCATTTTAAACGATTGTTTGGGCATGGCACGCGTTGCAGCTCGGTTAGTTCCGAAAGACTTGAATTTTCTACAAAAACTCAATCGCGTAAGGATTGCTGAAGACATGCTGGAACGAGTCAGTTCCGACCCCACATTCATGAAACGCAATGTAACTGGTGATGAGACGTGGGTTTACGAGTTTGACACTCAAGCCAGTCAACAAGCTTCCGAATGGCGCCTTCTAACTGAACCGAAACCTAGAAGGGCACGTCAAACTCGATCAAAACTGAAGGTCATGTTGACAGTTTTTTTCTATTATCGCGGTGTCAGAAGGTCAGATGGTAAATAAAGACTATTATCTGATTGAGAGAACAAATACGGCGAAAAAGACCAGATTTGTGGAACGACAACTCATGGATTCTGCACCACGATAACGCACCAGCTCACAAGACTATTATTGTGAGCGAGTTTCTGGCCAAAAACTCAACAAATTTCATCGAACAACCACCGTATTCACCACTTAGAGGCACCCATTTTCAGTCGATAGAAAACAAAAAGGAAAATTCGTGGCGACAATTGACATAGATTCCTAAAAGTACCTACAAAAAATGTTTTGATGATTGGATTATTCGCTGGCATAAATGTGTAATTTGAGAAGGGGCCTACTTTGAAGGCGATAAAATAAAATTGGATGAATAATTAATTTTTTGTGTTTTATTGACCAATTCCCGGAACTTTCTTGACACAGTCGTATGAATGAATGAATAAGTGCATTTATTGACATAACAATATCATACATTGAACTTTAACAATTGCACAGGTCTACAGACCGTACGTGATTTTGTAATACACACTAACAGCAATATTAAAATAACAGCAACAAATAATTAAAAGACTTAACACGGAAATAAAAAGACAAAAATATTCAAATACAGCAATTTAAATTTACAGCACAGAGTGCACCTTATTCAGAAGCATAAATATATCCTATTACAATAGATAAAAACACGCAAAAGAAATATAATCACACAATATATAAAACCATAACATAACAATGACATAAGTATGACGAAATATATAAACATTGGTAGTCACTTTTGTTTAGTTGTTCATATCCCCCCCTTTCTCTATTGACAGCCTTCTCAGATCTCAGCTGTCTTGCCTTAAGTATAAATTTACCTAGCCCGTCCACGTCTTCCGTGCCTGCCAGTAGCGTCCAACATGCTTCGCGGTGGTAAAGATTCGTGGTAAATATTTTTCCCGCCATTCCTCCGTAGCCCTACATCTTGCCACGACTCTTCCTCGAAAATGGGACAGATTCTTTTACCATTCTCGTCAGCAATTTATGTGCTTCTCCATGCTCCTAGTCTAACCCACGCGAGCCGCTCTCTAGTGAGTTTGGTACCTGCAAAACTTATGTAAGTGACTGTACGGCGGACTCCTTGCTGAAGTTTTAATGGAATAACGTTAGAGGACAAAGCTAATTGCGTCACGTGTGCTGTATTGTCTAGGCCTTGGGTGTTGTGTGGTGTGTGTGACCCGAAACGCATTCAAGTGAAGCTTAAAGTCTTCTTGGTTTGCAGAGATTCTCTATTCTAATCTTCTCCCTGCCTTCCTGTTTAATTCTTCATGCGTTCTGGAGTTCATTTCCTTCTTAATTGCTTCTCTGCCCGCAACCGTAGTGTGGCGTAGCATGTACAATATACATAGAACGTATTGTATTCCACCAAAAAAATCCGTTGTCGAGATTTCACCGGCAATATATGTTTTGAGGTTCCCTGAATCTGATAAAAAATGTTATTTTCACTACACATACTATGTACATAGTGCACAGAGAAGATATTGTATTGCACCCAAAAATTCGATTCCGAGATTCCACCGGAAATAGGGTCCCCTGTATCGAAAAAAAAAAGTATTTTCAGAAAAAGATCCGTGTGTGTGTGTGTGTGAACATGATAACTCAAAAACGAAAAGTCGGTAAAATACCAACCTTGATGCGACACAAAGAATTTGAGAAAAATCCCCTCACCCCAAACTATCCTTTACATAAAACTTTTTTCGAAAATGTTGATTTTCTTAAAAATGTCTCTAACGATTTTGATTAAAATATCATATATTAAAGATATTTACCTGAAAAATAAAATGTATATTTTGAGTTTTCTGGAAATAACCTCTGAAGACTACTTTATCCTAAATGAAATTTACGGAATTTTACATAATTGCTAAACCGTAAGAGATGGACAAAAACTTACTACACAAAAATTGTAGAGCACATTAAAACACACAATTTATATTATATATTCTTTTCGTGGAGTTTATCATTTTTTAGATATTTCTTGTTTTTGGTTTCAGCTTTAAAAAACATACTTTTCTCAATTTGTCAACTGCTGTCCATACAAACAAAGGAAGTTCAGTCACATTGCAACCAGCTTTTGACTGTCACTTTAACCTATAGTACTCCCTTATTTCACTTCTACTTACAAGGAAGCAAGTAATGAGACTATTTTTATCGATTAGCATGAAGTATATGGAAGCATAAGCTTTTTAACAATAATTTGTTGCAGAGATGTAGAGAAAGTCATGTGAATAGAACACATCAGAATTTTATATGTGTCTGTGGACAGCATAACTAAAAAATCTGATGTGTTCCATTCACATGACTTTCTCTACATCTCTGCAACGAATTATATTTAAGATAATATTCTTCTACTTACTTTATAAAATCGAGCTAAACAATAGCAGACATCCTCTTAATGATTTGCCTCGTCGTAAGCAGAAGGGAAATACACTAGACTAAACCGACAGTCACATGTTTTAAAATGTGGTTGCCATGGAACTGAAATCCGTTTCTGTGCGTGGTCAAAAGTTGACAAGTTCCCGTATTTTAAAACCGAAACCAATAAAAAGGAATATCTCAAACACAATGTATGACATAAATTGTGTGTTTTAAGGAACTCTACATTCTTTGTGTAGTAAATTACCGTTTACTAGTTATGCAAAATTAAAAAGAAAAATCATCCAGATTAAAGGGGGCTTTAGAGGCTATTCCCACTATTCGATACCGAGATTTCACCGGAAATACATGTTTTGGGTCCCCTGAATCCAAAAAAAGGCATTTTTGGAAAAAGGTCCGTGTGTGTGTCTGTGTCTGTGGACAGCATAGCTCAAAAACGAAAAGACCGTTAAATACCAAACTTGTATTTAAGTTTGGTATCTTTCAAGGATGCGACACGAAGAATTGCAAGAATATCCCCCCACCCCCAACTACCCTTTACATGGAAGTTTTTTTCGAAAATGTTTATTTTCTCAAAATGGCTCTAACGATGTTGATTAAAATATCGTATATTAAAGATATTTACCTGACAAATAAAATGTATATCTTGAATTTTCTGGGAATAGCCTCTGTAGACTACTTTATTCTGGATGAATTTTATACAACTGCTAAACCGTAAGAAATGGACAAAACTTACCACACAAAAAATGTAGAGCACATTAAAACATACAATTCATGTTACATAATTTTTTTCAAGGAGTTGATCGTTTTTTGGGTATTCCTTGTTTTTGGTTTCAGCTTTGATAAACTTATACTTTTCTCATATAGGAATTTGTCAAATCGTGTCCATACAAACAAAGGAACATCAGTCACATAGTAACCAGCTATTGACTATCACTTTAACCTATGGTACTCCCTTATTTCGCTTCTACTTACAAGTAAGCAAGTAACAAGACTGTTTCTGCTATTTTTTTCTCGATTAGCTTGAAATAAATAGAAGTATAAGGTTATTAACAATAGTTTGTTACACAGAAGTAGAGAAAGTCATGTGAATGGAACACATCAGTTTTTTTATGTAAATGTGTTAAATATAAGGGGTTCTAATCAAAATCGTTAAGAGCTATTTTAGAGAAAATAACAAATTTAGATTTTTTTTTTCTGGTAGAGGATAGTTAGCGGTAGGGGGATTTTCTTAAAAATCTTCGTGTCGCAATCTAGGGATTTTTTTAGCAATATAATTTATTTTTGGTCATGGTCATATCGCGACCTATCAAATTGTACATAAAATATTTATTTGCAGATTGGTAAAATGCAAAATGGTTACATTTATGCTTCAGAATAAATCAAAAAGTTTACATTGTGTTATAAATATTATAGTGTTTCTGATTGTCTGATGGTTATGTAGAGCACTTGGTAAGTCACTGAAGCCGGCCTGAAGTCTCTGTTTGGCGGACACTGCAGCAGGACATGTAGGACAGTAAGTGGTGTGTTGCAGGTCTCACATTTTGATTCTGAGTCTTTATTAATGATGAAGGAATGTGTCAGTTTGCAGTGTCCAATTCTGTTTGCTCACGACGTCCTAATTTTCGGAGGGGTTCGAAGAAATTGGTAGATCCAGCTCGAGCATCAAGCAGTCTGCTGTGGCAAGTTGACCTTGCTTAATTTAACGTGTTTGATCGTGACGTATTTTATTAAAGATACCATCTGTGTTGCTTTCACATGTCTTTCTCTACATCTCTGTGGCAAACGTTTGTCAAAAAGCTTACTCTGTTTATTCCATGCTTATCCAGATAAAATTACAGAATGAAGGGTCATTCACATCGAAATTCAACCACAGACACAGAAGCTTGCAGTCAATATAGTATAGACTCATTCACGACGCCAAGCTTTTGCGTCAAAGTTAATATGCAAGGTAGGAATCAACCAATAAGAACACTGCTTGATGTGTTATTAAAATGACTTTGCTTGATGAATCTCTCTCATTTCTGCTCCGTTAACTCGTCTTTGAATCCATCATCGTCTGCGATGAGACAACCTTTTCTTTAAAACACCAAGCAGATTGGCTAGTCCAGTTTGCTACCACACTCTTGTCTCTATCAGCCATTTTAGTTTGCTTTTCACTCACAAGGCGCCGTTCACTTGTTTTAATTTCTGATTGGTTATTGCCTAAGTTTGCGCTTGTCATTGAGAATGCTCTTGAGGCATTTAATTCTACATCTATTTCAGTGCGTCTACGGTTAATTTTCAATGTGAATGGCCCGGTTAGTCTTATTACTTACCTCCTTGTAAGCGAAAGGAAAATACGGGAATACACAAGAATAAAACGATAGTCAAATCTTTTATTAAAAAAAAAAAAACAGTCGCTAGTGAAATAATTCAGGTTAGGTAAACAAACGAGAAACGAGAAGACAGATGTCTTCCATTTTGAGAACAGTTTAAATGACTAAAATTGAAACCACTAATCCCGAATATTCCGAACAAAGGTAACTCTACAACAACAACAAAAGTAGATGACATAAATTGTTTTTTAATCAGATCCATCCGCTCGCTAATAGAAACAATTCAAACTCTGTACTCTTTGCTTGTCGGAGTTTGCTGTGGGATGTTGACCATGTCGTTTTCCAGTTTTCTATAAACAGCTGTTTGATATATCTAATGACGTCTTGATGTTATTCCGTGGCCACTGATTGGCTTCATTTGCAGCTTTATCGGCGTTTTCATTTCCATCGATATTTGCATGTGACGGTACCCAAGTGAGGATTACTTGTTTTCCAGAGCGCTGAGTAATAGATTATAGGTGTAGTATGTAATTTATTAAAGGATGCGTAGTATTTAGATGAAATTCTGAACTTAAATATCACGTTTGGTATTTAACGGACTTTTGGTTTTTGAGCTATGCTGCCCACAGACACACGAACATGCATCTTTTCCTAAAAATGTTTATTTTGGATCAACGGGATCTTAAAACATATATTTCCGATGAAAGACAAAACCTTTTGTATACACTATGTATATAGTACGTGTAGAGAAAGTATTATTATTTCAGAATATTCTCGCTTACATTCTATACACTGTCTCGTCTTTGCAAATGCTGGACATCATTCTTCTTGGGAGAGTGCAAATACATTCTTCGTAAGCAGCTACTGTGGCTTGAGGTGGCTCAAATCTATGACGTCGAACTTTGAAAAAGTCGCTCGAGGACATATCTGGGCTGTAGGGATTATGGAACAAACATCTGACTGCTACAGAAATTGACTTATTTCTTGGACAAAGGCATTGTGAAAACTCACTAAGAGCCTTGGCCTACCGTCCGGTCCATTATAGACGCCATGGATGGGGTGCAGTATTGGAGGGTGAGACGTGGACTTCACGACCTGGAGCCGCTACTTCTACATCAAGTAGCTCCTCAATTAGCACCCAGAAACCTCACGCCGGTACTGGGAATCAAACCCAGGCCTCCCACTTGGCATCCAGCAATGCTACTACTGCACTAAGGAGACCAGAGGCATTGTCGTGGTGAAACAAAATTAGATTTTTTTTGGTAGTGTTTAACTCCCCCTGCTTATGGCACTGCAGGCGGTGACACTAATGATACATGAATGAAGATGGAGCATCGGGGGGAAACGGAGAGCCCGGAGAAAACCCGCCACAGCGTCGCTTCGTCCACCACAGATCTCACACGCGGTTGCTTGGGATCGAACTCGGGCCGTCTAGGTGAGAGGCGAATGGTCTAAGCACTCGGCCACGGCGCGGCCACAAAATTCGATGCAGAGCAGTCTCAGGTCGCTTTTTTTCTCAGTTCATTGAACGCTTATGACAGACATATTGGGGTATACCATCTGGCAGTAACAGCCCTCTGTGCCTCAAGTGGAATCATCACCACGTGTCCATCTGCTGAGAACAACAAATATATCATCTTCTTGCCTGGAAAGACCAGAATGATGACTGCCGTTTAGTTTCTGGACCATACTGGCAAATCCAGCTTGCGTCGCCTGAAACAATGTTAAATATCGTTAGGCAGAGTCAGACTGAAAAATTCAATGTTATAGCCGGGATTGGAACCACGGATCTCCCAGTCTCTAGCTGGTTGTTCTATCACTGAGTTACCATGGCAACATGCCGGCATAGCATTGAATTTCTCAACTGACTCACATGCTTCCCGGTAAACCACAAGGTGATCTCAAATTACTTTGAGATGACAACTCCAATGGCGACTTACAATGCTGTTAATAATGGAGTCCCAGGATTCAGTCTGACTCTACCTATCCAACTCCTGTCCTAAACACGGCTAGAGACCCGGAGATCCGTGGTTCAAATTCCGGCTATGACATTGAATTTTTCAGTCTGACTCTACCTACCCAACTCCTGTCCTACACACGGCTAGAGACCAGGAGATCCGCGGTTCAAATCCCGGCTATGGCATTGAGTTTTTCAGTCTGACTCTACCTATCCAACTCCTGCCCTACACACGGCTAGAGACCGGGAGATCCGTGGTTCAAATCCCGGCTATGACATTGAATTTTTCAGTTTGACCCTACCTATCCAACTCCTATCCTACGCACGGCTTGTGTGAAAAAACAATTAATCCAATGTTTTGGGTCTTCCTCCGTTGAATGTTGCAGTCATTACCAGATACCATTGCTCATTTGTGCGGGGGTTCAGCGACAGCAAAGCTTCCTGGCGTCAAGAGTTTCTTTCAAGATGTGACTCCACCGCGGAGTCACATCTTACCTCTGCCACTCTTTCATAACTAGGGCAAAAGTGTCGCATGACCAGCGAGGGAATTGTTTCTCTACCTTGCTATGTCCACCCTCGGGCAGTGTAACCTCACCCCTTCAGTTCAGTGTCCTTCCCTTAACGGTACTGTCCTACCTGGTCACTTGTCAGCTCGTGACAACTGTTTGTCCTTGCCTTCTTAGACGTGGTTTACAATATTTCTTCCCTGGCCATTTTCAGTGTACATTTGTCCCCTCATAGTATAATTTATTTATTATATTGGCTATAATTTATATTTCCCTTTTAGATAACGTTTAACCACGTGACACATGTACTGTGTAAATAGTAGTAAAAGCGAGCGTTAAACACTAACAAATTAACGCATAGAACGTAGTGAAAATTACAAGCTACCTTACAACTTTCAAATAGCACTTCTATGCTTATTTTCAAAACCTTACGTACAACCCTGCAAGTGTGAAACAGCCATCACCACCTGAAACAATTTTGAGTGTCTCCAAACGTCTCAAGGGAAGTTTTCCCCATAATGAATTATTACAGACACGTCCTTGTTGACAGGGTGAGAAATAGCGCTTTGGACGTGGTTTGCATCCCCTTCACTTGGAAAAATGGGGTGCTTCGTGACATGTATGTCTCATAACATCAGCACATCTTGGTTCACTATTCCACCAGCGAGTAGCAACAATCTGATGTGTTCCATTCACATGACTTTCTCTACATCTCTGTAACAACTTATTGTTAAAAAGCTTGTTATTCTATTTCCTTCATGATAATCGCGATAAACATTAGCAAAATTACTTTCTTGTACATAGAAGGGAAATCAGAGAATACACTAGGCTAAAATGATAGTCATGTTTTAAAATGTGGTTCCTATGGCATTGAAATCCGTTTATTTGCGTGGCCAGGAGTTGACAAGTTCTAGTATAAGAAAAGTATAAAGTACCTTAAAACTGAAACCAATAAAACAGCATTTCTCGAAAACGCTCCAATCCAAGAAAATAAATCTGATGTGTTCCATTCACATGACTTTCTCTACATCTCTGCAACAAATTTTAATCAAAAACCTTATGCTTCTATTTACTTCATGCCAATCGAGAAATATTAGCAGAAATAGTCTAATTATTTGCTTCCTGGTAAGTAGAACCGAAATGAGGGAGTACCATAGGTTAAAGTGATAGCCAAAAGCTGGTTGCTATGTGACTGAAGTTCCTTCGTTTGTATGGACAGGAGTTAACAGATTCCTGTATGAGAAAAGTATGCTTTTCAAAGCAGAAACAAAAAACCAAGAATTTCTTAAAAATGGTCAACTCCACGGAAAAAATGTATATGACATAAATTCTCTGTTTTATCGCGAGCTACATTTTCTGTAGAGTAAGTTTTTGTCCATCTCTTACGGTTTAGCACATATGCACAATTCCCTAAAATTCATCTAGAATAAAGTAGTCTTCAGAGGCTATTCCCAGAAAATTCAAGATATACATTTTATTTGTCAGGTAAATATCTTTAATATACGATATTTTAATCAACGTCGTTAGAGCCATTTTTGAGAAAATCAAAAATTTCGAAAAAAGTTCCATGTAAAGGGTAATTGGGAGTGGGGGGGTTTTCTTGAAAATCTTCGAGTCGCATCCTTGGAAGATATCAAACCTAAATACCAAGTTTGGTTTTTAACGGACTTTTCGTTTTTGAGCTATGCTGCCCACAGACACACACACGGACATTTTTCTAAAAATGCTTTTTATATATATTCAGGAGGTCTCAAAACATGTATTTCCGGTGAAATATCGGTATTGAATTTTTGGGTGGGTTACAATACCTTCTCTATACACTATGTACATAGGACGTATAGAGAAAGTAAAAATGCATATGACATAATTTTTGTGTTTTAAAGAGATCTATATTTTTTTCTTAGTATGTTTTGTCTATCTCTTGCAGTTTACCAGTTATACAAAAGTTATCCAAAATGAGGTACTCAAAGTCTATTCCCAAAAAGTTCAAGATTTATATTTTGTTTTTCATATAAATATTTTAAATACACCTATGGTATTCTAATCAAAATCGTTAGGACATTTTTGGGAAAATAATTGTTTTCGAAAAATGTTGTATGTAAAGAGTGGTTGGGGTGAGGATTCTGCTGAAAATCTTCGAGTCTCTTCCTTGGAAGATACTGAACATAAATATCAATTTACATTTCGTTTTTGAATTATGCTATCCACACAGGCTAAAGTTTTATAAAAACGTCTTTTTTGAATTTAGAGGGCCCTAAAATAAATATTTCCAGTGAAATATCGGTGTGGAGTTCAATACGTTTTCTGTCTACCATGGAGATTGCACATACGTGTTAGAACAGTAAAAATCATAAATGGGATTATAAAAGAAATTATGAATGTTCAAGATTTAATTCAGGTTTTATTCAACCTAACTAAATTGAATGGTATGGGCATTCTAAAAGAATGGAACATGAGAGATTACCCAAAAGAATAATGGAGTGGTCTCATCAGGAAGGAGGAAAAGATGAAGATCGCCTAGCACGTGGGCGCAAGGAATTAGAGCGGCCATCACAAAGTGGCAGACAATTTTACAAAACCAAACAATAACGAAAGTTATCAACACAAAATTTTATTTACAAAGTTACACTACCTTACTCTATTTCTCAACGTAATCTCCATTCTATCAAGACATTTATTGTCACGTGGTTCCAGTTTTTCAATACTGATGTTATACTTTTCTACCGCCAAAGAACATATTCTTTTTTACTTTCTCTACACGTACTATGTACATAGTGTATAGAGAAGGTATTGCGTTCCACCCAAAATTCGATACCGTGATTTCACCGGAAATATATGTTTTGGGTACCCCTGAATCCAAAAAAAAATCATTTTCAGAAAAAGTCCGTGTGTGTGTATGTGTCTTGGTATTTAAGTTTCGCATCTTCCAAGGATGCGACACAAAGATTTTCAAGAAAATTCCCCACCCCAAACTATCCTTTACATGGAACTTTTTTCGACAATTTTGATTTTCTTAAAAATGACTCTAACGATTTTGATTAAAATATCGTATATTAAAGATATTTACCTGACAAATAAAATATATATCTTGAATTTTCTGGGAATAGCCACTGAAGATTACTTTATTCCAGAGGAATTTTACAGAACTTTGCATAACTGCTAAACCGTAAGAGATAGACAAAAACTTACCACGGAAACAATGTAGATCACAATAAAATACACAATTTATGTCATATACATTTTTTTCATGGATTTGATCCTTTTTAATATATTCCTTGTTATTAGTTTCAGCTTGGGAAAACTTATACTTTTTTCATACAAGAATTTGTCAACTCCTGTCCATACAAACAAAGGAACATCAGTCACATAGCAACCAGCTTTTGACTGTCACTTTAACCTATGCTACTCCCTTATTTCTCTTCTACTTACAAGAAATCAAGTAATAAGATTATTTCTGCTAATTTTGCCTCGATTAGCATAAAGTAAATAGAAGCATAAGCTTTTTAAGAATAATTTGTTGTAGAGATGTAGAGAAAGTCATGTGAATGGAGGACATTAGATATTTTTTAATGTATAAAATGTTCGGCCGTTCAAATTTGATAGGCAATAACACAAGTGTATGCTGATAATGTAATGAACGAGTCTTCAGTGAGGAAACAGCACATAATTTACGAGTAATCAAGGAAGAATATAACAGTGTGTACGATAAAGACCGGAGTGGAAGTTCATCAATCGTTATGAGGAGGTGAAAGCTAATGTTGATAAAACAACTCACTTTGGACACCGTACATGACTTTTTTGATGGAAAAGATTTGCCAGCCATGAAGACGTCAAAGTCACAGTGACATCTTGGCTCAGATGTTTAGCGGTGGAAGAGTATAACATCTGTACCACGTGACAATAAATACCTTGATAGCAATGTTGAGAAATAGAGTAAGGTAGTGTAACTTTGTAAATAGAGTTTTGTGTTTAAAAACTTTCGATATGATTTAGTTATGTGAAATCGTCTGTCGCTTTCTGGATGGCCTCGTATTCACTCGTTAAAGTTGGCACACTTTGTTAAAGTTTAATTTGTCTATTAGCGTCCTGAAGCAACAGAAAATCTAATCCGTCAGCTATTTACAATGTATAACAATGTTAACTTATCATTTAGCGTGCGGTATTTCGATTTTATATTTATGACTATGTGAGCTAGCTTATGTTTTATGCTCAACGACATGCCAACCATCTGTTTCATATTAAATTACCTTACCTCGTGGAAACCAGCATGCATATCGAAGCATAGCGGAATAATTCATATTGTGCCAAACCACATGAAACTAACGTCTGCACAAAATAGGTAATGCAATAAAAGGGGACAAATCCGATCTGCTACATTCATATGACTTTCTCTACCCATTCCTCTGCAAGCTATTTCTACAAAAGTTTATTGTTCTGTCTACTTTAAGTTAACAAGGATAGCTAATTACAAAAATCTGATGAGTTCCATTCACCTCCACAACAAATTATTGTTAAAAAGCTTATACTTCTATTTATTTCATCCTAATCGAGAAAAAGTTAGCAGAAATAGTCTTATTAAAACAAGTAGAAGCGAAATAAGGGAGTACTATAGGTTAAAGTGGTAGTCAAAAGCTGGTTGCCATGTGACTGAAGTTCCTTTGTTTATATGGACACAAGCTGTCAAATTCCTGTATGAGAAAGGTATAAGTTTTTAAAAGCTGAAACCGAAAAATAAGGAATATCTAAAACTCCATGAAAAAATATATCTATAACATAAATTGTGTATTTTAACACGCTCTACATTTTTGTGTGGTCCGTTTTTGTCCATCTCTTACCGTTTAGCAGTTATGCAAAATTCCGTAAAATTCTAATCCGGATAGAGTAGTCTTTAGAGGCTTTCCCAGAAAATTAAAGGTATAAATTTTATTTTTGGTGCAAATATCTTTATTATATGACATTTTATTCAAAATCGTTATACCCTTTTTTAGAAAATTAAAATTTTCGAAAAAAAATTCCAGGTAAACAGTAGTTGGGGGAGAGGGGACTTCCTTGAAAATCTTCGTGTTGCATCCATGGAAGATACCAAACCTAAATGCCAAGTTTAGTTTTTAACGGTCATTTCGTTCTTGAGCTATGCTGCCCACAGACACACACACATACACAGACAGACAGACACACACATACACAGACAGACAGACACACACACATACACAGACAGACAGACAGACACACACACGGACATGTTTCTAAAAGTGATCTTGTTTTGTACATTATGTAAATAGTACGTGTAGAGAAAGTAAAATGATTTAATTACATAATGTAGATACAATGATAACAAGGTAATATTTTTATCCTGGTTGGAGTTAAGGTCATAAGGGCTTCTCTCCCACTCTACCAGGCAATACATTAAATGCCATACAGCAGGGATACAATGAATATAGAACAAAAATACAATTATGTACATCTTAGTAAAATAAATATAAAAATCTGATGTGTTCCATTCACATGACTTTCTCTATATCACTGCAACAAATTATTCTATTTATTTCATCTAATGGAGATAAAATTAGCAGAAATAGTCTTATTACTTGCTTCCTTGTAAGTAGAAGTGCAATAAGCATCATAGGTTAAAGTGATAGTCAAAAGCTGGTTCCTTTGTTTCTTGTATCCCTAAGCTGGAGCCACTTAAGTGTTTTGAGTGATGGTGTAGCATTATCAAATCGAAGGAAATTGCATACACAGCTTACGTACGTATTCTGAGCCCGTTCAAGTCAAATTTTCAGTAAGGTTATTAAAAAGAGAGTCAAAATGTGGCATCACAAGAGTTTATATTTTCTGAAATGAAGTCGGTAGAAAGTCTCTTATACGTTTTCAAGGAGAGACTATTGACAGTTTACTTTCTCTATACGTACTATGTACATAGTGTATAGAGAAGGTATTGCACTCCACACAAAAATTCGATACCGAGATTTCACCGGAAATACATGTTTTGGGTCCCCCTGAATAAAAAAAAACATTTTTGGAAAAATGTTCGTGTGTGTGTGCGTGTGTCTGTGGACAACATAGCTCAAAAACGAAAAGACCGCTAAATACAAAATTTCGTATTTAAGTTTGGTATCTTTCAAGGATGCGACACGATGATTTTCAAGAAAATAAAATGTATATCTTGAATTTTCTGGGAATAGCCTCTGAAAACAACTTTATTCTGGATGCACTTTACGGAATTTTCCACAACTGCTAAACCATAAGAGATGGACAAAAACTTACCACACAGAAAATGTAGAGCATGTATATGTTATATACATTTTATCGTGGACTTACTCGTTTTTGAGATATTGCTTATTTTTGGTTTCAGCTTTGAAAAACTAATACTTTTCTCATACAGGAATATGTCAACTCCTGTCCATACAAACAAAGGGAATTCAGTCACATAGCAACCAGCTTTTGAGTATCAATTTAACATATGGTACTCCCTTATTTCGCTTCTACTTAAATGGAAGCAAGTAATAAGACTATTTCTGCTTATTTTTTTATCGATTAGCATAAAGTAAGTAGAAGCATAAACTTTTTAACAATAATTTGTTGCAGAGATGTATAGAAACTCATGTGAATGTAACACATCAGATATTTTCACTTCTACTTACAAGGACGCTAGTAATAAGACAATTTCTGCTAGTTTATATCGATCAATATGAAGTAGGTATAAGATTAATCTGCAGAGAAAGTCATGTGAATGGAACACATCAGATGTGTTAATATTGAACTCGCATTGGCAGGAGAAGATAGAATTACTGTCGCCGTAGTGGATAGGAAACTTGTTGGACACGGCTGTCATGCGGGACAGCATCACAATGTGCATGCAGGCGAATTGCTTCACCCGGTCGTGCGTATAGAGAGGGGTAAACAAACAGTTGCGACACCAGCTGGAGCTTTGTGACGTAAATCTAAATGAAATAGCTTTCGAAACACGCCCTGTGCTTCTATTTAGGCAGGTGGTCAGTTCAATGTAGTATTAAACCTCTCAGTGCCTTTTTTTTTAGTTTTCTGATACTTATTTTTAAAAGGCTTTAAGAATTATATTAGCAAATATAAACGAAATTTGTTAATCCATTTTTACTTTCTTAACACGTATTATGTGCATAGCATATAGAGAAGGTATTGTATTTCACCCAACATTCAATCCTGAGATATCACCTAAATACATGTTTTGAGACCCTCTGAATCAAGAAAAAATCTGATTTGTTCCATTCAATTGACTTTCCCTATATCTCTGCAACAAAATAATTTATGAACATTAGCAGAAATGGTCTTATTACTTATTTCTTTGTACCTAGAAGCGACATAAGGGAGTACTATAGGTTATAGTCAAAAGCTGGTTTCTATGTGACTGAGGTTCCTTTGTTTGTATGGACACGAGTTGATAAATTCCTGTATGAGAAAAGTATAAGTTTTTAAAGCTGAAAGGAAGCATTTTCTGGGAATAGCCTCTGAAGACTACTTTATTTTGGATGAGTTTTACGGATTTTTGCATAACTGCTAAACCGTAAGAGATGGACAAAAACTTTCCACACAAAAAAAAATGTAGAGCACTTAAAACACACAATTTATGTCATATGCAGTTTTTTCGTGGAGTTAATCGTTTTTGAGATATTCCTTGTTTTTGGTTTCACCTTTAAAAAACTTACACTTTTCTCATAAGGCAATTTGTCAACTCCTGTGCATACAAACAAATAAACTTCAGTCACAAAGCAACCAGCTTTTGACTATCACTTTAACCTATGGTACTCCCTTATTTCGCTTCTACTTACAAGGAAGCAAGTAATAAGACTATTTCTGCTAATTTTTTCTCGATTAGTATGAAGTAAATAGAAGCATAAGCGTTTTAACAAGAATTTG
This sequence comes from Hymenopus coronatus, assembly GCA_030762935.1. Taxonomy (NCBI): domain Eukaryota; kingdom Metazoa; phylum Arthropoda; class Insecta; order Mantodea; family Hymenopodidae; genus Hymenopus; species Hymenopus coronatus. The sequence continues at coordinate 9,353,206 of CM060892.1, forward strand.
TTGCAATAATGTAGAATGATACATATCAGAGTTTTTAAATTTAAAAATTGTAATTTTCAATAACATGTTAAAAGGCATATTAAAAACCACACCTCTCCTTCTAAAGAATAGAAGTTTTGTATTTTTACTTTCTCTACACGCACTATATACATAGTGTATAGCGAAAGTATTGCACTCCACCAAAAATTCGATACCGAGATTTCACAGGAAATATATGTTTTAAGGTCCCCAATATCCAAAAAAAGCATTTCACAAAAAGGTCCGTGTATGTGTGTGTGTCCGTGTGTCCGTGTGTCTGTGAACACGATAACTTAAAAACGAAAAGTCGGTAAAATACCAAACTTGGTATTTAAGTTTAGTATCTTCCAGGGATGCGACACAAAGATTTTGAGAAAAATCCCCCCACCCCCAACTACCCTTTACATTGAACTTTTTTCGAAAATTTTGATTTTCTCAAAAATGGCTCTAACGATTTTGATTAAAATTTCGGATATTAAACATATTTACCTGACAAATGAAATGTATATCTTGAATTTACTGGAAATAGCCTCTGAAGAGTAGTTTATTCTGGATGAATTTTACTAAATTTTGAATAACTGCTAAACCGTAAGAGATGGACAAAAACTTATTCCACAACAAATATAGAACACATCAAAACACACAATTTATGTTATATACATTTTTTCGTGGAGTTCGTCGTTTTTGTGACATTCCTTATTTTTGGTTTCTGCTATGAAAAACGTATACTTTTCTCATACTGGAACTTGTCAACTCCTATCCATATAAACAAAGGAACTTCACTGACATAGCAACCAGCTTTTGACTATAACTTTAACCTACGGTTGTCCCTTATTTCGCTTCTACTTACAAGGATGCGAATAATAAGACTATTTCTGCTAATTTTTTCTGATTAGCATAAAGTAAATAGAAGTATAAGCTTTTTAAGAATTACTTGTTGCAGGGATATGGAGAAAGTCATATGAATGGTACACATCAGATTTTTACTTTCTCTATGCGCACTATGTACATAGTGTATAGAGAATGTGTTGCACTCCACCAAAAAATTCGATACCGAGATTTCACCGGAAATATATGTTTTAGGGTCCCCTGTATCCAAAAAAGTATTTTCAGAAAAAGGTCAGTGTGTGTGTCCGTGTGTCCGTGTGTCTGTGAACACGATAACTCAAAAACGAAAAGTAGCTTAAATACCAAACTTGGTATTTAAGTTTAGTATCTCTCAGGGATGCGACACGAAGATTTTGAGAAAAATCCCGTCACTTCAAACTACCCTTTACATGGAACTTTTTTAGAAAATGTTGATTTTCTAAAAAATGGCTGTAACGATTTTGAATTAAAATCCTGTATCTTAAAGCTATTTATATCCAAAATAAAATGTATGTCACGAATTTTCTAGGAATAGCCTCTGAAGACCTGATTATTCTGGATAATTTTTGCTTATTTTGACATAACTAGTAAACCGTAAGAGATAGATAAAAATTAACTATGCAAAAATTTAGATCAGGATAAAACACACATTTTATGTGATAAAGGTTTTTATTTTGTGTGTGTGTGTGCTAAACGTAACACATGGACAAAAACTTACCACACAAAAATGCAGAGCACATTAAAACACACAATTTATGTTGTATAATTTTTTTTCATGGAGTTGATCGTTTTTGAGATATTCCTTGTTTTTGGTTTATGGTTTGAAAAACTTACTTTTCTCATACAGGAATTTGTCAACTCCTGTCCATACAAATAAAGGAACTTCAGTCACATAGCAACCAGCTTTTGACTATCACTTTAACCTATGCTACTCCCTTATTTTCCTTCTACTTACAAGGAAGCAAGTAATAAGACTATCTCTGCTAATTTTTTATCGATTAGCACGAAATAAATAGAAGCATAAGCTTGTGAACAATAATTTGTTACAGAGATGTAGAGAAAGTCGTGTGAATGGAACACATCAGATTTTTATTGCTCAGGTTAGTATTTTCAACATTTTCAATTTGGACGTCCTACCGTTACTTTAAAGGAAATTGGCTGTTAAATTGCCAAATGAATCTATATTGACGTCACCGTTAAAACCATTATCTTGTATCACATAAAAATCTATCAATGTCCACTCCTCTGACGGAGATTTAACATTTGTTACTCGTGGATGAAATTAACTGTTTTTAGCCCTTTGATATGCCTAAATAGTTATTTATTTACATATCTATGGTTTATATACAGTAAATAGCCTAGGCAACACCAATTTTAATATTTGACTTTCTTTATCACGTATTTACAATGAACATAGTAGATCGAGTAAGTATTGCATTCCACCCAAAAATTCGGTACCGAGATTTGACCGGAAATGCACGTTTTAGGAAAAAGGTACGTGTATGTGAATCTGAATACGATAGTCAAAAACTAAGTCAATTAAATACCAAACCTGATACTTAAGTTCAGTATCTTCTAAGAATACGACAAGAAGATTTTCATGAAAATCCCATCACTAACTACCCTTTACTTCGGACATTTTCTGAAAATTTTGATTTTCTTAAAAATGGCTCTTAACGATTTTTATTAGAATAACTTATGTTTAAAAATGTTATGATAAACTCAATATATCAGGTATTTTCTGGGAATAGCCTCAGGAGACATCATTCTGGAAGATTTCTGTATAACTTTTGCATTACTAACAACGTGACAAATCCAGCGATGAATGATTTTCTTTCGATGGCTTAGGCACTGACATCAGGAAGTTAGTTGGTACCACTGATATACGGGCAGGATTTTCTGAAGGCATTACGTGGCTGGGGTGTGTGAGAACGACCCACGATGTCACGTGATAGGGCAGCGTTGTGTCAGACGTGAAAACAGCTACATAGTATGCTGTATAATGGGGCTGCCCAGGTTTTGGATCGACGCCGCCTAACAGTGAAAGTTCTTGGGTCCGAGTGCTTGTATTGCCCAGAGATTTCCAAAAGGGAACTTTCCTATGTTGACAGTGAGGAGTGAAGTTACGAAACTTGGGTTTTTATCAGTTATTTTGCAAAATTTCCCTTGGGTTTCATCTCGCTCAAAGCAACAGGTGACGAATTCTTCAAGATAAGCAGAAACTGCAAAAGTTAAAGTTTTGGATGGAATGCTGACCGTTCATCATGTTATCTAAGGTAGGAAAGAATTTCTCTGACTAGATAGTGTCTTTGTTTTTTTTCGTTTAGTCCCATTATCGATCAACACTTTGGGTCATTGAACACAACTTGCAGAAAACCAAAGACTCATAACCAATTTGACCACCATCACTAAATATTTAACTACAACTAATGCATGCATACTTTTTGCTTTCTCTAGCCCCGTATGTACAATGTACATAGGGATAGAGAAGGTATTGCACTCCATCCAAAAATTCGATACCGAGATTTCAACGGAAATATATGTTTTAAGGTCCCCTGTATCCAAAAAAAGTATTTTCAGAAAAAGGTCCATGTGTGTGTGTCCGTGTGTCTGTGAACACGATAACTCAAAAACGAAAAGTCAGTAAAATACCAAACTTGGCATTTAAGTTTAGTATTTTCCAGGGTTTCGACACGAAGATTTTGAGAAAAATCCCACCACCCCCAACTACCCTTTACATGGAACTTTTTTCGAAAATTTGTATTTTCTTAAAAATAGCTCTAACGATTTTGATTAAAATTTCGTATATTAAAGATATTTACCTGAAAAATAAAATGTATATCTTGAATTATCTGGGACTAGCCCCTGAAGAGTACTTTATTCTGGATGAATTTTACGGAATTTTGAATACTGCTAAACCGTAAGAAATGGACAAAAATTTACTACGTTAAAACACACAATTTACGTTATATACATTTTTTTTAGTGGAGTTCATCCTGTTTTGGACATTCCTTGTTTTTGGTTTCTGCTTTGAAAAACTTATACTTTTCTCATACAGGAATTTGTCAACTGCTGTCCATACAAACAAAGGACATAGTGACATAGCAACCAGCTTTTGATTATCACTTTAACCTATGGTACTCCCTTATTTCGCTTCTACTTACAAGGAAGCAAGTAACAAGACTAATTTTTTCTGATTAGCATGAAGTAAATAGAAGTATAAGTTTTTTTAAGAATAGTTTGCTGCAGAAATGTAGAGAGTCATGTGAATTGTACACATCAGTTTTTTTTTTACAGTCACCATATTATACAATTACTCAGCAATATTCCAGAAAAATGTGTTCCATTCACATGACTTTTTCTACATCGCTGTAACAAATTAATGTTAAAGAGCATGTTCTCCTATCTACTTTGATAATCAGGATAAACATCAGCAGAAATTGTCTTAATTACTTAATTTCTTGTAAGTAGACGGGAAATGAAGTACCTAGGTTAAACCGATAGGCGAACCTTTAAAAAGCTGGTTGCCGTGTGGTTGAAATCCATTTCTGTGCAGTGCCAAGATTTACAGTTTTCCGTATGAGAAAAGTTTTAAGTCTTTTAAATCCGAAAAAGTAACAAAAAAAAAATCTCAGAAATGGTCAATTCCACGAAAAAAAAACGTATATAACAAATTGTGTGTTTTAACGAGATCTACATTTTCCGTGTTGTAAGTTTTTGTCTATCTCTTACGGTTTACCAGTTATGCAAAATTCAGCAAAATTCATTCAGAATAAAGAGGTCTTTAGACGCCATTCCCAGAAAATTCAAGATATAGATTTTATTTGCAATATAAATATCTTTAATATATGGCATTTTGATCAAAATCGTTAGCCGTTTTTGAGAAAATTAAAATTTTAGAAACTTTTTCCATATGAAGGGTAGTTCGGGGTGGGCGGATTTTTCTGTGTCGCATTCCTGAAACATACTAAACTTAAATACCAGGTTTGGTATTTTACCGACTTTTCGATTTTAAGTTGTTCACACACACACACACACACACACACACACACACACATACACACGGGCGCGCGTGCACGCGCGGATCTTTTTCTAGAAATTCTTTTTTTTTGATTCAGGGTGACCTAAAACATATATTTCCGGTGAAATCTCTGTATCGAATGTTTGGGTGCAATACAATACTTCCTCTATACACTATGTACATTGTAAGTGTAGAGAAAGTAAAAACAATGTATGAAACTCTAGTGCTAAAAGCACAGGTTCAACATATAATCACTTCATTTGTCTCGTCACTGCACTATAATTAATGTGCTCCATAAAAGCATATGTACATCCTTATTTGCATGCACATAAAAACAGAGAGTTACAAAAGTAGTGGTAAAATGTATAAGTAAATATAATTTCATTACGTAACCCTGATGTAATGTCAGATGATAGTTTTCTAACTATCGACATAATAGTTAATACTAGTAATTATATAAAACTAAAATATAATGATTTTATTATGTACTCCATAAAGGTCAGTAAATTACAATACATATTTACAAATATGTTACAGAATTTACAATGCAAAAATTCACAAAATTACAATTATGTAAAAAGTAAATATTCAACAGCGCAAAAAAAATCATTGGATCTGGCTTACAGATGTTTTAAAATGTGTTATGAATTGAGATAAACATTATCAGAATGTTCGTATTACTTTGTTCCTTATAAGTAGAAGGCGACTAAAGGAATGCGATATGCTAGTGATAGTCAAATGTTTAAAAGTTCTCGTTATGCGATTGTCATTACAAATCACTTCTTTGCTTGGCCAGGAGTAGAACAAAAGAAAAACGGACACTTCCTTTCTCAGAAAATTGTAAGTACTTTACAAGTGAAACCAATAACAAGGAATATCTCAAAAACGGCTACCTCCACAACAAAAACTCAAAGGACATATTTGTGTGTTTTAACGTGCTCTACATTTTTTGTGTCGCAAGTTTTTGTCTATCTCTTACGGTTTACTAGTTATGCAAAATTCCGCAAAATTCATCCATAATAAAGGAGTCTTCAGAGGCTATTCCCAGAAAATTCAAGATATTAATTTTATTTGGGATGTAAATAGCATTAATATACGGGAGTTTAATAAAATCGTTTGAGCAAAATAATTTTTTTTTTTTTTTTCCGTGTAAAGGTATTTGGGGTTGGGGGACTTTGTTGCAAATCTTCGCGTCGTATACTTGGAAGATAGCAAATGTAAATACCAAGTTTGGTTTTTAACGGTCTCTTCGTTTTTGAGCTATGCTGCCCACAGACACACCCACACACAGACCGACAGACATGCGGACAATTTTCTAAAAAAAAAATTTGGACTCAGGGGGTCTCAAAACATGTATTTTCGGTATCGAATTTGTGGGTGTAATACTATACTTTCTCTATGAGAATGTAAACATGCAAAGAAGTCTGATGTGTTCATATGATTTTCTCTACACGAATGTAAATATTGTTGTTAAAAGGCATATTCTTCTATATACTGTATGATAATAGAGATTAACATTAGCAGAAATTGTCTTATTACTTCTTTCTTGTAAATAGAAGGAATACACTAGGCTAAAGTGATAGTAAAATCTTTTGACAGGTGGTTGAAATCCGTTTCTATGCGTGGCCAGGAGAAAAGTGTGAGAAAAGTTTAAGTATTTTAAATCCGAAACAAATAACCTGAAATATTTCAGAAATGGTCAATTCCATGAAAAAAAAAAAAAACGTATGACATCAATTTTAACGAAATCTACATTAGTTGCATATGTAAAGTTTTGTCTATCTGTTACTGTTTACCAATTATGCAATCTTCATCCAGAATAAAGAGCTATTTAGAGGCTAATCCCAGAAAAGTAAGACATACATTTTATTGACCAGATAAATATCTTTGATATATGGTAATTTAATCAAAGTCGTTGAGCCATTTTTGAGAAAATCAAAAATTTCGAAATTTTTCCCATATAAGGGGTAGTTTGGGTTGAAAGGACTTTTATCAAAACCTTTGTGTCGCATCCCTGAAAAATACCAAACTTTAATACCAAATTTCGTATTTTACCGACTTTTAATTTTTGAGTTGTCGTATTCCCCACACACGCGCGCAGACCTTTTACCAAAAATCTGATGTTCCATTCACATGACTTTCTCTACACCTTTGTAACAAATTATTATTAAAAATTGTAATCTATCTGCTTTATGATAATCGAGATAAATATTAGCAGACAATTAATTACCTGCTTCCTTGTAAGTAGAAGGAAAATAAGGCAATACACTAGGTTAAAACGACAGTCAATTATTTTAAAAGCTGGCTACCATGTGGTTGAAATAGTTTCTATGCAGGGCAAAGAGTTTACAACTTTCCGGGTAAGAAAAGTTCAAGTATTTTAAAGCTGAAACAAGAAGTATCTCAGAAATAATTAATTCTACGAAAAAACTTATATAACATTGTGTGTTATAACGTGATCTACATTTTTTGTGTAGCAAGTTTTTGTCTATCTCTTACGGTTTACCAGTTAAGCAAACTTCAGCAAAATTTATGGAGAATAAAGTAGTCTTTAGAGGCTATTCTCAGAAAATCCAAGATATACATTTTATTTGCAATATGAATATATTTAATATACGGTATTTTAATCGAAATCGTTAGAGCTATTTTTGAGAAAATCAAAATTTTCGAAATTATTTCCAAGTAAAGGGTAGGTTAGGGTGGGGGGGCGTTTTCTCAAAATCTTCGTGTCATATTCCTGAAATATATTAAACTTAAATGCCAAGTTTGGTATTTTACCGACTTTTCGTTTTGGAACTATCGTGTTCACAGACACACGAACACACACGAACACACACACACACACACGAACACACACACACACACACACGGACCTTTGTCTGAAAATATTTTGTTTGGATTCAGGGACCCTAAAATGTCTATTTCCGGTGAAATCTTGGTATGAAATTTTTGGGTGCAATACAATACCTTCTCTATACACTATGTACATAGTACGTGTAGAGAAAGAAAAAATTTAATAAGAAAAATGGCAGGGGAAAGACGATCAAGTCACTGCAAACCAGTTTTCAAAATGTTTGGAATGTTACCATTAGCCTGTGTATATATTCTAGCCATATTGTCATCAGTAATAAATAACCCAGAAAAGTTTTCAAAAAATGCAAATATTCATAACAAAGAGACCAGACATAGGCAGGACTTACATAGACCAACAAATAATTTGCAGTTATTCCAAAAAGGGTTTACTACAAAGGAATAGTTTTGTTTAAATCGCTTCCCTCTTCTAAAAGAATTGCAAATGAACAAAAATAGGTTTATATCAGAATTAAAAAGATACCTTATTACTCACACCTTCTATACAGAGGAGGATTTCATTCAATCAGAAAGCACTGGTAATAATGTAACATTGTAAATGTAATAACATGAATGTTCTAAGAATACAAATGTACGGGTAGGATTTTGGAAACATACATGTAAATGAAAATTATGTAAAACTGACATCTCTGAAGATTCATTGTCTGAGTTATTTGTAATTGTTGACATGATCTACATCCTAGAGTTTGGGTATACAGTCTAATCCCATAATAGGATCTACAGATTGCAGTGGTATGTATGTGTGTATGTGTGTATGAAATGTTCACTCCCCTGTCAAAGATTTAACATTTGTTACTCGTGAATGAAATTGTGTTTCTACCCCTTGGATACGCCTAACTTTTGGAATTCTGGGACTTAAAGTACTTACAACATTGTAAGGCACCATTGGTGTTGTCATCTCAAAATAATTTGATATCACCTTGTGGTATAGCGGGAAACATGCGAGTCAGTTGAGAAATTCAATATTTTTCTGGCATGTTGCCATGGTAGTTCAGTGGTAGAGCAACCGGCAGAGACCGGAAGCTTTTTGGTTCAAATCCCGGCTATGGCATTGCATTTCTCAATCTGACTCTACCTGTCCAACTCCTGTCCTACACACGGATAGAGACCGGCAGATCCGGGATTCAAATCCCAGCTATGGCATTGAATTTTTCAGTCTGACTCGCCCTATCCAACTCCTGTCCTACACACGGCTAGAGACCGGGAGATCCGGATTCAAATCCCAGCTATGGCATTGAATTTTTCAGTCTGACTCTACCTATCCAACTCCTGTCCTACACACGGCTAGAGACCGGGAGATCCGGATTCAAATCCCAGCTATGGCATTGAATTTTTCAGTCTGACTCTACCTATCCAACTCCTGCCCTACACACGGCTAGAGACCGGGAGATCCGGGGTTCAAATCCCAGCTATGGCATTGAATTTTTCAGTCTGACTCTACCTATCCAACTCCTGTCCTACACACGGCTAGAGACCGGGAGATCCGGGATTCAAATCCCAGCTATGGCATTGAATTTTTCAGTCTGACTCTACCTATCCAACTCCTGTCCTACACACGGCCAGAGACCGGGAGATCCGGGATTCAAATCCCAGCTATGGCATTGAATTTTTCAGTCTGACTCTACCTATCCAACTCCTGTCCTACACACGGCTAGAGACCGCGGGATCCGGGATTCAAATCCCAGCTGTGGCATTGAATTTTTCAGTCTGACTCTACCTATCCAACTCCTGTCCTACACACGGCTAGAGACCGGGAGATCCGGGATTCAAATCCCAGCTATGGCATTGAATTTTTCAGTCTGACTCTACCTATCCAACTCCTGTCCTACACACGGATAGAGACCGGGAGATCTATGGTTCAAATCCCGGCTATGACATTGAATTTTTCAGTCTGACTCTACCTATCCAACTCCTGTCCTACACACGGCTAGAGACCGGGAGATCCGGATTCAAATCCCAGCTATGGCATTGAATTTTTCAGTCTGACTCTACCTATCCAACTCCTGCCCTACACACGGCTAGAGACCGGGAGATCCGGGATTCAAATCCCAGCTATGACATTGAATTTTTCAATCTGATTCTACCTGAACAACTCCTGTCCTACACACAGCTAGAGACCGGGGGATCCGGGGTTCAAATCCAGGCTATGACATTGAATTTTTCAGTCTGATTCTACCTGAACAACTCCTGTCCTACACACGGCTAGAGACCGGGAGATCCGGGGTTCAAATCCCAGCTATGGCATTGAATTTTTCAGTCTGACTCTACCTATCCAACTCCTGTCCTACACACGGCTAGAGACCGGGAGATCCGGGGTTCAAATCCCAGCTATGGCATTGAATTTTTCAGTCTGACTCTACCTATCCAACTCCTGTCCTACACACGGCTAGAGACCGGGAGATCCGGGGCTCAAATCCAGGCTATGACATTGAATTTTTCAATCTGATTCTACCTGATCAACTCCTGTCCTACACACGACTTGTGTGAAAAAAATAATTAAACCAATACCATAAAATAGTTGCAACGACTCTCGTATTTCCGCTGAAATCTCGGTATCGAATTTTTGGGTGCAATAAAATACCTTCTCTGTACACTATGTAGAGAAAGTAGTAAACACTCTTGGAGAAATACTGCACAGAACAAAACAGCGCTAACTCTCGAGAGAAACCCAAAGCCTTACTGTTCAAAGAAGCAGTAAATTGTCGTAGCAACATGATTGTTAACTCTCGAAGAACAAGAGGTGTTCACCAAAACGATACAGGATTAAAAATCTGATGTGTTACACTCACATGACTTTCTCTGCTTCTCTGCAATAAATCATTATTAAAAAGTTTAAGCTTCTAATTTCTTCACGCTAATCGCAGAAGTAGTCTTATTACTTGCTTCCTTGTAAGTAGAAGCGAAATAAGGGAGTACCATAGGTTAAAGTGAAAGTCAAAATCTGGTTGCTATGTGACTGAAGTTCCTTTGTTTGTATGGACAGGAATTGGCAAATTCCTGTATGAGAATAATATTTTTAATTTTTTAAAGCTGAAAACAGGAACAAGGAATATCTAAAAAACGATCAACTCCACGAGAAAACTATATATATATATATATATATATATATATATATATGACATAAAATATGTGTTTTAATGTGCTCTACATCAATAAAACTCATGCAGAATAAAGTAGATTTCAGAGGCTATTCCCAGAAAAATGAAGATATACATTTTTTTGTCGTGTAAATATTTCTAATATACGGCTAATCAAAATGGTTAGAGCAATTTTCGAAAATGTAGTCATGTCGCATCCTTGGAACATGCTGAACTCAAATACCAAGTTTGGTATTTTATGGGCTTTATTAGCTCTACTGCCCACACACATGGACGTTTTTCTAAAACTGCTTTCAGGGGATCTGAAAACATATATTTCCGGCGACGACTCGGTATGAGCTTTTTGAGTGCAATACAATACCTTCTCTGTACACAGTACGTGTAGAGAACTCAATAAACGCTCCTGAAGAAATTCTAGACAACGGTGATTCTCGACAAAAACCGTCAGTCTTGCAGTTTAAGGCAGCAATAAATTGCCATAGCAACGTGATTGTTAATTCTCGAAGAATAATGCCTCTTGCACAAAAGGCGACGCAGGATTAAAAAACTGCCGAATATTATTACGGCTCTTTCTCCGGGATACACAAAAGCAAGAAATAATGGGATTCTTGGCCCCAGTGCTGCCTGCCTGGGAATTCAATATCGTGTGTCTTGAATATCGAATTCCTTCCTTTTGCGATGATCTTGGTACCTTCCTCGCCGTCCTCTTGTATGTGACGCGAGCACTTTCCAAATTAAAAACATGATACAGGAATTTCTCTATGTATCAAAAAGCAATAAATGTTTTAGTGGTCTTATAATGTTTTCAAAATTCCCACATCTTGTGCTGCTTCTAGAAAAACCAAACGTTTCCAATTGGGTATTAAAACGTCCATTATAAAGTGAAATCTACCCAAAAAATCTTATGTGTACCATTCACATGACTTTCTCTACATCTCTGCAACAAATTATTCTTAAAAAGCTTATACTTCTATTTATTTCACACTAATGAGACAAATTTAGCAGAAATAGTCTTAATTGCTTCCTTGTAAGTAGAAGCGAAATAAGGGACTACCATAGGCTAAAGCGATAGTCAAAAGCTGGTTGCTATGCCACTGAAGTTCCTTTGTTTGTATAGACAGCAGTTGACAAATTCCTGTATGAGAAAAGTATAAGTTTTTCATAGCAGAAACCAAAAATAAGGAATGTCTCAAAAACGTTGAACTCGACGAAAAAAAGGTATATAGCATAAATTATGTGTTTTAACGTGCTCTATATTTTTTGTGTAGTAAGTTTTTGTCCATCTCTTACAGTTTAGCAGTTATTCAACATTCCGTAAAATTCATCCAGAATAAACCACTCTTCAGAAGCTATTCCCAGAAAGTTCAAGATATACATTTTATTTGTCAGGTAAATATCTTTAATATACGATATTTTAATCAAAATCGTTAGAGCCACTTTTGAGAAAATCGATATTTTCGAAAATAAGTTCCATGTGAATGGTAGTTTGGGGTGGGGGAATTTTTCTCAAAATCTTCGTGTCGCATCCCTGGAAGATACTAAACTTAAATACCGACTTTTCGTTTATAAGTTATCGTGCTCACGGACACACACACAGACCTTTTTCTAAATTTTTTTTTATATTGGGGACCCTAAAACATATATTTCCGGTGAAATCTCGGTATCGAATTTTGGGCGGAGTGCAATACCTTCTATATACACTATATGCATAGTACGTATAGAGAAAATAAAAATCTCTTCGGTTCGATTCACATGACTTTCTCTACATTTCTACAACACATTATTGTTAAAAAGAGTATTCTTCTATTTACTTCATGCTAATCGAGAAAATATTAGCAGAAATAGTCTTATTACTTGCTTCCTTGTAAGTAGAAGCGAAATAAGGGAGTAGCATAGGTTAAAGTGAAAGCCAAAAATTGGTTGCTATGTGATTGAAATTCCTTTGCTTTTATGAATAGGATTTGACAAAGTCCTGTGTGAGAAAATTCTAAGTTTTTTAAAGCTGAAACCAAAAAAAAAAGGAATATCTCAAAAACGATGAAGTGTACATAAAAATGCATATAACATAAATTGTGTTTTAAAGTGCTCTACATTTTTTGTGTGGTAAATTTTTCTCAATCTCTTACGGTTTAACAGTTATACAAAATTCTGTAAAATTCATTCAGAATAAAGTAGTCTTCGGAGACTATTCCCAGAAAATTCAAGATATACATTATATTTGTCAGGTAAAATATCTTTAATATACGATATTTTAATCAAAATCGCTAAGAGCCATTTTTTAGAAAATCAAAATTTTCGAAAAAAGTTCCATCTAAAGGGTAGTTTGGGGTGGGGGGATTTTCTTCAAAATCTTCGTGTCGCATCGCTGGGAGATACAAAGCTTAAATACCAAGTTTGGTATTTTACAGACTTTTCGTTTTTGAGTTATCGTGTTCACAGACACACGGACCTTTTTCTGAAAATGTTTTTTTTATTATTTAGTGGGACCCAAAACATGTATTTCCAGTGAAATATCTGTATCGAATTTTTGGGTGGAGTGCAATACCTTCTCTATACACTATGTAGAGAAAGTATAAAATCTTGTGTCCCATTCCTTCAGATTTTTTTAGAAAATCAATTGTAAAACATGTCATCCGCATAGCTTTCTCCAGCTGTTCCATTTACAAAATACTGTTATACAGTATTATTCTTCGATTTACTTCATGTTAATCGAGATAAACATTAGCAGAAATATTCTTATTGCTTGCTTGCTTCCTTGTAAGTAAAAGGGAAATGAGGGAGTACACTGGGCTGAACAGATGTTTTAAATGTGGTTGCTGTGTGAAACAATTGACTTTCGCTTTGCCTTGAGTTGTCCCGCATGAGAAAAGTTAGGTGGCTTAAATGAAACCGAAAACAAGGAGTACAATGAAAACGGCCAACTGCACAAGAAAAGCATGTACAATATAAATGATGTTCGTCACTCGTCAAGAGAATGTGGGGTGTGTAAGTGGGTTTAATCGTCCCCATTCCTGCGATAGTGGTTAGAGGTTTACGGGGGCCGTTTTTGTTTCAACCTCCGATAGACTATAAATAAAAGACAAGTTCATAGAAAGCAATTATTGTATTACTAAAAGTTTTGTACACTTATGGTTACTTTTCAACATAATCACCGAAAAGATTGAGACATTTATCATATCTGTGCACAAGCTTTGCAAAACCCGCTTCAAAAAATGTTGCCACCAACGATTTCAAATGAGTATTGACGTTGTTTTGAAGATCTTCGATGGTGTAAAAGTGCTGGGTGCCAGGTCAGGACTGTACGGCGGATGATCGAAAATGTCCCATTGAAATTGTTCAAGGAGCCGATGGGTTGTGTGGACGAGCGTTGTCATGCATCAAAACAATTCCTCAAGTCAGCATTCCTCTTCGTTTGTTTTGAATGGCTCTCCGCAAACATCGTAAAGTACGAAGATCTTCAAAACATCAATGCTCATTTGAAATCATTGGCGGCAACATTTTTTGAAGCGGGTATTGCAAAGCTTGTACACAGGTACGATAAATGTCTCAATCTTTTCGGTGATTATGCTGAAAAGTAACCATAAGTGTACAAAGCTATTAGTAATAAAATACTTATTTTCTATGCATTTGTCTTGTATTTATAGCCTATCGGAGGTTAAAAAATCTGATGTAATCCATTCACATGACCTTCTTTACATCTCTGTATCAAATTATTGTTAAAAAGCTTATGTTTCTATTTACTTCATGCTAATTGAGAAAAATTAGTAGAAATAGTCTTATTACTTGCTTCCTTGTAAGTAAAAGTGAAATAAGGGAGTACCATAGTTTAAAATGATAGTAAAAAGCTGGTTGCTATGTGACTGAAGTTCCTTTGTTTGTATGGACAGGAATTGACAAATTCCTGAATGAGAAAAATACAAGTTGTTTAAAGCTGAAACAAAAAACAAGGAATATCTAAACAACGATCAACTCCACGAAAAAATATATAACTTAAATTGTGTGTTTTAATGTGTTTTTGTCCATCTCTTACGGTTTAGCAGTTATGCAAAATTCCGTAAAATTGATCCAGAATGAAGTAGTCTTCAGTGGCTATTCCCAGAAAACTCATATACATTTTATTTGTCAAGTAAATGTCTTTAATATACGATATTTCAATCAAAATTGTTAGAGCCATTTTTAAGAAAATAAAAAATTTCGAAAAGCGTTCCCTGTAAAGGGAACACAGTCACACACGCACACACACGTGGACCTTTTTCCAAAAATGCTTTTTTTTTTTTTTGGATTCATGGGGACCCAAAACATGTATTTCCGGTGAAATCTCGGTATCAAATTTTTGGATGCAATACAAAACTTCTATATACATTATGTACATAATACGTGTAGAGAAAGTAAAAAGAACTACTCTCGTATATGAAAGCATCACAGGAGAAATATTATAATTTATTACTTCCTATCGTTTTGTTTTGTCTCCCAAATGGAGTTGAATGCATATTTAAAGGGTGATTGCAATTTTACAAAGGATCACCTTTACCCATGTAAAAGATAATTTAACTTTTGGCCATCACTGTTCATCATTTCTTACGAGTTTTAATTGACATCCCAAAGGCGGTTATCTGTTGGAAGTTTCTAGCAATTTTGCGTAGGTATGTAAACTAATATAGGAATCAACAGGTATGCGTGGAATGTATAAATATTCCCGCTGGACAAGGCGTGGCCTTCAATGGAGGGTATATTCCCTCAACATTCCGGTAATTAAATATCTAGAATGTTTCTCTATCGTTTATCTAATATATATAGAGAAACTATTATATAGGCTGGACCATTTAACTTGAGAGAGTAGAATATTTCCAAAACCAAGCGTTGTAGAAAGAAACTTCTTGAATAAAAGTTGTTTGATATAATGGGGAAAGTACTAGGATGTCATTTTTACTTTCTCTATACGTACTATGTACAGAGTGTATAAAGAAAGTATTGCACTTCACCCAAACAGTCGATACCGAGATTTCACCGGAAATATATGTTCTAGGGTCCCCTGTATCTAAAAAAAAGCATTTTCGGAAAAAGGTCCATATGTGTGTGTATGTGAACACAATAACTCAAAAACGAAAAGTCGGTAAAATACCAAACTTGTATTTAAGTTTAGTGGAACTTTTTTCGAAAACTTTGATTTTCTCAAAATGGCTCTAACGATTTTGATTAAAATTTCGTATATTAAAGATATTTACCTGACAAATAAAATGTACATCTTGAATTTTCTGCGAATAGCCTCTGAAGACTACTTTATTCTGGATGAATTCTACGGAACTTTGCATAGCTGCTAAACCGTAAGAGATGGAAAAAAAAACTTACCACACAAGAAAAGTAGTGCACTTTAAAACACACAATTTATGTTATATGCATCTTTTTAAAGGAGTTGATCGTTTTTTTAGATATATCTTGTTTTTGGTTTCAGCTTTAAAAAATTATACTTTTCTCACACAGGCCTTTGTAAACTCCTGTCCAAACATACAAACAAAGGAACCTCGGTCACATAGCAACCAGATTTTGTCTATCACTTTAACCTATGGTACTCCCTTATTTCGCTTCTACCTACAAGGAAGCAAGTAATAAGACTACACTAGGTACATCGTACGTGTAGAGAAAGTAAATATACTGTATGTGAATTTGTTGGCTATGGGTAGAGAAAGGATTCTAAAAGTGTATTTCCGGTGAATGTTTAGACCGAGAAAGTAACAAATCGATATGAACCCTTGTTAGCGACTGCTTGAATGGATAAGAACGTTACAGAAAGGGTGAATCCATTCGTTAGCTTGCTCTGGGAAAACACTCGACGAGCAATACAATAACGTGCCAGTCCCGCGGGAGGAACTGGTGTTTACTCTTCCTGCCCAGATTGAAATATTTCAGTCTTCACTCTGATACGGGCGCCCAATAAGCCCTTGCACAAAGATACCAGAAAAACAAATCATTTTTAGACCGCTGATGTCCCACGGTCATAATTTGGTCCAAAAATGTCTATACAACGTGAACGTTGTATACAATTTCTCCATTCCATTGCAACGGGAGTGTGTATTGGTCCAAATATTTCTCGCATGCACGTGAACAGCTGATAGAAAATGGTGGAGGTTGCTGATCCACAATTATTTACGTTCGCTGTCGCAAGCTTAGTTTATGTATCCATTGCAAGAGCATATTATAAAAGAAAGAAAAATCTGATGTGTTCCATTCGCATGACTTTCTCTACATCTGTGCAAAAAATTATTGTTAAAAAGCTAATTTAAAAAAATTAGTTGAAATAGTATTGCTTGCTTCCATGCAAGTAGAAGCGAAATAAGGGAGTACCATAGATTAAAATGACAGTCAAAAGCTGGTTGCTATGTGACTGAAGTTCCTTTGTTTCTAAGGACACGAGTTAACAGATTCCAGTATGAGAAAAGTATGTTTTTCAAAGCTGAAACTAAAAACAATGAATATCTTAAAAACGATCAACTCCACGAAAAAATGTATATAACATAAATTGGGTGCTTTAATGTGCTCAACATTTTCTATGGAGTAAGTTTTTGTCCATCTCTTACGGTTTAGCCGTTATGAGAAATTCCAGAATAAACTAGTCTTTAGAGGATATGCGCTGAAACTTCAAGATATACATTTTATTTGGCAAGTAAATATCTTAAATATAAGGTATTTTAATTAAAATCGTTAGTCGTTTTTAAGAAAATCAAAATTTTCGTTTTTTTCCATGTAAAAGGTAGTTAGGGTGGGGAGATTTTCTTGAAAACCTTCGTGTCGCATCCTTGGAAGATACCAAACTTAAATACCAAGTTTGGTTTTTAACGGTCTTTTCGTTTTTGAGTTATGCTGCCCACAAAGACAGACATTTTTCTAAAAAAATTATTTCCGGTGAAATCTTGGTATCCAATTTTTGAGTGTTTTACAATACAGTATGTACATAGTACGTATAGAGAAAGTAAAAAATGAATAAAGAGGCGTGACTAGACCATGGCTGGAACGTAGATCAAGGAGGACGTGTACTACATATGCTGCAAAAGAACTCGTTTCTAAATTATTTTAACTTCCTTAAAATGGACGAAATTTGCAGTCCTTAGTTCAGGCAAAAATCGCTCTCCAAGAGACAAATATGAGTCAGTCCATACCAGCAAAGCAAAAGTAGCGTTTTTATATTTTGTTGAGAAAAGGAGGTTAGGTACAAATGGATCCAATAAAATACATTTGCAGGTGTTATAAATACCTGAGTCATTATTTCATAAATCTCTGCCGCACAAGAAATGTGTATTTCAACCATTGATCAGCTACTATAACCCTATTATTTAAGACAAAGTCTACAAGATACAGCAAAGTTTCACACAAACAATCAAGTTGGCGGGAAGGAAGACCCAGCATTATCTGCCATCTTATTATGTCATTACCACCAGGTCGCTCATACGTTTGAACTAAATATTAGAAACAGTTGCATCCTGTTGTAGCAAACTGGAATTGGACCAAAAAATAGGACGGAAATTGTGTGCAATGAAATTATCCGTTGTCCCACGATCCAATTCGTAGTTTGAAGAGTCTTGGACTAAAATATTTGACCGTGGGACATCGGCCTAAGTCATTTATCAGAGGCAAGTACTGTTAAAAGAAGTGAATTCTGTCATTCACAAGCAAAGATTCTCTTGGGACATATAAAATGTGATTTTTTTACTTCCTATGCACATACTATGTACATAGTACATGTACATGCTTTGGGTCCCACTGAATCCCAAAATAGCATTTTTAGAAAAACGTCCGTGTGTGTGAGCAGCATACCTCAAAAACCAAAACACCGTTTAATGTCAAACTTGGTATTTAAGATTGGTATCTTTCAAGGTTACGACACGAAGATTTTCAAAAAAATCCCCCCACCCGCAACTACGCTTTCGATGGAAAATGTTTTGATAATTTTGATTTTCTCAAAAATGGCTCTAACAATTTTGATTAAAATACCGTATATTAAAGATATTTATGTGACAAATAAAATGTGTATCTCGAATTTCATGGAAATAGACTTTGAATTTCTCTTCATTCTGGATGAATTTTGCATTACTAGTAAACCTAAGCAGATAGACAAAAACTCACTATTAAAAAAAATGTAGATCCCGACAAAACACAATATTGATGTCCTTTATATTTTTGCTGTGGAAATGCTCCT
Source organism: Hymenopus coronatus (assembly GCA_030762935.1). Taxonomy (NCBI): domain Eukaryota; kingdom Metazoa; phylum Arthropoda; class Insecta; order Mantodea; family Hymenopodidae; genus Hymenopus; species Hymenopus coronatus. The sequence continues at coordinate 9,372,272 of CM060892.1, forward strand.
TCCGAGATATTCTTTATTATTGGTTTCAAATTTGAAATACTATACTCTTCTCAGACAGGAAATTTCGTCTTTTAGTTTAACGTCCTTTAACCTGGTTGGTCATATCGGACGATGAATGAAATTGGTGAAATGATTCTCAGATGATCTCGGGGTCCATGGAGCTTAAAGTTACTTTAACCTGGTTGGTCATATCGGACGATGAATGAAATTGGCGAAATGACACTCAAATGATCTCGGGGTCCATGAAGCTTAAAGTTACTTTAACCTGGTTGGTCATATCGGACGATGAATGAAATTGGTGAAATGATACTCAAATGATCTCGGGGCCCATGGAGCTTAAAGTTACTTTAACCTGGTTGGTCATATCGGACGATGAATGAAATTGGTGAAATGATTCTCAAATAATCTCGGGGTCCATGGAGCTTAAAGTTACTTTAACCTGGTTGGTCATATCGGACGATGAATGAAATTGGTGAAATGATACTCAAATGATCTCGGGGTCCATGGAGCTTAAAGTTACTTTAACCTGGTTGGTCATATCGGAGGATGAATGAAATTGGTGAAATGATACTCAAATGATCTCGAGGTCCATGGAGCTTAAAGTTACTTTAACCTGGTTGGTCATATCGGACGATGAATGAAATTGGTGAAATGATTCTCAAATAATCTCGGGGTCCATGGAGCTTAAAGTTACTTTAACCTGGTTGGTCATATCGGACGATGAATGAAATTGGTGAAATGATACTCAAATGATCTCGGGGCCCATGGAGCTTAAAGTTACTTTAACCTGGTTGGTCATATCGGACGATGAATGAAATTGGTGAAATGATTCTCAAATAATCTCGGGGTCCATGGAGCTTAAAGTTACTTTAACCTGGTTGGTCATATCGGACGATGAATGAAATTGGTGAAATGATACTCAAATGATCTCGGGGTCCATGGAGCTTAAAGTTACTTTAACCTGGTTGGTCATATCGGAGGATGAATGAAATTGGTGAAATGATACTCAAATGATCTCGAGGTCCATGGAGCTTAAAGTTACTTTAACCTGGTTGGTCATATCGGACGATGAATGAAATTGGTGAAATGATTCTCAAATAATCTCGGGGTCCATGGAGCTTAAAGTTACTTTAACCTGGTTGGTCATATCGGACGATGAATGAAATTGGTGAAATGATACTCAAATGATCTCGGGGTCCATGGAGCTTAAAGTTACTTTAACCTGGTTGGTCATATTGGACGATGAATGAAATTGGTGAAATGATACTCAAATGATCTCGAGGTCCATGGAGCTTAAAGTAACTTTAACCTGGTTGGTCATATCGGACGATGAATGAAATTGGTGAAATGATTCTCAGATGATCTCGGGGTCCATGAAGCTTTAAGTTACTCCATATTTGTCTTCTAAGGATAAGGGAATCCCCGAAAAAAATCTTATCCGGGTAACTCGCCCTAAGCGAGATTCGAACTCACTTGAATGTGAGGCAGACACGCTACCCAGGCAGGCATTTTTACTTTCTCTACACGTACTATGTACATAGTGTATAGAGAAGGTGTTGTAATCACCCAAAAATTCGATACCGAGATTTCACCGGAAATACATGTTTTGAAACACCCTGAATACAAAAAAAGCATTTTTAGAAAAATGTCCGTGTGTGTGTGTGTGTGTGTGTGTGTGTGTTTTTTGTGGGCAGCATAGCTCTAAAACGAAAAGACCGTTAAATACCAAACTTGGTATTTAAGTTCAGTATCTTCCACGGATGCAACACGAAGGTTTTCAAGAAAATCTCCCCTCCCCAAACTACCCTTCACATGGAAAATGTTCGAAATTTTTTATTTTCTAAAAAATGGCTAACGATGTTGATTAAAATATCGTATATTAATGACATATACTTGAGAAACAATATGCATATCTTGAATTTTCTGGGAATAGCCTCTGAAGACTACTTTATTCTGAATTAATTTTACGGAATTGTGTATAACTGGTAAACCGTAAGAGATAGACAAAAACTTACCACGCAAAAATGGTAGAGCACATTAAAACACACAATTTACGTTACATACTTTTTTTCGTGAGTTGATCAGTTTCTACATATTCTTTGTGTTTTGTTTCAGCCTTGAAAAACTTATACTTTTCTCATACAGGAATTTGTCAACTCGTGTCCATACAAACAAAGGAACTTCAGTCTCATAGCAACCAGCTTTTGACTATCACTTTAACCTATGGTACTCCCTTATTTCTCTTCTACTTACAAGGAAGCAAGTAATAAGAGTATTTTCTCGATTAATATGAAGTAAATAGAAGCATAAGCTTTTTAACAATAATTTGTTACAGAGATCTAGAGAAAGTCATGCGAGTGTAACACATCAGTTTTTTTTTTACTCCTAGGCATGCAAAGAAGCGATTTCAATGTCAATCGCATAGTGACAGCTTTTAAAACAATTGACTATCTCTTTAGTCGGGTGGATTCCTTTATTCCCGTTCAACGTATAACAAATGAAATAAGGTCATTCTTTGAATGTAGCACATCAAATATTTAATATTTTATTTTGTGCATTCTCAAGAGTTTTTGGAGTGACACTTGTAGGTGATGCACGTCGAGCGGGTCTTCAGATGAACGATAGGCGAAGGTCAGGCATGGATGTGAACGTTGCATTGATTTTAGAACGCCTAAGATTAATTCTGAGGTCTGGGCTATGGGTTTTGGTGCAGTTTGTGGCGCGGTTTACGACCGGAGCGCTGATTGACGGTAGTAAAACTCCATCGGAGCGTTTCACCTCGGCGCACGCGCACTAACCGTAACGTCTTGTTTAATTGCCGTGCGCCTTTATTGTTTTCAAACGCGCTAAAAATATGCTCCACATCACCAAGTCGGCACGTAATTTGGGATATTTTATAGCTTTGTTGAATTGCATGAAATCTCGCATGTCTTACTCATGCATTTTATTGCAAGATGATGTGATGTCACTGCTCAAAATAGTTCTAACACCTCGAAATATACAACTTTTATCCCAAAATACGTTTTCTTGTTGTCATTTTTACTTTCTCTGCATACTAGTCTATAGGGAAATTCGATACCGAGATTTCACTGGAAACATATGTTTTAGGGTCCTCTGTATCCAAAACAAACATTTTCAACAAAAAGGTTCGTGTGTGTCCGTGAGTCTGAACACAATAACTCAAAAACGAAAAGTCTGTAAAATACCAAACTTCGTATTTAAGTTAGGTATCTTCCAGGGATGCGACACGAAAATTTGGAGAAAAATCCCCCCACCCCAAAATACCCTTTTCCTAGATTTTTTTCGGAAACTTGGATTTTTTTAAAAAATGGCTCTAACGATTTTGATTAAAATATCGAATATTGAAGATATTTACATGGCAAATAAAATTAATATCTTGAATTTTCTGGGAATAGCCTCTAAAGACATCCATATTCTGGATGAATTTTGCATATCTGGTAAACCGCAAGCGATAGCCAAAAACTTACTGCACAAAAAATGTACATCACGTTAAAAACATGCGTTATATACACGTTTTTCGTGGAGTTGAACGTTTTTGAGATATTCCTTGTTATTAATTTCAGATTTAAAATACTAAAACTTTTCTCACACAAAAAATTGTAAACTCCTGGCCCTGTATAGAAACGGATTTCGAACATGGCAACCAGCGCTTAAGAGATTTTACATTTGTTTTATACTAGTGTATTCCCTTCTACTTAAAAGTAAGCAAGCAGTTAAGAAAATTTCTGCTAATGTTTATCTCGATTATCATAAAGGAAATAGACGAATATGCTTTTCAACAATTAGTTATAGCGATGTAGAGAAAGTCATGTGAATGGAACGCACAAGCTTTTTTCATGGAGTTGATCCTTTTTGACATATTCCTTGTTATTGGTTCCTGTTTTAAAATTCTTAAACTTTTTACGTACAGAGACTTTGACAACTCTAGGCAATGCAAAGAAACTGAATACAACCAGCTATCACTTTAACCTAGTGTATTTCCTTATTTCCCTTCCACTTACAAGAAAGCATTTCTCGTTCATGAAGTAGGCAGAAGAAGATAGTGTTCCATTCCCATGACTTTCTCTACATCTCTGTAACACATTATTGATAAAAAGCTTACGCCTCTATGTACTTCATGGTAATCGAGAAACATTAGCAGAAATAGTCTTATTACTTGCTTCCTTGTAAGTAATATTTAGTATTTAACGATCTGTTCGTTTTCGAGCTATGCTGTCCACAGACACACACACACACACATACAGAATTTTTTTCTGAAAAAGTTGTTTTTTTTTCAGGGGGACCCAAAGCATGTATTTCCGGTGAAATCTCGGTATCGAATTTTTGGGTGGAATGCAATATCTTCTCTATACACTATGTAGATAGTAGATAAAGTAAAAAGGAACGCGCGCGCGCTTGAACACGATAATCAAAAAAAAATAAGTCGATTAAACGTTAAACTTGATACTTAATTTCAGTATATTCCAACGATGCGACACGAAGATTCTCAAGAAAATCCACCCCCCCCCAAACTACCCTTACAGGAACAAGGCTCGAAATGTTTGATGTCAGTAATGGTACCAATGGTGTCGATTAAAATACCATATATGAAAGATATTTACATGAGAAATAAAATGTATATCTAGAATTTTCTGGGAAATTCTGTGAAGACTTCTTTATTCAGAATGAATTTTTCTGAATTTTGCATGTCTAGTAAAGCGTGAGAGATACCACATATTTTTTTTCTAATCGGAATTTCTTATTCATTTTTGTCGTGAATTTAAGATATCAAAACCTTCACATAGTGTTGAATAGAGCCCGGATTTGTATGCAAAATGCATAGACTTTTTGAATAGTCTATATGTATGCAGTAGCAGTATTCTTTATAATTCTCACCTTTAAGAGATCACTAAAATGCAAATAATTGCATATTTTGGGAAAAAACTGATTTTGCATGCATATTTCTTAAAATGTAACAGGTAATGGCATATTTATTCTATTTCTGGTCTAAATAAAACTTTAGTTGGTTCACACATGCAATATTTTTGTTTATTTTCTTGAAATGAGGACTAGTGACTAGTTTTGCGATTTCGTTGTATCAGCTAGTTGTATATTCGTGTTACAACAGAAGCTAGCGTGACGTCATCTCAGGTATACTGTAACATATCTGCCGGATGTGTGTGGTGACGTTTACTTGCAGTTGCAATCACAGTTCAGAACTAACAGTAAGGGCTGAACAACACTTTGCTTCGTTATGCCACCGGTAAAATTGCCACGTTCGTCTGGTGTTACGTAAATATGTTACGGAGTTGAGGAGTGATAATTTTGGTGAGGATGGACAAGTATTATTTTGTTTGTCATGTGAATGAAGCATTGCTTGTGACAAAAAGTTCCAAGTAGTACAGCACAAAACAATTACAACCAGAAAATCTGCGTTAGGTCAAAAATGTGTACATTTAGTGAGCAGGTCAATGTATACGGACGTTCACGTGACTTATTTGCCATGGAATTGTGTTCAGCATTTATAAGTGCAAACATTTCTCTTTGGAAAATAAATAATATGCGTCTTAAAGCTAATAGCACACTATTATATTAATTATAATAAATTAATACTTTAAACTATAATTAAATTGTGAACATATGAAAATAGTTACCAACCATTTTTATTTTCCATATCGTTTATGTATATTTTACGGCTTTTTAGTGCATATTTGAATGCATATTTGGGGATTTATTTTTGCACACAAATCCGAACTCTGGTGATAAGCTTCTAAAATGTAACTACTATTTTAAGTTTTAAAGGTCTTAAAGTTCAGATTTAGGCTCTCTACATGCTGGTGTTCTAATATCAAAGCTTGGTATGTGTACTTTCTGTACACGTACTATGTACATAGTGTATAGAGAAGCTATTGTAATGTACTCAAAAACTTGATACCGAGATTTCAACGGAAATACATATTTTGGGTCCCCTGAATCCAAAAAATAGCATTTCTGCAAGAAGGTCCGTTTGTGTGTGTGTGTGTCTGTGGGTACATAGCTCAAAAACGAAAATGCCGTTGGTATTTAAGTTTGGTATCTTACAACGATGCGACACAAAGATTTTCAAGAAAACCCCCCACCCCCAGCTACCTTTTACATGCAACTTTTTTTCGAAATTTTTGATTTTCTCAAAAATGCCTCTAACGATTTTGATTAAAATATTGTATATTAAAGATACTTACCCCACAAAAAAAGTATATCTCAAATTTTCTGGGAATAGTCTTTAAATGTAAATGGCGTGTTATTTATGGACGCTCTTTAACTTCTGTGGTTCTCAGCGTCCCATTCTATATAGGGCGTGAAAGATCACTTAATTTTGCTCAGAGGCCTCTCTATCAGGCTGGAGGTTCTTTTACGTGCCGTAATCTACGACACGGGACCAACGGCTTTACTTCCCTTCCGAAGGAAGCCATGCTAAGGATTTTTACATCCGAAAAAATCCGTCGTCCGGGTTTGAACCCGCGACTTTGGGTATATGAAGTCAGCATGGTAACCATTACACCACGGAGGGCGACAAATAGTCTTTGAAGACTACTTTATTCTGGATGAATTTTAAGGAATTTGTATAACTGGTAAACCGTAAGAGAGAGAGAAAAAAAACTTGCCACGCAAAAAATATAGAGCACATTAAAACACAATTTATGTTGTATACATTTTTTCGTGGAGTTGATCGTTTTTTAGATATTCCTTGTTTTTGGTTTCAGCTTTAAAAAACGTATACAGTTCTCATACAGGAATTTGTCAACTTGTGTCCATAGAAACAAAGGAACCTCAGTCACATAGCAACCAGCTTTTGACTATCACTTTAACCTATGCTACTTGCGTATTTCGCTTCTACTTACAAGAAAGCATGTAATAAGACTTTCTCCTAATTTTTTCTCGATTAGCATGAGTAAATAGAAGCTTAAGCTTTTTAACAGTAATTTGTTGCAGTGATGCAGAGAAAGTGACGTGAATGGAACACATGAGATGTTATAATGCAATGGAAGCATTACCTGCGATAATTTCCGGTGTATTTCAGAGGGCCTTGATGTTCGAGATGAAGATCCGGTTTTCCCGTCCAGTTGCTCGTTATTTTTAGAGCTAGTCCGAGATTCTTACTCCTCGAAAGTAAACAATACAGTTCCAGCTGAGACGATGACGTCAGATATAGCAGTGACGTCACGCTCTTGCGTCTTCCGCCTTCCAAAAACATATCACGCACACGAACTTAACATTTCCTACCCAGTTGGCGTCGAAATTGAGTAAACTGTGACGTCACATAATGCTTTGTTTCATAGTTTACAACCTCACGCAAGAGGTTGAAAATTAGGGGTAGTTTTTGAAAAGCGCGTGTTGCTTATTCTTTTAGCTGAGATATGCGAGTCATGGGGAAATGGTAAAGATTTATGCATAAGGGGTTGGAAATGTAAGAAAACTTTTAATATCTTGATTTATAAAAAATCTGACGTGTTACATTCACATATCTTTCTCTACCTGTTCCAAACAAAATGTGAGATAAATACTTGCTGCCTATTAAGTAGAACATAAATAAGGAAATATATTAGGCTAAGGTGAAAGCACGTCGCTATGTGAAACAATTGAGGTTCGGACCGCTTTATTTGGTCCCGTTTGAGAAAAGTGTTTTTTAAAGCAGAAGCCAATAATAAATCATCTCATAAACGGCCACCGTCTATGACATAAATTGTGTGTTTTAACAAGATCTACATTTTTGTGCAGTAAATATTTGTATATCTCGTACGGTTTAAACGTTATGCAAAATTCTGCAAAAATCAACCGGAAAAAAAATGCTCTTCAGAAGTTGTTCCGGAAATTTCAAGACATACATTTCATGTCATGTAAATATCTTAAATATAAGATATTTTAATCAAAATCGTTAGCGCCATTTTTGAGGAAATCAAAACTTTCGAAAATATTTCCATGTAAAGGGTAGTTGGGAGTGCGGGATTTTCTTGCAAATTTTCGTTTCGCATCCTCGGAAGATAATAAAATTAAATAATAAGTTTGGTATTTAACGGTCTTTTCGTTTTTGAGCTATGCTGTCCACACACACACACACACACACACACACGGACCTTTTTACTTTCTCTACACGTACTTTGTACATAGTGTATAGAGAAGGTATTATATTGTACCCAAAAATTCCATACCGGGATTTCACCGGATATACCATTTTTGGGTCCCACTGAATCCAAACAAAAGCATTTTTCGAAAAAGATCGATGTGTGTGTGTGTCTGTGGACAGCATAGCTCAAAAACGAAAAGACCGTTAAATACCTAACTTGGTATTTAAATTCTGTATCTTCCAAGGATGCAACACGAAGATTTTCAAAAAAAAAGTCCCCCACCCCTAATTACCCTCTTCATGGAAAATTTTTCGAAAATATTGTTTCAAAAGTGGCTCTAACGATTTTGATGAATGTATCGTATATTAAAGATATTTACATGACAAATAAAATGTATATCCTGAATTTTCAGGGAATAGCCTCTGAAGAGTACTTTATTCTAGATGAATGTTACGGAAATTTGTATAACCGGCAAACCCTAATAGATAGACAAAAACTTAGCCTACAGAAAATGTAGAGCACGTTAAAACACACAATTTATGTTACATATTATCTTTTTCGTGGAGTTGATCCTTTTTGAGATATTCCTTGTATTTGGTTTCAGCTTTGAAAAACTTGTATTTTTCTAATACAGGAATTTGTTAACTCCTCCATACAAAAAGAAACTTAAGTCACATAGCAACCAGCCTTTGACTATCACTTTAACCTATGGTACTCCCTTATTTCGCTTCAATTATTTTCGAAAAATGTTCCATGTAAATGGTAGTTGTGGATGGGGGGGATTTTCTTGAAAATGTTTGCGTCACATCCTTGGAAGATACCAAACTAAGTACACATGGACATTTTCTAAAAAAAAAAAAAAAATTATTTAGGGTGAATAAATACATGTATTTCTGGTGAAATCTCGGTATGGAATTTTGGGTGGAATGCAATAGCTTTTCTTTACAGTATGCACATCGTACGTGTACAGAAAGTAAGAATTAATGTCTGAAAAGTGTTTAAGTGCATACAACGGACCAAAAAATGTGTTAAATTAAGTTTTAGATCAATGGTGTAGTTTATAATAGGGAATCATTTATTACTTATAACAAATTACCTGCGCGGTTAAGATCAAAAGGCGAGTGCTTCCTGGACTACCAAACCAAGAAGAGAGGCCCGTGACCCCGGGGACGCTACGGGCTAATACTAATACTTAAACGAAACACAGCGCACCGTGTGTGCCATCTGCAGACAGAATTAAACCTTTGCATTGAAGCCACTGGATACCAGAGTGTATAGCATGCTGTCTCAATGCACAGAGAGCCGAGGGACCAAAATACGTTCGCGCATAGTACCTCATAAAATAACAATGAAACAGCAAGATCACATACTCATTGATCTCCCCTCTTCCATAGATTGGTGTAATAACACAGTCAAAGAAATGATTGCGACAGCAATGTCACCTGTGGTTGTTTGCGCAAATATAAAGGCGCAACAATCGCTTGGTTGAAAAAGTATTTCAAACTATGTTATATTAATAGCATTGACCCAGATTGGATACTACTGCTTCTGTTCCTCCTTTGTAGTAAAGTTTGGGCTTTATTTTGTCTTTTGTGTGTTTCTTAGGTACATTACTGAGAATAAACAAGGTTGTATTGGTGCTTTACGACATCGTAGCAGAATGGTTAGCGCTCACCTCTTGATATCTAGGGACGTTAATGCTAAAGTATCGTTAATTCTGTGTGTAGATCCTAGAGTTAATAATTCGGCTAGTTGGTGGTAAATTATTCTGGGTCTTCAGATCTATTCGGCCTTTATAGCTAGTGGGTTTAAATGCCTCACGTCATTATTAGTTAAGTGAGCTCCTTGTCTCAAAGGGGAAGTATGGAATTCGACCTATACATTACAGACTGCGTAAACAGGTCGATGAAGTTGTGCCATTAAAACCCTCTACGTAACCATAACCGTATCTTTAACTACGTAGCATGTACTATGTAAAGTGAAAAATGTTTCTTTATGTTTGGTACAATAAGTTATGTTGCATTAACCACCAAGGAACGCACCTAAAATGCGCACATTTGCCTCTCTTGTGCGTTTAGGGAACACGCCAGGAATCCGGACAGAAGAGGGTGGGAACGTAACAGTCACACAACCCCATCCTTGTCCTCCAGGAATTTATAATTAAAGGCATTCCTTTGTTGCAACGTCTCTTCTTAAATTATTGCTCCTGAGGGAGGCAGCGATTCTTCTCGTCTCAAAGGGAGGTGCAAGTTTTAAACCTAGTTATCATCTTCCTTGTAAAACAATGCTGCAGCAGCAATGACGTAATATTTATTTTGTCTGCTTAGTATGTACAGTAGTGGCATTAATTCTGCATACTTTACTTTCTCTTTGCGTACTACTAGGGGCGTTCGTTCAGTCCTTAGAAAATTGAAGAAATTTCACTCGTAGCATCGACAAAAGTTCGTATTTCGTAACCGTCGTCTGTTACTAGATGACAGTTAAAGTTTTAGGTATATCCATCACGTGGTTTCGTTGCCATAGGCTATTGAATCAACAATCTTGTGCTTATTTAGAAACATGAAAAAAAAATTAGTTTCGTGAGGTGATTAAACACTTCTATTTAAAAGGCTTAACGACGAAAGAGATAAAAGCCGAGTTTGATAAAGTTCATGGCACATCTGCTCCTGCTTTGCAACAATTTAAAAGTGGCCATACATCCACAAATGAACATTGTTCCGGACATCCAATAGAAGTGACTTCCTCCGAAATGGTTGACAAAATCCAGGATATGCTTTTGAGTGATCGACGAATCAAAATTCGCGAAATAGAAGCCACAGTCATATCAGTGTTCTCAATTTTGCACCAAAAAATAGGTCTGACAAAGGTATCGGCAAGATGGGTGCCGCATTTGCCCTCAATGGGGAATAAACGCAATCGTGTGATGAATTCGGAAGCTGGTTTGACACTTTTCCAACGCAATCCTGACGAGATTCATTACTGTGGATGAAACATGACTACACTCCAGAGAGTCGCCCTCCGTGGTGTAATGGTTACCATGCTAACTTCATATACCCAAGGTCGCGGGTGTAAAAATCCTTAGCATGGCTTCCTTTGGAAGGGAAGTAAAGCCGTTGGTCCCGTGTCGTAGATTTACGGCACGTAAAAGAACCTCAAGTCTGATAGAGGCCTCTGAGCAAAATTAAGCCTTCTTTCATGCCCAGTATAGAATGGGACACTGAGAACCACAGCAGTTAAAGTGTATCCATAAATAAGACGCCATTCCCATTTTTTTTACACTCCAGAGACAAAAGTACAGTCGAAACAGTGGGTATTTTAAAGGCGAACCGAAGAAGGCAGAGGTGGTGAAATCTGCAGACAAGGTGATAACCTCGATTTTTTGGGATACACATCTACATTGATTACCTGCAGAAATGAAGAAAGATAAATGGAGAGTATTATGCACCGGTTGAACGGAGAAATCAAGAAAAAACGCCCTCATCTGGCAAAGAAAAAGATTCTCTTCCATCAAGACGACACAAGGATGCACACCTGCGCAGTTTCGATGGCGAAAATTGTAGAATTAAGGTTCGAATTACTACAACATCCTCCGTATTCACCAGATTTGGTCCTCAGTGACTAATTTTTAATTTCAAAACTTCAAAATAGGGCCCGGCGGAAAGCGATTCACGTCAAACGCATGCCTGTTTTGATGACCTGAAATTCTACTTTTTGGAAGGCATAAAACAGTTGGAGAAACGCTGAGGAAAGTGTATCAAGCTAAAAGGAGAATATGTTGAAAGATGTGATGTTAACATTCGCATGACTTTCTCTTTATCTCTGCAATAAATTATTTTTAAAAAGCTTATGCTTCTATTTACTTCCTGCTCATCAAGAAAAAATCTGATGTGTACCATTCACATGACTTTCTCCATATCCCTGCAGCAAATAATTCTTAAAAAGCTTATGCTTCTATATACTTTATGCTAATCAGAAAAAAATTAGCAGAAATAGTCTTATTACTCGCTTCCTTGTAAGTTGAAGCGAAATAAGGGACAACCGTAGGTTAAAGTGATAGTCAAAAGCTGGTTGCTATGTCAATGAAGTTCCTTTGTTTATATGGATAGGAGTTGACAAGTTCCTGTATGAGAAAAGTATACGTCTTTCATAGCAGAAACCAAAAATAAGGAATGTCACAAAAACGACGAACTCCACGAAAAAAATGTATATAACATAAATTGTGTGTTTTAATGTGCTCTACATTTTTTGTGTAGTAAGTTTCTGTCCATCTCTTACGGTTTAGTAGTTATGCAAAATTTCGGAAAAATTGACCCAGAATAAAGTAGTGTTCAGAGGCTATTCCCAGAAAATTCAAGATATACATTTTATTTGTCAGGTAAATATCTTTAATATACGATATTTTAATCAAAATCGTTAGAGCCATTTTTTAGAAAATAAAATTTTTCGAAAAAAGTTCTATGTATAGGATAGTTTGGGGTGGGGGGATTTTTCTCAAAATCTTCGTGTCGCATCCCTGGGAGATACTAAACTTAAATACCAGGTTTGGTATTTTACCGACTTTACGTTTTTGAGTTCGTGTTCACAGACACACAGACACACACACACACACGGACCTTTTTCTGAAAATACCTTTTTTGGATACAGAGGACCCTAAAATATATATTTCCGGTGAAATCTCGGTATCGAATTTTTTGGTGGAGTGCAATACTTTCTCAATACACTATGTACATTACATAGTACGTATAGAGAAAGTAAAAATAAAAATATCTGCCAAAATAATTAGTTTTTCTGCCTTTTTATAAGGGCTTATTAATCGCCCCTCGTATGTAGTGTATGGATAATATATTGTATTCCAACCAAACATACCATATTGAGATCTCACCGGAAGTATGTTTTGAGGTCCCTTAAGTAGAAAAAAAAAGAAACAGTTTAGAAAACATTCTGCGCGAGTGTTTGACTGGAAATCATTGCTCAAAAACGAAAAGACAGTTAAAGAGGACACTTGACCTATAAAATTAGTATGTTCCAAGGTTGCGACACAAGCCCTTTCGAGAAAATCCCGCCCCCAAACTAACCTTTACGTGGAATAACTTCTGAAATGTTTGTTTTTCTCAAATGTCTAACGATTTTCCTTAAAATACCGTAGATATTTACATGGCATTCATCTTCAAATTTCTGGGAATAGCCTCTGGAGATCCCTTTATTCTGGATGGATGTTGCATAAACTCTAAACGGTAAAGATACAAGACAAACTCTGATGTGTTCCACTCACATGACTTTCTCTTAATCTCTGTAACAAATTATTGTTAAAAAGCTTATGTTTTTATTTACTTAATGCTAATCGATAAAAAATTAGCAGAAATAGTCTTATTTCTTGCTTCCTTGTAAGTAGAAGCGAAATAAGGGAGTACCATAGGTTAAAGTGAAAGTCAAAAGCTGGTTGCTATGTGACTGAAGTTCCTTTGTTTGTATGGACAGCAGTTGTCAAATTCCTGAAAAGTAATTTTTTTAAAGGTGAAACCAAAAACAAGGAATATCTAAAAGAAAAAAAAAGGAAAAAAAAGTATATAACATAAATTGTGTGTTTTAACGTGCTCTATATTTTTACGTGGTAAGTTTTTGTCCATCTCTTACGGTTTAGCAGTTATACAAAATTCCGTAAAATTCATCCAGAATAAAGTAGTCTTCAGAGGCTATGCCCAGCAAATTCAAGATATTTATTTTATTTGTCAGGTAAATATCTTTAATATACGATATTTTAATCAAAATTGATAAAGCCATTTTTGAGAAAATCAAAAATTTTGAAATTTTTTCCATGTAAAGGGTAGTTTGGGGCGGGGTTGTTTTTTTCTCAAAATCTTCGTGTCGCATCCCAGGAACATATTAAACTTAAATACCAAATTTCGTATTTTACCGACTTTTCGTTCTTGAGTTATTGTGTTTACGGGAACACACACTCGTACCTTTTTCTAAAAATGTTTTTATACAGGAACCCTAAAACATGTATTTTCGGTGAAATCTCGGTATAAATTTTTGGGTGCAATACAATACGTTCTCTATGTACTATGTAGAGAAAGTAAAAATTTAGAAAGGGAAATGTAAGAATTATGACGTATTTTGTAAAGTACTTTGTAACGCGTTGCTACGTGAAAATACATAACGACGAGTTATTTACTTTATACAAAAGCTTATGCAATTGAAAGGTATCAATTAATCCCCTGCTTTTGAAACGGAAGTAGATAAAGAATATCATTTGTGGTCTCAGTAGCGATTTATTTATTAAATATCGTGCCTGAAGGTAAATTTGATTGCTGAGAAGAGAAAGCGCTGTTTACACAGCGCGCAGTCACTTGTTTTCCCCTTCTTTTTTTATATCCTTGGAGTAAAGTGAAGTTTTATTGCCGGTTTTATACGTCGGAACAATCTAGATATTGTCTTTTCTTTCTTTATTGCTTCTGTACGTTTGTTAAACGGAAACAGAGTTCCATTAAATCGCCCCACCACAAAAATAAACAGTCTCTTTGCTTTAGAACCCGTGATGAGTAGCGGCGCGTGCAAGCCATCTTAAAATTAACACATTATTACTTTATCACGTACTTTGTACATAGGAGCTAGAAAGTATTGCATTTCACCCAAAATTTTGATACCGAGATTTCACTGGGAGTATATGCTTTAAGGACACTTGAACACTTATCTACATTATAATTGGCTTAAATAGACTATTATTTGTGAATGGGATGTTTAGTGCACGATGTTCTAATTTCTCATGAGCAAATAATAATCTAATAAGCCACGTGAAATATACGCTTTATCCTATCCTAATATTAACTGATATATTCTTATATTTATTAATATTAATAATATTAGTCATTACGAGGAATTGACCTAGATAGTGTTTTGTTTCTTCGTAACCACACCGGAATAAACAGTTTCAATTCTGGTTGTTTAAACTGCACCAAATAAATCAATAAATGATATTCCTGAAGTTTTAGATTATGGAAAAAATTCTAATGTGCTCCATTCACGTGAGTTTCACTACATCTCTGCAACAAAATTATTGTTACAAGATTATAATTCTGTCTATTTAATGCTAAAATATTAGCAGAAACAATCTTATTACTTATAAGTAGAACAGAAATAAGGGAATACAATAGACTAAGCCCACAGTCAAAAGTTTTAAAATGTGGTTGCTATGGGATTTAAATTAGTTTATTTACGTGGCCAAGAGTGACAAGTTCCGGTAGGAGAAAATGTGTTTTTTAAACTGAAATCATTAACAAGGAGTATCTCGAAAAGGGCAAACTTTACGAAAAAAATGTACATTACATAAATTGTGTGTTTTATTGTGATCTACATTTTTTGTTTAGTAAGTTTTTGTCTTTGTCTTACGGTTACAAGTTGTGCAAAATTCAGAAAAATTCACCCAGAATAAAGAAGTCTTCAGAGGTTATTCCCAGAACATTCAAGATATACATTTATTTGGGATATAAATAGCTGTAATATACGGGATTTTAATCAAAATCGATAGAGCCATTTTTAAGAAAAATCAAAATTTTCGAAATTGTTTTCCATGTAAAGGAAGTTTGCGGTGGGGGGATTTTCTTGAAACTCTTCGTATCGCATCCTTGGAAGATACCAAACTGAAATACCAAGTTTGGTATTTAACGGTCTTTTCATTTTATGAGCTATGTTGTCCTCAGACACACACGGACCTTTTTCCAAAAATGACTTTTGGATTCAGGGGACCCAACAAATGTACTTCTGGTAAAATCTTGGTATGGAATTTATGGGTGCAATACAATAGCTTCTCTATACACAATGTAAATAATACGTGTAGAGAAAGTAAAAAATGCATTACTTAAATTACGTGTCTACAGATTTTGACCATCTACTTTAACCGTTATGCAAAACTCATCCAGAATAGAAGGATCATCAAGGACTACTCCCAGAACATTTATATATAACATGGATATGAACTATTTTTCTTTTATTTGTTTTGAACTATTGTGCTCATTAAATATTTATTCATGCTTTTCCCATTGATTTAGTAATATTTCCGTACAATCTGTAATTCAATGTAGCCTCAACCCCCATTTACTGTGTTTATAACGGGTTAAAGTGATTTTTGAAAGATCCTGCATTTTGTTATTTCTCTTGTACAAGGAAATCATATGTAATATAATTGCTGCTAATGTTTATGTTGACAGGCGTGAAGTACATAGAAGAACAAGCTTTGTTGCAGTAAAGAGAGAATGTCATGTGAATACAGTACATCAGATGTTTACACATTACACCAGACTCCCATATATTACTCACACTTCAAGAGAATATGCAATATTCTTAGCTAGAGAAAAACATACACCCCCAGCCGAACTCCTAGCGAAAGTTAGGTTTGGCAGCTGTTTCAGATGCTCGGATGTCATCAGAATGTAATGGCATACATTACTCAATTACAGACGTGAACGGCACAACCTAACCGGGTTTCGAAACGGGGCTTGTAGCGTAAAGAGCTAGAACCTTTCCAACGGCCTAAAATCTGATGTGTTCCATTCACTTTGCTCTTTCTACATCTCTGCAACAAATTATTGTTAAAAAGCTTATGCTTACTTCGTGCTAATCGAGAAAAAAATATAGCGGAAGTAGTTATTACTTGCTTCCTTGTAAGTAGAAGCGAAATAACGGAGTAACATAGGTTAAAGTGATGGTCAAAAGCTGGTTGCTATGTGACTGAAGTTCCTTTGTTTGTATGGACACGAGTTGACAAATTCCTGTATGAGAAAAGTATAGGTTTATCAAAAAACCAAAAACAAGGAATATCTCAAAAACAATCAACTCTACCAAAAAAAATCATTTAACATAAAATGTGAGTTTTAAAGTGATTTACATTTTTTGTGTGGTAATTTTTTGTCCAACTCTTTCGGTTTAGCAGTTATGAAAAATTTTGTAATTTCATCCAGAATAAAGTAGTCTTCCGAGCCCATTCCCAGAAAATTCAAGATATACATTTTATTTGTCAGGTAAAAATATATTTAATATGATATTTTAATCAAAATCGTTAGAGCCATTTTGAGAAAATCAAAATCTTTGAAAAAAAATTCCATGTAAAGGGTTATTTGGGGTGAGGGAATTTTCTTTAAAATCTTCATGTCGCATCCTTGCAAGATACTCAATTTAAATGCTAAGTTTGGTATTTGCCGGTATTTTAGTTTTTGAGCAATGCTGTAAACACACGAATTTTTTTTTCTATTTTTTTTTTTTTTTTTTTTTGGACTTAGGGGCCTCAAAGCATATTTCCGGTAAAATTTCGGTATGGAATTTTTGGGTGGAATGCAATACTTACTCCATACACCATGTGCATAGTACGTGTAGAGAAAGTAATGTTTCAGTTTGAATGAATTTGGACAGCATAGCTCAAGAACGAAAAACCGTTTACATACCAAACTTGATGATAAAGCACATCACACGAAGATTTGTAGAAAAACCCCTCACTCCAAACTATCCTTTATTTGGAAAATTTTTCGAAAATTTCGATTCAACAATACATGTTATTTGTCAAGTGAATATCTTATTTTAATCAAAATCTTTAGAGCCATTTTTAAGAAAATCAAAATTTTCGACTTTTTTTCCATGTAAAGGGTTGTCTAAGTTGAGGGGGGGCATTTTCTTGAAAATCTTCGTGTATATCCTTGGAAGATACCAAACTTACACACCAAGTTTGGTTTTAAACGGTCTTTTCGTTTTTGAGCTATGCTGCCCAAACACACACACATACTCACACGGGCATTTTTCTGAAAATGATTATTTTGGATTCACGGGGTCTCAAAACATATATTTCCTGTGAAATCTCGGTATTAAATTTGTGGGTGCATTACAATACGTTCTCTATACACTATATACATAGTGCGTGTAGAGAAAGTAAAAAGGAATACCGTGCATACCGAATAGTAAAGGACATAAATTGTCTTTTAACGAAATGTAGGTATATTTTTTGTGTAGTAAGTTTTTATCTATATCTTACGGTTTACCAGTTATACAAAATGCATCCAGAATGAGGACATCTTCAGAGGCTATTCCCAGAAAATTCAAGATATATATTACGTTTATCATAAAAATATCCTAAACACATGGTATTTAATAAATATCGTTGGAGCCATTTTTGGAAAATCTAAAATTTCGAAAAATATTCCTTGTGAAAGATAGTATTGGGTGGGAACTTTTCTGAAATCCTTCATGTCGCATCCTTGGAAGATACTGAAATTAAATAGCAATTTTAGTATTTAACAGATTATTCGTTTAAAACATATATTTCCAAGGAAATCTCGGTATGGAAATTTTGGGTGGAATACAATACTTTCTCTAATACTATGTACATTGTAAAAACATTTGAAATACATATGTTTTAGAGAACGGCAAGTTTTATTTAATAAGGTTTTGTTTATTACACAAATTTCATTCAAAATGCAGAGCACCCCACAGGTGTTCCACAGAAAATTCAAGATAAACAATGTATTTGTAATAAAAATATACTATACATATGGTATTTTAATCAAAGTCATTAGTCATTTTTGAGAAAATGAAAATTTCGACAAATGTTCCATTTAAAGGGTAGTTTGGGGTGGGGCTTTTCCTGAAAATCTTGTCACATGCTTCAAAGATACAGAACTTAAATATTAAGTTTGGTATTTAACCAATTTTTCGTTTTTGAGTTATGCTGACCACAGGCACACACACCTATCGAATTTCTGGGTGCAATATAATAATTTGTCTACCGACTATGTACATTGTACATACGTGCTAGAAAAAGTAAATATATTTTAATTCAATATTAAGTTTTAGAGAATTGCATGTGTTATATAAAAACATATTTATTAGTACACAAAATTCATTCAGAATGCAGAAGACCTCGCGGGTTTTTCGCAGAAAATCAAGATCTTCATTTGTCATAAAAATGTCTTAAACTTATGGTATTTTAATCAGAATCCTTAGCGTCATTTTTGTGAACATTAAGCTTTTCAAAACACTGCCTATGTTAAGGGGTTTTAGGTTCGGGAATGTCTTGATCATAGTGTCTTCGAAGATGCTGAACAAAAATACTTATTTTGATATTTAACAGCTTGAGACACACACACATAAACACACACATTGACTACTTTTTTCTTTCTCTATACGTACTATGTACATAATGTATAGAGAAGGTATTGTATTGCACCCAAAAATTCTATACCGAGATTTCACCGGAAAGATATGCTTTGAGACCCCCCGAAATTCAAAAAAGACATTTTTAGAAACATTTCTGTCTGTCTGTGTGTGTGCCTGTGGGCAGCATAGCTCAAAAATAAAAAGAATGTTAAAAACCAAACTTGGTATTTAAGTTTGGTAATTGCCAAGGACGTGACTCGAAGATTTTCAAGAAAATGACCCCATCCCAAACTACCCTTTACATGGAAAAAATTTCGAAACTTTCGTTTTTCTTAAAAATGGCTCTTAACAATTTTGATTAAAATATCGTAAAGTTAAGATATTTACTTGACAAATAAAATGTGTATCTTGAATTTTCTGGGAGAAGCCTCTGAAGAAGACTTTATTCTGGGTGAATTTTACTGTTTTTGCATAACTGCTAGACTGTAAGAGATGGACAAAAACGTACCACACAGAAAATGTAGAGCACACTAAAACACACAATTTATGTTATATACATTTTTTTCGTGGAGTTGATCGTTTTTAAGATATACCTTGTTTTTGTCTTAAGCTATGAAAACCTCTCAAACAGGAATTTGTCAACTCTTGTCCATACATACAAACAAAGGAACTTCAGTCACATATCAGCCAGCTTTTCACTATCACTTTAACCTATGTTACTCCCTTATCTCGCTTCTGCTTACAAGGCAAATAGTAATAAAACCATTTCTGCTAATTTTTACTTTCTCTATACGTGTTGCGTACATAGTGTATAGATGATATTGTAATACACCCAAAATTCGATAACGAGATTTCACCGGAAATGCATGTTATGAGACCTCTTGAATCCATAAAAAAAAAGTATTTTTAGAAAAATGTCCGTGTGTGTGTCTGTCTGTCTGTGGACAGCATAGCTCAAAATCGAAAAGTCTGTTAAAAACCAAACTTGGTATTTAGGTTTGGTATATTCCAAGGATGCAACACGAAGATTTTCAAGAACTACCCTTTACAAGGAAATTATTTCGGAAATTTTGATTTTCTAAAAAATGGCTAACGATTTTGATTAAAATATCGTATATTAAAGATATTTGCCTGACAAATAAAATGTATATTTTGAATTTTCTGGGAATAGCCTCTGAAGACTACTTTATTCTGGATGAATTTTGCATAACTACTACACCGTAAGAGATGGACAAAAACTTAACAGACAAAAAATGTGGATCACGTTAAAACATACAATTTATGTTACATACATTTCTTCGTGGAGTTGATTGGTTTTTAGATATTCCTTGTTTTTGGTTTCAGGTTTGAAAAACTTATACTTTTCTCATACAGGAATTTGCCAACTCGTGTCCATACAAACAAAGGAACTTCAGTCACATAGCAACCAGCTTTTGGCTTTCACTTTAACCTATGATACTCCCTTATTTCGCTTCTAATTACAATAAAGCAAAAATAAGACTATTTCTGCTAATTTTCCTCGATTAGCATGAAATAAATAAAAGAATAAGCTTATTAACAATAAATTTGTTACAGAGATATAGAGAGTCATGTGAATGGAACACATCAGGTTTTTTTCTCTACACGTACTATGTACATAGCGTGTAGAGAAGGTATTGCACTCTACCCAGATGTTCGATACCGAGATTTCACCGGAAATATATGTTTTAGGGTCTCCTATATCCAAAAAAACATTTTCACAAAAAGGTTCGTGTGTGTGTGTGTGTGTGTGTGTGTGTGTGTGTGTGTGTGTGTGTGTGACCGTGTGTTTTCTTGAATACGATAACTCA
This sequence comes from Hymenopus coronatus, assembly GCA_030762935.1. NCBI lineage: Eukaryota > Metazoa > Arthropoda > Insecta > Mantodea > Hymenopodidae > Hymenopus > Hymenopus coronatus. The sequence continues at coordinate 9,393,345 of CM060892.1, forward strand.
AAAATGAAAAGTTGGTAAAATACCAAACTTGGTATTTAAGTTTAGTATCTTCCAGGGATGCGACACGAAGATTTTGAGAAAAATGCCCCCCACTCCAAACATCTCTTTACATGGAACTTTTTTCGAAAATTTTTATTTTCTAAAAATGGCTCTAACGATTTTGATTAAAATATCGTATATTAAAGATATTTACCTGACAAAAAAAAATGTATATCTTGAATTTTCTGGAAATAGCCTCTGAAGACTACTTTATTCGGGAATTTTGCATAACTGCTAAACCGTAAGAGATGGATGAAAACGTACTTAAAAAAAAATGTAGATCAGGATAAGACACACAATTTGTGTCATGTACATTTTTTTCGTGGAGCTGATCACTTTTCAGATATTCGTTGTTTTGGTTTAAGCTTTGAATACTTACACTTCTTTTATACAGGAATTTTTCGACTGCTGTCTATACAAACAAAGGAACTTCAGTCACATAGCAACCAGCTTTAGACTATTACTTTAACCTATGATACTCCCTTATTTCCTATCTACTTAAATGCAAGCAGGTAATAAGACTATTTCTGCTAATTTCTTCTTGATTAGAGTGAGGTAAATAGAAGTATAATCTTTTTAACAATAATTTGTTGTGAAGATTTAGAGAAAACCATATGAATGGAACAAATCAGATTTTTTAAATTTTAATTCCGTAAAATAATGTGGTCATTCCTGAATACAAAAAGGTATAATTGCCTATCAAGTATCATTTTAAAAGCGCTAAGTCAATGCATGAGAGGTGAAACTTTACTGGACTCTGTAACAATAATTTCAGTTCGAGATCTCATTCGCACCAGGCAAAATAGAAAACGGAAGGTGTGCAGCAGAAAATCAGCAATGCAAGAAGAAAAGGCAGCAGCAGAGGAGAGAAAAAGGAAATCTGAGAATCAGCCTACCAAACTGATGGATTTTAGTATGACCTGTGCATTAACATCATCTTTGTTTTCTCTCTATTGATATTTTCAGCATTTTCCTTCCTGTAAAATGTTCCTTGTGGAGCAGTTTTTCAATTACACAAATAAAATTTGCTGTACATGTTCACAGAGACAATGAATAGGTTTTACTGTCACATGTATTTTAACACGTGTTTTCAATTTTCAAACTTAAAAACTATATTTTTATGGCAAAAAAAAACAAAAAAAAACATGTTCATAACTTTAAACATTTTTGTAAGCCTAAACCACAGAAGCCACAGAGAAATCTAGGGCAATTTAAAAAAGTAGATGTATTGTGACCTAAGGTTAAAATATTTGACGCCGTAGACTTCCCGTTTGAGAGAAAAAAAATGTAGCATAAAATTGAAACCAATAACAAAGCATATCTCGGAAACGGTTAGCCCTACAAAAAATTATAAAATATATAAATTATATGTTTTAGGGTCCCTTATTTAAAAAAAAAGCATTTTCACAAAAAAGTCCGTGTGTGTGGGTGGTGGGTGGGTGTGGGTGTGTGGGTGATAACTCAAAAACGAAAAGTCGGTAAAATACCAAACTTGGTATTTAAGTTTAGTATCTTCCAGGGATGCCAGACGAAGATATTGAGCAAAATCCCCCCACACCAAACTGCCCTTTACATGGGAAAAATTTAGAAAATTCTGATTTTCTTAAAAATGGTTCTAACGGTTTTGACTAAAATATCATATATTAAAGATATTTACCTGACAAGTAAAATACATATCTTGAATTTTCTGGGAATAGCCTCTTAAGACTACTTTATTCTGGGTCAGTTTTACTAAATTTTGCATAACTGCTAAACCGTAAGAGATGGACAAAAACTTACAACACAAAAAATGTAGAGCATGATAAAACACACAATTTATGTAATATACATTTTTTTCGTGGAGTTGATAGTTTTTTATAGTATATTGCTTGTTTTTGATTTCAGCTTTGAAAAACTTATACTTTTCTCATACAGGAATTTGTCAACTCCTGTCCATACAAACAAAGGAACTTCAGTCACATAGCAACCAGCTTTTGACTATCACTTTAACCTATGGTACTCCCTTGTGTCGCTTCTACTTACAAGGAAGCAAATAGTAAGACTATTTCTACTAATTTTTTCTCGATTATCATGAAGTAAATAGAATCATAAGCTTTTTAACAATAATTTGTTGCAGAGCTGTGGAGAAATGGAACACACCAGATTTTTTGTATACTAAGCTTTAGTGTATCTCTTACACAGCCATACAAAAGTCATCGAGAGTGAAGAGGTCCTCAGAGGCTATTCCCAGAAATGTTTTCCATGTAAAGGTTAGTTTGGGGTGGGGGGGGGTTCTGAAAATCTTCTGTCGCATCTACTAAACTTAAATACCAAGCTCACAGATGGACCTTTTTTTAAAAATGCTTTTTTTGATACCCCGGACCCTAAAACGTGTATTTCCGATTTAATCTCGGTATCACATTTTGAGTGCAATACAATACCTTCTTATACACTACGTACACAGTACGTATAGAAAAAGCAAAAATGTTTGGAGTCTAAACCACAGAAGACCAGAGAAACCTAGGATAACCTAAGAAAGTAGATCTGTCCTTAACCTAGGGTTAAAGTATTAGACCAAAATTTTACTTTTTTTTTTTTTGACGTAAGGGCCTCTTTTTTCTGAAGTGACAAAAACATAAATTTGAACATAATTTCCAAACCAACAAAGCAAAACGGATGACGTTTTTACTGTTTATTGACATTATTTTACACATGTGGTATAAATTTAAAAAATCTGATGTGTACCATTCACATGACTTTCTCTATATCCCTGCAACAAATTATTCTTAAAAAGCTTATACTTCTATTTACTTTATGCTAATGAGAGAAAATGAGCAGAAACAGTCTTATTACTTGCTTCCTTGTAAGTAGAAGCGAAATAAGGGACTACCATACGTTAAAATGATAGTCAAAAGCTGATTGCTATGTCAAGGAAGTTCCTTTGTTTATATGGATAGGAGTTAAGTTCCCGTATGAGAAAAGTTAAGTTTTTCATCGGAGAAATAAAAAATAAGGAATGTCTGAAAAACGACGAACTCACGAAAAAATGTGTATAACATAAATTGTGTGTTTTAACGTGCTCTACATTTTACGTGTAGTAAGGTTTGTCCATCTCTTACGATTTAGCAGTTATTCAAAATTCAGTAAAATTCATCCAGAATAAACTACTCTTCAGAGGCTATTCACAGAAAATTCAAGATATACATTTTATTTGTCAGGTAAATATCTTTAATATACGAAATTTTAATCAAAATCGTTAGAGCCATTTTTGAGAAAATCAAAATTTTCGGAAAAAGTCCCATGTAAAGGGTAGTTGGGTGTGGGGGGGGGATTTTTGTCAAAATCTTCGTGTCGCATCCCTGGAAGATACTAAACTTAAATATCAAGTTTGGTATTTTACCGGCTTTTCGTTTTTGAGTTATCGCGTTCACACGGACACACACACGGACCTTTTTGTGAAAATGCTTTTTTTGGATATTGGGGACCCTAAAACATATATTTCCGGTGAAATCTCGGTATCGAATTTTTTGGTGGAGTGCAATACCTTCTCTATACACTATGTACATAGTGCGTATAGAGAAAGTAAAAATCGATGTGTTCCATTCACATGATCTGTAACAAATTATTGTTAAAAAGCTTATTCTTTTATCTACTTCATGTTAGCCGAGATAAACATTAGCAAAAATTGTCCTTATTACTTGGTCCCTTGTAGGTAGAAGGGGAAAAAATCTAATGTGCTCCATTCACATGATGTCCTCTAGCTGTTCGGCAAACAAACCTTTTATTCAAAACATTAATCTGTTATTGACATCATGCTAATCAAGATAAACATAAGCAGAATTAGTCTTATTACTAGCTTCCTTGCAAATAGAAGGGAAATAAGAAAGTGTACAGGCTAAAGCGATACTCTCGTCTTTTAAAAGTCAGTTGCTATGTGAAACAATTGAAATACCATTCTCTTTGCTTGCCAGGAATAAACATATGAGAAGAAAGATTCCTTTCCGTATGAGAAAAGTTTAAATGCCTAAAATTGAAACTAATGTTCCGAAATGTCTCGAAAATGTTTCACTCTACAAAAAAAAAATGTATATGACCTAAATTGTGTGTTTTAATGAGTTTTACATTTTTGCGCGTTGTAAGTTTTTGTATATCTTATACGGTTATACAAGTGTCTTCCGGAATAAAGTGGTCTTCAGAGGCTATATCCAGAAAATTTAAGCTTTACATTTTGTTTGTCACAAAAATATCTTAAACATAAGGTATCTTAATCAAAATCATTATAGCCATTTTTGATAAAATCAACATTTTTTTCCATGTAAAGGATAGTTTGGGGTGGGGGGGATTGTTCTCGAAATCTTCTGTCGCATCGCTGGAATATACTAAACTTAAATAGCAAGTTCACTGATGGACCTTTTTCGAAAAAAGATTTTTTCTTTTTTTGGATTCTGGGAGTCCCAAAACATATTTCTGGTGAAATCTCGGTATCGAATATTTGGGTGCTTTACAATACCTTCTCTACACACTATGTACATAGTACGTGTAGAGAAAGTAAAATTTTTGGGAGCCTAAACCACAGAAGACATAGAGAAACCTAGGGCAATTTCAAAAAGTAGATGTGTTGTGATCTTAGGGTTAACATTTTATACTGTAATTTTACTTCCCCCCCCCCTCAAGGGCCTATTTTGTGACGTGACAAAAACATAAATTATGCTATAACTTCCAAACCATTAGAGCAAAATGGATGAAATTTGTACTGTAACTTATTTGCATTATATTACATATGTGGTATAGTTTTTCTTTAACAAGTCTGGTGTGTTCCATTCACATGACTTTCTTTACATCTCTGCAACAAATTATTGTTAAAAAAGCTCATGCTTCTATTTACTTCATGCTGATCCAGAAAAAAATTCTACTTGTAAGTAGAAGCAAAATAAGGGAGTACCATAGGTTAAAGTGAAAGCCAAAAGCTGGTCGCTAAGTGACTGAAGTTCCTTTGTATGGACAAGTTGACAAATTCCTGTATGAGAAAAGTATACGTTTTTCAAAGCTGAAACCAAAAACACGGAATATCTCAAAAACGATGAACTCCAGGAAAAAAATGTATATAGCATAAACTGTGTGTTTTAATGTACTCTACATTTTAGTGTGGTAAGTTTTTGTATATCTCTTACGGTTGTAAAAGTATGTAATTATGTAAAATTCCGTAAACTTCATCCAGAATAAAGAGGTCTTCAGAGGTTATTCCCAGAAAATTCAAGATACACATTTTATTTGCAATACATGGTATTTTAATCAGAATTGCTAGAACCATTTTTTTAGAAAATCAAAATTTTCGAAAGTTTTTCCAGTAAAGGGTAGTTTTTTTGAAAAATGTTCGTGTCGCATCCTTAAAAGATAAACTTAAATACCAAGTTTAGTATATAACGGTCTTTTCGTTTTTGAGCTATGCTGGCCACGCACACACTTGCACACACACGGACATTTTTCTAAAATTTTTGTTTTTTTTGTTTCTTTTGTTTTTTGGATTCAGGGGGACCCACAACATGTATTTCCGGTGAAATCTGGAATCGAATTTTTGGGTGCAATTCAATACCTTCTCTATGCACTATGTACATAGTATGTGTAGAGAAAGTAAAAAAGCTAGCATTATTATTTTGGAAGGAGATGATATGTTGCAAGACTTACCATGTTTTCAGTTGCTATGTTCAGTACTAGAGGTTTTGGTGTCGATGTCATGGTGAGAGCGCAGGGAACATTGTTGCGAGGAAATGAAAGCGAAATAAAAACAGAGACGTGAAGCTTGAAGAGATAGTTAATTTGTGAATCGGCCGCGAGGTAGCACTATGTGCATGTGACTCTGTCACTCTCCGAACATCAACTGATCTGTCTGTGCGCCTATCGTCCCCTCCGTTATCTTGCACAGACGCAGCCAGCATCTCTCTCCAGCACCAGTTCACGCCGCGCCCGACAGAGGCCTCCTCTCGCCAACTATCTAGGATATTCCAAAATTTCATTTATAAATTTCTCCAGTCCATAGTCCAATGTACATAGTAGATAAAATAGTGTATTCCACCCAAAATTCGATACCGAGATTTCACTGGAAATGCATGTTTTGAGATCCTCTTAGTAATAAAGCGTTTTAGAAAAAGGTCCTCCGTGTGTGGGTGGGTGGACACTATAGGTCGAATAAATACCAAGCTTGGTATTTAGATTTATGCTATCTTCCAAGAATGCGAGAGGAAGGTTTTCAAGTAAATCCTACACCACAAATTACCTTAGCATGGAAAAGTTTTCGAAAATTGTGTTTTTCTCAAAACTGGTTCTAACAAATTTTATTAAATATGGTCTAGTAAAGATATTAAGATATCCTGAATTTTCTGGGAATAGCCTCTGAAGACTACTTCATGCTTGAGGAATTTTGCATAACTGCTAAACCGTAAGAGAGACAAAAACTTTGCACACAAAAAAAATGTGAAGCACATTAAAACACACAATTTGTGTTATATACATTTTTTTCGGGCAGCTGATCGTTTTTGAGATATTCCTGTTTTTTGGTTTCAGCCTTGAAAAGCTTATACTTTTCTCTTACAGGAATTTGTCAACCCCTGTCCATACAAAAGAACTTCAGTCACATAGCAACCAGCTTTTGACTATCACTTTAACCTATGCTACTCCCTTATTTCGCTTCTACTTACAAGGAAGCAAGTAATAAGACTATTTCTACTATTTTTTCTCGATTAGCATGAAGTAAATAGAACAAGATTTTTAACAACTTATATAGAGATGTAGAGAACTAGCTACTTGGTGAATGGAACACATAATATTTTTAGAAAAAGGTCCGTGTGTGTCTGTGGACAGCACAACTCGAAAACAAAAAGCCGAGTAAATACCAGACTTGCTATTCAGGTTAAGTACTGTCAGGCATGGGGTACGAAGATTTTCAGAAAAATTCAACCACAATCAAATACCCTTTACATGAAACATTGTTTCAAATTTTTGATAATCTCAAATATGGCTCAAACAATTTTGATTAAAATACCATATTTTTAAGATATTTTCGTGACATATAATATATATGTCTTGGATTTTCTGGGAATAGCCTCTGAAGACCTGTTTATTCTTGATAACATTTGAATAACTTACAAGCTGTAAGAGATAAACAAAAACTTACTACACATAAAAATCAATCTCAAGATCTCATTAAAACGCAGTTTATGTCAAATGGATTTTTTTTTTTTTTTTTTTTTTTTTTGTAGACTTAACTATTTCAGAGATATTTGCTTGTTGCTGTAGTCAGTTTTATATAAAACGTTTCTCAAGCAGGAAGTCAACTTTCGTTTGATATCTCATTTATTTTGCTCCCGGTAATGCTAAGGTTTTAAAAGATTTGATTATCACTTTAGCCTAGTGTATTCCCTTATTTCCCTTCTACTTACAAGGAAGCAAGTAATATTATCATTTGTGCTAATGTTTATCTCGATTAGCATTAAATAGATAGATGAATAATCTTTTGTAAGAAAAATGTGTTTGTGGAACAGCTAACGAAATTCATCAGAATTTTTAGAAAAATATTCGTCTGCGTCTGGTCTGTGTATCTTTTGTATGTGTGAATATCATAACTCTAAAACGTAAGGTCTGTTAAATACCGAGGTTGGTAGTTAAGTTTCGTATCTTCCAAGGGTGCGACACAAAGATTTTCAGGTAAATTCCCTACCCCTATTCTTTACATGGGACATTTTTAGAAAAGTTAGATTTTCTGAAAACATCTCTTACGATTTTTTATTAAAATAGGTAGGTATATTAAAGATATTTTACATTTCAAATAATATGTATATCTTGAATTTTTGGGGAAAGCCTCTGAAGTCCTTTCATTTTGAATGAATTTTCCATAATTGGTACACCATAAGAGATTAACAAATTATTGTTAATAAGTTCATTCTTCTACCTACTTCATACTAATCGAGATAAACGGTCTTATTACTTAGTTCCTTATAAGCAGAAGGGAAATACGGAAATACACTAGACTATATCGACAGTCAAATGCTTTAAAATGTGGTTGTTACGGAATTGAAATCGGTTTCTTTGCGTGGCCAGAAGTTTACAAGTTCCTGTATGAGAAAAGTATTAGCAATTTTAAAATTGAAATCAACACCAAGGAACATGTTAAAAGGGGTCAACCTCAGGAAAAAATGCGTATAACATTTATTCAACACATCCATAATCCCTTTCCTTTCATCCATTCTAATGTCATTTCATATTTTCTTCCTCACTCTCATACCAGGTATATGGCTGATCACCCATCATGGTTATTCTCTCTGATCCGGAGACCCTCTGCTCCTCAACAAACATCTGACCCCAGGCGCTGGAGGATAACTACGAGGGTTGTCCCATAAGTACCCGACCTAACAAAGAAAGCACAACAATTTTGAGGAAAAAGATCTTTATTTCCCTACAGAGTCTCCTTTCAGCTCGATACACTTTTCCCAGCGATGTTCAATAGCTTCGACACCCTGTTTATAGTGACAACTATCGAGATCTGCAAAATAGCCATCAACTGCACCTCTTCATTGTTGGCAAATCTTTTACTACCAAGTCATTTTGTATTGCAAACAGAAAATAATCATAGGGGGCTAAGTCTGATGTATGAGGAAGCAATTCCAACCTCCACTAATATTGGCCATGGCAATAATGGACGCGTGACCTGGTGCATTGTCTTGATGAAACAAAAGTTTCTTTTACGCTAAATGCGGCCATTTTTTGCTCGATTTCATCACTCAAACGTTGTAATAAGTTCGCATAATATTCACTATTGGTTACTTTTCCTTTTTTGAGCTAATAAATGCAAATTATCCCGAGTGCATCCCAAAAACTGACGCCATGACCTTGACTGCAGATGGAATTGTCTTCGCCTTCTTTGGAGCCGATTCTCCCCTTCCAATCCACTGTTTTGATTGTTCTTTCATCTCAGATGTGAAGTGATGGACCCAGGTTTCATCCAGTGTTATGAATCGACGCAAAAACTCAGCTTTATTGCAGCAAAACATTGCCAAACACTCGACAGAAGCATCCTCACGACGCTGTTTTTGTTCTATTGTGAGCAAACGCAGCACCCACCTTGCACACAACTTTCTCATATCCAAATTTTCAGTCATATGCAATGTACAGAACGTTTTGAAATGCCTGCAATATCTGCTAGCTCGCGCACTTTCAGTCGACTGTCATCCAATACCATTTTGTGGATTTTCCTTACAATTTCTGGACTGGTCAGCTCATTTGGTCGATCATAGCGATGTTCGTCTTGGCAGCTCTTACGGCCGCACTTAAACTCTGCCACGCAATATTTCACTATTGTAAACGAAGGAGCAGACACTCCCCAAAGTAGAATCTAATATTAGTTGGACTAAGACCTTTCAAATGAAAGTATTGTATCACATAACGATGACCAGTTTGATCCATGTTTACAAATTCGCAGAGAATATTCACTAGCGATGGCTGCCAAACAAATGCTAAACAATGTACAATCGTCAAACTTGAAACTTAAGCTTTCTAAGGTTGGTATTTTTTAACATTGTTGTTCTTTGAAAGAACCGCTATCTATACGTCAGGTCCGGAACCTCTGGGACAGCCATTGTGTATCTTGACCTTTCTGGAAATAGCCTGTGAAGTCCACATCATTGTAAAAGACATATGATTAGTAAACTGTTATAATATTAATAAATCAAACTGTTTGTCAAATCTTTTTGTGGCGGTAACCATCTCCGAGATATTCTTTGTTACTGATATCAATATTCAAATAATATTTAGCCCTTTGTTGCCTTCGGTACCTATTAAGTTCCGCTTGTTTTAAGCGTAACTATACAAATAGGGTTGTACTCTAGGATTAATTTCATGCTGTACCAACCTTCAAACATAAACAAGTAATCAAGACTGTTTTATGTTGTAAAAATTGTTACAAAGTGCAGTGCAGTGATTTTTAAATAAACAAAAGAATAATACCTACTTATTTGTGCCCCATTAACTCCCAAGTATCACACCGATTATTTTACTTGGGCTCTTCCCGTCCTTTACAACAGTCACTGGGATTTGAACTTGCAACATTTGGCTTTGAATGGATGGTCAGTCCATTACCTCTCACCTAACACTCATGGTCATTTGAACTACTTTTTACTTTCTCTATACATATCTGCTATGTACATAATGTATAGAGAAGGTATTGCATAGTACCCAAAAATTCGATACCGAGATTTCACTGGAAATACATGTTTTGAGATCACCTGAATCCAAAAAAAACATTTTTAGAAAAAATGTGTGTGTGTGTGTGTGTGTGTGTGTGTGTGTATGCAGCATAGCTCAAAAACGAAAAGACCGTTAAATACCAAACTGGTATTTAAGTTCAGTATCTTCCAAGGATGCGACACGAAGATTTTCAAGAAAATCCCCGCACCCCCAGCTAACTTCAAATGGAAAATAATTCGAAAATTTTGATTTTCTAAAAAATGGCTATCGATTTTGATCAAAATATCATATATTAGATATTTACTTGCCAAATAATATGCATATCTTCAATTTTCTGGGAATAGCCTTTGAAGACTACTTTATTCTGGATGAATTTTACGGAATTTTGTGTAACTGGTATACCGTAAGAGATAGACAAAAACTTACCACTTTCGTGGAGTTAGTCGTTTTTAGATATTCCTTGTTTTTTTGTTTTAGCCTTAAAAAACTTATATTTTTCTCATGCAGGAATTTGTCAACACCTGTCCATACAAACAAAGGAACTTCAGTTACATAGCAACCAGCTTTTGACTATCGCTTTAACCTATGGTACTCCCTTATTTCGCTTCTACTTACAGGGAAGCAAGTAATAAGACTATTTCTGTTAATTTTTTCTCACTTAGCATGAAGTAAATAGAAGCATAAACTTTTTAACAAAAATTTGTTGCAGAGATGTAGAGAAAGTCATGTGAATGGAACATCAGAGTTTTTGGTAGTGCCTTTGGCAGGATTGTGAAAACTGGTTTAGAATAATTTGAACTTTTAATTGGGAAGAATAGGACGAATAAAGGATCTACATTTATTTTCATTTGTATTTTCTCTATTATTTTGTATAATAATGTTATAGGTTTTACTAGAACTCCAGTTTTTAAACTTGAATGAAAGGAAAAACAGCATATGCACTATACTAATGCAGGCAACTAAGGATTAAAGTGGGAAGTTGCTATGCGGTTTTTCTCGTCGTCAAGAAAAGATCATAGCATTTTAAAGCTATCACATAGGAATCCCCTTTTAAAAATCTAATGTGTTCCATTTACATAACTTTCTCTAGTATCTGTTCCACAAAGACATTTTTCTGACAAGATTATTATTTATTTACCTATGTCGTGCTAATCGAGATAAACATTAGCAGAAATAGTCTTATTACTTACTTCCTTGTAAGTATAAGCGAAATAAGGGAGTACCATAGGTTAAAGTGGTAGTCAAAAACTGGTTGCTATGTAAAATAATTGAAATTTGGTTCGCTTTGATTGAGAAAAGTTAGTTTAAAATTGACACATATAATATTTCAAAAACGGCCAACTCTACAAGAAAAAAATATGACATTTTTACTTTCTCTATACGTACTATGTACATAGTGTATAGAGAAGGTATTGTATTGTACTAAAAATTCCATATCGAGATTTCACCGGAAATACACGTTTTGAGACCTCCTGAATACAAAAAAAAACATTTTTAGAAAAATGTCTGTGTCTGTGGGTAGCATAGCTCAAAAATGAAAAGACCGTTAAAAACCAAACTTAGTACTTAACTTTGGTATCTTCTAAGGATGCGGCACGAACATTTTCAAGAAAATCCCCCCACCAAAAACTACCCTTTACATGGAAAAAAATTCGAAAATGTTGATTTTCTTAAAAATGGCTCTAACGATTTTGATTAAAATCTCCTATATTTAAGATATATACTTGACAAATAAAATGTATATCTTGAATTTTCTGAGAATAGCCTCTGAAGACTACTTTATTCTGGATGAATTTTACGGACTTTTGGATAACTGCTAAACCATTAGAGATGGACAAAACCTTACCACTCAGAAAATGTAGAGCACATTAAAACACACAATTTATGTTATATACATTTCTTTCGTGGAGTTGAACGTTTTTAACATATTCCCTGTTTTTTTTGTTTCAGCTGTGAAAAATATACTTTTCTCATACAGGAATTTGTCAACTCCTGTCCATACAAACAAAGGAACTTCAGTCACATAGCAACCAGCTTTTGACTATCACTTTAACCTATCGTACTCTCTTATTTCACTTCTACTTACAAGGAAGCAAGTAATAAGACTATTTCTGCTAATGTATTCTCAATTAGCATAAAGTAAATAAAAGCCTAAGCTTTTTAACAATATTTTTTTTCAGAGATGAAGAGAAAGTCATGTGAATGGAATACATCAGGTTTTTTTGTAATAAGTTTTTGTCTTTTCTAACTGTTTAACCGTGATGCAAACTTCTGCAAAACTCGAGCAGCAGAAAGAGGTCTTCAAAGATCATTCCGGAAAATTCAAAATATACATATTGTTTGGGATGTAAATATCTTTAATATACGGTATTTTAATCAAAATCGTTGCAGCCATTTCTGAGAAAATAATGTTTTTGAAAACTTTCCGTGTAAAATGTAGTTGGGGCGGAGGGGATTTTCTTGAAAATCTTCGTGTCGCATGCTTAGAAGACACGGAACTTAAATACCAAGTTTGGTATTTAACCGACTTTTCATTTTTGAGCTATGCTGTCCACAGAATACGCACACACACACATGAACAGTTTTCTAAATATCTGATGTGTTCCATTCACATGACTTTCTCTACAATGAATTATTATTTAAAAGTTTATTCTTCTATTCAATTAATCCTAATCGAGAAAAAATTGGCAGAAATAGTCTTATTACTTGCTTCCTTGTAAGTAGCAGCGAAATAAGGGAGTACCTTAAAGTGATAGTCAAAAGCTGGTTGCTATGTGACTGAAGTTCCTTTGTATGTATGGACAGTTGACAAATTCCTGTATGAAAAAAGCAAGAGAATTTTAAAACTGAAACTAATAATATGGAATATCTAAAACAAGAAAACTATCAACTCCACGAAAAGGTGTATATAACCTAAATTGTGTGTTTTAACGAGCTCTACGTTTTTTCTGAAGTAAGGTTTTGTGTGTCTCTTACGGTTTACCAGTTATGCAAATTTCATCCATAACAAACATGTCTTCAGAGGCTTTTTCCAGAATATTCAAGATTATATTTATTTTAGTCAGTAAATGTGTTAAATATAAGAGATTTTAATCAAAATCGATGGTCGTCTCCTTAGCGCGGTGGTACCGCAGCTACTTACCAAGCGGGAGACCTGGGTTCGATCCCCAGTACCGGCGTGGGGATTTTTCCCCCGCTGGGAGACCTGTCCCGGGGTGCACTCAGTCTCGTAAGGTCCCTGGGGGCTCCAGGCCATGAGAACCGCCGGGGGACTCCAGGCCATGAGAACCGCCGGGGGACTCGAGGCGCTGACCACGTCTCACCCTCCAATTCTGCACCCCATCCATGACGTCTGTAATGGACCGAGATGGGGGACGCAGCGGCCGGGCGGTAGGCCAAGGTGAGCTGTCGTGCCATGGAAGTATGTTAATCAAAATCGTTGTCATTTTTGAGAAAATCAAATTTCGAACATTTTTCCATATAAAGGGTAGTTGGGGTAGTTTGGTATTTAAGGAACTTTTAGTATTTGAGCTATGTTATCCACACACGTACGCACACGGACCTTTTTCTAGAAATGTTTTTTTTATACAAGTCTCTGGTGAAATCTCGGTATCGAATTTTTGGTGCAACACAATACCTTCTCTATATATGTGTACATAGTACCTATCTGATGCATTGCATTCACATGCCTTTCTCTACCTATTCTTCAAACACACTTCTTACAAGAGATTATTCTCATATCTACATCTGCCAAACTAGATAAATATTAACACAATTGGTCTTACTAGTTAGTTCCTTATAAGCAGAAGGGATATAAGGGAATATACGAGGCTAAAGCGATTGTCAAATGTTTTAAAACCTCACAGATATGTGAGCAATTGAAGTTCGGTGCACTTTGCATTTCAAAAAAACAAGAAAGACATTAAACAAAGGGAACCCCATTTGGGTAGATACGGAGTTTAAAATTAAAATCAATAACAAGGAATGCTGCACTATCTAGCATTGCTCACTGCCTAGCCTCTTACAGTTCCTGCTAGTAGATAAACCACTGAACATTGAAAGAGAGCGCAGATTGAGAAATGTCGAAAATACGAAAGGGTAGATGTTCGCCATTGAACAAAATTGTGAATGTTTCAAACATATTTTGAGTGACAGGAGGAGGACCTTTTCTTTCGATACAGTAAAGATGTATCTCGTAATTCACTGCAATGAATTTTAGGTGAGTTTGGTTCATTTATGTTCATTGTCTTTTCAAAGTTCTGTGCAATATTTTATTTATTTATTTACATAGAATGTCCCGATGAGCATATAGCTCTAGGTAGGGACTGCCCTTTACTGAGGTGGTAAGAAAACACAAAGAATAAAATAACGCATATGAAAAGGAGTACATATATACAGGATGTTAATGAACTACACCGAAATAATTTGCGAGATTGTGCACGTGACTGAGATCGGCGATGCATGGTCCCCGGATAAACATAACGTTAAACGTGTGGGTATCTGGTGCTGATAAATCGGTGTTAAAGCAAAGCAGGTTGAAAAAATGGCTTAGAATGTCTTTAAAACTGGTGCCCGAGTATAGAAATATCGATTTTTAGCAGCTCGTTACTATCGTTCTCAAAATTTAATGCTGCAAAAATCTGTAAAATCTCGACCTAATCACTTGACGGTGCGACACTGAGCATTCATTAACTACGTTCTTGAGTTATGTAGCCTACTCTGGAGGCGTTTTTTCAACTGATCTGGTGGCTTAATGCGTAACGCGGGAAGCTGCTATCCCAAAGGTTATGAGCTCGATTCCTGTCGAGAGCAATTTTTTTTTTTTTCATTCCAGACGAAGTGCCGTGATACGTGTCGTATTGGCACTTCAGAAACTTATAGTCGTTACTTCGAAACTTCAATAAATAAGCCATAAGTCTATCTCAAATTACTTAAGTAATCTGCATATTCTGTGAAAATATTTCGGTGTAGTTCATTAACACGCTGTATATATAATGTTTAACCTATTTTGTGTGGGTGTGTGATTAATCTTAATGCAATATTTCAATACCATTGGCATTTTCTGTTGTCAAATTATTAGGAATTACAGTACCTATTGCTCAAGTAGGTATTTGCGGAGTTTGTTTTTAAATTGGAATAAGTTATACCATTCTTTGATGTTATACGAGAGTCTGTTATATGTTTTGGTGGCATTTTGTAATATACTTTTTATTTCATATTTGAGAGTTATATAGAGTTAACTGATTATTATCCTGAATTTTTTGTATCGATCTTTATACTTTTATTTGTAAAAGTACAAGCTGGTTTTATTCACTGATATTATGAAATAACTATTTTATTGTGTTACTTTATGATTTAGAACGATGCATATAATGCCACTTTTGGACCAGGTTATACTAAACGTGTTCATATTTAGGTAACAAACCCTTCCCCCCTATTCTCTCTTTATTCTGTTGAGTGTTGTGTGTGTTCATAGCTATGTGCGCTTCTGAAACCAAAACCGAGCTCTACGCATAATTAATAAGATTGTTGCGTCTCCATCATACATGTGATACCTAAATTAAATGTGCTGCTTATACCTCTTGTTAACGGAGCACAAAAATGGAATTTCTATCAATAAAACAAATGATTTTAATTCCAGAGGGCCTACCTTGCTGCAGGTTTATTTCTTGAATTTCAGTTGCACTTTCACAAAATGTAGTATATGAACTGTAGAAGAACTATATGAACTTTTACTACTGAGAGTGAACTGTCTCTTTTCATAACCGCACTTTTGAAGATTTCAAAATAAAAAATGACGTAACTTTTACAGCCGTTTTTAAAAATGTTCACCTCTGCTAAATATTCGTTCTGAACGAGAACGAGTTTCAATTATGTCTTTTTTGTATACCTTCACAGTGTGTTAGCATAGATGATTTGAGGGACAAGATCATTCGGCTTTCTTCTGGGAATAATATTTGGTTAAACATTTAATCCAGGAAATATATCCTTTTATTATAAACGTATGTTCAAAGTGTTTTATGCACGCCACTGAATTATTTCTCACTACAAAAGTGTTACGTTGGGTAAATAGCTCGTTTTTTCTCTGATAATGTTGTCCTTAGGAAAACTAAATGTGAAGTTGTGTAGCACCATAGTTGGATTTACATCCAAAAACACAAGAACGAACCATATTTCCATACACAAATTGTCTACACGTTGTTTTGCTTTGCTTTGCACAAACGCCTAATAATAGTCTTCTAAAACAAGTTTTGTATGTCTCCACATTTGTTTACAAAAATACGCGGGCGACGCTGTTTTCTTACATATCGATATAAGCATTCAAGTCCGATATATTGCATATGTTTGGTTGAAACGTAAACACTTATAATCGATTCTAAATTTTCTTCTGTAATATTGACCTTTATTCATTTTTTTTTGTGATTTGGCATTGGAAACGATTATGTTTTGTCTCATAGACCAACCATGTAGTAGCAATGCGTAACAATCGAAATGTTCATTAATCCACGTTCCAATACGAGCTACTGTAAATTTAAGGCTCGTCTCGACTATTAATAGAGGTTACGTTTACTTTTCTCTTTAAAAGGTTTAGTTCTTGACTGAATCATGAAAACTAGTTGCAAACTTGAAGCATAAACAAAGCTTTAAAAGTTATTAATAGTAATTGATTAAATTTCAGCTTTCTTCAATAATGCTTATGGAAAGTGTTTCTTGTAAATGCAAACAAATACCATGCTCCTCGCAATATTCTCAAAATGTTCGAAAATTATTTCATGTAAACAACTCGTGGGTAGTTCGAGATGGATTTTATTGAAATTTTCGTATTTATTGGACTTTTCATTTTAGTGTCCACAAAAGTACGCACACGAGGACAAACAGTCACCGCCAATTTTTGGGTGGAATACAATAATTTACCTGCCCACCTTTGTAGCGTGTCTGCCTCACATTCAGAGTTCTCAAATCCCAGTTAGGGTGAATTACGCTGATTAGGGTTTTACTTTCTCTATACGAACTATGAACATAGTGTATAAAGATGGTATTGCATTGTACCCAAAAATTCGATACCGAGATTTCACCGGAAATACATGCTTTTAGACTCCCTGAATCATAAAAAAAAAAAAAAAAAAACACATTTTTAGAAGAATGTCCGTCTGTGGGTAGCACAGCTCAAAAACGAAAAGACCGTTAAAGCCCAAACTTGGTATTTAAGTTTGGTATCTTCCAAGGATGCAACACGAAGATTTTCAAGAAAATCCCCCCACCCCAAACTACCGTTTACATGGACAAATTTTTAAAAATATTGATTTTCTTAAAAATGGCTCTAACGATTTTGATTAAAATATCGTATATTAAAGATATTTACCTGACAAATAAAATGTATATCTTGAATTTTGTGGGAATAGCCCCTGAAGACTACTTTATTCTAGAAGCATAACTGCTAATCCGTAAGAGATGGGGAAAAACTTACCACACAGAAAATGTAGCTGACGATAAAATACGCAATTTATGTCATATACATTTTTTTTCGTGGAGTTGATAATTTTTAAGATATTCCTGGTTTTTCGTTTTAGCTTTGAAAAATGTATAGTTTTCTCATTCAGGATGTGTGAACTTCTCCTCAGCAAGACATTTCTGCACTTTTTACTTTCTCTAAAGGTACTATCTATGTACATAGTGTATAGAGAAGGTATTGTATTGCACCCAAAAATTACATACCGAGATTTCATCGAAAATACATGTTTTGGGTCCCCCTGAACCCAAAAAAAGCATTTTTGGAAAAAAGGTCCATGTGTTTGTGTCTGTGGACAGCGTAGCTCAAAAGGGAAAACACCGTTGAATACCAAACTTTTATATAAGTTTGGTATTCTTCCAAGGATGCCCACGGAGATTTTCAAGAAAATCCCCCCACCCACTCTCAACTACCCTTTGCATGGAAGTTTTTTCGAAAATGTTCATTTTCTCGAAGATTTTGATATATTTTTATATATTAAAGATATTTAGCTGACAAATTAAATATATACCTTGAATTTTCTGGGAATAGCCTCTGAAGACTATTTTATTCTGGATGAATTTTACGGAATTTTGCATAACTGCTAAGCCATAAGAGATAAAAACTAACTGCAGAAAAAATGTAGATCTCGTCAAAACACACAATATATGCCCTTTACATTTTTGTTGTGGAGGTAACCGTTTCCGACATATTCCTTGTTATTGGGTTTAATTGTAAAGTACTTATACCTTTCTCAGGAAGTATTCGTTTTTCTTTTGTTCCACTCCTGGCCAAGCAAAGAAGAGATTTGCAATGACAATCGCATAACGACAGCTTTTAAAATATTTGACTGTCACTTTAGTTCCCTTCTACTTACAAGGAACTAAGTAATAAGTATATTCTCAATTAGAATTGTGTGAAAGAAGAATATCTTTTGTAAGAAGTTTATGGATCAGCTAGAGAAAGTCATGGGAGTGCTACACATCTGATTTTTTTGCTGATGTACTTGATGTTCTGAAATTACAGTGAAATATACTTATTGTATGTCTGATGTAAGATCACTTGCCAATACTCTATAGTACCTATATAAAAATATTTTATTTCAACATTTGCTGCAGTTCCATACTTCATTCTCTTACAGTTCCACTTTAGCATGTGAAATGTGACTGTCTATGTGTCACTGTTCATGCAGAGAATGCTACATACAAGTTAGAAATTAGACTTAACTCACTCTGCATTTAAGTTTTTTTGTATTTGTGTGTTAGTTTATCTCAGTCTGTAAATTGATCTATTAAAATATTTTGTTTGTTAACAATGCTGTCAGTGGCCAGGATATCAGTGGCGCTGGTGTACCAGAATTTTATCCCACAGGAGTTCTTTAAATACCAATAAATCTACTGGCATGGGGCTGTTGCTTTAAGCACTCTTAAAAACCACAGGTCTATGCTGAGTTTAATCTACGACCTTCAGTTCAGAAGATAGATTGGTGTATCAAGCTGTATGTCAGTCTATCTTTTTAGTATCTAAGCTTAATTTAGTCTGTATTATAGTACATTTCAGTCTCCATACTTGTTCTATCTCAATCTGCACCATAGCCTATCTCAGTCTTCATCGGATTCTGTCTGAATGTATCTCAATCTCAGTCCACATGTTGACTGTCTCAGTGTGCTTGTTCGACTGTCTCAGTGTTCATGTTGGACTGTCTCAGTGTTCATGTTGGACTGTCTCAGTGTTCATGTTGGACTGTCTCAGTGTTCATGTTGGACTGTCTCAGTGTGCTTGTTCGACTGTCTCAGTGTTCATGTTGGACTGTCTCAGTGTGCATGTTGGACTGTCTCAGTGTTCATGTTGGACTGTCTCAGTGTTCATGTTGGACTGTCTCAGTGTGCATGTTGGACTGTCTCAGTGTTCATGTTGGACTGTCTCAGTGTGCATGTTGGACTGTCTCAGTGTGCATGTTGGACTGTCTCAGTGTTCATGTTGGACTGTCTCAGTGTTCATGTTGGACTGTCTCAGTGTTCATGTTGGACTGTCTCAGTGTGCATGTTGGACTGTCTCAGTGTTCATGTTGGACTGTCTCAGTGTTCATGTTGGACTGTCTCAGTGTGCATGTTGGACTGTCTCAGTGTTCATGTTGGACTGTCTCAGTGTGCATGTTGGACTATCTCAGTGTGCATGTTGGACTGTCTCAGTGTGCATGTTGGACTGTCTCAGTGTTCATGTTGGACTGTCTCAGTGTTCATGTTGGACTGTCTCAGTGTTCATGTTGGACTGTCTCAGTGTTCATGTTGGACTGTCTCAGTGTTCATGTTGGACTGTCTCAGTGTTCATGTTGGACTGTCTCAGTGTGCATGTTGGACTGTCTCAGTGTTCATGTTGGACTGTCTCAGTGTTCATGTTGGACTGTCTCAGTGTGCTTGTTCAACTGTCTCAGTGTTCATGTTGGACTGTCTCAGTGTGCATGTTGGACTGTCTCAGTGTGCATGTTGGACTGTCTCAGTGTTCATGTTGGACTGTCTCAGTGTGCTTGTTCGACTGTCTCAGTGTTCATGTTGGACTGTCTCAGTGTGCATGTTGGACTGTCTCAGTGTGCTTGTTCGACTGTCTCAGTGTTCATGTTGGACTGTCTCAGTGTGCATGTTGGACTGTCTCAGTGTGCATGTTGGACTGTCTCAGTGTGCATGTTGGACTGTCTCAGTGTTCATGTTGGACTGTCTCAGTGTTCATGTTGGACTGTCTCAGTGTGCATGTTGGACTGTCTCAGTGTGCATGTTGGACTGTCTAAGTGTTCATGTTGGACTGTCTCAGTGTTCATGTTGGACTGTCTCAGTGTTCATGTTGGACTGTCTCAGTGTTCATGTTGGACTGTCTCAGTGTGCATGTTGGACTGTCTCAGTGTGCATGTTGGACTGTCTCAGTGTGCATGTTGGACTGTCTCAGTGTGCTTGTTCGACTGTCTCAGTGTTCATGTTGGACTGTCTCAGTGTGCATGTTGCACTGTCTCAGTGTGCATGTTGCACTGTCTCAGTGTGCATGTTGGACTGTCTCAGTGTTCATGTTGGACTGTGTCAAGTGTGCATGTTGGACTGTGTCAAGTGTGCATGTTGGACTGTGTCAAGTGTGCATGTTGGACTGTGTCGGTGTGATGTTGGACTGTGTCGGTGTGATGTTGGACTGTGTCGGTGTGCATGTTGGACTGTCTGGGTGTGCATGATGGACTGTCTGGGTGTGCATGATGGACTGTCTGGGTGTGCATGATGGACTGTCTGGGTGTGCATGTTGCACTGTCTCAGTGTGCATGTTGGACTGTCTCAGTGTTCATGTTGGACTGTGTCAAGTGTGCATGTTGGACTGTGTCAAGTGTGCATGTTGGACTGTGTCGGTGTGCATGTTGGACTGTGTCGGTGTGATGTTGGACTGTGTCGGTGTGCATGATGGACTGTCTGGGTGTGCATGATGGACTGTCTGGGTGTGCATGATGGACTGTCTGGGTGTGCATGATGGACTGTCTGGGTGTGCATGATGGACTGTGTCAGTGTGCATGATGGACTGTCTCGGTGTGCATGAATGGACTGTCTGGTTGTGCATGTTGGACTGTCTGGGTGTGCATGTTGGACTGTGCCGGTGTTCATGTTGGACTGTCTCGGTGTTCATGTTGGACTGTGCCGGTGTTCATGTTGGACTGTCTCGGTGTTCATGTTGGACTGTGCCGGTGTGCATGTTGGACTGTCTCGGTGTTCATGTTGGACTGTGCCGGTGTTCATGTTGGACTGTCTCGGTGTTCATGTTCGACTGTCTCAGGCTGCATGAGCTTGACTCAGGCATAATTTTAGATAATTAAAGCCAAGATGTTGGTATTAATTAGTCTGAATTTTACTGTATTTATCAACATGTTAGTCTAGCTGAGTCTTCATATTTATCCATATTCAATTTGCATGTTAGTTACATAATGAACTTATTGTTCAGCTTCTTTTATAGCATGGAAATCGTGTTTATCTGTAAATAAAACATAACACAAAAACCTTAAATTTTTTCATATTTTCTTATTTCTTTTAACTTGCTCAAAGCTTAACAAGACATTTTATAAATTAATGAGTTGCTAATTGTATAAAATGCATATATATACACACACATACACAAATAATGTTCACTGCTAAAACAGAACAAAAGTTATAACAGATATTTTATGACCATGCCATACTTCACATTTGTTACAACATTAAGCACGAGCATGTTTTGAGGTTGCCTTACTTCTACAAAGCACTGACATTCATTATTCTCTTTCAATGTTAACATTAAAAGTGTTGGCGAGGTTTCTATCAGTCCAACCTTATAAAGATCACAGTTTTAGAATACTTATCTCACTCCTTCATTCAACTTTTACACCTTAAGATTTATGGAGAAACTCGCCTACTGCTGGTGTCATGGAAACCACTGAAATACTAGCCTTATATACGGAATACGATGGCCAGATCACCTAATAAACACAACATTTCTATCTTTACTTTATACAGAAGGTATTCTATTCCACCAAAAATTCCATACCAAGATTTCACCACAAATATGTTTTGAGACCCCCTAAGTACAAAAAAAGTATTTTTAAAAAAAGGTCCATGTGTGTGTGTCTATGGACAACATAGCTAAAAAATGGAAAGACCTTTAAATACCAAACTTGGCATTTAGGTTTGGTATCTTCCAAGGAAGCGACATGAAGATTTTCAAGAAAATCCCCCCCACCCTCTTTATATGGAAATTTTTGAAAATTTTGATTTTCTCAAAAATGACTTGAACACTTTTGATTAAAATATAGTGTATTAAAGTATTTAGCTGACAAATAAAATGCATATCTTGAATTTTCTGGGAATAGCCTCTGAAGACTACTTTGTGGATGAATTTTATGGAATTTTGCGTAATTGTTAAACCGTAAGAGATGTACAAAAACTTACCACACAGAAAATGTAGAGCACATTAAAACACACAATTTATGTTATATACATTTTTTTTGTGGAGTTGATCGTTTTGAAGATATTCATTGTTATCAGTTTCTGCTTTGAAAAACTTATACATTTCTGATACAGGAATTTGTCAACTCTGCCCATACTAACAAAGGAATTTCACATAGCAACCAGCTTTTGACTATCACTTTAACCTATGTTATTCCCTTATTTTACTTCTACTTGCAAGGAAGCAAGTAATAACACTATTTCTGCTAATTTTTCTCGATTAGTATGAAGTAAATAGAAGCATAAGCTTTTCAAGAATAATTTGTTGCAGAAAAAGTCATGTGAATGGAACACATCAGATTTGTTTATTACAAACAAAATGAAAATTTAGAATTTTAAAGCATCTTGAGCTTCCCCTTAAGATTGGGGAAAATTTTACTGCATAGTTGCCTCAGGTTAACAATGAACTGTCTTAGACTAAACTTCACAGGACAGATGGTAGCACAAATCAGACAACTAAACGATAACTGATGCATGTTTTTTGTCGCATAACCCAAGACCGAGTTAAGGCCGTGGAATTGCATTAAAAATACCTGCCAGAGTTATACTCGAATGTGGGCCACACGAACATTTTGCAAGGCCCGAGCTATACTTGGGCTTGGGCTTCAATGTGTTAATTTTCTTCCAAGGATGCAACATGATTTTTGAGGAAAATCCTCCCACTTCAAACTACCTTTTACATGGAAAAACTTTCAAAAAGTTTGATTTTCTCAAAAATGGCTAACGATTTTAATTAAAATCTCTTATACATTTTATTTATCATGTAAATATCTTAAATACATCTTGAATTTACTGGGAATAGCCTCTGAAGACCTCTTTATTCTGGATGAATTTCTTTTGAATTTTGGATAACTAGAAAACTGCAAGAGATAGAAGCTTACTACACAAAATTGTAGAGCTCCTTAAAACACACAATTTGTCATTCTTTTTTTTCATTGAGTTGACCGTTTTCGAGATATTTGTTGTTATTGGTTTCATTTTTAAAATACTTTTCTCATATGGGAACTTGTCAACCCCTGGCCACGTAAAGAATTGGATTTCAATTCCTTAGCAACCACATTTTAAAACATTTGACTGTCAGTTTAACCTAGTGCATTGCGTTATTTCCCTTCTGCTTGCAAGGAAGCAAGTAATAAGACAATTTCTGCTAATGTTTATCTTGATTAACATGAAGTAGATAGGCGTATAAACTTTTCAACAATAATATGTTACATAAATATAGAAAAGGTCATGTGAATGCAGTTTTTTATGCATGTTCTCCATTTGCATATACCATTCTAGTTGGTGAATTTCTCCTGAAAATCTATGATAAGTTATTACTGGCACAATTAAGAATACAAAATATGTATCTTGTATGGTAAGCAATAATAATAGTAATATAGCATATGGTAACAATAACATAAAATAAGAATACTTAAAGAACAATACATATTTCTAAAATAGGGTTGCCACCTGTCAAAGGTTTTCTGAGATCCTCCTTAAAATGAAATACTATGTGCACACCTTTTCTTGGGTGCTGGGTCCTTGGTCTTCATTCAGTAAGTTTGTGCAATTTTAGCAATGAAGTATGCTATACACGCTGATATCTAGTGACTTCAATGTTAATGTTTCATTCTATCTAGGTCCCAGATACCATGTACATGTTTCATTTAATAATTCAGTTAATTCACAGTAAATTAAGATAACCTATAATTCATAATGACTGAGGGCCTCAAAGAAAGAAACTTACTTTGATTGATAACACTGCAGAATTCTTGGGTGCATTACAATACTTTCTCTGTACACTATGTACATAGTATGTGTAGAGAAAGTAAAAATGTAATCAAATCAGTGTACCAAATGATCTGCATTGCAATATGACTAAGTGTAAATAATTGGATATTTATTGAAAACAATACTTATAACTCCAGTGTATCTCATTTTGTCTCCTTTCTATTAGTGTCATTAATAAAGCACAAATTTCACAGTCTAATGTATTTAGAACACTTTGGTATACTCATTTGGTAAAACCTCAAAAACTTTGTAAATATTAGAGTTAGAGAAGAGATCTTTTTGTATTTTGATCAGAAAGTTTTAATTCAGCTATTTGCAGTATTGGCATCCCACTCATATTCTTCATGTGAGAGTTTCCAAGTATTGAAAAGTTGTTTGGAAAGTTAGATTACATTTTTTTAAATGTTGTGCTTGACAACAATTTCTGAAGAAGTAAAACTGTCTATAAATGCCCCATTATCTCGGAAACTAATTTAAATAAGAGCTGAAATTTTTACCACACAATCGCATCTAAATTTGCTTTACTTTAACAAAAACGTTTTAATGTATATGGATAAGATATTTTTTTAAAATTTAAAAATCATTTTTCAATACAATTTTAAGAGCTTTATTTAATAAAAAAAAAGAAAAAATCCTTCTAATGAATAGAAGTATTCTATTTTTCATCAATCAACAGTAAAGATTGGAATAATTGTTTTTTCACACAAACTGTGAGTTGGACAAGAGTTGGATAGGTAGAGTCAGACCGAAAAATGCAACGCCATAGCTGGGATTTGAACCACAGATCTCCCGGTCTCAAGCCGGTTGCTCTGCTACTGAGCCACCATAGCTTTGAATTGTAAGTCGCCATTGGGGTTGTCATCTCAAAATATTTTGAGAACACCTTGTGGTTTACCGGGAAACATGCAAGTCAGTTGAAAAATTCAATACTATGGCAGCATGTTGCCATGGTAGCTCAGTGGTAGAGCAACTGGCTAGAGATTGGGAGATCCGTGGTTCAAATCCCGGCTATGGCATTGCATTTTTCAGTCTGACTCTACCTACAGTAAAGATGTTACCGAGTATACATTGAAAAATGTAGCTGATTGACATTAGTTACTGAAATAATATGTCAAACTTTAACATTAGCAACATAAGGCATTTCAACTCCCCTTCAAATTCACAGGCATTTATACTCCACTATACTTCAAATTTGAAGTCGCTTTCAAAACACATTTAAACTTAGTTTTTCATGTTTTAAATATGGCAACCCTATTTCAAAAGTATGCTATACTGACATTACATGAGTTATTGCATACTTCTGGACTAGAATCTCATTTTTCTTTGCAGAAAAAATGAAATATCTTCCTTGCAAACAATGATTTATACAGAACAACTTTTTCACCAAAGTTACTATATAAAAGTGTGAATTTCATTTTAAGTTAATTCATTAAAAGTTTAAAAAAAGTTCAACTAAAGGCAATATTTATAAACACAAAACAATATTCATAGAGAGCTGTTATCTTCAGCATTACTATGTACATATATACAAATGATTAATTATCTACAAAAATATTTGTATAAGCACATTTATATTGCAACTACACTAAGCATTGAGCATTGCATTATTTTACAATCAATAGAATTAACATACAAGAAAGTATACAGCGTTTCAAAAATACTTTCACAATGTTTGTGGGTGGATTCCTGACATTGAAACAAGAAAATATGTTCATTTAAATATATGCTCTAAAATGGTTTGTTTTCGCGTTACCAGTTTATTGATGAAAGTCACCTTCAATGGCTTTCTGGGTCTAACGTAATAGCTTCATTTATTCATGTACTCATTCATAGACAGCTTTAATCCATTTTACCTGGTGGAATTGACCTTGTGTTGCCATGGCTACTTGTTAACATTTATCAGATGTGTAATACATTCCCCCAGCATGCCTTACAAGTGCTGTCTTCATTCAGAACACTCTCCCAGACTTATTAGAAAATGTGCCCATGCAAATAACAAGAAACATGATGCTCTAAGACATTTTAGCCTCACTGGTTGGTATCTAGCATGGCAAATGGATAGGTAGAGAAGGACTAGTTCCATGGCCTCCACGTTCCCCTGACCTCAATCCTTTGGATTTTTAACTTTTGGGGCACCTTAAACCATTGGTTTATGCAGCAGATATCCAAGATGAAACTCTTAATCTACTTGTAATATAAGCCTGCAAAATCATACGACACCAACTAGGAATATTTGACATTCTATGCTTCGATGAGTACATGCGTGTCTAGATGCAAGAGGAGGACATTTGGATCATTTGCTATAAGTGGTGTTTCTGTGGAACACCTAACAAGCTGACTGCAAAAATAGAATAAAGTGTCAATTAACATTTTTTTAATAATATCATTTTGAACCTCAATAAATCGAGAACAGGGTTTTGGGACATGTGTTTATATGAACATTATTTCTTGTTTTGATGTAAAGAACCTGCCCTCAAACTTTGTAATAGTATTTTTGAATCACCTTGTATAACGAGGAAGAAAGGCTGTAGATGCTGAACTTTGAACCAGTGTGTCTAGGATTGAACAAATGCATACATTTCATAAACATATATAAAAACCCTTTTAAACACAAACGTTTGACATGTTTACTTTCTCTACATGTACTATGTACATAGTGTATAGAGAAGGTATTGTATTGTGCCCAAAAATTTGATAGTGACATTTCATTGGAATGACATTTTGGGACCCCCTGAACCCTAAAAAAGCTTTTTTTAGAAAAATATCCATGTGTGTGTCTATGGACAGCATAGCTCAAAAACTAAAAGTCTATTACATAGCAAACTTGGCATTTAAGTTTATTATCTTCCAAGGCTGCAACACAAAGATTTTTAAAAAAATTCCCACACTCCAAACTAAATGGAAAGATTTTTGAACATTTTGTTTTTCTCAAAAACAGCTCTAAAGATATTGGTTAAATACCATATATTTAAGTTATTCACAACGCAAATAAAATACATATTTTGAATTTTCTGGGAACAGTCTTTGAAGACCCTCTTTATTCTGGATGAGTTTTGCTGAATTTTGAGCAACTGGTAAACCGTAAGAGATAGACAAAAACTTACTGCACCAAAAATGTATATCTTCTTAAAACACAATTTATGTTGTATACATTTTTTTCGTGAAGTTAACCATTTTCCAGATATTTTTTGTTATTATTTCAGTTTTAAAATACTTTTTCTCATATGGGAACTTGTCAACTCCTGGACATGCAAAGAGATGGATTTCAATCCTATAGTAACCACATTGTAAAACATTTGACTGTCGGTTTAGCTTAGTGTATTCCCTTATTTCCCTTCTACTTACAAGGAAGCAAGTAATTAGGAAAATATCTGATAATCTTTATCTCATTTAGAATTAAATAGCAGAATAAATGCTTTAAGAATAATTTGTTACAGAGATGATGGGGAAGTCATGTGAATGGAACACACCAGATTTTTATTTTGTTGCTCAGTCTGTGGGCCAGTTAGGCCAGCTACGAACCTCAGTAAAGAACTTATAATACATTTAGAAATAACAAAGAATTTATTCCTAAATCTTGTGGTTGTTTGCATTCTAGCCTATTGTTACAGCATAAAAAGGGGGATGAAAGTTTACCATTAGTGAGTTGTCTGTGGATTTTATGAACATTTCAAAATCAGCTCTGTTCAAAATTTGTACAAAACAACTAGGTATTGAAAATTTTACGCACGCTGGGTTTCCAAAAAACTGTAGACCAGCTGGTGTTCTATCATATATTTCAATAAGACTTGTTTCATATGGGAATTACAATGCTCTAGAAAATTGTACAATTTTTACTTTCTCTGCACGTACTATGTACATGGTATATAGAGAAGGTATTGCACTCCACCCAAAAATTTCATGCTGAGATTTCACCAGAAATATATGTTTTAGGGTCCCCGGTAGCCCCTCTCTCCTCTCTCTTGTGTTTTTTTTTTTTTTCGGGGTTTTCCCTTATCCTGAGAAGACTAATGTCGAGTAACTTGAAGCTCCATGGACCCTGAGATCATTTGAGCTTCATATCATCAATTGCATTCATCGTCTGATATGACCAAACCAGGTTAAAGGACGTTAAACTACAAAAAAAAAAAAAAAAAAAAAAAAAAAAAAAAAAAAAAAAAAAAAAAAAAAAAAAAACTTGGTATTTAAGTTTAGTATCTCTCAGGGATGCGACACAAATATTTTGAGAAAAATCCCCCCACCCCAAACTACCCTTTACATGCAACTTTTTTCGAAAATTTTGATTTTCTCAAAAATGGCTCTTAACAATTTTTGATTAAAATATCATATATTAAAGATATTTACCTGAGAAATAAAATGTACATCTTGAATTTTCTGGGAATAGCCTCTGAAGAATGCTTTATTCTAGATAAATTTTATGGAATTTTACATAACTGCTAAATCATAAGAGATGGAGAAAAAATTACCCCACAATAAAATGTAGAGCACTTTAAAACACACAATTTATGTTATAAGCATTTTTTTCGTGGCGTTGATCATTTTTGAGATATTCCTTGTTTTTGGTTTCAGCTTTAAAAAACATACTTTACTCACACAGGACTTTGTCAACTTCTATCCATACAAACAAAGGAACATCAGTCACATAGTAACCAGCTTTTGACTGTCACTCTAACCTATGGTACTGCCTTATTTTGCTTCAACTTACAAAGAAGCAAGTAATAAGACTATTTCTGCTAATTTTTTCTTGATTAGCAAGGAGTAAATAGAAGCATAAGATTTTTAACAATAATTTGTTGCAGAGATGTAGAGAAAGTGATGTGAATGAAACTTATTAGACTTTTTGTCCTCATAATGAAATAAGCATTCTCAGATTAAAATGTTATAGATTTCATTCATCTCCGTAGATCTTTGTCACATCTAAAGCCCTTCCACACAAGTATATTGCAATATGTATACCATCATCGTAAAGTAGAGGAAGCATGTTGCTAATACAGTGATTGCACAGGCTTGTGTCAGAAAAGTCTTTGTTTCACAAGAGTTTTCCAAACTAAAAGCAGCTTGGAAAGCAATTTTAGGAGAAGTTAAACTGACCTTTTTCACCAATGTTCATTTTATTAAGTTTATGGAATAAACTAAGATAACACCATACTTTTATCCATTATGTACCTGTAGATGCATTTCATTACTGTACTTTTACATTATTTAATTTCATTTCAACATTTTTCGCACATATATGCTAAAATTTTAGGGATTAAACATTCTCCATTAAGATTTTGCTCAATTATGTTTTGGTTATACGTTTTCTCGGTAATGTGTCATTTTTTCTGATCCCCATACACCAAATGTACCCATTTATAAGTTTTTAAAAAAAATGTATGGTGGTCTGCTTGCTGTGTATAGCCTTGAAATTGCCTGGTTTTTGGTTTTCATTGATGCTTATAGTTTCATTGTCATATCGTTCCAACAATCTATTAACCTTGGTTCCAACAGTCACTTCTGTGTTGTTTTCATTGCCGTCATATTGTTCCAACAGTCACTTATCTATCTTATGTGGAGTTTTGAGTAACAAACAGGAGAAGAAACATGTGTGAATATCAACCAGCAAGGAAGAAAACAAGAAAATGCTTAACTCTTGGTGAAGAATTAAAAACTCTGGACAAGGTTACAAATAGTCCTAAAGAAAGGAAGAAGAATATTGCTGAGCGTTTGCGCCTACCTTACTCCACTGCTGAGCGTTTGTGCCAACCTTACTCCACTGCTGAGCATTTGGGCCTACCTTACTCCACTGCTGAGCATTTGGGCCTACCTTACTCCACTGCTGAGCGTTTGTGCCAACCTTACTCCACTGCTGAGCGTTTGGGCCTACCTTACTCCACTGCTGAGCATTTGGGCCTACCTTACTCCACTGCTGAGCATTTGGGCCTGCCTTACTCCACTGCTGAGCATTTGGGCCTACCTTACTCCACTGCTGAGCGTTTGTGCCAACCTTACTCCACTGCTGAGCGTTTGGGCCTACCTTACTCCACTGCTGAGCATTTGGGCCTACCTTACTCCACTGCTGAGCGTTTGTGCCAACCTTACTCCACTGCTGAGCGTTTGGGCCTACCTTACTCCACTGCTGAGCATTTGGGCCTACCTTACTCCACTGCTGAGCATTTGGGCCTGCCTTACTCCACTGCTGAGCATTTGGGCCTACCTTACTCCACTGCTGAGCGTTTGGGCCAACCTTACTCCACTGCTGAGCGTTTGGGCCAACCTTACTCCACTGCTGAGCGTTTGGGCCAACCTTACTCCACTGCTGAGCATTTGGGCCTACCTTACTCCACTGCTGAGCGTTTGGGCCAACCTTATTCCACTGCTGAGCGTTTGGGCCAACCTTATTCCACTGCTGAGCGTTTGGGCCTACCTTACTCCACTGCTGAGCGTTTGGGCCTACCTGCCTCCACACTGACAACCACAATAAAAAATGAAGAGGATATACGGAACATATCAAAGCCTGGATGCAGCTATCAAAACGTAAAGAGAAAACAAACATGCGTTTTGCTGATTTAGAAAAATGTCTTATAGTCTGGCTCAATCAACATGGTGAGAAAAACGTTCCCAGCGATGGAAAAGTGTTACAAGAGAAGGCACTAGATTTTGCGAAGCAGCTTAACATGACTGATGACTTTAGAGCTTCTGTTGGCTGGCTCCAAAAGTTTAAGAAGAGATACGACATAAGTGGCCGGAGAATTTGTGGAGAGGCCAATAGTGTCAATGAGAGAGTTGTACGACGCTGGAAACATGAAGTTCCTAAAACTGTGGGAAATTTCAACATTTCCGACATCTACAATTGCGATGAGACAGGACTATTTGAGTTATTGTGATCACCAACACATGGACCTTTTTCTAAAACATGTTTTTTTTTTATACAGAGGACCCTAAAACATGTATTTCTTGTGAAATCTCACTGTGTTATGGTTATTCATAATGTAAAAAATTTTCAGGAGATTTATCAATTTTTTTTACACAAATTCTTTTAACTTTGAATAATAGTTACTGCAGATTCTAATCATATGTTTTTGCAGTGAGTGCAATACCTTCTCTACCACACACTTTGTAGAGAAAGTAAAAAGAGTATATCAATTTAAAAGTATGAAAATGTTGCCAATTATATGTATTTAGAAAAAAACATAATGACTGAAATATCAATAACAATTTTGAACAGTTTCAAAGTGCTGAAGTGTTGTTATTCCATTATCAATTTGGAGCACATTATTATGTAAAAAAACTTAACAGTTGTATCTATTAGGATATGATATTTTAAGGTTATGCATTGTAACAGTCCGCCTGTTTACAGTCAAAGAGTATGAGAGACAGGTTTCCCAATCGTACCTCACCCTCTCTAAACCTTCACTCCTGATAGCAGTTAGTGTAAGACCATCAGCAGGAAATCTTATCTGGTGGGCTAGGTATATGCAGATTGCACACCTCCACTATCAATAGGCAACATTTTCTAAAGAGACGAATAACAATGGCATTAATGGAAGAGCAACAAAACACATGTCGGTTAAATAAAAACAAACATTCCCAGGTACAAGGCTTACCTTATGGTCGTTAAAACTTCTGTGCACGAATCTGTTTGGAAATTTAACACATCCAAACGTAACAAAAATAAATATTTGGAATTAAACGATTCTGATAACCTCATCTTGACGACGACGGTACCTCTGATATTATTTCTATGTCGCTATCGTCACTACACTCTGTACCTGGTTCCTGTGCGATGTTGGGGTTAATTCTGATAACGTTTGTCACTGTTTCACTTTCACTGGCGTGTTTTTCTGGACTCCGCTGCTGTATCAGGTACTGACCTGTGTCTGGACCCGAGAGACATATCCTAGGCAGGAAGATGGTAGACGCTGGAGGTGGTATTACCAGAGGTAGTGCAGTTGTTGTGACCAGCACCCCCTTTGTGTCACTTTGTGGCTTCTCAGTGCTGGGCACAAGCAGGGCACGCCCCAGTATGGGGGCAGCATTAACACATTTCTTCTTCACAGATGAACCTATTCTCTTATTTAAACTATCTCCGGAACGTTTGCTGGTCACAGCAGGAGCGATGGCTGAGTTTTTGATGAGAATCACTTGGTTCTGGCTGGGCTGGGGCGCAGCTGATGGAATTGGCAACGTGACATTGATTACTTGCGCCTGTGTTCCACCTGCAGCAAAAGCAAAAACAATCTGTTACATTCACATGACTTTCTCCACATCTCAAAAAGCTTATTTCTCCATCTACTTCATGATAATCGAGATAAACATTAGCAGAAATGTACTTATTACTTGGTTCCTTGTAAGTAGAAGGGAAATAAGGGAGTACATTATCTAAAATGATAGTCACATGTTTTAAAATGACATTCACTTTCTTTGCATGGCCAGGAGTTCACAAATTTCTGCAAGGAGAAAAGCTTCAGTATTTTAACCAATAACAAGGAATATCTCAGAAATGGTTACTTCTACAAAAAAGTTGTATATGGCATAATTTGTGTGCTTTATCATCTACATTTTTGTGCAGTAATTTTTTGTCTTTATCTTATGGTTTACCAGTATTGTAAAAGTCATTTAGAATGCAGACAACTTCAGAGGCTATTTCCAGAAAATTCAATATAGACATTTATTATTATTATTATTATTATTGTTATTAGTAGTAGCAGCAGCAATAGAAGTAGTAGTACATCTTTTCAAGTTACAAACTTCATAAATATATAGTTACTTTTCTAGAATTGCTGAATTTGATATCATATACAGTAAACACCCTGGTTGCCTGCCTGGGTAGTGTGTCTGCTTCATATTCAAAAGGTTGTGAGTTCGAATCTCACTTATGGTGAGTTACCCGGATAAGGTTTTTTTCAGGATTTTGCCTTATCCTGACAGAACGAAAATTGAGTAACTTTAAGCTCCATGGACGCAGAGATCATTTGAGCATCATTTCACCAATTTCATTCATCATCCTATTTGACCAACCACGTTAAAGCACATTAAACTAAAAAAAAAAAAAAAAAAAAAAAAAAAACCACCACCACCCTGATTATTTATGTGCATGTATCTTACCCTCTATTTATATATTTTTCATACACTACCAACTTAATCTATTTCTCTCTTTGATAACTTACAACCTCATCAGTTTTATTATTAAGATCTTTTTTTTTTTCTTTTGCAATTTTGCTCCCCCATTTCTCTCTCACTTTCCCTGTATAATTACCAGTTGTTTCAGAAATTTTTTCCTGTTTCAAAAAGTTTCAAGTACAATATCACTGGTGGTGGATAAATACATGAAATACTTACTCTGTGCCATGGCCTGTGTGATTGGACAGTCTTTGTGAGCAAGAAGCAGTGTTTTTAGCTGTGCCACTTCTGCACGAAGGGAAGCAACTTCAGCCTGCAGGTGTTGATTGACGTTCTGCATTTCCTCAGCTCTCCTCTCCAAGTCCTGGATCCAGGTCTTGCGTTTTTCACGACACCTCATTGCAGCAGCCCTAAATAAAATGAAACTTCAACATGACTTTGGACACACAAACTCAAATTTTCACAATTCTTATGGTCACAATGTGGACATAGCCACAAGCACCCAGTTATAAACTTGTGTGTTTGTGGCTGGATTCAATAAGTCCTTAAAAAAACCCAAGAAATTACACTCGTAGCATTGAAAAAAGTATTTAGTAACCGTCGTCTCTTTTTAGATGGCAATTAAAGTTTCAGCTATATCCATCACGTTTTGTTACTATAGGTGATTGAATCAACAATTTTGGGCTTCTTTAGAATAATGGGAAGAAAGAAAACTAGTTTCCTATGGTGATTAAACCCTTTATCGCATGGTATTCCATATAAGCAACAAACATGATTGATTCAAAGTTTTTAGTACTTTCGGTACACTTTTTTTAATGTTGTATTACACTAACCTTCCACAGTAAAATTAGGCTAGTTATAGTTGTTTTATATGGTAAAAATATTTGGCCAGTTTTAAATTCTTGTTATGTTATTGATGATAATGTAAATATGACAAATGTTTCTTTTTAATTTATGTTTTTATTTAATGTGATGATGCCACTGTCCATACAATTTAAGGCTTAATAAAAATTACAATTATATAAAAGTTAATAACTGTGATGCAAATTTGAAGTAGAAATTTTTCTGAGTTGGAATAAACAATACTAGATCAATTAAAAGGTAATTTTACTTGAACAAATTTGGAGGCTGCACTCATTAAATAATGATATAGAGATAATATTACCTGTTGCGTTCTAGAAACCTCTGTCGTTTATCTGCTGCATCTTCACTGCCACTTCCACTGGATGCAGCTGAGGTCCGTCTCTGAGGCTTATCTGAGGAGGAACTCTGACCTGGAGATTGTGTTTCATGCTTCTGTTTAATTAGCTCTGCTGCTGGTGCTGAGGCCTTCAAAAATACAATCGTGCACCATTTGTGAAATTTGAAAAAGCCACAGTAACAAAGATATCTTGTTGAAATTTATACCAGGAAAATGTTCAGAACTGGGGGTCGTCTTGCATTTGCAAAATATATATAGTAAGTTTCAAACTTTGCAAGTACAGCAGTGGTGAAGCCTGGACAAAATGGTATGGATTACTGCCAAGGTCTCAAGGAAGGAGAATTTAATTTTTAATTTTGCCGAATGAAAAGATAAAATTTGTTTTGTTTTTATTTCATATTTTTGTTCCCTTTTTTGCCAAACTATCAGCTTCTTCAACATGATTTTGACATGGAAGCAATATATATTGCTCTCTCCCAACGGCCCAGCAGAATGAGCTCATTCCGAAAAGCTGTTATACTTTTCATTTCTTTGCACATCTGCAAAATTGTAACATATGGTCCTTTTTCTAAAAATGCTTTTGTTTTAATTGGGGGGGGGTCTCAAAAATATATTTCTGATGGAATACACTACATCCTCTACATATTAAGCCGATATCCCACGGTCAAATATGGTCCAATACTCTTCAAACTGTATAGTGGGACATCAGATAATTTCACTGTATACAATTTCTGTTCTAGTGTTTGGTCCAATTCTGGTTTGCTCCAACAGGATACAGCGGTTTCTAATTTTTGGTCCAAACATATGAAATCAACCAATGAGTGACCTGGTGGTAATGACAATAAGATGGCAGCTAGCACTGGGTCTTCCTTCCCGCCAACTTGATTGTTTGTGTGAAACTTTGCTGTATCTTGTAGGCTTTGTCCTAAATAATAGGGTTATAGTAGCTGAGCTATGGTTGAAATACACATTTCTTGTACGGCAGAGATTTATGAAATAATGACTCAGGTATTTATAACACCTGCAAATGCATTTTATCGGATGCATTTGTTCCTAACTTTCTTTTCTCAACAAAAATATAAAAAGGCTATGGAATGCCTCATATTTGTCTCTTGGCGAGTGATTTTTGCCTCAACTACAAACAGCAACTTTCCAAACAAATTTTCGTCCATTCTAAGGAAGTTAAATTAATTTAGAAACAAGTTCATTTTGCAGCATATGTAGTACACCTCTTCCTTGGCTTGTGTTCCTACGTTCCAGCCATGGTCTAGTCCACCAACGCCTCTTTATTGATTTTGTCTTGCAATGGATATATAAACTAAGCTTGCGACAGCAAACGTAAATAATTGTGGATCAGCAACCTCCACCATTTTCTATCAGCTGTTCATGTGCATGTGAGAAGTATTTGGACCAATACACACTCCTGTGGGAATGGAATGGAGAAATTGTACACAATGTTCACATTGTATAAACATTTTTGGACCAAATTTTGACTGTGGGACATCAGCTTTATACATAGTACAGAAATTAAAACACTACCTTCAGTTCAGACAATTTCCTTGCAGTTCCTGTTGAGGATGATGACGAAGATGACGATGATGATGATGACGATGAGTCTTTGGATGCCGCACCTGCTCGGTTGATACTTGTTAAAGTCTGTTTTAATTTCTGCAACAAAGAAAGCTTTAAAATTGGATGGGGAAATAGTAATCAGGAGGGTTGTCTGCAAAAGGAGAGAAAAATATAAAAAATATATGTAACTTGTTGGGTAAGGTCAGAGAGATATGGATAACAATGAACAAGATGGAAGGGGAAAGAGATTAGAAATACGAAAAAGGGGAAAAGAATAGTAGAATGATGTTTCGCACGGTCCACTATACGAGGGACGTACAATAAGGCCTTAGAAAAACAAATTATTTTTGGTAGGTTTTTTTTCTTTTTTCCAATATAATCTCCTATTAGCTTGATACACTTTTCCCAGCATTTCTCCGACTACTTTAAGCCCTCCAAAAAGTAGGATTTCAGAAGGTCCTCAAAATAGGCATCTGTTTGGGAGATAATCTCTTCATTATCAAAAATTGTTTTCTGCCAAGGAATTTTTTTCAAGTTTGGAAATAAAAGAAAAGTCACTGGGGGCCAAATCAGGTGAGTACAGTGATTGTTGAAGTAATTCAAACCTTAATTCTACAAGTTTTGCCAGCAAAAATGTGCATTTGTGAACTCTTGCATTGTCTTAATGGAAGAGAATCTTTTTCTTTCTCAAAAGAGGGCGCTTTTCTTGATTACTACATTCAACAGGTGCAATAACATGCATAACACTCTCCATTTAGTGCTCTCCTTTCTGCAAGTAATCAATGTAGATGATTCCACGTGCATCCCAAAAAACCAAGGATGCAGATTTCACTAACTTTGCCTTCTTCAGAGCCAGTTTGCCTTTAAAAACTACTGTTTCAATTGTACTTTTGTCTCTGGAGTATAGTAGTGTATCCATGTTTCATCCACAGTTATGTATCAACACAGAAACTTGTCAGGATTGCAACAGAAAAGTGCCAAACGAGCTTCCGAATCAAATTGAAAATTGACTTAAAATACCATTACTAAGGGTCATTTAAATAGTCAAACCTTTATTCTTGATGTAAATAAGGAACTTTCAGGCATCAAAGGACTTTGAAACATTGCATATATGTATTTTAATATATGTAGTATCTCCCTTTAAAAGCCTATTTTAACTGAAAATGGCTTAAAATTATATAGTAGAACCATACGATGAGGTTTGACATTTAGATGCATTTTTTAATGAATCACTTTTTTTACACTTTTTGCTCCAATTTTACCTTCGTTTGGGAAGACCGGTTTCAGGGTACTTTAACCCTATCTTCAGTTCTGGGGATGACTGACGCTACATGCAACAGGTGATTGTGTGCAGCCTGGTGTTGCGTTGCCCTCCTCTTGTCAACAGGATGTCATCAATGGCGGGGACCTCAAAATTCATAAGAGAGTCTTCTTTGGTGATAAAGATATTTTCCCAAATTTGTAGCTCCAAAGGTTTCTTTACACCTATAATTAACTCTCTTTTTTCCTTTATGTTATGATTTTCTGACCAAAAGTGCTACTATAGACCTGTACCTAATGCTTCTCAAGTGTTCTTTCATCCTAGTTTCCAAATTTTGTTTTGTTTTTCCAATATAAATTTTATTGCAGCATTGGCAGCTCATTTTATAAATTCCTGATTTTTTTAGTTTTCGGTCTGGTATCTTTCAAAGGGTGATTCAATAAGTTCCAGATATTATATCTATTTTGAGGAGCCAGTTTTATATCACTCTTTAAAAATCCTTTCAAATTTCCAGAATACTTTAGGGCGAAAAGTAAATTTGCAAAATTACACAAATGGTTTATCCAATTTTTCCAGAGTGGTGATTTCATGTGGTCTTTTATTTCTTTTGTGTCTGTAAATTAATCTGTCTATGAAGTTTGTATTGTAATTGTTCAGTTTGGCAACCTGATGAATGTGTGTATTCTGTTGTATTCAAAGGGACATTGATAAGCCTATAAACTAGACTATGAAAGATAGCAAGTTGATGTTGTACTGGGTTGAACTGGTTCTGTTTTATGCAAGTGTCAACATGTATATGCCAAATTCTAAGCTTGTTTCAGTTCTCATGATTTTCAAATCTAAAAAGGGCAACGATCAGTCTTGTTCCTCTTCATGGTGAACACTATACATTTTTGTTGTAAATTCAATAACTTTATTGTATCGTCCATTACTTGTTTAGGAATGATGGCAAGAAGATCTGTGGGAAGGCATTAGTGATGTGGATTTGGAGCAAAAAGTGTAAAATATGTGACTCATCCCATTTAAATTATGGCGCTCCATATTCCCTGCAGCCACACGGACCTGGCCACATAGAGGAAACACAAATGGATTACTGTAACAGCAAACTTTCATACTAACCAGTTTAGCAAGAGACATTCCAGAAGTTGACTGTGACACAGCATTAGGAGTGGTGCTGTTGGTAGTACTGGAAACTGTGAATGCTGGAGCAATACTCTTCGTTGCTGAGATGGTTCCAGCTGCCACAGGTTGCGTTACCACCTCAGGCTACAAAATACACAACATGGCACGTAAATAATACCTCTTAAATACTTGAATAACAAAATTAAAAGAATGTATGTTGTTCAGATGACTTTATTTACCTATTCTGTAACAAACATTCTTACAAAAGCTTATTCTTCTATTTACTTCATGCTAATCAAGAAATGGTCATATTGCTTGCTTCCTTGTAAGTAGAAAAGAAATAACGAAATACACTAGGTTAAAGTGATAGTCAAATCTTTTAAGAGTTATTGCTATATGATTGAAATTTTCTTCTCTTTGCATAGCCAGAAGTAAAGCAAAAGACAAAAGAATGACAATTTCCTGTTTTAGAAAAGTTTTAAGTACGAGGGAAAATCAAAAAGTCTTTGCTGCTATTTTTTCGGTCAATTGACAAATGTGAAACAAAAACCAATATATACATTAGAAGAAGTGGACTTTTCATGGGCTGGTCCTCAATAGTCTCCAGCTGCTGCTGTCAGTGCATTCAAAATGGCAGGTGTGCTTACAACGTCCACGGTTTATGAGCAAACAAGTGTGATCCATTTTCTATGGAGTAAGGGACAAATGCCCATCCAGATCCACTGGGAAATGCAGCCAACATATGGGGAAAGGTGTCTTGCTTTGAGAAGTGTGAGATGGTGTTCTGAGTTCAAAAACCTGCATGACAATGAGCATGTGTATCGGTGACTGATGACAATATTGCCTGCATGGTGAAACCACAACAGCACGTGCAAATAAAGACATTGCTCAGGAGCTCAACATTTCTTTTGGGAGTGTTAACGACATCATTCACGAGTGTTTAGGGTACATGAAGTTTCATGTCAATGGGTTCTTAAGCAGTTGGATGATGTGATGAAACGCAAGTGAATGATTGCTTCTTTGAATCATCTGCAACGATATACCAAGGAGCGTGACAATTTCCTGGATTGCATTGTTACTGGCAATGAAACGTGGGTACTACATTACACGCCAGAATCAAAACATCAGAGTATGATGTGGAAACATCCGTACTGCACCATCTGTTCACAAAGTGATGTTAATGACATTCTGGGCTTGCCATGCCACCATCAATGCCAACAGATAACTGTTCCACACCATCACTTCTGCAGGCTGTGATCAGAAAGAAGATCCTCAATGATCATCCTCCACGACAATGGGATAAACAAGACAGTCGGCAAGCTAAGGAAGTTTTGCTGCGAGTTTTACAGCATGCACCATACAGCCCATATGTTTCCAGTCTGCTGAAGAAGTTCCTGGTAGGACAGTGATTCACTGGCAACGAAGTCAAGACAACTGTGGTTCTGTAGTCAGATGGCTGATTTCTACCACAGCAGCATCCCAAAATTAGTGCTCTGATGGGACAAATGTCTGAACCAGCGCAGGGATCATGGAGAAAAATCTGATGTGTTCCATTCACATGACTTTCTCTTCATCTCTGCAACAAATTATTGTTAAAAAGCCTATGCTTCTATTTACTTCATGCTAATTGAGAAAAAATTAGCAGAAATAGTCTTATTACTTGCTTCCTTGTAAGTAGAAGTGAAATAAGGGAGTAACATAGGTTGAAGTGACAGTCAAAAGCTGGTTGCTATGCGACCGAAGTTCCTTTGTTTGTATGGACACGAGTTGACAAATTCCTGTATGAGATAAGTTAAGATATTCGACCCTGAAAACAAAAACAAGGAATATCTCAAAAACGATCAACTTCATGAAAAAAGTATATATAACATAAATTGTATGTTTTAGTGTGCTCTACATTTTCTGCGTAGTAAGTTTTTTCACTTACGGTTTAGCAGTTAAGCAAAATTCATCCAGATTAAAGTAGTCTTCAGAGGCTATTCCCAGAAAATTCAAGATATATGTTTTATATGTCATCTTTAATATACAATATTTTAAACAAAATTGTTAGAGCCATTTTTGAGAAAATAAAAATTTTTGAAAAATGTTCCATGTAAAGGATAGCTAGGGGAGGGGGGGATTTTCTTGAAAATCTTTGTGTCGCATCCTTGTAAGATACTAAACTTAAATACCAAGTTTGGTGTTTAATGTCTTTTCGTTTTTGAGACACCCACCCCAACCCCAACCCCCACACCCACACCCACACATGGACCTTTTTCCAGAAATGCTTTTTTTTTATTCAGGGGAGAATACAGTAGGCTAAAGCGATGTGGTTGCTATGGGATTGAAATTTGTTTCTTTGCATTGCCAGGAATTGAGAAGTACCTGTATGAAAAAAGTTTTAAAACTGAAACCAATAACAAGGAATATCTCAAATGGTCAGTTCCACTAAAAAAGTATGTGATATAAATTTATGTTTTAATGAGATACATTTTTTGTATAGTAAGTTTTTGACTATTCCTTACGGTTTATCTGTTAGATAAAATTCATCCAGAATGAAGAGATTTTCAGGGACTATTCTCAGAAAGTTCAAGAATGTACATTTTATTTTTTATGTAAATATCATTAATATGGCACTTTAATCAAAAGCATTATAGCCATTTTTGATCACTTCAAATGCTATCTAAGCATACTATAGTTTGGTGTGGGAGGGGGGGGGGGGAGTTTCCTCAAAATCTTCATGTTGCACCCTTGGAAGATATTAAACTTAAATACCAAGTTTGTTACTCTACAAACTTTTTGTTTTTGAGTTATCATGCATGCACACTAGAGCCGGTCAAGTCAACTTTCAGTCTTGCTCGTTTTTCACTGCCACTTAGCACACCACTCGCAGCCAGTATACGCAGCTGAACCATAGCTGCACGAGAGAGTTTGACCAACGAGCGTATGGGAGTCTTTATTCTCGCACGACTCATAAATCTTGTTAATAGCAAGACTGCGGTGTAATGCGCAGAAACTGCATAATCAGTTCCGCAAGTTCATGATTGTATGGAAAGAAATATGCATGTACGCGTGTAGTTGGTCTGTTCTTTGATCTGAGTAGTGCATTTGACTCGATGGATCATCTGTTTTTAAAAACCAAGCTTTATCATTTGGGTATAAGATGCATGATAAATGAATTAATCATGTAACTTGTTAAGATCTAGAGAATCTGTAGTTAATGTGAAGAACTATTATTCCAAGAAGTATTCTCCTAGTTATGGAGTACCACAGGGTTTAGTCTTTGGACCTTTGTTGTTTATTTTATATGTTAATGGTTTAGAACATCAGAGTGATGTAGACTGTTTAATTATGTATGCAGACGATACTTCAGTTGCAGTATGTGCCAACAGCATCAATGAACTTAATTTGAAAGTTATAAATTCTGTGTATTGTTTTAAAAAATGGTGCATTGCAAATAAACTTATTTTAAACCTTGACAAAACTGCTTGCTTGTATTTTAGTAACAAAAAGATTTCAACAAATATGAATTTTAACATGGGTGGTACTATTTTAAAGTGTCTTGACAAGTCAAAATTTTTAGGCATTGAATTAGATCAAAACCTTACTTGGCATGAACAGATCGATTATATATGCACCAAATTAAATAAAGCATGCTTTGTTATTAGATGCCTGGACATTAACTGCTTGCTTACTGTGTATTATGCCACTGTACAATCAATTTTATCATACAATATTTTAATATGGGGATCTGAAACTGGAGTAAATAGGGCATTTTTAATTCAGAAGAGAGTGCTAAGAATAATTTTTAATATGAAGCCAAGAGATTCATTAAGACATGGTTTTTAAACTATGTTATATTTTTACTTTGATTTATTAATATACAATGCTGCACTATTTTATAAAAAACAACTCATACTTATTCTCTCAACTGTGACGCTCATAATCATTTTACTAGAAGTATGAAGGACATACATATAGGAAAATATAAAACAACTAAATACTCAAAATCACCAAAGGGCCTCATAAGTAAAATCGTCAATGCTCTCCCATATGACATTATTAAAATAGATGATATGTGTCAATTTAAAAGATCACTACATTACCTTTTACATGAACTACATTACTTTTTATAGTTTAAGTGAATTGTTTAATGTACATTTTATGACAAGTCTATCTGTACAGTGTATGGCAACAGACAATAAATGTATCTATTATTTCATCTGTTCAAATGATTTAAGATTTAAACATGCTACCAGAATAAAGATAATAGCCACATTAGGAAAAGGATGTGCAGATACAAGTGTGAGCTCTCGCATATTTATTAAAGTAAGTGTGTATACATTCTATTGATGTTTATGTTGTTGCAAGGCTGTAATCTGACCTTGTTTATACCACGTAACACACTGTGTAGGTATGTCATTAACCATTACTATCACTGATTCTAACCGTATACTGTAAATGCATGTACTCTTAGACGATGAGTCATCTTGTGTTGTTACTAGGGCCCAGATTTTTAGCTTTTTATAATTGCTTTTATTAACCTGTGTGGCTTTTTAAACAATTTTCCAAGCTTTCTAACACGGTTCCTAGCTCTGTTTTTTTTTTATTATTATTTAAGGGGTTTCAAACAATTTTCCTACCTACTTAACGAAGTTGATGACAAACGCCCTTTATAACATAACATATAGATAAAAATATGAAAACTATTTTACTTCACGGAAAAATGCTATTAATATGTACTGTAAATTAAGGTAATTTATTGCACAGTATACTTGTGATCAAACATTTCAATTAAAGATTTAGCATGTATTTTTACTTTCTCTATACGTTCTATGTGCATAGTGTATAGAGAAGGTATTGCACTCCACCAAAAAATTTGATACCGAGATTTCACTGGAAATACATGTTTTAAGGTCCCCTGTATCCAAAA
Organism: Hymenopus coronatus; assembly: GCA_030762935.1. Lineage (NCBI taxonomy): Eukaryota > Metazoa > Arthropoda > Insecta > Mantodea > Hymenopodidae > Hymenopus > Hymenopus coronatus. Next base: position 9,437,034 of record CM060892.1, read on the forward strand.
AAAAAAATTTCAGAAAAACGTTCATATGTATGTATGTGTGCGTGAACACGATATCTCAAAAACAAAAAGTTGGTAAAATACCAAACTTGGTATTTAGGTTTAGAATCTTCCAGGGATGCAACACGAAGATTTTGAGAAAATTCCCCCCAACCCCAAACTACCCTTTACATGGAACTTTTTTCAAAAATTTTGAGGCTCTAATGATTTTGATTAAAATACCATATATTAAAGATATTTACCTGACAAATAAAATGTATATCTTGAATTTTCTGGGAGTAGCCTCTGAAGATTACTTTATTCTGGATGAATTTTACAGAATTTTACATAACTGCCAAATTATAAGAGATGGCCAAAACTTACCACACAAAAAATGTAGAGCACGTTAAAACACACAATTTATGTTATATACATTTTTTTCCTGGAGTTGATCGTTTTTGAGATATTCATTGTTTTTGGTTTCACCTATGAAAAACTTGCTTTTCTCATAAAGAAATTTGTCAACTCCTATCCATATAAACAAAAGAAGTTCCGTCACATAGCAACCAGCTTTTGACTACTACTTTAACCTATGGTACTCCCTTATTTCGCTTCTACTTACAAGGAAACAAGTAATAAGACTATTTCTGCTAATTTGTTTTCAAGTAGCATGAAGTAAATAGAGGCATAAGCTTTTTAACAATAATTTGTTGCAGAGGAAAGTCATGTGAACGGTACACATCAGATTTTTAATGTATGGCACTCATTTAAAACAAACTTCACATTTCAGTAGTTTCGCTCTTCACAATAGCCACATTTGTAAAATTTCTGTTGTTTTTTTTTTAATATATTGCTATAGCAGAAAAAGACCTTTCAATGTCGCAGGATGTCATTGGCATATATTTCATACTCGTAATTTCTATACCAAGATAAAAAATGTACATTCAAAACAAAACTAAAGGAATTGTTAGGCAAAAATTGTAATTAAAATGAATTGAAGAAAAAATTGATAAATTATCTTCCAAGGTTAAAAATAAATAAATAAATAAATAAATAAAACTTATTTTTAAGTCTTAATGTCCCATTTAGCATTTTTTATTAAGATTCACACATTAGCACCCAAATGGCTCTTGAAACATAAAGGTACTTTGAAACTTAATGTACTTATAAGGGAAAAAATAGGTTAAAACCTAAAAATCGGGGCCCAAGTTATTATGTAACCAGTTTATACTGAGGATCATACTTCGTCCGTAGTTACAAGAATACTCAAGTTGCCTCACTCATGAGCACTAGTTCTCAATACTCAAGATTCTCATTGCCACACTCTCGAGAAGTGGCATGGCTTGAGAGTGAGACAGGTGTTTGACGGCCCCTAGTGTGCGCACACACACACACACACACACACACACACACACACACACACACACACACACACACACACACACACACACACACACATGTGCTTTGCCAAAAACATTTTTTTGAATAAGGGGACTTCAGAAGCCCCAATTCAAAGCTTAAGCTTAAATTGTGTAACCAGGCCCAAGACTGATAACATGAACTAAAAGAAAAGCAGTTTATTTACAGACCTCTGGGTGGTATTTTCTATTCACTCTTAGGTTGATCCATGCCAAAACAGATACATGTGGTCCGTCTACCACGGTACAACACAGTAGCAGTGCGTGCAAGAATGTAATCCATGCTAGCAGTCTAAATTACAGAATGAATTTAATTTTAAATTGTACAATATTGTATACAACTGCCAAAGAGTTAGATTGACGCCGATTTGTAATATTAAGCAGAGCTACCAGTCCCAGCATGCTGTTCGTAAGAGTCACCTGATTTCCACAATTTGTTTACACAGTAATGGTCGCTGCTGTTTAGAATCATGGAGGAGGGTCGCATGTGGTTAGTTTTGTGAGAAATATCCAACATTTCCTGTGAAAGAAGCGATGAAATTAACTTCTATGTTCCCCAGTGTTTAGGCTACAAATATAAACAGTGCTCATAAAGAAAAACCTGAAACAGAAAAAGTAGTTGCACCTGAGAAAAAAAGATAGCGTGTGAAATATACGATGCAAGAATGTGATGATTTTGTGAAGAATGCAATTTGCGTAGTAGTGCATGATATCTTTTTTATAAATGAGCCGCCAATAGTTAATAAAGTGCTATATGTAGCAAAAGAAGCAGCGTGTTTTGGGAGATGGATAGTTTTAAGTGACACCTTTATTAACAACCTTTGAGAGGAAATTAGCAGCAAATATTTCAGTCGGCAGTTCTAATCTGGAGGGAATAGAGCCGCTTCCAGAGAGCGAATTAATGTAAGTTATCACATACATGACATTTACTTTTTTGCTCATGTTTTTTTAGAGCTAAGTATTACATGTTATGACTATCAATATTATCTCCATTATACCTAACAGAATACTATAGTCACTGTTTAAGTTGTGGGAATAAGGGCTGTGTTTGTTTTTGATTACAATACGCCACGTGTATGTGCCGAGTGATCAGTGTTTCTGGAGCAAATGGCAGAAGGTTGCACTGGTCATGTTTTGGCAAGGATCAACGAAGATGTGTTTAATATAGTCCACATACAATACACGTTATACCTGTGTGACTTGCAGCATGCCATTGTTGTTTGTATTCATCTGCTCGACAGGAAAGTTGGACACCTGCACTATCTTGCCATCTGGTAACCGCAGCAACAGCTGTACTGTTGCAGGAGCAGCTGGGGTATCTGTATGCAGCCCATTCAGCGGGAGTATGTCTTTTGTTGCTGCGTTTTGTGACCTGAAAATAACAAATTCTGAAATCTTCCATTCACAGACTTTCTCTTGGCAAACAGCCTTTTATTCAAAAGATTAAACTTTTATCTGTGTCATACTAATCAAGATAAACATAAGCAGAATTATGCTACATTCCCAAAGAGATGCAAGCACAGATGTAACGTAGCATAAGCGCAGATGCAAGAAGTTGCCACTGGTATCTAGATCCGCAAGTTACATGCAAAATCTTCCAAGTGCTCCGCAAGTTAAAAACTGAATAACATAACCAACAATAACACATAAGAAAATTGACTCAATCTTTTACAAAAAATATGTTATAAAATGACATACTAACAACTGACGTTTGCGGCAGTGACATCACAATAATTGCTCATTCTAAAGTGTTGAACACAGTACAAGCATAGACACATCAGAAAGTGATAAAGCTACACATTTAATGAACTAAGAATTATCTCTCTGCATCTTTGATTTATGAAAACCAAAATATCTAGACACAGATGATAGTTGCATCCATTAAATCAATAAAAAGTTTTGCAAAAAGACTGTCATAACCTCTTGAGGGAAATTAGAGATGACATGGCACTGCACGACTAAATAGAAGAGCATGCATGTACAGCAGACCCTGTCAAATCTTGCAGTGCGATCGTCTGCTATTGAATTCATAGGCAATGCATAGAGAAAAGAAGCACAATTCATCCCCTTTGCATGCAATGCAAGGATAAAGTTTGGAGTTTGCAAACTTTTGTGTTGCATGTTTCTATGTGAATGCTTACATTAAATAATATAAGTCCAAACTCTTGCTCTTACATTGTGCCTGCATTTGCATTTCATTGTGAATATAGCATAAGTCTTATTACTGTATTTATCAGAATACAAGACAATGTTTTTTTACCAAAATATTAATGTTCAGAACAGGGGATCTTCTTGCATTCGTGATGAGTTTTTCAAATATCACACAGGGATAAAATATGTTTCAAAGTTCGCAGGTACAGCAATGGCGTAGCCTGGTGGAAATGGTATAGGCTAGTGCCAAGGTTGCAAGCTGTGTGGCAGATTACTTATAAGTAGAAGGGAAATATGAAAATGCACAGGATAAACCGATAACTGGTCGTTATGTGAAACAACTTAAATTCAATCCCTTTAACGAGAAAGAAGATGTAAGATATCTTCCCGTTCGAGAAAAGTATAATTGATTTAAAATTGAAACCAATAATCTAAAAAATGCATTGTGTGTAATGAGATCTACTTTTTCTATGTAGTATGTTCTCGTCTATCTCTTACCATTTACCTGTTACACAAAAGTAATCCATAATGAAGAGATCTTCAGAGACTATTCCCAGAAAATTTAAGGTATGCATTTTGTTTTCCATAAAAAAATATCTGAAAAAAATAAGGTATTTAAATCAAAATAGTTATATCCATTTTGAGAAAATCAAGATTTTCAAAAAATGCTCCATGAAAAGGGTAGTAGGGGGTGGGGGCATTATCTAGGATCTCTCTCTCTCTCTCTCTCTCTCTCTCTCTCTCTCTCTCTCTCTCTCTCTCTCTCTCTCATCTCTCTCTCTCTCTCTCTCTCTCTCTCTCTCTCTCTCTCTCTCTCTCTCTCTCTCTCTCTCTCTCTCTCTCTCTCTCTCTCTCTCTCTCTCTCTCTCTCTCTCTCTCTCTCTCTCTCTCTCAAAATTCCTGGTGAAATATTGGTATTGAAGTTTTAGGTACAATACAATACCTTCTCTATCCACTTAGTACATTATACATACGGGCTAGAGAAAGTAAAAATTTTGTGTGTTTTATTCACTAACTTGCTCTGCACTTGTAATAATAAAAATATATGTTAGATAAGATTATTTTTACTACTGCCTTACTTTAGTTTATTCCTTTTTATCTACATGGAAATAAGTAATATAACTGCAAAAATATATAATTAGAAATATTTGTATATAGTGAAGCATCATTATAATGGAATCGTTTGAGTCAAAATTTTAAACCCAAAACCACATCAATATGCCATTTTCCACAGCTCGAGTCACAGACTAGTCAACATTCCGCTAACAGAAGCCGAACACAAATTGAAATACACATACATAGATGATGTAGCAAAATTAAAGCATTTCTGTTCAAACTCCACAAGATAATTCATGAACATAAAATGCAGAAAATGCTAAATGAAACTACTATTTTGGAAAAGCTAAAAAAAATCTACACACCCATATACTATAAATTTACCTTCCAATCAAGATACTTCTGGAAGTTATTTAGAGATCACAAAATAAATACAACGTCAGAAATCTACTAAACCATGCTTTGAGAAATAACTCGTCAGAAGCAAAATTATCTGGCACTATTCCATCGCAATCTTGACAAGTTTCTGCATCGTTACTTAACTGTGAATGAAACATGGATACATTACTACACTCCAGAGACAAAAGTACAGTCGAAACGGTAGGTGGAAGAAGGTAAAGGTGGTGAAATCTGCAGACAAGTGATGGCCTTGGTTTTGGGGTACACACAGAATCATTTACATTGATTACTTGCAGAAAGGAAGAACGATAAATGGAGAATATTATGCAATATTACTGCTCCTGTTGAATGGAGAAATCAAGAAAAAGCTCCCTCATCTGTCAATGAAAAAGATTCCCTTTGAACAAGACAATCAGGAGACCTATGCAGTTTTGATGGTAAAAATTATAGATTTAAGGTTCAAATTACTATAGCATCCACCATATTCATCAGATTTTGCCCCAGTGACTTATTTCTTTATTTCCAAACTTGAAAAAGAGGTGCTGCAGAAAATGATTCACATCTAGCGAAGAGCTCTTATCCCAAACAGATGCCTGCTCTGAGCACTTTCCAACATCCTAATTTTTGGAATGCTTAAAATAGTTGAAAGGTGTTTCAAGATAAAAGGAGATTATGTTGGAAAAAAAATCTGATGTGTTCCATTCATATGACTTTCTCTATATCTTTGCCTCAAATTATTATTAAAAAGCTTATTCTTCTATTTACTTCATACTATTCAGGAAAAAATTAGCAGAAATTATCTTAAAACTTACTTCCATGTAAATAGAAGGGAAATGAGGGAATACCATAGGCTAAATGATAGTCAAAAGCTGGTTGCTATGTGACTGAAGTTCCTTTGTTTGTATGGACAGGAGTTAACAAATTCCTGTATGAGAAAAGTGTCAGTATTTTAAAGCTGAAACCAAAAACAAGGAATATCTCAAAAATGATCAACTCCATGAAAAAAATCTATATAACATAAAGTGTGCATTTTAACGTGCTCTACATTTTTTGTGAGGTAAGATTTGTCCATCTCTTATGGTTTAGTAGTTATGCAAAATTCTGTAAAATTCATCCCGAATAAAGTAATCTTACATATTTTATTTGTCAGGTAAATATCTTTAATATACAATATTTTGATCAAAATTTTCGGAAAAAGCTCTATGTAAAGTGTAGTTGTGGGGTGGGGGCGATTTTCTTGAAAATCTTCGTGTCACATTCTTGGAAGATGCCAAACCTAAATACCTCACTCACTCACTCACTCTTTCCAAAAATGCTTCTTTTGGATTAAGGGGGACCGAAAACATGTTTTTCTGGCGAAATGTGAGTATCAAATTTTTGGGTGTATTACAATACCTTCTCTATATGTGTAGAGAAAGTAAAAAGTGTACCAAAACTAATTTGTTTTTCTAAGGACTTATTGAATGCATGACGTGTGCTATAGTATATACTGGGTGTGAAGTAGTAACTCACGGTATAGTGTTTGCTTTGAGGTGCTGTGAGGTGTCAGCTTCTTGCTTCACTACTTTAAGACGAGGAACATTGTGAGACATGACGCTACCATCTGCTTCATCTTCATCTTCTGTGCTTGAAGTAGTGTGCAACAGCCTGTCCAGCTCCCTGCGCTCCTCAATGGGAGACAAGTCATCGCTGAAACAAAACAATTTGAAGGTAAATCTGAATAAAACAATTTGAAGGTAAATCTGAATAAAACAAAATCTCTCTAGTTCTAACACCAAAATTACGGGTCAAATAATGAAGCTCTAAATGTGGTTGATTGGTAACTAATGTTGAACAGTTGGCAGTGAAGCTATTTGCTCTCTTGTATTCCAGTATTTTGATGTTACATTATCATATTGACTAAAGGTTGGGCAGCACAGTATATCGTTTCCATTCATATCTTCTTTAAGTGTACAGAAAGGAGATCTCACTATACCAATCCTGAATAAATGTTTATTGAGACAGTCATAGCCTGTTAGCAGTCTAAAAGTTGCTACAGAGCATTTTCTTGGTAATGTCCATGGTTTTCCTTTTATTTGTAATACATTATCTTCTTTAATTTTTTTATTATATGTTGATATAATGCTTCTTTTAAAACTAAATGTAAAAGTTCATAATGAAACTATTGAGCAGATAGAGCAAATACAATTTCTGGGAATAATTATAGATGAAAATGTGACTTTTAAATACCATGCTATAACACATGCAAGAAAATGAGTACAAATCTATACCTATTGAAAAATCTAAACATCAATAACTTGAAGCTAGTTTACTATGAATTAATTCACCCATTCTACAATATGGAATCCAGATCTGGAGCAGCACATGTATAATCAATGTGTTAATCTTTCAGAAAGAACCTGATGTGTTCCATTCCCATGACTTTCTCTATATCTTTGCAACAAATTACTGTTAAAAAACCCTATATACTTCATCCTAATCGAGATAAACATTAGCAGAAATAGTCATATTATTTGCTTTCTTGTAAGTAGAAAAGAAATAACTATAGTAATACGTGCTCTTCAAGGAAAATAAATGTAAATGGCGTGTTATTTATGGACGCTCTTTAACTACTGTGGCTCTCAGCATCCCATTCTAAATTGGGCGTGAAAGACCACTTAATTTTGCTCAGAGGCCTCTCTATCAGGCGTGAGGTTCTTTTACATGCCGTAAATCTACGACACAGGACCAATGGCTTTACTTCCCTTCCGAAGGAAGCAATGCTAAGGATTTTTACACCCGAAAAAGTCCATCGTCCTCCGCCAGGTTTGAATCCGCAACCTTGGGTATATGAATACACCACGGAGGGCGACACTCTTCAAGGAGAGGAATTGGGTGTCTTTGACAAAGGGGGTTGAAATAAAATAATTACCCTCATACTAATTCTAATTATTATTAAAGAAAAATGAGGCTAAAGAAATTAATACAAGCCAAATACCTTATTCTTCGAACTAACTAAAGTAAAGCAAAAATCACTACTGAGATGGCACTTAGTTTAAATTCCTTTTTTATCAGCAGTATCGCCATTTACTCATTGCCGTCGACCAGACACTCATGATGATAGCTCTGTCAGTCTAACTGTCCCGAAGAACTTCCGGGCAGAAGTTTTTATACATTGCTTCTTGGGCATTAGTAGATAAGCTGGACTGGGATTTATCAAGGATGTGGTCATTATGTCATTCTATCCTTAAACGTTACCTCTATATGTGGTATTAATTTGTTGAGTTGGTTTTCTAACACTACGTCACTTACATTTTTATTATGAGGGACTAGTTTCGGAAGCCTATGCTTCCATTTTCAACCTCACGGGTCCAACTGTCGTTGCTGGTTGCATTTGCTTGCATTCTCTTCTCTGGTGACGAAATGATGAACTTCTTGACTAAGCTGTCGACTGGTGGGATTTCAAAGTTTATTAGGTGATCTTTGTTTCTCCATATGAGGATGTTTTCCCAGGTTCTGAGTTCATTGTGGCCTGATATGGTTTTTAGTAATTTTGGATTTGGATCTAGATTATGGTTTTCTTTCCAGAAGTGAAATGCTACTGCTGATTTATCTTCTTGTTTTAGTTTTAGGTTTCTAAAGTGCTCTTTGGATCTGATTTTTAAACTTCTTTTGGTTTGTCCTATGAAGAACTTTTCACAATTTGTGCATTTAATTTGACATATTCCTGATCTATTTTCTGGTGGAATTTCATCTTTGGTTTTTGAATTTAGTAACTTTATGACAGAAAATCTGTTTATTGGAGCCAGGATGACGATTTGTTCTTTGAAGATCTTTTTGAATTTTCTAAATGCTCGGGGGTGGTAAGTGTTGACATTGCCTTTTCCTGCTGTTAGGGTAGTTATTTGTTATGTTTTTTTTTTTCTGCTTTGCTGTGTCGAGTTTCTTGTATACAAGGCTCTTGCTGTATCCATTTTGTTCTGCTGTTTGAATTATGGTTTTTTAACTCTTAATTGAATTTGGTTGTGCTCATAGGTACATTTACTAATCTATGTGTGAGGCTGTTTATTACTGCATGTTTGTGTGGTAATGGATTGTAGCTTTCATTACTTCTACACTTTAGTGGGTCTAATTGGCTTTTAACTTTATAAAAGTGAAAGTAAAATAAATTTATAAGGGTTCATTAAAGAGAGTTATTGGTTTTGTAATGCTTCAGTATAAAAAGGAAACACTCATCTAATTGGGGCCTTGATATACTAAGATGACTTTGGTAATTTCATTGTACAACGAGAAAGTAACGTGACTTGCTGGGACACTATCATGGAATACACTAGGCTAAACCGACTGTAAAATATTTTAAAATGTGGTTGCTATGGGATTGAAATCCGTTTCTTTGCGTGGCCAAGAGTTGACAAGTTCCCATGTGTGAAAAGTTTAAAGTGTTTTAAAACTGAAACCAATAACAAGAAATATCTCAAAAATAGTCAACTCTACGAAAATAATGTATGTGACATAAATTGTGTATTTAATGAGATCTGTATTTTTTGTGCAGTAAGTTTTTTGTCCATCCCTTACGGTTTACTAGTTATGCAAATTTGGGCAAAATTCATTCAGAATGAAGAGGATATTCCCAGAAAATTCAAAATATACATTTTATTTCTCATAAATATCTCTTTATACTGTAGTTTAACCAAAATCATTAGCCACTTTTGAAAAAAACAAAACTTTCAAAATTTTTTCCATGTAAAGGGTAGTTTGGGGTGGGGGAAGTTTGTTAAAAAATGTTGTGTCGCATCCTTGGAAGATTCTAAACTCAAATACCAAGTTTGGAATTTTACTGACTTTTCGTTTCTGAGTTATTATTCATGGACACAGGGACACACACACACCCAGACCTTTTTTTTTATTCAGAGGACCCTAAAACATGTATTTCTGGTGAAATCTTGGTATCAAAGTTTTGGGTGGAATGTAATACCTTCTCTATACACTATGTACATAGTACGTGCAGAGAAAGTAAAAATGTTTTTGACATAAATTGTATGTTTTAACAAGATCTACATTTTTGTGTAGTGAGTTTTTGTCTACCTCTTACGGTTTACCAGTTATGCAAATTTGAGCAAAATTCTTCCAGAATGAAGAGGAGAATCTCAGAAAATTCAAAATATACATTTTATTTTTCATATAAATAGCTTTGATATACTATAGTTTAAACAAAATTGTTAGTCATTTTTGAAAAATTCAAAACTTTCAAAATTTTTTCCATGTAAAGTGTAGTTTGGGGTGGGGGAAGTTTGTTCAAAATCTTTGTGTCACATCCTTGGAAGATTCTAAACTCAAATACCAAGTTTGGAATTTTACTGACTTTTTATTTTTGAGTTATTGTGCACACGCATGCACGCACACAGACCTTTTTCTAAAAATACCTTTTTTGAGTTCTGGGGACTCTAAAATGTGTATCTCTGGTGAAATTTGGTATCAAATTTTTGGGTGCAATACAATACCTTCTCTATACACTATGTACATAGCATGGGTAGAGAGAGTAAAAATGTATAAGATGTATAAATAATGTAAATAATAGGAAATTGTGTAGAAATACCTTTGTAAAGGCAGAAATATTGACTTTGATTAATGTATATAAAGAGATATTGTTTGTAGTAGGTAAAGAATACATGATACAAATATGATAGCCATAAGAATGCAAAATAACTACTAAAGAGGAAATGTAAACAAAAAGGCCACAGAAAAGGATCCCCTTATAATGGGCAAAATCCTTTACAATAAACTGCCAAATGAACTAAAAACTCTAAACAGGTAATATGTTCCAAAGACAACTAAGAACATTCTTAATGAATAAATGCTTATAATAAATATATATTTAATTTTGATGATGCTTGAAACTTGTACAAGACTATATAGGCTAATACAGATTATTATTCCTGGCAGAAATGAGCGTCTTTGAAGCACATAACCACAGCATTTCCACACATTGGTTATAAAATGAGTTGAATTGTTTCACTAAGTAATAAATTACCTGGACATGTTTCGCAGGCATATGTTGCCTACATCATTAACAGATTTCTACTGGCCGGCATGTTGTTGGTATTTTTTGTTTAAATAGAGTTTTATTTCTTGTTTGTAACCACAGAGCACATGGTTGAAAGAAGTATGCATATTGTAGCAGCTTACCTCGTGATCGTGGACTCCTCTTTCTCTGGTGCCTGATAAATGCACCAGTAGAGCGGGTTGTCATCGGCAGGAATTCCGAAATGCATAAGGCTAGGTTTCTGCTTTAAAATAAAGATGTTTAATTCTAGGAGTCGCTGTAACAAGTGTACATTATCTTGGATTCTATGGCTATTGTCTCAAGCATGTGAGGCTACTGCTGATTTCTCCATTTGGTTGTTTCTTCCTTCAACCTGGTTGCTATGTTTCTTCTGGTTTGTCCTATGTATCTTGATAATGCCAACTTGCCGGCGTCTCTTCCAAATGACATAAAGGCCAAATAAATGATCAAAAGAATCAAAATATTGGAAGTGGTACACAGCGAAGCATTTTCATTTCCACGTATGTTAAAAACCTGGCACAAATATGCAGATGACCTCCTAGCATTAGTATCCAAACATTGATACCATAAACTTTGCAACATTTGAAAATCCAACAAAAATCAATTCAGCTCAGCATGGAAACAGAAGACAATACAATAAGGTTACCAAGGACCTGTAGTTATGAGGAACGCTGAAACATGAGATTCAGCAAACACTGGTGTATAGGTTGGCTCTCCCAGTCCCCTTGGCAGCCATTACAGATGGAGCTTCCACTTGCTATTCCCACGAGGTGCCAGTAGACATTCACTCCTAACCGTGTGAAGTGTGCGGAGAGCAGTGTAAATGGTGCAGAGAATTCAAAAATGGACATACAGACATCCATGACGAGCAGCATTTTGGACAGCCAGTGGTTTTGGACGAAACAATTGCAAATGTGGAAGAAGTAATGCTGAAAGATCAAAGGGTGATGGTGCAGGAGCTCTACAAGATGATCCCTGATAGCACCAAAACCTGCATTCACAAAATGTTGACAGAACATTTAGGGTATATCAAGGTTTGTACAAAAGGGTCCTGAGAATGCTTACAGAAGACCATAGACGTGTTAAAGCGACCCACAAATTTCTTCAGGACTACGAAACTGATGGTGAGGAATTCTTGGTCCCTACTGTCACTGGGGCAAGAGCTGGGTCCACTATATGAAACCAGAAACAAAACAATCCCATCAATGGAAACATTCGGATCTGCCAAAACCACGGAAGCTTAAACAAATACTACAAGAAAATCTTTTAAGCTACCTATCTGCGCAGTGGGAGAGTACAAAGATGCAGGTATACAAAAGGTAGTAAAAAATTTACAATAAAAATAATAGGGTATCTAATCCTAGTTTATATTTTTAATTTCATAACAATCATACCATTAATATTCATACAACACCTCAAAATAATATAAATTTCACCCTAAATTATTCCAATTATTATATTAAAAATAATACTAATTACTTAAGAACCAATAATGCTCATTCGATTTTGCTGTCTAACCGTGGTACACCGCATGCAAAAATGCATTGATCTGAACAGCAATTATGTTGAAAAATAGGGAAATTACACTGAAAAATTCAGTGGCATAGCTGGGATTTGAACCACAGATCTCCTGATCTCTAGCCGGTTGTTCTGCCACTGAGCTACCATGGCAACATGCTGAATTTCTCAACTGACTCACAAGGTGTTCTCAAATTATTTTGAGATGACAACCTCAATGGCTACTTACAATGTTGTAAGTGCTTTTAAGTCCCAGGATTCATAGTCCTGGTCTCTACCTATCCAACTCCTGTCCTTCACACAGATTGTGGGGGGAAAAAACAATTAAACCAATACCCATTGACCATAACAGTTGGCTATACTATGAATCCTGGGCTTAAAGCACTTACAACATTGTAAGTTGCCATTGAGGTTGTCATCCCAAAATAATTTGTAAACACCTTGTGGTTTACTGGGAAACATTCAAGTCAGTTGAGAAGTTCAATGCTATGCTGGCATGTTGCCATGGTAGCTTAGTGGCAGAGCATCTGGCTAGAGACTGGGAGATTCGTGGTTCAAATTCCAGCTATGCCATTGAATTTTTTCAGTCTGACTCTACCTATCCAACTCCTGTCCTACATACGGCTTGTGTGAAAAAACAATTAAACCAATACCCATTGACCATAAAGTCTAAGTTGTCCAAAAATATATTATACAATGTCAATAAACTTCTGTTCTTTGTGAAAATAAATTGGGAACATTATTTTATGGACAACCCTCGAATATCTTACCATTACTAGATTTACAAAATACACGATTATTTCAGAAGGGAAAAGGAAACCACAAGATTTGAAAATTGGTCAGAATGTATTTCAAGGAAGAGAAGAATTGTGAAATATAATAGACAATGCTACCAAAATGAGCACTACAATACAAGACCAGATATAAGCTTACTTCACAAACCTAAAATTGCTAAAGAGTAAAATACTAACTAGTAAAGATAAAATCCTGATATATAAAAGTCACATATGGGACAGAAACTTGGACACTCACAATGTCCAACCGAGAAGGCCTTGTACAACAGAATATGTTATAATGAAAAATGTGATGTGTTCCATTCACATGACTTTCTCTACATCTCTGCAACAAATTATTCTTTTGACTTCATCTAATGGAGAAAAAATTACCAGAAATAGTCTTATTACTTGCTTCCTTGTTAGTAGAAACGAAATAAGGGAATAGCATAAGTTAAAGTGATAGTCAAAAGCTGGTTGCTATGTGACTGAAGTTCCTTTCTTTATATGGACACAAGTTGATAAATTCCTGTATGAGAAAAGTATGTTTTTCAAAGCTGAAACCGAAAACAAGGAATATCTCAAAAACGATCAACTCCACGAAAAAAATGTATACAACATAAATTGTGTGTTTTAATGTGCTCTACATTTTTTGTGTGGTAAGTTTTGTCCATCTCTTATAATTTGGCAGTTATGTAAAATTCATCCCGAATAAAGTAATCTTCAGAGGCTACTCCCAGAAAATTCAAGATATACATTTTATTTGTCAGGTAAATATCTTTAATATGCAATATTTTAATCAAAATCGTTAAGAGCCATTTTGAAAAAAGTTTGGTATTTTAGCGACTTTTCGTTTTTGAGTTATTGTGTTCACGGACACACACACACACAGACAGAACTTTTTCTGAAAATGCTTTGTTTGGCTACAAGGGACCCCCTAAAACAGATATTTCCGGTGAACTCTCGGTATCGAATTTTTGGGTGCATTACAGTAGTACCTTCTCTATACACTATGTACATAGTATGTGTAGGGAAAGGAGGCCTCCCTGTGTTGAGATGAACTGCCACAATCTATCTTTCCCTGTGGTCAGTTTCGGCTGCCCGTCTGATACTTTCATATCATTCTATCCAGCCCATGGTGTAGAACCCCCTCTGGACTTACCTAGACTTGCTCTGACCATTCTGCATGATGACGGATGTGGATGATATGAGGGGTGTGCTATGAGACTTGTAACTGTCAGCACCATTCGACGTCGAGTCTTCTATGTGAGGAAAGACGTGAGGTGTGTGTAAAGTATCATCTCCACCACCAACAGCAACTCCGAGAGAATCCATCTGAAACATACACAAAGTTTATTAACATGATAATTAATAATTGTAACAAATCTTCACTTATCTTCTGGAAGCCTTGGACTAGTTTTGCAATAAATGTATCTATTGCATCGTCAGCATTAATTTCCTTTTGGTCTCAGTTTCTTTTTGGTTTTGTTTCAATAGATACAATAGATACATTTATCGCAAAACTAGTCCAAGGATTCCAAAAGATAAGTGAAGATTTGTGACAATTATTATTATAGTTGTGTTACTTCACTGTTACTAGCTTCTTTTTACATTTATACACAAAGTTTGCCTATCATATAACACACTCCATCTACTTCACGATAATCACGATAAACCTTTACAGAAATAGTTTCATTATAGGTCACTCAAAGTTTTAAGGACAAATGCAATAACATTTCAAAAATCTGTTGTATTTTATTCTGTAATGAATATTCTTATGACAGCTTATTCTTCTATCTACTTCATGATAATAGAGATAAACATTACCAGTTGCCCACCATGGTGTAATGGTTACCCTTCATATACCCCAGATCATGGGTTCAGGCGCAAAAATCCATAGCATGGCTTCCTTTAGAAGGGAAGTAAAGCCATTGGTTTCATGTTGTAGATTTATGGCATGTAAAAGAACCTCAAGCCTGATAAAAGAGGCCTCTGAGCAGAATTTGCTTTCATGCCCAGTATAGAACGGGACGCTGAGAACCACAGCAGTTAAAGAGCGTCCATAAATAAAACTCTACTTAATTTAATAAACATTACCAGAAATATAGGGTTCTTAAACTATAAGGTAACCCCTGTGGCGGAGGTGGACTCCCTCCCCTGCACAAGAGATCCGAGAGTCAATGGGAAACTGGTACCAGCAAAAGTGGACTAAAAATTGAATCTTAGGATAAATTATGGAAATGACCTTTGCTCACATATGGGCAGCACTGGTCTAAGCTTAGCAGCAGGAATCCTTATCACTAAGTTTCTGTAGGTTTCTGCTTCTCTTTAACTTGTTATACTGCCTGTTTGGGAGCAGATGCTCAATATTTTCAGCATTTATTTAAGGTAAGAACTCCAGACATATTTCATTATAGCTATGAAGGTAATTTAAAGTTTTTAAGCATGATTACAATAAAATGTTTAAAATCTGTTGCATTCCATCACATGACTTTCTCCAACTATTCTGTAAAAAACTATTCTTACAACAGCTAATTCTTATATTATTCTATCTACTTCATGCTAATCACGATAAACGTTAGCAGAAATGGTCTTATTACTTGCTTTCTTGTAAGTAGAAGGCAAATAAGGAATACACTAGGCTCAAGCGATAGTCAAATCTTTTAAAAGGGATTGTCATTGAAATTAATTCTTTGCATGGCCAGAAGTAAAACAAAAGAAACACTGTTTGAAAAAAGTTTTAAGTATTTTAAAATTGAAACCACTAATAAGCACTATCTCCGTAGTGGTTAACTGCACAAAAAAAAAAAAAAAAAAAAGGGCCTAACAATTGCATGTTTTAACAAGATTTACATTTTTATATAGTTTTGTCTATCTTTTATGCTTTGCCAGTCATACAAAAGTCATTCAGAGGCTCTTCCCAGAAAATCCAAGATATACGTTTTATTTGTAATGTAAATATCTTAAATGAACATAATTTTAATCAAAATCATTAGTCATTTTTGAAAAAAAATCAATTTTCGAAAATGTTTCCATGCAAAGGGTAGGTAGGGGGATTTTCTCAAAAATCTTTGTGTCACATTCTTGGAAAATGTTAAACTTAATTGTAAGTTTGGTAATGAACAGACTTTTTGTTTTTGGGTCTCTTTCTCTTTCTGTCTCTCTCTCACACATGCACGCACACAGGGACCTTTTTGTAAAAATAGAGAATTTAGAGGACCCTAAAACATGTATTCCAGTAAAACCTGGTAACGACCTTTTGGGTGGAAAGTAATATCTCTTGTTCCTATGTATTAAGTAGAGAAAGTAATAGAAATATTAGCTTAGAGAAAACTTATCATGACTATGATTACCTCATGTAAAGGTGCTGCACCAGCTTTTGCAGCCTCCACAGCCTTCCGGAATGTCTCTTCAAATGGATTAACATTCTGTAGATCTTGAAACAGACCAACTTCCTCACAGTTGCGAATGAATCTTGTTGGGGTCGGTGTCTGGTCAGCTGTAACACACGTAACAATTACAACTAAGGCAGCCTTATGAGTTTTAATTTGATATATACACGGCCTATTGTTTTATCCACCTCGATTGCTCTGCTGAGTGACCAGAGGAGCAAATCTACACAACTACCCCAAAGTTAAGTCTAAAACATCAATAGGAAATTAGAAATGGAAGCACTATTAATACTGAAATATTTTTCATGATGAAGTTTTGATGAATCACACTTATTTACACTTGCCTTCACTTTTTAAATATTGAAATGTGCCTTTGAGCAAAGAGGAGTTTGTATACGAGCCATTTCAGATCCTAGAAACAGCAGTAACAAATAGTTTCAACCATGACCTCATATGGAACATGCTAAAAAGAAGGAAAAACTGAAGAAAATTTTGCAAACTACAACATTAACACCACTCTCAACACAAAATGGATGCCTGCTTTTGTAGTGTGGGATTAGCATCTGCCTCATATTTAAGAGGTCCGTGAGTTTGAATCTCACTCAAAGTGACTTGCCGGATAAACTTTTTGGGGGGTTGTTCTTACCCTGAGAAGACAAATGTTGAATAACTTTAAGCTCCATGGATGCTGAGATCATTTGAGCATCATTTCACCAATTTTATTCGTTGTGCAATATGACCAACCAGGTTAAAGGACATTAAGCTGGATGTACAGAAAATTCACGTAATCCTTGGGCTTTCAGAAAATTTGAACTAAACATAAGACAAAACAAATTCAGTCTGAAGAACTTGCTTAAGAAACTGTTTAAAAATACATTAAAATCCTGAATCTGTCATATCAATTGTGAAGATTGTGAGAAATACTACATAAGAAAAACAAGAAGAAACTTTAACATTACACTGATAGAACACTACAGAAACATAAAACTAAAGCAAATAGGCAATTCTGCTGTACCACACCATTTCCCAACACAATACCACATTGGTCAAAATATAAAACTGTTAAAACCACTTATGTCACCAATAAAATTGGACATTGCGAAAAAATGCATGCCATCGAAAACGCCAATCACATGATAAATTTCAAAATCCTGCAATTGAACAAAGTATTAGCATCCCTAACACTAAATAGCAACAGGATCAGGAAGGAAAATCAGTCACCCTGCTGCTGAAGATAACAACAAATGTCCTTAAAAACATTTCTATGATTTCCAACATTAAAAAATCTGACATGACTTTCTATACATCTCGGTAACAAGTTAGGGTTAAAAAGCATATTTTTTTATCAACTTCATGTGCATCAAGATAAACATTAGCAGAATTACTCTTATTACTTGGTCCCTTGTAAATAAAAGGGAAATAATGGAATACACTAGGCTAAAGTGATAGTCAAATCTTTTATAAGCTGTTTGCCATGTGGTTCAAATCTGTTTCTTTGCATTGCCAGAAGTTGACATATTGCCATATATGAATAGTTTAAGTACTTTAAAACTGAAACCAATGACAAGATATATGTCAAAAATGGTCAACTCCACAGAAAAAAAAGAAAAAAAAAAAAAATAATGTATAGACTTAAATTGTGTGTTTTAACGAGGTGTACATTTTCTTTTTGTGTAGCAAGTGTTTGTCTATCACTTATGTTTTACCGCTTATACAAATTTCAGTCTAATTCATCCAGAGTAAATAGCTCTTCAAAGGTTATTCCTAAAACATTAAAGATATAAATTTTATTTGCCATATAAATATATATATTATAACATGTTTTAATCAAAATTGTTAAGAGCCAATTTTTGAAAAAATCAAAATTTTCAACATTTTATTTCCATATAACAGGTAATTAGGGTTGGGGGATACTTATCTCAATCTTTGTGTCACATCCTTGGAAGATACTAAACCTAAATACCAAGTTTGGTATTTTACCAACTTTTTGTTTTTAGGTTATCGTGATCACACTGACCTTTTTGCAAAAATGCTTTTTATGGTTACAAGGGACGCTAAAATGTGTATTTCTGGTGAAATCCTGGTATTGAATTTTTGGGTGGAATGCAATTACCTTCTCTATACACTATGTATGTAGCATGTGTAGAGAAAGTAAAAAAAGCCAGTAGAATCAGAAAGCACTGGTTTATATGTATACCAAATTTGACACTTCTAGAGCAAATAGTTTTGCTGAAAAGTGCGGCTAAACTTCTTAAAATTAACGTTGCAAGCACAGGGCTTACAGTCTCCCCTTAAGCTACAGTACATAATTGAAGCAGAGCTTGTCCATGGCTTGGCTTACCACATTGAAGTCCGAGCGTTTCAGTAGTTGAAGGGCCAAGAAACTCAGGGTTTTTACACCTACTTTTGAGTTATTATTTACAGTACATCAATTAAATCTGCTGAAAAGTATTGGGACAATCTAAAAGTATGGCATTCAAGGATTTCTCAACAAGTAAGAAAATAGTCATAACTTCCGTATTAATATTTTATTTTAAATTTACAACAAGTATCAAAAATGAGTTTGAAAAAAACTGCATAAAGCTGCTTACACTCCTTTTATTCAAAGTTCGAAAAACTCTCCCTCGAAATCAGAATTTTCCACAGCTTCATTTGCATCCTGAATTTCACCTTTACTTCACAGAAATCGAGGTAAATGCAGCATTTATCATTTAAGAGCACAAGCAAACAAATCACCACCTTTAAAGAAAATGGCGCAACTACTCTAGAACAGCCAATATTTCTAAATCTCCTAAAATTCCTAATAGCTGACTAAAGCAAGGGCAGATGGCAGCACAAATCAGACAGCTAAACAATAACTGATGTACGTTCTTTGCCACATAGGCCATGGCCGAATTAAGGTAATGAAAATGCATTAGAAATACCTGCCCGAGTTATGCTCAGGCATGGCCCTCATGAACATTTGCATGGCCCGAGCTATATTCGGGCATGAGCTCCAATGTGTTAAAGGTAGTCACTGCAGTTTAAGTTAAAGAATTCCACATTGTTTGTTATCTGAAGAAGATGATGTCAGTGATGAATAAATGCATTACAACACAAAGACTGGCTCCTGAACTTTGAAATACTGCCACATGAGTATGAACTTCTACTGGGAACACCAGATGTCTCCACTATAACAGAGCACAGGTCCCAGCCATCAGTCGGACACCCTTTAAACATATGTTTTGTAAATTTCTTTTTAAGAGAGGCGAGTTTCACTACCCTGACTCATACTACTATGAGGTGCATTCAAGACATAACCTCCTTTTTTTTTTTTACTCAGAATTGGGTATGGATAGAAACATGTGGTTTGTTTTAAAATAAGCAGGCACTCTTTGTTAATGGTGCCAGATGGCACACAGAACCTCTCATGGCAATGGCAAGAGTGAGGATGAGAAGTTCATCAGAGAAGAGAACACAGGCAGATGCAACTAACATCAGTTGGACCCGTGAGATTGAAAATGGTAGCACAGGCTTCCAAAACTAGTCACTCATAATGAAAATGTAAGTGACGTAGTGTTAAAAATACTGACTCAACAAATTAATACCACATATAATTTGACCGTCACTGTTACAAATTCCTCCAAACATCAATGAACTGTTTTGTATACTTAAAATGGCGACAATTTCAGAGTGTAATCATTCATTTACTCCATTTGAGTGGTGTGACACTGACTGAAATTCAATATCAGTTAAGTGAGCCATGTGGTGACGGCGTCATGGATGTGTCTGATGTGCGACAAGGCAGAACGTTGTGTGACACAAACCAAGAGAATCTCGGCCTCAGTCTAGCCGGTCCAATGACATGATCAAGCGAGTGGAGAAATGTGTTTTGGAGGATCGCCAAATAACTGTGGAACAGATCGCCCCCACAGTTGGCATTTCACACATTCTTGCATGACGACCTGAAAATGCGCAGTGTCCTCCTCCAGGTGGGTGCCACGAATGCTGACAGTTCTTGTGCAAACAACTTTGAAGTCATTTCTCATGCTCCCTACTCACCTGACCTGTCTCCTAGCAACTTTTGGCTGTTTCCAACGACGATGAAAGACACTTTCTATAGTGCTATTGCATCAGCAATTTTCCACTGTTAAAACAGACTTCTAAACAAGCATTTGCAGTGGCCATGGAATCATGGTGTCAACATTGCAAAAAATGTGTACAGTTGTAGGGAGATCACGTCAAATTTCATAATTTTCATGTGAGAATGTTGTAAATGTGGCTTTACATTGAAAAGAATGAAATGTAACTCACCAACAAAGACATTCTTCTGACCGTTTCCCAGGTTCAGCACCATGTCATGCTTCTTCTTGTGCACCGTCAGATGGTCTTCATTTGTGAAGCGCTGCAACAAGCCTGCTCTTAATATACAACTTGCAAATGCTGCTTAAGTCTAACAATTAATTTTAAAAAGTAATTTTGTTAGCAAATATTTTGACCTGCTATATTAAAAAAATCTGATATGTTCCATCCACATGACTTTCTCTACACTTTCTTATTGTTCTATCTACTACATGATAATCAACAGAAATGGTCTTTCTACTTCAATGTAAGTAGAAGAGAAATAAGGGAATACACTAGGCTAAAGTGATAATAAAATATAACATATCTGGGCTTGTAGGCCATGTCGAATAATGGTTATTAAAGTTTGATATTTTGCCCTCAGCTGTGGAGATCCTCAGAAAGGAAGTTGGGTAGCAACACCTGGCGACCGCAGAGTCATGCAGTAGTGTTGGAGTAGTGGGAGGGGTTGTAATTGGATTGCTGTGTTCTCATTGGCTGTTGCTCTGATGGATGCGAAGAAGCTATAAAGCAGGAATTCAGGTCTGGTTTAGCTTCCGGTGCTGTATACCCTACTTTTTATTTACCTAATTTGTTTACTTTGATTATTGAATTTCTGTTTTACTTTTTACACACACACATACACAAACATATAACACTCATGCCCAAGGCGGGCCTCGAACCCACGATCCCCTGCGCTGCGAAACACCAAAGCGAGACGCTTTGGCGAGCACGGCCATGGGGACTGGCTAGCTTAAATTCATCTTCTCTAGTAAAATTATTAGGATGTTTGTATATCTCTGACCTGTGCCTGCCCAATTTCCTGTGCACGAAATGTCAAATTTTAATAATTTTTATTATTTGAAAAAGGCCTACAAGCTCGGACATATAATGCTTTACTAATAACATCAGCTGTGAACATCAGCTGCATATTTTAAAAGCTCTTTGCTGTTTCAAGCAATTGAAATTTTTTCTTTTGCATTCCTGAGAGAAAACAAAAGCCAAAATTGAGTTCCCATTTGAGAAAAGTTTAAAACTGAAACTAATAACAAGGAATATCTCAAAAACAGTTGACTAAAAAAAAAAAAAAAAAAAAAAAAATAATGTGGTTGACACAAATTATATATTTTAATGAGAGTTACATTTTTTATGAGTAAATGTCTGCCTATCGTTACGCCTTATCAGTTATACAAAATTTAACAAAATTCATCCAGAGACAATTCCCAGATAATGCAAAATATGTATTTTGTGATGTGGATATCTTTAATACCTATAAGGTATTTTAATTAAAATCGTTAGAGCCATTTTTTGGAAACTCAAAATTTTAGAAAAATGTTCCATTTAAAGGGTAATTGGGGGTGGGGGATAATCTTGAAAATCTTTGTATCGCATCCTTGGAAGCTTAAATATCAATCTTGGTATTTAACCATCTTTTCATTTTTAAACTATGCTGTCACAGACACACACCTTTTTCTAAAAATGCTTTATTTGGACTCAGGGGGTCTCGAAACATATTTCCGGTGAAATATTGGTATCAAATTTTTGGATGGATTACAACACCTTCTCTATCTACTATGTACATTGTACCTAGGGCCAAACAAGCAAAGGGAGCTGAACTTCAGTTGTTTCACATAGGACTGGCTTTTAAAAGATTTCACTATCGCTTTAGCCTGTGCAGTCCCTTATATCCCTTCTACTTACAAGGAAACAAGTAATAGGATCATTTCTACATCTCTGTAACAAATTGTAATTAAGCTTCTTCTACTTCATGGTAATCATGATAAACATTAGCAGAAACGGTCTTATTACTTAGTTCCTTTAAGTAGAAGGGAAATAAGGGAATACACTAGGTTAATCCGACAGTCAAATATTTTAAAATATGGTTGCTATGGGATTGAAATCAGTTTCTTTGCATGGCCAGGAGTTGACAAGCTCCCGTATGGGAAAAGTTTTGAGTATTTTAAAACTGAAACCGACAAAAGGAAATACCTCGATGGTGAACTCCATGGAAAATATATATAACATAAATTGTGTGTTTTAAGGTGATCTACATTTTTTGTGTAGTAAACTTTTATCTATCTTTTACGGTTTACCAGTTATGCAAAATTAAGAAAAATTCATCCAGAATAAAGAGGTCTTTCAGAAAATTTAAAGTATACATTTTATTTGTGATGTAAATAGCTTTAATATATGGTAATTTAACACTGAAGCCCAAGCCTGAGTATAGCTTAGACCGTGCAAAATGTTCATGCGGCCCACGCCCGAGCATAACTCGGGCAGGTATTTCTAACACTTTTAATGCAATTTCACGATCTTTACTTGGTCTTTGGCTATGTGACAACGAACATACTTCAGTTATTACTTAGTTGCCTGATTTGTGCTGCCATCTGTCCTTGCTTTAGTCAACTACTAGGAATTTTAGGAGATTTAGAAATACTGGCTGCTCTAGGGTAGTCACGCCATTTTCTTTAAAGGTGGTGATCTGTTTGTTATATTTTATGTTCTTAAATGCTAATATGCTGCATTTTCCTCAATTTCTGTGAACTGGAGCAGAAATTCATTATGCAAATGAAGGTCTGGAACATTTTAATTCCGAGGAAGAGTTTTTCGAACTTTCAATAAATATAATGAAAGCAGCTTTACACAGATTTTTTCAAACTCATGTTTGATACTTGTTGTAAATTTAAAATAAAATACTAATATGGAAGTTATGACTATTTTCTTTCTTGAATAACATACTTTGAGATTGTCCCAATACTTTTTGGCATATTTGATTGATGTAGGCGTAAAAATCCTGGGTTTCTTGGTGCTCCAACTAAAGAAACGCCTGGGCTTCAATGTGTTAATCAAAATCCTTAGCCATTTTTAAGAAAAAGAAAATTGACAAACATTTTTCCATGTAAAGGGTAGTTTGGAGTGGGGAGGATTTTCTTGAAAATCTCCATATTACACCCTTGGAAGATGCTAAACTTAAATACCAAGTACAGTTTTTAAAGGTCTTTTCATTTTTGAATTATGTTACCCACATTCACGGTCCTTTTTCTACAAATCTGATGTGTACCATTCACATGACTTTCTCTATATCCCTGCAACAAATTATTCTTAAAAAGCTTATGCTTCTATTTACTTTATGCTAATCAGAAAAAATTAGCAGAAATAGTCTTATTACTTGCTTCCTTGTAAGTAGAAGCGAAATAAGGGACTACCTTAGGTTAAAATGATAGTTAAAAGCTGGCTGCTATGTCAATGAAGTTCCTTTGTTTATATGGAATCGCAGTTGACAAGTTCCTGTATGAGAAAAATATAAGTTTTTCATAGCAGAAACCAAAAATAAGGAATGTCTCAAAAACGACGAACTCCACGAAAAAATATTATATAACATAAATTGTGTGTTTTAACGTGCTCTACACTTTTTATGTAGCAAATTTTTGTCCATCTCTTACAGTTTAGCAGTTATTCAAAATTCCGTAAAATTTATCCAGAATAAACTACTCTTCAGAGGCTATTCCTAGAAAATTCAAGATATACATTTTATGTGTCAGGTAAATATGTTTAATATAGGAAATTTTAGTCAAAATTGTTAGAGCCAATTTTTAGAAAATCAAAATTTTCGAAAAAAATGTTATGTAAAGGCTAGCTTGGGGTGGAGGATTTTTCTCAAAAGCTTCATGTCGCATCCCTGGAAGATACTAAACTTAAATACCAAGTTTGGTATTTTACCGGCTTTTCGTTTTTGAGTTATCGTGTTCACAGACACATGGACACACACACGGACCTTTTTCTGAAAATACTTTTTTTGGATACAGGGGACCCTAAAACACATATTTCCGGTGAAATCTTGTTATCCAATTTTTTGGTGGAGTTCAATACTTTCTCTATACACTATGTACATAGTACGTATACAGAAAGTAAAAAACAAAGATAAACTCAATTGCTTGTCCAATATGTGACTTGGTTTATTTTATCTCCTACCTCAAATATTGCAATATTTATAGCAGTTTAAAGTTTGAAGTAATTTTTTAAAGACACTACACATATACTTATAAGATCTTTCTTAAAACATTTACTAAAGAAATTCGTGAAACAACAGCAAAAACATTTTGTTTTCAAACTGCAAAAGTATCAGTAGAACTCCTAGTATCTTCATGTTATGCCAAAATTGTTTAATATTCTTTGTAGCAGTTTGTACGTCAGCCAACTTGTTACACTTGCTTAAACATCAAACATTCTGTATAATGCTGATTAACTTCTTTTGCTTCAGATATATGTATTCAAATAATTCACAGGACATTTTGATACCAATTTTTACTTTCTCTACACGTACTATGTACACTGTGTATAGAGAAGGTATTGTAATCCACCCAAAAATTGATACCGAGATTTCGTTGGAAATACACGTTCCGAAACCCTCTGAATCCAAAAGAAGCCATTTTAGAAGAGAGAGAGAGTTTGTGTGTGGTTGTGTGTGAACATTCTTTTTGTTTTTGAGCTATGCTGCCCACAGACAAACATAGCATTTTAAGTTTGGTATCTTCCAAGGATGCGACACAAAGATTTTAAAGAAGATTCCCCGACCCCCAACTACTCTTTACATGGAACATTTTTCAAAAATGTTGATTTCCTCAAAAATGGCCATAACGATTTTGCTTAAAATACCTTATGTTTAAGATATTTTTTATGACAAACGAAATGTATATCTTGAATTTTCTGGGAATAGCCTCTTCAATCTGGATAACTTTTGTATAACTGGCAAGCCATAAGAGATAGACAAAAACTTAACACACAAAAAATGTAGATCTCGTCAAAACACACAATTTATGTCATATATATTTTTTGTAGAGTTAACCATTTTCAAGATATTCTGGATTATTAGTTTCAATTTTAGCCACTTAAATGTTTCTCTCTTCTTGTTTGTTTATTACTGAAAAGCAAAGAGGTTGCATTTTCTTATTTCCCTTCTATTTGCAAGGAAGCTAGTAATAAGACTAATTCTGCTTATGTTTATCTTGATTAGCATGATGTAGATAACAGATTAATGTTTTGAATAAAGGTTTGTTTGCTGAACAGCTAGAGAACATCATGTGAATGGAACACATTAGATTTTTTCCCCTTCTACCTACAAGGGACCAAGTAACAAGGACAATTTCTGCTTATGTTTATCTCTATTATCATGATGTAGCTAGAAGAATACGCTTTTTAACAATAATTTTCAGAGATGTAGAGAAATTCATGTGATATAACACGTCAGAATTTTTTTTGGTTCCAGTATCGAGCAATGTTTGAGGACATTGAACACGTCATATAGAAAATCAACTGGCACATAACCATTTTGACCACTACCACTAAATATTTACTACTACAAATGTATGCATTTTTACTTTCTCTACACATACTATGCACTTAGTGTATAGAGAGGGTATTGCATTCCAACCAAAAATCTGATCCCGAGATTTCACCGGAAATACACATTTTAGGGACCCCCTGTATCAAAAAATATATAAATAAATAAAAAGCTTTTTTAAAAGGTTTGTTTGAGTGTGTGTGTGTCCATAAACATAATTCAAAAATGAAAATTCGATAAAATGTTAAACTGTTTAGTATCTTCCTGGGATGCAACACAAAGATTTCCAAAAAAAAAATCCCCCTCACTCCAAACTACCCTTTACATTGCAAAAATTTCGAAGCTTTTGATTTTCTCAAAAAGGCCCTGACGATTTTGATTAAAATACTGTTCATTAAACATATTTACATTGTAAATAAAATGTATATCTTAAATTTTCTAGGAATAGCCTCTAAGACCTCTTTATTCTGAATGAATTTTTCTGAATTTTGTATAACTGGTAAAGCATAAGAGATAGACAAAAACTTACTACATAAAAAATGTAGATCTTGTTAAAACACACACATTATGTCATATACATTTTTTTTTTTTTTTTTTTGTTATTTTTTTGTAGAATTGGCCATTTCTGAGATATTCTTTGTTATTTGTTTCATATTCAAAATACTTCAACTTTTCTCATATGGAAAGCTGTCAACTTAGTGCATTCCCTTGTTTTCCTTCTACTTATGAGGAAGCAGGTAATTAAAACAATTTCTGCTAATGCTTATCTGGATTATTACAAAGTAGATAGAAGAATATGCTTTTTAACAATAATTTGTTACAGCATTGTAGAGAAAGTCATATGAATGGAACATGTCAGATTTTTTTTCTGTAAATGCCATATTATACAATTACTCATGCTCAATTTTCTAGAAAAACAGTAAATAATGTTTTTAATATCATGGAAGATCAAAACTAGTAGGTTGAAAATGCATGCAATCCTGCTGGCAAAAGCACCAGGCAAGTATAAAGATAATTCCAACTAACAATATGTGTAACACATTACATTTCCTTTATGGCAGAGGACATTTGAATGATCATCCATAAAATTATTTTATCGAGTAATAGGCCTTGCTGTATAGATACCTTTAACAGCAGACTTGTATGTTTCTATTTTTCCCAAAAATAATAATTGTAAGTCATTTGGAAGGCATTGAATATTCTGACACATTCATAACAACATTTTTTTGATAACAAGTTAAGCTATCACTTGGTTTGTGTAAACCCAAGCTAGGAATATTATGGATAGAGAAACTATTAAGCAAATCTACTATGCATTCATTTATTCACATATAAAGTATAGAATTACTCTTTGGGGAAATATTACAGAAACAGACACAAAAAAGTATTCACATCACAAAAAAAAAAACACCACCACTCAGGATAATGGAGAAAATAGATAACATTCGTGTAGACAAATGTTTAAAAATTATAAGATTTTAACTGTTCCCTGCATGTATGTATATGAAAGTATAAAATGTAATGTACTAGACTAGGAGCAAAAAAATAAAAATGTACACAAGTATTGCTTAAGAAACAATAATGAACTGAGGGGTACTTTAAATAATTAGTATGGGGAAACTACTATTTAATAAGTTACCCAAAGAAATTAAAAGTATTAAAAATAACAAGTGTATGTTAACATCTGTAAAAAAAAGTATTTATTAGAGAATGCCTTTTATAGCATAGAAGAATTTAAATTAAGTAATACAAGGCAAACTAAGTTGTAAATATGTATTCTTGACATGTCCTTTAACAATTGTATTTAAAGGATGAATAAAATGAGTTGTCTAGTATTTATATTACCTATGTACCTAGATTTACACTATTTGCCAAGTATTGTTGATTTTTTTATGAGAAATCACATGAGCATGTAAATGTATTCATAAGGAAGTGTCAAAATGTTCGTCTTTGAAACAGAGCCTTACGAGGAGCTGTATTGTTGATGCCGTACTTCTGATGACTCTTTTGTAATATAAACACTTGTTAACTTTCAGCTGAATTGCCCCAGAATATAAGACCAGATTTCATTTCTTTGAATTTATATCCTCTCTTTATAAAGGCCCCTTACGGTCCCTAAAACCCATTACAAATCACGCTATTTGTTTTTAAATGGTTATCCTTCTAAGATAGTTATGTTTTTAATCAACTTTTAAAGTTTTTCAAAGTGGAAGAATTTATTTTAGACGAGACATTTACGTATAAACACTGGGTACTGACTGTCTGACAGTACCATAGAGCTGCAGAAGCCCACTTTGCACCCATTTTGGTGCTGCTATATAATCACAACATTGACATGAAGGTGTAAGCATAGTAAGGATGCATTGTAAACAATGTTATTTGTTGTATTTACCATATTACAGCCATCTGCTTGGCAAGCAAATGGCTTGTCATTATCCCCCATGTCTGGTTTCTGGATCCAAACTTATGTCACAGGCTGTAACACAAAATCAAAAATAACTCATAAATTTTATTTTGGGTTCCAAGGCCGAAACGATGCCTTTTTCCATTACATAAATGCTTTTGCATTACGAAGTGCGCTAACTCCTTCGCCAATGAAAACTTGACAGATGGTGTAGTCGAAACATTGCGCGCAATCAGAATAACACCTTTGTTCACGCACTACAACAACATACATCGTCAAATTAATGTATTTACATTCCACCAAAATGTCAACTTATAATTCGCACTCTCCGCATGCTTTTGTTCCGGAACTACCATTATACTTTTGCCATCTAGCGAGTAAATTTAAAATCACAAATGTTTCATATGACGCAGCTTGACGCGGCGCTTATAAACGTGCAAACAAACACATTCAATAATGCTGTTATAATATAACGTTCAATTCAATTATTACATGTGTTTATGCTAATCTACATTCCAAGTATAATATTAATAAATAGCATGTTTATACAACAGTTAACAACAGTGACAGAACTTTTCAGAGAAGAACACAGCACCGAGGAAAAAGCATCTAATTATTATCGCGTTTCCATGGGGAATTGAAATCGATTTGAGCCTATAATTCCATCTCAATACGATCCGCGTTTCACATGTTAAATTCAATTCGAATTGAGATAGTTTTGAATACGTAAGTTTCAAGAATAATTTTATTCATCCATTCATGTTGGTCAACTTTTAATTATTGTTAAAAAGTTATTCTTCTATCTACTTCATGATAATGGAGATAAACATTAGCAGACTTTGTCCTTATTACTTGGTTCCTTGTTCTTGATCAAAAGTGTTCCATTCACATGATGTCCTCTAGCTGTTCAGCAAACAAACCTTTTATTCAAAACATTAATCTGTTATCTACACTATGCTAATCGACATAAACATAATTATTATTATTATTATTATTATTATTATTATTATTAGTTTTATTACTAGTTTCTTTGTAAGAGAAAGGAAATAAGACACACTACAGGCTAAAGCGATAGTCGCATCTTTTAAAATCCGGTCACTATGTTAAACAATTGGGATTCCAACCTCTTCGCTTGCCCGGAGTAAACAAACGAGAAAAGATGTCTTCCCGTTTGAGAAAAGTTCAAGTGGCATAAAATTGAAACCAATAATCCGCAATATCTCAAAAACGCTTTGCTCAAAAAATGTGTATAACATAAATTGTGTGTTTTAATGAGAACTACATTTTTGTGTAGTAAGTTTGTGTATATCTATTATAGTTTGCCAGTTATACAAAAGTAATCCAGAATGAAGGTGTCTTCAGAGGCTATTCCAAGAAATTTCAAAATGTACATTTTGTTTGTAATAAAAAAATCTGAGAAGAGGAACATTTTCGAATTTTTTTTATCATGTAACGGGTAGTTAGTTGGTGTGGGGGAATTTCTTGAAAATCTTCGTGCCGCATCCTTGGAAGATACTGAACTTAGATATCAAGTTTAGTACTTAACCGTCTTTTCATTTTTGAGCTATGCTGTCCACAGACACGCCTAAAAAGGTTCTTTTGGACGCAGGGGGTCTCAAAACATGTATTTTCGGTGAAATCTCGGTATCAAATTTTTTTGTACAATACAATACCTTCTCTATACACTATGTGCATAGTACGTGTAGAGCAAGTAAAAAGCCTCAACAAAGATTGTAACCACTACAGAACCATTGCGCTGATATCACATACCAGCAAGATAATGCTAAAAATTCTTAACTAGCCTGAAGTAAATAGAAGCACAAGCTTTTTAATATGTTTTGCAGAGATGTAGAGAAAGACTGAATGGAGCACATCAGAAATAGTTTTATGATTTGCTTCCTTTTAAGTAGTAGCGAAATGAGGGAGTACGATAGGTTAAAGTGGTAGTCCAAATCTGGTTGCTTTGTGACTGAAGTTCCTTTGTTTGTATGGACAGCAGTTGACAAATTCCCGTATGAGAAAAGTATACGTTTTTCAAAGCTGAAACCAAAAACAAGGATGTCTCAAAAACGATCAACTCCACGAAAAAAGGTCTATAACATAAATTGTGTATTTTAACGTGCTCTACATTATTTGTGTGGTAAGTTTTTGTCCATCTCTTACGGTGTAGCATTTATGCAAATTCATTCATCCACAATAAAGTAGTCTTCAGACGCTATTTCCAGAAAAGTCAAGATATACATTTTATTTGTCAGGTAAATATCTTTAATATACGATATTTTAATCAAAATCGTTAGCCATTTTTGAGAAAATTAAAATTTTGGAAAAAAGTTCCATGCAAAGGGTAGTTTGGGGTGGGGGATTTTCTTGAAAATCTTCGTAACGCATCCTTGGAAGATGCCAAACCTAAATACCAAGTTTGGTTTTCAACGGACTTTACGTTTTCGAGCTTAGCTGCCCCTCCCCACACAAGGACATTTTTCTAAAAATACTTTTTTTTGGATTCAAGGGTCTCAAAACTTGTATTTCCAGTGAAATCTCAGTATTGAATTTTGTGTGCATTACAATACCTTCTCTATACACTATGTACATAGTAAGTGTAGATAAAATAAAAATGGAAGAATATATGGAAAGGGAGATAGATACTGCTGGAACTAGCCGCTTTTAGAACAGGCAAAGGGACTCGTGACCAAATAACAAGTATACGATGGATCATGGAGAGGTCAAGAGAAAGGAACAGAAATTCATGTACTTTATAGACTGCAAAAAATCTTGGCTTAATCCTACAGACACAACAAACTCATTCAGAGTACACACTAACCAAAGAGCCAATTAGCCACAAAAACCATACACGATATACGAGAACTAACAAAATTATCTCTCAAATCCTCGATGGCACTATTCAACACAAAAATGGTACCCATACGGACTAGACTCAACATGGGATAAACTCCACCCTAGAGAGCGTTAAAGCCCGCTTCCTGAAGGCTACACTGTGAGTGTCGAAGCACACTGGTCTACCTGCTAGCACGAGAAGCCTTCTTAATAGAAGAACTCAGGACAATACTTGGACTTCCAACTGGAAGAAGGCGCTCGATGAAAGAACAATGAAGAGGGAGGATATCTGGCCAGAATTCTATTCAGTGGAAGCCATGGTAAACCGGAACTGGACTGGCACGAACCAAAAGCTCTGACACTTCACCAAATGGATACCATCATAAAACATGCAGGAACAAGGCATTCCACGTCCCAGACTTGATACTTGACAATATATGTGACAGACACCACGTCCTAACGTGCTCAAAGCGGATCAAATCAGTGATAAACGTTTGAACAAAATAACTCCAAACATATGTACAACTTGTACGCGAAATTGTTGTTGTGGTTGTTGTTATAGATTGCAAAAAAGCATTCGACAGCGTCAAACATACCAAGATGTGGGAAATAATGAAGAAAATGGGAGTGCTTCAATATCTTACTGAATTAAGGCATTATATACTAACCAAGAAGCACGTGTGCTTACTGAACATGGAACAACAGTGGTTTTCAATACAGAAAGGAGTCCAACAGGGCTGTGTTCTGTCCCCTTCATTGTTCAATTTATACAGTGCAGGGAATGAAGAGGAAATAGGAGTCAAGATACGCGGAAGAACAATAAATAATCTGAGATATGCAGATGACACCACACTTTTGGCGGAAAATGAGAATGGAATTTTTGGATGTAATGCAATACCTTCTCTATCTACTACGTACAATGTAGGGTGTAATGCAATGCCTTCCCTATCTACTATGTACATTGTACATACATGGTATATATGAAATCTTAAGGCGTTAAATAAGTTCTAAGAAAAAGGTAGAAAAACAAATTATTTTCGGTAGATTTTTTTACTTCCTCTATACGTACTATGTATATAGTGTATAGAGAAGGTATTGTATTGCACCCAAAAATTCGATACCGAAATTTCACCGGAAATATATGCTTTGAGGCCACCTGAATAAAAAAAAACAGCATTTTTAGAAAAATTGTCCGTGTGTGTGTGTAGAGAAAGTCATATGAATGGAACAAATCAGATTTTTTTAGTTATACTGTTTAGAAACACACGGTCTTTAAAAAGGAAACCAAGAGAGAGAGATATAGACAGAGAAAGATATATATATATATATATATATATATATATATATAGAAAGAGGTAGAGGAAGGGGGCAAAGAAAACCTTTTATTCAGTAGGTCTCAAAACGAGTATTTCCGACGAAACTCTGGTATCGAATTTTTGGGTGGAAGCGCTGCCTCCTAGAGCTTACAAGCCATGATTTGGTAAATTTGGTAACACTGCAGAAGCTGTATGTTTTACATTTATTTTCAAATTCAGTAATATTGCAATTACATCACGTGCATTATTTACAGCTAACGTATTTTTTTTCTCGTTCACGAATAATATTTCTTGCTATGATAATCAGATAGAAAGCTGCAATAGAAAGTACGAATTCTCTTGTATTATATTGCACATAGCCAGTACTTATAATAGATTTTGAAAACTTTCGCAAACTTGCTAATTAAAATCTTTTGAAATATATTTCAGATGCCTAGAAAGTGCTGTGTCCCTGGGTGTAAGTCAAATTATGATATCAGTGTAAAGTTAACAAGGTAATGCCTCTACATTTTCATGCCCTAAAGAAAAAAAACTGATATGTTCTATTCACATGACTTTCTCTACATCTCTGCAACAAATTATTTTTACTTCATCTAATTGAGAAAAAATTAGCAGAAATAGTCTTATTACTTGCTACTTTGTAAGTATAAGGGAAATGAGGGAGTGCCATAGGCTAAATTGACAGTAAAAGCTGGTTGCTATGTGACTGAAGTTCATTTGTATGTATGGACAGAAGTTGACAAATTCCTGTATGAGAAAAGTATGTTTTTCAAAGCTGAAACCAAAATCAAGGAATATCTTAAAAACGATCAACTCCGCGAAAAACATTATATAACATAAATTGTGTATTTTAACGTGTTCTACATTTTTTGTGGTTTAAGTTTTCATCCATCTCTTACGGTTTAGCAGCTATGCAAAATTTCGTAGAACTCATCTAGAATAAAGCAGTCTTTAGAAGCTATTCCCAGAAGATTCAAGATATACGTTTTATTTGTGAGGTAAATATCTTTAATATACGATATTTTAATCAAAATCGTTAGAGCCATTTTTAAGAAAGTAAAAATTTTCGATTTTTTTTCCATGCAAAGTGTAGTTTGGGATGGGGGATTCTTTTGAAAATCTTCGCGTCGCGTCCTTGGACGATACCAAACTTAAATACCAAGTTTGGTATTTAACGATCTTTTTGTTTTTGAGCTATGCTGCACACAGACACACACACGGACATCTTTCTAAAAATTCATTTTTCTTTTTTGATTCAGGGAATTTAGTTGAGGGCATCTTCTTCCATGTTGCAGCCATATTTCAATACATAATGAGCTTAGCAAGTAAATTATTTACAGTAGGTAATGAAAGGGGCATTCTTGCTATGAGAGCTGAGAGACCAACAGTGTTTATGGTGACATTGATGAGCAAGCCCCGGACTCTTAGGTTCTGACCTACTGCACCCCAAACTTCGGTTTATTTTAATGTTCTTGTTACCAACGAGTAATATACAGGGTGTATATAAATGGATATCGGGGTTTTAACTCTTTATAATATTTATTACATTCAACTTACAGTTATGAATGATAAGTCAAATGAAAAAGCAACTCAAACAGTTTTACCAAGAAGCTTATAAATGTCCAATGTGACCACCCTTTGTCATACGGCACACATCAAGTCTATAGCCGAGTTCTTCCCAAACGTTGATAAGTGTGTATTCAGTAATTGTAGCAGCAGCTGCTTCAATCCGGTTTCTTAATTCAGGGAGGTCAGCTGGTAGCGGAGGCACGTACACACGGTCCTTGATGAAGCCCCTAAGGTAAACATCGCTGGCGTTAGCTCAGGAGAACGTGGAGGCCATGAATAGCAAGCCCTGTCATTGGGGCCCTTGCGGCCTATCCAGCGCTCGGGTACAGTGACGTTCAACCAATCGCGTACTTCGTTATGCAAGTGAGGTGGCGCACCATCCTGCTGGAAAATAAAGTTCTCTAGCTCATTTTCTTCCAACTGAGGGAAGAGTTATTGCTCTAGTGTATCAAGGTAAGAAGTGCCAGTTACAGTAGGTTCACCAAAAACGAAAGGCCCATAAACTTTTCGCCGGGATACGGCACAAAAAACATTCACTTTAGGGGAATCTCGTTGCATTTGTACCATCTCGTGAGGATTTTCTGAGCCCCAGATGCGCACATTGAGTGTTAACATGTCGCCTAAGGTGAAAGGTCGATTCATCACTGAAGACAACACGATCCACAAAATCGTCATGAAACAACATGCCGTTTGCGAATTTGGCACGTAATCCGTGGTCTGTCGGCTTTAGAGTCTGTAATAACTGTAAACGGTAAGCACGTAGCTGTAAGCGTTTTCTTACAACTTTCCAAACAGTCGACACAGGAACTTGTAATTCACGACTAGCCTTCCGGACCGATTTCTTTGGGCTACGAGTGAACGACTCTCTCACTCGCTCAACAGTCTCTTCACTTACTCCTGGTCGTCCCATGCTCTTCCCTTTACAAAGGCAGCCGGTATCTTCAAACCGATTATACCATCTACGAATGTTTTTATCACTAGGAGGATCACAACCGAACTTACTACGGAACGCACGTTGCACAGTAACTACAGATTCGTCTTTGCAAACTGCAAAACACAAAACGCTTTCTTTGCTACTACCGCTGTCTAGCGGATTGCGGCAGAAACATTGCACGCACATGCGCACTTGTGCCAACAAACAAAACTGTTTGAGTTGCTTTTTCATTTGGCATATCATTTATAACTGTAAATTGAATGTAATAAATATTATGAAGAGTTAAAACCCCGATATTCATTTATGTACACCCTGTACTTCAATTTTATAGAGCCTAAATTGACCTAATTTTACGTTAGGACCTAATAAAGCCTATTTTACATGATAGAACCTAAAAGTGCCTAGTTCGGATAGTTTAGCAAATAAGAGTAGAGTTATCCCTTATCCTGAGAAGACGAATGTCGAGTAACTTTAAGCTCCATTTCACCGATTTCATTCATCGTCCGATATGACCAACCAGGTTAAAGGACGTTAAACTACCCGCAAAAAAAAAGTATTTTTAAAACGAAGGGAGACCATTTGAATAAGGAAACTATTAAATAATTATATGGTATTACGAAATCTTGAGTGATACCTTAACATAATAAATTTAATTAAACCGTCCGCCCCAATAATGAACTTATTAAAACGTCCGCCGCCTTCAGTTATCATTTTCTAGGTATTGTCGAAAGAGGTGGTCAGTGGCACGCGGCATTTCTGAAATGTGTGATGTTTACAATAGGTGAAAACTAGATACAAACATTTTAATAGCGTGTTGAGTAGTATATATTGTTGATTCTTCCGTTATGGGGAGTTTCTAAGCCGACATTTTGAAAATTCAGCAGCAAAATATTCAGTCTTCTCGTTGTGGTGACGATAGCAGTCGTTTGCACCAAGAAGTTTCCAATCCATGAGTGGATTCTGATCGACAAAAGCTTTTCTACAAATAGAAAGGTTGTTTATCGTAACGCATGTCAGCAGCAGTAAGGAATAATTTCTTGCGTATTTCGTATCTTATATATGTCAAAGATCTTATAAATTCCTGAATTCATCGTATAAGATCCTATAAAAACCTAACAAACTGATACATAGAATCTAATTTTAACTTTTTGGAACCTAAAAATCCGGGGCTCACTGATGAGTGTATCTGAGGTCAGAAAGTCAGAGAAATTACTTCTAAAGTAGTTTTCAAGTTTGTAAACATTATCTTAAATAATTATACTAAGTGCGTGAACAACACAATTGACCAGAGCAGCAAGAAAAGAAAACTTCAGCCTTTAAGTTACTAACTTAAAGTGCAGTAACTCCGTTACATATGTGTATTAATGTATTGTTCATTTGTTGTAAATATACTTTATTTTGTCCAGAATACATGTATACGAACTAATACAGAGTGATTTATGTAGAACTGACACATTTCTTCTTTAATTATTCCTTTGGAAATTCATTCAATGACCCAATTTTAACACCAAATTAAGCAGAATGTTCTGGAGTTTCGATTCCTTGTCACTAGATGCGCAGATGTTTATGTTTTATTCCTAATTTCATTGTTGGTAGCTGTTTCGACATTTTGTTCTTGTAGTCAAGGTTATGCAGAAAGATGTAGAGCTGAGTCAAGGATATTTTCAGCAAGATGGCGCTACATGCCATACATCAAATGAACCGAATTGCAAGTTTCTTTGACGACCGGATAATTTCCATTTCCAGGGTTTACGGTACACGTCCCCAGACATTGGACGATCTGAAGCACATCACAAAGGAGATTCAAGCTATTGACAACAGAGTCCTCCAACGAGTGGCCAGTACGACGTGTTGAGTTGTGTCTTATGCAGGATGGAGGACATTTTCAACATTTGCTATAGTCTCCCAAAATTCCTCTACAGTTTAGGTATAATAAGTTGTCGCTAGCATAACACGTTTTGAAACAATTAATAAAAGAAATGCGTCAGCTCAATATAAATCACTCTGTAGAACGTAAATAAATCTAATGTAATTACAAGTAATGGGTTGCTTTTTGCTTGAGATTGTCGTCTGTTCTACGCCTAGCACTTGACAGCTTCACAGTGTTGCAACATCTATGAACATGGCTTGTTAACTGTAGGAGGCTGTGTTGGCAGTCATTCCCCCACTTACTGGGTAGTAGAGAAAGTAAAAGAGGCATACTTGATTCGGTTGCGCGAAAACTTGTCATTGGCTGTACAATACTTACAAAGAAACAGTTTCCAAAACTTAAAATTGTTCCACACGATGCAGTTTTCGAAAGGGAAGCTTGAACATTTTTATGTTTGATGAGTAGTACAAAATAAAATTGATGGGATGATTTTTTACTTTCTCTACACGCACTATGCATATAGTGTATAGAGAAGGTATTGCACTCCACAAAAAAAATCGATACCGAGATTTCACCGGAAATATATGTTTTAGGGCCTCCTGTGTCCAAAAAAAGTATTTTCAGAAAAAGGTCCGTCCGTGTGTGTCCGTGTGTCTGTGAACACGATAACTCAAAAACGAAAAGTCGGTAAAATACCAAACTTGATATTTAAGTTTAGTGTCTTCCAGGGATGCGACACGAAGATTTTGAGAAAAATCCCCCCACCCCAACTACCCTTTACATGGAACTTTGATTTTCTCAAAAATGGCTGTAACGATTTTGATTAAAATATCGTATTAAAAATTATTTACCTGATAAATAAAATGTGTATCTTGAATTTTCTGGGAATAGCCTCTGAAGAGTACTTTATTCTGGATGCATTTTACGGAATTTTGAATAACTGCTAAACCGTAAGTGTTGCACAAAAATTTACTTCACGAAAAATTTAGAGCACGTTAAAACACATAATTTGTGTTATATGGATTTTTTTCGTGGAGTCCATCGTTTTTGAGACATTCCTTGTTTTTGGTTTCTGCTTTGAAAAACTCGCACTTTTCTCATGCAGGAATGTTTCAACTGGTGTCCATACAAACAAAGGAACTTCAGTCACCTAACAACCAGCTTTTGACTATCACTTTAACCTATGGTACTCCCATATTTCTCTTCTACTCACAAGGAAGCAAGTAATAAGACTATTTCTGCTAATTATTTTCTGATTAGCATGAAGTAAATAGAAATATAAGCTTTTTAACAATAATTTGTTGCAGAGATGTAGAGAAAGTCATGTGAATGGAACACATCAGATTTTTTCTAAGATCACCAGTGCTTATGTAATTAAATAATAAACTTCATATTTCTATGGAAAAAAATAATAAAATGAAAATTAAATAATTTGTTTCTCCTAAATTAAAATTGAAGAAAACTGCTGCAGAGGAGAGAAGGAAGAGGAAGGAGGGTCCAACTTGTGTCTGAAGGGTTTTAGACTGTTTGAAGGTATGCAACTTAGAGGGGGAAATGTTTTGAACTTTAAAACTTTATTTACTTGTTTACAGTTTTTTCAACATTTTTGCCATTCAAAATGTTCCACACGCTGCAGGTTTTATTCAAGCTCTCTTAAATTTTTAGGAGAGGTTCTTAAGAAGCAGATAAGGGTTTCAATCATATGAGTTTTTAAAATTCCTAATATTGTTGTAGATATTAATATTTAAAAGCAATTGTATTATAACATTTCTTGAATTTTTGTCTGATTCTTGCTTTAATATTTTTACCTGTTGAACTAATTGTGGTACAATAAATTCATATGATAGTTCTGTTCCTGATACTTAAATGCATATTTTGAAAAATAAAAAAGTTGAATTTTTCATCATTTTCATCGTGTGGAGCGATTTGTATTGGCGCCAAATTTTTAATTTAAAAATTAATAACTCAAAAACTACTTATGATACATAAACCAAATTTTAAAACATGTAACTACTGTACAACATAAACGTATTTTCAAAATTTCAGGCTGATTACTTGAAAATTGTAGGATTTAGAAACTCCACTGATGCATTACCCTATGCATTTGTTATAAATTTAATCTATTTTGTCCAGAATACGAACTAATAGAACGTAAATAAATCCTAATGCAATTACAAGTAATGGATTGCTTTCTGCTTGAGACTGTCGTCTGTTCTTGACAGCTTTACAGTGTTGCAACATTGCGGCGGCCTTATGTTGAACTAATCTCCACATTCAGAGCACCAGATGCTGGCTTCGTCCCCAGAGTTGTGGTGACGTGCTCTAAGACTCACTCCACTACCAATGAGCAGACCCACGTACCTGTTGATGTGAATCTACTACCGGTGAAATGCCTCGGCGTTGCCCAGTCTGCACGATAGCTGACTCTCTCGGGGCGGTGCAGGTAATGGGAAGTGATATTATAAATAACATAGACACACGTAACTTGACTTGAATGTATTGTACTTCGGAAGTGCGAGACAAGCACTTTGCTTCACAATTCTGCTAACTTAAACATTTACTAGGAACTTGGATACTTGATTATTCACACGTACTTATTTATACTTCTTCTTCCTTGTTAATTCGCTTTACACAATTTAATTTTACACACGTCACTGGCCTTGAATATACTCGACTTAGAGCTGTCAACCACTAAGCATAATTAAGAGTTATAATGTTTGACTTTGTACGAAGAAGCATGACAGTATTACAACATCAGACAAGAGACAGCCGCGATGTGCCTTACTGTGCTTCTTATATATTAAAACTACTCTCATGGCGGCTTTTTTCTGATTGGACAGAAAGCCCGCGCAATTGACGTATATATTACCTAAAATCCACTGTTCTCATCCCAGGCTGCACCACAACACCCACGTGACACATGTTATACAATGGAAAACTACTCTTTTCCGAGTTTTAGGGCTTTGCCCCGGCGTGAGTCGTTGGTACGTGCCTGGACAAAAGAAACCCTGTCAACAAAGAGCCATCTCACACCACTCTCCCTAGCTTGGCGTCAGCTTTGTTTGCTTTGCTCCAAGCGGAACTTTACTCTGCTAAATACATAAGTTAATAAATATTTGCACTCTTTAACTATACACTGCTAAATAACTAATAAACTAACAATAGTTATTTAACGGTCTCAATCTATGAACATGACTTGTTAACTAGGAGGCTGTGGTGGCAGTCATTCCCCTACTTACTGGGTAGTAGAGAAAGTAAAAGAGGCATACTTGATTCGGTTGCGCGAAAACTTGTGTCATTAGCTGTACAAGAAGCGGGAAGAAAAGGGAAAGAGGCCGCGACGTTTTAATGATCTGCTACTTGAAACAATGTAAAATGTTTAAGGGAGGGAAAGTTAATGGCTGTGCGAAGAAAAGAAGGCGGCTACTTGTCCGCAGGCCGTATCATGTCTGTGACGCAGGCTAGTGCCTTGTTGCAGCACAGGCCAATGTGTTCCATTCAAACAAAACCTCTTCCAAAATACTGAAACAACACAGAAGCAAACCTAACTATTCCATCTCTACCAACTATTCTTACAAAAGCTCATTCTTTTATCTAATCGACACAAACGTGAATAGAAATGATATTACCTCAGCCGTTTTGTTTTTTAACCTCCGATAGGCTATAAATAAAAGACAAGTTCATAGAAAACAATTATTTTATTACTAAAGGTTTTGTAAACTTATGGTTACTTTTCAACATAATCACCGAAAAGATTGAGACATTTATCGTACCTGTGCACAAGCTTTGCAATACCCGCTTCAAAAAATGTTGCCGCCAATGATTTCAAATGTGCATTGATGTTGTCTTGAAGATCTTCGTACTTTACGACGTTTGCGGAGAGCCATTCAAAACAAATGAAGAGGAATACTGACTTGAGGAATTGTGTTGATCCATGACAACGCTCGTCCACACAACTCATCGGCTCCTTGAACAATTCAATGGGACATTTTCGATCATCCGCCGTACAGTTCTGACCTGGCACCAAGCGACTTTCACATTTTCCCTGAACTGAATGCAAGTTGAAAATCTGACGTGTTCCATTCACATGACTTTCTCTACATCTCTGCAACAAATTATTGTTAAAAAGATTATGCTTCTATTTACTTCATGCTAATTGAGAGAAGGAAAAAAAAAAAAAAAAAAAAAATAGCAGAAATAGTCTTTATTACTTGCTTCCTTGTAAGTAGAAGCGAAATAAGGGAGCATCAGTTAAAGTGATAGTCAAAACTGGTTGCTATGTGACTAAAGTTTCTTTCTTTGTATGGACAGGAGTTGAGAAATTCCTGTATGGGAAATGTTTTAAAGCTGAAACCAGGAACAAGGAATATCTAAAAAAAAAAGTATCAACTCCACATAAACAATATATATAACATAAATTATGTGTTTTAACTTGCTCTATATTTTTTTTGTAGTAAGTTTTCATCCATCTCTTACTGTTTAGCAGTTTTGCAAAACTCCGCAAATTTCATCCAGAATACGGTAAGCTTCAGAGGCTATTCTCAGAAAGTTGAAGATATACATTTTATTTGTCAGGTAAATATCTTTAATATACGACATTTTAATCAAAATCGTTACAGCCATTTTTGAGAGAATCAAATTTTTTGAAAAAAATTCCATGTAAAGGGTAGTTTAGTGTGGGGGATTTTTCTCAAAGTGTTCGTGTCGAATCTCTGGAAGATACTAAACTTAAATACCAATTTTGGTATTTTACCGACTTTTCGTTTTTAAATTATCGTGTTCATAGACACACATACACGGACCTTTTTCCAGAAATGCTTTTTTTGGATTCAGGGGGACCCAAAGCATACATTTTCGATGAAGTCTCGGTATTGAATTTTGGGTGCATTACAATACCTTCTCTACACACTATGTGGATAGTACGTGTAGAGAAAGTAATAAATAGCACTAGTTTTAATGCAAAAATATTAATAATTTTACAGTATAAAACAGCTATAACCAGGTTAATTTTATTGTTGAAGGTTACTGTAGTATGAAATTAGAAAAAAAGGCCCACTAAAATAATAAAAGCTTTGATTAATAAAGGACTTAGTTTTTTTTTTTCAAAAGGGAGACGTCTTCCTTATCGTTTCCCGTTTGTTTACCCCCAGCAAGCAAAGAGAAGCGAATTTCAATTGTTTCACTTAGCGGCCGGCTTTTAAAACATCCGACTATCGCTTTATCCTAGTGTATTCTGTTATTTCCTTTCTACTTATAAAAGAAGTAATGAGGACAATTTCTGCTAATATTTATCTCGAATAGATAGAAGAATAAGCTCTTTAACAAGAATTTGTCATAGACTGCCTCCGTGGGCGAGTGGTCAGCGAACTGACTTTTAACCCGGGAGTTACGGGTTCGATTCCCGGCTGGGGCGGGTAATTTTTCTTTAGCCAGAATTATTCCCTATCCCCAATAGAGTCTGGAAGTGTGTATGTGAGAGTGAATTTGTGTGTTTTTGAGGAAAAATAATACGATTTAAACCCAACGAGTTGTTTCTAATGCAAAGCCCCCGACATGTCCTTACATGTTAAAGGGGGCTATATAAATGAGACAATAAAAAAAAATAGTAATTTGTTACTGAGATTAAAGGAAGTCAATGTCATACTGCACTTCCGATTTTTACTTTCTCTACACGTACTATCTAGGTACATAGTGTATAGAGAAGGTATTGCACTCCACCCAAAAATTCAATACCGAGATTTCACCGGAAATATATGTTTTAGGGTCCACTGTATCCAAGAAAAAAAGAAGCATTTTCACAAAAAAGTCCGTGTGTTTGTGAACACGATAACTCAAAAACGAAAAGTCGGTAAAATACCAACCAAACTTGGTATTTAAGTTTAGTATCCTCCAGGGATGCGACACGAATATTCAGAGAAAAATCCCCCCACCCCAAACTACCCTTTACATGGAACTTTTTTCGAAAATTTTGATTTTCTCAAAAATGGCATTAACGATTTTGATTAAAATATCGCACATTAAAGATATTTGCCTGACAAATAAATGTATATCTTGAATTTTCTGGGAATAGCCTCTGAAGACTACATAGCACAGAATAGAGAGTATACAGAAAGGAAACTCGAGGGCGGCTCCTTTGATGTGCTTGCAGCCAAACTCTGCGCTAGACGCCATATTGGGACCTAGTAAACGCAAAGCGAAAGCGTTTGTTACATAGGATTT
The DNA here is from genome assembly GCA_030762935.1 of Hymenopus coronatus. Lineage (NCBI taxonomy): Eukaryota > Metazoa > Arthropoda > Insecta > Mantodea > Hymenopodidae > Hymenopus > Hymenopus coronatus. Next base: position 9,480,568 of record CM060892.1, read on the forward strand.
TAAGCAAATGATAACGTTTAAAATAATAAACCACCAACATATGTAATAACATCTTATGTGTAGCATACACATGACCTTCTCTGCTTGCTCTCCTATAAACTATTTATACGGCAGCTTATTGTTCTGTTTCTTATTAATACAGATACATTTTAATTGCGCATTTCGTTAAGCGATAGTCAAATGCTTTCGATGCTAGCCGTTGTGTGATGCTGTGAAATGCAATTATATTTGCACGAACATGAAAAATATGACGTGTTCCATTCATATGACTTTCTCTACATCACTGTAACAAATTCTTGTTCTATCCGCTTTATGATAAACGTTAACAGAACTTGTCTTAATTGCTTGCTTCCTTGTAAGTTGAAGGAAAATAAGGGAATGCACTAGGCTAAAACGATGGTCAAATGTTTTAAAAACTGGTTGTCATGTGGATGGAGTAAGTTTCTATACAGGGCCAGAAATTTACAACTTTCCGTGTGAGAAAAGTTAAGTACCTATTTAAAATCTGAAACAAATAAAAAGGAATATCTTAGAAATGATCAATTGAACGATAAAAACGAATTTGACATAAATTGTGTGTAATAACATGATCTACATTTTTTGTGTAGAAGTTTTTGTCTCTCTCTTACGGTTTACCAGTTACACAAAATTTAGCAAAATTCATTCAGAATAAAGAGGTTTTTAGAGGCTATTCCCAGAAAATTCAAGATACACATATTATTCTCCATATAAATATCTTTAATATACGGTATTTTAATCAAAATAGTTAGACCCATTTTTGTGCAAATCAAAATTTTCAATTTTTTTTCCATTTAAAGAGTAGTTTTGGGTATTTTACCCACTTTTATTTTTGATTTATCGTGTTCAGAGAAACACGGACATGCACACACGGGACCTTTTTCTGAAAATGTTTTTTTTTTTTTTTGATACAGGGGACCCTAAAACATATATTTCCGACGACATCTGGGTATCGAATTTTTGGGTGGAGTGCAATACTTTCTCTATACATTATGCACATATTACGTGTATAGAATATAAAAAAGAATGGCAAATACTTAAATAGAAACTGCACAATGTGGAAATTTTTGTTTCACCTTTAAAAAACTTACTTTTCTCATTCAGGAATTTGTCAACTCCTGTCTATACAAACAAAGGAACTTCAGTTACATAGCAACCAGCTTTTGACTGTCACTTTAACCTATGGTACTCCCTTATTTCGCTTCTACTAACAAGGAAGCAATAATAAGTTTTCGATTAGTATGAAGTAAATAGAAGCATAAGCTTTTTAACAATAATTTGCTGTAGAGAAAGTGATGTGAATGGAACACATCAGAGTTTTAGTAAATGTGCTCTCCTGTAGAACACATCATCTCTTAGCACAGGAAGGAAATATTTAAAACTTAACCCAAACGTTGGCCAACTTTGCTATGTTTTTCTCACATTCAATTGGACGTTAGCCTATAATAACTTATATGTTCTGATTCAGAAAGCTAAGTCCTAGTGAGCCATACATATAACGATGTTCATCTTTTGGAAAGCTGAAAAAGCTTATGTCCTTATTTATATTTGAATTATTTCTGCAGTTAGGTGCTGGGCACCAATGAACGCCTTTTCTCTTACTGCTGCTCATTATAAGAGCAGTAAAGCTTTTACAGTAAATAAATATTGTAACATGTACAGTGTATAATATAACTGTTGGGAAGAATATAAGCTCAGCAGCTAAAACAACAATAACCTTAATAAACTGTATATTATGAGGTGCGCAACTTCAGCAGTACCGCTATTTACTCTGTCCCAATATGGCAGAATTCGCGCTTGCGTACTGAATTTTAGCATACGGATTTCACTCGAGTTTCCTTTCTGTATACTCTCTACTCTGTGACTTTATTCAGGATGAATTTTTCGGAATTTGGAATAACTGCTAAACCATAAGAGACGGAAAAAAAACTTACCACACAAAACATGTAGAACACATTAAAACAGAAACTTATGTCACATACATTTTTTTCGTGAAGGTGATCTTTTTTGCATATTCTTTGTTTTTTGGTTTCAGCTTTGAAAAACTCATTCTTTTCTCATACAGGAATTTGTCAACTCCTGTCCATACAAACAAAGGAACTTCAGTCACATAGCAACCAGTGCCACTTTAACCTATGGTACTCCCTTATTTCGCTTCTACCTACAAACTAGCAAGCAATAAGGCTATTTATGCTAATTTTTTCTCGATTAGCATGAAGTAAATTGAAGCATAAGCTTTTTAATTTGTTGCAGAAATGTAGAGAAAGTCATGTGAATGGAACACATCACATTTTTTCCTAATGTTTATCTCGATAAGCATGAATTAGATGGAAGAATAAGGATTTATAACTTGCTTTAGCACAGCTAGAGAAAGTTATATGAATGTAGCCCAAGAGACCCCTTTTAATTTTATGCAGGAGAGTTTGGGCTGACCCAAAAATTAAATTCGCTCCTGTGTTGAGGTCATGAGCTGGATCGTCAACCCACGAGAGACATTCTTTTCTGGACGATGTGCAGACATGACCCAAGTCGACTGTCACCTGTCACGTATGTTAAAACATGTGAGGATTCTGTCTATACATTACATAATGAAGGTGTGACGTCAATTGACGTAGTGCAGCTAGGCGCCGGCGCGAGAGTCGGCGAGCTACAACAGCAAGCAGCAGCGCTGCAGATGTAGCAGGAAGGGCGATCAATACAGTCAACAATCTCTTGAGCGTTCCAATGAGGCAGGCCAGAAACTCTCCCCGGTGTCCAAATGCGTGTGTCTCAGCAAACAAATCACAAATGATGACATTACCTCAATGAAAGTGACTGTTTGTGTGGTGATATGGACGCTCGAACATCGTGTTAGGTTTCGAAGACTCTGAAGGACAAATACTGCAAGGTGAGCTCCAAAATCTTCTGTTTCTTCAACAAGTGACTTTTAGGTAAACAAATTCAGTGAATGACATTTCGAATAATCTCCTCTCAAAAACTGTGTGTGTATCATACTATCCCCAGCTATCCCCAAAGGTTTAACCCCCTTTTTGGGCACCCTAGTGGACTCTCCCTGCAGAGGTATCATAAATTCCAGGGGAAATGCAAACGCACCAAATGGACCCTTCCCACAGAAATGGCATTTAACCTTCTGCACACACGTCAGATTTGAACAAAAACCACGAAAAAGTGAATCAAAAGTATTAGACTTTTGTATCTGGAGCATTTCAACATCCGATCACGTGACTTGATGGGGACTCGCGCATGGAGATTAGCAGCCAAGTCAAATTTATAACCATTTTAATGATTGTTTTGCACCATTTTGGTGTATTTAAAATGTTCCACATGATGCAAGTGTTAGACAACAATTTCTGAGAGAAACAGTAATGATATCAACAAATCCTGTGTGTTGAGTTTACATGGCTTTCTCTACTCAGTCTTCTATAAATAATTGTTATAAACTTTCATTACAGTTTTCACATTTCGTCTTTCTTTCTCTATACATACTATATACATAGTGTATAGAGAAGGTATTGTAGGTGATGCACCCAAAAATTCGATACCGAGATTTCACCAGAAATACATGTTTTGCGTCCTCCTGAATAAAAAAAAAAAAAACATTTTTAGAAAAATGTGTGTGTGTGTGTGTGTGTGTGTGTGTGTGTGTGTGTGTGGACAGCATAGCTCAAAAACGAAAAGACCGTTAAATACCAAACTTGGTATTCAAGTTTCGTATCTTACAAAGATACGACACGAAGATTTTCAAGAAAATCCCTCTACCCCTAACTACCCGTTACATGGAATTTTTTTTCGAAATTTTTTATTTTCTTAAAAATGGCTCCAACGATTTTGATTAAAATATCGTATAGGTATTAAAATATTTACATGACAAATAATATGTATATCTTACATGTTCTGGGAATAGCCTCTGAAGACTACTTTATTCTGGATGAATTTTATGGAATTTTGCATAACTGGCAAACCGTTTGAGATGGACAAAAACTTACCACACAAAAAAGGTATATCGCGTTAAAACATACAATTTATGTTATATACATTTTTGTCGTGGAGTTGATCGTTTTTTTTTTCTTTTTTTTTTTTAAGATATTCTTTGTATTTGGTTTCAGCTTTAAAAAACTTATAGTTTTCTCGTACAGGAATTTGTCAGCTCCTGTCCATACAAACAAAGGAACTTCAGTCACATCCACCAGCTTTTGACTATCACTTTAACCTATGTTACTCCCTTATTTTGCTTCTACTTACAAGGAAGCAATTAAGACTATTTCTGCTAATTTGTTCTCGATTAGCATGAAGTAAATAGAAGAATAAGCTTTTTAATATTAATTTGTAGTAGAGATATAGAGAGAGTCATGTGAATGCAATACAGCAGATTTTTTTAAACTTTTTTTCTACTTGCGCTTTAGAATTATTGGTGGTATTTCCTTATGGCGACACATATAAATCTTTGTTTAAAACTTTATTAATTTGTTTCCTTGCGCTTCTTTATTTCATCTTTATTGGATAAGTTTAATTGTTCATTGTCAAATTTCTATTATTATGATCGTCTTACATACATTTATGATATTTAACAATATCTCATTTAACCTTCCGTAATAAATAGGATATGTACTAACAGTGTTTACCAAGAACAATACACATAGTGGGCAGAGAAAGTATTGTATTCCACCCAAAAATTTCATACCGAGATTTCATCGTAAATATTTGGGACCCTTAATAATAATAGAAAAAAATCTGATGTGTTTGATTCACATGACTTATTCTACATCTCAGCAAATACTAGCAGAAATAGTCTTATTACTTGCTTCCTTGTAAGTAGAAACGAAATAAGGGAGTACTATAGGTTAAAGTGACAGTAAAAAGCTGGTTGCTATGTGACTGAAGTTCCTTTGTTTGTATGGACAGGAGTTGACAAATTCCTGTATGAGAAAAGTATAAGAGACTGCCTCCGTGGTCGAGTGGTCAGCGAGCTGACTTTTCACCCGGGGGTTCCGGGTTCGATTCCCTATCCCCCACAGAGTCTGGAAGTTTGTATGCGAGTGTGAATGTGTGCGTGCTTGAGGAAATAAAATGATTTAAACCAATGTAAAAAGAACCTACAGACAACAGGTTGTTTCAAGTGGAAAACCCCCGATATGACCTTAGATGTTAAAGGGGGCTATATAAATGAAACTATATATATATATATATGTATATATATGTATATATATAAAGTTTTTCAAAGCTGAAACCAAAAACAAAGAATATATCAAAACGATCAACTCCACGAAAAAAAAATGTATGGCATAAATTGTGTGTTATAAGTAGTCTTCAGAGAAAAATTCAATATAACATTTTATTTGTCAGATAAATATCTTTAGTATACGATATTTTAATGAAAATAGTTACAGCCATTTTTGAGAAAAGGTTCCATGTAAGGGGTAGTTGGGGGAGGGAGATTTTCTGTCCACAGACACACACACACAGACAGACATACAGAGAACAACACACACACGCGCGCGCCACACACACGGACCATTTTTCTGAAAAATGTTTTTTTTGTTTTAGATTCAGGGGGACCCAAAACATGTATTTCCGGTGAAATCTTGGTATCGAATTTTGGAATGCAATACCTTCTCTATACACTATGTACATAGTACGCGTAAAGAAAGTAAAAGGTAGAAAAAAGGTGCATATGGTATGTGTGTGTGTGTGTGTGTGTGTGTGTGTCTTTGAACATCGTAGTTCAAAAACTATTGTCAACTCCTGTCCATACAGATAAAGGAACTTCAGTCACATAGCAACCAGCTTTTGTCTATCACTTTAACCTATAGTACTCCCTTATTTCACTCCTACTTACAAGGAAGCAGGTAATAAGACAATTTATGCTATTTTTTTCTCCATTAGAATAAGGTAAATAGAAGAAAAAGCTTTTTAATAATAATTTATTGCAGAGAAAGTCTTGTACACATCAGTTTTTTTTACACCTTAGAATTATTCGTGGTATTTCCTTATGGTGTTACATATAAATATTTATTTAAAACTTTTATATATATATATATATATATATATATATATATACACACACACACACACACAGGATGTTTCAAAACGACACCAAGCGAAGATGTGGACCTTGTTGGTCATACCGTACGTGATACGCGAATATAATTGTCAGCTCTAAATTCGGCACATACAAAAACTACCATAAAATCGCCATGGATTAGGCAGTCGTGCATAACCAAATGGCACGTGCCTGGCCCACTTCAAGAGAGATGCCCGTTGGTAGCGAAGGTCCCAGTCGCATGGTGTAGGGTTGTTTGATATACACGCCAGCGCGGCACAGGTCACCTTAGTAATGGAAAACATAGCATGTGGGCTTTGTTCTGTTTCGCATAACACGTTCTGAGGTTGTTTAAGTGGCGTATGACAACCGTTGTTCCTTCACTGCCTAATCCCAAATGTGTACGATTTTTAAACACACACAAAACTTTAAATAGAAGAGTTTGAAAGCTCCGACATCAAGTTTCGGACAAGTCAAAGTGTAAGCTAATCGACTGCTATCTTCGTTTGGTGTCGTTTTGAAACGGCCTGTGTGTGTGTGTTTGTGTGTGTGTATTCCTTCACTTTTATTTATTCTATTCCTTATTGTGTTTATTAATTAACGATTTATTTTTTGTTGTTTTTTTGTGCTTTTTTTTGTTTAAATTTTATGGGATAAATTTAAATTTTCATTGTTAGATCTCTTAAGATATTTAACACAATCTTATTATTTAAGTTAAATTTTAACCTTCCGTAAAATAGGATAATATTTACTAATTATCTATTTTTGCGTTTTATACAACGTACAATATACATAGTAGGCAGAGAAATATTGGTATTTCACCCACAAATTTGATACCGAGATTTTAGTGGAATTATATTCGAAAATTTCGTTAAATAATAAACTTATCCAAATTCAGCATCTTTCAAGGATGCAACATGAAAATTTAGAAAAAAAATCTGACCCCAAACTACCTTTTACAAGGAAACTCTTTGGAAAATTTTGATTTTTTCCAAAAAGTCTAACGATTTTAATTAAAATATGTACCAGATGATTAAGAAATGTTCATGAGAACTAAAATATGCACCTTGACAAGTCTGAAATCCTGTTCATTCTGAGTGACTTATGTATAACTGATAAACCGTAAGAGACAGACAAAAACTTGCAACGCACAAAGTGTGGATTTCGTCAAATCACACAAACCTTTAATGTAGCTTTTGTAGAGTTAACAATTTCTGAGATCTTCCTTGTTACGAGGGCAGTTTTTCTTTCAACATCGGATAGGCTATAAATAAAAGACACGTTCATAGAAAACAATTATTTTATTACTAAAAGTTTTGTACACTTATAGTTACTTTTCAACATAATCACCGAAAAGATTGAGACATTTATCGTACCTGTGCACAAGCTTTGCAATACCCGCTTCAAAAAATGTTGCCACCAATGATTTCAAATGAGCATTGACGTTGTTTTGAAGATCTTCGTACTTTACGACGTTTGCGGAGAGCCATTCAAAACAAACGAAGAGGAATGCTGACTTGAGGAATTGTGTTGATCCATGACAATGCTCGTCCACACACTGCTGGCACAAGTTCAATGGGACATTTTCGACCATCCGCCGTACAGTCCTGACCTGGCACAGAGCGACGTTGACCTTTTCCCTGAACTGAAGCAGCACTGTTGGGCAGCACTTTCAAACCAACGTACATTTTTTGGTTGAGCTGATGGTTTTTTAGATATTCCTGGTTATTAGTTTCAGCTTTAAAAAAAATACTTCTCTCATACAGAAAGTTGTCAACTCGTGTCCATACAAACAAAGGAACTTCAGTCACATAGCAACCAGCTTTTGACTTCACTTTAACCTATGCTACTCCCTTATTTCGCTTCTACTTACACGGGCGCAAGTAATAAAACTATTTCTGCTATTTTTTTCTCGATTAGCTTGAAGTATAGAAGTTTAAGCTTTTTAACAATAATTTGTTGCAGAAATGTACAGAAAGTTATGTGAATGGAACACACAAGATTTTTTACGTTTGCATTATGCTGTTTTAAACTTTGTATCATGTCAACATTCCCGAATAGTGATTGAATTCGAGCCACCAAAAGTATTATCCAATTTACACGGAAAAAATTTCGAAACTTTTGACTGTCACAAAAATGCTCTAACAAGTCTCATTACTATCTCTTATATTTAAGACATTTACATGACAAATATTTTCTCTAAAGGCCTCTTTATTCTAGATGATTGTTATTGAATTTTGCGTAACTGCTAAACTGTAAGAGATACACAAAAAGTTACTGAACAATAAATGTAGATCACGATAAAATACACAATTTATGCTATATACATTTTTTTTCATGGAGTTGGCCGTTTTCGAGATATTCCTTGTTATTGATTGCAGTTTTAAAATACTTAAAAATGTTCTCATACAGGAACTTGCCAACTCCTGGCCACGCAAAGTACCGGATTTCAATCCCATAGAAACCTCATTTTAAAACATGTGACTGTTGGCTTGGTCTAGTGTATTCCCTTATTTCCCTTCTTCTTATAAGGAACTAAGTAACAGGGTCGTTTCTGCTAATGTTTATCACGGTTAGCAAGTGGTAGAAAGAATAATCTTTTGTTTCGTTTCGTAATCTGCTCACCCTCCCTTACAAGCGGGCGCCCAAGGGTCGGAAGTCTGTCGGGGAGTCAATGGCACGAAACCACAGAATGGAGAACCTGGCCCTTAGCCAGGCATGAGTTTGAGCAAGTGGATCATATGTAGGACTGACACTCCCCTATGACTTGCAAGCGGGCGCCCAGGGGTCAGAAGTCTGTCGGGGAGACATCGACACGAAACAACAGAATGGAGAACCTGGTGCGTAGCCAGGCATGAGCGTGAGCAAGTGGATCATATGTAGACTGACACTCCCCTAGGACTTACAAGTGGATGTCTAGGGGTCAGAAGTCTGTCGGGGAAACAACGGCACGAAACAACAGAATGGAGAACCTGGTGCGTAGCCAGGCACGAGCGTGAGCAAGTGGATCATATGTAGACTGACACTCCCCTAGGACTTACAAGTGGATGTCTAGGGGTCAGAAGCCTGTCGGGGAGACAACGGCACGAAACCACAGAATGGAGAACCTGGCCCGTAGCCAGGCATGAGTTTGAGCAAGTGGATCATATGTAGGACCGACACTCCCCTAGGACTTAAAAGTGGGTGTCTAGGGGTCAGAAGCCTGTCGGGGAGACAACGGCACGAAACAACAGAATGGAGAAGCTGGTCCGTAGCCAGGCATGAGCGTGAGCAAGTGGATCATATGTAGGACTGACACTCCCCTAGCACTTACAAGTGGATGTCTAGGAGTCAGAAGCCTGTCGGGGAGCCAAAGGCACGAAACCACAGAATGGAAAACCTGGCCCGTAGCCAGGCATGAGTTTGAGCAAGTGGATCATATGTAGGACCGACACTCCCCTAGGACTTACAAGTGGGTGTCTAGGGGTCAGAAGCCTGTCGGGGAGACAACGGCACGAAACAACAGAATGGAGAATCTGGTCCATTGCCAGGCATGAGCGTAAGCAAGTGGATAATAGGAAAGGTGATGGTGGAATGAGTGGAGGGGGAAACTAGAGGACCCAGACGCCTAGATATAAACTTTTGTAAGAAGTGTATTTGTAGACATAATAGAGATAGTCATTAGATTTTTTACGTATCCATTTTGATGTTCTAAACTTTGTGTCACGTAAACATTACCGAATACGAACGCTTAAAATGAATCTTTTGTACTGCCTTCGTGGTCGAGTGGACAGCGAGCTGACTTCTCACACGTAAGTCCCGGGTTCGATTCTCGTCTGGGGCTGGCACTTTTTTTTAACCAGAATTATTTCCTATCCGTAACAGAGTCCGGAAGTATGTATGTGTTCTGATGCAAAGCCCCCGATATGACCTTACATGTTAAAGGGGATAAAAAAAAAAAGCTCACGACTTTCTCTACATCTCTGCAACAATTTAGTTGTAACTTAACGTCCTTTAACCTGGTTGGTCATAGCGGTCGATGAATGAAATGATGCTCAAAACCACGAAAAAATGTGTATTACATAAATTGTGTGTTTTAACGTGACCTACATTTTTTGTCATCTCTTACGGTTTAGCAGTTATGCAAAATTCAATAAAAATCATCTGAATAAAGAGGTCTTTTGAGACTATTCCCAGAAAATTCAGATATACATTTTATTTGTCAAGTAGATATTTTTAACATACGGTGTTTTAATCAAAATCGTTAGCCATTTTTGAGAAAATCAACATTTTCGAAAAAAGTTCCATGTAAAGGATAGTTTGGGTTGGGGGGATTTTCTTGAAAATCTTCGTGTCACATCCCTAAAAGATACCAAACTTAAATACCAAGTTTGGTATTTAACGGTCTTTTCGTTTTTGAGCTATGCTGCCCACAGACACACGTACACACACACACGGACATTTTCCAAAAAATGCTTTTTTATGGGTTCAGGGAGACCCAAAACATATGTTTCCGATGAAATCTCGGTATCGAATTTTTGGGTGCAATACAATACATTCTCTATACGCTATATACATAGTACGTGTAGAGAAAGTAAAAATGCATATTTTCATGCACATATAGTTGCTATCTCAAACTTGGTGCTATGTGTTTGAAAAGTAAAGCACAGCGCTGTATAATTTAATAGCCAATGGAAGCGAGCACACAGATCGATAGATGACGTCATTCTCTACCACTTCCCTTCATATGTTATTTATGGTGTGGTGTCACACTTATGGATTTGGTCGGTGCTTCACGGCCTCTTGGATACTCAAAACATCGTATGCCTTACACAATTATTTCCACCTTAATTGTTTATTATTGCATACCATCTTAACTTCTTGCTAGATGTGATTTTCCTGTTTACTTCTTTTGAATCAAGATAAACTTTTACAGAAATAACCACACTACTCGTTTCGTCGTAAATCAAAGATAATAGCCCCGCCTGAGTAGCGTGTCTACCTCACGCTCAACAGGTCGCGAGTTCGAATCTCGAGTTACCCGGATAAGGTTTTTTTCGGGGTTTTCCCTTAAACTCAGAAGACGAATGACGAGTAACTTTAAGCTTCATGGACCCCGAGATCATTTCACCAATTTCATTCATCGTCCGATATGACCAACCAGGTTAAAGGACGTTAAGCTACAAAAAAAAAAAAAAAAAAAAAAAAAAAAACCTGACTTCTCACCCGGAGGTCCCGGGTTCGATTCCCGGCTGGGGCGGGGAATTTTTCTTCAGCCAGAATTATTCCCTATCCCTCACAGAGTCTGGAAGTATGTATGTGAGAGTGAATGTGTGTGTGTGTGCTTTAAGAAAACAAAATGATTTAAACCTACTGACAACGAATAGTTTCAAGTGCAAAGCCCCTGATATGAGTTTAAATGTTAAAGGGGGCTATATAAATGAAACAATAATAATAATAAAAGATAATAGCGAAATTCAAATATTTAATAGCCAGACGATATGTTTTCTTTCTCTATACGTACTATGTACATTGTGTATACAGGAAGTATTGTATTGCACCCAAAAACTCGATACCGAGATTTCGCTGGAAATACATGTTTTGGGTGCCCCTGAATTCAAAATAAGCATTTCTGGGAAAAAGTCCGTGCGTGCGCGCGCGCGCGCGCGTGTGTGTGTGTGTGTGGACAGCATAGCTCAAAAACGAAAAGACCGTTAAATACCAAACTTGGTATTTAAGTTTGATATCTTCTAAGCATGCGACACGAAGATTTTGAAAGAATCCCGCCACCCCAAACTACCCCTTACATGAAACATTTTTTCGAAAATGTTGATTTTCTCTAAAGTGGCTTTAACGATTTTGATTAAAATCTCTTATTTTTAAGATATTCACCTGCCAAACAAAATGTATATCTTGAATTTTCTTGGAATAGCCTCTAAAGACCTCTTTATTCTGATTGATTTTTATTCAATTTTGTATAATTGGTAAACCGTAAGAGATAGACAAAAACTTACTACACAAAAATGTAGATCTCCTTAAAACACACAATATGTGTAATATACACTTTTTTCGGAGAGTTGGTCGTTTTTGAAATATGCCTTGTTATTGCTTTCAGTTTTAAAAAAACTTATATTTTTCTCATACAGGAACTTGTCAACTCTTGTCCATAAAACAAAGGAACTTCTATCACATAGCAACCAGCTTTTGACTATGACTTTAACCTATGATACTCCCTTATTTCGCTTCTACTTACAAGGAAGCAAGTAATAAGACTATTTCTGCTAATTTTTCCTCGATTAGCGAGAAGTAGATAGAAGAGTAAGCTTATTAACAATAATTTGTTGCAGAGATGTAGAGAAAGTCATGTGAATGAAACACATCAGATTTTTTTTGTTTCTTTTTTTACCATTTACGTTTTCCACGCGTACTATGTGCATATGTGTACAGGAAGTACTGTATTGCACCCAAAATTTCGATATCGAGATTCCACGGGAAATACTACTGTGTCAAGAAAGTTCCGGGAATTGGTCAATAAAACACAAAAATTTATTATTCATTCAATTTTATTTTATCTTCTTCAAAGTATGCCCCTTCTGAAATTATACATTTGCGCCAACGAATAATCCAATCATCAAAACATTTTTGGTATGCACTTTTAAGAATCGATGTAAATTGTCGCCGCGAATTTTCCTTGTCTTCTATCGACTGAAAACGGGTGCCTTGAAGTGGTAACTTGAGTTTTGGAAAGAGAAAGAAATCAGCAGGAGCCAGATCAGTTGAATACGGTGGTTATTCGAAGAAATTTGTTGAGTTTTTGGCCAAACATTCGTTCACAATAATAGCCTTGTGAGCTGGTGCGTTATCGTGGTGCAGAATCCATGAGTTGTCGTTCCACAAATCTGACCTTTTTCGCCGTATTTGTACTCTCAAACGCCGCATAACGCCGCATAACGCCCAGATAATAGTCTTTATTTACCATCTGACTTTCTGGCAAGAACTCTGAGTGCACGACACCGCGATAATTGAAAAAAAACTGTCAACATGACCTACAGTTTTGGTCGAGTTTGACGTGCCCTTCTAGGTTTCGGTTCAGTTGGAAGGCACCATTCGGAAGCTTGTTGACTGGTTTGAGTGCCAAACTCGTAAACCCACGTCTCATCACCAGTTACAATGCATTTCATGAATGTGGGGTCGGAACTAGATCGTTCTAGCATGTCTTCAACAATCCTTACGCGATTGAGCTTTTGTAGAAAATTCAAGTCTTTCGGAACTAACCGAGCTGCAACGCGTGTCATGCCCAAACAATCGTTTAAAATGGTACGAATCGATTCGTGAGACACAGAAAGTTCAGCGGCAATCTCTCTCAGACCTAAATGTTGATTTTCAGACACCATTTTCTTCACTTTAGCGATGTTCAGTTCAGTTGAAACCGTTGATGGCCGACCAGAGCGAGGCAAATCTTCCACCACATCTCGACCACTTTTGAATGCACTGTACCACTCATATGCACGTGTTATTGATCAAGTCGATTCACCGTAAGCCCTCTGTAACATTTTCAGCGATTCGGCACACGAAATACCATTTGCAATGCAAAATATGAGGTAGATTCTTTGTTCAATATTTGTATCCATCGTAAAATCGCAAATCGCCTTCGAGATGAACCAACAAAATGGCGTACTGTAAACAAACTAGATGACAGATGACGATTAAACTCCGCGTGGGTATAGAGGAAAGTTGTACCAACTTAGCGACAACAATAATTTTGAATCCCCTTTTAAACAGGACTTTTAAATGATCAATTCCCGGTTCTTTCTTGACAGAATGTACATGTTCTGGGTATCTCTGAATCCAAAAAAAAAAATCGTTTTTGGAAACAGGTCCGTGTATTTGGGGGGGGGGGGGCGGAGGCAGCATATCTCGAAACGAAAAGTCGGTTAAGTACCGAACTTAGTATTTAAGTTCAGTATCTTCAAAGGATGCGACACGAAGATTTTTCAAGAACATCTCCCCGCCCCCAGCTGCCGTTTACATAGAAACAAATTCGAAAATAGCTTTAAGGATACTGACACCTTGTATAAAATATATTTGCAGGGCAATTAAAATGCATGTTTTGAATTTTCTGGGAATATCCTTTGAAGACTTCTTTACTCTGTACGAGTTTTGCAAAACTTTACATAAGTACTAAACCTAAGCGATAGAAAAAATTACTATAAAAAAGATACACAGCTTATCTCATATACTTTCTCTACATATACTATGTATATAGTGTATAGAGAAGGTATTGCATTGCACCAAAAAATTCCATACCGAGATTTCACCGGAAATACATGTTTTTAAACACCTGAATCCAAAAATATCATTTTTAGAAAAATGTTTGTGTGTGTGTGTGTGTGTGTGTGTGTGTGTGTGTGTGTGTGTGTGTGTAGCATAGCTCAAAAATGAAAAGGCAATAAAAACCAAACTTGGTATTTAAGTTTGGTATCTTCCAAGGTAGCGACACGAAGATTTTCGAGAAAATCACCCCCCCCCAAACTACCCTTTATATGGAAAGAATTTAAAAATTGTTGATTTGCTTAAAAATGGCTCTAACGATTTTGATTAAAATCTCGTATATTTAAGATATTTACTTGCTAAAATATATATATATATATATATATATATATATATTATATATTGAATTTTCTGGGAGTAACCTCAAAAGACTTCTTTTTATTTTCTCCATACGCACTATGTACATAGTGTATAGAGAAAGTATTGCGCTCCACCAAAAATTCGATACCGAGATTTCACCGGAAATCTATGTTTTAGGGTTCCCAATATCCAAAAAAAGCATTTTCACAAAAAGGTCCGTGTGTGTCCGTGTGTCTGTGAACACGATAACTCAAAAACGAAAAGTCGGTAAAATACCAAACTTGGTATTTAAGTTGAGTATCTTCCAGGGATGCGACACGAAAATTTTGAGAAAAATCCCCCCACCCCCAACTACCCTTTACATGAAACTTTTTTCGAAAAGTTTGATTTTCTCAAAAATGGCTCTATTAAACATATATACCTGACAAATGAAATGTATATCTTGAATTTTCTGGAAATAGCCTCTGAAGAGTAGTTTAATCTGGATGAATTTTACTAAATTTTGAATAACTGCTAAACCGTAAGAGATGGACAAACACTTACTACACAAAAAATGTAGAGCACATTAAAACACACAATTTATGTTTTATACATTTTTTCGTGGAGTTCGTCGTTTTTGTGACATTGGTTATTTTTGGTTTCTGCTATGAAAAACGTATACTTTTCTCATACTGGAACTGTCAACTCGTATCCATATAAACAAAGGAACTTCATTGACAGAGCAACCAGCTTTTGACTATCACTTTAACCTACGGTTGTCCCTTATTTCGCTTCTACTTACAAGGATGCGAGAAATAAGACTTTTTCTGCTAATTTTTTTATCTGATTAGCATAAAGTAAATAGAAGTATAAGCTTTTTAAGAATTATTTATTGCAGGGATATGGAGAAAGTCATGTGAATGGAGCACATCAGATTTTTTAGATATTCCTTCTTATTAGTTTCAGTTTTATAATACTCAAACACTTTCCACATACGGGAATTTGTAAACTCCTGGCCACACAAAGAAACAAATTTCAATCCCATAACAACCAGCATTTAAAACATTTGCCTGTCGGTTTAGGCTTGTCCCTTATTTCCCTTCTACAAAGTAATTATACTATTTCTGCTAATGTTTATCTCAATTAGCATGAAATAGAGAAAAGAAGAATCTTTCTAACAATAATTTGTTACAGAGATGTAGAGAAAGTCGTGCGAATGAATTGCATTAGATTTTTTCTGCAGTAAGGTTTTGTCTATGGTTTACGCTTTAACTGCTGAGGTTCTTAGCCATTCTATATCGGGCGTGAAAAACCGCTTAGTTTTGCTCTGAGGTCCCTTTATTAGGCTTGAGGTTCTTTTACGTGTTATACGACACGGGACTACCAGCTTTATTTATTTTCCGAAGGAACAAACTAAGGAATTTTACGCCCTAAAAATGCACTGCCCTCCGCCGGGTTTGAACCCGCGACCTTAGGAACCGAAGGTATTTCCCCTAGATCACAGAATCATCCAGTATGAAGGGGACTTCAGAGGCTCTCCCCAAAAAATTCAAAATCTGTTTTATTTGCGAATTATTTTTCTTTAAGGCATAGTACCTACTATTTTAATCAAAACCATTCCATTCTTTTTCGGAAATCGAAAATGTGGAAAAATCTTGCACGTAAAAGGTAGTTTTGATTGGGGGATATTGTTGAAAATCTTCGTGTGGCATCTTCGGAAGATACTCAATTTAAATACCAACTTTGGTATTTAATCAACTTCGATTTTGATTTATCCTGCTCACACACACATACACACAGATATTTTTTTCTAATACAAATCTGTTGTGTTCCATTCACATGACATTCTCTAGCTGTTCTGCAAATAAATCTTTTATTCAAAAGATTATTATTTATCTACTTGATGCTAATCAAGATAAACATTAGCAGAAATAGTGTTATTACTTGCTTCCTTGTTAGTAGAAGCGAAATAAGGGAGTAGCATAGGTTAAAGTGGTAGACAAATCTTTTAAAAGCCGGTCGCTATATGAAACAATTGAAATTCCGTTCCCTTTGCTTGTCAGGAGTAAACGTACGAGAAGAAAGATGTCCTCCCGCTTGAGAAAAGTTTGAAATTGAAACTCATAGTCCGGAATATCTCGAAAACGCTTAACTGTACAAAAAATGTATATAATATAAATTGTGTATTTTAATGATATACATTTTTTGTGGTAAGTTTTTGTCTATTTCTTACTGTTAACTTTTATTCAAAAGTCACCCAAAATGAAGAAGTCTTCAGAGGCTATACCCAGAAAATCCGAGATACACATTTTGTTTGTCGTAAGTAATATAAGGAGAGCTCAAAATGTATCCAGAGAAAAGTTGTGGCAGTTCGAGTTGTATTTAAAATGAGTATTTTGTGAATAAAATAAGGACTGTCTTGACGTAAATCACTGCAACTGGATATCCACATCATAAATCATGGCCTCCTGTTGCTTACAGAAATCGTTCCACACACACTGTCTGTTGGTTTTAGTATTCTGTGGCTTTGAGTTTTCACTTAATATGTCTATTTCAGCGATAGACCTTTCCCCAAAACGTTTTGTACTGCAATATCACTCATACTATTATTATAAGACGAAAGTTAGTTCACAGAGATAACAATTGCACGTGGGTGTGATTAAAAAAACGATTAAAATGCGGTGATAAAGAGTCCCGATTGGTTGGAATTTTACGCGCCTATGTACTGGATTGACCACGATCACATGTCATAAACGAAATAGTCATAAAGATATCTTAAGCAAAAGGTATTTTAATCAAAATCGTTAGCCATTTTTAAGAGAATCAAAATTTTAAAAAATGCTCCATGTTAAGGTACTTAAAAGGTGGATTTTCTTAAAAATCTTCGTGTCGCATCCTTAGAAGATACTCAACTTAAATACCAAGTTTGGTATTTAACCGACTTTTTGGATATGTGTCTAATTTTTGGGATCTTAAAACATGCATTTTCAGTGAAATCTCGGTATCGAATTTTTTGGTGCAATTCAATACCTTCCCTATACACTATGTATATAGTACGTGTAGAGTAAGTAAAATGCTTGCTTTATACAGGGGACTCTAAAACGTATATTTCCACTGAAATCTCGGTATAGAATATTCGGGTGGAATGCAATACCTTCTCTACTTACTATGTACATTGTAAATCAGTTGAGATAGTTATAAATAGAAGTAGATAGAGGAATAATCGTTTGTAAGAAGACTTTGTGAAAGAGGGAGTGGAAGAGCATGCAATAATTGATTTGTTTTGTTTTGTTCACAGGAGTTATGAGGCAGGCCTAAGAGACAGGAGGTGTCGGATACTGAGTTCAACGCCTGTTAATAATGCGCTGGACAATTCCTGTTCCAGGTTCGTATTTATCTTTTTGAATTCTTTAGGGAAAACTCCTCAGAAAATAATAAATTCCATCAAGTGATGGTTAAATATCAGCTCAAAAAATTTGGAAAGAGCACCTGCAATGGAAACTTGAATTTGAACTTTCTAAACATAATGATATTTTTAGCAGTTTCCGAGAAATAAATTTATAAGCTTGTGCTTTTGTGGCCTGATGATCCTGCTCTATCAGTATTTGTACAGCATCAATGTTTTCTGACATGATTTTGGACGAACTTCGTCAGTGAGCGAACGGCGGTCACGATTGAACTCGTTATACTTCCGGCGCAAAACTTCTGGAATCGTGACGCTGACCGCCAACCCAGCTACCGAGCCTAGCTTATCGGAGTTTGTTATATGATACTTTGCTTACTTAAAGTCACAGCGAGCAAACTTTGTACAGTCTGTATCGAAAGTGTTCCGCATACGTTTGTATTTAAAATGGGCAGTAAATAGTGTACCTTTTATTTATTTTATTTTTTTAACCATGGCTCCTATGTTTTTAAAGTTAAGTGACAAGGTATTACTTAGTCAGAGCAGAGAAATAATTGCAAATGTCCTTGACGTCATGAAACAAGAGGCAGAGATGAAGGAAGAAAATGTATGTTCCCCGAATTCTTCAAAAGTCTGATGAAAGAGTAGCCAAGACAACTGATATTTCACTGAGTTCCGTTTCCAGGGTTCTCAAATATAAGAAAGAAAGAAAAATAAAATGTAATATATCACTTTTAAATTAAAAGATGTGCAACAGTTGTGTCGCCAGTGAATTGCAGAAATTGGCAGCCACAATGTGAAAATGTATGTCATCAGTCGAGAACATTGAAAATCATTAGAAAAAATTGTAGAAAATCATTAGAAAGAATTGTAGAAAATCATTAGAAAGAATTCTAATCCAGGATAACGGTGCAGAAAGTAGCGATAACGTTGATGATGACAATGACGTGAGCGAAGACAAAGGACTGTCAGGTGTGGAGGCACATTGTTTATATAGTAGGCCGTTTGTATAGATATGAACATAACACATGTTGATCAGTGCAGCTGACAGACATGAATCGACTGGTGAACTGCTTATCTGAAAGTACAACTCGCTTTCTAGCTCTCATTAGGATTTTCACGTGTCCAGATCTGTTGCGCCAGTTATACCAGTGTTTCAGAGGCAAAGGTAGGAGCTTCATCGCCAAAAGTAAAGTTGATCAATGCACCCTTGTCTTGACAATTCAGCTCAACTATTAGAGCGCTAATGCAATGACCGAGATTATCCAATTTCAACCAACCGCGCTCATCTGACTGGAGCAACATTTTTTTTTTTTTTTTTTCTTGTTTCATTTATTTAGCTCCCTTAAATATCTGAAGTTATATCGGGGGCTTTGCATTAGAAACAACTTGTTGACTGTACGTTCTTTACGTTGGGTTTAAATCGTTTTATTTTCCTCGAGCACACACATTCACTCTCACATATATACTTCAGACTCTATGGGGGCAGACTTTCGCCCAGGTGGAAATCGAACCCGGGAGCTCCGGGTGAGAAGTCGGCTCGCTGATGACTCGACCGCTGGAGCGATGTTGTCGAAGTCCTGTTGCTAATGTACAATTCTTTGAAATCTTGTCGCACCTGATGTTCGTTTGTTTAATGACCTGTCTTGATTATTACTAACAAGGTGACAATCCAGTCAGCCAATCTTCACTTTTAATAACTGTACTTTTAATTAATTCAGTTACAATGTATATTTAAAATTTTATCCAATCCATAATGTATTTATTTAAAAAAAAGAATGAAAATCGTTTTTTGCATTTTTATTTTCTCTCTACGTACTATGTACATAGTGTATAGAGAAGGTATTGCACTCCACCAAAAATTCGATACCGAGATTTCACCGGAAATATATGTTTTAGGGTCCCCTGTATCCCAAAAAAAAAAAAAAAAAAAAAAAAAAAAAACATTTTTCAGAAAAAGGTCCGTGTGTCTATGAAAACGATAACTCGAAAACGAAAAGTCGGTAAAATACCAAACTTTGTATGTAAGTTTAGTATCTTCCAGGGATGCGACACGAAGATTTGGAGAAAAATCCCCCCACCCCAAATTACCCTTTACATGTAACATTTTTCGAACATTTTTATTTTCTAAAAAATGGCTCTAACGATTATAATTAAAATATCGTACATTAAAGACAAATAAAATGTATATATTGAATTTTCTGGGAATAGACTCTGAAGACTACTTTATTCTGGGCCAATTTTACGGAATTTTGAATAACTGCTAAACCGTAAGAGATGGACAAAAACTTAACCCACAAAAAATGTAGAGCACGTTAAAGCACACAATTTGTGTTATATACATTTTTTTGGTGGAGTTGATCGTTTTTGTTATATTCCTTTTTATTGGTTTCAGCTTTCTCATACTGGAATTTGTCAACTCCTGTCCATACAAAGGAACTTCAGTCATATAGCAACCTGGTTATGACTATCACTTTAACCTATGATACTCCCTTATATCGCTTGTGCTTCCAAGGATGCAAGTAATAACTCTATTTGTGCTATTTTTTTCTCGATTAGCATGAAGTAAATAGAAGCATAAGCTTTTTAACAATATTTTGTTGCAGAGATGTAGAAAAAGTCATGTGAATGGAACATATAGATTTTTTAGAAATAAATTTATAAGCTCTGTGACTTTATGACATATCATCAATGTTTTTTGGACGATTTTCATGAATTTCGTCAGTGAGCGAACGGCGGTCATGATTAAACTCGTTTCACAATGTCATCGCCAAATGTAGTAGTAAGTTAATACACTCTTGTCTTGTGAAACAGCTCAACTATTAAAGCGCCAATGCAATGGCCGAGATTAGAGTAATTTCAAACACTCATAGTCATCTGACTGGAGCGATATTGTCGAAACATCTTATCGCAGCTGATGTTCATTTCTTTGAAATCTTTCGTTCGTTTGTTTAATCTCCTGTCTTGGTAACAAGGTGACAGCCAACCTTCACTTTTAATAACTGTCAGTTCCACAATTGTACTTTCAATTAATTCAGTTACAATGTTTATTTAAAGTTGTATCCAGTTCATTGTGTATTGAGTTAAAAAAATCTTATGCGTTTCATTCACATGACTTTCTCTACATCTCTGCAAAAAATTATTGTTGAAAAGTGTATGCTTCTATTTATTTCATGCCAATCGAGAAAACATTAGCAGAAATAGTCTTATTACTTGCTTCCTTGTAAGTAGAAGCAAAATAAGGGAGTACCATAGGTTAAAGTTATAGTCAAAAGCTGGTTGCTATGTGATTGGAGTTCCTTTGTTTGTATGGACAGGTGTTGATAAATTCCTATATGAGAAAAGTATAAATTTTTCAAAGATGAAACTAAAAAAAAAAAAAAAAGGAATATCTCAAAAACGATCAACTCCACGACAAAAATGTATATAGCACAAATTGTGTGTTTTAAGGTGCTCTACGGCTCTTGTGGGCTAAGTTTTTGTTCATCTCTTACAGTTTACCAGTTATGCAAAATTCCATAAAATTCTTCCAGAATGAAGTAGTCTTCAGAGGCTATTCCCAGAAAATTCAAGATATACATTTTCTTTGTCACGTAAATATTTTTAATATACGATATTTTAATCAAAATCGTTAAGAGCCATTTTTGATAAAATCAACATTTTTGAAAAAAGTTTCATGTAAAGGGTAGTTGGGGGTGGGTGGGATTTTCTTTAAAATCTTCGTGTGGCATGTTTGGAAAATACTAAACTTAAATACCAAGTTTGGTATTCAACGGTCTTTTCGTTTTTGAGCTATGCTGTCCACAGACACACACACACACACACACACACACACACACACACACACACACACATATACGAACCTGTTTCTAAAAATGCTCTTTTTTTTATTCATGGGCACCCAAAACATGTATTTCCGGTGAAATCTTGGTATCGAATTTTTGGGTGCAATACAATGCCTTCTCTATACACTATATACATATTACGTGTAGAGAAAGTAAAAACATTGTGTAAATAAAGATGGTGGTCATATACCATTTGAGAACTAATGTAAGTATTACAATGATAACCTTGCTATGTTATATTATAATAGTCTATTGTCTTATCAAACACAACTCGTGTTTTCATCTCTTAGCACAATCATCGACAAGATGAAAACACTCCTGCTATTATTACTTATGGTAATCACATCGAAAATCATAATAAATGATCGCACGAAATTTTTCACGAGTTAATTCCATGTTTTCGCTGAGACACAATTTTAAAATCACTGTAAACAATACAAAATAATAATTCTCTCTGTTGACAAAATAATTGAAGTAGGTTAGGGTTAACAATGTGGAAACACCAGATGCCGGGTTTGTTGCAGTCACTTAGAGGGGCGTATGCCTCATCCAATGAGGGTGCTGTAGCTGGTTAGTTTGCTTCTGATTTGAAAATAGAATACTTGATCTGTAAGCTGAAAAAGGAATTTAATTAGGTGTTCAAGAGTAAGGTCGTGGGTTCAAACCCGGCGGAGGACGGTGAATGTTTTCGGGCGTAGAAATCCTTAAATGTGTTCCTTCGTAAGGGAAGTAAAGCGTTGATCCCGTGTCGTAGATTTACGGCACGTAAAAGAACCTCAAGCCTTATAAAGAGGCCTCTGAGCAAAATCACACCCAGTATAGAACGGGACGCTGAGAACCACAGCAGTTAAAGAGCGTTCATAAATAAAACTACATCTCCATCTCTTCCTCCTTTTATAGCTTGAAAAAGACGTCATAGAACTTTCAATGAAGCTTGTATTTTTGGTAATTTAACACATTGAAGCCCAAGCCATGGGCCATGCGAAATGTTGACGAGGCCCACGCCCAGGTATTTCTAACGCTTTTAATGCAATTCCACGACCATAACTCGGTCTTGGGCTATGTGACAAAGAACATGCATCTGTCATCGTTTAGTTGTCTGATTTGTGCTACCATCTGTCCTTGCTTTAGTCAACTATTAGGACATTTAGTAATGTTGGCTGCTTTCAGGATTCGCGCCATTTTCTTTGAGGTGGTGATCTGTTTGTTACTTTTGGGCTCTTAAATGTTAAAATGCTGCACTTTCCTCGATTTCTGTGAACTGAAGCTGTGGAAAATTCTGATTCCGAGGGAGAGTTTTTCGAACTTTGAATAAATGGAGTGTAAGCAGCTTTATGCAGTTTTTTTTCAAACTCATATTTGATACTTGATGTAAATTTAAAATAAAATCTTAATACGGAGGTTATGACTATTTTCTTACTTGTTGAGAAATCCTTGAATGCCATACTTGTCCCAATACTTTTGGCAGATTTGATTGATGTATTGTAAATAATAACTCAAAGTAGACGTAAAAACCTTGCGTTTCTTGGCCCTTCAACTAAAGAAACCCCTGGGCTTCAATGTGGATACTTTTATTCCTTCGTAAGAAGGCGCCTGAGACGACTGCAACATCCAGAATATCATTGCTCACGGCTCAGCTGCTATGCTAAAGTGATAGTCAAATGTTTTAAAAGCTGTCGCTATACCATCGCTTCTTTGCTTGGCCAGGAATAGAACAAAAGAAAAACGGACACTTCCTGTGTGAGAAAAATGTAAGTGATTCACAATTGAAACCAATAACAAGGAATATCTCAGAAACGGTTACCTTCACAAGAAAAACGCAAAGGACATAAATTGTGTGCTTTGACGTGATCTATATTTTTTATGTTGTGAGTTTTTGTCTATCTCTAACGCTTTAGTGGTTAAGCAAAATTTAGCGAAATTCATCCAGAATAAAGAGGCTTTAGAGGCTATTCCCAGAAAATTCGAGATATACATTTTATTTCGGATTTAAATAGTTTTGAAATACGGGATTTTAAGCAAAATCGTAAGAGCCATTTTTAAGAAAATAAAAGTTTTCGAAAATTTTTCCATGTAAAGGGTAGTTTGTGGTGGGGGGATTTTTTTGAAAATTTTCGTGTCGCATCCTTGGAAGATACTAAACCTAAATGCCAAGTTTGTAATTTAACGGTCTTTTCGTTTTGGGGTTATGCTGTCCATAGATACATACACACGTACCATTTTTTTAAAAAATGCTTTTTTCGGGCTCAGGGGACTCCAAAGCTTATATTTCCGGTGAAATCTAGGAATCAAATTTTTGGGTGCATTACAATATCTTCTCTATCCCTATATACATTGTACATATGGAGCTAGAGAAAGAAAAAATCGGTGTTCCATTCACATGATGTTCTCTAGCTGTTCGGTAAACAAACATTTTATTCAAAACATTAATCTATCTATATCATGATAATCAAAATAAACATAAGCAGAATTAGTCTTATTACAAGCTTCCTTGTAAATAGAAGGGAAATAAGAAAATGCACAGGTTAAAGCGAAAGTCTCGTCCTTTAAATACCGGTCGCTATGTAAAACAATTGAAATTCCTATCTCTTAGCTCTCCAGGAGTAAACAAATGAGAAACATTTGAAACTAATAATCCGAAATATCAGGAAAATGGTTAACCGTACAAAAAATGTATATAGCATAAATTATGTATTTTAATGAGATCTACATTTTTTGTAGTAAATTTTTGTCTATCTCTTGCGGTTTCCCAGTTATACAAAAGTCATCCAGAATGAAGAGGTCTTCAGAGACTGTTCCAAGAACATTCAAGATATACATTTCGTTTGTCATAAAAATATCCTAAGCATACGGTATTGTAATCGAAATCGGTAGTCATTTTTGAGAAAATCTTTAAAAAATGTTCCATATAAAGAGAACTTGGGGGTGGAGGGATTTTGTTGAAAATCTTCGTGTGATATCGTTGAAAGATGCCAAACTTAATACCAAGTTTGGTATTTAACGTACTTTTCGTTTTTGAACTATGCTGTCCTCAGACACACAAACACAGAAGTGTATTTTGGGGGGCGGTTCAGGAATCCTGAAACACATATTTTGGGTGAAATCTCGGTATCGAATTTTTGGGTGCAATACAATACCTTCTCTATACATTATATACATAGTACGTGTAGAGAAAGTAAACAGTAACAGTTCTTATATGTGCAGAGCGAATGTAATGTGAAACATCACGCATACGGCAGCCCAAAAAAGTTACGACCTGGTATTTTTGTTGAACTAGGTCAATCGGAAATTTTGCTGGAAAAGAATCATTTTCTCCTCCTTTGCTACAAATGTCGAGAAATGATGTTGCTGTAAAAAAAAGTCTGATGTGTTCCATTCACATGACTTTCTCTACATCTCTGCAACAAATTATTGTTAAAAAGCTTATGCTTCTATTTGCTTCATGCTAATCGAGAAAAAATTAGCAGAAATAGGTTTATTGCTTGCTTCCTTGTAATTAGAAGAGAAATAAGCGAGTACCATAGGTTAAAGTGATAGTCAAAATCTGGTTGCTATGTGACTGATGTTCCTTTGTTTGTATGGACACGATTTGACAAATTCCTACATGAGAAAAGTATAAGTTTTTCAAAGCTGAAACCAAAAACAAGGAATACCTAAAAAACGATCAACTCCTTGAAAAAAATTATGTAACATAAATTGTATGTTTTAATGTGCTCTACATTTTTTGTGTGGTAAGTTTTTGTCCATCTCTTGCTGTTTACCAGTTATACAAAATTCCGCAAAACTCATCCAGAATAAAGTAATTTTCTGAGGCTATCCTCAGAAAATTTAAGATATATATTTTATTTGTCAGGTAAATATATTAAATATAAGAGATGTTAATCAAAATCGTTAGTCATTTTTAAAAAAATCAAAATGTTCGAGAAAAGTTCCAGTAGTTTGGGGTGGGGGGATTTTTCTCAAAATCTTCGTGTCGCATTCCTGGAAGATACTGAACTTAAATACCTAGCTTGGTATTTCACCGACTTTTCGTTTTTGAGTTATCGTGTTCACAAACACACGGACACACACAGACCTTTTTCTGAAAATATTTTTTTTGATACAGGGGACCCTAAATCATATATTTCCGGTGAAATCTCGGTATCGAATTTTTTGGTGAAGTACAATACCTTCTCTATACACTATGTTCATAGTACGTGTAGAGAAAGTAATAATTCTGTGCTAGTTACTTACTCGGCATTAAGTTCTAAATTGTAGCTTATCTGAAGTCTGCTTAGAGCGAACACTGCGTGTTTGGAGCTTGCGTGTTTCCTGGCTATGGAAATTAATGTACCTTTCATGTGCTGCACGGAAAAAAATACTCCGGTTGCAAGCGACACGAAATATGAAAAAAAAATCTTTAGAAAATATATCTCCGAGCTGCAAATATTTACTTTCTCTACACGTACTATGCACATAGTGTATAGAGAAAAATTCGATACCGAGATTTCACTGGAAATACATGCTTTAGGGTCTACTGTATCCAAAAAAAGCATTTTCAGAAAAAGGTCCGTGTGTCTGTGAACACAATAACTCAAAAACAAAAAGTCGATAAAATACCAAACATGGTATTTAATTTTAGTATCTTCCAGGGATGTAACACGAAGATTTTCAAGAAAATCCCCCCCAACTAACCTTTACATAGAACATTTTCAAAAATTCTAATTAAAATACCACATATTAAAGCCATATCTATCACAAATAAAATGTATATCTTGAATTATCTGGGAATAGCTTCTAAAGATCTGTTTATTTTTTTATGAATTTTGCTTAATTTAGTATAACTAGCAAACTGTAAGGGATAGACAAAAAGTTACTTTACAAAAAATTTAGATCTTGTTAAAATACACAAGTTATGTCATATACATTTTTTTCGTGGAGCTTACCGCTTTTGAGATATTGCTTGTTATTAGTTTGAATTGTGAAGTACCTATATTTTTCTCAGACGGTAGTGTCCGTTTTTCTTTTGTTCTACTCCTGGCCAAGCAAAGGAGTGATTTGCAATGACAATCGCATAACGACAGCTTTTAAAAAAATTGACTATGACGTTAGCATAGCGTATTCCTTTAGTTCCATTCTACTTATAAGGAACTAAGTAATAAAATTCTGCTAATGTTTATCTCGATTAGCATTGTGTAGAAAGCAGAATAATCTTTTGTAAGAAGTTCGTCTGTAGAGTAGCTAGAGAAAGTCATGTGAGTGTAACACATCAGATTTTTTGTACACGTTTTCTGTGCTCATTACAAGCAGAATGAACCCAGCTGGACTGGTGCAAAATTCATCCATTATGCCTTTATCATCGATACGTTTTACTTTCTCTACACGTTCAGTGTACATAGTGTATAGAGAAGGTATTGTAATGCATCCAAAAATTCCATACCGAGAGTTCATCGGAAATACATATTTTGGTGCCCCCTGAATCCAAACAAAATCTTATGTGTTACTCACACGGCTTTCTCTAGCTGTTCTACAAACTTCTTACTTAAGATTCTTCTTCTTTGTACACAATTATAAAGAAGAGAGAAACGTGGCAAATCACGGAAGAAGTTTGAGTTGTATTGAAATGGGGTTCTCCTTTCCCTGCTGAGCTGTCATTTTATTGGTTGATGTCAGACACAGATAAGTGACGCTCAGTTGCTGGCGACGGTAAAATGGCCGCTCTTCTGTCTCTAACAAGGCGATCGAAAATACTTCAATAAGTCCTTACAAAAAGATACAGAACAAACTATTTTTGCCTCTATACGCACTATGTACATAGGCTATAGAGTAGGTATTGTTTTGCACCCAACAATTCGATACCGCGATTTCACCGGATGTACTATATGTTTTGAGACCTCCTGAATCCAAAAAAAAAAAAAAGCAGTTTTAGAAAAATGTTCGTGTGTGGCTTCCTGGCCATAACGAACCTACACAATACTTTCTAATCTAATCGAAAGTATTGTATTGCACTAAAAAAATTCGATACAGAGGTTCCATCCGAAATGCATGTTTTGGGACTATCTGAATACAAAAAAAAAGCTTTTTAGAAAAGGTCCGGTGTGTGTCGGTGTGTGGGGGGGGGGTTTATGAATATGTGTGGGGTGAGTGTGCGTGGGGTGGAGGTTTTGGGTGTGGGTGGGGTTGTGGGAATGGGGGTTTTGGGTGTGGGTGGGGTGTGTGTGGGGTAGGGGTGGATGGGTGTGGGTGTGTGTGTGGGTGTTGATGGGTGGGGCGGAGGTGTGTGGGTGGGGGTTTGTGTGTGTGTGTGTGTGGTCAGCATAGCTCAAAAACGAAAAGACAGTAGATACCAAACTTGGTATTTAAGTTTGGTATCTTCCAAGGATGCGACACGAAGATGTTCAAGAAAATTCCCCTCATCCCAAACTACCCTTTACAAGGAAAAAAATTGGAAAACTTTTATTTTTTAAAAAATGGCTCTAACGATTTTGATTAACATCTCATATTAAAGATATTTACACGACAAATAAAATGTATACCTTGAATTTTCTGGCAATATACTCTGAAGATCTCTTTATTCGTTTGATTTTTATAATTTTGCAAACCTGGTAAACTGTAAGGGATAGACAAAAGCTTACTAAACAAAAAATCTGATGTGTTCCATTCACATGACTTTCTCTACATCTCTGCAACAAATTATTGTTAAAAGGCTTATGTTTCTATTTTTTTTTTTCATGCTAATCGAGAAAAATTGGCAGAAATAGTCTTATTACTTGCTTCCTCGTAAGTAGAAGAGAAATAAGGGAGTAACATAGGTTCCTTTATTTGTATGGAAAGGAATTAACAAATTTCAGTATGTGAAAGGTTAAGTTTTTCGAAGCTGAAAACAAAAACAAGGAATATCTCAAACGACCAACTCCACGAAAAAAAAATATACAACATAAATTGTGTGTTTTAATATGCTCTACATTTTTTGTGTGGTAAGTTTTTGTCCATCTCTTACGGTTTAACAGTTATGCAAAATCCCGTAAAATTGACCCAGAATAAAGCAGTTTTCAGAGGCTATTCCCAGAAAATTCAAAATATACATTCTATTTGTCGGTAAATATCTTTAATATACGATACTTTAATCAAAATCGTTAGAGCCATTTTTCAGAAAATCAAAATTTTCGAAAAAGTTCCATGTAAAGGGTAGTTTGGGGTGGGGGATTTTTCTCAAAATCTTCGTGTAGCATTAGTGGAAGATACTAAACTTAAATACCAAGTTTGGTATTCTACCGATTCTTCATTTTTGAGTTATCGTGTTCACAGACCCACGGACACACATACACACAGACAAACACGGACCTTTTTCTGAAAATACTTTTTGCTTTCTCTAGCCCCATATATACAATGTACATAGGGATGGAGAAGTATTGTATTCCATCCAAAAATTTGATACAGAGATTTCACGGGTAATACAGGTTTTATGACTCCCTGTATCCAAAAAAATATTTTCAGAAAAAAGGTCCGTGTGTCCGTGTATCTATGAACACGATAACTCAAAAACGAAAAGTAGCTAAAATACCAAACTTGGTATTTTAAGTTTAGTATCTTCCAGGGATGGGACACGAAGATTTTGAGAAAAATCCCCCCCACCCCAAACTACCCTTTACATGCAACTTTTTTCGAAAATTTTGATTTTCTTAAAAATGGCTCAAACGATTTTGATTAAAATATCATATATTAAAGATATTTACCTCACACTAAGATGTATATCATGAATTTTCTGGGAATAGGTTCTGAATACCTGTTTATTCTGGATGAATTTTGCTTAATTTGGCATAACTAGTAAACCGTAAGAGATAGACAAAACTTACTATACAAAGAATTTAGGTACTGGTAAAATACACAAGTTGTCATATACATTTTTTTCGTGGAGTTGGCCGTTTTGGAGGTATTCCTTGTTATTGATTTCAGTTTTAAAATACTTTTCTCGTACGGGAACCTGTCAGCACCTGGCCCCGCAAAGAATCTGATTTCAATCCCATAGCAACCACATTTTAAAACATTTGATTGTCGGTTTAGCCTAATATGTTAGAGATATAGAAAAAGTCATGTGAATGAGCACATCAGATTTTTTTTTAGTAGATTTTTCAACACATGTCGTTTTACTTCGATACATTTTCCCCAGCGTTTCTCCTCAAAATAGGCAACCGTTTGGATGCTCACTTCTTCATTACACGTGTATCGTTTTCCACCGAGCCGCTTGTTCAAGTTTGGAAATAAAACAAAATGTCATGAGAGCCAAATACGGTAAACGTTGTAGTAATTCGAACCTTAATTCTACAATTTTCGCCATTGAAACTGCTCGGCTGTGCACCCCTAATTTGTCTTGACGGAAGAGATGAGGGCACATTTTCTTTATTTCTCTGTTCAACAGCTGCAAGAACGATGTCGAATACTCTCAATTTACCGTTCTTCCTTTCTGCAAGTAATCAATGAAGATGATGCCGCGTGCTTCTCAAAAAAACCGAGGCCATCACCTTGTCTGCCTTTGCCTTCATCGGAGCCGGTTCGCCTTTAAAACCGCACTGTTTCCACTGAACTTTTGTCTCTAGAGTGTAGTAGTGTATTTATATTTCATCCACAGTTATGTATCGACGCAGAAACTCGTCAGGATTGCGTCGGAAATGTGCCAAAAACCAGCTTCCGAATCGTTCATTGAGAACAAACGTGGCACCCATCTTGTCTCAGACCTAAGTTTTGGTGTAAAATTGAGAACACTGTACCTTCTGATATGCTTGTGGCCTCAAAACCATACCCTGGATTTTGTTAATCGTTTCGGAGGAAGTCATTTCTACTGGACGGTCGGAAGTACGAGTGTGTTCATTTGTGTATATACGACCACGTTCAAATTCATTTATCGAATCTTATTTATCCATTTATGTTTAATCACCGCACGTAACTCGTTTTTTGTTCCATCTTTCTAAATCACCATTCAATCGCCTGTGGCAATGACACCACGTGATGGATATAGCTGAAACTTTAACTGCCATCTAGTAAGAGACGACGGTTACTAAATACAACCCTTTTTCGATTCTACGAGTGAAATTTCTTGGTTTTTCTAAGGACTTGTTGAACGCCCCTACTACCACCACCACCTCCTAACATCATGTTTTGCCTGTTCCCTATCTCCCCTTTGTTCCAGATAAACTGAAAGTTTGGCCGCAGGCCCACATACTGAACTTGGGAACGACAAAGTGAGGTTTCCAAGACTGCAAGATGAATTATCACTTTTGCCTCGCGTTTGTAAGATATCAAATAGCAAAGGAAAATTTATTACCAGAAGAAGTGTGCAACTTGAAGGTTTTCCTTGATGTATGTGACAGAAATCCTCTCATATTGATGTGCTGTACACACAAACTCTAAATGTGCTCCATTCACATGATTTTCTCTACATCTCTTCAACAAATTATTGTTAAAAAGCGTATGCTTCTATTTACTTCATGCTAATCGAGATAAAAATTAGCAGAAATAGTGTTATTACTTGCTTCCTTGTAAGTAGAAGCGAAATAATGTAAAAACACTAGGATAAAGTGATAGTCAAATCTTTTAAAAGCTGGTTGTCGTGTTGCTGCAGTTCCAGAGTTGACAAATTCCAGTATAAGTATTTTAAAACTGAAACCATAACCAAGGAATATCTCTTAAAAGAAAAAAAATGTATATAACATAGATTGTGTATTTTAACGAGTTCTACATTTTTACTTTCTCTACACATAATATGTACATAGTGTATAGAAAAGATATTGTATTGCAACCAAAAATTCGATACCGAGATTTCATGGGAAATACACGTTTTGGATCCCCCATTAATCCAAAAAAGCAGTCAGTTTTGAAAAAGTTCCATGTATGTGTGTCTGTGTATGTGTGGACAGCATAGTTCAAAAACTAAAAGTCCATTAAATGCCAAACTTGGTATTTAAGTTTGGTATCTTCCAAGGATACGACACGTAGATTTTCAAGAGAATGCCCCCACCCCAAACTACCCTTTACATGGAAAAACATGTCTAAATTTTTTATTTTCTCAAAAATGCCTGAAACGATTTTGATTTAAATATCGTATATTAAAGATATTTACATCGCAAATAAAATGTATATCTTCAGTTTTCTGGGAATAGCCTCTGAAGATTTGTTTATTCTGGATGAATTTTGCTAAATTTTACATATCTGTTAAAGTGTAAGAGATGGACAAAAACTTACCATACAAAAAATTTAGAGCTCGTTAAAACACACAATTTATGTCATATACATTTTTTCGTGAGGTTGATCGTTTTTGAGATGTTTCTTATTATTGGTTTCAGCTTTAAAATACTTCCGGGAATTTATCAACTCCTGTCCATACAAACAAAGGTACTTCAGCCATATAGCAACCAGCTTTTAAAAGAGTTAACTATCGATTTAGCCTATAGTACTCCCTTATTTCCATTCTAATTACAAGGTAATAAGACTTTTTCTGCTAATTTTTTCTCGATTAGTATTAAGTAAATAGAAGAATAAGCTCTTTAACAATAATTTATTGTAGAGATGTAGAAAAAGTCATGTCAATGGAAAACATCAGAATTTTCGTATTAGTGTTTGATTTGGTAATTTATTGTTCTTTGTTGTTTACTTCAAAAACTTGGAAAAACAATCAATTTGAGATATTGCGTATGCTGTATATGGTAGTGTGTAGTGCCACAAGATGGCGGCACTTGCTTCAGTATTTCCGCCCTGTGTCAGAGGCGCGGTGCACGGATTAACCACGGCAAAGGTTTCCATACCTTACGAAACGGAATTCCGCAATTTCATCTTTCTACAAAGAGAAAATCTCTGCATTTTAAAAGACCAGCATTTCTCGTTAATTTTATGCAAACAAAAAACAAGAAGTTTGCTTCCCACTCCAAGCTTGTCTCTTGTTCGATCCCTTTTGAAAAAGAGGGAAGGGCTTTCGTGTCGTTCTTTCTTCTTTTGTTAACTCGACACGGGATGAGTAGCGTTGCCTAGCAGCAGCATCTGGGACGTCATTACACCTTCAGCAAATATTGACACCAAATCAAATTATACCTGTCTTATATACCAGTTTCAAATCTTACAACTTTCTTAAATATTTCACTGTGCTTAATAATAATAATAATAATAATAGACGAAAATGAATGAACAAAATTTACAAACTTTTATATTGTTTTCGGACTATAAAAATCTGATGTGTTACACTCGCATGACTTTCTCTAGCTATTCTACACACTTCTTACATAAGATTATTCTTCTTTCTGCACCTTGCTAATCGAGGTACTAATTAGTACAATGTTATTATTACTTAGTTCCTTATAAGTAGGAAGAAAATAAGGGAAATACACAAGGCTAAACCGATAGTCAAATGTTTTAAAAGCTGTCGTTATGCGATTGTCATTACAAAATGCTTCTTTTCTTGGCCAGGAGTAGACCAAAAGAAAACCGGACACTACCGTCTGAGAAAAGTATTAGTACTTCATAACTGAAACTAATAACAATGAATACCACGAAAATGGTAAGCTCCACAAAAAAAAAAAATGTATATGACATAACTTTTGTATTTTAACAAGACCTACATATTTTGTATAGTAAGTTTTTGTCTATCTCTTACGGTTAACTAATAATGCCAAATTAAGCAAAACTCATCCAGAATAAACACGTCTTTAGAAGCTATTCCCAGAAAATTCAAGATATACATTTTACTTGTCAGGTAAATATCATTAATATACGGTATTTTAATCAAAATCGTTAAAGCCAGTTTTAAGAAAATCAAAATTTTCGAAAAAAAAGTTCCATGTAAAGGGTAGTTTGAGGTGGGGGGATTTTTCTCAAAATCTTCGTGTCGCATCCCTGGAAGATACTAAACTTAAATACCAAGCTTGGTATTTTAGCTAGATTTCGTTTTTGAGTTATCGTGTTCACAGACACACACACGGATCTTTTTCTGAAAATGCTTTTTTTGGATACAGAAGGACCTAAAACATGTATTTCCGGTGAAATCTCGGTATCGATTTTTGGATGGAATACAATACTTCTCTATCCCTATGTACATTGTACATACGGGGTTAGAGAAAGTAAAAATATGATGTCTTAGATGCACATGACTTTCTCTAAAACTATTGTTACAAAATCCCTTTCATTTATCTAGTTCATCCTAATGAAGATAAACATTAGCAGAAATTGTCTTATTATTTGCTTCCTTATAAGTAGAAGGGAAATAAGGGAGTACCATAGGTAAAAGTGACAGTCACGTCTTTTAAAAGCTGGTCGCTATGTGAAACAATTGAGGTTCGGTTCACTTTGCATGGTCATGTTAAGAAGAGTTAATTAGTTTAAAACTGAAACCAATAACAACGAATATCTCGAAAACGGTTACCTCTACAAGAAATATGTATAAGACATAAATTTTGTGTTTTAAGCAGATCTACATTTTTTGTGTAGTAAGTTTATACCTATGTCTTACGGTTTAACAGTTATGCAAAATTCAACCAGAATAAAGAGGTCTTCAGAGGTTATTCCCAGAAAACTCAAAATTGACATTTTAGTTGACATGTAATTATCTTTAATGAACGGTATTTTATCAAAATCGTTAGAAAATTTTTCAGAAACTCAAAATTTTCGAAATTTTTTCCATGTACAATATAGTTTGGGGTGGGGGGGATTTTCCTCAAAATCTTCGTGTCGCATCCCTGGGACATACTTGAATACCAAGTTAGGTATTTTACCGACTTTTCGTTTTTGAGTTGTTCACAAGCACACGTGGACCTTTTTTCTAAACATCTGATGTCTTCCTGCAACAAATTATTATTAAAAAGCTTATGCTTCTATTTACGTCATGCTAATAGAGGAAAAAAATAGCAGAAATAGTCTTATTACTTGCTTCCTTGTAAGTAGAAGCGAAATAAGGGAGTAGCATAAGTTAAAGTGATAGTCAAAAGCTGGTTGCTATGTGACCGAAGTTCCTTTGTTTGTATGGACAGGAGTTGACAAAGTCCTGTGTGAGAAAAGTATAAGTTTTTCAAAGCTTAAACCAAAAACAAGGAATATCTAAAAAAAACGATCAACTCCACGAAAAAAATGTATGTAACACGAATTGTGTGTTTTAAGGTACTCTATATTTTTGGTGTGGTAAGTTTTTGTCCATCTCTTACGGTTTAGCATTTTTTTGTTGTTAGTGTTTAACGACAATTTTACTACTTGTGGCACCGCAGGCGATGACATTGATGATACATGAATGAAGATGGAGTTGAATTGAGTAGTTTACGAGGTCATTTCAGATGGCAAACTTGATTTTTACGGAATCCATGCGCAAAGAAGTGCAGCAGCAAGCGTAAAGTAATTTTGTTCCAACTTTACGCTCGCCAAAATAAACATAAGAACCGTGCGTTTACCATTATTAAGAATTTACATTAAAGCAGGCCGTGACAAACCAATATTATTGTTGTTCTGTGATGTATTTTGAGAAAATGGCAGATTTTGAGAATTATGATATGCTTAGAGCTGCGAAAGAAGCAGAATCAAATTTACTAACTGACCTTACGCTGCGAAATAAATAACCAACTGTAACCCTTGCTGGATGGCTCAAACTTAATCTCAAATTTGTTTCATCTTTCATTGCTTTTCTTTTAATATCACAAAATTCTCGTTGAAAATATATAACACGAGCGTAGAGCTTGTTTTTGGTTCTCACGCTCGAATTGGAAACTATAACTTTACTCCCTTACAATATAAATAACTATTAGAGAAAGTTTTGTGTAGTAAATTTTTGTGTATCTCATACGGTTTACCAGTTATACAAAAGTCATCCAGAATGAAGAGTTCTTCAGGCGCTATTCCTAGAAAATTCAAGATATACATTTATATTTGTCATGAAAACGTAAAAGTAACAAATCACAGTTTTTCCATATCAAAATATGTATTTTAGTTGACTTGGGGAGGGAAGTGTGCTCCTGTCCTAGCGACCGACTTCTCGTAGCAGCGCATAGTGATGCTCGACTGTCTAATGACATGAATTATGAATACGAGAAAGGAATGTTTCATTCCTTGGGGCTCTGGAACGAACTTGAGACCGTAATTAAGGAAGAGAAAAACGGATAATGGAAAGAATACATTCTCTGGTACGTTTAAAGGGGGGGGAAAAAACGGAAAAAGCAGTAGAAAAAGAAATGACATTGCCGGGCTGAAGAAATAAAAGCCCGGGCAGAACATAAATGTATGACAGTTTGCTTGCCTTTTGGGACATCAAAACTGTGAAGGAACTTTTCACATTGTTCACTTTAGTTTTAATTTACGAGGGGCGTTAAGTCCTAAGAAAAAGAAGCTTTTCAAGAAAATCCCCCCCACCGCCAACTACCCTTTACATGGAAAATTTTTCGAAAATTTTGATTTTCTAAAAAATGTCTCTAATAATTTTAATTAAAATCCCGTATATTAAAGATATTTAAATACCCAATAAAATGTATATCTTGAATTTTCTGGGAATAGCCTCTGAAGACCTCCTTACATGCATGAATTTTGTTTAACTGCTAAACCATAAGAGATAGACAAAAACTTAACTTCACAGAAAATGTAGATATCGTTAAAATACACAATTTATATCCTCTGTTGTAGCTGTAACCGTTTCCGAAATGTTCCTTGTTATTGGCTTCAATTGTAAAGTACTTATATTTTTCTCTGACAGTAAGCGATTTGCAATGACAATCGCATAACGATAGCTTTTAAAACATTTGACTATCACTTTAGCATAGCGCATTGCTTTAGTTCCCTTCTACTTATAAGGAACTACGTAATAAGAACATTCTGCTAATGTTTATCTCGATTAGCACTGTGTAGAAAGAAGAATAATCTTTTGTAGGAAGTTTGTTTGTAGAGCAGCTAGAGAAAGTCATGTGACTGTAACACATCATATTTTTGTTGATTCATGGGGTCTCATAGCATGTATTTCCGGTGAAATTTCGGTATCGAATTTTAGTGAAATACGATGCTTTCTCTATAAACTATGTATATTGTACTACTGTGTCAAAGTTCCGGGAATTGGTCGATAAAACACAACAAATTAATTATTCATCCAATTTTATTTTATCTTCTTCAAAGTATGCCCCTTCTGAAATTATGCATTTATGCCAACGAATAATCCAATCATCAAAACATTTTTTGTAGGCACTCTTAGGAATCGGTGTCAATTGTCGCCGCGAATTTTCCTTAATGTCTTCTATCGACTGAAAACGGGTGCCTCAAAGTGGTAACTTGAGTTTTTGAAAATAGAATCAAATCAGCAGGAGCCAGATCAGTTGAATACGGTGGTTGTTCGATGAAATTTCTTGAGTTTTTGGCCAGGAATTCGTTCACAATAATAGCCTTGTGAGCTGGCGCGTTATCGTGGTGCAGCATCCATGAGTTGTCGTTCCACAAAACTGGCCTTTTTCGCTGTATTTGTTCTCTCAAACGCCGCATAACGCTCAGATAATAGTCTTTATTTACCATCTGACCTTCTGGCAAGAGCTCTGAATGCACGACACCGCAATAATCGAAAAAAAAAAAACAAAAAGAAACTGTCAACATGACCTTCAGTTTTGATCGAGTCTGACGTGCCCTTTTAGGTTTCGGTTCAGTTGGAAGGCGCCATTCGGAAGCTTGTTGACTGGTTTGAGTGTCAAACTCGTAAACCCACGTCTCATCACCAGTTACAATGCATTTCATGAATGTGGGGTCGGAACTGGCTC
This sequence comes from Hymenopus coronatus, assembly GCA_030762935.1. Lineage (NCBI taxonomy): Eukaryota > Metazoa > Arthropoda > Insecta > Mantodea > Hymenopodidae > Hymenopus > Hymenopus coronatus. The sequence continues at coordinate 9,518,194 of CM060892.1, forward strand.
GTTCTAGCATGTCTTCAGCAATCCTTACGCGATTGAGTTTTTGTAGAAAATTCAAGTCTTTCGGAACTAACCGAGCTGCAACGCGTGTCATGCACAAACAATCATTTAAAATGGTACGAATCGATTTGTGAGACACAGAAAGTTCAGCGGCAATCTCTCTCAGACCTAAATGACGATTTTCAGACACCACTTTAGCGATGTTCAGTTCAGTTGAAACCGTTGATGGCCGACCAGAGCGAGGCAAATCTTCCACCACATCTCGACCACTTTTGAATGCACTGTACCACTCATATGCACTTGTTTTGGATAAAGACGACTCACCCCAAGCCCTCTGTAACATTTTCAGCGATTCGGCACACGAAATACCATTTGCAATGCAAAATATGAGACAGATTCTTTGTTCAATATTTGTATCCATCGTAAAATCGCAAATCACCTTCGAGATGAACTAACAAAATGGCGTACTGTAAACAAACTAGATGACAGATGACGATCAAACTCCGCGTGGGTATAGAGGAAAGTTGTACCAACTTAGAGACAACAATAATTTCGAACCCCTTTTTAAACATGATTTTTAAATGATTAATTCCCGGTACTTTCTTGACAGAAGGTATAAAAACTAATTTTGTGTATCCTGTTATGTCACACGCATGCATCCATTTTATCAAAGCTATATCCAATTATTCTTAGCTGACTGATTTCTCATGTCCATTACGCTGGTATAATCTGAGTGAAACCATTTCCATGTACATATTTATCCTGATTCACACGAAGTTGATTAAAATGATATTTATTATACGGTATTCCACGTCTATGCTTCAGGGACATTATGTCTGTCTCATTAAAAAGACGCAAGTTTGAACGTCACTTGTTAATTTCTCTAGCCCGTATGTACAAAAATTTCATACCGAGATTTTATCGGAAATGTTTTGAGATCCCCTGAGTCAGAAAGAGCATTTTTAGAAAAATGTCCGTGTGTGTCGACTGTCTATGAACACGCTAACTCAAAGACGAAAAGTCGGTAAAATACCAAACTTGGTATTTAAGTTTAGTATCTTCCAGGGATGCGACATGAACATTTTGAGGTAAATCCCCCCACCCCAAACTACACTGTATATGGAAAAAATGTCGAACATTTTGAGCTCAAAATTTTCTAACGATTTTGATTAAAATACCGTTCATTAACGACATTTACATCACAAATAAAATGCATGTCTTGAATTTTCTGGGTATAGCCTCTGAAGACTACTTTATTCTGGTGGAATTTTACGGAATTTTGCATAACTGCTAAACCGTAAGGTGCCGCGCCGTGGCCTAGTGGTTAGACTACTCGCCTCTCACCTAGACGGGTTTGATCCCAAGTGACGGTATATGAGATTTGTGGTGGACAAAGCTGCGCAGGGACGGGTTTTCTGCGCGGTCTCCGGTTTCCCCCACCATCATGTATCATCAGTGCATGAAACAGTTACCTCCACAACAGAAACGTAAAGGACATAAATTGTATGATTTGGCGAAATCTGCATTTTTTGTACAGTAAGTTTTTGTGCATCTCTTACGGTTAAGGAGTTAAGCAAAATTCGGCAAAATTCATTGTAAATAGTACTTTAGAGTCTAATCCCAGAAAATTGAAGATATAATTTTATTTGGGATGTAAATATATGGGATTTTAATAAAAATTGTTAATCATTTTTGAGAAAATAAAAATTTTCGAAAAATTTTCCACGTAAAGGTTAGTCTGTGCTGGGGGGGGGGGTTTCTTGAAAATTTTCGTGTCGGATCCTTGGAAGATACTAATCAAAAATACCAAGTTTGTTATTTAGCAGTCTTTTCGTTTTTGAACTATACTGTCCACAGACACACAGGACCTTTTTCTAAAAACGCTTTTCTCGGACTAATGGAACTCAAAACATACATTTCTGGTGAAATCTCGACATTGAATTTTTGGGTGGAATACAATATTTTCTCTATCCAATATTGTACATGCGGGTTAGAGAAAGTAAAACGTACTGCACAAACAATGTAGATCTCGTTAAAATACACTTTTCATATATATATATATATATATATATATATATATATATATAATCTTAAGATAAATTACAGAAATGTTGACCCTTTGCTCACATATGGGCAGCACTCGTCCAACCTTAGCAGCAGGAACCCTTATCACCAAGTTTCTGTAGATTTCTGCTTCTCTTTAACTTGTTATACTGCCTGTTTGGGAGCAGATGGTCAGCATTTTCATGCTTGTTTAAGGTAAGGACTCCAGTGTGCCTTTGCTGACACCACTTTCCCGGAGACTCTCGGATCTCTAGCGCAGTGTAGAGAGGCCGCGAGAGGGGTTACTTTATAATTTAATGAACCTATATATATATATATATATATATATATATATATATATATATATATATATTCAATTTTAAAATACTTTATACGTTTTTAAAAAGTAATTTGGTATTGTTTTATTCCTGGATGCAAAGAGATTCAAACTTCTATCACTTAGCAATCAGCTTTTAAAACATTTGACTATCATTTTAGCCTAATGTATTCCCTTAGTTCCCTTCTACTTACAAGTAACTAAGTAATAAGTCAATTTCTGGTAATGCTTATCTCAATTAACATGAAGTAGAATAAGCTTTTGTAAGAATAGTTTGTTACAGAATAGGTATGGAACACATTTGAATGGAACACATCAGAAATCCTTTTCTAAATTTAACGAGGTTTATAGGACCTTTTCAGTAACTTGATGCTATATTTTCAGAAATTTAAGGTCATTATGTACGTCAGTTGCACTTACTCTACACGTACTAAGCACACGGTAGGTAGAGAAGGTATGTACTCCACCCAAAAACTTCACTTCACCGGAAATATATGTTTTTAGGTCCCTTAGTTAAAAAGGCATTTTTAATATAGGACAGCATGTATGTCCGTGTGCCAGTGTGTCCGTGTATCCACGAACACGATAACTCAAAAAGGAAAGGTCGGTAAAATACCAAACTTCGCATTTAAGTTCAGTTACTTCCAAATATGCAACACGAAGATTTTACGGAAAATTCCCCCATTCTAAACTACTCTTTACACTAAAAATGTTTTGAAAATATTAATTTTCTAAACAATGCTCTAAAGATTTTGATTAAAACACGGTATATTGAAGATATTTATTTCGCAAATAAAATATATATATCTTGAATTTCCTGGGAAAGTCTCTGAATACCTCTTTATTCTGAATGAATCTTTACTGAATTTTCCTAACTGAAAAACCGTAAGATATTTACATAAACTTACTATAAAAATGAGAACTCGTAAAAACATATAAATATGGCATATACATTTTTTATAGAGTTGATCTTTTCCGAGATACTCCTTGTTATTGTTTTCAATTATAACTTACGTAACTTCTCAAACAGAAAATCACCTTTCGGTTTTTCTCTCTATTGTTTTACTTCAATTAAAACATAGTGTATTCTCATATTTCGCTTCTGCTAAGAAGGAAGGAAATAATAAGGCAATATATGCTAATGTTTATCTAGATTATTACGAAGTAGATAGAAGAATAAGCTTTTGTAAGAATGGTTTCTTACAGAACAGATAGATAAAGCTATGTGAATGGAACACATTAGATGTTTCTAACTTCGGAACCCTAAGTATCAGTAAAGAGTATCGCCACTATACGAGACGTGCTATTTAAAGCCGGTTAAAATGCTTAGAGTATGTGTGGATATAACTGGAAATGAATGTTTCTCTAATTATCTGTAAAGAGTACCACCACTATACGAGACGTGCTATTTAAAGCCGGTTAAAATGCTTAGAGTATGTGTGGATATAACTGGAAATGAATGTTTCTCTAATTATCTGTAAAGAGTACCACCACTATACGAGACGTGCTATTTAAAGCCAGTTAAAATGCTTGGAGTATGTGTGGATATAACTGGAAATGAATGTTTCTCTAATTATCAGTAAAGAGTACCACCACTATACGAGACGTGCTATTTAAAGCCGGTTAAAATGCTTAGAGTATGTGTGGATATAACTGGAAATGAATGTTTCTCTAATTATCTGTAAAGAGTACCACCACTATACGAGACGTGCTATTTAAAGCCGGTTAAAATGCTTGGAGTATGTGTGGATATAACTGGAAATGAATGTTTCTCTAATTATCTGTAAAGAGTACCACCACTATACGAGACGTGCTATTTAAAGCCGGTTAAAATGCTTGGAGTATGTGTGGATATAGCTGGAAATGAATGTTTCTCTAATTATCAGTAAAGAGTACCACCACTCTACGAGACGTGCTATTTAAAGCCGGTTAAAATGCTTAAGAGTATGTGTGGATATAACTGGAAATGAATGTTTCTCTAATTATCAGTAAAGAGTACCACCACTATACGAGACGTGCTATTTAAAGCCGGTTAAAATGCTTAAGAGTGTGTGTGGATATAACTGGAAATGAATGTTTCTCTAATTATCTGTAAAGAGTACCACCACTATACGAGACGTGCTATTTAAAGCCAGTTAAAATGCTTGGAGTATGCGTGGATATAAACGGAAATGAATGTTTCACTAATTTATAATCCGTACATGGCTATTTAAACTTAGGTTTTACGCCTCATCAATAACAATAAATTAGTGGCACAGCCGACCGTCTTTTGTTCTATAAATACTGCGAGACGCTCGCGAAACGTTTTTGGCTGCCGGGCAACGCGTCACTCGTACTGCGGAAGAAAAATGAAGAGTGGTCTGCGATCGCGTCACTCAATTGTTTTGTACAACAGGCCAGAAAATGTGAGATCAGCTGCTACTATATCTATTACGTTATAAAACGCGTTTGCCTCTTCCACTAAGCTGTACTAGTGCTATCTATACAGAGAGAGAAAATGTGTTTACGTAATTAAAAACTTGTGTTCCATTCACATGACTTTCTCTACATCTGATGTAAATTGTAATTAGGAAGCTTATTATTCTATTAATGTCATGCTAATCGACATAAACATTAACAGAAAATGTCTTATTAGTTGCTTTCTTGTAAGTAGAAGGGAAATAAGGGAATAAACTAGGCTAAAGTGATGGTCAGATCTTTTAAAAGTAGTTGCCATGTGGTTGAAATACGTTTCTTTGTTTGTCCAGGAGTTTACAAGTCCCTGTATGAGAAAAGTATAAATATTTTAAAACTAAAACCAATAATAAGGAATATCTCAAAAAACGGCCAGCTCAAAAAACAACAACAACAAAACGTATATGACATAAATTATTTACCTGTTATACAAAATACATTCGTAATAAGGAGTCCTCAGAAGCTATTATCATAAAATTCAAGGTTATTTGTCATGAAAATATCTTTAAATTATTCTATTTGATTCAGAATCATTAGAACTATTTTGTGACAGTAAAAATCTGATGTGTTCCATTCACATGACTTTCTCTACATCTTTGTAACAAATTATTGTTAATAAGGTTATTCTTCTATCTACTCCATGCTAATCGAGATAAACATTAGCAGAAACTCTTTTATTACTTAGTTCCTTATAAGCAGAAGAAAAACAAGGGAATACACCAGTCTAAACCGACAGTCAAATGTTTTAAAATGTGGTTGCTATGGGATTGAAATCCGTTTCTTTGCGTGGGCAGGAATTGAAAACTTAACACGTGTGAAATGTATAAGTATTTTAATACTGAATCTAATAACAAGGAATATCTCAAAAACGAAAAAAAAAAACTCCTGTGTTCCATTCACATGATTTTCTCTACTTCCGTGTAACAAATTATTGTTAATAAGCTTATTCTTCTATTTACTTCATGCTATTCGAGAAAAAATAGCAGAAATAGTCTCATTACTTGCTTTCTTGTAAGTAGAAGTGAAATAAGGGAGTATCATAGGTTAAAGTGACAGTCAGAAGCTGGTTGCTATGTGACTGAAGTTCCTTTGTTTGTATGGACAGGAGTTGACAAATTCCTGTATGACAAAAGTACAAGTTTTTTAAACCTGAAACCAAAAACAACGAATATCTCAAACACGATCAACTGCTCGAAAAAAAATTATATAACATAAATTGTGTGTTTTAATGTACTCTACATTTTTTTTGTGGTAAGTTTTTGTCCATTTCTTACGGTTTAGCAGTTATGTAAAATTTCGTAAAATTCATCCAGAATAAAGTAGTCTTCAGGGGCCATTCCCAGAAAATTCAAGATATACGTATTATTTGTCAGGTAAATATCTTTAATATACGATATTTTAATCAAAATCGTTAGTCATTTTTGAGGAAATCAACATTTTCGAAAACATTTCCCTATAAAGGGTAGTTGGGGTTGGGGGGATTTTTCTCAAAATCTTCGTGTCGCATTCCTGGAAGGTACTAAACTTAAATACCAAGTTTGGTGTTTTACCGACTTTTCGGTTTTGAGTTATCCTGTTCACAGACACAAAACACACACACGGATCTTTTTCTGAAAATACTTTTTTTGGATACAGGGGACCCTAAAACGTCTATTTTCGGTGAAATCTCGCTATCGAATTTTTGGGTGCAATAGAACACTTTCTTTATAGACTATGGACATATATGTATAGAGAAAGCAAAAAGAGGTCTTTTTAGACTGTTTCCAGAAAATTCAAGACAAACATTTTATTTGCCATATAAATGTTTAATTTATGGCATTTTAATCAAAACCGTTTCAGGCACTTTTAAGTAAATACAATTTTTTAAAAATTGTCCAGGTAAATGGTAGTTTGGGGTGGGTTTTTGTTGAAAATTTTTGTGTCACATACTTGAAAGATATTGCACTTAAATACCAACTTTGATATTTTCTAAATTTATAAAAATGCTTATTCTGTACTCAAGGAATCTCAAAACAGATATAATCTTGTTATGAATTTTTGGCTGCAATACAATACCTTCTCTATACACTGTGTACTACATAGCACGTGTAGAGAAAGTAAAAACGAAAATGCACTAGCAAATGTTTAAGGAAGCCATTCATAAGGAAGAGTTCAATGCTGTGTGTGTGTGCGTGGCTAGTTGGTTGGGGGGGGGGGGGTGTTTTATTTTAGAGATAGGACGCCCCACTTCAGTAAGCAGCTGAGTGTGAAGGTGTTCAGAGCTTGGAGATGAACAACAACCTGGTAAGTTGAGTATAGCTCTATTTGCAGTCGCGTTTGTAACCTCTGCCTTGCTTCACAACCATAACAAATTACTTTCTCTACACGCAGTATGTACATAGTGTATAGAGAACAGTATAGTGCACTCCACCCAAAAATTCGATACCGAGATTTCACCGGAAATATGTTTTAGGGTCCCCTTTATCTAAAAAAAACATTTTCGGATAAAGGTCCGTGTGTGTGTCCGTGTGCCTGTGAACACGATAACTCAAAAACGAACAGTCGGTAAAATACCAAACTTGGTATTTAAGTAAAGTGTCTTCCAGGGATGCGACACGAAGATTTTAAGAAAAGTCCCCCCACCCACAACTACCCTTTACATGGAACATTTTTCGAAAATTTTGTTTTTCTCAAAGCTGGCTCTAACGATTTTGATTAAAATTTCGTATATTAAATATATTTACCTGACAAATAAAATGTATATCGTGAATTATCTGGTAATAGCCGCTGAACACTACTTTATTCTGGATGAATTTTACGGAATTTTGAATAACTGCTAAACCGTAAGAGATAGACAAAAACCTACTCCACGAAAACTGTAGAGCACGTTAAAACACACAATTTATGTTATATACATTTTTTTCGTGGAGTTCATCGTTTTTAGACATTCCTTGTTTTTGGTTTCTGCTTTGAAAAACATACTTTACTCATACGGGAATTTGTCAACTGCTGTCAATACAAACAAAGGAACTTCAGTGGCATAGCAACCAGCTTTTGACTGTCACTTTAACCTACGGTACTCTCTTATTTCGCTCCTACTTACAAGGAAGCAAGAAATAGGACTATTTCTACTATTTTTTCTGATTACATGAAGTTAATAGAAGTATAAGCTTTTTAAGAATAATTTGTTGCAGAGATATAGAGAAAGTCATGTGAATGGAACACATCAGATTTTTTTAGTAAAATATTTAACAGGTGTGGCTCAAACCTAATTTGGCATGCAAAACATTCTGCTGTTTACATTTAATTTCTCTACACAGTACATGGTACTAAAGAAGAGAAGGTATTGCACTACACTCAAAATTCAATACCGAGTTTTCATGGAAATACACCTTTTAGGGTCCCATGTATCCAAAAGAAGCATTTTAAGAAGAATTATCTGTGGACCCTTAAATACCAAACTTGGTAATTTATGTTTGGTATTCTTCAAGGATGCGACACGAAGATTTTCAAGAAAATCCCACCACCAAAGGTACTTTTTATATGGAAAACATTTTGAAAATGTTGTTTTTCTCAAAAATGGCTCTAAAAGTTTCGATCAAAGATATTTACACGACAAATAAAATGTATACTTAAATATTTTGGAAATAGCCTGGGAAGACCGCTCTATTCTAGATGAATTTTACGGAATTTTGCATAGCTGGTGAACCATAAGAGATGGACAAAAACTTACTGCACAGAAAATGTAGATCGCGCTAAAACACACAATTTACGTTATATACATGTTTACTTTCTCTACACGTACTATGTACATAGTGTATAGAGAAGGTATTGTATTTCACCCAGAAATTCGATACCGAGATTTCACTGGAAATACTCGTTTTGGGTCTCCCTGAATCCAAAAAAAGCATTTTGGGAAAAAGGTCCGTGTGTGTGTGTGTGTGTGTGTGTGTGTGTGTGTGTGGGGGGGGGGGCAGCATAGCTCAAAAACGAAAAGACCGTTAAATACCAAACTTTATATTTAAGTTCAGTATCTTCCAAGGATGCGACACAAAGATTTTCAATAAAATCCCCCACCCCAACTACCCTTCACATGGAAAAATTTTCGACTGAAGACTACTTTATTCTGGATGAATTTTACGGAATTATTTGTAAGCAGTAAAACGTAAGAGATAGACAAAAACTTACCACACAAAAATTGTAGAGGACATTAAAACACACAATTTATGTTATATACATTTTTTTCGTGGAGTGGATCGTTTTTTAGATATTCCTTGTTTTTTGTTTCAGCCTTAAAAAACTTACTTTTCTCATACAGGAATTTCTCAACTCCTGTCCATAAAAACAAAGGAATCTGTCACTAGCAACCAGCTTTTGACTATCACTTTAACCTATGGTACTCCCTTATCTCGCTTCTACTTACAAGGAAGCAAGTAATAAGACTATTTCTGCTATTTTTTTATCAATTAGCATGAAATAAATAGAAGCATAACCTTTTTAATAGTAATTTGTTGCAGAGATATCGAGAAAGTCATGTGAATGGAACACATCAGGTTGTTTGTTTACTTTCTCTACACAGCACATAGTAACGCATGTAAAGAATGTATTGCACTCCGCACAACAATTCAATACCGAGATTTCATGGAAATACACCTTTTAGGGTCACGTGGTCCAAAAGAGCATTTTTAAAAAAAGGCCTGTGTGTACCTGTTGATAGCATAACTTAAAATATCGAAAGACCATCGAACACCAAACCTGTTATGTTTAGTATCTTCCAAGAATGCGACACGAAGATTTTCAAGAACTACCTTTTACATGGAAAGCTTTTTGAAAATTTTGTTTTCCTCAGAATGGCTCTAACGGTTTTGATTGAAATACTGTATATTAAAGATATTTACCTGAAAAATAAAATGTATATCTTGAATTTTCTGGAAATAGCCTCGGAATTAATTCTGTACGGATTTTGCATAACTGGTAAACTGCAAGACATAGATAAAACATGTAGATCTCATTAAAACACACAATTAGCTCATATACAAATTTTTGTGAAGTTAACCATTTCCAAAATATCTCATTTTTATGGTTTCAGTGTAAAATTCTTAAACTTTTCTCAAACTGGAGGTCCTCTCCCGTTTTATATAGCCTCGATTTTTTCATGGCCGTGGTAACAGAACCGAATTTGAAGCAATGACATCTTAAAACATGTGACTGTCGGTTTAGCCTAGTGATTTTTCTTAATTTCCTTCTAATTATAAGTATTAAGACAATTTCCGTAAATGTTTACCTCGATATCATGAAGTAGATAGAGGAATAATCTTTTGAAAGAATAGTTTGTTTGCAGAATAGATACCCATTTTAAACACAGAGCGACAATATATTAAGCTTATTGTCCTTTAACCTGGTTCATCATTTCTAACGATGAATGATGGTGGAATAATGTTCAAACGATCCTGGGTTCCAGGGAGCTTATACTAGGGTTGGGGCAAAAGTCATGGCAACTATTTATTTTCTTAAAGATACCAGCAGTCGGTTGGAAAATGTGAGGTATATGTACAGACGAAAGTTCAAGGTGTTTACTACATGTGTGGACAATAAATAGCACTGAATATCGTAACACACTAATTTATTACGGTAGTATACGGGGCAATATGGCCTTCACGGTGCAAAAGAATGACAACACAGTACACATACAGTTGACATGACAAACCTGGGCCTAAAGATCCTCAAAGTAGTCCCCTGCTACTGTCACCATACGCTGCCAGCGATATGAGAGGCGCTAAATGCCAACTGCCGCAGCATTTGCCGCACCATGTGTGCATCGGGTCATCTGTTCGCGCACAGCATTAGCAATGTCCTCTCGAGTTGAAAACCGCCTACCACGTAGTGGTTGCTTAATCTTTCGAATGAGATCAAAGTCACAGGATGAAATGTCGGGACAGTATGGCTCCAATTCTTCCCATCCCCAACGTCGCAGTAGTTGCCCTACACACTCTGCTTTATGTGGTTTTGCATTGTCGTGCAGGATTATTGCTCTGTCCACAAGATCCAGACGTTTCTCCCGAACGTCACGTCGCACCAGGAAGTGACTGTAGTACTGTGCGGTCACTGTTCTGCCATGTGGAACAAAGTGGCAAACAATGACACCCCTGACGTCATACGCGACGATCGCCATCAATTTGACTGGGGAAGGATTCTGACGGAACTTCTGCCTCCGCGGACTGATGTTTCAGTTCTGGTTCGTATGCCCTGGCCCAAAATTCATCAATGGCGATTATTCGTGACAAGAATTAATCGCCGTCCTGTTGCCAGTGTGCAAGGTGGTCGGAGCATGTTGCCTAGCGCACACGTCCTTGCTGAAACACACCGTGCTACTGTACGGTATGGTAGGGCATTATTCCCAAGAGCGTCCACTAATTACTGTGACATTCCATCGCATTTTTTCCTCGGAGAACGGCTATTTTAATGTAAGCGCGCTGCTCAACACGTGTTACTTCCATCTCGCACGACACTCACCAACTGACTGATTTCACAGCCCGCGCTGCGCTACCATTTGTTGTTCAGCATACACACTATGCCTGCAGAACTTCCACACGACACATATATGTTTGTGATCCGTTCACATATCTACAAGAAAAAAACTAGTTGCCATAACTTTTGCCCCAACCCTCGTATTTACTCGACATTCGTCCCTTCAGGATAAGGGAAATCCCCGAAAAACACATTATCCAGGTAACTCACCCTAATCGAGAGTCGAACTGTCAACCTCTTGAATGTGAGGCAGACACGCTACGCTCTTAAGGCCACCCATAGGTGAAATTTCTAAATTATATATTAATGAACATATGTCTTTCTTTCTCTACACGTACTATGTACATAGTGTATAGAGAAGGTATTGCATTGCACCCAAAAATTCAATACCGAGATTTCATCAGAAATACATGTTTTAGGGGCCCCCGCATACAAAAGAAGCATTTTTAGAAAAAGATTTGTCTGCGTCTGTGAACACGATAACTCCAAAACGAAAGACAATTTCATCCCCACAAATTAATTTTTTCATGGAAAGTTTTTTGAAACTTTTGTTTTTCTCATGAAGGGCTCTAACGATTTTGATTAAAATATCTTATGTTTAAGATATTTTAAACAAATGAAATGTGTATCTTGAATTTTCTGGCAGTAGCCTCTGAAGACTGTTTACTCTGGATAAATGTTGCTGGGTTTTTCATAACTAGTAAACCGTAAGATATAGACAAGAACTTACTGCACAAAAATATAGCTCTCGTCAAAACACACAGTTTATGTGATGTACATTTTTTTCGTGGAGTTGATCATTTTTGAGATATTCCTTGTTTTTGGTTTCAGTTTCAACATACTTAAAACTTTTCACATACGGGAATTTATCAACACCTGGCCACGCAAAACGACGGATTTCAATCCCATTGCAACCATATTTTAAAAAAATTGACTGTCGTTTTAGCCTAATGTATTCCTTTATTTCCCTTCTACTTATAAGAAAGAATTTCTGTTAATGTTATCTCGATTAGCATGAAGTAGATAGAAGCATAACCTTTTAACAATAATTTATTGCAAAGAAGTAGAGAAAGACATATGAATGTGGCACATCGGATTTTAAGAAAAAGGTGTGTGTGTGTGAACACGATAACGCAAATACGAAAAGTCGGTAAAATTCCAAACTTGGTATTTAAGTTTAGTATCTTCTATGAATGCTTCTCCAAGATTTTGAAAAGAATCCCATCCCTCAGTCCAAACTACCCTTTACATTGAAAACAATTCTGATGTAATCCATTCACATGACTTTCTCTATATCTCTAAACAAATTTTTGTTAAAAAGTTTATGCTTCTATTTACTTCATGCTGAGAAAAAATTAGCAGAAATAGTCTTATTACTTACTTCCTTGTAAGTAGAAGCGAAATTAGGGAGTACCACAGGTTAAAGTGACTGGTTGTTATGTGACTGATGTTCCTTTGTTTGTATGGACAGGAGTTGACAAATTCCTGTATGAGAAAAGTATAAGTATTTTAAGGCTGAAAGAAAAAACAAGGAATATCTAAAAAACGATCAACTCCACCAAAAAATGTATTGGGGGTGGGGAATTTTATTGAAAATCTTCTTGTCGCATCCTTGGAAGATACTGAACTTAAATACCAAGTTTGGTATTTAACGGTCTTTTCGTTTTTGAGCTATGCTGCCCACAGACACACACACACACACAGACACACACACATACAGACAGAACACACGGGCATTTTTCTAAAAATGCTTTTTTTGGATTTAGGTGGTGTCAAAACATGTATTTCCGGTGAAATCTCGGTATAGAATTTTTTGGTACAATGCAATACTTTCTCTATACACTATGTATATGGTACGTATGGAGAAAGTAAAAATGTCGAAATTGTTTATTTTATCAAACATGCCTCCAACAATTTTGATTAAAATACCATATATATATTATTTACATGACAAATAAAATGTATTTCCTGAATTTTCTGGGAATAGCCTCTGAAGACCTCTTTATTCTGGATGAGTTTTACAGCATTTTAAAAACTAAGAGATAGCCAAAAACTTACCGCACAGAAATATAGATCTCGTTAGAACAGGCAGTTCAGGTCATATACACTTTTTTGTTCCACAAGTTGAGCATTGCCGACATATTTCTTTTTATTGGTTTCAGTTTTAAATACTTCAACTTTTCCCATATGGAAATTTTTAAACTTCTGGTTACGTTAAAGAAAACGAATTTCAATCACATAGCGACCAGCTTTTAAAACACTTTAACCTATGATATTCGCTTATTTCGCTTCTACTTACAAGGAGGAAATAATAAGCCAATTTCTTGTAATATTTATCTTGATTAGCATGACGTAGATTTATGAATAAGCCTACTAACAATAATTTGCTTCAGAAATATACAGAAAGTCATGTGAATGGAACATCAGAACAACCAAAAATCTGATGTCTTCCATTCACATGATTTTCTCTATATCTCTGTAACAAATTATTGTTAGTAAGCTTATTCTTTTATTTATTTCATGCTAATCTAGAAAAATTAGCAGAAATAGTCTTATTTCTTGCTTTATTGTAAGTAGAAGTGAAATAAGGGAGTACCATAGGTTAAAGTGAAAGACAAAAGCTGGTTGCTATGTGATTGAAGTGCGTTTGTTTGTATGTATGAACAGAAGTTTACAAATTCACACACATACACACCCACGTGGACATTTTTCTAAAAATGCTTTTTTTGGATTCAGGTGGTCTCAAAACATGTATTTTCGGTGAAATCTCGGTATCGAATTTTTGGTACAATGCAATACCTTCTCTATACACTGTGGACATAGTACGTGTAGAGATACTAAAAAATAAATGTTTACAAAAATGTGCTTGTGCGCGCGCGCGCGCCTGTCTGTCTGTGGGCAGCATAACTTAAACACGAAAAGTTCGTTAAATACCAAACCTGATATTCAAGTTCAGTATCTTCCAAGGTTGCGACACGAAGATTTTCAAGAAAGTTCCCCACCCACAACTACCCTTTACATGGAAAAAATTCCGAAAAGTTAGATTTTCTCAAAAATGGCTCTGAGGATTTTTTTAAAATTTCTTACATTTAAGAACTATAAATGTGAATATATATCTTGAATTTTCTGGAAATGGACTGTGAAGGCCTCTTTGATTTTTCTGAATTTTGCATGTAAGAGATAGAAAAACTTACTATACAACAAGTGTAGATCTCTTTAAAACAGACAATTTGTCATATACAATCTTTTGTGGGGTTAACCATTTACGAAGTATTTCTTTTTATTGGTCTGTTTTAAAGTTATTAAACTTTTCTCAAACGGGAAGTCCTTGCTTTTCTGTTTGCCTTGGATTTTGCTTATGACCATGGATACAGGACCAATCGCATAGCAACGACGTTTGAAAACATGTGACTGTCAGCTTAGCCTAGTGTATTCCTTTATTTCTATTGTACTTACAAGGAAGCAAGTAATAAGTAGCCTATAGAAATTAGTTTAAAACAAAATCTGATGTGTTCCATTCACATGACTTTCGTTACATCACTGAAACAAATTGTTCTTAAAAAGCTTATTCTTCTATTTACTTCATGCTAAACGAGAAAAATTTAGCTGAAATAATCTTATTACTTGCTTTCTTGTAAGTAGAAGCGAAATAAGGGAGTACCATAGGTTAAAGTGATAGTCAAAAGCTGGTTGCTATGTGGCTGATGTTCCTTTGTTTGTATGGACAGGAGTTGACAAATTCTTGTTTGAGAAAAGTATGTTTTTAAAGCTGAAACTAAAAACAAGGAATATCTCACAAACGATCAACTCCGTGAAAAAATGTATATAACATAAATTACGTGTTTTAACGTCCTCTACATTTTTTGTGTGGTAAGTTTTTGTCCATCTCTTACGGTTTATCAGTTACACAAAATTCCGTAAAATTCATCCAGAATAAAGAGGTCTTCACAGGCTATTCCCAGAAAATTCAAGATATACATATTATTTGTCAAGTATATATATCTTTAATATATGATATTTTAATCAAAATCGTTAGAGCCACTTTTTAAAAAATCAGAAAACTTCCAACAGATTTTGTTTGATTTGGCAATTTTTGAGATATTGCTTATTTGTTTCAAATTTAATATATTTTAACATTTTCACACGGAAAGTTGTAAATTCCTGGACGTGCATAGAAACGGATTTCAACCACATGGCAACCAGCTTTTAAAAGATTTGACAATCGTTTATCCTAGTGTACTCCCTTCTACTTAGAAGTAGTAAGATTGCGTCTGCTAATGTTTATTTCGATAAGCATTAAGTAGATAGAAGGATAAACTTTCTATCAATAATTCGTTAGACTGATGTGGAGAAAGTCTTGAGAATAGAACACGTAAGATTTTTTAGGTAATTATAAAACGTGTATTTCCAGTGAAATGTAATACCTTTTCTAGCTGGTGTGTATAAATCAATTCAGTTTCATGTGTATACTAATGCCCGTGAAATTAAATTAATGAGAAACTGTAAGAAGGTCAGCCAGCTGGTAACTGTATTGTGACAATTGGATAAGCGTTATGTAAAACACATAACTCAGTTAGCTCCCGCACACGCCACTGAGCAGTCGACTGTCACCGCAGTGAGTTTTATACCTTTCTCAGCTGCTTGCCAATCTCTTTCAAAGTCTAATTTATAGTGCAATATAATTTATTTTGGGTCATGGTCTATCGCCACCTTTCAAATTGTATATAAAATACAAAATGGTTTCATTTTTATGCTTCACAATAAATCAAAAAGTATATATTGTCTTATAAATATTAACGTATTTTTACTTCCTCTAGCCCCATATGTACAATGTACATAGCGATAAAGAAGGTATTTTAATGCACCCAAAAATTCGATACCGAGATTTCACCGGAAATATATGTTTTGGGGTCCCCTGAGTCCGAAAAAGGCATTTTTAAAAAATCTGATGTGTTCCATTCACATGAATTTCTCTACATCTCTGCAACAAATTACTGATAAAAATCTTATTCTATTTACTTAATGCTAATCCAGAAAAAATTATCAGAAATAGACTTATTAGTTGCTTCCTTGTAAGCAAAAGTGAAATAAGGGAGTAACATAGGCTAAACTGACAGTCAAAGGCTGGTTGCTATGAGACTGAAGTTTCTTTGTTTGTATGGACAGAAGTTCACAAATTCCTGTATGAGAAAAGTATGTTTTTTAAAGCTGAAACTAAAAGCAAGGAATATCTTAAAAAAAACCATCTCCACGAAAAAAGGTGTATAACATAAATTGTGTGTTTTAATGTGCTCTTCTGTGTGGTAAGTTTTTGTCCATCTCTTACGGTTTAGCAGTTATGCAAAATTCCGTAAAATTCATCCAGAATAAAGTAGTCTTCAGAGGCAATTCCCAGAAAATTCAAGATATACATTTTATTTGGCAAGCAAATATCTTAAATATACGAGATATAATCAAAATCGTTAGAACCATTTTTAAGAAAATCAAAATTTTCGAATTTTTTTCCATGTAAATGGTAGTTTGGGGGGAATTTTTCTCAAAATCTTCGTGTCGCATCTTTGGAAGATACCTAACTTAAATATGAAGTTTGGTTTTTATCGGTCTTTTCATTTTTGAGCTATGCTGCCCAAAAACATACACACATGGACATTTTTCTAAAAATGTTTTATTTTGGATTCAGGGGGTCTCAAAACATATTTCCGATGAAATCTCGGTATCGAGTTTTTGGGTGCAATACAATACCTTCTCTGTACACTATGTAAATAGTAGTATAGAGAAAGTAAAAATATTTGCACTTATTCACCTTCCAACCTATACAGGGTGACTCAAAAATACTTTTACAAAGTTTGAGCACAGATTCCTTCCACCTAAACAAGAAAAATTGTTCATATAAACACATTTCCCAAAACCTTCCGTTCGTGATTTATGTTGAAAATGCCCTTAATCAAAAGATTTTAAAGTGATACATTATTTTATTTTTGACGTTGTCAGCTTGTTCCCACAAGCACCACTTATATCAAATGTGCTCCTCTTGCGTCTAGACACGCATGCGCTCGTCAAACACTCCCAGTCGATGCCATTAGATTTCGCAGACTTCCATGACTAGAGTTTTTCATCTAGGCTGTCTGCTGCATAAATCAATGGTTCAAGCTGCCCCCAAAAGATAAAAATACAAAGGATTGAGGTCGGGGGAACATGCAGGCCATCGAACTGGTCCCCCTCTACCAATCCATTTGTCATGCTAGATACCTACCAGTGTATCTCGAACAATGAGACTAAAATGTGCTAGAGCATCATGTTTCTTATTTGCAGAGGCACATTTTCTAGTAAGTCTGGGAGAGTGTTGTGTATGAAGACAGCACTTGCAAGGCGAGCTGGGGGAATGTATTACACGTCTGATTAACAAGTAGCCATGGCAACACAAGGCCAACTCTGCAGGGTCAAAGCCTTCTATAAATGAGTACACAAATAAATGAAGTTATTAGGTTGGACCGAGAAAGCCGTTGAAGGTGACTTTTTAGAGCATGTGTTTACATGACATAATTTCTTATTTCGATGTCAGGAATCCATATCCAAATGTTGTAAAAGTATTTTTGAATCATTCTGTATATGTAGCCTTTGTGTTATGTTTATTAAACGCTATAATGTGGTATAACAATTCTCTAAATATCAAACATTTACAGAAAACTAAAATCTGATGTGTTCCATTCACATGACTTTCTCTACATCTCTATAACAAATTATTGTTAATAAGCTTTTTCTTCTGTCCACTTCATGCTAATCGAGAAAAAAATTAGCAGTAATTGTCTTATTACTTGCTTCCTTGCAAGCAGAAGCGAAATAAGGGAGTACCATAGGTTAAAGTGACAGTCAGAAGCTGGTTGCTATGTCACTGATATTCCTTTGTTTGTCTGGACAGGAGTTGACAAATTCCTGTATGAGAAAAGTGTGTTATTTAAAGCTGAAACTAATACCAAGGAATATCTCAAAAACGACCAACTCCGCACAAAAAATGTATGACATAAATTGTGTGTTTTATCGTGATCTACATTTTTTGTGCAGTAAGTTTTTGTCTCCCTCTTACGGTTTACCAGTTACGCAAAATTCAATAAAAATCATCCAGAATAAAGAGATCTTTAGAGGCTATTCCCAGGAATGTCAAAATATACATTTTATTTGGCATGTAAATATCTTAAATATAAGAGATTTTAATGAAAGTTGTTAGAGCCATTTTTAGGAAAATCAACAATTTTGAAAAGTTCCACATAAAGTGTACTTAGGGATGGGGGATTTTCTTGAAAATCTTCGTGTCCCATCCTTGGAAGATACTAAACTTAAATACCAAGTTTGGTACTCAACGGTCTTTTCGTTTTTGGGCTATGCTGTCCACACACACACACACACACACACACACACACACACACAGCGCAAACTTGGTATTTAAATTCAGCATCTTCCAAGGATGCGACACGAAGATTTTCCATGAAGTCCCACCTCTCCCCAACTAACCTGTACATAGAAAATGTTATTATTCTTATAATTAGCTCTAACGATTTTAATTAAAATCTCTTATCTTTAAGATATTTACATGACAAATAAAATGTATATCTTGAATTTTCAGGGAATAGCTTCGAAGACCTCTTTATTCAGGATGACTTTTTTGGATTTTACATAACTAGTAAACCGTATGAAATAAACAAAAACATACTATACAAAACATGTAGAACTCCTTAAGAAATACAATTTAGGTCATGTACATTTTTGTCGTATAGTTGACCATTTTCGAGATAATCCTTGTCAGGTTTCAGCTCTAAAATACATACACTTTTCTCATACAGCAATTTGTCAAGTCATTGCCAAACAAACAAAGGAACTTCAGTGACATAGCAACCAGCTTTTGACTATCACTTTAACCTATGGCACTCCCTTATTTCGCTTCTACTTACAAGGAAGCAAGTAATAAAACTATTTCTGCTAATTTTTGCTCGAAGTAAATAGAAGCATAAGCTTTTTAACAGTAATTTGTGGCAGAGATGTAGAGAAATTCATGTGAATGGTACACATCTTGTCTATACACTATGTACATGGTGCGTGTAGATAAAATAGAAATGTCTTTTCGATAATACGGTTTAGGGCATCTCAGGGGCGGGGGCTTCAACTGAAAAGCTGGTACAGTATCGATAAGCCTACTAGCTCCCGCCCGATGTCAGAGCTCGTTCGCTTATCGACAGAAACAGATTGCAAGCACGTATCTTATTCTCTGTTTTGTGATGTTGATAGTTGACGGCTCAGAGGAGTGGTCTTGTGCCATGGTAACCGAACTCTGACCATCTACATATGAGTTGCTGGACCGTAATAGGTAAGCTGACATTCATGTAGAGTAGAGCTCTTGTTAAACATATCGACATTTCAAGCACAAAGCTTTCGGCCACATGTCTCCGTGGCCTTCTTCAGGTGTGCATTAATTCAGGGAAATATCACTCCAAGACTACAGCTATGCAGTGTGGACCGTTTAGCTTGAGACAGTAGAATATCTGCAAAACTACGTGTAGTAGAAACAAACGTCTTGAATAAAAGTTACTTGATAAAATTGGGAAAAATAAATAAATAAAATAAAATCTGTGTTTTAAACCCTGATAACTAGTTACTTAAACCAGGGTAAAATATCCCAAACTTTATACATTTATTACTACTTATACCAATTACAAATTCAGTATAACAATTTAAATCTACAGATATAAACTTAGTTTAGCCTAAAATGTTTATACATACCAATTAAAATCATAAATATTATCAATTAAATTGTGGGTTAATATTTGATATACTTTTGAATTTAATTAATTATAGTATTATAATTTCGTATTTTAATATATATTAATACTTTTCTTTTTTTTATTTAATTTTAGTATATAGTTTTATTATTGTTATTATTTATTAAAATTTATTTTATTAATTTGTATTATACACATATTTTATTTTAAAAAAACATGTTATTATTTAATTAACTATTCTCTTACTATTATTATATTATTACTTAAAATATTATACATATAATTACTATTTGCTTATCATAAGATTTAAAGCAAAAAAAAAAAAAAAAGGAAGAAAAAAACATTACATCAGAAATTTTACAATACTTAATTATATTTTTTTTAACTTTATATTTATTTAAAATTCTATAAAACTTAATATTATCATTACTTCCAATTATATCATAATCTCACAATTTTAAAATTAAATAATTACATTATTTAAACATTTCAAAACCATCCATTTTTAATGTAAATTTATGTTCAATTTAAATCTATCCAAAATTATAATTGAAAATTTATAATTCAATTAAAACCTTTTTAAATTACTGCCATCCAGTAATGGGGGAAAGTAAATGTCATGCAAATAAGCAAAACATAGCCACTCGCCCCATCCTCCTCAACGCCCATTGGCCAGCGCCGACCAATGACAGCGCGCGAGTGGGTCCTTCAGCCTTCCCCCGCCAGATATAAACACCACTGCCAGAGCTACTTCTGTCCAATTGCCTGATGATAGCGATAGAGTACGCTGTTGAAAGCTTGGTAATTAATCCAACCTTACCTGGCTGACGTCCTGAAAACAAATCATTAATAAATGCCATTTGTTGTGTTTTAATTGGAGAAGGTTTGGATGGTAATTTGAGGGTCAATACACGTTTTTATTTTCTCTACACGGACTGTGTACTTAGTGTATAGAGAAGGTATTGTATTGCACCCAAAATTTTGATACCGAGATTTCACCGGAAATACATTTTTTTTGGGTCCCCCCCGAATCCAAAAGCAGCATTTTTAGAAAATTCTCCGTGTGTGTGTGTGTGTGTGTGTGTGTGTGTGTGTGTTTACAGCATAGCTCAAAAACGAAAAGACGTACAAAACTTGGTATTTAGGTTTAGTATCGTCCAAGGATGCGACACGAAGATTTTCAAGAAAATCCCATCACCGCAAACTACCCTTTACGTGGAAACATTTTCGAAAATGTTTTATTTTCTCAAAAATGGCTAACGATTTTGATTAAAATTTCGTATGTTAAAGATATTTACATGACAAATAAAATGTATATTTTGAATGTTCTCGGAATAACCCCTGAAGACATCTTTGTTCTGGGTAAATTTTGCGGAATTTGGCATAACTGGTAAATCGTAAGAGATAAACTAAAACTTACTACACAAGAAACGTAGAGCACGTTAAAACACACAATTTATGTTATATAGTTATTTTCCGTGGAGTTGATCAATTTTTAGATATTCCTTGTTATTCGTTTCAGCTTTGAAAAACATACTTTTCTCATACAGGAATTTGTCAACTGCTGTCCATACAAACAAAGGAACTTCAGTCACATAGCAACCAGCTTTTGACTATCACTTTAACCTATGGTACTCCCTTATTTCGCTTCTACTTACAAGGAAGCAAGTAATACAACTATTTCTGCTAATTTTTTCTCAGTTAGCATGAAGTAAAAATAAGCATAAACTTTTTAACAATAATTTGTTACAGAGTGAAGAAGTCATGTGAATGGATAACATCAGATCTTTTTTAGGTACAGCCACATTTATTTGTTTCTGGCGATGCTATACAAAGCGTGTGGAATTTCTCACCAATCCACTTTGAAACATCTCAACTAAACGTTTTGGAATGCAAGTGTTTGTCAATCTCTGTTGGAGCAGATAACAGCCAGAAGTTGTTCAGCTGCCCCGAACTGCTCTTGAACCGTCCCAAAGCTCGTCTGTGCGCTAACAGCATGGCGAAAATAATTTTCAGATGTTTGGAGAGCGTCCAAGGTTGTGTTTGCTACAATATTTTTCTCTTTACAAGCGGGTGAATGACTCAGAAACAGCACGTGTAACTGACAGTCAGATATTCACTGTAAACGGGAATAACATCACCGAGAGAAAAGTTGTGCTTGAGTGGTGGAGTGGCCTCTGGTCATTCCTGCACACTCTGCGGAGGTTAGTATAACTGGCGTAGCAGATCTGGACATGTGAAAATCTTAATGAGAGCTAGGAGGCGAGTTGTACTTTCAGATAAGCAGTTCACCAGTCGATTCATTCAAATATCTGTCAGCTGCACTGATCAACATGTATGTTCATATCTATACAAATGGCCTACTATATAAACAATGTCAATCGTCTGCCTCCAATTCTTCCACACCTGACAGTCCTTTGTCTTCGCTCACGTCATTGTCATCATCAACGTTATTGCTACTTTCTGCACCGTTATCCTGGATTACAATTCTTTCTCTTTGATTTTCTACAATTCTTTCTAATGATTTTCAATGTTCTCAACATGTCGACATACATTTTCCCATTGTGGTCTTGCAATTTCTGCAATTCACTGGCAACACAACTGTTACACATCTTTTAATTTAAATGTGATATATTTTATTTTTCTTTCTTTCTTATCTTTGAGAACCTGGAAACGGAACTCAGTGAAATATCAGTTGCCTTGGCTACTCTCTCATTCACTTTCTACAGGCTTTTGAAAAACTCGGGGAACATACATTTTCTTCCTGCATCTCTGCCTCTTGTTTCATCAAGTCAATGACATTTGCAATTATTTCTCTGCTCTGAGTAAGTAATACCTTGCCACTTAACTTTGAAAACGTAGGAGCTATGGTTAAAAAAGTAAAATAAATAAACTGAACACTATTTACTGCCCATTTTGAATACAACATATGCGGAACACTTTCGATACAGACTGTACAAAGTTTGCTCGCTGTGACTTTAAGTAAGCAAAGTATCATATCACAAACTTCGATAAGCTAGACTCGGTAGCTGGGTTGGCGGTCAAGGTCACGGCAATAAATGTTGGCTTGAGAAAACTTCTCACCCCAGCCAGTGGGGAATCGATCCGGGATCTCTGGCACAGCAGGCAGGAGCTATGAGACCTGCCTCAACTGACAAACATGGTTGCCAAAACCTTCTAATAGTCCTGATGTGAGAAGCTTTTCTTTAAATAACAAAATAAAAACTTGGATAAGTACATCAGACTGAAAAATTCAGTTCCATAGCCGAGATTTGAACCATGGATCTCCCGATCACTAGCCACCGAGCTACCTGCAAAATTCCTTAAATTTCATCCAGAATAAAGTACCTTTAAGAGGCTATCCCCAGAAAATTCAAGATAAACATTTTATTTGTCAGGTAAATATCTTTAATATACGATATTTTAATCAAAATCGTTAGAGCCATTTTTGAGAAAATCAAAATGTTCGAAATTTCATGTGGTATCCCTGGGAAATAGTGAACTTAGATATCAAGTTGCTGTTTAACGGAATCTTCGCTTCTGAGCTATGCTGCACAGATACAAACACATACACACGGACATTTTTCTAATTTTTTTTTTCATTCAGGGGTTCCCAAAACACACATTTCCGGTGAAATCTCAGTATCGAATTTTTGGGTGCAATACAATACCTTCCTGTCCACTAAGTACACAGTATGTGTAGAGGAAGTAAAACTATTCTGCATAGGATAATGTGTTGAAAGCTAAACATGATAACAACTGCAGACCATGTCATTAGCAAGTTGGCAATGCGCGAGAATAGAAAAGGACGAAGCTAATGGCAACATGTGTACCTTAGGTAGCGACAGAAATATCGCATGCTGGGTTTTTACACCTATTTTGAATTACTATTTTCAGTAAATCAATTAAATTTGCTAAAATGCCCTGGTACAATCTAAAAGCATGATTTCCAAGCTTTTCTCAACAAATATGAAAATAGTTGTAACTTCTGTATTAATATTCAATTTACATTATTTGTAAAAATCTGATGTGTTCCATTCACATGACTTTCTCTACATCTGTGCAACAAATTATTGTTAAAAAGCTTATGCTTCTATTTACTTCATGGTAATCCAGAAAAAATTAGCAGAAATAGTCTTATTACTTGCTTCCTTGTAAGTAGAAGCGAAATAAGGCAGTAGTATAGGTTAAAGTGATAGTCAAAAGCTGGTTGCTATGTGACTGAAGTTTCTTTGTTTGTATGAACACGAGTTGACAAATTCCTGTATGAGAAAAGTATAGTTTTTCACAGCTGAAACCAAAAACAAGAAATAGCTCAAAAAACGATCAAACCACGAAAAAAATGTATACGACACATTTTATGTGCTTTAACGTGCTCTACATGTTTTGTGTTGTAAGTTTTTGTTCATCTCTTACGGTTTAGCAGTAATGCAAAAATCCCTTAATTAATCCAGATAAAGTAGTCACGCCGTTTCCTGGCGGCCAAGTTTTTTTAACAAATGTACTGTAGAAATAAATAGAGAAGAAACAGTACTTTTACTACCACTTATAGGAATGAAGGAAAATAAATGTTTGAGAAGATGATAAGGAAAATCAACGGATTACTCTAATTCCATGAAACTCACGTTATACATTCTGCTCTACTGGAAGTTAACACTTTGAAAATGTAACTTTGACCATTCACTCATCGGCGACCAAGGCTGCATCTAGCTGTGTCTGCAGTTCAGATGTCCCTCTTATGTCAGCGTTGTTTAGGAGGCCACGACTTATCATTTACGACATCTTGCCTCCAATATCGGTTGCTCAAACTAATACAACTTTACCTTCTGCTTCATGAAATAATAAATACCCAACAGGACCATCGGATACCCTCCAATATAAACATTCTACAAACAACCCTGAATCATTTTGGCCGATCCGCCAATTTTACGAAAGAGCCCTGCAATGGGTTTCAACGACCCTTGCCCTACGTTTCACCATACGGCTCCTTTATATATATATATATATATATATATATATATATATATATACGTGTGTGTGTATAAAGGAGCACATTAAAACACCCAATTTATGTTACATAATTTTTTTTTCGAGGAGTTGATCATTTTTAAGATATTCCTTGTTTTTGGTTTGAGCTTTGAAAAACTTGTACTTTTCTCATACAGATATTTGTCAACTCGTGTCCTTTCAAACAAAGGAACTTCATTCACCTAGTATCCAGCTTTTCACTTCACTTTAACCTATGATACTCCCATATTTTGCTTCTACTTACAAGGAAGCAAGTAATAAGATTATTTCTGCAAATTTTTTCTCGATTAGCATGAAGTAAATAGTAGAATAATCTTATTAACAATAATTTGTTACACAGAAGTAGAGAAAGTCATGTGAATGGAACACATAAGATTTTTTTGGAATCAGGGGGACTTAAAACATGTATTTCCGGTGAAATCTCGACATCGAACTTTTGAGTGGAATACAATACTTCCTCTTTCTCTATGTACATTGTACATACGGGGCTAGAGAAAGTAAAATTGTATTTAAAAGACAAGAATAATGCTAATAATGATAAAAATACACCTTTTGAATTTAAGCAGCAAATTTGAAGTGATAATATGACTGCACAGAAAGTATGACGTCATGTTTTAGTTAATTAGCAGCGCTTAGTCTGGTAGGTAAAGTTTAGAGCAAGCGTGTGAGTGTATGCTAGGTTTGTATAAATGCAGCACTGCGTCATTTTCACCACGAGATGATGAAAAGAAGCAAAAATAAGCGAGCGCGAGACGCCGAATGTAAACTTCCTCATTAACTAAAGTTGTGACCCGAGAATAGAATAAAGAAGTATCCGGGAACGTGAAGGACCTGAGCCTGGAGCACTACCACCAGCTCCTCTCTACTAACCACCATAAAATAATTACAATGTCGCCTTGAATATTTTAACTACTTGGGGCGTTCAATTAATCCTTAGAAAATCCTAGAAATGACACGCGTAGCATCGAAAAAAGTTTGTACTTAGTAACCGTCGGCTCTTACTAAATGGCAGTTAAAGTTTCAGCTAAATCCATCACGTGGTTTCGTTGCCATAGGCGATTGAATCAACAATCTTGTGTTTATTTAGAAAGATGGAAAAAACGAGTTTCGTGAGGTGATTAAACACTTCTATTTAAAAGACCTAACACCGAAAGAGAGAAAAGCCGAGTTGGATGAAGTTCATGGCACATCTGTTCCTGCGTTTGCAACAATTTACAATTGGATAAATGAATTTAAACGTGGCCCTACATCCACAAATGATGAACATCGTTCCGGACGTCCAGTAGAAGTGACTTCCTCCGAAATGATTGACAAAATCCAGGAAATAGTTTTGAGTGATCGACGAATCAAAGTTTGTGAAATAGTAGAGGCTACAGGCAAATTACAAGGTACAGTGTTCTCAATTTTAGACAAAAAATTAGGTCTGACAAAGGTCTCGGCAAGATGAGCGCCGCATTTGCTCTCAATGGAAAATAGCTGATCGATTCGAAGCTGGTTTGCCACTTTTCCGTCGCAATCCTGAAGAGTTTCTGCGTCGATACATAACTGTGGCTGAAACACGGATTCACTACTACACTCCAAAGACAAAAGTTCAGTGGAAACGGTGGGTTTTTAAAGGCGAACCGGCTCCGAAGAAGGCAAAGTTGGTGAAATCTGCAGACAAGGTGATATCATAAATGGACAGTATTATGCATCGTTGCACCGGTTGAACGAATAAATCAGAAAAAGAAACGCCCTCGTCTGGAAAAGAAAAAGATTTCTTCCATCCAGGCAGTGCACGTCTGCGCAGTTTCAATGGCGAAAATTGTAGAATTAAGGTTCGAATTGCTACAACATCCACCAGATTTGGCCCACAGAGACTTTTTTTTATTTCAAAACTTGAAAAAAGTGGCTCGGAGGAAAACTATTCACGTATAATGAAGATGCAGTCTCCCAAACAGATACCTACTTTGCGGACCTTCCGAAATTCTACTTTTTGGAAGGTTTAACATTGTTGGAGAAACGCTGGGAAAAGTGTATCGAGCTAAAAGGACAATATGTTGGAAAAAATTTAAAAAAATTTGGTTCTTTACACTCACATGGCTTTCTCTAGCTATTCTACAAACTTCTTACAAAAGTTAATTCTTTCATCATCACGCTAATCGAGATGAACATTAGCAGTTTATTACTTAGTTTTTTATAAGTAGAAGGGAACTAAGGGAATGCACTAGGCTAAAGTGATAGTCAAATGTTTTAAAAGCTCGTTAAGCGATTGTCATTGCAAATCGCTTCTTTGCTTGGCCAGGAGTAGAACAAAAGAAAAAAATGGACACTCCCGTCTGAGAAAAGTGTATGTACTTCACAGCTGAAACTAATAACAAGGAATACCTCCAAAACGGTAAGCTCGACGATAAAAATGTATATGGCATAACTTATTTATTTGAACATCTGCATTTTTTGTGTAGTAAGTTTTTATCTATCTCTTACGGTTTAGTAGTTATGCCAAATTAAGCAAAATTCATCCAGAATAAACAGGTCTCTAGAAGCTATTCCCAGAAAATTCAAGATTTACATTTTATTTGTGATAGAAGTGGCTTTAATATATGGTATTTTAATCAAAATCGTTACAGCAATTTTTAAGAAAGACAAAACTTTCGAAAATTTTTCCATGTAAAGGGTAGTTAGCGGTGGGGGGATTTTCTTGAAAACCTTCGTGTCGCATCCTTGGAAGATACCAAACTTAAATACCAAGTTTGGTATTTAACCGTCGTTTCTTTTTTGAGCTATGCTGTCCACACGCACACACACACACACACACACACACACACATGCACCTGTTTCTAAAAATGCTTTTTTTGGATTCAGGGGATCCTAAAACATAAATTTCCGGTGAAATCTCGACATGAAATTTTTGGGTGGAATACAATACTTCTCTATCCCTATGTAAATCGTACATACGGGCCTAGAGAAAATAATAACCCAAAATAATTTGTTTTACTATGTTTTTCTAAGGCCATATTAAATGTCCCTCTATTTACAAGTAAAAGGTACGTTTTATTACAGTGACATTTCTGTCCGAGAATACTTCAAATTTCACATAGCAATGGTGTAAACCAGGGACGTGGCGGCGTCAACACACAAACAAATCCAAGTGTTCCATTCACATAACGTTCTCTACTTGTTCTGTAAAAACATAATCCTACTAAAGTTTATAACACTTCTCTACTTCTTGCTATTCGAGATAAGTACTAGCAGAAATAGGATTAATTGTTTTTTCACTCAAGCCGTGTGTAGGACAGGAGTTGGATAGGTAGAGTCAGACTGAAAAACTCAGTGTGATAGCCGGGATTTGAACCACGGATCTCCAGGTCTCTAGCCGTGTGTAGGACAGGAGTTGGATAGGTAGAGTCAGAGTGAAAAACTCAGTGTCATAGCCGGGATTTGAACCACGGATCTCCAGGTCTCTAGCCGTGTGTAGGTCAGGAGTTGGATAGGTAGAGTCAGACTGAAAAACTCAGTGTCATAGCTGGGATTTGAACCACGGATCTCCCGGTCTCTAGCCGTGTGTAGGACAGAAGTTGGATAGGTAGAGTCAGACTGAAAGACTCAGTGTCATAGCTGGGATTTGAACCACGGATCTCGCGGTCTCTAGTCATGTGTAGGACAGGAGTTGGATAGGTAGAGTCAGACTGAAAAACTCAGTGTGATAGCCGGGATTTGAACCACGGATCTCCAGGTCTCTAGCCGTGTGTAGGACAGGAGTTGGATAGGTAGAGTCAGACTGAAAAACTCAGTATGATAGCCGGGATTTGAACCACGGATCTCCAGGTCTCTAGCCGTGTGTAGGACAGGAGTTGGATAGGTAGAGTCAGACTGAAAAACTCAGTATGATAGCCGGGATTTGAACCACGGATCTCCAGGTCTCTAGCCGTGTGTAGGACAGGAGTTGGATAGGTAGAGTCAGACTGATAAACTCAGTGTGATAGCCGGGATTTGAACCACGGATCTCCAGGTCTCTAGCCGTGTGTAGGACAGGAGTTGGATAGGTAGAGTCAGACTGAAAAACTTAGTGTGATAGCCGGGATTTGAACCACGGATCTCCAGGTCTCTAGCCGTGTGTAGGACAGGAGTTGGATAGGTAGAGTCAGACTGAAAAACTCAGTGTGATAGCCGGGATTTGAACCACGGATCTCCAGGTCTCTAGCCGTGTGTAGGACAGGAGTTGGATAGGTAGAGTCAGAGTGAAAAACTCAGTGTCATAGCCGGGATTTGAACCACGGATCTCCAGGTCTCTAGCCGTGTGTAGGTCAGGAGTTGGATAGGTAGAGTCAGACTGAAAGACTCAGTGTCATAGCTGGGATTTGAACCACGGATCTCCAGGTCTCTAGCCGTGTGTAGGACAGGAGTTGGATAGGTAGAGTCAGACTGAAAGACTCAGTGTCATAGCTGGGATTTGAACCACGGATCTCCTGGTCTCTAGCCGTGTGTAGGTCAGGAGTTGGATAGGTAGAGTCAGACTGAAAGACTCAGTGTCATAGCTGGGATTTGAACCACGGATCTCCAGGTCTCTAGCCGTGTGTAGGTCAGGAGTTGGATAGGTAGAGTCAGACTGACTAGCAGAAATTGTCTTATTATTTAGTTCCTTATAAGAAGGAGAGAAATAAGGGAATTTGTAGCCAGCTTATCTTTCCCTTATGTAAGATTTGACCCCCTAGGACTTACAAGCGGATGTTTAGGGGTCAGAAGCCGGTCGGGAGCCAACGGCACGAAACCACAGAATGGAGAACCTGGCCCGTAGCCAGACATGAGCAAGAGCAAGTGGATCATAGGAAATGTATGCGAAATGGATGGTAGGAAAAGTGATGATGGAGCAGTTGTTGAAAAGAGTTGCGAGGGAAACCGGAGGACCCGGAGAAAACACAAATCCCACATGTGGGCGCTTGGGATCGAACCCGTGCCGCCTAGGTGGGAGGCGAACGGTGTAAGCAATAAGGCAATTCACTAGGCCAAAGACACATTTAAAAGCTGGTAGCTATTCGATGCAATTGACGTTCCCTTCTCATGCTTGGCCACAATGCAAAAATGAAATCCAATAAAGGAATATCTCGGAAATGGCGAACTCCACGAAAAAAATGCATATCGAGACATACATATGTTGTGTAATTAGTTTTTGTCTATCTCTTACGGTTTACCAGTTATACAAAGGTTATCTAGAATGAAGAGATCTTAAGAGACTATTCACAGAAAATTCAAGGTATACATTTTATTGGACTTGTAAATATATTTAATTTACTGTATTGTAGTCAAAATCGCTACACCCATTTTTGAGAAAATCAAAATTTTCGAAAACTTTTCCATGTAAAAAGTAGTTTGGGGTGGGGGGAGGATTGTCTTCAAAAGCATTGTGTCCATTCCTTGTAAGTTACTCAACTTAAATAATAGCTTTCTTTTTTGTTACCTACTTTTCGTTTTTGAATTATCGTGTTCACAGACACACGGACACGCACGGAAGTTTTCTAATATTTTTTTGGTGCAGAGAACCCTAAACCGTGTTATTTCCGGTGAAATCTCGAAATCGAAATTTTGGGTGGAGTGCAATACCTTCTCTATTCCTATGTACTTGCACATATGGGGCTAGAGAAAGTAAAAAGGGTCAACTTTGTACATTAAAACACTTGAATGTTGGCAATTTTTGTAGCTTGGTGGTGGAAAACAGAAGGTTTTAATGTTAATTACGTATAAGGTTTTTGAAAGGTGACAAAGTTCTTTATAAAGAATATAGCTAAAATGTTGAATAGGCAAATGTAATGCGAGCGCCATCCAGAAAGTGACAGACGATTTGGCATATCTAGATAATACCGAAATTTATCAACACAAAACTTTATTTACAAAGTTACCGTACCTTACTCTATTTCTCAACATAATCGTCATCCTGTCAATATATTTACTGTCACGTGGTACCAGTTTTTCAATGCCGATGTTATACTTTTCTACCGCCAAAGAACTTAATCGTTTTTTGTTTTGTTTTTTTTAATGCTCAAAATGTTTGACCAAACTAATTTTATAGACAAATAACGCAAGTGTATTGTGATAATGCAATGAACGAGTCTTCAGTGAGGAAATGACACATAATTTACGAGTAATCAAGGAAGAACATAACAGTGTGTACGATAAAGACCGGAGTGGAAGTTCATCAATCGTTATGATGTTGATGAAAGAATTCAGAAAAACCGGTGTTTCTCTTTGGACACCGTACATGACTTTTTGGATGGAAAAGATTTGCCAGCCATGAAGACCTCAAAGTGACAGTGACAGCTTGGCTCAGATGTTTAGCGGTGGAAAAGTATAACATCTGTACCACGTGACAATAAATGCCTTGATAGCAATGTTGAGAAATAGAGTAAGGTAGTGTAACTTTGTAAATAAAGTTTTGTGTTGATAACTTTCGTTATTGTTTAGTTATGTCAAATCGTCAGTCAATTTCTGAATGGCCCTCGTATATCATGTATGATGACCAACCTGAAGTTGTTTAAAGCTTTCCATGTTTCTACTACACCAACTTGGTTGGGTTCAGCCGAAGGCCCAGAAGAAGAACGAAACGTCGTGTTTTGACGCAGCCTTCACCTGAACCCAATCAAGCTACTGCCATGAAAGCCGTTCAGTTTTATTTCTAGTATATTGTTTGTTTATTACGATCTGGCAGAGTTGTTTTTCTTTTTGTTTTTTTCTTCCGGTTCTGCTTATACTTGCAGTCCTGCTGTCTCTCTTGTCTGAGATTGTCGCCCAGGCATGCAAACCTGGTAAGTGATCCTCATCAACTCAAATGAAAACATTTTAACACAATTTCAGAGTTGTTTGTGTTATGGATTTGCCACTAACATAGAATATTGCTTTGCTAACAACTAATTCACAATAATTAACAAATAATTAGGCGAGTGAAGAGCAGCGCTGGTTATTCAGGTGAAACTAATTAAGCTCCACTTCACTCATGACTTTCTCTAGCCCGTATGTTCAATGTACATAGTGGATAGAGATGGTATTGTATTCCAGCCAAAAATTCGATGTCAAGATTTCACCGGAAATATATGTTTTGGAGTCCACTGAATCCGAAAAAAGCATTTTTAAAAAATCTTATGTGTACCATTCACATGAGTTTCTCTATATCCCTGCTACAAATTGTTCTTAAAAAGCTTATACTTCCATTTACTTCATGCTTATAAAAAAAAAAAAAAAAAAAATAGCAGAAATAGTCTTATTCCTTGCTTCCTTGTAAGTAGAAGCGAAATAAGAGAGTAGTATAGGTTAAAGTGATAGTCAAAAGCTGGTCGCTATGTCACTGAAGTTCCTTTGCTTGTATGGACAGGAGTTGACAAATTCCTGTATGAAAAAAGTATAAGTTTTTCAAAGCAGAAACCAAAAACAAGGAATGTCTCAAAATTGATGAACTCCGCGAAAAAAAAAATGTATATAACATAAATTGTGTGTTTTAACGTGCTCTACATTTTTCGTGTAGTTAAGTTTTTGTCCATCTCTTACGGTTTAGCAGTTATTCAAAATTCCCTAAAATTCATCCAGAATAAAGTACTCTTCAGAGGCTATTCCCAGAAAATTCGAAATACACATTTTATTTGTCAGGTAAATAGCTTTAATATACGATATTTTAATCATTTTTGAGAAAATCAAAATTTTCGAAAAAAGTTCCATGTAAAGGGTAGTTGGGGGTGGGGGAATTTTTCTCAAAATCTTCGTGTCGCATCCCTGGAAGATACTAAACTTAAATACCAAGTTTGGTATTTTACCGACTTTTCTTTTTTGAGTTATCATGTTCACAGACACACGGACGCACACACACGGACCTTTTTTCAGTTAAAGGGGGCCCTAAAACATATATTTCCGGTGAAATCTCAGTATCGGAGTTTTGGGTGGAGTGCAATACCTTCTCTATATACTATATACAATGCGAGAAAGTAAAAAGGTCAGTGTGTCTGTGTGTGTGGACAGCATAGCCCAAAAACGAAAGTCCGTTAAATACCAAACGTGGTACTTAGGTTTAATATCTTCCAAGAATGCGACCGAAGATTTTTAAGGAAATCCCTCCAGCCCCAACTACTACTTTATATGGAACTTTTTTGGAAAATTTTCATTTTCATAAAAATGGCTCTAACGATTTTGATTATATCATATATTAAAGATATTTATCTGACAAATAAAATGTATATCTTGAATTTTTGGGAATAGCCTCTGAACACTACTTTATTCTGGATGGTTTTACGGAATTTTGCATAACTGCTAAACCGTAAGAGATGGAGAAGAAATTGCCACACCAAAAATGTAGAGCACGTTAAAACACACAATTTATGTTTAATGCATTTTTTTCGTGGAGTTGATCGTTTTTTTTTTTTTAGATATTCCTTGTTTTTGGTTTCAACTTTAAAGAACTTATACTTTTCTCATACGGGAATTTGTCAACTTCTGTCCGTATAGCAACCACCTTTAACTTACGGTACTCCCTTTAAAAAAAAAGAAAGAAAGAAAAAAAAAAGATTCCCTACCAATTCAAACTACCGCTTACATGGGAAAATTTTCGAAAATTTTGATTTTCTCAAAAATGGTTCTGATGATTATGATTAAAAGCCCGTATATTAAAGATATTTACAGCCCAAATAAAGTTTTCTGGGAATAGCCTCTGAATACTTATTTATTGTGGATGAATTTTGCCGAATTTTACTTAACTGCTAAACCGTAAGAGATAGACAAAAACTCAGTACACAAAAAATGTAGATCTCTTCAAAAGACACAATTTATGTCCTTTACGTTTTTATTGTGGACGTAACCGTTTCCAAGACATTCCTTGTTATTGGTTTCAATTGTAAAGTACTTATACTTTTCTCAGACAGGAAGTGTCCGTTTTTCTTTTGTTCTGCTCCTGGCCAAGTAAAGAAGCAATTTGCATTGATAATCGTAAAACGAGAGCTTTTAAAACATTTGACTATCACTTTAGCAAAGCGATTCCTATAGTTGCCTTCTATTTATAAGGAACTAAGTAATAAGAACATTCTGCTAATGTATATCTCGATTAGCATAAAGAATAACCTTTGGTAAGAAGTATGTTTGTAGAGCAGCTAGAGAAAGTCATGTGATTGTAGCACTTCAGATTTTTTTTACTTGTATTAAAACTAAATATAGATGCTTATTTGTTGTAAGTTCAAGTAACCAAACAACCAGTTAGGAACATATCTGTGAGAGAAGAAGATATATATAAGGGACTTTTTTTTTCAGCCTCCGATAGGCTATAAATAAAAGACAAGTTCATAGAAAACAATTATTTTATTACTAAAAGTTTTCTACACTTATGGTTACTCTTCAACATAATCACCGAAAATATTGAGATATTTATCGTACTGTGCACAAGCTTTGCAATATCCGCTTCAAAAAATGTTGCCGCCAATAATTTCAAATGAGCATTGACGTTGTTTTGAAGATCTTCGTACTTTACGACGTTTGTGGAGAGCCATTCAAAACAAACGAAGAGGAATGCTGACTTGAGGAATTGTGTTGATCCATGACAACGCTCGTCCACACACTGCTGGCACAACCCATCGGCTCCTTGAACATATGTACATTGTGATAGAGAAGGTATTTATTATATTCCACCCAAAAATTCGATATCGAGATTTCGTCGGAAATATATATTTTGGGGTACCCTGAGTCCGAAAAAGGCATTTTTAGAAAAAAGTCCGTGTGTGTATATGTGTGTCTGCGTCTGTGGAAAGCATAGCTCAAGAACGAAAAGTTCATTTAATACCAAACGTGGTATTTAGGTTTTATATCTTCCAAGGATGCGACACCAAACTTTTCAAGAAAATTCCCCTACAACAAACTACCATTTATGTGGGAAAATTTTCGAAAATTTTGATTTCCTTAAAAATAACTCTTAACGATTTGTATTAAAATCCCGTATATTAAATATATTTGCCCCCCAAATAAACTGTATATCTCGAATTTTCTGGGAATACCTCTGAAGAGCCCTTTATTCTGGGTGATTTCTTTTAACTTTGCACAACTAGTAAACCGTAAGAGATAGACGAAAACTTAACCACAAAAAATGTAGATCTCTTTAAAACACATACTTTGTCATATACGTTTTTGTGTAAAGCTGGCGTTTCTGAGGTATTTCTTGTTATTGCTTTCAATTTTAAACTACTTTAACTTTTCTCAAACAGGAAGTGACGTTTCGATGCATCTCTCTTGTTTTACAGCAGGCCATGTAAAGCGAACCGAACTTCTGTTGTTTCATATAAGACCAGCTTTTAAAAGATATAACTATTATTAATCTAGTGCATTCCCTTATTTCTCTTCTATTTACAAGAATTGAGCAATAAGACCGTTTCTGTTAATGTTTATCTGGATTATTATGAAGCAAATAAAATAATAATCTCTTTGAGAATAGTTTGTTTGCGTAACAATACAGAAAGTCATTGAATAGAACATACAATACTCTTTTGAAAATGTTGAACACACATAAGCTGTGGTTATGCTTAGTTTGGCAACGTTTAAACGAGGTAAAATATCTGATACGCCGATGATGCAAGCAGTCACGCTCAAACTGTTATTTATACAATTTGGGAGTAGAGCCAGCAATGATATTACTTTCTCCACACGTTCATCTACTTTATGCACACCTCTCAGTTACATCTAATGGGCCTGTTAACACAAGTCCATCATTCTCAAAATGAAAATATGTGCTGCCAAAACTGTCTTCATAGCTACAGAAACATGCACCGGTTTTTTTTTTTTTACTTTCTCTACACGTACTATGTACATAGTGTATAGAGAAGGCATTGTATTGCACCCAAAAATTCCATACCGAGATTTCACCGGAAATATTTGTTTTAGGGTCCCCCTGAATCCAAAAAAAGCATTTCTGGAAAAAGGTCTCTGGGTGTGTGTGTGTGTGTGTGTGTGTGTGTGTGTGTGTGTGTGTACAGCATAGCTCAAAAACGAAAAGACTTTTAAATACCAAACTTGGTATTTAAGTTTCGTGTCTTCTAAGGATGCGACACGAAGATTTAAAAAAAATATCCCCCACCCCAAACTACCCTTTACATGGAAAAAAAAATCGAAAATTTTGATTTTCTCAAAAATGGCTATTTTGATTAAAATATATTATATTTAAGATATTTACATGCCAAACAAAATGATATCTTGAATTTTCTGGGAATAGCCTCTAAAGACCTCTTTAATCTGGATGATTTTTGTTGAATTTTGTATAAGTGGTAAACCGTAAGAGATAGATAAAAACTTACAGCACAAAAAATGTAGATCATGTTAAACACACAATTTATGTTATATACATTTTTTTTGGTGGAGTTGATCGTTTTTGACACATTCCTTGTTTTAAAAACTGAAATCGGCCACACAGCGATTTACATAAAAGCCGCTCAAAATAAAAAGTGTGATGTGTTGCATTCACACGACTAGCTCTAAATAACTATTGTTAAAATTATTTTTGTTTATTGTTAAAAAGCTTATTCTTTTATCTCCTTCAATCTAATCAAGATAAATATTAGAAGAAATGGTCTATTATTTGCTTCCTTGTAAGCAGAAGGGGGGGGGGGGAAGTACACAAGTCTAAACAGATAGTAAGATATTTTAAAAGCCGTTGCTATGTGATTGATATCCGTTTCTTTCCATGGCCAGGAATTTAAAAATTCATGTATGAGAAAAGTTTAAGTACATATTTTAAAACTGAAACCAATAACAAGGAATATCTCGGAAATGGTCAACTTCACGAAAACAAAGTATAGGACATAAATGGTGTGTTTTAATGAGATCTACATTTTTTGTGGAGTAAGTTTTTGGCTATCTTTTAAGGTATACTAGTTAAGCAAAATTCATCCTGAATAAAGAGGTACACAGAGGCTATTCCCAGAAAATTAAAGATATGTACCTATACTTTTTTACTTTCTCTATACGTACTATGTATATTGTGTGTAGAGAAGGTATTGCACTCCATCCAAAAATTCGATACCGAGATTTCACCGAAAATAATGTTTTAGGGTACCCTGTATCCAAAAAAGCATTTTCAGAGAAAGGTCCGCGCGCGCGTGTGTGTGTCCGTGAACACGATAACTCAAAAACGAAAAGTCGGTAAAATACCAAACCCAGTATTTAAGTTTAGTATCTTCCAGGGATGCGACATGAAGATTTTGAGAAAAATCACCCACCCCAAACTACCCTTTACATGGAACTTTTTTCGAAATTTTTGAAGTGTTAAAAAATGACTAACGAAATTGATTAAAATATTGTATATTAAAGATATCTACCTGACAAATAAAATTAATATCTTGAATTTTATGGGAATAACCTCTGAAGACCACTTTATTCTGAATGAATTTTACGGCATATTGCATAACAGCTAAACCGTAAGAGATGGGCAAAAACTTACCCCACAGAAAATGTAGAGCACGTTGAAACACACAATTTATGTTATATACATTTCTTTTTCGTGGAGTTGATCGTTTTGAGATATTCCTTGTTTTTGGTTTCAGCTTGGGAAAAACTTAATGCTTTTCTCACACAGGAATTTGTCAACTCGTGTCAATACAAACAAAGGAACTTCAGTCACATAGTAACCAGCTTTTGACTATCACTTTAACCTATGGTACTCCCTTATTTCGCTTCTACTTACAAGGAAGCAAGTAATAAGACTATTTCTGCTAATTTGTTCTCGATTAGCCTGAAGTAAATAGAAGCATAAGCTTTTTAACAATAATTTGTTGCAGAGATGTAGAGAAAGCCATGTGAATGCAACACTTAAGACTTTTAATGTAATTTTGACTGGCCATATTCATAGTTATAAAAGCCTAAACATCGGAAATGACACACGAGGAGATAAGCAAAGTGGTCGGTTGGCTTCACAATTGGTGCATCCCACCAGCTAGGGGAACTTAACACACCTAACCTAGAACATTAATTCGTCAGTGAGTATGTTGGCATTTCACAGCAAGCATGCATCTCGTTCACTACAGCCTCTTGGGTAAGTGCGCATGCGCAGTGTTGCGCTTTATACTTTACCTCTTTTCAAAATATTAATCTTGAACATGTTTTCTTTATATCCTTTCCATCTTTAGCAATCGCAGACCGATTTATTTTAAAAACATGTACAAAATAACGCGCTATCATTTTTTTTTGGGAAAAAAGCTTAGTTTTGGAAAAAGCTAGTTTGTTATATTCGCATAACTTTCTCTATTCTACAATAAAGTATTCTTGCAAGAGCTTATTCTTCTATCTACTTAATGCTAATCAAGAAAAAATTAACAGAAACAGTCTCATTACATTTTTCCTTGCAAGTAGAAGCGAAATATAGGAGTATCATAGGTTAGGCCGATAGTCAAATATTTTGAAGTTGATCGCTGTACTCATTGTCTTTGCATGGCCAGGAAAAAAAATCGTGTGTTCAATTTCTGCAATACATTATTTTTACAAAAACATTAACAGAAGTGATCTTATTGCTTGATTCCTTGTAAGTTACGAACACCAGCCAAAACTGACAGACGATTTGACATAACTAAAGAATAACGAAAGTTATCAACACAAAACTTTATTTACAAAGTTACACTACCTTACTCTATTTCTCAACATTGCTATCAAGGTATTTATTGTCACGTGGTACAGATGTTATACTCTTCCACCGCTAAACATCTGAGCCTAGGTGTCACTGTCACTTCATGGCTGGCAAATGTTTTCCATCCAAAAAGTCATGTACGGTGTCCAAAGTGAAACACCGGTTTTTCTGAATTCTTTTATCAACATTTGCTTTCAACTGCTCCATAACGATTGATGAACTTCCACTCCAGTCTTTATCGTACACACTGTTATGTTCTTCCTTGATTACTCGTAAATGATGTGTCATTTGCTCACTGAAGACTCGTTCATTGCATTATCACTATACACCTGCGTTATTTGTCTATAAAATTCGCTTGGCCGATATTTTTTTGCATAAAAAATCAAATAAGTTCTTTGGCGGTAGAAAAGTATAAAATGGCATCGAAAAATGATACTTCACAGAATGGAGATTACGTTGAGAAATAAAGTTTTGTGTTGATAGCTTTCCTTATTGTTTGGTTATGTCAAATCGTCTGTCTCTTTCTGGACAGCTCTCGTATGTACAAAATAACGCCCTAATGGTGCTTTGGGATATTTTGGGGGGAAAAAATTAATGTTGAAAAATTATAGTTTTATTCAGGTGACTTTATCTATTCTGTAACAAATTATTCTTATAAAAGCTTGTTCTTCTATCTACTTCATACTATTCAAGATAAACATTAGCAGAAATGGTCTTACTACTTGCTTCCTTGTAAACAGCAGGTAATAACACTAATCTAAAGGATTGTCAAATATTTTAAAATACCTCATGTGTTCCATTCACATGACTTTCTCTACCTATTCTGCAATACATTATTTTTACAAAAACTTATTATTCTCTAAACTTTGTACTAATCCAGATAAAAATTAGCAGAAATTACTTGCTTCCTTGTAAGTAGGGGGGAAATAAGGGAATACGCTAGGCTAAACCGACAGTCAATATTTTAAAACGTGGTTGCTTTGGGATTGAAAGTAGGTTGTTTTTGTATGGCCAGAAGAAAAACAAAAGAAAGAAGAATGAGAAATTCCTGTTTGGAAAAGTTTAAATGTTATTCGGAAATGGTTAACTTCATCAAAAATATCTATAGTATAAATTTAACCAGATCTACTTTTTTGTGTACTAAGTTTTGTGTGTTATGATTTGCCAGTTTTTCAGAACTTACCTAAAACGAAGGTGTCTTCAAAGGCTATTCTCAGAAAATGTAAGATATACATATTATCTGCCTTGTAAATATCCTTAATGTGCACCATTTTAATGGAAAAATGGAGTTTTATTTTTGGACGCACTTTAACTGCTGTGGGTCTCTGCGTCCCATTCTATACTGGGCGTGAAATACTGCTTAATCAGGCTCTCTATCAGGCTTGAGGTTCTACGACACGGGACCAACGGCTTTACTTCCCTTCCGAAGGAAGCCATGCTAAGGATTTTTACACCCGAAAAAAATCCATCGTCCTCCGCCGGGTTTGAACCCGCGACCTTGGTATATGAAGTTAGCATGGTAACCATTACACCACGAGGGCCACACTATTTTAGTCAAAATCGTTAGAGCCATTTTTGAAAATATCAAAATTCTCAAACATTTTTCTATGCAAATAGTAGTCTATGATAAGGAATTTTCTTAAAAATTTTCAGTCGCATTCTTAGAAGATAGTGAACTCAAGTACCAAGTTTGGTATTTAACCGATTTTTCCTTTTTGAGTTACACAATATGCACACGCATGCACGCACGCACGCACGCGCACACACACATACACACACACACACACACACACATTTCTTTGTAAAAATGCTTTTTTGGTTCAAGGGTCCTTAAAACATTTATTTCCAGGAAATTTTGGTATCAAAGTTTTAAGTGGAATGCCACACGAAGATTTTCAAGAAAATCCCTACCCCATCTCTAACTACCCTTTACATAGAAAAAATTTCAGACATTTTGGTTTTTCAAAAATGACACTAATGA
Organism: Hymenopus coronatus; assembly: GCA_030762935.1. NCBI lineage: Eukaryota > Metazoa > Arthropoda > Insecta > Mantodea > Hymenopodidae > Hymenopus > Hymenopus coronatus. The sequence continues at coordinate 9,558,918 of CM060892.1, forward strand.
TTTTGATTAAAATTTCTTATATTTAGGATATTTACATGACAAATAAAATACATAAATTTAATGTAGCCTCTAAAAACTTCATTATTCTGGATGAATTTGCAGTCATTCTAAAAAGGGGTTTACTACAAAGGAATAGTTTTGTTTAATTCACTTCCCTCTTCTATGAAAGAATTGCAAATGAACAAAAATAAGTTTAGATCAGAATTAAAAAGATACCTTATTACTCACACCTTCTATACAGAGGAGGATTTCATTCAATCATAAAACACTGGTAACAATGTAACATTGTAAATATAATAAACATGAATATTCTAAGAATGCAAGTGTACGAGTAGGTTTTTGGAAACAAGACAAAAAATTGTAAATTATCCAAAACTGACACCTTTGTCAGAGTTATTATTTGTAAATAAATATATTAATAAAGTATGAATAAATGTAATTGTTGACATGATCTACATCCTAGAGTCTAATCTCATAATAGGATCTACAGATTCAATGTTACATAGGTCTCAAAGGGGAATTTACTACAACAAATCTCTTGGTCTTTTCTTGGCATGCGAAGCCTAGCTGACGAATCTTGAGGACACTCAAAGTAAACCAATTTGTGTTGTATTGGCAGTCTGCTGACTTCTATTACAGAAGAGAGGCATTCTTAATTTACCTAAGGAACACAAAATCAAAAGTTATCCATTTCAAAAATAGATAGAGGTGATTATTTTTCATGTTTATTTTATTTTCTAATTTAAAGATTTAGTTAATGGGTAATTGCAGTTGTTATATTCTTCTTCATCCTATTAATATTATTATTGTTGTTGTTCATATTATTATTATTATTATTAGCTGTATGTATTCAATTTCATTGAAATTATTAAATTTTTGCAGATAGCATTATTAAATATGAACAAAAATGCATACATAATCTGTCAAGTAAAAAGATGTGATTTGCTGCAATCACATAACTTTCTCTAGCTGTTCAATATACAAACTACTCTTAAAAAAGATTATTCTTTTATCTACATCATGCTAATTGAGATAAACATTAGCAGAAATAGTCTTATTACTTGCTTTCTTTTAAGTAGAAGGGAAATGAGGGAGTACATTAGGCTAAAGTGATAGTCAAATCTTTAAAAAGTTGTCACTCTGAAACAATTGAGGTTGGGTTCCATTTGCAAGGTCCCTTGTGAGAAAAGTTATGTACTTTAAAACTGAAACCAATAACAAGAAAAATGTATGACACATTATGTGTTTTAACAAGATTTAGATTTTTTATATGTTAAGTTTCTGTCTATTCCTTACAGTTTAACTGTAATGCAAAACTCGTCTACAATAAAGAGGTCTACAGAGGCTATTCCCAGAATATTAAAGATCACATTTTATTTGTGATGTGAATATCTTTAATAATCAACATCTTAATCAAAATTGTTAAGAGCCATTTTTGAGAAAAAATTTTCAAAACCTTTTCCATGTAAAGGGTAGTTTGTGGTGGGGGAACTTTTTTGAAAATCTACATATCTTTAGAAGATACTAAATATAGATACCAAGTTTGGTTTTTAACAGTGTTTTGTTTTTGATCTATGCTGTTCACAGACACACACACATACACTTTTCTTTCTAAAAATGCTTTCTTCAGAATCAGTGGATCTCAAAACATATATTTCTGGTGAAATCTTGACATGAATTTTTGAGTGGAATACAATACCTTCTCTAGCTACTATGTACACTCTATGTATGTGTACATACGGGCTAGAGAAAGTAAAAAAGAGCTAGCATTGTTTGGTTTCAGCATATACATCTGTGTAGATATTGTAAAAGTACTAACTAATGAAAATGCTTTACAAGAATAACAAAAACTAACATTATTAACAAGTGTGTTGTTGTCCACAGTGATAATCCTTGCCGCAGTTTCACTAACAGAAGAGGAATGTCAGAGTAAGTGATGCTACTACTCACAAACAAAAACTAATCTGCACGCTTTACATTTGTTTTACCAGTTTTTAGAAGAACTCATAGAGTGATGTGTTTTTCTGTTAAGCATGTATATCTGTATCAAATGATTATCTCCTATTTAAATGAAATGTTTATTTTATAGCCAAGTTCTGTCATGTTTCTAGAGGATGTGTGTTAAACTTTCCAGTTTATTTACTTACAAAGTGCATCTTGACTATCACCTGTCTGAGAAAAGAGTGTCGTGTTGATTGAGGCAAGGTTGCTAGGTTTAGACAGGAGAGAGAATTCTGAATGAAAGTATAGTATAAGCAGGAACACAATTCATATAAACACAGTAAGTATGCTACAAAACTTGGCAGTCAGGTGAACAGTCCATTTCCCGATCACGTACTGTACCCTTGGGTGGCAGTCACGCGGCCCATCATACATGCCTGGACATGAAATAAAATCTCAAATCATATTAACAATTATCAGAATCAAAATATACCTTATCTCAGGATTGTATCCATTTATTGCACATCAATACCTTGATTTTTTGATCATGTAAGGGAGTTTCATGAACGAAACTGAGTTCATCAGTAGCATAATATTGGCGTGTTGTGATGATACATGACCATGTAAATAAAACCATGTTTTAATCGTGGATCAATTGTTCCATCATTAACATTTCTCAAAATTCAGTTACAGAAATTTACCCAACTCTGGTGATCACATGATAACAATTCCTGGACAGCAGTAACCTTGTATGGTTTGAGTTTTAAAAGTTTTGTTACTTTTCCATGCTGAAGCTTTCTCCAATTTCATCTAATTCCTGCTTCATAAGCACATGCCTGTTTTCCTTTCTTTTCGTATCACAAACTGATCCCATTTCCCTGAATTTACTTACAAGCAAACGAATGGCCTCTCTACTCGGAACATGCACCCAGCAAATTTGGTTTCAAATTGCCTTACAGCATGATGTAAGCACATACGTATCGTACATAAACACTCTTTGTGATACTGTGTGCTGCATTTTGAAAGCACTTCAAGCAAAACTAAACACTTCTAAACATTCCTAATGTTATTCACGTGTGAACTGGACTAGAACTGATGCATGTGTGATGTTAGAATGGACGTAGGATGTGCAGTGAAGATCACATGGGCTGCACTGCTGGCATCCAAGTTTTGTAATAAATGTACTGCAGCTATACTCCTAAAATGAAAATGGAGTTTTATTTATGGGTGTTCCTTGACTACTACAGTTCTCAGCATCCCATTCTATACTGGGCATAAAAGACCACTTAATTTTTCTGAGAGGCCTCTTTGTTAGGCTTATGGTTCTTTTACATGCTGTAAATCTACAACATGGAACTAACGGCTGCAATTCCCTTCCGAAGGAAGCCATGCTAAGGATTTTTATGCCCGAAAAAATCCACTGTCCTCCACTGGGTTTGAACCTGCAACCTTGGGTATAGCGGTTTAACCACTCAACCACCCAATGTTATTTATATCAACAAAAACAAAATATTTCTGCTTTATAGTTTTGGCAAAGTTGACAACATAAATTCCTTGAATCACTTATTTTTTGACTTAAGTGATTGTAAATGATATTGGTATGATATACTTGTGGTGGTCCACACATCAGACATGTGAACTAATTTGAAATTAACATGGAGCCATATTATAGTGAGCCCCTCTCACAAATTTTACTCCTCTTGAATTTGCTTGACTTAGAATTGCCACCCCAAAGTCAGGAATCAAACCATGGATCCTCAGCATGAGAGCTATGAACAACCACTCTGCTGTTCCAGTGCCCACATATGTAAATAAATAATAAACTAATGGTCCATGACAGGTTTAATTGACTGTTTGTCTTATATCTTATGTTCTTTATCCACAAGTGACTGAATTTGCACTTTGATTTGTTATGAACATGTCCATTGCTCCATTTCTTTCCTGCAGACTTGTACATGCCCTCCATGGTGTAATGGTAGGCCGGTCCCCATAGCTGTGCTCGCTAAGGCGTCTTGCTTTGGTGCTTTGTAGCACAGGGGATCATGGCTTCGAGTCCTGCCTTAGGCATAGGTGCTATATGTTTGTGTATATGTGTGTGTGTGTAACAGAAGAAAACAGCAATTCAGTAACAATTCAGCAAAGTAAAAAAATTAGGTAAATAGAAGTAGGGTATACAGAGCCAGAGTCCCAACGAGACTCCAGAACTGTATTTTAAAAAAATAAATAAAATAGTTACCATGCTAACAATGTTGCAGGTTCAAACTTGGCAGAGAAGGAAGGATTTTTTTGGGCATAAGAATTCTTAGCAGGGTTTCCTTTGGAAGGGAGGTAAAGCCACTGGTAGATTTATGATACATAAAAGAACTTCAAGCTTGATAAAAGAGGCATCTGAGCAAAATTAAGTGGTCTTTAATGCCCAGTATAGTGGGATGCTTAGAACCTTAGCAGTTAAAGAGCGACCATAAATAAAACTCCATTTCCATTTTTTACTCTGCTGCTCCAGCATCCTCATATGTAAATAAGAATAAACTAATGGACCATGACAGATTTAACATGCTCTTTCTCTTATATCTTCTGTCCTTAATCCACAAGTGACTGAATTTGCATTTTGATATTTTAGGAACTGTCCATTGCTCCATTTCCTTACTGCAGACCTTTACATGCTATGCACTGGGAATGGCAATGTATGAGGATTGGCTAATAAGTCACAGGCCTCTATTTTTTTTTTTTTTTCTCTTTATTTCTCAACATAGTCTCCAGAAAGACTAATACATTTGTCATATCCGTGTTCTAATTTAATTAAATCTCTGTAGTGTGATTTATCAAGGTCCTCAAAATAGCTGTTTACTGCATCAAAGACCTCCTCGTTGCTGTGAAATCTTCGTCTTCCAAGACATTTTTTGAGGTTAAGGAACAGGTGGTAGTCACTGGGTGCTAGATCTAGTGAATACGGTGGATGTTCAAGCAATTCCAACTTTAATTCAAACATTTTTCCCATTGCAATGACTGAACGATGGACCCGAGCACTGTTGTGATGAAACAAGATTTTTTTTTTTGCCACATAGGTAGTTTTCTTTTCATGTCATCACTCAATCGTTGCAGTTAGCTTGTGTAGTAGTCACCAGTGATACTTTTACCCTTTTCCAAGTAATCAATAAAATAATTCCCTGTGCATTCCAAAAACACTCAACTGTAACCTTGTTAGCTGACAAAATTGACTTTGCCTTTTTTTGGAGTTGGTTCACCTGGCACAATCCACTGTTTTGACTGTGATTTATTTTCTGGAGTGTAGTAATGTAGCCAAGTCTCATCCATTGTAATAAGCTGTCTCAAAAATCCACTGGGATTTTTACAGTAGAGCTCCACATTCTTAACAGAAACAGTTTTTCTTTGCAGCTTTTGATCAGGTGTCAACAAACGTAGCACCCATCTTGAGAAACCCAAAACATTACTTAAAATATTACCTGCACATTATTTTGACATGTTTACAGCTTCTGCTATCTCAAACAACTTTAATGTATGCTCTTCCAGTACTAAACAATGAATTTTTCAATGATCTCTGGAGTAGTCACTTCTACAGCGCGTCCAGAGCGAGGCTCATCACTAGTGCTCGTACGTCCCATTTTAAACTCTGCAACCCACCTTTTAATCATTGACTATGAAGGGGTAGAGTCTTTCAATGTGCTTTCCATTTCCTCCTTGATTTCTTTAGGTGTTAAGCCTTTCAAACGGAAGTATTTAATCACTGCTCGTTTTTCCAAATCCTCAATTTTCGTGAAAACTCTTAAGTTGACTTGTTTAAAATGCTGTCGAAAACTAAACAAGTTATTGACCTGTAACTATGGATACAAGCTAGTCTAGAGTTAAACTATACGGTGCTGCCGTCTAACTGGCCTAGTGGCGCCATATCTGTGTGAGACCCGGGACTTATCAGGCAATCCTCGTAATACTATGTGTGTCAAGTTTCTACAGAGCTTCCTCTGCCTCCTATCTGCACTTATTCCTCAGACAGGTGGTACACCTGTAGTGAAGTGGTCAACATTCTGGTTTAGATTCTTGAAACTGTAATGAGGATCTTCCCTACCACTTGCAGATTTAGGAGTCAATTATAAGCATGTTCCTTGGTAAAAATGAACAAAGTAACAAAACTTAGAACCTACTGTCAATGAGTTGCCAATATTATCAGTTGGACTTCTCTGGGGCTTGGTTAGCTGCTAGCTTCCAAATCCAGAGGTTCCAGGTTCAATTCCCAAGAGTCTAAATGTGTGTGAATTTGATATTTTTAAAACTAACTCAACATAAAAAGAATAGTAAAATGAGTGATCTGCCGATGGGCACTTGGTCTTTAAGAGAACTTTCATTGTACAATCATTTGTCTGGTGGTCAGGAACTTAGAGTTTACAAACAACTGAATTACGTTTGCAACTCAATAAACATTACCTTATTATTTATATTATTGGCAATAGCGTGAAGTTTTTGTGAATTATTATTTATACAGAATGGAAGGCAAATAAGTGCAAGTAATTTGATATTTAGTTAAGAACAAAGGTATAACACACAAAAATTTCTCATTTTGACCACTTACAAATACCATTGTCATAAAGAAAGCACAAATTTCAGGGCCTAATGTGCTTTAAATGGTCCTGTGTTATCTCTTTTCTGTGTTTACATGCATCATGCAGTGGCAGCTACTGTGTTTAGTAAAACTTGTACACTGCCAACCTCATTCATGTTATTCTCGGTGAGGAAACAAGGGACCAATTCAATTGCAAACTTTCCTTTACATTGAATGTTTACGATGTTTGGATAGAAATATAGAGCATTGAAGAGGGATGCTAAATATAGATTTAATTTACAGGAGTTTTTGTAAACAAAAGTTGGGGCAATGTAAAAGCTCACCAAATGAACTGAGCTAGGCAGAATAAGGAGTAATAATTGGCAAGAATCCTGAAAAATTGGTTTAGGATCAAGAATTTAGAAGCGAATAGCTAACAATATTCATTTAGACATTATTTAATTTTGCTGCAACTGGGGAATCTGTGAGGGGCTGTATCATCATTCTGAATCTTCTTTCAATGAGGGTTGAATGAAAAGTAATGCCTCCACCTTTGTAACTCTTCAACAGCATTGGTATGTTGCAGGTACTGGCTTGTTCTGTAGCCTCTTTGTTATGGCTCCAGTTGGCGGAGCACCTTAGCATTGAACGGTTGTCAACGCTGCCATCTGTTAAAGAGTTACAAAGGTGGAGGTATTACTTTTCATTCAACCCTCATAAAAGATGGAATTTAACTGCAGTGCAGGATCAATGACACAAGTTCTCTTCATTCCCGATATGAAGGTTTTTAAGTGTGGAGGTTTAATTTTAATTTATCTGCTTTGTAGTTTGAAGAACAGAAGTGTGAATGCTAAAATGTTGGTTTGAGTTATGTATTTGAATAAAGCATAATAATGTCATTGTGTTCAATATTTTTAAGTTGAACTCTGAATACATTGTGAATCCTAATCAGACAATGTTGCGTGAAAAACTTATGGTTGCATAGGTTGAAATTTCAGTGTAATCAGTATTCTTCACTCACATCATACCACCTATTATTAGGCAAAGAGCCAAGAAGGGTCAACTATGTGGCCTGTTAACTTAAAGAGTCACTTAATGTCTGAGATAGGCAATATTAACCATCCTAAACGCATCATGAAATTTTCCTCATGAACAAAGTTTAGAAAATAGTGAAAAAATCTGCAAATATTGGATCATCATATCACCTTCAAACAGTGATATCAAGTTAAATGAATTGAGTCACCTTTTTTACACTTTTTGTTCCACTTCACGTTCATTTGTGAAGACTGGTTTCAAGGTACCTTAACCCTATCTTCAGTTCCGAGGTTGACCGATGCTACATACAACAGGTGGTTGTGTGCTGCCCTCTACTCTTGTTAATAGAATGACGTCGTCCACAACAGAGACCTCAAAATTCATAAGGGAATCTTCTTCCTTAGTGATGTAGACGTTTTCCCAAATCTGCAGTTCCAAAGATTTGTTTACATAAAATAAGAACTGAAGCTTTCCTGGCGACGTATTAATTCAAAATCTTCTCGGGCTTCTAACCAGGTAAAAACTTGGCTTGACACCAACATTTCGAAGAAGTGCATCTTCCTCGTCTTCAGGGTGAACTGATGGTTTGAGCTAGCGGAGACTGGTATTTATAAGAGCTGGGATGAAGCTAACATCTGATTGGTTTGCGTGATATATGGCCTGGTATTTAAGATGACTGAGACATGGGCACGGACTTCGTAGAAAACTATTTATAGCAGTTATTCGGCTAATGTTTTGTGTTTGAACACGCACCTGCTAGAAAATAAGTCTTGGAAGACTGCAGGTAGAGGATTAGGTATTAAGGCTCTTTAACATATATGCAATCAGTACTAACTATCCCATTATAAGCGTTGTTGAAAGTGGTGTCCATCTGCGCAAAGACATTCTTGACATTGTTGGATGAAATTATCAATCACACGCATAAGCTCTTCTTGTGTAATGTTCATAATTTCTGGATTATAGTCACACAGTACAGTTTCAGTTTTAAAAGTTTAGTAGGTGTATTAACAGAGGTTTGTGAAACACTTACTTGCTGTGCAACACTGCTGAGAGATGACTTATGTGGGCATTTGAATGCAGCACCAGTCTTGTCTAGCTTTTCTTCCTTTAAAACAGATCACATTTGCTTCTATGGTTTAGTGATTCCGTTGTTCTAAATTTATTGACCAAACATCTCACAGTGTCTCTACCCAGAATTGGATAACCATGAAATTGCTGCAACATTGTCTACACGCCTGTTTACATGATTCAATGTTCACATATGTATCATACTTAAAAGTATGCTGCTCAAGTGTGAATTTGTTGATAGCATTTCCGTGGACTAACAACCTTCCTAAAAAATTCACTTACAACATATGTATTGTTGAAACACTTGATAACATGAAGGCAGAGCAATAAGACCAAGGTGACTGCTGTCTTGACCATGGACATATAAAGTGGTTATGGCCTTGGCATAAAACAAAGGCATAGTAGTTTACAGAAAGTTAGAGAACACTGGATAGTTTACTGTCTGTTGTAGCTAGTGAGATGGGGGTGCCCTTCCAAGCACGTATGGGTTTAGCATTGATAGGAGGTAGTGTTTTCTTAGTCTGAAGCAAGGGAGGGATAAAGGTGCGTGACAGAGTGGAAGAAGGAAGCACTATTGCCAATAATATTTGTGTGTTCATTGTGTACAATTTGAGGACTGTGTGCCCTTCAGTAAAGTCATCCGACTCTGAGTAAAGTATTGCAACACTGTTGAGTGTTTTGCCACGTGCAGCACAGGTTAAAGTGTTACTTGAGCAATAAGCCACCCCAACCCATTAGCTGTAACACTGCTGAACAGACAGTAATAGACATAGTCAGAGTATTTAACACGTCTACTAATTAAAGTTATAAGAATACTATCTGCAAAGACAATAAGAATAAGAATAATGACAAATACAAAATAATGGAAACATTAGATGATGGAGCCACTTGTACTCAGATAAGACTTAGTTTATTGCATACTATAGATTCAATATTATGACTATATATAATGGAACAAAATGTGACAATCTTATAGTCCTCTAATTGTTCAAAACTCAAGATACTTAAATTCATATACAGGGACAAACGTGGAACTACTTGTATGTTGACTTTGTGTGCATTGATGTGGTGTTTAGTGTCATGCAGAGATTTAGTGCACTTTATGAATACCCTTTGTGTTAGGCTAGCAATGTATTTAATCTATTTTTAATTGATACAGTCTTTTCTAGAAATTCATCTTATTGTTTTTAAGGTAAGTTATGCCTTTATTTTTGACACTTTGTTTAGTTATATTTACAGTATTTTGAGTATATCTCTTGCATGATATTGTACTACGTTCACAATAGTCTTGTAAACACAAGTATTTCTACACTCTTGAATTGAGACGTCAATGTGTTCACGCTTTAAAATGCTGTATGAAGGTCACTAATTTAATTTTTGAATATGGAGGACCCTGTTAAGAGCAACAAAATGTTAAAATGATGGGAGGAAAAAAATAATGGAGTATTGTTTATGGATGTTCTTTAACTACTGTGGTTCTCAGCATCCCATTCTATATTGAGTGTGATACACTGATTAATTTTCTCAGAGGCTTCTTTGTCAGGTTTGAGGTTCTTTTACGTGCCATAAATCTACAACATGGGACCAATGGCTTTACTTCCATTCTGAAGGAAGCCATGCTAAGGATTTTTACACCCAAAAAAATTGATTGTCCTCCGCCAGGTTTGAACCCGCAACCTTAGGTATATATGGTAACCATTACACCATGGAGGGTGACAAATAATGGGATCTGTGATATGGAACACTAAGCAGCATGCAAAATATTTGATGAAGTGAAGAAAAATGGAAATGGTGCGTTATTTATGGACGCTGTGGTTCTCAGCGCCCCATTCTAAATTGGGCGTGAAAGATCGCTTAATTTTGCTCAGAGACCTCTCTATCAGGCTTGAGGTTCTTTTACGTGCCGTAAATCTACGACACGGGACCCATGGCTTTACTTCCCTTCCGAAGGAAGCCATGCTAAGGATTATTATGCCTGAAAAAATTGATCGTCCTCCGCCGGGTTTTAACCTGCAACCTTGGGTATATGAAGTTTGCATGGTAACCATTACACCACGGAGGGCGACGATGAAGTGAAAGCTGGAATATATGATAATTATTTACTGTAGGATTATAATGATGATGATAATTTGTCACATGCATTTACATAGGTTGGACTAAAAACCAGCAAACTGGTGACTTGTCTAATTAACATATGTAAAAGCTAATACTACAAATTAATCAATAAAAGATGGCATATACAGTAGTATTTACATAAATTTCTATATATTTAACTAATTTACTAATATGTATCCTCCACATATTCTTTTACACAGTAAAAAGATTTTTCTATGAGAGATTGTTTTACTGTGTAAGAAAACACAATTTTATCTTTTATTTCTCTATATTTGTTTCATTTAGTAATCGGCATACCCCCCACCCCCCATATTTTAGGACTGACACCCCCCTAGGACATACAAATGGATGCCTAGGGGTCAGAAGCCTGTTGGGGAGCCAATGGCATGAAACCACAGAATGGAGAACCTGGCCCATGAGGGTGAGCAAGTGGATGATGTGAAATGGATGATAGGAAGGGTGATGATGGAGCAGTTGATGGAATGAGTGGTGGGGGAAACTGGAGGACCAGGAGAAAACTCACCCAGATGCAGCTTGGTCTACCACAAATCCCACATGTGGGTGCTTGGGATCAAACCCGAGTCACCTAGATGGGAGGGAAGCGATCTAACCACTCAGCCACAGTGCTGCCCTCTATATTTGTTCAGTAGTTTATAATACATTTTTATATCAGAGTAGAAAGGGCTTTTTTTCATATAGTGTGAGTGTATGGATGGGTACTTTCAGATAATTTTGTGTTCTGGTTTCATGCTTTTGTTTGTTCTGTTTAATATAATATTTATCAAAGTTTTCATAAATGTGTTTGGCTAATTTGTAAATATATTATGAGGGCAGGATAAGTATGTTTAGTTTCCGAAATAAGTTCCTGCAGGAATTTTTTGGACTAATGCGCATCATAATACTAATTAAGTATTTTTTGTAATCTGAATATGTATATATCTGAGCCAGTAATGAAAGGTGTACACATTATATTTCCTGCTTCTGGTGTCTGGCTACTTCTTAGCAATCAAAAAAACTGAGCTTGCTTATCCATAAAGTAATACACAAACAGCAACACTGGCTTCATGCTCATGTTAGATAGGTTGCAGGTTCAAACCCTATGTACCTAATAATCAATTTGTCTTTGGTTTTTTGTCAAATGGAGTTTTATTTATTGGGACTCTTTAACTGCAGTGGTTCTCAGCATCCCATTATATACTGGACAAGAAAGACAGATTAATTTTGCTCCGAGGCCTCTTTTATCAGGTTTGAGGTTCTTTTATGTGCCATAAATCTACGACACAGGAAGCCATGCTAAGGATTTTTCCATCCAAAAAAATCCATTGTCCTCCTCCAGGTTTGAACCTACGACCTTGTTGTTTACATACCTACATAGCCTACATAAACCATGAAGGGAAGCACTTTAAAAATGTGTTTGTTATTTGAAAGTTAACATTTCCATATTTGTAAATCAAATTAGTGACCCTAGTATACTAAAATATTTCTCTACTCAGCATTACATCTATGGTAAAACATTAGTATAATATATAAGTATGAGGGCCATCCAAAAATAACAAACAATTTGGCATAATTAAATAATAACGAAACATATCAACAGAAAACTTAATTTACAAAATTACAGTACATTACTCGACGTCATTCTGTCAAGACATTTATTGTTGCGTGGTACCATTTTTCAAAACCATTTTTTATACTTTTCTACTACCAAAGACCTTATTCAAGTTTTTGGATGCACAAAATGTTCGACCAATAAAATTTTATAGGCAAATAACACATGTGTATAGTGATAATGTAATGAACGAGTATTCAGTGAGAAAATGGCGCATAATTTACGAGTAATCAAGATCCAGTGTGTATGATAAAAACTGGAGTGGAAGTTCATCAATCGTTATGGAGAAGTTGAAAGCAAATGTCAATAAAAGAATTCAGAAAAACTGGTGTCTCATTTTAGACACCATACATGACTTTTAGGGTGGAAACAATATTCTAACGGGTGAAGACCTCAAAGTGACAGTGATATCTTGGCTAATATCTTAAGTGGTGGAAGAGTATAACATCGGCATTGAAAAACTTTGAATGTAATGACGATTGCATTGAGAAATAGAGTAAGGTAGTGTAACTTTGTAAATAAAGTTTTGTGTGAATAACTTTCGTTACTGTTTAGTTATGCCAAATCGTCTTGTCACTTTCTGGATGGCCCTGGTAGTTCTTTACTAAGGCACATTTCTTTTTTGAAAAACAGTAATGATACTACTGTATTAAATAATAAAACATTTTTAGGAGTTTATTTAACAAATGTCTGTATGAATCATATATTTTTGGCTTATATATACACACTTCCCACAGGTAAGAGACCATGCTTGCTAACATAAGACTATTTATACAATAATATAAGAAATGTTGGATATGTTTAGCTCGGTCCATCTATTGCTACGAATGCGACAGTTGGACGGACCTCCGCTGCAAGGATCCCTTCAATTACACAGCCCTACCACGTGACCAACCGCCTCTGATGACATGTAATGGCTGTTGTGTGAAAATGGTTCGCAATGCAAGATCACGTGAGTTACGCTTCCCTGTAACTGTGTTTAGTTACGTAGTGTGTGGTATGTACTCAGAGTAGTGTTAGATATTTATGTTTTATATTTTCCTCCTCTCATACAAGCAACAGGTCCTCATAATGTCACAATAACTTCAAACATGAAAATGCTCTTGAGCTTCTAGCCACATAAGTACATGGATTGACTGCGACATGCCAGTGGTGGCACTAGAAATATGCGAATCCAGACTTTTATCAGTTTATCCTCAAGACGAAGATGAAATGTTGCAGCCAATCCCTGCCTAGAACATTTAAAGTTAATACATGCTCAGGAAAGTTCCAGCTCTTATGTTAAAGCTACTGCGGCTGACTTCTAGCCAGGTAAATTGTTAGTTTGAAGTTGACATTTCCCAGGTGCTCATTATCTTCATTTTCTGGTTAAACTGGTGGAGTGAAGCTGAAATATTATACATTTGTGTGATAATCTTGGTCACGAAACAACTGTCATTTAATGCATAGGCCTAGTATACTTGATATACTCAAGTGGTGTTATAACAAATTTTTGGGGATTTTGAAATTCACTTTGTTATATAATTTGTGTGCAGAACTTAGTAACTGTGACATATTTAAGTTAGTTCTTTTGAGTTGGATTGGTCACATTGTAACATCACTAACAGATAATTTTTACCAGGACATGTTTCAAAGCATGTGTGCGCTTTATCTTCAGCAGACTCCAATTCAAAAAAATCTTATGTATTACACTCCCATGACTTTATCTAGCTGCTCTACAAACAAAACTTCTTACAAAAGATTATTCTTATTTCTACAACATGCCAACCGAGATAAATATTAGCACAATGTTTTTATTACTTAGTTCCTTATAAGTAGAAGGGAACAAAGGGAATGCACTAGGCTAAAGTGATGGTCAAATGTTTTAAAAGTTATCATTATATGATTGTCATTGCAAATCGTTTCTTTGCTTGGCCAGGAGTAGAACTAAAGAAAAATAGACACTTCCTATCTGAGAAAAATATAAGTACTTTACAATTGAAACCAATATCAAGGAATATCTCGGAAAAATTATGCCCACAGCAAAAATGTAAAGGACATATTTGTTTTGACGAGATCTACATTTTTTGTGCAGTAAGTTTTTGTCTTTAGCAGTTAAGCAAAATTCTGCAAAAGTCATCCAAAATAAAGAGGTCTTTAGAGGCTATTCCCTGAAAATTCAAGATATAAATTTTATTTAGGGTGTAAATATCTTTAATATATGGTATATTAATCAAATTTGTCAGAGGCATTTTTGAGAAAATCAGAAGTTTCAAAAATTTTTCCATGCAAAGGGTAGTTTGTAGTGGGGGAATTTTCTTGAAAATCTTCGTGTCATATCCTTGGAAAACACTACACCTAAATACCGAGTTTGGTATTTAAAGCCTTTTTGTGTTTGAGCTATGCTGTCCATAGATACACATGGACCTTTTTCTAAAAATGTTTATGCCTATCTCTTGCAGTTTACCAATTATGCAAAATTCATTCAGAATAAAGAGGACTTCAGAGGCTATTTCAAGAAAATTCAAGATATACATTTTATTTGCCATATAAATACTTTAATATACCATATTTTAATCAAAATCATTAGAGCCATTTTTGAGAAAATAAAAATGTTCGAAATATTTTCCATGTAAAGGATAGTTTGGGACGGGGGGGGGGGGATTTTTCTCAAAATCTTTGTGTTCCATTCCAGGAAGATACTAAACTTAAAAACCAAGTTTGGCATTTTACCGACTATTCATTTCTGAGTTACTGTACCTTTTTCTAAAAATGCTTTTTTTGGATACAGGGGACCATAAAACATGTATTCCTGGTAAAATACTGGTATAGAATTTTGGGTGGAGTGCAATACCTTCTCTATACACTATGTGTAGAGAAAATAAAAATGAGCAAGTTTTATATCTTCAGTTTTTTTTTTTCTTGGAGTATCCATCACCGGGGAAAAATGGAATTATTTTCAGCTGATATTCGCTTTGCTAAATTAATACTCGTAGCCTGGTCTGGGAAAGCTCATTGTTAGCACGTGCAACTGATTGTTGAGCAGAAGACTGACCTAAGTCAGCTGCTACAACTTATAACTATACAATTCTTTTCCAATGAATAGGTATCCTATTATGAAGAAAGTTGATACTTGGGGAGTACTTTAGTTTTTGATGTATTTTCCTTATAAAAAGTGCAGCTCAATCTGTGATTTCAATTGACAACGGCCCATTGATAGTTGCCCACAGGTCAGCTGCATTAAATACAACTGCTTAATGGTCAAGGAAATCATGCAAACCAATCAGATTTCAGCTTGACTGTAAATATGAGATTATACTTCCATTTCCAAAGACTTGGACAAAGATGTCGAACACAACCTGTTTACAAGGCTGTGAGCCTGGGAGTGTTATGCCATCAGGAAAACCTTAGCTAGCGCTACAAGAAGTAGTCGCATCTGGTGAATCATATGAGCTGTACTTCAGTTAGTGTCAAAAATGTTTTTTCCTAATTAGCATAGAAGAACTCTTGTTAATACAAGATAGGAGAAACTGCTTTCAGAGTAAAAGAGAATATTTTCAGCTTTAAATACTATGATTTAAGTTAACAACATAAAAAATGCTAAGTTGTTTTTTTTTCAGAGAAGTATACGGTAGATTATGTAGGGTAATTATATTATGTATATGGTAACCCATTTGCAGCCTTTCTCTCCTTCGCTACTCCTGCGCCATCTACCAGGACTTGAGACTCCCAATTCCTGTTCGAAAATACATTGTCACCATTTCTGTGTTGCTGAGTCAGGTGCACATGCAGTCAGGTGTTTCTATCATTGCAGTAAACATGGTGCATCACGTAACTGTGGAAGAACATGTGTTTATCTGCAAAGTTTACTTTAAGCATGAAGCTGCCCGTCATGTGTGCAGGGAGTTTGCTGAAAAGTTTACAAACTGTACCACCTGTGAGAAAAGCTATACATGCGTCATCAATAAATTTGAAGCTTCGGGTTCAGTGTTGGACAAGAAACATTCTAGGAGAAGGTCAGTGTTAACAGGAAATAAACTGGATGAAATCTGTGCCACTTTGGAGCATTCACCTCGAAAATGGCTGAACAAACTAGTAGGTGTATCTTCATCTTCTGCTAGAAATGCTACACACGAGTGCAAACATTAAAAGCAAATGACCTGGTGAATGTGTGAATTATTGTAATTGGTTTTTCCAATCTGTAGAAAGAGTCCACAACTTTTATTTTCCCTGACGAATCTTTGTTTCACTTAAATACTCACAATTAATGCTGGGCTTCAGAAAAATCTGTGGTATTGGATGAAATGCCTCATCATGATCAGAAAATACCTCACTATGATCTAGTGTGTGATAAGTGCTAGAAGAATAATTTGCCCCATTTTCTTTGATGAAACAATAAATGCAGGGCGATATCAGAGGCTAATTCTCAAACCATTTTTTTTTGATTGCTTGACCGAAGAACAGAAATCATATGTTTGGTTCCAACAAGACTTTGCAAAAGCACACATGGCTGACAAATTGTTAAATAAATAACAGAGGTGTTTGATGATAGAATTGTTAGAGTTGATTTCTGGCCCCCTCATTCTTCTGATCTAACAAATTGTGATTTTTATTTATGTGGTTCTTTAAAAGACAAAGTATATTGTACCAATCCTTGCACGCTAGAGGAACTTAGAGATAATACTGTGTGAGAAATCAACACAATTGATGCTGCTGAGCTCCAGCGAGTGAGTGACAACATTTTTAAGAGATATGAAGCTTGTTTGAGAGCAGAAGATAAACATTTCCAGCATCTATTATAAGGTAAGGATTTTAGTCCGCCTCTGCCCTCATAGTTTTCCTGGAAACTACCTGCTCTCTCACACATTGTTAGAGAGCGTACGAGTGGGTTACCATATAAAATAATGAGCCTGAACTTCTTGCCAGAGTTAGGCAACCTCAATATCAGTTAAAGGGGATATCTTATCTTACCAAAACAATTTATTTATCTTACTGTTGAAGTATGTGAAGTTAAAACTGTTTTTGTGTTCAATATTCATTGTTGTTGTTATCCATTACATACTTCATCCATTAAACTTATTCTGGAATCTCACCTGCATCCATTAAAAATACATATATGTAATCTTGCATAGCAGAAGTTACACCAGTTGCTTTAATTCCTTTGCATCTATATCAACTTTCTGTATGAATGACGTATATCCAGTCAGAGCTGTAAGTCTTTTTGTCTCAATGACAGGTTCAAAAGTCAAACTTGCCACCATCACTTTGTGCCTTTTTCATATAACTTTTGTAATGGTACTCGTCAAACATTTTAAATTAAAAAAGATATTACTTAAGCAGTTTAAGTGCAACACAGTTGAATTTTGGGGCATACTGCACCATTTGACCCTGTGGCACTGTTTTATTTCTTATAAGGTGCCATTCAAACACAATGCATGCATTTTTGTTGTAACTTATGATTGTTGCTGCAGCAAACTTGATGGTGGTGGAAGAGGGTAATAAGCTTGGGCTGCAAATAAACCTTCAGTCCAACTCCAATAATATATAGTGTTTAATGCCCGCTTTTACTACAAATAGGTGATGACACTGATGATACATGGAATGTGGAATGTGATGGTGGGGAAAGTGGAGAAAATCTGCCCCTGCACCACTTTGTCCACCACAAATCCCATGTGTGATTGTTTGGGATCGAACCCAGCCCATCTAGGTGAGTGGCGAGTGGTCTAACCACTTGGCCATGGCATGGCCCTACTCCAAGAGTGAATGCATGAAGGTTCAGTGGTAGTTTCCATAAGAGACTATTTGTATATTGATTAATATGCAATTTTGGCAAAAGGAACACCAATTTTTTGTGTCAAAGATGAAAACTGTAGATATTAAACACAAACTGTCTCAGTTTATGGAGACAAGACACTGGACCAGGCATGGGCATAAAATGGCCGCAAAGTATCACTGTACTGAAGGGCTGTCTTGCCTCGCTCCACTACCAAACTCTCCCGTTCTCTTTCACCTATGCTTTATATACACTCCATTCAGTGGTGGAGATGACATCAAACTCAGGTTTATATACTTTTAAATGTCTACCAGAGCAGCATTCCCTAATCTATGCACATTTGCAAGGCACAGTGTATGTATGTTTGACTCTACTCATTGCTGTTAGCAGTTCTGTAATCGAAAGCTGTCTGCAGGTCTAAGATCAGAAATGCATTAAGTTTCAGTATTATGTTCCACTTTAGAGCCAAGTATGTCCTATTTAGAAAGTAATAAGGAATTCTGAGAGACATCAACCAAGAGAACTTCTTACTGCTTGTTATTTAAAGAAAGAAATTCACTTTTAAACCTGTTAAAGCATAGAAGTTAGTGAGGAATATTGCTCAATTTTGCTAAGAAATAAAGTATTTTTAGAATGTATATTACATTATATGGTCTGTACTGTTGTTCATTAAACAAGAACTGCTAGTTCTAGGGAAACTATTGGTGTATCACAGTATACAGTTTATTTCTTCTAATAAAGATGCAGATGAACTTCCAGAATGCTTTACTTTGGTAATTAGTTTTATAAGAATAAAATGTGTAATTTTTATCTCGATGAATATTATGCAATACATTTTCCATTAAGAATAAAGTAAAGGAAAATAATATCAATTAAAATTAATTAACAAATTGATAGTAAGTTATTATTTTCAATAAAGGAAACCTGTTCGATATTTCCTCTAATATATGTTAACCACCAAATAAAAAATGCAAGTAAGAACATGAAGAAATTGTGTGAGCACTTTTATACTGTCTGATAGTGATAGCATCTTAAGTTTGATATCTCAAAAGTAAACAAATAGGCAGATGGTCAGAGATGTAAATTACAGACCGATTAAGGAAAAATGCACTGTTAGACCACAAGAAGAAGGCAAGAGGGACTGAGGTATAAGAGGGGGTTTACTATTCATGGATGTGAATCATCTATGCTGCAATAGTTTAATTACACCTTTCCAGGTTTTTATTGCTTGCACAAGTTATTTGACAATGATGTTTATGTTTATCTGTGTGAGCATGCAAGAATTTTATTGCCAGAGGAGCACATTTCTCTTGGATATCTTCCATCCAGTTATAAATAGGATTTGAACCATGAATCTCCTGGTTTCCATCCAGTAGTTATAGCCACTAAACTATCATGGCATTAAATTCCTCAACTGACTTGTGGTTTTCCCAGTAAACCATGTGGAGATCTCAAATTATGACGTATCCCATTGGCAATTTATAATGTCGTAAGTATTTAAAGTCCTGGGCTTCATAGTTTAACCACCTATTTAATACATGATTGTAACTGAGATTCGGGGACTTTAATGTCATGTTGGCACGTTGCCATAGTAGCTCAATATTAGAGCTACTGGATGGCAATTTTTGGTTCAAATTCTGGCTATGGCAATGAAATCTTCAGTCTGACTCTGCTTTTTGCCTGCAGTGCCATAAATAGTAAAAGCAGGCATATCAACAAAACAAAAATGACTCAGCATTTCCGAATCCTATCCTGCACATGTCTAGTGTGGAAGAAATAATTTAGTTATAAGAACAGTAGCATTTATTGTTTTCTATTATTGTAAAGAGAGATTAAAAGTCCTATCTAACAGTGTTAAATGTAGTAAATCCACAACAAATTATGCAGAAACTATATAAGATATGAGAAGAATGTTTACAAGCCTGCCTGAGTAGTGTGTCTGCCTCATATTCAACAAGTTTGAATCTTGCTTAGGGTGAGTTACTTAGATAAGGTTTTTTTCAGGGTTTTCTTTTATCCTGAAGGACAAATGTTCAGTAACGCTAAGCTCCATGGACCCCAAGGTCATTTGAGTATCATTTCATCAATTTCATTCATCGTCCGGTATGACCAACCAGGTTAACGATGTTAAGCTATCAAAAACAGAATAACAAAAATTACAGATATGGGACAGATATAGATAAATGTCTTCAAAGTTCACTAATATATACATACAATAAGTTTATTTGTAAATAAAAAGTAAACAATTTTTCATCAGTTATACTGTTCTTTGACTAAAATATATGGATTGTTTTTTTTTTTAAAATAACCAAAAATGTTACTAACACCAAAGTAAAACAATGCATACACACACTTTTTTTTAAAAATTATTAGATTTTGAGTTATAAATTGAATTGCAATTCATTTTGGGAAAAAACCTAAAAAGGGTAGTAAGCCGGAAAAAGCTAAATCAATATGGGCTGAATAATGTATTGCTAAGAATAAACCTGAAGCTTCATTAAAATATTTTTTAATTCAAGCTATCGCATCCTCATCTTTATTATTCCTGATTCCTCTAAAATATATTTTAATTTAGGGGCCTCAAAAATATTCTTTGGGTGAAATTTCAATATTAAATTTTTTGATTTTTCTCTACTTACTATGTACATAGCAGAAAAGTAAAAAGAGAATATTACACGCATGTGGTTTAAATCCTGCCAGGATCCTGCTCCCTGATTGAAGCTTTTTACAGATTGTTTAACTTTTTTTTCCAACTGAAAATGCCAAAGAGAGATCTTAAACTTTGGTCTGGAGTGTGAAATATTTCCATTCCCAATTATCACGTTCATTTCATGTATCAGCGTTGTTGACAGTCTATGATAAAAAATCTGATGTGCTCCATTCACATGACTTTCTCTACATCACTATTGTTAAACAGCTTATTCTTCTTTCTACTTCATGCTAATCAAGTTAAACATTAGCAGAAATGTTTTCTTGTAAGTAGAAGAGAAATAATGAAATAAACTAGGTTAATGTGGTAGCCAAATCTTGTAAAAGCTGGTTACCATGTGGATGAAATCTGTTTGTTTGCATTGCCAGGAGTTGACAAATTCCCATATGTAAAAAGTTTTAAGATTTTAAAACTGAAACCAATAACAAGGAATAACTCATAAATGGTTAACTCCACAAAAAAAAAAAAATGTGTATGACATAAATTGTGAGTTTCAGTGAGATCTACATTTTTTGTGTAGTAAGTTTTTGTCTATCTCTTATAGTTTACCAGTTATGCAAAATCCAGCAAAATTAATCCAGAATAAAGAACTCCTCAGAAGCTATTCCCAGAAAATTCAAGATATACATTTTACTTGTCATGTAAATATCTTTAATATATGATATTTTAATCAAAATTATTAGAGCCAGTTTTGCAAAAACCAAAATTTTTGAAAAGTTTTCCATGTAAAGGGTAGTTAATGTGGGGAGATTTTCCACAAAATGTTCATGTTGCATCCTTTGAGGATACTAAGCTTATACACCAAGTTTTGTGTTTTACTGACTCTTTCCTTTTGAGTTATCATGTTCACAGACATACATATACAGACCTTTTTCTAAAAATGTTTTTTTTTGATTCAGGGGTCCCAAAACATGTATTTCTAGTAAAATCTTGGTATCTTGATAACTTGTGTAGCAGATTTAATACAGATGGAGTTGAGGCATGCTCAAAGAATGAATGTGTGCATGGGGCATCGGCGATAATAAATTACTTCTTGCTGCAGTGTAGCATCAAGTATTCAATTAGTATTATTGCTATCATGTCGGAGAGTGTAAAGGTGCTCTAACAAGCAGTCACATCACATTGTGTTGCAGTTTCAGCTGGGATTTTTAGTGAAAATATATCACAAATAAAAGTGCCTGCATCTCTGCTTTTTCTCCCTTTGGTCCAACTTTGACAAGAAAAAAATATTTACGAACTATAATGGCTCACTAATAATATTTAATTCCATGCATATATTGGTGTTTAAAAAATGTTGAAGCCTTCAGCGAAATGGACACAATAGGAAGTCTTGTGATTGATTGTTAAATGACCCATTTTACTAATGGATAACATCTGATGTCTCTGTTAAATAAGACAAGCCTTAATATCGAGATTTATGGCTATGTGGTCTAAGGCATGATAGGAATGGCTAACCTAACAAGCCAAGGAAATATAGGATTGAATCCAGTCAAAATGTATGTTCTGCATTCCAAATAAATTGTAGTAAGGATGGGGAGGGCTTAAGTAAAACAATTGGTGTGATGACATAGTTGGATACTTTCCAAATGACATATATATATATATTTTAACACCACCTCCATTGTTGGATATTCTTGAAAGGTTACCCCTTAATTGCCCTTTATTTTGCTACATATGCTGTTCTTCCTCTAATTTGCAAACCAGTATTTATATCCCTTTCACCGGCACTGCAACTGAAGCGAGTTGAATAACTGTGAATGTTAGTGTGATACGAAGTAGACTGGCCATCCATTTAAAGCCGAATGTAGCACAATCAAATGTGCCTGTGGTAAAGGATGGGGAGGGCCTAAGTAAAATAACCAGTGTGATGGCACACTTGGATGGGATGGGGTTATTTTTGACTGCTGTTGCTTGGATTTTGCTCCTTTGTATTAAAATACACACTGCAGTTTTATTGCAAAAATATTAATAATTTTACAATATAAAACACCTATAAATAGCCTAATTTTATTGATGAAGGTTAATGTAATATGAAATTAGAAATAAAAAATGCTCTAAAATATTAAAAGCTTTGATTAGTTATCTTTGCTGCATAAATGCAAGACCATGCAATTAAGGGCTAAATAAGGGTTAAAAAGTGCAATTTTTATTTTATTTATTTTTTTTTTCCCCCTTAGAACCAGCCATCACTGGGAAAAAAATGAAGCATGTCTGCAGATTATATTCACTCAGATAAATGAACACTTGGACATAATGACTTATAGCTCAATGAGGGCAAAGTTCACTATCTGAGGATGATTGAACAGAAAACAGACCTAAAGCTCCAATACAATTTGAATCTTTATAATTTGTATTTGTCAAAGAGTAAACCTTATGGCAGAGAAAACTTAGATATGGGTGGGTATTTTTGTTTTCCATGGATATTTACTGAATAAGTTTCAGGACAATCTGCAACATATATGTGATGATGTCCCCTTGAAGAATTGAAGAAATGTGTGATTTGTTTGGGAGAGGGGAAGAAGAAATTGACGTGACTTAACATTTTCCAAGGCTTTCTTTACCCTAATTCATTTTTTGTAAAAAGTTTTCCTGTATTCCTTTATGTTTAGTATAGAAAAGTTGTGCAATAGTGCTATTCTTATAATATAGTGGGGCTAATAGATGCATATTGATGTTGATTATCTGTGTAACAAATGTGTCTCTGTGTAGCTGTTTAGAATGTAACTTTTTAAGTTGATGTTATCTGCAGTGCATGTGTAGTTTCTTTGTGGAGTGCTACCCTGAGTGAGTAAATACATTTCTACACTTTCCATCTTCAAGACAAACTCTACTGCAGGTAATACTGGATGTTCAGGATAGAGCAGAACAGGTTACACAGGCCTTAATCAGCCAGTGGTGCTGCTGTTTGTTGAGAGCATGACAGCACATTGGTTTGTCATGTAAATTATTTCTAACACAGAAACACTCATATAGATTAAGACAGGAGATGTCAAAAGTGTGTCCATTTTTTTCCGTTCAAGCATTTTTTATACCTGCTTAGGACATTGGCCATTACAAGCTACAGTTCCCTCTGAGAAATGACAGCAATTTCTTGACAAATGTTATTTATAAGTTCCTCTAAAGTGTGTGAATTTGTTTTGTTAAGTTTCTTGTTTTATCCCCCTCTGGGACAAAAATAGCAGGGAGTTAAATTGCAAGAATTGCACTCATAAATTCTGTACAGATGTATGAATCATGTCAATATTTTTGGGGGAACAAAATACTAGTACCCAAATACTAACACAGGTGCCATGTTTACAAGAGTTAGACTCATACTGAAGCCTCATGCTGCACTCCTGGCTGGCTAAGAACCTTGGAACTTGTTCTGCTCTATGCTTATCATCCACTACAATGGAAGGTGAAGTGGCCTTCAATTTTATTTGAAATTACTGCTTATTAAAACATTATTATTAGAAACATTGAACAAAGTTGGCTCAATCAACAGTATTTGGCTGATCCTGGGTTCAAATCTCATATACCAGCCAATATATGATCCATTCCACCACGATACAAAAATATAAATAAAATATATGTTTCAGGAAAGCGATTGCATAGCTTCAGTCATACAGGATGGGTGAGCTGTCATACTTCACAAGTGTCAATCCCACCAATTCTGAAAGATTCGCAAAAGAAAGGCCTGTCAGCAAAGGATTGTATTTGTCACGTTCATCAGACGTAACCGCTTGTGACTATCTGTGGGACAGTCTTAACAGAAAAGTTTATGTAAATAATCCATACACATTAGAAAACCTGAAGGACAATTTTCGTAATTATGAGAATTCATATGGCAGAGCTACACAAAGTATATTTAACATGTCAAAAATGTTTTGAAGAACAAGGAGGTATTTTTCAGCACCTTCTGCAACGTAATTAAAAGACAAGATGAATTCAGTAAATATAGACCTTTGCATTAGTGTGTTTTTTCTTTATTATCTAATTATTACAGTAATAGTTTCTTCTTGCAATGTCAGCCAGGTAAGTACTGGATTAATTTCCAAGCTTACAATGACGCACTCTATTACAAGGAACTGGAGGCAAGTTGCTCTGGCAGTGAATTTTATATCTGGAGGGGAAGGCTGAAGGGCTGCCTCACGCGGTCATTGGTCAGTGCTGGTCAATGGGGGTTGAGGAGGATGGGGCAAAGAACAGTTCAGAACAGTTTCTAAGCCCCCTGCCAAAATCAAACAACATCTGGGCACGCTCAAAGACAACCTGGGTCTCAGCACTGCTGGTATTTGCAAAATCCCGTGCAAATGTAGAAAAATTTACATGGGCCAGATGGGGAGGACTGTGGAAGAGCACATCAAAGAACATCAGGTTGGGCTACCCTGAAAAGTCTGCATAGCACAACATACTTACGATACTGGCCATAAGATTAAGTTTTATCCACCAAAATAATAGAAAAATCTACCAGATATCATGACAGACTGATAAAAGAAGCGATATACATAAAAACAAACAAGAATAATTTTAACAAAGGCAAAGGTCTGCAAATAAACAAAACATGGCTACCTATAATTCATAACAGCTTACCCCATCCTCCTCAACCCCATTGGCCAGCATCAACCAATGACAGCAAGGTATATATACCATACCTGAGCAACTTGCCTCCAGTTCCCTGATAATGGCAACAGAGTATGTCCTTGAAAGCTTGGAAATTAATCCAATAATTATCTGGCCGACATCCCAAGAAGAAATCATTAATAACTAGCACCGGGAAAGTTTCAAGTCCTTAATTATTATATGCTTCTCTATTTGTTGTTGTATTTGCTCATGACAGGCAACAGTTGACGCGTAATTGGTGGGCGGTTATTGATGCACCACCCTGTATATACAAAATACTCTTAATGTAAGTTTTAACAATGATCAAGAACCCTTGTATTCATTACTATTAGAATTACCTACTCAAAATTACAAGCCAAATAGATGGAATTACTCATAACAGCCGAGATTACCTGAGAAAGAAGGTCCTGATGCCCCTGGCTTGGTGTGGGAAGTATCGCAAAGGTCTATAAGAATCACATGCTAAAAACCTTTCTACACACAGCAACTTCTGGGTAGGATGTCCTCAGTCACACTTGGGTTCAACAGACCCTCCTTGTTGACAATCACACACCTTATGTTCTTGTTAATTCTTTTACTTCTTTGTAATATTTTAATGCTATAATTTATCCGTGACAATAGATATGTCCAACGTCTGGTTTGTGAATGCATTGGTGTGCATGTTGGCCTTTATCAGGACCATAGCTGGGCAGATCCTTGATCATTGAGCATGTAACATCCATCATCATAACCAGTACAAACTACATGGGCACAAAAATATGTACTACAAAGTCTGTTCTATACTCCACTTTATAATGAATTTGCTCTTTAAGAAAACAGTACATGCTTCAAAGATTTTTACTTTCTGTTATCCACTCCCTACATACTGATGTGTGAGACATCTTCAAAATGAAAGAACAACTGGGACTATGATGGCTTGATCAGTGATGCTACAGGCATTTGAAGATGATTGAACTGGATCAAATAAAATACAAGAGATGTCTTGAGGATGAGGGAACAGCTGAGATTATGATGGCTCAATAGAATGATCGTGATACTACAAGAATTGGAAGATGGTTGTAATGGATCAGGGCAGATGTGTGAGACTTCCTGTGAAGATCTAGACCCAGTAAAATGTTGCTAACCCACAAATGAGAATTATGATGAGTATTTACGTAGAAGAGCCACACATTCTTTCCTATAGAAGCAAATACCTATGCAAAATTATCTTTATATTGTGGTCAAAACAAAATTTCCACTTATATTGGCCACTTTACCTTGTGCACAAAGTTTATGCTTGAATATTCTAATGTACAGTTTGAGCTGTACATAGCAGTTTATTTTACTGTAATTGATATTAGCTGCATACCTATATATAAATCTAAGCTGCAAACATACAAAAAGCACTGAAAGGTTCAGAATTCAGAAAGGTTATTTCAGTTAGAAATCTTTTACAGTACACCTTATAGTGAAAAATTAAAATGTTTACTGTGAAATTTGTAAAAAAAAAATGGGAACAAGTAAAACAAAGTATGTGCTGAATTGGACCCTGCAGCCCTTAACAGGTTGCTGAAGAAAACTTATTTCTCAGGTTAGGTACACATAACACATGTGCACCATTTTTTATGAAGATTTTATTGTGGTACCTTACCTCAATTAATATAATTTATGGCACATAAACAAGGTTAAATATTTATTGAGAAGTTTGCAGCAGTTGCTAGCCTTTTGGCAAGTTTTATTCAATTGTCTACTTGTACGCTTTAATATTAAAATGGCAGAATTCGCAATTAAAAAAAAACACTTACACCAGTGAAGTCATCTTGATCAAGTTATGGTCTGTGGTTTTTAATGCCTTAGGTATTTTCATGTCTGAATAGACCAAAGATCCGCACAATCTTGGCATTATACAGTAAGTATATTACAAAACTTGGCCATCAGGCACACGGTTCGTCTCCCAGCCACACATGCAGGAGACATTGGAAATGCTGTCCATCTGCATCAATACATCTATGATATCTTCTGAGAAAATTTTCATTCACGTGCATTTGCTCAGCTTCTGTCCTGATATTTTGTTTCAATTCTTTTAATGTGTGGAGATAGGTTTTGAATGCCTTAATTTTAAAGTTGCCCCATAAATAAAAATTGCATGGTGCTCACATGGTAGCAATTCCTGGACAACAATAACCTTGTATAGTTTGAGTTTTAAAAGTTTTGTTGCCTTCCATGCTGAAGGTTTTGAAATGTCAGTTTCTTGTGCAAGACGCCTAAGAGATTTTCGAGGTGACTGTTCTAACATTTCTCTGATTTCATTTAATTTCTGCTTGATAAGCACACGCCTGTTTACCTTTCTGTCCTATCACAAATTGATTTTGTCTCCCTGAATTTATTTACAAGCAAATGAACTCTCTATTCAGAACACACACACCAGGAAATTTAGTTTCATCCCTACAAGATGATGTAATCACATACGTATCATACATAAACACTCTTTGTGGTATTGTATACTGTATTTTGAAAGCACTTCAAGCAAAACTAAACACTTGTAAACATTGCTAATGTTATTCATGCGTGAACTGGACTAGAACAGAAGTAGGACTGATGCTCGTGACAAAAAACGGATGTAGAATGTGCACACAGGGAAATTCAGTGAAGGTCATACGGACTATGCCCTGCAGCCAAGCTTTGTAACAAACGCACTGTATTTGTTGCATTATATAGTTGCATTGCAAGAACAATGCAGAATTAACTGGAGGAGTTGATCGATATAGTGCAATTGGTTACATTTTCAGCAATGTTAGGATATATTACCTGTACAAAAGTAAGAATCTGGTAACCTAACAAGGTGTGTACAAAGTTTAGACATTACCATTGTAGTGTGGTGGTAGTGTGTGCACATCATATTCAAGAGGTTCAGAGTTTGAATCTTGGCTAGGGATAATTGTCTTTCATTGTTTCTCTTTCATTATCAAATGTCAACTAAGGTACATGGAACTTTAATCAGCTTTAGAAGAAAGAAATCCAAAATAGTTGAGCATATTTTTCTCTCAACTGCAACACCATCTTTTCTTATGTGTCCATCTTTAAATTATTGCTCCTGTCTCTTTCTGTCTTTTCTTTAAAATTGTGTTGTCCTCCATGGTCTACGGGTAGCCTCTAATTTCCAAGGCCATGGATTCAAACCTGGTTAATGGATACACATCCTAAAATAGTTAATTGCATTTGTTAGTGAGGAAAATAGTGGTTTTCACTTTCATCCGTGATTTCCCATGCACTGCAATTCAAATATGACTTCGACTGGTGAGCCTACATTAAACTCAAACTATAAGTTGCAGTGATCATTTGTGAAAGAGAAGGCTATCATAGACACTGACCTCTTCCTAGAAATGTGACCTTTATCTAGAAAGAGCAGTGATGATTTGCAAAATAGAATGGTGATCATTTATGAAAGAGAAAGGCATCACAGCGACCTCCATCTTAAAAGAAAGGTGATGGTTTGCAGAAGAACAATCTATCTCATTGACCTCTACCTAGAAAGAGAGGTGACACTTTGTGGAAGAGAAATTGATCCCATTGCGCACAGGTCTCTACCTAGAAAGATAGGTGATGTTTGTGGCCAAAAAAGTGACCACAACCTCTCCCTAGAAATAGAGTCAATAGTTTGTAAATGGAAATGCAGTGTTCTTTATGGCAACTCTTTAAATGCTGTGGTTCATAGCGACCCATTCTATACTGGGCGAGAAAGACCTCTTAATTTTGCTCAGAGACCTTTCTATCAGGCTTGAGGTTCTTTTACGTGCCGTAAATCTATGACACAGGACCAACAGCTTTACTGTCATTCCGAAGGAAGCCATGCTAAGGATTTTTACACCCAAAAAATCCATCATCCACTGCTGGGTTTGGACCCATGACCTTGGGTGTATGAAGTTAACATGGTGACCATTACACCACAGAGGACGACTGATAGTTTTTAGAAAAGCACTCTGGATTAGGTTGCATTGCTAACTAAAACAACCAGCCTTCATATACCTCTTCTCATCACAGTAATGAATAACATTCAAAGTTTACTCTGTTCTTTGTTGACAAGCTATCTATATATGGATACAATCTGTAGTTGATTGTCTTTATTATTCTGATGTCAAGATACAAACAAAATATGTTTTTTATTGCTACATAGATATGATACCTACTTCGAACAATTAAGTGAGAACACCTGCTGCCAGGGGGACAGTATTGAAATCACAGACAGTTACTAACTCCCTTATCCATCCTTAGTATCACAAAAAGTATGATCTCCTGTCACTAGAGGGACAGTATCCAACTCCTCTCATCATCCTCAGCATCACAATAAGTATGATCTCCTGTCACTAGAGGTCGCCCTTCATGGTGTAATAGTTACCATGCTAACTTCATATACCCAAGGTCGCGGGTTCAAACCTGGCGGAGGATGATATTTTTTCGGGTGTAAAAATCCTTAGCATGGCTTCCTTCGGAAGGGAAGCAAAGCTGTGGGTCCCATGTCATAGATTTACGGCACGTAAAAGAACCTCAAGCCTGATAGAGAGGCCTCTGAGCAAAATTAAGCGGTCTTTAACGCCCAATTTAGAATGGGATGCTGAGAACCTTAGTAGTTAAAGAGCATCCATAAATAACACGCCATATTTTTTTTTTTGTCACTAGAGGGACAATATCCAGGTCCCCTCATCATCCTAGGATCAGAATAAGTATGATCTCCTGTCATCAGAGGGACAGTATCCAACTCCCTTCATTGTCCTGAGCATCAGAATAAGAAAGATCTCCTGTCTCTAGGGGGGCAGTAATCAACTCGAATCAACCTGGGCATTACAATAAGTATGACCTCCTGTCACTAGAGAGGGAGTACATGAACTTGCTTTGTCAGCAATGACATTGGGGTAATATTTTTTTTGTTGGGAAATCACAAATTAGCATGATCGCACAGTATATTGATTTATATTAACAAAAACAGCAAATTAGTATACAGCTCTCCTTGTAGAATTACTTCCAATGCCTTTCATAGAATAAGCATTCATTTTATGTAACTTTGCTGCAACTTCAAAATCAATACAAGAAAAAAAAATTGGCCTAAATAAATGATTTTCAAAATTGTTAAATAAATATGTTGCATGTTGCATCAACTAAAGTTTTATAAGACTTATAGATGGATATAGTGCTAGTATCAAAGGCAGTAAAATAAACTACTTTGAACTTTACCTGCAGTATTTAAGTGCAATTTAAGTACCTAATTTTTATTTTCATATTTTCAATAATTCACTAAATAACTCTTTTGTCCATCTGGTTTTTCCTCTTTATTAACTATGTGAACAGGAAATCTTGGTTAAAACTTCACTTCAATCTTCTGTAAAAGCAAAGGTTATTACAACCTCATACGACAGTGAAATACTCGACAGAACAATATTTGTGGTTAATGTTGACATCTGTGTTCCAACATGGGGGGTCGGGGGACCAAAAAAAAAAAAAAGAAAAAAAAAAGGACAATTGAAGTAATACATGCATATCACCTTCTCTACCTATTCTGCAACAAACTGCTTTTACAAAAACTTATTATACTATTTACTTTCTCCTTGTCAAGATAAACAACTACAGAAACCTTTTTATTATATATAGGATGATTCAAAAATACTCTTACAAAGTTTAGGGACAGGTTCCTTACATCAAAATAAGAAAAAATGTTCATATAAACACATGTCCCAAAACCGTTCTTAGTTCTCGACTTATTGAGGCTCAAAATGCTATTAATCAGAACATTTTGAAGTGACACTTTATTCGATGTTGTCAGCTTGCTAGGAGGTGTTTCTCACAACCACCACTTATAGCAAATGATCCAAATGTGCTCCTCTTGCGTCTAGACATGCATGCTTTTGTCGAAGCAGTTCTACGATTTCGCAGCCTTACAAAGATTAAAAGTTTCTTCATCTAGGGTGTCTGCTGCATAAGCCAATGCATTAAGGTGCCCCAAAAGATTGTCAGGGAAACGTGCAGGACATGGAACTGGTTCTCCTCTACCTATCCATTTGTCATTCTAGATACCAGCCAGTGTGATGGCTTTGAAATTATCTTCTCCTTGCTTGGGTAGCAGAAAGAAAAATCAATAATGACTTCCCAACTAAGAATAGTATACATCTTTTAAAATTGAAACCAGTAACAAGGAATATCCTGAAAATAGTAGCTTTAAAAGGTTAGCATAAATCATGGGTTTTAAGAACATCCACATTTTCTGTGGTAAGATTTTGTCTATCTCGTATGTTTTACCAATTATGCACAAAAGTCATCAAGAATGAGAAAGGCTACTCCCAGAAAAGTGAAAATATATATTTCATTGTCATGAAAATATCTCCAACATATGGTATTTTAATCAAAATCATTAATGCCATTTTTGAGATAATCAGCATGTACAGCTTAGTTTGGGATGGACAATTTTCTTGAAAATGTCATGTTGTATCATTGGAAAATGCAGAACTTATGATATACAGCTTTATATTTTTAATTATTTAATATTTTGAATGAAATATCTTTTATCAATTTTTTGGATGGAATGCAATACCTTGTATATCTACTAGTACATTGTTATCTCAATTTTGGTTCAAATTACAACCACAGTTCTT
The DNA here is from genome assembly GCA_030762935.1 of Hymenopus coronatus. Taxonomy (NCBI): domain Eukaryota; kingdom Metazoa; phylum Arthropoda; class Insecta; order Mantodea; family Hymenopodidae; genus Hymenopus; species Hymenopus coronatus. Next base: position 9,590,925 of record CM060892.1, read on the forward strand.
TGTCAGAAACAAAGTTTTAACTTCCATTTAATATGCTTCAGAGAAAGCTACAAACATTGTTACATGAAGTGAAGTTTTAAAATTGGATGTATGTTTTCTTTCTTTATTGTTGTAAAGTCTCTCTCTCCACTGATTTTAAATTTCCTCTTTCCTTGTGTATGCCTTTCATATATCTTCCTTGTTATTACTGCTTAAATATATGTTTGTATAATGTGTGTGAAGGTTATGTTTTACTGTCTCACTTGTTTCAATTTGTGTTTTTTCCTTGATCTATCATCGCTGCTGTATCGTCTCCATGACAACGCATCATCACGACACCAACATCCACACCACGGCTGACTTTTCCTGGATACTGATGCAAACTGTTTACATACTGGGACCTTCATGTTCACTGTGTCTCGTCACATTTATAACTGTTGCAAATAATCATAAAAATATTCTGAGCATGGGTTAAAAAAATGTTATGTATATAATAAAAACGGCTAAAAATATTTATGTGCCCACGAAAAATATCTATTGCAATTTATGTACATAACATATTTTTAAACATTTGTACATCTTGGTGCACAAATGAAATCATGCTTTAAACATATATTATAACTATGTTTGGTTTAAAATGCAAATTAATTACTAAATTCAGCGTATGAAAGTGTTCGGCGAACTTGTACTTCTCAACTTCAGATCAACTTATTCATGGTGGATCACGTCTGCATGATGGAAAGTAGCGGCACGGGTCACATGTGCTTCTGCGAAGAGGATATGTGTAACGCGGCAATGTCCTCCCTAAGACAAAACAGTTACAATTACCTTCACTCACTATTCCTTCTAACGCTCCTCGTCCCTTGCATCCATTCTTACTTGCTGGCTGCAGCACATGGTTGCATGGTGCACAGATAGATTAGAAGCTACTACGTCGATTAATTCTTTTAGTTAGTTAAGACTAACCAAACAGAAAACCAACAATATTACCTTTTGGGTCGTTGGAAACTGTGAGACGTTAAGTTGTTTTACGAGAATGTTTTCATGTTCTTCCTCCTAGAAAAGCAAAAGTGTTCCCAATGTCAGTCAACTTGTGACATCAAAAACGAGGAAGAATCTCTGAAAATACATTTCTTGAAATAATCAACTTGTTCATCTCAGATTTTCAAGGACTCTTCCTATTTATATGACTGTACCTTTATTTGAACATTGTAGATATTATGATTATGATTATTATTATTCTTACACTAACTCTTTGTAGATATATACATCAACATATTTTATTGGTACAGTTTAAATCTTTGATATATCGCCATTTATGTTTTTTCACAACGGTATTCAAGTGTAGTTTTCATTTTGTTTTTAGTATGAGTTGAAGCTCAGTAGAAGCATGTTAAGAAAGTAACATAAAAGAAACGAAATGAAAGGTTGTGACAATTTACTGCATGTTGCCCATGGGCTGTTTTCAATTCCTCAGCATCTTGATTCCTTTAAATATTGTTGAAGATTTAAAATAATGTATTTTAGCTACAGTAGGATATTAGAAACCGCTCACTGCTTGTATTTTTGGAAAAACTAGAAATTTCATAAATGCACATTAATTCTGTTATCAAAAGAAAAGAAAGCAAAAACTAAAGGAGTAAGCAGCATTGGTTATTCTGCTCACAATCTGAATGCATGCTGGGCTACATGCTTTTGTTGATTCGTGCAACAAAATCTAAATCAAAGTAGCCACAAAAAAGAAAAAATAGTAGTTTTGTCATTATAATGGCTTTATGTTAAAGATTTAACTGGTTCTTAACAGTAAAACCTTGTTCTAAGAATAAATACTCCAAAATATTAATCCAGAAGCACTGAAAGCCAAGAAGTAAAGTCTTAAAGTCTTAAAGCACCAGCTGGAACAACGTTGTAACCAACAATATATCAAAATGCTCTTTTTTCATGTCCCCCATGGTCTCACAATGATAGAGCTCCTTTTGCATAGCAAACTGAATTCAAAAGATTGGCTATCATGGAACAACGTTATATGTGTTTGCAACATGGCAGATGGAGGGAAAGTAAAATATTGATATCTTTAAAGGTCTAAATAGAGGTAAGAAGTGGAAGTATAATATCAGAAAGAAGTGTAGAGCATGTGCTATGGGATATCCAAATACTAGAAATGTCCTTGAAGAATGTTGCAATGTCCTACTCAGGTGGAAGAAACATTGTGATTTACGTTTGGCTACACTTAAATTCATGTAGACTCCAGTACACTATTCAGGCGTATCCTTAAGGGTATATGGTTTAATAACAGCATATTGTTTTCCTTAAATTCAAGACATAGACTTTGTTTCATAGTAAACTTCCTCTCTGAAATGTATTTATTTGGCTATTTTCTCTTAAAAATGGATGTTTTGTTAAAACTTGTAATCCAAAATAAAATTAAATAGCAACAAATGAATCTAATTTTAAAAGTGCACCTTAATTATACTACATAGTAAGAGCGCCATCCAGAAAGTAACGAACGATTGGGCATAACTAAAAAATAATGAAATTTATCAACACAAAACTTTATTTACAAAGTTACAGTACCTTACTCTATTTCTCAACGTAATCGTCATTGCTATCAAGGTATTTATTGTCACGTGGTACCAGTTTTTCAATGCATATTTTATACTCTTCCACCACTAAAGATGTAACCCAAGATGTCACTGCCACTTTGAGGTCCTCATTGGCTGGGAAATCTTTTCCACCCAGTGTACTAAGTGCAACACCAGTTTTTCTGAATTTTTGTCACATTTCTTTCAACCCCTTCATAACAATTGATGAACCTCCACTCCAGCCTCTGTCGTGCACACTGATTCTTCCTTGTAAATTATGCACCATTTCTTCACTGAAGACTCATCCATTGCATTATCATCATACACTTGCATTATTTGCCTATAAAATTTGATTGGTTGAACATTTTATGCATGCAGAAATTGAATAAGCTTTTGGCAGTAGAAAAGTATAACACCGTCATTGAAAAACTGGTACCACGTGACAATAAATGCCTTTACACCAATGTCGACTACCTTGAGAAATAGAGTAAGGTACTGTAAGTTTGTAAAAAAAGTTTTGTGTTGATAGCTTTCATTATTATTTAGTTATGCCAAATCATTCGTTACTTCTGGATGGCCTTCGAATTCCAGCCAAAATGCAAAATAACAACACTGTATATGATTTGCTCACACAACGTTGTTCCACGGAGTAAATTTTTATATCATTGTCATTTTTTAATGGTGAATATAATGTGCAAACTATTAAAACTGGGAATAGATATATAAATTAATGTTGAAAGATTTCAGGCAGTTTAAAAAGAATTACGGGCATAGAACTAGTCTTTTATGCTACTTGTGAGTATTCTCAAAGCTAGTTACAATGTTCTTCCAGTCGATGCTTCATTTACATAATAAAAGGGAAAGAAGTGGTCTTTCCAAGAAAAGATTTTACATGTATAATTCTTTGTTAAGTATGATTTAAGATAAAAATGTGTGTGTAAGTTTTCTTGAGGGGAAAACCCTCTAGATTTATTTTCTGAGCAATTGTTGAAGTGAGTTCCCATAAAGTGTGGACTATAAAGAGATATAAGCAACCTTGCTTAAAGCAATAACATATATTTACTTTCTGGCTTTCCTCATAAGACTGTGCAAAAACTGAGTATGAAAAAACTGCTTTTTAAAGGAAAATAAGGTATGAGAAACGTGTGCTAACAAGGTTTCACTGTGAAGTTGTAATGTTTTTCTTTGGTAGTGAACAAATAAACTGTAGAACTAGACATTAATATATGCCCGTTATAAGAACATTACATTTACCGCATGTTAGCCACATACATTCTCTTTCAAACAAATTTCACCAAATCACTTTCACATACACAAAACAGACTTCATTTCCAGTAGATTTTTGTATATGGACGGCTTATAAATTAATTCTAAATCTTTCCCATTTATTTTGAAAAAAAACATTTCTAAGCCTTTAGTTTCATTACATTGTTTTTGATTCTAAAAATTACATATCAGGAATTTATTTTGACAAATAAAGGAAATGCTGTGGGTCGTACATGACCTAATTGACAATTCTTTTCTACAGTGTGATCTACATAAACCTACACTATTTTAATAGACCATAATTTCTCTCTGAAAGCTCGTAGAAATGTGAAATTTGTTTTAATGAACTCAGTGGCTCAAGGAGAATTGACAACAGTCATGGCAACAATCGATCAATGCCATCTGTTGACTATACTGATGATATTGATGGAAATTACGAGCACTTTCATGGCATTGTAGACAGTTACAGCTCTTTGACATGTGCCATATGAATAGCCTGTTTCCTGGCTCAATCAATGCAAACAATTTGTTTGGAGCGTTCACTAGCCTTCTCCAACAGTCTCTGCACTAAATGGTGGTCTATGTTTTCCACTCTCACTAACGAGTATACCAGTTGTCTCTAGCTTTCTTGCTAGCGATAAAATTGTTGCCTTTATCGGAACATCCTGTACATTAAATTCTCTTTGAAATTCCCATTGTGCTGTTATCAAGGAATTTGTCTTCACAATGAAAACGCGCTCTCAAAGTGAGTACTGCATGTTGCTGTTATGACTGCAAACTAAATACTGTCTACAATGCCATGAAAATGCTCGTAATATCCATCAAAATCATCGATATGGTCAACAGATGGCATTGATCGATTGTGCCATTATTGTTGTCCATTCTCTCTGAGCCACTGAGATTATTAAAACAAATTTCACATTTCTACAAGCTTTCAGAGAGAAATTATGGCCTATTAAAATGGTTTAAGTTTGTATGGATCGCACTGTATCTCCCACTTCTTCTTTCTTTGATTTTTTGCAACATTTCATTTGACTATCATTAATAAATGCTGAAACAGTCACAGACATTACTTATGATGAGTCCATCATTGTTATTGGTAATTTTAATGGAAATGTACAAAGATAACATTTTTGGTCCTGTCTGCATGGACGTTTCTCTATTCATAAAGTTGTACATAAAGACGAGAAAATATTCCATCGTAATGATGTTCCAATTTTCCACAATGAATAACATTTTATTATGAGGGCTGCAATAGCTATAGGTGTTCATGAAACATCCATTTTTGCGTGAAACTATGAGGTCATATCATCTGATTCACAACAAGTGCTCAAATAAACAAATATACGAATATATTAAGCATGTTAGGCTACATATCTTTATTTATTAGACACAGGTGACTGGTATGAATTATTAACATATAAATGAATATGTGATAAACATAGTACATGTATATATACCCATTTATATATATCTGTACTTCGGCACAGCTGTTATCTGCAAATTATACTGCATTTCATTCAAGCAAGTAAGTAATGTTTCATTTTTTGTTTAAACAGAAGCAATAATAAAGTTAAAGAAGAGGACACTGAAATGCTTTATAATTGGTATGATACTTGCCCCGATATTTATACATAATCTGAAATGCTTTCAATAATGTTTTAATTTTCTTTGTTTTATTTTCTGTTTTATTTGCAATAAATAGAAAATTTCTAATACACTGAACTGAATGACATATATTAGTCCCTTGATGCCACTTTCAAAACATTTTCCTGTTAAATCCCCATGTTTTCCAACTTAGAATCTTGGAGATGGCTTTTTACCCCTAACATTGATCTTGAATGTTTGAATATCATAACTTGTGACTGATTGCTTGAGAGTTTGCATTTTGTTTCCTCTCTTGTGATTCCGTGCACCTGATCTGCTAACTATCGCACGGCTTGACTTTGGATAATGTGGAATGCTGCAGAGATTTCTTGAATTGATAATGTAATTTTCTCTTTTTCTTGCACTGCAATGCTTTCAACTTGCGCCAGATTGCAAGATGTTGATTCAACGCAAGTTGAAGCATTTCTAGTGAACCTCCTGTTGAAGTAATATACCTACCACTTGGAATGAGCACGTATTGTTTGTGAATGTTATACACTCAAAAGAATTCTTAGTTGTCATTCCATAGTTTGCACGCCCATCAGGTTCCTCATATAACGGAATGACCTTAGAAATCCTTTGAGACTATAACCAACTCTTTCTTTGGAATGACTTTTTCATCTCCAATCTTTTTATCTACCATTATCCTTCACTCATAAACAAAACAAAAAAAGAACAATAAAAAGAGACACCATCATCCACCATCTTGTGTACAATTTTTGGCAAAACTTTTGGGTGATATGCTGTGCATTTTTTCTCTTATCTTGAGAATGCGTCACTACATTATTACGTGCACTGTATTTGAACGCTTTTCCCACATTGCTTCCTTGCAACGCAACGCAATTCTTTTTAATCTATTTCATTGAATGGCAGCAAATAAGCGTTGATTATGGCCAACTCCATTTTAAGTATACAGCTTCCATTTTGTTTCAGCTGGGGCTTCACCTTCGCCTTTGGAAAATGTGATACTCTACAACTCATTTGAGAAAAGAACTATGGTAACTGATCTACCTCTCTTATCTACCTTTTGTGAAGTTGACATTTCAAATGAATTAGAAACAGTGTTATTTATAGTTGGACCCTCTTTTTACACTTTTCTAGGTTCTAAAAAAATGTTATAAATAGATGGGAAATTTGTACTAAAGAAAATGGTGACTTTTAGACCTATTTGTACTACAAAGAAGTATTTAATATTGCACAGTTATTAAAAATAAGAATCTGTTCAAATATAATACAGAATAAAGAATTACTGATGGGTATACACACACTAAAAGTAATGTTTCATAACATTTGATACTGTCATTAAACATATTGCACATTTCTACCACAACTTTGCAGTTTTATGCCATCTTAAAAATGTTTTCTGCTCTCAGAAAGTTATTTTGATATTATTTGGGCGATCCAGAAAGTAAAGAACATTTTGACATAATTAAAAAATAAAGAAAGATATGAACACAAAACTTTATTTACAAAGTTACAGTACCTTACTCTATTTCTCAACATAATCGTCATTGCTATCAAGGTGTTTATTGTCACATGGTACCAGTTTTTCAATTACTCTTCCACTGCTAAAGATCCGAGCCAAAAAGTTATGTATGGTGACCAAAGTGAAATACCAGTTTTTCTGATAATGATTGACAAACTTCCACTCTGGTCTTTGTAGGGCATTCGTAAATTATGAGCCATTTCCTCGCTGAGGAGTCGTTCATTGTATTATCACTATACATGTGCATTATTTGATTGGCCGAACATTTTGTGTATTCATAAAAATGAATAAGTTCTTTGACTGTAGAAAAGTATAACATCAGCATCAAAAAGAGGCATCATGTGACACTAAATTTCTGGGCAGAATGGAGGTTACATTGAGAAATAGAGTAAAGTTTAAAATAAAGTTTTGTGTTGACATGTTTTGTTATTATTTAGTTATGCCAAATTGTTTGTTATTTTCCGGATGGCCCTCATATAAACTGTAGAAAGTTTAAACCTTAAAAGTATATAAATAAAAGCTTAGAAATAGGAAATAGAAGGGTCGTAAGTGGGAAATGTGCATTTTAAAAATGTAAAAGTGGGGTTCTATTGTAGTTTTATATAGCTAAAACCCTTTTCTGGTTGCACTTAGTTTTGCATATTCTCTGTGAGTGTAGGGTATCACAGATGTTTTACAGCGAACGTGAGGTTCTGGCTATCCTGCACCAGCGACGCACTCCCATACGGGGAGCGAGTGGGAAAGGTCAGTGTGCGACCATGTGGCCTGGAGACCAATACTTTCTACATAGCATTCGTCATCTAACTGTGTCCATGAAAAAAGAGTCGATCTATTGGGCGGTATTCATCAGATAGACGGGATTCTGTTTGTCTATGCTGTACTGAGTTATTCGGACGGGAGATATGCAGCCGTGACAACCTGCGGTGGAAGTCTCAACTGTGCACAAGTTGCGGCATTGCTCCCTGGTTTTCCTGGAAACCTATTCTCTCGACCAGGTATTTCAGTGTAGCCTATACGAACAAACCTGTCTAACAACGGCAACGAGAAGATGTTTCTTCTCCATGAACTTGTACTGCAAGAGAATATATCCAAAACTCAATTCTTACATTGGTCAAAAGCATAAAAAGCAAATATTCAGGGCCTTAATTTGTTTTTTCTTTCTTTGTTTTTGATGCATCACAAAGCAATGCGTATATATATATCCCTTGCAGTCAAGAAGGTTTCTAAAAACCATAAACCACACATGCTGGATAATGTTGTTGCTGTTGTCAGTCCGAACATGTGTATGAATTGGAACATTGCTGAATTTCACATATTATAAATATTTACCAACTTAATGTTAAATGCTTTTAACAATTGCTGTTTAAAATTTTAGTTAATCTTTGTAAAATAAGGATCCAGAACACATCTAACTAAAATACATGGAATGTTAACCTCCCATAAACTATGGAAATCAAAATTTGTAATTCACATATGCATATTTCTGAAGTTTTTTAATCTCTAAATTTAAAAACTGGGTCCTATTTCAGGTCTATTAAAATAATAAATATTTGTTACTGGCAATCACATGTTGCCAAAGTAAAAAGGTTACATTGGTGGTATGTACAAACAGAAAAACTTAAAGGGGCTCCCTGTCTTTTTGTTTTATAAAGTTTGTATGTAAATTGTGCAATAGCAGAAAACTCATGTAATTAAATACAAGTTTTGAATGTACAGGTTATCTATTACAATTAAAGCTTAACAAAATGAGATCACATTGTATGTAAGTCTGGAAATAACATTACTCTCAAACTCTGTTACATGATGACGATAATAAAGCTTACTTGCTATATCACAATCTCTCTTTCTCTGTCACATTCTTAGCTGCTAATAGACTAACCTCTCTTTCTGTTTCACTCTACTGCAATGATAACAAGCTTGGGAAATGATTACCTACCTACAGAAAATACTAACAGATTAGGCTGGTGCTAGCTAGGTGCTTCAGCAAACTAACTCCAAGTAATGATGCTTGAAATGCATTTTGTTAGATGCTTTTGCTCATTTTGAAGCATTGGACAGCAATGCATTGTTGACAACAGAAGGATTTTTGCAGTGCATTTAAAACAAATGCATAATTCAACAAAAACTGCTGGTAGGAGGAAGTTTTAAGCATTAAAATGTGAAATAATGAATAGCTAGTAGATGACTAACCCATTAAGTTTTATAGTACCTATTTGCAATTTTTTTTTTGTAGGTTATAAATAATACCTATCCATTGTTACATGTGACAGAAGAATGCCACATTCATCAAGGTCATTCAGCAGTCTAAAGGAACACACTTAATGGTTTAAGCACAACATAAAACACTGAAGAATTACTGATTTTTTAAAATTATTTGCCTACAAGTACATAAAACCACTGTTTAAGGCTGTAATGCATTGTGAATCTAATTTCAGTTTCCCCATTCTCAGCTATCACTTAAAAGGCGTTTGTTCTAAACTTGAGATGTTCTTAATAATAGGCCCATTTAAAAGATATTTCACTCCCCAACCCAACATTCCTTTAAATCCTACAACCAAAATCAGTTTGGTTGGTAAACAGTATAATAGGTTTACTTGTAGATAACTTCAGGGGCTTTTCTAAATATTTTAGTTTCAATTGTTTTTACAGACAAAATATCAAAACAAATCATTTCACTTGACCCTGAAATACCTATGCAAGCTTTCAGTGAATTTTTGCACTTTTCCTGTATAGCACAAAGTTGGAATTCCTTTCTGCATATTGGGAAATAAGCTTAATTAAATTATATATGCAGAAGCATATGCAAACAATCTTTTCTTTATCATTATACAATTATTTGTTTATAATGTATTTAATCAATTTGTGATGTACTTAATAAATTACATTAGAAAAAAAAAAAAAAAAACACACACACACACACACACACAGTAAAAGGTGGCATTTTAGAAATATCTGGAGTGTAAAAATTAATAAATCCTATAAGGTTACATTTTCAATCTCTAACACTTATAAGTAAACCACAAGAAATAAAGTACTTTTTTTTTTCTTTTCTTTTTCATCTGTCTTGGGCAACATTTTTCCATAACTTCAGTTATATGTTCAGATTTTGCACACTTTTGTAGCTTTCATAATGGCATCATGAGGCTGGATCAATTCCAGTTGTCTGATGAGATATAAAAAGGAGTATTAGAAGTATTTAGTACATCCTAGGAAAGGTTGAAACATAACCTCAATTCCCATCCTAAGTTGGACTTTTCAAACATTTTTGATCTTATGTGCAGAAATTGTGCAGCCTACATTTCCAGTTTATATTAATTGTGATTATTTCTCAATATGTTTCACTAGAATTCTATGCTGGAAATTTATGTGCATTTCTTGTAATTGCTAAGAAAAGCTACAGAAGTTGCAAGCGATCATAACTATACCAAAATTACAGCTCTCACAATAAACATTCTTGCATAAAATAAGCCAGTGATTGAAGAAATTAAGAGGGAATTGTTACCCCAATTTAATATGTTGTTGTTGTTTTATAAACACCTTTAGATACTTTGTTCTGTTTAGTATCTGATTATACACCAGTTTTTGTTTCTTTCTCTTCTTGTTTAAAGTCAACCTGAGACAAATAGTAGCTTTTAACTTCTACCTCAACAATATCTTATTATTCCACACATTAAATTCCTTTTCTTCTTCTATTAAACTGTGCAGTGTTCATAAGCTTTATTACACTTAGTCTATTTTAATGAACTTAAACAAATTTTTCCCCTTCATTTATTTTACCAATACATGGTGGCGCAAAAGTCACTGATCACTGGACAAAGATTGAATTTATGTTTTATTACAAATACAAATAATACTAACAATTATTTAATATGTTCAAACTGTTTTCCATCTGCATTAATACATCTGTGAAGTGGTAATAACAACTTGATGAGTTAAAACTTCCTGCTGGTACTTTGGTTTTCTTTCAAGCAACTGTCCAGTGACTCTTGTGCTTCCCTGTATATTAAAGATTTATTCTTTTTATGAACACATTCTATGATTTCTTTGTTAAAGTTGTCTCTTTATCTATCTTGTTTCATATGGACTTATTACTTCATTAAAATTATTTTCACTTTGTAAAATTTCACTTTAACCTTAATTAACTATATCATCTACAAGTATCAACAATTTACTTTCATTTTTTATTTTTTTTTTCATTCATTTATATTGCCCCCTTTAAGTTCAGTGGTCATATCAGGAGCTTTGACTTGTGGAACAACTCATATTACTGTAAGTTTACAATATTAGGTTAATCATTTTTATACAATTAAACACACAGACATTCACTCTCGCATTCATACTTTTGGTCTCGGTGGGGAATAGGGAATAATTCTGGTTAAAGAATCTGGGAATAAAATCTGGAACTCCCAGGTGAGAAATTGGCTTGCAGACCACTTGACCATGGAAGAGGCAGTCAATTTTCACTTTTACTAATGGCGCTTACTTTAAATTAATGCATATTTTAATCCTGAAATGTTTAGCTTGTTTGTTTTTGTAAACAATGTTTGGGCTGATACCCAAGCAATGTGCTACGAGCTTGACAAGCTTTGGCTTGTAAGTCTTTGGGCTGTAAGTTCTACAAAGAGTGGGTTAAAATGTAAAGAAGACGATGCAAGCAATCCTATAGTCTTATGGAAAAGAATTTCTTTTTCCTAATTTTAAAACACTTTTTTCTAAAGTTTGGTCCATTCTTTTACCTTTTGAAATATTCCATTTTATTAATTTTGATAGCCAAGTAAATTTATTACTTAGTTTTGCTTCCTTTTATATTCACAATCACTCAACTTGTGGCATTTTTCAATCAGCAATAAGAACAAAACACTAAACAAGAAGTATAATTCATTAGGATGCTATAGGCTGACCAATCTGGCTAGGGTTTTTACAGGTTTATCTCAGTTATCAAGGTAAATACAAAATTGCATATTTAATACCACCACCAAAGTTCTACCTTCGGTCTAAAATAATAGTAGAACTGAAAATGGATGATTATTGCAGCTGCACTGCCATCTGTCTTCAGATAGTGCTGGCACCCTAACACCATCTTCTAGTCATGCAGCAAAGTGATGTGGTATAAAGGGATGAGACCTTGAAGGCTAGCTGTACTCCACCATCTGAATACAGATGACCTGTTTGGTTGCAAAACTAAAATGTATAGTATGAGGATAAGATCTTGAAGGCTACCGTCCACTGCATGCTGATCAAGTATCTAATACAGCCATGGCAATATGACCAAGTAGTTAAAGCAACATAAAATAAATAATAAAAGAAAAAGAATACCAACAGTGTAACTGTTACAAAAATCCCCTAAGATTGTGGAATAACATCAGAAAAGGAAAACTTTTACTTAGAATTGCTTTAGATGATATACAGAGGTATTGAATAATTTAGCTGTCCCATAAATAGATTTTATCTATTTTTTACAGTATACTGATTATACAAAATTAAACATTTTGAAAAATATTCAATATAAAGGGTAGTTTGAGGTGAGGAATCATCTTGAAAATCTTTCTGTCGCATCCTTGAAAGATGTTCTTCTTAAATACCAAATTTGGTATTTAGCAGACTGTTTGATTTTGGATTTGTTGTTCATACAAACACACATCCAGACCTTTTCCTGAAAATGCTTTTTTTTCAGTACAGAGGACCCTAAAATTATTTGGGTGAAACACAATATCTTCCTTTACTTTTGTACTATGTAGAGAAAGTAAAAATCTAAAAGTAATATTACCAAAATTAAATAGTGAATATATTCCAACCATGCAAAATGAATGCTCTGTTTCGGAGTCAAAGTAAACTTTTGTCCTTCTTGTTTGTTTTGTCATTTGGCAATTAGAAAGAGACAGAAATATGCTAACTGTATAAGAAGAAGTATTAATATGGCAGAAGACAATTGTGTATTCAGTTTGCTGATGGAGTTGCAGGATTATCTGTAAATGACGGGCTAACTGCATTGTGATGTTTTCCCAAACTCTATCAATTAGAGTCGGTCAAGTCAGCTTTCAATCTCGCTCAATTCTTGCTGCCACTAAGCGCGCCTCTCGCAGCCAGTAGGCGTAGCTGAACACATAGCTGGTAGGAGAGAGCTGACCAACAAGCGTACAAGATTCTCGATTACTCGCAAGACTCAGTGTCGTTAATAGCAAGACTGCAGTGTAAGGCATGTAAACTCACATAATCAGTTCTATAAGTTATATTATTTCATCTCTTTAAATTATTTATGATTTAAACAGTCTACAGGATAAGGATGGTATTAAAATAAAGTAAAGAGTTAAAAACGAAATGTGGTATCACGGAATCTGCAGATATGTGTACATGGTCTCCACTTTTATTACAAATAAGTGTGTTAAAATGTTATTATTCCTAAGGTGTTTATGTTGCAAGAAGTAATTCTATTTTCTATTGTAATCTATTGTAATCTGAACATGTTTATACATAGCAGAACAAAGCATAGGATGTCATTAACAATTAATATTGCGAATCAAACCGTTTACCGTGAATGCACTTGAATATATGTACTATTAAATGATGAGTCATCTGGAGTTATTACTAGGGCCCAAATTCTTAGCTTTTTATAAATGCAGTTTGTCTTTTATTAACCTCTTTAGGTTTTTAAACAATTTTCCTAACTTTTTAACAATGTTCCCAGCCTTTTTTTTTTTTTTTTTTTTTTTTTTTTTCCTACCTATTTAAAGAGGTCAATGGCAAACATCTTTTATAACATAATATAGATAAAATGTTAAAACTATTTTACTTCATGGAATGAAGTTAAAATGCTTATTCTATTTTCTTCATGCTAATCGATAAAAAATTAGCAGAAATGGTCTTATTGTTTGCTTCCTTGTAACTAGAAGCGAAATAAGGGAGTACTATAGGCTGAAGCAATAGTAAAATCTTTCAAAAGCTGGTTGCCATGTGATTGAAGCTCTTTGTTTGTTTAGCCAGGGTTTGTCAAATTCCCGTTTGAGAAAAGTATAAGTATTTCAAAACTGAAACCAATAACAAGGAATACCTCAAAAATGGTCAACCCCACAAAAAAGAATGTATATAACATAAATTGTGTGTTTTAATGAGTTGTTCATCCTTTGTGAAGAAAATGTTTGTCTATCACTTAAGGTTTAGCAGTTTTGCAAAATTCTATAAAATGCATCCAGAATAAAGATGTCTTCAGAGGTTATTCCCAGGAAATTCAATATATACATTTTATTTGCCATGTACATATCTTTAACATACAATATTTTAATCAAAATCGGACATTGACTAATTGCTGGTGGTGAACTGATCGATCCATTGCTTGCTACCCATTTTTTGGACAGAAAACGACAATATAAACCCAGAGCCAAAACTATTTAAACACATAACTGGAAAGCAGGAATTGGCAACTTGGAAACAAATTTTGATTTGGAAAAACAAAAATAGGATTATCAACTTCGATATCCTCAAATTCATAGAACCATCACCAGAGCAAGCAATGGGTCAATCAGTGTCACCACCAGCAATTAGTCAACGTCTGGTTGACAATGGAGGAAACTAACCTCTGAAACGTGTTCCGGGGAATTTAAATGTGAGCGTTGTTTAGTGTCATTAATCAACTCAATGTTTGCTTTTAATTATATCTCAACAACACTGTCATCAACTTCCAAAATAAAAAAGTAAAAAATGATTTAAACTTTGCAAACAATAATTCATTAGGAAGATTGGAGGTAATGTTTGTAGCAGAAGCATAAGATTCTTAGCTCAAATAGTTTTGATAACACACATGAATAAAGATTATGTTGCCAGGCAGTTTTGCATGCTCAGTGTGCGAGTGAGAGAGAAATATGAAAAGAGTAGGGGTAGCGACCTGGCAATGCATTCATATCATTCCCTGCAGCGTAGAACTCTTTCCATTTGAAAAAAAAATTATAGTGTTATGTTCATGATTTTCATAATTCATTTTCTTTATATGTAGTACAGTTCTGTAATTTCATTCTTATAAATTCTGGTTTTACATTTTGTCTAATAGGTACTTTAGCATACTATGACTTGCTTTCTTTGGAAGAATAAACATTCTGTTTATAATTTCTAAAGAAGTAGCTCCCCATATTGACACAATAGTTTATATAACTCATAAACAAACGATGGGTAATATTTAATAACACTTGTGTGCTACAAAAGGCTGTCGTCGTATATCTTAAGAAATAAATAGGTCTATTCCGTTTAGTGCAACATGAGAATGACTAATGTGATTCCAAGATATCTTATGGTTTATTATTAATCCTGCCATCTTATGTGCTGTGTGAGTTTGAAAAACAACCCAAAGCATAAGTGAAGAATTTGCTGTGGCATTTGCTAGCACCACGCCATAAATATACTCTTTCTTTTAATAAATATAAATATATGTGTCTCATCCTCACCACTTTTGCTTGCCTCTTTTCCTTAACCTCTTTCCTTGGTGTCATTTGTTCAACAATATTTGTATCTGTATATGTTTCCCTTTTTCTACACATACTGCCATATGCAAGATAAATGTGAGATTTTGTTTTGAGTGTGTCACTTGTTATTAGCATGATTGCAATGTTGTAAGTGTACATAATCATACAGCATTCTAATTACGAGCTCCAAAGTTAAAGTAAAGTTATCAGCATTGTAAAACAACCAAGTTATTTATATTCATTGTACAACATTAATCTGTTATACCTTTGATTTCCTTTCTTATTCTCAGATTCTTGATTGTGTTTGTCAGCTTCCTTTTGTCTGATTCTCTGTTTAAAACATTTTAATGAATGCAGAACATTATTAGAATTATATGAGGGTCATCCAGAAAGTAACAAACGATACATCATAACAAATAATAACAACATTATGAATACAAAAATTTATTTACAAAGTTACAGTACCTTATTCTATTTCTAAATGTAACCGTCATTGCTATCAAGGTATTTATTGTCATGAGGTACCAGTTTTTCAATGCAATCTGCCACTGCAGATCTGAGCTAAGGTCTTCATTGGTTGGGAAATCTTTTCCCACCCAAAGTGAAACACTGGCTTTTCTAAATTCTTTTATCAACATTTGCTTTCAAACGATTGATAAATTTACACTCTGCTCTTTGTCGTGCATGCTGGTTCTTCCTTATTACTCGTTAAATTGTGTGCCGTTCCTCGCTGAAGACATGTTCATTGCATTATCACCACACGCATGCCTATAAAATTTGATTATCTGAACATTTTGTGCATTAAAAAAATTCAATAAGTTCTTTGGCAGTATAAAAGTATAATATCTGCTTTAAATAAACTGGCACCATGTGACAATAAATGTCTTGACTGAAAGGAGAGTATGTTGAGAAATAGAGTAAGGAACTGTAACTTTGTAAATAAAGTTTTGTATTGATATCTTTTGTTATTATTTAGTTATTCCAAATTGTCTGATAATTTCTGAATGGTCCTCGTGTTTCAAGGAATTTGGATCTTTATTTGATTCATCTTGAGCCTGTAAATATTATACTTTCCTTTCTTCTTTCTTAAATACTAAAAACCCAATAACATGACTGATCAAACCTATTTCAACTTTGCTATGAGCCAATTTGAATTGATGTTAGATATTGCATTGGAGTTAGCATAGCACTCTTGCCTCACATCTGCGGGCAAGGACAGATTCTGAGGGTTGGAGGCAGCAACATAATAAATCTCAAATAAACATAAAAACCTGGAGATAATATTAATATAAATAAATAAACTAAAAGAACATTTATTTACACATTCATTCTAATATGCTACATTACATAACTTTCTTTACTTTATGCTGCAACTAACTTGTCCAATATATTATTGTTAAAAAAGATAGGAAACAATTGCCAGGATGCATGTATTATGTTGAAAAGTTGGTTGATATACCTACATTATTTAATAGAATGTGAAAAGGCGAAAGATGGAGAGAGGCTGTATGGAACAAAGAGTGGCATGATTTAAACAAAGAAATAATAGCAATAAACATGTTGGCAATATGCTGCACATGAAGGCATGTGGTGCGCAGAATCATATGCACACACACCAGGCACAAACAGCTCTCTCTTATTGAAGGGGGGGGGGGGGAAAGAATCTGTATGGTATGAAAAATACTAAAAGTATTTAAGAAAACTAATGTTTTGCAACACTTTTAGGAATCCAATTTTGGGTAAATTTGATTTTTTTGGGAAGTAAAAACTAAGGGAAAGGTGACTGTCTATTGTCCAAAGGGGTCCCACTACAATGCAAAATATTTGGCTTCGCAATATTCCATCATGTTGACGTATCTGTATCATGTTGGGGCTGGATATCAAGGGACAGTCTAGGTGTGCTGTGGCACCTTGATGATACACTGAATGGTGTGTAGTACACAGTAATACTTGATAATATTTTGATTCCCGTAAGGATGAGATATCCTGATGGAATTGCTGAATTTGTACAGGATAATCATCCTGTCCACAAATCTCGAAAGGTCTCAAGTTGGTTTTCAAAGAAGCAGGATATCAGAGCGGTAGAATGTGAGAATGTGTGGGTTGAGGTAAAAATGGAGCTTCTGTAGATGGGCTAAGGGCAAAAAATGGCTTCTTGGCACAAATTCAAGAAGCCTGGGATCTTGTAGCTTCTCGTCCACATTACTGCAGGTGTTTAATTTTGTCTATGCCCCAAAGATTGAGGCAATTATCTGGGCTGAGGATTCATAGACCCTATATTAATTATGTTTATTTATGTGTTTTAGATTTAGAAGATAATAGTTTATTTACATTTTTTTTTTTTTTTTGTACTTAACATGAGTGTTGGTAGAATTATGTTTTTGTGTGCATAGATAGGCCATAATTTCAAATGCCAAAGTTATATTAATGCAATATTATATTCTACATATCCAGTCGTAAAATTAACAAATATTAAAAATGACAAGCAGCGCAAGATTTTGAACCTAAAAGCTTTTGAGTGGAAGCAAAGTCTTCTTAACCTCCCAACCACCGGAAGTTTATTTTGTAATCTGTTTTCAGTACTCATAAGTTAAACATTATGCTATCAGTCGCAGATTATTGTACAATCTTTTTGTGTGCATTGTGAACACAGCTTTTACAAAGATACACAAAACTCTTCAAACAGCATATGGAATCTGGGGATGCCTCATTTTTTGTGTCCATGGGTGTACATACATCAGGATGTGATAATAAATGAAACAGTCCAGACAGAGGCAGCAGAAAACAATAATTTTAATCATATTTATGAAAAACAAACTAGTAATTCAACAAAAAATTATTTAAAAAGTACTCCAGAGGGCTAACTTAAACAAATGAAAAAAAAAAAAAAAAAAAAAAAAAAAAGAGGCTACTTTGAGCCGATCTTGTATGTGCTTTGAAGTGTTGAAGAGAATTCACATCAAGGTACAAGAAAATGGCAATAGGTAATTATAATTATACCTCACATCTGGTTTTTCATCTTAACTATTAAGTAATAAGGCAAAAAAATTGTGGGGTGCCCGCCTGGGTAGTGTGGTGGTAGCATGTCTGCCTCACATTCATAAGGTCGTGAGTTTGAATCTCGCTTAGAGTGAGTTACCGGGATAAGGTTTTTTTTGGTGTTTTCCGTTATCCTGAGAAGACGAATGTGGAGTAACTTTAAGCTCCATGGACCCCGAGACCATTTGAGTATCATTTCACCAATTTCATTCATTCATCGTCTGATATGACCAACCACGTTAAAGGACATTAAACTAAAAAAAAAGTTGTGGGGTATAAAGAAACCAAATTAATTAGGCGCACACTTCTGCATATTACTTTTATGTGTTTATGAAAATCAGTAGCTGGTTAACACCCATACCTCAGCCTTGGTTGCCCTCATGGAAAAAGAATTTTCTCAGCCTCACAAACAATATAACAATGCAGACATGAAATAACTGAAGGCAATAAAAACAAAACGCAGTAACTGCAAGCTGAAGCCAAAGAGCATTGAGATGTAACCTGTCATCAGCAACTCTGACAATAATATATTAGCAGGCATTGACAAGTTGCCGTATGAGTAAAGTACAAGTATTTTAAAACTGAAACCAACAACAAGGAATATCTCAAAAATCTTATGTGTTCCATTCACATGACTTTCTCTACATCACTGTTACACATTATTGTTAAAAAGCATATTCTCTATATACTATGTGATAATAGAGATTGACATTAGCAGAAATTGTCTTAAATGCTTCCTTTTAAGTAGAAGGAAAATAAGTGAATATAGGCTAGAGTGAATCAAATCTTCTAAAAGTTGGTTGCCATATGGTTGAAATCTGTTTCTACGTATGACCAGGAGAAAACTGTGATAAAACTTTTAAGTATTTTAAATCTCAAACAAATAACTTGTAATATTTCAGAAATGGTCAATTCCACAAAGAAAAAAAAAGTATATCAAATAAATTGTGTTTTTAACAAGATCTACATTATTAGTGTAGTAAGTTTTTGTATATCTGTTATGGTTTATCAATTATGCAAAATTCATCCAGAATTAAGAGGTCTTTAGAGGCTATTCCCAGAAAATTCAGGATATTCATCTTATTTGCTATGTAAATATCTTTAATATACTGTAATTTAATCAATAATTTTACAGCCACTTTTGAGAAAATCAAAATTTTTGAAATTTTTTCCATGTAAAGAGTAGTTGGAGCTAAAAATCGTTGTGGCAACCTTGGCAGCTACTGAACTTAAATATCAAGTTTGGTAATTAACAGGTATTACATTTTTGAGCTGCGCTGCCTACACACATGCATGGACATTTTTCTAAAAATGCTCTGTTTTTTAATACAGGGGGTCTCAAAACATCTATTTCTGGTGAAATCACAGTATTGAATTTTTGAGTGCAATACAATACCTTTTTTATACACTATGTACATAATGATGATGATGATATTCATGTATCAGGCTTCATCATGATTCATTTTTATATATAAGGACATTATTGAATTATTAACATTTACATTATTGCTCTAAATTATATACCATAATAGGGCCTATTAACTAAATATTTACTATTTTACAAGGATATATTAGCTTTCTCTTGCTACACAAAATTACAATGTATTACTTACAAATTTACGTATCACTTATGCTAAGCACTACCTAAATTTATACAAAGGTTTTAGTTTCAGAAAACAAAACATGTTTAAAGCCCGCCTGGATAGTGTGGTCGTAGTGTGTCTGCCTCACATTCAAAAGGTCGTGAGTTCGAATCTCGCTTAAGGTGAGTTACCTGGATAAGGTTTTCTCTTATCCTGAGAAGACGAATGTCGAGTAACTTTAAGCTCCATGGACCCCAAGATCATTTCAGCATCATTTCACTAATCTCATTCATTGTCTGATATGACTAAACCAGCATAAAGGACGTTAAACTACAAAAAAAGGTTTAAACTGATGCAACACATGCCACTGCTTACTTTGAGTAGTACATGAAATGCCAATAGAAAGCATGCACCCAAGCATTTATTATCACAACTAGGGAACTGATTGACTAAAAACATAAATAAATCTGATGTGTTCCATTTACATGACTTTTCCTAACATTTCCACACACAAACTTTTCTTACATCATGCTAATTGAGATAAACTAACAGAAATTATCTTATTACGTGCTTCCTTGTAAGTAGAAGGGAAATAAGGGAACACACTAGGCCAAGGCAAAATTCAGATCCTTTAAAAGTGGGTCATTATGTGATACAATTGAAATTCCATTCTCTTTGCTTGCCAGTATACAAAAGATAGATGAAAAGAAAGATGACTTCCCATTTGAGATATGAGATATTGGATATCTGAGAAATGGTTAAGTCTACAAAAAAAAATCTGATGTGTTACACTCACATGACTTTCTCTAGCTGCTCTACAAACAAACTTCCTACAAAAAATATTTCTTCTTTCAACACCATGCTAATCAAGATAAACATTAGCAGAATTTTATTACTTGGTTCCTTATAAGTAGACTGGAACTAAAGGAATACACTAGGCTAAAGTGTTAGTCAAATGTTTTAAAAGCTGTCGTTATGTGATTGTCTTGCAAATCACTTCTTTGCTTGGCCAGGAGTAGAACAAAAGAAAAACTGACACTTCCTTCTGAGAAAAATATAAGTACTTCACAATTGAAACTAATAACAAGGAACCCCCGAAAACGGTAAGCTCCACGAAAAAAATGTATATGACACAACTTGTGTATTTTAACAAGATCTACATTTTTTTGTACAGTAAGTTTTTGTCTCTCTCTTACGGTTTACTAGTTATGCCAAATGATAGATATGGCTTTAATATGTGGTATTTTAATCAAAATCGTTAAGAGCCATTTCTAAGAAAAACAACATTTTTGAAAATTTGTTCATGTTAAAGGGTAGTCAGGGGTGAGGGGATTTTCTTGGAAATCTTCATGTTGCATCCTTGGAAGATACCAAACTTAAATACCAAGTTTGGTATTTAACTGTCTTTTCGTTTTTGAGCTATGCTGTCCACACACACACGCACATGCTCACACATACACGGACCTTTTACTAGAAATGCTTTTTTTCGATTCAGGATGTCTCAAAACATGTGTTTCCAGTGAAATCTGTACATCGAATTTTTTGGGTGGAATACAATAGTTCTCTATCCCTATGTACTGTGTACATATGGGGCTAGAGAAAGTAAAAATGTATATGACATAAATTGTGTGTTTTGATGAGATCTACATTTTTTGTGGAGTAAATTTTTTCTGGGGTGCACTCATGGTTGAGTGGTTAGATCACTCACCTCCTACCTAGACAGCCTGGGTTGGATCCCAAATGCCCACAAGTGAATTTGTGGTGGACAAAGCAGCATCTGGGCGGGCTTTCTCTGTGTTCTCTGGCTTCCCCCACCACTCATCCCAGCAATTGCTTTATCATCACCTTTTCTATCATCCATTTCGCTTATATTTCATATCACCCACTTCCTCACACTCGTGCCTGGCTATGGGCCAACCACTCGTTCCAGGTTCTTTGTCTGAGATTTCAAGCCATTGGCTTCCCAACAGGCCTCTAACCCTAGGTATCCACTTGTAAGTCCTAAAGGGGTGTCAGTCCTAATTAAGGGGAGGGTAAGCCAAATACGAAAAGGTTTTTGTCTATTTTTTATGGTTTGCAAATTATACAGTCATTCAGAATGAAGAGATCTTTGGAGGATATTCCCAGAAAATTAAGATATATGTTTCGTTTGTCATAAAAAGAGCTTAAACATATGGTACTTTAATAAAAAAACTTAGAGTAATTTTTGAGAAAATCAAAATTTTCGAAAAATGTTCCATGTAAAGGGTAATTGAGTGTGGGGGGATTTTCCTGAAAATCTTTGTGTTGCATCTTTGAATGTTGCTGAACTTGAATGCCAAGTTTGGAATTTAATGACTTCATTTTTGAGTTATGCTGTCCACACACACACACACACACACATGCGCGCGCACACACACACTCACACTCGCACACTCGCACAGACACTCACACACACACACCTTTTTCTAAATAATTATGCTTTTTATTTTATTGAGAGGATATGATTTCTAAGGATATAGTGATAGTCAAATATGTAACTGGATGGTGTATGCTGGCCTTAAAATTTCATCCTTTTTCCATGATATTATGAGAAACAATTTTACAGAACATAAAATAATGACTAACTATTGAACCTTTTTAGCTGTTAATAATGGATATCTTGGACCTGGTTTTTGCCACAGAAAAGATATCTGTAATAAACTGTTTTTTTTTAAAGAGATCTATATTTTTGATAGTAGCTTTCATCTATCACTTAATGTTGTTGAATATCACAAAACTTTCCTTCCAAGTGAGAAGAATTTCAGAGGCTATTCTTCCATAGTTGAAGATATACACTCTATCTGCCACCTTTAATATACATTTTAATCAAATTCATTAGAGTGATTTTTCCGAAAGTTAAAAATTTCTAAGAATGAAAGTGGTTTGGGATTGAGGTATACTCTTGAATATCTTTATGTTGCATCTTTGGAAGTCCCTGAACTTAAACACCAATTTTGGTCATCACTGATATATGGTGGAGGACTTTGTGACAGTGATGTGTTTTAACAATTGAAATTAATTAGTTGAGTCAATTTTGTAACACTACATCACTTACTTTTATTATCGCAAAACATGTATCAGAAACTTCCATTGTCAATTCCTTTAGTCGACTGCCGGCATTGCTTGCTGTGATGGTTATCCTTTTCTGTAGTGGTGGTTTGATGAAACTCTGCATAAGTAGGTTGCCTGACAGGATTTCAAAATTGAAAACACGGTTCTTGTTTTTCCAAATATGATGTTTTCCAAAACTTTTAATTCTGATTTGCTTGTGAGATTTTTGAGCTCTTTGGGAACTAGGATAAAAAAGGCCTTCCCCTTGATATTCAAAATATAGTACCACTATGTAGATGACATCTTTGCAATAGTCCCAGAAAAACACCTGGAAGATGCTAAATCTGCAAAAACAAATCCATAAAGTTCACAATGGAGAAGGAATGTGACCATTCCTCGACCTTAAAATTATCAAAAAAGAAAACCTCCTAATATTTGGTATTTACAGAAAACCTACTCACACCAAGAGTTACAATCCCATTCCCCATCAGCATGCAGTACTCAACGGCCTTACACACAGATTGGTAAATGTACCAATGGGCAAAACTAACACAGTGAACTGTCAAAAATATTGGACATAACTACAGAAAATAGATTTCGGGCAGAATTGGTATACAAAAAAGTTAATAGGGCAAAAAATAGGAAGAGAATAAAAGAAGTCAGTACACTCACTCAAAACCAGAAGGAAAATAAGCTCTACAAAAAGTTTACACGCCACTTTCTACAAATTCCAGAGGATCTTCAAATGACACAACATCATTCTAACCCCCAAAAAATAATTACTCCATAAAAAACTTTTTAAATCCTAAATTAAAAGATGATATCCCACAAGAAAACAAGCCAGGAAGACAGAAATTAAGACAGAATTAAAAGTTTGGGAAAGCACATATTTAGAAAAACAAGAACTGTATTTTCAATTTTGAAATCCCACCAGGTGACCTACTGATACAGAGGCTCAGCACAGACCACCACCACAGCAAGAAATGCCGGCAGTCGACTAAAGGAATTGACAATGGAAGCACATGGCTTCTGAAACTTGTTTTCCGATAATAAAAGTAAGTGTTGTAGTGTTATAAATTCAACTTAACTAATTAATTTCAATTATCGAGTTTGGTATTTATTCAAACTTTCATTCTTTTGTATAACTTTAATACCCAGATTTAACTGCACATGCATAGCTTTTCTAAAATTTAATTTCAACCACCCTTTGCATAGAATATTTTTTGAAACATTTGATTTTCTCAAAAAATGTGCTAAGGATTTTCAAAACTCCTATATTAAAGATGTTTACAGGACAAATAAATGTTGAATTTTCTGGGAATGCCTATATACATACATAACAATGTAATCTGTAGATGTATTTTGAGATTAGACTCTGTGCCCAAACTCTAGGATGTAGATCATGTCAACAATTACATTTATTCATACTTATTAGTACATTTATTTCCACATAATCTGACAATGAATCTTCAGAGGTGTCAGTTTATCATAATTTACAATTATATGTGTGTATCCAAAAACCTACTCATACGTATGCATTCTGGATATTTGTTAGCCTTTGGAGTTTTCTTCATTGAGTAGGAAGTATTTATAATGTTTTATAACTGATAAATGTACAACAATTTATTCCAAGCAAACTTTTTTCTAGCATAACTATTTCCTAGCTATTTGTTATAAATGTTTAAATTGTTCAAAACTCTTTTCATTCTTTTGAAATCCTCTCAACATTCAGTTATTTCTCACCATGTCATGGAGAGAGAGAGAAAGAATATGAAATATTATGGCTAGCATATAGTGTCCAATTCTTAAGCATTTGATGCTATTATCTTAGTATCTATGACAAAATATATAATGCAGCTATTTCTGCAAAGGTTTATCAATTGAAATGAACTTGACATAAAATAAAGTTTTGCAACAATAATTTGTATATGCCCAGCAATAAACAATAAAGGGTAGAGAATGTAATGTGAATGTAACACATAAGGTTTTCTCTTCTAAGTGTTGCAGAATCCAGAGGAAAAATGGCAGATGCAGTGCCATTTTAATAATTTATTTAAAATACAGGTTTGTGTCTATAAAATATATATTGAATTGAAGAGGAAATTTATAAGATCACACAGAAAGTAATAATGTAGTTTTGTGGCAATTTTTGCAATTAGAACTATCTGTTATATATGTCCCAGGGACATTCCCATGCAAAAATTTGAACTGGCTCATAGAAAAGTCAAAATAAATTTGATCTTACACATTTAAATGTTTATACACTACTAAAGCTAAGAAAGCATCAGCTCTACATTTGTAAAACTGTGTCTTCTATTTAGGAACTCTTAAAGTAGGGAAAAAGTTGTCTCTGGTCCCAAAACCCCAATACCACCTCCTGTAATTAAACTAAACATCAATAACAAGCCTTATGTTTGAATATAAAAATGTAATTTTGATAGCATAATGACCTTTAAGAGATTAAAAAACATTAGCATAAATAATAATTAAGACATTATTTGAATCCTAAACCAGCTCCACTTTGCAGCATTGACCCTTTTTTATATAAGATGAAAGCATGCTGAAAGAAGACATTGTCTGCATCCTGTGGAGAGAGCTGTGCTACAGAAGCTGCAGGCAAGTAACAAAATGGCTTTCTTAATTCTGCATTGTATATTTTGTTCCACACTGTTTGAGTAAACACAGGAATCTGTTGTTTTTTTTAATTGTGAAAATTCATTCAATAAATCCTTAGAAAAAGAAAGAAAAATAAATTCTTTTTGGAAGATTTCTTTTATTTTCATCATTCTCTCCTTTTGCTCAATACAGTTTTCCCAGGCAGTCACTGGGGACTAAATCTGATGAATACGGTGGGTTTTGTAGTAGTTCAAACCTTAAGAAGGGCTTGCTTACCAAGTGACTTATCTCCATGAAATCACATTTTTCACAAAAGACAAATTTCCTATAATTCCTTGTCGTATTAAGGTAGAAGCCTAATTTTTGGCATGTGCAATTCAGTAATACTTGCAAATGTATGTATGTGAAAAAAATCACAGAGTGGTAGGAGTGGTGGAACTGGGATCACATGAAGTCATTTTGGCAGTAAACTAAAGCTTTATATAGAGGTCCATTGCAATATGAAGAAGTTGATGTGTATTATTGATAAAATAAAAGTGCTATAGCTGTCAGTCCTATGTTTATTATTATTCAAACACCATAACATCTAAATGGTAAACCAAAAGCCTTCAAAATGTTAGTTTAATACATACCAGATGAGATAATTGATTAAAGTTTAAACTTCACACACTATAAAGATAGCCAATACCAAACTTCTTTTTCCAACTGGAAGTAATATTACTAGCTAAGAATTAATTGTAACCTAACTTTGTGTTCATAAATTATACAAGTTTTCAGTTTATAAACCTTAAAAACAACAAAATTAATATAACAGCCAATGTCAATAATTTTACTGCCACTAGAAATAATAGTATGGGCCTAGCATCACTGTTATCATAACTGATTTCCACATGACTGCAAGAAAATACCTGATTATAAAATGACATTACAGGATGATCATCAGTGATACTTAGTTTTTTTATAAGTGACTTGAAGCGTTCCTATTGGCTACGAGGAAATGAGACCTTTTGGAAATAAACACAGCTGGAAGATATATATCGAGACAGTAACTCGTCAGGATTACGATGGAAAAGTACCAAACCAGCTTCCGAAATAATCACATGCTTGCGTATATTCTCCATTGAGAGAAAACACGGAACCAATCTTGCTAAAACCTTTGTCAGACCTAATTTTTGGTGCAAAATTCAGAATACTGTGTACCTTGTGATATGTCTGTGACCTCTACTATTTCGTCAACTTTTATTCGTTGATTACTCAAAACCACATTCTAGAATTTGTCAAACATTTCAGAGGAAATAAGAACTATAGCTTTCCTGGCGACGTGTTAATTCAAGATCTTCTCGGGCTTCTAGCCAGGTAAAAACTTGGCTTGACACCAACGTTTCGAAGAAGTGCATCTTCCTCGTCTTCAGGGTGAACTGGCTAGAAGCCCGAGAAGATCTTGAATTTCAGAGGAAGTCACTTCTACTGGACATATGGAACGATGTTCATTTGTGGATGTTTGTGCACGTCTAAATTAATTTATCCAATTGTAAATTGTTGCAAACGCAGGAGCAGATGTGCCATGAACTTCATCCAGCTCAGCTTTTATCTCTGTTGGTGTTAAGCCTTTTAAATAGAAGTGTTTAATCACCCCACAAAACTTGTATTTTTCCATCTTTCTTGCATTTTCTAAGGATTATTGATTGGCCCTAGTATGCAAAGAAGCATGTGGTAGTGTTGTGATTAATATCAAATGGAATTTCAATTAAATTCAATTGAATATTAAAACTTATATTCTTGTGAGGCATCACATATGATACCACACCTAAAACTCCATCAAAAATAAAAGTTGATATCTTTAGCATCCATCCATATTGTCATTAATAACAAACATTAATCCATGAAATAACATTTTTAACTGTCAAAATCTTATTTTGACCCCTCCAAAAAAGGAAAAAGGAAAGATTTCATAAAAACTTGTTTTTTTTTTTTTTTCCAAATAGTTATATTTCAACCCATAGACACTCATTAAACAAAAAAATATACACACAATTGTCTTAATGTGATCCCAATACTCTAGAGCTTTGCCCTATCATAGCCCTGTATACCAATTGGTAAGGTAATGTTTAACCCTTATAGTGCCAATCACGATCTCATCGTGTTGCCATTTTCATCCGTTTTAACTCTTTTCAGCAGGAAAGTGTGTGTAATTTCTACATCATACCCATAGAGAAAGGTTTTGTGGAGCATTTCAGGGCATTAGCTTTACACTCCAAATTTAATTTCTCTGGCCAGTGTTTGTTTATGTTGGATTAAAAATGGCGTTGGCTAGCAAAAGGTAATAAACTGAAGAGGAAATGGATTTATGGAGGTGTAACCAGATGATGCAGAAAATGTGACACACAAATGATAGATCTAATCTAGGTTACATCTGTACCCTATTACTTTATGCTAATTTCATTATTACCTGTATTACACCACTGTTTGTGTGTTTTTAGTGGTTTTTTTTTTTTCAGATACAGGTTACATGAATTCAAATTTTTGTATTTTAAAAATAAAACACAAGACCAAAACATATTACTGTTTTGGAGTGCTGAGTCACACTTATTTACACGCTTCGCCATTTAATTAGTTGAAACCTTTTCAAGAACATTCGTGCACTTCTTCAGCAGTTTCGTGACTGACACTTCCTGCCATTTGGTGTTTGGTCACTAAACTGCTGAAGACGAGGACAGATGTTCTTAAACACGTTTCAATGTTTTTGAATTAATTAAGTGTAAAGAAGTGTGACTCAGCGTAACTCCAAGATGATGAATACTTCACTGTTAACAGTGCTTCTATTTTTAATATTTAAAGTATCATATAGTTTATATGTAACAAATGGACTCTATTTTCTAAAATGATATAAAATTATTTCTGTTCAATAAATTAATAAAAAGAAAAAACTCTGATGTGTTCCATTCACATGACTTTCTCTACATCTCTGCAACAAATTGTTGTTAAAAAGCTTATTCTTCTATTTACTTCATGATAATCGAGAAAAAATTAGCAGAAATGGTCCTATTACTTGCTTCCTTGTAAGTAGAAGCGAAATAAGGGAGTACCATAAGTTAAAATGATAGTCAAAAGCTGGTTGCTATGTGTTCCTTTGTTTAGAGGGGCAGGAGTTTACAAATTCCTGTATGAGAAAAGTTTGTTTTCCAAAGCTGAAACTAAAAACAAGGAATATCTAAAAAATGATCAACTCCATGAAAAATAAAAACAATGTATATAGTATAAACCATGTGTTTTAACATGCTCTATATTTTTCGTATGTTAAGTTTTTGTCTGTCTCTTAAGGTTTAGCAGTTAAGCAAAATTCCATAAAATTCCTCCAGAATAAAGTACTCTTCAGAGGCTATTCCCAGAAAATTCAAGATATACATTTTATTTGGCATGTAAATATCTTAGGTATAAGAGATTTTAATCAAAATCGTTAGAGCCATTTTTGAGAATATAAAATTTTTCAAAAAAAGTTCCATGTAAATTGTAGTTGGGGGTGGGGGTATTTTCTTGAAAATTGTCATGTCGCATCCTTGGAAGATACCAAACCTAAATACCAAATTTGGTTTTTAACGGTCTTTCAGCTATGCTGCCCCCCCCTCAACACACACACACACACACACATGCGCGAACAATTTTTCTAAAAATGGTTTTTTTAGCGTTCTGGGGGTCTCAAAACATATTTTTCTGGTGAAATCTCGGTATCAAATCTTTGTAATAGAAG
The DNA here is from genome assembly GCA_030762935.1 of Hymenopus coronatus. NCBI lineage: Eukaryota > Metazoa > Arthropoda > Insecta > Mantodea > Hymenopodidae > Hymenopus > Hymenopus coronatus. The sequence goes on from CM060892.1 coordinate 9,620,393, forward strand.
CATAAGCTTTTTAACAATAATTTGTTGCAGAGATGTAGAGAAAGTCATGTGAATGGAACACATCAGATTTTTTTCTTGTGTATGATGATAAACATGTGTTGTTTTGAGTAAGTTTCAACATAGTGTGGAACAAAGCACACAAGTTCACTTTTCATAAACTCTTTGCTCCCGTGTCATGCACACAGAGCTTGAACTTCACAACTCTTGGGAAGACAGAGTCTTTAATGTTTATATTTCTTTGCTGTTTGTGATATACTTCAGATTGTTGCATTTTAACAGATTACCAAACAATGCCACAGAATGAGGGCATATGAGAAAGTTGCAATGTTAAAGGTAATGAACTTTTACAGCTTCTACAGTAAGTACGTGTCAAAATTTGGCTGTCAGGCGCACGGTCCATCTCCCGGTCACGTACTGTACAATTGACTGGCAGTTGCATGGCCCATCACCCAGCCACACATGAATGGATGTCAAATAAAATCTAAAATCGCATTAACAATTATCAAAATAAACATAAAACATACCTTATTACAGGAGATGTTGGAAATACTGTCCATCTGCATCAATACATCTACAGCATCTTCTGAGGAAATTTTCATTCACACATTTGCTCATCTTCTGAAATAGCATTAAATTTTGTCCTGATATTTTGTTCTAATTCTTTGCTTTGCTTTTGTATATTTTATTTTTCAAGTTGCCCCATAAAGTTTGCTCCAAATATCTTTCTGTCTCTAATAATGGAGAAACTCACTCACGACACTCTCTCCCGCTTGCTATACCAGCTAATAATACAACCTTCTATTCATCATCATCATTTGCAATAGATTTAGCTCGCCTTTGGAATTCCCTTCCTGAAGACGTAAGAGACTGCCAGGATGTTACACTGTTCTACAAGTAAATTAGGGCATTAGTTTATAATCTGCTGCTGTATTAATATGGTAAATACATCACTACTTACATTTCTTGTTACTATTATTTTGTGTACTGGCAAGTAATATACATTTCAATTGTAAATATGACTAATATATGTTTCAAACTACATGAATACTCCACTTAAAATAATTTTGTTTACAGTTTTTTTTTATTTTCATTTCAGTATACTTGTTGCACCTTTTTATATCTGTTTTTATTAAGTTGTTTAGAAATGTATTTTTGTTCTTTATTCCTTTATTCATTGTATCATTGCTGTGTTGAATTTAATGTATTGCCTGGTAGAACCAGGATAAATAGATAAATAAAAATCACATGCTGTAAGATCAGGGGACTGAGAGGGCCATAAACCCTTGCTGATGCTTTTATTCCCAAAGATTTCTGCAATAAACTGAAATGATTCATCAGCTGTATGCACAGAGTCCTGCTGGAAATACCCAGACCGGGGTTCAGTGTCCATCAGCCGTTGGAAACATGGTGCCAGTATATTATTTCTGTATCTTTGTGCATTTGTGGTGCACTCATAAAAAATCTTATGTGTACCATTCACGAGACTTTCTCTACATCTCTGCAACAAATTATTCTTAAAAAGCTCAGAAATAGTCTTATTACTTGCTTCCTTGTAAGCAGAAGTGAAATAAGGAAGTACCATAGGTTAAAGCGATAGTCAAAAGCTGGTAGCTATGTCACTGAAGTTCCTTTGTTTGTATGGACAGCAGTTGACAAATTCCTGTATGAGAAAAGTACAAGTTTTTCATAGCAGAAACCAAAAACAAGGAATGTCTCAAAAACGACAAACTCCATGAAAAAAAGGTATATAACATAAATTGAATGTTTTAATGTGCTCTACGTTTTTTGTGTAGTAAGTTTTTGTCCATCTCTTGTTTAGCAGTTATTCAAAATTCCGTAAAATTCATCCAGAATAAACTACTCTTCAGAGGCTATTTCCAGAAAATTCAAGATATACATTTTATTTGTCAGGTAAATGTCTTTAATATATGATATTTTAATCAAAATCGTTAGAGCCATTTTTGAGAAAATCGAAATTTTCTAAAAAAAAGTTCCATGTAAAGGGTAGTTTGGGGTGGGGGGATTTTTCTCAAAATCTTTGTATCGTATCCCTGGAAGATACTAAACTTTAATATTAAGTTTGGTATTTTACCGACTTTTCGTTTTTGAGTTATCGTGTTCACAGACACACGGACACACACACACACATACACACACAGACCTTTTTCTAAAAATACCTTTTTAGATAAAGGGTACCCTAAAACATATATTTTTTCGGTGAAATCTCGGTATCGGAATTGTTTGGTGGAGTGCAATACCTTCTCTATACACTATGAACATAGTTCATATAGAGAAAGTAAAAATAGGTCCTATTATTCTGCATCTATTTATTATGGACCATAACTTTTTTTTTTTATCATGCACAGGAGTTTCATGAATGAAACTGAGTTTGTAGTAGCATAATATCGGTTGTGTTGTGATGGCACATGACCATTTCAATGAACCCAAGATTCGCCGCTGAACAGTATTAATTGTGGATCGATTATTCTATGATTAACATTCCTCAAAATTCAGTTACAGAAATTTACCTGGCTGGTGATCACATGGTAGCAATTCTTGGACAACAGTAAGCTTGTATGTTTTGAGTTCTAAAAGTTTTGTTACTTTCCATGCTGAAGCTTCCGAAATGCCAGTTTCTTGTGTAGTGTATACTGCTTTTTGAAAGCACTCCAAGAAAAACTAAATGCTTCTAAACGTTCCTAATATTATTGATGTGTTAGCTGGACTAGAAGTAAGGCTGACAGAGCGATGTAGGACATGCCCACAGAGAAATGCAGTGAAGACCATGTGGGCCATCTTCGTGGCGGCCAAGTTTTATAACAAACATACTGTATAAGTCATTGCTACAAAAAATTATTCTACTTCATGCCATTCAGATAAATGTTTCTAGAAATAGTTCTGTTACATTTTTGACTGTAGATACAAGAGAATATGATAGTACACTACTGATGTTAAATACTCTCTGGTAACCGAAATGGGGAAGACAGCCAACATTGGGTCTAATGCACAACATTGTTGAAAATCAGATCTTATTCCAAACATCCTGTACTATAGTAACTTTAGTTTTCATTTTCTTTTTAGAAAGAACAGTTTTTCTATAAAACTACAATAAATTATTATTGAGTATTCTACCAACTGAAAGAACATGAGAGTTATATCATGGGCTTCAATACAAGGAAATGTGTAAGAAAATATACAATGAAGAATATATTTTTATGCTAAGTAGCTGTAGTTAGGTGGTTATAATTTTTAGGTTAGGGTGCTCATTTTATGTCTTTTTTTATATTTTAATGATATTATGTAAGTATTATTGTATACTATATTAGCTTTGTTAATATCTGCATTTTACTACTTACAAAAGATAAGAATTTATGCTTATTATGATTAATATCATTCATTAATGAATAAAACCTTTATACAGCAATAACCACTTTGTTTTATTTCCATAAAGATAGCATTCCTAAATTTATCCAAACATCCTGTTTTACTGTGACTGTATCTTGATTATCTAAACATATCTTGTCAACTTTGCCACCATTTATAAAGCTGCACAAACTCAAGGAGCTTGATTGCCTAAACCTATGGTTCATTGCCTTCTCAGCTATAATAATAATAATAATAATAATAATAATAATAATAATAATAATAATAATCATGATGATGATGATGATGATGATGATGATGATGATGATGATGATGATGATGATAATAATAATAATCTCGCTTAGGGTGAGTTACCCAGGTAAGGTCTTTTCGGAGTTTTCCCTTATCCTGTGAAGACGAATGTCGAGTAACTTAAAGCTCCACGGACCCCGAGATCATTTGAGCATCATTTCACCAATTTCATTCATCGTCCGATATGACCAACCAGGTTAAAGTAACTTTAAGCTTCATGGACCGCAAGATCATTTGAGTATCATTTCGCCAATTTCATTCATTGTCCGATATGACCAACCAGGTTAAAGTAACTTTAAGCTCCATGGACCCCGAGATCATTTGAGTACCATTTCACCAATTTCATTCATCGTCCGATATGACCAACCAGGTTAAAGTAACTTTAAGCTCCATGGATCCCGAGATCATTTGAGTATCATTTCACCAATTTCATTCATCGTCCGATATGACCAACCAGGTTAAAGTAACTTTAAGCTCCATGGACCCTGAGATCATTTGAGCATCATTTCACCAATTTCATTCATCATCCGATATGACCAACCAGGTTAAAGGTCGTTAAGCTACAAAAAATAAATCATAATAATAATAATAATTAATAATAAGAAGAGTAGCAATAGCAGTAGTAATAATAATAGTAGTAATAGTAATAATAATAGTAGTAGTAATAATAATAATAATAATAATAATAGTAATAGTAATAATAGTAACAGTAATAATAAAAGTAATAATAGTAGTAATAATAATAGTAATAATAATAGTAGTAATAGTAGTAATAGTAATAGTAGTAATAGTAATAATAGTAATAGTAGTAATAATAATAGTAGTAATAGTAATAGTAGTAATAATAGTAGTAGTAGCAGTAATAATAATGACGATAATGATAACGCCGTTAACATAAGCAATGTAACAAGGTATGGAAATGTGCTAAACTCAAGAAACTTGATTATCTAAACCTATGGTTCGTTGCCTTACCAGCTATGCCGTCATTTATAATGCTGCAATGATGATAATGAAGCTAACATAATGCCATGTTTTTTGTAACTCTTTATTTGACCCATACACATTATATACATGTGTTAGGCTTCACCATGTTTTATTATATACATCATAATAGATACTATTGATTAAATTTTTGCAATTTTACAAGGATACACTTTCTTTCTCTTCCTACACAAAGTTGCAATGTATTATTTAAAAAATTACATATAACTTATACTAAGCACTACCTAGGTTTATACAAAATATTAAAACTTATCAATTCTATATACGTTTTATTTATTAGATATGTTTTTAATAATATTTTAAAGGAATTAGCTTGTGCAGATTTTATATAATTTGGTAAATTATTGCACAGTATAGTTCCTCTAATGTATGCATCTTTGCTAGTTGCAGTTTTGTTATACTTATCCTATTATAGTTATTCATTCCCCTTGTATTATACGAGGGTTGAATGAAAAGTAAAGCCTCCACCTTCATAACTCTTCAACAGATGGCAGCATTGGTATGCGGCAGGTACTGGCTTGTTTCGTAGCCTCATTTCTACGCTCCAGTTGGCGGGAAGCCTTAGCATTGAACGGTTGTGTTGTTACAGTGTAAAGTATGGAACCCTGCGCAGACGGTCGGTCAATGCGATTTAAGTAACGTGCAGTCATTGAATTCTTGTCAGAAGAATGTGTCACCCTAAAGGAGATTCAACAGAGAATGAAAGCCGTTTATGTTGATTGTGTTGATGTGCGTCGTTGGGCGAGTAAGTTTAAAGATGTTGAGGTGGGAACATCTGACTTGCGTGATACACAAAGAGTTGGACGTCCTGTGACAGCAACCACCGAGCCTCACAAGCAAAATGTTGACAGATTGATTCGGGACAATCGTCGTATCACTCGGAGAGAAATTGCGAGCACAACCGGCATTTCACAAGATCGTGTGGGTCACATTATTTCTTTGCTTGGCTATCGGAAGATCTGTGCACGATGGGTACCCCGGATGCTGACTCCTGAAATGAAAGCGCACAGACTTGAAATTTGCCAGGAAATCATCTCGCGTTACGAGAATGACGGTGACGCCTCTCTTCATTCAATTGTGACAGGAGACGAAACATGGGTACACCATTACGACCTGGAGACGAAACGTCAGTCTATGAAATATCGACGCAAACACTCGCCCCAGAAATTCAAGACGCAGCTCTCAGCTGGAAAATCATGGCCACAGTGTTCTGGGACGTAGATGATGTTATCCATGTTGATTTCCTTCAGGAAATTTGTTCATCGTTGGCAGAAATGTAATGGTGATTATGTGGAAAAGTGAATATTCGTAATTAAATATCACATTCTAACGATTATTTCTGCATTTGATTTATTAAAATATTCCCATCCAAACCCAATTAACGAAGGTGAAGGCATTACTTTTCATTCAACTCTCGCATGTATAATAGTCTTTCTTTCGGTTACTGCTATTCTCATTCTTTTTAATTAACAATATTAATCTGAAAACATCTAATGATACTACTGATAATTTTGTTTTTCATTTTTAACTATTTGTTGACTCTTTAAGTTAAATATATATCTTAGGGGATTTTTTTTCCCTTCTGGATTGCAAGTACCCGATTTAAATATTCTGTAAATGTTCCACCCCAAATTTCTATCCCATATTCTATAAGTGAGTGTATCATTTTATTATAAACTGATTTAACAAGGTATGGAAATGTGCTAAACTCAAGGAACTTGATTATCTAAATCTATGGTTCACTGCCTTCTCAAACATGTCATCATTTATAAATCTGCAATGATGATAATGAAGTTAACATAATGCAATTAACAAGGTATGGAAATGTGCTAATTCAAGGAATTTGATTAGCTAAACCTATGCGTAACCAGCTACAATGGAGCTGCAATAATGATAATAATTGACATAATGCCATGTAGCAAGGTATGGAAATGTACTAAACTCATGGAGAAATAAAAAAGGCTTATCCCGTGTTAATTGTTTCAAATATATATTGCAACGGTGAAATTTAACATACAGGAAGGAAAAGAATCCATTGACATGTTTTACTTTCTCTAGCATGTATGTGTAATGAACATGGAATGCGTAGTGATTTTTTTTGGTAGTGTTTAACGCCCGCTTTAACTACTTATTGCACCGCAGGCGGCGACACTGATGATACATGACTGATGATGGAGCACCGGTGGAATGCGATGGCGGGGGAAACCGGAGTACTCAGAGAACACCCGCCCCAGCGCCTCTTTGTCCACCACAAATCACACATGCGGTCGCTTGGGATCGAACCCCGACCGTCTAGTTGAGAGTCGAGTAGTCTAACCACTCGGCCACGGCGCGGCCCACGTAGAGAATGTGTTGTGTTCCACCCAAAAATGTATACTTAGAGTTCACCAGATATACAGGTTTTAATTTTTGTTTTCCCTCAAAATGCAGATATACAGACATTTTTCTAAAAGTGTGATGTGTTCCATTCACAGAACTTTCTCTACCTATTCTCCTATCTACTTCAGACTAATCAAGATAAACGTTAGCCTGTGCTGCTGTTGTAGTAAAAGCGGGCATTTAACACTATCAGCAAAAATCAGGTTCTCAAATTAAAGCTACCATGGTACACAGTAGGAAACTCCTCGAGAAGCCACCAGACGACAACAGTACTGCAACCTTATTCCGACAGTTGGCAGCAGGATGATGACGCAAACAACTGAGCTCTCCAAAACATACCCCATTTTTATAAAAGGTAAGTGACATAATGTTACTTAAACAAGTCAAATAATGCTATTAGATTACAATTGAATAGCTCTGTGAGAGTTAACTATCCCATAAAAATCTGATGCGTTCCACTCAAATGACTTTCTCTACATCTCTGCATCAAATTATTGTAGCTGCTAAACCGTAAGAGATGGACAAAAACTTTCTACACAAAAAATGTAGAGCACATTAAAACATACAATTTATGTTATATACTTTTTTTCGTGTCGATGGTTTTTGAGACATTTCTTGTTTTTGGTTTCTGCTATGAAAAACTTATACTTTTCTCATACAGGAATATGTCAACTGCTGTCCATACAAACAAAGGAACTTCAGTGACATAGGAACCAGCTTTTGACTATCACTTTAACCTATGGTACTCCCTTATTTCGCTTCTACTTACAAGGAAGCAAGTAATAAGACTATTTCTGTTAATTTTTTCTGATTAGTTTGAAGTAAATAGAAGTATGAGCTTTTTAAGAATTATTTGTTGCAGAGATGCAGAGAAAGTCATGTGAATGGTACACATAAGATTTTTCGTGTTATGCTCTCAAATGGTTGATAAATTAGCCAGGGGCGTACTGGCCCTTCAGAAACTTATAGCCGTTACTTCGAGATTTCAATAAACAGGCAAGAAGTCTACTATCTCACCCATACCTTACACTGCACAGCCATTAGACATATGATGGTCTAAACTGATACAACCTAATCTTATAAGAATATGATGATATGAATTAATTTTGTTTAACTTAATAAAATGGCAAAATGCATGTAGGTATCTGCATTCAATCAACACCTGTGAGCATCCAAGCATGTCATCACACCAATTGTTTTACTTGGGCCCTCCCCATCCTTTATCTTGAATGGAATGTAGAGCACACATTTTGACTGGATTCAATCCTACATTTCCTTGGTTTGATAGGTAAGTCATTCCTATCATGCCTTAGACCAAACTGCCATAAGTTCAGACATCAAGGTTTGTATTATTTAACAGAGATATATGTTGGTAAAACGGGTCATTTAACAATGATGTACAGGGCGTCATGTCACGTCCACATTACTGAAGAGGTTAATGAATTAAAAGACTTTTGTTCAAAACTTTTTACTTTCTCTAGCCCATATGCACAAGGTACACAGTGGATAAAGAAGGTATTGCATTCACTCTATAAACTCGATACAGAGATTTCACCGGAAATACACATTTTGGGGTCATATGTATCAAAAAAAGCATTTTTAGAAAAAGGTCCGCGCGTGTGTGTGTCTATGAACACGATAACTCAAAAAGAAAGGTCGGTAAAACACTAAACTTGGTATATACGTTTAGTATCTTCCAAGGATGTGACAGAAGATTTTGGGGATAATCCTCCCCACCACAAACTACTCTTTATATGGAAAAATATTCGAAATTTTTTATTTTCTCTAAAATGGCTTTACCGATTTTGATTAAAATGCCGCCTATTAAATTTATTTACATGGCACACACAATGTATATTTTGAATAGCCTCTAAGGACCTCTTTATTCTGGATGGATTTTGCTGAAGTTTGCTTAACTGGTAAACCCGTAATAGATACACAAAAACTTACTACACAAAATATGTAGATCTCGTTGAAACAGACAATTTATGTTATATACAATTTTTTGCGGAGTTGACCAATTCTGAGATATTCCTTGTCATTTGTTCCATTTTTAAAATACCTTTCACATACGGGAATTTGTCAACTCTGGCAATGCAAAGAGACGGATTTCAGCCACATGGGAACAGTCTTTTAAAACATTTGAGTACTGCTTTAGGCTAGTGTATTCCTTTATTTATCTTCTAATTCCAAGAAAGTAACTAATATGACCGTTTCAGCTAGTGTTTATCTTGATTATCATAAGCTTTTTAGCAATAATTTGTTTCAGAGATGTAGAGAAAGTCATGTGAGCGGAGCACATCAGATTTTTGTCAATTAGCAGTGTTTGGTCTCGTAGCAAGCGTGCTTCTTTTGTATGCTAGGCTTGTGTAACTACGATATTTTCACCACGAGATGATGGGAAGCAAACATAAGTGAGCCCGAGAAGCCGGATGTAAATATCCTCATTAACTGAAGCTGTGACCCGAGAAACCCACAACTGGTGGCGTGATAAACTTGTCACGTAACTGGTCATGTGACGTCTCAGAGACGCATGGTGTGTATAGTTGAGTTCCCAGCTCGTGGACCCTAGAAGGAATGCGTACACAACACACACATGAGTACAGATAAGGTGACACACGCAAATATAAATGCTGTCAAAGAATAACATGCAGCCTAAGTTAATATAACAGTGCCCGTGCCAATTCCGTGTCAAATTTTGATCACGCTGTTTCATTTTCTGAAGAAGAAGAAGAAGAAGAAGAAGAAGAAGAAGAAGAAGAGGTGTGTCTGTTGCCGGATTCACAATGGAGCGATATTGGCGATGCGGCACGCGCGGCAAAACGATTCTCCAATAGAAATTCAGAACTGACGCGACGAAAGAAAGTTGAATTGGATGGGAGTCATTCACAGAACTCTTGTTGTTTGATATTCTATGGTCCTGGTTAAAGTTGTTAAAGATGGCGTCTACATCAAGGGAAGTTCATTCGTTTTTTTTTTTGTTTTTTTTTATGTTATGTTTGTTAAATGTGTAATAATGGCAACACAAACGCTACAGAAAATGGAAACTGTCTTGGACAACCAAAATTATACCTTCATTCCAGAATAATCTTGCTACCTAATTAAAACCACGTCTATGCTGAATAATAAATAAGTCCCTAACCGTAAAGTTACACAAAGGCAAAGCTATAGATACTGGCTTTCGAATTGACTGTTTCTCTATATGAGGAAAACATCATCAAATTTTGACGGTATCATTCACATGTAATTGTAATATGATTCGAGATCCGTCGTCATATTCGGGATCAGGGTACGAAAACCCCCAAATTGGCTATGCTCCTTGAATATAGGTCGAACCCACCAACGATGGAGCTTCTGCTCTCGATTGTTTCTGCCGTTTCTTCTTTTTAGAAGATACAAAGCAAGAACTTGTTTTAAATCCGCAGCCATTGCTTCAAGTGGCACCACTCAGTAATGTCAAGTTGTGAACACTAGTTTCCATGACCAATGACACCCATGTCGCGTCGCCAGTATCACTTCCATTGTGAATCCGGCATAATCGGTATGTACGACATTTTAGAAAAGAACGATTAAAGGAATGGTTGTTAGAGGTGTCCGGGGAACCTAGTACTGCGCGATGCAAGTATTAACAATGCAACGTGAATGTGCGCTTGTCAGATTTACTTTTTCATGGAAAAATAAGAAACATTTAAAAGGAGCTGAACCATTTTCAACTTCACAGTTAAATTGCTATTTCAGCCAATCACGTATGGATGTGCAACTTCAGAAACTGCTCTTACGTTGTTTGTAGTTAATTACTGTACAACTAGATCACTTGATCATCCTTTGGATCTAACCAAGAAATTGTTCCAAAGTGCTGACCTTGAGTTTTAATTTAATTTTTATTTTTGAAAGAAAATACGTAAATTTCTGTTTTTTTGACGGATTTTTGTGTGTTAGTTTGACGGTAAAAGTAATCGTGTGTTGGCAACACTGAATGTACTGCGCTCTGGAGGGTGAAACGGAGACTGTACCAGATGAACCACCTTCACCCATAGGCAGCCACTGTAAACGAACGTTCTAGCCTTATGAGCTCAAACTGTGACCATCTGGAACTGGCGCTTCATAACACTACTGCTTACTGTCAGATCGTGCGGCGCTTAACGTGTGCCGGTCCCCATGGCCACGCTCGCTAAAGCGTCTCGCTTTGGTGCTTCGTGGGCAAGGGATCGTGGGTTCGAGTCCCGCCTTGGGCATGGATGTTATATGTTTGTGCAATGTGTATATGCTTGCAAAAGAAACAGTAAAACCAGTAAAACCTACGGGGGGAAATGTAAATAGGGATACAGTACCGGAGTCCTGATCAGATTCCGTTACTGTTTATAACAATAAAGAAAAAAAAACGTGCTGAGAGAACTAGAACACGAGTGTAGGAACTATATTTAATCAATAATCACAATATATAGACACTTTTTTTTTATTTAATACATTACTTTCTCTACACGTTCCATGTACATAGTGTATAGAGAAGATACTGTATTGCAATAAAAAAATCGATACCAAGATTTCACCGGAAATACATGTTTTGGGTCCCTCTAAATCCAAAACAAAATAGTTTTAGAAAAATGTCCGAGTGTGTACGTGTGTGTGCAGATAGCATGGCCCAAAAAAATCCGTCAAATACCAAACTTGATATTTAAACTCAGTATCTTCCAGGGATCTTCTGAGAAAAATCTACCCCCTCCAAACTACCCTTTACATGGACAAATTTTCGAAAATGCTGATTTTCTCAAAAATGGCTCCAACGATTTTTCATTAAAATATCTTATATTTAAGATATTTACATGAAAAATACAATGTATATCTTGAATTTTCTGGAAATAGCATCGAAAGACTTCTTTATCTCGGATGATGTTTTTTTTTGCATGACTAATAAGCCGTAAGAGATAGACAAAAACTTACTACACAGAAAATGTAAAGCTCCATGAAGCACACAATTTATATACTTTTTTCCCTGGAGTTGAGCGTCTTCGAGATGTTCCTTGTTGTTAAGTTCAGTTTTAAAGTTTTCTCTAAAAAGTGGGATCTGACTCTTTCTATAAGGGATGAGATTCGAGCGTGCGGGAAAGATGTCTTCAGCACATTTCAACTGAGGAATGTTTCACACGACAATGCTTCATTTGAGTGAGAATGACAGTGACAGCAAGGAAGGCGAAGACATTGCGTAATGTAAGTAGACAATGTGGTTAGGACATTTTCATTGTACTTAATAAGAACCTTGCTAATGTTATTATTCACTTGGTATAGTTGCGTTATGGGCTCGTGAGCCCTGCAGGATGAGGCGCGGGGAAAGCGACATCTGGTTACCCAGTGCGCTGTTATGCAGTAATCATTCCTGCAGATATTGTCACTATGTGATTGACGAGTATTTTTAAAATTAGCTTATTGTTTGTTTTAAGTCACATTATTGTAAATGTTTTAGAATTACATTTTCTTATAAATTTCTGTATTTCTTAACAACCGGATTCTTGGGTTGAATAAGAGGAATCTTTATTGTTTTCTTTGTTATTATAACCGGATGTGTCTTCCTCTGATTAATGGAACATATTATCACATTTTGCAACTTATGAGCTTGCGTGGACTTTCAACCACTTCCCGGAACCTACGTGACATTTCGTAGACTTTAATCCCAAGCACGTCATATAGGAAGCCCTGTCTTATCATTTAAATACTGTATTTTGATTGGTGGATTTATTAAGAGTCTGGGCGTAGATTCTCAAGAATCCCCTAGAGACAATTGTCTAGTATAAAATTGTCTGGAATCTTGAATTCGGGGCGCTTTTGATACTGGGTACTTGACAGAGGCAGACTCGCTGCCCGAGGGACGTCCGAGGCCCCACCCCGGGTCACTGGCTACCATACCGACACACATCTTTCTTCTCGTCGAGCTAATCAACCTAAAAGGTAAGAATCTTTTATTGCATATTAACTATTTTACTGTAACTTCAGTATTAACCCAGCATAGCTCACTTAGCTTAAAGTGCAGAAGTAGTTCAATGCTGTAAGAAAGTTTTCTATTCTTTTCACCGTGTCTGAAGTTAAGAATGTACGGTGTTGCATTCAGAAGCGCGTGAAATTATCAGTAGCGTTATAGATAAATATGATGAAGAAGCTCTGAATAAACAGTATTTATATCCAGTGTCAAAAGCTCACAAAGAGTTGCATTTTATGCTGGTGTTTCCATGTCAGCGACAAGCAGAAGAAAGAGCTGCGGTCAAGAGGAGAACCTAGTGTATTGAGCACTTCTGGAAAAAGAAGAAAAACTAGACCAGAATATACTGTTGCGCAAATCAATGACTTTAATGCTATCGTTATACGAAGAATAATACGGTTATACTTATTTACTTAAAAAAAAAAAAAAACTCTATGTTATAAAGCGTGTGTTTTAATGAATTATACATGTTTTGTGCAGTGAGTTTCTGTGCTTCTATTACTTACAAAAGTCTCCAGAAAAAAGAAGTTATTCCCAGAAAATTCAAGGTATACATTACGTTTGCCAGAAAATATCTTAAACGTATGGTATTTTAATAAAAATCGTCAAAGCTAATTTTGATAAAATAACAATTTTCGAAAAAATATCACATGTATAAGGTAGTGGGGGTGGTGGGGATTTTGTTGACAATTTTTGAGGGGCATCCTTGGAAGATTTTGAACTTAAATACCAAGTTTGGTATTTAAGGAGCGTTTCGTTCTTGAGCTATGCCACAGACACACACACACACACAAAACTAATCTTCTTCAGAAAATGAAACAGCGTCGTGTTCAGAATTGGACACAGCCACTAATCAATTAAGATAGGCTGCAATACCGTTTGTATTTGTCAGTGTCACCTTATCTGTACTCATGTGTGTGTTGTGTACGCATTCCTTTCAGGGTCCATGAGCTGGGAACACAGATGTACTCTAAGAAATAAATGTCCATGCGTGTATTACCGTGCTACTCAAAAGGTTAGCATGCGCTTTATCTTCGTTAATACAAACCTGTCAGATAACGCGCTGATTATTTTGAGATGTCGCCGACGTTTTGCAGTGCACCAATGAGCGCGTCACTTCAGCCAATCAGTGCGTAGAAATCACACATGACAGAAACACGTCAACTGCGCGTGGAGTGAAAGCAGCTTTGCAACGTGTTTTCTGTTGTCATTTTTGAGAAAAACGAAATTTTCAAAAAAAGTGCATGTAAAGGGTGGAGAATCCTGTCGCGTCCTTGAAAGATACTAAACTGAAATATCACATTTGGTATTTAATGAGCTTTTCGTTCTTGAGTTATGCTGTCCACAGCCGGGCATAAAGACAGACAGACACGCACGCACGCACACACACACACACACACACACACACGGACGTTTACAACCAACAGCAAATTAGCTGAACAAAGTGCTCCCCCCTCCCAGCCTTTGGAGTGGTCAATCAAAATTCTCCACCAAAAACAATTAAATGAAAGTAAACACCAGCGGGGCAGAGGAAAAGGATGCTGCTCCTAAAACTGCAAACGTTCGAGGGGCCTATCTAGCGCTGCCTCCTTGACATGTTCACCAAACCTAAACCATCCTCCCCATTCCTGTGGTTAAGCCCTTGCCAGGGTGGATACACAGAAAGTATACCTGGGCTCACCACGGATCTACCATATCTCGGACGGACGGACGGACGGACGAACGTCTACAAAATCTTACTCTTCTGTTTGCTTTTTGTTAATCAATATAAACTTCTATTACACATTTACCTACACATTTGTTGTTGTAGATACACGAAGGGTAAAGCGATAGACCTTGCCAAGTTCTATGTTGAGTGGCCTCCTGGCTTAAACGAACCTACACAATCTAATCTAATCTATCATTTTCACTCACATATATAACAAACGAAGCATTATCTTGTGAATCATCCTGCAGTTGAAATTTTCGCTCTTGTTGCATGGTGTGCTCAACACATCTTTACCACATCCTCTCAACACTTTGCACACATGGTGGGAATTTAGATCCTTACCTGGGAATGATAACTAGCATTGTCTAACCCAATCACACTCTTATAAGGAATGTTTTTAAATGTTTATTCTTGAACCAGGCTTCAAATATTTCCGCTACCTATTTAAAAATCTGACCAGCGCCGCAAAACATGTATCTCAGTTGCGAAGTTTTGGGAGGACTACAACACCTTATAGATCACTCGCCTCTCACCTTGAAGGCCCGGGTTCAATAGCAAGCGACCGATGTGAGATTTGTGGTGGACAAAGCAGCGCAGGGGCGGGTTTTCTCCGGTTTTACCCACCATCACATTCTACCGGTGCTCCATCTTCATTCCATATATCAACAGTGTCATCTACTCCGGTGTCAAAATAGTAAACGCGGGCGTTAAACACTATGAAAAATACAACACCCTCTCTACCTACTTTGTACATTGTAGAGAAAGTAAATAAACAACAAAACAAAAACTTTATGGCATTCACATAACTCAACTCATTCTTCTAGAATATATTTTTACAACGTAATGTAAGTAGACATTTTAATAAGATATGTATTATTAGCACTGTATAGTACTCTCGTTGCACTTGATAAGAACCTTGCTAATGTTATTATTCACTTGGTACTCTAAGAAATAAATGTTCAAGCGTGTAACGCGAGTTTACTTGGTGAAAACGAGACAACGTTGCTTTCTGTGTCACGAATACGGGCAATCTATTCGCAGTCTTTGATGCCACACATGTTAGTCTTTTCAGTTGCACGGTACACATCATATTTTACTTACAGGTTTGGAGACCCCCTGAGTCCAAAAAAACATTTTTAGAAAAATGTTCGTGTGAGTGTGTGTGCAGCATTGCTCAAAAACGAAAAGATCCAAACTTGGTATTTAAGTTCCGTATCTTTTAAAAATACGACACGAAGATTTTCAAGAAAATCCCTCACCCCAAACTACCCTTTACATGGAAAAAATTTCGAAAACTTTGGTTTTCTCAAAAATGGCTCTAACAATTATGATTAAAATCTCTTATATTTAAGATATTTGCATAACATATAAAATGTATATCTTCAATTTTCTGGGAATAGCCTCTGAACACATGTTTATTCTGGACTAATTTTGCATAATTTTGCATAACTGCTAAACCGTAAGAGATAGACAAAAACTTACCACACAAAAAATGTAGAGCATGTTAAAACACACAATTTATGTTAGATACATGTTTTTCGTGAGTTTGACAGTTTTTGAGATATTCCTTGTTATTAGTGTCAGCTTTAAATACCAATACGTTTCTCATATGGGAATTTGTCAACTCCCGTCCATTACAAACAAAGGTACTTCAATCACATAGCAACCAGCTTTTAAAAGATTTAACTGTCTATTTAGCCTGTGGTAATCTCTTATTTCCCTCCTACTTACAAACAAGCAAGGAATAATCCCCTTTCTACTATTTTTTTCTCGATTAGCTTTAAGTGAATAGAAGAAATAAGCGTATTAACAATAATGTATGGTAGAGATGTAGAGAAAGTCATGTGAATGGAACATATCAGAACTTTTACTTTCTCTACATAGTGTATAGAGAAGGTACCTATTGTATTGCTCCCAAAAGATCGATACAAAGATTTCACTGGAACCCCCCCCCCCCAAAAAAAAAAAATTATAAAAGGTCTGTGTGTCTATATGTGTGTGTCTGGGGGGGGGGGCAGCATAGCTAAAAAACTAAAAGTCCGTTAAATACCAAACTTAAGTTCAGTATTTGCCAAGAATTGACAGGAAGATTTTCAAGAAAATCTCCACACCCCAACTACCGTTTATATGGGGAAAAAAATAAAAAAATTAGTTATTTTCAAAAATAGCTCTAACAATTTTGATTAAAACTCTTATATTTAAGATATTTACATGACAAATAAAATGTATATCTTGAATTTTCTGGGGAAAGCCTCTGAAGACCTCTCCATTCCTGATGACTTTCATATAACTGACAAACCATAAAAGATAGACAAAACTTACTACGCAAAAAATGTTGATCTCATTAAAACACACAATGCTATATACAATGTTTTTAGTAGAGTACACTGTTTTCGAGATATTCCAAATTACTGATATCAATTCTAAGGCACATAAACTTTTCTCGAACGGGAAGACATCTTTCTTCTCGTTTCTCGTTTGTTTACTCCTGGCAATCAAAAGAGATGGAACTTCAATTGTTTCACATAACGACCGGCTTTTAAAGGACTTGACTATCGCTTTAGCCTGTGCATGTTCTTATTTCCCTTCTACTTACAAGGAAGCAAGTAATACGAATTCTGCTTATATTTATCTTGATAGCATGATGTAGCTAAAAGATAATATTTTGAATAAAAGGTTTGTTTGCGGAACAACTAGAGAAAGGCCTGTGAATGGGACACATCAGATCTTTACTTTCTCTACACGTACTATGTACATAGTGTATAGAGAACATATTGTATTGTACCCAAAAATTCACCGGAAGTAGAGGCTTTAAAATCTCCTGTATCCAAAAAAAGCATTTTTAGAGAAAGGTCCGTATGTGTGAACGCGATAACTGAAAAACGAAAAGTCGATAAAATGCCTAACTTGTTATATAACTTTAGTATCTTCCAAGAATGCGACACGTAGATTTTTAAGGACCCCCCCCCTCCCAACACAAGCTACCCTTTACATGGAAATTTTTTTTCTCGGAAATTTCTATTTTCTCAAAAATAGCTCTAAGGATTTTGATTAAAATCTCTTATATTAAAGATATTTACCTGACAAATAAAATGTATATATTGAATTTTCTGGGAATAGCCTCTGAAGACTACTTTATTCTGGATGAATTTTTTTTCTCTGCTCCCCTTCCCCCTATAGCTAGTAAACCGTATGATATAGGCAAAAACTTACTACACAGAAAATGTAGAGTTCCTTAAAACACACAATGTGTTATACTGTTCATTCTTTTCCTTGAGTGGCCGTTTTTTAGATTTTTTTTTTTCTTTTTTTTTTTTTTTTTTTGCCGCCTTTAACATCTAAGGTCATATCGGGAGCTTTGCACTTGAAACAACCCGTTTTCTGTAGGTTCTTTTACGTTTGGTTTAAAATCATTTTATTTTCCTCAAACACACACGCATACACACATTCAATCTCTCAAATAGTACTTCCAGACTCTGTGGGGGTTAGGGAATAATTCTAGCTAAAGAATAATTCTAGCCCCAGCCGGGAATCGAACCCGGGACCTCGCTGACCACTCGACCACGGAGGCAGTCTTTCTTGTTATTGTTTTCAGTTTTAAAATATTTAAACTTTTCTCATATGGGAACTTGTCAACTGCTGGCCACACAAAGAAACGGATTTCAATCCCATAGCAACCACGTTTTAGAACATTTGACTGTCGGTTTAACCTAGCGCATTCCCTTATTTCCCTTGATACCGTTTCTGCTAGTGACACATTAGATTATTTTTACTGGCATTCTGCCTAGATATTTTGATTGATATAGGTATAAGTGTAAACATCCGCAATGAGATATGCGAAGTGTCCGGTCGTTTTCGCTGTTTGACAATTGGATAAATCAGTCAAGGTTATCCTAATAAAGTTACAACCAGTGTGAATGCAAATATTCGTCGCCAGCAGTTGCTAGCAAGGATGCATTTTGTTCAATACAGCCTCTTTGGTAAGTGCGCATGCGCATATTGTTGCGGTTTATTATTTAGCTCTTATCAAAATATTCTTAAATATATACTAAATAATGCCCCAATGCTGTTTTGCAGTATATTTTGGATAAAGAGACAGTTTGTAATATTCACATGACTTAACCTATTCTGCAACAAACTAAACTCGGTCCCTGGAACGCGTGGAAAGTGTTCCATTTTGTAATGAGAATATTAAAACGTAGCAACGGAAATTTAGTATACACATCTTTAGTTGGACCAATATTAGAATATAGTATCGGGTTGGGCACTCGAGAGAGATCAAAATAGAGTAGCTAAATTTGTAGACAGGAGAAAACGATTAAAAAACCATACTAGCATTGCTACTTTCTGGGAAACACTGGAAAACGTAGCAAATGTGCAATTTTTAGAATCTATAAAGGGGAATCTGCATGGGAAGATATATCCAAGTGATTATTGAAATGTATTTATCTGCGCTCTTTAAATGCTGTGGTTCTCAGCGTCCCATTCTATATTGGGCGTGAAAAACCGCTTACTTTTGCTCAGAAGCCTCTCTATCAGGCTTGAGGTTCTTTTACGTGCCGTAAATCTACGACACGGGACCAACGGTTTTACTTCCCTTCCGAAGGAAGCCATGCTAAGGATTTTTACACCCAAAAAAATCCATCCTCCTCCGCCGGGTTTGAAGTCACTTGGGTATATGAAGTGATTATTGAAGCCTTTATACAATGGGAGAAATGATCACTCGAAAAAAATAAGAAACAGAAAACTGACATATGTAAATTTTCCTTCGCAAATAGAACAATTAACGAATGGAACAAAATAACTGTAGACTTTGCTTCAAAGTGTAAATAGTTTTAAAAAGAGATAAAGAAGAGTGATTTATAGTCGGATACTAAATATAAATATTGTGTCATCACTAGTGTTATAAGAGTATTAATATTGTATTATTACTGTTGCTATTAATTATTATTATTATGCTTTATTTATTTTAATTATATTGTACATTGTATTTTTACATTGACATCGGGCCATGCCCTAAACAGTGAAATAAAGTATCTGTCTATCTAATCTTACAAAAGCTTATTCTCTATCTACGTCATACCAATATTAGCAAAAATTGTCTTATTGCTTGTTTCCTTATAAGTAGGAGCGAAATAAGGGAATAACTACACTAAGCTAAGGCGATAGTCAATATTGACTTTCTCTACACGTACTATATACACACTGTATAGAAAAGGTATAGTATTCCACCCAAAAATTCGATATCGAGATTTCACCGGAAATGTTTTGAGGTCTCCTGAATCCGAAAAAAGCATTTTAGAAAAGGTTCCGTGTGTATCTGTGGACAGCATAGCCCAAAAACGGAAAGTCGTTAAATACCAAACTTGGTAATTTTTCGAAAATTTTATTTTTTAAAAAATGCCTCAAACGATTTTGATTAAAGTGCCGTATATTAAAGATTTTACATCATAATTTTCCAGCAATAGCCGCAGAAGGCATTTTTATTCTGGATGAACTTTTCGGAATCTTGCATAACTGGTAAACCGTAAGACATAGACAAAAATTTACTGGACAAAAAATGTAGATTTCGTTAAAACACATAATTTATATTCATACGTTTTTATTGTAAAGTTTAAAGTTTCCAGTTATTCATTGTTATTGGTTTCAGTTTTAAACTAAGTTTATCTTTTTCAAACGGGTCAATGCAAAGCGAACGAACCTCAATTGTTGTACACAGCGACACGCTTTTAAAACATTTGACTATCACTTTAGTCTAGTGTACTCCCTTATTTCCCTTCTACTTACAAGAAAGCAAGTAATAGATCATTTCTACTATGCTCATTCACATTTGCAAGCCGTGCTTTTCTCACGCGGGAATTTGTCAACTTTTTGCCAATCAAACAAACGAACATAGCAACCAGCTTTTAAAATAGCCTATCACTTTAGCCTAGTGTATTCCCTTTGCTTACAAGGACTAAGTAATGAGACCATTGCTGCTAATTTTTTACTTAATTGGTAGTATACAATGGTGGCACCACTTGCCTCTGCTTCTATACGTGGATCCTTTTGTTATTTTGTAATTAGAGCCGTTTTGTAGTTACTTACTGGTCAATTACAAACGTTTAGAGCCGTAAGTCGCAAAGTGAACCCAACGTGGAATGCCCTAAGCCGCAAAGCGTAGCTGAGGGATCTGTGAAACTAAAACCCTAATGATCCCAAGAAGAAATCAAAACTTCGGTAATCTAGTAACTTTCAAATATTATGGATCGCTAGTAAAAGTCAGTTAAACTATTTCTTAAGACCGTTTCTGTGTCTGTGTGTGTGCGTGTGTGTCTGTGTGTGTGTGTTTGTGTGTGTGCGTGTGTGTCTGTGTGTGTTTGTGTGCGTGTGTTTATGTGTGTCTGTGTGTGCGTGTTTGTTTATGTGTGTCTGTGTGCGTGTGTGTTTGTGTGCGTCTGTGTGTGCGTGTTTATGTGTGTCTGTGTGTGCGTGTGTGTTTGTGTGCGTCTGTGTGTGCGTGTGTGTTTGTGTGCGTCTGTGTGTGCGTGTGTGTTTATGTGTGTTTGTGTGTGTTTGTGTGTGTCTGTGTGTGTCTGTGTGTGTTTGTGTGCGTCTGTGTGTGCGTGTGTGTTTATGTGTGTTTGTGTGTGTCTGTGTGTGTCTGTGTGTGTTTGTGTGTGCGTGTGTGTTTATGTGTGTCTGTGTGTGTTTGTGTGTGTCTGTGTGTGCGTGTGTGTTTGTGTGTGTCTGTGTGTGTCTGTGTGTGCGTGTGTGTTTGTGTGTGTCTGTGTGTGTTTGTGTGTGTCTGTGTGTGTCTGTGTGTGTTTGTGTGTGTCTGTGTGTGTCTGTGTGTGTTTGTGTGTGCGTGTGTGTTTGTGTGTGTCTGTGTGTGTTTGTGTGCGTCTGTGTGTGTCTGTGTGTGTTTGTGTGTGTCTGTGTGTGTCTGTGTGTGTTTGTGTGTGTTTGTGTGTGTCTGTGTGTGTTTGTGTGTGTCTGTGTGTGTCTGTGTGTGTCTGTGTGTGTCTGTGTGTGTTTATGTGTGTTTGTGTGTGTCTGTGTGTGTCTGTGTGTGTTTGTGTGTGCGTGTGTGTTTATGTGTGTCTGTGTGTGTCTGTGTGTGTTTGTGTGCGTCTATGTGTGCGTGTGTGTTTGTGTGTTTGTGCGTGTCTGTGTGTGTTTGTGTGCGTCTGTGTGTGTCTGTGTGTGTTTGTGTGTCTCTGTGTGTGTTTGTGTGCGTGTGTGTTTGTGTGAGTTTGTGTGTGCGTGTGTGTTTGTGTGTGCGTGTGTGTTTATGTGTGTTTGTGTGCGTCTGTGTGTGCGTGTGTATTTGTGTGCGTCTGTGTGTGTGCACTATGACCATCGTATAGCTTTACCTTTACTTTCTCTACACGTACTATGTACATGGTGTATAGAGAAGGTATTGTATAGTGCACTCAAAAATTCAATACCGAGATTTCATCGGAAATACAAGTTTTGGGTCCCCCTGAATCCAAAAAAAAAAAAAAAAGCAATTTTGGAAAAAGGCCCGTGTGTGTCTGTGGACAACATAGCTCAAAAACGAAAAGACCGTTGAATACCAAACCTGGTATTAAGTTTGATACCTTCCAAGGATGCGACACGAAAAAAAAATCCCCCCACCCCCAACTACCCTTTACATAGAACGTTTTTTGAACATTTTGATTTTCTGAAAAATAGCTATAACGATTTTGATTAAAATATCTATCTATATTAAAGATATTTACCTGAAAAATAAAATTTATATCTTGAATTTTCTGGGAATAGCCTCTGAATACTACTTTATTCTGGATCAAATTTACGGAATTTTGCATAGCTGCTAAACCGTAAGGGATGTACAAAAACTTACCACACAAAAATTGTAGAACACGATAAAATACACAATTTATGTTGTATACATTTTTTTTTTCGTGGGCTTGATCGTTTTTGAGATATTTATTGTTTTTGTTTTCACCTTTAATAAACTTATACTTTTCTCATACAGGAATTTGTCAACTCCTGTCCATACAAAGAAAGCAACTTCAGTCACAGAGCAACCAGCTTTTGACTATCACTTTAACCTATGGTACTCCCTTATATCGCACACCCACACCCACATGGATCTTTTTCTAAAAATGATTTTTTTTTTATTTAGGGGGACCCACAAAATATATTTCCGGTGAAATCTCGGTATCGAATTTTTGGATGGAATGCAATACCTTCACTATACACTATATACATAGTACATGTAGAGAAAATAAAAACTACAAAGCAGAATGGCTGTGAAAGCAATGAAGAAAGACATTTATTAGAAAACAGATTTTTATTTATAATCAGTGGAAGAAATAGAGAATTGTTTGCTATTGGATAAAGAAGGTTTTACTTGATTGTTTTCCAGATTCTTATATCAGATCATAGAGGTATAATCAGCAAGGACTTTATTTTGCAATTTTGCATATTGTAAAAGTACTAGCTAATGAGAATGCCGTACACAATAATAAAAATCTGATGTGCCCCATTCACATGACTTTCTCTACATCTCTGTAACAAATTATTGTTAGTAAATTTATTCTTCTATCTACTTAATGCTAATGCTAATGCTACGGTCTTATTACTTAGTTCCTTATAAGTAGAAGGGAATACACTAGGATAAACCGAGTCAATGTTTTAAAATGTGTTTACTATGCCATTGAAATCTGCTTCTTTGCGTGACCAGGAGTTGACAAGTTCCCATATGAGAAAATTTTAAGTATTTTAAAACTGAAACCAATAATAAGGATATCTCGAAAATGGCTAACTCCATGAAAAAAGTATAAGACCTAAATTGTGTGTTAACGTGATCTACATTTTTTTTTTTTTTTTTTTTTTGAGTAATAAGTTTTTGTCTATCTCTTACGATTTGTCAGTTATGCGAAATTCTGAAAAATTCATCCAGAATGAAGTCTTCAGAGGCTATTCCCAGAAAATGCAATATGTATGTTTATTTGTTATGTAAATATCTTAAATATAGGAGATTTCAAAATCGTTACAGACATTTTTGAGCAAATCAACATTTTTGACATTTTTTCCATGTAAAGGGTAATAGGGAAAGGAGGGACTTTCTCAGAAATCTTTGTGTCGCATCCTTGGGAGATACTGAACTTAACCCTACTCTGCTCGCGTGGCGTTTGAGAGACGCCAATACTAGTAATATATTTCACTTTAATTAAGTGATGCATATACTCAAAAGTGATTCGGGGAAATATCTAACAATTATTAGCTCAAAATACACATTATATTTGAAAAAAGTAGGATTTCTAACATAACCGTTCTGTTATGACAAATTAAATTTACAGCGACAGGTCTATAATGTTTAGATAAGAGTACAAAGTGCCTACAAAGAATCTGATGTGTTCCATTCACATGACTTTCTTTATATCTCTGTAACAAATTATTGTTAATAGGCTTATTCTTTTATTTATTTCATGCTAATCGAAAAAAATTAGCAGAAATAGTCTTATTTTCTTGCTTTATTGTAAGTAGAAGCGAAATAAGGGAGTACCATAGGTTAAAGTGAAAGCCAAAAGCTGGTTGCTATGTGACTGATGTTCCTTTGTTTGTATGGAGACGAGTTGGCAAATTCCTGTATGAGAAAAGTATTAGTTTTTCAAACCTGAAATCAAAAACAAGGAATATCTATAAAATGATCAACTCCACGAAAAAAATGTATATAACATAAATTGTGTTTTTTAACGTGCTCTACATTTTCTATGTGTTAGGTTTTTGTCCATCTCTTACGGTTTAGTAATTAAGCAAAATTCATCCAGAATAAAGTAGTCATCAGAGGCTATTCCCAGAAAATTCAAGATATACATTTCATTTTTCAGGTAAATATCTTTAATATACGAAAAGTTAATCAAAATCGTTAGAGCCATTTTTTAGAAAATTAACATTTTCGAAAAAAGTTCTATGTAAAGGGTAGTTGGGAGTGAGGGGATTTTTCTCAAAATCTTCGTGTCGCATCCCTGGAAGATACTAAACTTAAATACCAAGTTTGGTATTTTACCGACTTTTCGTTTTTGGGTTATCGTGTTCACAGACACACACACGGACCTTTTTCCGAAAATGCTTTTTTTAGATAAAGGGGACTCTGAAACATATATTTCCGGTGAAATCTCGATATCGAATTTTTGGGTGGAGTGCAATACTTCCTCTATACACTATGTACATAGTACGTATAGAGAAAGTAATAAGCTTCATATTATCTGGAATACTGGGATTAAATCTCTCCTTCAAATCCATTTGAACCCTAGAGATGTAGAAATGTGTCCTTAAAAACCGTATTTGTCTAAGAATTTTCACGAATAGTGAGACCAAACGGAAAAGAAACGAAATGACCGGTATAACAATGAAGGTCGCGTGGCGTCTCACGGACTCCAATCACTCTTGTAAGGAAACAACCTGCTTGCTTTTTGTTTGTTTTTTTCAGCTCCAATGTGGGATTGACACGTTTGTGGCTGTGATTAGATGATTGAAAGGTAGAGGGAGGCACCGGTCAGTGGTGGCATCTGTTTTCTTATAATATGCGAAAATAACTAATGTGGAGTCTCCCAGACGCCACGTGAGCAGAGCAGGGTTAAATATCAAGTTCGGTATTTAACGGACATTTCGTTTTTGAGAAATGCTGCCCACAAACACACACACACACACACTCTCTCTCTCTCTCTCTCTCTCGCACACACAAATGGACATTTTTCTATTTTTTTTTTTATTCAGGAGGTCCCAAAACATTTATTTTCGGTGAAATCTTGGTATGGAATTTTTGGGTACAGTACAATATCTTTTCCATACACTATGTACATAGTACATGTAGAGAAAGTAAAAACTAACATCACTCACAAATACGTTTGTTGTCTGTTGTTCACAGTGATAATCCTTGCTGCAGTTTCAGCAAAAGGAGAGCAATGTGAGAGTAAGTGTTATTATTAATCACAAGTCAACATTAATTTGCATGTTTTATATTTTGTTGTACCAAATGGTGGCGACACTGGTACTGGAGCAGCCCACTCTTATCAGTTTATCGAACATTAAATATGTATTCAACGAATTTTCATGGCGAAATCATGGCAATTGTCTTAAATCTACAAAATCTCTTTTATCATTTAAAAAAATTGAAAAATCTGTAATTCTATCTGATTCAAAAGCAGCCAGTATCACTATTACACGAGATATAACACCCAAAAGCCCAAACATTCTAGAATATTGTAAAATACGAGTGCCATTTTTTTTCAACCTCCGATAGGCTATAAATAAAAGACAAGTTCATAGAAAATAATTATTTTATTACTAAAAGTTTTGTGTAATTATGGTTACTTTTCAACATAATCACTTAAAAGATTGAGACATTTATCGTACCTGTGCACAAGCTTTGCAATACCGGCTTCAAAAATGTAGCCGCCAATGATTTCAAATGAGCATTGACGTTGTTTTGAAGATCTTCGTACTTTACGACGTTTGCGGAGAGCCATTCAAAACAAACGAAGAGGAATGCTGACTTGAGGAATTGTATTGATCCATGACAACGCTCGTCCACACACTGCTGGCAGAACCCATTGGCTCCTTGAACAATTTCAATGGGACATTTTCGATCATCCGCCGTACAATCCTGACCTGGCACCCAGCGACTTTCACCTTTTCCCTGAGCTGAAGACGTGGCTAGGAGGGCAGCACTTTTAAACTTACGAAGATCTTCAAAACAACGTCACTGCTCATTTGAAATCATTGGCGGCAACATAAATGTCTCAATCTTTTCGATGATTATGTTGAAAAGTAACAATAAGTACAAAACTTTTAGTAATAAAATGTTTTCTATGAACTTGTATTTTATTTATAGCCTATCGGAGGTTGAAAAAAAAGGCCCTTGTAATACACCAATTAACCCATGTTTATAAAAGAGTGGTAATTAAATGGATTCCAGCCCATGGCTGGCAGGAATGGCTGAGTTTTTGGCCCAAAAGGGAAGTAAAATTATCACTAGATCAACACCTATTTTGCTCTATTAAAAGAATACTATCAAATAAGGACGCAAACATAACATCTGGAAAACAATGGAAAAATTACAAGATTATAATATTTCTACATTAGCAAGAAAATCTGAAGCAGCAACCTTCAGACTACTAACAGGACATGATGTTTACAAAAATACCTAAACAGATTTGGCATAGCAGAGACTCCTATATGTCTTTTCTGTAACTTAAATGAAGAAGTGGTTTGTGATCATCTTCTACATTCTTGACAATATTCCCACTTGGTGTCGAATGATTTCGCAGGCTTATATGACATGTAAATTAAGAGTTTCTTCATTCAGGATGTCTGCTACATAAGGTGCCCTCAAAGCATAAAAGTCCAAAGGATTGAGGTCGGGAGGATGTGCAGAACATGGAACTGGTCCTCCTCTACCTATCCATTTGTCATGCTAGATACCAGTCAGTGCATCTCGAACAATAAGACTAAAATGTCTTAGAGCCCCATGATGCATAAACTATATGTTTCTTCTTATTTGCAGAGGCACATTTTCTAATAAGTCCGGAGGAGTGTTCTGAATGAACTGCCTGTAGACAACACTTGTAAGGTGTGCTGGGGGAATGTATTACAATATAATAAATGACAAATGTAACAAATGACCATGGCAAGGCAAAGTCAACTGCACAGGCTAAAATGGATCAAAGCCTTTTATGAATGAGTGCATAAATGAATTAAGTTATGAGGTTGGACTCGGAAAGCAGTTGAAGGTGACTTTCATTAATACTAGGGCCAGTCAATAACTAATGCCCTCTTTTTTTCTCCTTAACTAAGTTAGCGATGTGAACAATTTGAATTTGGCATAGTTCCTCGAACCTTCTTCTCTAATCCACTGCAGTAGAAAATTCCTAAGTCAACAGGTGACAGTACTGCTGCCTTTTGCAAAATGGCTGACATCAATGTGCGTATTAGACAGCGTTCCATAATTGAATTCTTGCATGCGGAAGGGGAAACGCCCATTCACATTTATGAAAGGATGAAAAATGTGTATAGTGATGCAACAATGGATGTCAACACTTTTAGAAAATGGGTCCATCACTGTAATGAAGCAGAAAGGCAAACACCGTTGTCTGATGAAAATCGGAGCGGTAGACCGGTGACTGCAGTGACTCCACGCAACATTGGACGAAGGGATGAGATCATTCGTACTGACTGCCGAATAACAATGGATGAATTATGTTACTTATGTCCCTCAGTAAAGGCAGTGTAATATCGATTATTGTGCAACTAGGGTACTCAAAAGTTTGTTTATGGTGGGTAACAAGAATGATAACTGACGAGAATAATGAGACAAGAAAAACTATAGCCGCCGAACTCTTGCAGCTCTTCGATTTGGAGGGAGAGGAGTTTCTGGAAAACATTGTGACGAAATATGGTCCTGAATCAAAAAGACAGTCAATGGAATGGCATTGCGCAACCTCACCAAAGAAGAAAAAATGCAACACCGTGCCACCGGCGGGGAAGGTGATGGCAAGTGTTTTGGGATACACAGGGTGTGATACTGGTTGAATTTTTGGAGAAGGGATGCACAATAACTTCTGTCCGATACGTCAGCACCCTAAAAATACTTAAAGTACATCTTCGGCGAGTTCGCCCAACAAAAACCAAGGCGGATGTTCTTTTGCATGACAATGCAAAACCACACACCAGTCATCACACCACTGAAGCGATTGTGAAAATTGAATGGGAAGTCTTGCCACAGCCCTGACCTAGCACCATCAGAATACCATCTGTTTGGGACGCTAAAGAAAGCTCATCTTGGGATTCACTTTGAGGATGCAGAGGTCGTGAAAAAATCTTCGTCAAGAACTTCGGAAGCAAGACTGTGCATATTACCACATTGGAATACATGCCCTTGTTAAACGGTGGACCAAAACCAGCCAATTTAATCCTCAATGTTGTGACTTTCAAGCTGTGTAATCAAAGTTTAATTTTCTTACAAATTAAACGAGAAAAAAAAATAGGAGGCATTAGTAATTGACTGACCTTCTTAAATTGATAACACGAAAACAATGTGTTTTAGAGCATATGCTTACATCAACACATCTTCTTGTTTTGAGGCTAGGAACTCATCCTTTGTGTATATAAATATGTTGGATATGTTTAGATCGGACCATCAATTGCTTCGAATGCGACAGTCAGTCGGACCTCCGCTGCAAGGACCCCTTCAACTACACAGCTGCAGAATATGACCTACCGCCTCTGATGTCATGTAACGGCTGTTGTGTGAAGATGGTTCGCAATTCTAAGTTACGTGAGTTATACTTCCCTGTAACTGTGTTTAGTTGCTTAGTAATGTATGTAATCACAATAGTATTTGATATTTATTTTGAATGCATTTGTTTCGTCTTATGTGAATTAGAGTTAGAAGTTAAACACCTGCTTGGTGGCTCAAAAAATTATATTAACCCTTAAATGCATGAATTACTTTGGTACGTTTTTCCTCTAATTTGTAAACTGATATTTACATTCCTTTCAAGGGCACCACAACTGAAGCGACTTGAATAGCCGTGATCGTTAGTGCGATACGAAGTGGGCTGACCATCCATTCAAAGTCGAACATTGTGAATTCATGTGCCAGCGACTGGAGTCAAATGTGCCTGTGGTAAAGGCCCAAGTAAAATAACCGGTGTGATGGCACACCTGGATGTTGACAGGGTTACACTGGACCGTAGTTGCATAGATTTTGTTCTTTTTTATAAAAAAACACTACAACTTTGTTGCAAAAATATTAATAGTTTTACAATATAAGACAGCCTAATTTTATTGTTGAAGGTTAGTGTAATACAAAATTAGAAAGAAAAAAAAAGGCCATTGAAAATACTAAAAATTTTGATTAATCATGTTTGTTGTATATATGCAACACCATGCAATTAAGGGTTAAAAAATAGAGCATTTTTTCAGCAGGGTAGAAAATGCTTCCATTCCTAAACTATGGAATTATTCAAAGAAGACAATATGGCAGCAGTATTAATGAAGAAATTTTTACACATTGGTTTTGTTCAGAGATGAGATTTCAATACTGCCAAACCCTGATACTCCCAGTCCTTGGTGGTATTAAAGTATTGCCGGCGCAAAACTTCTGGAATCGTGATCCTGACTGACAACGCAGCTACCGAGCCTAGCTTATCGGAGTTTTTGATATGATACTTTGCTTACTTAAAGTTACAGCGAGAAAACTTTGTACAGCCTGTATGGAAAGTGTTCCGCACTTGTTTGTATTCATTTTTTGTAAATAGTGTTCATTTTATTTCTTTTATTTATTTAACAATGGCTCCTACGTTTTCAAAGTTAAGAGGCAAGGTATTACTTAGTCATAGCAGAGAAATAATTGCAAATGTCCTTGACTTCATGAAAGAGGAGGCAGAGATGAAGGAAGAAAATGTATATTCCCCAAGTTCTTCAAAATCCTGTAGAAAGTGAATGAAAGAATAGCCAAGGTAACTGATAT
The DNA here is from genome assembly GCA_030762935.1 of Hymenopus coronatus. Classification (NCBI taxonomy): domain Eukaryota; kingdom Metazoa; phylum Arthropoda; class Insecta; order Mantodea; family Hymenopodidae; genus Hymenopus; species Hymenopus coronatus. The sequence continues at coordinate 9,650,615 of CM060892.1, forward strand.
TTCACGAGTTCCGTTTTCAGGACTCTCAAAGATAAGAAAGAGAAATAAAACTTAATATATCACTTTTAAATTAAAAGATGTTAAACAGTTGTGTCGCCAGCGAATTGCAGAAATTGGCAGGCCAAAATCGGAAAATGTGAGTCGACATGTTGAGAACATTGATAATCATTAGAGAGAATTTTGGAAAATCAAAAAGAATTCTAATCCAGGATAATGGTGCAGAAAGTAGTGATAACGTTGATGATGACAATGACGTCAGCGAAGACGAAGGACTGTCAGGTGTGGAAGAATTGGAGGCAGACGATTGACATTGTTTATATAATAGACCATTTGTATAGATGTTTTGTAGACATGAATATACATATGAAAACACATGTTTATCAGTGCAGCGCATAAGAGGTGACAGATATTTGACACGAATCTACTGGTGAACTGCTTATCTGAAAGTACAACTCGCTTCCTAGCTCTCATCAAGACTTTCCATGTCCAGATGTGTTGCGCCAGTTATACGAGGGTGAGCCACAAACGTCTGTTTCCCTTATACCATTTATACATAACGTGCGCATTTTGTGCCAGCAGATAGTAGCATACGTATGCTTGTCGTAAGGTTGGGTCATATCTCTCCGGCATGCAGCCAGTTTAAGATGAGGGTGTGCTGCATGATTGCACCCAAGCAGAACCGCGTGCGGTTGTACATTTTTTTGTGGACCATAGGACTGTCCACAGATGAAGTGCATCCCAAAATACATCCTGTAATGGTGATAAGTGTTTCTCACGGAAAGCTGTATTCAATTGGGTCCAGCAGTTTAATCGGGTAGGCAACGCATCCAAGGTAGAGATGCTGAAGTGTCAACAAACACGATGTTCTCTGTTTCCCACAATGGAAGTCTATCCTTACCCTGTCACGTAAAAGCTGGTGTACCCCAGGGTAGTGTCCTCGGACCACACTATTCCTTCTGTATATCAATACCCTGCCCTTATTGCCACGATGCACGCTGTACTTGTTCGCCGACGACACCGCGGTCACTTCCACATCTATGCAGCTTGGATCTGCAGTCCATAGAATTCAGCAGTGCTCCGATGTCCTCACCACATGGTTAGCGATGGCACCTGCGCGTCCATCCACAGAAGAGCCAGGCAATCAACTTCAGCCGACACCACCTGAAGGACGTAGCTACCATCCGGTTGGCTGAAGAGGAAGTCCACTGGAGGACCTCTGTCCAGTATTTGGGAGTACTTTTGGACTATAAGCTGACCTGGAGGGACCTCATTGACCTAGTGGCGAACAAGATCAACAAAAAGATGGGGATGCTTTATCCTTTGTACAACCGCGGCTCGGTGATGTCCGTGGACAACAAGCTGCTGCTCTACAAGCAGGTTCTCCGGCCTACCATTACATACGCATGCAAAGTTTGGGGCGTCGCCCTAATCCGGGTCTAGGCGATTACGAAATCGACCCAGGAGAGCGCTATAAATGCCCCAGACTCCTCGGCACCTGAAACAAAACAAAACAAAACAAACAAACAAAAATCCTTCTGCATAATCCCTACATAATAATACAACTTCTGCACTTTCCCTCCGTAATCGAATGTCCTCCATCATAGCATACTCCCGCTATTCTCGTCTCTCAATAAAAAGCCCCATCACCTCCAGTACAGGGCCTAGCCCTGAACTGGAAGCAGATGGAAGGAGGCTTGCCTCCCTCCAACGTCAACTCGTTGCTGCTGCAGGCATAATGAAATGTGTGGAACGAATCGTTCGTAATGACCGGCTTGTAACGATCGATGACATAGCATGTGCTATTGGCTGTTCACATGAAACCACTTACAACATTATGTCTGTGCAGTTGAACTTTCATAAAGTTTGTGCACGGTGGGTGCCCCGCCAGTTGACTGAAGAGCACAAAATGAAGAGAATAAGTCTGACTTTGCAGCACCTCACTCGGTACAATGAGGAAGGAGAAGACTTTCTGGCACAAATTGTTACAGGCGGCGAGTTTTGGGTTCACCACTTTCAACCAGAATCAAAAAGATCTTCCATGGAATTGAAACATCCCACCTCAGCAACAACAAAAAAGTTCAAGGCTGTTCCATGTGCTCGCAATGTTATACTCACTGTGTTACAAGACATGCAGACATTCCAGCCTCTTTGTGAGACTGTCAATACCACGACATACTGCACCATTCTGCAGGAATTCCGACAGGCCATTCGCCACAAGGACCTGGACTCCTGACAAAGGCAGTGATTCTCCTGGATGACAATGCCCATCCTTACTCAGCAACATTAATACAGGAGCTGTTATAAACATTTTTTTGGGAACGGTTCGAACATCCACTATACAGTCCTGACTTAGCCCCCAGTGATTTCAATCTATTCAGGCCTCAAAAAGGTCATTTGGTGGCTGTCAGTTCGAAACTGATGCTGCCATTATCTAAGAGGTTACTCGTTGGCTATGACAGCAACCAAAAGACTTCTTTGCCGCTGGCATTCAAGGCTTGTAAAGAGATGGGATAAATATATCAATGATTAAGTCAAAAATTAAAATAAATTTCAAGTAGTTACTTGATTATTATTGCCTCTATCCAATTTTGCGACTTATTTATTGACTCATCCTCATATGTCTAATATTTTGATTTAACCTATGTTACTTTTATATATTCAAGTTCTGTATTATTGATAATTGTTACTTTAAATTTAAGTTAGATAAGGAATGAGAGCAGCTAAGCCTTCACATTACTGCATTGCATGTGTCTCTAAAGAATACCTGGATTATACTGTGCAACCCAAAAACATCTGAACTGCTGCACAGTGTTTTTCCACTGTGCACACGGAAACTGATAACATACAGCTGCTGTGCACAAGGTCACGGTGCTGACTTGTTTTTCTCTGCTCTGAAAATGCAGTATTGAGCTGACGGTGATATCGTGTGGTTGAGTTATTACCAGTGTCCTGTACTTAGTCACAAAGTGTATTATGGCTCAGCATTTGTTTTCTACTGCACAGCATGTATTTATTTATGATTCGTATGTGTTAACACATTTTGTGAGTGGACTCTCAATAGTGTATACAATGGCAAAATTGACCCACGGACAAGGCTTGGTTCCACCTTCATGGATATGTGTACACAAAATAATCATTATTGGAGCTCTGAGAAACCTAATATTGTTCATGAAATATCCCTTCATGATATAAAAATTGGTGTATGGTGCACCATTAGTGGAGAAAGAGCTATAAGCCCAATTCTTTTTGAATCAACAGTTGACGCCCATACATACACAGATACAATTTTGCCCCTTTTCTTTTTACAGAATTAACAGACAGGGAGAGTGATCTTGCCTTTTTTCAATAAGACTCTGCACAGTTCATATGGCCAATTTTTCAATGAGAATAATTGAAAGTGGTTTCAAGACAGAATTATTAGTAGAGATTTATGGCCCCCTCGGTCGCCCGACCTAACCCCCTGAGATTTCTATCTCTTGGGTAACTTAAAACATAAAGTGTACAAGACAAACTCGCTCAAACTGGAAGAATTAAAACAAAATATCTGCTAGGAAATTGCCAGCATTTCTCAACGTGAACTATCGCGAGTGATGGATAGTTTCCTAAAGACATGCCAAAAATGTATGAACAGCAGCGGTGGCCAGTTTTAACATCTCCTTTAATAACATTAGTAAGAAAAGCTTTTAAAAGCAGTTTTAAAAATGTTGGATGGCTACATCTGCGCTTTTCTATGATAGTGGCAAATGGATTTGAGCACCAAGGGGTGGAACCAGTTTGGACATTTTTGGATCACCCAGTGACTGTGTTTCCTGTGGATGAGTGAATGCAACATTCCATAGACTCTTGTGTCTAAATAAAAGCATGCAAAACAATGGGGGAAGGAGTAGAGGTACCTATACAACATGCAGTGTTAACTTAGTTGAGAATGAAGCTGATTTGGCTGACATTCTGCAATAGCCTGGCGTGTGACACACTCTCATCCATTACATTTACCTACTCTGGTGACCAAAATTTGTAAATCCAGTAGAAAGAAATCAGAACTTAAGCAGTAGATAATACATCACATGGAAATACTTGTTCTAGCCTTAACAATAGGGAATAATATAATCTATGCCACTATCAAGATAACAATATTACTGCCAAATGAAGTATGTCAAATAGGAACAGTTTCAAAATTAGCATGTAATACAAAATTGGTTACAAGCTATCACTTTTATAATGTTGTATTAAGTCTTGGCAATGACACATCTTACATTCTTGATGTTAATTCTTTTATTTCACTTTAGTTCAACAATTTATCCACTACAATAGATATGACCAGAATATGGCATGTGAGTTTATTGGTGTGCCTTTTGGCCTTTATCAGGAGCAGCTGAATAGATGCCTGAATACATGTACCACAGTCATTCTCAATGTAGCATTCATCCTTATAACAGGTACAAACAGCATGGGCAACAAAATGTGTACTACAAAGTCTGCTGAAACATGAAGAAGGAAGTGTCTTTTTCACCTATCACTTGTCTATTGTATATTCCACTTTATAATGTATTTACTCTTAAGAAAACAGTAGACGCTTCAAAGATTTTTACTTATTGGTTATCCACATGCTAAACACAGATGAGTGAGGTATTTTCAAGATCAAAAAATGGCTGGATTAGGTGGCTTGATGCAATAATCATATATGCTACATGCATTAGAAGATGATTATACTGGATTAGATCAAATGTAGAAGATTTCTTGAGGATGAGGGAACAGCTGGGATTTTAATAGTTTGATATAATGATTAGTGATGCTAAAGTATTTAAAACTGATTGAACTGGATCAGATCAAACACAGGAGATTTCCTCAGGATGAGGGAACAGCTGGAATTATGGTGGCTTAATATAATGATCATTGATGCTAAAAGTATTTAAAATGATTGAGTTGGATCAGATTAAATACAGAAGATGTCTTCAGGATGAAGGAATGACTGAGATTATGATGGCTTGATATAATGATCAGTGATATTGCAAGCAGTTGAACATGATTGAACCGGATCAGATAAAATATAGGAGATGTCTTGAGAATGAGGCAACAGCTGGGATTATGATGGCTTGGAGAAATGCTCAGTGATGCTACAAGCATTTGAAGATGATTGAACTGGATCAGATAATATACAAAAGATGTCTTGAGAATGAGGCAACAGCTGGGATTATGATGGCTTGAAGAAATGATCAGTGATGCTACAAGCATTTGAAGATGATTGAACTGGATCAAATAATATACAAAAGATGTCTTGAGAATGAGGCAACAGCTGGAATTATGATGGCTTGGAGAAATGATCAGTGATGCTACAAGCATTTGAAGATGATTGAACTGGATCAGATAATATGCAAAAGATGTCTTGAGAATGAGGCAACAGCTGGGATTATGATGGCTTGAAGAGATGATCAGTGATGCTACAAGCATTTGAAGATGATTGAACTGGATCAGATAATATACAAAAGATGTCTTGAGAATGAGGCAACAGCTGGAATTATGATGGCTTGGAAAAATGATCAGTGATGCTACAAGCATTTGAAGATGATTGAACTGGATGAAGTAATATATAAAAAATGTCTTGAGAATGAGGCAACAGCTGGGATGGCTTGATGGAATGATCAGTGATGCATATAAACATTTGAAGTTGATGGAACTGCATCAGATAAAATTTAGGAGATGTCTTGAGAATGAGGCAACAGCTGGGATTATGAAGGCTTGGTGGAATGATCAGTAATGCTAAAGCATTTGAAGATGATTGAACTGGATAAGATAATATATAAAGAATGTCTTGAGGATTAGGGAAGAGCTGGGATTATGATGGCTTGATGGAATAATCAGTAATCCTACAAGAACTGGAAGATGTATTAGTGTATAAAGTACTGCATGATTCTGCGCAGGGTGGTGGCAGCTTGTATTGCTGAGGTACAGGTCGATGTGTGTGTGTTTTCTGTACACTTTGTGTCCTTGGTGGTCATTTTCCTTTTTGTAGATGATAAGTCCAGAAACAGTAAGCAATTGTTCTGTTCAATCTGCATTGTGAACTTGATGTTGGGCTGCATACTATTGAAGTAGTTCAGGAAGTCAGTCAAAGCATCTTTTCCATGTGGCCACACTACAAATGTAACATCTATATACCAGAAGAAGTGTGCAAGTGCAAGAGGCATATTTTGAAGTGCCAGGTGTTCAAACTCTTGCTTATAAAAGATGGCTATGGCTAGTGACAGGGGAGACCCCATAGCCACCCCATCTGTTTGTTTGTAGTAACAGTTGTTGAAGAGAAAGTGGGTTGAGGATAGTATGTCTTGAAATAAGGAGATGATGTTCTTGTCAAAAAGTGACCTAAGTGATTCTAAGGTATAAATTCCACCAACAGATTAACTAGCTCCCAGATCCCTGAATATGTCGTTGAAAGCTTGGAAATTCATCTAACATTTACCTTGCTGAAATCTCAAGGAGATCATTAATAAACAGCACCGGGAAAGTTTCAAGCCCTTGTGTATATGTTTTCTTTCTTTATTATTGTAAACTCTCTCTCTCCCTCCCACCCTCTCTCTCCAGCTTTAAATTTCCTCTTTCCTTGTGTATGCTTTTCATATATATCTTCATTGTTATTATTACTTAAATATAAGTTTTTATAATGTGTGTGAAGGTTATGACTTGTCTCACTTGTTTCAATTTGTGTTTTTTCCTTGATCCATCATCGCTGCTGTATCGTCTCCATGACAATGCATCATCACGACACCAACATCCACACCACGGCTGACTTTTCCTGGATACTGATGCAAAATGTTTACATACCGGGACCTTCATGTTCACTGTGTCTCGTCACATTTATAACTGCTGCAAATAATCACAAAAACATTCTGAGCGTGGGTTAAAAAAATGTTATGTATATAATAAAACTGCTAAAATATTTATGTGCCCACGAAAAATGTATCATAACTTATGCACATAACATAATTTTAAACATATGTACATCTTGGCACACAAATGGGGGAAAAAAAACAAAATGCACACACACAAACTATGCTTGATTTAAAATGCAAATTACTAAACTCAGCATATGAAACTATTCGACGAACTTGCACTTATCAACTTAGGCTTGACCTATACGTGGAAGATCACATCTGCATGACAGAAAATAGGGGTGAGATGTGCTTCTGCGAAGAGGATATGTGTAACGCGGCAATGTCCTCCCTAAGACAAAACAGTTACAATTACCTTCACTCACTATTCCTTCTAACGCTCCTCGTCCCTTGCATCCATTCTTACTTGCTGGCTGCAGCACATGGTTGCATGTTGCACAGATAGATTAGAAGCTACTATGTCGATTAATCATTTTAGTTAGTTAAGACTAACCAAACAGAAAACCAACAATATTACCTTTTGGGTCGTTGGAAACTGTGAGATGTTAAGTTGTTTTACGAGAATGTTTTCATGTTCTTCCTCCTTGAAAAGCAGAAGTGTTCCCAATGTTAGTCAACTTGTGACATCAAAAACGAGGAAGAATCTCTGAAAATACATTTCTTGAAATAATCAACTTGTTCATCTCAGATTTTCAAGGACTCTTCCTATTTATATGACTGTACCTTTATTTGAACATTGTAGATATTATGATTATGATTATTATTATTCTTACACTAACTCTTTGTAGATATATACATCAACATATTTTATTGGTACAGTTTAAATCTTTGATATATCGCCATTTATGTTTTTTCACAACGGTATTCAAGTGTAGTTTTCATTTTGTTTTTAGTATGAGTTGAAGCTCGGTAGAAGCATGTTAAGAGAGTAACAAAAGAAACGAAATGAAAGGTTGTGACAATTTACTGCATGTTGCCCATGGGCTGTTTTCAATTCCTCAGCATCTTGATTCCTTTAAATATTGTTCAAGATTTAAAATAATGTATTTTAGCTACAGTAGGATATTAGAAACCGCTCACTGCTTGTATTTTTGGAAAAACTAGAAATTTCATAAATGCACATTAATTCTGTTATCAAAAGAAAAGAAAGCAAAAACTAAAGGAGTAAGCAGCATTGGTTATTCTGCTCACAATCTGAATGCATGCTGGGCTACATGCTTTTGTTGATTCGTGCAACAAAATCTAAATCAAAGTAGCCACAAAAAAGAAAAAAATAGTAGTTTTGTCATTATAATGGCTTTATGTTAAAGATTTAACTGGTTCTTAACAGTAAAATCTTGTTCTAAGAATAAATACTCCAAAATATTAATCCAGAAGCACCGAAAGCCAAGAAGTACAGTCTTAAAGTCTTAAAGCATCATCTGGAATGAACATCGTAACCAACAAAATATCAAAATGTTCTTTTTTCCATGAAAAACATTGTATATGGTTTCTTTTTTCATGCCTTTATGGCCTTAATGATATAGCTGTTTTTGCATAGAAAATTGAATTCAAAAGTTGGCTATCATAGAACAATGTTATATGTTAATTTAAAGGAATTTGAGTCAGTGTTTGAAACACAAAACATCACTTAGTAATTATTTACTGGGACTGGCTTTGGAAACACTTGTTCCCATTTTCAACCCCTAATTCTGACTAAATCTTGTTTTGCTGGTGTCAACAGTGAAAGTGGAGGTGCATAACTTGTGGAGATATCTGTTGCTGGATCTATGAACTACCAAAGGTTGCTGTATGGTGGTAAATCAAAATTCATGATATGGCTCTTTTTCTTCATGATGTAGATCTTCTCCCAGACATGTGATATATGAAAAGAAGGTGGGGCACTGGTGGAATGCAATGGTGGAGTAACCCGGAGAAAATCCTCCCCTGCACCACTTTGTCCACCACAAATCTCACATGTGGTCACTTGGGATTAAACCCAGGCCACCTAGGTGAGAGGCGAGTGGTCTAATGACTTGGTGCAACAACCGATCAATGCCATCTGTTGACTACATTGATGTTTTCAATGAAAATTACGAGCATTTTGATGACATTGTAGACAGTCACAGCTCTTGGACATGTGCCAAAGAGGGATATAAAAGATATTTACAAATATATACAATAATAATTATAAGTCAATCATGTAAATTTATACAAATAATAATAATTAATCTATCTTTTTACAATACTCATTTAATTTTTCAAATGCAAAAAATCATTCACTGTGTAATAACATTTATTAAGTAAAAATTTGTGAACTTGATTTTTGAAATTTGTTATCGAGTGTATACTTTTTATTTCCACAGGTAAATTATTGTAAAATTTAATACCTTGATAATAAAAGCCATTCTCAAGTAGCTTGCTCTGATGTAAATTACATTTGTATTAACATCTTTGCTGCATATTTGCATTTGTACAACAGTTTTGTATATATACACACATACATGGTAATGGTAATACATGTTTAAAATATGGCTTACAACTAATGGTACTATTCTCCATGCAGTCTTACTTCACCAGTAATGTAAACAAAAGCAACAGGTTGCAATGGCTATGATTGGTTGCTGAATGTTTTACTGCTTTTCTCCATCATAAAATAGTTCCTCTTAAATTGCTGAGTGGGTACAGAAATATTGTTTTACACAATACAGTGTTGTCTAAATAAGAAAAAAAATTATTGATCATTTAATCAATATTTTCTTATGTAACAATGAGTATCCATTATGCAGTTTGTTTCTAACGGTTGCTTCTAGTCAGCAAGTAATGGCGGAAACATGTAATATTAGCATGGTGAAACATAAGCAAGGAAACAATTATTCCTAGTGTATATATCCCAAGTTTTTTGAAAAGTATCTTGCTTTTTCATTAAACAATGTTCTTAGCAAATGGTGGAATTTACTGGTGTTTACGAAAGCAGCATAAATTAGCCGACATGCGACATTTTGTGCCAGCAGCTCTTTAACAAGTGGCAGTCGAAAATGTAGTAAATTTGTATCACACATTGTTTGGGAAGAGTTCTAAAGAACAATACAATCTCCAAAAAATAACAATAGTAAGCCTATTTTTTGGATCTCGAGGAACAATTACAAATATGTTTGTGAAATAGAGGGCAAAGTATAAAATTAATAGAAGTGTGGAACAAGCAATCACGAAAACGTCATAAAAAATTCTGTAGTCATTTTTCAAAATCATTTGTATGGTTTAAACAGAGCGTAAAATGTATTATGGTTCATAAAGTGATTTATTTTTGTAGTTTTTTTCTCTTTATACTTATAACTTTTATTGTTGTTGCACATCTTTTATAATCTTTGTTACAATTTGTTCTCATAGCTTAATTTTTATATAACTATTATAATGTATGGTAACATTTTTTTTTTTTGTAATACTCACTTATAACATTTTTTTGTTAAAATCCTGTAAATGTATATTATTCTGTGTCACTTGGCAAACTCATTTATGAGTCAGACTAATAAATGAATAAAAAAAAATTGGAGGGAATGGTGGGCATTGTCATTGGCCCACTAATTTATCAATCTCTGTGACGATTCAGACAGTTCAATTGAAACTGCAGCAGATGACTCATATCTTGAAGGACTGGAACCAGTTCCATCTTCAGATCAGATCTTCTGGTAAGTCGCTGCATTATGGCACTATATTAAAGAAATTGCAGTGTATGGTTGTCTATATGTGGATGCCAAAATTCGCAACAAAACTGTTGGATTGATTTACATATGCAATACTTAAGCAAACTTTCAAAACAACATGTCTACATTTTATAATTTTATGGGAGAGTTTTACATTTCATACTGCATATACAACTCACCTACCTGTTTTATTGTGTTCTATATATTATACATTTAATAGAGATAATCATTATCTGTGAACAGTGAATGTGGTTGGTTGAACACATTCGCTCTCTTGCATTCCAGTATTTTGATGCCATATTATCATGTTGACTAAAGGTTGGGCAGCGCAGTAGATGGTTTCCATCCATATCTTCTTTAAAGTTTCTTTTTCCAATGGGACATCATTTTATCTGGAACGTTTTTACTCAACTTTTTGTAACCACTTAAAATTAGGAACCATAAATGACGGTTACATCACCTAAGTAAAGAAAGGTATGAACAGGAAAGAAAATGAAATGATCCCTAGGCCTTGAATACTCTAATATCATCAGGGTCGAAGAAAACAAGAGTTGAGTCAAGCAAGACTGGATAGGAAAGGTAAAAGAGGGGATCTGATATCAGTCCAGGTCACTAACTCACCAGAGCAGCCCTTTCCTTTAGTTCATCACATAATTTTGTTTAAGTCTTCAAATTATAGAAGCAATTCAAGGGTCTCCTTTTATTATAACAAAATTGATATGATTACTAACAGCTGCACTGCGTGAAGGTGAGGGATCGTATTCAGGTCAGTTCCTTTAAGCCTTCAGTTAATTATTAAAGGAATTAAAGGGTCTCCTCCCTGTTAGTAACAAAAGTCTTTCCGCAACCGTGAATAGTGAAAGTAGGTAGCTATTTTCTTTAATGCCAAACGGAGGTATGTGGTTTTACATTTATATGGCAGATGAACCAGCATAGCACCACATGATGTGTACATGTGCGTTCGTGGAATACATTCTGGTATATTTACATTGCCAGTGCAGGAAGGATGGACAGATAATAAATATATTAAGCATAATTTTGATAATTTTCTTTTGCACCCGGGATACTTTTATTGTTTTACTGCTGTTTTGGCAAAAGGGTTTCATACCAAACTTCTCTCTGAAATATAATTATTTCACTATTGTCTCTCAATAATGGATGTTTTATTGAAACTTATAATTCAAAATAAAATTGAGTGATAAGAAATGAATTTAAGTTTAAAAATCTGATGTGTTACACTCAAATGACTTTCTCTAACTACTCTACAAACAAACTTCTTACAAAAGATAATTCTTCTTTCTACACAATGCTAATCAAAATAAGCATTAGCAGAATGTTCTTATTACTTAGTTCCTTATAAGTAGAAGGGAACTAAGGGAATACACTAGGCTAAAGTGATAGACAAATGTTCTAAAAGCTGTCATTGTGTGATTGTCATTGCAAATCACTTCTTTGCTTGGCCAGGAGTAGAATAAAAGAAAAACGGACACTTCCGTCTGAGAAAAGTATAAGTACTTCACAATTGAAACTAATAACAAGGAATACCTCGAAAATGGTAAGCTCCATGAAAAGTGTATATGACATAATCAGTGTATTTTAACAAGGTTTACATTTTTTATATTGCAAGTTTTTATCTTTCTCTTTTGGTTTACTAATTATGTCAAATTAAGCAAAATTCATCCAGAATAAACAAGTCTTTAGAAGCTACTCCCAGAAAATTCAAGATATACGTTTTATTTGAGATAGAAATAGCTCTAACATGTGGTACTGTAATCAAAATCGTTAGAGCCATTTTTAAGAAAAAAAAAATTTCAAAAATTTTTCCACGTAAAAAGATGTTAGGGGTGGGGGAATTTTCTTGTAAATCTTCGAGTCACATCCTTGGAAGCTACCAAACTTAAATGCCAAGTTTGGTATTTAACAGTCTTTTCGTTTTTGAGTATGCTGTCTACACACACACACATACATGGACCTGTTTCTGAAAATACTATTTTTGAATTCAGGGGGTCTTAAAACATGTATTTCCAGTGAAATCTCGACATGGAATTTTTGGGTGTAATACAATACTTCTCTATCCCTATGTACATTGTACTTACATATGGGCCTAGAGAAAGTAAAACTATACCATAAATATATTCCAGCCAAAGTGCAAAATAACGACACTATATATGATTTGTTCATGCATCATTGTTACTTTGTAAAAGTGAAAATAGCTGTATAAAGTAATATTGGAATATGTTAGTGTAAAAAGAACTGTGGGCAAGAAAGTTTTTTAATGCTACTCATAAATGTTCTCAGTGCTAGTAATAAGTTTTTCCAACCAACGCATCATTTACTAAATAAAGTGGAAAGAAGTGTTCTTTCCAACAAAAGATATTAGATGTGCCATTCTTTGTTAAGTATGAATTAAGCAAATTGATATTCCCTCTCTTGGCAATGTCTAACTTTGACCCAAATCTCTACAACTATTTAAGATAATTAGCTAATGTTTTCAAGATGTATTCAGCAATACCTTGAGTGATGAAAAATAACATAGTTCTTTCTGTTCATTAGAAGGAAATGAATGATTTTTTAATAAAGCTTTTAAAATGTTATTCAAAAATGGTTATTACTTTTTCCACACATACTAGGTGCACAGTGTATAGAGAAGGTATTGTAATGCCTCCAAAATTCGATACCGAGATTTCACCGGAAATACATGTTTTGGGTCCCTCTGAATCCAGAAAAAGTATTTTTATAAAAATGTGTGTGTGTATGTGTGTGTGCATGCGTGTATAGCTCAAAAACGAAAACACCGATAAATACGAAACTTGGTATTTAAGTTTGGTATCTTCCAGGCATGCAACACTTTCCTTTGCATGGAACTTTTTTTGAAAATTTTGATTTTCTTAAAAATGACTCTAATGATTTTCATTAAAATATCATATATTAAAGATATTTACCTGACAAATAAAATGTATATCTTGAATTTTCTAGGAATAGCCTCTGAAGACTACTTTATTCTGGATGAATTTTACGGAATTTTGCATAACTGGTAAACCATAAGAGATGGACAAAAACTTACTTAACAGAAAATGTAGACCTCGTTAAAACACACAATTTATGATATACATAATTTTTTCATGGAGTTGATCATTTTTTAGATATTCCTTGTTACTGGTTTCAGCTTCAAAAAAACTCAATACTTTTCTGATACAGGAATTTGTCAACTCCTGTCCATACATACAAGCAAAGGAACTTCAATCACATAGCAACCAGCTTTTGACTACCACTTTAACCTATGGTACTCCCTTATTCCGCTTCTACTTGCAAGGAAGCAAGTAATAAGACTATTTCTACTAATTTTTTTCTCGGTAAGCACAAAGTAAATAGAGCACATCATTTTTTTTTTTTTTTTAATTTTAAATCCATTTTTATTTTTTAATCCATATACAAAAAAAACTTTTTTGTTAAAATAACGCCTATTTAAGTGGAAATGTGTGGTAAATGTTTTAGCCCTTATTGTCATTGGTATAGAAGATTTTACTTCTTCATAAACTGCTTTCAAACAAAAAAGTGACCTAACTTTCCAAACACAACTATGCAGTATTTCAAAACTGTCACATGAAGGAAATATGAATAGGATGCCAGTGCTGCCAACAGTTAAAGTAAAACTTTCTGATCAAAATAAAAGAATCTCTTCTCTAATAGTAATATTTACAAAGTTGTTGATGTTTTACCAAGTGAGTGTACCAAAATGTACAAATATTCAACAATATTTTAAACTATTTACAATTAGCATACCTCTATGAAAGTTATACCAGACTGAGTGGGGGATTTGAAACATTCATGTGTAATTCAGCAGTCCTTCTACAGTGTACAGCCAATTTTTGAACAATGTGAGCATAGAAATTATATAACTTGATACTATTGGTATGATACTGTATTATTGTTATCATTATTGACTTCCGGATATATTATTGCAATTCAAATATATTCACATGCAATCTTTGTTTTTAAGGTAAAAATAATATTTTAGCATATGCAAAGATTATTCCTAGTAGTAATAACATGTTAGAACATCTTGTCTGCTTGGATTATAGCTATTTGTAATGTTTATTACTTATTTCCTAGTTTTGTAAATTTATATGTAAAAATCTGAGTGTCCCATAACATGTACTTGTTCAGTTGGATGAAATAAATAAAAAATTTAAGCTTTCTCACTGTTGGTTATTACTATAGCCTGGATGTTTAGGCATTTATAACAGTTAAAATAGGCACGCAAAAAATGTAAAAAATCTTATGTGTTCCATTCACATGACTTTCTCTACATTTCTGCAACAAACTATTGTTAAAAGCTTATACTTCTATTTACTTCATACTAATCAGAAAAAATTAGCAGAAATAGTCTTATTACTTACTTCCTAGTAAGTAGAAGCGAAATAAGGGAGTACCATAGGTTAAAGTGATAGTCAAAAGCTGGTTGCTATGTGACTGAAGTTCCTTTGTTTGTATGGGCAGGAGTTGACAAATTCCTGTTTGAGAAAAATATAAGTTTTTCAAAGCTGAAACCAAAAACAAGGAATATCCCAAAAAGGATCAACTCCACGAAAAAGAAGTACATGACATAAATTGTGTGTTTTTGTGTGGTAAGTTTTTATCCATTTCTTATGGTTTAGCAGTTAGGCAAAATTCCGTAAAATTCATCCAGAATAAAGTAGTCTTCAAAGGCTATTTCCAGAAAATTCAAGATATACATTTCATTTGGCATGTAAATATCTTTAATATACGAGATTTTAATCAAAATCATTAGAGCCATTTTTCATAAAATGAAAATTTTCGAAAAAAAGTTCCATTTAAAGGGTAGTACGGGGTGGGGGGGGGGGGTTTTCTTGAAAATCTTTGTGTCGCATCTTTGGAAGTTACCAAACTTAAATACCAAGTTTGGTATTTGGTCTTTTCATTTTTGAGCTATGCTGCCCACAGACACATACACACACACAGACATTTTTCAAAAAATGCTTTTTTTGAATTCAGGATCTCAAAACATATATTTCCGGTGAAATCTCTGTATGGAATTTTTGGGTGCAATACAATACCTTCTCTATACACTATGTATATACTACGTATAGAGAAAGTAAAAATATTAATTTTGAAAGACAAAAATTAAATCCTTAATTTTGAATTACCATCATTGACCTCATTAGAAAGTTCTTCAAGGAGCCACTAGAGGATGACAACAGTGCAGCAATTCTAGCAAAGGGACATCACATTCTGACAGTTGACAACAGATTGATGATGGGATCAAAACACATCCCATTGTTATAAAAGGTAAGTGGCATAGTCAAATAATCCAAATCACAACAATGTTATTAGATTACAATTAAGAGGCTCGGTGAAAGAGTCAAATATCTTACAAAATCTGATGTGTTCCATTCACATAACACTCTAGCTGTTCCACAAACAAATTTTTCTTATAAAAGATTATTCTTATATCTATGCCATGTTAATCTAAATTAGCATTAGTAGAAGATTCTTATAACTTGCTTCCTTGTAAGTAGAAGGGAAATAAGGGACGTCTCTATGTAAAATATTGGAGGTTCAATTCACTTTGTATGGTCCTTTGAGAAAAGTTAATTAATTTAAAATTAAAACAATTAAATTAAAATCTGGAACATGATCAACTCTACAAGAAAAATGCATATGACATAAATTGTGTGTTTTATCATGATTTACATTTTTTGTGTAGTAACTTTTTGTCTATCTCTTATGGTTTGTCTGTTCTGCAAAATTCATCCAGAATAAAGAGCTCTTCACAAACTATTTCCAAAAAATTCAAAATATTCAGTTTATTTGTGATATAAATATCTTTAATATACTATTTTATCAAAATCGTTGGAGCCATCTTTCAGGAAATCAAAATTGTTGAAAAATGTTCCATGTAAAGGGTAGTTGGGAGTGGGGAGATTTTCTTGAAAATCTTTGCATCGCATCCTTGGAAGATACTGAACTTAAATACCAAGTTTGGTATTTTACCGACTTTTCGTTTTTGAGTTATTGTGTTCACAGACACAGGGACCATTTTCTGAAAATGTTTTTTTTGGATACAGGGGACTGTAAAACATATATTTCCGGTGAAATCTTGTTATCGAATTTATGGGTGCAATACAATACCTTCTCTGTACACTATATACATAGTACATATAGAGAATGTAAAAACACTTACTTGGATGTGTTTCGAGAATGGGGTATTGTTCCCATTATCAATAATTCTCCAACTGATTGTGCTGCTTTTGTTTCCTGTCCAGGGGAAGCATTCATTACGTGGTCTTTGAGTTTATGTATATGAATCTTTTCCAAGGTTTCTAATTCGTAGATGCTTTTATAGATTTTAAAAGTTTTATACCCGGTTTGATGTCGTGATTTGAGGTCCAGAAATGATGTGCTTCTGCTGATTTGCCTGTTTTTTTTTATAAACATCTCATATGTTCCTTGAGTCTTGTTTCCAGATTTCTCTTAGTTCTGCCTATGTACACTAGATTGTATTGCATTTATTTTCATCCATAGAAACACGATACATGTTATAGGACCTGTCAATTTAAGATGTATACAAGATTAAAATACAGAAATACAAGATTTAACAAAATTTAAATATAAAAGGAAATAATATACAGAATTGAGCCATAAAGACAATTTTTACAAATTGTACAATTTACACCAGTTCGTGATGTATAAATTCACCTACACTATAAAAGCTATTATCCATTAAGAATTTAAACAAAACTTTTTTGAATTTTAGCTGGGATTCAATGTTCTTTATATATTGGGGTAGTTTGTTGTATAAATGTAGATCAGCAGATATGAAGCTATTTTCATACAGTTTAGTTCTATGTGAATTTACAAATAAACTTTTCTTTGCTCTGGTGTTATATGTATGAACTACAGCATTTGTTTTGAAGTTCCTTTTGTATAATTTAGTGTTTCATAAGCATGCATGGTAAGTGCAAAATTTTAAATTTTTTAAAATATGGTTTACAGCTAGTTTTATTTGAGACATTAGCCATAATTCTTCTTCACTTTCTTTTGCATCCTGAAGACCTTAATGCCGTTTTTAGAATTTTCCCAAAAGATAATACTGTATACTAGTAGATTATGAACGTATGCAAAATAAACTACTCTTAAGAATATGCAGACTGGACATAAATTTGACTGTTACAGTCATTGCGATCTATTTGCTATATTCCAGCAAACTTTTCTCTAGGGAGCGGGTCTTTTGTTTCATTGGACCTCAAATCACATCACACCTGGTTTAAAGCTTTTGAAACCAATAAAAACAGCTATGAATTAGAAACCTGGGAGAAAATTCATATACAAAAACACAAAAACCACATAATGAATTTCAAATTACAACAACCACTCTTAGGAGATTCATCACCCTGTCACCAGAGAGCACCAGTAATCTACAGCCTCTCCCGGACAGGAAACGTAAGCTGCACGATCAGTTGCAAAATTGTTGAGAATGGGAAGAACACCCTGTTCTCGAAACACGTCCCAGTAAGTGAATTTTCAGTGATGTAGTGTTATCATTTACTAACTCATTCTATAAAGGAGCTGTATTGTATAATAAACTTCTTAATGAAAAAAAGTCAATAAACAATGTAAATAAATTCATAAAAGAACTGTGTAAATATTTATTAAATAAGGCATTCTATTCAATTGCAGAATTTGTTAATAAGTGATGTACTTATTTCACCGCTGATGTGAACAAACCTGAATGCATTCTTCCTCGAACGCACGTGGTGCTAGGCTGTATTTGTCTGCCATACAATTGTAAAACCGTGTACCTATGTTTGGTTGGAAAAGAAATAGCTACTCACTTTCACTCTTCACTGATAATGATTAACTCTATAAAATGTATAATAAATAAAACACAATAAAATAGGTAGGAGAGTCCTTATTCAATATGAAAAGCAAAATTCTCCCATAAAATTACAAACTGCAGACATGATGCTTTGAAAGTTTGTTAATGTATTGCATACATGTTTTTTCGAGTAGTTTAGCATGCACAAATGGACAACCATATATTGCACATTTCTTTAATACAGTGACTTACCCAGAATAGCTAATCTGAAAATGAAAGTGGTTCCACTCCTTCCAGACCTAGCATTTGCACTCGAACTATCGCACCAAGATTGATGATAATTAGTCGGACAACAATGTGCACCATTCCCTCCAAATCTTACTTTGTTTGCTCTTCCCGCACAATGTGTGATACACATTCACTGCATTTTCAGCTGTCACTTGTTGAAAAGCTGCTTGCACAAGATGTCGCGCCTCGGATTACTTAAATGTTCTGCACGCTGTAAGCTGTTTTGGGAAACATCTGTAAATTCTACCATTAACCTGAGATTGTTTAATGCATAAGGAAGGTACTTTTCCCAAAACGTATTATATACGTTAGGAATAATTTTTTTCTCACTACTTTTGAGAGATTCTTATGTTTCATTACCTGGTATCACACGCCTCTGCTATTGCTTACATACGTACACTACACTCTCCACGTGGTAACTGAAAATCGTCTGTTACAATATATGAAAGGCACAGTACATGTGCATTGTTGCATAAGCGAATAATTATTAAAATTCAACCAATTCCCATTTATTAATTACACTTACTATGCTATTTTGACAATATTGCATAGTTTTTATAATTGTGTACTTCTTTCAGCAAATTAAGAGGCACTATCTTTATAGAGAAAAGCGGTGAAATGTTCAGCAACCTGTTGCTTTTAATCACATTACCGGTGAACTACTGCCGGACAGACAATAGTTCTTATATTTCTATTGTGTTTAATTGATATCAGTATTTTTGTTTGTTACATTATTTCTGTTGTATCTAGAATCAAATTAAGCATGTCTAATAGATTTATTAAATCTCTATGGAGAGTATATTGAACCTGAAATATTGTATAAGATCTAAATGGTGATATGACATGAAGTGGAGCAGGTGGTGAGATGGAACAAAGAAACACTACACAAATATAAATGCTTCAACATACTTTATTCTCAAACAGGCAATCATTTGCAAACTAGTACAAAAATATTTCTACATCTTTTTAGATATACCATTGGCTTTTTTTTTCTTTTTATCACTGCATTTAAGTTCAAGAGACTTTTGAGGATCAACAATTATAGAGGGCACAGCATACGAGAGGTTACTAAACAATAAAGATAGCTGTCAGGATGGTCATCATTCTAACTTGAGTACCTAAGATAGGCAACCAGAAAACCTATTTACAAAAGAAGCAAGGGCCGCGCCATGGCTGAGTGGTTAGACGGCCGGGGTTCGATCCCAAGCCATCGCATGTGAGATTTGTGATGGACAAAACGGCGCTGGGGCGGGTTTTCTCCGGGTACTCCGGTTTCTCCCGCCATCGCATTCCACTGGTGCTCCATTATCATTCATGTATCATCAGTGTCACTGCCTGCGATACCATTAGTAGTTAAAGCGGGCGTTAAACACTACCCCAAAATAAAAAGGCATCATTTCATTTATCACGTATTGTAAACCATTGTAATATACCGTGTTTATCCAAATAAAAGATCACTCCCATTTTTCAGAACTTAATTTTGGAATTTTATCAACTGTATAAATAGAGGACATAACTATGAAATTAAATATAAGGTTTTGCTGTATATTTGGAACGAACTAAGGTACACTCAAGCTGATTCTTTCTTTTATTTTTTTACATCAGGGAAAATACACCGTTGTAACATTTTTTTAACTTAATTATTTGAATTCTTGTGGAAATACACATTTTCAGTGGAAGGGAGATGGAGCAGGGAATACAGAAATGTACCATCACATTTGCAATGGGAGAACGTAACAATGGTGGCAGCAGCATAGCTGTAACAATGATGAATGCTATTTCTTGATCTAGAGAATATACCAAATATAATGATCATTGAATTTGCACATTGTGAGCAGGAGAGGGACAGAACGAAATGCACTGGGTGGTGATGGTGGCAGCAGCATAGCTGTAACAATGATGAATGCTATTTTTTGATCTAGAGAATATACCAAAATTTAATGATCATTGAATTTGCACATTGTGAGCAGGAGAGGGACAGAATGAAATGCACTGGGTGGTGATGGTGGCAGCAGCATAGCTGTAACAATGATGAATGCTATTTTTTGATCTAGAGAATATACCAAATATAATGATCATTGAATTTGCACATTGTGAGCAGGAGAGAGACAGAACGAAATGCACTGGGTGGTGATGGTGGCAGCAGCATAGCTGTAACAATGATGAATGCTATTTTTTGATCTAGAGAATATACCAAATATAATGATCATTGAATTTGCACATTGTGAGCAGGAGAGAGACAGAACGAAATGCACTGGGTGGTGATGGTGGCAGCAGCATAGCTGTAACAACAATGACGGATACAATTTTCTATTAAGACAACATAGTATATCATTATAATAAGTTTTAGCTAATTTGAATTTGCACGTAAATCTATATTATGGATGGCAAAGGGGTGACCAAAATATAAAGTACATGTGCGGCAGGAGAAGGGAAGTGCAGAGCTAAACCTTTTCTCTTTCTGCTTGGCCATTGGCTCTGAATACATTATATGTAACCACGGATGCAAAAAGAAGTCTTCTATTTTTATTTTAGTCTGGAGAGAAACATTTTTTTCTAATGAGAAGCTTATAGGCCGTTAAAATAATTTTCGGCGCAAAAGGAAATGCATAGAATCTGCTGCATACGTCTACACCTGGACGATAATCTTTACCATTTCCCCCAAGGTTCACCACTGCCATACCCGCGAGGTCTGAAACTTACTTTTCCTGCATGCAATTTAGAAAACATGTATTGCAAATGCAAGACGACCCTGACAGGTCGCTGTGTGTAAAAAACAGTGAGCCAAAACCACTTTCTCATGACTAGAAGTGCATGAGGAAGTTGACCAGTGTTCTGAAAGAGCCTTCACTGCCCTTAGCTTGTTGATGCAGAGAGCAGACCACTCTGCATGCCAGCACAAAAACACCGCTCTCCACAAAACAAGTCTAAAATCTTCAGCTGTTGAACAACTAATTGTGATGTGCCAAACTTGTGGACTCATTTCCTAAGCAAAACCAGGGAGTTATCAGGTCCAGACGTGGCGTTACGCGTTATTAATGTTGAGTTGACCAGGGGGTTTATAAAATAATATGGATAGAGTCGACCAGACACTCTATGGCCTCACATACCTAAAACTTTTTCCGATGCGCTTCACCTTCGATTGAAGGCATCATCAAGGTGTCGACTGGCTGGAACCCTGGTGCTTCTGTGGGTCTTTCTTCTCTGGGGTGGAGGCATCTGATGGTGGTTTTATGAGGCTTAGTAGCGAGTTAACTTCTGGTGGGATGTCAAAGCTCATAAGGAAATCACTGTGTTTTTATATATAAATCTTTCCCAAATATTTCATTCTGACGTAGGACTGACTGATTGTAATAGATGAATCTTTTTTTCTATGTTGTGATGGTCATTCCAAAAGTGTGCTGCCACAGCAGATTTGTTGGTTTCTTTGTTCTTGATGTTGCCGAAATGTTCCTTTTGGTTTTGCCGATGTATACTTTATTGCAGTCAGAACGTAAATTTTATAAATGCTGGACCTCTTTCCGGGGGGAATTTTATCAGTCATTGGTTTCTTCAGGAGATTCTTGTCACCGCATTATTGACAGGTGGTAAAATGATGTTGAGTTTTTTTAACACTTTTTGAAACTTATGAGTTGCCCAGGCGTGAAATGTGAATTTCCTATATACATTTTTGTCTATGGAAGGTGTTAGTGTGGTGATTTGCTTTAGATGATTTTCTCTTTTGAGCTTTTTTATTTTGTTGTCTAACGCGTCAGGAAAAGTTTTAGTTATGTGAAGCCATAGAGTGTCTGGTTGACTCAATCTGTATTATTTTATAAATTATTACTGTACTTCACAGTGTTTATTCCAATTGGTTTTTAACTCTTTTGTAACTGACCAGGGGGTGACTAATTTTTGTCCAGTAAGCTTATGTATTTGCTTCTTTTATAGGGATATTTGTTTGCCTTAAAGGAATGTTACGCTTTTCTTGCCTAAGATCACAGTACTGTTCTCTAATACAGTCTCATATGATATTTATTTGAGGTCATCATAAAAAACATTTGAAACCATTAAAAGTACTTCAGAACAGGACTATTAGAAATTTATTACTTGTTTATTATTTAACATCCACTAAAATTATTTATGAAAAATCTAAAATATTACCTTTGAAATTAATAACTAAATTTAATGATATTGTTTATAAATTTAAAGCCATACATCATCCAGCTCATAGCATCCTATGAGCATATCTTAGTACAACACACAACAGAAATTAAACATTTATTTTAACTATTTTGAAAGTGTAACTTATGGAACAAAAAGCTCAAAAGATGTCTTAGTTAAAATCTATAATGAATTACCTGAAGAAATAAAGAATGTCTCTAATTTTCAGAAATTTAAATTAAAGCTAAAAATCAATATAGGTAAGTCAAACTAAACTTAGTGGAACTCATTATTTTTATGCCGCTTATATTATTATTATTTTCATTATTCAATTTGGAAAGGTCTTATTTGTGTTTATGTTTTACATATGCCTTTCAACATTTTTATATTTCATTATTTCATTTTTATGGTATTTTCTATGTTATATAATCATGTATGCTTTGACACTAATATCAATCTCGATTTCTATATAGTCCCTTAAACTTTGCTAGGTGTTTTCAAAAAAAGATTCTACTAACTTGCCCCATAATGGTGGAAAAGTGTTCAAGTTGCAGTTTAGTAATCTCTCGTATGTAAAAACTTCACTACTTTTTTGTAACTAAACATATTTAAAGGAATTGATATTGAAACTGCTAATTAATTTAGATGACATTTTTATAACAGATTACATTTATTTTCTAAACAACCAAATATGAACATATATTAAGCAATTAAACCCCTAAATCCAAAACTAAGGGCTGGTTCACAATGACTTGGTGGGGGAAATTTCATGAAAATCTTCAAGTTGCAACCTTGGAAGATGTTAGACTGAAATACCATGTTTAGTATTCAACTTTTGGTTTTTTATTTAATTTTCTTCCTCTAATACATATGTACCTGTTTCCTAAAAATGCATCTTTTTATTTGTGGGGACCTCAAAACATTATAATCAGGTGCACTCTTGTTACCAAAGCAATGCAGTAGAAAAAATAATAAAAATAAAGACATGGGTATTAAAACGTTAGGTTCAAATAAAGGCAACAGTAATTGTTTTTTTTTTTTTTTTTTTGGAAGTTGATGACAGTGTTGTTAATGTCAAATTGAATGTAAACATTGAGTTGACTAATGACATTAAACAAAAGCAATTTTGGACAGAAAACCACGATATAAACCCAGAGCCAAAACTATTGAAACACATAATCGGAAAGGAGGAATTGGCAACAAATTTTCATTTGGAAAACCAAAAATAGGATTATCAACTTCGATATCCCTCAGGGCGACTCATTCTACAACTTCATAGAACCACCACCAGAGCAAGCAATGGGTTGATCAGTGTCACCACCAGCGATTAGTCGATGTCTGGTTGACAATGGAGGAAACAAGTTTTGTTAGTGTCATTAATCGACTCAATGTTTACTAGTAACTGTTTTGTTTTTTTGCAGTGCTAAAAGTTTAAGGGGTTGTGGTTCCCAAGCTACCCCGAGAAAAACAGCCCTGGTTAAAGTTTATCCAAATACAAGATGATGCTTTTTCCAAAATATTAGTGTTTAGAACTGGGGTTGCCTTGATCCACAATATGTTTTCCGAATGCCATGCAGGAAAAAAGTAAGTATCAAGCTTCGCAGTGGTGAATGGGGGAAATTGTAAAGATCACCAACAAGGTTGCAAACGTATTTGGCAATTTTGTGAGTTTCATTTTGCACCAAAAATTAGCTGTGAATATGAGCATTCCCATTGGAACAAAAACGCTTTTTCGAGACTAAAATTTAGAGGTCTTCCTTTCACATCTGTGGTTGCATTGGAAGCTTACAATTAATTGCTGTTAGAACTATGCCGCCATGTATCTAGTCGCACATCTCTCTCCCACTCAAAACATGAACTTGTGCACAAATTCAAATGTTTCATGTTGTCTTAGCCTTTTCACTGCTACGGTCGAGATAACTTACATACCAACTTCGTTAACTCGTCCAGAGGTTTGAGTGACATAAGTCTTAGAATTTCATATGTAAAAGGGTTTAAACTGTGCGGGCATCATGGTACATCTGTTAGAATTCAAAACAACAAACCCTCAACCACATTCTTGTATGGTTACGACATAAACCGGTACAGGAAAACTATGTCTTGTAGCTCCACATGCTTCTAATCACATGATCTGTGTGACATAATCAGGGTATTCCAAAAGCAGTGAGATAATGGCTTCTTCAAGCATTATGCAGCGTTTCGTTGGTGATAATGAACTATTAGACCCATAATCACCGTTACGCTAAGCTGGTGCCATCACCACCAAGCACAGACATACCAGTACATTTCTGTACTCCTCTCGCCTTCTCTCTGGCAATCAAAATGGAAATTTGCACAAATTCGAATTATTAATTTCAGTAAAACTTTTTACAATGGAGAATTTTATTGTCTGAATAGAAAATCTTACCTATTATCATAGTTTCAGTTGCGCTGTCTTTGCTATTATCACCTTCTGTGATTTCACACAAATCGGAACATCATTTCTGTTCTCCTCTCCGCCACTCTCCTACCCACCACATGAACTTTTCCACAAATTCAAAAAAAAAAAAAAAATTCAAAAAAAAAAAAAAAAAAAAAAAAAAAAAAAGGAGGGGATTTAATCAGCTTAGTTTGTTCAAAATTAATGGCTTATTCAATCATTGAGTTATATCTTCTATTTATATAACTGATATACTAATTCCAAAATTAAATTCTGAATAATGAGGTTATCTTACATTTGAGGTCATCTTGTATATTCGGATAAATACAGTATGTGCATGAAGGACTAATAATTACTCTAAAAGCTTAATTTTGCAGGCAAGAGTTCCTAGACTGTATATACCACTTCTTCAAACCATTACAATTGTCTTCAATGAAAAACTCTCTCCGAACAACAGTGATGGTTGCAGCTCCGGAATGTGAAACAATGCAACAGAACTTTATAGCAAAAATAAGAAATCATAACATCATCAGTACCTGGGTCACATTTTTTGGTTTCAAGGTTGCTGAATTCCTAGGTGTTTATAAACTCTATCAACAAGCTCAGCTTTCTTTAATCCAACAATTTTAATATCTTCGCTTTTTAAATATGCCTTAAGCTCATCCACTTTCAGCTTTTCAACCTAGAAAAGAACAATAACACCTGTTATAAATAACCAACATGAGCAATGAAGGAAAAAATTTGTTACATTTATGAGACTTTCTCTACCTTTTCATGCCAAAGCTTATTCTATGTATTTTATGCTCATCAACATACGGCGGTCCGATGATAAGTCCCGACCCTCACACAGATATGGCATCACTAGGTCAGTTACACGGTAGTATCGTATAGTTTAACTCTAGACTAGCTTGTGTCCATAGTTACAGGTCAATAGCTTGTTTAGTTTTCCAATGACAGCATTTTAAACAAGCCAACTTTAGAGTTTTCACCAAAATGGAGGATTTGGAAAAACGAGCAGTGATTAAATACTTCCATTTGAAAGACTTAACGCCTAAAGAAATCAAGGAGGAAATGGACAGTACATTGAAAGACTCTGCCCCTTTATATTCAATGATTAAAAGGTGAGTTGCAGAATTTAAAATGGGACGTACGAGCACTAGTGATGAGCCTCGCTCTGAACGCCCTGTAGAAGTGACAACTCCAGAGATCATTGACAAAATCATCATTTAGTACTGGAAGAACTCAAATTAAAGTTGTTTGAGATAGCAGAGGCTGTAAATATATTAAGAGAACGTGCATTTTAAGTAAAGTTTTGGGCTTTCACAAGGTCTATGCAAGATGGGTGCCGCGTCTGTTGACACCTGATCAAAAGTTGCAAAGTTTCTGTTAAGACAGCTTATTACCATAGATGAAACTTGGATACATCACTACATTCCAGAAAGTAATTCAGTCAAAACAATGGCTTGCGCCAGGTGAACGAACTCCAAAAAAGGCAAAGTCAATTTTGTCAGCTAACAAGGTTATGGCGAGTGTTTTCTGGGATGCACAGGGAATTATTTTTATTGGGAAAAATGAGCGAATTAAAGTTGGAATTGCTTGAACATCCACCCTATTTGCCAGATCTAGCACCCAGTGACCAACAACTGTTCCCAAACCTTAAAAAATTTTTTGGAGGACGATGATTTCACAGCAACGAGGTCATTGATGCGGTAAACAGCTATTTTGAGCACCTTGATAAATCGCTCTATAGAGATGGTTTAATTAAATTAGAACACTGATATGACAAATGTTCAGTTCCGAGGATATCCGGAACTTATTGAATCACCCTTTGAAAGGTACCACTCCGAACACTAAAAAAATCAGCAATTTATAAAATGAGCTGCTGAGACTGCAATAAGATTTATATTGGAAAAACAAAACAAAATATGGAAACTAGGATGTAAGAACACTTGAGAAGCATTGGGTACAAGCACGTAGACAAATCTATAGCAGCACATCATTTTTGGTCTGAAAATCATAACATAAAGGAAGAAATAGGTTTAATAAAATGTATAAAGAAACCTTTGGAACTACAAATTTGGGAAAATATGTTTATCACCAAAAAAGAAGACTCTCTTAAGAATTTTGAGGTCCCCGATGTTGATGACGTCATCCTGTTGACAAGAGTAGAGGGCAACACACAACCACCTGTTGCATGTAGTGTCAGTCATCCCTGGAACTGAGGATAGGGTTAAAGTGCCCTGAAACCGGTGTTCCCAAACGAAGGCAAAGTTGGAGCAAAAAGTGTAAAAAGGTGATTCATTACATTTTAATTTACTTATGGACGGCCTCCGTGGTCCAGTGGTCAGCGAGCTGACTTCTAACCCGGAGGTCCCGGGTTCGATTCCCGGCTGGGGTGGGGAATTTTTCTTTAACCAGGTTTATTCCCTATCCCCCACAGAGTCTGGAACTATGAATGTGAGAGTGAATGTGCGTGTGCTTAGTAATATAAAAATGATTAACCTAATGTTCTAACCTACAGTAATACGAGTTGTTTGACAAGTCAAAGCCCCCGATATGACCATTGAAGTTAAAGGATAAGGGCAATAAGGGAATACACTAGATTAAACTGATATTTAAATCTTTTAAAAGAGCTGGTCGCCATATAAGGGCACTAAAATTTTATTCTCTTTATACTATCTGGGGCCTGTTTCACAAAGTTCAACTTTACAAACTTAAATCTTTACAAATGAATTTTTATTGTTTACAAATGTTTTATTTCACAATCAAAAATGATAATTCCCCACATTTGTAATTTTTGTTTGTAAAATAAGCAGTTTGTCCACAAATAACTTAAGGTTTGTAGATTAACCTTTGTTTTAAAATTTGTGAGCAAAAAATTTGCAAATAATTTCTTCTTTAGGTACACTTTTCTAAAAAGATATAATAGATAAGGCTGTGAATTTCTGGTACATGTGCAACATGTTTTGCTTTAAACAGCCTGTTAAAGCTTTTATATTATCTGTGTGTGAAATCCCTAAAAAAATTATAAATAGCTAAAAAAACTCTGATGTGTTCCATTCACATGACTTTCTCTATATCTCTGCAACAAATTATTGTTAAAAAGCTTATTCTTCTATTTACTTCATGCTAAACGAGAAAAAATTAGCAGAAATAGTCTTTTTAGTTGCTTCCTTGTAAGTAGAAGCGAAATAAGGGAGTAGTATAGGTTAAAGTGATAGTCAAAAGCTGGTTGCTATGTGACTGAAATTCCTTTATTTGCATGGAGACAAGTTGATATACTGCTGTATGAGAAAAAGTTTTTCAAAGCTGTAACTAAAAACAAGAGATACCATAAAAAACAATCTACTCCACAAAAACTATATACAACATAAATTGTGTATTTTAATGTGCTCCTCATTTTCTGTGTGATAAGTTTTTGTCAACTCTTATGGTTTAGCAGTTATGCAAATTCCATAAAATTCATCCAGAATAAAGTAGTCTTCAGAGGCTATTCTGAGAAAATTCACGAAATACATTTTGTCAGGTAAATATCTTTAATATATGACATTTTAATCAAAATCGTTAGAGCCATTTTTGAGAACATCAAAATTTTCGAAAAAATTGCATGTAAAGGGTAGTTTGGGGTGGGGGAATTTTCTTGAAAATCATTTGCGTCTCATTCTTGGAAGATACCAAATCTAAATACCAAGTTTGGTTTTTAACGGTTCTTTTCATTTTTGAGCTATGCTGCCTACAGACACACCCACACACAGGCAGACACACAGACATGTTTCTAAAAATGTTTTTTTTGGTTTCAGGGGGTCTCAAAAGATATATTTCTGGTGAAATCTTGGTATTGAATTTTTGGGTGGAGTACAATAGGTACCTTCTCTATACACTATGTACATAGTATGTGTAGAGAAAGTAAAAATGTACAGAAAAGTATACAATGAAGTACAGAGCAATATCTCTGGAAACTGAATAAAATGCTATTTAGTAACAGTTCTAGTGGTTCAGATAATTACTAGTTTC
Source organism: Hymenopus coronatus (assembly GCA_030762935.1). Lineage (NCBI taxonomy): Eukaryota > Metazoa > Arthropoda > Insecta > Mantodea > Hymenopodidae > Hymenopus > Hymenopus coronatus. The sequence goes on from CM060892.1 coordinate 9,679,889, forward strand.
TGTGGAGAATTAAAATCAATTTGAGCACACTAATCCTATTGAATACTGCATGGAAACGCACACTCAAATCCTCTTAAAAAGTGGGATCAGATTGAAACATGTTGCACAGTAACACCTCCATAGTCAAGTCATTTTGAGTACGATAAACAAACTTTTCTTTCGTTAATTTAATTGTTTTCTCACAGGAGTTGGATAGGTAGAGTCAGACTGAAATAATTATCACAATTGTCCATAATAGTTAGCTATAATGTATCCTGGGACTTGAGTACTTACAAGTCGCCATTGGGGTTGTCATAATGTGAGATCACCTTGTGGTTTACCAGGAAACATGTGAGTCAGTTGAGAAATTCAAGGCTATGCTGGCATATTGCCATGGTAGCTCAGTGGTAGAGCAACCAGCAAGAGACTGGGAGATCCGTAGTTCAATTCCCGGCTATGGCATTGAATTTTCAGTCTGACTCCACCTATCCCAAGTTTTCTTCTACTATACCGTTGCCATGATAGTCATTTCTGAATATATATTTTTAAATTGCTCTATGAAGATTATAACAGAACCACTTTAATGGTTTCTATAGTTATCAATGTATTCTGAAATATAATTAACTTCAAAACTTTCAAGTAATACACAGATAACAAATAGGGGAGAGTCGGACAAAACAGGGATTCAAGTTTTATAGCTTGATTTGCGATGACACGTAGCAGAAACTTGTAGAACTACTCCCAGACGAGCGCCATAACTGCATCCAATGAGTTTAAGTCTTGCAGTAGTGATTTGTTTAAATTTTCACGTAAAAGATTAATCCTCCTACAAATTACAACTCAAAGCAGAAGTGTGAAAAAACAAGGCAAGAAAGATTTAGAAATAAAGCAACAATTGTTCAAGGTGACAGAAAAAAATCTGACATGTTCCACTCACATGACTTTCTCTACATCTGTGCAACAAATTATTGTTAAAAAGCTTATTCTTCTATTTACTTCATGCTAATCGAAAAAAAAATTAGCAGAAATAATCTTATTACTTGCTTCCTTGTAAGCAGAAGCGAAATAAGGGAGTACCATAGGTAAAAGTGATAGTCAAAAGCTGGTTGCTATGTGACTAAAGTTCCAATGTTTGTATGGACCGGAGCTGACAAATCCCTACATGAGAAAAGTATGTTTTTTAAAACTGAAACCAAAAACAAGGAATATTTAAAAAATTATCAACTCCACCACAAAAATGCATATAACATAAATTGGTGTTTTAGCGTCCTCTACATTTTATGTGCTATGTTTTTGTCCATCTCTTATGGTTTAGCAGTTATGCAAAATTCATCCAGAATAAAGAGGTCTTTAGAAGTTATTCCCAGAAAATTCAAGATATATATTTTATTTGGGGTGCAAATGGTTTTAATATACATGATTTTAATCAAAATCGTTAAGAGAAAATCAAAATTTTCGAAGAAAGTTCCATGTAAAGGGAAGTTGGAGGTGGGGGGATGTTCTTGAAAATCTTCGTGCCACATCCTTGGAAGATACCAACCTAAATACCAACTTTTCTTTTTATGGAAGTTTGTAAATAGTGTTGTTATATTCATTTATTTGACGAGTTGATTCATTACACTAAACCAGTCGATGTCTAGCTAAAAATGAAGGAAACTAGTCCTGTGAAACATGTCCTGGCAAAATTCCCAAGTAAGTGTTGTTTAGTGTAACTAAATACCAAGTTTGGTTTTTAACGGACTTTTTGTTTTTGAGCTATGCTGCCCACATACACACATGTACACATGTACACACACACACACACATATGGACATATTAATAAAAATGCTTTTTTGGATTCAGGGGGTCCCAAAACATATATTTTCGGTGAAACCTCGGTATCGAATTTTTGGGTACAATATGATACCTTCTCTATACACTATGTACATAGTTCGTGTAGAGAAAGTAAAACAAATTACATATGTTAAATTTTGATTTACCACGAGAAGTTCATCTCAGAAGCACAAGATGTCACCACAAACCATGGATCAAGCTAGATGCTGATGATGGAAACAAACTGTTTCCGCAACATATTCACGTAAGAAATACAGTTAGATGATGTTAATGTTAACAATTGTAACTCATTACTTCTAATGATACAGGACCAGTGTGCCTGCGAGAGCCCAGCAAACCTGCCAGCGATATTCAGCTCTCGCAGTGAAAACATGCAAAAGTGCAAGCATGCTAACACAGAATACCAGAGTCTAAGTGCTTTAATAAGCGACATACTTCACCTGCATTCTATCATTCAGCACTCTGGAAAACAAGTAATCCTAACTTGGTCCAAGCTCAACCCATTTCGACAGTGAACTTGAGGCAAGCAATTCTGCATTGAAACAGCTTTTCTACCACATTAACATCTTAATAAAGCAGTCATCTTTAGTGATTCAAAATCTGCGTTACAAGCAGATGTATGTATAACAAAAAGAACAGCTGAAATCTACCAAAGTATTAAAACACTTGCAACCTCTTCACAAATCGATAGTTTTACAGTGGATGCCCTCACACTGTGGAGTTCTTGGTAATGAAAAGGCAGATGCCTTAGCAAAAAAAAAGGCACAACGATCTACCAAACTAAAAACCCATCATTATCATTTCACTCATCAAAACTAATAATACAGAAAACCATCCAACAAAAAACTTATGACAGTTTAAACCAAGAGTACAAATAAAAAGTGGAAAACCTTGTTGAACAATGTAATAATAATTGCAGAATGTCCAAGATCAAAAGCTGTTGCTCTGTTTCAATTACATACATGATGTGATTGCTTCGCTCCCAGCTGTTTACTTTGTAGATAAGAGGATTCTACAATGAATGTGGCTTATCTTATGAAATATCAAAATTTAACAGCTACAGCTGCTGGGGAGCAAGAAGGCAAATGGAAGACCTCAATATGCTGAGCATTAGCAACCAACCAACCACTTGGGTACTGTCACATGCAAATATCGATGGAAATGAAAACGCCGATAAAGCTGCAAAGGAAGACATCCGACATCCTATCAGTGACCACAGAATAACTTCTACACACCAAGACGTCATTAGACACACCAAACAACTGTTTATAGAAAACTGGAAAACAACATGGTCAACATCCACAGCAAATTGCTTAATGCCTGAGCGGGATCTACCAATTTCTTCGAGCCCCTCCGAAAATTAGAACATTGAATTACCCATCTCAGAATTTGTCACTGCAAACTGACACGTTCCTTCATCATTAACAAAGACCCAGAATCAAAATGTGAGACCTGCAACACACCACTTACTGTCCTACATATCCTGCTGCAGTGTCCGAGATACGTCAAACAGAGACTTCAGGCGGCTTCAGTGACTTACCAAGTGCTCTTCACAACAATCACACAATTATCATATTTATAAGACAATGTAAACTTTTTGATTCATTGTGAAGTATAAACATAACCATTTTGTATTTTACCAATATGCAAGTAACTATTTTATGTACAGTTTTGAAAGGTCGCGATATGACCATGCTGTTAAAGTAACCCAAAAGCATACTGCAAAAAAACACAAAGCATGCAAATACACAACAAAAAGAAGTTAAGACATACCATTCCCTTGGTAGCCATCTCTTTTATGTTTGTAGGAACTTGGACTGACTTTGGAAGCTTCTTTGGCTTGTCATTATCCTCTTGCTTCACTGTTCTCTTGCTAGCAGCTTTAACTTTACCCTCAGGGTTGTAGTCAGGAGGGTACACGCTGTTCCTGAACTCTTCTGCTGCTTGCCCCAGCTGCTCATCCACAACTTCATACACTGGTCCTTAAACAAACACCATAACAATAACTTATATACTGTATACAGGGTGTTAATGAACTACACCGAAATAATTTGTGAGATTGAGCACGTGACTGATACAAGTAATTTGAGATGGTTTAGAATGTCTTTAAAACTGCTGCCCAAGTATAAAAATATCAATTTTTAGCAGCTCGTTACTAGTGTTCTCAAGATTTAATGTCGCAAAAATCTGTAAAATCTCAAATTAATCACTTGACAGTGCGACACTGAGCATTCATTAACTATGTTCTTGAGTTATGTAGCCTACTCTGGAGGCATTTTTTCAACTGCTCTGGTGGCTTAATGCGTAATGCGGGAAGCTGCTATCCCGAAGGGCATGAGTACGATTTCCTGTCATAGAATAAATGTTATTTATTATTTTTTTCATTCCAGACGAAGTGCTGCGATATGTGACATACTGGCACTTCTAAAAGTTATCGCCATTACTTCGAAATTTCAATAAACAGGACTCCTATTTCAAATTACTTATTTAAGTAATCTAAATATTCTATGAAAATACGAGGGCCGTTCAGAAAGTAGCCTCCGGTTGATTGCAAGAAATTCACCAAGTTAAATAAAAATATTTTAATATATACATCTTACAACTACATCTTTGCACTATTTTTCTACATAGTTTCCATAACGATTGAGGCACTTATCGTATCTGTTCACAAGCTTTGAAATTCCTTCTGCATAAAAATCACCCGCTTGTGCCTGGAGCCAGCCTGTGACCGCATCTTTGAGCTCTTCGTCGTCATCAAACCGCTGGGACCCGAGCCATTTCTTCATATGCATGAAGAGGTGATAATCGCTTGGCGCCAGATCTGGGCTGTAAGGTGGATGGTTGACAACGTCCCACTTGAAGGACTCAAGAAGGGCTGTTGTTCTGCGAGCAGAGTGAGGACGGGCGTTATCGTGCAAAAAAAATGATACCAGAAGTCAGCATACCACGGCGTTTGTTCTGTATAGCCCGTCGTAATTGTTTTAGTGTTTCACAGTACACGTCTTGATTAATGGTCGTCCCACGTTCCATGAATTCAACCAACAACACCCCTTTTGCATCCCAAAACACCGTTGCCATCAATTTTTGGGCAGAAAAATCTTGCCAGGCTTTTATTGGTTTAGTAGGCGAATTTGAATGTGCCCACATCTTTGATTGTTCTTTTGCCTCAGGGTTCATGTACTTAATCCAGGTTTCGTCCCCGGTCACGATTCTGTTTAACAATGGTTCACCTTCGGCCTCATAACGTGACAGAAAGTCTAATGCAGAGGCCATTCTTTTAGTTTTGTGGTGGTCGGTAAGAATTTTGGGCACCCATCGTGCACAGAACTTACGGTAACCCAATCTTGCTGTCACTATCTCGTACAAGAGAGTCTTAGAAATCTGTGGAAAATCAGTAGACAACTCCGACATTGTGAAACGTCGGTTTTCACGAACTTTTGCATCAACTGTCTGAACGAGTTCGTCCGTGACCAATGATGGTCTACCACTCCTCTCTTCATCATGAACGTTTTCTCGTCCTCTTTTAAATAAACGTACCCATTCACGGACCACTCCTTCATTCATAACTCTTGGTCCGTACACGGCACAAAGCTCACGATGAATAGCTGCTGCAGAATATCCTTTGGCTGTAAAAAACCTTATAACAGCACGCACTTCACATTTGGCGGGGTTTTCTATTGCAGTACACATTTCAAACGGCCACAAACACTAAACTAGCGCAGGTACGACTTTCACTCGACCACGGCTTGATGCCGACTGACCTGCTGAGTGCGTGAATGCACAGATGGCGTCGCTACTCCCCCCACTACCCGCACTGTGACCGATCGGAGGTTACTTTCTGAACGGCCCTCGTATTTCGGTATAGTTTATTAACACCTGTACATTTGAATACAAGACAATATTAATTCAAAATCTTCTCGGGCTTCTAGCCAGGTAAAAACTTGGCTTGACACCAACGTTTCGAAGAAGTGCATCTTCCTCGTCTTCAGGGTGAACTGATGGTTTGAGCTTGCGGAGACTGGTATTTATAAGAGCTGGGAAATAAATATCAGCTCTTATAAATACCAGTCTCCGCAAGCTCAAACCATCAGTTCACCCTGAAGACGAGGAAGATGCACTTCTTCGAAACGTTGGTCTCAAGCCAAGTTTTTACCTGGCTAGAAGCCTGAGAAGATTTTGAATTAACACGTCGCCAGGAAAGCTTCAGTTCTTATTTTAAATTCCTTTACGGGAAAGAAATTTACCAGGCAATTAGGAAACATCAAGACCTACGCGAAAAGAAAGGTAAATTACTCAGCTCCTTGGCATTCTTATCCAGGTGCCGAGACAAAGAAATTATGCCCAAGTTTGTGAGACTTCGTTACCCAGTGAAAAATGCCTCAACATCTAAAATACTTAGACGCGCCAGCTTAGCCCTGGTAAGGGAACGAATCAAGCATACCCGTCATGAACTGTCTATCGTTGATCAGAAGTTACTGGAATCCTTTTGGCTTCTTTCTAGCAAGCTTTCACCTCTAGATTGGGACAGAGTTGACCACTCCTCTTTTGCACAAGGCAATGCTACTCTACTGCATTGCACTACGCGGCAAACTAAGAAATTTGCAAGTCTATCTAAGCAAAATGAACCTATACCACCATTGGACACCGATCATATCATCTACAACCTTACCAATCTCCAGCTAGACGAACCTACCACTTCCGTTCTAGCTAAAGGGCTCAACTTTGCTCCCACGCCTAGGCAAATATCAGTGGCAGACACCATCAATTCTATTGAAGCCGCCATTTGTCAACTTCCATCAGCAAGTGCAAAAGAAATACGCCGTGAGGTAGCAAGAGCTTACAAAAAGGCAACCCTACCTACTTCAAACATCAGCCGAGAAGAAAGTAAAGCCTTACATTCCCTTCGAAAAATCGACAACTTGGTTGTTTTACCAGCTGACAAAGGGAACGCCACGGTACTCCTCTCTTCCGTGCAATACCAAGAAAAGGTTCAACAACTGCTGGACGATCCTGCATACAAAACCATTAAAAAGGATCCTACCAACTCTGTAGAAAGACGCACCACCCAGCTAATTAAGAAATCCAGCCTTCCTCCTGATGTTCAGAACGGTCTTGCCATCTGCCTCCATACCTCCCAGATTATATGGTCTCCCGAAGATCCATAAGCCTGGGATACCTCTAAGGCCCATAGTGGACGCTATTGGCAGCCCTACCTATCGCCTAGCTCGTCATCTGGCACATCTGCTGCAACCAATAGTAGGTAAGTGTGTACACCATGTGAAGAACTCTATACAATTCGCTGAAGTTCTTGACAGCATCAAAGTGAAGCTATCGGACCTGTTAGTTAGTTTCGATGTGGTATCTCTCTTCACCAGAGTTCCCCTTGCGGAAACAATATAACTATTGTCAGAACTCTTTCCACCTGGTATTACTGCACTGTTTAGTCACACACTTACTTCCACTTATTTTCTGTATGGCAACACCTACTACGAGCAGACAGACGGTGTTGCCATGGGCTCTCCTCTGTCACCAGCTATTGCCAACTTCTATATGAAGTTTCTGGAGCATGCAATACCTAACACAGCCCCATTAAAACCTACACATTTTTACAGATAGGTAGATGATACATTTGTAATTTGGCCGCATGGACTGCACACTCTTCCAGATTTTCTTGCACACCTAAATAGCCTCAGATCACAAATACAGTTCACAATGGAAGTTGAGAAAAATGCTTCCCTCCCCTTTCTGGACATTCTGGTTACCAGAAAAGCGGACGGAACTCTTGGTAATGCCGTCTACCAAAAACCTACACACACGGATCTTTATCTCAACGCAAACAGCTTCCACCATAAGTCACAACGAATGGGCATTCTCAACACATTGGCACATAGAGCAGTTTCTGTATCAGACCCAGATAATCTGCAAACAGAATTTCAACACCTAAAATTCACACTCCAACAAAATGGATATTCAGCCAAGGACATCACATCAGTGCTGAAAAGAGCCGGACGAAAAAGAAACCCCCAGCAAGAACACTCAACAAAAAGACAAGCCAGCCGCCATAGCCTATATACCGTTTACCGGCAATTTTTCGGGAAAGATTAGTAGACTACTCTACAAATATAATGTCAAAACCATCCATAAGCCACCACCTAAAATCAAAAATTTGGTCAGGCCAGTTAAAGATAATTTAGCTCTCAGAGTACCTGGTGTCTACCGCATTCTTTGCGAATGCAGCGCAGCGTACATTGGCCAAACAGGGCGCACTATTGCCACACGCGTTTCTGAACACCAAAGATCAATAAGGCTTATGCAACCCGAAAAATCTGGACTGGCTGAACACTGTATAGAACAAAGCCACAGAGCTAACTTTACCAACACCAAGATAGTGGCAAAGTGTTCGAACTACTGGGAAAGGAGAGTAAAAGATGCTTTAGCCATCTCATCTGAAACAAATAATCTAAATTGCGATTCTGGCCTACGATTAAGTTCAGCATGGACACCAATGTTAAAGAGCCTTAATACCTAATCCTCTACCTGCAGTCTTCCAAGAATTATTTTCTAGGAGGTGCGTGCTGCTCAAACACAAAACATTAGCCGAATAACTGCTATAAATAGTTTTCTACGAAGTCCGTGCCCATGTCTCAGTCATCTTAAATACCAGGCCATAATATCACGCGAACCAATCAGATGTTAGCTTCATCCCAGCTCTTATAAATACCAGTCTCCGCAAGCTCAAACCATCAGTTCACCCTGAAGACGAGGAAGATGCACTTCTTCGAAACGTTGGTGTCAAGCCAAGTTTTTACCTGGCTAGAAGCCTGAGAAGATTTTGAATTAACACGTTGCCAGGAAAGCTTCAGTTCTTATTTTAAGACAATATTGTTTTGCAAACTTTGTGTGTGAGTGTCTGCATGTGTAATCCTCATAGGCCCGTTAACCCATACTTTTTTTCTGGTGTGAAATGAAACATACATAATCTGCCACATGTCACGACCTTCGTGGTAATCTACAGGTGTGCACAAAGTCCATATACTCGTGTACTAAAATTAAAATTACATGATTAAATATGATTTTTTGATGTTGGTATGTTTTCATATTATTCTCCTGTCAGATACCCATTGTTAACGACTTCGATTGTTGTCACTCTTATGACAGCAAATCAACAAATCTTATGAATCAAATTAGTCGGTGCCGAGATATTGAGAGAGAATGGCTGATACAAGTGATTACACAATTGAGTGTCTGCTGTGTGGTTTATGAGCGTCAAATTAATGGCAAATCGGTGAAAAATGTCATGGACGATTTCGCTGCACGGTTTGTGAAAGCAGCACAGACAAAGAAGACGTTTGCATGGGAACGGAAAACTTTTTAACAGGCAGTGTTTGCAACGCGACGAGAAGTGGAAGACCATCCACCAGACTTGGACTTTGTGCTGATGTGGAAAAATCTATCCAACAATCTCTGGTTAAATCCTTAAGGAAACGTGCTGCAGAGTTAGGGGTGCCGGAATCAACCATGAGGAAACACATTAAAGTGGATCTGAAAATGAAGTGCTGCCTTCTCAGACATTGTTTGGAATTGTTGCAGCATCCGACCACAAGCATTAACATGTGTCTCTAAATCAGCATCTGATAATTCATGCAGTGACTCCAATCATGTTGAGTAAGATGAACACGAGAACATGGCGGCTGTGTAGAGACAATGGGGCGACACATACCGATGTTTTGGAGTCCTAAGCTATAAGGAGAAACATTTAATTACATAAATATTGGAAATTAGTACTTTTATTTCGTGCCAGTTTGAATTTAATATAGGGGTATATAGACTTTGTGTGCACACTGTATACTATTTCTCTGACGCATTGCCACGGCCATACCCGCAAAGTTTGAAACATACATTTTTTCTCGCATGGTATTCGGAAAGCATATATCATGAATTCAATACAACTCCCAGTTCTGAACATTAATATTTTGGAAAAAACATTGCCTTGAATTCAGATAAATTTCTCTACATAAAAGTAAGGTAAGTAAACTTACTTGAAAGGTCTTCATAAGGCTCTGTTTCGTTGTAATCCAATGCTAGAGCCTCGATGCTGCACCAGTGAGTCTGCAACTTAGGATTTTCAAACTTGTAAGGTGAATATCTTAACCTCAGCTTTGAAATCATATTCTTTGCCTTGAGAACCTGGTTTGCATCTGCCACTGCAGGACATTCCGTATCTACTGTCCTGAAGTTCTCTGCAACAAGAAAAATGTGTTCCATTCAATGACTTTCTCTGCATCAAATTATTGTTAAAAAGCTTATGCTTCTATTTACTTCATTCTAATCGAGAAAAAAAAGCAGAAATAGTTTTATTACTTGCTTCCTTGTAAGTAGAAGGGAAATAAGGGAGTACCATAGGTTAAAGTGATAGTCAAAAGCTGGTTGCTATGTGCCTGAAGTTCCTTTGTATGGACAGGTGTTGACAAATTCCTATATAAGAGAAGTATAAGTGTTTCAAAGCTGAAATTAAAAAACAGGGAATATCTAAAAAACGATCAACTCTATGAAAAAATTGTATATAACATAAGTTGTGTGTTTTAACGAGCTCTACATTTTTTGTGTGGTGAAATTTTGTCCATCTCTTACGAAATAGCAGTTATGCAACATTCCGTAAAATTCATCCAGAATAAAGTAGTCTTCAGAGGCTATCCCCAGAAAATTCAAGATATACATTTTATTTGTCAGGTAAATATCTTTAATATATGATATTTTAATCAAAATCATTAGAGCCATTTTTGAGAAAATCAAAATGTTTGAAAAAAAGTTCCACGAAAAGGGGTAGTTTGGGGTGGGGGGATTTTTCTCAAAATCTTCTGTCGCATCTCTAGAAGATACTAAACTTAAATACCAAGTTTGGTATTTTACTGACTTTCCATTTTTGAGTTATCGTATTCACAGACACACGTAGAGACCTTTTTGTGTAAATGCTTTTTTTGGAAACAGGGGACCCTAAAAATGTATTTCCGGTGAAATCTCAGTATAAAATTTTTGGGTGGAGTACAATATCTTCTCTATACACTATTTACATAGTACGCATAAAGAAAGTAATAAAATCCAATGTATTCCATTCACACGACTTTATCTATCTGTTCTGCAAACAAACCATATGAAACATTATTTTATTTACATCATAATCAAGACTAGCAGAAATGCTCTTATTACTTATAAGTAGATGGGAAATAAGGGAATACACAAGGCTAAACAAATAGCCAAATCTTTTAAAAGCTGTTGCTATGTGATTGTCTATGAAATTTGGGTCTCTTTCTATAGCCAGAAATAAAAGAACAGAAATATGAAATGGATGAAGCCTTAAACTTTGAGAAAAGTATAAGTATCTTGAAATTGAAAATTATAACTGAGAATATTTCTGAAATGATTAGCTGTACAAAAAAATTATATATATGTCACAAATTCTGTATTTTTATGAGATGCACATTTTTTGTGTATCTCTTACGATTTGCCAGTTATGCAAAAATCATTCAGAATGAAGTGGTCTCAAAGGCTATTCCCAAAATATTCAGGATATACATTTTGTTTGTTAAACATCTTTAATACATGGCATTTTAATAAGATTTTTGGGATGCATGCAGAATCATCTACATTTATTACTTGTAGAAAGGAAGTACGATAAACAGAGTGCATTATGCACCATTATTGCACCAGTTCAAAAGAGAAATCAAGAAAGCACGCCCTCATCTGGCAAAGAAAAAGATTCTAGTTTTTAATTGGTAGTCGAATATACACACATGTGCTTCACAAAAACTTACTTTTACGCAGAACTAGTTTCACAGTGTACCACTTCCAGTATTCAAAATTATAAAAAGATTCTGTTGCATCAAGACAATGTGAGGGTGTACACTTGCACAGTTTTAATGGCGAAAATTGCAGAACTAAAGTTTGAATTGCTAGAACATCCACATATTCACTAGATTTGGCCCCCAGTGTCTTTTTATTTCCAAACTTGAAAAATCTGATGTGTTCCATTCACATGACTTTCTCTACATCTCTGCAACAAATTATTCTATTTACTTCATCTAAGCAAGAAAAAATTAGCAGAAATAGACCTATTACTTGTGATGCTTCCTTGTAAGTAGAAGCGAAATAAGGGAGTAGCATAGGTTAAAGTGATAGTCAAAAGCTGGTTACTATGTGACTGAAGTTCCTTTGTTTGTATGGACACGAGTTGACAAATTCCTGTATGAGAAAAGTATGTTTTTCAAAGCTGAAACCAAAAACAAGGAATATCTCAAAAAAAAAAAAATATATATATATAACGAGCTGTTGCTGAATCTATGAACTTCCAAAGGCTACTGTATGGTGGTAAATCAAAATTCATAGGAAGGACAAAGAGAAGTTTGGAGACCAGATTAAAGGAACACACGGAAAACCTAAAATACAAGCAAACAGAAAAATCAGCAGTTGCCCATCATTTCTGATAGGCAATCACACCTAGTATAAAACTGTTAAAACCAGCATATAAACCCACAGAAATGGATGTCTGGGAGAAGATCTACATCATGAAGAAAAAGAGCCATATATGAATTTTGAAGTTCATCATAGATCCAGCACAAGTGACACACCACCACCCTCATCGTTGATGCCAACAAAGCAAGACTTAGTTGCAGATGGGAACAAGTGTTCCCGAAACCGGTGCCAGTGATGTTTGTGTTACAAAAACCAACTCTAATTCTTTTGCTTTGAATTTAATCCTTGTATTTCTGGTGAAACAATGACAATGTGTTATACACTACTTTCTCTACCCACTACAGGTAAGTGTGATGAGGCTTACCTGCATAAGGAAGGTGAAACAAATGAAAGCCAGAAGGGATTATCTGTGTACCATTAGACGCCAGTTTCTCTTCCTGTGGTATCAGAGCTACCACTTTGGGAGTGGCGTCTCTGCGAGGTGTGTACAGACAGATGGGCAGCATTCTCCTTGTCAAGCATCGCTCCAATAGTGCTGCCATCAGTTGGCGACTACCTGCAACAATTTAAGTAAGAGTAAACTTAAGGAAGTCTGAGAGGCAACGAGTGTTGATATTACCTAAATTTTGAGAACTGTACTCCTTTCAACGCCAGTCACTGTAGTTGCTTAGTGTTAATGGAGAAGCAAAGTCACTGAAATCTGATGTGTTCCATTCACATGACTGTCTCTACATCTCTACAATAAATTATTGTTAAAAAGCCTATTTTTCTATTTACTTCATGCTAATCGAGAAAAAAATAGCAGAAAGGGTCTTAAGGAAAATAAGAGAGTACAATAGGCTAAAGCGATAGTCAAATCTTTTAAGTTTGTATGACCAGGAGTTGACAAATTCCCTTATGAGAAAAGTATAAGTATTTTAAAGCCAATACCAATAACAAGCAATATCTAAAAAATGGTTAACTCCACGAAAAAAATGTATATAACATAATTTGTGTGTACATTTTTTGTTAATAAGTTTTTGCCTATTTCTTATGGTTTACCACTTATGCAAAATTCATCCAGAATAAACATGTTCTTCAGAGGTTATTTCCAGAAAATTGAAGATATAAATTTTATTTGTCATGTAAAATTCTTAAATATGAGATTTTAATCAAAATGGTCAGAGCCATTTTTTAGAAAACGAAAATGTTTGATATTTTTTCCATGTAAAAGGAATTTGGGAGGGGGGGGGGGGGGGGTTCTTGAAAATCTTCATGTCCCAGCCTTGGAAGTTATGGAATTTAAATACCAACTTTGGTATTTAATGATCTTTTTATTTTTGAGCTATGCAGCCAAGAAACACACACGGAAATTTTTCTAAAAATGCTTTTTTTACTTTGGCTACACACACTACGTACATAGTGTATACAAAGGTATTGTATTTCACCCAAAAATTCAATACCGAGATTTCACTAGAAATACATGTTTTGGGTCCCCCTGAATCCAAAAAAAAGCATTATTGGAAAAAGGTATGTGTGTGCGCAAAAAAGAAAAAGACCGTAGTACTTCACAATTGAAACTAATAACAAGAAATACCTCAAAAATGGTAAGCTCCATGAAATAAATGTATATGTCATAACTTGTGTATTTTAACAAGATCTACATTTTTTGTATAGTAAGCTTTTGTCTATCTCTTATGGTTTTCCAGTTATGTTAAATTAAGCACAATTCATCCAGAATAAATAGGTCTTTAGAAGCTATTCCCAGAAAATTTAAGATATACATTTTATTTGTGATAGAAATGGCTTTAATAGGTGGTATTTTAATCAAAATCTTTAGAGGTATTTTTAGGAGAAACAAAATTTTTGAAAATTTTTACCTGTGAAGGGTAGTTAGGGGTGGGGGATTTTCTTGAAAATCTTAGTGTCGCATCCTCGCATGCACACAGACCTGTTTCTGAAAATGCTTTTTTTGGATTCAGAGGGTCCTAAAAATGCATTTCCGGTGAAATCTCGTCATCCCATTTTTGGGTGGAATACAATACTTCTCTATCCTTATGTACATTGTACATACTGGGCTAGAGTAAGTAAAAAGAAGCTAGTAAAACAAATATTAATATAACAATTATTAATTTCTTAATAAACAATGATAACAATGTAAATAAACAAGAGCAAAATGAATTTTAGCTGATGATAGAATAGATCTTTTAATTGCAAAACTAGTCCTATTGATTTAAAAAAAGATAAATGAAAAATTGTTTCAAATTATTAGTTGTTATTTTAATGCATGTTTCTTAGTTAATACAGACAGGTCACTCCAATAAATTTGAGAATGGACAACAATGAGTTTTGATAAGCCAAAGCAGCTTTTCCTAACTTTAGATTTAATTTCAGATAGCAACATGTGCAAGTCTGAGTGCATTCCTACAACATGCATCGTCAGCATAGCGTTGCTACACCATATGATAGGATGGATCTCAAGCGAGAGGATTTCCATGCTATGATTTCTAAGTCGGTTTATGGGGGAGAGAATACCTAGAAAGAATACATTGTGCATTTGAGGATCTTTACCCTTCACAGTCCACCATTTATTGATGGTATGCAGAGTTTAGAAGAGAAAGGAAATTACTCCAAAATGAAGTCCAAGCCTAACAGCTGGCTAAAGTAATAATGGATGAAAATGTAGTGAAAAGAAAGCACAAGTTGGCCCACCTGGGTAATGTGGTGGTAGCGTGTCTGCCTCACAATCAACAGGTCGTGAGTTCAAATCTCACTTAGGGTGAGTTACCCACATATGGTTTTTATCTGTGTTTTCCCTTATCCTGAGAAGATGAATGTCGAGTAACTTTAAGTGACATGGATGTTGAAATCATTTAAGCATCATTTCACCAATTTTATTCATCATCCAATATGACCAACTAGGTTAAAGGATGTTAAGCGGAAAAATAAAGAAGCACATGTTGCAGGAATACCACTTGCACATAAGGCCAAATTCAAGAAGCTCTAAACACTGAATCAGCAGCAGAGCAAAAAACCTGAAAGAAAAATTTGTATCAGGAAGCTCTGCAGTTGCTGGATTTCCCACCACCTCACAAGTGAGCAGAAACAAGCATGCGTGCAATGATCAAAAAGTACTCTGGATGAAGATCCAGAAACATGTTTAACATGTGATGAAAGCTGTAGTTATCAGTATGTTCCAGAAACTAAATGACAGACATTGGTCTGGGTCTTTCCAAGAGAAGGTCCCCAACAAAAGTGAAGCGAACAAGAAGTGTTGACAAGAAAATGATCTGTTCCTTCTTCTCAGCAAGTTGTCACGTTGTGATGATTCAACTTGAGGGACAAAAGATTGTTACTGCCAGATGGTACATCACTAAATGCGTGCCAAAGTATTCAATGAACTGAGAAAAAAGCATCCTAAGACTGGTCTGTGTTGAGTTTTGTTGCACCTTGACAATGCCTCTGCCCACATTGCAAACAATCCAGGTCATTTGTCCCATCTTCCTTACAGTCCAGATCTAGCCCCTAGCAACTTTTTTCTATTCCCCAAAATGAAAGAAAATATTTGAAATTAACATTTGAGTCACTTAAAACAGCAGTAGCTGCTCACAAAAAAAACATATTTGCACTGTCTGCAAACAAGAATAGTGTTCAGCATTTAAAAATGATTTGAAAGGATCAGACAGAGTACAGAATAGCAATGTAAAATATTTTGGTAAGATGCACTGATCATCTAAAATGCTTAATATTTTATTGCCTCTATTCAGAAAAACCTTATACAATACCTATTTATTTACTAAATTGTGATTTTTGACTTGATGTTGGAATTGCCATTGGAGCCAAAGATATCTTCTTCCCAGTGTCTTGGAAACTGCACTTTTATATTCATATGAGGGGCATTCAACAACTTCTTAGAAAATCCAAGAAATTACATTCGTAGCATCACAAAAAGTTAGTATTTAGTAACCGTCATCTCTTATTAAAGGCAGTTAAAGTTTCAGCTATATCCATCATGTGGTTTCGTTGCAATAGGCGATTGAATCAACAATTCTGTGGCTATTTAGAAAAAAAAAAAAAAAAGAAAAAAAAAAAAAAAAACCAGTCTGGTGCTGTGATTAAACACTTCTATTTAAAAGGTTTAACACTGAAAGAGATGAAAGGAGTTGGACGAAGTTCATTGCACATCTGCTCCTTCATTTGCAACAATTTACAATTGGATAAATGAATTTAATGTGGCCGTACATCCACAAATGATGAACATCATTCTGGACGTCCAGTAGAAGTGACTTCCTCCGAAGCGATTGACAAAATCCAGGATATAGTTTTGATCGACGAATCAAAGTTCATGAAATAGTAGATGCCACAGGCATATCAAAAGGTACAGTGTTCTCAATTTTGCACCAAAAATTAGATCTGACAAAGGTCTTAGCAAGATGGGTGTCAATGAGAATAAACACAATCGTGTGATCAATGCAGAAGCTGGTTTGGCACTTTTTCATCACAATCCTGACACATAACTATGGATGAAACATGGAATCACCACTACACTTCAGAGGCAAAAGTACAGTAGAAACAGAGGGTTAATAAAAGGCGAACCAGCTCCAAAGAAGGCCAAGGTGGTGCCCTCATCTTGCAAAGAAACAGATTCTCTGCCATCAAGACAATGCAAAGCTGCACACTTGTACAGTTTCGATGGCAAAAATTGCAGAATCAAGGTTCGAACTACAACATCCACCATAGTCATCAGATTTGGCTCCCAGTGACTTTTTTAATCCAAACTTGAAAAAGTGGCTATTTTGAAGGCCTTCCAAAACTTACTTTTTGGAAAGCTTAAAACAGTTGGAGAAATGCTGGGAAAAGTGTATTGAGCTAAAAGTAGGTAATGGTGAAAAAAAAATAAAAAATATATATATGCCTAAAATAATTTGTTTTTCTATCTTTTTCTAAGGACTTATTGAACATTCCTTGTATTTTGAAAACTGACATATTTATTTTTGTAGTACACTGACTGCTCAGAAGTACTTTATTCTCAGCAGAAAATACATTGCATCTGAAAGTATTAATGTATATTTACGATCTACTCTAAAAAGGAATATGCTACTGCTACCTTGCACTAAAACAGTGCAATGAAAACTGAAAGACAAATTTAGAATTTGTTGTAGTTTTGGTACTCACTGTTGCAGGTATGGTCTAATCGGAAGCTAAGCAAGCACAAGAAACAATTTAAACCCTTACCTATTGTTACCTCACTTTATGGTATCACTCTTTGTTTTTAATAATAAAGGAATAAATAACAAAAAGGGCCACAAAAGGCATTTATATAAAAAAGGCAGGACTGCAGTGTTTTAATCTCAAAGATATAAATAGTATACGCTTAACTTTAAATTGAAGATGGATTTAACACATCTAAAAAAGCATTCTGCCAAAGTTCTGCTCTCTTATTATTACTAACAAGTGATAATATTATGTTTACCTTTACACAGTTTTTCTTCTGGATAAATAAATGAAGATGGTCTTATGTAATGATGCATCTTTATACTGGAAGCAGGCTTAAACCCAACCAATTCCAATCCTGGTTCAGTTATTCTGCGGATTCTCGTCACTTCATCCTGCAGCAAGTTAACATTTTGTCAATATTTCATTCAGAAGTTGAAAAAGTGATCTAACAGTCAAATATGTAATACTGATATGTAAAACATGAAGCTAATAACAGTGAGGTATCACAAATATTAATGTAACAATTAATAACTTGTAATAAAACATCACTTATCTTTTTCAAATGCAAGGACTACTTTCGCAATATAATTCTACTGCATCATCAGCTTCTTCTTCTTCTTGTTTTACATCATTACAGTTACTGCTACTAGATGCAAGATTGTGTATTAAGATATTGCTAATTACTGAAACTGAAAATGATGGCTATCTCCCTTTCCTCAATTTAAAAATGACAGAATAACAAATAGAATTTTGGTATTTACAGAAAATAAATTCATACTGTAATTACATTAAAATAATAGCATTAACCTGTTTTCATAAATTTACAGTTTTTATTAGTTTAATTTAGTGGTTGATTAATTTATACCTTAATAAAGATGAATTCTATATAGAATATAAACACATTCTCAGCTCTGCTTTAATTAGTGGTTTTTATACTGATTTTATAAATAAAAAAATTGAGAAGTTTAAACATCAGAAAGCCGTTAAGGAGGCTTCTACTTTTGAGGAAATAAATAATAAGTACAGTTTAAAAAAATTTACTTATTACCTTTGGGCAAATAAAAAATTAACAAACACTTTTTTTTTTTTTTTAGCTTAACGTCCTTTAACCTGGTTGGTCATATCGGACGATGAATGAAATTGGTGAAATGATACTCAAATGATCTTGGGGTCCATGGAGCTTAAAGTTATTTTAACCTGGTTGGTCATATCGGACGATGAATGAAATTGGTGAAATGATACTCAAATGATCTCGGGGTCCATGGAGCTTAAAGTTACTGACATTCGTCTTCTCAGGATAAGGGAAAACCCCCCAAAAAAAAAACCTTATCCAAGCAACTCATGCTAAGCAAGATTAGAACTCACAACCTTTTGAATGTGAAGCAGACATGCTACCACCAAACTACCCAGGCAGGGTACAAACGCTTTTAAAGAACATGGTAAACTTTTCGAAAAATGATGAAATTTCAAAAAATAAAAACTTGGTCAATTTAAACCAAATTTACATTGGTAAGACCAAATGTTATTTGAAAACCAGAGTTAAGGAGCACTTTAGAGGTATTAAATACAAACAGATTGACAAATCAGCACATCATTTTTGGAAAATTAACCATGAAATTACTAAAATACTTCAATGAGCCCATAGATTTAATGGTTTGAAAAAATATTTATTTTTAAGATTAAAAATCAAGCAATGAATTTTGATATACCACCAGATGATTTGTCACCAATTTTTTTTTAATTCCAGTAGTTAGCTCTGCTGTGTATTTTGTAGCTTTTAAGACTATAGTATTCAGTGTTATGAGATTGATGGCCCAGAAGTGGCATGGAATTGCAGATTTCTACTTTATAAATATTAATAATTTGCGTAATACTGTAAATGCCTTCTAGTTTCATATTCGTATGATATTTAGGTTATCTCATTGTGTTCTTTTTAGGTTTATTTGCATACCAGAAGTGTTTGTTTGTTCCGTCACAGAAACAGAGGCTGATGGATTAAAATATAACCTGTTGAATTTTCTGTGTTGCAATTTTGTGCATTATAAATTATCTCTCAAGAATAGAAAGCTTTATGAATAAAATTTATTAAGGAAACATACTCAAAACAATATGCTCAAGGATGATCAATCTATTTATTTGTATGCATTTAAATTGTAACTGATGATTTGTCTGTTTTGACAATGCTTTGTGTAAACATAAGATGATAATTATTACTACAACTGCAGGGGCAGTCTTTGGAAACTTAATTTACCTTTGTAAATGAAATGATTTCATTTCCAAAAGTCTGGTATTTGTTAACTTCAGTTGGAAGCAGCACCTCTCCCTTTTCCTGAAAGAGAAAACATACATCATTCAAATATATGTACACTTATGAATTAATTTGGAATCACAAAAAATCTGATGTGTTCCATTCACATGACTTTCTTAACCTATTTTTCAACCAACTATTGTTACAAGCACTTGTTCTTACATCTATTACATACTAATAGAGATAAACTAACATAAATGGTCTTATTACTTAGTTCCTTATAAGCAGAAGGCAAATACAGGAGTTCTAGCTATGGTTAAGCAATTGTCTGATCTTTAAGAGCTCATCAATATGTGATGATTTTGAAATAATTTCCTTCTCCTTGCATAACTACAATAAACCAATAACAATATCTCGGAAATGGTTAATTCCACGAAAAAGATGTATCACACATAAATTGTGCACTTTAACAAGATTTACATGTTTTGTTTATGTCATATGATTTACCAGTCATGCAAAAGTCATTAAAAACAAGGACTTCACAGGTTATGCTAAGAAAATTCAAGATATATATTTCAATTGTCATTAAATATCTTTAATACACAGTTTTTTAATCAAAATCATTGCAGAGAGTTTTAAGAAAATCAAAGAGTTTAAAAAATCTTGTATGTAAAGGGTAGTTTGGTGTGAGGGAATATTGCTAAAAATCTGACTTTCTAGTATTGAGCACACACACACACACGCACACAGACACATGGACATTTTTCTAAAAATCTGATGTGCTCCACTCTAATGACTTTCTCTAGCCATTCCATAAACTATTCTTACAAAAAACTATTCTTTTATCTACATCAAGTTAATCAAGATAAACATTAGCAGAAATTAAATTTAAATGTAATCAGTCACCTTTTTACACTTTTTGCTCCAACTTTGTCCTTGTTTGGGAAGACTGGTTTCAGGGTACTTAAAGAGTCATCCCGGAACTGAAGATACGGCTAAGTACCCCGAAACCGGTCTTCCCAAACGAGGACAAAGTTGGAGCAAAAAGTGTAAAAAGGTGACTCATTACATTTAAATTTAATTAAGGCGCTCCACTGTCTAAAATACATCTTTTTATTTGATATTAGCAAAAATGTTGCTATGTGAATGACATTGAAATTTGGTTCTCTTTTCATGGCCAGGAGTAAAACAAAAGAGGGATGAAATGGATGAGAACTTCTTGTTTTAAATATTCATAATTTAAACAAATAACAGGTAATATTTTGGAAATTGCTAGCTTTACAAAGAGTCTGTGATATAAATTGTATGTTTCAACAAAAGTGCATTTTTTGTGTAGCAAGTTTTTGTCTGTCTCTTACAGCTTATCAGTTATTCAAAAGTTGTTCAGAATGGAGAGGACTTCAGGGGCTATGGCCAGATAATTCAAGATATACATTTAATTTGTTATGAAAATATCTTTAATATATGGTATTTAAATCAAAATCATCAAGAGCCAGCCATTTTTGAGATAAAAAATTTCGAAAAATATACATGAGGGTTACTTAGTGTGGGGGGGGGGAGGGATTTTATTGAGAACTTTTGTGTCACATCTTTTAGTATTTAATTGGCTTTCTGTTATATAGTTATGCTGTTCTCTCACTCTCTCTCTCTCTCTCACGCATGCATATCATACATATACAAATACAGGTAGGCACATGGACCTTTTTTTCCTAAAAGTGTACTTTTTGGATTCAGGGAGTCTCAAAACATGTATTTCTGGCGAAATCTCAATAACAAACATTTGGGTGGAATTCAACATTTGCTCTTCTTACCATATTTAGTAAAAAAATTAATAACACATTGGTTATAAAATGAGTCGAATTTACACTTGAATTGCTTCACTAATTAATAAATTACCTGGACATGTTTCGCAGGCGTATGTTGCCTACATCATTAACAGATTTCGACTGGCCAGCCTGATGTTGGTATTTTCTGTGGACTCCTCTCCTTTCTCTGATGGCTGATAAATGAACTTGTAGAGCGGGTTGTCATCGGCAGGAATTCCAAAATTCATAAGGCTAGGTTTCTGCTTTAAAATAAAGATCTTTTCCATACGTTTAATTCTAGCAGTTGCTGTACTGAGTTTAACAAGTGGATTTTATGGCTTTGTCCCAAGCATGAGAGGCTATTGCTGATTTCTCCAAATGGAGAAAAATCAGTACAGCAACCGCTAGAATTAAACATATGGGAAAAGATCTTCATTTTAAAGCAGAAACCTACCCTTATGAATTTTGGAATTCCTGCCGATGACAACCCGCTCTGCAAGTTCATTTATCAGCCACCAGAGAAAGGAGAGGAGTCCCCAGAAAATACCTACAACATGCCAGCCAGTCGAAGACTGTTGATGATATAGGCAACATATGCCTGCGAAACATGTCCAGGTAATTTATTACATAGTGAATCAATTCAAGTGTAAATTCAACTCAATTTATAACCTATGTGTAATTATGCTTCACTGTGTACCACTTTCAGTATTTTGATTCTTTTGAACAATTAATAAAAAAAAACAAGTGTTGTATTTGGAATACATATCAGATCCAATATTATGTGAACTTACATCAACATTTCTGATGGAGTTCTTCACATTTTCATTTGTTCTTCTGTCCAGCTTGATTCTGGACACAATTTTTGTCTCCCTGCAAAAGAAAGATTTTAAATTATTAGCATGGAATAAAAGAAAAATCTTTTGCATACATGCCTAATATCACTCTACACATCTTACAAACTATTATCTTCGTACATTCTTGTGGAATTATGCATTCAATTTGGAACAAAACCCATTTATTTTTTCGAAATCGGCTCATCAAAGAACAAAATGGCATTGAATTTTTTTGTTTGTAATGCTTCTATTAAGCACATATTAGAAGAAATGTAATAAGTTCCCTTCCACCCAGAATGTTGTATTGTTAAACTTATATCAGTGGTGAAACCATATATTGTAACAACTTTGAAGGTGAATAAAAAATTGTAGTTTCTATAAATCGGTAAAATGATGTCCATGGGGATATTTCTTCACAGCTTTAAATAGGTGGTAATCAAAAGGAACCAATTAGAGTTTTGAAGCTTTCTTGGTGTTGATTATTACAGATGACTTCATGGGATAGCAACTGTTCCCTGACGAAGATCCACAGAGTCAAAGCTTGGATTTTTTGTTTCTAATCTAACTCGGTGGCTATCCCGTGAAGTCATCTATAAGAAGGAACCAAGTCAGGAGAAGATGGGGTGTGGCAACACGTGGAACCCAAGCAGGTGTTCATGCAACAGAGTGATTATCGCAGTTCCGAGGATGTGATGGACCTGTTCTCCCTTGGAATGTTGGCTGATGATGATTATGATTGAGGTTTAAGGGTGTTCAACTGCTGGGTTATTAGCACCCTTAAAAAATAAACATCAAGGTAAAGGCCTATAGATAAAAGCAAACTAAAACAAAATGTGATATGCTCCATTCACATAACTTTATCTACGTCTCTGTAACAAATTATTGTTAAAAACCTTATGCTTCTATCTACTTCATGCTAATCGAGATAAATATTAGCAGAAATTGTCTTATTACTTGCTTCCTTGTAAGTAGAGGGGAAATAAGGGAGTACGCTAGGCTAAACTGACAGTCATATGTTTTAAAATGTGGTTGCTATGGGATTGAAATCTGTTTCTATGCATTGCCTGGAGTTTACAAATTCCTATATGAGAAAAGTTTTAAGTAATTTAAAACTGAATAAAGAATATCTCAAAAATTATGAAATCCAAGGGGGGAGGGGGAGTAAGTCATAAATTGTGTGTTTTAAGAGATCTACATTTTTTCTGGGGTAAGTTTTTGTTTATCTCTTTCAGCTTACCAGTTATTCAAAATTCATCCAGAAAAAAGAGATCTTCAGAGGATATTGACAACATATTCAAGAAATACATTTTATTTGTCATATAAATACATTTAATATACAGTATTTTAATTAAAATCGTTGGAGCCATTTTTGAAAAAAACAAAATTTTCAAAATTTTTTCCATGTAAAGAGCATAATAAAGGAGATCATAAAACTTGTATTTCTGGTGAAATCTCAGTATCAAATTTTTGGGTGGAATGCAATACCTTATCTATACACTATGCATAGTATGTGTAGAGAAAGTAAAAAATGAACCTCATAACACACACAAGCATCCTACAGAACCACCATGACCAACCTCAGTTCATAAGATTGACATATCATCCTTGCGTACACAACAAATTTCAGAAGATCTACAACAATTATAGCATCTCCTTAGCTCCAAAAAAACTACAGCATTCAAAAAATGCTATGCAAGAAATTAAAAGATCCTTTCCTAGCACAAAAAACACCAGGAATTTGAAATTGAATGAACAGACTGTAATCTAGTATATATAGGAAGGACAAAAAGAAGTTTCAAAACCAAATTAAAGGAACATATGAGAAACCTAAGTGTTCCCAAAACTGGTCCCAATAAATAATTACTAAGTGATGGTGTTACAAAAACTAATTCAAAGTCTTTTTACTTTCTCTACACATCCTATGTACATAGAGAAAGTATTGCACCCAAAAATTCAATACCGAGATTTCACTGAAAATATATATTTAAAAAAAAAAAAAAAAAGCATTTTTAGAAAAGGGTCCATGTGTGGGTGTGCATGTGAATTTGTCTGTGGACAGCATAGCTCAAAAACAAAAAGGCTGTTAAATACGAAACTTGGTATTTAAATTTGGTATCTTCACAAAGATTTTCAAGAAAATATCCCCACCCCAAACTACCCTTTACATGAAATATTTTTCGAAAATTTGATTTAATCAAAAATGGCTCTAAAGATTTTGATTAAAATAGCCTATGTTTGAGATATTTTTATGACAAACAAAATGTATATCTTGAATTTTCTGGGAATAGTCTCTGAAGACCTCTTCATCCTGGGTCAGTTTTATATAACTGGCAAACCATAAGAGATATACAAAAAAATGTAGGTTTCATTAAAACACAAAATTCATGTGATATCATTTTTTTTTTTTTTT
Source organism: Hymenopus coronatus (assembly GCA_030762935.1). Taxonomy (NCBI): domain Eukaryota; kingdom Metazoa; phylum Arthropoda; class Insecta; order Mantodea; family Hymenopodidae; genus Hymenopus; species Hymenopus coronatus. The sequence goes on from CM060892.1 coordinate 9,704,663, forward strand.
TTAGAGTTAACCATTTTTCAGATATTCCAGATTATCGGTTTCAATTTTAAGCCAGTTTAAACTTTTCTCAAATGGGAGGACATCTTTCTTCTCGTTTCTTGTTTGTTTACTCATGGAAAGCAAAGAGATTGGAATTTCAATTGTTTCACATGTAGACCAGCTTTTAAAGGACAAGACTATCACTTTAGCCTGTGCATTTTCTTATTTCCCTTCTATTTACAAGAAAGCTAGTAATAAGACTAATTGTGCATGATGTAGATAACAGATTAATGTTTGAATAAAAGGTTTGTTTACCGAACAGCTAGAGGACATCATGTGAATCGAACACATTAGATTTTTCCCCTCTACTTACAAGGAAGCAAGTAATAAGCATAATTTCTGCAAATATTTATCTCAATTATTGTAAGTAGTAAGAAGAATAAGCTTTTCAACAATAATTTGTTACTGAGATGCAGAGAAAGTCACATGAATGGAACACACATAAGATTTTTTATTTAAGGTTGTTTGCTCACATAATGACAGCAGTTGGGTTAATGGGCCATACTGTACAGGGATTGCACCTCTAGCGATTGGCCTGCCATCTATGGTTACACCAAAGTTTTACATATTGCCGGCGCAAAACTTCTGAAATCATGATCCTGACTGCCAACCTAGCCTACCGGATTTTGTCATATACTTTGCTTACTTAAAGTCACAGTGAGCAAACTTTGTACAGTCTGTATCGAATGTGTTTCACATATATTTGTATTCAAAGTGGGCATTAAATAGTGTTCATTTTATTTATATAATTTTTTAACAATGGCTCCTACGTTTTCAAAGTTAAGTGGCAAGGTATTACTTAGAGCACAGAAATAATTGCAAATGTCCTTGACTTCATGAAACAGGAAGCAGAGACGAAGGAAGAAAATGCATGTTCCCTGAGTTCTTCAAAAGCCTGACGAAAGAGTAGCCAAGGTAACTGATATTTCACTGAGTTCCATTTCCAGGGTTCTCAAAGATAAAAAAGAAAGAAAAATAAAACTTAATATATCACTTTTAAATTAAAAGATGTGGATCAGTTGTGTCACCAGCGAATTGCAGAAATTGGCAGGCCACAATGGGAAAATGTAGGTTGACATGTTGAGAACATTGAAAATCATTAGAAAGAATTGTAGAAAATCAAAAAGAATTCTAATCCAGGATAACGGTGCAGAAAGTGGCGATAGCGTTGATGATGACAATGATGTGAGCGAAGACAAAGGACTGTCACAGAAGAATTGGAGGCAGACGATTGACATTATTTATATAATAGGCCATTGGTATAGATGTTTTGTAGATATGAATATAACACATGTTTATCAGTGCAGGTGACAGATATTCGACATGAATCGACTGGTGAACTGCTTATCTGAAAGTACAACTCGCTTCCTAACTCTCATTAGGATTTTCACATGTCCAGATCTATTGTGCCAGTTATACAGAGCAGGACCATGCTCTGCATGGCTGGAAGGAATGCGATTAAGTTTGCATTAAGAAATATGACACTATAAACGCAAGCAGAAGGAAGGTGGCTGAGTAGCCAGTGGCGTATCCAAATTTTCAGTGAAGGCATAAACAGTGCAACAAAATGTCAAATCTCCTTGTCTAATCATGAATATGCTACATCATTTTAAGAGGATGATGGGTGAAATTTCAGTCAGAATATGGTTTTATGGAAAAATACTAAATATATTAAAATACTGTATTTATCCGAATACAAGACAATGTTTTTTTCCAAAAATATTAATGTTCAGAACTGGGTGGTCATCTTGCATTCGCGATACATGTTTTCCGAATACCATACAGGGAAAAAGTAAGGGTAATGTTGCCGACTAAGGCCTGTTTAATAATGCATACCAACTTTAGAAAATAAAAAAGCGCTGTAGAAATGAGCAGAGAGTGCAACGGGAATGTAACCGGTTAATAGCCGCAGGATGGCGGTAGTAGTGTCTGTTTTTCTTCCCCCATTCAATGATACAATAACGCACAAGTTTATTGAGACAATGATACACAAACAGTGAAATCCAAATATATATTTATGTATTAAATGTCTTTTCAGTGCTCCTATCGTAAAATAATGAAACAAAAACGTACTTATTTGCTACTAGATGGCCTTAGTACTGGTCTAATTTTCTTCTCCATGCAAAGCCAAGTGAATGCACTTGGTTGTGGTGTCAATGATGCAAAATAACAGCGAAAACCAAATACATTTTTATGTATTAACTATCGCTCTCTTCGTCACATCGTTTAAATAAAGAAATAAAAATGTACTTGTTTAACATAAACAGTGTATGTTTGTTGTCAGAATTCTTTAGAATTAACAAATTATAAACTGTGCAGAATTAACCAATAATCCTTCTTCAAATCTCAAAATGGCGAAGAATGCAACAGTTGCAACAAAGTTCACATTGGGAAAACCAAGAGGAACCTGGAAAAAAGAACCAAGGAAAACTTCAGATGCATAAAGCACAAACATCTAGAGAAATCAGCAGTTGCTACCCATTTTTGGACAGAAAACCATGATATAAACCCAGAGCCAAAACTATTGAAACACAAAACCGGAAAGCAGGAATTGGCAACTTGGGAACAAATTTTCATTTGGAAAAACAAAAATAGGATTATCACCCAGGGTGACTCATTGTACAAATTCATAGAACCACCACCAGAGCAAGCAATGGGCCGATCAGCGTCACCACCAGCAATTAGTCGATGTCTGGTTGACAATGGAGGAAACCAACCTTTGAAACATGTTCCTGGAAATTTAAATGAGAGTGTTGTTAGTGTCATTAATTGACTCTATGTTTACTTTCAATTCCTTCTTCTAAGTTCAAAAGTCTATACCAAAATTTCAGTGCCCTCTCAATTGTCTTTCCCTTACCTGTCCAACTTAAATAACTGTATAGTTAAATCTGAAAGGTATACAAACCTTACAAGGTTATAAATGCCCACACTGCACCTCACATCTTTGCCAATGATGAAATCCAACTTCCCAACAGATCTTTTTTTGTAGCGTATTCGATTCACTCTCTCAAGCAATTCTGCGAGTTTAGTGGTTGCATCTGGAAGTTTCCAGTCTGGTGTCTTCACCCCCTTTATCACTCGCAACAACCCCTGCACAAGGAAAACATTTTGTATATATTTATCACTTTCATATAACTTTCTTGCTTCTTCTTCTACTAACTTTCTTAGAAAAGCCTATTCTTCAATCTAGTTTATGATATCCACAAAAAAGCTTGCAGAAATGGTTTCCTTATGCATTTGGTTGTATACTTCGGTCTTTTGAGACAACAGAATGGGGGAGATAGGGACATTGCATGACTGCACTAGCAAAGAGTTAACAAACACAAAAAAAATGACACATGAGAGAACTTAATTCATTAATGAGTTGAAATTTTAAAGTGTTTATAAAATTTTGAGTCATTGTTAAAATGATTTCACTATAATGCTATTCCACTATATAAAAATCTGATGTGTTCCATTCACGTGACTTTCTCTACATCTCTGCAAGAAATTATTTTTAAAAAGCTTATGTTTCTATTTACTTCATGCTTAATCAAAAAAAGTTAGCAGAAATAGTCCTTTTACTTGATTCCTTGTAAGTAGAAGCGAAATAAGGGAGTACCATAGGTTAAAGTGATAATCAAAAGTTGGTTGCTATGTGACTGAAGTTCCTTTGTTTGTATGGACAGGAGCTGGCAAATTCCTGTATGAGAAAAGTATGTTTTTTAAAAGTGAAATCTAAAACAAGGAATATCTCAAAAACGATCAACTCCATGAGAAAAATGTATATGACATAAATTGTATGTTTTAAAATGCTCTACATTTTTTGTGTGGTAAGTTTTTGTCCATCTCTTATGGTTTATCAATTATTTAAAATATTGTAAAATTCATCCAGAATAAAGTAGTCTTCAGAGGCTATTCCCAGAAAATTCAAGATATACATTTTATTTGTCAGGTAAATATCTTTAATATACAATATTTTAATCAAAATCGTAAGAAAAATGTTCCATGTAAAGGGTAGTTTGGGGTGGGGGGACTTTTCTCAAAATCTTCATGTCGCATCCCTGGAAGATACTAAACCTAAATACCAAGTTTGGTATTTTACCGAATTTTCGTTTTTGAGTTATCGTGTTCACAGACCCACACATATACACGGACCTTTTTCTGAAAATGCTTTTTTTTTTGGATACAGGGGACCCTAAAATATTTTTTCTGGCGAAATCTCGGTATCAAATTTTTGGGTGGAGTGCAATACCTTCTATATACACTATGTACATAGTATGTGTAGAGAAAGTAAAAATACTTCTAATTTTTTATATAAGCATACTTAATTTTTACCTGTCTCAAAAGACTGATCAATGCACAGATATAAGCACTGAAGTAGTAGTGAAGTGTTTAAATAGTGGGTCATTATACACTGATGAAATTACATCCTCTTTATGTGAAAAACAACACTTATTGAAGTCAGTATTGATCCAAAATTTAAATCAACAACAATGAATATTTAGTAATGATTAAGACACTAAGTTACAAAAATGTTAAGTAGAGTCAGGCTGAAAAATTCAATGCTATAGCCGGGATTTGAACCATGAGTCTCTTGGTCTCTAGCTGGTTACTCCACACAGCAATTAAATACCATGGTAGCTCAGTTGTAGAGCAACTGGCTAGAGATCTGGAGATCCGTGGTTGAAATCCCGGCTATGACATTGAATTTTTCAGTCTGACTCTACCTAACTCCTGTCCTACACACGGCTAGAGACCAGGAGATCCACGGTTCAAATCCCAGCTATGGCATTGAATTTTTCAGTCTGACTCTACAAATCTAACTTCTATCCTACACACAGTTAGTGTGGAAAAACAATTAAACTTTATAAAAATGGTATTTTTGTGTGTATCCATCTGCATAGTTATCCAAACCAATTCATCTAATCTATTTATTTATTCTATCAAATCTATCAGTAAAGCTATACGATGGTTGCAGCACACACACACATGGAAGTTTTGACTTCTTCTTGGGATCACTGGGGTTTTAACTTCACAATTCTCTCGGCTATGCCCTGTCGTCATTACGGAGTAGCAGCCTTAAATTTATTTTTTCAGTCTGCCTGTGCAATCTAAGTAATGACAAATGTAAACATTTTTAATTTTTTATAAAAACCGCTTAAAAATTAAGGTGCATCTTATAGTCCATAAAATATGGTAGATTCACGATGATTCAAAAATACTTTTACAACGTTTTACTCTTACAACGTAAGATTCCTTACTTCAAAACAAGAAAAATATATTCTCTAAATCCTTCGTTTTCGCGTTATCAACTAATTAGTGGCAGTGCAGTATTTCGTGTATCTCCTAAGTGGAGCAAAGGTCATCTTAAGATGTTTCCATGATCACATTTGAGTTTCTAGTTCAGGAGCTTGCCACTTTGCGCCATGGTGACAAGGGATAGCTCGTCGCCCACAGATAGCACGGTGGTGGTTTGTAGGATGTTACAAATCCTTTCTGCTCATCGGTTTGGTGACAATTTATTACAAATATGTCAATGAGCTAGTTGAGATTCTTTTTAGTATTACTCACTGTAATAAGTATCTCAGGATCGTGGTTGCGAGGGAGATAATGCATTACAGGTAGCTTAATACTTGTAATGATACACTGGTAACATGTTCTTCAATATCACTCGATGATACAATAATTATTAACACTAGGATGGCACAGATAAATTAAGATACAGCATGCGTTCCCATAGGACGCTACCCTTGTGATGATCACATGAACACTGACCAATAAGGAATGAGCGTCTATTCGGCTCATATATATGCTCAAAGCGTATTCTACTTGTTTCTCATTATTAAACATTCTTTAAGCAAGTATATAATACAGACTTTCTTTTATTTATTAGTAAATTACTTTTGCTACATATAATATTTATTTCATAAGCTATTTGCACTTAGTCAATATTTAAATATGGGTTTACATCGCTTGGGGATGCGGTATACTAGAAAGAACAACATCCTTTTTCAAGCACATAGCAATGCAATTATGATTGTTGCATTTTTTTAAATAATTAGTTCTGATCATAAATGAAATTATACTTAAAGTACACATTAAATTCAATATTCTGATATTCACAGAACACTTACAGGCTAATTACTTTCAGTAATTAATTTTTCTTTACCATATAATCCGTAAATCAATATGGCATCAATTTCCTTCCATTAACATAATATAAAACTTGGTATGAAAACACTTGGCTTCCATATATTAAGGTCTCAGGATGAAATGACAACTTGCGGATGTGAAATGGTAGAAAATTTTGCCCAGGAACCTTCTCCTTTCAAGGTATGAGGTTATTTTACATGCAAATAAACATTACATGGGATCACCGGCTTTACTTCCCTTCCAAAGGAAACCATGCTAAAGACTTTTGTGTCCAAAAAAATCCATCACCCTCTGCCTGGCCTGAACCTGCAATCTTGGGCTTTAGAGGCTAGTATGGTAACCACTACACTATGAAAGTTTACCTTCAATGGCTTTCTGGGTCCAACTCAACAACGCCTTACAGCTGCTATCTAGGGACTACTTAGAGCACTCTACCAGGCGTACTAAAAGATATGCCCCTGCAAGTAAGAAGAAAAATGTGATTTATCATGACGGGCTCGAGCACATTTTAGTCTCAATTGTTTGAGATGCACTGGCTGGTATCTATCATGACAGATGGATAGATAGAGGAGGATCAGTCCTATGGTCTGAATGATTTTCCTTTTTTTTTATCTCAATAAATCGAAAACAAAGGAGTTTGGGATATGTGTTTATTTAAGCACATTTTCTTGTTTCAATGTAAGCAATCTTTGTTAAAATATTTTTGAATCACCCTGTATGTGCTAAATTCCAAAGTTACAGTATTTATCCAAATACAAGACATCCTTGAATGGAAGATGATCCCCATTTTTCAGAACATAATTTTAGAATTTAGCATATCATCTGATTTAAAAAACATAAGTATATAAAAAGAAGAATTTTTAAATGAAATTTGAAGCATGAGATCCTTTTCATGTTCGCGCTAAATTCGGAATAAAAATCTGCTCGCACTTATGCTTAGTTTGGAGTAGCAATGGACTCTTATCTTAATGGACTTGTTAGGCTTCGCAGACCCAGACTGCCTGGCAATTTCTTAAATAATAAATCACTAGGATCTTCTTTGTACAACTGTTCTTTACTCACAATTACTCTTATATGAAACTGCAATTGCTCGACGCAATTATTACTTTGTTGAATGCAAATGTACATCCTCTCGTGACGCTTCACTTTATTTTGCAAGTTCCACCGGGAAAATCTGATTCCTGGAATATGTTTTCATTTTTAATACGAGTGAGCGGAAATTACTCAGTGATCCCACTGCAAACATTTATATGCAAATAATTCTACACGATGGCCTACAAGTGGCCTTTATCATGCTTCTGAAAAACCTCTTTTTTATAATAACTAGCTAACACAAAAAAATCAACACGTAACTATGATATTAATATAAAAATAATAGTTGCAACAAATCTTCACTTATCTTTTGGGATCCTTATAAATATTTATATTAAAGTATAGAAATCATGTAATGAATTTTGATATACCTCCAATTGACACTCTTACCAAATTTGTGTTGATTCCAGTAGTTAGCAATGCATTAGTACACAATCCACCTAGTAGCAGTAACCATAACAGTGTAAATAAACATCAAAAAAGAGACCAAAAGGATATGTTGATAATGCAATGAAATCCAGTCCAAGCAAGGATTCCAAAAGATAAGTGAAGATTTGTTGCAACTATTATTTTTATATTAATATTTGTGTTATTCTTCACTGTTACTGGCTTCTTTTTACATTTATACGTAACTATGATACTTATTGTTGGAAAACAAAATTGTATAGAGAAAATCAAAGCAATTATACATGACGAAAGCACAAGGAATAATAAACATTTGCACCCAACAATTTCAACTTCGAAATACAACAGAAGAAAAACATTTGAATATTATATATTACAAAAATGACATGAAATTCACAAAATGTTGGCAGATTTTGTGGTTAGGATATTAATATTGCATCAAATTTAAAAGGTTGCCATATAATGCACACTTGAGCTGATTAAGTCCCTTTTTTATTTTTTGTACTTAAATTAGAACTTGCTCTGAATTCATGTTTTAAGCAGTTGGCAGAGAGGGGATTATGGAAATGTGCGGTATGGGTGTGATGGTACGTGACAGCAGTGGTAGCGCAACTAATGATGATGGATATGATTTTGTATTTAGACAATATAACAAAACGCATCGTAAATATTTTTACCTAATTTGAACTTACACAAAAATTCACATTACAAGCAGAAGAGACGAAGAAGGGAGAACGAAATGTGCAGTATATGCATGCGATGATAGGGTAGCTGTAACAATGATTATTTATGCAAGTTATTTTTTGTTAAGACAACATACTTAATATAATATACTGTAAAATGTTTCACCTAGTTTGAATTTGCGTGTAAGTTCACATTGTGGTATATGTGAGGTCCAAGGAGGGGAAATGCATCAGTAACCTCTCTCTTTATGCTTGACCGTTCACTTCCAATACATTATGGTCCCGCCTGGGTAGCGTCTGCCTCACATGCAAAAGGTCATGAGTTCGAATCTTGTTTAGTGTGAGTTACCCGATAAGGTTTTTTTCAGGGTTTTCCCTTATCCTGAGGAGACAAATGTCAAGTAATGGACTATGGACTCCGAGATCATTTGAGCATCATTTCACCAATTTCATCCATTGTCCAATATGACCAACCAGGTTAAAGGACATTAAAACTACAACAACAACAAAAAAAACCTCGTATTTTTAGTTAGGTATAAGCTTCAAGCCCAATTAAAGTCAATAACAGTTTGGGTATTGATAAACAAAACACAGCAATAAACACTGACAATAATTATATTTTATTACTACTTTTATACGATTTAATCATATCTTATAAGAGAGAAGCATTTCCAACACTCTGAAATTTGGAAGAGACTTGGCACTATACCTGAGGTTAGAAAAAAAAAAAAAAAAAAGAAAAAGAAAAAGAAGAAAAAAAAAAAAAACCATTACATTTCAGGTCGACACTAATGTGAAAGGAAGTCCTTTTTCCAATGAGAATGTTCATAAGCTCCTTAACAGCTGATTTTCAGCACAGAATTCAATTTCCTCCAGGCTTTGCCACTACCGAACATGCGAAGTTAGAAACTTACTTTTTCCCCGCATGATATTCGGAAAACACATCGCGAATGCAAGACAACACCATTTCTGAACATTAATATTATGCAAAAAAAAAAAAAAAAAAAAAAGCAAAACAAAACAAATATATATAGATAAATACAATATTAACCTTTTTAGTGCTACAGTTCAGTTAAATTGACTGTAGGTTTGGGCGATTATAAGTCTTAAAATTCCAAATTCTCCTGCTGCAATTTTTAAATCAATTATATTTGTCAACACTCACAGACTGTTTCCACTAATTCTGAGTAATATATAAAGCAAGGGAAGCAAATAACAAGGTCAGAAGTCAAGATGCACTCTGCTGCCAAAACAGTCTCTATTTCACGGCCGGAAATATTCTGTTGGAGGGTGGGAAAAACCCCACTGTGTGCTCTATCCAGCCTGTGGTTTAGGATGGGGATGGTGCAGGTTGAATAATCGGTGATATGGCATGCCTGGATGATGACGGTGTCTGTTTTGTACATTTTGAAACTTATTACTATACTCACTTTTTTAGTTATTAGAGCATATTATTGTATTTTCAACTTGAAATACACAAAATCAATGCAAAATTTATTGGTCAAAACCAAATTTTGGATTTTTAGCATATTTTCACCAGTATACCCTAAACTCTGATGGGGGGTGTTTCTCACATAAAAATATGTTAGCAGTGAAAAGATTAATGCATAATAAATACAGAATTACATGGCCAGGTTTGTATACCTCGTAGAAATTTGAGGTGTTAAAATTGTTGCCAAGATGGAGAAGACCCACGTCTATGTCAACTTGAAGGAGGTCCTTTGCTTTGAGAAGGGCTCGCTGCTGTCGTGAAGGGTCGCTAGCATGGGGATGGTCAACACAGGTGAACAGCAAGATGCTCTTCGAGTTCAGTTTAAACATGCTGAAACACAACATTTAAACAAATGGCCATAATATTACTTTCTGAAAATAAACAAAATAAAAATTGTGTTGCATTTTTCTAAAAGAAGTAAAAAAAAATCTGATGTGTACCATTCACATGACTTTCTCTATATCCCTGCAACAAATTATTCTTAAAAAGCTTATACTTCTATTTACTTTATGCTAATCAGAAAAAAATGAGCAGAAATAGTCTTATTACTTGCTTCCCTGTAAGTAGAAGCGAAATAAAGGACTACCATAGGTTAAAATGATAGTCAAAAGCTGGTTTCTATGTCAATGAAGTTCCTTTGTTTATATGGATAGAGTTGACAAGTACCTGTATGAGAAAAGTATAAGTTTTTCATAGCAGAAACCAAAAATAAAGAATGTCTCAAAAACGACGAACTCACGAAAAACATGTACATAACATAAATTGTGTGTTTTAACGTGCTCTACATTTTTTGTGTAGTAAGTTTTTGTCCATCTCTTACGGTTATCAGTTATTCAAAATGAAGTAAAATTCATCCAGAATAAAGTAGTCTTCAGAGGCTATTCCCAGAAAATTCAAGATATACATTTTATTTGTCAGGTAAATATCTTTAATATACGAAATTTTAATCAAAATCGTTAGAGCCATTTTTGAGAAAATCAAAATTTTCGAAAAAAGTTCCATGTAAAGGGCAGTTGGGGGTGGGGGGATTTTTCTCAAAATCTTCGTGTCGCATCCTTGGAAGATACTAAACTTAAATAACAAGTTTGGTATTTTACTGACTTTTCGTTTTTGAGTTATCGTGTTCACAGACACACGGACACACACAGACCTTTTTGTGAAAATACTTTTTTTTGATATTGGGCACCCTAAAACATATATTTCCGGTGAAATCTCGGTATCGAATTTTTGGGTGGAGTGCAATACCTTTTCTATACAATATGTACATAGTGCATATAGAGAAAGTAAAAATCTGATATGTTCCCTTCACACGACTTTCTCTAATCTCTGCAACAAATTATTGCTAAAAAGCTTATTCTTCCATTTACTTAATGGTATGAGAAAAAATTACCAGAAATGGTCCCATTACTTGCTTCATTGTAAGTAGAAGGAACATATGGGAGCATCATAGGTTACAGTGATAGTCAAAAGCTGTTTACTATATGTGACTGCTGCTGTGTGTATGGGCAGGAGTTGTTAAATTCTCAAATGAGAAAAGTGTAACTTTTTTAAAGCTGAAATCAATAACAAGCAATATCTCAAAAACTATCAACTCCACAAAAAAAAATATATATATATATATATATATATATATATATATATATATATATATATAACTTAAATTGTGGGTTTTATCATCTACATTTTTTTTTTTTATGGAGTAAATTTTTGTCTATCTCTTAGTTTACCAGTTATGCAAAATTCAATACAAATCATCCAAATATAGAAGTCTTTAGAGGCTATTCCCATAAAATTCAACATATACGTTTTATTTTGCATGTAAATATCTTAAATATCTTAAATGGCTCTTAATCAAGAGCCATTTTTGAGAAAATCAAAATTTTCAAAATTTTTTCCATATAAAGGGTAGTTTGGAATGGGGGATTTTCTTGAAAATCTTCATGTTGCATCCTTGGAAGATGCCAATCTTAAATACCAAGTTTGGTATTTAATGATCTTTTCATTTTTGAGCTAAGCTGTTCACAGACACACACAGACAGACAGACACATGCATGGACATTTTTCAAATACTTTTACTATGTACTTACTTCGTGCAGAGAAAATAAAAATTTAAAAAACTATAACCTTACATTAGAAAGACTAAATGTTATTTGCGAAACAGATTAAAGGAATGTTTTAGAAATACAAGAGGTCTCAAAAGTAACGCCATTTTTTTTAAATCCGAGCGGTAGGCGGGAAAAGGGCGGCAGTGGCAGGAAAATTTGGTATGCGTGTAGTGCCAACACTGTAAAATTCCTAAGTGCATACGTCTATCGCTTGGTCATGAAAATGACAGTAACAATGGACATTCCACTTGCTCCTGCTCTGATTGCGAAGTTCGCACTATAATCTGTTTTTTGTCAGCAAAAAGCAAATGTGTGGCTGAAATTCATCGCAAGTTGTGCAGTGTGTATGGTACAGACATTATGTCAAGACCAGTGGTTTCCTCTTGGCATCAATCGTTCATTGAAAGGAGAACAACTTTACATGATGAGCAACAAGGTGGACAACCCTGCGCTTCGCGCACAACGGATAATATTGAAGAGGTTTGAAAGGTTATTGACACCAATTGGCACTTTAAGCTTAATGCAATTCCGTTTGAACTTCCATCTAATGCAGAAGTAAGATGTGCAACACTTCACAGGATCATTTCCTACGATCTGAGTCTATTGAAAGTGTGCACAAGATGGGTTCATCGTGTGCTTTCCAAACAACACAAGGAGCAGAGTTGACGCTGCATTGCACTTTTTTGAGAATGAGGCAAATGATTTATGCCACTGAATAATGACCAAGGTCGAGACATGGATTCCATCATTGGATGCCCAAAACCAAAAGAGTATGGTGTGGAAATGAAAGAAAAATGTAAATACGTGTTATTTATGGAAGCTCTTTAACTGCTGCAGTTCTCAGCATCCCATTCTATATTGGACATGAAAAACTGCTTAATTTTGCTCAGAGACCTCTCTATCAGGATTGAGGTTCTTTTACGTGCCATAAATCTATGACATGGGACCAATGGCTTTACTTCCCTAACGAAGGAAGCCATGCTAAGAATTTTTACACCCAAAAAATCCATTGTCCCAGATGGGTTTGAACTAGCAACCTTAGGTATATGAAGTTAGCACGATAACCATAACACCACTGGAAATGAAAGCATGAACCAGCAGCAACCAAAAACTGAGCAAAAGTTACTGATTGGCTGGCAAGATCATGGCAACGATCTTTTGAGATTCGAAGAGAGTACTGTTGATTGATTACCTGCCCCGTGGGACCACAATGACTGCTGCTCACTATTGCGAGGTGCTGAGAAAACTCAGAAGAGCGATTCAAAACAAAAGTAGGGTAAAGTTGAAGAAAACAGTTTTCTTGTTCCACGATAATGCTCGTCTGCATCAAACTCAAGCCCAGTTTTGATGGGATGTTTTTGATCATCCACTTACTCACCCGACCTTGCACAGCATGATCGTCTTCTTCCGCAGCTGCAGCAACATCTCAGGGGAAGGCGCTTCATAAATGATAAGTTAAAACAAGAAGTGAAAAGATTTCCAGGTGTGACATTGAATTAATAAATCTGATGTGTTCCATTCACATGACTTTCTCTATATCTCTGTAACAAATTGTTGTTAATAAGCTTATATTTTATTTATTTCATTCTAATCAAGAAAAATTAGCAGAAATAGTCTTATTTCTTGCTTTTTTTGTAAGTAGAAGCGAAATAAGGGAGTACCATAATTTAAAGTGACAGCCAAAAGCTGGTTGCTATGTGACTGATGTTCCTTTGTTTGTATGGACAGGAGTTGACAAATTCCTGTATGAAAAAAGTATGTTTTTCAAAGCTGAAACCAAGAAAAAGGAATATCTCTAAAACGATCAACTCCACGAAAAAAATGTATATAACATAAATTGTGTTTTAACGTGCTCTACATATTTTGTGTGTTAAGTTTTTGTCCATCTCTTACGGTTTAGTAGTTATGCAAAATTCATCCAGAATAGAGTAGTCTTCAGAGGCTATTCCCAGAAAATTCAAAATATACATTTTATTTGTCAGGTAAATATCTTTAATATATATTTTAATCAAAATCATTAGAGCCATTTTCTAGAAAATAAAAATTTTCGAAAAAAAGTTCCATGTAAAGGGTAGTTTGGGGTGGGGGAATTTTTCTCAAAATATTCATGTCGCATCCCTGGAAGATACTAAACTTAAATGCCAAGTTTGGTATTTTACCGACTTTTCGTTTTTGAGTTATTGTGTTCACAGACACACGTACACACACACACACCTTTTTCTGAAAATACTTTTTTTGGATACAGGGGACCCTAAAACATATATTTCCGGTGAAATCTTGGTATCAAATTTTTTGGTGGAGTGCAATACATTCTCTATACACTATGTACATAGTACATATAGAGAAAGTAAAAATCTGATGTGTTCCATTCACATGGCTTTCTCTACATCTCTGTAACTATTGTTAAAAAGCTCATTCTTCTATCTACTTATTATAATTGAGATAAACATTAGCAGAATATTTGGTTCCTTGTAAATAGAAGCGAAATAATCTAATGTGTTCCATTCACATTATGTCCTCTAGCTGTTAGGTAAACAAACCTTTTACTCAATACATTAATCTGTTATCCACATCATACTATCAAGATAAACATAAGTAGAATTAATCTTACTACAGCTTCTGTGTAAATAGAAGGGAAATAAGAAAATACACAGGATAAAGCAATAGTCTTGTCTTTAAAAGCCAGCTGCTATGTGAAACAATTGAAATTTCAATCTCTTTGCTTGCCATAAATAAAAAAACGAGAAGAAAGATATCTTCATGTTTGAGATAAGTTTAAGCAGTTAAAATTGAAACCAATAATCAGGAATATCTCAAAAACGGTCAACTCTACAAAACAAAACAAAATGTATATGACATAAATTGTGCATTTTAATGAGATCTACATGTTTTGTTTATTAAGTTTTTGTATATCTGTTGCGGTTTGCCAGTTATACAAAAATAATCCAGAATGAAGTGGTCTTCAGAGGCTATTCCCAGAAAATTCGAGATATACATTTCATTTGTCATAAAAATATATTAAAGATAAGGTATTTTAATTAAAATCGTTAGAACCATTTTTGAGAAGATTAACATTTTTGAAAAATATTCCATGTAAAGAGTAGTTGGGGGGGTGGGAGAATTTTCTTTAAAATTTTTGTGTCGCATCCTTGGAAGATACTCAACATAAAGTTTGATATTTAACAGACTTTTTGTTTTTGAGCTATGCTGCCCATAAACACACGCTTGGACCTTTTTTTAAAAAAGGCTTTATTTGGAATCAGGGAGACTCAAAACATATATTTCTGTGAAATCTCAGTATCAAATTTTTGTGTAAATTACAGTATCATTTCTGTACACTGTATACATGGTACGTGTAGAGAAAGTAAAAAACTGTTACCACAGTACCAAAAATGTATTGAGGTTCAAGGAGATTATGTAGAAAAATAGTTATTGAATGTAGCTTTTAAAATGTACCTTTTTCAAAATATTTAAACATTTTGTTATTTTTTAAAAATTAGTGTAATTTTACTTTTGAGACACCCCTCATATTACATACAAACAAATTATTAGGTGTAATAGATTATGCTTAATCATCAAATAAACTCAGAAATTAAATTATTAAAGCATTTAAAAATATTTCAGCATATATTCTGGTGTGTTTGATCCATGGAGAAAGTAAAACATAAAATTACTAGTGTTATTAGTATTTTATTTTTGTATTCTCAAATTTACTTGAACACTTCAATAAATATTATGTATTAACTAATTTATTAACAAAACCACCACTAGCTATGGTGTTATTTAAAATATTAATGAGACAATGCTCATACTTAAACTTCATTTACATCAAGAACTTAGCACTTAGAATTCCAGGCATTTTTAAAATTTAAAAATCTTGCCAGCCACTATGTTTTAGTTTACAGCCAGATAATCATGCTGAATAGATGACAACCGACAGTTGCCACGATACTGGTGGTGGAGACGAACGCCTCTCAAAATGTTCCAAGATTTTACTATTTCATAAAAGTGAAGCATAAGTTTGAATGCCAAGTCATTAATATTTTAAAATTAAACTAATATTAACGTAACAAACTTACCTGGTTGAGAACAACCCCTGGCAAAGCCAAAGAGCATCTGCTATACTGAAGTCTTGACTGTGGCCAAAATTGGTATCAAAGTCATTAAAATTAGGCCCTAAAATAAACAAGAATGGATGTTAGCTTTAAAAAAATTGAACATGTTACACTCACATGACTTTCTCTAAATGTTCTACAAACAAACCTCTTACAAAAGATTCTTCTTCTTTTTAAACTGTGCTAATCAACTTGCATTAGCAGGATGCACTTATTACTTAATTTCTTTTAAGTAGAAAGGAACTAGGCTAAGATGATAGGCAAATGCTTTAAAAGATGTTGTACTGTGATATATCATTGAAATTGATTTCCTTGCTTCGCCACGAGTAAAAGAAGAAGAAAAAGAAAAAAAAGAGAAAAAAATGAACAATTCCTGTTTGAGAAGTATTTTAAAACTGAAACCAATAACAAGGGATATTTTGGAAAAGGTCGACTCTTCAACAAAAAGGCTTATGACATAGATATAGGTTTTGTTAAAAAAAAAAAAAAAGTATTAGCCCGCCTGGGTAGTGTGGTATTACTGTATCTGCCTCACATTCAAAAGGTCATGAGTTCGAATCTCGCTTAGAGCGAGTTACCTGGATAAGGTTTTTTCGAGGTTTTTCCCTTGTCCTGAGAAGACAAATGACGTAACTTTAAGTTTCATGGACACCGAGATCATTTGAGCATCATTTCACCAATTTCATTCATCGTCCGATATGACCAACTAGGCTAAAGGATGTTAAAGGGGGAAAAAAAAAAAAAAGAATGTATTAAAGGTATTATAGAATTTCCTTATGAATCAAACATATTGTAAAAAGAAAAACAGATACAAGGTATATTAATAAAATAATGCAAGGAAATAAAACATTAAAGTGGCTACAAATTGTACAAAATCTTCATTTAATTCCAAAATTAGCAAGAAAATCAGCTGTTGCCAACTTTTGTGTCATAACTGGACATGGTTGTCAGAATAACCATCTCTTTCAACTGCCTGCTAGGTATCAAAGAAAAAATTATGAATATGGAAAATCTAGAATCACCAAATACTGCAACACTAGAAGGAAAATGACTTCATTGACCCTACCCTACCCTACCTTTTTCTAAAGAAGCTTTTTCTGGACTCAGGGAATCTCAAAACATACATTTGTGATAGAATACCCTAATATGTTAGGTACAATAGAAAATTTTATGTCATAATTTTTGAGGCACTAGTGCTGCCCTCTACATTCTATTACGTTTACATCTGCTCAATCTTGCTTCAAAATTATATGTTCTTTTTGTATAGACTTTTTAATTCCAAAATTTAGTTCTGAAAAAAAGGAGATCATCTTACATTTGGGTAACTACAGCATATTCCTCTGCCTTCAGCACTAGGATCTTCCTCATGCATACTATTTATTGGTTTTGTTTGTTAACCTTCCGTGTGTGCTCATGATGATAATGATTTGGCTGTAAGGGCGCTCAACTTCTCAGCCATTAACGCCCTAATAATACAAATTCTGAAAATACCACAGATAAAAAAGTTTATTTTATCTCAATTTGATCTTGCACACATAACCCACTTCTGATACCAGCCCCTGAATCATTTGCTACATTTCCATGGGGAATGAAAACCGATTTGAGTGCAAATCCATTTCAATATTTTCCATGTTTCACATGTTAAATTTAAATTGAATTAAGATCATTTTGAATACGTAAACTTCGAGAATATATTTTTTTTCATCCATTCAGATTGGTCAGCTTTTAATTGCGTTGGTGAACCTGTTAAGCATATAATTATCTGTGGATTAGTTGCAGGTTTTGATTTTAAATAATTATATTTGAGAATACATTGCAAACTACAGAAACCATAAAAGTGGTTCTGCTATAATCTACCATAGAGCAATTTAAAAAAAAACTATATTAACAAATGAATACCATGTGTAAAAAGTGTAGCAGAAGAAGATTTTGTGTACTGTATTCAAAACGATTTGAATATAAAGGTGTTTCCATGCAATATGTTCAATCTGATCTCATTCCAATTGCACTTTTGAAGAGGATCAGATACAAGACTCGATAGGATTTGAATCCCTGTTTCCAGGCGGGATTCAATACGATAAGTGTACTTAAACTGATTTCAATTTTGCGTGGGAACATGGTAATAGTGTTTAAGATAAAACCCAACTTTATGCTTACTTTTTAACATGTCCATAAGTTGTTTAATTTTGGCAGCACTGGGTAGTCCCAACTCTTGAAGAACGCTGATATTGGGAACCTTGAGGTAATTCTCTGTCTTGTAAGTCCCATATAGCACTATGCCCATTAAATCTCTGTCAGATGATATTATTCTGTTTAGCATTGTTGTTTTGCAGCACTGTGAACATAAAAATTAAATCATTCCATTAGGTAAGATTTGTACTCTCTGTCAGTACTTTGGGTGATTTCACCCGACAACTCACATTTATAAAAATGGAGAACAGGCCAAATTTGCAATAAAGGATCAACATGGTAACAGCAGGCACAAATTATATATGTCTTGCCCTGCTAACTATAAAGCTGATGTCCCACAGTCAAAATTTGGTCCAATTTTTTTTATACAACATGAACGTTGTGTACAATTTCTCCTTTCCATTCCCACGGGAGTGTGTATTGGTACAAATATTTCTCGCATGCACCTGAACAGCTGAGTGAAAATGGTGGAGGTTGCTGATCCATAATTATTTACGTTCGCTGTCGCAAGCTTAGTTTATGCATCCATTGCAAGAGCATATTATAACAGAAAGAAAAAATCAATTAAGAGGCGTTGGTGGACTAGACCATGGCCAAGGAAGAGGTGTACTACATATGCTGCAAAATGAACTCGGTTTCTAAATTATTTTAACTTCCTTAGAATGGACGAAAATTTGTTTGGAAAGTTGCTGTCCTTAGTTGAGACAAAAATAACTCGCCAAGACACAAATATGAGGCAGTCCATACCAGCAGATGAACCAGCAATCACGTTTTTATATCTTTGTTGAGGAAAGAGGTTAGGTACAAATGGGTCTGATATAATGCTGCAGGGGTTATAAATACCAGTCATTATTTCATAAATCCTTGCTGCACAAAAAACATGTATTTCAACCTAGCTCAGCTATTATAACTCTATTATTTAGGAAAAAGTCTACAAGATACAGCAAACTTTCACAAACAATCATATGGGCGGAAGGAAGGCTCAGCGCTAGCTGCCATCTTATTACATCATTACCACCAGGTTGCTCATTGGTTGATTTCATATGTTTGGACTAAAAATTAGAAACCGCTGTATCCTGTTGTAGCAAACTGGAATTCGACCAAAAAATAGGACGGAAATTGTATACAATGAAATTATTTGATGTCCCATGATCCAACTTGTAGTTTGAAGAGTAATGGACCAAAATTTTGGCCATGGGACTTTGGCTTTATGAACCAAATGGGATTCCAGTATAACTTTTAAAACAGTAATTTATTCCATTAACAAACTATGAAAACTTTAACAGTAACAATACATAATAAAATAATAATGTGCCTAATATACATTCCTATTAAACTGAAAAAGAGATTACATAATTCCCCATAATTTAACTTTTAACAAAGTTGAAAATCAGTGATATAGAAAGTCGTAATGTGGCATATTATTTCACGTAGCTGGCAACGAAATAACTAAATGGGAAATCATGACAGTTAACCTTTTTACAAAACCCAAATGAATTTAAATATTTGCAATCGTGCCCATGTAACACAAGTCACGCCATCAGAAAACACTTACCACCCCACACTGAGGAGGCCTGTGAGTGCAAAGCACCCCAACCTGAGACCGACCAAGACACAGCTTTACCTCTTTATCCCCAAAAAACAAATTCAACTCATGCGACAAAAGGGCTTAACAAGTGCCTCTATATGTAGCGTAGAACGTAAGAACAGTGTTGCCACATTATATTGCACCAGAATGTTACAATCACTTTGACAATAGATGTTGTGCTAATGGTTTCAAATCCCAGCTATGAAATAGTAGTCTGATAACAGTTTAGGGGTTTAATCTAATTACATGGGTGAGTCAATAAATCAGTCCCAAAACTGGATAGAAACAATATTAATCAAAGTCACTACCTGACATTTATTTTACAATCAACCAGTACATTGACACACTTATCCCTTCTTTTTACAAGTCCTTGAACACTAGTGGCAAAGAAGTCTTTTGGTTGCTGTTGCAGCCAAGTAACCTCTCGGATTATGGCATCATCAGTTTCAAAGTGATGGCCACCCAAATAGCTTTTAGGGGTCCAAACAGATGGAAATCACTGGGGGCTAACTCAGGACTGTATGGTGCATGATCCAACCATTTCCAACAAATGTTTGTAAAGGTTCCTGCGTTAATCTTGCTGAGTAAGGGCAGCCATTGTCATCCAGGAGAATCACTCCTTTGCCACTGCTTGCAGTGAATAGCCTGTCGGACTTCCCACAGAATGATGCAGTATGTCTTGGCATTCACAGTCTCATTGTGAGGCTGGAATGTCTGCAGGATGACGCCTTGCATGTCCCAAAACCTTGCAAACCTAGTGGACTCATGGAACTGCCCTGAAACTTCTTTCTCCACACATACTATGTGCATAGTGTATAGAGAAGATATTGCACTCCACCAAAAAATTTGATACTGAGATATCACCTGTATAAAAAAAAGCATTTTCACAAAAAGGACTTTTTTTTTTGTGTGAGCGTGCGCACACGCGCATGTGTGTGTGTGTGTGTGTGTGTGAGAGAGAGAGAGAGAGAGAGAGAGAGAGAGAGAACACAATTTATTCAAGAATGAAAAGTTGGTAAAATACCAAACTTGGTATTTAAGTTTAGTATCTTTCAGGGATGCAACACAAAGATTTTGAGAAAAATTTCCCCATCCCAAACTCCCCTTTACATGGAAGAAGTTTCGAAAATGTTGATTTTCTCAAAAATGGCTGTAACGATTTTGAATAAAATACTGTACATTAAAGGTATTTATATTGCAAATAAAATGTATATCTTGCACTTTCTGGGAATAGCCTCTAATTCTGAATGAATTTTGCATAACTGGTAATTTGTAAGAGATAGACAAAAACTTACTGCACAAAAACTGCAGACCTCATTAAAACACAATTTCTGTCATATATGTTTTTTTTTTTGTGGAATTGACCATTTCTATGATACTCTTTGCTATTTCATTCATATTTAAAACACTTAACCTTTCTCAAATGGAAAACTGTAAATCCTGGCACCTCGTAGAAACGGATTTCAACCACATTTTTGAAGATTTCACTATCACTTTAGCCTAGTGTATTCCCTTATTTCCCTTCTACTTACAAGGAAACAAGTAAGTAAGACAATTTCTGCTAATGCTTATCGTGATTATCATAAAGTAGATAGAAGAATATGTTTTTACCAATAATGTGTTACAGCAATGTAGAGAAAGTCATGTGAAGTTTTTTGCTTAATGAACGAACACTTTTTAGCATCTACTGAATTTCTCCAAAATATAATTCCATGGTTCATCAATGAATAAAAATATGCATAATAAGCTGTAACATAAAACCCCAATAAACCAGCCTAATAATTTAAAATCTTGTCAAGCTAGTGGATTTGAATCCACTGTAATGTTGATTTGTGTAATCCATAAAATAGTTTTTTCTTTACGAGCTGCCATGACAAACATTGCAGTGGTCGACTAAATGAGGTTGCCACTCCAGAAATTGCAAAGAAAATCTACAAATGGTATTGGATGACCGTCTACTGAAAGTTAGCTAGCTGGCACGCATTTCAAAAAGTTCTGTAAATGAGTTTTGTAATGATTTGCTGCAATAAAGCTGAGTTTTTGCATCGATTGAAACAATGGATGAAACCTGGGTCCATCACGTAACACCTGAGATGAAGGAACAATCAAAACAGTGGATTGGAAGGGGAAAATCACCTCCAAAGAAGGCGAAGACAGTTCCATCTGCAGGCAAAGTTATGGCTTCAGTTTTCAAGGATTCACGCAGGATAATTTTCATTGATTATTTCAAAAAAGGAAAAGTAAGCAATAGCGAATATTATGCAAACTTGTTACAGCGTTTGAGTGACTAAATCAAGCAAAAATGGTCGCATTTAGCAAAAAAGAAGGTTTTGTTTCGGCAAGACAATACAGCAGTTCACACGTCCATTGTTGCCATGGCCAAAATCAATGAGTTCGAATTGCTTCCTCGTGCACCTTATTCGCCAGATTTAGCCCCCTCTGATTATTTTCTGTTTCCAAACTTGAAGAAATGGCCTGGTGGTAGAGGATTTGCCAACAATGAAGAGGTGGATGACAACTAGTTTGCAGACCTCAATAGTTTTCGCTATAAACAGGGTATCGAAGCTATTGAACATTGAGGGGAGAAATGTATCGAGCTGAGAGGAGACTGTGCATAGAAATAAAGACGTTTTCCCCCAACATTTTTGTGCTTTCTGTGTTCGGTCGGACACTTCTGGCACAGCCCTCATATGTTTCAATGTAGTAATTAGAGGTTTACAGTGGCACTTTTTAAAAAAAGCTTTCACTTTTGCTACAAATGATGTCAGAAATGGGGCAGTAAGTCGTTTACAGGTTACATACATATCAACAACTGTTCCTAAACATGAAAACAAGGCATTCTTGGCTTTATTACTAAACTTTAAAGCATATTTTGAGTGCCAGATATGGAATTTTTTCCTTCCCCTCATGCAACATGATGTGTGTACAGATACAGAATTTTCTTCTGCTACCTAAGTCCAAATAAATGGCACAAACTATTAAATGTACACTTTTAACCCTTTTAGTGCCAGCCCAAATAACAAAATGCTGTCTGAAAAGTGCCTAGCAATTTTAGAGGAGAATGCTGGGTTTTAAATTCTTTGTAATAAAATGAGTACCAAATGACATATTGAGCTAAATCCTATTTTTACTTTCTTTACACGTAGTATGTACATAGTGTATACAGAATTTATTGTAATACACCCAAAAATTTGATACGGAGATTTCACCGGAAATATATGTTTTGAGCCTCCTGAATGCAAAAAAAGCATTATTACAAAAATTGTCCATGTGTGTGCGCGTCTGTGGGCAGCAAAGCTCAAAAATAAAAAGACCTTGGTATCTTCCAAGGATGCGACAAAGATTTTCAAGAAAATCTCCGCAACCCAAACTACCCTTTACATGTAAAAAATTTTGAAAATTCTGATTTTCTAAAAAATGCCTCTAACAATTTTGATTAACACTATATATAAGATATTTACATGCCAAATAAAATGACTATCTTGAATTTTCTGGGAATAGCCTCTAAAGCCTTTTATTCTGGATGATTTTTATTAAATTTTGCATAACTGGTAAATCATAAGAGATAGACAAAATCTTACTGCACAACAAATGTAGATCACGATAAAACACACAGTTTATGTCATATACATTTTTTTCGTGGA
The DNA here is from genome assembly GCA_030762935.1 of Hymenopus coronatus. Lineage (NCBI taxonomy): Eukaryota > Metazoa > Arthropoda > Insecta > Mantodea > Hymenopodidae > Hymenopus > Hymenopus coronatus. The sequence goes on from CM060892.1 coordinate 9,728,151, forward strand.
GTTGTTTTTTTAAATATTCCTTGTTATTGGTTTCAGCTTTAAAAAACATACTTTTCTCATACAGGAATTTGTCAACTCATGTCCATACAAGCAAAGGAACTTCACTCACATACTAACCAGCTTTTGACTATCACTTTATTCTATGGTACTCCCGTATTTCACTCTACTAAAAGGAAACGAGTAATAAGACTATTTCTGCTAATTTTTAACAGATTTTTCATTTTTGAGCTATGCTGTCCACACACATGGACTTTTTTCCAAAACTTCTTTTTTGGGATTCAGGAGGAGCCAAAACATGTACTTCCAGTGAAATCTCAGTATCAAATTTTTGGGTGTATTACATTATCTTCTCTATACACTATGTAAATAACATGTGTAGTGAAAGTAAAAATGAATTCACATAACCTGAAGTCTGGAAAAGAAAATCACCAAAAGCACACTCACATACACACAAACAGAAGCATGATACACTAATAATAAAAACAATATAAACCAATAGGATAAAAATGTAATGTAGATTACTGTACAATTTAGCACTTTATGTTGTTGCGTAGCTGAATGGTTGATTCACAGTGAATTCGTCGTTTGATTACACCTCCATAAATCCATTTTGATAAGCACACCAATTATTTGCATGCGTACAGGGGTCATTGTTATTGCATGCATTTTCATCTCTGAAGCTAGAATATGTATCTTCCTCTCTTACATCGCTGTCATAAATACTTTCATCAAAGTTTGAAAATTCAAAATCACTCGCTTTTTTCTAATACATTGCCAACTATGGCTCTCTTATTGCCTCTTTAGCTTGTAACCTTTAGCTAGATGGTGCCAGGTTTCAACCAACATAAACACTGGCTAGAGAAATTATATTTGGAGCTAATTTAGCACCTTGGAGAAGATAAGGTCCTGAAATGCTCCAGAAAACCTTTCTTTATAGCTACGACATAGAAAGTACAGACTTTCCCATGTAAAGAGTTAATATGTATAAAAATGGCATTATGATTGGTGATTTGAATTTTGGGATCATGATTAGATCATGATTGGCAATAAAAGAGTTAACTTCAATTTAATTTAGCAATTATTTAAAGCCAAAATCACATTTCATTACTACTACTAGATAACAAAGCAATTGTGTATAATCTGGGTCCTGTCAATTCTCTACCATTTTCAACCTCCTCTCTAACCTAATCAGTTCCTCAACCACCTGGCTTACTTTGAGCATTGGTGCCCCCACTAAACAGAATACACCAAATGCTGGGAAAAGGAGGCGCTGGTGGGGCAATGTAATTAACAGACATTCTCCCATACTTGTCAGTATGCACTTTCCCTGATAGCTGTTACTGCCATTTCTGAATTTCTTGAGCAGCCAAACTGTGCTTTCGATAAGCAACCAATTCTCAAGCAGTCTGAAATAAAAATCCTTCCCATATGATTTTCCCAGCTTACATTGTATTAAAGAGAGCTCTATTATTGGCACAGCTGTATGGAATAATTGCTCAATGAAAAGACTTTAAAATGATGAAGAAGAACAAGAGTTTGATATTCCTCACATAAATACCAAGGTTTGGCAGTGCAACTTTAGTAAATGGCATACACAGCACCTGTCAGGAGAGTGCATGACAAGTATGGAAGAATGACATAGTTGCAGAGAAGAAATATTTAACCTAGTAGAAGGGAAATTCACATGGATCCCGAGGATGATTGCAGCTCTAAAGCAAGATGAGGTAATTAAGCAGAAAACGGGCCACTCAAAAAATCAAATGAAACAAAGTGCAATTGATTAACCTTGTATTTCAAAGGTTTTATTTGGCGGTCAAGCTTGGTTTTCTTTTATTATAGACAAATTCAAACACACACTGGAACGGATAATATTTTGTATATATGACAGACATTTACCAAATAATTACATATAAATGAGTATTAAGTACATAAGAAATGGATTTATAAGGAGTATATGCTGAAATGCTTGCATAAAACTGGATTTCTGATTAAAAAGCTTCGTTTTGTTGGTAACAGAAGATTCAGTAACTATTGGTATGCACGAACATCATATGTCACTCTGAGAGCACGCAGGAATAATTCACCAGTTATTACGACTATAGTAGTTGGTGGAGGAGTATGTTTCTGTGAGTTTTTTTTCATTTGTTTCTGTAGGCGAAACATTGGGTTAAACTTAGTGAGAGGTTAGTTCTAATCGGTTTAGATTAGGGTGTATATATAAATTTATGTTTCTCATTTTCTACTGTGGTAGTAGTTGGTGGACAAATATGTTCCTGAACATTACTTATAATATCCATTTATATATAAATATTTATTAAATATCCATCATATATAAGCAAAATACCAACTGTTTCAGCTTGCTCACAAATTTGTTTTAGATAAAAAAAAAAAACCAAGCCTGACCGCCAAATACAAGTCATCACAAATACAAAATGCATTAATCACACTTAGTTCCATTCGATTTTTCGAGCGGCCCGAGTTCTGCATAATAACTATGAAGGTTTTTAATACAGTTATTTGTTCACTTAATATAATATTTAATGGTAAACTGACATATTTTAACACAATTCATACATTTAAATAGATGTTGACACTGTTAAGTAGTCATCATAAGCATCGTGTTCTATACATCTTTGCGACAAATTACTGTTTAAAGTATGAGTTCCATTCACATGACTCTTTGTACATTTCTGCAACAAATTATTCCTAAAAAGCTTATGCTTCTATTTACTTCATGCTAATCGAGGAAAATTACCAAAAATAAGGGAGTACCATAGGTTAAAGTAATTTGACTGAAGTTCCTTTGTATGGACAGGAGTTGACAAATTCCTTTATAAGAAAATTACGTTTTTTAAAGCTGAAACCAATAACAAGGAATATCTCAAAAATGATCAAATCCACGAAGAAAAATGTATGACATAAATTGTGTGTTTTATCGTGATTACATTTTTTGTGTAGTAAGTTTTTACAACTGCCAGGGGAGTGCGTGACAAGTATGGAAGAAACAGTAGCGGGGACATTTGTGTGGTCCGAAGGGAGGCTGATACTGGGAAGACGTGACGGGATCCCAAAGATGATTGCAGTTCTAAAGCGAGATAATTTCAAGTTTAATATTAAAGTAACATAAAAATTTCAAATTACCTCTATACAATCCTTAAAAAAGCATTCATCATTCGCCGCCACGTCAAACATTGGTTCCGTGGCATCTATTAGACAAATTAATCCATCTCTTCCTCCATACATACTTTCCTTTAAGTCATTCTTTTCTTCTTCGTCGTCTTTGTCCCATTGAGGAACGTCTGTTAAATCCATTGTTGATTTCACTTTGTTACTTGATTGCGTGAATTTTAGGCTTGGTTATCTTCTAAATCAGGACAATAATTATTTGTTATCACCTCTGTTCACCAAAACTCAAAATATTTACAATCACGAGCAAACACGTACATACACACTCGCATCTGTGGCGCAAACTTTGCCGCTTGCAAGTTTTAACATGTTTTCCGTGCTTGACACAGTGTTGCCAACGCGGTGATACTGAAAGTTTCCAAAGTCATTTAACAAGTCACCGTTTTTTAACAAAGTACCCCAAATTTGAAACAAATTTAGAAATATCGCCTAAAATGTTTTAATCGTTATTATTACTATCATCATCGTCGTTATTATTATTATTATTATTATTATTATTATTATTATTATTATTATTATTACTACTACTACTACTACTACTACTACTACTACTACTACTACTACTACTACTACTACTACTACTACTACTACTACTACTACTACTACTACTACTATTACTACTACTACTACTACTACTACTACTACTACTACTACTACTACTACTACTACTACTACTACTACTACTACTACTACTACACGGTGTACGCACACCCCACAAAATAAAAGGTATTTGCTGCTATTAAATAAAGTTATTACCATACATATGTATAATTAAATGAAAAATTAAGTATACGAAGGCCTAATCCTTCTATGAAAAATAAATTGTCAGTATAACATTTAATTACGTATTTAGTCGTGCAACACAGATATAACAATTATAAAACTTGCAAAAATTACAATCTCATTTATTTGATATAGTCAGGATAATAGTTGCATATGCAAACACGATGTTACAAAATGGCATAAATATGTCATTTAAACAAAATACTATTAATATATCTAGAGGCAGGAGGTGAATAAGTGCAATTAGATATTTATTTGAGAACAATTCGTGTAATACATAAGTGTATCTCATTTTGTCCGCTTACTAATAGCATTGTCATATAGGATTTTAACGTCTAATGTGTATTAAATAGCCCTTCGTTGTGTATTTTCTGTGTTTATATATGTATATATATCATGCAACGGCAGCTACTGTGTTTAGTAAAACTTGCAGACCACCAACTTGCATTCACGTGGCTCACAGTGGGGAAACGAGGGACCGATTCGGTCGCAAATTGTCTTATACATAATGAATGACATTACATATGCTGATTGGTTGATCATGTGACTTTATTGTACCTTAGTTCGTTAGGTAACTGACATGTCATTACAAATGGTTTGAAATGGTCAAGTATAATACAAATATAGCAATATAATATATAATAGTAACTAATAATTTAATCTTAAAATAAATTCACAGACGAGTCAGTAGTTAAAAGGACTGGCTTTTATTGTCCCCTTTCTCTTTAATCCATTTTGCTCCTGGCAGCCTAATATAATGCTGGTAATTGTTTCAGTTTCTGTAAATTAGAATTAAGTCCCATACTGTGCAGAAGGTGACCAGAGTTCATTCTTATTTTAGGCTGTTTGCAGATGACACATTCTTGTGTCTGGTATTTTCCTACAGGATGTTAATGAACTATACCGAAATATTTTCACAGAATATGTAGATTACTTAAGTAGCTATTTGAGATAGGAGACTTATGGCCTGTTTATTGAAATTTCTAAGTAACGGCTATAAGTTTCTGAAGTGTCAGTACGCCACGTTTCGTAGCACTTCGTCTGGAGTGAAAAAAATAATAATAAAAACCATTTATTCCATGACGTGAATTGAACTCATGATAGCAGCTTCCCGCGTTACGCATTAAGCCACCAGAGCAGTTGAGAAAATATCTTCAAAGTAGGCTACATAACGCAAGGTTGTAGTTAATGAATGCTCAGTGTCGCACAGTCAAGTGATTAGTTCAAGATTTCACAGATTTTTGCGACATTAAATCTTGAGAACGCTAGTAACGAGCTGCTAAAAATCGATATTTCCATACTCGGGCAGCAGTTTTAAAGACATTCTAAGCCATTTTTTCAACCTGTTTTGCTTTAACACCGACTTATCAGCACCTGATACCCACACTTTAACGCTATGTAGCTGCGTTATGTTTATCCGGGGACCATGCATCGCCGATCTCAAATTACTTACATCAGTCACGTGCACAATCTCGCAAATTATTTGGATGTAGTTCATTAACACCTGTAGATGTGCTGCTAAACAGTCATGTCCAGTTTTCAGTTGAATTGTTACCACCGCTTCTTTCCTTGATTTGTTTTTGCTTTTATTCCATAGGTCATTGCTTTTTTCCAACTTTTTACTTTCTCTATACGTACTATGTACATAGTGTATAGAGAAGGTATTGCACTCCATAAAAAATTCGATACCGAGATTTCACCAGAAATACTTGTTTTGCGTTCCCCTAAATCCAGAAGAAGCATTTTTGGAAAAATATCCGTGTGTGTGAGTGTGTGTCTGTGTGTCTTTGGTCAGCATAGCTCAAAAACGAAAGGACCGTTAAATACCAAACTTGGTATTTAAGTTTGGTATCTTCCAAGGATGCGACACGAAGATTTTCAAGAAAATCTCCTCAACCCCAACTACCCTTTGCATTTTGATTTTCTTAAAAATGATTCTATCGATTTTGATTTAAATATCGTATATGAAATATATTTACCTGAAAAATGAACTTTATATTTTGAATTTCCTGGGAAGTACCTCTGAAGACTACTTTGTAGGTTGAGGTCTCAGTGCGATCGAATTTCTTCCCTTGCATCACACCACCAAAAGGTAGAGGGCAGAAGAGGGTCAAACGCGTAACTTGTTACTTATACAATCACCGACACGAAGATTTTCAAGAAAATTCCCCAATCCTAAACTAGCCTTAACAGGAATATTTTTCGAAATTTTTTACTTTCTAAAAATTGGCTCTAATGATTTTGATTAAATATGTCATATCAGATATTTTATGATAAACGAACTTTATATCTTGAATTTTGTGGGAATAGCCTCCGAAGACCTCATTCTGGATGACTTTTGTATAACTGGCAAACCGTAGAGATAGACAAAAACTTATGACCCAAAAATGTTGAGTTCCTTAAAACACACAATTTATGTCATTTTAATTTTTTTTTTTTTTTTTTTTTTTTTGTAGAGATAACACTTTTCAAGATATTCCAAGTTATTGGTTTCAATTTTAGCCACAAACGTTTGTCAAACACGAATACGTCTTTCTTCTCGTTTCTAGTTTCTGGCAAGTAAAGAGATTGGAATTCCAATTGTTTCACATAGCAACTGGCTTTTAAAGGACGAGATTATTGCTTTAGCCTGTACATTTTCTTATTTCCCTTCTACTTACAAAGAAGCTGCTAATACGACTAATTCTGCTATTGTTTATCTTGATTAGTATGAAGGAGATAGAAGAATAAGCTTTTTAACAATAATTTGTTACATAGGTGTAGAGAAAGTCATGTCAATGGAACACATCAGATTTTTTTTAAACTTATAAATGGCAAATATTTGGAATTAATTTATCAGCCTTCCATGTACAAAAATCTACTGGAAATGTTTTACTATGTTTTGTATACTTTCATTTGTTCTCTTCTGTACACCTTATACTTTAAAAATAGAAACTCACTTCAACAGTTGCTCACAAAAATAAATAACTGAACAGTTTTCCTTCAGAAAACATTACACACTCCTTTCATTCTTAATTCATATTTAGGGAGGAATTGTGCACCTATATTCTTTTGTTCCACTTTGCAAGCATTGGTTGCAAGAATATTATAACTAGCGTTGAGAATATTCACAAGTAGCATTAAAACAATCTGATGCGTTCTATTCACATGACTTTCTCTACATCTCTGTAACAAGCTATTATAATCTTATTCTTCCATCAACTTCTTGCCAATCAAGATAGACATTAGCAGAAACGGTCTTATTACTCAGTTCTTTATAAATAGAAGGGATTAAGGGAATACACTAGGCTAAACCGACAGTCAAATGCTTCAAAATGGTTGCTATGGAATTGAAATCCGTTTCTTTGCGTGGACAGTAGTTGACAAGTTCCTGTACGAGAAAAGTGTAAGTATTTTAAAACTGAATAAAACAACAAAGAATATCACGACAACGGTCAACTCCACAAAAACATATTTGTAATATAAATTATATGTTTTAAGGAGATCTACATTTTTACGTAGTAAGCTTTTGTCTATCTCTTGCGGTTTACCAGTTATGTACTATTCAGCATAAAGGTGTTCAGAGGCTATTCTCAGAAAATGCAAGATATACATTTTATCTGTCATACAAATATCTTAAATATAAGAGACTTTAATCAAAATCTTTTGAGCCATTTTTGAGAAAACCAAAATATTAGAAATGTTTTCCAAGTAAAGGGTACTTGGGATGGGAGGATTTTCTTGAAAACCTTTGTGTCACATCCTTGGAAGATACTGAACTTAAACATCAAGTTTGGTATGTAACAGGCTTTTCGTTTTTGAGCTATGCTGCCCAAAGATACACACACACACACATTTTTCTAAAAATGCTATTTTTGGATTCAGAGGGTCTCAAAACATGTTTTTCCGGGTATTGAATTTTTGGGTGCAACCAATACCTTCTCTATGCACCATGTACAAGGTACGTATAACGAAAGTAAAAATCTTTTTTGTCTGTAATTATTTTTTAATTGTCTGGAATCTTCTAATATTATTGTGTACACCTATTCCCACTGTTAACAGTTTGCACATTATATTCACAATTAAAAAATGACACTGATTAAAAATGTGTTTTGTGGAACAACAATGAGTTAGTCATATACAATGTTGTTATTTTGCATTTTGGATGGAATATTTGTGTATTTATGGTACATGTTTAAAATGAAATTGAATTGTTGTTGTTCAATTTTATTGCAGATTCATTACTGAGAGAAAATGACCAAATAAGTACATTTTATGGGAGAAAATACTTTATTATGAAATAATAATATGTGCCACATATCATGAATTTAAGGAAAACAATATTTCTTTACAATGTTCTCATTAAGGGTATCAGAATGGTGTTCTGGAGTCAACATGCATTTAAGTGTGAACACAAAGCTAAACATAATTTAAAATGGTATAGCCACCTGAGTAGGACATTGCAACATTCTTCAAGGACATTTCTAGTATTTGTATATCCCATAGCACATGCTCTACACTTCTTTCTGATATTATACTTTCACTTCTTACCTCTATTTAGACCTTTAAATATAACAGTGCTATTTTACTTCCCCTCCATCTGCCATGTTGCAAACACACACAACGTTATTACTGATGTATGGTGGACTGTGTGGCAGTGATGTGTTCTATCAATAGAAATATAAGTGAGTTAATTTTGAAACACTACATCACTTACTTTTATTATTGATAAACATGTTTCAGAAGCCATGTGTTTCCATTGTCAATTCCTTTAGCCGACTGTTGTCATTGCCTCTAGTGTGGTTTGATGAACCTCTGCATCAGTATGTCGCCTGGCGGGATTTCAAAGTTGAAAATCGGTTCTTGTTTTTCCAAATATATATATATATATATATATATATATGTATGTGTGTGTGTGTGTTTTCCCTAACATTTAATTCTGTGCTCCTTGTCATATTTTTTAGTATTTTCGGACTTCTATTTATGGTGTGTTGCTCTATCCCAAAAATTGCCAAGCTAGGCGGATTTGTCGTTTTGTTTAAGTTTAAAATTTCTGAGGTATTCTTTTGCTCTTGTTTTTATGTTTCTTTTTCTTTATGGTTAATGTAGATTTTCTCACAGTCGTTTCAGCTGAACTATATTCCTGGTTTGTTTTCTTGTGTGATATCTTTTAATTTAGAATTTAATATGTTTTTTTATGGAGTAAATGCTAGAATGATGTGTCGTTTGAAGATCCCCTGGAATTTGTAGAAAGTTGTGGGATGGTATGTAAACTTCCTGTAAATTTTGTTTTCTTTCTCTTTGAATTGAGTGTGCTGACTTGTTTTATTTTCTCCCTGTTAACATTTTTGTTTACCATTTCTGCCCGGAATCAATTTTCTGTAGCTATTTACACACACACACACACACACACACACACACACACACACACACATTTATATTTCCAGTTCAACGTTGTATTCTTTTTTTGCACATTGGTACGTTTACCAATCTGTATGCAAGGCTGTTGTACTGCATGTTGATGGGGAGGGATTGTTTTATATAACTGATGGTGTGGGTTACTGATGCAGAGGCTCATCAAACCACCACTAGGGGACAAGGACAATCACCACAGCTAGCAATGTTAGTCGACTAAGGGAACTGTCAATGGAAGCACATGGCTTCTGAAACATGTTTTCCAATAATAAAAGTAAGTGATGTACTGTTACAAAATCAACTCAGTAGTTACTTTAAATTTGCATACAACTTTGTTCCATGATAGCCAATTTTACTTTCTCCATACGCACTATGTACATAGTGTATAGAGAAAGTATTGCACTCCACCAAAAATTCGATACCGAGATTTCACCGGAAATATATGTTATAGGGTCCCCAATATCCAAAAAAAAAGCATTTTCACAAAAAGGTCCGTGTGTCCGTGTGTCTGTGAACACGATAACTCAAAAACGAAAAGTCGGTAAAATACCAAACTTGGTATTTAAGTTTAGTATCTTCCAGGGATGCGACACGAAGATTTTGAGAAAAATCCTCCCACCCCCAACTACCCTTTACATGGAACTTTTTTAGAAAATTTTTATTTTCTAAAAAATGGATCTAACGGTTTTGATTACAATTTCGGATATTAAACATATTTACCTGAAAAATGAAATGTATATCTTGAATTTTCTGGGAATAGCCTCTGAAGACTACTTTATTCTGGATGAATTTTACTAAATTTTGAATAACTGCTAAACCGCAAGCGATGGACAAAAACTTACTACACAAAAAATGTAGAGCACATTAAAATACACAATTTATGTCATATACATTTTTTTCGTTGAGTTCGTCGTTTTTGTGACATTCCTTATTTTTGGTTTCTGCTATGAAAGACGTATACTTTTCTCATACTGGAACTTGTCAACTCCTATCCATATAAACAAAGGAACTTCATTGACATAGCAACCAGCTTTTGACTACCACTTTAACCTACGGTTGTCCCTTATTTCGCTCCTACTTACAAAGATGCGAGTAATAAGACTATTTCTGCTATTTTTTTCTGATTAGCATGAAGTAAATAGAAGTATAAGCTTTTTAAGAATTATTTGTTGCAGGGATATGGAGAAAGTGATGTGAATGGTACACATCAGATTTTTTTAATTCAATTTGCTTTGCAAAAGGGGTCATATCATTGTAAGATCGTGGAGGCCATGAAAGAAGAAATCATATACAATGCTTTTCATGGAGAAAAGGGTTTCTTGATATGTTGTTGGTTGCAACATTGTTTCACCTGCTACTTCAAATTTTAATTTTAAGAATTTACTTCCTGCCTTTCAGTGCTCCTGGATTAACATATTTGATTAAATCTTTAACATAAAGCCGTTATAATGATAAAACTACTATTTTTTTCTTCTTTTTATAGCTACTTTGATCTAGATTTTGTTGCACGAATCAACAAAAGCATGTAGCCCAGCATTCATTCAGAATGTGAGCAATGCTGCTTACTCCTTTATTTTTGCTTTCTTTTCTTTTGATAACAGAATCAATGTGCATTTATGAAATTTCAAGTTTTTCCAAAAATACAAGCAGTGAGCGTTTTCTAATATCCTACTGTAGCTAAAATACATTATTTTAAATCTTCAACAATATTTAAAGGAATCAAGATGCTGAGGAATTGAAAACAGCCCATGGGCAACATGCAGTAAATTGTCACAACCTTTCATTTCGTTTCTTTTATGTTACTTTCTTAACATGCTTCTACCGAGCTTCAACTCATACTAAAAACAAAATGAAAACTACACTTGTATACCGTTGTGAAAAAAAAACATAAATGACGATATATCAAAGATTTAAACTGTACCAATAAAATATGTTGATGTATATATCTACAAAGAGTAGTGTAAGAATAATAATAATAATAATAATAATAATAATAATAATAATAATAATAATAATAATACTAATAATAATAATAATAATCATAATCATAATATCTACAACGTTCAAATAAAGGTACAGTCATATAAATAAGAAGAGTCCTTGAAAATCTGAGATGAACAGGTTTATTATTTCAAGAAATGCATTTTCAGAGATGTTGACTGATATGGGGAACACTTCTGCTGTTAAGGAGGAAGAACATGAAAACATTCTCGTAAAACAACTTAACGTCTCACAGTTTCCAACGACCCAAAATGTAATATTATTGGTTATCTGTTTGGTTATGTAGGATTCACAAAGGAATCGATACTGGCGACGCGACACCGCATTAGTTATGGAAACTAGTGTTCGCAATTTGACATTACTGAGCGGTGCCGGTGCATAGCACACTTTGAAGCATTAAATATGAAGCCTCTATAAGCGTTCGTCAAATGTTGGATTCTAAGTCTACTCGCGCTTGTTTGACTTTGTGTAGCGATTGACTCTTCTAAGGGCGTTTTTTTATCGGGCTTGTTGGGGTTCACAGACCCAGACTACCTGGCGGCTTCTTAAATAATAAGTCGCTAGGATTTTGGTAGAATTGCAGTTTATTTTTATAGTTATTTTTTTACAGTTCCAAAGATAAACTGTAATCGCTCGATGCAATTCTTTACTTTGTTCAACGCTGTGAATCCATGGGCGCGTATAATTAAACGTGAATGCATTTTTGCGCGTTATCTCTAAGTAGCCTTTTCCATTACGCGTGAAGAAGCCTCCTTCTTCATGATAACTTGGCGTCACCAGCCAGAATAATAAAAATTTGTATCCAGCGATTTCAAGCAAAGGAATAAAAACAATTGAGCATCAAATATTATAAACTAGAGTTGGGTCGAGCGATTCATTTTCAGTAACCGATACATACAATTACTTCATGCAATATGAATCGATTCATACTGTAATTTATACAAAACGCTGTACTCTTTTGCAAACATTTGGTAAAATGTCCTCCATTAAACGAAAAAAGAAAAACCACATAAGCGTTTGTTTAAATCTAAAATTGACACTTAAGCTTCGATTGCATGGCGACTGGCGGTATTTGTGTAATGTAAATACGCAGAGTAATTATTATTCATCACTGCCGCGGTTGCACGCTAGTAAGTCGTCTAATGTTTATAAATACAGCATTATAAGGCAACGCTAGTATCCAGAATAATTATTTTCTTCGGAGGTACTTTTAATATTGGAGGTAAGATGTTTCTATGGCTGCATTTAATATAGATTATAGTATATAAATCATTGCCGTTAAATTATAATTTAAACGTAGATATTAATTTATTTAATACTGGAATTCTAAAAGTTTTGTTTTTCCCTCCATTAAAATTTTTGGTATATCTACAACATACAGTCACATAATACAATGTATTAGATATTTAATAATGTTCAGTAAAACAATTACTGAACATTAATCCTTTCCTTATATGTGGTGCTGTAGTTTCATTGGAAATATTTACGATTCGATTTACTGCGTTTTCCATTATACGCCATTGTTTTTAAAAAATTAACCAGCATCGTTAACTCCGTATCGTCAGAACTCAACAACATTCTATTTAATGGCTAATGTGGTTTTCTGTTTTCGCTAACCAGAGCCAGACAGATGATAGAACATCAAAATCTATGGTAATTTTCAGTAGTCACTCGGCACGGCAATCACGGAATGTCGACCGTGCTCGGCAGTATTCGGCCGCTTGGCAATTCTCACTTGGCTAAACGCAGTAACCTTATGCACAGTTCGTTCATGAATCGTCCCGTCTTTTAGCCTGCCTGCCCTGGTGCGCGATTCACGATTCGTTCATAATTGAATTGAATTGTCTTTTAGCCTGCCCAGGTGCACGATTCACAATTCGTTCATGAATCGTCGCCTTGTCTTTTAGCCTGCACAGGTGCACGATTCACAATTGGTTCATGAATCGTCGCCTTGTCTTTTAGCCTGCCCAGGTGCACGATTCACAATTCGTTCATGAATCGTCGCCTTGTCTTTTAGCCTGCACAGGTGCACGATTCACAATTCGTTCATGAATCGTCGCCTTGTCTTTTAGCCTGCCCAGGTGCACGATTCACAATTCGTTCATGAATCGTCGCCTTGTCTTTTAGCCTGCACAGGTGCACGATTCACAATTCTTACATGAATCGCCCTGCTATGCAAACAACCTTGTAATCCCGACTTTGTTATTATGAAAAGGGCTAGGAGTTTTTTTTTTGGCATAAAAGAAAAACAATGTAAAACTGAACGTATTCTTTCCCCATTATTCTGGAGTTTTCTGAATTTTACAATAAAATTGCTCTATGAAATTTCACTTTAGTTGTGTAGCATGGGATATATTGCAAAGTATATTTTCATTGATTTTACCGTACAGCTTGTTGGATTGTAAGGACATCTCATTTCAAAAGAATTATTAATGGCAATATTAATTGCACTATATGATGGTAGATTATCTCATTGAGAAGCTGTCGAAGGAATTCACAATTTGGTAAATGATCAGGAACATGAAGCTTAACTTTTAGAGAAAATTCCTTCATATTACTTGAATAATCAATTTAATGGTGCCTCAGAAACCTGATTAACGTTCTCTATTCTGTATGTGTCATGGTGAACTATCGTTTCCAAGCTAAAAATGTCATGTTGATATTTCATCGGAAATTATGTTTTGAGATCCCCTGAATTCAAAAAGGCATTTTCAGAAAAAGGACTATGTGTGCGTGCGTGTGTGTTTATGTAGCTATGAATGAACAGCATAAATCAAAGACGAAAAATCCGTTAGGTAAATGCAAAAGTTGATATTTAAGTTCTGCATCTACCTACGTTGTGGCTCTCTCTCTCTCTCTCTATATATATATCTCTATTTGAGACTTTTCTCAAATGGAAAATCGTTATTCGTTTTTCTTTATGCTGGTCAAACAAAGAGAACAAAAAAGGTTATTGCTTTAGCCACATTACAATAAAAGTTATTTGTAATATGTTGGAGCATTTTTTTTTTTCTTTACGTAAAATTAGTTTCTGAAGCCATATATCTTGCTAGCGTAGTGACGATTTACCTGTGCATATGTTACATTTAAGATTCTGCAAATATATATAAAGCAGTTGTAAATTATAAACTTACTTTAACCTGTACAATAACCCATCTAAAATAAAGAGCTCTTGATGGCTTCGGCAACGATCGGCAGTGTTCGTTTTCTTATACATACATTTTCTTCTTTAGCCTTCTGGCTTCAGCGCAGTAGGCTTTTCACATTAAAATAAATGGTTAACACACCGTGCTCACTCGGCAGTTTCCGTCGAAGATCAGTTTGGTACTCCGAAAGGTCAAGCAAAAGAATAACAAACCCCAATGGCTGATCACGATTCTTCAATTCTGCGATTCTTTTTGAACGACGATACCTACTATGGTTGACACGATTCATGCAATTCTTTTCAACTCATACGATTCTTTTCAATTCATGCGATTCTTTTCGATTCACACAATTCTTTTTGAACAACGATTCATGTTAAGACTAGCACGATTCTTGCGATTCTTTTTGAACGACGATTCATGCTAAGGTTGACACGATTCATACGATTCTTTCCTTTGTACTCGTTCATATGAACGATTCCGTCATGAATCGCCCCATGTCTATTATAAACATGACATAAAACTCATAAAATGTCGGCATATTTTGTGAATATATAAATATTGCCTCAACTTCAAGCAATGGATGCGGATTTAAAACCAGTTCTTACTCTGCATCTTCTAAAAAGAGGAAACGACAGAAACAATCGATAAAGAAGACAGTTGAAGCTCCGTCGTTGGTGAGTTCCACCTATATTCGAGGAGCGTTCCAATTTGGGGATTTTTATACCCTAATCCCAAACATGATAATGACGGATCTCGAATCATATTACAATTAAATGCGAATGACACCATCACAATTTGATGGTGATTTGCACATCATTGGTCCTCATATAGAGAAACAGTCAATTCGAAAGCCAATTTCTTCAGTAGAGTGTAACTTTGAGGTTAGTATGGGATTATTTATTATTCAGTCAACAGCATAGACGTGGTTTTAATTAAGCGGCAAGATTATTTTGAAATGAAGGTGTAATTTTGATTGTCCAAGACAGTTTCGGGATGCAGCCTCACCATTTGAATAAGAATTTCTTCTGAAAACGAATGAACTTCCCTTGCTGTTGACGCCATCTTTAGGAACTTTAACAAGGACCACAGAATATAAAACAACAGGAATTCTGTGGATGACTCCCATGCCTCAGTTTTCTTCGCACAGGTTTCGTTGCGTGAACTCTGAATTCCTATTGGTCAATCGTTTTGCCACGTCGCCAGTATCGCTCCATTGTGAAATCGGCATTACTCTTAACTAACTAAAAGCATTAATCAACGTAATTCTGATCTATTTGTGCACCATGCAACCATGTGCTGCAGCCAGCAAGTAAGAATGGATGTAAGGGACGAGGAGCGTTAGAAGGAATAGTGAGTGAAGGTGATGGTAATTGTAACTGTTTTGTCTTAGAGAGGACATTGCCGCGTTACACATATCCTCTTCGCAGATGCATATGTGATCATTGTTACTCTTTTCCGTCATACAGATGTGATCCTTCACGTATATGTTGAGATTAAGTTGAGAAGTACAAGTTCGCCAAACGTTTTCATCCACTGATTTTAGTAATTAATTTGCATTTTAAACCAAATATAGTTATACATAATTATGTTTAACATATGATTCCATTTGTGCACAACGATGTACAAATGTTTAAAAAGATGTTATGTACATAAATTGCAATAAATATTTTTCGTGGGCAAATAAATATTTTAGTAGTTTTATTATATACATAACATTTTTTAAACCCACGCTCAGAATGTTTTTTGTGATTATTTGCAGCAGTTATAAATGTGACCAGACACAGTGAACATGAAGATCCCAGTATGTAAACATTTTGCATCAGTATCCAGGAAAAGTCAGCCGTGTTGTGGAGGTTGGTGTTGTGATGATGCGTTGTCATGGAGACGATACAGCAGCGGTGATGGATCAAGGAAAAAAACACACATTGAAACAAGTGAGACAGTAATACATAACCTTCACACACATTATACAAACATATTAAAGTAGTAATAACAATGAAGATATATGAAAGGCACACACACGGAAAGAGGAAATTTAAAGGTGGTGTGGAGAGAGAGAGAGAGAGAGAGAGAGAGAGAGAGAGAGAGAGAGAGAGAGAGAGACTTTACAACAATAAAGGAAGAAAACATATGCATAATTTTAAAACTTCACTTCATGTAACAATGTAAATAAGGTCACAATTTAAACAATTTAATTTATAAATACCAGATTTTTTATTTTTTGTTTGCAAGACCAAATATCTTTTGGAAACCAGAGTTAGGAGCATCTTAGAAATATTAAATACAAACAGATAGATGAATTAGCTGTGGCAGGTCATTTTTGGAAGTTTAATCATGAAATAAATCCAGATATTAAATTATTAAAACACTTAAATGGACTCACAAAGTTAATGGTTTGGGAGAAAATAGTTATATTAAAGAATAAAAATCATGCATTGAACTTTGTTGTACCGCCAATTGATTCTCTCACTAGATTTGTTTTGATTCCAGTAGTTTGCAATACTTTAAATACACAATTCACCTAGTAGCAGTAACATATCAATGTAAATAAACAGCAATAGCATAGAGAAGAAGTTAAGCTGAAGATGCAATCAAACTTGAATTGTAAAATTAGCACTCCGGATTTAAAAAAAATATATGTTTCACCTATTCACTGGAAAAGAATTGTATAGTTATATGTTGGAACAGTTGACTCTAGAGCTGTTTTCTGTTCAACGATCAGCTGCATAGTACTATTTTAGTTGTTGATAGTGAGTTTTGACCTCATTAGGCTACAAAAATTCATGCAAGGGGTCATATAGCAAAGAGAATATCGGCTGAAGATAGTTCTATTTTTACTTTCTCTACACGTACTATGTACATAGTGTATAGAGAAGGTATTGTACTGCATTCCAAAATTCGATAACGAGATTTCACCGGAGATACATGTTTTAGGTACCCCTGAATCCAAAAAAAGTCTGATGTGCTCCATTCACATGCCTTTTTCTACATTTTTGTAACAAATCATTGTTAATAAGCTTATTCTTCTATCTATTTAATGCTACAACATTAACAGAAACAGTCTTATTACTTAGTTCCTTTATAAATCGAAGAGAAATAAGAGAATACACTAGGCTAAACCGATAGTCAAATGTTCTAAAATGTGGTTGCTATGGGATTGAAATTCGTTTCTTTACTTGGCCAAGCGTTGAAACGTTCCCTTATGAGAAAAGTTTTAAGTATTTTAAAACTGAAATTAATAACAAGGAATATCTCGAAACGGCCAACCCACGAAAAAAAAAAGAAAATGTATATGACATAAATTGTGTGTTTTATTCTGATCTACATTTATTGTGTAGTAAGATTTTGTCTTTTCGTTTTTGAGCTACGCCGTTTACAGACACACACGCGCGCACACACACACACACACACACACACACACACACACACACATACATGGGCTTTTTTCTGAAAATGCTTTTTTTTTTTTTTTTTTTTTTATTCAGGGGGTCCTAAAACATTTATTTCCGGTGAAATCTCGGTATCGAATTTTTGAGTGGAATACAATACTTCCTCTATACACTATGTACATAGTACCTGCAGAGAAAGAAAAAATCTTATGTGCTAAACTCACAAGAATTGCTCTAGCTGCTCTACAATCTTCTTACAAAATATTCTTCTTCCTACACAGCGCTAATCGAGATAAACATTAGCAGAATGTTCTTATTGCTTAGTTCCTTATAAGTAGAAGGCAACTAAAGCAATGCGCTATGCAAAAGTGATGGTCAAATGTTTTAAAATTTATCGTTATGCGATTGTCATTGCAAATCGCTTCTTTGCTTGGACAGAAGCAGACATCAGAAACACGGGTCCTTCCTGTCTAAGAAAAGTATAAGTACTTTACAATTGAAACCAATAACAAGGAATATCTCGGAAACGGTTACCTCCACAACAAAAACGTAAAGAGCATAAATTGTGTGTTTTGACGAGATCTACATTTTTTGTGTAGTAAGTTTTTGTCTATCTCTTATGGTTTAACAGTTAGGCAAAATTGGGTAAAATTCATCCAGAATAAAGAGGTCTTCAGAGGCTGTTCCCGGAAAACTCAAGATATACATTTTGTTTGTCATGTAAATATATTTAATATGCAATATTTTAATCAAAATCGTTAGGGCCAATTTTAAGAAATTCAAAATTGTTGAAAATGTTTACATGTAAAGGGTTGATTGGGGTGGGAGGGATTTTTTTAAAAATCTTGGTGTTGTATCCTTGGAAGATACTAAATTTATATATCATGTTTGGTATTTTACCAAGTTTTCGTTTTTGAGTTATCGTGTTCACAGACACGCGGACCTTTTGCTAAAAAGCTGATGTGTTCCATTCGCATAACTTTGTCTACTTCTGTGCAACAAACTATTGTTAAAAAACTCATGCTTCTATTTACTTCATGCTAATCGAGAAAAAATTAGCATAAATAGTCTTATTACTTGCTTCCTATATGTAGAAAATGGAAATGTAAATGGCGTGTTATTTATGGACGCTCTTTAACAACTGTGGTTTTCAGCTCCCATTCTAAATTGGGCGTGAAAGACCGCCTTAATTATGCTCAGAGGCCTCTCTATCAGGCTTGAGGTTCTTTTACGTGCCGTAAATCGACTTCACGGGACCAACGGCTTTACTTCCCTTCCGAAGGTAGCAATGCTAAGGATTTTACACTCGAAAATATCCATCGTCCTCCGCCGGGTTTGAACCCGCGACCTTGGGTATTTGAAGCTAGCATGGTAACCCTTACACCACGGAGGGCGACTTCCTTTAAGTAGAAGCGAAATAAGGGAGTACCATAGGTTAAACTGATAGTCAAAATTGGTTGCTATGTGACTGAAGTTCCTTTGTTTGTATGGACAGGAGTTCACAAAGTTCTGTATGAGAAAAGTATACGTTTTTTAAAGCTGAAACCAAAAATAAGGAATATCCCAAAAACGATCAACTCCACGAAAAAAGTGCGTATAACATAAATTGTGAGTTTTAAAGTGCTCTACGTATATTTAAGGTAAGTTTTTCTCCATTTCATACGGTTTAGCAGTTATGTAACATTTCGTAAAATTCATCCAGAATAAAGTAGTTTTCAGAGGCTATTCCCAGAAAATTCAAGACATACATTTTATTTGTCAGGTAAATATCTTTAATATATTTTAATCAAAATCGTTAAAGCTATTTTTGAGAAAATCAAACATTTCGAAAAAAGTTCCATGTAAGCGGTAGCTTGGGGTGGGGAGATTTTCTTCAAAATCTTCGTGTTTCATCCTTGGAAGATACTAAACTTAAATACCAACTTTGGTATTGTAACGACTTTTCGTTTTGAGCTATCGTTTTTACAGACACACGGATACACACACGGATCTTTTTCTAAAAATTACTTTTTTTGATACAGGGGATCCCAAAACGTTTCTTTCCGGTGAAATCTGGGTATCGAAAGTAATACCTTCTCTATACACTATGCACATAGTATGTATAGAGAAAGTAAAAACAACGTTAATAGGATTCAGTAGATCGAATTACAATTTAAGCAATGTGAATTTAGAAAATGGTAGCTCAAAACTTAACACAACACCTTTTGGCATTAAAGTAGGCAATATGTAAAATTGACAAATATATAGACTATATATGTGGCCTCATTAGCAAATTAGTGTATTTACTGAGGTTTTCCAAAATTATGGAGACGTTCAAGTTTTAAAATTAATATATTTTGGATGCATCTATCCCCACCTAACATATTGTGTGGAAATATGGGGGGGGGGTGTAGTCGCTAAACCTAAGACGAACTTAAAAGAACTTTTCTTGCAAAAGAAAAATCTCAGATTGATATATAAGATGAAATGACGGGAATCATGCCTTTATCAAAAATAAGCTATTAACCATTTATTCTGTGCAGGTTTATGGAACTATATTATACGTAACAGATAAGCAGCTGTTAATAAGAAACAAATGCAACCTCTTTAGACACACAAATAAAAGTTTCTCGGAAAGAAATGTTGGTACAAGAGGGACTGCTTTATTCTATACGTTACCAGTAGCAATAAACATTTTAGTCAACACCAAAAAATACAATTAAAACATAAGCTGGAAGAATAACTCATTAATAAGGGTCTGTATAATTTAGCAATGTCAACTGTACAACATGCAACATATTTACTAGATCCATGAACTGTAGGCAGGCAGGCAGGCAGGCATGTGATTGAAAGGATGGGATTGGATAGATGGGGTTGGATGGGATTGGATAGGTGGGATTGGATGGATGGGATTGGATGGGATTGAATGGATGGGATTGGATGGATGGGATTTAATGGATGGGATTGGATGGATGGGATAGGATGGATGGAATTTAATGGATGGGATTGTATGGATGGCATAGGATGGATGGGATTTAATGGATGGGATTGTATGGATGGGATAGGATGAATGGGATAGGATGGATGGGATTTAATGGATGGGATTGGATGGATGGGATAGGATGGATGGGATTGTATGGATGGGATAGGATGGATGGGATAGGATGGATGGGATTGTATGGATGGGATAGGATGGATGGGATAGGATGGATGGGATTGGATGGATGGGATTGAGTGGATGGGATAGGATGGATGGGATTTGGTTGGATGGGATTGGATGGATGGATGGATGGATGGAGGGAGGGGTGACGGAGGGACAGATAGAGGCACGGACGGATGAACAGACAGATGGATGGATGGATGGATGGATGGATTGCTGATGCATTTAAACCAGCATAAACTTTAAGTAGTGCGACTAACCTTTGTCTTTTACGCCTAACTTTTAGCGGCTCCCATTTATTCTCTTCGCCGATAATCTCTACCTATCTTTATGAATTTTATAGCCTTTCTCTGTATCTTTTCCAGTGAATCAGTTTGATTTACCCTGTATGGGTCCTAGCATGCTACTCCATATTCTATAACCGGCCGCACTAAGGACTTGAAGGCAATTTCCCTGGACTTTGCGCTCCCCTTCTTCAGTGTTCTCATTACGAAGTGCAATGTGTTCCACGCTTTCCTAGATGTACAATTTATCTCATCTGGCATTACTTGGCAAGCACACTCCCTAATATTTGCAGCTGTCCACCTATGGAATTTGTTCCCCGTCCATATGACAGCTATGAAAAATGTTCCACTTAGCTCTACTAAAATCAATTGACTTACTTATTCCTAGCATTAATTGCCATTTTATTTGCGGCGGCCCACCTACATATTTCATTTAGGTCATCCTATTATTATTGTTGTTGTTATTATTATTATTATTATTATTATTATTATTATTATTATTATTATTATTATAACCATGCACCACGTAACCTAACACTTTTACAGGGAAGTGTAGCTCACATGATCTTGCTTTGCGAACCAATTTCACACAACATCCATTGCATGTCACCACAGGCGGTTGGTCACCTGCTAGAGCTGTATGGTTGAAAGGATCCTTGCAGTGTCGGTCCGTCTGACTGTTACAATGGTAGCACTGGATGGACAGATCTAAACGTATAAAACATTTATATAAATATTCTCATGTTAGCAAGCAAGCTTTGCCTCTTACTTGTAGGCATAAGCAAAAATCCGATGTGTTCCATTCACATGACCTTCTCTACATCTCTACAACAAACTATTGCTAAAAAGCTTAAGCTTCTATTTATTTCATGCTGATTCAGAAAAAATTAGCAGAAATACCTCGCTTCCTTGTAAGTAGTAACAAAATAAGGGAGTGGCATAGGTTAAAGTGACAGTCAAAAGCTGGTTGCTACGTGACAGAACTTCTTTTGTTTGTATGGACAGGAGTTGACAAATTCATGTATGAGAAATGTATGTTTTTTAAAGCTGAAATTAAAAAAAAATGGAATATCTTAAAAACGAACAACTCCACAAAAAAATGTATCTAACATAAATCGCGTGTTTTAATGTGCTCTACATTTTTTTTGTGTAGTAAGTTTTTGCCCATCTCTTACAGTTTAGCAGCTCAGCAAAATTCCGTAAAATTCATCCAGAATAAAGTGGTCTTCAGAGGCTATTCACAGAAAATACGAGATATACATTTTATTTGTCAGGTAAATATCTTTAATATACGACATTTTAATCAAAATCGTTAGAGCCATTTTTAGAAAATCAAAATTTTCGAAAAAAGTTCCACGTAAAGGGTAGTTTGGGGTGGGGGGAATTTTCTCAAAATCTTCGTGTCGCATCCCTGGAAGATACTAAACTTAAATAGCAAGTTTGGTATTTTCGTTTTTGAGTTATCGTGTTCACACACACACACACACACACACACACACACACACACACACGCACACCCACACCCACATGGGCCGCGCCGTGGCCAAGTGGTTAGACCACTTGCCTCTCACCTAGACGGCCGGGGTTCGATCCCAAGTGACCGCATGTGAGAATTGTGGTGGACAAAGCGGCGCTCGGCGGATTTTCTCCGGATACTCCGGTTCCCCTCGCCATCGCATTCCACCGGCGCTCCATCATCATTCATGCATTATCAGTGTCACCGCCTGCGGTGCCATAAGTAGTTAGAGCGGGCGTTAAACACTACCAAAAAGAAAAGAAAAAAAAACACTCACACACATGGACCTTTTTCCGAAAATGCTTTTTTAGATAAAAGAGACCCTAAAACATGTATTTCCGGTGAATTCTCGGTATCGAATTTTTTGGGTGGAGTGCAATACCTTCTCTATACACCATGTCCATAGTGCGTATAGAGAAAGTAAAAAGTACTCTAGCACCGTTTGGAAACCATTAACAGTTGAATGATACTATCATTGTCATTGCATGGGAGATGGCGCGACGTGCCATGGAGGCATTTTCAAGAATACATAAATGCAAATGGCGGCCACTGAGCTGACGTCATATTCAAGCAGTGCTGAGGCAAATGTAAATGTATATTGTTTCACTTTTTCACAAATAAAGTAGTTTCACTTTTATTTAGTAGTTCTATTTCTCAACCGAAATTGGTAGATACATCAGGCGCCAGCCTGCAGTTGTTTGGCAAATAAAGCCTATAGAAATATTTTATTCTTTATAACAGCAGCATCATTATTTTTACTTTCTCTACACGTACTATGTACATAGTACATAGAGAAGGTAAAAAATTCGATACCGAGATTTCACCGTAAATATATGTTTTGGGTCCCCTTGAATAATATAAAAAAAAAGCATTTTCAGAAAAAAGTCTGTGTGTGTGCGTGTTTATGTGTGTCTGTGTGTTTGTGGACAGCATAGATCAAAAACGAAAAGACCGTTGAATACCAAACTTGGTGTTTAAGTTTGGTATCTTCCAAGGATGCCACACAATGATTTTCAAGAAAATCCCCCCACCCCAAACTATCTTTTCGATTTTCTAAAAAATGGCTGTAACAATTTTGATTAAAATTCTTTATGTTTAAGATAATGCATATCCTGAACTTTTTGAGAATAGCCTCTGAAGACCTCTTCGTTCTGGATGACTTTTGTACAACTGGTAAACCGCAAGAGATAGACAAAAACTTACTGCACAAAAAATGTAGATCTCATATTTCTTGTTATATGTTTCAGTTTTAAAATACTTAAACTTTTTACATACGGGAATTTGCAAATCTTGGTAATGCCCCCCCCCCAAATCAACCGCATGGCAAGGATTTAAGTATCACTTTAGCCTAGGGTATTCCATTATCTTCTACTTACAAGAAAGCAAGTGCTAAAGACAATTTCTCCTAATACTTAACTCGATTAGCATCAAGTAAATAAGCTTTTTAACAGTAATGTGTTACGAGATGTAGAATCGTGTGAATGGAACACGTAAGATTTTTCGTTAATTTTGGGGAATATTAAAAAGGTGCATAGAGCCAGATCTGGACTGTAGGAAGGATGGGACAAATATCCGACACCTGCACAAAATGAGTTATTTTACATTGTGGGCGAGGTATTATAGTGCAACAAAATTCCACCAGAACAGTATTAACAACATTATGTTTCTCTTAATTGAACACTTGTGACAAACATTTTATGGTGTACCATCAGGCAGGCAGGGAGGCAAGCAGACAGGCAGTAAGGTAGGCAGACAGGGAGATAGGTAGGCAGGGTGGTACGCAGGCAGGGAGATAGGTAGGTAGGATGGTAGGCAGGGAGGCAAGCCGGCAGGCAGGGTGGTAGGCAGGCATGCAGGAAGGCAAGCAGGCAGGCAGGAAGGCAGGCAGGCAGGGTGGTAGGCAGACATGCAGGGAGGCAAGCAGGCTGGCAGGAAGGTAGGCAGGCAGACAGGGAGATAGGTAGGCAGGCATGCAGGGAGGCAAGCAGGCAGGAAGGTAGGCAGGCATGCAGGCAAGCAGGAAGGTAGGCAGACAGGGAGATAGGTAGGCAGGGTGGTAGGCAGGCAAGCAGGCAGGCAAGAAGGTAGGCAGGCAGGTAGGTAGGCAGGCATGCAGTGTGGAAGGGAGGTAGGCAGGCAAGCAGCCGGGCAGGGAGGTAGCTAGGTAGGCAGGGAGGCAGACAGGGAGATAGATAGGTGTGTGTGTGTGTGTGTGTGTGTGTGTGTGTGTGTGTGTGTGTGTGCGCGCGCGCACCAAGAATTTCCAGGAAAGTGGTGTCAGCAAAGACACACTGGAATCCTGACCTTAAACAAACACTGAAAATGCTGACCATCTGCTCCCAAACAGGCAGTATAACAAGTTAAAAGATGTTCTCACTCAGCAGCAGAAATCTAGAGAAACTTAGTGATAACATCATGCAAGGAATCCTACTGCTAAGCTTGGACGAGTGAGCAAGAATATTTCCCAAATTGTGCTGCCCATGAGCAAATCAACATTTCTGTAATACATCTTAAAATACATATTTTAGTACGTCACCACTTTCCCGGCGACTCTCGGATCTCTCGCCCAGTGGAGAAAGGCCGCGACAGGGGCTACCTTATAACTTAGTGACCCTATAATTTTTCTTGTAAATAAACTAGAAAGTTTAACATACATCCTTCGTAAATATGACAGATTTCCCTGTAACATAAACATTTCTTGTAAGTAGGGAATAATCACTTGATACTGGAAAACACATGAGTCTATAAGGTGCCGAAACATTCTTTAAAACTGCTAAGTTAGTTACTAAATGTAAACATCAAACTAAAGTTGACACGTGACGAACAATAACACTTACTCTCACATTCCTCTGCTGTTATGGAAGCTGCAGCAAGGATCATCACTGTGAACAAACACATTTGTTAGTGATCTTTGTTTTTGTTATTACTTTCTCTACATCTACTATGTACATAGTGTATAAAGAAGATTTTGCGTTCCACCCAAAAATTCGATACCCAGATTTCACCGGTAATACATATTTTGGGTCCCCCTGAATCAAAAAAAAAAAAAAAAATCAGACACAGACGCACACACATTCACGGACCTTTTTCTGAAAATGCCTTTTTTTTGGATTCAGGGGACCCCAAAACATATTTCCGGTGAAATCACGGTATCGAATTTTTGGGTGGAGTGCAATACCTTCTCTATTATGTATCTACACTATGTAGATACATAATACGTATAGAGAAAGTAAAAACGAAAAGTCCGTTAAATACCAAACTTGGTGTTTAAGTTCAGTATCTTCCAAGGATACGAGACAAAGATTTTCAACAAAATCCCCCACCCAAAATTACGCTTTACATGCAACATTTTTCGAAAATATTGTTTTTCTCAAAAACAACTAATGATTTTGATTAAAATACCAGATGCTTAATGTATATTTTATGACGTTTTAATGATGGAATGCAATACTTCTCTACCTATATACTATGTACGAAGTAGAGAAATTAAAAAAAAATTGATGACAAGATTTCACTGAAAATGCATGTTTTGAGGTCGCCTGAATAAAAAAATCGCATTTTAAGAAAAACATCCTTGATCTGTGAACACCTTAATTCAAAAACGAAAAGTTGGTTAAATCTCAAACTTGTTATTTAAGTTCAGTGTCTTACAAAGATGTCTCTATTGCGAAATGTGTAAAGTAGCTAATTCTGACCAGGTTTATCTCACTTAAAGTGAAGCAGAATGTAAAAAACACCTGATGTGTTCCATTCACATGACTTTCTCTACATCTGTGCAACAAATTATTGTTAAAAAGCTTGTGCTTCTATTTACTTTATGCCAATCGAGAAAAAATTAGCAGAAATAGTCTTATTACTTGCTTCCTTGTAAGCAGAAGCGAAATAAGGGAGTACCATAGGTTAAAGTGATAGTCAAAATCTGGTTGCTATGTGACCGAAGTTCCTTTTTATTTTGTATGGACAGGTGTCGACAAATTCCTGTATGAGAAAAGTATGTTTTTCAAAGCTGAAACTAAAAACAAGGAATATCTCAAAAACGATCAACTCCACGAAAAAAATATATATATGACATAAATTGTGTGTTTTATCGTGATTTTCATTTTTTTGTAGTAAGTATTTGTCTATCTGTTTCGGTTTACCAGTTGTACAAAATTCAATAAAAACCATCCAAAATAAAGAGGTCTTTAGAGGCTATTCCCAGAAAATTCAAGATATACATTTTGTTTGGCATGTAAATATCTTAAATATAGAGAGATTTTAATCAAAATCGTTAGAATCATTTTTGAGAAAATTAAAATGTTCGAACTTTTTTCCATGTAAAGGGTAGTCTGGGGTGGGTGGATTTTTTTTGTTGAAAATGTTCGTGTCGCATCCTTAGAAGACTCCAAACTTCGTATTTGAGCTATGCTGTCCACAGACACACACACGCACACACGGACCTTTTTCCAAAAACGTTTTTTTTTTTTTTTTTTTTGGATTCTGGGGACCAAAAAATTTTATTTCCGGTGAAATCTCGGTATGGAATTTTGGGTGGAATACAATACCTTTTCTATACACTCTGTACATAGTACGTGTAGAAAAAGTAATAAACTCTCGTAAGAATAGTTGGTATAGCTAGTACCTAATGGAAATGAAGGTTAGAAACGGGCATGTGAATGTAGCACACCAGTTTTACTTTATCCGTTACGTGTAGGTAATAAATATTACATTCCACACAAATATATATATATATATATATATATATATATACATATACATATTTTTACTTTCTCTAGCCCGTATGCACACTGTACGTAAATGGATAAAGAAGGGACTGTATTCCACCAAAAATGTCATGTCGAGATTTCACCAGAAATATATGTTTTGAGGTCCCCCGACTCCAAAACACAATGTTTAGAAAAAAGTTCCATGTGTGTGTGTGTGTGTGTGTGTGTGTGTGTGTCTGGACAACATAGCTCAAAAATGAAAAGACCGTTAAATACCAAACTTGGTATTTAAGTTTAGTATCATTCAAGGATACGACACGAAGATTTTCAAGAAAATCCCGCCACCCCAAACTACGTTTTACATGGAAAATTTTCCGAAAATTTTGATTTTCTAAAAAATGGCTGTAACAATTTTGATTAAAATTCTTCATGTTTAAGGTAATGCATATCCTGAATTTTCAGGGAATAGCCTCTGAAGACCTCTTCGTTTTGAATGACTTTTGTATAACTGGTAAACTGCAAGAGGTAGACAAAAACTTACTACACAAAAAATATAGATCTCATTAGAACACAATTAATATTATATACATATTTTTTGTAGAGTTAACCGTTTCCGAGATATTCCGGATTATTTTTTCAATTTTAAACCACTTAAACCTTTCTCAAACCGGAAGACATCTTTCTTCTCCTTTCTCCTTTGTTTACTGCTGGCAAGCAAAGAGATTGAAATTTTAATTGTTTCACATAGCGATCAGCTTTTATAGGACGAGACTATCGCTTTAGCCTGTGCATTTTCTTATTTCCCTTTTACTTACAAGGAAGCTAGTATTAAGACTAATTCTGTTTATGTTTATCTTGATTAGCTTGATATACATAAAACTTAATTTTTTGAATAAAAGGTTTGTTTGCAGAACAGCTAGAGAAAGTCATGTGAATGGAACATATTTTTAGAAAAAAGTTCTCATAGGTGTGTAGGTTGTATCTGTATCATTGAACTCTATAATTCATAAATGAAAAGTCGTTTAAATACCACACTTAATATTTAAGTTCAGTATCTTCCAAGGATCCCACACGAAGATTTTCAAGAAAATCCCCCAACTGCTTTTTACATGGAATATGTTTCTAAAATTTTGATTTTCTCGAAAAAAAAATGGTTCTGACAATTTTACTAAAATATTAAGTGTGTCAAATATTTTCTTGACAAATGAAATGCAATCTTGAATTTGCTGGAAATTGCCTGTGAAGTCCAGTTGATTTTGGATCACTTTTGTTTAAAACTGGTAACCCGTAACAATCTGATGTGTTACACTCATATGGCTCTCTCGAGCTGTTCTACAAAGAAACTTCTTACACCACGCTAACCGAGATAAACATTAACAGAATGTTCTTATTACTTAGTTCCTTATAAGTAGAAAGCAACTAAAGGAATGTGCTATGTTAAAGTGATAGTCAAATGTTTTAAAAGCTGTCGTTGCAATTCGCTTCTTTGCTTGGCCAGGAGTGGAACAAAAGAAGAGCGGGCTCTTCCTGTCTGAAAAAAAAGTATAAGTAGGTATGTACTTTACAATTGAAAGCAATAACAAGGAATACCTCGGAAACGGTTACCTACACAACAAAAAATACGTATAAATTGTGTGTTTTGACGAGATCTACATTTTTTGTGTAGTAAGATTATCTCTTACGGTTTACCAGTTATACCAAATTCGGCAAAATTCATCCAGAATGAATTCAATATATATATATATATATATTATTTGTGATCTAATTAGCTTTAATAAATGTATTTTAATCAAAACCGTTGGAGCCATTTTGAGAAAATAAAATGTTTAAAAACATTTTCCATGTAAAGGGTTTTTTGAGTGGGAAGATTTTCTAGAAAATCTTCGTGACACATCCTTTGAAGATACGAAACTTAAATACCAAGTTTTTTATTTGACCGTCTTTTAGTTTTTGAGTTATGCTTCCACACACACACACACACACACACACACACACACACACACACACACACACACACACACACACACACACACACACACGCACGCACACGGACCTTTTCTAAAAACGTTTTTTGTTTTTTTGTTTTTGTTTTTTGTTTTTTACTCATAACCTATATACATCCTCAAAACATATATTTCCGGTAAAATCTCGATATCGAATTATTGGGTGAAATGCAATACCTTCTCTGTACACTATGTACTATGTGTTGTACATGCGAGTTAGGGAAAGTAAAATGTGGATCTCGTTAAAACACGCAATCTATGTTCAAATACTTTGTTTGCCAAATCATTTCCGAAATATTTCTTGGTATCGGTTTAAATTTAGCATTATTTATACTTTTTTTAAATCGGAAAATGGTTCGTTGTGTGTGTGTGTGTGTGTGTGTGTGTGTTTGTGAACAGTATTACTCAGAAACAAATAGCACATATTGAAGTTCTTTAGGCCAAAGATGCGACGCGATGATATTCAGGAAAATCTCCGCCACAAACTGCCAAATCTAAAGTAAGATTTCGTTTTTACTTTCTCTATACGTACTATGTACATAGTGTGTATAGAAGGTAATGTATTGCACCCAAAACTTCAATACCGATATTTCATCTGAAATACATGTCTTGGGACCTCCTGAATCCAAAAATAAAAAGCGTTTTTAGAAAAAGCTCCGTGAGTGTGTGTGTGTCCGTGAACAACATAGCTCAAAACGAAAACACCGTAAAATACCAAACTTGGTATTTAAGTTTGATATCTTCCAAGGATGCGACACAAGATTTAAAAAAAAAAAAAAAAAAAAAAAAAAAAATCCCCCTCACCCAACTACCTTTCACATGGAACATTTTTCGAAAATTTAAATTTCCTCAAAAATGGGTCTAACGATTTCGTTTAAAATACCATACATTTAAGCCATTTCCATAACAAATAAAATACGTATCTTGTTTTTTCTGAGGCTTCTGAAGACATCTTTATTCTGGATGACTTTTATATAACTTTTGCATAATTGGTAAACTGTGAGTAATAGACAAAAACTTACTACAAAAAAATATAGATCTCGTTAAAGCACACAATTTATGTAATACTTTTTTTTTGTAGTGTTAACCGTTTCCGAGATATTCCGTGTCATTGGTTTCAGTTTTAGGTAGCTACTTAAGCTCATTTTTCTTTCCGTCTCTCATTTGTTTACTTATAGCAAGCAAAGGGAACCAAATTTCAATTGTTCACGTAGCAACCAGCTTTTAAAATATTTGCCTGTCGCTTTGGCCTAGTGTGTGCCCCTATTTTCCTTCTGCTTATAAGGAAGCAAGTAATAAAACATTACTCCTAATATTTATCTCAATTAGAATGAAGTACATAGAAGAATAAGTTTTATAAGATATTTTGTGGCAAAATAGGTAGAGAATGTTATGTGAATATTACAAACTATCTTCTTCTTTTTTTCTTTTTTTTTTCGGAAATTAAGTTTTTTTCCTCAAAAATCTTATGTGTACCATTCACATGACTTTCTCTACATTACTATAACAAATTAATATTAAACAGCTTATTCTTGCATCTTCTTTGATAGCCGATATAAACGTTAGCAGAAACTGCCTTAATTAGTTACTTCTTTGTAAGTGGAAGGGAAATAACTAGGCTATAGCGATAGTCAAATCTTTTCAAAGGTGAAATCCGTTTCTATGCACTGCCTGGAGTTTACATATGAGAAAACTTCAAGTATACCTATTTTAAATCTGAAACAAATAACAAGCAATATTTCAGCAACAGCCAACTCCAAGAGAGAGAGAGAGAAAAAAACGTATATGACATAAACTATGTAATTCAAAATCTTCTCGGGCTTCTAGCCAGGTAAAAACGTTGGTGTCAAGCCAAGTTTTTACCTGGCTAGAAGCCCGAGAAGATTTTGAATCAATACGTCGCCAGGAAAGCTTCAGTTCTTATTTTATAAGCTATGTGTTTAAACGAGATCTACATTTTTATGCAGTAAGTTTTTATCTATCTTACGGTTTGCCAGTTACGCAAAATTCAGCAAACTTCATCCAGAATAAAGTAGTCTTCAGAGGCTATTCGCAGAAAATTCAAGATATACATTTCATTTGTCATGTAAATATCTTTAATATATGGTATTTTAATCAAAATCGTTAGAGCCATTCTTGAGAAAATCAAAATGTTCGAAATTTTTTCCATGTAAAGGGCAGTTTAGGTTGGGGGGATTTTTCTCAAAATCTTCGTATCGCATCTCTGGAAGATATTAAACTTAAATAACACATTTGGTATTTTACGGACTTTTCGTTTATGAGTTATCGTATTCATAGACACACAACACACTCGGACCTTTTTCTAAAAATGCTTTTTTTTGGATTCAGGGAGTCTCAAAGCATATATTTCCGGTGAAATCTCGGTATTGAATTTTTGGGTGCAATACAATACCTTTTCTATACAACATGTACATAGTACGTGTAGAGAAAGTAAAAATGATGCTGCAAAACATAAATATGGCTTTATTTAGTGCATATTTAAGAATGTGTTTAAAAGAAATTGTTCTCCCGGAGATGAAGTAATTAATTATTCTTATTTACATGGAGGCGGTTTAAAGAAAACATGTTCAAGATTAATATTTTGAAAAGAGGTA
This sequence comes from Hymenopus coronatus, assembly GCA_030762935.1. Taxonomy (NCBI): domain Eukaryota; kingdom Metazoa; phylum Arthropoda; class Insecta; order Mantodea; family Hymenopodidae; genus Hymenopus; species Hymenopus coronatus. Next base: position 9,760,313 of record CM060892.1, read on the forward strand.
AAGAACATATAAAGCGCAACACTGCGCATGCGCACTTACCCAAGAGGCTGTAGTGAACGAGATGCATGCTTGTTAACTACTATTGAAATGACGAATTAATGATCTACGTTACGTGTTTGTCAAATTCTCCAAGATGTGAGATAACAATCGCGAAACGGAACAACAGCCGGCCATTTTGCTTATCTCCATGCTCGCATATCTCATTTCCGATGTTTACGCTTATATAACAATTCATGAATACATAACATTGCAATCTGTAGATCCTATTATGGGATTAGACTGTATACCCAAACTCTAGGATGTAGATCATGTCAACAATTACAAATAACTCAGACAATGAATCTTCAGAGATGTCAGTTTTACATAATTTTCATTTACATGTATATTTCCAAAATCCTACCTGTACACTTGTATTCTTAGAACATTCATGTTATTATATTTACAATGTTACATTATTACCAGTGTTTTTTGATTGAATGAAATCCTCCTCTGTATAGAAGGTGTGAGTAATAAGGTATCTTTTTAATTCTGATCTAAACTTGTTTTGCAATTTTTTTATAGAAGAGGGAAGTGAATTAAACAAAACTATTCATTTATAGCAAACCCCTTTTTGCAATGACCGCAAATTATTTGTTGGTGTATGTAAGTCCTGCCTATGTCTGGTATCTTTGTTATGAATATCTGTATTTTTTGTAAACTTTTCTGGGTTATTTATTACAAATAACAATATGGCTAAAATATATTCACAGGCTAATGGTAGAATTCCAAACATTTTGAAAAGTGGTTTGCAGTGAGTTGATCGTCTTTCCCCTGTCATTTATCTTATTACTTTTTTTTTGCATAATGTATACTTTTTTTAGCATTTACTGAATTTCCCCAAAATATTATTCCATAGGTCATCAATGAATGAAAATATGCATAACATGCATTTTTTAGTATGCTCTTATTTATAAGCTGAATTAAAGATAGGATTGCAAAGCATGCAGAGCTCAGTTTGGGTAAGATATAATCAATATGGTGTTTCCAATTCATGTTACGATCAATCATAAGACCTAGGAATTTTGTATTACAGGCTTCTGCAGTCTGATTATTTTCATATTCTATTCTTAGGTCTGTGATGTTTTTATGCTTTGTGCAAAAATGAATGTAAGTCAAAATAATCAAGCAAAATGACAGTAAAGCAAAACAGCGTTAAATACAAACTTGGTATTTAGGTTTAGTATTTTCCTAGGATGCGACACGAAGATTTTCAAGAAACCCCACCACAAACAACCCTTTAAATGGAAACATTTCGAAAATTTTTGTTTTACTAAAAATGGCTCTAAGGATTTCGATTAAAATCTCTTATATTTAAGATATTTACTTGTAAAATAAAATGTATATCTTGAATTTTCTGAGAATAGCCTCAAAAGACCTCTTTATTGTAGATGATATTTATTGAATTTTATATAACTGGTAAACCGTAAGAGATAAGCAAAAAGTTACTGCTCAAAAAATGTAGATCACATAAACCACACAATTTATGTCATAGACATTTTTTTCATGGATTTGATCGGTTTTGAGATATTCCTTGTTATTGGTTTCAGCTTTACAAAAAACGTATACTTTTCTCATACAAGAATTTGTCAACTCCTGTCCATACAAAGGAACTTAAGTCACATAGCAACCAGCTTTCGCTTCTACTTACAAGGAAGCAAGTAATAAGACTATTTATGATAATTTTTCCCAATTAGTATGAAGTGAATAGAACATAATTTTTTGAACAATAATTTGTTGCAGGGATGTAGAGAAAATCTTCTGAAATGACCACCTCAGATGTTTTATTGCTGTTTGTTTCACTGGTCGACAGCATAGGATTTTCGTGGCACGGACCACCAAATTCAACATTTTTTTTACTTTCTCTACACGTTCTATGTACATATTGTATAGAGAAGGTATTGTACCTGAAAATTCGATACCGAGCTTTCACCGGAAATACATGTTTTAGGTCCTCCTGAATAAAAAACAACACATTTTTGGAAAAAGGTCCGCGCGCGCGTGTGTGTCTGTGGACAGTATAGCTCATAAACCAAACTTGATATTTAAGTTCAATATCTTCCAAGGATGCAACACAAAGATTTTTCAAGAAAATCCTCCCACCCCCGACTACCTTTACATGGAACTTTTTTCGAAGATTTTGATTTTCTCAGAAATGGCTCTAACGATTTTGATTAAAATATCATATTTTAAAGATATTTACCCGACAAATAAAATGTATATATTGAATATTCTGTGAATAGCCTCTGAAGACTACTTTACGAATTTTACGAAATTTTGCATAAGTGAGATAGACAAAAGCTTACGTAATAGAAAATGTAGAGCTCGTAAAAACACACAATTTATGTTATATACATTTTTTTTCGTAAAGTGGGTGGTTTTTGAGATATTCCTTTATTGGTTTCAGCTTTAAAAGACATACTTTTCTCATACGGGAATTTGTCAACTCCTGTCCATATAAACACAGGAACTTCAGTCACATAGCAACCAGCTTTTGACTATCACTTTAACCTATGGTACTCCCTTATTTCGCTTCTACTTACAAGTAAGTAATAAGACTATTTCAGCTAATTTTTTTCTCGATTAGCATGAAGCAAATAGAAGCATAAGCTTTTTGACAACAATTTGTTGCAAAGATGTAGAGAAAGTTATGTGAATGGAACACATCATTTTTCTCGAAAATGTCTCTAACGATTTTGATGAAAATACTGTATATTAAAGATATAACTGTATATTTTGAATTTTCTGGGCATAGCCTCTGAATATTTATTTATTCTGGATGAATTTTGCTGGATTTTGCATTACTACAAACCGTAAGAGATAGACTAAAACTTACTGCAGAAAAAAATGTAGACTTCGTTGAAATATACAATTTATGTCATATATTTTTTTTCATGGAGTTGACCGTTTTCGAGAAATTCCTTGTTATTGGTTTCAGTTTTAAAATACTTTAACTTTTCCCGAACGGGAATTTGTAACTCCTGTCCATGCAAACAAAGGAACTTCAGTCTCATTGCAACCAGCTTTTGACTATCACTTTAACCTATACTACTCCCTTATTTCCCTTCTACTTACAAGGAAGCAAGTAATAAGACTATTTCCGCTAATTTTTTCTCGATTAGCATGAAGTAAAATGAAGCATAAGCTTTTTAACAACAATTTGTTGCAGAGGTGTAGAGAAAGTCATGTGAATGGAACACATCTTTTACTTGAACTTTATAAAACTCAGCGGAATATTGAGCTTCGACTTGGAACTGATTATTTAAAAGTCAGTTGAGTTCTCTGGTATATAACTGTTTTTTCCGCCGGATTTCCGGTGTTGGCCGCTTACCGCGGACATAGCGAGATGACGTCTGACCAAAATGTGCTTATCTGGCCTAAAGGGCCGAGTACCAACGATCATTCTTGGGCTGTGTTCAGAAAGTATGAACTTGCGGATGAAGTTCTTTCACGTGTGTCCTAAAGCGGCAATCATTTCCGTGCGGGTGTTCATTGAAGTCTCCGATGGAATTTCATGCTATCCACTTGTGAATGTCTATTGGTGTCCTCCGTGGTCTAGGGGTAACAGCTGGCCTCTGGCACAGAATAGAGGGTATGCAGAAAGGAAACTCCGCTGTAATCCATGCGCCAGAATTCAGCCATACTTGGACCGAGTAAACAGCTATGTTATTAGTAAGCCCCGGATTCTTAGGTTCTAACCTATTTTATTCCTGACCTCCTACACTCCAAACTTCGGTTTATTTTAATGTTTTAGTTACCAACGAGTAATATACTTAAATTTTATAGTACCTAAATTGACCTAATTTTACGTTAGGACTTAATAAAACCTATTTTTCGTGATAGAACCTAAAATTGCCTAATTCGGCTATTTAAGCAAGTAAGAGTAGATTTATAAATATAAGAGTATTTTTAAAACTAAGGGAGACCGTTCGAATAAGGAAACTATTAAATAATTATATTATGAAATCTGGCGCAATACCTTGCAATAATAAACTAATTAAAATGTCCGCCGCCTTCAGTTATCATTTTCTAGCTATTGTGGAAAGAGGTGGTCAGTGGCACGCGGCATTTCTGAAACATGTGATGTTTACATGCCGCAACAATAGGTGAAAACTTAAGGCAAACATTTTATACAGACCAAAGATCCTATAAATTCCTAAATTTAACATATAAGATCCTATAAAATCCTAATATCCTGATATATAGAACCTAATTTTAACTTTTTAGAACCTAAAAATCTGGGGCTTAGTGATGAAGTTACAAACATACATTTTATTAATGTTATTAATTGTGTATTGTAGTTACTGAGGTTATGTCCTACTCAATGGTTATATTGTACACTGTACAAGTTAGATATTTGTTGACTCTTAAAGCTTTGCTGCTCTTATAGTGAGCACTAGTAAGAGAAAAGGCGGCCAATGGTGCTCAGACTCTAACGCAAAAATAAGTCAAATACAATTAATATGGCAAAGAAACATGGAATGTCTCCTGTAAAGTTAGTAATGTGGTTATCATGTATTTGCATCAAGCTTCAATTTTGGTTTTTGTTATTTTTTTTTCTATGATAGGACTGATTCATTCTGCCTAATCTTATTTACTGTCTATTCTAATTCAATATATTAAGCCTTTTTATTATTTTATTAATACTTGGTTATTTACTCCTCTCTACATATTTTCCTAACCGTAATTTCATGTTGCTACGGTTTGTTTTGTAGATATGTACAGCAAACAAAACGTCTCAAAAATCGGATGTGTTCCATTCGTATGGCTTTTTCTAGCTGTCCCACACACAAAATGTTCTTACAAAAGATGATTATTTTATCTACATTATGCTAATTAAGATAAACATTACCAGAATTTGTCTTAATACATGATTCTTTGTAAGTAAAAGAGAAATAAGAGAATGCACAGGCTAAAGCTTTGGCCAAATCTTCTGAAAGCCGGTGACCATGGTATTTAAGTTTAGCATCTTCCAAGGATGCAACACGAAGCTTTTCAGAAAATCCCCACAACCCCAACTACCCTTCACATAGAACATTTTTCGAAAATTTTGATTTTCTCAAAAATGGCTCTAACTATCGTATATTTTATTTTATACAATAAAATGTATATTCTGAATTCTCTGGGAATAGCCTCTAAAGAGCTATTTATTCTGGTTGGGGTTTGCAGAATGTTGCATTACGGTTAAACCGTAAGAGATACACAAAAACTTACTGAATAAAATGTAGTCTCGTTAAAACACAGAATTTATGTCATATACGTTTTTCTATGTAGAGCTGGGGGTTTCAGGACATGCTTTGTTATTGGTTTCAATTTTAAACCAATTAACTTTTCTCCAAAAGGACCACAAAAGCGAACTGAACATCAATTGTTTCACATACAGACCAGCTTTTCTTTTTTTAAAGATTTGACCATCACTTTGGCCTAATGCATTCCCTTATTTCCCTTTTATTTACAAGGAATCAAATAATAGATCATTTCTGCTAATGTTTATCTTGATTCGCATGGCCAAGATAAAAGAATAATCTTTTATAAGAAAAATTGGTTTGTGGAACAGCTAGAGATGTTATGTGAAAAGCATACATCAGATTTTTATGCACTACGTTTTTGTCTATCTCTTACGGTTTACCAGTTACACAAAAGTTATATAAAAGTAATCAAATCTATAATAAAGGGGTCTTCAGAGGCTCTTCCTAGAAAATTCAAGTTATGCATTTCGTTTGTCATAAAAATATCTTAAAACTGCAACATTTTAATCAAAACCATAAGAGATAGATAAAATCTTACTTCACAGAGACTGTAGATTCTGTTAAAGCCCACAATTTGTCATGTACATTTTTTATGGTATTAACCATTTTCAAAATTGATTAACATTTTTCAAATACATACACATTTTCTTTCTAGGAAATTACACTCAGGTTTTTTTCTTTTCTTTTTCAGGTTCTTGCAAAGATAATGGAATTTCAAGGCATCACTTAGCTGCTGGCATCGAAAAAAGTTGACTATTGTTTATACCTATAACGAAATGTGAAATTAAAATGTATCGCTATTAACAAGAAGCAGCAGAATAGGCAGCCGTATAAATAGTTTGTAGGAGAGCAAGCAGAAAAAGTCATGTGCATACCACCCATGAGATTTTTATTACATATGTTCGTGCTCTTTTATTTTACACTTTTAATCTGCTTAAAATGGTATGTAATAAACAGCGTTCGCTTTGCTTTACTAGGTCCCAATATGGCGTCTAGCGCAGAGTTTGGCTTCAAGAACATCAAAGGAGTCGCCCTCGAGTTTCCTTTCTGTGTGCTCTCTATTCTGTGGTTTGGTGATGCTTTAAAGTAAATCTTTATGCTTCCACAATAAAACAACTTTTCGTCTTTACTCCTGACATGGCTTTTGCGGCGATGGTGATTCATAATCTCAGTCGGCTTCGTGATATAACTTCTCGCCGGGCAAGAAGTGATTGGCAATGAAGTTCGAATGTGAGGTCATTTTATTAAGGTAGGAGACCCCACAAGTTATGCCTAAATCAATAAAACATTTTTAGACAGCTCTAACTAAAAGTAGAATTTTTAACACAAGCAACCGTAACGTTATCGCACGCGATCACAGTTCTGATGCTAAGAATAAACAAATGAATATCACAGCTCGAAGTCGGTAAAAGAAATCTAATCATTAAAAGTTTGCCTATACATATTGACGACTGTCTAAAAATAGTGTGTCACACACGTATTAAAATTATTTTATATTGTTTGGTTTACGGCCTCCTTTCGTAAGCTTCCTACTCAGAATATAAAACACAATTCTTAGCGCTTTTATCATAAATTACTGTTAAATATTTGGTCACATAATCATGAGAAAGATATGAAGTCATTTAATAGTGACAAAGTTCGGAGTAAATCCAGGTTATTAGCAATTAAAAACCATGGAGATCCAAGGTTTTACAAATGCTACTCCAGCTTCGAAACGTTTTACATTACTTGAAATCGCTTCCTCGTAAGCAGTGTAGTCACTTCGTGATTTTTCGTTCGCAGTGATAATTTCGTACGCGTTGTCATCACATTCACATCACTAGAAGATGTGGATGTTGTTATTATTAAGTTGTCGACCCTGAGAAATAGGAAATAGGACTTGGTTGGTATTTAGATTATAGATTTGGTTTTTCGGTGTTAGTTGTTTAAATAATTAGCATTACAAGCTGTTTAATTGAGGAAATAACAGAAGTAAAAGTTCCTAATTGTATAGCCTAAAAGAAAAGTAACATCTAAGTTATCGATTTTGAACGACCCATAGAATGTAGGTTATGTAATTTTCTGACAACACTGCAAAGTTCGTTGCGTTCCTCCACATGTGAAAGTAGCTTTAATAAGACAAAAGTAAGTTCTAAACAGCAGGATGAGGTAGACAATATTGTATATATATCAGGGTTTAAGAGTGCGGATAAACTGTTTTACATGGCGCGCATTTTGCACATTTGTTGAGGGCCCTAAGCCGCAAGGCGTAGCCGGATGTTTTTACTTTCTCTAGCCCGTATGTACATTGTACATAGTGGATAGAGAATGGTAAAGCAAATTAAATATGTCGCCCTCCGTGGTGTAATACTAACTACATATACCCAAGGTCGCTGGTTCAAACCCGGCGGAGGACTTTGGATTTTTTCGGGCGTAAAAATCCTCATTATGGCTTCCTTCGGAAGGGAAGTAAAGCCGTTGGTCCCGTGTCGTAGAGTTACAGCACGTAAAAGAACCTCAAGCATGATAGAGAGGCCTCTGAGCAAAATTAAACGGTCTTTCACGCCCAATATAGAATGGAACGCTGAGAACTACAGCAGTTAAAAAGCGTCCATAAATAACACGCCAAATACGTATACATTTTTAAAATAAATATAAACAAATAAATGCAATGGTTGCAGCACAGATGCACAGATACTAAAACATAGGAAGCAGTTTAAGTGACTTCTACTGGCGATCCATATTTGTAAGTGTTGAAAACATTGTTGTTCAGATGTGAAAGTTGCCAGATTTCTGAGGTTTTGGCTTCTTGGGATCATTGGGGTTTTAGCTTCACAGGGCTCTTGGCTACACCCTGCCTTCGGCCGCAACTACTACACTCTACTTATAAAAAATACTTGAAAATATTTTTGAAAATTTTGTTTTTCTCAAAAAATGGCTTCAACAATTTTGATTAAAATACTGTATATTAAAGATATTTACATCAACAAAAAACTGCATGCTATGAATTTTCTGGGAATAACCTCTGAAGACCTTTTTATTCTGGATGAGTTTTGCATAACGGTTAAACTGAAACAGACATAAATGTGGATTTTGTTAAAACACATAATTTATGTCATACATAGTTTTTATGTTGAGCTGACCATTTCTGATATATTGCTTGTTATTAGTTTCAATTTTAAACTTTTCTCAACTGGGAATTGATGTTTTGTTTTGTCTTGTCTTTATTGTTTTACTGCAGGCCATGCAAAGCGAACCGAACTTCAGTTGTTTCACAAAGGAAGAGTTTAAAAGATTGGACTATCACTTTAGGGTAGTGCATTCTCTTATGTCCCTTCTAGTTATGAAGAAACAAGTAATAAGACAATTTCTGCTAATGTTTATCTTGATTAGCATGTCGTAAGTAAAAGAATAATCTTTTGTAAGGAAAGTTGTTTGTGTAATAGCTAGAGAAATTCAATGTGAATGGAATGCATCCAATTTTTTTTTTAGAAGGAAAGGAGTGGTGCATTTGTGGCTGAAGGCAAGGGATCAGCCTATCTGAAACTCCCAATGATCAGCTTGACAAGTAAAGCAGAAATTTCATATTGATAAATAGATTTTTAAGGGGACAAGGTAGTCTGAACAACAGAAATTACACCTTAAGTGAGTTGAATTACTACCGCTCTTAAAGTATTCAATTGTTTTTCCACAAATTTGTATGAATTATTCTATAGATTATGACAATTATTTCAAGTATTTGTTTGCATTAATAGCTTGTGTGGTTGAGTCTATAAAAAGTATTTCATTCAGCAGAAAAGTTATAAAACTTTAGTCTTAAAACATGTGAATTCATGTACCTTTTTCTTTGATACTATTTGCAATACATAATCACATTTTTGCATACTTGTTCTTGGTATAAGCAGCTATATTCTGAACCTTAATTATTTAGCTATGATACAATTTCAGTAGAAATTAAAAAAGAAATATATTTGTAAACTAAAAAAAAGTACAAATGTGGAAAATTTACAATGTTGTTGCTTTCTTAATATAATGAATATATACTATAACATCACGATTGTGGTTCAGAAAGTTCATCTACATCTAACTTCATATACTCAAGGTAGTGGGTTCAAACCCGGTGGCGGATGATGCATTTTTCCGGGAGTAAAAGTCCTTAGTATGGCTTTTTTTGGTAGGGAAGTAAAACTGTTTGTCCCATGTCATAGATTTATGGCATGTAAAAGAACCTCAAGCCTGTTAAAGAGGCCTCTAATCAAAATTAAGTGGTTTTTCATGCCCAGTATAGAATGGGACGCTGAGAACCACAGCAGTTAAAGAGTGTCCATAAATGAGACTCCATTTCCATTTTCTGCTCTACTTTCATTCCATGTATCATCAGTATCATTGCCTGCAGTGCCAAAGTGGTAAAAGCAGATGTAAACACTAAAAAAAAAACAATAAAGGGATGAAAAATGATTGACTTGACTACTTTATGGATCTTCATATAAAATTGCATAGTGATGTAGTTGCAGTTGAGCATGGACCCCTTGTAAAACATGGCACAGACTTCGCTGTAGGTTATACCGATACCACTGAATCTTTGCACTTGACAGTTTGAATAGCTTCGTGTAATATTGATTATATATATGACATCATCTAAAGCAGGAATTGAAATTAGCTCCCAAGTTTCTTTTTTAATATTTGATCAATTTTATCTCTGGTTCTGTATTTTGATTCTCTGTCCAAAAATGATGGGCAATGCTTTTCATGTGTTGCTTTTTTCTAATGTCCAGATTTCTCCTTGTTTGTGCAATGTACATTCTGGCATTTACTAAATGAATTGCCAAGATTACAGAAATAAAAATCCTTAGCATGGCAGCACGTAAAAGAACCTCAAGCCTGATAGAGAGGCCTCTGAGCAAAATTAAGTGGTCTTTAATGCCCAATTTAGAATTGGACGCTGAGAACCACAATAGTTAAAGAGCGTCCATAAATAACACACCATTTATGTTTTTTACCTCTCATTTTTATCAGGAGGGAGTGTTGGGTAAGAATTAAGGATAGCTCAGTGGCAGCATTGTTGTGCAACCATTCCAGAAACTTTTTCATCACACCTCATTTATACATTAGTCAGGAAGTATCACTTAAATACATATATTCTCTTGGCATAGCTAGTGTATACTTTATAATGTAATTAACAAAGACCTACTTTATAAGATGCCTTATTCATTGCATGCTCTTTTACTTTCTCTAGCACATATTACAATATACATAATAGGTAGAGAAGGTATTATATTCCATCCAAAAATTCAATACGTAGATTTAACCAGGTACATGTTTTGAGGACCCCTGAAACAAACAAAAAGAAAAAACAATTTAGAAAAAAAATCTCTCTATAGGTGAGTGGGTGTGACACGATTGGTTGTAGATTGGCCATTGTATTTCTGCGTATAGCTAGCTTTTTAAGAGAGATCCTGCTCCTATCTGCCCACTCTGCAGAGCGTCCTTGGTGGTGAAGCACATGCTGCTAGAGTGTTACTCTAGCAGCTTATTGCAGATCTCACCAGCTGCTGGCTTCCCTAGGGGAGGTCTTGCCAAAGATCCTGGGGTGGTCGATAGGGTTTTTAACTTTTTATCAACACTTTGTCTTCCGCTAAGAATCTGATTTGTATTATGGTGGTAACACTGTGGTTTTAGTTTTAGCTCCTTTTACCTGTTCTTACAAACCATTGTTTTTAATGGCTTTGTTAAGTTTTTAGCAACGGATGGTATTTAATCTCTGCTATTACCATGATTTTATATCTGGACTCCTGCCACTTTTAGTTTTATAAGGCATTGATAACCTATAAGTTGAGCACCCTAAAATCCCATTCATCATCATCATCTAGACATAAAGATTTTCAAGAAAACTGAAAACTACCCTTTTCATGGAATATTTTTCAAAATTTTTTATTTTCTAAATAATGGCTCTTAACAATTTTGATTTTTTTTTTTGGTAGTGCTTAATGCCCGCTTTTACTGCTCTGGCACCGCAGTGATGTCACTGATGATACATGAAGATGGAGCGCTGGTGGAATGTGATGGCAGGCAAACCAGAGAACCCGGAGAAAGCCCGCCCCTGCACTGCTTTGTCCACCACAAATCTCACATGAGGTCGCTTGGAATCGAACCCGGGCCATCTAAGGAGACAATTTTGATTAAAATGTTTAAGATGTTTATATGACAAATAAAATGTATACCCTGAATTTCTTGGCAATAGCCTTGAAAGTCCTCAATAACTGGTAAACCATAAGAGATAGAGTAAAATTTACCACAAAATCTCATAAATCTCATTAAAACACACAATTTATGTCATATACAGCTTTTTTTTTTTTACTATTCAGAGATATTCCCTGTTATTGGTTTCAATTGTAGATAAACTTTTTTTCAAACTAGAAGTCCTCATCTGTTTTACTCCTGGTGTTGGAAAGAGCACAAAATTTCACTGACAATTGAATAGCAATAGCTTTTAAAAGATTTGATTGTCATTTTAGCCCAATGTATTTTTATTTGCTTTCCACTTATAAGAAATTAAGTAATAAGACCATTTTAGATAATGTTTATCTTGATTAACATTATGGAGGTAAGAACAATTTGCTTGCAGAACAGATTGTCATGTTAATAGAACGCATAAAGACCTTTTTCTTTCTTTTCTTCAGGTATTTGAAGATTTAGAATGCCAGAGCACTGTGTATGATTCTGAAATGGAAGCCAAAGATATTGTATTAGACATTGGTTTGTCAAGGAAGGAAAAGACTCCTCTTTCAAATTCTATAATGGGTACTGAATATGAAATTGCAAAAATACGTGCAGGTGAAGTAGAAAACAAAATGAAAGTCAAAGAAATTGATTCACCAGAAGAGGAAAGTTTTGTTGTTCCAAATCCCACACTGACGACTGGAAATGAAACCATGGTGTGCAATAACGCTGAAGGACAAAGCAAATCGAAAATCAAAGAAGAAGGTGTGTTAGACGGCTTACAAAATAAAAGACTTCCTACATTAAATCCAATGAAGATAAATAACAATAAGCCGTGTGGAGCATTCTTAAGAGTAGAGATTAAGGAAGAACCCTGGTGCTATGAAGAAACTTCAACAGAATTGGAATCGCACCCAGATTCGTCATGTGTATCAGATCTTCAGGTCTACAGTGAAATTATAGTAAGTTTCTCAAAGCAAATAAAATACACATTTACTTACAGTTTTATATGTTTGCTGAGATAACATTTGATTCAGTATTTTTTTCAGAAACCCCATATGTCCAATTTTTTTCCAAAAATGACTAGCACATTTTTTGATAGTGCTTAAAACACTTTCTATTTTATTTAAATGTAGCATAAGTCCGAGCATAATCACAGTGTTTTTTTTTTTTTTTTTTTTGATAGTTTAATGCCTGCTTTTGCTTCTTTGATACTGCACACGATTATACATGGAATGAAGATGGAACACCGGTGGAATGTGATGGCAGGAGAAACTGGAGAAAACCCACCCCTCCACTGCTTTGTCCACCATAAATCTCACTTACGGTTGCTTGGGATCAAACCTGGGCAGTCTATGTGAGAGGCAAGTAGTCTGACCATTCTGCCACAGCGTGGCCATATAATCACACTGGAAAATGAGATCTGCTTCTTTGTGTTTTGCTCATTAAGTCTATAAATCAATAGCTTTTGGGATTTATGCACAGAATGGTAATGTTTCTGACTGTTGGTGTGTTTGCTGTGATAACTCACTAAACAGTACCAACTTGAGAAAAGTGAAAAAAATGCTGGCAAATGTGGAGGTTGATATTCGGTTAATGGAATCAATGCCAGTAGATGGCAGTGGAAATGCACTATGTTCCTTTACCACCTTACAGTGAGTCTCCATCTTAAATGAAATTAATGCTAAATAAACAATCATGAATCAATGAATACTAAAAGTGGCGATTGTATAAAATGATAAACTTCTTTAAAATCATTGCATTAAAATGTATTTTCATATACTGTCGTTCCCTTTCTCCTATTATTTGAAATGTAGAAATAAAATATTTCACGTAAAGTATCTTTCATGCTTTAAAATTAATAAGTTATTATGTATTCACATTATTTACAATGTTTTACTGTATGGCAGTGAATCCTTAGTGATGAGGATAAAGGATTGTAATCATGTACAGGCTGCAGAAATAAAATTTTTACGATCAGTTAAGGGCTGTACTAAACTGGACAGGATTCCTAATGAAATAATTAGATAAGAATTGATTATTTTTGCAGTAATGGATAAACTAGAATAACATAAATTGAAATTACTTAGTGAGTCAATTTTGTATGACTACATCACTTATTTTTATAATTGGAAAGCAAGTTTCAGAAGCCATGTGCTTCCACTATCAGTTCCTATAGTCGACTGCCAGTGTCACTTGCTGTGGTAGTTATTGTCCCTAGTAGTGGTTTGATGAACCTCTGCATTAGTAGTCGCCCTCCATGGTGTAATGGTTACCATGCTGACTTCATATCCCCAAGGTCGCGGGTTCAAACCCGGCAGAGGACGATGGATTTTTTCGGGCGTAACAATCCTTAGCATGGCTTCCTTCGGAAGGGAAGTAAAGCCGTGGGTCGTAGATTTACGGCACGTAAAAGAACCTCAAACCTGATAGACCTCTGAGCAAAATTGACCGATGTTTCATGCCCAGTAATGAATGGGACGTGAGGACCACAGCAGTTAAAGAGCGTCCATAAATAAAACACCATTTCATTTTTTCTGCATTAGTAGGTCATCTGGCAGGATTTCGAAATTGAAAATGTGGTTCTTGAATTTCCAAATATAGATGTTCTCCCAAACTTTTAATTCTGTTTTCCTTGTGAGGTATTTTTGGACTTCTATTTATGGTACATTGCTCTATAATAGATGTTCTCCTAAACTTTTAATTCTTTAATTCCTGTAGTCGACCAGCAGTCGACTAAAGGAATTAACAATAGAAGCACATAGCCTCATTGTTTTCCAATAAAAGTAAGTAATGTAGTGCTGCAAAATCCACTCGCTTATTAATTTAAATTGACAGAACACTACACTACCACAAAGTCTACCATATATGAGTAATAGAAGAACATAAAAATGGAAGGATCACCTGCAGAGAATGAAAGAAATAAGGATTCCAAAGATGGACTTACAATGTAACCCTATAGGAAAGATGGACAAAGGAAGGCCAGTTAAAAAATGGAATTTAGGTCGAAAAGTATTATTGGATGACAGAAGAAGAAGAAGGTTGTTCATTAATTTTTCTTGGAAGAAATTGGCAAAGTGATGGGAACTGATAGTATACTTTAAAGGTTAGCCTGTCACCCTCCGTGGTGTAATGTTACCATGCTAGCTTCATATACCCAAGGTCGCGGGTTCAAACCTGGCAGAGGACAATGGATCTTTTCGGGCGTAAAAGTTCTTAGCATGGCTTCCTTTGGAAGGGAAGGAAGTAAAGCTGTGGTTCCCGTGTCCTAGATTTACGGCACGCAAAAGAACCTCAAGCCTGATAAGAGAGGCCTCTGAGCAAAATTAAGCGATCTTTCACGCCCAGTATAGAATGGGACACTGAGAACCAAAGCAGTTAAAGAACGTCCATAAATAACAGGCCATTTTCATTTCCAAAGTTTAACCTATTGGAGAATTGCGGTTAAATTTACTTTTCCCATATCCATGTATCAAAACACTATTGATGAGAAAACTGAAGTGATGGGGCCAAGGTAGTAGACAACATAAGAATATTACAGAATTGTGTTTATTATCTAGTATTTGTGGTTAGTGGTACATGAACTAGATTAAGGTGATTTCATCAGAGTATGAAGATATCCTTTCTCCTTCATACTGCAATTGCGGTGCTGCTAATACCATTGTCAACTGATATTTTGGGTTAAATGGAGACATGCATTTATGTGTTTACCCGCTTTCCTATAGCTGTGGGAAAGGGTACAATACTACCAAATACCATACAGTACTGACGGTATTTGCTAATGCACAGCATTGCACATTTTGGCATTTGCCCAACTTCCTATGACTGTGCTCCCTAAAGTTTTGAGTCTTTAAATTATGAGGTAACCCCTCTCAAGTCTCGCTCTATTGTGTGAGAGATCCGAGAGTCGCCGGCAAAGTTGCATTATAGTCCTCACCTTAAATAAAAGATGAAAATATTGACCATCTGCTCCCAAATAGACAGTATAACAAGTTAAAGGTGCTCTCACTCAGCAGCAGAAACCCCTGTGTAATTTACAGAAACCTTAGTGATAATATCACAAGGATTCCTGCTGCTAAGCTTAGACGAGTGAGTGAGAATATTTTTGAAAATTCTATGAGCAGAAGGCCCACATTTCCGTAATTTATCTTGAGATTTGTATTTTAGTGCACCTTTACTGACAGCATTTTCCTGGCAACTCTTGAATCTCTTGCACAGTGGAGAGAGGCTGTAATAGGGGTTACCTTATAATTTAACAATTATGTTTTGCTTCCTTCCTATGGAGTAATACGAAAATCACACACATATGATCCCTAATGCAGATCATTGCATGTTTCAGCATTTTATTTGTACAGAGGTTACCTGGTTGATGTATTGCAGCAAATGCACCATTCAGTCAGCAATATTACAAACAAAACTTATGCCTATTGGACTGGCCACTAGAGGGGACTACTATGATTGATATTATCAGAATAAACAGAAAATACCTATTCATTAGGATGTAAAACAATCTAAAATAAAAATACTTATAATAATAAAAATCTTAAAATACCTGCTTATTACAGAATGTGAGTATTAATGAATTATATTTACTTCTTTCTTGGCCAATAACTGACATTGATGATGGACACACAGAAGATTTTTTTGTTTTTACTTTCTGCTGCCAACTTTATTAGGTTTGTCTTTTGTTAATAAGTACAGAAGGGTGACAGTAAGAAAATTCCTAAATGTATAATGCTTATGTCAAATGAGGGGAGAAAAACTATTTAGGTATATTTCATGTAAAATTATGAAATTTGCTAAAAGTATATTATTATATTGCTATTTATTCACTTAAAGTGTTAAAATATCAAGGGTGTGAAACGAATAGTGTTTGCTGGTGCCGTATAGCAATTTCCCTGGTCATTTTTTAAAATAATTTTGTGGCAACACTAAGGTAGTAATGTTATATCCAAGCCCCGAATGTTAAAAAAAATATCAGTAAGGACATTATAACAGAAAAATTATTGTTTTGAGAATTATTAATGTTTTTGTTTATGCTATTCTGTAAAATTTACCTTTTTTTACTTAAGATTTTCTAAAGGGGGAAAAAAAAAAGTTCATTTCATATAGGTACAAATCAACAAAAAACTCTTCCTCTTGCAAGTAAAATGAACAGCAGTATTCAATAATTGTCACACTCCATGGTGTAATTGTTACCTTCATATACCCAAGGTTGCAAATTCAAACACAGTAGAGTATAATGTATTTTTTCAGGCATAAAAATTCTTAGTATGGCTTCCTTTGGAAGGGAAGTAAAGTCGTCGGTCCCGTGGTGTAGATTTATGTCATGTAGAACAACCTCAAGCATGATAAAGAGGCCTCTGAGCAAAATTAATTGGTCTTTTATGTCCAATATAAAATTGGATGCTGAGAACCACAGTACTTAAAGAGTGTCAATAAATAAAACTCCATTTTCATTTTCCATTTTAATAATTAAACTCCATCTTCATTCCATGTATTATCAGTGTCTGCCTGTGGTGCCATAGCAGTAAAAGTGGGCATTAAACACTATAAATCAAAAAGCAGCACAAATGTGTGTACAGACCTAGCAAGACATTCAAGTCAGAAAGGAGATTGTAGTACTTGTCACATTTTCCTTCTGTCAGTGAATCTAAACTTACATATAGTGAATGTTTTGAGTGTGATGTACATTTGAGATGTTTTATTACAGGATGGGACAAACGAGGACTTCCCTGCAGCAGAATCAAGGTAGTATAAGGAGCTTCTTGTTTGTGATTTATGTCTTTTTTATTATTATATTAACACCCTACCAAGAGTATGTGTTTTACTGTTAAGCCAGCTGAAAAACTCAATGCTACTGCCAGGATTTGAACATGGTTCTCCTGCTCTCCATGTGGTTGCTCTATCCATTAAGCTATTGTGACAACATATGAAATTTAATAATTAATAAATTACATGAAGAATTTAAACTATTGAAAAAAAAAAAAATAATAAAGGATCCACATTTATTTTCATTTCTATCTAGTATGAGATCAATCCTCAAACTGACTTGTGTTCTAACAGTGAAACACTCACCCTTGGTAGGGCATTAATATAACAAGATCACTACAATATAATAATAAAATTGCCCAATAGATGGCATAACTATGTTAAAGCTGTAACATTGAATTTCATTAAACAGTACCAAAAAAAAAAAAACAACAACAACAACCTAGATACTAAGTACTTAAAATATGTAAGTTGCTATTAAAGTATTCTCTGGAGTTATGAGACATACCAGTTGTTAAGAAACACTAATTAGTTGATTAAATGTCATACCGGCAACCTGCCTGCCAGTATTAGACAGATCTTAACAGATAATCCACAGTGATAGTCTTTTTAAAATGTTATCTACATAGCCTTTAATATGTGTATCTAGTTTTACTTTCATTTTAATTGCTCTTTCCTGAAGAAGTAGTTGATGTTTTTTTGAGTATTTAACTTTTAAACACTGTGTTTTTAGCAATTGGGATTTGGTTTTAGTTTTACCTTTTTAGATATTGTTTTTATAATCCCTAGGTTTTACTATGAGCAGGTTTTGTTTTACTGGTTTTCAATTCATTTTTATTGATTTTATTTGTTGGTTTTTGGCACAATAATTTTCGGAGGGTGCTAATAACCACTTCAGTTGGGGACCCTTAACAGTATTCTATTATTTCTTTTAGTCATTTTTGGTGTCTTGTTTGCCCCCCCACCCTCATCCCACTTTTTTTTTAAATCTGTTTTGGGTTGATGTCTTTGCCATCAGTAGTTTTATTCCTTGGATTTTGTAACTTGCCTTTTATTTTATCTTTATTTTGATTTTTAAATTGTCTTTAACCTCTGGTGTTCTTATTCGACCTTGTTTTTATAAGGGCACTAATGGCCATAGTAGGTGTGTGCCCCTAAACAGCAACCATTAGCAGCATCATCATACTGGCATGTTGTCACAGCAACTCATTGGTTAAAGCAACCCCATGGAGAGTGGAAAAAATATGTTCAAATATCAGCTGTTACATTGAATTTCATTAAACAAGCGAGGTTATGTATATACATATTGCATTGCTAATTAGTAACTGATCATGGTAGAGTACTTTGGCAGAACAAGTGTGCTTAAAAGTCAGGATGAGTATATTTAAAGATATGAATGTTTAAATCTAATCAGAAACGGTGATAGATTTTTACACAAAATAGACTTCAAAGAATAAAACATATCACATTCTATTGGAAATTGTGCATATCCAATTATTTGAGTTGATCCATGGCTTGCATATTTTAAACAGGCTTTCAAAATATGCCTCAGTGTATCTGATTAATTGCAAAACAATATTTTAATAGATTTTCATAATCATCTTTGTTACATGAACATGTAATTCCATCATAACTCTTTTCTGGCAGCTTTATGTGGCACTTCTAAAAGCCATGTACAAAACATTTTCCATAATATATCCATCTTGTCCCGCCCTTCTACTTTTTGCTCTGTGTGGCCAAGTTGCTTAGGTATTGACTTTCTGATCTTAAGGCTGCAGCTTCAAACTTGGGCCAGATCAATGGTTTTATGTATGTGCTTAAAAGCAACAGCCTCATGTCAGATCTATTGCTATAAAAGAACTCCTGTGGGATGAAACTCTGGCACCCCAGCAGGGCTGATAGGATCCTGGCAAATGACATGTCATTAAGAATCACTCTTTTTTATAACTCTTTCTTTTTCTGTCACTGAACCTCCTTAAATTTTATGCCTATAAATGTCAAGGTCCCTAACTGTTTAATATCTTTGTCTTGTTATATGCTCATTTCACATTTTTTTTGAATAGTGCTCTTTTTGTCTATATGAAAACTAAAGTTCATGTGGCAGAAATGCTTGGGAAATTATATTAAAACATTATAGTTTTGTGACAAAGAGGCTATATGCCAGGCCACATAGTTTCACTAATGCTGTGCATTACCTCAATCTGTAGATACATAAAACTCTTTTACCTAAAACTAATTATGTGCTCAGAAGAACAGTTGATTGTGGGACAGTACCCCACAAATCTCTACACTTTAGTCGCATGAGTGGTGAGAAACCATTTTACCTTCAGGTCATTGGGTAAAGGCTACATAAGTTTTCTTTTAATACCTTTTAAAAAGAGTTGAAAATACACTATGTTTCGTTTTATCTATTTTGTGTTGAGAAACTTCTTGATTACAATAAGCTTCCCTCATCCAACACCAAACTCTTGGCTGGGCAGCTAACAGGAAGAGAGTAAATTTTGTTTAGCACATAGTGTGTCATTGTTTTCATACTGATTTATCTACCACCATTGTTCTTTGTTACAGACAAATGACACTCCTTCTTTACAAAGTGTATATGAACAATGAAGTTGTTCATGCCTGCCTTCTCTTAGCTCTCCATGGTATAATGGTTACCATGCCAATTTCTTATACCCAAGGTTGCAGGTTCAAACCTGACAGAGAATGATGGATTTTTTGGTCCTAGAAATCATTAGCATGGCTTCCTTTGGAAGGAAAGTAAAGCCATTGGTCCCGTTTCATAGATTTACAGCACATAAAAGAACCTTAAGGATGAACAAAAAGCCTCTGACCAAAATTAAGCCGTCTTTCACGCCCAATTATAAAATGGGATGCTGAGAACCACAGCAGTTAAAGAGCGTCTATAAATAAAGCTCCATTTCCTGTCTTCTCTTGTTTCTTTTTAATAGTTTTCTTCTTAACTATTTCATTCCTTAACTTTATAAATTAATGATAATTTATTAATAGCTTGTCACTGATGAGTGAAAAAATATAATGAATTATGTTAATAAAAACTTCTACTAAATATGGCTTAACGAATAAGTGCTTCAATTGTATCAAATGGGTATTCACTCCTCTCATTATAATTAATATCTTCTAATATTTCAGATTACACACACGGACAGCCTCCAGTATCTCTAATTCTGCTCCATATGTATTAAATACTTCCGATTTAGAAAAAAAAGACAGTTTGAAATGTGGAAATGACAGTTGTGAGATTACAAGGGACAATGTAAATGAAATTATTATAAGTGATGTGTTGGAAACATCCTGTACAAAACAAACTCTTAATTTCTGTAAGACAAAAACTGATACTATTAATAATTGTGACAATAACATTGAAAAGGTATATGTGTGTGAAGTTTGTGATAAGAGCTTTGCTCATGCGAATACATTAAAACTTCACTTTTTGCGTCATACTCAAAGTGGCTTGAAGACTCAGGGCAAAAGACAGTATACCTGTGATATTTGTGATAAAACCTTTATTCAGATGGCATCATTAAAGTGTCACTTGTTACTTCATAAAGGCATAAAGCCATATAAATGTGCTGTTTGTGAAAAGAGTTTTACGCAGTTAGGTGATTTGAAAAGACACCTTTTAATTCATCAGGGTAAAAGACCATTCAAATGTGATGTGTGTGAAAAAAGCTTTACCCAGACAGGGGATTTGAAACGACACATTCTGATCCATCAGGGCAAAAGGTTATTCAAATGTGATATTTGCGAAAAGAGCTTAACCCGGATGGGCGATTTAAAAAGACACATAATGATTCATGATGGTGTAAAGCCATTCAAGTGTGAAATTTGTGAAAAGGCCTTTACTCAAAAGACATCCTTGAACCTTCACATTCTAATTCACCAGGGCAAAAGACCTTTTAAATGTGAAATTTGTGAAAAGAGCTTTACCCAGAAGGGACATTTGAGTGCGCACCATCTGATTCATCTTGGCGACAGACCATACGAGTGCGATGTTTGTGGAAAGACCTTTAATCAGAAGTTGTACCTGAAAAACCACATTCTTGTTCATCAAGGCAAAAGGCCGTACAAATGTGAAGTTTGTGAAAAGACCTTTACACAAAAGACAACCTTGAAAAATCATACTTTGATTCATGAAGGGAAAAAGCCATACAAGTGCAATGTTTGTGAAAAGAACTTTACTCAGATAGGACATTTGAACAAACACATTCTCATTCATGAGCCTAAAATGCCATACATGATGTTATGGAAAGAGTTTTGCTGAGAAAGAAATCTTGAAACATCACATTTGGATTCTCAAGGCGAAGACCACAACATTGTGAAGGTGACTGTGATAGTTTAGAGAATGAACATAACATTTTAAAAATTTAGATCGGGTTATCGTATCTTTTCAAAATATTCTCCATTGCATTCTATTCAGCAGCTCTCCTTTTAAACCTTTTCTCAAATGCCTAGTACCACTCTTCTTTGGAGAGAATACAAATACATTCTTTGTAAGCATCAATTGCAGTTTTAGTTGTAACATTTTTTATTTTGGGGAATAGAAAAAGGTCGTATGGCTGGATCTAGACAAGATGGAACAAGTATTTGATTCCTATTTTAAAAGAATTGAGTCACCTTTTTTTTTTTTTTTTTTTTTTTTATTACACTTTTTGCTCCACTTTGCCTTCATTCGGGAAAACCAGCTTCTGGGCACATTAGCCCTAACTTCAGTTCTGGGGTTGACTGATGCTACATACACAGGCGGTTATGTGCAGCCTGGTGTTGTGCTGCTCTCAGTTCTTGTCAATAGGAGACATCATCCACGGCAGGGACCTCAAAATTCATAAGGGAATCTTGTTTGGTGATGAAAATGTTTTCCTAAATTTGCAGCTCCAAAGGTTTCTTTACCTATTTAATCAACTCTGTTTCTTCCTTTAAGTTGTGGTTTTCAGATTAAAATCCATGTGCTACTGCAAACTTGTCTATGTGCTTGTACCTAATGCTTCTCAAGTGTTCTTTCACTCTAGTTTCCAAATTTTGTTCTGTTTTTCCAATATTAAAACTTCACTTGTCTCAAACTTCTGAGTTATTTAATATAAATCTTATTGCCATCTTGACAGCTCATTTTATAAGTCCCTGATTTTTTTAGTGTTCTTATGGTACCTTTCAAAGGGTGATTCAGTAAGTTCTGGATAATAGACAATATCTGTTTTGAAATGCTAATTTTATATTAAGTTTTAAAAATCTTTTCGAACTATCAGAACACTTTTGGGTGAAAAGTAAATTTGCAAAATTTCACTGTTTTTCCAATTTTTCCAGAGTGGTGATTTCATGTAGACTTTTATTTCTTTTGTTTCGTCTGTCTATGAAGTTTGTATTGTAATTGAGTTTGGCAACCTGATGAATCTGTGTATATCCTTTTTTGTATTGTTTTATTCAATGGGACATTGATTAGGCTATGAACTAGACTATGAAAGCTGGCAACTTGGTGTTGAACTGGTTCCATTTTTATGTAACTGTCGGCATGTGTTGCTTTTCTGTATATGCCAAATTCCAAGCTTGTTTCTGTTGTCATGATTTTCAAATCTAAAGCGGGCCAAGATCTGTCTTGTACCTCTTCAGTGGTGAGGATTATAGATTTTTCTTGTAAATTCAGTAATTTTATTGTATCATGCATTAGTTTTTAGGAACGATGGCAAACACATCATCCGCATATCTGGGCCAGGATTTGAAGATCTGTGATATATTTGACTTTTAATTCTTCCAGAAATTGTTTCTCGCATTGCAGTGTGGATAAGGTGTTATGGTGCAGTACAATTCCATGCAGACCAATCTTAGGATGCTTTGTTCTCAGTTCATTGAAGACTTAGGGCACACATTTTATCCTCTACCATTGGACAGTGACAGTCTTTTTGCCCCCCAAGCAAACTTGTCACAATATGGCCACCAGCTGAGAAGAAAGAGCAGACAATGCTATTACTACCCTCACTTTTGTTGGGGATCCTTTTCTGGGAAGACCCAGACTGATGACTCTCACTTGCTTTCTGGATCATATTAGTATGTTCAGCTTTGTATAGTATAAATGATATGTATTTTAACACATTGAAGCTCAGGCGTTTCTCTAGTTGAAAAGCCAAGAAATGCAAGGTTTTTACACCTAATTTAAATTATTATTTACTGTACATCAATGAAATCTGTTAACATGCCTTGGTGCAAAGTATGGTTTTCAAGAATTTCTTAACATATAAAATAGTCATAACTTCTGTATTAATATTTTATTAATTTTCAATATGTATCAAATATGAGTTTGAAAAACTCTGTGTAAAGCAGGTTACACTCCATTTATTGAAAGCTCGAAAATCTCTCTCTGAATCAGAATTTTCCAGAACTTCATTTATTACATCCTGAATTTCAGCTTCAGTTAGCAGAAATCCAGAAAAACGCTGTATTTTAAAATTTAAGAATGCCAAACGTAAAAAACAGATCACCATCTTCAAGGAAAATGGTGTGAGTGACCCTAGAGCATCCAATGTAACCAACTGTATAAAATAATATAGATTGAGTCGACCAGACACTATGACTTTACATATATAAAACTTTTTCCGACGCGCTTCACCTTCGATTGAAGGCATCATCAAGGTGTCGACTGGCTGTAACCCTGGTGCTTCTGTGGGTCTTTCTTCTCTCGGGTGGAGACATCTGATGGTGGTTTTATGAGGTTTAGTAGCGAGTTAACTTCTGGTGGGATGCCAAAGTTCATAAGAAAATCACTATGTTTTTTATATAAATCTTTTCCCAAATATTTCATTCTGACGTAGGACTGACTGATTTTAATAGGCGAGTCTTTTTTGCTATGTTGGGATGGTCATTCCAAAAGTGTGCTGCCACTGCAGATTTGTTGGTTTCTTTGTTCTTGATGTTGTCGAAATGTTCCTATTGGTTTTGCCAATGTATACTTTATTGCAGTCAGAACAGTTAATTTTATAAATGCCGGACTTCTTTTCAGGAGGAATTTTATCAGTCGTTGGTTTCTTCAGGACATTCTTGAAACAGAATTTATTGACAGGTGCTAAGATAATGTTGAGTTTTTTGAACACTTTTTGAAATTTATGAGTTACCCAGGGGTGAAATGTAAATTTCCTTTATACTTTTTTGTCTATGGAAGGTGTCAGTGTGGTGATTTGCTTTAGATGCTTTTGTCTTTTGAACTTTTTTATTTTGTTGTCTACTAACTTTTTGTTGAAGCCATATTTACCAATCTATGGGTTAGGCTATTTATGATTGCGGCTTTGTGTGGTGTGGGATTGAAACTATTTTCCTTGATGTAGTTGTCCATATGAAGGTCTTTTCTAAAGATGCCAAATTTTAATTCACCATTATGTCTCTTTATTTTTAAATCTAGAAAGGCTATCACCAAATGATATTCTGGTGTCATTTGATGTCAAATCGCTCTTCCCTAGTGTCCCAAAACATAAACCACTCTCCATCTTGAAACAGTGGCTAGAATCCATTGAAATAGGCAGCAGTCACATCCAAGAGTACTTAAAACTTACTGAAATTTGTATTGAACAGACTTTTTTCACATTTCAAGGAAATTGCTACCAGCAGCAATCTGGACTAGTAATGGGAAACCCATTATCTCCCTTCCTTGCCAATCTATTTATGAGCCATTTTGAAACATTAATTATTACAGCTTTCCTACTCATGTTCAAAACCTGGTACAGATACATGGATGACATATTTGCAATAGTCAACAAACAACATAGCACAGATGCCCTTAAACTACTCAACCTACAGGAATCTACCACCAAATTTACAATGGAAAATTGAGTCAAATAGCACAGTACCCTTTCTAGATTTACAAATAAGGAGACATAATGGTGACATAAAGTATACATCGGCAAAACCAAAAGGAACATTGGAACTAGATTAAAGGAACATTTCGACAACATCAAGAACAAAGAAACCAATAAATCTGCAGTGGCAGCAGACTTTTGGAATGACCATCCCAACATAGAAAAAAAGACTCATCTATTAAAATCAGTCGGTCCTACATCAGAATGAAGTATTTTGGAAAAGATTTATATAAAAAGACAGTGATTTCCTTATGAACTTTGACATCCCGCTAGAAGTTTCTTGCTACTAAGCCTCATAAAACCACCATCAGATATCTCCACCCCACAGAAGCACCAGGGTTCCAGCCAGTCGACACCTTGATGATGCCTTCAACCGAAGGTGAAACATGGAGGGATAACTTTTAGGTATGTGAAGCCATAGAGTGACTGGTCGACTCAATCTGTATTATTTTATAAATTAGTACAGTGCTCACAGTGTTAATTCCAATTAGTTTTTTAACTATTTTGTAAATAACCAACTCTCCTAAATTACCTAATAGTTGACTAAATCGAGGACAGATGGCAGCAAAAAAAAACACAACTATAACTGATGCATGACCTTTGCTGCATGGCCCAAGACCAAGTTACAGTCGTGGAATTGCATTATGGGCTGCATGAGTAATCTATGCAGCCCGAGCTATACTCGGGCTTGGGCTTCCATGTGTTAATCTTTCTCATAAAATTTTTCTATAATTTCCTTGCACTATTGGACAAATACCTGTTTATGATCATTTGTAAGGAGGTGGGGATCCAATGACTGTGGAGGTTCCCGATGTGAATTTTTTTTAAAGGATTGACCTTACTGCTCTCAATCTAGTATTCAGGGTTTCTTGCATCTGGTAATATCAAGCCTGACTGCACAGATGTCTGCGAATGTTGGGGAATTGAAGAACTGAGTGGATGGCAAAAGAGTCCAAGGTTGCAAACAATATATTGGTTTTAATGCAAATATAGTGAAATTTAAAACAGCTCTATTTATGTCATAAATATACTTGAGTTGAAAGTAATAGCGACTACACATTCCTTATAATTGTCAGCATTATACACAGGAATTACGCCTTGAATGTCCTGTTGGGAGTTGAATAAAATCAGTCTATTACCCAGATGGAGGTGCATCCCATAACTGAAGAAAACAAAAATACATATCATTGAACTTGAATATCACATACCTGCATTTAAAGTGTTTTAGAAAACAGGATGTAAGCATAATTCAACTTTAATTCTATTTTTCGTAGTTTCTTTTTAGTAATTCCATGTATATATTCTGCTTTTTACATTAATTTATGAAGTTGTCAAGAATTATAAATAGTACTTGTTAAGTATGTGTCTGCAGCAAAGCTGTCAAAATGCTGAATTAAAAATGCAAATATGCTGGGTTCAATTCTAAGATGAAATGTAGTTTAACTATTTAACTAGCATTATTCCCCACGCTCAAAAGCCTGGAAATATGAATGCAATACTGAATATGTGTTATTCAAGAAGTACAATTTTAATGTATACTTCAACAATTTAAATATTTGTTTTAGAAGGCCAAAGTTGTAAGACAACAATATTACCTAAGGTGGTATGTAAATAAACACAAACAAATAAAGTGTTTTAGCAAAAAAATAAAGATACGTGATACTGGATTTTCAGGGATGGAATGTACAGTATAAAAATAAAATAAATGTGAAATTGGTAATATCTATTTTAAGCTACACATTTAAATGACCATACTGGTGTAATAATTGTGAAGAGAGATTTACTTAAATGGTTAAGGAATGGAGAATATTGAAAGACAAGAAATAATAGCGAGTTTCAAAACAAAAAGCTCATTGGCATGGTATATAGAGATAAAGGTGTTGTGG
The DNA here is from genome assembly GCA_030762935.1 of Hymenopus coronatus. Classification (NCBI taxonomy): domain Eukaryota; kingdom Metazoa; phylum Arthropoda; class Insecta; order Mantodea; family Hymenopodidae; genus Hymenopus; species Hymenopus coronatus. The sequence goes on from CM060892.1 coordinate 9,787,310, forward strand.
GACAGGGAGAATTATGTTGATATTTGTGATAAAGCAGCAAGAGAAGGCTTTGCTTGGGCACAGGGCTGGTGAGAAGAGAGAGCGATATAGATCACCTGAAGGAAGGATAAAGAATGGCATATAGTTTTAGAATATGAAAAAACTAGGGTGCTTAGGGCATAAATATAGAGAGAGGGAGATTAGATCAAAAATGGCCTATCCTTATGCATTGTGCTTGGTGAAGTATGGTTTAGCCAAGCCGCCATATTTGGACATTACTCTTTTGAGATAAGTACCCTTGTTAGGGTTAAATGTTAACCCAAAAATAAGATTTTGTGGTTTAAAGTTCAATTAAGCACCATGTTTCAAACCAGTATAATGTTCAATATGTGTTCCTTATACTCAGAATGCAATGGTAATTATCGCAATATTCCTGGACCAAAATTCCTGATTAATATCACGCATTCTACTAAAGCATTAAACCAATGCTGTAATATATGGTACAGCCTTTTGTTACATTAACAATAGTTTTAGACTAAGAAATTAGAAGAAAATTAAGTTATGATCTTGCCATGATGTTTACTGCAATAATACTTATTTACCAATAATTTATGATCGGCCAAAATAATGTGATCATATTAAATATTCCTTCAATTAGACATTGTCCTTTGTTCTTTACTTCCAAATCCTGGAAAAAAACAATTCATTTGACATGTTGCATATGGTGTATATGGTAGAGTGTAGCTGGGCACAAAACGTGCTTCAGCATTTCTGTCCTGTGACTTAGGGATTAGGATTTTTTTGGTAGTGCATAATGCCTGTTTTTACTACTTGTGGCACCGCCGGCAATGACACTGAAGATGGAGCACTGGTGGAATGCGATGGCAGGGTAAACTGGAGAACCCAGAGAAAATCTGCCCCTGCACTGCTTTTTCTACCACAAATCTCACATGTGGTCGCTTGGTATCGAACCTGGGCTGCGCAGTGAATGGCAAGCAGTGTAACCACTCAGCCATGGCACAGCCAACTTAGGGAAAGGTTAGGGAAAAAGGAATGGACTTCATCAAAAGAAATACAAGCAAGAAGGTTAATGAATGTAAAATCTTAGGAGAAACTTGATTGAAATTAAAAACTTTTTGGGTAGAATAAGAGCCAAATGGATAAGGTAAATTAGTAAGCAGGACAAAGGAGAAAATTAAACATTAAGAGGAACAATGTATTAGATTTACAGTATAGTAGGACTCAATAGCTCAGCAACCACAGGGCTTGAGCCTATTGGGCCCCAGGGTAAACTGCAACTCAGTAGAGAGATAAAAATGTAAAGAAATGTATAATAATTTGTAAAATTTGTGAAAATAAATATTCATACTTAAATGGGGGATTTGAAAGCATACATTCAGATTCCTGAGTGCAAATGATCAGTGAAGTATTATGATGAGTATCCATGGCAAAATCCATTTTGATTCAACAGGATTATTTTCTTCCTTTTGGATTCACCTTTATTTTATTCCTCATCATCTTTGTTTAATCACTTATTCATTTGCTTAGGCTTCTTAATTGAATTCTTAAGGCACATTTTTACTTTTTCACTCTTAGGACGTCTTTTTTCTCTTACAGAGATTTATAGTAGTTAACACAATTTAAACTTCCATAATTATATGTTTATGAATTGGCACTTTCTATTAACTTTTATTCACAACTCTTACTGACAGTAAATTAATATATAGATTTGCATCACAATATTTTTCTTGAATCAATGGTCTCTTGTTTTATATATACGATTGTTTATTTTCCAAATAATGTTACACTGCCCTTTTTTAAATTATTTTTCAAACTTGATGAATCTTTCTTAATTATTATGCCATTTATAAAATTTGAAAGCCAAGTATGTATATTTAAAAACTTCGTTCACTTCCAAAACTGTCATCTGGCAAGGCTTACTTGGACTTTGCTCACAAGATCATTCATTAAGAGCCAAAGGCAGTTAATTTATGGTATCCTTGAATGACCATGTGATCCATCAGGAGAAAAGGTTATGCAAATATGAAGTTTGTTGAAGAACTACTTAGAAGGTACATTAGCTTTCATGACTACAATAGAATATAGTGTGACGTTTGAAGAAAGTGCTTGAAATGCAAAGACACAATCTGATCATGACAGCGAAAGGCTATACCAGTGGGATGTTTGTGAAAATAGCTTTACACAGAAGTTATCTTTGAAAAATCACATATACACATCAGGACAAAAGGCCATGTGGGTATAATGCTTATAATAAAAGGCTTTTATCAGATGTGAGAGATTTGAAAAAGATATAGTCTGATTTGTGGCAACAGTATCCATTCAAGTGGGGTGTTTGTGAAGAGCATGGCACTGAATAAACATGGCTGTATTATGGCCAAGTGGCTAGACCACTACCTCTCACCTAGACAGTCCAGGTTTGATCCCAAGCGATTGCATGTGAGATTTGTGGTGGCGCAGGGACAGATTTTTTTCAGGTTCTTTGGTTTTCCCCGCTATCATATTCCCCCAGTGCTCCATCTTCATTCCATTATCAGTGTCATTACCTGCAGGGCCACAAGTAGTAAAAGCGAGCATTGAACAGTATCCAAAAAAGAAAAACAAAACTGAAGAAACAGTTTTTAATTCATAAGGACAAAGGGATATAATATTGTTATGTCTAGATGATAAAAGTTTAGAGGGAATTCTTGAAAACATATACCTTCTTTTTTTTCTTTCTTTTCTCTAATGTTTCCGTTATTTACTGATATAATCTTGTACATATAGTTTTGATAGAAGTAATTTCTTTACCTAACAGTTATCTTTGACTTAGCATCTGTTTATTTTTGTAGTATGAGGGACATTTGGAAATGATTTACAATAATAGTTTTTCTACTTTATTTTCTCTCAATATTCCACCATTAACATTAATACATAAGCGCTACTACCTTCTTGGTAACTTCATTATTGCATCAGAGAAACTTGTTTGGGGCTACTACACACTTCCTCCCATGGAACTGCCTGCAATTCCTTGTTACTGTTGAACCTTACAAGGCGCGGCCAGGGACAGTATCCAACTCCCCTCATCACCCTTAGTATCACAATAAGTATGATCTCCCGTCACTAGAGGCACAATATCCAACTCTTGTCACCCTTAGTATCACAATAAGTATGATCTGTCACTAGAGGCACAATATCAAACTCCTCTTGTCACCCTTAGTATCACAATAAGTATGATCTGTCACTAGAGGCACAATATCAAACTCCTCTTGTCACCCTTAGTATCACAATAAGTATGATCTCCTGTCACTAGAGAGACAATATCCAACTCCTCTCGTCAACCTTAGCATCACAATAAGTATGATCTCCTGCCACTAGAGGGACAGCATCCAACTCCTCTCGTCACCCTTAGCATCACAATAAATATGATCTCCTGCCACTAGAGGGACAGTATCCAACTCCCCTCGTCATCCTTAGTATCACAATAAGTATAAACTCCTGTCACTAGAGGGACAGTATCCAACTCCTCTCGTCACCCTTAGCATCACAATAAGTATGATCTCCTGTCACTGGAGGGACAGTATCAAACTTCCCTCATCATTAGCATCACAATAAGTATGATCTCCTGCCACTAGATGGACAGTATCCAACTCCCCTCATCATTCTTAACATCACAATAAATATGATCTCCTGCCACTAGAGGGACAGTATCCAACTCCCCTCGTCATCCTTAGCAGCACAAAAGTATAATCTCCTGTCCCTAGAGGGACAGTATCCAACTCCCCTCGACATCCTTATAATTACAATGAGTATGATCTTCTGTCACTAGAGGAACAGATTCCAACTCCCCTCTTCATCCTTAGCATTACAATAAGTATGATCTCTTGTCAACAGAGGGATAATGTCCAACTCCCCTGGCCATCCTTAGCATTGCAATGAGTACTACATCCCACCCAATCCTAAAGGCCGCACCGTGAACGAGTGGTTAGACCACACGCCTCCCACCTAGACGGCCTGGGTTCGATCCCAAGCAACTGCATGTGAGATTTGTGTTGGACAAAGCGGCGCAGGGGTGGGGTTTCTCCAGGTTCTCCGGTTACCCTGCCATCACATTCCACCGGGGCTCCATCTTCATTCATGTATCATCAGTGTCATCACCTGCGGTGCCACAAGTAGATAAAACGGGCGTTAAACACTATAAAAAAAAAAAAAAAAAAAAAAAAAAACTAAGTTTGATGCGAATATTTCACTGCAAACATACGTAATCCGTAGTATGTAGAGAAAGTATTGTATCCCACCCTACCCTACGTTTGATAGCGATATGTATCTGCAAACATACATTTTGTGGTCACGTACATAAAACCTGCATACTGTAACAAAACCTCTTATTTATACAAAGTCAGATAAGAATTAGTCTTTATTCTACTATTTTAATACAATTTTCTTTCTCGCTGCGACTGAATGCTCCTAATCACCTCCTATCGAAATCTCACTCCTCTGGCTTGCAGCTCTCTTTTATAGCTGTCGATGATGCGGCCAGAAAATTCCAGAAGTAGCAATTATATAGCACATGTGTGATATTCCAAGGCTTTGAGATAGCGCCTTGCTAATCACGTGTTAAATTCTCGAACACGTGAGAAAATGGTAGTGGAACTATGAAAACAAGCCCAGTATGCACAACTTTATTACCACACGTTTGAAATCCAGCTACCCACAGGGTGCAACAATTACTACACATTTGAAAGCAAGCTGCCTACACAATGCAACACTCGTGCAACAATTACTATACATTTGAAAGCAAGCCGCCTACACACTGCAACAATTACTATACATTTGAAACGAAACCGCCTACACACTGCAACACTTACTATACATTTGAAAGGAAGCCGCCTACACAATGCACCACTCGTGCAACAATTACTACACTTTTGCATGCAAATCCCGCCAAACATTACAATTGCTATACATTTTAAGGCAAGTCGCTCACACAGTGCAACAATTACTATAGTTTTGAAAGCAAGCCGCTCACACACGTGTGACAATTACAACACGTAAAGTGCTTCTATAACGCTTGTATTGTTACTAAAAATGGGAACATGCTTCAGTTGCTGCTGCGTTAGTTGTACGCAATTTATATAACACCTAATTTACTCAAGTTCTTCAGTTTCTTCACTACAGACTTAATGCAGTAAAGTGCTTCAATACTTTATGGCTCAAATAAATGCAAACATGCTATAACTGTTCCGCGTTATTTCTATGCAGCTTCTATTTCATTTGATTTACCCGATTTCGTCCGTTCTTAACTACATACCTACTAATTGCAGTAAAATGCAAATAAGTTTCCTTTACTACATGATTATCTGGTATGCATGATTAATTTTCGTATTCTTAAAAGCTATCACAATTGAGTAAATTATATATGTCAGTTTCTTCACCCTGAATTGCAACCTAAGTTTTCGTTCGCTTTTATAAACAGCTGGAATTGTTTCTATCGTTTTGGTTGGCAAGGTTATATTCAGCGCATGAATGTTTCTTTGATTGGCTACACTCGCTAGCAGACGACAGCACCTATACTACATCGTTAATGCATTTTTGTTGTTGTAATTTTTAAAAAATCTTTTCAGGTTGGTTTAATTAAAATAAACTATTTTTGTGTAAAGTAAGAGTGTTTTAGTATCTCGGTAGAGATGTTTCTTATTAACAGCTTGGCAACACTGCACTAACCTGAATCTTTTCTGTGATTCTATGATGATAAGAGATGTTTAACTTCAAAGAAAGATAATTATGCGAATAAATGATAGGACTTGATTCACAGTTTAAGTAGGTAAGGCTATAATATCAGTAAAAGTTCCTAATTGTATTAGCAAAACAAAAGTCTTTAAAATACTTACATTATTGTGTAACGAATTCAAGTTGGTTATATGATTACTTCAAAACACATTATTGACAACTGCATGACAAAGTGGATTTTGGAAGACAAAGGGGAGTTTTAAATTGCACGAAAAGAGTACAATAAGAATTATCAGAAAAGTTTAAATCCGAGCGGCAGTAAATGGAGAGAACAGGGTAAGTCTGCGCGACGGGTCTTAATCTAGGGAGCGTGGTAACTGCAGAGTTGGGGTCGCTCTAAAACAAGTTAACAAAATTCGGTTTTAGGCGCTTATTTCCAACATATGACGCCGGATGTTTTTCTTAAGTCTAACGTAAATAGAATTTTTATTATTAGTATACAATGGTTCCACCACTTGGCATTACTTCTATACGCGGGTACTTTTGTTATTTCGTCATTAGAGCCGCATTGTAATTACTTACTGGTCTGTTATAAACATTTACGGCCCTAAGCTGCAAAGCATAACCCAACATGGAGGGCCCTAAGCCGCAATGCGTAGCCGAGGGATATTTTTTATAAGTTGAGGAGTGTAGCAGTTGCGGCCGAAAGCGACAGGGTGTAGACAGTGAATCTGTGAAGCTAAAACCTCAATGTTCCCAAGAAGAAGTCAAAGTGTTGACAATCTGGCAACTTTCACATCTGAACAACTTAGCGCGTGTGTGCGTGCCGTGCGCATGTCAGTATATGGGTGGTGGAACCGTTGTATAGCTTTACCGAATTTTTTTTCGAAGTATGGCTTTAGATTCTTTGGTAAAATTTCCACAGGCGATCCAGATTTTGAATGTGTTGGAAACATTAGCATGTGAAGATTTGAAATCTGTCAAGTTGCCGAGGTTTTGACTTCTTGCGATCATTGGGGTTTTATCTTCACAGATTTCTGGACTGCATCCTATCTTTATTACGCAGTCGACCCTTGAGCCGCAACTGCTCGGAAAACAATCCTCGGCTACGCTTTGCGGCTTAGAGTCTTAAAATTTTAAAACAATCAGCAAGTAGGTAACTAGAAAGCTTCTCTAATAGCAGGATAACTAAAGCATCAAACCTGCTTTAATTATGGAAGTAATACTGATTCTTTGATGCAATATGTGTTTAAAATAATCTTTTACTATGATTTCATCTCTGAGAACGTTTTCTTAACATAACTTACAGGTTTTCAATTCTTTATTTGTTTACTTTTCACCCATGTAACCATACCGAAGAATGCAATGCAGCCAATTTATCCATCTCGTTATTTAATGCAATGCTGTCAATAGTCTGTTTTCGTCAGTATATAATACTAGAGTCTCCGTCAAGAATGAAGGTGGCTGTGCAGTAGATGAATACATGACGTCAGAGTCAGGTGGTTTCTGGCAATCAGACACAGTCTGTTTCAGAACATGTTTGAGAGAGTTTGTCTCCAGTTTAAGAGTGAAATTAAATAATTCTGAGCTATAAATCAATTCCAATATGCTGTAGTAACTTAGTTAACAATTCTGACTATGGCTGAAGCAAAAAAAGTTACGTTCTTCACAGTCAACCCAGAGAAATGATATATGTTTACAAATAGTTCCTAGAGAAGATGGAAGATGCAGGTAATGCTCTAAATAGCGTTGCCGATTGTTGTAGGGAAACATCTGACACTTGTCAGGTAGGTAGAAAGAACTGTAAGTGAAGCAAAAGCCTGTGCTAATGCAGGAGAAAGTGTTACATTTAACTTTCATGGAAAAGTGCATGAAAGGAACAAACCAGTGATTGATCTTAACGATATCGACAAGAATTTGTTGTGTCAAAACATTTTTTTTCTTTGTATGAGATTGGAAAGTTGCCTACAATGCAAAAGCTTGTGATCAAAATGAAACAAGACACAGGCTTTGAGGGCAGTGATTCTTCTATATATTTTGAGGAAAATGGGATTTTATTACAGGAAATGCCGATGGAAGAAACTGAATAATGGAATGTAGTGACATTGTGGCCGCAAGAGTTTGTGTCAACTGCCATGTGCTTGCGTATACTTCCCTCCTTTCTTCACCTCTTGAAAAATATTGCAATACAACACTTTCTCTTTCTTCCCCTACTTGCTTGCATAATGTCAATTACTGCCTTCATTTCTGATGGTGACTATAACTGTATAATTATGTGTAACATTGTTTTAAGATGCTCTTACTTCTTAACGAAGCCTAGCCTAAACATAAACACTACATTATCACCATCACACCACCGCCACTGCTGCCGACACCGCCATCGCCAACAAACAGAATGTTAAATATAGTTAATTACTAGACAATTATTCATACTAAAATTTATAGGATTAGGGCTCTATTTTAACATTCTCCTATCTCCAGAATATGTGTGAATAGATGTAACCATGGAATGTCACCCTAGGTGATGTAATGGTTACCATGCTAACTGCATATATCCAAGGTTGTGGGTTCAAACCCAGTGGAGAATGATGGATTTTTTCAGGTATAAAAATCTTTAGCATGACTTCCTTCGCAAGGAAAGTAAAGCCATTAAAAAACAAATATCTAATGTCTTCCATTCATATGACTTAACTACATCTCTGGAACAAATTATTGATAAATTATTCTTCTATTTACTTCATGCTAATTGATAAAAAATTAGCAGAAATGATCTTATTACTTGCTACTTGTAAGTAGAAGGGAAATAAGGGAGTACCATAAGCGATAGTCAAATCTTTTAAAAGTTGATTGCCATATGAGTGAAGTTTCTTTGTTTGTATAGCCATGAGTTGACAAATTGTATGAGAAAAGTATGAGTATTTTAAAACTGAAAAAAATAACGAGAACAATTTAAAAAATGGTCAACTGTACGAAACAAATGTATATAACATAAATTGTGTCTTTTAAACAAGAGCTACATTTTTTGTGTAGTAATTTTTTGTCTTGGTTACTCTTTCCAGTTATGCAAAATTGATCCAAAATAAAGATGTCTTCAGAGGCTATTTCCAGAAAATTCAAGATATACATTTCATTTGTTATTAAATGTCTCTAATATACAATATTTTATAATCAAATTCACTAGAGTCTTTGTCAAGAAAATAAAAGTTTTTGAAAATTTTTACATGTAAAGGGTAGTGGGGGGCGGTGGGATTTTCTTGAAAATCTTTATGTTACATCCTTGGAAGATACTAAACTTAAATACCAAGTTTGGTATTTAATAGACTTTGAATTATTCCACCCATAAAACATACTGACAGACAGATGCACACACAAGGAAATTTTTCTAAAAATCCTATTTTTTGATTCAGTGGGTCTCAAAACATATATTTATGATGAAATCTTGGAATCAAATTTTTGGGTGCAATACAATACCTTCTCTATACATTATGAACATAGTATGTGTAGAGAAAATAATAACCGGGTGTAAAATGCTTCCATATTATTCGTTGTTCAGATGTCTTACGATTATTTGCAGACGTTGGCTATAAAAATTGCAAATGATATGCATGTTGACTGCTATGTGAGAATCACCAGCTGCACCATGGCTGAGTGGTTAGACCACTCAGCTCTCATCTAGGTGGCCCGGGTTTGGTCCCAAGGGACTGCATCTGGGATTTGTGCTGGACAAAACAGCTTAGGGGCAGGGTTTCTCCAGTTTTCTCCCCTCCCACATTGCATTCCACCAGTGATCCATCTTCATGTCATGTATCATCAGTGCCGTACCATTTGTATTAAAAGCAGGCATTCAATGCTATAATATAAATTAGATGTAGTAAGGCTCATAGTCATCAGTTGTTTCTGTGTGCTTGCACATGAATTGGTGAACCTTTAGAATCCTCGCCTCCTCAAGTCACATTAGAAAGTATACCCCAGTTTTATTTTGTAAATTGTTCTACCCTAAATTTGCTCGTTTGGAAAAGCATTGTGATGGAGTATGAGGTTAATTTTCTTCGTGAATCTTAAATATTGTAATTCTTAGAATGAGAATTAGGCCATACTGAGCTACAATAAAAGCAAGGGATCCTCTGTTTCCTCGATTTAATGCGAGCTTAGCCATAGGTTTAATGTGTGATAGCAATGTGGATAAACTCCTTTGGCAGGGGGGGGAGGTTGTACTTCAATGTAAAAATGTGGAGAATACGCACAAATAACAATTTCTACATGGCATGGTTGCATTTATTTCATATATTTCCTTTTTGTCCCTCATACACTACACATTTTTCCAGAGGTTGATGACCCTAAATTAGAAAGCATAGCTGAGTGATGTTTTTTCAGAGAACAAGGCATAGTTGAGAGTCTGTGAAGAGCAAACCATAATGGACCACTGCATAGCAACATGCTGTTCTCATATTACTTCAGGTTTACTTGAGATATACCCTTTACCAGATTCTGTAAGTAATTACCAGAGCTAGGAAGTTTGTACCATTCACTGTTCCATATGCAGGTTGTGACCAACCGTTTTGCACATCAAAATTGTCATAGATAATGCATTGCGGAGAGGTAAACAAGCCTGTTGTCAAGTAAACTACTGTTTCCAGAAAACAAAAATTACTTATGACACATTTGTAAACACATGCCTACTTGGATAATTAGGTACAATATACAAATTGTTACATATATGGCTGACTGACTTGATTTCCTTGTTGGCATATGTATATTATGAAAACACCCAAGCAATTATAACACATTGTAATAGAATAGTTGAGTTAGATTTTTAACACTTTAAGTATCACTTACATATTTGTATTAGGGATTGTAACATTTACTGATCAAAGGTAAAATGGTGTCCAAATAATAAAATTAATTTTTTAAATATGTTAAGACTCTTGCTAGGTAAAAAGCAAAGCAGGAATTAAACTAAATCTTTACTTATCTCAGCCATATTTCTGATAAGTATAAAGTATTTCTGAAGCCTTTCAAATAAAAAACTCATTTTATGTTCCGACAAACAAGATTTATAATGTGAAATAAGTACATGAATAAGCACATTGCTAGAAAGCTTACTGTGGTTCTAAAATAAATTAACTTGGCTCACATTTGAGCAGAACAAAGATGTTATTCGAATGCCTTCCTTCCTATCAACGTGGTTCTATGTGCAGTAATGGGTTGCACTCTATGCTGACCTTTGTTCGCACAAGTAGTGCTAGATGGTATTGCCAAGCCTAGCTGCACTTACTCTGCATAAAGGAATTGGTACAAACTTCCTAGCTCTGGCAATTGCCAAGTAAAACATAAGTAGCCATGGCAGGGGTGTAATCATTGATGTTATTGTAACCTTGATTAACAGGTATTGTAAATGACCTGCTTTTTTACTGCAAGAGTAGCATGTTCAAATGTTCAACCTCAGTAACATAACTAGCCATATGGCTGCATTAGTGTTGCAGCAGGAGTGGAGAAAAAGGATGCGCTGCAGGAAATGAAGCTTGGCCAGACCCTGGTCCAGATCTGTCAGTAGAGCACTTCCTGAGAACTCTTGCACTCAGGGTGCGTAAATGGTGCAGAAACTTACTTTCAAAAAGGATAACATTCTCTTTTTCTTTCAAACAACTTAGCTTTTATTGGTGTCTTTCCAACATCAAAATAGTTTCAATGTTAACAATAGCCTTCTTTCTTTTAAACAAACTGAATTGTCTACAATTATTAACGATTGTATTGCAACAAAATTTATTTGGAATCATTGAAATATTCAAGTTATTCCGTATCTTTTTCTTTCACATAATATACTTTCTTTCTCACTTTGACTAGGATGTATTGGACAATAACTTCAATATCATGTCGTTTATATTAAATTACCTTGTAGAAGATTCTAACTGCTCTAATCTTCGACACAATATCAAATCAAAGCAGAAATTCCTTTATATAATTGACCTAATTCCCTGGTAAGGTAAGAAGAAGTGAAGTAGGTCAAAATTTTACTTGGTTACTGAAAATTTTTCATTGCTAACACAGGTTATTTTAAAAAATTAAACATCTCGTCACCATATAAAAAATCAACTGATGAAAAAACAAAAATTCAACCAAATTCTATCTTCTCAAAAAGTAACCATGGAGTACTAAAATAAAAACACAAAATAATGGCAAAATATGTGATCTTCGAAAAGAAGGTTATCAAAGAGACAAACAGAACGTTGGTAAACATGGCTAGTGCTTTGCAATGCTAGATATTGCTTCAGTGTTCATCTATTTCTAAAGCTTACTTGCAATGTCCTACTTGTGCATTTATAGGTTTTTTTTTTTTTTCTTCTTCTTTTTTTTATTTGTGGCTTAACCCTTTAACCTAGTTACGATGAGTGAAAATGGTGAAATGATGCTCAGGTGATCTCAGGGTCTGTGGATCTTAAATTTATTCGACATTCGTCTTCTCAGGACAAGGGAAAACCCTGAAAAAATACCTTATCCAGGTAACTCACCCTAAGCGAGATTCGAACTCGCAACCTTTTGAATGTGTGGCAGACATGCTAACACCACACTACCTAAGCTGCCATTTATAGTATTGTAACAAATGTCTTTATTGATTAAAATATTGTTTACAAATAGACTTAAATTTGCTGCTATAAATAATTTATTTGACATTTTGACATGTAGACAGTTTACAGCTACGTGCCATCCATGATTCTCACATCACTGTGTGATACCAATCATGACAATTCACATACTGCAAATTTGATAATGCATAGATTGGAGGACCTGAACTGGCAAACTCTTGAAACCCTCCCTACAATCCAGATTTGTCCACCTCCCTCTCCTGCTTGGTGAAGCACTTTCAGTCTGGCATGTGTTTGTAGAGTGTGCTTGTCGAGCACCACTGCGAGCTACTCTACAATGCCAGCCAGGCTTTCGGAGATCCTGGCTTATGATCCCAGAGCGATGGAGAATGTTTTTAAATTTTTATCTAAGGTGACATATGCCTTAAGTATCTGGTTTTATTTTTATTTTATCAATTTTGTGCAGATACTTGAGTGATACATGAGGTTTTTAAACCTTTTATCACCCTTGAAACTTTTGGTCACTATTGTTTTATGTTCCCTCTTGTTTTAGCAATTTTAGTGTCATAGTTTTATCGCCAGCTCTGGATTCAGGGTTGGACAGTTACTTTATTTTGGTTTTAGTTGTTTATACTGATTTTATATCTATTTTAGCTCTTTTGATTGAGTTCCTTCTTAGCATACTTTTAGCTCAGGTGTTATAACTCCCCAGTTTTAAGTTAAGGGCACTGATAACCTAGCAGTTGAGCGCCCTTAAACCCCATTCATCATCATCATCCCTCTCCTGCAGGCTACTTTTTGTTTTGACCCATTATTAGAGAGTCACTTGGAAGGGAATGATTCAAAACCACTGAAAACATTAAGGGAATGTGTGCAAGTGGTTGATGATGCACCATCAAACTTTTTTAAAACAAGGATAGTCAGTCTTCCAAATCGTTGGCAAAAGTGTGTAGAGCATGATGGAGGCTCTACAGAGAAGTAGAGAAGGTGTCACTTGTGTATATGTTTAACCCTTTTAGTGCCAGCCTGAATATCAAAATGCTGTCTGAAAAGTTCCAAGTAATTTTAGAGCAGAATGCAGGGTGTTAAATTATGAGTACCAAATCATATAGAGAGCTGAATCTTGTGTTTTATTTTTAGTAAACCATTTTGTTTACCATATAATATGCATTATATGGATGAGAAGTCTCTTCAAGATTCTTAAAAAATTAAAAGACAAAAGAACATTTAAAAATAGAGCTAAAAATCCCCAAATGATAAATAATTAGGTATACAAAACCTAACTACACAGAAAGTTTAGGCTAATTAAATAAAAGTACAGATATTTTTACAGCATCTGGTGTTTTGTTATTTAAAATACAGAAAACGAATTCACGTAAACAAGGTTGAAAACTGAAAATATCATAAAAAAACACACATGCATAAGCATGATACCACTATTAATGAAAATGTCATAAAACAGGATAGAAATGAAATGTAAACTACTGTAGAATTTAGCACTTGAGTTGTTGCATAGCTGAATGGTTGATTTTGATTGTATGCATTGTCTGGTTATACCTCCATAAATCCATTTTGATGAGTACATCAGGGCCACTGTTATTGTTGTTTTCATCGCTGAAGCTAGAGTACATATCTTCCTCTCTTATGTTGATGTTAGAGATGTTATCATCAAGGTCTGAAAATCCAAAATCGCTCACTTTCTTCTAATACATTGTGAGCTGTAGCTCTTATTACCTCTTCAGTTCATAACCTTTGGATAGATGGTGCCCTGTTTCAATGAACATAAACAACAGCTGGAGAAATATAAATTTGGAGCCAGTTTAGCACTTTGGAGTGTAAAGATAAGGTCCTGAAATGCTCCAGAAAACCTTTCTCTATGGCTATGACAGAAGGTACACAGACTTTCCCACTGGAAAGAGTTAAAACATAAGAAAATGGCATCACAATTAAATCATGATTGGCAATTCTGGCGAAAGTTTTTGTCGCAATTAGATTGTGATTGGCACTAAAAGGGTTAATCAATAAATATATTTTAAAAAATAACCATTTATATTTGAATCATCCTCTTATTTCATTGAACCCTTATCTCTTTGAACAAAGTCCTCAATCTAGGATTTGAGTCCTAAATAATAAATAACAGAAATATTTAGCTGCAGTGTATAATGTTGTAAGAAATATTCAAACATATAATGCACCTATTCTCTGTTTACAAGAGCATTTTGTGAAACTTATATAGGTACTCAGAATCACACTTGTCAAGATGCAACAATGCAGTGAATTCATATTGCGAGCAAAAGCTTCTTGTTCTTAAAGAAATCTAATACAGGGTACATCTGCAATGTTATTGCTGATACAGGAAATATCCAAATGCTTGTTCATAGCACTGAAAACTGGGAAAATTGTAATGAGCTTTATTTATGGATGCTCTTTAATTGCTATTGTTTTCAGCGACCCATTCTATGTTGGGTGTGAAAGACTGCTTAATTTTGCTCAGAGGCCCCTTTAGCAGACTTGAGTACCTTTTATGTGCTGTAAATCTATGGAAATAATATGGATCACTGACTTTACTTCCCTTCTGAAGGAAGCCATACTAAGGGTTTTTATGACTGAAAAAAATCCATTGCCCTCTGACCTTGGGAACCACAGGCTAGTGTGGTACCCCTAGAGGCCACAGAGGACCATTAGGAGGGAGGGAGGATTGCACCTGCTATACTTGGGAAAATTACATATCTCATATATCAAAGTGAAGACTAATGTGATCATTTTAAAAATGAGACTCTGTGAACACTGGAACACTTCCTGGCAAGAAAAAAGTATAATCCAAATATCAAAATATACCTTAAGCCTTTTACTGTTTATGTGGTGGTTAACTTCATAGTTAGTGCTAAGAAAATGCTTTCTGGGATGTTGGCATCTACTTTTCCAAGTATTTAAATAATTAAGAAACTCCTATTCCAGCCACTGCAATTTACTGTCATTTTGAGAAAAAAAAGTTTGATGCCACTTCACTAGAATTTGTTTTTTTAGTAGTGTTTAATGCTGCTTTTACTACATAGGCATAACAGGCCTATATGGAACGAAGATGGAGCACCGGTGGAATGCGATGATGAGGGAAACTGGAGGAAACTTGCCACAAATCACACATGCTGTTGCCTGGGTTAGAGGTGAGTAGTCTAATCATTGTAATCATGTGTTCTTCACATTGTTTGTTCTAAGTAACTTTCTGATTATTACCAAGAATTTGTATTCTGACAAAATTTGAACTGGGCTTTCATCATTCATTTTTACAAAACTCCTAGAACTGATTTTATTTTCAGTCAGAAAAACAGACTGGTTTCCATGCTCTACCATCCTTAAGAGTTTTTAACTAATTGATTTTCCACTATTAAGTGATCTTTTGAGGTTGAGGAAAGGTTTCTTATATTATTTTTATATGGCAGCAGTCATTTGATAGAAGGTATGGTCGTACAACATCACAAAAGTGAAATATTTCTGATCGAGGAATTCCCTTACATAACTCAGAAAACAATTTTTACATTCGTAAAATGGTATTCCTTTACAAAACCTATCACCTTGAATCTGGCATTTTTTAATTTTCTGAGAACATTAAGACCTAGTTTTAAAATATGCAGTTAGGAAGAGTAAATATTAACCTGTAGTTATATTTACAATTGCAATATTGCAGTAAATGTTACTTTCTTCTCATGATGTTCTAGTTAAGATTTACTTTTGGTTAATGGTTTCCTGCAGATTTTCAAGCTGCTGGCAAACATATTTTTTCATATGTTTGTTATAGATAGTCATTGTTTTGGACAGTTTCTGTTGTTTTATTACTTTGAAGTTAGGGATTATATGCTTTTTAAAATAAGGGATGTTAAATAGAGGAACAGGGAAAGTAATTTATGTCAAAATTATAAATGAAATGTTGAATATTATAGAGAACAAGAAAACAGATGTGGCAGCAAAAAAAAAAGAAAATATGAAAATAATGCTTTTGGTTCCCAAGTATTTCAATATTATTTCCTCCAGTTAATTAAAATTTTATATCAATACGATCCAATTTATATGAATACCTTGTTTTGAGTTTGTGGAAGCTTAATGTCACTCTTGGCTAATTTTTTAATAGCTCTGTTATTTTCCTCAATATTTGCAATGCCATGGTTGTTCTAATGCATATGAATCAACATGCTTCCAAGAGCATAATCACAGGGTTACAGGCACTGGTTCATTGCTGAAGCTAAATTTTTTTTTTGACAATAAGTGTTAAAGAAAAATGTTAAGTTGGGGAAAGGATCCAAAGAAGGCATTTAAAATGTAGTTGTGTTTTAGCTATGTGATATATTGACAGACAAGTAAAAATTGTACACATGAATATTGGGGCATGTTTGATCCAAGATTACTAAACGCATGTCATAAGCTGTGTTAGATAACACGAACTTGACATCAGTATAAATGAGAGACCAAATGTAACATAATGCCTCAAGGGCTCATGCTGCTGTTTTGCAAGCATATGAAGCAAAACTCACTTCATGCTTTATGTTAAATTGGCTAAATGAAAAATGTAAGGTTAGATAGTGAGATGTGAGATTTGTGGTGGATAAAGTGGCGCAGGGGTTGGTTTTCTCTGGATTCTCCAGTTTCCCCCACCATCATATTCCACTGGTGCACCGTCTTTATTCATGCATCATCGGTATCATCGCCTGCAGTGCCACAAGTAGCTAAAGTGGGCATTAAACACTAAAAAAAAACCAAAACAAAAAAAAAACAAAAAAAACCAACTACTTTAGATAGTAAGAAAACATAAAACTAAGCATCTTGCCATTATTAATTAAAGAGTGCAAATAACATCAAAATACCATCTGGTTAGGAGGCTGACTAGTGGAATTCTTTGGTCGATCTGAGTGGCTCAGTTGGTTAGGTACTGGCTTACTAATCCCAAGGTTGTGGGTTTAAACCTGGCTCAGAACAATGCTTTTTAAGTGTGCCAGCCTGAGTAGCAAAATGCTGTCTGAGAAGTGCCAAGCAATTTTAGAGGAGAATGCACAGTTTTAAATTATTAGTAATAAAATAAATACCAAATGACATAGAGAGCTGAATTGTTTTTCATTTTTAGTAAATCATTTTGTCTGCTGTATAGTATGCATTATATGGATGAGAAGTCTCATTAATATTTTGAAAAAATTAGAAACAGAAGAAAAATTTGAAAATAAAATTAAAATTCCAAAAATAATAAATAATTAGGCATACAAAACCTTACTACACAGAAAGTTCAGGCTAATGAAATGAAAGTATAGATATTTATTTACTAAAACAGCATTGTGCAGTTTCATGTCAGCTTTTATAACAATCTTAATTGGTGAGAACATAATCATTGTAAAATGATTCAACATTATCAATGCCTTTTATTTATTTTTCTAAATTCTACATAATTACCCAGTGTTTTATATTTTAAAGGGTACATATTAAAATATAAATAATGCAGTTTTAATTAATAATTTATTTGTATGTGATTGGAATGGAAACAGTTTTATATTCTAATACTTGGTTGTAATGTGCTGTTAGCAATGTTAAAACAATATTTATCTTTCATTTATGTAAATAACAGTATTCAATGTAAGAAGCTGCATTAAATTCTGGTTAGGTTGCATTGTCATCTATTTGTATTTAACAGGAAGTAAATCTTAACCTTGCAGCAGTATCGTCGTGCCACCCCTCCGGGTGACAGGCGACTGCAGGGTGTAGCAATAATGAGGAAAGCAAGCTCACTTGCCTAGATATTTATTTACCATAACGTTACACTTATCCCTCAACTACCTGGAATATCATTATGTGGGAAGAAGCATGAATTAACATGGTATCTTACCTTGAAGCTGATGTGACAGCCAGACCAATGCATTGATTCCTAAGCTGCAAAGTTAACCTGAGCTAAGAGGGCTTCTGCGCCTCTGTATACTACTAGAATTGGTTTCCTGAGAGTTCACACGTAAAAATAGGTCGCATGCTATGCACACTTAAGACAATGGTTTAAGAGCTGCTCAACTGGACATTACATCTTCTTAAATAAAGTTCCTTAGAGGGATTCCATAATTGTTCTATAGTGCCTCTTCCAGGAAGTTAACACCTATGGCTCTATGTCTTTAAACCAATGGGCAAAAAGGTCAGATATTTTGCAAATTGCCGTGAAACAGCATACTTTTCTTGTCATCTTCTAAAATCATGACATCATGGGATTTAACCCAGGAAGTGGTAATCCACTTCATCCCTGTAACTTTGCAGTTTTAATGCTTTGTTACAATTTAAAACAAATTGTGAAATATTCTATATCCCTAATTATACTACTTAATAAATCACCAGGGTGGGCCACCACAATATGGACGTGGTATGACTGTTAAATAACTATTGTAAAAATGGATAACATCAGATAATTCCAGGAAATAGTACAAATCGAAGCATCTGAATTTATGACCATACAATGTAAGGCAAGGTAAGAGCAGTTAACTTATCAAACTGAGGATCAGGGGATCGAAACCAGTCAAAATGTATATTCTGAATTCAAGAGATGATGATGAGTAGTGTTAAGGGTGCTCAACTGCAGTGGTTGCGCCTGCTGTGCCATAAGGAGTAAAAGCAGGCGTTAAACACTACAAAAAAACTGCAGTGATTAATAGCACCCTAGCATTCAAGAAAAACTGGAAAAGGATGGGGAGGGCCCAACTAAAACAATCGGTGTTGTGGCATGGTTGATTGCTGACAGGCTTTGGTTGAATGCAGATACATGCATTTTAGATTTTTTTTTTTGTATAAAAATATTTAATCATTATTACACAACATTATAAGATGAGATGATAATGCAATTTTCAAATGTCAGAATGGCTGCAGTCTAAGGTATGGTCTGTTAGAGTTGACCATACTTGTATGGTTGTAGGTTGTTGTCCCAAAGTACCAACATTTATTTTTCTTTATGTATTTGTTTTAACACATATCCATTATTGGATATTCTTGAATGAATTAAATCGTATTTACTTATTTAAACAGACGCCTACTTCAAAATCTGAGTATGTTTATTGTTCTTTTTTTAGGTATGTGAATGAAGGTTAACATTGATATTGCAGTACATAGTGACTCTTTTTAATGCCAGACAAAATGGAAATTAAAGAAGAGGTTCTGATATTAGACATATGCTCATCAGCAGAGGAAAAACCTCCTGTTTCATGTTTTGGACTGAAAATTAAAAATGAAACTGCAGCATATAGTGATAGTGAAGCAGAAAACAAGATAAAAATCAAAGAGGAGGTTCTGGTGTTAGATATCAGCTCACCAAAAGAGGCAAAACCTCCTGTTTCAGATCTTGCAATGATTAAAAGTAAGACTGCAATATTCAGTGATTCTGAAATACAAAACAGGATAAAAATCAAGGAAGAGGCTCAGGGGTTAGGTATTGACTTACTGAGTGAGGAAAATATTCCTTCTTCAGATACATCAAAGATTAAGAATATCATGAATGTAGATGAAGTGGTCTCAAAAATAGAGATTAAAGAGGAAAACTGGTGGCAGGAAAGATCAACAGAAGCAAAATCACAACCAGAAACATCATTTATTTCAGATTTTCATGTGTACACAGAAAATGAGGTGAGTTTTACAGAGCAAGCTAACCTCTCTTTTAATTATTGCTTTATGTAAAGTGAAATGCTGTCATAGTAGCTCAGTGGTAAGGAAACTGCATAGAGAGTGGGGAATGGTGTTGTAATCTCAGCTGTGGCATTGCAGTTTTTAGCTTATTCTAACTTTGATTAAAGAAACCTCAGTTTGGACTTGACCTTTAATAAAATAACCAATACATATATATGCAGGTTGGGAGATGTCCTATGATCATCCTTGAATAGGAAGACTTTTTGAGATGCAAAGAACAACACATGTTAGTGCAGTTGCTGTTTTTAAAGCAGATTTTCAGAAAAAGTAAATATTTATCAACATTAAATGTATTTTAAATATAGATTTTAGAAATGTTAAATACTTTTTAAATTATTTCTTACAGGACATTTCAAAATAAGTATAGTTTCCTCCAAAACATGATGGCCCTCAAACGGGACCACTGGGCAGTAACTATTAGCAAACAAAAGACGAGCCTGTACTAGGGGCAAGATGTAACAGTAAAATTCTGCTTCTTGGAGTCACTGCTTGCAAGTTGAGAATTGCCTCAGTTAAGGGACCAGTATGTGGAAGACTTGACAACAGTAAGGGTTGGTTTCCAACTACAAACATTTTCATGGCATTGTAGGCAGTCACAGCTCTTTGGCATGAGCCATGTGAGTAGCTTGATTCCTGACTCAACCGACGCAACAATTTGTCTGGAGAGTTCACTATCCTTCTTCGAATATTTATAACCATCTGTGCACTCAATGGTGGTCTATGTTTTCCACTG
Organism: Hymenopus coronatus; assembly: GCA_030762935.1. NCBI lineage: Eukaryota > Metazoa > Arthropoda > Insecta > Mantodea > Hymenopodidae > Hymenopus > Hymenopus coronatus. Next base: position 9,808,022 of record CM060892.1, read on the forward strand.
TCATAGCAAGTATACCAATTGTTTCCAACTTTCTTGCCAGCAATAAAATTGTTGTCCTTGTCGAAACATCCCGTACATTAAATTCTCTTTGAAATTCCCATAGTGTTATTACCAAGGAATTTCTCTTCTCAATGAACAGTACTGCATGTTACTGTTATGACTGCAAACTAAAGATTGTCTACAATGCTCGTAATTTCCATCAAAATCATCAATATAGTCAACAGATGGCATTGATTGATTGTTACCATGGTTGTCCATTTTCCCTGAGCCACTGAGATCTTTAAAACAAATTTCACATTTCAATGAGCTTTCAAAGAGAGAATACGGCCTATTAAAATGGTTCAGGTTTATATGGATTGCACTGTATATTTATGGCCTGGCCAACTAACAATTTAAGATCAGTCCACAATTATGTATACACTTAGAACTATAAATAAGTGAAAATCATAGGATATTTGTTTTCATCATTCAAAGAGTTTTAATACAGGAAGCATATCTTCTCATATTGACAGAGCTGATCAATGAAATTCTTCACTTAACGGAAGAAGATCCTGCAAGCAGCAATCCTATAGCTCACACTATTGACATATCCTACTGGACTATTTTGAGAACATTAAATTAAGTTTTCTGTGCTTGTCTTGCTTTTATTATTCACAGAGTTTTATAATTCACAAGGAAAGGAAGCATAATCATATAATTTAAGTTTCGCAGACTTTTATTTGTCTTCATAAACAAATGTTCCTATTAATAATTTGCATAATATTGCAAATGCTCTCTCAGTTTCTGTTTAATCTACAGGTTACATTAAAGTCATTTGTAGCCTAATGTTTATGTTTATTTGTTCTTTATGGAAGATTTCATTTGTTCTTTGCCATAACAGCAGAAGCTGAACAATTAAAAGTTTAACCTGTTGAACGTAAAGTGAACTATTCAATATGAACTATTCAATATACTGCATTGTAATATTTTGGAAAATAAAATACTGTCTCAAGCAAGAAAAACTTAATGGAAAATGTTTACTAAATAAAAAAACTAAAAACAATGTAGTGTTTCATAGTTTAAAAGGATGATCATACGTCGTCTTCCATCCTGTATACTACAGAGTAGGTTTGCTAAGGAAACACTGTGCTTACAATTTACTTAACAAGAGAAATTCATCTTATACATAAAATGCAAAACAGTAATCAAATAAACAAGCAGCATAGATATGTGCACAGACCTAGACATTCAAGTCAGGAAGGAGATTGTTATACTTGTCACATTTTCCTTCTGTGAGTGTATCTAAACTTGCATATAGTGAATGTTTTGAGTGTGATGTACATTTGAGGTGTTTTATTACAGGATGGGGCATATGAGGACTTCCCTGCAACAGAGTCAGCAAGGTAAGACCCCTCTTTACTGTTTCAATTATTGGTTAGTGATTCAAATCCCAGCTATGGCTTGGAATTTTTCAGCCTGCTTCTATGTTTCCAATCTTGTGCTGCACAGGCTTTGTGAAAGAGCAATTAATTACAGGGTAGGAAATATTTGTAGTGTACAGTAAGACAAATAAAATGCAACAAACAAAAGAGATTGTATCTGCAAATGATAATGTTTTAATAAACCTCTTGTCAGGAGGTTTTACACTCTAGATGTTCTACGGCCTTATGCCAGGTGAGGTGATGTAGAGTCATCAAATGTTTCAGGAATGTGCATCTCTACCATCACCAGGATGATGAATGACTATGTCTGCAGTGAGTAGTACACACCCCATAGAAATTGCAAGGCATCCCTGCTATGTTTGTTGCAGCAGACCTCGTAGCAGACTTGCCTGCTTTGGCTGCTGTTTAAATTGTCTATATATTTTGAGCCTATCAGTTTCAGTTTTAACAGCTAGTTTCCACATGAAACTGAATTGTAGCACAGTGTTCCACTGTATCTGTATCTTCTGAGACTATCAATTTCAATTTTAAGATCTGGTTTCCATGTGGAGCTGAACTGTAGCCCAATGTGCCAACGCACTGTATGCTCTTAAGTCTATAAGTTTCTATGTGGACCTGAATTGTAGCTCAGTGCTGCAGTTCACTGTGCCGCTGTATCCATATCTTCTGAGGCTAACAGTTTCAATGTTAACAACTGGTTTCCACATAAACTGAATTGTAGCTCAGTGGTCCAGTTCAGTGTGCCACTGTATCCATATCTTCTGAGCTTATCAGTTTCAATTTTAATGGCTGATTTCCACATGGAACTGTAGCCCAGTGTACCACTGTATCCTTATCTTCTGTGTCTTATCAGTTTCAATTTTAATGGCTGATTTCCACGTGGAACTGTAGCCCAGTGTACCACTGTATTTGTATCTTCGGTCTTAACAGTTTCAAATTTAATGGCTGATTTCCACGAGGAACTGTAGCTCAGTGTACCACTATGCCTGTACCTTCTGAGGCTATCAGTTTAAATTTTAACAACTGGTTTCCATGTGGAACTGAGCTGTAGCCCAGTGTTCCAGTGTGCCACTGTCAGAGGAGATAGCCAACTCCTCCTTGACCCTGTGCTTCCAGCAGTCATCACATTTGATCATGATGGTCCTGGTATTGTGTTTGGTCAGTAATCCGCTGATTCTGCTGGATAACTTGCCTTGGTATACTCAATAACCTGGCTTGCAGAACAGTCTCTATCTCTGATCCAAGCCACCTGACACAGGAACTGCCACACTTGAAATACACCTTCTGCCAAAATGGCTACTTCGACTATGAGACCACAGCAGTACTAGAGCTTAAACAGGGAAATTTATCATACAGGAATCATCAGAAAAGCTTATTTCCACAGCCTGCATTCCATATACTGTCAACTTCAGCAGAATTATAGCCATTCACAACATCAGGACCAAACTGCCTTCAAAGATGCAGAATCTAGTGAGAACAGTTAAAGGTCACCTAGACATCAATCTACTGGGAGTGTATTGCATTCTCTATGAGTCCAAAGAACAAACTACCAGGGTCAAGGGACATGGGAAGACCATCCATTTGATGAGCCTGAGAAGTCTGGACCGGAAGGACATTGCTTTGAATGTGACCATAGAGCAACGTCTGTGATACTACCATATGTGGCAGCTACTGGGAGTGCATGGTCAAGGAGGCATTCTCCTCCAAGAGGGGCGTGCTGAACTGGTTCAGCTCTGCAGGAAGCTAGCCATCAAAATTGAAACAGACTGCCTCAGAAAAAACAATAGAGACAACATAAGCAGGAGTCAGAATAGGTAAGTATTCTACGATTTCCTCCCCAGTGAACCCAGCAGGAGCACCCCACTTTTTCTATAAGGTTTCTATGTGCTAGCCACCTCAGCACCCAGTGTACAGGGTGATTCCAAAATACTTTTACAACATTTGGGGATGGATTCTGACATGGAGACAAAAAAATAGGTTCACATAAACATACGCTGTAAAATGCCTAGTTTTTGTGTTATAAATTTATTAATGACAATCTACCTTCAACGGCAATCTGAGACAAACTTAATAACTTAGTTTATTCATGAACTCGTTCATAGAAGGTTTTGGCCCAATTTACCCTTGTGTTTCCATGCTTGCTTGTTAACATTTATCAGATATATAATACATTCCCCCAACACACCCTACAAGTGCTGTCTAAAGGGACTTCATTCAGAACACTCTCCCAGACTTATTAGAAAATGTGCCTCTGCAAATAAGAAAAGTGTGGTTTTATGCACGGTGCTCTAGCACATTTTAGTCTCTTTGTTCAAGATGCACTGGCTGGTATCTAGCGTGACAGTAGTATTTTGAACCTCAATAAATTGAGAACAAAGGGTTATGGGACATGTGTTTATGTGAATATTTTTACTTCTTTTGATATAAGGAACATGTCCCCCAACTTTGTTAAAGCTTTTTTGAATCATTCTCTATATATGCCATTTTACCTGATCAAGTTATTCATCATCCTGATGATGGGAGAGTTGCACATTCTAGAAATGTCAATGGTTCTGCATCACTTCACTTGATTTGAAGCTCGAGAATCTCTTAGAGTATGCTTGTCAGCGGGAAAGCTTCAGCTCTTATTTCAGAAAGTATTAGTTTATTTCTTTAGTTATAATCAGGACCATTATCAGGGTATGTTAAATAATTGTTTAAAATATAGAAAATTGTGTCCAGCTAACACTGAAAATTACTGAACCAATATAGGGCTATTATTTTTTAGTTTCCATTGAAGTATAATATAAAGTCAAGTGTGAATCAGAAAATGGCTTTATTACTAGGATTGAAATTCAATCAATTTAGCCTCTGTGAATATTGAGACATTTGTTAAACTAGTGGATGAGCATTTTAGTGCCCTTTTCCTAGAAGGTTATGGCTAGCATGTTGAGGGCGTCCTTAAGCTCTTATTTGTGAAGTCTTCTCAGATAGTTCTTCAGCTGCTGACAATGGTAAATATCACTTGGTGCTAGATCTGGGCTGCAGATCCGATGATGAAACTAAGTAAGAAACTGTTGGGTTAAGAAGCAGAGTGCACTCTTCCATTGTTATTAAACAAAACAATTCCAGATGACATTTGTTTGTTTGTTCTGAATGGCTTATTGCAATAAAAGTAATGTTAATATTTAACTTCCATATGTGAGGTATTGGCACATTTTACATTGGGACAATTCTGCTTCATAATTTGGCACTGTACGTGGGGCAAGACTGCTTCACTTTGACACCATCATTCCCATTGAATATTCCACTTCACTCCTCAGTTCCTTCTTTTGAAATTTCACTTTTAGTGGGAAATGGCTGCTGGAACATACCTTAATCCTGTGAATATATTCTAGCCATATTGTCATTTGTAATAAATAACCCAGAAAAGTTTAAAAAACTACAGATATTCATAATAAAGAGACCAGACAAAGGCAGGACTTAATAGACAAACAAAAATTTGCAGTTAGTCCAACAAGGGGTCCATTACAAAGGAATAATTTTCTTTAATTCATTTCCCTCTCTTATAAAAGAATTGCAAATGAACAAAAACAAGTTTAGATCAGAATTAAAAAGATACCTTATTACTCACACCTTCTATAGAGAGGAGGATTTCATTGAATCAAAAATACTGGCAATAATGGACAGTTGCAAATATAATAAAGATGAATATTCTAAGAATGCATACCTATGAGTAGGTTTTTGGAAATATACATGTAATTATAAATTATGCAAAACTGACACCTCTGAAAATCCCCTACAGTATTATTTGTAAATAAATGTACTAATAAATATGAATAAATGAAATTGTCATGATCTACAGCCTAGAGTTTGGACATTGAGTGTAATCTCATAATACAATCTACAGATTGCTATGTAGTGTATGTAACTACCACATAGTCATTTAGCTCTGTGACTAGCTGGGTAGCCAGCTAGTAATTGATAAACTGGGATAAAGAGTGGAGGCCTCATTATACTGTTTAACTCTGGGTTTTAGTTTAAGGGAAGTTGCTTGTAATTGACCATGTGATGTAAACAGTGGTGTATTTTTTTTGTGTTGAACGCCCGCTTTTACTGCCAAGGGATTCACAGGTGATGGCACTGGTGATGCATGGAATGAAGATGGAGCATCAGTGGAATGCGATGGCGGGGGAAACCGGAGAATCCAGAGAAACCCCACCCCTGCGCTGCTTTGTCCACCACAAATCTCACATGCGGTCACTTGGGATCGAACCCAGGTGGTCTAGGTGAGAGGCAAATGGTCTAACCACTCGGCAGCGGCATAGCCCTAAACAGTGGTGTAGGGATAGTATCTTGGGAACTGATAGCGGAACAGAAACAAAGTTACTGCAGCACAGTATATAGTTGTGATGTGCAGACAACGTACTGTGTGCGTAGTGGTAGGAATATGGAGCATTGGTTGTGTGGTAGATAGTAATGTTTTAACTAGCAGTTGAAGGCTGTTGATGTTGGGTGGGCATTAAACGCAAATACTGCTGCTTATCGGAACCCAGCATTTTAATATTTCCTAAATTCATTTACTGTTATACAACACGTCATCATCATTGTCAACTTCACTTGGTGTGAAGATATGAGATTCCAATGTCCAATAACATACATTCTTGGCATCTCAAATGTGAATCGTCTCTGGTTGGTACATAAAAAATTTATTATATTGTGAAAATCTTGGCAATACAGTTGTGGTAGGTAACATAACAACCTGCTATTTACAGCAGTGATTGGAGTCGTTAACACAGATCTGACTATACTTGGTTGGTACATGACATGTATCCACCATCAGTCCTGCTATTTGTCGCCAAAATGCTATCCCTAGAGTGATTTTTCATGATGCAGATAACCTGCTGCTGTGTGATAGAGAAAACAACTAGTAATAGATAAGCTGCAAAGCTTTAGACGAAAGGTGTCTCTGAGTCGCCCTCTGTGGTGTAATGGTTACCATGCGGACTTCATATACCCAAGGTTGCAGGTTCAAATCCGGCGGAGGACGATGGGATTTTTTCGGGTGTAAAAATCCTTAGCATGGCTTCCTTCGGAAGGGAAGTAAAGAGTTGGTCCCTTGTCGTAGATTTACAGGACGTAAAAGAACCTCAAGCCTGATAGAGAGGCCTCTGAGCAAAATTAAGCAGTCTTTCATGCCCAATTTAGAATGGGACGCTGAGAACCACAGTAGTTAGAGCGTCCACAAATAACATGCAATTTATTTATTTTCAAAAGGTGTCTGTGGCTGATTGTCCAAAAGACAATAAAAATAATTCTTATACATAATTCAACACTCAATATAAACTTGCTTTAGCTAATACTAAACTTGGACTTCATTCCTGCAACAATTCTCTTTTAAAACATTATAGCTTTTTTGTAATTTTCTGGACAGTAATAATCATGTTTTATTTTGGTTTTATCATATTTAAACTGTTTCATTGAAGTTTATTAACATTGCTTTATATATGAAATCAACTATTTTTGTATTGGGCATTACAGTTAATCTTTTAAGAGTATAGATTTAATTTGTGATAAATTTTGTAATGTTAGAAAGTTTCACCAGTATAATTAAAACATTACACTTGCATGGTCAAGCCTTTGAGCTTGTTTGACCCAACCTCATATTTTACCAGTACAATGTTCTCTTCAGTATTCAGATTACCAAATAACCTTCAGCTAAAACTTATGTGTTGCCCTTAAAGAACAATAGAAGAGAATTCTCTTGATTGCAAATGTCATCATTGAGATGTCATCCTGCCCACGCATCTGTTGTTATAGTAGTATGCTTTCAAAATAATTTGTGTTATTAATAGTGATGTGTTTGTAATATTTCAGGTTGTACAAAGAGGCACCTGAAATTTGTAAGCAGAGGTTTTCACAGCAGAATCATTTGAAAACTCACATTTTCTCTCATGAAGACAGGCCATTTAAATGTGACGTTTGTGAAAACAGCTTTACTTGGAAGGATTTTGATAGGCACATTCTGGTTCATCATGGCAAAAGACCATTCAAATGTGATTTTTGTGGCAAGAGCTATTGTCATAAGGCAAATTTGAATACACACATTCAGATTCATCTGATCAAAAGACCATTCAAATGTGGTGTTTGTGGAAAGGATTTTCTTCGGAAGGGAGACTTTAAGACGCATATTCTAATTCATTTGGGCAAAGGACCATTCAAATGTGATGTTTGTGAAAAGAGGTTTTTTAAGAAACATGATTTGTATGCACACATTCTAATTCACGAGAGCAAAAGAACCCACAAATGTGATACTTGTGGAAAGAGCTTTACTCAAAAGCGACATTTAAACTTGCACATTCTGATTCATCATGACATAAGGTCCTAAAATATGATGATTGTGGAAGGAGGTTTACTGTGAAGCACACTTTGAACAATCACATTCTGATTCATCAGGACATAAGGCTTCACAAATGTGATGTTTGTGGAAACAGCTTTACTCTTAAGAGAAATTTGAACAAACACATTCTTATTCAACAGGACATAAGGCCAACTGTATGATATTTTACTTTCTCTACAGCGCTGTAAAAAAAAAAAAGTCGCCCTCTGTGGTGTAATGGTTACCATGCTGACTTCATATATCCAAGGTCGCAGGTTCAAACCCGGCGGAGGACGATGGATTTTTTCGGGCATATAAATCCTTAACATGGCTTCCTTCGGAAGGGAAGTAAAGCCGTAGGTCCCGTGTCCTAGATTTACGGCACGTAAAAGAACCTCAAGCCTGATAAGAGAGGCCTCTGAGCAAAATTAAGCGATCTTTCACGCCCAATGAGAACCAAAGCAGTTAAAGAGCGTCCATAAATAACAGGCCATTTCCATTTTTTCCCATACCAAGATGAATGTGAGAGTAGCTGCAGTCGACAATATCACAATAGCATGCTTCACTGCAATACACAAACAACCTTACCAAGAGAACAGGCAACAGGCATAGTGTCAATATGAAGAAGAAAATGTATTTGGTCAAATATAATTTGTTGACCCTTGTAGTGCCAATTCTGTGAGAATTGCCAAACACGAGTTTATCGTGATGCCACTTTTATACATTTTAACTCTTTCCAGTGAGAAAGTCTGTGTACTTTCTACGTATAATAGTGCTTGCTCTGATTAGTAGTGAAAAAATATTTGACCATGGTATTTTATTGTTTTAAGTTACATGTCTGCAGTTTAAATATTATTAAAGCATAGCAAATGTGACAATTGTTCAATTGTCAGTTATGTGGTATTGGTTTCTCAGAGTCAATATACCATTCTGAGTTACGGGGAAACAGTTGCAAACATTTAAAAAACAAAAGGTATTATTGCTTTAATAAGAGGTAGTACTCCTGTGCACAGTATACTATATTGTGTTTTTGTAAAGAATGTAACTGATATTTAATATTGAAATACTAAAGCTTGGTCCTAAATTTTGACTTTTAAACTGTGTTTTCATAAACATACAATTTTTAATATGAATGTACATTTCCACACAGCTTTATAATACTAATATCTTTAATTCTTTGCAAATGGAATTTCAAAATATAAATTTTTATGATTTCTATATGTCTAAATTTTGGGAAAAAAAGGATGTTAAAATTTACTATAAATTCAATAACTTTTTAAAATAAAATAAACTAAAATAACTAACTGCAGCTAATTGTTATTTTATATGTGCATAATACACATACTAAGTTTCAAGTGAAATGTCCTGTTGGAAATTTAGAAAAAGGTACACAATTATTTTTAAAAAAATTGGAAATTTAGAAATTACAAACCTGAAGCAAGTTAATAAAAAATCCTGAAAAAATACACAAAATAACTAAACATGTTTGATATAATTTTGTCAAATTTCAATGTCCTAAGAGCAAAATTGTGGAAATAATTCCAGTTTTCAATATCAGATGCAAATAAGTGACTGTCCCCTCTTAAAGCAGCAATTAGCTATACTCACATAGTATATCCATTCTTGTTGCTGGGAGAGTAACACCTACTGGACTATCAAGTAAGAGCTCTATGGTCCTGTGAGTTACAAAATCGTAAATGTTTGCTTTAAGTTGGCGGGGAAACATGTGCTGCAATTGCAAGTTAGACAGGGCTCTATGGTCTGTGCGTTACATAAATATTAACTCTTTATTGCTTGGTGTCATACGAGGGCTGATTAAGAAAGACTGAGACTGATTTTTTTTCACAGATGTTTATTACGCCAATTCAATGCTTATATGATCTTTTTCAAAGTAGTCCCCTCCTACTTCAATGCACTTTTTATATCACCTCTGCCAGTCTTTGAACACATGCTGCAGACCATTTTTTGTCAGGTCCTTGAGAATCGCTTCACTTTTCTTGAGCACGGCCACAGAGTTCTCAAATCGAATACCCCTAAGCTTTGCCTTTAGTGATGGGAATAAAAAAAAGTCACAGAGTGCAAGATCAGGGCTATAAGGTGGATATGGTACACAGGTGACGTTGAATCGAGCCAGAAACTGCAGGACTTGATTTGCGATGTGAGGCTGTGCATTGTCATGATGTTGCCACCTAGTCCGAGAAAGCTCTAGTCGTTTCTTTGCAATGTGCTTCCTCAGTGTAACCAATACTGACGTGTAGTATGCTGCTGTAACAGTAGTGTGAGGGGGAGCTGCATACTGGTAAAGCATTCCATTATAGTCAAAAAATGTAATCACCATCACTTTCCCTGCAGATGGAACAACTTTTGCCTTTTTTGGTGTTGGAGAACCTGGTGATTTCCACACTGTGCTGGCTTGTTTTCCTTCAGGATCATAATGATGCAGCCATGACTCATCACCGGTGATAATCAATTTAAAAAATACATCCCCTCCATCAGCAAAGAGATGCAGCACCTCACAGCTTGTCTCCATTCGCACAGACTTTTGTTCAGGAATCAACAGACGTGGCACCCACTGAGCACAAACTCGGGTCATATGGAGCTGGTCGTGCATAATTGTAAACACACTGCCATATGAAATTCTCAACACTTCACTGAGGTTACGTAATGTTATATGCTGATCCTCTCGGACAATCACACCAGAAGCCGAAACACCATGTCCATCTTACTTAACATTGACAAGTCGGCCTTCTTTGAACCACCTAAACACTTGCACGAGATAGTGCATCTTCACTGTATGTTTGCTTCAGCTTTTCATAAGTTTTGGTGGCTGTATGGTTTAAACGAAAACAGAATTTGATTGCGCTGTACTGCTCCTCCCGCGTCACCTCCATTGTCGAAATGCACGTAGGGTCTACAAAATAGAGCATTACTACCAACCTACCGATACGAGAGTGCTGCCGCCTACCAACATTATACATAAAAACCCGCTCTTTTCAAATATTTATGTTACAGATACGAAATTATCACAGAAGCTACAGAAAAAAATCAATCTATCTTTGTTGATCAGCCCTCATATATATGCAATAAAGATGATTAATCAAAGCTTTTAGTACTTTCAGTGGACATTTTTTCTAATTTTGTATTACACTAACCTGCAACATTAAAATTAGACTAGTTATAGCTGTAAAAAAATTAAAATTTCAATATTTTTGCAATAAAACTGCATATTGTTTCTTTTAATAAAATAGAGCAAAATCCAAGCAACTGCAGTAGAATGTAACCGCAACAACATCTAAGTGTGCCATCACACCAGTTATTTTACTTGGGCCCTCCCCATCTTTCACCACATGCACATTTGATAGTTGCTGGAACTTGAACTCACGACGTTTGGCTTTGCATGGATGTCTAGTTCACTGTGTATCACAAAAATGATCATGAGGGCAGTGTGAAAAATATTGGTCCAATGTTACGCGTAACTGTTACGCCACACCAGATACTGATGTTTTCATCATGGAGTAGTTGTGAAGTTGCTGCCATTGATGGACAACTTAATGCCAGGTGTATCTGAGTATGCTTAAGTGTGCAATTCATAAATATTTGCCTACATCTGTATTGTTTGTATCCATAACAAAATATGTAATATAGCTATTTCTACAAAGGTTTATCTCAAAATACAGTGGATGGAAAAATTAACTTGAAAGAGAATAGTTTGTATAGACCCTAATTAACATAGAGGGTAAAGAAAGTCATATGAATGTAATTCATCTCAGTTACACTTATTGTGGTAGTGCCAACCTTGGTTTGTGTGTTGTTAAATAATCATATAAGTTCAAAATTATATGTTTAGTTCATAAATATTCTCATCTCAACTTCTACATGCTGGCTGAATTTTATTAGAGGAAGAGGAAAGTGTATAACTCCTATTGTCATGCTGTGGAAAACTCGACATTTTCACAATGCCAAGCACTCTCCCAGCAATCATTTCCTACGTTTGTTAAAACCCTAACAATCTGTCACAAGTGTAATGTCATGGTAATAAGTCACCTGTTAGTTTCTTTATCTAACCATTCATTTCATGTTGTCCCTAGCTCTTTCTGTGGGAATCAAACAAAACATGTATTGGACACAAGTGAGTGATATCGCCCAAAGGATGTGCATCCTGTTTAAATAGCTAGAGTTGGCAATCACAACACCAGATTTGGCCAATCACCTATTTACCCTAAATTTTAATGATTCAGAGAAATATAGAAAGGCGTACAGGACAGATGAACAGAAGACAAACAGCTGATAAATAGAAATTAAGAATAGGAAATGGAATATAACACCTCTAACAGGAAAGGAAATAGAAATAGTTGAGGAAATGAAAAAATACGAACTAACAATACTGGGAATTAGCAAATCACAGAAGGAAGGGAATGGACTAGTGGAATTGGATAGAGGATATACCCCTTTTTTACACTGGTGTATACAAAGATCAGAGAGCAAAAAAGCGAGTAGATATAATTATAAATGAGTAAATGAGTTAAAGAATTATGGACTTGGAATTGTTAAATTCTAAAATAGTGAGAATAGATTTGCAATTAGAGGAAATTATTTCCCTTTTACAAATATAAAGAGCATAAAGGCATACTGTAGAATTTCAATTAATGATAAAACAAACTACACTACTCTTTGGACACCATTACAGATATAAGCAGAAAGTAGAAGCTAAATATCTAGGTAAGCAAGTACCTCTAATTAAATGCACATGAATAAAAACCGACAAGATTGCAATGAGTCTTTGAAAGTATATTTGCATTAGATAAAACAGTTAGAAAGGTTCCTTGGCCATTGTTTCTCAACATAGTGTGTCTTATCACATATTCACTGTAACTTGTATCACAATATACCCACAGTCGTCCTCATGAATCTGGAAGAGCATATTCTATGTTCACCTCTGAGAGGGGATTTTTCCAGAAAGACAACACTTAATAGTTTTTTCTCCTCAAGTGAATATGAGAGCCTTTTGCCAAATATCACACAGGTTGTCTTTTGTCCTCATGAGTCCGAATGTGTTTGTCAAAAGTTCCCTTAACAGTAAAGCTCTTTTTACAAACATCACATTTGTAGGGCCTTTTGTCCTGGTGAATCAGAATGTGTGTTTTCAAATTTCCCTTCTGAGTAAATCTCCTTCCACAAATATTACATTTGTGGGGCCTTTTGTCTTGATGAATCAGAATGTGTCTCTGTAAATCTCCCTTCTGAGTAAAGCTCTTTCCACAAACATCACATTTGTGGGGCCTCGACACATTTGCATATATGGACATTTTCATATTCTTTGTGCTCAGCTCACTGAATATGAAAGTAAATTCTGCTTCTTCCAGCAAGATAGGGCAACATGCATAACATCTAAGATATCCCTGCAACAAGTCCATGGTGTCTCTTCTCTGATAAACTGTCAGCAGACATTTGTGGCTACCACATTTACCAGATCTAACTGCATGTAATTTTTTCCTGTGTGGACATTTTTGTGATACACTTGAACAGCAGTGCCTATAAAACAAAGCCATACACAGTACAGGAATTGAAAGACCACAGCTGTAGTTGCTGATACATAATGTTAAGAGTTCTCCATTATCCAGTGGGGCCTTTTGTCCTGATGAATTAGAATGTGTCTGTATAGGTCTCCCTTGAGAGTGAAGCTCTTTCCACAAGTTCCAGCGACTATCAAATGTGCATGTGGTGAAAGATGGGGAGGGCCCAAGTAAAATAACTGGTGTGATGGCACACTTAGATGTTGTTGCGGTTACATTCTACTGCAGTTGCTTGGATTTTGCTCTATTTTATTAAAAGAAACAATATGCAGTTTTATTGCAAAAATATTGAAATTTTAATTTTTTTACAGCTATAACTAGTCTAATTTTAATGTTGCAGGTTAGTGTAATACAAAATTAGAAAAAATGTCCACTGAAAGTACTAAAAGCTTTGATTAATCATCTTTATTGCATATATATGAGGGCTGATCAACAAAGACAGATTGATTTTTTTCTGTAGCTTCTGTGATAATTTCGTATCTGTAACATAAATATTTGAAAAGAGCGGGTTTTTATGTATAATGTTGGTAGGCGGCAGCACTCTCGTATCGGTAGGTTGGTAGTAATGCTCTACTTTGTAGTCCCTACGTGCATTTCGACAATGGAGGTGACGCGGAAATTTTCTATGCAGTGCTCCAAAATACAGTAGAGACTGCAAGAGAGAAAATAAGCATAAAATAATCATGGATAATTGGAAAGAATTGTAAAAGCCATCGATGCATGGGAAAAGGTGTAGGAGAGGTATTAAAGAACCAAAATGGGGACAGTATGATTGATTTCTCTATATAGATAATCAATTATTAGTGGGAAATACTCTTTCCTCATAAACTAATACATCAAATATTTGAGGGAAGTGGAGGGGAAAACAAGGAAGGATGGAGTTAGGAATAAAATTATTAGGGAAAAATCTAAAAATGGACTCTTTAGTGGAAGAGACAGACAAAAGGAATTTAAAATGGTATGAACACCTAATTGGAATGGATGATCAGCGGAAAATAAAACAGGTATTTGAGGCAAGATCAGAAGGACATAGAAATAGCAGGGAAAAAAGGATGGAAATGACTGAGTTGAACAGGACAGCACAGGGAACAGTACAGAAAATGGGTAGAAGATTCGATGCTGAGAAGCAGAAGGGGAAGGTGAAGAAGAAGTAGTTCTGGTTTTCAAAAATCTAAGTCGAAGAAAGTTTTTATTATTTATGTTTGCTTCTATGTTTAGTAAGTAGAGCAAATGTATTTATTGTAAGCCAGTGGAACTATTTCAGTTGAGATCTATTAATCAAAAATTGCTCAGAAAAATGTTTGCCTGCATGTGTTGGTGAGAGGGAGAGCAACATAACTGAAAAATGAGTTGGCTAAATATACCTTACCTGGTTTTTAAGTTCAGTAATCTTCCAATGATATGGCGTAAAGTTTTCTTGCAAAATCCCCCTATTTTGTACTGCATTTTACATCTAACATTTTTCAAATGTTCAATTTTCTGCAAAATGCCTTTTGATGTTTATAATGCCAATTGTTAAAAGATATTTCCATGACACAAAGCAAGTCTTTAATTTTGTATAATAATGTACAACTTGTAAATATTAAGCTATAGAACCATCTGAAAATTTCAATGCCACAGCCAAGACTTGAACACAGTTCTCCCACTCTCCATGCAGTTGCTCTAACCATTCAACTACTGTGACAACTTGCTGGCATGACTTTCAATCCTCTATCTGGTTCATGAATAATTCAACACATTAATAAGTTCAATTTTGATCCCTGTTTAAATCATTGCAGTGCCAGTGAATTTTTCAGCTGGTCCAAAAAAATAAGGTACAGGTATTGTATAACATAATTTATTACAAAAAACTAGTTTGTGATAAGACATTTCTAAGAAATTGTAATCTGTATAGTATTGAACAATTGTGGTTCCAATTGTTCAATACTATATGAAGCTTTTAATATCAATTGTTTCTCATGGTTGCATGAAAAGAGAGTGGATTTTTAAGGCCAGCATATAGATGGGGTGGCACAGTTAAAAGTAGCCCGCCACCTCTTTGAATGAGATTGCAACTTGCAACTGATATATAAATTCATGCTTAACAATGCTACAACAGTCATCAGTTTTATGCAATTATCAATTGTTAGTATTCTTTTCTCAGCATTTCATTTATGCCATCATGGTCAAGTATCCAGGTAGAGGACTATCAGGAAAGAGAGCATTAAAGAGTGTATAAGCATGCACCAATGTATCTGAACTAAATCTAAACTGACAAAATAATTCCTTCAGTTCACACACAGTAGTTAATGACGACATTCACTGAATTATTGAGCCAAAATTAGTTTACATGTAAACTTATCCAATAGGTGCATGTAAGTATTTGCCAGCGGATATTGAAAAGTCTTAATTTGAAGCCATAACATGTGATGGTTGTGCAGCAATGATTGGAAGATGACAGTCAGAAGAGTGTAGATTACCACATGTGACTTTTGGATAACATCAACTAAGGTTTTTTAGACCAAGTCCATTAATTCATGTGAGATGAAGTATTAAAAAAAAAAAAAATGTCGTGTTATTTATGGACGCTCTTTAACTGCTATGGTTCTCAGCGTCTCATTCTATATTCGGCATGAAAGACCGCTTAATTTTGCTCACAGGCCTCTCTATTAGGCTTGAGGTTCTTTTAGATGCTGTAAATCTACGACACGGGACCAATGGCTTTACTTCCCTTCCGAAGGAAGCCATGCTAAGGATTTTTACACCCGAAAAAAATCCATCTTCCTCTGCCAGGTTTGAACCCGCGACCTTGGGTATATGAAGTCAGCATTGTAACCATTACACCACGGAGGGCGACAGAGATTAAGTATAGTTTTGTCTTTCTGGTCATATGAATTCACAGAACACGAGGTACTGGATAATGGAGAACTCTTAACATTATGTATCAGCAACTACTCCATGAATAAAACATCAGTATCTGGTGTGGCGTAACAGTTACGTGTAACATTGGACCAATATTTTTCACACTGCCCTCGACACATTTGCATATATGGACATTTTCATATTCTTTGTGCTCAGCTCACTGAATATGAAAGTAAATTCTGCTTCTTCCAGCAAGATAGGGCAACATGCATAACATCTAAGATATCCCTGCAACAAGTCCATGATGTCTCTTCTCTGATAAACTGTCAGCAGACATTTGTGGCTACCACATTTACCAGATCTAACTGCATGTAATTTTTTCCTGTGTGGACACTTGAACAGCAGTGCCTATAAAACAAAGCCATACACAGTACAGGAATTGAAAGACCACAGCAGCTGTGAAGTTGCTGCCATTGATGGACAACTTAATGCCAGGTGTATCTGAGTATGCTTAAGTGTGCAATTCATAAATATTTGCCTACATCTGTATTGTTTGTATCCATAACAAAATATGTAATATAGCTATTTCTACAAAGGTTTATCTCAAAATACAGTGGATGGAAAAATTAACTTAAAAGAGAATAGTTTGTATAGACCCTAATTAACATAGAGGGTAAAGAAAGTCATATGAATGTAATTCATCTCAGTTACACTTATTGTGGTAGTGCCAACCTTGGTTTGTGTGTTGTTAAATAATCATATAAGTTCAAAATTATATGTTTAGTTCAGAAATATTCTCATCTCAACTTCTACATGCTGGGCTGAATTTAATTAGAGGAAGAGGAAAGTGTATAACTCCTATTGTCATGCTGTGGAAAACTCGACATTTTCACAATGCCAAGCACTCTCCCAGCAATCATTTCCTACGTTTGTTAAAACCCTAACAATCTGTCACAAGTGTAATGTCATGGTAATAAGTCACCTGTTAGTTTCTTTATCTAACCATTCATTTCATGTTGTCCCTAGCTCTTTCTGTGGGAATCAAACAAAACATGTATTGGACACAAGTGAGTGATATCACCCAAAGGATGTGCATCCTGTTTAAATAGCTTCTCTTGAAGCTTGTTTATTTCAAAAATGTTTTTACATTTTTATTTGTGAATAGATCTGTTGCACAGAAACTCTTTTATTCTAGAAGCAAGATATCAAAACAGATTTCATTGAACTACTAGATGAATGTGCCTCTCTAGAGTGTAATATTTATAATTTATTTATTACACTGCTGAGCTCTACGTTGTTGACTACCCATTTTAGACCTAGCCATTTTCTGGGTATGTTATCTTTCTCCTTTTAGCAATTATACTTATTCACAATAACTGCAGTACTTTTTAAACTTTTCAAGTGGATGATGCTAAAAAATGTATATGACAGGAAATGATGAGACACAGAAATAAATTTCAAAACCTGAATTTATTTACTGTTGCATTACTATATATTACAAAAATTAGCACATGAAAATAAATATACACCTATATACATTAAAGTTTAAAAAAATTTTAAGTTGTCTTTATTTCTTATGCATTTCTATTAGTTCCACCTGTCTCTCCTCAGCATATAGAACATCAAATATTTCTTCTTCAAAGAGGAATCAGTGTCTTCTAATGGGCACCATTGATATTATTAATACTGCATCAGCTGTGACCTCACAACCAGTTGCTGGGCTCTGACAACTCCTCTTCCTCAGACAGATGATCCACTTCTTCCAAAAACTTGAGTCCTCGCTTCTGGAAACAGATATGGTGACAGGACTATTACTTGACCAGCCAGTTGCTGGGCTCTGACAATTCCTCTGCCTTGGACAGATGATACTCTTCTTTCACAAACTTAAATCCTTGCTTCAGGAAACAGATATGGTGACAGGACTATTACTTGACCAGCCAGTTGCTGGGCTCTGACAATTCCTCTGCCTCGGACAGATGATACTCTTCTTTCACAAACTTGGATCCTTGCTTCAGGAAACAGATATGGTGACAGGACTATTACTTGACCAGCCAGTTGCTGGGCTCTGACAATTCCTCTTCCTCAGACAGATGATCCACTTCTTCCACAAACTTGAATCCTCCCTTATGGAAACAGATATGGTGACAGGACTATTACTTGACCAGCCAGTTGCTGGGCTCTGACAACTCCTCTTCCTCGGACAGATGATCCTTCTCTTAAACAAGCTTGAATCCTTCCTTCCAGAAACAGATATGCTGTAATAGCATTCAAATCTTAGACAGAGCTGTGTCGTCCTGTGTGTTACGTAAATAGTAAATCCTTTTGTTCTGCATTGAGAGCAAACGTCTTACCCATCATGATGAGACCTAATTTTTTTTTTGCAAAATTGAGAAAATTTTACTTTGTGCTATACCTGTGACCTCTACTCTTTGGCGAACTTTGATTCTTTGATCACTCAAAACCATATCCTGAATTTGTCAATCATTTTGGAGGAAGTCACTTCTACTAGAAATCTAGAATGATATTCACATATGTGGATGTACACCATGTTTAAATTCATTGGAATTGTAAATTGTTGCAAATGCAGGAGCAAATGTGCCATGAACGTCATCCAACTGAGCTTTTATTTCTTTCAGTGTTAAGACTTTTAAATGGAATTGTTTAATCACCACATGAATCTCAATTTTACCATCTTTCTAAAAACGTACAAGATTATTGATTGAATCTCTTTGGCAACAAAACCATGTGATGAATATAGCTGAAAGTTTTAACTGCCATCTAAGTAAGAGATGAAACATTAATTTTTTATGATGCTATGAGTGTAATTTCTTGGATTTTCTAAGAATTATAGAATGCCCCTTGTATTTTATTGGTAATATTCTTCTTGCATATTATTTGCAATGTAATGAGACAATAATACAGATTTTTGTACTTTGTACTCTTACATATATTGTGTTACTTATGTAAAAAGGTCATTATGAGCCAACTAGCATTTCCAAATGAACCAAGATGATTTAATGATATTAAAGCTGTGCAACATCATAGTCGGATCACTTCCAGCCAAACAGTAGTAGTCTGTTTCAGAGTGAGGTTTTAAGAATTCACTTCCTGTCTAACAGTCAAATTTGATGATTCCAAACTATAAATTGACTGCAGTGTGTGGACCCTTCTGGGATTCAAACTCAAGACAACCAATAATTCTTCAACTAGTTCATATCAAACCACCACATCTTTGCAACCAATCCGTGTTATTGCCACTGTCTAGCAGCAAATGTCACTAACCACCTTTATTTGTAATGGAGTTTATAACATAAGCTCAATCATAATATCTGACCTCACAACAATAGCACTGTCTGTCTCAATCTAATATGTGATAGCAAATTTAGTGAAGAAATAAAATATTTGATATTGGAGGTATTTCCAAATAATGCCTCAGAGATTGTACTTTCTCTACCCTCAGGTGTGTAATGCAGAAGTACAGTATTTCATTCAAAGTTTGAATTGAGAATACCTTTGAGAATATATGTTTTTGAGTTTTCTTACCTATAAGTCTATATTAGATGTTCATTTGTGTATCAGAGAGAGAGAGAGGGAGAAGGTGTGAACAGAGAAACAAAAAATGAGAGTTGCTGTATATATAAGACTGAAATGGCAATGGTACTAGTGAATGTATTTCAAGAAAACCCAAAATCTTATATGTAGTGAAATTTGTTATAATTATAACAAATTTTAATAATATATTTTTATGTAAATATGAAGAGTATCATGGATATGTAATTCTGTAGAATATCTGTTGATTTATTCTTCTTTTTTCAGCCATTCTTTTAGTAATAGCGAAGCCATAAAATGTAGGTTAAATAATATAGAATTGGCCTAATGTGTGAGGATTTTTTTTATTGTTGTTGTTTGCAGGAATTTTTCAGTATTATATGTAACACTTATATTGAAGTGCTAAGTCACTATTCCTTTTTTTTTTTTTTTGTTTTTTTGTTTTTTATAATGAAGCCATAAAGAGTAGATGACTGTAGTATCAAAGCCAGCACATAAAATCAATTTTTTTAGGACAATTCATTGTTGCTACAATCTCTCTTGTGTACACATGTGGAAATAACTCATTTTGAGTTATTATCTTGATTAACTGACGTAAAATAAGACTATGGCTAATTGGTAGGAAAGCAGAAATGGAGTTTTAGTTATGGATACTCTTTAACTGCTGTGGTTCTCAGCATCCCATTCTATACAGGATGCGAAAGACCGCTTAATTTTGCTCAGAGGTCTCTCTTATCAGGCTTGAAGTTCTTTTGTGTTATAATTGGTAGAGGAGAAAAGAACAAATGATAGTGGTTACACAAAGATTTATTGTAACAGCTTACTAGCCTTAGTAAAGATATTTATGAATGACGTAGATGCACCTAAGTCTACAGTAAATTGCAAATTTGATCTAAATTAAATGGCCTG
This sequence comes from Hymenopus coronatus, assembly GCA_030762935.1. Lineage (NCBI taxonomy): Eukaryota > Metazoa > Arthropoda > Insecta > Mantodea > Hymenopodidae > Hymenopus > Hymenopus coronatus. Next base: position 9,828,673 of record CM060892.1, read on the forward strand.
TTATTTATGGATGCTCTTTAACTGCTTTGGTTCTCAGCGTCCCAGCGTGAAAGATCACTTAATTTTGCTCGGATGCCTCTCTTATCAGGCTTGAGGTTCTTTTACGTGCCGTAAATCTAGGACACGGGACCCACAGCCGAAGGAAGCCATGCTAAGGATTTTTACGCCCGAAAAAATCCATCGTCCTCCACCGGGTTTGAACCCGGTATATGAAGTTAGCATGGTAACCATTACACCACGGAGGCGACTGCAAATTTGATCTGATGGTGTAATGAAGTGGGTAATAAAAATATTAAATAATTACATATAATGTTTTACCAAGCATAGGGAAAATTTGTGTGCAACTGAAAGAAAAGCTAATGCTGATATGTTTATTGAGTTCGTTATGGACATTTAGAGAGATGACTGGCAAGTTATTATAAATTAAGTTTTTCTGTGGAATTTCATGCAACGAAGATAAAATGTTGCAGTATTTTTATGAATGATGAGACAGAAAATAGTAGCATTTGTGAGAATTGTGGGGAACAAGATATACTCATCAGCAGAAATTTTATCTTATGGCACAGAAAAGCTTTAATGATGAAGGGAAAAGTACAATGCAGATGAAACAATGGGGGGAAAAAGTGTCAGCTTTTCCATCCTGTGGCTAGGCTTTAGAACTCCTAGTAATGTTGCCGACTAAGGGTCTGTTTACTGCGCAACGCTGCAAATCCATACCAACTTTAGAAAATGAGAAAGCGATGTAGAAATGAGCGGACAGTGCCAAGGGAATGCAGCAGGCTAACAGCCGCAAGATGACAGAAGTAGCACGGTTATATGTTGCTAAATGGAAGTATTAGCTCTTTTTCTTGCCTATTCATTGATACTGTTGCTAAATGGAAGTATTAGCTCTGTTTTTCTTGCCTATTCATTGATACGGTGACGCACCGTTTTATCGAGACAATGACGCAACACAACAGTGAAATTGAAATATATTTTTGTGTGTTAACTGGTTTTTTTCCTTGTTCCTATCGTTTGAAATAAAGAAACAAAAACACACTTATTTGCCACTAGATGGTAGTAGTACTGCTATAATTTTCTTCTTCATTCAATACTATGGAGTCAATAACGCAAGATAACAGTGAAAATCAAATATATTTGTATGCATTCCCTTCGTCACGTCATCTAAATAAAATGTATTTTTGCTGCCGGAATTCTTTAAAATTAAGGAGTTATAAACTATGCACATTAACCAATAATACTTCTTGAAATCTAAAAATGGTAGAGATAAGACGGGACCCGGATAGTATACCGTTTTAGGTTCACCTAACTATTGTAGATGTTGGTTATGTTGTACATGAGCTAGCTAAGGATTATTTCATCAAAAAATGAAGATACCCTTTTAACCATTATGCTGCAATTGTGGTGCTCTTAATATATTTCATCAAGTGACATTTTGGGTTAAATGGAGAAATTAAATACACAAAGCTACCATCAAGAAACAACTTATCAGTTGTTTTGTTTCTTTTAACGAAAACATAACAGCATTGGTAGTAAATAAAAAAAATAATAATTTATTATCATTTAATATTATCATCGTCGTGATTATTATTTGTATATTTATCTCTATGGTTGCGCTGCCTTCGCGCTATTATCTCCTTAATGGAATTCATAGCCTCTTTCACCGTATACTCGCAACATTATGGACACCATTATTGTTACTATGCCCTCAGCATCCTTGCTTTCTGACACTTAATTGCATATTTCGCCCTTTCCACACTACCCTATAGGTGCGCTACCTTCCCTCATTTTCGAAATAACTATATATGCCCCATTACGCAGAACATTGCGAGTTTCAGATGCAAAGGTTGCCTGACGTTACGCGGCCACATTACTGTACACCTCTATGCATTTTAAAGTAAGAATAGTCATTTGTTTGGTATTTTCCTTCTTCTATTCTTTGCACATGGTGGCAGTTAAATGTGCCAAGGTTGCTGGCTCAGAATATGCGTGTAATCAAATTATATTGCACTATTGTGGTAGACAAATGAGTTAAAAAATCAGGTGCTGCATTTTCAAATGGATCAAGTTTTTTTGTTTTATTTATTTTTTATTTCTTTATTTATATAGCCCCTTTTAACATCTAAGATCATATCCGGGGCTTTGCATTTGAAACAACACGTCTGTAGGTTCTTTACGTTGATTTCAAATACTTTTATTTTTCTCAAACATACATACATTCACTCTTACATACTTCCAGACTCTGTGGGGGATAGGGACTAAATCTGGATCTAGATATTGATAGATTCTCTATGGTGTATTAACACCAAGTTTAATAAGTGAAAATATCTCAAATACAATTTAAAATAGCGCTACGGATATTGAGATGAAAGGTTGAGCAAGAATCAGAGAACTTTTACTACAATACATGTGGGATGATTTATAAATACCAAATTTATTGGCTAAGATCTTATGTCTTCTAGTACATTCTTATGGATATTACTGGTTTTAAAAATGTACTGTGATCAAAATAAGCCTTTGCTCCTGAAAAGAAACTTTGAAACATCAACATGATATCATTTAGCACGTATTAAAACGGACTTGAAACAACTTAGCCACTGCGTGCTGAAGTAAATATGACTACAGACCACAGACTTTGGCCTTGGTTTTCAAAGAAAGCACAGCTTTTCTCCTTGGTGTGAAATTATTATGCAGCATTTGTTTTTTAGTTCATTCTCTTTTGGGAATACATGGAATGATAAGCCAAATCATTTTTCTTGCTTTGACTTACAATAAGGTAAACGTCAAGAAATCATTTTATTTGATTATCAAATAAATATTACACATTTCAGTTTAGGAGCTTAACATTCACTGACACGGATCAGAATTAGGTTACTCAGAGATATGGCACTCAGTCACAGTGTCAGAACATTGCACATAGGCTTTTGTTACTTAATGTGACCCCAGGGAGAGAGGAACGGGGTGTGGTCCTCAGTAACTTGAGCAGGGCACTGCACGTAGGCCTTTGGGACCCAATGCGATTTACGTGACCCCAGATGTGGGGTTTTCAATCACTGGAGCAGAGCACCACACGTGGGCCCTTGCAGCCCTTTGCAATTTATGTTGCCCTAGAGACAGGTTTCTCAATCACTGGGGCAGAGCATTAAATGCAGGCCCTTGGAAGTTTTTTGATTTTCACATGATCCCTAATACGGGGTCCTCATTCAGTGGAGTAGAATACTGTACGAGGCACTTGGGGTACTCCGTGATATACGTGATCCAAATGAAGTGGGGGAGGGTTCTTATTCTCTGGGGTAGAACACTAAACGTAGTTCCTTAATATTTTTGTTGTGAATATATATGCTCCCAGGGACTGACTTCTCAATCACTAGGGCAGGACACCGCTCGCTTGAAGGCTCTTGGGGGCTCTTTGCGAAATATGTAACCCCAGGGACGGGGATCGCAGCCACTGTGCAGCACACGTTGTGTAGGTCCTTGGGGCTCTTTGTAAGATACATGTTCCTAGATACGGGGTACTGAGTCCATGGCGAAGGTAGCGCTCGTTAGCTCTTGGGGAACCTTTGCGAATTTTATAGCTCCAGGGACATGGTCTTCAATCAATGACGCAGAGCAACGCAGGTAGATCCTTGGGCCTCCTTTCAATTTGCGTGATACTAGGGAAGGAGGAACGGGATCCTCGGTCACTTAGGGAGAGATCAACAACTGGGCCTCTCGGCACTTTTCGATTAACAAGACTCCAGAGAGGGGCCCTCAATCTATGGGAGAGAAACCTGGAGGTAGGCTTTACGGGGCTATTTATGACGTTTGCTACCCTAGAGATCGGATCTCTTGTTACTAGAGTAGATAATACACTATACGTAGACCTTTGGAGTCCTTTGCGATTTACAAGAACCCAAGGAAGAGGGTACGAGTCCTCAGTCACTGGGGAAGAACACCCCTGGTGTAAACTTGTTGCCCTTTGGGATTTACGTGTTCCAAGGGCGAGATGAACGGGGTAATTATCCACCTGATTAGAGTACCGTTAGTAAGCTCTTGGATTCTTTTTAGACTTAGTGAATCCGGGGTGAGAGGGAAACACGGATTCAACAGACACTGAGGCAGAGCACCTCACATAGGGCCTTTGTGAATTACGTGACTCCAGGGACCGGAATCCTCAGTCATTGTAACAGAACAACAGATATACAGAACTGAAGGCAGCCAGATCTGGACTCGACAGGCGGAAGCGTGGTCGGGGTCAGCAACTGTTTCAAATTGAACAGTTTTGAAGCCCTCGGCTCCAACCCATGAACCCCAACCCCCGCATTTTCCCCGAAGGCGCCCTAGTCCAAAGCACATTAAAGCGGGTCCAGATAGAGAGGTCTCACTAGGACGCTGTGAATAAAAGTCTACAATGCGCTAGTCGCAAGCGACATTGCACATTCTAGTTCAATTTTAGAGTTGACTGTACCATTGGTCGATTGACCAACATGGTGCTTATGCGCAAGCAGACAGAACGAACGAAAGGTTGTGCATTTCGCATTGGAAATCAGAACCAACTTTCAGAACGTCCATTTTTACCCCTTATTTCAAAGCAGTTCGTTTACATGCACGTAATCTAACCTAACGTAGCCTAACCTCTACGAAATCTCGAAACTTGTCGTTCACCTGTCATGTAGCCATATTGTCTCCGTAACCATTAGGAAAGACTCAGGAAGGAGCCTTAGTCTAAAACTGAACTAGAATCTGCAACCTCACTAACCTCAACCTGCTGAACAGCGTCGCTTACTCCTTCAAACTTGAAACAGATGACAAGAAAGTGATGGAAATAGTGAACCGGATATTTAGGAAATATATGAACCTTTCCAGCATTCGCCAAACACCTGAGGAATCTGTTTAAGAGACTTTGATTCTGGAAGATTTAGGCGGAAGGCATACCCATGCTTCCTGAATGTCGGTTTTGGTGTTTTAGTTGGTTAAACCTTTCCCAAATCCCATATATGTTTTAAGTATGTTCATAGACTACAGTCTTATATAAAATTTAGCGAAATGTAAATGAGCTACTTCGGGACGAAATTTCGACATACTATAGCGCTGATATGTTTTTGCGAATTGACAATTGATACGATATATGTAGCTTTAAACCTTCCGAATTCGAGTGGCTCACAATACCATGACCCACCACTTTGACAATGTACAGACACGAAAACAGCAATAATCATAATTTAACTGAAGGATTTTGAATGCTTTGAAGAGTATGCGTCCTGTAAAACTCAAATTACTGGATTTATTTTCTGCTATTTCAGTGATTGCAATACAATTGAATAGATATCATCAGCAGGAAGTATAAATTACTTTCCAGGAAATCACCGTATACGCATTTACATAATTTTTCATAACCACAGATTTTTTAAAGGGCGCTATTAACCTTAGCAGTTGAGTGTCCTTTGTTCTCAACCATCATTATCACATATTTTTTAAACCATATATTTGTTTTGAATTTGAAATAACATTGATACAATTTTATGTGAAGGGCTATATAACATCATGACCTTAAAAATATATAACAAATAAGAAATTAAGCAATAAGATTTTTATTTATTTTTCTTACTGTCTTGTTAGAGTAATTTTGATTAAGTATGCGCCCCTATCGGCGAATATTACCATTGCGTAGGAACCTGCTCTAATATCGATTCTCAGTCTCACTCTTCTAAATTGCAGAACTTCACGGTTGGTATTAGCGTGTTTTTTAAGAAGAATGCTTGATCACTATGTATTTTAGTGTAATTTAGTTCAGAGAATGATAATATCATTTGCTTCAGTTTTACACAGCAATATTACCGTTTATTGATTAGAATAGTATCTATAAAGTTAGTAAAAGTCCTAGCCATGTTACCATTATTTACGTTATTGGTTTTACTTGACTAATTCAACGTAGGTTATGTGAGAACTTAACACATTTTATTGTTGAGGACTGCTTCCCATGACAAAATAATTCTGGAAAGATAAAAGGTGAGTAATTTGTAAGAAATTACTCACTTTTACATACACTTCATACAACTGGTGCTTCAATATTTTTTATTTGTATTTATTTACATATTGGACAAGGTTCATACAAATCAGAAAAATATGCAATTAAAGCCTTTATATCAACTTGATGAAAACATATTAATTTAAATCTATTTTCTAAGTTTTTATATAGGTTTCTGAAATAACATAGGTTTCTTGAAAATATTTATGAGATCTAAATTCATCCTATAGTTAAAATTTCCAACAACGCATTGTCGATTGCATCATCTGGGTGGCTGTTAACAACTGTGATGCCATAAATACATCAGTATGCAGGCTGGTTACTAACACAAATGCAGTGTGCAGTGCAAAATAATGCAGATGTTTATTATTACTATATTGTCATTGATTGAGGGAATTTTCTGGGAAAAGAATGTTGAAATAAATAACGGCAACACACATTTATTTATTGACGGTCAAAATAATGCAACCTACTATGTAACCCTTATGATTTTTACATACTTGGTGGCAGGAAATGTTAAGTAGGTATGCAACAAATTCAGGTTACTTGATTGTCCAATGGTTGAATGTTTAGAGTTCACCTAAGGCTCTTTATCGGTAAAATTAGAATATTTTATCACTCTGTATAAAAGAAAAAGAATGAGTGTTTTTGAACTTATTGCATCTATATATATATATTTCTATCAGACATTCCCTCACTCATATGTTCGCTCATTCTCTCATACTCATAACATCATGTTAACCACTCTCATTCTCGTTCTCACACCTTCACTGTTACACACTCTCTTATATTCATACTGTCTTTGTTACCCATGCTGTGTCATGTTGATACTGTAACTGTTATAAATTGTGTATTATATTCATTATTTATCCATCCCTCTCTCTCTCACTCACACAGTCAATGTTACTCACTATCTCTCTCACCGTCACTGTTACACACAATAAGAACATGTGGTAATAGTGTAGGATAGATGCTGCCATCTTCTAGCTAGAGCAAGAGCATTGGTCTACATTACTTCAGCTTAGTCAACCTAGGAACCATTCATGTGCTGAATGTAATGTTGCTAACCAAAACCGTAGAAAATTTCAGCTGTTTATAAAAGTGTACACAAATTGAGTGAGAGAGTGTCTCTATGATAGCAATTGTGTTGTGTAAGTGTGCATGCGGGTGTATGTGTAGACAGAATATCTGTAAAATAAAAAGTCGGTCAAATAACATACTTGCTATTAAAGTCAGCTCTATTCCAACGATGATACATTAGGAAAATATTGAGATTGAGTTTTATTTATAGACATTAAGTGCTATGGTTCTCAGCATCCCATTTTATATTGGGCATGAAAGACTACATAATTTAGCTCTGAGACCACTTATCAGACTTAAGGTTCTTTTACGTGACATAAATCTATGACACGGAACCAAGACTTTACTCACCTTCCAAAAAAAGCCATGCTAAAGTGTTTATGCCACAAACATTTTTGTAAATTGCTAATAGCGTAATGGCAGTAACTATCTACTTCAAGTTGTATTTTTTTTTTTTTTTTCTTTTCTTTTTAAAGTTCTAATAAAAAAAATCTGATGTGTACCATTCACATGACTTTCTCCATATCCCTGCAACAAATAATTCTTAATACTTCTATTTACTTTATGTTAATCAGAAAAAATTAGCAGAAATAGTTTTATTACTCGCTTCCTTGTAAGTAGAAGCAAAATAAGGGACAACTGTAGGTTAAAGTGATAGTCAAAAGCTGGTTGCTATGTCAATGAAGTTCCTTTGTTTATATGGATAGAAGTTGACAAGTTCCTGCATGAGAAAAGTATACGTTTTTCATAGCAGAAACCAAAAATAAGGAATGTCACAAAAACGATGAACTCTATGAAAAAAATGTATATAACATAAATTGTGTGTTTTAATGTGCTCTATATTTCTTGTATAGTAAGTGTTTGTCCATCTCTTACGGTTTAGCAGTTATTCAAAATTTAGTAAAATTCATCCAGAATAAACTACTCTTCAGAGGCTATTCCCATAAAATTCAAGATATACATTTCATTTGTCAGATAAATATGTTTCATATCCGAAATTTTAATCAAAATCGTTAGAGCCATTTTTGAGAAAATCAAAATTTTTGAAAAAAGTTCCATGTAAAGGGTAGTTGGGGGTTGGGGGATTTTTCTCAAAATCTTTTGTGTCACATCCCTGGAAGATATAAACTTAAATACCAAGTTTGGTATTTTGAGTTATCGTGTTCACACTCACTCACACACACACACACACACACACACACACACAGACCTTTTTGTGAAAATGCTTTTTTTGGATATTGGGGACCTTAAAACATATATTTCCGGTGAAATCTCGGTATTGAATTTTTGGGTGGAGTGCAATACTTTCTCTATACACTATGTTCATAGTGCGTATGGAGAAAGTAATAATTTTGGACTAAAAGGTGGTAGGGAGAATCATACAACTTGGAAATATTTTGAAAAATGCCAATGCAACAAAAATATTTATTTTCCTCGTATTTCACATTTTCAGGCATTTTTTAGCCTATTTTATGGTTCCTAGTTACTCAAAGATATACAAAAATCATTCTTTTCTTTATGAAGTACTTAATGACTGCAGGAATATCAGTTTTCTTTTCCATTGTCATAATTTCATGCATGGGAACAACATTAATAAGTCATTTGCATCACAGTTCTTCACTATGGTTACCTTTAAATGCAATACATATACTGAGAATTGCAAAACCCTGTGCCTCCTTCAAAATGTAGAGGTTATCGAGAAGTCCTTGTTAATACTTTTCATTTCTGTGTTTTTTTCACATAATCCATGCACATTTATGAATGTTAATGATTATGTTCATTTCACTTCTATTTCCCCTTATATGTGTGGTCATTGCTTACAACATGCATTGGTTTTCCAGCTATTTTTCTTATTAAAAAAACATGTACTGCCCTATGTATGTATGTTCCACGCTTGTTGCAAGTTAACCATTAAAATGCGTTTTAAACTAAGAGGAATAATTCAAAATTCATTTTAGCCATAAGGCATTACTTTCTTCAATGAAATGTGTAGTAAAACTATTTCAGCACATGTTTATGTTTTGATAAACATAAACTCAACAGAAAAATGTTGGGAAGAAATAGTTAGCAATAAAAACAAACCATGGCTAGGTTGAGAGAAATGTAAATTTAGAGATCTCTTGTTTTCCTTTTCATTCATGATTAATTATTTTTGATAAGCTATATGATATACCAAATTTTACATCTACTTAATCCTTCCCAATCATTTTGTACTGCAGTTTACATAAGCTTTACATTAAACTTATGTTTGATCTACATGTGATGTTTTACTGTGTAATTGCTTCTCATAGCTTTGTTTTCACACACATTCCACACATATTTAATGTTATATAGTCATGTTTATGCAAGCTTAAGAGACATGCTCCTCTTTAACATCTAATGATATTGTTAAACATTTCATTGATAGTGCTGGCATTCAGCGAATACACACTTTTGAAGTTAGTACTTCAGAAGCCACGATTAATAGTTATTGCACAGTGTTGCCAGACAAACTCCTCTATCTACCATGGATTATAAACTGCAGCAAAATATCATTTGACTATTCTTGACACTTTGAAAGCCTTTAATCCACCCTCCCACTCCAAGTAAAATGTTTCCACTTATAAGAAAACTGATGATGGCCGGCAAGAAAGGCATCTCATATTGTCCTTTATGTACATGTAAGGATTCATTGCCAACTTAAAAGTACGATTATAGTCTGCTTGATTTTCAGGATGTTAACTTTTTATTAATTATTCTTGTTTAGTCATTTATGCCACATCACAGTTAAGAAAATGATGTGCAGATGCTGTGAAAATTCTATATACAGCATTAGAGATTTTACATTAATTTTTGCTTATTATGGTTTTATGCTCTCAGATTCATTGGCATAGCCCTGGAGCATTGCTGTTTTATTTTGACCGATTTTCTCGGCTACCCCTGTCCTTATAACCAAAACTGCTCTACACCTCTCCTTCTAAAGACATCCCTCGGCTATGCCACAGATCATTGTAGTTTATGCTTTGCAGATCTAACAGTCAGTCCCTGAATCATTGTATTTATTTTCTCAGATCCATCTCTATGCCATGCATCTTTAGGGTTTTACTTTTAGAGATTCAGCTATACTGTTGTTACAGCCACAACTGCTCTACACCTCTCCAAAAAGACAACCTTCAGCTATGCTCTGTGTCATTGTGGTTTTAGTTTCACAGAACTGTCAGCTATGTCCTGAATCATTGTAGTTTTAATTTTACTGAACTGTTATCTATGTCCTGGATCATTGTGATTTTAGCTTCACTGATCTGTCAGCAATGTCCTGGATCATTGAGGTTTTATTTCACTGAGCTTTCAGCTATGTCCTAGATCATTGTGTATTTTGCTTCATAGAACTGTCAGCTATGTTCTGAATCATTACGGTTTTATATTCACTGATCTGTCAGCTATGTTCAGGATCATTGTGTATTTAGTTTCATAGAACTGTCAGCTATGTTCTAGATCATTGTGGCTTTAGCTTCACTAATCTGTCTGTGATGTCATGTATTGTTGTAGTCTTAGTTTTGTAGAACTGTCAGCTATGTCGTGAATCATTGTAATTCTAGCTTCACTGTTCTTTCAGCTATGTCCTGGATAATAGTGGTTTTAGTTTCACTGATCTGTCAGCTATGTCCTGAATCATTTGGTTTTAGTTTCACTGTTCTGTCAGCTATGTTTTGAATCATTTGGTTTTAGTTTCACTGTTCTGTCAGCTATGTTTTGAATCATTTGGTTTTAGTTTAACTGATCTGTCAGCTATGTTCTGAATCATCTGATTTTAGTTTCACTGTTGTGTCAGCTATGTTTTGAATCATTTGGTTTTAGTTTAACTGATCTGTCAGATATGTCGTGAATCTTTGTGTTTTAGTTTCACACCCTGGATCTGTGGAGTTTTACTATGACAGACCTTTCAGCTATCCTTGCTGGTTGTGGTCACAACTGCTTTAGTCTTGTCCTAAAGACATCCATTGCCTGTATCCAGAATCATTGGAGCTTCACATATCTATCAACTATGCCCTGATTCATTCTGTTTTAGCTTCACAGCTCCTGCTGCTACTCCCTTGATCATTGGGATCTACCTTGACAATCGCTCGACTCCCCCTGTCTTTGCGGCCATAATTTCTCTCCTTCCAGAATACATTTCTCAGCTATGTCATGGTTATTGAGGTTTTAGCTTCATAGTTCTATTGGCTAAATCCTTTACTCTTGAAGTTTTACTTTGCATCCCTCATCTAGTCCTGTCATTGTGGCTCCTTCTGAAAGGCGTCCCTCAGCTATGCCCTGGATCATTTTGGTTTTAGTTTCACAGATTCTTTAGCTATATCCCAGATTTTTGGGGCTTTCTTTCACAGAACCCTTTGGCTATGCTTAGTGGCTTAGGGCTCTTAAAACTGTACTATGCTTTGCAGCATAGTATCTGGTACATTGGCAGTGTAATAGCTAGATGGCATTTATAAACCAGTGATGACAGCTGTGCATCAGCGGATGCTGTAAGCTATGACACCTACTATTATGTGTTTGCTTTGAAATCGCTAATAGAAGTGCAAGCATGTCAAAAATAATAGTGTAACATTTTTATGTATTTTAGATTTGTTCTATTCCATGCATTAGTAAACAACTTTGGTTGCTGAAAAATAAATAATGAAATGAAGTTTTACTGGTAAATTGTTTTATGCTGACTTTGTCTGTTAGAAAAACTCTGTTATGTAGTTTCATGTTAACTTCTACACAAGCCATGAAACATTATGGGTGTTAGAATCAGTATGAGGTCATAGCAAACTGCAGTGAAAACAATGGGTGGTTTGTGTTCTAAATATAATTAGGGATTGGTTTAGTGGATGATCTCGTATTACTGCAAATAAGTATTTCAGCCACTAGCACCTGCAGTTGGATGTCTGTTTGTATGGCTCATATTGCTCCTAACTACTTTCCCCACAGTCAAATTAGTGAAGAACATAACCAGTGGAAGGTGATTCACAAATAACACTGGAATTCAGTAGCCCAACTTCTTTGTAGTCCTATAGTGTTTTCTTATATTCTAATGGGTTACAAAGTAAATAATACTGAATTAATAATTTTTAATTTGATCTAGAACTTAGTTAAGAAGGGATACATTTGCGAATTAATTGGGAATAGTAATTTATTTATGTTGCAATACTCACTTTTGATCTAATTGTTAGAAATGTTGAAAAAAAGTTGGCATTTTATTTAACAGTATTCAGCCTAAGCGAACTTCCATAAATTCTAATTGGGTTAAATTACTTTCCATTTGAGATGAACTGTCCTTTACATCAGTTTCAATTACTGCAGTGCATGTCTAACGTAACATTTGACTTTGTTCATTGTTTCTTTTTTTTTTCAGGTACTTTATTAAAAATTAGCACTGACACTGCAGTACACATTGACCCTAAAATGCCAAAGAAAAGGAAGGAAACAGATGAGGATCTGGTAAAACCTATTTCTCTGAAAGAAAAAAAGTTCGAAGACTACAATGAAGATTAAAACTGAGACTGCAGTATGCAGTAACAGTGAAGTGGAAAACAAAATGGAAATGAAAGAAGAAGATCAGATGATGGATATTGACATACCAAAAGAAGAAAAGTCTCCTCTTTCAGAACTAGTAAAGAAGATTAAAGCTGATATTACAGTACATGGTGAACCTGAAATACAAAGTGTAAAAATCAAGGAGGAGGTGTTGGATATTAACTCACAAAACCGATATAGTTCTCCTTTTTCAGAGACTTTTATAAATAACATCATTGTAAATGGAATTGAGAGTAATAAAGAATTCTGGGGACAGGAAAGAACATCAACAGAAGTGACATCAACAGAATCATCCTGTGTTTCAGATATCCAGGTGTGCAGTGGAATTAAGGTAAGTTTTGCAAACAAAACTACATTTACATTGAATAATGTTATTGTAAATGTTTGCTGAATAAGCACTTCATGTCCCTAAAATTCAACCTTTTGATAAATACTTAACCGTATACATAAAATGAACAACAGTATTCAAATAAACAAGCAGCACAGATGTGTGCTCAACCCTGACATTCAAGTCAGAAAGGAGATTGTTGTACTTGTCACATTTTCGTTCCGTGAGTGTATCTAAACTTGCATATAGCTAATTTTTTGAGTGTGATGTACATTTGAGGTGTTTTATTACAGGATGGGGCGAATGAGGACTTCCCTGCAACAGAGACAGCAAGGTAAGACCCATCTTCACTGTTTCAGTTCTTTGTTAGTGATTTATGTGTTTGTTTTGTTTTTCTATCACATAGTAAACAATTCTCTGGGGTAATGAGGTCATATACATGATCTATTTTTATTCCAACAATAATCATGACCCTTTCAATATCACAGTTGCAAGTTTTCTGTGGACCATTGCATAGTTATGTGCATCTAATGGGAGAACACAACCTAATTATCAAAAATTACTCTTTTGGTAAAATACATTATATAAATATGCTCTGTTGTTGTTATCTGAATAAAACAGAAGGTATTTACACAAAAAGGAGAGGATTTTAACCCTTTTATTGCCAATAATGATATAGTCGTAATCTAAAAATTGTGCAAAAAGATGTTGTTTTCATACATTTGAACTCTTTCCAGAGGGAAAACCTGTGTAACCTTATCTTCACTTATAAGTATTATATTAGCTCCAAATTTAATTTCTCTTGCTTGTGTCTGTTTATCATGAAACATGGCATCCTTTAGTCAAAGGCTACGATCCAAAGAGAAAATAAGAGCTGCAGGTCGCAATGTATTAGAAGAAAGTGAGTGATTTTGAATTTTCAGAGTTTGTTGAAAGAGTTTCTAACATTCACATAAGAGAGGAAGATATATTTTCTAGCTTCAGCAATGAAAATGCCTCTGGTAATAATGGCCTGTACGCATTCAAATAATCAGTGTACTTATCAAAATGGACTTACAGAAGTGTAACCAGGCGACGAGCACAATGAGAATCAACCATTCAGATACGCAACAATACAAGCGCTAAACTGTACAGTAATTTACGTTACATTTGTATCCTATTGCTATATGCTGTTTTTTTCAGTTTCAGGTTATCTGAGTTCATTTTTTTTAGTTAAAAAATACCACCAGACCAAATCCGGATGCTGTTTTAGTAAAAGATTATGCATACTTTCATTTAATTAGCCTGGACTTTCTATGTAGTGAGGTTTCATGTGTTTAATTATTGAAAAAGGCTTAAAATGAAAGGTTTAAGAGATTTCAATAGACTCACACTGTAAATCTATACATTCAATAGAAGAGCTCTGTAAGACCTTAATACCTTTATTTAAATTTTTTTTATCGAACTTTGGAAAGTAACCAGCTGTCTTAGCTTCAACCATAGCATTTGGTGTGAATTTTCATCCATCCAGCCCTCCCCTGAAGTTTATTAATAAAAAGTAATCACCAAATATGGTAGACGTTAAGCTTGCGAAGGTACATTAGCTTGATGAAAAGGAATGTTTTAGCTAGCTATGAATGTGTAGCCTGAATAAGCTTCCTTCAATTGGTCCAGTAGTGAAGTATAGTACTCCTAGGTGATGGTTCTGCTTGTGGTCTATGAGCACTATACTGTGAGAATCCCAAAACTTTTCAGAGGAACTAATGAGTTCTCTGTAAAATCAGCCAGCTGCTGTACCTTTATTTAGTTGATGATGATGATGATGATGATGATGGTTGTTGTTGTTGTAAAAGGTAACCTGGTGGGATTCAGTAAGTTTATCATATATTGAATTTATCCAATTAGTGATTACTTCCTTTTCTCACATCATAGGATGTGACAGGCCTTGTGGAAGATTTTCATTTCATTGTGGCAGAGAATTCTGGCTAGATCTTTCCTGTTATTGATGACTTCCTTCAGTGGAGCTGTGAGAAGTACTGCTAGTTTGAATCTTTGGTTTCCCATTAAGAAGCTAGGATATAAACTAATCTCAAAGCTGTGAAGTTGCTAGAGACATCTCTTTTGAAGAATCTTACTTTTATGTTTTAAACATGCTCACTGTCATAATAGATGCTCTACTATTCTGCTCATGATGATATTTTCATATAATATCATATAATTCATATATATAAGATATAATATATACATTTACATACAGGTTGTTGGAATATAGATACAGGCATTTTGAAAACTGTTACCTTAATATGTATTCACTTCAGAGTGTTAATTGCTTTTTATATTTGTGTAATAGTTTTTGCAAATTCCAGTCACACAATTTACTACCTGGAATTTTTTTGCATAGTCTTAGTGAGTTGGGAAATGAATAACTGTCCACTTTTTTTTTTTTTTTTTCCAGTTTTGCTCCTCAATATGTGACTTACTGGTCTAGCTAATGTGTGGTTCGAACCCAGTTTATATGTACATTCATTATTCTGAAGCCTATGCTTCCAAAGGCATAACTTCGGCTCTTGGGGAAAATAAACACAAATGGTTTGTGTGTGTCACACATACTGGGAGGTACTAAGCAATCTGAACACATACTATTCTTAGGTGCAGATGTTTTTTTTGTGCTGTTGTTGCATTGGTTCATTCACACAGGAGAGCTACATAAAGTAGCTGAATATGCATCTGCATCAATTCTTGATTGCAAGGTATAAGTGCATGCATTTGGGTTGCTAATCACAACTTTACTTTTATTGCTTTAAAACTGGTTAGAAATAGCATTATTTTGATGCTTGCATTCATACACAATTGACTGCTCTCTCTAATGCATGTTTGAAACTCCAGTCAATACTGACTGTGGGCTTGTTCTGTCACTTTTATAGCTGGTGAAGAGCGGCCACAATTTTCCAGAGGTAGAGAACATTGTAGCAGTATCCACACACTCAAATGTTGCATTCCATGACTTTAGGTTACTACCAGCACTGTTGTAGCAGGCTAGACTTTCCAAGAGTACTACCAGCCTCTAGAGGCAGGAGATTCTCTTCAACATGAGGATGGTCTTTGCCATGATTCTTGAAGCTTGCGGCACCATCCTTTGTTCTGTGTAGGTTGATCATCCTATTGAAAACCTTGGTCTGCCAGCCATAATGGATATGTTAACGCACACTCTAATGCATGTTTTAAAGTCAGTCTACAAGATGCTCCACATTGTCTACCTCTGGCTGTTATGCCCAGAAAGAACTCCCAAACATTGTAATACACGGCACACATAGCTGCCTGCCTCAGACCACACTGACTGGTATCGTGATTTGAGGAATGGTAGGCCAGCAAGAAAAGTGGCACCAAAACATCCCATTCTTTCTGATGATTGGCCACAACCTTCTTCAAATGTTCTTCTAGAGTCTTGATGCACCACTCAATCATATTGTCTGATGTGGGTGGAGATGCGTTCTGCACATCTTGTGCATTCCAAGTTGCTCCAGTATTTCCATCAGTTTGGACTCAAGTTGGTAGCAAGTTAATCCTGCTGATTTAGTCGTCTGCAGTGCCACAAGAAGTATAAGTGGGCATTAAATACTACCAAAGAAAAAGCTAATTTAGTTTTTCCTGGTTTTTAAATGGAAGTACCTGTTGGAGAAACTCAATTTTAGTTTCTGTTGCCAAAAATTGAACCCCTTTCAACAGTTTAGTTCTTTCGTCTGGCCGTATTTGGACGTTTGTTTTCAATAACCAAATGTTGTGGTGTATTATCCATTATAAATATGCTTCTCTCTTCTGATAATTTAAGATTCTATTCAGAAACCATTCTTTAATGTATCAGCTACCATATCTTTATGATAGTCTGAGGTGGTTTTGGACAAAAAACTCCATTTGTTTTCAGGTAGGACTCCTGCCTTATCAGATATATGACAAATGATAAGCCAACTGTCCTTTCTAACAGTTACCTTTAGACTACCTTCCCAAAGAGAATTTTGAGTGTGATTTTTATTTATCCAGGTCTTGTCTTAGTAAAATACAGGTCTTGTATCAGCAGAATTTCAAATTTTGTGAATTTTGCGTAAGAATTTTGTCCACAACAGTGTAAGTCCTATGCATTAAAAATTGATGCTCATCATTTGTCTTTCTCTACCTAAACCCTAAGTATCCCTTTTACAATTTTGTAAGTAGATAAACTTGAACCGGTGTATGATATTTGGTAATATTGCCATTTAAGGGTCAGTTGGCTGCGCAATGCCTCAAAACCATACCAACTTTAGAAACTGAAAACCTGCTGTAGAACTGAGCACACAACCAGTTAACAGCCGCAAGATGGCAGTAGTAGCACGGTTATATGTTGCTAAATGGCACGTATATGACGTGACCGAAAGGCGTGACAATGCTAGCAGACGACGGCATCTATCATACCCATTACCCCTACTTATTGTAGATGTTGGTTATTTAAGGTTATGTGGTACATGAGCTAGCTAAAGGCGATTTCATCCATACATAAAGATAACCCCATCTACGTCACACTGCAAGTGCAGTGCTCTTAATACGTTAGATCAAGTAATATTTTGGGTTAAATGGAGAAATTTAATACACAAAGCTAACGTTAAATAAGTTATCCATTGCTTTGTTTCTTAACTAAAACAGGAGCATTAGTAGTAAAGAAAATTATTATTTATTATTGTTATTAATATTATTATTGTTAATAGTATTATAACTTATTATTATTGTTAATAATATTATAGCTATTATTATTATTATTATTATTGGTAGTGGTGGTAGTATGATGATCATGATGGTGAGTATTATTATATTATTATAATTATTAGTTGTAAGAATAACTGTCAGCCCAACCAGATCTACTTGCTCTTTAGTTATGTCATTGGTAGCCTTAAAAAAGGCTGTTTTGTCATTGAAGAAAATATGAAAGAGGTGGAGAATAGTAGGAGATATTCGGAAGAAGCATGAATGTTACTTTGTGAGGGAAGAAGGATGCAGGTTGTTTTGAAGGAAAAGGATAGTTTAAACTGGAGGATAGTTTTTGGAGAGTGTCACGAGAAACATCTGGAACACTTTCGGATTTGGGCCGCTGCATGTGTACATAAATTCAGGCAGATATGATGCAAACAGGTCTCTGGAGGTACCAAATTGTCTTCGGAGCCTACTCTTGGAGCGCATCCACATATTTTCCGCCTTCTGTGTCTGCACATCAGGGTTGTGAGGATTGACAAAATTTTCATTGTGGAGAACTGAGTGCATATAAACACCCTTATTTATGTTCTCCAAATTGGTATATGCTGCCCAGCCATCAGAGACGATGTGGGAACCCGGTAATATGAATTGCTGGATTAGCGCTTCCAGCGTTTGGGTCCTCCTGTCTGGTACTTCCACCAAGAAGCACCTTGCAGATTTTATTTCTACACCGCCGAAGACCCAGTGTCCTCTCTATTGTCCTCGGTGGTACTTCCGGTGGAAATACTTTGATTCGTCGATGAGAGGAACACCATTTTCATCCATACCACCAATTTCTGAGGCATGCCTCTCCAAATAAATTTGGCATTCCTCCCAGCAACAATTGGCCTAGTTCACTGACGTATGCCAGCGACCAAAGCTGGCTTCGTGGGCACTCTGATACTGCAAGAAATCACACGCCTAGCAGTATACAAATACCAAAATCTGCTTTAGCACCAGATTACTGCACTCAAAAAATGAATCATACTGCACAGTTCGACGCAGTTGGCAATATCAAAAATTCCAACGCTTACCTTTTGGGCTCTTTACGTATGCTGAAGACGACATGGTTGCTGGCATCTTACACATCTTGCCTCATGCAATAGATGCCGACGTGCACATCACATCATAGCAAGTTTCAGCATTAGCTAGCTCGCTGCAGAGATCCTCGAGCTTCCACTCTTCTTGCAGTATTGCATCCACTACCATAATTTCTTCCTCGGGCACAATTCTGACAATACTTCTATTCGCCATTGTAAATTCGTGTATGACTATGACGTTTACCTCCTTCCTATGGGTGAGGAAAACAATGATTCATTACTGCCAACAGTATATGCGCTCCCTGATGTATATAATTGCACATTTTAGCGTTTCCCCTAGCTTCCTTTGAATGCGCTGCATCATTGTTTATTTCTGGGTTTCCCTGCTGTGCTATGGTTACGCTTCCTAAGGCATATACTGTTAATGGCAAATTTCATGCTTTCCACACTACCCTATGACTGTGTTGATTTCCCTCCTTTTCGCAATACCAACTATATATGTTCCATTCTCTCAGATGCAATGGTTGGCTGGCTGGCGTTACGCGGCCAACTGACCCTTAAACGGCAACATTACCTGATATCTTAGTTCTAAGAGCGCAAGTTATGTTTTGTATTCTCAGAAACTCCCTTTGGTCTTAAAACTTGATCGCAATCCTGTACAGCGTTCTTGTCAGTCACTTAAATTTGTAACCCTATTTAGAAGTCCAATGTGTTTTCGAGGTAACACAAACACTGGAGCACTACTGGGTTCAGGTTTTACTACCTCTTCACAAATGCAAAGCACCCACACACATTTGAGTATTAAGCTGTTGAGCAGTTTCTATATAGAGTCGATTTCTGTCTTCCTCATTGCTGCAATTTTAAAAAATGTGTAGACCCTAAAATTAGTACTTTGAGCCTGGCTACATAATACTTGCCTCTCAGATTTGCCACTAAATTCATCACTGAAAGCCATTACACATGCTCTATTCCTGACTAAACAGTAACTGAAAACTGACTTAAGCTCTGTAGCCCTGATTTTGAGTCATAAACGGAAACATGCAAAATCTGAGCAGCATTCTACAGCTAACAAAAGTGTGTTCATTCTCTGTCTCGAATTTAAGAGGTTGCTAAGCATGGAACATGTAATAATTCTTTTAGTATCATTATGTCAATAGTTTATATTCCATTTCTCTGTAATTAGGCATTTATATACATATATAGTAGAAAATATATATATATGTATATATATATATATATATATATATATATATATATATATATATATATACAAATAATAATGGTCCTTACAGTAATAATGTGATTCTGATTGATATAATAAATGTGCGTGTGTATTCATGTGTAGTATGAAAACCATTTGAGCTAAGAATCTGAGTTTTTTACAGATCTGCTACACACATTGCTCCCTATTTTCTTCATGAATTATTTTTAGCAAAATTTGTGTATTTTATATTACCGCAAGTAGTATTTGTGAGAGATCATTTAGCATTTACTCCCTAGTTAAGGGTAAATGGAATGTCAACACAGGAGCACTCTAGTTGGCTGCTGCCCTGGTGGTGGTCATGGATGAACCTCATACATTTGAAAGTCAGTATAGTCATTAACAACAGTAAGAATAATATGCTAATACATAATTTATCATCTACGGAGAACTTACTTTAAATCTTAATCGCATATCTGCAGCAATTTTCTTTTGAATATTATAGTTCCTTCTATGATTATTGGGTCGGTAAATACTCTTTTTTTTCTTTCTTTCTTTCTTTTTCTTTTATGAAATTTGAAGTGACTCTTCGAAGTTGATTATTTGATGTATATAAAATCAGATCATTTTGTGACTGGATATAAATAGTTAATTTTAAGGAGTGTATATACTTATTTTGTACCAATTTTTTAAGTTTTTGAATGTTTAACAAGTATTATTAAAGCTTATAGTTGCATGATCTTGCTTCTCAGCTTATTATCCAAAATGCATACATTTGCCAATGCAATTGTTTATTTCAATCTTGAGATTACCAATTATCTTTCAGCTAAAAACTGATTTTGTGGTAATCAGAGCAATAGTAGAGGAGAATTCTCTTGATTGCAATTGTTAGAAATTCAGATGCCACTTTTAATACTATGGGCTACTAAAACGTGGCATAAACCATGGCCGTGGTGTAAACCCATGAATCAGTTTTTAAAACGAGGTTTCCCACCAAATCACAAGACTTGGCTTGTATATGCTTCGAAAAAGTGAAGCCATGATCTGAGGCACGGCCTCCACAGATATGGGACTGTTTTACAGCAAAACAGCCTAATATTCGCAGATGCCTTAACTCGTTTCATTTTACTTTGGTCTATTTCACGGGCATTTTAAATATCTGAAATTCCATTAGACTGAGCTAACCTCATTAGCTTCACATATCATGAGACTGATTTATTATTTTTGTCAGATGATCAACTACAGCAAAGTGGTATAATCTCATTTCCTATTGATTAACATATAACTTCTTATTATATGTAACAAAAGAATTCATACTGATAATTGTGAGCTGAGAGCAATATTTATCAAACTGTTCTAAGTGTATGAAGTTCTCGAGTTACGTAAAATAATTTTCTTTATATTATTCCAATGTAAAAGTGCTTTATTTTACGCACGTTCTAGACTTAAAATTTAAGCAGAAAGCTGACCTCATTTTCGTGATAATGTATTATTTATGCCAGACAATCAACTGTAATAAAGATATTTATATACGTTGGTTACACCACTTGGCGTTACTTCAATACGAGATCTGAATTTTGTAGGTTCTTTTGTTATTCTGCCATTAGAGCCACCTTGTGGCCATTTACTGGTCAGTTATAAAAGTTTAGGGCTCTAAGCTGCAAAGCGTAGCTGAGGGAGGAGTGCGGCCACAACTGCGGAAGGACGAAAGGGCATAGCTGAGGGATCTTTGTAGCTAAAACCGTAATGATCCCAAGAAGAAGTCAAAACTTCTGTTATCTGGCGCATTTCATATCTGAACAAGATATTTTCAACACTTTCAAATATGGATCCCCTGTGGCAGTTACACCTATTATTTGTACTATTGCTTAAGGGTGCTGTGTGTATGTGTATCCACCCACCATACATTTTTATCCAATTAAATATCAAGCTTATTTCATAAGTACCTGTTAATGTTATGATCAATTGTATTAGGCCTAATACAATGTATGCACTGAGGGAAACATCTGGCAAATTGCTCTTGAGTTTATTATACAATAATTCATCTGTTATTATAAAACGGAAAGAAATATTCAAATATAATACTTATTTGGTGAATGTTTGTAAACATTGTGTATGTCATATGCACTGATATATAAGAAAAATAAGTTTATCAAGAAAATTCACTGATGACAACGTTAATCTCTTGCAATTCCATGTAATGATTACAAACTTTAGGCCGAAGAATATGTGCTATGTCATTGCAAAGGATAAAACTACTTAACTATGATTGTTAAACATAAATGTATTTTATGATAGGGGTTTAGACGTATGTATATAAGTGGTTCCATATCAATAAACGCCACTGTTTGTAAAGCTATTTGAATCAGTATTTGTTGCAGAATTAATCACTGCAACAGCTTTCCTTGAATCAAACAGGCATGCGAGTGTGTGAATGGTACAAAATTGAACCACACACTAAAAGAACAAAATCAGTAAACAATTATTATGCAAGAGTATCATGACATCTCTGCATGTGTTAGAAACCTATTAAAGGAACGTCTTGACTAGACATGAACCAAATGTGTAGAACAGAAAGCTTATACAATTCACAACTCAGTGTTTAGTTTCCAGAACTTCAATTAGAAATTTAAACTGTATTGCATATTACATCTCCAATAGTACACAACAGTGCTTGCAACTAGAGAACATTTCATATGAGAACACAATTGTTTTGAAACCTCAGCATTCACTTAATGTAAAATTATGACCTCTTTAGACTGCATGCAGCAATCAGTTACAACAATATTTCTCATTTCTAATGATCTGTTTAATGTTATTAGTCATGATAAACCATACACTCTAGCTTCCCTGTGTATTTATACATTCTGGATATAATCAGCTATTACACCTTCTAATCCTGGGATGTAAATAAAATTTAAAGTAGCAAAAATGGGAATTCTCATGTCGCAGAACTTCAAAATGAATTCAAATTACTAGAGAGAATATTGTGAATTAGTAATTCTAATTACTGTTTTCATCTTCAGAAGTATTACATTAGACAATTTTAATCTCTGATCAGATTGCAATTCAAGCATAATTACTGTACTTATAAAAACTGAGTGCCAGAACAAGCAGATGAATAATTAAATTACCATTCTGTATAATATTCATATAACTAAATGCATTGGGTCTTTATTTAATTTTACCCAATGCACCCCTCACCAACCAAACCAATGGTACACATTTTACTTGTTCCAAATACAGTTTCACTATGAAAATGGAGACAACATAATAATTAAGGAGCAGTTCTTAAAAATAACTGGGCAAACAACTTACTGATGACGTTTGGAATATGGACAAGAAGGGTCGATGTCAACTACATTGTAGACATATCCATACATACCTTAAAAAAACTCTTAAATTCAATATATTTTGTTTCTTGCTTTTGTTTTAAAACATAATCTTTTGTTACGCATACACATATTGGAACTGAAAGGCTAAAAAACTTGTCTTATATTAAAAATGTTCATTTTGATTGATATTCTTCTTTATAATCCAGAAAGGTCCTGCTGCACACTTTTCTCCTGAAACAAATAATAATTGATAATAATAGAAATTATGTATTTAAGATTAATTTTGTTTGTACAAAAAAAAACTGTGTTTAGTCATTTCAGTTATATATTTGGAAAGCATCTAAAACAACAGACAAAATACCAAATGCTTAAACAATAATTGCTTTTAACATTCAGTTTTCTCTCTGTAGCATTTCTATATAACAACTGCATAGCTTTAAAAAATTAGCCCATGATTAACTGGTTGCCATTAATGAACCATAAATAGTTGCATAATACATAACTTAATAGAATTGCAGTAAGCAAGATGAGTGTCAAATCCTTTTCTCGATACTGAATTTTGAAAACAGCATGAATGTAGTGTACATGCAACATTCATGCTAACAATATTAAACTTTATCAAGTATAAAGTAAACAAAATCACAGGAAATATTATGAGTACTTAAAATAATGTTAATGTTGTTTCTGTCAATTATTATGTAACCTTACCTTAAAATTATGTTGATATCCCTTACTAAATTCTTAGCCATGCAACTGGGTGTGATATTCTCTAGCCTAATTCCAGCTAATGATTGTGCAAACTGCAATTTGTTCACAAA
The DNA here is from genome assembly GCA_030762935.1 of Hymenopus coronatus. Classification (NCBI taxonomy): domain Eukaryota; kingdom Metazoa; phylum Arthropoda; class Insecta; order Mantodea; family Hymenopodidae; genus Hymenopus; species Hymenopus coronatus. Next base: position 9,852,775 of record CM060892.1, read on the forward strand.
TGCTACTTCTCCATTTTAACAGTTCATCTGAAAAATAAAGATAGAATCTTAATGTAACTAAGGCTACTTAACATCTGATTTACTTATAAAATCAATGCATGGCCAATGCAAATGCAGGAAGCTCATGCATTTTGCTTGGTTTAACCTAAACTGTGGTAATGAAGCTCCTTGCATTACTGAATTAGTGCATGAGCTTGACTCTCCTACAGCAGTGTGTTTAAAATATCCTGGAACACACAACAAGACTTGAGCAGAAGCTATTCATTCTGTAGAATAAATCAATTTTGCAGTATTTGCTTGATTCCTTGCAGCACTAAAATTACCTTTAAATCTACAAATAAGTTATTTCTAGAGCTGTGTCACAATGTGGTACTACAAAGCTTTAAGAATTGTTTTTCATCTTTAAGGTTCAATAAAGCAATCAATTTATACCAAAACACATCACAAACACTGAATTTTTACATGCCTTATATTATCTGATGGACTGGTTTTAAAATGCATCTCCTTTGGTTTGCCGTAATATACTAATATTTGCATTTGATTTCCTCATTACCACAAGTTAGGTATGGTTTTACATAGTTATTTATCACTTAGGCAGTAATGCAAATCATAATGTACCATTTTTGGCCATAATATTGATAAATTTATGTTCCATCTTACAAAACCACAATTTATTAATCCTTGCTGCATTTTGAAATGCCATTGTTTTTTTGTCTGCTCTACCGGTGTTGCCAAACGTAAAATCAAAGACACGGCCTGTTGGCTGGACCATGTCCCGTCTTCGTTTTAACAACCCAACACTGTTTGAGTTTCCGATCATGTCCTGAAACCCATGAGCCCAAGCCATAGTTTACGCCAAGTTTTAGCAATTTGTCCTATAGCTCTTACACACTAGCATTAGTATGCATTTCTTCTTATTAATAGTAATATGTCTTGTAATATTTCAGGTTACACAAAGAAGCATCCCCCAGCATCTGTAGCGCTACTCCATATTTATTTATTACCACAGAATTAGAAGCAAAAGATAGTTTTAAATATGGAAAGAAAAGAGTTGAAGTTGCTGGAGCACCTGAAGTTTATGGAATCAACAATTGGGAAACATGCAAAGAACAAGCTTTATGCTGTCTTAATTCAAAAACACCTGATGCTCATAAGCAAAGTGACAAGTTTAATAGATATAGCAATAATAGTAATAAGATGCATGTTTGTGAAGTTTATAAGAGAAGATTTCCACAGCAGAGTAACTTGAAAGTTCACATTTTGACTCAGGAAGAAAAGAGGCCATTTAAATGTGATGTTTGTGGTAAGACATTTACTCAAAAGGAAAATTTAAGGAGACACATTCTGATTCATCTAGGTATAAGAACTTACATATGTGATCTTTGTGGAAAGGGCTTTACGCAAAATGGAAATTTGAAAAAACACATTCTGATTCATCAAGGCAAAAGGCCCCACAAATGTGATGTTTGTGGAAAGAGCTTTACTCGGCAGGATCATTTGAAAATACACATTCTGTTTCATCAGAGGCCCCACAAATGTGATGTTTGTGGAAAAAGTTTTTCTCAGAAGGGAAGTTTGAAAAAACACATTGTGGTTCATCAGGACAAAAGACCCCACAAATGTGATGTTTGTGGAAAGATCTTATCTCAGAAGCGAACTTTGAAAGAACACATTCTGGTTCATCAGAACAAGAAGCCCCACAAATGTGGTGTTTGTGGAAAGAGCTTTTTTCGGAAGGGGACTTTGAAAAAACACATTCTGGTACATCAGGACAAAAGGCCCTACAGTTGTGATGCTTGTGGAAAGAACTTTACTCAAAAGGGACACTTGAACAATCACATTATGATTCATCAGGACAAAAGGCCCCACAATTGTGATGTGTGTGGAAAGTGCTTTACTCGGAAGAGTAATTTGAAAATACACATTCTGATTCATCAAGACAAAAGGCCCCACAAATGTGATGTTTGTGGAAAGAGCTTTACTCAAAAGGGACACTTGAACAATCACATTGCTATTCATCAGGACAAAACGCTCCACAAATGTGATGTTTGTGGAAGAAACTTTACTCAGAAGCGATATTTGAAAGCACATATTCTGATTCATAAGTATGAAAGTCCCCATGAGTAAGGTGTTTGTATAAAGAGCTATACTGTGAAAGGAACTTTTGACAAACATATTCAAATTCCTAAGGACAAAGGCCACCTGTGTGTTATTAGGCAAAATAGCTTTAGTAGTAAAGGAAATTTTAAGGCTTGCATTTTGGTTCATGCTAAGAAAACTGTATTAAGTGTTTTCACATTCTTATTTGTAAACAGATCTATTGCACAGAAACACTGTTATTCTGGAAACATAGTAAAAGAGATGTCACTGAGCTACTGGTAAATGTCATCTCTACAGTATAATATTTATAATTTATTTATCACGCTGCTGTGCCCTATTCACTTTTGGCTACCTCTTTTATATCTGCCATTATGTAGGTATGCTGTCATTCTCCAGTTAAAACATATACTTATTCACAACAACTACAGTAAAATCTCCTTTTTATTTGTGTCAAGGTTTTGGTGTTAAAAGGTGTTCTTGACAGGAAATAGTGAAACAAAGAAATACATTTCAAAACTCAAGGTAATTTACTATAAGGTTGTAATGCTATTTATTTATTTATTTTTTTTTATTGTTTCATATATATATAGCCCCCTTTAACATCTAAGGTCATATCGGGGCCTTTGTACTTGAAACAGCTCGTCTGTAGGTTTAAATCATTTTGTTTTCTTACAGCACCCATACATTCACCCTCACATACATACTTCCAGACTCTGTGGAGGATAGGGAATAATTCTGGCTAAAGAAAAATTCCCCGTCCCAGCCGGGAATCGAACCCGGGACCTCCGGGTGAGAAATCAGCTCACTGACCACTCAACCACGGAGGCAGTCTTAATGGTATATATTGCTATAAATAGAACATGAAAATAAATACGTACTTACATTAATATCATCTATTTGGAAACGTTTGAAATTGTTAAAGGTCCTTGTTTCTTTTGTATGTGTATTAGTGCCATCTGCCTCTCCTGAGCATATAGAACATGAAATGTTGTATCCTCTCCTGAGGCACTCATAATATACTGCCTCAAAACAGCTAATACAGCCATGTCTTCTTTGCTGGTGGGAATTTTGGGTTGCTGGTTACAGACTTTGTCAACTACTTCTTCAAGATGAATGGAAAGAATGTCTTCTAATATGTGAACCGGTGAAAGTATTATATCTGCAGCTGCTGTGACCTAGTCTTGAAATGAAGACTCGTTCCTCACAGCCCAGTTGCTGGGCTCTGACAACTCCTTTGAAGCTCACTGGTGCAATTCCCCAGGAGTAACAAATGTTGGATTTTCTTAGCTGCAGAGCTCCAGGGTGGGCAGGATATTTTTCCAATTATTTGCCACCATTTTAGCATGCAGAGTGGATGTGACTGGTAGTTTCACCCATGCTGTACAGCATCATTCAAATTTTTGAAACACCTGGGCTTTTATTATTATTATTATTATTATTATTAATAATAATAATATCCAGGTGTTTAATGCCTACTTTTACGACAAATGACACTGCAGATGAAGACAGATGATACATGGAATGAAGATGAATCACCGGTGGAATGTAATGGTGGGGGAACCCGGAAAAACCCCACCCCTGTGCCGCTTTGTTCACCAAAAATACCACATGCTGATGCTTGGGATCGAACATGGGCTGTCTAGGTGAGAGGCGAGTGATCTAAGCACTCGACCATGGGTTAACTTTGCTGATCCACCAATACTGACCATTACCAAAACAATTGCTCTTTGTTTGCTGAGTTTTCTACTCTGATAATTTTCCCCCTTGAAACACAAAGTTGTACTTTAAAAATATCTTTCAGTTCATAAACATGAATAGTATTAAGCAGGTTTTGGTTCCGCTCTTGTATAGTTTTGACATCAATAGTTTTGTTTTTGCCACAAAGTACATTGTACACAATGTTGTGATGCTTCTTGAACTGATCCATCCACCCATTTGAGGCAGCAAAATCTGTAATTCCCAGCTTCACAGTGAATTGTAGGGATTTCATTCAAAGTATGGTAAGATGAACTGGAATATCTGCTGCTCTCATCAAAACAAACTATACCCTACAAGTTTGTCCATCTTAAATGTTGCAGTGCATATATATTGGTCTCGCACCACTTTGTCTAGAATGAAGCTCAATGGTTGAAATGTTTTTCACAATTGTATTCACAGTTGAAATTGATAATCAAAGATGTTTCACCAATTAAACACATTTTCGAACACGCGAATCAACACGACACAGAATTTCAGGTTTCTATTGAAAAGAAGTACATTTTCTGCTGGCTTCCTTCATCTCCATAACAACACAACAACACACCAGTGTTGCTGCAAATCACAACTAATTACTCTATTGTATTATCTTACATTATGATACAGTGCAGAAAATCGTGGGCTTTTGCATAAATACCACACAAAATATGTAGCAGCTGATAGTGCATTTGAAAGCTGACAATTTCATTAAAAATTGAGATAGTTGAAAGCGATTCAACAAAAATCAATTCTGGCAATATGAAAATTCATAAAACATGGAAAATATGCCAGTCAGTAGCTAGTGGTAGCAACACTATGTATTTCGGAAATAGGATTTCAGTAGGGACCTGCGAAAAACAACTTAAATGGCAGGAAATAAAAAATGGCCATTTTACTGTATACATAAAGTATACTCTAAATAAGATTCCTTTATTTACTGCCCTTGATCCTTGAAGGTCTTTTTTATCTCTACCTCACATCTCTCTCTAACCATTTCTACTGATGAACTCCACTCTCCATTCATTTGTTCCCGTAGATTCAAACATGTGCGGTCCTCCTCCCCCATAAATTAGTCACAGCCCCTGCAATACTCCACCTCTCAAAACTTTCAATTTTCAACTCACTAGTCAAAATAAAGCAATGCATGTTGTCTTATTTCTTTCAGAAACTTTAAGATGCACTTCCTTTATTACATTTTCCCTCACCTCATTGGAACATTTCAACAATCTTTGCTCTCACATCTGGGCACATAATTCTGACTATCTATGTTCTCTAATCTTTGTCTTATCTCTCTCCAAAATCCCCAATTAAGATGATCAGTTCTATACCACACCACTCCTAAACCATTCCTGATTAGTTGCTCACTAATCTTACACAACCATACATTCCCTCCCATCCTATTGCCTTGAAACCATAAACATACTTTCAAAGTATATGTCTGGCAGTTGCTGAATACTAAATAAGTACCTGAGTACCCCTTCCATTATCTGACCTCGAACACTAACTCTATAATTCAGTCATCATTCTGCACTAATGTACACTGTGGGATTTCTAAAATTAAGTTACAAAATGTTCAACACTAAATCTAGTATTCTCAACTCTTTCTCATTTCCCCAAATTTGTGCTCCATGTATTTACCTCCTAGACTGAATTGAGATACAATAAATTATCTCAAGCCATTTTATGTTCATTGTTGGCTACAATGTAATATGGAGATAAATCTAAGGCTAAAACTGAATAAAGGATTAAATTAGGAACTTGTTTTTCTCAGGTCCACGTTTCAAAATATGCATGGTTCATTCATCTGTGGTAGCTACCGTTAATAGTAAATGAGAACAGAAAACTCATTTATATTACCAATTAAACCACTGTCACTCTCCTCTATGCAGCAGTACTGATAGGAATACCAAATTGTCTTTAGTTTACCAGAACTTATACGATCCCTATAGCAAATTGTCTTTAGTTTACCAGCACTTATACAATTCTTGTACTAGTTATACTGGTGTTACACGTCACATAAATGGTAAATCTTGAAGCTGTAATTCCATTCTAGTCCTAGAGCTATATGGTTCTATATGTTACACAAATAGTAAATCTTTGCAGTTATCTTGTAGCTGTTATTCCATTCTAATCCTAGAGCTGTGTGATCCTATGTGTTACAGAAAACGGTGAATCCTTACATTTATCTTGAAGCAGTAATTCCATGCTATTCCTAGAGCTATGTGCTCCTATATGTAATATAATGGTAAGTCTTTGCATTTATCTTGAAGCTGTAATTGCAATCTAGTCCTAGAGCTATGTGGTTCTGTGTGTTGCATAAATGGTAAATCCTTGCATTTGTGCTGAAGCTGTAATTGCATGCAACATTTAGGCAGGATTCTGGTTCTTTGTATTAAATAATTGGACAGTGAATTGTTGTAAAATAAGATTGGGAGAATTGTGAATGAGGAGAGGGAAATGCAGTTTTGGGTATTTATGAAATTCTTCTGAATGGGTATGTTGAAGAAATATAAGGGGCATTTAATAAGTCTTTAGATAAAGATAGAAAAAGACATTTTTTTTTTAGCTTTTTTTTTTTTTAGCATAATATCCTTTTAGCTTAATATACTTTTCCCAGCATTCTCCAGCTGTTTTAGTTCTTCTATAGGTAGTATTTCCAAGGTCCTCAAAATGGGCCTCTGTTGGGAAATTATCTTTTCGTTAGATATGAATGTTTTTCCACCGAGCCACTTTTTCAAGTTTGTAAATAAAAAGATTCATTGGAGGCCAAATCTGATGAATATGTGGATGTTGAGGTTATTCAATTCTCAAATCTACAGTTTTTGCAATTGAAACTGCAGGTGTGCAATTTTGCACTGTCTTGATGTAGCAAAACATTTTTGATTACCAGATAATCATTTTTCTTTATTTCTCCATTCAGCCAGTGCAATAACGAAGCATAATACTCTCAATTTATTCTTCCTTTCTCCAGGTAATCAATGTAGAAGATTTTGCTTGCTTCCCAAAAAATTGAGGCCATCACTTTTTTTGCAGATTTTATTAGCTTTACCTTCTTCAGAGCTGGTTTGACTTTAAAAAAAACACTGTTTTGGCTTCACTTTTGTCTCTGGAGCGTATAAGTTTATCCATGTTTCATCCACAGTTATGTATCAACAAAGAAATTTGTCATTACAATGAAAAACAGCCAAATCTGCTTCTGAATCCATCACACAATTACGTTTCCTCTCCATTGAGAGCAAATGCGGCATCCATCTTGCTGAGCCCTTTGTAAGACCTAATTTTTGTTGCAAAATTGAGAACACTGTACCTCGTAATACACCTGTGATCTCTTCTGTTTTGTGAACTTTGGTTTGTCGATCATTCAAAACCATATCCTGCATTTTGTCAATAATTTAATAGGAAGTTACTTCCACTGGATGTCTAGAACAATGTTCATTATATGTAGATTTATGACTATGTTTAAATTCATTTATCCAATTGTAAATTCTTGTGAAAGCAGCAGCAGATGTGCATGAACTATCTCCAATCAGCTTTTAGATAAATGTGTTTAATCACCGCACAAATCTCGTTTTTCACTCTTTCTAAAGAAGAACAAGATAGTAGATTCAATCAGCTATGGCAACATAACCACATGATGGATATAGCTGAGACTTTAACTGCCAACTACTAGAACACAATGGTTACTAAATGCAAACTTTTTTGGTGCTTTTATTTCTTGGATTTTTAAGGAGTTTTTGAACGCCTAACATATTTTATTAATAATTTTCTTCTTGCAGAATATTGTCAATGTAATGAAAGTATAACACAGATTTTTATACTCTGTGAGGTAACTTACAAATGTGTTACTCATGTAAAAGTGTCATCATGAGTCAGGTAGTGTCTCCGAATGAACCAAGATAAATTGTACAGTATTAAAGCTGCACGAGATCATAGTCGGATCACTTCTAGCCAAACAGCAGTAGTCCAGAGTCATTTCCTGTCTAACAGTTAAATTTGATGATTTAAAACTATAAATTAACTTCAGTGTATGGACCCTTCTGGGATTCAAACTCAAAACAACCAATAATGCTTCAACCAGTTCATACCAAAATACTGCATCCCCTGCCCTGTCATTGCACCTGTCTAGAAGCAAATGTCACTACCACTTTTATTTGTAATGGAGACTATAACATAAGCTCAACTACAATATTTGACCTCACAACAATAGCACTGTCTGTCTCAAACTAATGTTTACCAGCAAATTTAGTGAAGAAAAAAGAATATTTGCTGCTGGAAATATTTCCAGTATAATGCCTCAGGGTTTTTACCTCCTTTACCCTCAGGTTTGTTATACAGAAGTACAGTATTTGATTCAAAGTTTGAATTGAGAATATCACTGAGAATATATGTTTTTGAGTCCTCTTGCCTACAAGGCAGTTTTAGGTGTTCAGTTGTGTGGCAGAGAGAGTGAGACTGAACGTAATAAGTAAGAATAAGAATTGCATTATGAAATACAAATAATACAAGTCATAGTATTTCAAGAAACCCAAACAACTTGTTCTAAGCTTTGAATTTTTTTTATGATCTCCTATAACGCCAATAATGAACTTGAATAACAAATTTATTCTTTTATTAATATGAAGAAATTTCTGGATATTTAGTATTTTATCTGTGAAATCCTCCTTTTTTCAGGCACATTTTTTTATAACAGAAACCACGAAAGGTAGGTAAATAATATAAAACCAGATATTGAGTGATTAATGAAAGTTTTGCAAACATTTTGAGGATGTTTGATGGTGTTCCCAGGGATTTTTCACTAAGTGATTCTTATTTTGAAGCGCTAAGTCACCATTCTTTTTTTCTAATGAAGTCATGTCTGCAGTATCCAAGTCAGCACATAAAATGAATCTTTTAGAAAATTCATTACTGACACAATCTCTCTTATGTACATAATGTGGAACTAACACATTTTGAGTAACTAAAGCAAAACAAAAGACAAAAGAAGCATAAAAATAAATGGCTAATTGGTAGAGAGGTTTAAAACAAATGATAGTGGTTATTGTAACAGCTGACCAGACTTGAGTAAAGATATTTATGATGTAGGTAAGTCTATAGTAAATTGCAAATTTGATCTAATTGTGTAATGATGTGTATAATAAAAAATTAAATAATAAAATATAATATTTTATAAAAGAAAGTTAAATTTGTGTGCAATTCAAATAGAAGGAAATACTAATATGTTACATGAGTTCATTATAGACATTGAGAGCAAAGTTAAATGAAAAGCTAATGTTAATCAAGCTTTTCTGTAGAAATTCATGCAAGGAAGATAAAATGTATTTTTGGTAATATAAATATTTCTGGCTGTTTATGGGAATTCTGTACAAAGGATATACTCATCAGCAGAAACTTCATCTTATGCCACAATAAAACTTAAATGGTGAAGGGAAAAGTGCAGTGCAGCTGAAACAATCTGCAAAAAGTGTCACTTTTTCCATTCTGTGGCTAGGTTTAAAACTGCTGCTATCTGTATCCATGGAGTTTTAAATTAAGGGTAGTCATTTATTTCATACCTTCTTGCATTTACTCCTTGCATATGTGGCTACAAGATTAAGCTACAAGTTAAATGTGCTATGGTTACTGATATGGATTGTATGTGTAATAAAAATCTATTGCACTAAAGTGGTGGACAAATGAAATAAAAAATCAGGTGCTGCAATTACAAATGGTTCTAGGTACTGTTTTTTTTTTTTTATGGTGTACATTTATTTGGAAAAGAAACATGAAATACAATTTAAAGTAGCACTACAGATATTGAGATGAAAGGTTGAACAAGAAGCAGAGAACTTATATTACAATGCATATGTGATCTTGGTGGTAAATATATTGGCTGTGATCTTCTTTTGTCTTCCAGCGTTTTCTTTGGCTGTGGCATATGCATATTGTAATTTTACTGGTTTTAAAATTTTATTGCTCCAGAAAAGAAACCTGAAACATCAATATGATATAATATAGCACATATTAAAATAGGCTCAAAACAAATCAGTCACTGGGTTCTAAATTGAATAATTACTACAGACCACTGACTTTGACCCTGATTTTCAAACAGAACTCAGCATATTCCTTGGTGTGAAATTATAATTTGGTTCATTGTCTTTTGGAAATACATGAAATGATAAATCACATCATTTTACTTGCTTTGACATACAGTAAAATGCACATCAATTAACCATTTTATCTGATTATCAAATACACGCAAATCTTATACATTTCAATTTGGGAGCTTAGCATTCACTGACATCGATCAGAAGTAGGTTTACTCAGGGATGAGATAGTCAATCCCTGGGGCAGAGCACCGCATGTAGCCTCTTGGGACCCTTTGTGATTTACATGCCTCCAGGAACAGGCTTCTCAATCACTGGGGCAGAGCATGACACATAACCCCTTAGCGCCCTTTGTGATTTAAGTGAGTAGGGACAGGGTCCTCAGTAACCGGGACCAAGCACCTCATGTAGTGCCTTGGGTCCTCTGTATTTAATGATCCCAGGGACTGAGTCCCAAATCACTAGGGCTGAATACTGCACATAGCCTCTTGGTGCCCTTCGTGATTTACATGATACCAGGGATGGAATAGTCAATCACTGGGGCAGAGCACTACAGGTAGTCCCTTGGTGACACCAGGGATGGTGTCCTCAGTCTTGAGGCAGAGCAGTAAATGTAGGCCCTTTGGGTCCAAAGTGACAGGATTCCAAATCTCTGGGCAACACATATTGTCCAGGTCCTTGGGGCCGTATGTGAATTACATGATCCCAGACACAGGATCCTAAGTCCACTGAAGAATGCAGGCTCTTAGGAAACCTCTATGATTTACGTACTTCCAGGCACATGGCCTCCAATCAATGGGGCAGAGCAACGCCCGAGGATCCTTGGGGTTATTTGCCATTTACGTGAGCCCAGGGAAGGAGAGATGGGATACCCAGTCCTTGGAGAGGGGTCAGATCCCAGGGAGGGGCCCACGTTTACTGGGAGAGAACACTGGACCTCGGCCCTTCCGTGCCCTTTTCGATTTTCGTTCCCCAAGATCCGGATCCTTTGTCTCTAAGCCAGATCAGTATGCGTATGCCTTTGGAGTCCTTTGCTATTTGCATGTTCTCAAGGAGGAAGCTACTTGTCCCCAGTCACTGGGACAGGACACTGCAGCAAGACCTTATTACCCTTTGGCAGTTATGTGTCTCAAGAGCGGGATGAACGGGGTACTCATTCAGCTGGGCAAAACACCAAGCGCTATTGGAGCCTTTTTGAATTTAGTGATCTCATAGTGCGGGGGAAAGAGGGGTCGACAGTCACTGAGGCAGGGTGCCTCAGGTAGGTCCTTGGAGCCGTTTGCGAATTAGTAACTCCAGGGACCAGGGCCCTAAGTCACTCCCCCCAGGGGCTTACTACGGTAGGTACGGGTTAGGCGCACCCGGGGTCCCGAGACAACCTTGAATTCCTCTGTAGCCAACCTCTAATTGGTGAGGGAGTCAGTAGGTTAAAATGCCCACCCACGTGCTTGGAGACCAGTGTCGGTAGAAAGGACAATTCTGGTTGGTTGAGGGTTGCGTATCTGAGCCTGGGCTTCTGATTTTCAGTAACTGGGGAGGGTGCGCAGCCTAATACATCACTTTGGTTTCTGCTTCGCCTAAACGGGAGGCTAGGGACTAGGTATTATGCCGAAATCCAGGGTGAGTGGGACGCCGAGCGTGCTATATCCCCTGTGTAGCCCTGTCACCCCAGTAGGGTGACCGCTTGTTGGGCTCCGTGGTGGGTGGGGAGCACTGGTGGATGAATTTATACCATATATTTATGGCAAACAAACACAAAGTTATCGTAATGCTCGGAAAGGAAGTAGTCGAGTCCAGCGGTCCTCGCTACTTGGTCATTTATAGAACAGAGGAAAGGAAGTTCACATCGGTTAGTCCATTTCTAATATAAAAGGGCCTGGATACGATAGCTGGTCCAGTGAAGTGCTGTATTTTCTCGCGTAGTGGCACGCTCCTGGTCGAAGGAATATCAGCATCCCAGGCTGCGAAATTATTGAGAGTCAATAAGTTGGGCAGTTATCCGGTCAAATTGGGAAAACACAACCCCTGAACTCCTCGCGTGGTGTTGTCAACACCCGCACATTGGACGGTTTGTCCAATGAGGAGATTCAGGAGAATCTTGCGGAACAAGGCGTTAGCTCTGTGTACAGGGTTCAGCAAGTGTAAACGGTGAATTTGTGCCTACTCGTACCCTGTCCCTTACCTTTGATAGGGTAGATCTCCCTCAAAGTATTAAGGCAGGATAGGAAGCTATCGAAGTTAGGCCATATATTTCTAACCCGCTCATATGCTACAAGTGCAGCGCTTTGGTCACACCAGCGAGTTCGGCAGTGGTCTTTCCACTTGTTCTAACTGTGGAGACCTCACGCACGATGGAGCTTGTACGTCGCCTCCATCTTGCGTTAACTGCGGCGGCGCACATTCACCATGCTCTTGAGAATGCAATCCAGGAGATACGGGTGAAGGAGAAGGTGTCCTTCTCTGAAGCCCGGAAGCTCCTGCGCATTCGCCAGCCCTCTGTACCGACATCCGGTACCTATAGCTATATCGCTGCTAAATCGGTACCGAGTCGGGAAATCGCCACTCAAACCAGCGATATATACGGGGCCACCATCGCCGAAAGGATTCTCATAGCCAGACCACTGCCGAAGAATTCCGCTTCTACATCTCCGCCAATATCGCCATCTGCCACATCCGCCACCATTAAACGAACTACATTAAAGGAGTCACCCACACCTTCGACTTCAGGCGTTAAGACCGGCAAGACCGTCGAGTATGCAGCACCACAGAAAACATTCAAGACCGACTTCTTAAAAGAAAAGGTGAAGTCTCCCAAATCGCCTAAGGGAAGAACCAGTACCCGTCATTCTCCACGCAGATCCTTTTCTAAGGAATCTTCTGGGGAGAGAGAAGGTCGGTGACCACCGACTTCAAATCGGTTCGAGGTGCTCGAACTGAAATTCTATTGAAAAGAGGACCTCCCCCGAGAAAGAGATATTAATTTATTTAATCTAGGAATTCCCTCCATTAACAATTTTGGTATGTCTACCATATACAGTCACACAATACAATGTATTAGATATTTAATAATGCTCAGAACATTAATCCTTTCCTTACATGCGGTGTTTTAGTTTCATTGGGAATGTTTACGATTCGATTTACTGGGCTTTCCATTATACGCTAGAAATTAACCATTATTCGACAATATTCTATTTAATGGCAGTGGTTTTCTGTTTTCGCTAACCAGAGCCACACAGATGATAGAACATCAGAATTCATGATAATTTTAATTACTCGGCACGGCAATCACGGAATGTCGGCCATGCTCGGCAGTATTCGGTCGCGCTCGGCTTGGCAACAATTAGTATCATTACCACATTTTTACTCTATATTTTTATTTTACTCCATGGCACGACAGCTCACGGGGAACCTTGGCCTACCGCCCGGCCGCTGCGTCCCCCATCTCGGTCCACTACAGACGTCATGGATGGGGTGCAGTATTGGAGGGTGAGACGTGGTCAGCGCCTCGAGTTAATGCGGTCCTCATGACCTGGAGCCGCTACTTCTCCATCAAGTAGCTCCTCAATTGGCCCCCCAGGGACCTTACGAGGCTGAGTGCACCCCGGCCCAGGTCTCCCAGCGGGGGAAAAATCCCCACGCCGGTACTGGGGATCGAAGCAGCAACGCTACCACCGCGCTAAGGAGACTGATTCTAAATCCAGCATACAGGCGCTACAAGATCTGTTCTCTACAAATACATTAGTCCAAGAAATTAAAAAGTTATCTACACTTCTAATGAAACAAGGAAGGAAAATAGCCATAATGTGGATACCCTCACATCAGAACATTTTAGGTAATGAGCAGGCAGACTCTGCAGCAAAGGAAGCTACAAGACTCCCAATACATGAAGAGACACCTTTACCCCACAAAGATGTTGCAAAATATGCATCCAGAAAATTTTACAACCTCTGGCAAACAGCATGGGCACAATCACCTCCTAGCAAACTACACGAAATTAAACAGAACTCCAGAACATTATATCCACTGCAGAAACTGAGACGGAAAGATCAAGCTGTCATCACCAGGCTATGTATCGGGCACACCAAGTTAACCCATTCCCATCTACTGAATAAAACAGACCAACTTAAATGTAACATTTGTCACACTACCATCACTGTACGCCACTTACTCTCAGAGTGTCCTCAGTATCAACAGCAGCGAGCAGAATGCAAACTACCAGACATCCAAGAAGCACTTAACAATTCATCACACAGCAAAATACTACTTAAATACTTAAAACTAACAAATAAGTATAATGAAATATAATATTATTCATGAAATTGTATTTACCAATGTCAATTTTTTGTAAATGGTACCATTAAAATATGTTGTCGCGATATGACTACTTTGTAAGTTAAAGCGACATAAAATAAATAAATTAAAAAAAAAAATAGTATCTCACTTGGCTAAGCGCAGTAACCTTATGCACAGTTCGTTCATGAATCGTCCTGTCTTTTAGCCTGCCCAGGTGCACGATTCACAATTCGTTCATGAATCGTCGCCTTGTCTTTTAGCCTGCCCAGGTGCACGATTCACAATTCGTTCGTGAATCGTCCCCTTGTATTTTAGCCTGCCCAGGTGCACGATTCACGTTTCTTGCATGAATCGCCCTGCTTTGCAGCCAACCTTGCAATTTTTTCTGGAGCTTTCTGAATTTTACAATAAAATCGCTCTGTGAAATTCCACTTTAGTTGTGTTACGTGAGATATATTGCAAATTATATAAATGTAATATTATTATTTAACATCTGTTTATAAGATCAGGTTACAACACAGAGTATTGTATCGATTTCCTTTCATCAAACGCCAGGAATCTTTTATAAATATTTATTTAGATTGTGTTCCTCTTTACTTTCTCAACCACATACTCGTACATATTAGATAGAGAATGTATTGCAACTCACCTAAAAATTGGAAATAGAGATTTCACCAGGAACATCTTTTGAAGCCCTGTTAATTAAAATGGAAAAAGTCTGCGCGCGCGCATGTGTGTGCGTGTGTGTGGACCTCTAAACAACATAATTAACAAATGGAAAGTCAATTAAATAGCAAACTTGGTATTTAAATTCTCTTATTTTCCAAAGAGGCGTCATGAATTTCAAGAAAATCACCTAGCAAATCATCAATTACTAAAACGTGTCGTAAAAGAGGCAGGTTATAAAATTGCGAGGCATGAGTTACCGCTTACATTGCATGCCAGACTTCAATTTCATTTCATAGATTTTACCGATTAGGCCACAAACAAATTTGAGTATGCATTTAATGTTTGCATTCAACGTACAGCATGTTGGATTGTAAGGACATCTCATTTCAAAAGAATTATTAATGGCAATATTAATTGCACTACATGATGATAGATTATCTCATATTGAGAAGCTGTCGGAGGAATTCACAATTTGGTAAATGATCAGGAACGTGAAGCTTAACTTTTAGAGAAAATTTCTTCATATTACTAGAATAATCAATTTAATGGTACCTCAGAAACCTGAGAAAAACTTGTTTTCTATTATTAACATTCTGTATTCTGTATGTGTCATGGTAATATCGTTTTCCAGCTAAAAATTTCATGTTGATATTTCATCAGAAATTATGCTTTGAGGTCCCCTGAATCCAAAAAGGCATTTTCAGAAAAAGGACTATGTTTGTGTGTGTGTTTTCTATTATTTTTTCAGTCTTTCCATATTTATGCTTTTCTCAAATGGAAAGTGATTATTCGTTTTTCTTTATGCTGGTCAAATAAAGAGAACAAAAAAGGTTATTGCTTTAGCAACATTACAATAAAAGTTGTTTGTAACATGTTGGAGCACTTTTTTTTTTTTTTTTTTTTTTTTATGCGTAAAATTTAGTTTTTGAAGCCATATATCTTGCTAACGTAGTGACGATTTACCTGTGCATATGTTACATTTAAGATTCTGCAAATATATAAAGCAGTTGTAAATTATAAACTTACTTTAACCTGTACAATAATTCATCTAAAATTAAGACGCTCGTGGTGACTTCAGCAATGATCGGTGGTGTTCGTTTTCTTATACATTTTCTTCTTTAGCTTCGTGGTCTCAGCTCAGCGCTGTAGGGTTTTCACATTAAAATAAATGGTTAACACGTCGTGCTCACTCGGTAGTTTCCGCCGAAGCTCGGTTTGGTACTCCGAATGGTCGAAGCAAAAGAATAACAAACCCCAATAGCTGTTCACGATTCTTCTAATCTGCTTTTCTTTCTGAACGACGACACCTACTATAGTTGACACGATTCTTGCAATTCTTTTCAACTCATACGATTCTTTTCAATTCATGCGATTCTTTTCGATTCACACAATTCTTTTTTAACAACGATTCATGTTAAGACTAGCACGATTCTTACGATTCTTTTTGAACGACGATTCATGCTAAGGTGGACACGATTCATACGATTCTTTCCTTGTACTGGTTCATTTGAACGATTCGTTCATACATCGCCCCATGTCTAGTAAACAAGGGTTAATTGCAGCTTATAAATATCCCGACAAATACAAATAAAGAAGTCGAAGTCAGAACAAATGTGAAACTATTAGGAAAATGATGAATGCCCAGAATTGCAGGTATTATTTAGTCAAATATATTGATGTTCACCCATATTTTAAGTGGCATATAGTAAAGTTCATTTAGTAGGAATAAAGACTAGAACAAAAAAACTACGCTAATTCTGCACAACGGCTCTATTAATTCTGCCGTCCAAAAAACGGAAACTACCATGTTGGTGTATATAGTAGGAAATAAAAGTGATATGTACGGATTGTGGTTAAAAGCTGTTAATAAATAGAAGGTGCAGAATTACCCTGATTTATGTATAATTTGGCAGGTATTGAATTCGCGGTCTTTGTTGGATCTGAATTGCAGACTTTGTATTTATTGTATTGAATTCACGGTCTTTGTTGGATCTCAATTGAAGACTTCCTATTTATTAACCGATTTTAAATTACTTTCTGTGTTTTCACCACAATCTATACATTTCACTTTTTATTTCGTGCTATAGATAATCTGACGTATCTCCGTCTATCAGACGGTAGAATTAATAGAGCCGTTGTGCAGAATTACCAAAACTATTAAATCATATCATCACAACAAAGGCTTTAAAGCAAATTGTTGATAGTAAATGATAATTTCAATATGGTTTATGTAGTAACTTAAAAGCATAGTTTTTATTGACAAGGACTGTATCCTTGAACTTATTAAAGGTGAGTTCCAAATCGCAGGAAAAGATACAGCATATACAACTATTGGGTTTCCAGAAAAAGTCAGAGGTGAAGGTGGTAAATGGAGACAACTAGAAAGGTACAACCAACAAGCAGCTTTAAAGTAAACTAAAAGAAGTGTACACAACATTCAGTTACAAAATGTATAGAATTTTCATGTTTTACTTTTAGATCTGCGATGTTCCATGCATAAGTAAAGATTGTTAAGAGTATATCAAATGTGATAATTAATCTGCTGATTTTATGTTGAATTTGTGTTGGAAAAGCTTTGTATAGAGTTTGCATTTAATTTTTTGCATGAGTTTTAAATATTGTGATTCATAGAATGAGCTTTAGGCCATAGTTAAACTAAGAGGTCCTATGTTTCCTAGATTGGAAATAGTTTGCTTTAACTATGGGACTATGAATTTTGCCAAGTGTATGATGTACGTACACTTAATTTTGAACCATAATTCTATTTTGATTGTGTTTTGCAAGTGCTTGCCTCTTGAGCAGTTAGTGTTTAAAATGTTCACTAATTTCCAGGACTTAGGGCCGGTTCTACAATGGCCCGATAAGCTGCCTATAGGTATTCACCAAATAATTTTTCATCCTATAATCACATATTTTCCTCTGGACTGCAACCTTCTAGGATAGTTTGTAGAGTGTTAAGTTTGCCATTCTGAATTGATGGAAGCACTACAATTGGGGAATTCAAGAGCCAGAAAACAATGAAGAATTGCTTTGCAAAGCAGGCCACAACAAACAAAATGAAAAGTATCCTGATATATGGTGAACTTTGAGACAGTGATGTGTTTTAACAATTAGAATTTAGTTGAGTCGATTTTGTAACACTACATCACTTACTTTTTTATTTCGGAAAACATGTTTCAGAAGCCATGTGCTTCCATTGTCAATTAGTTTACATTCTTGAATACTGGCATTTAATTTAACTATACATTGGTTTAGAGGGTTCTTTTGTACTGTAGAGTATTCTTCTTTTTCTAAAAGTGTTTCCATTCTTTCTACATATTCAGTTTTGTCCATAATTACTATTGTGTTTCCTTTGTCTGCTTTGCTATAAATTACCGGTTTGCTTTTTAATGCTCTTATTACATTTTTTGGGGGGTTAGTTTTCTTTTTGCTTTCTACTGTTTCGATAATTTGGCAACATTCACTTTTTATTATGTTTTTATCAATATCATTTATGTGCTGGGGAAAAGAAAACCAATTCAAAAATCCACACCACAAATGAACGTCAAAAACCTATCGGACCAAACTTTCACCAAATCAGAACTGGATTTCTTAAACAAAGGAATGAAAACTTGCGTCAATTTTTCAGATAAAATTGACGATTACATTGCGGACGTACAAATAGCCACCCAGCACATAAATGATATTGATAAAAACATAATAAAAAGTGAATGTTGCCAAATTATCGAAACAATAGAAAGCAAAAAGAAAACTAACCCCCCAAAAAATGTAATAAGAGCATTAAAAAGCAAACCGGTAATTTATAGCAAAGCAGACAAAGGAAACACAATAGTAATTATGGACAAAACTGAATATGTAGAAAGAATGGAAACACTTTTAGAAAAAGAAGAATACTCTACAGTACAAAAGAACCCTCTAAACCAATGTATAGTTAAATTAAATGCCAGTATTCAAGAATGTAAACTAATAGACAAAAAAGAAAAATGCAAAATTAAAGTTGATAATCCAGTTCTGCCCAGAATCTATGGCCTTCCAAAAATACACAAGCCGGGAAATGCAATGAGACCAATTATAAACAATATAAGTGCACCTACATATAATGTAGCAAAATGGTTAACAAACAGATTCTCTTCCTTCCCTAAATTTGAAACAGAAAGTATAAATAACTCTCTAGATCTGATCGATAAAATTAAAGACATAAAATTGGAAAAAACCGATATGTTAGTTTCCTTTGATGTTACTGCTCTGTTTCCAAGCATACCTACAGAAAGCATACAATCCCACATCAAAAACTGGTTACTTGCAATAGGAAAAACAACAGAAGAAGTGCGAGAATACATCATATTAACGAATCTGTGCATAAATCAAAATTTTTTCACATTTAACGGGAAATATTACAAACAAACATCTGGTTTAGCTATGGGCAGCCCGCTGTCACCAATATTAGCAGATCTCTTCATGAGCACTATGGAAACTAGGATTAAAAAGGCATTCCCCTGGATGTTCAAAATATGGTACCGCTATGTAGACAACATCTTTGCAATAGTCCCAGAAAGACACCTAGAAGATGCACTAATACTCCTAAATATGCAAGAAAAGTCTATAAAGTTCACAATGGAGACGGAATGTGATGGACAACTACCATTCCTCGACCTAAAAATCATAAAAACTAATAATCACCTTACATTTGGCATCTACAGAAAACCTACCCACACCAACAGCTATATAAAACAAAAGAGTTATAATCCCATTCCCCATCAGCATGCTTTACTCAACAGCCTTACACACAGATTGGTAAATGTACCAATGGGAAAAACAGAATACCAAGGTGAACTTACTAAAATATTGGACATAGCTACAGAGAATGGATTTCGGGCAGAACTGGTATACAAAAGAGTTAATAAAGCCAAAAATAGAAAGAGAATTAAAGAAGTCAGCACACTTACTCAAAACCAGAAAGAAAACAAGATCTACAAGAAGTTTACATACCACCCTACAACTTTCTACAAATTCCAGAGGATCTTCAAACGACATAACATCATTCTAGCCCCTAAAAACAATTACTCTATAAAAAACATTTTAAATTCTAAATTAAAAGATGATATCCCACAAGAAAACCAGGAATATATCAGTTCAGCTGTAATGACTGTGAAAAAATCTACATCGGCCAAACAAAAAGAAATATAAAAACCAGAGCAAAAGAACACCACAGAAATATTAAACTCAAACAAGAAGAAAAATCTGCAGTAGCTTGGCATTTTTGGACAGAGAAACACACTATAAATAGAAGCCCAAAAATCCTCAAAAACATCACAAGAAAGACAGAATTAAAAGTTTGGGAAAACATATATATTTGGAAAACAAGAACCGGGTTTTCAATTTTGAAATCCCGCCAGGCGATCTACTCAACCAGAAGTTCATCAAACCACCACCAGGGATAGGGACAACCACCACAGCAAGCAATGCCGGCAGTCGACCAAAGGAATTGACAATGGAAGCACATGGCTTCTGAAACATGTTTTCCGAAATAAAAAAGTAAGTGATGTAGTGTTACAAAATCGACTCAACTAAATTCTAAAATGAAAGGTAGTTTATATCAGGGAAATTCTTTGGCTTTGTTTTAGAATAAAATGAAAGAAATGACTGTGAGAATGTGTTTAATCTCGTGGAAGCATGTAAAATTGCATGGGAACATAAAGCCTGATGCCATTATCTGGAGCGGAGGGTATGCTAATAATTATGTCAGTGTTCACATAAAGTTACTTCTCTGTTGGTCATTATTTGCTGATGTACTTTTTGTTTCCTTATGCTCTTTCTCCTACGCAAAAATTTATGCATACTGATATTAGAGAGAGACAGCGAGACAGACTTTTATACATTTGTGTGTGTGAGTGAATCCAAAAAACTACTTAACTGATTTTGATAATTCTTTCACCATTGAAAAAGTCCAAGATTTTGTAACCAACATGGGCTATAAAATACTGTATCATTTCAATTCATAAAATACTAATAAACGTTTGCAAAGCCTGTGTATTAGAATACAAATATGCTACATTTATAAAAGAACATACTGCAGGGAAGAGGTTAAGGTGATATGAGCATTTTTTATCCGCTATTATTAGAAATTCTTGGACTGTTCAAAATTGCAATTGTGAGGGATAAAGGCAAAGGATGAATGAAGGATAGTTCAATTTTTCATGTCAATGGAAAGTATATGAAATTAAAACATTGAGCGTTCTCCCATACTTGACATGCTTTTTGACATGAACAAGTTGCCTAATGTTGAGGGACTGCAAAATACAGATGAAGGGTCAACTCATCAAAAACCCAAATCATCCACGTAATAAGAGAAACTCCAAAACTTCATCAAGTTTTAAAAGCTACTCATGAAAAGTATAAATGTTTCCTTCATCCAGTATTTGGAAATTCCTCACCAGCATCCAATAAATACAATTTCGTCATTGTTACTATTGCTAGTGATATTTGTCAGACAATGTAAAAGCTTATTTACCGGATAATATACATAGCTACTCCAACTAGCCGAAAACTTAGTGGCAAAGATATCTTCTGAGTATTGCTATCTAGAGATTATGGAATGCCAGTTGCCTAGAAATTGGGTACATAGTTGTATGGGCACGTTGTGAGCAGATTCTAGGACCGGCCCTTAGCACATTTTCATGTGTTACTAGGTAAACCCTCTCAGTTATTCAGAAAGTATATGACATCGGTTAATTAAATGGAATGAGATGATAATGTGGCGAATGTTATTGTATTCTTCACATCGTAAAGTCGAAGCAATTGTCTCATTATTACCAGAATCAGCTTCTGGGAAAATTGAACTGTACTATCAGCATTTATTTTTTCAAAACTCCTAGAACTGAAATTTTTTTTCAATCGGAAACCAGACTGATTTTCGCACTTTACCATCCTTAGGAATTTAGAATTAATTGATTTTCCATTATTAGTAAGTGGTGTTTTGGAATCAAGGGAAAGGTTTCCTTTGTTCTTTATTATATGCCAAGAGTCATCTAATAGAAGGTATGACCACTTACCGTCTCAAGGGTGACATATTTCTGATTGATGAATTCCATCATGTAATTCAGAAAGCAACTTTTACATTTGTGGAATGTTTGTCTGTCACAATTCTTAATACCTTGAATCTGGAATTTTCTGAAATCATTAATGCTCAGTTTTACAATATGCAGTTAAGTAAGAGTATTATTAAACTGTAGTTATATTTACAATTGCAGTAAATGTTGTTTCATTTTTATCTTCTGGTTAAGGTTTACTTTCAATTGATGCTTTCCTGCAGATTTCCAAGCTGCTGGTAAACATATGCTTTCAAATATTTGTTATGGATTGTCACTGCTTCAAACAGTTTATATTTTATTACTAGAAGTTAGAGGTTATAAGCATTTTAAAATTATGTTAAATGAAGAAATAGTCCAAGCAATTTATGTTGAAAATAATGCTTAAAATTTTAGATGAAAGGTAGAATATTACGGAGAGCAAGAAAACGGATGCTGTTATATGGAAGGAGAAAAACAAAACATGAAAATAGCCATTTGGTACATATATACACATTATTTGTGTGCACATTATCCGTGCCTCCCTCCCACTCCAAAAAAAAAAATATTGTAGATTGTTTTTCTTTAGGAAACATCAATAAAGGACCTGCCACATGACAATAAGTGTCATTTCCGTTGTTTAAACGATCATTGTGTGTTATCAGCCTGCCTGTTCAGTGTAAATTATAAACAAGTTCAGTTTTTCTGATGTAAGTCTGCAGGTAAGTGTTAACCAAGAAAGTTAACACACATTTGTAAAAGAGATGTCAGAGAAGAAAAAGAATGTGGATTGACATTAAAACAAAAATTAGAATTAATTGAAGGACTTGAGAAGGGGGAAACTTACAAGACTAAGTGCTGATTGTGGAATTGGAATGCAGACTTTTCGGGACATTAAAAACAAGAAGTAGAAAAAACAGGATTTCATCAAGGAGTGTGATTCTAATTCTGGACCATCTGCATGAAAAAGCATGAAGAGATCTACATTCAATGGCTTAGATGCTGCTCTTTTACAATAGTTCAACCAAAAAGGAGAAGAAGGTGTCATTGTACCAGGCATGATGTGTGCCGAAAAGGTTACTTTTTTCATGAAGCTCTGGAGTTAGAGGGAGAATTAAATGCCTCATCTTTATGGCTAATCAGATTCAAACGTCACGGGATCCACGAACTTACTGCAAGAAAAGTTCAAAGTGCTGTGTGAGAAAAGGTCAAACCCTCTCAGAAGCAGACCAACATTATGGACATTTTAAGAAACAAACAGACCCATTATACCTATGGACAGAAGTAGTATAAACTTTTGAACAAAGAATGCATGCTGAAATCACCTTGAAACATAATTTTCTATTTGCATATGTATGTTGTAGCTTAGAAGCATTAAATTCTAGTTTTCTCGATTATTTGTGTTTTCTGATTATTCGTGTTCCTCCCCCACATCACCTGGGATAATTGAGAGTATACTGTATATATACAGTATGTATGCAAATGTTCTTTTCCCCAGGTGACTAAAATGTTATGTGAGTACAATCCAATGTGCCCAGAACTTTACTGTGAATTTTGTCAGTGCAAAACTAAAACTTTCTTGTTTTCAGTTTCTGAAAGCTTAATGTCACTCTTGGCTAATTTTGTAATAATAATGCTTACTTTCCCCATTAGTTGCAGTGTGGCAATAATGAAATCATCCAAGGTAAATCGCAGGTTCAAACCTGGCAGAGGATAGTGGATTTTTTCGGGCATAAAAACCCTTAGCATGGCTTCCTTTGGTAGGGAAGTAAAACCGTGGGTTAAGTGTCATAAATTTATGCCACATAAAAGAACCTCAAGCCTGATAGAGAGGCCTCTGAGCAAAATTAAGCAGCCTTTCATGCCCAATATAGAATGGGACGCTGAGAACCATAGCAGTTACAGAGTGTCCATAAATAAAACTGCATTCACATTTTTTTATAAAATCTCCAACTGCAATCAGCATGCTTTCTAAGAGCATATAATTGCAGGGTTCGAGCAACAGGTTCATTGATTCTGGAAAAAAAAAATGAATGTGTTAAATTGAGAAAGCTATCCAAATAAAGCATTTGAAATGTGGTTGCATTTTAGCTATATCATCGTCTACAGACAACTAAAAATTGTATACATGAATATGGGGGCATTCTTGATCCACAATGTGTGTGTAAGCTAAGTTAGGCAAAAACTTTACATCAGTACAACTGAGAGAGAACATAACAAGACGTGAAGGGTTCATGTTGCTTTACAGCAAGCATACAAAGCAAAACTAATTACTATCTTTAACATTATATTGGCTGATTGTAAAATGTAAGGTTAGATAGTAAGCAAATGTATATAAAACTAAGTCGTCGTCAGTGTCCTTTTCATAGAATTCTGTGATGTTTCCAAACTGCTATCATTAATCAAACAGCACAAATACCATCTACTTAGGAACTGAGCAGTAAAATTTTGTTGTAAGTATTACAGTTTAAGCATATTTTACTGACAGATCAGCTCTTTCCAATGATTATAAAATCCAATCGCAGGTAAAATATCCATTAAAGTAACCACAAATATTTACTGGTATTTGTTAAACAATGCATAAGAGCCAATTGCTTCAATTCTTTACCAGTGACATGATTTGTAGAGAAATATTGTACAGATATTACA
Source organism: Hymenopus coronatus (assembly GCA_030762935.1). NCBI lineage: Eukaryota > Metazoa > Arthropoda > Insecta > Mantodea > Hymenopodidae > Hymenopus > Hymenopus coronatus. Next base: position 9,877,370 of record CM060892.1, read on the forward strand.
AAATGTATTGTTTGATGTGAAACAGAGCATGTTAATTTTTTTTTTTTTTTAATAGTGTTTAAGACCCACTTTTGCATCTATGTTAATTTAATTAGAATATTATTTTACTCCTAGTAATTTTTTTTAAAGTCCATTCATATCTACATTTTCTATGACATTGCCTGATCTGACATAGTGCGCAGCTGGTTGAACAGCCATATCATTTATTATTAGCAATTGATTCTTATGAGCTATGCAATTCTGATAACCACAGTTTTTTGAAATTCATGTATTTTTATTTGCTCTTGAGCCTGTATAACTTTTCAATATAGCACTGCTGGGAAGGTTAAGAGAGCATTTCAAATGAATTCATATGCTATGAAAATTTAATCTGCCATAATATGCAATATCTAACATTTAGTTTGCAGTATTTCTATATTTCTTTTCAGTAACTATTGGAGGCCTTATACCTCATGCAGTTCCATATCAGCTTTTCCAGCAATCTTAATTGTGAAAACATAATGAATGTAAAAACTATTCAGCAGTATTAATGCCTTTCATTTATTTTGTATTTGCCCAATATCTACATAATTACTGAGCATTGTTTTATATTGTAATGGGTATATATCAAAATATAAATCATGCAGTTTTAATTAGTAACAATTAATTAATGTGCGATTGGAATGGAAATAGTTGTTTATTAATATTCCAATACTCAGTTGTAATGTAGCTAACAGCAGTGTTCAAACATTATGTGCATATCTTTTATTTACATAACAGTATTCAATGTACCAAGCTTCATTAAATTCTGGCTGGGTTTCATTTTTATCTATTTGCATTTGGCAGGAAGTAAACCTTAAATCACATTCATTTAGTGTAGAAGATGCCTACTTTAAAATATGACTTGACTGCCTCTGTGTTAAGCGGTCAGCAAACGGACTTCTCACCCGAAGGTCCCGGGTTCAATTCCCAGCTTGGGAGGGAGATTTTTCTTTAAACAGAATTATTATTATTATTATTATTATTATTATTATTATTATTATTTTCTTTAAACAGAGTCTGGAAGTATGTATGTGAGAGTGAATGTGTGTATGTGTTTGTGTGTGTTTGAGGAAAATAAAACAATTTAAACCCAACATAAAGAACCTACAGTTGTGCTGTTTCTAATGCAAAACCCCCGATATTACCTTAGATATTAAATAAAACAATAAAAAATCTGACTCTATTCATTGTGTTCTTTTCTTCAGGTATTTGAATGAAGGTTAAGACTGATACTGCAGTACACAGTGAATTGCCAAACAAAATAGAAATCAAAGAAGTTCTATATTAGATATTTGCTCACCAAAACAGGAAAAGTCTTCTGTTTCAACACTTGTAATGAAAATTAAAATTGAAACTGCAATATGCAGTGACGGTGAAGCAGAAAACAAGATAAAAATAAAGGATGAGGGTCTGGTGTTAGATAATCATCTACAAAACAGGGAAGATTTTTCTTCTTCAGATACAACAAATATTATGAGTATCATCAATGTAGATGAAATGGCCCCAAAAATAGAGATTAAAGAGGAACCCTGGTGGCAGGATAGATCAACAGAAGTGAAATCACAACCAGAATCACTTGTGTCAGATGCGCATGTGTACAGAGAAATTGAGGTAAATCTTGCAGAACAAGCTAATCTCACTTTTAATTATAGCTTTATAAAAAGTTAGATGTTGTTATAGCAGCTAAGTGGTTAGAGCCACTGCATGGGGAGCAGGAAATTATGTTGAAATCCTAAAATCCCAACTGTGGCATGTAGTTTTCAGCTGATCCTAACTTCGATAAAAAAAAAAAAAAAAACTATGTGGAAAGTGTCCTATGATTGTGCTTGAACAGAATGACTCTTTGATATGAATAGAACAGAATATATTGGTCCACTTTTGTGTAAAACAAAAAAAACATCATTTTATTATTACTAACTTCAAATGAATCTTTTAGAAAGTTTAAATACTTATTCAGTTATTTGTTAGAAGAGATTGAAGGTTGTTTCATATGTTTTAATGAAAATAAGTCAGAGTTTTACTGTTATTATAAACTTTAATTTTTAATTAATACAAGTCAGACTCTTGCTGTTATTATAAACTTTTATCTTTAGTGAAAGCAATTCAAACTATTATTATAAGGTTTTATTTTTAATAAAAACAATTTCAGTACTTACTGTTATTATAAGCTTTCATTTTTAATTAAAACAATTAAAACCCTTCTGTTGTTAATAAGCTTCTGAAATTTTGCTCAGTTTAATCTACATGGTTACAAAAACTATGCAAAATGACAACATTGTCAGATAGAAAGAAACACACTTTGGCTGTTTGGTTATCATGCTTTCTTGTTTTTGAAACAGTAAATAATTACATTTTACTGTCATTCAACTTGTACAGCAATGGACAACATCAAGTTAAAATGCAGTGTATTCAGTTTCAGGAAATTCATTAATAATATAAGCAAAATTATTCACTGGCAGCTTACATAATGTAGCTTTAAAGATATTTATAGGCAATTCTTTTTTACCCAGCACCAGCTTGTTGTAAATTTTTAATCCCAGAAGTACATGAGAGTTATGTGACCTGGTTAATCTCTGATAAGGCCGTGCCGTGGCTGAGAGGTTAGACCACTCGCCTCTCACCTAGATGGCCCGATCCCAAGCAACTGCATGTGAGATTTGTGGTGGACAAAGAGGCATTGGGGCGAGCTTTCTCCGGTTTCCCCCACCATCGCATTCCACCAGTCTCCATCTTCATTCATGTATCATCAGTGTCACCGCCTGTGGTGCCATAAGTGGTTAAAGTGGGCGTTAAACACTACCAAAAAAAAAAAAAGAAGAAAAAATCTCGGATAAGGTATCTCTATGCAAGTGTGATTCCTAGTGTTATAGTTGTGCACATCTCCACTAATTGCCAACATACAATAACACATGATAGGTGTATAGGTTAACTACTGTCAAACACTGCAGTCTAATAAATAATGGTTTATATTGATATAATTAACTGAGTAAGTGATTATCCCAACTAATTTTTTCTGTAACAATAACACATCACATACTTGTTCACCACTTCCTCATAACAAAATTCCACAAGGTATAATACTTAAAAGAAACGCAAATAACGCCGATCTTACATAGTTATCTGATGTACTTTTTAAATTCACAGTCAAATAAATAACACTAAAAAGCCTTGCTGTTATATTTTTTATATGTGGTCCCCAAGACAAGATACTAATCAACAAGAATACCTAAACATTTAATGAATCTGTATTTCATGGTGAATTGGAATATTTCTTAAAATAAAATACATTTCCTGAGTTTTACCTCCATTTAGTAGCAATTCACTTACTCTGAACCATAAGAAATCTTATGAGAGTGTATTTTGTATCTAGGTTTGAAGTGATTTAGATATGAACTTTCATTTAGAAAAGTATCAGCATACAACCTTATTGAAGAAATTACAAAAGTTGGCAAATCATTTATGATTAATATACATAGAAAGGGCCTTAACATAGACTCTTGTAGCACACAAAACCTAACACTAATTAAGTTTAATCTCTTGGCCAATGCACCCTAACTGTTGGAGATTTTCAAGGAAAGAAACATTTATACTGTTACTACTCAGACCATAAAAAGACAGTTTATTTAAAAGAATTTCATACTCAACACAGTCGAAGGTTCTACTTAGATCACAGAAAGCTGCTCGAGAGAAACCCTTATCAGTTACAAAATAGCTCATTTTACTAATGCCGAATGTCTGAATTGCTATTCATTTACAGTGAAACATGTAATATGGCACCTGCGGATGGAATTTATGCAGAAGTATTTCCAAATAGTTAAACACCATATCATAGGGTATTTGTTTTCATCTTTTAAAGAGTTCTACATACAGGAAGCATATCTCTTCATATTGAAGGAGCTGGTCAAAGAAATGTTGAACAAGAAGAAGAAATTGGCAGAAGAAGATCCTGGAGCAGCAGCCATCTTATAGTTCTCACTATTGACATATCCCACAGAACTATTTTGAGAACGTTAAAATAAGTTTTCTTTGCTTGTCTTATTTTTATTATTCACAAAGTTTTATAAATCAGAAAGAAACGAATAATCATATGATTAAGGATTCCAGAGTTTCAGCTATTTTTATAAATAAGTGTTGCTATTAATAATTTGCATAATACAAATGCTTTTTCAGTACCATATTCTGTTAAGCATATAGGTTACATTAAAATCATTTATAGTTTTCTGTTTATTTGTATACTGGAAGAGTTCATTTGTTCCTTGGCATAACTGCAGAAGCTGAAGAATTAAAAGTTTAACCTTTTGACCGTAAAGTTAACCTATTGAATTTGCTGTGTTGCAATATTTTGGAAAATAAAATAGTAATTTTCTCAAGCATGAAAAACTTTATGGAAAAAAATTTATTGAAGAGAAACACTCAAAACAATGTACTGTTTCCTAGTTTAAAAGGATGATCATATGTCATCTTCCATCCTGTACACTACAGTGATGTAGGTTTGCTAAGGATACAATATGTGCTTGCAATTCACTTAACAAGAGAAATCATCAGATATGTAAGAAGGAATAGCAATAATCAAATAAGTAACCAGAACATATGTGTATGCAAACATTTCAGAAAGGAGATTGTTATACTTGTCACATTTTCCTTCTGTGACTGTATATAAACTTGCATATAGTGAATGTTTCGAGTGTGATGTTCATTTGAGGTGTTTATTACAGAATGGGGCAAATGAGGACTTCCCTGCAACAGAATCAACAAGGTAAGTTCAGGGGCCCTGTACCCCCCATTGTTTGAGTTATTAGTTTGTGATTCTAATCCGGGCTATGGCTTGGAATTTATCAGCCTGATTCTATGTTTTCAACCTTGTGCTGCACACTTGTGTGAAAGGACAGTTAACACATTGAATCTGAGGCATTTCTTCAGTTGAAGGGCCAAGAAAACCAGGGTTTTTATGCCTAATTTATTGTTTACAGTACATCAATCAAATCTGCCAAAAAGTATTGGTACAATCTAAAAGTATGATAATCAAGGATTTCTCAACAAGTAAGAAAATAATCATAACTTCCCTATTAATATTTTATGTTAAATTTACAAGTATCAAATATGAGTTTGAAAAAAATCTGTGAAAAGCTGCTTACACTCCATTTATTGAAAGTTTGAAAAACTGTCCCTCAGTTTCAGTATTTTCCAGAGCATCATTTTTATCCTGAACGTCAGCTTCAACTCACAGAAATCGAGGAAAATACAGCATTTTAACGTTTAAGAACACAAAACGTAACAAACAGTTCACCACCTTCAAGGAAAATGGTGCGACTACCTGAGAGCAGGCAATATTACTAAATCTCCTAAATTTTCTAATATTGACTAAAGCGAAAACAGATGGTAGCACAAATCAGAGAACTAAATGATAACTTACATATGTTCTTTGCCGCATAGCCCAAGACCGAGTTAAGGTCGTGGAATTGCATTAAAAGTGTTAGACATGCCTGCTGCCCGAGCTATGCAATATGTAGATAGTCAAAATATAGCAAATGAAACAGAAAACCAAATATATTTTTGTTTTCATTTTTGTTTGTGTTTGTCATTGGTATAGCCCCTTCAACTTTGTATAGCCATATTAGGGATTTTTAACTTATAAAATATTTCTATACTAACTGTAGGTTACTAATTAGGTTAAGCATTGTTTTATATCTATAAATGCACACACATTCCCTCTCACGTTCATAGATCCAGACTCTGTGGGGGGGATAGGGAATAATTTGGGTTAAAGAAAAATTCCCCACCCCAACTGGGAATCAAAACTGGAACCTCCAAGTAAGAAGTCAGTCACCACTCACCACAGAGGTAGTCAAAAGATAATTAAATCTGCCAATGTTTTAATAAACCTCATTTCAGAAGGTTTTATACTCTAGATGTTGTGAGGCCTCGGGCCAGGTGAGGTGATGTGGAGCAACCGATGATTCAAGTACATGCATCTTTCCCATCATCAGGATGATGACTTAATTGGTGCAATAGCTAGCATGCACTCCTGCTGTATTTGCTGGGGCAGACTTTGTAGAAGACTGTAGCCCAGTTTCCCAGTTCAGTATGCCTTAATCTGTATCTTCTGAGTCTATCAATTTTAATTTTAATGGCTGACATGGGTAACTAAACTGTAACCCAGTGTCCCAGTTCAATGTGCCACTGTATTTGTATATTTTGAGTCTATCAGTTTCAATTTTAATGGCTGGCTTTCATGTGGAACTGAACTGTAGCCCAGTTTCCCAGTTCAGTAAGCCTGAATCTGTATCTTCTGAGTCTATCAGTTTTAATTTTAATGGCTGACATGGGTAACTGAGCTGTAGCCCAGTGCCCAGTTCAATGTGCCACTGTATTTGTATTTTTTGAGTCTTATCAGTTTCAATTTTAATGGCAGATTTCCTCGTGGAACTGAATCGTAGCCCAGTGTCCCAGTTCAGTGTGCCACTGTATCTCCATTTATTTTGAAGTTTTATTACAAATTATTAATTGTTCAATTTGTGGAAGTGTAAATACTTTTCATAGAACAGGGTGGCATAGATAAAAGTAGCCGCCTCGTCTTTGAATGTAATATTTTGATTACTGTATATATTCATGCTCAGCAATGCTACAACAATGATCAGTTTTATACAATTATCGATTGTTGGCATTCTTCAGTTTACTTCATCAGCGAAGTTAGGCATTTCTCTTTGCGTTCTACAAAATTACTTTTTTGATTAAAGAAAGAATTGTAATTGTGGAAGCATATGTAAATAAAGGTTTGATTAAGGAGGAGCAATGGAGTTCTATTTATGGATGCTCTTTAACTGCTGTAGTTCTCAGCATCACATTCTAATTGGGCATAAAAGACTGCTTAATTTTGCTCAGGCGTGTCTTTTTCAGGCTTGAAATTCTTTTACGTGCCATAAACCTACAGCATGGGACAAATGGCTTTACTTTCCTTCCAAAGGAAACCATGATAAGGATTATTATTCCTGAAAAAAATTCATCGTCCTCTGTCGGGTATATGAAGTTATGTTTGATTAAGAAAACTCGTGACATTTACACAGTCAAGAATCTGGATAGATGCGAATGATGAAAGAGCAGTGGCTATGTTATTTAACTTTTTTATGCTGTTTGTATTTTAGACTAAACATCTAATATTTTTATATTAATATATGTGTTATTACTTCATTGTTACTAGCTTCTTTTTACGTTTATAATCTAATATTTTATTTGTATTTCTTGTTACACTATTGCTGGGCTGGGAACTGTTCTTTTAAATTTTTATTGCCTGTTTTAATAAGGCTTTAGTTTTAGCTGATTTTTTTTTTTAACTCATTTTGTGTACTGTTCTACCCTTTGTGTTCCCCAGGTTGGTTTTATCTTATCCTGGATTTTATCTCTTTGTTTCTGGCACGTTTGTTTTTGGAGGGCACTGATAGCCTCGAAGTTGAGCACCCTTAAATGCCACTCATCATCATCTGGATAGAGGACTATCAGAAAAGAGAGCAATACAGAGTCTGTATAAAAATTGATGCACCTACGGATCTGTGCAAAGTATAAGACAGCAAAGAATTCTTTCAGTTAACATGCCAGAAATTATTGCAGACCTTTGCCGAAGAGTTATTCAAAGCCCAAAGTAGTCTGTCTACATGTAAACTGGCTCAGCTGGTGCATGTAAGTAGGAATAGCCAGCGGATATTGAAAATTCTTAATTTGAAGCCCTATTGTGCAATGGTTGTGCAGCAATTACTGGCTGATGACAAAAACATGTAGATTACTGCACGTGGCTTTTGAATAGCATTGATGATGGTTTGTTAGATCCTTTCAACTATATAAGGGCCATCCAGAAACTAACTGATGATTTAAACAAAACTTGAATTACAAAGCTACAGTACTTTGCTCTATTTCTCAACATAATCTCCATTCTGTGCCACTATTTCAATGCCGATGTTATACATTTCTACTGCCAAAGGACTTATTTGTTAAGGTGAATGCACAAAATGTTCAGCCAGCTGAATTATGTAGGCAAATAATGCAAGGGTATGGTGATGTTGCAATGAATGAGTCTTCAGTGAGGAAATGGCACATAATTTATGAGTAATCAAGAAAGAACCAGGGTGTAGTACAAAGATGGAATGGAAGTTTATCAATCATTATGGAGAAGTTGAAAGCAAATGTTCATAAAAGAATCCAGAAAGGCTGGTGTCTCACATTGGACGCTGTACATAGCTTTTTGGATGGAAAAGATTTCACAACTGATGAAGACGTTAAAGTGGCATTGATATCTTGGCTCAGATCTTTAGTTGTGGAAGAGTAGAACAGCTGAATTGAAAAATGGATATCATGTCAACAATAAATGTCTTGACAGAATGGAGATTATCTTGAGAAATAGAGTAAGGTACTTTGTAAATAAAGCCTTATATTGATATCCTTCATTATTATTTAGTTATACCATTTTCTGGATGGCCCTTGTCATGAGTGATGAAGCATGGTTTCTTCTTTCTGGTCATGTGAATTCACAGAACATGAGGTGTTAGACAATGGAGAACTCTGACATGAATCACTCCATGATGAAAACATTGGTGTTGGGTGTGGTGTAACAGTAACACGTGACATTGGACCAATATTTTTTCACACCACCCTTGAAACATTTGCATAGGGCTGTGACATGGCTAAGTGATTAGACCTCTCGTCTCTCATCTTGATGGCCCGGGTTTGATCCCAAAAGACTGCATGTGAGATTTGTGGTGGACAAAGTGGCATTGGGGTGGGTTTTCTCTGGATTCTCCAGTTTCCCCCACCATCACATTCCACCGGTGCTCCATCTTCATTCATGTATCATCAGTGTCACCACCTGCGGTGCCATAAATAGTTAAAGCGGGCATTAAACAGTACCAAAACAAAAAACAAAAAAACTTTTGCATATATGGAAACTTTGTATGCTCAACTTGCTGAATAAGAAAGACAATACTGTTGCTTCCAGCAAGTTGGAGCAACATGGCTCATGTCTTACGATATCCTGAAACAACTATTATGATGTCTGCTCTGAGGAACGAATTATTAGCAAACATTTGAGGCCATCACATTCATCTAACAGCATGTGATTTTTTCCTGTGGAAATACTTGAAGAGGAAGATCTAGGAAACAAATCCACATACTATACAGGAACTGAAAGTCAACATCAGCCATGAAGTTGCCACCATCGATATCCAAACTTTATGCCAAGTGTCTCTGAGTATCCTTATGTGCACAGCTGTGTACTGATGCTGCAGGGGGTCACTTTCAACAGCTTCTAATGTATTTTTCAATGTAAATGAATGGTAAGACCATTTCAGTTCTTTGTTTCTGTAATTTCACTGTATTTTCTTTACTCTTACATGGGCTACTTTTGTCTGTGCAACCTTGTGTGATGTGGCTTATTTGTAATGCCCTATATTATAGAATGCACATCCAATTTAAATTGATAATGCCAGAATAACAGAATGCTGTCTGAAAAGTACCAAGCAATTTTAAAGTAGAATGCAGGGTTTTAATTATTAGTAATAAAATGAGTACCAAATGACATAGCTGAATATTTTCTCTATCTTTAGTGAACCCTTTTGTTTACTGTATGTATTTTAGAAAATACATACAGTAATACTTTTAGAAAATTAAAAACAAAGTAAAAATTTGAAGATAAAAGAAATAATCCAAAAATAACCAATAATTAGGCATTCAAAACTTACTATACAGAAAGTTCAGGCTAATGACATGAAAGTACACATATCTGTTTACTAAAACAGCAATATGTTTTGGTTTGGTGTTTTATTTTTTAAAATACAAAAAATGAGTTTATGAAACCCTAAGGCTGATAACTGAAAGAAGTCACCAAACACACATAAGCATAGCATAACTAATAATAAGAATGGCATAAAGCAACAGGATACAGATGTAACTTAGATTACTGTATAATTTAGCACTTTGGCATAGCTGAATATTTTATTCACATTGCATCATCTGGTTACACCTTTGTAAATCCATGGATTTACAAAGATTTATTGCATGCATACCTCATTGTTATTGGATGTATTTTCATCGCTGAAGTTAGAATATATCTGCTCTCTTACGCCAGTATTAGAAACGCTTTCATCAAAGTCTGAAAATTCAAACACTCGCTTCCTTTTAAAACATCGTGAACTGCAGCTCTTTTTTTGCTTCTTAACCTTCCTAGACGATGCCATTTTTCATCCAATATAAACAAACATCAGCTATAGAAATTAAATTTGTAGCTTATGTGTGCTTTGGAGTGTAAAGGTAAGGCCCTGAAATGCTCTGGTAAAACTTTCCCTATGGCTCTGATGTAAAAAGTACACCGCCTTTTGGCTGGAAAAAGTTAAAATGTATGAAAAAGACATCGTGATTAAATTGTGAGTGGCAATTCTCGCAGAATTTCCGGAACATGATTAGGGTTAACAGCTGACAAAATAACTGTAGCTCTTTTAATTCAATTTTATATAGAAAGAAATTTACTACCAGTAAAATTCAGTGAACCATTTTTTAAACTAATAACTGACGCATTTGTTTTTCTCAATAGGTATGTACTGTTAGCTATTCCCTAAGACATTAACTAGGGCCATGCCGTGGCCGAGTGGTTAGACCACTGCCTCTCACCTAGATGGCCCGGGTTCGATCCCAAGTGACCGCATATGAGGTTTGTGGCGCTGGGGTGGGTTTTCTCTGGGTTCTCCGGTTTCCCCCTGCCTTCGCATTCCACTGGTGCTCCATCTTCATTCATATATCATCAGTGTTACCGCCTGTGGTGCCATAAGTAGTTAAAGCGGGCGTTAAACACTACCAAATAAAAAAGACATTAACTTGGTGGCCAGGGAGTATAGAATACCACATTCACCAGTTTATTCTCTGTTTTGTCGTGTGAAAGAAGTGTTTCCTCATAATATGAAAAGAGTGCACTTTTTATGTTTCAAATAGGTATGGGATCAAAGAGAAGGTCCAGATATAAAATTTCATTCACTGTAATAAGTTAATATGGCAATAGACCATTCTGTCATATAATTGTTCCATAGCCAATAGGCTAATTAGGATTTCCTGCAAGTGGAGTTAAGGAAGTCAGATGTTCAGCTATTGTTTCACACACATTTGCATGAATATCAAGGGATTTTTCATCTATTATTAAAACAGAATCTAAAATTGTAAGGGCCAAATGACATAATTCTCAATTTAATATTCTAAATTATGCAATAATCTGATATAGAATAGTTGGGAGGTACATTAAGTTAAATTATTCAAGTTTTAAAAGTCTACTTGTGTGACCTGGGGAAGCTGGGTAGTAGTTTATAAATTTGTGCAAAAAGAGAGACTTTATTATGCATATAACCCTGGAGTTGTATTTAAGGGAGGTCTGATAGTAATTCATAAAATGATGTAGAGAGTGGGAGTCTCATGTGGATAACTCTGGGGTTGTGTGTAACGGAAGAGACTTAATGATTCTACGACAACTTATTTTAGTTGTCATTAAAGACAGTAAAGATAATATAATATAATGTATAAGTTAGTAGTGATTAAAATTTAGCTTTAGCTCATATATAGTCTTTAACTTCATATCTGCAGCAACTTTCGCTTACCATAACTTTCTGGGCTGTAAATCCATCATGTTTTGTTTTGGTTTTATCATATTTGAAGGGTCTCATTAAATATTATTAAGTTTAGTGTACATTTTAAATTAACTAATTTTATGACTCTGCATTAAAAATGGTTAATTTTTAGGAGTCTATAGATTTAATTTCTGCCAATTTTGGGAATGTTAAAAAGTTTCACAAGTGTTATTAAGACATTACAGTTATGTGTCATACTCTGTGGTCTAGGGGTAATATGTCAGCCTCTAGCTCCCAAGGTCCCAGGTTCCAACCTAGTGGAGGGCAATGAAATTTTTTGGATGTAAGAATCCTTAGCATGGCTTTTTTTTTGGTTGCATCTAATAGATTTTTGGCATGTAAAATAACCTCAAGCCTAATAAAGAGGCCTTTGAGCAAATTTAAGCTGTCTTTCATACCCAGTAATAGAATGGAATACTAAGATTTACAGCAGTTAACACGTTGAAGCCCAGGCATTCTTTAGTTCGAATGCCAAGAAAACCAAGGTCTTTATGCCTGCTTTGAGTTATTATTTACAGTACATCAAACAAATCTGCCAAAAAGATTGGGACAATCTAAAAGTATGGCAATTAAGGATTACTCAACAAGTAAGAAAATAGTCATAACTTTTATATTAATATTTTATTTTAAATTTACAACAAGTATCAGAAATGTGTTTCAAAAACTCTGCGTAAAGCTGCTTACACAATATTTATTGAAAATTTGAAAAACTCTCCTTCAGAATCAGAATTTTCCAAAACCTCGTTTGTATATTGCATTTCTGCTCCAGTTCACAGTAATTGAGGAAAATGCAGCATTTTAACATTAAAGAACACAAGACGTAACAAGCACATCACCACCTTCAGGAAAATGGCAGACTACCTGAGATCAGCCGATATTACTAACTCTCCTAAATTTTCTAATAGTTGACTCAAACAAGGACAGATGGGAGCACAAATCAGACAACTAAATGATATCTGAAGTATGTTCAAGCATAACCCAAGACCAAGTTAAAGTCGTGGAATTGCATTAAAAGTGTTAGAAATACCTGCCCAAACTATGCTCAAGCGTGGGCCACATGAACATTTCGCACAGCCCAAGCTGTACTCTGGCTTAGGCTTCAAAGTGTTAAAGGGACAAGGTAATCTGAACATAAAGAAATTACACCTTAAATGATTTAAATAACCACTGCTCTTAAAGTATTCCATTGATCCAGAAATTTGTATGAATTATTCTTTAATCATGACAATTATGTTAAGTGTTTGCATTATTATTATAATAGCTTATGTGGTTGAGTCTGTAAACAGTATTTCATTCAGCAGAAAAGTAATAAAACTTACTCTTAAAACACACAAATTTGTGTACCTTTTTCTCTGATATTACTTGTAATACATAATGACACTTTTACATGCTTGTTCTTAGCGTAATCAGCTATCTTCTGAACCTCAATTATTAAGCTATGATATAAGTTTGGTAGAAATTAAAAAAAGAAAATTATTTGCAAATTCAAGAAAGTAAAATTGTGGAACATTTGCAGTATTGTTGCTTTCTTAATATCATTAAAATTTACTATAGTATTATGATTGTAGTTCAGATAGTTCAACTATGTGTTGTATACATGTGCTGAAAATGTCACTTTTCCAGCTCTAATACATTATGAGAAAAATCCACACAAGTATCCAAAAATGCCGTTTTGAGCTAACTAAAGTTAAAGATACAAACATTCTAAATACATTACAGCTCCAAAAGGTACATATTTTCTGACACAAAAAATGATAGGTATTGTATTAGTGCCTAAAACAAAATTGTTATTTTTTACCATTTCAGAGTACCTTGTTCCCTGAGGGTCAATAAATAACACTCAATTTAATTACAGTTGATTGGTCTTAGCCTCTGAGCCTGTTTGACCCAATCTCATATTTTACCAGTGCAATGAGTTAACATTAACATTCAGGTTTTGAAATATCTTTTAGGTAAAACTGATGTGATGCCCAGAAGAAAAATATTGTGGAATTCTCTTGATATCAAATGTCATCAATTCAGATGTCATAAGGACATAGCATCTTTCAAAATGTTTCTTCTTATGAATAATAATATATGTTGTAATGTTTCAGGATGCACACAGAGGCATCTACCAGCATCTGTAATACTGTTCCATATTTACTTCCTACCATACATTTAGAAAAGAAAGATAGTTTCAAATGTCAAAAGGAAAATCTTGATTTCCCTGGGGTCAATATAAATGAAGTTTATGGAACTGACCTGGAGGAAACATCTTCCATAGAACAAAGTGTTTGCTACCATAAATCAAAAACACATCAGCCCTATAAGCAAAGTGATAAACTTAATAAATATAGCAATAATAAGTTACATGTTTGCGAAATTTGTAAGAAGGGTTTTTCAAGCCAGATTCACTTGAAAGCTCACATTTTAACTCATGAAGACAAGAGAACATTTAAATGTGATATTTGTGAAAACATCTTTACTCGGAAGGGAAATTTAAACAGGCACATGCTGATTCATCAGGGCAAAAGACCGTTCAAATGTAATTTTTGTGAAAGGAGCTTTTTTCGGAAAGGAGATTTGAGCATACACATTTTGATTCATCAGGGCAAAAGACCATTTAAATGTGATGTTTGTGAAAAGAGTTTTTACCGAAAAACAGATTTGAACACGCATATTCTAATTCATCAAAACAAAAGGCTCCATAAATGTGAAGTTTGTGGAGAGAGCTTCTTTCAGACACGAGATTTGAACATGCATATTCTTATTCATGAGAACAAACGGCCCCATGAATGTGATACTTGTGGAAAGAGCTTTAATAAAAAGGGGCATTTAAACTCGCACATTTTGATTCATCAGAACAGTAAGCCTTACAAATGTAATATTTGTGGAAGGAGCTTTACTCAGAAGCAAAATTTGAATATACACTTTCAGATTCATCAGAACATAAGGTCTCACAAATGTGATGTTTGTGAAAAGAGCTTTACTCAGAAGGGACATTTAAACTCACACATTCTGGTTCATCAGGACATAAGGCCCTACAAATGTGATGTTTGTGGAACAAGCTTTGCTATGAAGGGAAATTTGAAAACACATATTCAGGTTCATCAGGACATAAGATCCCATAAATGTGATGTTTGTGGAAAGAGCTTTGCTGTGAGACAAACATTGAACACACACATTCTGACTCATCAAAACATAAGGCCCCACAAATGTGATGTTTGTGGTAAGAGCTTTAATTTGAAGGGAAATTTGAACAAACACATTCTAATTCATCACGACAAAAGGTCAGCTGTATGATATTTGGAAGAGAGCTTTGATGAGAAGGGACATTTTAAAGCTTGTGTTTCGAATCATGCTATTAATTGCTGTCTGCATGGAATGAGTCAATATCTGAAATTAACGTAGAATATACACTTCCATAATGCATAAGGACAACTGGACATAATATTATGTTATATGAGCTTGAAAGGGAATAGTTTTTAAGATATATTGTGTTAAGCAACAATGGTCATAAAACATTGCTACGTGATTAATCTTATGCGGCTATACTTTCAAAGACTTAATCTGGTCAGTTGTTATACATGTACACGTACAAAGGTGTATGAAAAAGTAATATGAATTATTTTTTTTATGTTTAAACATGCAACTGTCAAAATTCACCAATCATGGTAACAGAAAGGTCTGACCTTGACTGATGCTGGGATATGCACAACATTGTCTGAACGCTGTTCAGTTTGTCTGAGGGAGCCATTGTGTAAGCATGTGTTTCAGTGACTCAACAGAGATGTCAAGTTAGAACAAGCCGCAATTCAGTTTAGTGCTTTTCTGAAAAAAAGCTGGAACTGAAATGCTGCAAATGATGCAGGAAGCATATGGAGACCAAGCTTTATTAAGAACATGTGTTTTTGAATGACATGAAAAAATTTCATGATGGCGAAAAAAGTAAAGGTGCAACCAAGTGCAGGGAAAGTCATGCAGCTTGGGTTTTTTGACAAAATTGGGGTAACTTATGATCATGTGGTTTCTAAACACAACAGTAACTGCTCAATACTACAGTAATGTCCTTAAAGGACCACTCAAGAGGAAACCAGCTGCCTCCATCAGGACAACGCCCCTGCTCATCAAGCCATAGTAACACAAGAGGCAATCACTCAACTAGGTATCAAAATCATGCATCCTGCAATTTGTAGCTGTTTCTGCAAGTGAAAAAACACCTTCAAACTGAACTAAACAGAACTAAATATTATTTCTGGTATACTGATCAGGATCTCAAACAAAGGCTCCTCTAAGTGTTCTGAAAAGTGAATAGAAAGTTTGAACAAGAGTGTAGTTTCAGAAGGAGATTATTTTGAAAATTTCTAATTAAATTGGAATAATAAAAAAGGTCATGGTGTCCAAAAACAATTCCTATTACTTTTTTTATACACCCTCATAATGGAAGGTACACTTACCTTGACATCTGGCTGTGAGTTAACTTCTCTACCAATTGTTTATTTAGATAATGGTGACCAACTCAAGTCTGTTCCAGGTAAATTTGCTCCATATCTCTTAACTGTCACATGACTAGTCAACTCATTGGCTGCCATGGAGAATAAATTTCCGCTTGTATATTGCATTCGAAGGTGTACTCAGCCAATCTGGGTTTTCTTTGGGTTCTGCAGTTTCCCCACCAATGCATTCCACCCGTGCTCCATTTTCATTTCACGTATCATCAGTGTCATCGCCAGTGGTGCCACTAGTAGTAAAAGCAGGCATTAAACACTATAAAAAAGAAATCTAATCAGGAGAAGGGGAATGAGAATTGTGTGTGAGAGATTATATGTATTTATGTGTACTAAACTTCTTACAAATAAACAGTATGATGCATTCCATTTACATCACTTTCACTACATCTCTGCAGCAAATTGTTAAAATGCTCATTCTTCTAAGTAATCGTGAAAAAGTTAGCAGAAATGATCTTTACTTGTTTCCTTGTAAGTAATAGTGAAATAAGGGAGCACGATAGGCTAAGGCGATAGTAAAATGTTTTAAAAACTGGTTGCTATGTGATTAAAGTTCCTTTGTTTATATGACCAGGAGTTGACAAATTCCTGTATAAGAAAAGTATAAGTATTTTAATACTGAGACCAATATCAAGGAATATCTCTAAAATGAACAACTTCATGAAAAAAATGTATACAACATACATTCAACGAGCTCTATATGTTTTGTTGAGTAAGTTTTTGTCCATCTCTTACGGTTTACCAGTTATGCAAAATTTATTCAGAATAAAGATGCATTCAGAGAATATTTTCAGAAAATTCAAGCTATATGTCATGTGTGTATTCTTAATATAGGATATTTTAATTAAAATCATTAGAGCCATTATTGAGAAAATCCAAATTTTGAAACTTTTTCCATGTAAAGGGTAGTTGGAGGTGGGGGGATTTTCTTGAAAATCCTTGGAAAATACCAAACTTAAATTTCAAGCTTGGTATTTAATGTACTTCTTGTTTTTGAACTATGCTGCCCACAGACACACATTTACAGATATTTTTCTAAAAATACTTCTTTATGCAGCGGTCTCAAAATATGTATTTCCAGTGAAATCTCTGTATCAAATTTTATGGTGCAGTGCAATACCTTCTCTATACACTATGTACATAGTATGTAAGGAATATGGTTAAGTGTTCAGCCCAGGCTGTTAATTTACCATATTCATTATGCAGCTTCTATTAGCTACACATAAATTTTTCTGAAATTATACCTTGTTCACTTCTGTTTTTTTAATGAACAATTCAATTTCTTTTTAACTATATATAAAAATTCTCCAGCTTTAATGTACTCTTTACCAAAAATATTAATTAATAATGTATGTAATTTAAGCCATTTCTCATTTATACATTCCTTTTTCCATAGCTGGTTGCCCTCACACTCAAATTTTATGTGCTCTATGTCTTATTTGCTCCCACATATTGGACTTTGTTTTTGTGGAAAACGATTTCTTTCAGTCTCCATATACCCGACATTATATATCAACTGGGCAGCTTATAAGAAATTATTAGTTCATGTGACTGTTGAGCAATATCCGGGACACTTATGTATGTGGTACAGACTCTAGCTATGTATTTGTTTTCTTGTTACTTGAATTAGTCTTATTCCTTTCTTACTATATTATTCAGAAACTAGTCTACTGAGTAATATTGCCATTATAGAAATAATACTCTGTAACTAATGAGGTGTAAATTCTAGAGGAGCTGCAAGAAAAAGCAACTATTTAATGCCTGGTTCTTTTTTATCAAAACCTAAAGTAAAAGAAAGGGTGTAGTTTTACTTTTGCTTTTATGTTTAATAATTAGGGGATGCATTGTATTATATGGGAGATATATAAGTAAGTCTTAATTATGAATAAATTTGTGTGTGCATATGTACAGGCATGTGTGTAAAACTACATTTTACAGGTAACATTTTTCAAATCTTTGAATTTCTGAAAATTGCATGTAAAGGTTTCGATTACAATGCCAGATAATAAAAGATATTTAAATGACATATCATTAATTTTATATAATCATGTGCAACTTGTAAATATTAAAGTATAGATTTTATAAAATATAATCTATTACAAATAAGTATTTTGTAATTCGACATTTCAAGGAAATCTTCTCTATGATTCCAATTGGTCAGTACTTTATCAAGTCTGTTAAACCATTCCTGATCAATTGCTTTTGAATCTTTCTCAATCATAAAATACCTTCCACCCTGCTCCCTTGAAATATTACAACATATTTTCAAAACATCTGTCACTGCCAGTTGCTGAATGTGAAACAAGTACTAAAGTATTCTTTCCATTCTATTCTCTAATTCTATCCTCACTTCTGCATTAACCACCATAATATTCTTAACACCAAATATAATCTTTACCAACCTTCCTCAGTCCCCCAAATTTCTGCTCCTATATATCCACCTAGACTAAACTGATAAACAATAAACTCTCTCCAATATTCTACATTCATTGTTGCCTAAGGAGAATTATCCAAGGCTAATACTGAATGATAATTATTAAATAAAGGAGCTCATTTTTCTGAAACACACTTTTCAAAATCTGCATGGTTTATTTTTCTGCAGTGAAGGAGCAAGGAAACTAATTTCCAGTACCACATGAATCACTATGGCTCTTCTCTGTGCAGTAGTACCAATATGAATATCAAATTGCTCCTTAGTTTATCATCACTAATGCTTGGACTACTAAGAAGGTAAATGTAACAGGTGTATATGCTATGATTAAAATAATTATAGAATAAAGAATATTAATGGTAGGATGCACACTTTATGCAATGAGAACATAATGTTTAACAACTCTCGGATAAGACTAACATGGAATACCCTGGTTCTCTTCTTCATTTCCCTGATTCCAGCATGGAAGAAATAGGGGTAAAATGAAGAATGTAAATTCTGGAATAGACAGTGGGAAATTAAATATAAACAGCAACACTGGTATGGAAGATATGAAAAATGTGAAAGAAAAAATAAAGACAGAGATGTCCAAGATGATTACTGAGTTGTCGACCAAAATAGAAGAACGACTGGCTGGCATAGAGAAACACATGGAGGAGCTTGTCGGAACTCAGAAAAGTGAAATACCATGGCAAACGCTTAAGGCTCTGGAAGGAAGAGTCGACGATAGCGCCAAGGAGGTGAACGGTATTATGCAAGAAATTTTAACAGAAGGCTTAAGGACATTACGTTCGAGACATGTGGACGCGACACGTCTGCGCGCATCAAGCCCCCAAAGTACGACAATACGTCGACTTTCGAAGTCTTCCGCCGACAGTTTGTCGCTGTCTCTACCCATAACCGTTGGTCCACAGAAGAGGAAGCAGCACAGCTAATAGGAGCGGGCGGCGGAAGTCTTGAATACGATCCCGACGTTGGCGTCTCCGGAGACATCCTGGAAGATTCCCGAGAACCGCTTCGGAAACAATTGGTTAGCCGCAGCATATAACAGTCAGGTCAAGTCGAGGGAGCAGCAAACAGGAGAGATGCTACAGGAATTTGTCTTGGCCATCGAACAATTAGCCAGCTGGATCTCCGTCAACTTACGTCTCCCGAGAAGCCGCCTGCTCTTTAGTTCACGGGATGCGTGACGCCGAGATTCAGGAGCGGCTGATGCTCAGCGAGTACAAATTCATCCACGAGGCACTAACAGCCGCGCTGATGATGGAGGCGGTCAGGGGAAATAAAGCCCCTTCATCTATGACCAGGAGCATCCGCTACGACGGGAACGGAGGAGACATCCACTGATGCCGACGTAGATCGAGTGGATCGTGTGGTAAGTTCGGATACCTGAATAGGGGCTGTTCACACCAACCCAAGAAGCAGATTGGGCTTCGCAGCCAGCAGCCACCGCAGCCGCAGCTGTCGCCATAGCCATTACCATTTTCGCTAAACTCCTCCACCGCCCCGGTACAGTGCCATGGTTCGGGGGGTCCCTCGGGACTTTTCCATCCGGCACTTCTTCACCGCCGTGTGGTTGGAGTGTTCTTCTTGTTTGAGTGCCACTCGCATTTACAGCTACAAGGGACCAACGCTGTAGGTAAGACTGGAACTTCAGGACCTGGCCGAACTGCCGTGGTGACTCCTGGTCGTCGAGGCAAGCCGACAGGAAGGTCACCGTCCTGCCCACGCTGCTGTTTTTTCGGGAACGGCCAGGACGTCTGCACCTCAGTGCCGCGATGTCACTACTGTGGTTCCAACGTCGTGATGTCAGACTGCATGGGGCGTGATCTACGCCACCGCCGTCGGTTCTGTGCTACATATCCTGATGCAGAACACCACCGGTCAAGCCCAGTGTCCCCTCTACCCAAAAGACGGCGTTCCTCACCACCACCTCCAGCTCGTCAATCACCGCAGACTCACAACACAGATGCCACACCACATGCACCCTCGACAGACGCGGGACGCCATTAATGACATCCACGCGGTTATCCTGAACGCCGGCGCTCTTGTAGCTGCCCTGGAACAAGTACTCACTCTCCAGCAGGAGTAGTCATTGGAGAAAAGCACCACACGGACGCCGTTTTGGCCCTTTGCGATTTACTTCACCAGGGTCCTAGTCATTGGGGCAGAGAATCGTACATAGGCCTTTGTAGCTCTTTGAGATTTACTTGACCCCAGGGAGGAGCAGAGTCCTCAGTCTATGGGGCAGAGCACCGCAAGTAGGCCTCTTTGGTCCTTAGCGATTTACATCATTCCAACGAAGGACAGGATCCTCAGTCATTTGGAATGAGCACCGTACGTAGGTCCTTGTGGCCCTTTGATATCTACTTCACCCCAGGGAGGGAAAGGGCCCCAATCACTGGCGCAGAGCACCGTCCATAGGCCCTTGTGGCCTTTTGCGATTTACTTCACCCCAAGGAGGGGCAGGGTGCTCAGTCAATAGTGCAGAGCACCGCTCGTAGACCTTTGTGGCCCTTTGCGATTTACTTAACCCAAGGGAAGGACAGGGTCCTCAGTCATTAAAGCAGAGCCTTTCACATAGGCCTTTGGGGCTCTATGTGATTTGCTTAACCTCAGGGAGGAGCAGGTTGCTAGTCACAAGGGCAGAGCATCGCACGTAGGCCTTTGTGACTGTTTTCGATATATTTGACCCCAGGGAGGGACAGGGTCCTGGTCACTGAGGATACACTATACACTTGAGGGGCGGTTTGCGATATATTTGACCGCAGAACGGAAGGGGTCCTAGTCCCCGGAGCAGAGAATACTCAGGGTCTTCCGGCCCTTTACGAAATACCCACCATAGGGAGGAAGAGCTAGATTCCTCAGTCAATGGTTCAGAGATTGCACGTAGCTTCTTGGGACCCTTTGTGCTATACTTAAACCCCATAGAGGGACAGGGTCGCACCGTAACCGATGGTTAGACCACTCGCCTCTCACCTGGACGACCCGGGTTCGATCACAAGCGACTGCATGCGTGATTTCTGGTGGACCAAGCGGCACAGTGTCGGATTTCTTCAGGTTCTACGGTTGCCCCTGCCAACACATTCCACCGGCGTTGCATCTTCATTTCATGTATCACCAGTGTCATCGCCTGCGCTGACAGAAGTAGTAAAGGCGGGCGTTAAGCACTACCAAAAAAATAGAGGGATAGGGTACTCGGTCACTCGGACAGAGTATCGCACGTAGGCCTTAGGATCCCTTTGCGATATACCTGTCCCCTGGGAGGAAGGGGCAGTGTTCTCCGTCACCAGGACAAAGCACTGCACAGAGGCCTAAGGGTCCTTTTGCAATATACCTGACTCCAGGGAAGAAGGAACAAGATCCTCAGCTTCTGGGGCAGGCATCGCATGTAGACCTTTCTGGTTTTTTGCGATATACTTGATTCCATGCAGGAACAGAGTCCTAATCACTGGAAAAGAGCACCGCCCGTAGGATTTGTGGCTCTTTGCCACAAAAGGGAGGGACATGGTCCTAATCACTAGGGCAGAGCACTACACATAGGCATTTTTGGCCCTTTTTGATTTACTTAACTCCAGTGAGGCAACGGGTCTTAGTCTCTGGGGTAGAGAACCACACTTAAGCCTTTGAGGCCCTTTGCGATTTTCATGACCCCACGGAGGACAGGGTCATAGTCACTGGGACACAGCAGTGCACTTAGGCCTTTGTGGTCCTTTGCGATTTACTTTACCTAACGAAAGAAAGGGTCCCAAATCACTAGGGCAGAAAACCGCACTAGGCCTCTGGAGCCCTTTGTGATTTACTTCACCCGAGGGAGGAGCAGGGTGCTTAGTTAGTGGGGCAGAACACCGCGCGTATGTATTTGTGGCCGTTTGCGATTTATTTCACTCCAGGGAAGACAGGGTCCTCAGTCATTGGGACAAGATCTTGTGGTCCTTTGCGATTTACTTCATCCCAGTGTAGGGCAGTATCGTAGGCCTTTGTGGGTCTTTATGAGTTCCATATCTCCTAGTCAATTGGGTAAGCACCTCACGCAGGCCTTTGTTTCTCTATCCGATTTAATTGACTACAGGGAGGGAAGGCGTGCTCAATCATTGCGGCAGAGCTACGCACGTAGCCCTTGAGGTTCTTTATTGTGTACTTTACCCCACAGAGGGACAGGTTTCTCATCACAAGGGAAGGGCACCGAACGTAGACCTTTGTGGCCCTTTGCAGTATACATGACCCCTGGGAGGGGCAGGGAGCTAGTCACTGAGGCAGAGCACCGCAAATAGGCCTTGTGACCCTTTACGTTTTACTGGACCCCAGGTAGGAAGGAACAGCGTCCTAAGACACTGGGGCAGAGCACCGTAGTAGGCCTTTGTGACCCTTTGCGGTTTACTGGACCACACATAGGACGGGACAGCGTCCTAAGTTACTGGGGCAGAGCACCACACATAGGTCCTGGTGGCCCTTTCCTAGTTACTTCCTATTTACTACACCCCAGGGAGGAATATGGTATTAGTCAATGGTGCAGAAGACCGCAGTTAGGCTTCTGAGGTCCTTTTCAATTACATTTCACACCAGTGTGGGGCAGGATGCTCATTCATTCCGGCAGAGATACACACGTAGCCCTTGGGACCCTTTTTGGTTTACTTGACCCCAGGGAGGCACTGGGTCCTCAGTTGCTGATGAAGGGCATCGA
Organism: Hymenopus coronatus; assembly: GCA_030762935.1. NCBI lineage: Eukaryota > Metazoa > Arthropoda > Insecta > Mantodea > Hymenopodidae > Hymenopus > Hymenopus coronatus. The sequence continues at coordinate 9,900,644 of CM060892.1, forward strand.
AAGTAAGCCTTCGTGGCCCTTTGTCGTACACTTCACCCCAGGGATGAACGGACGGGCATCTAGATACTGGGGCAAAGTACTTCACGTAGACCTTTGTGGCCCTTGGCATTTACTGATTCCCAGGTAGGAATGTACAGCGTCCTTTTCACCGGGACAGAGCAATGCACGCATGCCTATGTGGCCCTTTGCGATTTTCTTGACTCCAGAGAGGGACAGGGTCCGCCTTCACTGAGGCAGAATACCGTATGTAGGGCCTTTTGGTCCTTGGCTATTTACTTCAGCCAAGGGAGGGACATGGTCTTAGTGGTGCAGAAGAACGTACCTGGTCCTTAGAGGACCTTTGCTATTTACTTGACCCCAGAAAGAGGGCAGATTTTTCAGTCATCGGGTCAGAGCATCGCACGTAAGCGTTTGTGGCCTTTTCATATTCTTGTCCCCAGAGAAAAGTAGATCTTCAGTCACTTGTGCAGAGTAGGGCTCGTAGGCACTTGTTCCCTTTGCGATTTACTTCATCCCGGGGAGGGCAGGGTCCTCAGTCACTGGAACAAAGTATGTGGTCATTTGAGATTGAGTTCTCCCCAGGAGGGCAGAGTCATAGTAACTGGGGATGTAACGCACGTAGTCCTTTGCTGCGTCTTCAATCTCTGGGTCAGCGTACCGTGCGTAGGTCGTTGTGGCCCATGCAATTTAGTTCAGCCCAGGGTCACTAGACGCTGGGGCATTTTTTTTTTTTTTTTTTTTTTTTTTTGTAGTTTACTACTTGTGACATCGCAGCGAAGACACTGGTGATACATGAAATGAAGATGAAGCACCGGGGAAATGCGCAGGCGGAGGAAACTGGAGAAAACCCGACCCTGCACCGCTTTTTCCACCACAAATCTTACATGTGGTCGCTTGGGATCGAACCCGAGTCATCTAGGTGAGAGGCGAGTGTTATAACCATTCGGATACGACGCGGCGATCATCTATGGGACAGATTCCGAAAATAATTCTTTGTGGCTTTTTGCGATTTACTTCTCCCCTGGGTGGGACAGTGTCTTAGTCATTGGGACGGAACACCGTACGTAAGCCCTGGTGGCCCTTTGCAATTTTCTTGAACCCAGGGAGCAACAAAGTCCTAGTATCGGGGGCTGAGCAGCGTAGTAGACCTTTGTGTCGCTTTGCGATTTACTTGGCCCCTGAGAGACACAGGGTCCTAGTAGTTGGTGGAGAGCTCTCACGTAGGCCTTTGCGATTTAATTGAACCAAGGGAGAGACAGGGTCATCAGTCACAAGGGCAGAGCTCCGCACGTAGGCGTTTGTGGCCCTTAGCAATTTACTTGGCCCCGGGAGAGTCAGGGTCTGCAATCACCGAGGCAAGGTACCGTAGTTGGGTTTTGTGGTGTTTTAAGATTTACTTCACCCCATGGAGGGAAAGGTCCTAGTCGATGGGGCAGAGCATCGCAAGGAGGCCTTTGTAATCCTTTGCGATTTAAATCACCCCAGCTAGGGACATGGTCCTCAGTCACTTGGGCAGAGCACCTATGTAGGCCCTTGTAGCCCTTTACGATTTACTTCATCCCAGGATGGGAAAGGGTTCCAATCACTGGTGTAGAGGACCGTTCTTAGGCCCTTGTGGCCTTTTGCTTTTTTACTTCACCCCAGGTAGGGGCAGGGTAGAGCACTCCAGGGGTAGAACAACGCACGAAGGTCTTTGTGGTCCTTAGCAATTTCCTTCACCCCAGGAACGGACAGGGTTCTCAGTCACCGTGGCAAAGCACCACATGTAGACCTTTGTGGCCGTTTGCGATTTACTTTACTCCACGTAGGGACAGGGTCCTACTAACTAGAACCGATCACTTTCTTGGACCTTTGAGGACCTTTACTTCACCCCAGAGAGGGGCGGGGTCCTCAATCACTGGCCGTGAGCACCAAACTTAGGCCCTTGTGAACCTTTGCGATATACTCTACACCAAGGAGGGGCTGGGTCCTCAGTCGTTGTATGAGACCGCCCCACATAGGTTATTGTGAACTTTTGTGATTTACTTTACTCCAGGGAGAAGCATGGTCTTCAGTCGCTGGGGCAGAGAACAACACGTAGGCCTTTTAAGGTCCTTTATGATTTACTAAACCGAAGGGAAGGTGAGGTTTGTCAATTATTATGGCAGAGCACCGCGCGTAGGCGTTTGTTATCTATTGGGATCTATTTCACCCCAGGAAGGAGTCATAGTCACTGCAGAGAGCACCGCACGCAGGCCTTAATTGCCATTTGCGATTTCCTTTACCCCAGGAAGGGACAGGGCCCTGGATCACTGTGGCAGAGGACTGCACTAAAGCCTTTGAGGCCCTTTGAGATTTACTAGACCTCAGAAAGGAGGCAGGTTTTGGAATCATTGGGTCGGTATATCGCACGTCAGCGTTTATAGCCTTTTTGATATACTTGTTCAAAGAGAGGTAGATCCTCATTCACTTGCGCAGAGCACCGCCTCTAGGCCCTTGTTCATATTTGCGATTTAATTCACACCAAGAGGGGTGAGGGTCCTCAATCACTGGGGCAGAATGTTCTACGTAGGCCTTTCAGATTTACTTCTCTCCAGAGGGGGCAGGGTTAGAGTAACTGGGGAAGTAGCACTCGTAGTCCTTTGCATTTGCGCATGACCCCATGGCTGGTCAGGGTTCTCAATCACTATACCACAGCACCGTACATAGTTCCTCGTGGCCCTTTGCGATTTTTTTGGCCCAGGGAGGGACGGGCTTACCATCGCTGGGGCAGAGACCGAAAGTAGTTCTTTGTGACTTTTTGCGATTTACCTCACCTCAGGGTGGGACAGTGTCTTAGTCATTGGCACAGAGCACCGTACGAAGGCCCTGGTATCCCTTTGCATTTTCTTAAACCCAGGGATCAACAAGATCCTAGTATCGCGGACAGCGTAGCGTATGTAGGCCATTTTGACCCTTCGTGATTAACTTGATTCCAGGTAGAAAGCGACAATGTCCTAGTCACTGGGACAGAGCTCCGTAGGGCCTTTGTGTCCCTTTGCAGTTTTACTTCACCCCTGAGAGGTACAGAGCACCGTAGGGCCTTTGTGTCCCTTTGCAGTTTTGCTTCACCCCTGAGAGGTACAGAGCACCGTAGGACCTTTGTGTCCCTTTGCAGTTTTGCTTCACCCCTGAGAGGTACAGAGCACCGTAGGACCTTTGTGTCCCTTTGCAGTTTTGCTTCACCCCTGAGAGTTACAGAGCACCGTAGGACCTTTGTGTCCCTTTGCAGTTTTACTTCACCCCTGAGAGTTACAGAGCTCCATAGGGCCTTTGTGTCCCTTTGCAGTTTTACTTCACCCCTGAGAGGTACAGAGCACCGTAGGACCTTTGTGTCCCTTTGCAGTTTTGCTTCACCCCTGAGAGGTACAGAGCTCTAGTCATTGGTGGAGAACCCCCAAGTAGGCCTTTGTGGTCCTTTGCGATTTGCTTGAACCTAGGGAGAGACAGGCTCTCCATTCACTGGGGCACAGCTCCGCACGTAGGCCTTTAAGGCGCTTAACGGTTTACTTAACACCAGGGAGGTGTTAGTCAGCCACTGCGGCGGAACTATGCACGTAGCCCATGGCGCCGTTTTTGATTTACTTGATCTCAGGGAGTGTCCACATCAATAGGGAAGGACACCGACCGTAGGTCTTTGTGCCCCTTTGCGTTACACTTGACCGCAGGCAGAGGCAGCGACCTAGTCACTGGAGCAGAGCACTTCACGTAGGTTTTTGGTGCTCCTTGTGGTTTACTTAAACCCAGGGAGGAACAGGATGCTAGTCAGTGGGGTAAAGAAGCGCACATAGGCTTTTTGGCCTTTTGCGATTTACTAACTTACTAGGAGGGATAGGGTCATCAGTCACTGTGGCAGAGCACCACTCGTAGACATTTGTGCCTCTCTGCAATTTATTTCACCCCAGGAAGAGATAGGGTTCTCAGTAACTGTGGCAGAGCACCGCATTTAGGCCTTTATGGCCCCTTGCGATTTACTTAACCCAGGGATGAACAGGGTCCTAGCCATTGGGGCATAGCGCCGCACGTAGCCCTTTGCGATTTACTATTCTCCAGGGAAGGACGGGGTACTAGTCACTGGTGCAGAGCACCGGACGTAAACATTTGTGGCCCCTTGTGATATACCAAACCCCCAGAAAGTGGCAGGGTCCTCAGTTACTGGGGCAAATTACATCAAGTAGGTCTTTGTGACTCTTTGCTGTTTACTTGACCTCGGGGAAGATGATATTTAAGGGCGTTCAAATGCCGAGGTCATTAAGGCCCTTATAAAATTCTGGCAATAATGAGTAATAAAACACCATTCAAAAATAAAACACAGGTAAAAGTAACGGTAAAAGAAGTATAAAATCAAAGAAAAATAATTATCCAACGCAGGGAAATCAGGGTCCTAATCACTGCGGTAGAGCACCGCATGTTGGCCCTTCTTAGCCTTTGCGATATACTTGACCCCTGCAAGGTCATAGTACTCAGTCAGTGGTACAAAGAAGCGTTCATATCCTTTGTGGCCCTTTGCGATGTACTTGAACCCTTGGGAGAGAAAGCTACGCTTTGTCAATGCGGCAGAGCTACGCATATATCCCGTGGGGCCCTTTTTATTTTAATTGGCTCCAGGGTGGGACTCGATCCTCATTCAATGTGGAAGGACAACGAACGTAGGCCTTTTGACCCCAGGGGAAATGAGGCACGTCCTCAGTCACTGGTGTAGAATCCGCACGTAGTCTTTTGTAACCCACTGCGATATACTTGTCCCTAGGGAACGGCAGGGTCCTTAGTTACTGCAGGAGAATACGCTTTGCAATTTACTTTATCCTAGGGATGGGCAGGATCCTAGTTACTGGGACAGATCACCGCACTTAGGCCTTTTAGCCCTTTGCGATTTGCTTCACCCTAGGGATGGGCAGGATCCTAGTCACTGATGCAGAATATCGCATGTAGACATTTATCACTCTGTGTGATTTATTTCACCCTAGGGTGGGGCAGAATCCTGGTCACTGTGCACAGCTTCGCACAAAGACCCTTGCAGTTAATTCATTCTAGGGAGGATCAGGGTTCTAATCACTGGTGCAGAGCATCGCATCTAGGCCTTTGTGGCCCTCTGCGATTTAATTCATCCCAGAGAATGACAGGGTCCTCAGTCACTGGGGCACAGTACCGAACTTAGGTCTTTGTGGCCCTTCGCAATTTACTTCACCTTAAGGATGGGCAGGGTCCTAGTCACTGAGGCAGAGAACCCCACGTAGGCTTTGTGGATTTTTGCGATTTACTTTACACTAGGGAGAGGCGATGTCCTCATTAACTGGGGCAGAGCGATTCACCTAGGCCTTTTAGGCTCTTTGCGATTTACTGGACCATACGTAAGAAGGGACACTGTTCTTAGTCACTGGCGCAGAGCTCCGCATGTAGATCGTTTTGGACCCTGGATATTTACTGGACCCAGGTAGGAAACGGCAACCTATTATGGCCCATTCCAATTTACTTTACTCCAGGGAGGGATATGGTCCTAAAAGCTAGAGCCGATCACTGCTATAGGCCTTTGTGACCATTTACTTCACCCCAGGGAGGGGCAGGGTCCTAAGTCACTGGCTAAGTGCACCAAACTTAGGCCCTCTTGAACCTTCGCGATGTTTTCCACCCCAAGGAGGGGTAGGCTCCACAGTCACTGGATGATACCACCTCACGTAGGTCATTGTGAACCTTTTCAATTTACTTTACTCCAGGGAGAAGAATGTTTTCAGTCACTGGGACAGAGCACCGGAAGTAGGCCTCTTAAAGCCCTTTGCGATTTTCTAAGCCCCAGTGAGGGAGAGTGTCTTCAGCTACTTTAGCAGAGCACCGCATATAGACCTTTTTGGCCATTTGCGATTAAGTTCCAACCAGAAAGAGAAAGGGTCCTAGGTCACAGAACCAAACGTAGGCAGTTTTGGCCCTTTGCGATTAACCACAAGCCAGGAAAGGTCAGGGTTCTAGCCATAGGTACAGAGCACCGCACGTCGGTCTTTATTGCCCTTTGCGATTTTCTTCACCCTAGAAAGATACAGGTCTCTCAGTCGCTGTGGCAGAAGACCACATTTAAGGCTTTGAGGCCCTTGGCGATTTACTTTAGCACAGAGAGGGCCAGTTTTTGCAGCCATTGGGTCAGAGCATCACAAGAAAGCGTTTGTGGCCTTTTCGATATGCTTGACTCCAGAGAGAGGTAGGGTCCTCATTGACCTGTGCAGAGCACCGCACGTGTCTTCTTGGCCCTTTGCAATTTACTTGACTTGAGGGAGGAAATAGGTGATCAGTCACTGGGACAGATAACCGAGGTTAGATTTTGTTGGCTCTGTGCCATTTACTTGACCTATGGGAGTAAAGATCCTAGACACTGGGGCAAAGCACCGCACATAGGCATTTGTGGCCTTCTGTGATTTACTTCACCCCAGGGAGGGGCAGGGCGCTCAGTCACCTTTGCCGAGCAATACTAGTAGGCACTTGTTCCGCTTTGCGACTTCATCCTAGGGAGGGCCATGGTCCTCAGGTACTGGAGTAGAGCCCCGCAAGTAGGCCTATTTCGCCCTTCGTGATTTATTTCTCCCCAGGGATAGTTAGAGACCATCACTTGTACACAGCACCAAATTTACGCCCGAGGGCGAGTTACTTCCATTCAGGCAGGCAGAGGATCCTCAGGCATTGGGGAAAAGACGCCCAAGTCGGCACTGTTGGCCCTTTGGGATTTAATCCTACTCAGAGAGGCGAATTACCCTGTCACTGGAGCGATTTACTTCAAACCCAGAAAGGGACAGGTTCCTTAGTCACTGTGGTAAAGAACCGCTCATAGACCTTTGTGGTTTACTAACCCCAAGGATGTGTCGGAATGAGGCAGAATAGCGTACGTAGGGCCTTTAGATCCGTTGCGATTTACTTTACCCAATCGAGAGACATGGTCTTAGTCAACAGTGCAGAGGACCTCACTTAGGCCTTCGAGGCCCTTTTGGACTTACTTGATCCAGAGAGGGGTAGGTTTTGTAGTCATTGGGTCATAGCATCGGACCTAAGCAGTTGTAGCCTTTTCGATATATTTTATTCCAGAGAGAGGGAGGGTCCTCAGTCACTGGGGTAGAGCACCTCGTGTAGGCCTTTGTGGCCTTTTGCGATTTACTGCACCCCAAGGAGTGGTAGAGACCGCTCTTTGCGGTTTACTTCACCCAGGGAGGGGCAAGTCTTCAGTCAATAGGGCAGAGAACCACACGTAGGTATGTGTGGCCCCTATCGATTTACTTCACCATAGGGAGGGGTAGGATCCTTATTCACTGGGGCCATTTACTTGACCTCATGAAGCTAAAAGGTGCCAGCCAATGGGGCAGACGACAGTACGTAGACCCTTATGGCTCTCATCAAATTACTTCACCCCAACGAGGGGCAGGGTCCTTAGTCACTGGGGCAGGCACCGCACGTAGACCTTTGTTTTACTTTGCGCTTTACTTGACCCAGGGAGTAGTTGGGTCATCTGTCAATAGAGCATGGAACCGTATTTAGGGCCCTGTGGCCCTTTGCGATTTACTTCATCCCAGGCAAGGGTAGGATCCTCAGTCACAGGGGCAGAGCACCACACACAGGCTCTTGTGCTCTTTTGCGATTTACTTCTTCCAAGAGAGGGGCAATGCGCTTAGTCATTGAGGCAAAGCGCCGCATGTAAGCATTTTGGTCTTTTGAGATTTACTTGACCCCAGAAAGTGTTAGGGCCTCAGTCCCTGCGGGACCGCACGTAGATCCTTGTGTGTTTTTACGATTTACTTCATCCCAGGGAGGAACTGGGTTCTCAGGCACTGTGCAAAGGCATGTCACGTACGTCTTTGCGGCTTTAAGCAATCTACTTGACCCCAGCGATGGACAGGGCCATCAGACATTCAGTCTGAGCACTGCTTGTTGTCTTTTCTGGACCCGATGTGGAGGCCAAGTCCTCAGTTAAAGGCGCAGAACACCGTACTTAGGACCTTAAGGCCCTTTGCTATTTACTTTACCCCAGGAAGGCACAGGCTCCTCATTTCCTGGGGCAGAGAATCGCACGTAGGTCTCTGTGACCTTTACGATTTATTTGGCCTCAGGGAGGGTCAGGGTCCTCAGGTACTGCAGCAGAGCACCGCACATTGGCCTTTGTGGCCCATTGCTATTTATTTACTCCAGTAAGAGGTTGGGTCCTCAGGCACTGGGGCAGAGCACCGCACGTAGGACTATTTTGCCTTTCGCAATTTAATTTTCTCCAGGGATATTCAGGGACCATCATTTGGGCAGGGCACCAAATGTACGCCCTTTTGTCCGAGGGCGATTTACTTCCATTCAGTCAGGGACAGGATTCTCATCACTGGGGAAGAACCACCCACGTCCGCCTTGTGGTCCTTCTATCCAGGGAGCGAATTACCCTCAGTCACTGGAGCAGAGCAACGCACATAGGCCTTTATGGTCCTTTGCGATATACTTCAACACATGGAGGGACAGGGTGTTCAGTCACTGGTGCAGAACATCGTACGTAGACCTCGTGACCCTTTAAGATTTATTTCACCCAGGGAGGAGCAGGGTCCTCAGGCACTGCGGCGGAGAAACGCACGTCGGCCTTTTAAGGCCCTTTGCGATTTACTAGACCGCACGGAGGGAGCAGGTCCTCATTACTTTGTTAGAGCCTTGGTTGTAGCCATTTGAATTTGCTTTACTCCAGGAAGACACACGTACCTAGTCACTAGTTCACAGACCCGGACATAAGCCTTTCTGGCCCTTTGCCATTATCTTGAATCAGTCCTAGCCATTGGAGTAGAGCAGCGCACGAAGGCCTTTTTGCCCTTTGATATTTACTTCTTCCCATGGAGTGACATGGTACCAGGCACTGGGGCACAGTAGCGCACGTAAACCGATTTTTCTTGCCCTTTGCGATTTACTGTACTCCAGGGAAGGACAGGGTTCTGGTCAATGTGGCAGAAAACCGCAGGTAGGGCTTTGTGGCCCTTTGCGATTAAGTTTAAATCAGAACAGTACAGGGATCTAGTCACTGGTGTAGAACACCGCACGTAGACCTTTGTTGCTCTTTGCGATTTCCTTCACCCCAGGAAGGTAGAGCGTTCTGAAACACTGTGGAAGAGCACCGCGCATAGGCCATTGTGACCTTTTACTATTCTTTTCACCCCAGGGAAGGGCAGGGTCGTAGTCCTTCGTTACTGGGGTAGAGCAGCGCATTTAGGATTTTGGAGCTATTTGCGATACAACCGACTCCAGGGAGGGGTGGAGTTCAGTATGTTGGTCTTTGGTGCCCTTTGTAATATACTTGAACCCAAAGAGGAAGGGACAAGGTCCTAGTCATTCGAGCAGAGCACCATACGTAGGGATTTTGGGCCCATTGCGATATTTTTGTCCACAAAGTTGATCACTGGCGCAGAGCACTACACATAGCTTTTAGGTGCCCTTTTCTATATACTTGACCTTAAAGAAGACAGGGTCCTAGTAACTGGAGCTGAGCAGTACAAGTGGGGTTTTGGAGCCCTTGGCAATAATCGGGAAATCATGGAGGAACGGACCATGTTATGGTCACTGGGCCAATTTTGCACATAGGCTTTTGTAGTAGAGATTGACCGCGAATAGTATCGCGAATAATCAAACACTTTATCGCCCGGGAACCGATACTCTGGAGTCGACTCCCTCTTCCGCACGCCATCTGTTGTTACAACAGATATAAAACGCGTGTCTGCAAATGAAGTACTGTGTGAAAGAATATGCTCTATATATACTTAACGTGATCTGAACTCATGCTGAAGCTGTCTTACCTTTTCTACTAGGCACAGAAATAGGGAGGATATTGCATTCCACTCAAAATTCAATACCGGGTACCACTGGGAATATACTTTTTGAGACTTCCTGAATATAAAAAAAAATCTGATGTGATCCATTCACATGACTTTCTCTAGCTGTTCCACTTATAAAATATTCTTACAAGAGATTATTCTTGCATCTACTTCATGATAATAGAATTTTGCTTATTACTAACTTCCTTGTAAGTAGGAGGGAAATAAGGGAATACATTAGGCTAAAGCGATAAATCTTTTAAAAGCTGGTTACTATGTCAAACAATTAAAGTTCGGTTCGTTTTACATGGTCAGAGTAACACAAGAGAGGTGAAAAGAAAGATGACTTTCCGTTTGAACAAAGTTACATAGTTTAATATTTGAAACCAATAACAAGATGTATCACTAAAACGGTGAACTAAAAACTTTATGACAAATGATGTGTTTTAATGCTGTAAATTTTTGTCATTCTCTTACGGTTTACCAATTATGCAAAATTTATCCAGAATAAAGAGTCTTCAGAGGTTATTCTCAGAAATTGAAGATATACATTTTGTATGTGATCTAAATATATTTAGTATACGTATTTTAATCAAAATCATCATGCCATTTTTGAGAAAAATTTGTTTTCAAAAAGTGTTCCATGTAAAGGTAGTTAGAGGTGGAGTTTCCCGAAAATCTTCGTGACGCATCCCTGGAAGATACTAAACATAAATACCAAGTTTGGTATTTGATGTTTTTTTCATTTCTGAGCTATGCTGTACACACACACACGCACACACACACACACTTGGACCTTTAACTAAAAATGCCTTTTGGACTCAGGAGGACCTCAAAGCGCATTTCCGTGAAATCGCGAGGTCGAATTTTTGGGTACAATAAAATACCTTCTCTAGGAACTATATACATTGTATGTACACACGTGCTAGAGAAGGTAACACGCATTTTTAGAAAAAAAAAAGTTCTGTGCGTATGTGTGAACAGCAAAACTCATAAACGCAAAGTCGTTTAATGCCAAACATTGGTATTTAAGATTAGTAGCCTCCTGGGATGCAACAGTGTCAACCCTCCCCCACCCAGCTATCCTTGACATGGAACATATTTCGAAAATTTTGGCTTTCTCAAAATTGGTTAAATACTGTGTGAAAGTAACACATGGAAAATAAAATGTATATTTTACAATTCCCGAGAATGGTCTTTGAAGGCCTCTCCGCTCTAGATGTTTGTATAACTGGTACACCGTAAAGATGGGCAAATTCTTACAAATTCGTTAAAACAAGCAATTTATGTTATATACATTTTTCTTTGTAACGTTGACAGTTTATGTTATATTCTCAATTATTGGTGCCAAATTTCAATACGCATGGAATTTAACTGGAAATCGCCGTTCATCTGTTTCCCCCCTCGTGGTCATTTAAACAGCAGGGAGCTTATAGCCGCGTTCTCTTTTAGCATGCCACCTTAGCCTGTCTTTTTATACCTGCAGCGAAATGCCTGTGTGTATGTCTGTGTGTATATGTATTGAATGTTTAACTCTATTAATGAGAAGTACATAGACCTAAAATTCAAGAGATCCCAGGTGAATCTCAGGGTGATTTAATTGGATATGTGCTTTCTCATGATGTTGCTTTATCCTGAGACGATGAAAGTCAAATAGGTACCTAACTCTTAAGCTCCAAAGCCTACAGGTCTATTTTGAGCATTATTCAAATTTCAAATATTTCGTTCATTTACATGCGATATGAGCTGCTCAGTTAACGGACGTACAGCTAGGTTCGGTACCTGAAAATGATCCTTGGTCCTCTGCCATTTGCGCGACATGACGAAGTTTGCGTTGACGGTGGTACTGCGTTTGTTTAGAGCGGGGCTGTGCTGTGCGTTCTATGACGTCAGAGCGAAAGCAAGACTTCGCGAGAGAGTCGGCACCAGTGTTCGGAGTCGACAGTCTCGACTCCGGGCTTCATTTCAGCCCATCTCTATTTTGTGGGCTTTTGCGATTTACTACTTGATTCCAGTGAGATTCATTTAGATCCTAGTCTCTGGGGCCCTTTCCGATTTAGTTGATCCCAGGGAGTGACAGGGTCCTAGTCAGTGCGCCAAAGCACCGAAAGGAGGCCCGTGCGGCAATTTTCGATTTACTTCACCCCAGATACGGACAGGGTTCTACTCACTGTGATAGTCCACTGTACGTAGGGCCTTATAACTCTTTGCGATTTATTTCACCCCAGATACGGACAGGGTTCTATTCACTGCGATAGTCCACCGTACGTAGGGCCTTGTAACTCTTTGCGATTTACTTCACCCCAGAGTGGCAGGGTTCTTAGTCAAGGAGCAAGCACCGGACGTAAAACCCTTTATGGCCCTTTGCGGTTTACTGGACCCAGGGAGGGGTAGGGTCCTCAGTCAATATGACAGCTTACCTTATTTAGGACCCATTTCTATTTCCTTCACTTCAGGGAGGGGTAGGGTCCTAAGACACTGGGGCACAGCACCACACGTAGGCTGTTGTGCCCCTATGCGATGTACTTTCCCACAGGGTCCTCGTCACTGAGGCAGAGCACCGAATGTAGGCCTTTTTGGTCAATTGAGATTTACTTCACCCAGAAAAGAATAACGTTCTCAGACCCTGCGCAGAGCACTGTACATTGGTCCTTGTGGGTCATTACGATTTACTTACCCAGAAAGGAATAGCGTCCTCAGACCCTGGGGCAGAGCACTGTACATTGGTCCTTGTGGGTCTTTACGATTTACTTCACCCAGAAAGGAATAGCGTCCTCAGACCCTGGGGCAGAGCACCGCACATTGGTCCTTGTGGATCTTTACGATTTACTTCAACCAGAAAGGAATAGCGTCCTCAGACCCTGGGGCAGAGCACCGCACATTGGTCCTTGTGGGTCTTTACGATTTACTTCAACCAGAAAGGAATAGCGTCCTCAGACCCTGGGGCAGAGCACCGCACATTGGTCCTTGTGGGTCTTTACGATTTACTTCAACCAGAAAGGAATAGCGTCCTCAGACCCTGGGGCAGAGCACCGCACATTGGTCCTTGTGGATCTTTACGATTTACTTCAACCAGAAAGGAATAGCGTCCTCAGACCCTGGGGCAGAGCACCGCACATTGGTCCTTGTGGATCTTTACGATTTACTTCAACCAGAAAGGAATAGCGTCCTCAGACCCTGGGGCAGAGCACCGCACATTGATCCTTGCGGATCTTTACAATTTACTTCAACCTAGGGAGGAACAGGCTTCTCAGGCACTGTAAGAGAGAACCGCAGTACGCGTTGAGCCCTGGGATAGTCAGGGACATCAGATACTGGGTCAGAGCACTGCATGAAGTCTTTGTGGCCCTTTGTGATTTTCTTGACCCTAGAGAGGGGCTGAGTCGTTAGTCAACGGGGCAGAGCAACGTCCTAAGGTCATCATCGCTTTTTGTGATTTATTTATAGGTTGCTCGGTCTCTGGTGATGAACCCCACACGTATGACTTTGGGGCCTTTACGATTTACGAGATCTCTCTTGGGAATGCCAGGGTCCATAGTCAACTGGGTGGAGCAGCGCACGAAGGCCTTTGTGGCTCTGTGCGATTTGCTTGGCCCCCGGGACGGTCAGGACCCGTCACTTGGGAAGGGCACCGCATGTTGGCCCTTGCGGCCTTTGGCGATATACTACCACCCAGAAAGGGACAAAATCCTCAGTTTCTGGGGTAGAGCCCTTTGCGATTTAATTCTACTCAGCGAGTGGAATAGCTCCCAGTCATTGGGACAGAGAACACAGGTACGCCATAATGGCCCTTTGCGACGTACCTGCCCCAGGAAGGGGTAGTGTCTTAGTCACTATAACAGAGCACCGCAAGGTAGGTGCTGGAGTTCTTTGTGATTTACATGACCCCAGAAAGGGGCAGGGTACCAGTCACTGTGCCAAAGCAATTCACCTAGACCTTTGTGACTCTTTGCGATTTTCTTGACCCGAGGGAGCAAGGAAGAGGGTTCTGAGTCACTGGGGCAGAGCACCTCACGTAGACCTTTGTCGCCTTTTGCAATTTACTTCACCCAGGGAGGGGTAGGGTCTTCAGTCAATAGAGAAGTTAGCACCACGCATAGGCATTTGTGTCCCCTATCGATTTACTCCTCCCCCCCAGGGAGATGTAGGATCTTAAGTCGCTGGAGCTATTTGCGACAAGGCGCTAGTCACTAGGGCAGACGACAGTGTGTAGGCCGTTGTGACTCTTTATGATTACTTCACCACATTGAGGGGCAGGGTCCTTAGTTACTGAGGCAAGCACCAGACGTGGACCTTTGTTTCCCTTTGCGTTTAACTTGGCCCAGGGAGGAGTTGGGTCTTCTGTCAATAGGGCAGAGAACCGTATTTATGGTCTTTTGCGATTTACTTCACCCCAGGCAAGGGTAGGGTTCTCAATCTCTGGGGCAGAGCACCAAACACAGGCTCTTAAGCCGTTCAGTGATATACTGCTCCCAAGGGAGGGGCAGTGCGCTTAGTCATTTATGCAGAGTACCGCATGTAAACCGTCTGCGGTGCCATAAGTAGTTAAAACGGGCGTTATACACTACAGAAAAAACAGCATGTAAGATTTTTTGGTCTTTTGAGGTATAAAAAAAATGTAAATAGCGTGTTATTTATGGACGCTCTTTAACTGCTTTGGTTCTCAGCGTCCCATTCTATATTGGGCGTCAAAGATCGCTTAATTTTGCTCAGAGGCCTCTCTTATCAGGCTTGAGGTTCTTTTACGTGCCGTAAATCTACGACACGGGGCCCACGGCTTTACTTCCCTTCCGAAGGAAGCCATGCTAAGGATTTTTACGCCCGAAAAAATCCATCGTCCTCCGCCAGGTTTGAACCCGCGACCTTGGGTATATGGTAACCATTACACCACGGAGGGCGACATTTTTTTTTAGATATACTTGACCCCAGAATGAGTTAGGGTTCTCAGTCCGTGAGGGACATACGTAGGTCCTGGATATTTGCGGCTTACTTCATCCCAGAGAGGAACGGTTCTCAGGCACTGTGGGAAGGCACCGCAAGTACGCATTTGTGGCTTTTTTCAATCTACTTGATCCCAGGGATGGACATGGGCATAAGTCCCTGCATGTATTCTTTGTGGCTCTTAGCGATTTTCTGGACCCCAGGTAGAGTCTGAGGCTTCAGTCAAAGGAGTAAAGTACTTAGGTCATTGTGTCATTTTGCCATTTACTTCACCCCAGGAAGGGACAGATTCCTCATTTCCTGAGGCAGAGCACCGCAGGTCATTGTGTCATTTTGCCGTTTACTTCACCCCAGGAAGGGACAGATTCCTCATTTCCTGAGGCAGAGCACCGCACGTAGACCTTTGTTACGTTTGTGATTTATTTTACTTCTCGGGGTGACAGGGTCCTCACTTACTGAGGCAAAGCACCGTACATTACCCTTTGTGGCCCTTTTCAATTTAATTACTCCAGTAAGGGGCAATGTCCTCAGGCACTAGGGTAGGCACAGTACGAAGGCCTATTTTCCCCTTTGCATTAATTGGCCCCAGGGATATTCAGGGATCATAATTTGGGGAGAGAACCCAATGTACGCCCTTGTGCCCGAGGGCGATTTACTTCCATTCAGGCAGGGACAGAATCCTCAGTAACTAGAAAAAAACCCACACACGTCTGCCTTGTGGCCCTTTGCTAGTTACTTCTATCCAGGGAGACAAATTACCCTGAGTCACTGGTACAGAGCAATTCACATAGACCTTTATGGTCCTTACGATATACTTCAACCCATGGAGGAATAGGATCTTCAGTCACTGGTGCAGAACACCACAAGGAGGCTTCATGACCCTTTGCGATTTACTTCACCCCAGAGAGAAGCAGGGCCCTTAGTCAATGGGGCAGATCACTACGCGTATGCCTTTAAAGGCCCTTTGCAATTTACTAGACCCCAGATAGGGAGCGGTTCCTCATTACTTTGGCAGAGCACCACGCATGTTCCTTTGTGGCCATTTGCAGTTTACTTTACCCCAGAAAGGCACACGGACCTAGTCACTAGGTCAGAACAGAGGAAGTAGATTTGTACTCTTTGCGTATATCTTGAACCCAGAAAGAAACAGGGTCCTAGTCATTGGGGTAGAGCAGCGCGTTTGCCATTTGCGATCTTCTTTACCCCAGGAAGTTACAGGGTTCTCGTGGTAGAACACCGCGCGCAGGTATTTTCGGCCCTTTGTCATTTACTTCACCCCATGGAGGGACAGGGCCTAAGGCACTGGGGCACAATAGCGCACTTTTTTGCCCTTTGCGATTTATTGCACCCCAGGGAAGGACAGGGTCCTGGTCGATGTGGCAAAGCACTATACTTAGGCCCTTGTTGCCCTTTGCGATTTCCTTCACTTTTTTTTTTGGTAGTGTTTAACGCCCGCTTCAACTACTTATGGCACCGCAGGCGGTGACACCGATGATACATGAAGATGGAGCACCAGTGGAATGCGATGGCGGGGGAAACCGGAGAACCCGGAGAAAACCCGCCCCAGCGCCGCTTTGTCCACCACAAATCTCACATGCGGTCGCTTGGGATCGAACCCGAGCCGTCTAGGTGAGAGGGGAGTGGTCTAACCACCCGGCCACGGCTCGGCCCTCCTTCACCCCTTCCTGCCACTCCTCAACCACTGTGGCAGACCAACGCACGTAGGTCCTTATGGGTCTGTGTGATTTAGTTCAACCGAGGGAGGAAAAGGGTACTCAGGCACCGTGGGAGAGCACCGCACATGCGCATTTGCGTCATTTTGCGATCTACTTGATCTCTGGGATGGACAGGGACATCAGATACTGGGTCAAACCACTGCATGAAGTCTTTGTGGCCCTTTGCGATGACCCTAGGGAGGGACTAAGTCGTCAGTCAAAGGAGCATAGCAACGTACTTAGGCTCTTATGGCCCTTTGTGATTTACTTCACCCCAATAAGGGGCTGTGTCCTTAGGCACTGGGGAAAGCACCGCACGTAGACCTTTGTTTCCCTTTGGGGTTTACTTGACTCAAGGAAGAGTTGGGTCTTCTGTCAATATGGCAGAGTACCACAATTAAGGATCTGTGGCGCTTCTTCGATTTACTTCGCCCTAGGCAGGGTAGTCACTGAGGCAGAGCACCACACGCAGGCTCTTGTGTCCTTTGGTGATTTACTTCTTCCCAGGGAGTGGCAGTGCGCTCAATCACTGAGGCAGAGCACCGCATGTACGTTTCTTTGGTCTTTTGACCAAAGGGTTAGGGTCCTCAGTCCCTGGTGGTTCGCACGTAGGTCCTTGCCGGTCTTTGCTATTTTCTTCATCCCAGGGAGGAACAGGTTTCTCAGGCACTTTGGAAAGGCACCACACTTACGCCTTTGTGAATTTTTGCAATCTACTTGACCCCAGGGAAGCACAGGGTCATAGACTGGGTCAGAGCACTGCATGTAGCCTTTGCGATTTTCTGGACCCAGGGAGAGACTGAGTCCTCGTCAAAGGAGCAGAGCACCGTACTTAGGACCTTGTGAGCGTTTGCTTTTTACTTCACCCCAGGAACGGACATATTCCTCATTTCCTGCGGCAGAGAAGGCGTCTGTGTCCTTTGCAATTTATTTGACACCAGAGAGGGACACGGTCCTTACTCACTGCGGCACAGCACTTCACGTTGGCCTTTGTGACGTTTTGCGATTTAATTGCTCTAGTAAGAGGCACGGTCTTCAGGCACTAGGGCAGAGCACCACCCCTAGGCCTATTTTGCCCGTAATTTAATTGTACACAGGGATATTCAGGGACCATCATTTGGGCACAGCACTAAATGTACGCCGTTTTTTCCGTAGGTGATTTACTTCTAATCAGGCTGGGACAGGATTGTCACTGAAGAAAAGCCACCCACGTCTGCCCTTGTGGTCCTTTGCGATTTATTTCAACCCAGGGAGGTAAAGGGTATTCAGACACTGGTGCAGAACACCAAACATAGGCGTTGTGGCCCTTTGGGATTTACTTCACCCCAGGGAGGGGTAGGATACTAGTCACTGGGCCAGAGTACCGCATAAAGGCATTTTGTCCCTGTGTGGTTTACTTGACCCCAAGGAAGTAAGGGTCAGAGTCACTGGGATAGAACAGCGCACGTAGGCCTTTGTGGCTCATTGCTGTTGGCTTGACCCCAGGAAGGGACAGGGTCCTAGTCACTGACGCAGAAAGCTGCACGCGGGTCTTTGTGATCCTTTTCGATGTATTTGATCACAGGGAGGGATAGGTTCGTAGTTTCTGGGGGATGATCGCACGTACACCTTTGTGGCCGTTTTCGTTTTACCTGACCTCAGTGGGGCGAGCTCTTATTCACTGAGGCATAGCATCGCAGTTGGACATTGGGGCCCTTTGCGATTTACTTGACCCCAAAAAGTCAGGGTCCTAGTCACTAGAGCAGGCACCATGCATAAGCCTTTGGAGCCCTGCACAGGAAGGGACAGGCTCGTGGTCAGTGGGCACCGCACGAAGGCCTTTGTGGCTTTGTTGGTTTACTTCAACTCAATTAGGGGCAGGGTTTTAGTCACTGAGGCACAGCACCGCACGTACGCCTATGTGGCTCCTTGCGATTTACTTGACCCCAGGAAGGGGTAGGGTCCTAGTCACTGAGGCAGAACACTACACATAAGCCTTTATGATCATTTTTTATTTACTTGACTCCAAGGAGGGACAGGTAGTTTTTGGGAGTGAATCGCAGGTAGACCTTTGTGGCTCTTTGCGATTTACTTGACTCCTGTGGGGCAGTCACCTAGTCACTTGGGCAGAGCATGGCCTTAGGCCTTTGGGGGCCTTTTGCATAATACTTGACCCCAAGAAGAGACAGAGTCACTGTAGCAGAGCAACCTACGTAAGCTTTTGGTGCCCTGTGCGTTATACCCGACTCCGGGGAAGAGGGCACAGGGTCATGGTAACTGGTGTAGAGTACTACATATAGGGCTTTGGTGCCATTTTCAATATAGTTTACTACAGCGAGGGACAGGGTCCTCCTAAGCTCTCGGACAAAGAGGACACGTAGGACTTTTTTGCGATTACGTGATCCCAGGAAGGAAGGGACCGAGACCTCAGTCACTGGCACAGAGCATCGCACGTAGGCCTTTGTGGGCCTTTGCGGTTGACTTTACTCCAGAATGGGGCAGGAGCTTCAGTCACTAGTATTGAGCACCGCACAGTTCTTCTTTATTGGCCCTTGCGATTTGTTGACACCAGGGAGGGGGAGGGTCCTCAGTCAGCAGAGAAGAGCAGTGCACATAGGCAGTTGTGCCCCTTATCAATTTACTTCACCCCAGGAAGAGGCAGGATCCTCACTCACTGGGATATGGCACAGCACATAGACACCCTTGGCACTTAGCGAATTACTTCACTTCAGAAAGAGGCAGGGTCCATAGTCACTGGGGCAGAGCACCGCACTAGGCCCTTGTGGCTCTTTGCGATTTACTTCAACCTAAGGTTGGATAGGATCTACAGTCGCTGTGGGAGAGCACCGCACGGAGGCCTTCGTGGCCCTTTGCGATTTACTTGATCCCAGGTATGGAAACTGGGCCAGACCAGCGCATATAAGCCTATGTGACAATTTCCGATTTCTTGACCCCAGGAAGTACTGAGGCCTCCATCAAAGGCCAGAAAGCGGTACGTAGGCCCTTTGTGGTTTACTTCACCCAAGGGAAGGACGGGTCCTCAGTCACTGGGTCAGAGCACTGCATGGTGGACTTTTGCGATTTACTTGATCCCAGGGATGGTCAGGTACCCAGACTCTGGGACAGAGCACAGCACGTAGGTCTTTTTGGCCCTTTGCAATTTACTTGATCCCTGATATGGTCGGAGCCTATCACTTTGGCAGAGCTCTGCACGTAGGCTCTTTTGGATCTGTGGTGTTTTCTTGACCCAGGAAGGGATAGCGTCCATAGACGTACTTGACTCCAAGGAAGGACAGGGTCATCAGTAATTGGCCCAGAGCACCTTTCTGACCCTTTGCGATTTAGTTCTATCCAGGAAGGGGCAGGGTCATAGTCAGAGAGTAGAGCACCGAACCTTAGCCTTTGTGGCCCTTTGGGATTTGACTCCGCAAGGAAGGGGCTAAAATAAATAAATAAATAAATAAAATTTGCAACACTCCATCCCAGCGTCTAGTTACCTATACCGGGACGCATATCTACAGATTATAACTTTATTAAACCTCCACCAAATGCAAACATTTTAATCTTACAAATATATTTAAAAATAATAAATAAAAGATATATTAAAATATAAAATGTATAAACATTTTAACACTAAATAAATATTGATTAAAAAATAAAAAACTATACTAGAAACCAGTAAATGGGCAGCTGGAAGCCAGATACGCTTAACTATCTACCCCTTTTATCCCTGTGTTTAAAAAGAGTTACATTGTAGGAAATGAGGGGAAAAAAACCTAAATGAAATTAAATAACCAAATTAAATTACCGGTAGCCGGTAATACTGCTGGTAGCCGGTATTAACTACTAAAGTTAACTATTAAGTTTATATTTCTAAAATTTACATTTGTTGGGCATAGCAGTTAATTAATATATCTATACTAAAACAAAATATAATATTTAAGCTCTATGATTTTGTGACTTTTTTTTTTACGCAAACATTAAAGCTCTCAATTTAAATACCTCAAAAATTCCTAATTTAAAATAAAACGTTGCAAAGAAATGAAGGAAAAAAAGGTATAAACTAAGTTCCCAATTCAGTTTAGTAAATTAAAACTAATTATAACTTTGCTTCAATGTAAGTACTTATTAAACTACTTCAAAGTATATTTAGTTACAAATTACTGAACTAGTTCATAATTTAGAATAATAACTATGTGTTTCATAAACTATTTTTTTTTTTTTATTGCTTCATGTGTATTCACTCTCTCATTTATACTTCCAGACTCTATGGAGGATAGGGAACAATTCCGGTTAAAGAAAAATTCCCCGCCCCAGCCGGGAATCGAACCCGGGTGAGAAGTCAGCTCGCTGACCACTCGATCACGGAGGCAGTCAAACTATTATTCAAATATATATATAAGCATTTTAATACAAATAAAAATATTCACTCACATTTACCTCAACTACCCATGTATCATGTTTATACTCATTCACTTCACTTAAAAATTAAAAAAAAAAAAATCTTGTTCTTGTAGATGTCCTTACTTCTACATCTCCTATATTGTCGTTATTTATTGCTTCTACTGGTAATATTTCTCCACAGGCTAGTAATTAATTTTGTCCGCTAAAAGATTTAAGTGTTTAGATAACATTTCGTCCCTCAAAATTTCATGTTTATACTTTCCAGCTAGAATTCCCCTTTCCTTACTTACTTACACTCGTATTTTTTGCACTCAAATAAGGCATGTTCCGGGGTGTCTTGCATGTTACATTGCTCACATATATCATTTATTGTTTTTCGTATTTTCATCCAATAGGTTTTATAGAGTCCGTGTGCTAATGAGTAATGTAGAATTCCCTTGGTTGATTGAATATGTCTAAGTTGTAACCTTTCCGAGGTTATTAAAGATTTGAAAAGTTCTTCTTCCCGCCTCAATATTTTTCCATTCATTTTGCCACTTGTTTAATCTAATAAAATGTAACATCCTTTATCGGTAGCAGTGTGTGACAATTATATCCCTATTTTGTCAAAATTGCGTTTTCTAAGCAAAAAAAAAAAAAAAAAAGCACCTCTTAGCTAATAACATAATATATGGGCCATATACCCAGAGCAACTAAACTAATAATGGGTGGAGTTATCCGCCCCTGCGTATCTTAATGAAACCTTTCTCTGTGTTCTTCGTAGTAGGGTTTTTATAGTAACATCATTAACACGAGTAGCCCATATCGCTGCGCCGTGAGTAATTATCGATGCGAAGATACCGGTATGGTATGATGCTATTGCATTAAACGGAATTCAGTATGATGCCTAAAATGGAATTTATCGTTAATGAGTATACCTCTTTGTCGCAGAATATTTTGGTTGTATTTATTTGTAAGATACCGTTTAAGCGTCGCTTTAAATATCATGAAGGCTGATTTGGCAGGAGCTATTTGAAGTTTTGTTTTGTTGCACCAGTTATGTAAGGTCGACATTAAATTTGCAGCCTTTGATTCTACTTGATTGCTGCTCTCATCCACTATAAGAAATAGTGTCATCCGCATAGGCAATGGTTTCTTTTACATTAATGTTATCAAGTAGCTCATCTAGTAAACTTTCTAGTACTAAGTCCCAAAATGCTGGGCCTAATATTGACCCTTGGGGGCATCCTTTGGTAATGTTCCATAGAGTTTTATTTTTGGCATCTTAAATATATACTCTTCTATTTTTGCAATAATCCATTAGCATATTATAGAGACACTTAGGAAAACCTTTTATTCCCAATCTTTCAAATAAAACGAGCCACCAAAACTTGTCAAAAACTTCAGATATGTTAATAAAAATGTCAATTACATATTTTGATTGAGATGATTTTACTGAACAATTTTTTTTTTTTTTTTTACGGCGTCTTTGGTTGAACATTCTGTTCTTAAGCCTATTCTCATTATTAAGACCAACTATTACTGTGTATTCTTTCAATCTTTTGCATATTAATTATTCCCAAAGTTTACATAGGGTGTTTAGTAAACAAATAGGTCGATAAGATTTAGGTTCCTTAGGGTCTTTTTTTTGGACTCTTCTTTAGAATAATTACTATGGCTTCTTTCCAGCAATATGGAAATCGACCTTGCCATATACAGTCATTAAATAATTTAAAGAGATAAGAAGTAGTCTTCTCTTCCAAATTTATAAGTACCTCATTTATTATACCATCTGGTCCTGCCGCTTTTCTTTTTTAATGATTAGCTTAATTTCCAATATATCAACACGAAGAATTATATGATCGTTGTTATAACGATTTAACAAATCTAGTCTCTTCTTAATATGCAAATTGCTATCTTTTTCTCTATCATCCTGGGGTAGCAATTTCTCTAACAGGGTGTTAACTGAACTTATCCAGTCCGAGGTCATATTACCATCGTCTTTTTTGAGCAAGGTCAATATTTCAGGTTCTTTAATCTTGTAGGGGACCCCAATATATTTCTAATTCTGTCTCTACAAAGTGTTTCCAGGAATTTTGTCTTGTTTACTTTAACAGTTCTTGTATCTATGTTTAGCTTCTCTATAATTTTCTAAGCTCCTCTCCCTTATTATTGCTACCGTTGATTTCCAATATATTCTTCGAATCTTTCTCATTCTATTTCTGGCTTTTCGTAGCGCATCTGTCCATATCTTATAAGTGACCCCAAGAAGGGGCTAGATACTCAGTCACTGGGGTAGAGCATATTCCGTAGGTCTTAGGGATCGTCTGCGATATTCATCCCAGAAAGTGGTGGGGTCCGCGGTCGCTGGGGCAGAGCAGCGCATGTAGTTCTTTTTGGCTATTTGAGATTTACTTGATCCTGGGAAGGAGCTATGTATTCAGTCACTGGGGTAGAGCTCATCACGTAAGTCTTAGTGACCCTTTGCGATATACCACTACCCAGGGAGTGATGGGGTCCTCAGTCACTAGTGCAGAGCACCGCACCTAGGCGTTTGTGGTTCTTTGAGATTTACTTAACCCCTGGGATGATGGGAAAAGGTCCGCAGTCACTGGGGACGACCGCTCGTAGATCTTTGTGGCCGTTTGACATATACTTGACCACGCAGGAAGGGGCAGGGACCTCAGTTACCGGGGCAAAGCACAGCAAGTAGGTCTTTGTGGTAGTCGCCCTCCGTGGTGTAGTGGTTACAATGCTAACTACACATACCCAAGGTCGCGGGTTCAAACCTGGCGGAGGACGATGGATTCTTTCGGGTGTAAAAATCCTTATCATGGCTTCCTTCGGAAGGGAAGTAAAGCCGTTGGTCCGTGTCGTAGATTTACGGCACGTAAAAGAACCTCAAGCCTGATAGAGAAGCCTCTGAGAAAAATTAAGCGGTCTTTCACGTCCAATTTAGAATGGGACACTGAGAATCACCCTCTATTATTAGATATACTTAACTAGACTTAGTTGGAGTGTACACATTCCTAAGTCCTGTTTACTCCAGAACTTGGAAACACTTATAACTTTTATGAGGAACATCCTCTCTTATGCAAACCCTACCCTTTTGTAAATATTGTCTTGGAAATGGCACCGCTAAACAGTACGCAAATAAAAAATGGTTATGAATTTCTGTCCTGTGAAATAATGTTCCAATAATCATACATAATATATTGGGACCATATTTTTCTGAAGTCAGACTAATGGAAAGCTCATCTACATTGTTTATTAAACCTCTAGTGTTTTGCTGAAATATGCAGAGTTCTTAATATAACTTTGTGCATAAATATTATTATTGGATGCCATTCTATTGTACGACCGAACTGATAGGCAGTATTTTTCCATTGCGCACATGGCAACATAACACACTGCTGCTTCACACAAGGTCACGATGCTAACTTGGTGTTCCTCTGCTCTGAAAATGCAGTATTCAGCTGAGGGTGATATTGCGTGATTGCATTACTAGCAGTGTGCTTTATTAGGCATTTTGTTCTGTACTTAGTTACAAAGTGTATTATTGCTCAGCATTTGTTTTCTATTGCATGGCGTGTATAGGCTTGGTTCCACCTTCATGCAAACGAGTTACACAATGTAATCTGTATTGGAGCTTTGAGGAGTTTTTAGAGTCAACAGTTAATGCCAATACACATGTAAATGCAATTTTGAGCCCGCCTTTTTTTAAAGAATTAACAGACAGGAAGTGTTATTTTGCCTTTATAAAGCACTGCATACAGCCAATCCTTTGATGAGAGCAATTGAATTATTAGTAAAGATTTGTGGCCCCCTCGGTCCACCGACCAACTGCTCCATTTTTTCATTCCTCACCCCTGTAATATTTGTTTTTAAAATCATCTTTATAGCACAGTTTGACTTATTAGTTTGAAGTTTACAGGGAAACATTGGTTTACTACGGATTTAAAGACTTTGTCCACTAGTTCGTAAATGTAAAATAGTTCAGCTGCCTGCCTGTGGTACCATGGTAGTAATAAGCAGGCATTAAACACTATAAAAAAAAAAAAAAAAAAAAAAAAAAAGTTCGGTTCAACTTACGTATTTTCTGTAGATCAATAATTTGTGGACAAAACCCCATTATCTCTTAAATTACAATTAAGAAATGCTAGCACATAAGTTTTTTAATATTTGTATACAAATCTTAAATTAAAAATTTGGCTGCAACGTAATAAGTCAAGGGCCGAAGGACTATTTCATATTACTATATCAAAAACTGATTACAAATAAAAGAAATTAATAGCTTAAAAATGCTTACCACAGCCCCTTAAAATGTTTTATACTGTGTATGTCTTATGTTTTGAGTAATGGTTAAACAGACTAATCCATTATAGGAAAACAGGATTTATTTTCATTGTTTCAGGTGCATTACCTTAATGTAGAAGGGTTGAAGGTAATTTATGGCTGGGAAAGATTAAAGAGCAATTGATCAGGATTGGTTTAAGAGACTTAATAACACATTGGTCAATTGGAACCTTAGAAATTAGATTTTTTGGAAATGGCTTATCACAGAATAGCTATTTATAGAAAATTGTTTTCTATAGAATCCATAACTCAATATTTACAAGTTAACATTATACAAAATTAAACATATAAATATCTTTTAGTAAGTGGCATTATATTAACATTTTAGAAGCCTTTTGTGAAAATTGGTAAAAGCATGTTTCACAACATATTATGTCCAGTCGTTCTTATGAAATCAGAAAGTGCTTATTCTATGTTAATTTACTGATAATGACTGTTTCCAGAAAGACAGCAATTAATACAGTTTTCTCCTCAAAATTCAAAGCACAAGCTTTAAAATATCCCTCAAAGAACAAAGGTATTTTCCAAATATCACACAGTTGGCCTTTTGTCCTGATGAATCAGAATGTGTTTGTTCAAATTTCCTTTCAAAGTAAAGCTCTTTGAACAAACATCACATTTGTGGGGCCTTATGCCCTGATGAATCAGAATGTGAGAGTTCAAATCTGCTTTTTGATTAAAGCCCTTTCCACAAGTATCACAATTGTGGGGTTTCATGTCCTGATGAATCAGAATGTGTTGTTTCAAACTTCTCTTCAGAGTGAAGCTCTTTCCACAAACGTAACATTTGTGAGGCTTTATGTCCTGATGAATCAGAATGTGTGTGTTAAAATTTCCCTTCAGAGTGAAGCTCTTTTCACAAACATCACATTTATATGGTCTAATGTCCTGATGAATCCGAAGGTGTAAGGTCAAAAACCTCTTTCTAGTAAACTTCTTTCCACAAGTATCACATTTGTGGGGGCTTCTGTTCTCATGAATCAGAATGTGTGCATTCAAATCTCGCTTCTGATAAAAACACTTTCCACAAACATCACATTTAAATGGTCTTTTGCCCTGATGAATCAAAATGTGAGCTTTCAACCCTCCCTTTTGAGAGAAGCTCTTTTCACAAATTTCACATATGAAAGGTCTTTTGCCCTGATGAATCAGCATGTGCCTGTCTAAATTTGCCTTCCGAGTAAAGCTGTTTTCACACATATGACATTTAAATGGCCTTTTACCTTCATGAGTTAAAATGTGAGCTTTCAAGTTTCTCTGCAATGAAAATTTCTTCTTACAAATTTCACAAAAATTTAACTTATTACTGCTATTGCTACATTTATTAAGTTTATCACATTTCTTATGGGCATGTTGTGTTTTTGATTTATTGTGGCAAATACTTTCTTCTATGGAAGATGTTTCCACCATGTCACTTCCATGAACTTCATGAATATTGGCCCCAGCAAACTCGAGATTCTTCTTTTCACCTTTAAAACTATCTTTCTCTTCTAAATCTGTAGTAGCTAGTAAAAATGGAGTAGCATTACAGATGCTATCAGCTGCCTTTGTGTGTAACCTGAAATATTACAAGACATAGCATTATTAATAATAACAAACGTTTTGAGAGCATACTATTAAAACAGATGCCTTATAAGAATGAAATTTGCAATTAAGAAAATTCTCCTCTATTGTTCTTCTGGGTATCACATTAGTTTTAGGCCTGGGTTTGATCCCAAGCAACCACATGTAAGATTTGTAGTGGACAAAATGACGCTGGGGTAGGTTTTCTCCAGGTTCTCTGGTTTCCCCCGCCATTGTATTCCACCAGTGCTCCATCTTCATTCATGTATCATCAGTGTCACCTCCTGCGGTGCCATAAGTAGTTAAAGCGGGCGTTAAACACTACCAAAAAAAAAAAACAAAAACATTAGCTTTAGCTGAAAGAAATGGAAATGCCATGTTATTTATGGATGCTCTTTAACTGCTGTGGTTCTCAGCATCCCATTCTAAATTGGTGGAAAAGACCATTTAATTTTGCTCCGAGTCCCCTCTATCAGGCTTTAGGTTCTTTTATGCGCTGTAAATCTATGACACAGGGCCAAAAGCTTTACTTTCCTTCCAAAGGAAGCCATGCCAAGGATTTTTATGCCTGAAAAAATCCATTGTCCTCTGCCGGGTTTGAACCTGCAACCTTGGGTATATGAAGTTAGCATGGTGACCATTACACCATGGAGGGCGACATTTAGCTGAAAGATATTTCGAAACCTGAGTATTGAAGTAACTCATTGCACTGGCAAAATATCAAGTTGAGTCAATCAAGATCAGCAGCTAAGGCCATGCAAATGTAATGTTTTAATAATGTTTGTGAAACTTTTTAACATTACCAAAATTGACTAAATTAAATCTAAAGACTCTTAAAAATTAATTGTTTGTAATGCACAGTAACAAAATTTCCTGAGTTTACATACGCAGTACTGCCATAAGTTCTGTCAGTGCTTTCAATGCATATACTACTATAATAAAATTATGTAAATACATTAATATACATATATTCTGAAAGAACACAAAGCATATTACAAAATGAACATATTCTCATTTGAAATAACCAAGTGACCGCATGTGAGATTTGTGGTGGACAAAGTGGCATAGGGGCGGGTTTTCTCTTGGCTCTCCAGTTTCCCCCACCATCGCATTCCACCGGTGCTCCATCATTATGTGTATCATCAGTGTCACCGCCTGCGATGCCAAAAGTTGTAAAAGAGGGCATTAAAAAAAAGAAGAAGAAATAATCAACATGTGCGGCAACACAGCGACGATATTGATATTAATAGCTGCTCGAATCGTGCCCCATAGAATTTTCTTGACAGCTCATGTGATTGGCTTTTTTAGAATCTCAATATTATGGTGTCTTTTTTGACATACTATTGCTTTGAGCTTCTGTCACAAAAAATAATCCAACAAATTGATGTGTGGACTTCTGCTAGGTCAGTCAATTGCAGAATGAACTGAGGGATATTGGTTGCCAACCACTGCTGCATAGTTTTTGCTCTTACCACATATTGCTAACAAAGTCTGGGATTGAACCCATGTATCTGCTTTAATTTTTTATATGCACGAACACACAAATCATTCTTAAAAAAAAAAAAAAAAAAAAAAAAAAAAAGTGACATTGTTCATGAAGAGATGTTAATTTCACGAGACAAAATTGTTTGTTTACACAAAGGATTGTGTCAATTTTTTGCACAAACAGCATTTACAACTTCTTTTGTGCACACACACACAGGACTGCCAGGTCTGATGTTATCAACAGGTGCACCTGTTACTTTCAACCGTGCTATTATCCGAAACACAAGTCATTCAAAGTCATTCATTGCTGTCAAGGGGTTTCAGCGTTGAAAAAATTTCCTTAGCTCACTTTCCACTACAAAATAATGCCAATACAGTGATACAATTTTCATACACTCTCCATTCCATCTTTCTTTCTTGCTGGCTACTTGCAGAGTAGTAATGGTGTCCTTGCCACATTTCTTCATTTACAATTTCCATACTATAACATGCTTAAATTTTACTGTCAGAACTTATGGCAGTTCTGTGTATAAAACAATCTTAATAAACTGTAATGAGACATTTCAAAACAATGACTTACTCCCAGAAAATTACACAAAACCTATAGCTGTTTTAAAAGAAAATTGCTGCAGATGTAGTGTTTAAGTTTACATAAAAGTTAAATAAAGTTTTCAGTAGGTGCTAAATTAGTATTAAAACTATATTTCTTTACTGATAACTAAAAGCTGTATACAAGGAGGCATAGATACTTTGTGTCTAAATTTCCTTAAGGGATTCAGATTTGCAGTTAATGAGTACTAACAGGATTCACTATTACAAAACCCCAGAGCTATCTGCATAATAATATCTAACTCTTTATACCAATTTATCAATTTACCAATTGGCTAGACAATGTCACATGAATCAATTTTTAAAGTAAAGAAATAATTACTTTCATTTGCTTTCCTACCATTCTTTGTTTTAATTATTCTGTAATTAAATATAAATTATTCGATAATGATTTGGAATATTTTTATGGTAATCCTCTTATTTGGCCCTTGTAGTTTTAACTTCTCACAGCTTTTTGAATAACAGATGAAAAATCCTTAACATTCATTCAAAAATGTATGAAACATCTGACTTCCTTAACCTCCGTACAGGAAATGCTACAAAGACTATAATTGGCTGTAGAACAATGATCTATCACAATGCTCTATTGCTGTGTTAGCTAATAAGAGTGGATGAAATTTTAAACTTCTCCTTAGCTCCATAATTATTTAAAACATAAAAAAAGGTATTATCTTTTCATATTATACAGAAATCCTTTTATTATATAACAAAGCAGAAATGAAGCTGGTGAGTATATGAAATTCTGCACTCCCAGCCCACCAAGTTAACCACCTTGAAAATGGCTAATTCTATAAGCTATCGACAAAAACAATTGTTAATTATATGTTGGATCACTGAATTCTATTGTTAGCAGTTAACGTTCTCTTTAAAAATGAACTGTCAGAGCTAAAAGGCATTTTGTCAGTTGTTGCAACTTTTCAGGAGAAAGAAAAATCAAATTGAAACTGGATGTGCATTCTGTTACATAGGGTAGAAACAAGTAATGCATTTCATATTCTGAAAAATATTAACTCTTGTTTAGTATTTAATATTATTAATTATTTATAAGATTGACAAATGCCTTTTACTGCCAAAATGGATTGCAGATCATCATTTTAAAATGGAATTTGTAATAACAATAGAAAAAAATGAGTATTGCAAGAAATTATGGCAATTTGAATTTGCTGTCAAATTTTCATCTAAAGCAACATTATTATGAGTAGACCATTTCAAAATGTCTCCATAAAAGCTCAATGCATCAGGTTTGATGCAATTAACTAGCTTTTGGATGTCCTGGAACTTTTTAGGATAGACAGGGGCTTTTCCATCACAATCACTAGCATCAACAATAGAATTGGACATTTGAGAGAAAATAAACATAATAAAAACAACAGGAATTATGTAATAAATGTTGAAATCCTGCCACCGAATGAAGTGTTAAAACTTTGGATACCCAACTTCTGAAGATGAGGACAAATGTTCTTGAAAACGTTTCAATGTTTATAAACTAATTGAGTGGGGTGAGTGTAAATAAGTGTGACTGAGCATAACTCAAAGGTAATGTTTCTTCCTCTGTATACACTAATAAAGAGTCTTACTTCTCGTACAAGAAGCAGTTGGGTAAAATTTATTACTCCACCATTTGTTGCATCTCAGTTTAGATAGCAGTATTAAACAAATAAAAACCATATTCTTTGACAAAATGTCTTGTAGCTCAAACAAATTAAACTTATTTGGCATCCCCTACTATTGAAGCTGATAACACCATAAGCACAAATAAAGTAAAACAAAATTCTCTTACACAACGGTTATAAAACTATTTTGGTACTGGTGTTGCATGTGTATTACAATTTATAAACAGATTCATTTCTCTTTTGTCTAAATTAAAACCAGCTATATATATATATATTGTTGGGAATGCAATATATGTAATATTTATTTTTCTTACTTTACTTTCTGCGCAGTAATAACAAAATTTTCTATCCCATGGAATGGGATTTAGAATTCTCTATCCCAAAGTATTCCACAAAATCATGTTCTTTTATAATTCCAGAGTGTTTGTATTCAACTATAAGGGATCTATAAATTCCTTTGTCTCTTAATAATTTAGTAAACTAAATAACAAGGTGTTTTATGCCTCATGTCTGCCAAAATAAATTAGGCTTTTCAACACACCTACCCCTTTCCCAGACACACAAATCTTTTCATCTTTATAATATTAGCAACAGCTCTTGCTTTAATGTTAACTTTCTTAATTTTACCGTTTTAAAGCATTCTGTTTCCTTTATATGTTAAACTTTAACGCATTTATACAAGAGTGTATTGGTAGTTATACTTTCTCTGATACATTTAATTTTGCTAAGACGACTCCAGTTTTTAATTTCATGGAATTGTCTAATTAGAGACCTAATATCAGTATTCCATTGGTGTACAAGGTGCTTAAGATTATATAAAACAAACAAGTGTTAAATTATTCTGAAAATAATTAACTGTTCCCTTCATCTTAATTTAGAACCACAATATGGTTATAATACTGTGGATGTAGTTATTCATTTTATTAAGAGGATGTTTCATTTAAATGAAAATTGCAACTAAAAACAAGCACACTTTTATGGTTTTTATAAAGATTTTTATTGACAGTTTTATATTTGCTTTGTTGATTCTAGCTTAGAAATATTTCATTGCTATTGAAATAATAATGTATCAATGTATGTTATTTAATGGAAAATGATCTTAATTTAAGTATGACAGGTTTGGTGTTCCCCAGGCTTCTGTTCAGTATAGACTTGTGATAAAAACATTGCTCCACATTATAATTATTGCTTGATGACTAATTATATCATTTGATATATTATGTTAACTAAGAGAGTTGTACATTTACTGCTGAGAGGAAGGAAATAGAGGTTAGGTTAGAAGTGCTAGTCAAGGAGATTTCTACTGTCCTTCAGTGATGGGAAAGTTAGCCCTTTTTGCCAATATCTGCCAAGCTTGAGTTCAACATACAAGTTGGTGCATGCTGCAGGCAGTTCAACATGGCCATTATAATTAATTCTACCTCCAAATAGGAGTTGCAAACCATCATTCTTTTCTAAATACAGAAGGGAATAGTGTAGCAGAAAATCATCATAAAATGTGCCATATTTATGGTACAAACTGTGAATGCGCTGGTGTTGCGCTTTGCGCTTCAACCGATTTTAAGTTCTCATGCATGAGATAAATTTCAGTTTACTGGACATTTGAGAGCTGCAACTTTGTTGGGATATGAACATTTCTGCAACTTTAACGTTTCCAGACACATTATTATATTACTAATGCATACCCTTTTCTTGATAAAACCAAATTAGAAACAGAATTTTGAACAATTTATACAGAGATGACTTCCGAAGTGTAGAGTGCAACTGATTCAGTTGGGTTTATACTGGAAAATAATTTGAGTGACTGCCTCAGCAAGGTTACCAAACTCCTTAAACTGATAATTATGATCCCAATGTCATCAGCTGAAGTGGAAAGATGATGTTCTTTGTCAAAAACGATAAAAATTAAGGAGTACGATGGATGAAGTTAGACTTGAGTGCCGTCCATAGAAAAGGAGATGATCAACCAGCTAGTGGATTTTAATGAGGTGATAGATTGTTTTGCTAGCCAGAAACAAAGAAGGATGGATTTTAAGTATAAACATTCCAACATCAACACCACAGGCAGTACATAGCATGTGGGATAATGGCTATAAGATATTTATATCATTTTAAATATTTTGTTGATTATAGTCATAGTTTCTTTCAACCCCCAATATCATAACCAACGAGCCGCCACTGCTGAGAGGACAAGACTTCTGCATAAATAAACATCTTAAGGATGCCACAAAGATTTATGTCAATACACTGGTTAAAATCTTCTAGGAAAAGATATTGAAATATTCGCCCACTGCTGCAACAAATCTTCATAGTGGCTAATTAGAAAGTAACCTTGACACATTTCACCTCTGGTAATAAAACCATTTTCTGATTTACATTTGTCTTTATATTATGCTATGATGAAGATTAAAAGAAGTAGCCCCATATTGTTTCAGTGATTTTCAATGTCAGCTGGACACAATTTTGTGTCCTTAAACAATTAATTAACATACCCTGCTAATAGTATTGTTTATAACCAATGAAATAAAGTAAAACCTTTCTAAAATAAGTGCTTAAATTTTACTAATAATTTTATGAATTTATTTATATATATTAGAATAATTTTGGCTTTTTTAGTTAAAATACCTATATATTTAATGCATTTATGACTGGTGACAAACATACTCTAGACATTGCTGAGCTTCCAGCCAGGTAAGGTGACTTAGACTCATTGAAGTTCCTGGAATATGTATCTCTCCCATCATTAGGATGATGAATGACTGGATCAGGTATATGTACTGTGTGCAGAGGTGGCTAGAATGACCTTGTAGAAAATGTGAGGTATTCCTGCTGGGTAAGCTTGCCTATTCTGGTGCTGTTTAGGTTGTCTGTGTCTGTTTTTTCCGAGCCAGTCAATTTCAATTATAATGGCTAGGTTCCACGCAGAACTGTAAAATAGCCTAATGTCCTGGTTTAGCATGCCCCTCTCAGAGGAGACAGCCTTGACCTTGTGCTCCCAGTGGCTTCCACATATGACTATGATGGTTGTGTCACGGAAGTTACTCTACTGTCCTGCTCAAAGCAATGTACTCCCAGTCCAGACTTCTCATGATGATGATGATAAATGGGGTTTAAGTTTACTTAACTTCTAGATGGCAACAGCCACAGATAAAAGCAATATAAAACTGCAGATAAAAGGAAGGGAAACTAAAACCATCCAATTCTAAAACAGAAAGAAACAAATCTATAAAACTAGGCTGAAAAATAGAGATAAAAGAGGATAAAAATAGAAACATCTAAATGACAATAAAAAGGTGCCATATCATAAAAATTAGAAAGATTAAAAACCATAACTAATGCTCCATCCTCTACCCAAGAGAAATAAAATGATCTAAAAATGCAATTTAAAAGCCACTTTAGATAAAAACTTAAAACCTTATCTGTTGCTCTCTCATTATCTGTCAGGACCTCTGCTAGGTAGCCCGGAAGGTCCGTTAGTGACCAAATGTGTGCTACAGCAGCACATGACTGATGGTCAATGCTGCTCCACAGAGCAGACAGATAGGAGCCGCTTCCTTCTTAAGAAAATAACTATGTGTAAAAACACAGTGAACGATCAGGAAGTGCGCCAATAGCACCAGATTTCTCAGGCTGCATCAAAAGTTGATCCTCTTGTCCCTTGACCGTGCTGGTCTGTAATATGAATGGGGAATGCAATAAACACCTGGTACACTGACATCTGGCTTTCTGTTATTGTTCTCACTAGGTTCTGTGTCTTTGAAGGCAGTTTGCTCCTGATGTTGTGTTTGGCTAAAATTCTGCTGAATCTGCCAGATAAGTTACCAGTATATGGAATGCAGGCTGCGGCAGTAAGTTTTTCTGATATACTTGTGTCAGAGGCTTTGCTTTTTTGGCTCTAGCAAGTGCTACTATGGCCCCATAGAGTAGCTGTTTAGGTGGAAGGAATGTTGAAATGTTGCAGTTCTTGTATCAGGTGGCTTGGATCTGAGAGAGATACTGTTCTGTGTGAACACCATGGCAACTTATCCTGCAAAATACTGCCAAAACAGAACACTAAGACCATCATGGCCAAATGTGGCAACTGTTGGAAACACAGCGTCAAGGAGGCATTGGCTATCTCCTTTGACAGTGGCACACTGAACTGGGATACTGGGCTGCAGTTCAGTTCCACGTGGAAACCAGTTGCTAAAATTGAAACATAAAACTCAGACACAGACAATCTAAACAGCAGTGAGAGGGCAAGTCTACATAGTCTGTCCCTGCAAACACGGCAAGAGTGCTGTGCATTTTCTATGGGGTATATGCTAGCCACTGCACCAATCAAGTCATTCATTGTCCAAATGATGATAGAGATGCACAGCTCTGAAATATTGGTGATTGGTGACTACATCACTTCGTCTGGCCTGAGTCTTGAGAACATCTAGAGTATAAAACTTTCTCACAAGAGACTTGTTAAAATACCGTAAAAGTAGATACAATTCTCTTATGTTTGATGAATCTTATTTGCTAAACTGTGACCATATAATGCTTAGAATGAAATATGCACTGTGTTTGTCTTATTACACATGCTTATTCGGTGGAGTACAAATATTTCCTACCCTGTAATTAATGGTCCTTTCATACAAGCCATGTGTAGAGCAAGACTGGAAATGCAGAAATAGGCTGAATTAGGCATAGCCGGGATTAGAATCACTAACTAATATCTGAAACAGTGAGGAGGGGTACAGGGCCCCTGAACTTACCTTGCTGACTCTGTTGCAGGGAAGTCCTCATTTGCCCCATCCTGTAACAAAACACCTCAAATGTACATCACACTCAAAATATTCACTATACGCAAATTTAGATACACTCACAGAAGGAAACTGTGAAAAGTACAACAATCTCCTTTCTGACTTGAATGTCTAGGTTTGTGCACACAAATTGAGATAATTATTATTCTATTCTTCACAATATTGCAATGAAGCAAATTCAATGGGTTCATTTTATATTCAAGAGACTAAACTTTTAATTTCTCAGCTTCTGCTATTGTGCCAAGGAACAAAAGTACTCTTCCAGAAAACTACAAATGATTTCAATGTAACTCATATACTAAATAGAATCTGGAACTGAAGAAGCATTTGTAACATTATGCAAATTGACGGGAACACTTATTTATGAAAGCAAACGAAAGTCTGGGAAACCTAAATTACATGATTTTACTTTCTTTCTTTGTGAATTATACAACTATGTGAATAACTAATGCAAGAATGGCACAGAAAAACAATGAGAAATTATTTTAATGTTCTCAAAATAATCCAGCAGGATATATCAATTGTATGAGGTGTATATGACGTTGCAGCTTACAGGATCTTCTTCTCCTCAGGCAACATTTCTTTGACCAGCTCATTCAATATGAGGAGATATGCTTTCTGTATCTAGAACTATTTGAAAGATGAAAACAAATCCCTCTAATGTGGTGCTCATTTATTTGAAAATACTTCTACATAAATTTCTATTGCAAGTGGCATATTACAATGTGTTTCACTGTAAATGAATAGCTCTTACAGATACTCAGCATTAGTAAAGCAAGTCATTTTGTAATTGATTATCCACTGTTTTGAAAACAAGCAGCTGAAGTGTATTTGTTTCTATCTTACAGTGTTGTCATGCTGTGTACTTTTCATGGGCAAAAATGTACATTCGACTAAGACAAACTTTAAAAACTTATAACAGTAACAGTTTTAATTAAATATGATAGCTTCTAATAACAGAGTTTGAATTGCTTTAATTAAAGATACATAAAAATACTTAATTTGCACTTTTCTTTAAGAAGTAGTTTTATAAAGATTTAATTTTTGTAAAATGTTCAATTAAAAGAGATGTAATATAAGGAATTTTTTTTCTTCTGAAAACTGCTTTAAAAACAGCAACACTCTGAGAAGATATTTGTTCTATTCAGTTCAAAGAGTCATTCTATTCAAGGATGACCACAGTACATTTTTCATCCTGTGCATATATTGGTTATTTTAATAAGGGTCAAGTCCAAGGGTTTTTATCAGAATCAGTAGAAAATTGCAATGCAAAAGCAGAGTTTTATACACAATTAGCCACTTTCTGTGAAATTGCTCTAAGCATTGAGCTACTATGACAACATCTAACTTTGTATAAAACTGTAATTAAAAGTGAGTTTAGTTTGTTCTGCAAAACTTACCTTAATTTCTCTGTATTCAGGAAGATCTGAAGCAAGTGATGACTCAGGTTGTAATTTTTCTTCAGTTGCTATTTCCTGCCACCAGGGTTCAACTTTAATCTCTATTTTTGAGACCACTTCATCCACATTGCTGATATTCATTATCTTTGATGTATCTGAAGATGGAAAACCTTCTTTACTTTGCAGATCAGTATCTAAAACCAGACGCTCTTCCTTGACATTTATCTTGTTTTGCATTTCAGAATCACTGCACACTACAGTCTCACTTTTAATCTTCATTACAAGATCTGGAATATGAGGCTTTTCCACGTTTGGTTAATTGGTGTTTAACATCAGACCCTCTTCTTTGATTTTTACTTTGTTTTATGCTTCACTGTCACTGCATACTGCAGTTTCATTTATAATCTTCATTACTAGATTTGAAACATGTGGCCTTTCCTCTTCTGGTGAGCAAATATCTAATATCAGTACCTCTTCTTTGATTTCCATTTTGTTTGGCAATTCAGAATCCTTGTGTACCGCGATATCAGCCTTAACCTTCATTCAAATACCTGAATAAAAAAAAAGAGAGTCAGATTTTAAAGAAGACAGCTACTGCACTAAGTGAATGTGATTTATGCTTTACTTCCCATCAAATGCAAATAGATAACAATACAATACAGCCAGAATTTAATGAAGCTTGGTACATTGAACACAGTTATATAAATAAAACAATGATAAATATTGTTTCACATTGCTATTAACTGCATTACAGCCGAGGAACTATTTCCATTCCAATTACAAAGTTAAATGGTTATTTACATTTTGGTATGTGTCCATTTCAATATAAAGTAACACTGAATAATCAAACAAAAATTGAGCAAATAAATAATGAACAGCATTGTTACCATTGAATAATTTTACACTGATTAAGTTTTCAATGATTAAGATTGCTGGAAAAATTATGGAGCTGCATGAGCCATTAGGACTCTAATATGCATCAACAAGCACTGGCAGTTGTAATAATTATATAACAGCTTGATCTACTCTGTTCACTCACTATTGTATTGTGTCTGCAATAGTTACTGAGAATCCTGCTAGATACTATGCATGTTCAGTTTTTCTTCCAGGTAGTGTATTTGCTTGATCTAAGTGACAGAACTGTATATTTTATTAGGATTTTATACATAATGTTCATAATGTATAGTAAATGTAAAATAAAAACCCATGCTGAAAATGTGTCCTTTCACAAATTCCCTGTGACAGTGATTTAAGAGAAAAATGAACCTTAAAGTTTAATCAGCTGCTCTTGCCTATAAAAATCATATCAACTTTTTGTTTGAAATGAACCAATCATAAGTTAAAACTAAAACAAGGGTGGTGAAGACCATGACAAATAATTAAAAAATATACATAACCACACTAATGAGAAAATAAAATATAATAAACAAGCATCAGAACTCGCAACAGAGAATGGTATTATAGCTTTATTTCATACAGAACAACTGCATGCATTAAGAGGAAGTAAATATTTAATTAACAAAGCTTAAGAGCGTAAAGTTTTACTGATTTTTTGGTTTAATTTTTGAGTTCCGTTGTGTGTATCCCCAATCTTAATTTGTTAACTTTAAAATTTAACTGCTCAACAACTAAGCCCTTCCAAAGCATAATCCAAACAGAACTAT
The DNA here is from genome assembly GCA_030762935.1 of Hymenopus coronatus. Classification (NCBI taxonomy): domain Eukaryota; kingdom Metazoa; phylum Arthropoda; class Insecta; order Mantodea; family Hymenopodidae; genus Hymenopus; species Hymenopus coronatus. Next base: position 9,938,963 of record CM060892.1, read on the forward strand.
GACTCAAAAATAAGCATAACAGCTTACTCTTGGAAAAACTCGTCAATAAATTCTGTAGGTAAAGTGAACTTTTTCCAATCTAGGGAAACATAGGACCTCTTGGTTTCACTGCAGCTACTATGGCATAATGTTACTCTAAGAATCACAGCATTTATGAATCATAGAAAAAATTAACATTGAAACTTGATAATGCAGCTTTTCTGAAAATAGTGATCCATTGGGGTCTCTGATTAATCTAACTTTTTATTGTGTCACTGTTTTCATGTTTATTATGTATTGAATATGATTTATTTCACATTGTTTCCCTCTGTTTTTAAATACAGGGTCTTATTTTATATGGTAACAGACTCAGGTGCTTTCTAACAATATGCAGGAGAGTTAGGATTTGCAGGGAAAACTATGTGAGCAGAGGCGGAATAAATCCTTGCCTTATAAAGATGCTGAAAATGTGGACCTTCTGCTCTCAAACAAGCATTGTATCTCTTAAAATATTGTCATACAATAGGACAGATTTTTTCTGAAGCCCAGTATTGACTGTTATGAGAATTCACACGCCCATTTAAGAGAAAAACAAAAGCTGTGGGTAAATGAAACCTCTTTCTACAGATTGGAAGAACCAATTGCAATAATTCACATGTTTACTGGGGTCATTTGCTTTTAATGCTTGTACTCGTGTGTAGCAATAGGGTTTTAGTTTCAACTGACGTGTAGCATTTTTTGCAGAAGATGGAGATACACCATTTGCTGTGCTAATTTGTTCAGTGATTTTCAAGTCAAAGGCTCCAAAGTGACACTGATTTCATCCAGTTCATTTTCTGTTAAAACTGCCCTTCTCTTAGAATGTTTCTTGTCCAAAACTGAACCCGGAGCTTCAAATTTATTGACGACTGCATGTATAGTTTTTCTTGCAGGTGATACAGAGTTCGTAAACTGCAACCAGTAAGCAGATTCATATTTAAAGTAAACTTTACAAATAAACAGGCGTTATTCCACAGTTAAGTGATGTACCGTGTTTACTTCAGCAACAGAAGCACCTAACTGACAATGATTGACTGCATGTGTATCTGACTTAGCAACACAAATGACAACAATGCATTTTCAAGCAGGAATTGATAGTCCAAAGTCCCAGCAGACATTACAGAGTAGCAAAGGAGAGAAAGATGGCGAATGGGTTGCCATATAATATGACCCTATATATTCTAATTCATTAATTTTAAAAAAGTGGGGCACAGAAGCATGCTTTGCCTACAAAGCAATATAATTTTGTTAATATCTCAATTTAAAAAATGTATAGTTTGTACTTGAAAGAAATAGCTTTCAATTTATTGTCCCTTGGAATGGATGGTATGAATGTGACAGAAATATTTATCAGTATAGGTATTATTTATTTAAAGGAATGCACGGTCTATACATGAAATGAAGTTTTATTTAAGGATGCTCTTTAACTGCTGTGGTTCTTAGCATCCCATTGTATATTTCATCACCGAGCACCAGGTTTGAACCCATGACCTTGAGGAACCAGAGGCTAGCATGTTATCCACAAACCACGGAGGACGCTTTTGTACATAAAAGGAATGCATATATATATATATATATATATATATATATATATATATATATATATATATATATATATATATATATACATATAAAAATGCATTGACTGCATTTCTTTATTAGTTTAAAGAAATGCAGTCAATGCTGATGGTGGGGGAACTGACATTAATGTAAAATTGGAAATGGAGTTTCATTTATGGATGCTCTTTAACTACTGTGGTTCTCAGCATCCCATTCTATACTGAGCGAGAGATCATTTAATTTTGCCAAAGCTTCTTTTATCATACTGAAGTTCTTTTACATGCTGTAAATCTATGACATGGCATCAAAGGCTTTACTTCCCTTCCAAAGGAAGACATCCTAAGGATTTCTACATCCAAAAATATCCATCATCCTCTAGCAGGTTTGAATTTGCAACCATGGGATATGAAGTAACCAATGGTAACCATTACATGACAGAGGGTAACCATATGAATGTAGAGGCAGTAAATGGTTGACTGCTGCAGGGACCCTAGCGTATCAGTAATCCACTTATTATAACTATACAATGGTTATACCTCTTGATGTTACTTCAATACATGGATACTTATGTTATTCTGCATTAGAGCTGCTTTAACATTACTTACTGGTCTGCTTTAAAAATGTAGGGCCCTAAGTTGCGAAACATAGACAAGGGATCTGTGAAGCTAAAACCCCAATGATTCCAAGAAGAAGTAAAATTTTAGCAATCTAAAGACTTTCATATCTGAAGAACTTAAATGTTTTCAACACTTTCAAATATGAATTGTCAGCAGAAGTCACATGAACTACTTCTTAAGACTGTTGTGCATGTATATATCCTATAGCCATTGTATAGCTTCTTCCTTTTTTCCATACAAACAAAATCAGAGCAAAACAATTTATGAATAAAGCTGCAGTTTATTATTTTGTTTTTCCTTGAGGTGCCCCAAATCTGCATAGTTACCATGCTTGCAGAATTAGTAGGATTCGTGATGCATATTTACTAATATTTAATGTGCTCTCACATGGTTTACTAGGCATGGAATGTCAATTTAAAACAAAAACACAAAAATATTAAACACTTTAAGTACACTTGTTTTAGAACATTCCAAGCATGCTTGTTAGTTACACCTTTTCGTTGTTGTCTCAGTTTACTGTAGTTCCCATCTTACTTTCCCTGGAAACACAAATTTGTATGTTGCCCTATTTCCTTGCAATTTGTTACACACCTTTGTTAAATTGAGGGATGCAGTCCTCGTCAATAAAATGTTTTCTGAAGTCACTATATAACCTCTTTAAATTTATCATTTAGGACCAACAACTATAATGGTTTTCAAATGGGCAAAGTTCTACTCTGCAGCGAATGACATGTTATTGTGCTCTGCATTGACAGGTTGCTACTCCCACTCTTTGTATATTTCCCTCTCATTTACACACTGAGCATGCAAATCTGCCTGGCGACATAATGGTCGACGTGAGGAAACCCTAACTGATTTTTCTAAACTTCTATAATTTTGTTGTTCTTAAATTTAAAACTTCAACATGCATATTTGCATATTATGTACACATTTTCTTATTATAGGTTATGAAATACCTGTTTTTTTAATCAAATGGAACTGCTCCTCCATATCGCTATCATTATAAATGTCAAGAGACAGTAATTCGTCATTGCTGCATTTTTAAAATATGTGTAGACCCTAAATATAATACTTTGAGCCTGGTTATGCAATACCTGCCTCTTAGATTTGTCACTAAATTCACCGCTAAAAACCACTGCACTTGCTCTAGCAACTGAAAACTGACTTGAATTCTGAAGGGACTTGGGTTAAATAAACATAAGCCCTGATTTCGATACATAAACATGCGATAGCTGATAGCTGACACAGCATTCTACAGCTAACAAGAGTGTGTTCCCTCTGACTCTTGACTTTTAACAGCTTGCTAAGCATAATAAATGAAATAATTCTTTTAGTTCTGTCATGTCAATAGTTTACATCCCGTTTCTGTGTAAATATGTATGTACTTATATACAAATAATAATGGTGATTACAGTGATTCTGATAGTGACTTAATACAGAGGTATGCTTACTTATATGTATCATGAAAACCATTTGAGATGAAAATCAGTGGTTTTTTATGGTTCTGCTACAAACCTTACTCCTTATCTTCCTTGTGAATTATTTCTTGCATCATTTGAATATTTTGTCTTAGCACAAATAGTGTTTATGAAAGACGGAAGCACTTAGCACGCTACTCCCCAGTTAAGCAGGAATGCAATATCAACACAGCAGCAGCCCGATTGGCTGCAGGCCTGGTGGGGCTCATCCCATTTGAAAGTCACTGTAATTGTTTTCAATCTGTATTTTGGTAACCACTCCCGATATAGCATCACAGTTGGCAATAATCACCACCCCTAGCTTACGTCATCAGCGTTCCTAGCAGACGATAACACCTATGCTACACCCTTACCGGTGTATTGTGATAATACCACTAATAACCTTTCGATAATGCAATAGCCACTATTCTTACTAAATGACAGCTAATATTAGATAGTTAAAACGTGTACGAATATCCCATATACCTTTACTAAATAATACCTGCAATTCTGAGCATCCTTTGTTTTCCAAACCTCTACACTGCGCTATTGATTTTTGTGGTTGTCTGGAAATCTACACCCGGTCCATTGCTTACTAGTCGCTGCACATCTGCGTGGGAATCGACATTGGGTACTGCGCAATGCCAATTTACGCCGAAAGAGGCGCACATATTTTCAAAGAATACCATTACTTTTATAGCAGCCAGCTATAAAGATAATGAAGCCTTACCGGCTTATTTAATATTCGTTATGTATGATATGATATAATACATCCCTTAGATTAAATATTTATTATTTTTATATTCAAATTATAAACTATAATTCTAGCATTACCATGTTTATACATAAAAGAATTACTAATTCATGCTAAGAAACATGTTTGTCAACTAATGCTGAGATAAATACACATAATACTAGAAATAACAATAATCTGCATATGCGCTTTCATAAAACCAGTCGCTTTGAGAAATCATTTTAACATACTGAAAATAAACTGTGCAGCCATTTTCCTGTATATTTGAAAGCAAAAGTTGCATAACACACTTAAAGAATGAAATCCAAAATTCATAATTCGTTCTATTCAATCGATGGATTTAAGGGTCACGGAGACGGTAAGATTTGAAATTATGTGAATTGCGTGATCTGTGCCACTTAATGACTACTTATACTAATGCATTACTTTTATGGAGTCTGTTGCATTTCTTAAAACTGCCACAGAATAAATAAATAGGAAGAAAAATGCAGTACCAACTATGGAGAAGAAGACTAAATCCTACATTCACTTCAAGAAATCTACTTTATATTAAAGTGGTCATTATTTATAATTCATTTAGGATGTATAATGGTGTATATAACATATATTTTTTTGAATAATGTACATTGTATCTCAATTTTAACTTATTGTAAAGGTAACTTTATCTTTTTTTTTTTTAACCTGGTTTGGTCATATCGGACGATGAATGCAATTGATGATATGATGCTCAAATGATCTCGGGGTCCATGGAGCTTAAAGTTACTCGACATTCGCCTTCTCAGGATAAGGGAAAACCCCGAAAAAAACCATTCCCGGGTAACTCACCCTAAGCGAGATTCGAACTCACGACGTGAGGCAGACATGCTACCACCACGCTACCCAGGCGGGCCGTAACTTTATCTTGTTAATTTATTTCCTAGTTCTTCCATATAATATAATTTCAAGCACTGTTTTGTAATTTTAGTTGTTTATGTTTGACGGAGCTAATATTTCTGTAATGAAATCTTACTGCGAATAAATTGATTAGATTTATAAAATTGCTGACCCTTCTGTTGTTATAAAAGTGTTTAATTATGCATATGGAATTTTAGCGTTGAAGTTTCTTTCGCTTTCACCCGGTTACATTGATATATTTCTACTGCTATCACTGATCGTGGAAATAAATGAAATTATTTGGATGTTGTAAAGAATAAACATTTATTTCCATGCTAAATCTTTCAGTTACATAATAGTTATTACATTTTGGTGTCTGTACGACACCAATGTACGTGACGCCATGTAATTGTGTGTGAATCACATTCGGGAGGTTAAACAAACTATTTAAGGATTATACCAAGCTACTGGTGTGCTGAAATTTTATCCCACCGGAGTTCAGTTACATTAAAGTAAATCTTAAATGCTACTTATAAGTACACTTTATAGTCATTAGAAGTAGAAGACCGAGGCCAACATTTGGGAGGATGTGTGTATTATTGCCACCAAAGACCTTACTGACTCATGGGATTTTAGGAGGATTTCCCGGGTGCCTGCGCCCGTATTCCCTAAACTTTAGGAAGTTGAAGGGGCAGGCGACGTTGTAGGCCCGTAGGGCAGTTTGCGGCTAGCGTACTATAGAGGTTTATACCACAGCGCTGAAATGTTTTATTTCCAGCCACCATCTTGTGGCTTTACACACTACCATGTAAACCATAGGCAACATATGTTAAATTGTTTTTCAAAGTTTTAAAAGTAAAGGACTGTGGAATGGGAGAGATGTCTAGGTTAAGGAATATTTAATATAATCACATTTCTTTTGTCATAAGTTACTAGTGATAAATTGTAATTATTGCTGTAAATATTGCAGCAAGATCATAGCTTAATTTTGTTCTAATTTCTTGGTCTAAAATTGAATATATGTATGATGCAGTCATATATAGTGGTATGTACGTAAATATACATACACACACGTTTGGGATCATTTTTAAGTGCACAGAAAAAAAGAGGGTGACAAGTATCAGAGTTACCCCAAAAATTATGACTCACTTTGGACTGCATGTCATTATAGTTTTAGGGCAAAACTGCTATTAGGTATGTCTATCGCTAGGGCCCATGTTCTTCTAATGGTGCTTTATGCTATGTTGGACCTTGAACCTCAATTAGGTAGCAAGTATACAGTCCTCAAGGCTCACATTCCTTGTAATTGTAATTTTGAGTAGCAACAGAAAGAAAATGTATCTTTGTAAAAATTGTAAATATTTAGTTAACAGTATCTATTATGAGTGAAATGTAAATGTTAATAATCCACTGCACATAAAAATGAAACATGAAGAAGCCTGACACATGTATATCATGTTTATAGTTCAAATAAAATATAATAATATATATATATTTTATTACTCATCCAGATTTGGTCAACCTTCAGGCTCTTTCCTCATACCTCCCTCCGTGGGGTTTAGTAAATTACAAAGAGACACTAGGGCCTAGACACGCAGTTCTGCCTTAGTGATTAAGTACCTTGCTTTTGGAGTTACGTAAATCACAAGGGACTGTATGCATGTTTTGCCCTAGTAACGGAGGACCCCATCCCTGGGATCACACAAATCATTCTGGACTGCCTCTGTGGTCGAGTGGTCAGCAAGCTGACTTCTCACCCGGAGGTCCCGGGTTCGATTTCCGGCTGGGGTGGGGAATTTTTCTTTAACCAAAATTATTCCCTATCCCCCATAGAGTCTGGAAGTATGAATGTGAGAGTGAGTGTGCGTGTGTTTAGTAATATAAAGTTTAACCGAATGTTCTGAACCTACAGTTTCACAAGTCAAAGCCCCTGATATGATCATTGATGTTAATGAAGCAATAAAAAAAAAATCAAAAAAAAAATCATTCTGTAGCACTTTGTATAATACAATCACGTAAGTTACATAAAAAAACTATAGGTATTTAAGATTCATTTATGGTTGCCAACTTTAACTGAAACCAAAACCAGAGAACTCAAAAGTCCACTGCCACCAACGCCACCTATATTACTACTATTATTACTATTATTATCAATATTAGTATCATTATTTCAATAAATTATTATTATTATGATTATTATTTATAGCACAATCACACAATACATACATTATAGCTGATACACCAAGAAGCAGGCATTTATTTAATACGATAATGGCTGCAAATCCAGCCATTTCTGTGAGCCTTTAGTTATACTATTTTCTGACTTTATAGCTTTAAAAAGTTCTTTCCCATTGTCGGATTTGACAGATTTAGCAGATTCGGCATGTTTCATATGGTAGTTAAAATTCATAAATTGTTTTGCTTTCACCATTTCCACTTTCATTGCTCCAGATATTTAGCATGACACTGAAAATCCACTCTACAAATGTACTGGATGGTGACACTGACAGCAGATGTTAAAGGACTTTCAGCAAATTATGTGCTATGCATCTCTTAAAAAATAAAAAAAAAAGTCTTCCATTTGTTTATAACATTTAGTCTGGTAAAGCCCTTCAATATGAGTTTATATCTATTTGTTCTTCTGCACAGTTATATTATACAGCAGCAAAAAATAACAAACAAATCGTGGCAATGTTGCATTTTCATTTTGTTATCAGTGCTTGCAACAAAGATCTAATTTTAAATACCGCTGTTGAACAAATAAATGTACCAACTTACATTAAAATACATTGGAATTCATTGCAACAAATCCACAATGCTCCCAACCTGTGACATAAGCTGTTACAAAATACTGAAGCTAAAGTATAATAGAGTTGAAATGTTTAATTGACTCAATTGTCATTATTTCACTTCTGTAAAGATTAAAGAAAAAAAGAGAAAAGAAATTTGTGAACATGAGTTTAGTCTAATTTAAGGAGGTCCAAAATTCAGACTTTTGACATGCGGTTGTGGCATTTGACCAGACACCACAATTTGTATACAGTTGCTTTTTATGTATTTATTCCACTTGTAGATCATTACATGATTTAGGCTAGGTCTGAAAAAACATGGATACAATTAAAACAATTACTATTTACAATAGTGATTCAACATACTGAAAATTGAAACAGCTATATTTTGTAGTAAACAAAATATCCAATTATCTTAAAACTATTATTTAAATATTTGGAATCTTATTTCAACAGCTAAAAATAAAATATTATTATTTATTTAAGAATTCATCTAAGGTATAAAGCTTCACTCAATACAAAATTTCTTAAATTGTTTTATGAATTGATTTGTCTCTTGAATATGCTTTTTCTCCTTGGGTAATTTATTATAAAGGTAGCTTGCTGCAAACTTCATTACATTAAAACACCTTACTTTAGAGGGAATGAAATTGAGTTCTACTCATGCTGAAGTTTTTAGCCTTCCATTCTATGCTGGATGTAAAAGATCATTTAATTTTGTTGAGATGTCTCTTTATCTGGCTTGAAGTTCTTTTATGTGCCATAAATCTAAAGAACAGCTTTACTTCCCTTCTGAAGGAAGCATGATAAGGATCTTAATGCCCCTCCTCCAAAAAAAAAAGACCATCACTCTCTGGTGGGTTTGAACCTTGGGAATTAGAGGCTAGCATGTCACCCTCAGGCATGAAGGATTGCAGCTTCAGATAAGTTTCATAAATACACAGAACATTTGGTAAAGAAGAAGATTAATAAATTCATGAAACAGAAGAAAGTAAAAGAAATTAGCACTCTAAAAAGAATAAAAAAAGAAACTAGCTACAAAAAATGCACTTACCACCCTTTGGCACCCCAAAATATTTCAAAAGATTTTCAAAAAATGGAACATCAACTTAACCCCAGTTAATAAGCACGGTTTAAAAAGCCTCCTCCATACAAACACAAAAGATAAAATCCCCCATTGAAACAATCAGGGATATATGAAATCAGCTGCAAGGAATTTGAAAAGCTATACATAGGAAAAACAAAACATTGGACAACGTTTCAAAGAACACATGAGATATTTAAAATATAAACAGACAGATAATTCAGCTGTAAAACGTCATTTTTGGACTCAAAAACATTAATTTTCACAGTGAGCCCAAGTTATTAAAATTAGTAAGAATCCAATTGGATTAACAGTTTGGGAAAACCTATTAATTTTAAAAAACAAAAACAAGGTCATAAATTTCAACATATCATAAACAAATTAACTCATCTCAAAATTCATCTATCCAGAAGAGAGACCTCTACAGGCTGCTACCTCGAGTTCATCAGTGAATCTCCGTTGAAAATGGTGGCAAAAGCCACCGAAACATGTCCGAAGTTAGTTACTTTATTTCAGGAGTGGAGTTTGAGTGTAATCTATGTTTTTACTCCTATTTAATTTTTTTCTGATTGACTCTTATCTTTAACATTCCTATATACCCTACATAGCAACAACTGTCCCTCCATTTATATAACACATAGAACCATAGAGCCCTGTCTATGCAATTACAGCATCAAGCTAAAAATATGGTTATCATTTATGTAACACATAGAACTATAGAGCCCTGTCTATGCAAGCTAAAAGCATGGTTAACATTTATGTAACACATAGAACATAGAGCCCTGCCTATGCAATTACAGCCTCAAGCTAAAAGCATGGTTATCATTTGTGTAATACACAGAACCATAGAGCTGTGACTAAACCTTGCATTCAATTACAGCACGTTACTCTCTCTAGCTAAAGGAATGGATTTACCATGTGATTATCACTAATTGGTGCTTTAACTCAGAGTGGTATGTTCTCACTGAACAAGCAATATCACATAACTGACATTTGAATGTTGTTTAAATTGCAGAGACATTTAATTAAAGACAACTGAATATCAGCTAGTCAAATGTTTTGTTGCTACTAATCAGAGTGGCAAGTATTGTAGGATAGATTTTAGCTTTCCTCCATAAAACATAATGAAGCAAAATGCAAGTGCAATATAAACTCTATCTAACTGCTAAAGACAATGTTTCAATAAACTTCTTGTATTATACTTAAAATTGTGCTTCCATGGTCATCAATTCTTTTTAAAGTCATTCATTTTAAAGCCTAAATGGGTAATTAATTGATTCTTTGCCATTCACTTATGTTTGAACCTAGCACCAATATTACTTAGGTTATAACTTTTTATACTCATAGCTGATGTCTGTCAGTGTCACATACTTTCTTAGTATAACTAGTAAAGAATTGTATAAGTGCTGGTATACTAAAGACAATTTGGTACAAGGGTTGTATAATGGCTCAGACACTAAAAACAATTCAGTATTCGTATCAATACTGCAGCATAGAAGAGACTGATAGTAGTTTAATTGGTAATATAAATGAGTTTCTGTTCTCAATTGCAAATAAGGGTGACTACCATGGGCAAATGAACCAGTAAAACCTGATTTCAGTGGAATCGAACAGGACTCTCAAAAATGTCTGTTAAGACAGATTTCCGTTTAACAAAGATAGGCATAGGCTATTAACAAAATGAAACAATTAACATACATAAATGGACAGATTGAGATAAAAATGTATGTACCTTATTCAATTGTGTGTATTTAGATACCTCTGTGCAATACATTTATGTAAGCATACCAAAACATATAATGAATAAAAAATGGCTGTGTACACAATTCATTTATTTTTTCTGAGTTTTCTGTATACATTGCTGCTTAGCTGCTCGACTGTCCACAAATATTTTGGCCTGAGAAATCACACCAAACATCACCAGTTATTTTTTCATTGCTGCAGTTCCTTTAAACTTTTGACAGCATCCCAGTAATTCTTTAGCCTACACTCTTCTTCCAACTTGGGGACACATTCCTCCTCAATTTTCCTCTGCCTTCTCTTCTTGTTTCCAACTTTGCATATTCACAATTAAGGCATCTATATCAACTATGTCTGTTTCATTTTGCATATCACTCTCTATGTTAACAATTGAAAGCCTTTTGCAACTGATGTCTCATCCTCATTTTATTCAATTACTTGACCAATTGGAAACCCTGCTTTTCTGAAACACTTTGTCACTATTTCTGATAGCATTTTCTTTACAGCTTGGCTTATCCAAATTACTGCATCTAGAATTTATATGGTTTTGGTTAGCTCAGAGGCAGACAATGTGGAATCCCTATTAGTGAGCAAAGACTACATTAACAGTTTAGCATTCTGAATGATGCCTTGGTCCAATGGATGAGTAATATTTGTGGTATTTGAAGGGAACCAAGCAGGTTGGACATTAGAAAGTTTGATGTGTGGGTGACAGTGGTATTATCTGAAAATGCAAAACATGGTGGTTTTGTCTCCTCATTCTTCCATTAAATGCTGTTAACCATTCTCCGATGATCCATGACATCATTTATGCCTTTTTATTGGATCTCCAATCAACAGACATGTTCTGAAGGTCGATGTTTTTTAAGTATCTCAGCTTAGCAGCCTTACCAAACAGTAGGGTTTTTCTTCCATTTCACCTGACATAAAACCACATAGGAAAACAGTCAATCTTTCATTGCAAAATTTTCCTCCGGAACATTTTTCACCTTTTAAACACAATAAATGATTCAGTAATGTGCAGAAGAATAATTGTATCTTTCAATTATTGAATGCAGTTTAGTAATCCAATCAGCAATGATTTCAGTATAAACATCATTTGACTTACCACTAAGTTTGTTGTTATAAAACTATGCTATGTCTTTTGTGGAAACTCTCCAACCATCCATTACATTTTTTTAATTCAGTCTTGCCCAGTCTTTCAGTTACCTTTTTAGCACATTCCTGGTATGTGGTGACACTCAGTCGTGCTTATTTTTAACAATGCAGTGAAGGATGACTGTGAAGGTTTCTCAGAATTTGTATCGTCATTAGCTCAGCCCCCTCCTAGATAGATCAGGTAGCAGCAATATTGTTTTGCTTCAACTTAAACATCACATACTTAGAACAGACAATGCACCAGGTACATGTTTACTGGGTGCCTGAAAAATTTCTACACTCTGCATTCTGAAACTGGAAATTTTCTGTTACAACATGTACTTGATTTCTGTTGTCTGCATTAGATAGTTTCCAATTAATAAAGGGAAATCAGCATGTTTTTCACTCCTAAATTCATGGCACCATGAAGTATTTCTATTTAAGACAGATTTCCCCTTAAAAAGGGCTGTGTCGGGTTTTACTGTAGTTTCTCAGTATAACTGGTACAAGGATTGAATAAGTTCTGGTACAATAAAATCAATTTTGTATTCTCATCAGTACTGCTGCATGGAGGAGATGATAGTGATTCAATTAGTAATATAAATGAGCTTCTGTCCTCATTTACAACTAAGGGTGAGTACCACAAATGAACCAAGAAGATTTGAATAGTGGACTTGAGAAAAACAGTTCCTAATTTAATCCCTTATTCAGTTTCAGCCTTAGATAAATCTTTACATTGCACTTCAGCCAACAATGAAAGTATAGTGGTCTGAGAGAATTTATTGTACATCAGTTCAGTATAGGTGCATGTATGAGAAGAAATTTGGGAATTGAGGAAGGATAGGGAATATTCGATTTAGTGTTGAACATTATGCAAGTTAGTTTGAAATACCACAGTGCACGTTAATGCAGAGGTGATGACTGAATTACAGAGGGTTGGTGTTAAGAGTTCAGATAATAGAGGGGTTGGAAGAGAATTTATTTTTGTGTAAGATTAGTAAGCAATTAATCCAGAATGGTTTAGGAGCTGTGTGGTGCAGAATTGATAATCCTAATTGGGGGTTTTGGATAGAGATGAGAAAAAATTGGAGAAAATGGACACTCAGAATTTATATGCACAGATGAGAGGGCAAAAATTATTTAAGTGTTCTAATGAGGTGAGGGAAAATATAGTAGAGGAAGTGTGTTTTAAAGTTTCTAATAGAAATAAGAGAGCAAGAATCGCTTTATTTTGACTAGTGAGTTGAAAATTGAAAGTTTTGAAAAGTGGAGTGATGCAGGGGCTATATCTAATTTGTGGGAGAAAAGTACTGCACAAGTTTAAATGTAAAGGAACAAATGAATGGAGATGAAGTTCATCAGTAGAAATGGTTAGAGAGAGATGTGAGGCAGAGACAAAGAAGACCTTCAAGGATAAGTACAGTTAAGAGATTTATGAGAATTCCTAATGCAGAATTACAATGAAGTGGTCGAAACAGGTAGATAAGAGAATCGTATTGTGAGCATTATGTATACAGTATATCCCCCTGTTTACATCCACTGCTATTTAAGTCATTTTTCACATCTCCCATCCTTTATTCTATTTCAACAATAAAGAGCGTCCCCCACCCCCCTTCCATTAACAACATCATTTTACAGATTTTCCATGTTGACAGTATTGATTTTTGTTGAATTCCTTTCACTTATGTCCATTTTCTACTAAACTGTCAGCATTCACATGCATTGTCAGCTGCTACATATTCTGTGGTATTTGTGCAGAAACCTGCAATTTACTGTGTTGTATCATAATATAAGGTAATTCAATAGAGTAATTATTTGTGATTTCTAGCAACACTGGTGTGTTGTTGGTATTATGAAGATGAAGAAAGCCAACAGAAAATGTATTTCTTTGCATTAGAAATCTGAAATTCTGTGTTTGATTAATGTTTTCGAAAATGTGTTCAGTTGGTAAAACAGCTTGGATTATCTGTCTTAACTGTTAATATAATTCTGAAAAAAATGGATTGAAAATTGAAGTGATATTCAAAAAATACAAATATGCACACACTTCAAAGTATGAGGTGGACAAACTTGTGCAGAGTACTTTGTTTCTATGAGAGCGGTGAATATTCCAGTTGATGTTATAGTGCTTTGAATTAAAGCCCTTCAATTCGCTGCAAAGTTGGAAATTACATATTTTGCTCCCTTAAATGGGTGAGTAGATCTGTTCAAGAGGCATCACAACATTGTGTACGATCTACTGTGTGCTGAAAACATTATTGCTGTAGAAACTATGTAAGGATGAAAACAAAACCTACCTAGTATTATTAACAGTTATGAACTGAAGGATTTTTTTTTAAAGCCAAAAATTGTCATAGCGGAAAGCTCAGCAAGCAAAGAGCAACTGTTTTACTAATGGTCAGTACTGATGGCTCACAAAAGCTAACCCTCCTAGTAATTGGTAAATTCAAGAAGTCCAAGTGTTTCAAAAATTTACCAAGAAATTATGATAACTACACAGCATGGAATGATTGGTAGCATCTTCGCTTCCAATCTGGATACTAAAATGGTGGTAAATAATTGGAAAATAGTTGCTTTGGAGAAATGTGCTAACCAGCATGAAGCTCTGCAGCTAAGAAACATCAAACTTGTGTTTTCCCTGTGGAATTGTACAAGTGAACCTCGGCCACTGAATCTAAGCATTACTCAAGGCCTTAAATATAGGAACAGGAAGATGCTAGTACAGAAAGCTGGCTTTATGCATAATAGCGGTATGGAGCTAAAGCAAATGACCAACTGTTCTTGATGCCATGCATTATGTGGCCAAAGGATGGTCAAGTAATAGTCCTGTTACCATATCTGTTTCCAGAAGGGAGGATTCAAGTTTGTGGAAGAAGAGGATCATCTGTCTGAGGAAGAGGAGTTGTCAGAGCCCAGCAACTGGCTGGTCAAGTAATAGTCCTGTCACCATATCTGTTTCCTGAAGTGAGGATTCAAGTTCATGGAAGAAGAGGATCATCTGTCTGAGGAAGAGGAGTTGTCAGAGCCCAGCAACTGGCTGGCCAAGTAATAGTCCTGTCACCATATCTGTTTCCTGAAGTGAGGATTCAAGTTCATGGAAGAAGAGGATCATCTGTCTGAGGAAGAGGAGTTGTCAGAGCCCAGCAACAGGCTGGTCAAGTAATAGTCCTGTCAACATATCTGTTTCCTGAAGGGAGGATTCAAGTTCATGGAAGAAGAGGATCATCTGTCTGAGGAAGAGGAGTTGTCAGAGCCCAGCAACTGGCAGGCCAAGTAATAGTCCTGTCACCATATCCGTTTCCAGAAGGGAGGATTCAAGTTCGTGGAAGAAGAGGATCATCTGTGTGAGGAAGAGGAGTTGTCAGAGCCCAGCAACTGGCTGGTCAAGTAATAGTCCTGTCACCATATCTGTTTCCAGAAGGGAGGATTCAAGTTCCTGGAAGAAGAGGATCATCTGTCTGAGGAAGAGGAGTTGTCAGAGCCCAGCAACAGGCTGGTCAAGTAATAGTCCTGTCACCATATCTGTTTCCAGAAGCAAGGATTCGGATTCAAGTTCGTGGAAGATGAGGATCATCTGTCTGAGGAAGAGGAGTTGTTAGAGCCCAACAATTGGGCTGTAAGGGACGAGTCTTCATTTCAAGACTAGGTCACAGCTGATGCAAATATAATAGCCTCAGTGGTGCTCACATTAGAAAACATTGTTTTCAGCCATCTTGAAGAAGAAATGGTTTACAAGCCTGTAAACAGGAACCCAAAATTCCCAACAGCTAAGAAGCCATGACTGTATTATCTGTTTTGAGGCAATACATTACAAGTGCCTCAGGAGACAATAGGGCAATTTTTTTTTATAGTGTTTGCTTCCAAAGCACCACACATGTTATATGGAATGAAAATAGAGCACCAGTGGAATGTGATGACGGTGGAAGCCGGAGATAACCTGCCCCTGTACAGCTTTGCCTATCACTAATCTACATGTGGTCACAGTTGTTTTATTGATAGTATTTAACTCCCACTTTTACTACCTGTGGCACTGCAGGCGATGCTACTGGTGATACGTGGAATGTGATGGTGCGGGAAACTGGAGAACTCAGAAAAAACCCACCCCTGAGCAGCTTTGTCCACCACAAATCTCAAACATGGTTGCTTGGGATTGAACCCAGGCTGCCTAGGTGAGTCAAGTGGTCTAACCACTCGACCGCAGCATGGCCCCAATAGGGCATTTGGTGCTCTATATGCTGCGTAGAGGCAGGTGGAATAAATACAAATGCATACCACACAAAGACAATTAACAATTTCAAACTTTTTCACATTGAACATGCTTAGTGTATATAGGTACATATTTATTTTCATGTCCTAATTATTGCAATATATAGCACTACAGGCCATTTGTAAACAAACTGAAGTTTTAAATTAACTTCTTTGTTATAACATTTCCTGCCATGTATACTTTTTTGCATTATCCCTTTGAAAAGTGTAAAAGGTGGGTTTTGCTGTAGTTGTGAATAAGTACACTAGTTAACTGGAAAATGACAGCATATCCACATATTGGCCAGGTCTAAACCAGGTAGTCGACAATGTATAGAGCTCAGCAGTTTAATAAATAGATTATAAATATTACACTGTAGAGATGGACATTCATTTCGTAGTTCAATGAAATCTGTTTTGGTATCTTGCTTCTAAAATAAAACAGTTTCTGTGCAACAGCTCTATTCACAAATAAGAATGTAAAAACATTATTGAAATAAGCAAACTTAAAGAGAAGCTATTTAAAGTGGATGCACATCTTTTGGGTGATATCACTCACTTGCCTCCCAGGCATGTTTTGTTTGATTCCCACAGAAAGAGCTTGGGACAAAATGAAATGAATGGTTAGATAAAGAAAATAACAGGTGACTTATTGCCATGACATTACACTTGTGACATTGCCAGGGTTTTAACAAACATAGGAAATGATTACTGGGAGAGTGGCATTGCGGAAATGTCATCGAGTTTTTCACATTTTCCTCTTTCTCTAACAAAATTCAGCCCAGCATGTAGAACTGACAACTCTGTTTGTTTGAGATGAGTACATTTTATTTACACACTATGCATAATAATTTTGAACTCATGCAGGTACTTAGCAACACATAAACCAAAGTTGAATTCCTGTATTAGTTAGCATAGTATACCTGGAATTGTATGCTACACTGCTGAGTAATTGCAATACTGTCATATGCTTCAACTTCTTTGACCTTGAGCTCACACTGTATGTCTGTGTATATCAGTGTTCTTATGCAAAGGTAAAAAAGTATGTGGTGTTACACTCATATGACTTTCTCTACCCTCTCCTGTTAATTAGGGTCGATTTAATCTATTCTCTTACGTTTATTTTTCCATCTATTGTATTTTGAGGTAAATCTTTGTAGAAATACATTACACATTTTGTTTTTGATACAAACAAAATAGACAAGGGCAAATATTAATGAATTGCATACAAAAGGGACGAGCAGATAAAGGTAGCCCTTATTAGTATAAAGGAAGTACAGTGAAATTTCACAAAGAAGAAACTGAAATACACTTCCATTTATTAATATAAAAATTAATTGTTCTAACAAATCTTCACTTATCTTTTGGAATCCTTGGACTAGTTTTGCAATAAATCTATTGCATTCTCAACATAAATTTCCTTTTGGTCTCAGTTTTAGTCTGGTTTTTGATGTTGTTTATTTAAACTGTTATGGTTACTGCTACTAGGTGGATTATGTACTAGTGCATTGCTAACTACTGGAATCAAAATAAATTTGGTGAGAGAGTTAATTGGAGGTATATCAAAATTCATTTTGAATGAATCCACCTAGTAGCAGTAACCATAACAGTGTAAATAAACAACATCAAAAACCAGACTAAAACTGAGACCAAAAGGAAATTTATCTTGAGAATGCAATAGATTTATTGCAAAACTGGTCCAAGGATTCCAAAAGATAAGTGAGGATTTGTTGTAACTATTAATTTTTATATTAATATTTGTGTTGCTACACTGTTACTAGCTTCGTTTTACATTTATACTTCCATTTATAATGCAAAAGACATTTATAGATGTTGAAAGTGACCCCTTGCAGCATCAGTACACAGTTGTGCACATTTAAACATACTCAGATACACTTGGTGTTAAGTTTGTATATCAATGGCAGAATTTCACGCCTGATGTGGTCTTTCAGTTCCTGTACTGTGTATGGATTTGCTTCAAAGACATGCTGTTCAAGTGTCCACACAGGAAAAAGTTACACTCTGCTACATCTGGTGAACATGGTAGCCACACATGTCTGCTGAGTTAGTTCATCAGAGAAGACATTATGGATTCGTTGCAGGGATACCTTAGATGTTAGCAATGTTGCCCAATCTTGCTGAAGAAGCAGAATTGAATTGAGCATTAAAGGTAGAAAAAATTTCGATGTATGCAAACGTGTCGAGAGTAGTGTGAAAAAATACTGGTCCAATGTCACACCTTACTGTTACACCACACCAAACGCCAATGTTTTCATTACGGAGTAGTTGCTGATACATAATGTTAGATTTCTCCATTGTCCAGTAATTCGTGTTCTGTGAGTTCCTTTGACCAGAAAGAAGAAACCATGCTTCATCTCACATGAAGTAATGGACATGGTCTAAAAACCCATGTTGTTGATGTTATTCAAAAGTCACATGTAGTAATCTACACACTTCTGTCATTCTCCCGTAATTGCTGCACAACTGTCGCATGATATGGCTTCAATTTAAGACTTTTCAATATCCCCTGGATACTCCTCATTATTACATGCACCAGCTGGACAAGTTTACATGTAGGCTACTTTGGGCTCTGAATAATTCTTTGGCGAATGTCTGCAATAACTTCTGGTGTGCAAACTGAAGGAATTATTTGTTGTTTTGTACTTTGCACAGATCCATTGGTGCACCAATTTTTATACAGACTCTGTATTGCTCTCTCTACAATTAGTCATCTATCTGGATACTTGACCAAGAAAATTTGATGATTTCCCTTAATTGAACCTGTTTTCACATTTGCTTCCATAATTTTGCTCTTTCTTTATCAAGAAAGTCATTCTACAGAACGCAAAGAGAAACATCTAACTTCACTGATGACATAAAATGAAATGCCAAGAGAACAAGACTAACAATAGATAAGTTCATAAACTGATGACTTTGTTAGCATAGTTAAGCATGAATATATATAGCAGTTGCAATTTTGCAATTGCATTCAAAGAGTAGGTGGGCGGCTTTTAACTGCGCCACGCTGTCTATATGCTGGCCTTCAAAATCCACTCTCTTTCCATGCAATCATGAGAAACAATTGATATTCAAAGACTTCATATAATATTGGCCAACTGGAACCACAGATAATGGATTTCTTAGAAATTACTTATCACAACTTCAGTAAAATGTAATAAATTATGTTTTATAGAACTTTAGCTTATCTTTTTCCTTTTTGGACCAAATGAAAAATTGATGCCACAGCCAGAATTTGAAAATGGAACAAAAATGAACTGGTTCATGCGTTGAATTCATGAATCAGCTGAAGGAATGACTGTCATTCTCGCATGTTGTCACAGTAGCTCAATGGTTAAGAGTAAGACACAGAGAGGGAGATCCACGTTCAAATCTTGTCTGCAGCATTGAATATTCAGCTGGCTGTATTGCTTAACATTTACAGTTGTACATTATTATACAGAATTAAAAATGTGCATTTTGCCATGGAAATATCTTTTAGTAATTGGCAATACAAACATCAATAGAGGCATTTTAGAGAAAAATGGAAATTTGAAAAATGTTAATGTAAAATGTAATAAAAGACGATGGGAATTTTATAAGAAAACTTTATGCTGCATCATTGGAAGATTATTGAACTAAAAACCTAGTATGGTATATGCAGCCAACTCATTCTTGAATTATGCTGTTCTCTCTCACTCATGCAGCAAAAAACATTTTCTGAGCAACTTATTGTTTAAAAGATCTCTAGAAAATAGTTCCACTGGCATACAATACCACACTTCCCCTATTTACTAAACATAAAGGCAAATATAAACAATAAACACTTTCTTTTATTTAGATTTTGAAAATCAGTACAAGAAATTAAGGAATTTTTTTCCCCATCTCTACTAGGATTCATATCTCATTGTTTCTTTAATCACTATATAACTCTGTAGCTCAGTTATCCTCATGTTTCTGAATATTATAATGAAAACGCAACACAACCATTTCAATTAATAAGAAAACAAACTACAATGCTAGTTGGCCACAATTACAGAAATAAATAGATAGTAAAAGCCAAATGTCTAGGTAAATAAAATGAGCAATGAGTCTTTGAAAGTATAGCAATATTAGATAAAAGAGAGAGAAAGGTTCTATGACCTTTGTTACTCAACACAGCGTGTCTTACCAAGTATTCCCTCCAGCTTGTGTCACAATATATTACATTCAGTTGCCCTCATGAATCAGGAAGCATTGTGTTTACCTCTGAGAGGAGAACTTTCCAGAAAGACTGCAGTTATTAGCTTTTTCACCTTGAGTCAAAATGTGAGACTTAGAATTGTCTGCATTACCAAAGATCTTGTACCAAATATAACACAGGTGGTCTTTATGTCTTTATGAATAAATATATGTTTGTCAAAAATTCGCTTCAGAGTAAATCTCTTTTTACAAACATTACACTTGTGGGGACTTTGATCCTGATCAATTAAAAGGCATTTGTTTTAATCTACCTCCAGGTTTTTCCACAAACATTACATTTGTGGGCCTTTGATCCTGATGAATCAGAATGTGCTTCTGTAAATCTCCCTTCAGAATAAAGCTCTTTTCACAATAATCACATTTGTGCCCTTTTGTCCTGATGAATCTGAATGTGTCTTTTCAAATTTCTGTTCTGAGTAAAGCTTTTGCCACAAACATCACATGTGTAGGGCCTTTTGTTCTGATGAATCAGAATGTGTTTTTTCAAATTTCCCTTCAAAGTAAATTTATTTCCACAAATATCACATTTGTGAGGCCTTATGCCCAGATGAATCAGAATGTGTTTCTCTAAATATCCCTTCAGAGTAAAGCTCTTTCCACAATAATCACATTTGTGGTGCCTTTTGTCCTGATGCATCAGAATGTGGATGTTCAAGTGTCCCTTACGAGTAAAGCCCTTTCCACAAACATCACATTTGTTGGGCCTAGTGCCCAAATGCACCAGAATGTGTTCTTGTAAATATCCCTTCTGAGTAAAGCTCTTTCCACAAGCATCACATTTGTAGGGTCTTATGCCCAAATGAATCAGCATGTGTTTCTGTAAATCATCCTTCTGAGTAAAGTTCTTTCCACAAACATCACATTTGTAGGGCCTTATGCCCAAATGAATCAAAATATGTTTCTGTAAATATCGATTGAGAGCAAAGCCATTTCCACAAACATCACATTTATGGGGCCTTTCGCCCTGATGAATCAGAATATGAGTTTTCAAATTTCCCTTTTGAGTAAAAATCTTTCCACAAATGTCACATTTGTATTGCCTTTTGTCCTGATGAATCAAAATGTGATCGTTCAAGTATCCCTTTTGAGTAAAGCCCTTTCCGTAGGGCCTTATGCCTAGATGAATGAGAATGTGTTTCCTTAAATGTCCTTTTTGAGTAAACCTCATACCACAATAGTCACATTTAAATGGCCTCTTGTCCTCGTGAGTCAAAAAGTGAGGTTTTAAGTTATTCAGTTGTGGAGACCTCTTATATACTTCACAAACACGTATCTTATTATTTTTATTACATTTATTAAACGTGTCACTTTGCTTATGTGCATCAGGTGTTTTTGACTTATAATAGCAAACAGTTTGTACTACACAAGATGTTTCCCCTATATCAGTTCCATAAGCTTCAGGTGTATTGGTCCCAGCAACCTCAACATTATTTTTTACACATTTAAAGCTATCTAAATCTGTGGTAGCATGTAAATATGGAGTAGCACTATCGATGCTGGGAGATGCTTCTTGATGTAACCTGAAATATTTCAAGACAATAATAAGAAATATTTTGAAAACATTACTATTCTTAGTGTGTAAGAGCTGAAAAATATACACTAATTTCAAGATCAAAATAAAGAATTGCATTGGCAAACATATGACTTCTGGTCAATAAGGTGAGAAGCTGCAACTATGCAACTGTAAGCTTTAATAATACTTGTAAAACTTTCAAACACCTATAAATTAGTACAAAATAAGTATAGACACTACTGAAAGTTATTTATTTTTATGACCAGTCTAAAGATTATCTGATTTTATATTATATATATAACATAATCTTTATCAATTTTTAAGACCATTCAAAATTGATAAAACTATAAACAGATGATGATTTACTGCCCAGAAAATCATAGAAATCCTAAAGTAAGTTGTCAGTAGATGATAAATGATGAATGTGCATGATATTATCGTTACTGTTGTTAATGACTAATAAAGAATATTTACAAGAAAGCATGGAGACATTAGGTCCAAATTTTCATAAGGTATTACAGTATTTGAAATGATAGAGTATATAAGGATTTGCAAAATATAATGGCGATATCGATTAATTTGTGAGGAAATTTCTGCAAGGATTTCATACAAAGTTTCAGAAAGCCATTCATTTTTTATTTTGGTGTGCTGGGTTTACAAAAATTTAGCACAATCATACTTGGCCTTAACTAACAATGATATGAGACACACCTTCATCAGATTGGCTGCCATTTCTCAAGTACATGGCACTGAGAAATGTCCACAAGTATAACAACTTCCAAAAAAAAAACATTTTGATAATCACACCTTCCTTTACATATAGCAACTTGTCCATAAATTACAAAAATTTGATGTGTCAGTCATATAGTTTTGCCTATGTACTATCATTTATTTTCAAAACTTTTCCACAAACCAGTCATAAAAACTTTATCTACTTCATGCTAATCAAGATTATAATAACAGAACTGTATTGATTAACATTTTCTTGTAAGTACACATCAACACACCTACTGAGTTGAATACTTATAAAACCTCTACACAATTTCATTAACATTCAGAAAACAAATAAAACACTTTTATTTTTATAATAATCACAAACAAAGAGCTTAATATTCTTCTATATGAACTTCACTTCCGCAAAGCCTCAGGGTCCTCTGGATACTGTAACCCCCCACTCTATACACTATTTTATGACTTATTAGCTAGCTTCCTTATAGACAACCCACAGTTGTCTGAATACGGGGTCACCCATTCTTTACAAGATTTTATCTATTGCTAGGTGGTTTCCATTAGACACAACACCCAAGTTCGCTGCATTATGTAATCTTCACTTTTTACAAGATTTTATCAAATACTAGCTGGTCTCCCTTACACACAACACCCAAGTTCGCTGCTTTATGTTACCTTCACTCTTTACTAGATTTGATCAATACTACCTGGTCCCCCTTACACGCAACACCCAAGTTTGCTGAATTATGTGATCCTCACTTTTCACAAGATTTTATCAAATACTAGCTGGAGTCCCTTACCCACAACATTCAAGTTTGCTCCATTATGTGATCCTCACTCTTTACAAGATTTTATCAAATACTAGCTGATCTCCCTTACACACAACACCCAAGTTTGCTGAATTATGTGATCCTCACTCTTTACAAGATTTTATCAAATACTAGCTGGTCTCCCTTACACACAACACCCAAATATTATGTGATCCTCACTCTTAACAAGATTTTATCAAATACTAGCTGGTCTCCCTTACACACAACATCCAAGTTTGCTGAAATATGTGATCCTCACTCTTTACAAGATTTTATCAAACACTAGCTGGTCTCCCTTACACACAACACCCAAGTTTGCTGAATTATGTGATCCTCACTTTTACAAGATTTTATCAAATACTAGCTGGTCTCCCTTACACACAACATCCGTTTGCTGCATTATGTGATCCTCACTCTTTACAAGATTTTATCAAATACTAGATGGTCTCCCTTACACACTACACCCAAACATTATGTGATCCTCACTCTTAACAAGATTTTATCAAACACTAGCTGGTCTCCCTTACACACAACACCCAAGTTTGCTGAATTATGTGATCCTCACTTTTTACAAGATTTTATCAAACACTAGCTGGTCTCCCTTACACACTACACCCAAGTTTGCTGAATTATGTGATCCTCACTCTTTACAAGATTTTATCAAACACTAGCTGGTGTACCTTACACACAGCACCCAAGTTTGCTGCAATATGTGATCCTCAGTCTTTACAAGATTTTATCAAATACTAGCCGGTCTCCCTTACACACAACATCCAAGTTTGCTGCACTATGTGATCCTCACTCTTTACAAGATTTTATCAAACACTAGCTGGTCTCCCTTACACACAACATCCAAGTTTGCTGCATTATGTGATCCTCACTCTTTACAAGATTTTATCAAACACTAGCTGGTCTCCCTTACACACAACACCCAAGTTTGCTGAATTATGTGATCCTCACTTTTACAAGATTTTATCAAATACTAGCTGGTCTCCCTTACACACAACATCCGTTTGCTGCATTATGTGATCCTCACTCTTTACAAGATTTTATCAAATACTAGATGGTCTCCCTTACACACAACACCCAAACATTATGTGATCCTCACTCTTAACAAGATTTTATCAAACACTAGCTGGTCTCCCTTACACACAACACCCAAGTTTGCTGAATTATGTGATCCTCACTTTTTACAAGATTTTATCAAACACTAGCTGGTCTCCCTTACACACTACACCCAAGTTTGCTGAATTATGTGATCCTCACTCTTTACAAGATTTTATCAAACACTAGCTGGTGTACCTTACACACAGCACCCAAGTTTGCTGCAATATGTGATCCTCAGTCTTTACAAGATTTTATCAAATACTAGCCGGTCTCCCTTACACACAACATCCAAGTTTGCTGCACTATGTGATCCTCACTCTTTACAAGATTTTATCAAACACTAGCTGGTCTCCCTTACACACAACATCCAAGTTTGCTGCATTATGTGATCCTCACTCTTTACAAGATTTTATCAAACACTAGCTGGTCTCCCTTACACACTACACCCAAACATTATGTGATCCTCACTCTTTACAAGATTTTATCGAGCACTAGCTGGTCTCCCTTACACACAACACCCAAGTTTGCTGAATTATGTGATCCTCACTTTTTACAAGATTTTATCAAATACTAGCTGGTCTCCCTTACACACAACATCCATTTGCTGCATTATGTGATCCTCACTCTTTACAAGATTTTATCAAATACTAGCTGGTCTCCCTTACATACTACACCCAAACATTATGTGATCCTCACTCTTAACAAGATTTTATCAAATACAAGGTGGTCTCCCTTATACACAACACCCAAACATTATGTGATCGTCACTCTTTACAAGATTTTATCAAATAGTACCTGGTCTCCCTTACACGCAACACCCAAACATTATGTGATCCTCACTCTTTACAAGATTTTATCAAATACTAGCTGGTCTCCCTTACACACAACATCCAAGTTTGCTGCATTATGTGATCCTCACTCTTTACAAGATTTTATCAAATACTAGCTGGTCTCCCTTACACATAACACCCAAGCATTATGTGATCCTCACTCTTTACAAGATTTTATCAAATACTAGCTGGTCTCCCTTACACACAACACCCAAGTTTGTTGCATTATGTGATCCTCACTTTTTACAAGATTTTATCAAATACTAGCTGGAGTCCCTTACACGCAACACCCAAGTTTGCTGCATTATGTGATCCTCACTCTTTACAAGATTTTATCAAATACTAGCTGATCTCCCTTACAGAGTTATCTGCATAATGTGTCTCCTACTCTATATACCATTCTATCAATTTCATTTCATTAACCCTGCTCTGCTTACATGGCGTCCTGGAGACTCCACATGAGTTATTTTTGCATTTATAAGGAAACAGATACAGCGCCTGAGTAGTGCTTCCATCTACCTTTCACTCATCTAATCATACATATATAGCCACAGTCAAAAGGTATAAGTTGCATACTGGAGCTCAATAAACCAGATTTTTTCCTTACAAATGTGATACGAGTCCATGAGATACTATGTGACCTTCATTGTTATAATGGTAATTTTGTTTCTTTTGCATTTGGCCTTACTATTTATGGAATTTCTTAGACAAATACAAGTTTAAAGCATGCATTTTTATATTTCTAACGTTCAAATGGATTTGTAGAAAATATTTGATCACATTATCCCAGAAAAAATGAAGATTTTTCTTGAATTACTAGAGCCAGAAGTTAGTGTCTTAGATATTTATAGTGATGAGGAAGAAGATGTTGTAGAGATGAAAAAAGAAAGCATAGATACAGAACACATGATCTGGCAGAAGATTATTTGCTAGTTTGGTGTCAGAGTCAAGCGCTTTCTAAGAAACTGAAGATGGATATTGCAAGTATCTTGCTAGACACTGACAAAACATCAGAATCTGCAAATGATGGTCCTTGTACAAAAATGCAAAGGTGTGTTAGTTGCGGTCACTCCAAGAACAGGTACATAAGGTATAAGTGCCAAAAATTTAATTAGCATATTTGTCTGGAGCTCACAGAACAAATGTGTGGTGAATAGCAATGAACAACATGATGCTCAACTTACAGCATCTACAGCAATAAGCTGAATATTCATTGTACTCTTTCAAGTGACTAGACAACTTTATGGAACAAATGGGTGCTAGTTTCTTTCTTCACAATAATATAGGAATGTTTTATGATATTGTTTGGAAGCACATAACTTTACTATCTTACTGTTACTTTTATATTTTTTACTAAGATTTGTGAACATGGTTGCTCATTACTTTGTGTACTATCCTTTCATTTATTGCAAATGTTGGGACACACAATTATAATTGTAATTTTTATTATTATGGGATACATTTTTTGTATGAATTTTCAAACACTTTTATAAACGATATGGGCCTGTCTCTGTACATTTTATTCTTTGATTTATTGTAATACAAGGTTGCATTAGAAATCCTACTTTGTTCAAATTTAATCTGTAGTTTCAGTTAATAATTGTTATTTTGTCTTGGATATTCTCCTGAATCACTTTTGAGTATATGCTAACTGCATATGCATCACTAAATTAAATTGAAAGACATGAGTAGTATTGGCATCTCGCAGATGCCATACGAGCTGCTACATTTATCCCTGTTATGCGAGCAGAGTAGGGTTAATTAAATTTACCTCCCTCCATTATGCATAAACTTATAAATCACAAGCTACAATGCTTTTATGGTGAATTCCTCTTTTAACCCTTATAATATTAATTTCTTACAGCTATTCCGAATAGCAGATAAAAACGAATGTCAATATTGAGGGACTGATTTTCTAATCCAAGTATAGAAAATGCTATGTGGAATAGTGATTAATCTAGATGGCCAATTCTCATAATAGCTGATTAGAATAGATGAAATTTTAAATGTTTTGACATTCTTTTTTGTCTCATATTTATTTAGAACATAAAAGAAGATGTTTTCTAACAAGAAAGAAATGCTTAATTTATACAACAAAACAAGACAAGAAGCTCGCGAATATATAAAATTCCACTTACAGAACTAAAGAAGCTCTGGAGAAAAGTGCTGGAGCAGAAATCCAGAAATGTAGAGAATTAAAAGGAAGAGCGGAATAATATAAAATCAAGAAATGTAAGTTGAATTTCATTTGAAGATACTCTTTCTAACTGTTGTGGTTCTTAACTTTCCTTTCTACAAAGATCATGAAAAACCACCATATTTTTGTATAATGGCCCCTTTATCAGACTTTAGGTTCTTTAATGTAAATCTATAACATGGGACCTATGGCTTTACTACACTTCTAAAGGAAGCCATGCTAAGGATATTTATAGAATCAGGTTCAGGTTTGAACCCACAACCTTGAGAACCAGAGCATATTACTCCTAGAATATGGAAGATCCAAATTAAATTAAGGATGGATTAATATTGAAATTCCAAAACTCTTTGGTAGTTTTAATTACAAAAAAAAAAAAAAAATGCCCGATATCTACTGGGGAAAGCAATCATTTGTGGGAAAAGGAGATAAGATAGCTAGGGAAGGAACTGCACAGGTGAGAACAGGGATGGTAAGAAAAATCTAGAACATGAAAGGAATTCAGAAAAGTGTTCAATGTGTGAAAGAAAGCATAATTATTGCTATGTTTAAGGAATCCTAAAAAAGTAAAGAAATGTGGAGTAAATTATTACTGAAGAAGTGGTTTAATCTAAGACCACATATAATAGGGAAAATCAGATGACATGAAAATTGGTAGGTTTTGGAAGGGAAACAAAAATGGATGAGAACATTATGTAAGACAGATATACTCACACCAACTGTATATGGTGTGGGGAGCACAGTATGTAGTGGTCCCAGTAACAAGAATACCCTGGAGGTTGCTGGGACCAACAGATAGCCAGCAACTTACAGGTTTGGGCTTCAATACATTCAGTATCAAGGGATGCTTCTTTGTTAATAATTAGATTAAGCTGCATTAGTAGAAACTACTGAAAGTAATTGTATATCTAGCTAAAAATGTGAAGAAATAATTGAAATAATTTAAGATTCCATACTCCCTGAGTATATTATCCAATATGAAAATTGACCATCCAGATTAATCACTATTCCATACACACTAAGCTAACCTGAGGAAAGCCAAATAATCTGTCAACATCAAGGAAAACAATCCTCTCATTTATTAAAATTTGTTCCAATAATTTCTATTATTAGCAATTTTCTCTTTTTATATAATAATTTAACTGCCCTGATGTTGAAGTAAGTAACACAATTAGTACAAAAGAAGGAAAACAAAATTCTCCTACAAGAAAGTTTGGAACTGGTAGTGCATGAATATTATTGCTTTATGAACAAATTCAATTCTCTTTTGTCTAAACTGTGACCATCTAGTGTATACATATGTATTCTTAGGAATGAAAAATTTACATTGTATTTTTTTTACTTACTGCACATTCTGTAGAGTAACAACTATTTTGCATCACACAGCATCTTAAGTAAAAGACCTTTAAAATCATGTTTTAAAATGGCTAGATATTTGTATTCAATTAAGACGGCTGCTTTGTAAATATTTTAAGGGATCTGGAAATGATATTTCAAGATGTTTGCAAGGCTCATGTTACTCTGAATTATCAAAATTTATTTTTGAGATTATTTCCCTTGTACAAACATGGAATTTTTCTCTCTTTTATAGAGTTAGCATGGGCTTGCTTTCATAAGAGAATGAATGGCAAGTGATACGCTGTGAAGTATGGTTAATAGTAATGTACTATGAGTCGTTTTATAAAAGATTTCATCAAAATTGTTGCTTACACAGCTGAATCTGCGTCATAGTCGTATGCAACTGATGATATAGGACAGATCCTATGTTACCAATTCCGCTGTGTAAGTAACAATCTTGATGAAGTCTTATGTAAAACAACTTAAAGTGCATTACTCTTGCTTCCATGTTTACTTTCTTTATTCTAGAGTTTAAAGCTTGCAGGTGAATGTCCCTGAGCCTTTAACTCGTTTATCCATTGAATGTAACAATAGTTATATTTTTCTTGACAAGTTTAAACTTGATAAAGAGATTCCAGTTTTTAAAAGGGCTGCTTCATGGAACTGTCTAATTATAGATCTCTAAGTATTCTTTTAGTAGTTCCCCAGGCCTTTAAGATTATATAAAGTAAACAGGTTTTATATTATTATTTTGAAACTTTACTTCATCTCAATTTAGAATCAGAATATGGCTCCATAGTTCTGAGAATGTAGCTATTAATTTTTATTAAGAGGATCCTTGATTCCACTAAAAATTATGACTAAATACATGCACAAATCTAGGTTTTACAAAATTTTTATATAGTTTTTCCCCACATTCTTTTAAAGTATATTTTTGTAGTGTCTAATTCTAGCATGCAAATGTTAAGCTCCTATTTGAAAAATATATACTAATTTGTGTGGTTAAATGCCAAAGGATCTTAATTTAAGTACATCTTGTTTGATGTTTCCCAGAGTTTTGTTCTGAAATGGAATGAAATGGAAATATTGCTCTTCCTTACAATTATTGTTCAATGACTAATTAAATCAGACAAAATGCTTTTGTACATTAAGTTAACTATGAATTGTATATATGGAAACAAAGAGATGTTAAGAGTGTATAACTTGTAGTCAACAAGATATGCTAGTCAAGGACATTTCTATTCTATTTTATGAAGGGAAAAATGGAAAAAATTCTATTCAAGCAAGTTTATGTAGAAGCAGCTTTAACTAAATTGAGCAGATCAGTTGCTTGGGTGAACACAGACTTTGATAGAAGCAAGGAGAGTGGAAAATTAATGATAGTTTTGTCATATCACAAGGATAGAAATACCAATGGAGCATACAGATAAATTCTAGAGGGAATTAATTTATACTAATATTTGAACCTAGTGAGTGGGAGTCAAGTAAGTTAACAAGTCAGAGATAAAACAGATGTTTCAAATAAACCAAATGCAACAGAACAAAACAAATTTCTAGTATATCATAACGTACTCCAGTGTTTTTGTTTTCTCTACCATTTATTCACAGCAAGTAAAGTATTGTATTCCAACCAAAATTTCTAAGTCCAGACTTTATCCAATATATGTTTTGAGGTCTCCTGGTAATTTATTAATTATTTATCCTGGTTGGAGTTAAGGCCATAAGACCTTCTTGTCTACTATACCAGGCAATACATTAAATTAAACACAGCAATGATACAATGAATGAAAGAATAAAGAATGAAAACACAATTTTATACAACTTAATAAAAACATATATAAAAGGGTGCAACAGATATACTGAAATGAAAAGAAAGAAAAAAACTGTAAACAAAATTATTTAAAATGAAATATTCATGTAGGTCTAAACACATATTAGTGATATTTACAATTGAAATGCATATTACCTGCCATAACATACAATAGTAATAACAATAAATTAAAGTAGTAATTTACTTATCATATTAATACAGTAGCAAATTAGGTTTGATTAATTTTCTGCTTGCACAGTATAACGTCCCTTACGTGTTCAGGTAGGGAATTTCAAAGATGAGCTAAATCTATTGTAAATGATGAGCAGGTATAGCAAGAAGGGAGAGTGTTGTGAGTGAGTTTCTAATTATAACAGTCAGAAAGATATTTGAAGCAAACATTTAAATAATTTGGAATTTTTTTATTTTTTTTTATAGTGTTTAATGCCCGCTTTTACTTCCATGGCACTACAGGTGATTACACTGGTGATACATGGAACACCGGTGAAATGAGATGGCAGGGGAAACCGGAGAACCCAGAGAAAACCCACCCCTATACCACTTTGTCCATCACAAATGTCACATGTGGTTACTTTAGTCTAACCACTCAGCCATGGCGCAGCCCAGTTAGGAATGCGAGAATGAAGGAGTTGATAGAGAAATGATAAAGAATGCAATTTTCTTCTATCCCTAAGCTGGAGCCATTTAAGTGTTTTGAGTGATGGTGTAACAGATCAAATCGACAGAGATTGCAGATAAAGAGTACACATATATTCTGAGCCCGTTGAAGTCTTAGAGTCAAATTTTCAGTTAGGTTAGTGAAAAGAGTCAGAATAGTCAAAATGGGGCATCACAAGTGATTGTATTAATATTTTCGTAATTAAAGTCGATAAAAAGTCATTTATACGTTTTAAAGGATAGACTATCAAAAATACTTTTTTACATACATGTGTAATTTGCATATTCCAGTTTAAATTTTGATCCATATAAACTCCAAGATTCTACTGTATTACGAAATGGTATTTCAAAATTATTTAATGTAATGTGTTGTATATTATCCAAATTTAGAGTCATCAACAACCACTCATGTCCCATAATGATTACCTGTGACTTTCCTGGATTCAGCTGTAGTCCATGTTTTAATGATGAAGTCGATAGTGAATTTAAGTCTCCATTTATAGGCTTAATTGAGTTGTCTAAAAAACTAGGGTCCATGTGTAAGTACAGTTGTAAGTCCTTAGCAAAAAGATGGTGTTTATAATGTCTTATACCTTCTGTAATGTCATTTAAGTTAATAGCAAACAACAAGGGCCCAAGCACCAAACCTTGTAGTACACCAGCTTTCATTTCCCTCCAATGAGATGGGTTTGATCTAATTATTACACCTACAACAGTTTGCTGCCACTCAGATAAATAAGATTTTAACCATGTTGTATTGCCTTTTGACATATTCAAATATTCAAGCTTACACACCAATACATCAATATCTACTGTATCAAAAGCTTTAGAAAAATCCAATAGTTAGTAAGGTCAATTGTCTGCTGTCTGCTGCTTCACGTATGTCCTCAGTAACTTTCAGTAATGCAATATTTGTATTCTGTCCCTGTCTGAAGCCGGACTGGTATTCGTTTAGGTTGTTTGTAACTTGTCTGTGAATTATCCATTCAAGCGCTTTGGACATGACAGGAAGGATACTAATAGGCCGATAATCATTTGGGGATTGCAATTTTGATTTTGGGGAGGGGTAAAATGAGGGCTTGTTTCCATAAGGAGGGAAATGTACAGGTTATCATAGATGGATTAAATATATGAGTCACAGTAGGTAGTATTATGTCAAGAATGAGTCACATCATAGTGAGGTTAATGTTGCTACATCCTTCGGCTTTAGAAGTAATTCTTAGTAAAGCTTTCTTTATGTCTAGATCATTAATAAAGTTGAAGTGGAATTTTTCCTTGCAGAAGTGAGGGGTTTTTGTTTCAGTTCGTTGATAGTGTCATCTTTATTTAATGGAATGGTGGCAACATTTGTAAAATAATCATTAAGCAAGCCTAAAGGTACCTGGATGATGTCTACCTACTCGATTGTTTTACCTATTCACATTTTTTTAAATCATTCCAAAGCCTGGAAGTGTTAGCTGAAGTCTTTACTGTGTCATACATATATTGTCGGTTAAGGTTTCTGATTGCCTGAGTTGTCTGGTTACATATTTGCTTGTACTACTCAAAATTGTCAATTGCTTAATCTTTTCTGTAATTTCGACAAATTTTGTCTCTTTCTGTCATCAAATTACATATAGAGTCAGTCATTTAAGGAGCTGCTTTTCTCTTCACAACTTTGGATTTTATACGGGAAAAGTTATATATGTTATAATGAAGTCATTTAATAATTTAACTTTGTCATTTACAGTTTTTAACGTCCAAATTGTATGCCACAGTATCTGTAGTGCATCTTTTTTTTTAGAGAATCTTCATCAATGCATTTTAGGTCTCTATAGGTAGATAATTTGCATACATTTTTGTGGCACTTAAGTGAGTAAGCAATGCATATAATGTCATGCTTTGATATTCCTTCTGCTGGAAGTTGTCCATAGGTCAGAACACTGTTGGGTTTGCAGTCACAATTAAGTCGAGCAAAGTCGCAGACGTTTGTGTATGGTGTGTTGGTTGGAGAAGGATAGTTAGGTTATTAGAAAGGAACATAGTTGTCAATTTTACAGTTGAAGCAGTGTCAGTAGCCAGTATATTTGTATTAAGTTCACCCACGAGGATAATGTGTTCAAAGTCAGGTACTATGCTTTGTAATGCAGTCTCCATGTATTCAATATGGTTCAATTTAGGCAGATTATATACTACACTAACAAGGCATTTCTTACAACCAGCAGTTATTTCCATAACAAGAAATTCAGGCTGTGCTGTATACTCAGATGGTGAGACAAAAATAACTTTTGGTTACAGATCTGATCTAACATAAGCAAACACACCCCCACCTCTTTTGTTGGCCCTCTCATTATGAAGCAAAGTATATCCATTCATTGCAATGATTGTTGAATTACATGCAAGTTAAGTGGTGAAAATATACAAAAGAATTCATCAAAATTTGCATGAATCCTTTGAGCGTTTAAATGAGCTATTTGAAGGGAGTTCAGGAAAGGGGAAAGAGAAGAATTTAGGTGGTCAGTGGCAGGTACTTTTGCACTGTTCCATGTGCCAGGAGATGGGGTAGGGGTAGGTATTTGACCATCTCTTGAGACTGCTGGGTGTACATGATGTTCCTCAGAGGATACAACCTTAGAATCTAAAACAATTCATATTAATTGTAAGCCTAACACTGCCAATGTAATGCTAAATAACAATAATTTTCGAAAGAAACCTGTTAATGATAAATACTGAAATTACAATAGAAGAGAATAAGTTGTAAGGAAGAATTCCTTCTTGCTATACCTGCTCATCATACAACCTTCTATTCATTATCATTTACAATAGATTTAGCTCGTCTTTGAAATTCCCTCCCTGAAGACGTAAGGGACTGCCGGAATGTTATACTGTTGAAGCAGAAAATTAATCAAACCTAATCTGGTAGTGTATTAATAGGATAAATACATCATTAATTTCATTTATTGTTATTAATATTGTATGTTTTGCCAAGTAATATGCATTTCAATTGTAAACATCAAATATGTGCATTGACTACATGAATATTTTATTTAAAATAATTTTGTTTATAGTTTTTTTCTTCATTTTCATTTCAGTATATATGTTGCACCTTTTTACTTTCTCTATATGCACTATGTACAATAGTGTATAGAGAGGATATTCACTCCACCCAAAAATTTGATACCGAGATTTCACGGGAAATATATGTTATAGGGTCCCCAATATTCAGAAAAGGCATTTTCACAAAAAGGTACGTGTGTGTGTGTGTGTGTGTGTCCGTGTGTCTGTGAACACGATAACTCAAAAATGAAAAGTCGGTCAAATACCATACTTGGTATTTAAGTTTAGTATGCTCCAGGGATGCAACACAAAGATTTTGAGAAAAATCCCCCCATCCCAAACTACCCTTTACATGGAACGTTTTTGAAAATTTTGATTTTCTCAAAAATGGCTCTAACGATTTTGATTAAAATTTCTTATATTAAAGATATTTACCTAGCAAATAAAATGTATATCTTGAATTTTCTGGGAATAGCCTCTGAAGAGTAGTTTATTCTGGATGAATTTTACTGAATTTTGAATAACTGCTAAACCATAAGAGATGGGCAAAAACTTACTACACAAAAAATGTAGAGCACGTTAAAACACAAATTTATGTCATATACATTTTTTTCGTGAGTTCGTCGTTTTTGAGACATTCCTTATTTTTGGTTTCTGCTATGAAAAACTTATACTTTTCTCATACAGGAACTTGTCAACTCCTATCCATATAAACAAAGGAACTTCATTGACAAAGCAACCAGTTTTTGACTATCATTTTAAACTATAGTAGTCCCTTATTTCACTTCTACTTACAAGGAAGCAAGTAATAAGACTATTTCTGCTCATTTTTTCTGATTAGCATAAAGTAAATAGAAGTATAAGCTTTTTAAGAATAATTTGTTCCAGGGATATAGAGAAAGTCATGTGAATGGTGCACATCAGATTTTTATATGTTTATATTAAGTTGTATAGAATTGTATTTTGGTTCTTAATTCTTTTATGCAGTTCTTTGAGGAGGTGATTGCCAAATTTTCATCTCAGGACCGTAAAATGTAGTTTCTATTCCACTGATCTTTCTGCAATTTGTGGCATATGTGAGTCAGGTTAAAAGTTTGTTACTTTAAGCAATGTTTTATCTATTTATAATTTATTATGTTTTCTTAACAATAATTAATTTAATTCATTACAAATTCCAATGCTCATTTTATGAAGAGGAGTCACATCTTTAATTTTCAATGCTTACTTAAAATTCATGAAGTGCTGCGGCAGCCTGGAAAACCACTGCATGTCACTGTATTATAGTGAAAAGATAATTATTTCAGTTAAAAGAAAACATTCTATAATGCTAGTTGGACACCAATACAGAAATAACCAGTAAAATCCAAATGTCTACTAGGTAAAAGCCTTCCATTAGGTACACATGAGTAAAAACTGACAAGACTGCAATGAATCTTTCAAAGTATAACCCTTAGATAAAACAGAGAGAACGCTTTTATGTCCATTGATGCTCAACACTGTATGCTTTATCAACTTTTCCCTCCAGCTTATATCACAATATATTATATCCAGTTGTCCTCATGAATCAGGAAGTGTATATTATATGTTACTTCTGAGAGGGGCTCTTTCCAGATAGACAACACTTAACAGCATTTTCTCCTCATCAGTCAAAAAGTGAGCCATAGAATTTCCTTAATTACTAATATCACAGAGATGGTCTATTGTGGTTATGAATCAGAATGTGTTTGTCAAGTTTCTTTTGGAGTAATCTCCATTCACAAACATCATATTTGTTGGGCCTTTTGTCCTGATGAATGTGTTTGTTCAAATGCACCTTCTTTGCACAGACATAACACTTGTGAGGATCTATGTCCGATGAATTAGAATGCAATTTTATAAATTTCTCTTTTGTGTAAATCTCTTTCCACAAACAGCACATTTCTGGGGCCTTTTGTGCACAGGAGTTCAGAAAGTGACTGTTCAAGTATCCCTTTTGAGTAAAGCTCTTTCCTCACACATCACAATTGTTGGGCCTCTTGTCCTGATGAATCAGAATGTGTCTCTGTAAACTTCCGTTTAAAGTAAAGTCCTTTCCACAAACATCACATTTATGGGGCTTTTTGTCCTGATGAATCAGAATGTGTGTTTTAAAATTTCCCTTCAGAGTAAAACTCTTTTCACAAACATCACATTTGTAGGACCTTATGCTCTGATGCATCAGAATATAGTTCTGTAAAGCTCCCTTCAATGTGAAGCTCTTTCCACAAACATCACAATCGAGGGGTCTTACGTCCTGATGAATCAGAATGTGTCTCTGTAAAATGCCCTTTGTAATGAAGCTCTTTCCACGAACATTACATTTGTGGGACCTTTTGCCCTGATGAAACAGAATGTGTGTTTTCAAATGTTGCCTAAGATGAAAGCTCTTTTCACAAACACCACATTTGTGGGACCTTATGCCCTGATGAATCAGAATGTGTCTCTGTAAATCTCCCTTTAAAGTAAAGCTCTTTCCACAAAGATCACATTTGTGTGGCCTTTTGAAATGAAACAGAATATGTGTTTTCAACTGTCCCTTTAGAACAAAGCTCTTTTCACAAACACCACATTTTTACGACTTTATGCCCTGATGAACCAAAATGTGACTGTTCAAGTTTCCCTTTTGAGTATAGCTCTTTTCACATAGATCACATTTGTGGGGCCTTTTGGCCTGATGAATTAGAATGTGTGTTTTTAAATGTCCCTTCAGAATAAAACTCTTTTCACAAACATCACATTTGTGGGGCCTTTTGCCCTGATGAATCAGAATGTGTGTTTTCAAATGTTCTTTCACAGTAAAGCTCTTTCCACAAAGATTACATTTGTGGGGCCTTTTGTACTGATGAATCATAATGTGTGTTTTCAAACGTTGCTTCTGAGTAAAGCTCCTTCCACAGAGATCACATTTGTGTGACCTTTTGTCCAGATGAATTAGAATGTGTGTTTTCAAATTTCCCTTGTGAGTAAACCCTTTCCCACACACATCACATTTGTGAGGCCTTTTGTCCTGATGAATCAGAATGTGTTTTTTCAAATTTCCCTTCAGAGTAAACGTCTTCTTTCCACAAACATCCATTGCATTGGGAAACACATCAATTCTTCTTGTTCATATATATAGCATACCTCCCTTTATACGTAGTGACTGGTCTACAAACTAAAAAAAAAATAGGTCCAAGTCATTTGGGTTTGTGTACATACTATCATTCATTTTCATAATTCTTTCACAAATCAATCATTAAAACCTTAGCTGCTTCATGTTAATCAAGATAATGTTTGCAGAACTGTCTTGATTAACATTTTGTTATTAAGTACACATCGTCATACCTACTGAACTGTATACTTATACAACCTCTACCCAATTGCATTAATATTCAGAAAACAAATAAAACTCTTTTTATAATTACAACTACAAGCTTAACAAGCTTCTATGCAGGCTTAACTTACACAACGTTTTGGGATCATATAGATACTGAGACCCCCTCTCTAAACCTCTTTTATCACTTACTAGTTGACTTCCTTATACACAACCCAGAGTAACCTGAATAAGGAGTCACCAA
This sequence comes from Hymenopus coronatus, assembly GCA_030762935.1. Taxonomy (NCBI): domain Eukaryota; kingdom Metazoa; phylum Arthropoda; class Insecta; order Mantodea; family Hymenopodidae; genus Hymenopus; species Hymenopus coronatus. The sequence goes on from CM060892.1 coordinate 9,977,095, forward strand.
CCCTTTACAAGATTTTGTCAATTGCTCGCTGGCCTCCTTTCACACAACACAAGTTTGCTGCATTATGTGATCCTCAATCTTTAAAAAATGTTATCAAATACTAGCTGACCTCCCATACACACAACACCAAAGTTTACTGAATTATGTGATCCTCACTCCTTACAAGATTTTATCAAATACTAGCTGGTCTCCCTTACGCACAAAACCAAAGTTTACTGCATTATGTGATCCTCACTCTTTACAAGATTTTATCAGATACTAGCTGACCTCCTTTACACACAACACCTAAGTTTGCTGCATCATATGATCCTCACTCTTTACAAGATTTTGTCAAATACTAGCTGGTCTCCCTTACACACAACACCCAAGTTTGCAGCATTATGTGATCCTCACTCTTTACAAGATGTTATCAAATACTAGCTGGTGTACCTTACACACAGCACCCAAGTTTGCTGCAATATGTGATCCTAAGTCTTTACAAGATTTTATCAAATACTAGCCAGTCTCCCTTACACACAACACCCAAGTGTGCAGCATTATGTGATTCTCACTCGTTACAAGATTTTATCAAATACTAGCAGGCCTCCCTTACACACAACACCCAAGTTTGCTGCAGTATGTGATCCTCACTCTTTGCATGATTTTATCAAATACTAGTGGGTCTCCCTTACACACAACACCCAAGTTTGCAGCATTATGTGATCCTCACGCTTTACAAGATTTTATCAAATACTAGCAGGTATCTCTTTGACAGAGCACCCAAGTTGTCTGCATTATGTGATCTTAACTCTTTACAAGATTTTATCAAATACTAGCAGGTCTCCCTTACACAAAACACCCTGTGTTGTCTGCATTAGGTGATCCTCACTCTTTACAAGATTTTATCAAATTCTAGCTGGTCTCTCTTTGACACAACCAAGTTGTCTGCATTATGTGATCTTCATTCTTTACAAGATTTTTTCAATTATTAACTGGTCTGCCTTCACTCAACCCCAGAGTTATCATAACCTAAATTTATGTGCTAAGATCCTCATGCTCTACAGTATATTATAATTACTAGCCGGTTTCCTTTACGCACAAAACCAGATTTATCTGCATAATGAGTCTTTTACTTTCTACACCATTTCATGAATTTCATTTACCTTCCTCCTTTCTTTAGAAAGTATTGTACAATGAACCACAATATTTCTAAGGTGCATTCCTCACTTTAACCATTATTATATTAATTAATTACAGCTACTCTGAATAAGAGATGAAAAAGAATATCAAACATTAAAGGACGGATTTTCTTAACCTTCAAGTACAAGAAAATGCTGTGTGAAATAGAGATCAATTAAGGTGGCCAATTCGTAAATCAGAAATTTAAATGTTTGACATTCTTTTCTGTCTCATAGTTATTTTGAACATAATTTTTTTTCTAATAACAAATAAATGCTTATATTATAAATAAAACAAACATGAAGCTGGTGAGCATGTAACTTTCCATCTACAGAAGTAAAGGAGTTCTAGAGGAAAGTGGTGAAAGGGCAATACAGAGATATAGAAGGAAGAGTGGAATCAAACAAAATTAAGAAATTTAAGTTAAATTTCATTTATGGATGTTCTTTAACTGTTGTAGTTCAAGGCTTACCATTCTAAATAGAATGAAATACAGCTATATTTTGTATACTGGCCTCTTTATCAGACTTTAGGTTCTTTTATGTGCTGTAGGTCTTCAACAAGTGACCTAAGGTTTCACTTCACTTCCAAAGGAAGCCATGCTATGAATATTTATGCACAAGAAAAATTCAATACTCTCTGCCAGGTTTCAACCAATAAGCTTGAAAACCAGAGGCTTGCATGTTATCCGAGGAAACAAATTAAATTAAGGATGCATTATTACTGAAATTCAGAAACTCTCTGGTAGTTTTAATAACAAAAAAATGCTGAAAAATACAGGGAGTAATACATAAAAAGAAGAAAGGAGACATTTGTGGGAAAAGGAGATAAAGCAGCTAGGGAAGGAATTGCATACATGGGAACAGGTTTAGTAAGATGAAAAATATAGAAGGTGCAATGAATTTACACTAATGTCCAATTTGTGGAAGGAGGGATAATTATTGCTATGTGATAATGGAATGCCAAGAAAGTAAAGAATTTAGAAGTAAATTAACACTGAAGTAATGGGCTTATCTAACACCAGATATAACAGGGAATCAGATAATAGCCTCATGGAAACTGGTAGTTTTTTGGAAGAGTAAAACAAAAAATGGATGAGAACATTATGTAAGGAAGATATTTAGGTAGACCCAATGTAAATGGTGTTTAGGGAGCTTGGTATGTAGTGCTCCCAGTGGCAAGAAAACCCTGGTGTTGGAGCTTGCTGGGACCAACAGATAGGCAGCAAGTGATAGGCTTAGGCTTCAATAATTTCAGGATCAAGGGATGCTTCTTTGCTGATTAGATAAAGCTACATTAGTAGAAACTACTACAAATGTAATTATATATTTAGTTAAATATGTGGAGAAATAATAGAATAACTCAAAGATTCCACACTCCCAGGCCACAAAGTTAACCTCAGAAAAGCTAAATAGTCTGTAACAATCAAGAAAAACAATTGTCTCTTTTATTAATTTAAAAATGGTTGGTTGGTATCTAATGCTGAGCAGTTGGCAGTGAAGCCATTCACTCTCTTGCATTCCAATATTTTGATGTTATATTATCATGTTGACTGAAGGTTGGACAGCGCGGCAGATGGTTTCCATCCATATCTTCTTTAAGTGTACAGAAAGGACACAGAGGAGATCTCACTATACCAATCCTGAATAAATATGTATTGAGACAATCATGGCCTATTAGGAGTTAAAAGTTGCTACAGAGGATTTTCTTGGTAATGTAGTGATTCTGGTCGTGTTATTACATAAATTTTCCCATGATTTTCCTTTCATTGTAACACATCATCTTCTTTAATTTTGTTATTGTATGTTGACATAATGATTCTTTTGATAGAGTGATAACTTATTGGATCAGACGAAGTTGACGTAATTTTACTACCATTCTTGGCCAGAAAGTCAGCTGTTTCATTAGCCTGTATTACGCAATGTGCTGGTATCCATTGAAGTATTAATTTTTTATTTAAATTCATTAGTTGTTTTATGATTTTGTGGCATTCTGCAATATTTAAGTCATTAGGTGTTATATTAGATGTTATGGATATAATAGCTGCTTTAAAGTCAGATGATAGTACTATTTATACATCTTATAAAAAATGTTTAAAGTTTGTGTAGTGCTTCCCCATTTCTGCCTGCCAGTCTTTTTAATAGTGGTAATTTTTTCCTTTTTTTTTTTTTTTTTATTATATTATCAATGTGTTTTTTCCATGTTAATTTTGTATCAAAAACACTACCTAAATATTTGGCTTCACATGCTTCTGCGAGTTTTTCCATTTAGTTGAAGGGAAATATTTATTGGTTTCTTCCTTATTGTAAAAGTTGATAATTTGTTTTCTGTGTATTAATTTTCATTAAGTTATTAGATGTCCAATTATGTAATGTCGTCAAGGATTGTTGTGCTATATTTATTGTTGATTTTGACTTTTTGGTTTAGAATTCAATAAGAATACATCATCTGCAAACATTAAGACTTTTTACTCTCTTTTTTGTAATTGATATGGAAGATCATTGATATAAATATTAAAGAGTGTAATACTAAGGATACAACCTTGAGGTACGTCACAGTGTGTCTGTTGATATTTTATATAATTTATTATTATATTTGGTAGCAATAAAGTGTTGAATAATTAATTCACTGATCAAATGTAACATTTTGCCTTGGATTTTAAGTTAAACAAGTAGTTTGTATCTCCAAATACAATCATATGCTCCTTGAAAGTCAATAAATATTGCTAGAGTGTCTTCTTTTTTATTTAATGCATTTTTAATGTCTTCACTAAGATTTAAAATCTGTTCATTTATTGAATGGTTTTCTAAATCCTGTTGTTTAGTTGAAATTATTTTTTTCTAGAAACCAATTTAAACAATTTGAAATAATTTTTTCCATAATTTTTGCTAATATGCTGGGAAGTGGTATTGGACGATAACTTGAAACATTTTCTGCTGGTTTGTTTGGTTACAAAATAGGTACTATTTTGATTTCTTCCATTCATCCAGTAATTTTGTATTCCATGACAAATTATAGAGATTTAGGAGTCTTAATTTTGCTTTCTTTCCCAGATGTTTGATGAATTCTGTATGAATATTATGAGGTCCTGGAGATTTTTTTAATTTTAAGTTATTAATTACATTGTTCAATTCTTTAATATTGAATTCCTGATTAAATATATTATCTTTAAGTTTAGTTGTTGATTTTATGCATTCTTTAATGTTTTCTCTAATATTTTTTGTTCTTTTTTGGTATTTGCAGATAATTTATAGGTATTAGTGTACTATTTATTAAATGTATTAGCTATTTCATTGTCATCTGTAATTATTTGATTATTATAAATAAAAGGTGTTTTTTGTCTTTCTTGTTTTGGATGTTATGTATGCTTGTTGTGCATCTTTTCTATAGTCCATGTTCTGTAGAAAATTATTAAAATTTCCCTTTTGGTGTTGTGTATTTCCTTTTTGAATTCAGCACTTAATTTTCTCCAATTTTGTGCTTCTTTCGGATCTTTAGATTTTTCTGCTGTGATTCTAGCCTGGTTTCTTTCTTTTTTCATTTTGTCTAGTTGTAAGTTCCAAAAAGGTTTATAGTTTTTAGTAAATCTTCTTGGTATGTTTTTGCTGTTTTCAAAATTATATCACATACATCTTTGTTTAGTTTATCTGATTTTGTTGATTCGTATACTGGTGTTTCATATTTGGCTCCTAATTCATGTGTAAAATCTTTCCAGCTGATTTTTTTAAAGTTCAATCTAGGTTTATAGGATTTAAATTTTTCTTTTCAAGTTGAATAGTGGCAATTATAGTTCTGGGTCCTTAGCCTGGATCTTCTAAGATTTGTTTGGAAGTTGACGAGTATAAATCTGAGGATACTAAAAGTAAGTCAGAGTTGGTACCAGCATCAGAATAGTGGATAAAGGTTGGTGGATCTTCTTCGTGGTAAATATCTTCTGTAGTTGTTGAATTTAGTAGATCGTCTATGATCTTTCCAGAATTGTTTGGTAAAAATTTGATTCAAACATTTCAATTAACACTAATTTTTTTTATATATAATAATTTAGCATGCCCTGAGGTTGAAGTTGGCAACATAATATGTATAAACGAAACAAAACAAAATATTCCTACAAGAAAGTTATAAAAATATCTTGGCACTTATAGTGCATGCATATTACTGCCTTATGAACAGAGTCAATTCTCTTTTGTCTAAACTGTGACCATCCACATATATTTTTGGGAATGAAAAATCTGCAACTGGTTAAAAAATATTTTAAAGAGGGTACTAAGTAGTTGCAACCTCTTGTACTAAATGTATGGATTTACATCAGAATCCCTGAAATATTAAATTTAAAAATGCCACTTGCCTTTGTGAAGGTAGCTTCCCTTTTATTCGAATAATAATGATAAGAGAGCTTGTTTATATAATGCATTTTATCAAAAGCATAATTCTTGACAATTATGTTTGGTGTTCTCCCATAAAATAGAATCACAGTATTTTAATCATGTAATGGTCCACAGTAAACTTGTTGCTGTGATATTGAGTGGGTCATGATTATTGTGGAAATAAAAATAGGTCATATATATATGACCTCATTATCCCAGAGAATTGTTCACTAAGTGATAGAAGAACAAGACAATCACACATAAGTCACTAACCAAGAACTGAAAAGTGAAGAGGAGTCTTACCTTGCTGACTCTGTTGCAGGGAAGTCCTCATTTGCCCCATCCTGTAATAAAACACCTCAAATGTACATCGCACTCAAAACATTCACTATATGCAAGTTTAGATACACTCACAGAAAGAAAGTGTGACAAGTACAACAATCTGCTTTCGGACTTGAATTTCTAGGTTTAGTCACACATCTATGCTGCTTGTTTATTTGAATGCTGTTGTTCTGTATTGCTGTATAAAGTGAAGTATTTATTACAAGGGTTTATCACAAGGTTGAATTTTAGGTACATAAAGTGTTTACTCAGCAAACATTTACAATAAAGGAGGTTGATTTAAGTGTACTTTTGTTTGCAAAACTCACCTTAATTTCACTGCACACTTGCACATCTGAAACACAGAATGATTCTGTTGATGTTCTTTCTTGCCCCTGGTATTCTTTATTAATCTCAATTCCATTTACATTACTGTTATTTTTAATAATTTCATGTGAAAAAGGAAAACCATCTTTGTTTTGTGAGTCAATATCCAGCACCTCCTCCTTGATTTTTACATTGTTTTGTATTTCAGCTTCACTGTATACTGCAATATCAGATTTAATCTTCAATACAAGTTCTGAAATAGGAGGCTTTTCCTCTTTTGGTAAGTCAATATCCATCATCAGACCTTTTATTTTAGTCTTGTTTTCTGCTTCACTGTTCCTGTGTACTGTAGTCCCAGTTTTAATCTTGGTTATAGTGTTTGAACTTTCTTCTTTTGGTGATACATGCTTTAACAGATCCTCTTTTTTATCTTTCTTAGGCATTTTAGAGTAAATGCGTACTGCAGTGTAGGTGTTAATCTTCAATCAAGTACCTGAGGAAAAAAATAAACAATGAACAAAGTCATATGTAAAAAATAGACATGCACTGTTGTAATTGAAAGCGAATCAAGGGACAGTTCATCTTAAATGGAACGTAATTTAACCCAATCAGAATATAAGGAAATTTGCCTCTCTTGAATATTGTTAACTTAATAAGATGCCAAATAATTTTTTCAATGTTGCCAATAATTACACCAAAAGTGAGTATTGCAACATCACTAAATAACTATTGCCACTCACTTCACAAACTTATCCCTTCTTAATAAAAGCTGAGAGAGCAAATTAAAAATTATTAATTCAGTGTTATATATTTTGCAACCCATTAAAATAGAAGAAAACACTATATATCTACAAAGAAGTTGTGCTACACAGAATGAAAGAAATTAATTACAGTGTTGCTGGTGAATCACCTTCCTCTGATTATATTTTTCACTAATTTTGGCTGTGGGAAGAATTGTTAAGGAGCAGTATAATCCATAAGGGCTAACATCCAACTGCAGGAGGTAGTGGCTGATATACATTTTTTGCAGTAATACTAGATCACACACTTAACCATCGCCTAACCTCCTCAGTTAAATTTAGAACACAAACCACCTGTTGTTTTCACTGCAGCTGCTTATGACCTCATAATGATTCCAACAGCCATAATATTTCATGGTTTGTGTTAGAAATTAACATCAAAGTCCATAGCAGAGTTTTTCTAACAGACAGAGTCAAGATAAAAGAATTTACCAGTAAAACTACATATTTTTTCTTTTTGAGCAACCAAGTATGCACAATGCCACTTTATGTGCTGTAATACATTGTTTAGTAATGCATGGAATAGGATAAATCTAAAAGAAATACATAAAAATGTTATGCCACTATTGCTTTCATTTCTATTAGAAATTTCAATACTAACACATATCCAGTATGAGGCATAGCCTCCAATCTTTACATCATCCACTGATGCACAGCAGCCAACATTGGATTCACAAATAGCGCTGCCAACATACCAGGTCCTATGCTGCAAAGCATAATACAGTATTAAAGGACCTAAGCTGCTAAGCATAGCTGAGGAATCCAAGAAAGAAAACCCCCAAAATATAGAATGCAGATAAAAGATCTGTGAAATTAAAACTACAATGATCTAGGGCTTAGCTGAGGGATGCCTTTCAGAGGGAGTCACAATGATAGGACTAGATGAGGGATGTCAAAGTAAAACCTCAATGGTCAAGGGTATACGCAATAGATCTATGAAGTTAAAACCTCAATAATCCAAGACATAGCTGAGGAATGCTTTTGGAAGGGGAGAAGAGAAGTAATGGCCGCAATGACAGGGGGAGCTGAGCAATCTGTATCAAAGTAGAACCTCAGTGGTCAAGTGAGTAGCAGCAGGAGTTATGAAACTAAAATCCTAATAATTCAGGACATAGGCTGAAGGATTTGAGAAGCTAAAATTACAACAATTTGGAGCATAGCCAATGGATGTCTTTTAGGACAAGGGTAGAGCAGTTGTGGCAACAACCAACAGGGATATCTGAGGGATCTGTCAAAGTAAAACTCCAAAGAGTGTAGGTGATAGATCCGTGAAGCTAAAACACAATGATCCAAAACATAGCTGACAGTTCTATGAAACTAGCACCACAATGATTCAGAACATAGTTGAGTTCTGTGTGAAAGTAACCCACAATGGTTCAGAACATAGCTGACAGTTCTGTAAAACTAAAACCACAATGATCCAGGACATAGCTGACAGCTCTGTGAAACTAAAACTAAAATGATTCAGGACATAGCTGACAGTTCTGTGAAACTAAAACCACAATGATCCAGGACATAGCTGACAGCTCTGTGAAACTAAAACCACAATGATCAAGGACATAGTTGACAGTTCTGTAAAACTAAAACCACAATGATCCAGGACATAGCTGACAGTTCTATGAAACTAAATCTACAATGATTCAGGACAGAGCTGACAGCTCTGTGAAACTAAAACCATAATGATTCAGGACATAGCTGCCAGTTCTGTGAAACTAAAACCAATAGCTGACCATTCTGAGAAACGAAAACCACAATGATTCAGGATAGAGCTGACCATTCTGTGAAAGTAAAACCACCATGATTCAGGACAAAGCTGACAGTTCTGTGAAACTAACCCACAATGATTAGGACATAGCTGACAGATCAATGAAACTAAAACCACAGTGATTCAGGGCATAGCTAACACATCAATGAAACTAAAACCACAGTGATTCAGGGCATAGCTAACACTTTTGTGAAACTGAAACCACTAAGATTCGGGACAAGCTGACAGTTCTGTGAAACTAACCCACAATGATTAAGACATAGCTGACAATTCTCTGAAACCAACCCAAAATGATTAAAACATAGCTGACAGTTCTCTGAAACTAAACAACAATGATTAAGACATAGCTGATAGTTCTGTGCCCCAGATGTGTACGTGTGTTATGCAATTCCAAAGTTCTAAATGGTTCCTCTCCATGGGAGTTTATCCGGCAAACAAATAAATCAGCTTTTCATTTATTATTTCGCCTCAAACTCTGTAAACTCTAGCATTTTAAGTAGCCTTACTTTGTTTATGTGCAGAGCCTGATAAATGTAACAAAAAATGCATGAAAATGTTTAAATATTTTATAAATTAATGTTATGTATATCATTTCTACAAGATTATTTCAGCCATGTTTTCTCCCTGCTCTATTCTATAGGGATGTATGGAACTAGTACCACTAGATGTCTCCACTGAATTAGCCAGTAAGCGCATGTCGTCGTTCGTTTGTTTTGTATAAGAAGTTTGAGGTTACGACGTGTATGAGTTAATATTTAAGCACACTGGCCTATATAAGAAGTGAATTTGGGCAAAAATAGAATATTATCAATAATGACAGACTATTGCTGTGCTCAAATCAAGGGCGGCCCATTTCTATTCATCAATTTACTGGAGATAAAGTTTTGAGAAAAACTTGGTTACATGCCATAAGAAGGAAAAACCTCACCGAAAAGAAGTTGAGCAAAAACATTAAAGTATGCTTGCAGCACTTTAAACAGGAGTATTTGGTCACTACTTTATTAGTTATGTTATACAAATATATAAGCTGAATAAATATGATATATATTTACAATTTCTAATAAATTATTTTTTAAATGTATCCTCTATTCATATTTTAGTGTACCTATTTTATTTTCATTTAAATCAGATAATTGGGTTTTAAAGATTTGCAATTTTTAATGTTTTTAAATTGTTGCAAAAAATTGGACATGAAACCCACTTTATGTGTTCAGAATTTCAAGGCCTTACAACATTTTGGAATGATTTTCTGCACTTAAAAATACCTTGAAATTTCCCTGTTTTACCTCATTTTACAGATTATTCTACCAAGATTGATCAACGGGTTTTAATAGTTTACATATTTACTAAAATAAAAAACTATATTTGATAGTGATCACTCAACAGTTAATGTTCATTATATTATATTTTATTTATTTTCTTTACATATGTTATGAAACAAATATTAAAAGTAATGGAGAATATTTTTATTAAATAGATAAATGCTTTGCAAAATAGTTGTTTTTACACAGAAAAAGCTATAACCTATAAACTAGTTATCCCAGGCTGCTGCTGCCACCGCCGCCACTGCTGCTTTTACAACCTGGGATAACTAGTTATATGGTTACCTTATTTTAAATCCAAATATTTTGCATTATAGATGAAAGGAGGAGGTTAAAACATGGTGCTATTCCTTCAGTAGCAGTTACAAGCCTTTCAGCTTCTAAAGCACAAGGTCAAAATAATGATCATGGAACACATTAAAGGCACTCACTTTTTATGGATGCTCTTTATCTGCTGTAGTTCTCAGCATCCCATTTTATATTAGACATGAAAGACCACTTAATTTTGCTCAGAGGCCTCTCTATCAGGCTTGAGGTTCTTTTACGTGCCGTAAATTTTCGACACAGGACCCAAAGCTTTACTTCCCTTCCGAAGGAAGCCATACTAAGGACTTTTTACGCCCAAAAAATTCCATCGTCCTCCGCCAGGTTTGAACCTGCGACCTTGGGTACACAGAGTTAGCATGGAAACCATTACACCACAGAGTGCAACTTTTTATGGCATAATGAAATGCCAGTTTATGTCTGGAGGTTTTCACTAATGACTCTACATAGTGTTGATAACCTAGACTGTTAATGCCAGATGAAGGCCTGACCTCATGACATGATTCTTGTAAAACTTGTCCAAGTGGCAATTTGTCTCCTTTAATTGGACTGATTGGCTTTTGTCTTTTACAAGCAGGATGATGGAAAGTTTGTAGAGTCTGGGTACAGATTTCCATACACTTAACCTCACCACTTTTTGAAAAGTGCTCCAGAGCATAGCATACTGCTGGAATATGTTTACAGCTAGCTTTAGGACCTGCTCCAGGAGCACACTCAAATGCTGCACCGTTATTGTCTGCTGGTGTATTCAATATTAATTTGACATCATAACTTTTGTATTTAGTATACTCTGACTACTTAACCCTACTACTTATAAATACACCATTTAATTCAAATGCACACTTTATGAATGTGATAAACTTTTCACTGAAAAGCTATACCCTGCATCATACAAAGATTTATAATTGGTTTCAGGTACACCATTTATTTCTAATTTTCAGAAGATGAAATATCCATTAGATGCACATTTGAAATTTAAATTTTATGTTTGTAGCTGGTCGTTAAATTCTGAAACATACTATCGCTTGGAAACTGAAGAACTTGTGCTTCAGGAGCAGGTGCAGCTGATTGAATTTGTAGTTTTTTGAATGCATTTAACCCAGAAAAATAAAGCAAAACTTATAAATGAAACGAAATGAGATTTTATATGATTATCTTGTAGTACATTATTTGACATTTCCATAGAATATTCAACTAAAGACACAATTAAATCTATACCTCTCGAATAATTCATGTTTTCTTCCTCTAGTTTAGCACTCTCTTCTTCAATTTCTGTTTCAGATATTTTACTTTGACACTCTGAAAACTGTCTATTATAACTTGAAACATTAAATTCTTAAAATAACCAATTTAAACGTTAATTTTGGAGAAAAATCAGGAAGTTTTACCGCTTGAATCAAGCCAATAGCACCGCACGTTACACAACATGTAATAACAGACAAAAATTGGGCAAAAAAACAGGCGAACGATTTGCGCTTACCGGCTAGTACACTAGCGCTACCTGCAGGGAAAAGCTTTCAGAACACATCCCTATTCTGTGTCGGCAATTAGTGTCATATACATCCAACTTTCATTCGACACTCAACAATTATATTGTACGTTTTCCCTGCAAATTACAACTCACCTTTTGTCTTTCCAGTTATTTTGTCATGGATGCAGTCGTCACCAATAAAATGTATTCATGAGTAATCACATAACCTACGTTGAATTATTGAACCAAAACTAATAAAGTAAACATTGGTAACATAATTAGGTACGTTAAATAGCTTCATAGATTCTATTCTAATATAAACGGTAATATTACCAGCGGAAAATGTGAAGCAAATTTAAATATTGTTATTCGATGAAGCAAGTAATACTGATATATAAAGCGGCATCGTTTTCTTCTTCTACAAACACGCCAATACCAATCAGTGTTGCCAGAAGCATTTCACAAAATTTCGCGCGAATCATTAAAAGTATCGTAAAGTTTCAGTTCAGTTGAAGTAACCCAATATTTGTATTAAAATGTGCAATTTGCTTTGACTTTTTACACACACACACACGGAAGATTTTCAAAAGATTCTTGTAACCGGTATCTCTGTAAGTATAGCACAATCATAATGAATGGCATAGTTTTGTAATACTAATGTGAGATGTGCTGATACAGATTCAGGAAAGAGTATGAAAAACGAGGCATTTGCGCCGATAATTATATGGAAATATTTCCTGAAGTATTTACTTTATTAATTATTTCCCTCCCTTGAGGGCTGGCTTATAGACAAAGTATGTCCATATTAAACATACAATCTTATTAACAGAACATAAATGTTAAATTTTAGGAGCCGATTTTCCGATGTGTGACTATGGGGATATCATTTTTATTCGCATGGTTTTATTTCCTGCACTAATGCTTTTGATTATTTTTTAATTTAATTGTTAAAATGTGCATATAACCAAACCAACAATTCTAATATACAGGCTGTTAATGAACTATATCATAATATGTTCACAGAATATGTAGATGACTTAAATAAGTAGTAAGGAGACTTATGGCCTGCTTATTGAAATTTCGAAGTGACGGCTATAAGTTTCTGAAGTGCCAGTACGCCACATATCGCGGCACTGTCGAGTGATTATTTCGAGATTTTATAGATTTTTGCGGCTTGTAACGAGCTACTAAAACTCGATATTTCTATACTCGGGCAGCAGTTTTAAAGACATTCTAAGCCATTTTGTCAACCTGCTTGGCTTTAACACGACGTATCAACACCTGATAACCACACATTTAACGCTATGTGGTTGCGTTAGGTTTATCCGGGGACCATGCATCGCCGATCTCAAAGTACTTATGTCAGTCACTTGCACAATCTCGCAAATTATATCGGTGTAGTTCATTAACACTCTGTATAAGTAATACCAAACAATAACCTCCATCACGGAAATTTCTTTTGCTCTCATTGAAAGCATATTGCAAGTGAGAATGTCAACTCATGATCCTTCCATAATAACAATATTAATAAATATATTAATTAACAATATCGCGCGCGAGCAAAAAAAAAAAAAAAAAAAAAAAAAATATTGGCATTGGCTTAAAATAGCACTGTATAAATAAGTTTTACTCACATTAAAACTGGAGTGCCTGAAGAATATCTTCTTCGTCCTGTACAATTTCCTCTCGTTGATAAATTTTCGAATTGAAATTCAGCATTGCAGGGGAAGGAACAAATATGTGTCAGCGCTGCCGATTCTCGTCTAGAGTTATTTTTATTCTAAGAATAGAACTTAGAAGATTCAGGCCCATTCGAGTTCTTAACTTTGTTTTTGTCGAAGACACTCGCGAAAATACCCTTTCAAATGTGGCGTTACTTATGGGTAGGCTGAAAGCATTTAAGGCAAATAAAGAAAGTTCTTTTAAAACATAACCTCCAGCTGAGTTTTTAAGCTTAATGGCTTCACACCAGAAACTCGTGCCATCATCAGGAATCTTGTCATTGGAAATTGTTTTCCATTCGAAAGTCAGAAGCATCCGCCACTGATGTTCAAGTTCTGCCTCACTAGATTTGCCCTTAAGTAATTTCAAAGGAAGTTCGGAGAATTTTGGACATGTATGGCTTAAACAAATGCTTCGCAGAACGGATACATTTCCAGGAATGCGCATTTGAAGCTCCTTGGCTGCCCTTTTAAGAAATTCATGACACCTCTGCCTAATATGTTGAGCCTGTTCGTCATTTGTGTTTCCATTTTAAATCTTTGTTTTTAGTCAAACTGAAAACCAAAATCAACTGAATCAATAGGGAGATAAATGGAAGTAAACTTCAAGTTCAAATCAAGTTTGACAAATTGCTCTTGTAATATTCGCCTTAGAAATGAAACAGTGAATTCTTCTAGCTCAATTAAGATTCTAGTATGATCAGCTTCGTCTCTTTGGAAAAGCAATTTTACTCTTTCAAAATCATTTAGCACTGACCTCAGAAAGGTAAGAAATATTTCATTAGTTACATTACTGTACATTGAATGTAATTCCTAGAAACATACCTGTCATTGCTATTAACGGCTAACTGAAAATGCAGTTTCAAACATTCAAATTGGTCTAAAATTATTTTTATACGCCTGCTTCTAGCCAGCCAACGAGCTCCTGACAAAGGTATTAATTGCAATGGTTCTTCACAATTACAAATGAATATATAAAGTTCAAAAAAGACTCTTTCCTAACGGGCTGGTCTTTGAAACTAATTGTGTGTTTCTCTGGGTATATAATCAAGATTTGATGGCATTTCTTCACTTGCGTGTGAGCATACTAAGTGCAGAGAATGACAAATGCATTTGTCAAGAATTAGCTCTGGGTTACTTTCTTTCATCAACGTATATAATGATTTATTTTTTCCGCAAAGATTAGATGAACCATCTGCTGGAGGAGCGAATCGTTTATTTAAATCGAGACCTTAAGTTCCAAAGCAGTCGTTAATATGTCTAAAAAGATCCTCTGCGGTTGCACTTGTTACCCGAAGAAGTCCCAGAAACTGCTTAACTATTTTGTTCTTTTCCACTTTATCTGCAACATTTTAAGCAAAGATGCTTGATGCATGCAACAGCTGTAGTTTCATTTATGATGAGTGAGAAGAAAAGCAAGCATGGAGCTATAACTCTAGTGATTAACGCAGTGCACTTCATCCTGTGTAAACGGATATCTGGTTTTGTAAATGAAGTACCAGGACAGCTTTTATTAATTAGTTCTCCTAAGTGATTTACAGGTTGTATAGCGCTATGACATGCTAACTGCAGTTCAAATTGTGTAGCAGTTTTTGCTGGGGTAATACGCTCGGAAGTTTTGGCTGAGAAACAATGGCTGCGGAATTTTGTTTGTGTCTCTTTGAATCAGCATGTTTTTTTAAGGTCAGCGCGTTGAGGCCTTTTAATTTCACTTTGTAATATTTACAAAAAAAAAAAAAAACACTCGAGCTGTAACTTGGAATTTCTTGAATTTATTTCCTTAACTTCGGATCGTTAAACCAGTTTTTATTGAAATGTTTTTCATATTTTCACCACTTTCCCATAATCGAGCTAAAAGTAACTCCGTTTAAAACTTTTTAGCATCAGTAAAATAGAAAGTAACAATGCACTACTATAGCATGTAGCGCACAGAGAAAAGAATGTACTTTCTTTGAGATTGAGAAACTACAATGATTAACGCTTGCCAACTGAAGTATTTTTTTTTACAGCTATGATGCAGTATGTAAGCAATATTAGTCAATTGTGTGGTTGTTGTAAAACGAGAGTAGAATATCACTACTCAGCTATTTTGAAACATGCAATAGAAGGATGTTAACTGATCATCGACTGCAAGAACACATGTAGATATGACGCAATAAGCAACAAATTGATACCGATAGAGAATAGGTTTGTATCGCCATTCAGATATCACTTATCATGGTGCAATAAGCAGCGTAAGAAATGATTTAGTATTTGTCTTTCGTCAACTTAGATTTAGAGCTTTCTTCCCCAACAAACGGCACATAAAGTTAAAAACAGTTATATTTTGCAGAAATACATTAGTAACCCAAAAATTAAAAAAAAATCGCCTTCTTCAAAACTTTGTAGTGAAAAGCGGATTTTATTAGTCCAAACGGCAACTTTTCGACCTATCTGACAACACTGCTACAATACAGAACGTCCGGATAATAGTATACTGAGAAATTATATTACAGCAGTTTCCTGCGCGCTGCTAAAATATGCCGATAGAGCAGGTTTCTGCGCACTGTTAATATATGCCGATAGAGCAAGCTTCTGCGCACTGTTAATATATGCCGATAGTGCAGGTTTCTGCACAGTTAATATATGCTGATAGAGCAAGATTTTGCGCACTGCTAATATATGCCGATAGATCAAGCTTCTGCGCACTGTTAATATTTGCCGATAGAACAGGTTTTTTGCACACTGCTAATATTTGCCGATAGAGCAGCTTTTTGCGCGCTGCTTATATTTGCCGATAGAGCAGGTTTCTGCACACTGCTAATATATGCCGATAGACCAAGCTTCTGCGCACTGCTAATATATGCCGATAGAGCAGGTTTCTGCACGCTGCTAATATATGCCGATAGAGCAGGTTTCTGCGCACTGTTAATACATGCCGATAGAACAAGCTCCTGCACACTGCTAATATTTGCGGATAGAGCAAGCTTCTGCGCACTGCTAATATTTGCCGATAGAGCAAGTTTCTGTGCGCTGCTAATATATGCTGATAGAGCAAGCTTCGGCGCGCTGCCAATATTTGCCGATAGAGCAGGTTTTTGCGCGCTGCTTGTATTTGCCGATAGACCAGGTTTTTGCGCGCTGCTAATATATGCCGATAGAGCAAGCTTCTGTGCACTGCTAACATTTGCAGATAGAGCAGGTTTCTGCGCGCTGCTAATATATGCCAATAGAGCAAGTTTCTGCGCGCTGCTAATATATGCCGATAGAGCAGGTTTCTGAGCGCCGCTAATATTTGCTGATAGAGCAGGTTTCTGCGCACTGCTAATATATGCCGATAGAGCAGGTTTCTGCGCACTACTATTTGCCGACAGAGCAGGTTTCTGCGCACTACTATTTGCCGATAGAGCAAGTTTCTGCACGCTGCTAATATATGCCGATAGAGCAGGTTTCCGCGCACTGCTAATATATGCCGAGAGCAGGTTTCTGCGCACTACTAATATTTGCCGATAGAGCAAGTTTCTGCACGCTGCTAATACATGCCGATAGAGCAAGTTTCTACTATATAACCCTTCGATTATACTTTTATTAGTCATAGATGCAAATCTAATAAAGTTTTGACCCTTCTGTTATTATAAAAATGTTATAAGTACGTATACGGTGATTTCCTGGAAAAGTATATTTTACTTTCATCTGGTAAAACCGATTCAATTTTGTTACAATCACTGAAATAGATGAAAATAAATACAATGGGATGAGTTTTTCGCAAATATTTCAAGGCATACCTAACCCTTCGGTTAATATAATTATACACTTGGATGTGTGAGCATCGTCAAGCGAAGTGGCGCCATGGTATTGTGTGCAACTCGTATTCCGAAGTTCAAAACTACATTAATTGTTAATAGCCAATTCCTAGAAACATATTAACGCCCCTGGTGTGTCAACATTTCGTTTTGGCGCGTTTCATTTCCATTCCACTAAAGCTTAAAAGCACTGTCTGGGGCTGGTGTGAACTCATGCACTTGGAATGAGAACACTAGCGTTTAACGAACTGGAAGATCAAAACCGACACTCAGAGGAACGTGGGTATGGCTCACGTCAAAGACCTGCGGTTCTCCGGTTGCTTGGCAAATGCTAGATATATTTACATATTTTCTAAATTTCCGGTTAAACATTTCTATTCCCATCATTTTTTTTTTCTTTTGTAATTTAGCTTAGCGTCCTCGTTGGAAATATAGGACAATGAATGCAATTGGTGAAATTATGGTCCAATGATCTCGGGGTCCATGGGGCTTAAAGTTACTCGAAAGTCATCTTCTAAGAAACAGGAAAAACCCTTATGATGATGATGGTGGTGTTCTTTTTGACAGTGTTCAACGCCCGCCTTAACTACTTATGGCACCAAAGACGGTGAAACTGATGATACATGAATGATGATGGAGCACCGGTGGAATGCGATGGCGGAGGAAACCGGAGTACCCGGAGAAAACCCGCCCCACCACAAATCTCACATGCGGAAGCTTGGGAAAAAAATGTAAATGGCGTGCTATTTATGGACGCTCTTTAACTGCTGTGGTTCTCAGCGTCCCATTCTAAATCGGGTGTGTAAGACCGCTTAATTTTGCTCAGAGGCCGCTCTATCAGGCTTGAGGTTCTTTTACGTGCCGTAAATCTACGACACACGACCCACGGCTTTATTTCCCTTCCGAAGGGAAAAATCCATCGTCTTCCGCCGGGTTTGAACCTGGCTGTCTAGGTGAGAGGCGGGTGGTGGTGGTGGTGGAGATGATGATGAAGGGCGTTCAACTACTCGAAAAAAAACCTTTTTGCAGGTAACTCACCCTAAGCGAGATTCGAACTCACGACTTGTTGAATGTGAGGCAGACACGCTACCACCACACTAGCCAGGTAAGCTACCACTTTCTTGTCACCTGTTTCAAGGTTGAAGGAACAAGTGACATTGTTCGGTGGGTTGCGGCTAGCGCCCTGTAGAGGTTTATTCACGGCGTCCTCTTGGAATTTCTCTATCGGTACCCGTTTTAGTACGCTTCGGGGAACAACAGGGGGTCGGGATTCGTGGGTTGGACCTGGCTGGCTTCGGAGATGTTACTGACATCGCCCAAGATTGCGCCCATCGTAATCCAGATTTGGTCGCCTTCAAATTTCTTAAGCCTATATATGTTCTGCCATAGTGACTGAATACCCTGTCCTTGAGGTCACGTAAATCGCATTAGATCTTAAGGACCTTTGTACGATGCTAACCTGCAGTGACTGAACTACCGTCCGTGGATTCATGTAAATCGCAAAGGGTCGCAAGGGCCTACGTGCTACGCTGTACTCAAGTGACTCTGGACTGAGGTCCCTGGAATCATGTAATTCGCAAAGGGGTCTCAAGGGCCTACGTGCTACGCTGTACTCCAGTGACTGTGTACTGCCCTCCCTGGAATCACGTAATTCGCAAAGGGTCTCAAGCATGCAAGTGAGGTGCTCTGCCTCAGTGACTGTTGGCCTCGCACTCTGGCTTCACTAAATCGAAAAAGGCCCCGAGGGCTTACTTGCGGTGCTCTGCCCAGGTGTATGAGTGCCCCGTTCAACCCAACCTCGGGACACGTAAATCCAAAAGGCCAACAAGGGCCCACCCGCGGTATTCAGCACCAGTCCATTAGGGCACTTAGCTTTATTCCCGGGGTCAAGTAAATCGAAAAGTGCCTTAAAAGCTTACCTGCGGTGCTGTGCCCGAATGACTGAGGACTCGCACCTTTATCCTTGGGATCATGCAAATGGCCAAGGACCCCAAGAGTCTACGTACAGTGACAGGCCCTAGTGTCAAAAGCATCCGGTCAATAGGATAGCGTAAATCGAAAAAGCCCAAACGACATAATTCTAGTGTTCACACAGTGAACTAGGGCCCCTCCGTATGATCATATAAATCATAAAGGGCCCAAGGGTCCACTTTCTAATCTCTGCTCCAGAAAACGAGGTTCTGTTCCACCGACACTACACACCGTGACTTCCACATCTGAGATAAAAAACACCGCAAAGATCTCAAGGGCGCTTGTGCGGATGTCTGTTCATATGTTTGTACCCACCACTACACCGTCCCTGGCATCTCGTAAATCCTTTTGGGCCGCAAGGATCTCATGAACTGATTCGCCTAAAAAATTATTGACACCATTTCTGGAGACATATAAATCGCTGAGAGCCCCAAGAGGCTATGTGAAGTGCTCTGCCTTAATGATCGAGGACTCCACCTCTAGGGTCATGTAAATCACGAGGCCCCAAGGGGCTACGTGCAGTGCCCTGCCCTGCCCTAATGACCGAGGACTCAACCCCTGGGGTGACGTAAATCACAGAGGGTCCCAAGGGCTATGTGCAGTGCTCTGCCCCAGTGCCTGAGGACAGAACCCCTGGGGTCAAGTAAATCAGGAGGGCCCCAAGGGGCTATGTGCTGTTCCCTATCCTAATGACCGAGAACTCAACCCCTGGGGTCATGAAAATCACAGAGGTTCAGAAGGGGCTATGTGCAGTGCTCTACCCTAATGACTGAGGACTCCATCCCTTGGGTCATGTAAATCGCTAAGGGCCCCAAGGGGCTACGTGCAGGACCCTGCACTAATGAGCGAGGAATCCATCCCTGGGGTCGTGTAAATCACAGAGGGCCCCAAGGGATGATGTCTGGTGCTCTGCCCCAGTGACTGAGGACTCCATCCCTGGGGTCATGTAAATCACAGAAAGCTCAAAGAGGCTTTGCCTCAGTGACTGAGTAATCCAGCCCTGAAGTCATAAAAACCACAGTGGGCTCCAAGGGGGTATGCTCAGTGCTCTGCCACAGTGATTGAGGACTCCTCCACTGAGTTCATGTAAATCACAGAGGGCTCCAAGAGGCTATGTGCAGTGCTCTACTTCAGTGACTAAGTACTCCATTTCTGGGGTCATGTACATCACAGAGAGCCCAAGGGGAGATGTGCAGTGCTCTGCTTCTGTGACTGAGTACTCCATCCCTGGGGTCACGTAAATCACAGAGAGCCCAAGGGGCTATGTGCAGTGCTTTGTCCCAGTGACTGAGTATTCCATCCCTGGAGTCATGTAAACCACAGAGGGCTCCAAGGGGCTATGTGCAGTGCTCTGCTTCAGTGACTAAGTACTCCATCCCTGAGGTCATGTAAATCACAAAGCCCAAGGGGCTATCTGCAGTGCTTTGCCCCAGTGAGTGAGTATGCCATCCCTGCGGTCATATAAATCACAGAGAGCCCAAGGAGCTATGTGCAGTGCTCTGCTTCAGTGACTGAGTACTCCATTCCTGGGTTCATAAAATCACAGAGAGCCCAAGGGGCTATCTGCAGTGCTTTGCCCCAGTGACTGAGTACTCTCCCCCGGGGGTCATGTAAATCTGAGAGACCAAGCGGAGATTTGCAGTGCTGTGCTTCAGTGACTGAGTACTCCATTCCTGGGGTCATGTAAATCTCAGAGAGCCCAAGGGGCTATGTGCAGTGCTTTGCCCCAGTGACTGAGTATGCCATCCCTGCGGTCATGTAAATCACATAGAGCCCAAGGGGCTTTGTGCAGTGCTCTGCTTCAGTGAATGAGTATTCCATCCCTGAGGTCATGTAAATCACAGAGGGCTCCAAGGAGCTATGTGCAATGCTCTGCTTCAGTGACTGATTACTCCATCCCCGAGGTCAGGTAAATCACAGAGGGCCCCAAGGGGATATTTGCAGTGCTCAGCTTCAGTGAGTGAGTGTGCCATACCGGGGTCACGTAAATCACAGAGGGCTCCAAGGGGCTATGTGCACTGCTCTGCCCCATTGACTGAGTACTCCATCCCTGAGGTCATGTAAATCACAGCGGGCCCCAAGGGGCTATGTGCAGTGCTCTGCCCCAGAGACTGAGTACTCCAACCCCGGGGTCATATAAATCAGAGGGAGCCCAAGGGGTGATGTGCAGTGCTCTGCTTCAGTGACTGAGTAATCCATCCCTGAGGTCATGTAGATCACAGCGGGCCCCAAGGGGCTATTTGCAATGCTCTGCCCCAGTGTCTGAGTACTCCACCTCTGGGGTCATGTAAATCTGAGAGAGACCAAGGGGAGATATGCAGTGTTCTGCCCCAGTGACTAAGTACTCCATCCCTGGGGTCCTGTAAATCACAGAGGTGCAAGGGGAGATGTGCAGTGCTCTGCTTCAGTGACTGAGTACTCCACCCCTGGGGTCATGTAAATCACAGAGAGCCGAAGGGGTTATGTGCAGTGCTTTGCCCCAGTGACTGAGTACTCCACCCTTGGGGTTATGTAAATCACAGAGAGCCCAACGAGCTATGTGCAGTGCTCTGCCCCAGTAACTGAGTATTCCATCCCTGGGGTCAAGTAAATCACAGAGCGCTCCAAAGGCTATGTGCAGTGCTGTGCCTCAGTGATTGAGGACTCCTCCCCTGGGGTCATGTAAATCACAGAGGGCTCCAAGGGGCTATGGCAGTGCCCCGGTGACTGAATATTCCATCCCTTGTGTCATGTAAATCACAGAGGGTCCCAAGGAGCTATGTGCAATGTTCTGCCTCAGTGACTAAGGACTCCATCCCTGAGGTCAGTAAATCGCAGAGGACCCCAAGGGGCAATGTGCAGTGCTCTGCCCCAGTGACTGAGTACTTCACCCCTGGGGTCATGTAAAGCACAGAGAGCCCCAGGGGAGATGTGCAGTGCTCTGCCCCAGTGACTGAGTACTTCACCCCTGGGGTCATGTAAAACACAGGGAGCCCAAGGGGAGATCTGCAGTGCTCTGCCCCAGTGACTGAGTACTCCACCCCTGGGGTCATGTGAATCTCAGAGAGCCCAAGGGGAGATGTGCAGTGCTCTGCCCCAGTGACTGAGGAAACCTAATCCTGATGCATGTCAGTGTGTGCTAAGCTGCCAAATTGAAATGTGTAACCTTTGCATTTATTTGATAACCAAACAAAAATGGTTTATTTAAGTGTATCTTACTATCAGTCTATGCAGGAAAAATAATGTGTCTTATAATTTCATGTATTTCCAAAAGCAATGAACTAAAAAACAACTGGTGCATAATAATTTCTCACCAGGAGACAAGCGGGGCTCTCTTTGAGCAACAGGGCCAAAGTCTGTGGTAACTTAGTTTAGCACCCAGCAGCTGATATGTTTTAAGCCTATTTTAAAAATGTGCTATATATCATATTGATGTTTCAAAGTTTCTTTTCTAGAGTAAAAGCTTAGTTTGACCGTAGTAAATATTTAAAACCAGTACTATTTCAACACCCATACAAATATACTGTAACAAAAAAGATCACAGTCAGTAAATTTACCATTAAACACATACATTAGAAAATAAATTCTCTGCTACTTCCTTGTGCTTTGAACACAATATCTGTAGAACTACTTTCGATTGTATTTGAGATTTCTTTGCCTATTAAACTTAGTGTTAATACACCATAACCACTTGATCAATACCTAGATCAATGTGCAAATGCAGCACCTGATTTTTTAACTCACTTGTCTACTACTTCAGTGCAACATATTCTGATTATGCATGTATTTTATGCCAGTAAACGTGGGACACTTAACTTGGGCCTTAATCTTATGCCCACTTGTGCAAGAGATATAGGCAAGAAGATACCTAATAAATGGCTACCCTTACATTAAGAGTCCATGGTTATAGCAAAGAGGAGTTATAAAGCCTAGCCACAGGATGAAAAAGGTGCACTGCACTTCCCTTCATCATTAAAGCTTTCCTGCACCATAAGATGAAGTTTCTGCTGATGAGTATATCCTGTTGTCCAGACCAGAATTCTCACAAATAGCTACTATCTTCTATTTCTCACCATTAATAAAAATACTGCAACATTTCATCTTCCTTCTAAATGTCCATAATGAACTCAATAGACATATCAGTATTACCTTCTATTTCAGTTGCACACAAATTTATCTATGTTTTGTAAAACATTGTTTGTAATTATTTAATATTTTTATGGTCCACATCATTACACTATTAGATCAACTTTTCAATTTACTGCAGATTTAGTTACATCTATAAGTGACTCATAAATATCTTTCCACAAGCCTGGACAGCTGTTATAATAAATCTTTGTGTAGCCACTATCATTTGTTTTAATCTCCTCCACCAATTAGCCATAATTTTATGATTTAAGTTACTCAAGATGTGTTAATTTCACATCATAGATACATAAGGGAGATTGTAACAGTAATGAATTTGTCTAAAAGGAGGTTCATTTTATATGCTGACTTTGATATTGCAGACATGACTGCATTAGAAAAACAGAAAAGTGACTTAGCACTTAAATATAAGTATCACTTATATACTGAAAATTTAGTAAGTTTACGCAAGTTTCATTAATCACTCAATAATACATTTGATTTTATTTACTTACCTTTCATGGCTTCTGTGTTATTAAAAATAAGACTGAAGAAAACGAGAATTTCATAGGTAACAAGAAACTAAATATCCAGCATATTCTTCATATTAGCAAAAGAATATATTTTTTGTTCAAACTCATTATTGGCATTTTAAGAAATTATAAAAATGTTGCTGCACAGAACAGGTAGTGTGGTTTTCTTGAAACACTTTGACTTGCACCAATTGTATTTCATAAACAAATTCTTATTCTTAGTTAATCTGTTCTCTATCCCTCCCCATGACCCTCTCTCTGACATATAAATGAACATCTAAATTGCTTTATAGGTTAAGAAGATTCCAAAACATATATTCTTAGTGATATTCTCAATTCAAACTTTGAATGAAATACTGTATTTCTGCATAACTACCTGAGGGTAAAGGAGGTGAAAAACCTAAGGCATTATATTTGAAATATTTCCAGCAGCAAATATTTTTATTTATTTAGTAAATTTAAGATTCAGACAGACAGTGCTATTGTTGTGAGGTTAGATATTATGGTTGGACTTCCGTTATAAACTCCATTACAAATAAAGGTACTTAGTAGCATTTGCTGCTAGACAGTTACAATGACAGGGCAGGGGATTGGTTTCAAGGATGTGGTATTTTGGTATGAACTGGTTGAAGCATTATTGTTTGTCTTGAGTTTGAAATCATTAAATTTAACTGGTGAGTTAAGGGAAGCGATTTCTTAAAAACAGACTATTGCTGTTTGGCTAGAAGTGATCTGACTATCATGTTGAACAGCTTTAATACCGTACCATCATTTTGGTTCATTCAGAGATACTAGCTGACTCATAATGACACTTTTACATTAGTAACACAATATATTTAAATTACTTAACAGAGTACAAAAATCTGTATTATAGTTCCATTACATTGAATATATCATGCAACAAGAAAATTATCAATAAAACATCTGGGGCATTTATTAAGTCCTTAAAAATTCAAGAAATCGTAGCATCAAAACAGGTTTGTATTTAGTAACAGTCGTGTCTTACTAGACAGCAGTTAAAGTCTCACCTATATTCATCATGTGGTTTTGTTGCCATAGCTGATTGAATCTACAATCTTGTACTTCTTTAGAAAAATGGAAGAAAGATTTGTGCGGTGATTAAACACTTCTATTTAAACAACTTAACATCAAAAGAGATAAAAGCTAGTTAGATAAAGTTCATGGCACACTGCTCCTTGTCTTCACAGGAATTTTCAATTGGATAAATTAATTTAAACATAACCATACATCCACATATGACGAACATCGTTCCAAACATCCAGTAGAAGTGACTCCCTATGAAATTATTGACAATATCCAGGATATGGTTTTGAGTGATCAACAAATCAAAGTTCACAAAATAGTAGAGGTCACAGGTATATCAAAAGGTACAGTGTTCTCAATTTTGCACCTAAAATTATGTCTGACAATGGTCTCAGCAAGATGAGTGCCACGTTTGCTCTCAATGGAGAAGAAATGCAGTTGTTTGACATATTCAGAAGCAGGTTTGCCTGTTTTCCGTTGCAACCTTTGTGTTGATACATAACTGTGGATGATATATGAACACTCCAGTGACAAAAGTGCAGTCAAAGCAGTGGGTTTCTAAAGGCAAGTTCCGAAGAAGGTAAAGGTGGTGAAATCTGCTTACAGTGATGGCCTGATTACACTCAAACTTCACTCTTGAAATAAAGTAACTTACTTGAGACATGTTTCAGTGGCTTTTGAATCTCCATTGAAAATGGTGGCAAAAGCCACCGAAACATGCCCGAAGTAATTTATTTTATTTCATGAGTGAAGTTTGAGTGTAATCTATGTTTTTACTCCTATTTAATTAGTTACTTCACTATGCATTCCCATTAATGTTTTAATTGATGGCCTGAGTTTTTAGCAAAGCACATGGAATCTTCTATATTGTTTACCTGCAGAAAGGAGGAATGAATTGAGAGTATTATGCACTGTTATTGCCTCGGTTGAATGGAGAAATCAAGAAAAAGCAGCAACTGGTAAAGAAAAATTAATTCTTCCATCAAGACAATGCAAAGTTGCACATTTGCACATTCTTAGTGGCAAAAATTATACGTTTAAGAATTGAGTAACAACATCCTCATATTCACCAGATTTTGCCTTCAGTGAATTTTTTTTTTTATCTACAAACTTGAAAAAGTGGACCAGTAGAAAACTATTTGTGTATAACAAAGAGATCATTTTCCAAATACATGGCTATTTTGAGGGCCTTCGAAATCCTACCTTTTGGAAAGCTTAAAACTGTTGGAGAAATGCTGGTAAAAGTATATTGAGCTAAAAGGAAATTATGTTGAAAAATAAAGAAAAAAAGAACATCAACATATCCATTCAGAAGAATTTGACAATAACACAAAATAGAATTTTTCTCTTTCACCTTACTCGTTCAATATTATTATTCTCCCAATCCTATGTTACATTTCACTCTACACTTATGTAACCAGAGTCCTTCTTAAATTCTGCATGGAATTTCAGCTTCAAAACAAATGCATAACTCTAAGACTTGAATGCAATTACAGCTTCAAGATATATTTAAGGATTTATTGGTTATGTAACGCATAGGCCCACAGAGCTCTGTGTCGCCCTCCGTGGTGTAATGGTTACCATGCTAGCTTCATATACCCAAGGTCGCGGGTTCAAACCTGGCGGAGGATGATGGATTTTTTCAGGCGTAAAAATCTTTAGCATGGCTTCCTTCGGAAGGGAAGTAAAGCTGTGGGTCCCATGTCATAGATTTACGGCACGTAAAAGAACCTCAAGCCTGATAAGAGAGGCCTCTGAGCAAAATTAAGCGATCTTTCACGCCCAGTATAGAATGGGATGCTGAGAACCAAAAGCAGTTAAAGAGCGTCCATAAATAACAGGCCATTTCTTTTCATTTACAGAGCTCTGTCCAAGATTATAATGCTATTACAGCACATGTTACCCCGTCCAGCTAAAGGAATGGATTTACCATGTGATTATCACTGATTGGTGCTTTAACTCAGATTGGTATGTTGTCATTGAACAAACAATACTGACATTTAAATAGTTTCCATATCTGCTGTGCTTTAGTGTTTTTCTAATTGCAGAGATCATTTAATTAAAGACAGCTGAATCAGAGTAGGCAGTGTTATAGATTTCATGACCACCAATTTTTTTTAGATCATTAATTTTGAAGGCAAAATGGGTAATTAATTGATTCTATATTATTTGCTTATGTTTGAACCTAGTACCAATATTACTTAGGCTATAATTATTTATACTCATAGCTAATATGTCACCATTATTTATACTTTCTTAGTATAACTAATACAAAGATAGTATAAGTGCTGGAAAACTAAAAACAATTTAGTAAAAGGATTGTATAAATGCTGGAAAACTAAAAAAAATTTGCTACAAGGACTGTATAAGTGCTGGTAAACTAAAGACAATTTGGTATTCCTGTCAGTACTGCTGCATAGAGGAGATTGACAGTGGTTTAATTGGTAATATAAATGAGTTTTGGTTCTCATTTACTGTTAAGAGTGACTACCACACACAAATGAACCATGCAGATTTTGAAAAGTGGACTTGAGAAACACTAGTTTCTAATTTAATCCCTTATTCAGTTTTAGTCTCCTATATAGTCTATAGTTCTAGTCGATGAAGGTACAATGGTATGGGAGAATTTATTGTGCATCAGTTCAGTCTAGGTGGGTAGGTATGGAGCAGAAATTTGGGGAAATGAGGAAAGGTTGAGAGTACTGAATTTAGTGCTGAACATTTTGTAAGTTAATTTTAGAAATCCCAAAGTGTACATTAGTGCAGAGTGATGACTGAATTATAGAGGGTTAGTGTTGGATGCCAGATAATGGAAGGAGTACTCAGATGTGATGTTGAAATTGAGTCGGAATAGTAACACTCACCTCACTTATATGTAATTGTTCAAAACATATGTTTCAAGGGCAATTGCCCTCTTCTTCAGTTGAAGTCCGACTGATGGCTGCTATTTGTGCTCTGTGGTCTATTACGGTGGAGCCATCTGGTGTTCTCAGTAGAAGTTCAAAATCATGTGGCGGTATTTCAAAATTCATCAGTTGGTCTTTTTGTTGTGTAATGAGAATATTCTCCCAAACTGTAAGTTCTGCCGGGTTGTTTACAGGTTTTAGCAATTTTATGTCATTTTGTATTTCATGATGTGATGTCCAAAAATGGTATGCTACTGCCGATTTATCTGTTTGTTTCTGTTTGATATGTCTGAAATGTTCCTTTAGCCTTGTTTCCAGTCTCCTTTTTGTTTGGCCAATGTAACATGATTTGCAGTCCTTGCAATCAATTCTGTAGATGCCTGATCTCTGGTTTGTAGGTATGGGGTCTATAATGTCTGTTTTCAATGCATTTTTTATGTTGAATTGGTTACTTGAAGCTAAACTTATATTGTATTTCTTGAAATTTTTTTTGAATTTCCTATCTGCTGTTGGGTGATAGGTGAATTTTTTATATATAACTTTCGGTTTTTGTATGGACAAAGTGGTGATTTGTTTTAAGGTTAATTTCTCCTTATGTTTTTTAATTTTTTGGTCAATGATGTCTGGGTTAAAACCATTGGCTGAGGCTATATGTCTTAGTTGGAGGTATTCTGTGTTGTACTCTTCTGGGTCAAGTGGGATGCTGAGGAGTCTGTTTACTGAACTGTTGAAGACTGCCTGTTTATGAGGTTCTGGGTTGAAACTATTCTGTTTTATGTAATTGTCTGTATGTGTGGTCTTCCTGTAGATGCCATAAGTGATCTTTTGTTCTTTCCGTGTTAGTTTTAGGTCCAGGTATGGTAGCATTTGGTCTTTTTCTGTTTCCATTGTGAATTGTATGTACCTGTCCTGTAGGTTTAGTAATTTTAGAGAGTCTTCTGCTAATTTTTTGGGGACCACCGCAAAAACATCATCAACATATCTAAACCATTTTTTGAATATATTCGGAAAACTGGAGGTTATATGTACTTCAAGTCGTCCCATGTACAGATTGGAGTACTCAGATACTTATTCAGCAACTGCCAGACACATATTCTGAAAGTATGTTTATGGTTTCCAGGCAATAGTATGGGAGGGAATATATGGTTGTGTAAGATTAGTGAGCAATTAATCAGGAATGGTTTATGAGTGACGTGGTACAGAATAGATCATCTTAATTGAGGTTTTGGAGAGAGATAAAATGAAAAGACATTATGGATATTCAGAATTTATACACACATATGTGATGGCAAAAATTGTTGAAATGTTCTAATGAGGTGAGGGAAAATGTAGTAAAGGAAATGCATCTTTAAGTTTCTAATAGAAATAAGACAACATGAATTGCTTTAATTTGACTAGCAAGTTGAAAATTTAAATTTTTGAGAGGTGCAGGGGCTGTGCTTAATTTTTGGGGGAGGAGAACTGCACTTATTTAAATGTAAGGGAACACATGAATGGAGAGTGGAGTTTATCAGTAGAAATGGTTAGAGAGAGATGTGAGGTAGAGATAAAAAAGACCTTCAAGGATCAAGGACAGTAGAGATTTATGGGAATTTCTATGCAGAATTAGAGTAAAGTGCTCAAGGCAAGTAAATAAGGAGATAATAAAGGAATCTTATTGACAGCATACTTCAAGTATACAGTAAAATGGTAATTTTATATCCCCTGTCAATTATATCGTGTCTGGCAGGCCCCTATTGGGATCCTATATTTGCAATATCTAGTGTTACCGGCATTTACAGCTACTGAATGGTTGTATTTCCCATGTTTTATGTACTTTCCATATTGGCAACATTGATTTTTGATGAATTGCTTTCATTTATCTCCATTTTCCACTAAATTGCTAGCGTTCAAATGTGTCGTCAGCTGCTACTTATTTTGTGTGGCATTTGTGCAGAAGCCTGCAATTTACTGAATTGTATTGTAATATAAGATAATACAATAGAGTAATTAGTTGTGATTTGCAGCAACACTAGTGTGTTGTGGTATTAGGAAAAAGAAGAAAGCCAGCAGAAAATGTATTTCTGTGCATTAGAAACCTAAAATTCTGTCGTGTTGGAAAATGTGTTCAGTTGGTGAAATAGCTTGGATTATCCATTTTAACTGTGAATACAATTGTGATAACAAATCAATCATTGAACTTCTTTGTAAACAGAGTGGTGCAAGTTTAAAATACACAAATATATATGCACTTCAATATTTAAGATGGACAAACTTACATGATGTAGTTTGTTTCTACGAGAGCGGCAGATATTCAGTTGATATTACCATACTTTGAAAGAAAGCCCTGCAACTCACTGCGAGGTTGGGAATTATAGATTTTGCTCCCTCAAATGGGTGAATGGATCAGTTCAAGAAGCATCACATTGTGTACAATCAACTTTCTGGTGGAAACAAAAGTATTGATGTCAAAACTATACAAGAGTGAAACCAAAACCTGCTTAACATTATTTATGATTATGAACTGCAGGATATTTTTAAACCAAAACTTTGTTTTAAGGGAGAAAATTGTCAGAGTAGAAAAAACTCTGCAAACAAAGAGCAACTGTTTTGGTTATGGACAGCACTGGTGGATCAGCCAAGTTAATCCACCTAATAATTGGTAGGCCACATCATGGCTAAATGGTTAGATCACTCACCTCTCCCCTAGATGGTCCGGGTTTGATCCCAAGCATTTCATGTGGGATATAAGGTGGACAAAGTGGCGCAGGGGTGGGTTTTCCTGCTATTGCATTCCACCAGTGCTTCATCTTTGTTCCATGTATCATTCGCCTGCAGTGTCATTTGTAGTAAAAATGGGCATTAAACACTAAAATAATAATAATAGTTGGGAAATTCAAAAAGCCCAGGTGTTTCAGGAATTTGACAAATCCTTGGTAGGATACTGTACAGCATGGGTGACTGGTAACATCTTCACATCCACTCTGCATGCTCTGGATACTAAAATGGTGGCAAATCATTGGAAAAAAAACTATCCTGCTCACCCTGGTGTACTGCAGCTGAGAAAATTCAAATTTGTGTTTCCCCTGGGGAATTGTGTAAGTAAACTTCAGAGGAGTTGTCAGAGCCCATCAACTGGCTATGATGGACGAGTCATCATTTCAAGACTAGGTCACAGCTGATGCAGATGTAATAACATCAGTGGTGCACACATTGTTTCCAGCCATCTTGAAGAGGTAGTTGACAAAGTCTGTAACCAGGAACCCAAATTACCCACCAGCAAAGAAGCCATGGCTGAATTACGTGTTTTAAGGCAGTACAATTCAAGTGCCTCAGGAGAGCATAGGGCATTTGGTGTTTTATATGCTGAGGAGAGGCAGGTGGAACTAATACAAATGCATAAAAAAACAAAGACAATTAACAATTTCAAACATTTTCAAATAATGATATTAGTGTAAGTACATATTTATTTTAATGTTCTATTTATTGTGATAAATAGCATTCCTACCTATAAGTAAATTAACTTGCGTTTTTAAATTTATTTCTTTGATTTACTGTTTCCTGTCACATACGCCTTTTTACACCAAAACTTTGACACAAAAAAAAATGGGAGTTTTTACTGTAGTTGTTGTGAATAAGTATATTTGTTAACTGGAGAATGATAGCATGCCAAGATACTGGCCAGCCCTAAAACAGGTAGCCAAAAATGTATAGGGCACAGCAGTGTGATAAATAAATTATAAATATTATACTGTAGAGACGAACATTCACTCAGTAACTCAGTGACATCTCTTTTGTCATGTTTCTAGAATAACAGTGTTTCTGGGCAATAGATCTATTCACAAATAAGAATGCAGAAAATCTTAATAGAGCTTTCTTATCATAAACCAAAATGCGAGCCTTAAAATTTCCTTCATTACTAAACCTGATGTGCCTGATATAACACAGGTGGTCTATTGTGTTTAGAAATGCAAAATGTTTGTCAAAAGTTCCCTTCAGAGTACAGCTCTTTTTACAAACACCTCACTCATGGGGACTTTCCTACTGATGAATCAGAATGTGGACATTCAGGTTTCCCTTCAGAGTAAAGCTCTTTCCACAAACATCACATTTGTGGGGCCTTTTGTCCTGATGAATGATGATATGATCATTCAAGTGTCCCTTTGGAGTAAAGCTATTTCCACAAACATCACATTTGTGGGGCCTCTTGTTCTGATGAATCAGAATATGTGTTTTCAAACTTCCCTTCAGAGTAAAGCTCTTTCCACAAACATCACATTTGTGGGGCCATTTGTCCTGATGAATCAGTATATGTGTTTTCAAATTTCTCTTCATAGTAAAGCTCTTTCCACAAACATCACATTTGTGGGGCCTCTTGTTCTCATGAATCAGAAAGTGTATTTTCAAATAATTCTTCCGAGTAAAGCTCTTTCCACAAACATCACAATTGTGGGACCTTTTGTCCTGATGAATGATAATGTGATTGTTCAAGTGTCCCTTTTGAGTAAAGCTCTTTCCACAAACATCACATTTGTGGGGCCTCTTGTTCTGATGAATCAGAATGTGCACATTCAGGTTTCCCTTCAGAGTAAAGATCTTTCCACAAACATCACATTTGTGGGGCCTCTTGTCCTGATGAATCAGAATGTGGACATTCAGGTTTCCCTTCAGAGTAAAGCTCTTTCCACAAACATCACATTTGTGGGGCCTCTTGTCCTGATGAATCAGAATGTGGACATTCAGGTTTCCCTTCAGAGTAAAACTCTTTCCACAAACATCACATTTGTGGGGCCTTTTGTCCTGATGAATCAGAATGTGTTTTTTCAAATGATCCTTCCGAGTGAAGCTCTTTCCACAAACATCACATTTGTGGGGCCTCTTGTTCTGATGAATCAGAATGTGCACATTCAGGTTTCCCTTCAGAGTAAAGATCTTTCCACAAACATCACATTTGTGGGGTCTTATGTCCTGATGAATCAAAATATGTGTTTTCAACTTCCCTTCAGAGTAAAGCTCTTTCCACAAACATCACATTTGTGGGGCCTCTTGTTCTCATGAATCAGAAAGTGTATTTTCAAATATTTCTTCCGAGCAAAGCTCTTTCCACAAACATCACAATTGTGAGACCTTTTGTCCTGATGAATCAGAATGTGATTCTTCAAGTGTCCCTTTTGATTAAAGCTCTTTCCACAAACATCACATTTGTGGGGCTTTTGTCTTCATGAATGTGAATGTGGTTTTTCAAACTTCCCTTTAGTGTAAAACCCTTACCACAAACATCACATTTGTGGCTTGTTAAGCCTAGATGAAACAGAATGTGTCTCCTTAAATTTTCCTTTTGAGTAAACCTCTTACTACAAACATCACATTTAAATGGCCTCTTTTCTTCCTGAGTCAAAATGTGAGCTTCTAAGTTATTCTGTTGTGGAAGTCTCTTGTAAACCTCACAAACACGTATATGATTTACTTTTATTGCTATGTTTACTAAACTTGTCACTTTGCTTATGAGCAACAGGTGTTTTTGAATTACAATACCAAACAGCTTGCACTACACAGGATGTTTCCCCTTTGTTAAATCTAAACCTCAGGTATATTGGCTCCAGCAACCTCAACTCTTTTAATTCCATATTTAAAACTATCTTTTGCTTTTAAATCTGTGGTAGTAAATAAATATGGTGTAGGGCTGCAGATGCTGGGAGATGGTTCTTTGTGTAACCTGAAATATTACAAGACATATTACTATTAATAAGAAGAAATGCATACTAGTCTATGTGTTAAAAAGGGCATCTGAATGGATGACAATAGCAATCAAGAGAATTTTCCTCTACTGTTGCTCTGATTATCACAAAATCAGTTTTAGCTGCAAGATAATTGGTAATCTCAAGATTGAAATAAACAAGTGCATTGGCAAACACATGAAATTTGGTTAATAAGCTGAGGAGGAAGATCAGGCAACTATAAGCTTTAACAATACTTGTTGAACATTAAAACACTTATAAAATTGGTAAAAAAGAAGTATATATACTCTTTAAAATTAACTATTTATATCCAGCCACAAAATGGTCTGATTTTATATACATAAAATAATCAATTTTAATGCACTGCTTCAAATGTGATAAAACAAAAAGGAATTAAAAAAAAAAAAAAAGATTATTTACTGCCCAGAAAACTATAGAAGGAACTATAATATTCAAAAGAAAATTGCTGCAGATATGAGGTTAAGATTTATAGAAGCCCTAAAGTAAGCTCTCAGTAGATGATAAATTATGTATTAGATTGATATTATTCTTACTGTTGTTAATGACTACAATGACTTTCAAATGGTATGAGGTTCGTCCATGAGCAGACCAACTTGAGTGCTGCTATGTTGACATATTGCATTCCCTCTTAACTAGGGAATAACTGTTAAATGATTCTGTTTCTCACAAATACTACTTGCATGAATATAAAATATTCAAATTTTGCTAAAAATAATTCATGAGGAAAATAGGGAGCAATGTGTGTAGCAGATCTGTAAAAACCTCAGATTTTTAGCTCAAATGGTTTTCATACTACACATGAATACACACACATATATTATAATCAGAGTCACATAATTACTATAAGGACCATTATCATTTGTTTGAATGTTCTACTATATATGTATATACATGCCTAATTACAGAGAAATGGAATATAAACTATTGACATGTTGCTACTAAGAGAATTATTACATGTACTATGCTCAGCAAGCTGTTAAATTCGAGCACACACACACACGCTTGTTAGCTACAGAATGCTGCTCAGCTAATGCATGTTTATATTTATGTCTCAAAATCAGAGTTACAGAGCTCAAGTCAGATTTCAGTTACTCTTTAGTCAGGAATAGAGCATGTGTAATGGCTTTCAGTGATAAATTTAGTGCCAAATCTAAGAGGCGAGTATTATGTTGCTAGGCTCAAAGTACTAATTTTAGGGACTACATGTTTTTTAAAAATGCAGCAATGACAAAGACAGAAACTGCCTCTATATAAAAATGCTCAACAGCTTTATAATCAAATGTGTGTGGGTGCTTTGCATTTACGAAGAGGCAATAAAACCAGAACCCAGTAGTGCTCCAGTGTTTGTGTTACCTGGAAAACATATTGGACCTCTGAAGAGGATTACAAATTTAAGTGACTGACAAGAATACTGTACAGGATTGCAAGCAAATTTCATGACCAAGGGGAGTTTCCAATAGGCAAAACATAACTTGCACTCTTAGAACTAAAATATCATACATTGGTTCAAGTTCATCTACCTACAAATTTGTTAGAGAGATATTTAGGGTTCAGGTACAGAAAGACAAATATTGGGCATCAATTTTTAATGGAGAGGACTTACATTGTTGTGGCAAGGATAAAATTTTATGCAAAATGCACAAAATTTGAAATTCTGGTGATACGAAACCTTTATTTTACTTAGACAAACCCTGACTAAATAAAAATCACACTCAAAATTCAATTAGCCAGACTCCTCAAAAATGGGTGGTCTAAAGGTACCTGCTGAAAAGGGCAGTCGGCTCATCATTTGTCATTTGTCATGTATCTGATTAGACAGGATTCCTACCTGAAAGCAAATGGATTTTTCTGTGCAAAACCACCTCAGACTATCATGAAGATATGGTAGCTGATGCAATTAAAGAATGGTTTCTGAATAGATTCTTAAATTACTTAGAAGAGAGAAGCATAGTTATAACGGATAATACACTATAACATTCGGTTATTGTAAACAAACTTGCAAATATGACCAGCAGAAAGAACCAAATTATTGAATTGTTACAAAAAAAGGGGGTTGCATTTTTGGCAAAAAAACTAAAATTGAGTTATTGCAGCAAGTACTTCCATTTAAAAAACCAGAAAAAACTAAATCATTTTTTTTTGGTACTATTTAATGTCCAATTTTACTACTTGTGGCTCTGTAGGCAATTAAATTAGCAGGATCAACTTGCAATCGAAATGGGACACAAGGTAATCTGCCTCCCCTTGCCACTATTACTATAAGCCAATTGAGTTAGTTTGTGCTCAAATAAAACAGGATTTGCAAACACTTAACACTTCTAATCTGAAAGAAATTGAATGACTTACATACAAAGGAATTGATAAGGTAACATAGCATGACCAGGAATCCTGTGTGTAATGTACAGAAAAACTACAAAAAGGGAACTTTTGAGAAGAAATAGTTCATGATGGAATTCTGGAACAACTCAGACAATGAAAAGTGACAAACAGGAATTAACTGACAATATTGGCAGTTCCATTGATTAAATTGAGAGTGTAATTCATAAAATATAATATAGCATTTAAGAAGGCATCTACATAATATGCTTGGTCAAGTTGTAAATTTAAAAACTGCAAAATTATAGAAATTTAGAAAAATCATTTTGGGTTGCCTAATGTTGACCATTATGTCGGCAGGCAGATTTTCATGGTAAGTGTGTGAGTGAGAGGGAAATATGAAAAGAGGGGGATAGCACCTGGCAATGAAGAGCAAACACAATTCATTTGCTGCAGAGTAGAACTCTTCCATTTGAAAAACGTTATAATAAAGGTTGTTTACAAGTTTTTAAAGTAATGTGAATATATAAAGATCTGCAAAATAAAATCATGATATTTAATTTACGAGGTAACTTTTGCACAGATTTCATACAAAGCTTTAAAAAGTTGCACTGATTTTATTTTGTTGGTTTACAAAAAGTTAGGACTTTCATTCTTCGCCTTAATTAACTGTGATGTGGGGCATACACCTTCATCAGATCAACTGCCAGTTTTCAAATATATGGCATAGCAACTTGTATATAAACTAGAAAGAAGTACAATGTATTAGAGACATATAATTTTGGCTGCATATATCTTCCACAAATCAATTGTGAAAACCTTATCCACTTCATTTTAAACAAGATAATATTTGCAGAATTGTGTTGATTAATATTTTGTTATAAGTACACATCAGCATACAAACTGAATACAATACTTACATACCACCTCTACACAATTTCATTAATTTTCAAAAAACAAATAAAACATTTTTTATAATAATCACAACTAAAGACCTTAACATTCTTCTATACGAACTTCACTTACACAAAGCCTCAGGATCATCTGCATACTGAGTCCTCCACTCTTAACACTTACTGGCTGGCTTCTTTATACACAACCCAGAGTTATCCGAATAAGGAGTCACCCACTCTTTAAAAGATGTTGTCAATTGCTGCCGTCCCTTACACACAACACCCAAGTTTGCTGCATTATGTGATCCTCACTCTTTACAAGATTTTATCAAATACTAGCTGGTCTCCCTTACACACAACACCCAGGTTTGCTGCATTATGTGATCCTCACTCTTTACAAGATTTTATCAAATACTAGCTGGTCTCCCTTACACACAACACCCAAGTGTGCAGTATTATGTGATCTTAACTCTTTATAAGATTTTATCAAATACTAGCTGATCTCCCTTATACATGACACCCAAGTTTGCTGCATTATGTGATCCTCACTCTTTACAAGATTTTATCAAATACTAGCTGGTCTCCCTTACACACAACACCCCAGTTTGCTGCATTATGTGATCTTAACTCTCTATAAGATTTTATCAAATACTAGCTGGTCTCCCTTATACATAACACCCAAGTTTGCTGCATTATGTGATCTTAACTCTTTATAAGATTTTATCAAATACTAGCTGGTCTCACTTACACATAACACCCAAGTTTGCTGCATTATGTGATCTTAACTCTTTATAAGATTTTAACAAATACTAGCTGGTCTCCCTTACACACACCCTAGTGCAACCTCTATATTGATTCCCACTCTCATTTTACAAATACTAGCTGGCTGTCCTTACACACAACCCCAAAGCTATCTGCTAAGATCTCCATGCTTTTCATCATATTGTAATTACTAGTTAGCTTCCTTTACACAATAACCAGCAATTATCTGGACCATTTCATCAACTTCATTTCATTAATTACATTTACCTCCCTCCATTGTTTAGAAATTGTTGTACAATGACCCACAATATTTCTATGGTGAATTCCTCCCTTTAACAGCTATAACATTTATATCTTATAGCTATTCCCAAAACATCAAACATTGATGGACTAATTAATTTCCATAACATCCTAGTACAGAAAATGCTATGTGGAATAGAGATCAATCAAGATGGTCAATTCTCCTAAGAGATGATTTGAGTACGTGACATTTTAAACCTTTGACTTTCCCTTTTGACCCATAGCTATTTAGAAGTTAAAAAAAAAAAGAACTTCTCATAACAAAGAAATACTTATAGTATACAACAAAACATGCATGAAAATGGTGAATATGTAAGATTCCACCTACAGAATCAAAAAATTTTGGAGTAGAGTGGCAGAGGGGCAATCCAAGACCGAGAGAATTAAAAGCAGCAGTGGAATCGAATAAAATTAAGACATTGTAGCTGAATTTTATTTATGGATAATGTTTAACAGTTGCAGCTTTAGCATTACATTCTACATAGAACAATTTTTTCAAAGGCCTTTTTATGAGACCTTAGGTTCTTTTATGAGCCATAAAAATCTACGACAAGGGTCCCATGGCTTTACTTTCCTTTTGAATGAAGGTAGCTAAGGATATTTGCAAAAAAACAAAAAAAAACAAAAAAAAAAACAAAAAAAAGAAGAAAAAGAAAAAAAACCACACCCTCACCAGGTTTGAATGTGCAACCTTGAGAACCAGAAACTAGCATGTTACTCCTAAACCATGGAGGACCCAAAAATTAAATTAAGGATGGATTAATATTGAAATTCAGGAATTCTGATTGTTTTTATAAGAAAATAATGAAAACTACAAGGAGTAATAGATAGAATTGGTAAAAGAGCCATTTGCAGGAAAAGAAGATAAAGCAGCAAGGGAAGTAATTGCATACTATAGACCAAGGATAGTGAAATTGAAAGATCTACACATTTCAAGTGTTTTAGACAAATGTTCTATGAGGTAATTATCACAGAAACTGGTAATTTTTTGGAAGGGAAATAAAAATGGATGAGAAATTAGGTAAGCAACATAAAACCACAATAAACAAAAATTAAGGTATAATCTTGAATGCTGCATATAGAATTTTCACAGTACCAAACACAATTTTCTTAATGATGTGGCATAAATGACTAAACAAAAAAGATTAATAAAAAGCTAACATTCTGAAAAGCAAGCAGACTATATTTGTACTTTAAGTTGGCAATGAATTCCTACATGCACATAAAGGACAATTTGAACTGTTTTAATTGCCCACCATCATCAGTTTTCTTATAAGTGGAAACATTTTACTTGGAATAGAGGGTGGATCATAGGCTTTCAAATTGTTAAGAATAGTCCAGTTCTACATAAATGATATTTTGCTGCAGTTTGTAATCTATGGTAGATAGAGGAGTTTCTCCAGCAATTCTGTGTAATGACTATTTATCATGGCTTCTGCTAAATGAAATACCAACTTTAAAAGTGTGTAATCGCTAGATGCCAGTCACTATCAATGAAATGTTTAACAATATCAGAAGATGTTAAACAGGAGCATGTCTCTA
This sequence comes from Hymenopus coronatus, assembly GCA_030762935.1. Taxonomy (NCBI): domain Eukaryota; kingdom Metazoa; phylum Arthropoda; class Insecta; order Mantodea; family Hymenopodidae; genus Hymenopus; species Hymenopus coronatus. The sequence continues at coordinate 10,016,559 of CM060892.1, forward strand.
TAAGAGTAAACTTGTATAAACATTATTATATAACATGTAAATATGTGTAAAAACAAGCTATGAGAAGCACTTATGCAGTAAAACATCACATATAGATCAAACATAAGTTTAAAGTACACTTATGTAAACTGCAGTACAAAATGATTGGGGAAGGATTAAGTAGATATAAAATTTGGCATATCATATAGCTTATCAAGAATCATGAATGAAAAGGAAAACATGAGATCTCTAAATTTATAGTTCTCTCAACCTAGCTATAGTTTGTTTATATTGCAAACTATTTCTACTGAAAATTTTTCTGTTAGCTTTATGTTTATCAAAACATAAAAATTTACTGAAATAGCTTTACTACATATTTCACTGAAGAAAGTAATAGCTTATGGCTAAAATGAATGTTGGGGCTATTGCTCCATGAATTATTCCTCTTCTTAGATTAAAATGCATTTTAATGGTTAACTTGCAACAAGCATGGAACAGAAATACATTGGGCAGCACATTTTTTTTAATAAGAAAAACTAGCTGGAAAAGCACTGTATGTTGTAAGCAATGAGTACACCTATAAGGGGAAATAGAAGTGAAATGAACATAATCATTAACATTCATAAATGTGCATGGATTATGTGAAAAAACACAGAAATGAAACGTTAACAAGGACTTCTAGACTTTTTCTACATCTTGAAGGAGGGCAGGGAGGCACAGGGTTTTGCAATTCTCCGGTATCAACAACATATTTATTGCAATTAAAGGTAACCATTGTGTAGAACAGAAATGCAAATTACTTATTACCGTTGTTCCCATGTATGAAATTTTGATGATGGAAAAGAAAACTGATATCCCAGCAGTAATGAAGTACTTCATAAAGAAAAGAATGAAAGAAAATTAAACTCATGTTACCTTGCTCAACAGCTTTGCGGAATTTGTTCCTTCATTTTCAACTGTTGCTAAGTAGACCAACAAATTTAAATTGGTTAAGAGAGCAGGGAAGATCATCTGCATAGTAGTCGACCAAAAAATGTCACTATCCCTAAATAATTCCTAAAGTGCATGGAATGCTCTTGGAGGATCGTGGACTGAAAGCATAAGAAATTGCTTAATCTGTAGCAACATCATTTGAAAGTACATTTGTATGAACTATCGGGTGTGAAAAATTATATGGCAGGTACTGTGCCTGTTAACATAAGATCAAAAACCTATAAAAGTGGAAATTTCTGAGCAATATTTTACATATTTTCAGAAAACACCATAAGAAGTTATGCAAACACTCAAGACCACACTGAAATGCAGGTCCATCAACTACACACCACATATAAAACTGGAAAAAGTGGAAGCAAGCGATTCTCCACCACTAAAGAAAGTAAGGAAATACATTCAGCCAGAAAGGTCAGTTTTCTGGGATGTGAAAGGGATTCATTATCTTCCTAATGATCACATAATTACAGCAGAATACTCTTCTAACCTCCTGGACCAACTTCAGCTAAAAATCACCCAATTTAGCAAGGAAGAGTCATCTTCAATCAGGACAATGAGCAGCTACACACATGTGTCTTGGCAATAGCTAAAATACACGAGCTGAGGTACCATTTGTTGCCCTACCTGCCTTGTTCACCTGATATGGCTCCATCAGACTTCCATCTCTTCACAAGTTTCTTCAGTTAACAGAGACTCTCTTCAAATGAACTGAGAGTTGGAGTTGATGAATATTTTGCAGCCTTGGAGGAATCCAATTTTAAAAATAGAATAAAGCTACTGGAACATCAAAGAACCAAGTTTGTTAGAGTACAGGGAGACTGCTTTGAATAATAAAACTAGTTTGAATCAGGTCAGTTTTTCTTTTGAATTTCATTCCAAGAACAAATCAAAGGACTCTCTTATAATACAAATTGACTGAAAGTTAAATGAATTCTTATTGTTTGCGGAACATTATAGTAGGCCTGTTCACTCTTATTTTATTGTTTTCCAGCAGAAGTAATGCATCTTAATTTATTATATTTTTGTTTTTTTATAGTGTTTAACACCTGCTTTTATTATCATGGTACTGCAGGCGATGGCACTGATGATGTATGGAATGAAGATGGAGTACCAGTGGAATGTGATGGCAGGGGAACCGGAGAATCCAGAGAATTCCCACCCCTGCGCCACTTCATCCACCACAAGTCCCACAAACAGACACTTGGGATAGAAACTGAGTCGTGCAGGTGACAAGCAAGTGGTCTAACCACTCGGCGATGGCATGGCCGTGACACAGTTTATTCCTGCAATACTATTGGCTGACGTGGTTAAATCACAGTCTTTGGCAAACTATATAAAAAATTACTCTATATAAATGATGGGCTTGTCTAGGGGAAAACTTTTTGAAATATTTAAAAAAAATCACATCTTTGGAAGACAATGACAACCTCTCACTCACACATCTTTTTCACGAAGATTCCATCCCTAAATACCCTTAACATACATGAATTAGATATAAAAATAAGCTTTCCTAAAACGAACAAAACGTTTAACAACTTACCATTAAACAAAGGTGTGTTCTCTATAAGGGTAAATGAAAGTGAAATGTACATAAATGTGGCATACAAACATATGTGGATTATGAGCAAAAGTGCATATAAAAAGGAACTGAAAAACCAAATTTATAGATCACACGTAACCTAAATAAAAAGTAAAACATACATAAACTGTACAGTGAATATCTATGAAATCCTGGAAAAGCATCAAGTGCTACCAGGGTGATACAATAAGTATCCCTGTTTCAAAATAGATGGCATTGCTAATGCAACTTAGTGTTACTATTGTGGCCTGTTATATCATATTGCTGATGCAAATTTTTACTGATTCATAGATTAGTTTGGCTTTCCTAGGCATTTCAAACACTTCATTCAAAGGAAAAAGTGCAGTATCACACAGTAATCCATTTTTTAGTTTTGGGTGGCAAAACTAGGGGGGAGATAGAAAGGAATTTGAATGCTATTTATCCTGACGTGTGTTTATGTGGGATGTGTGTAGTGTATGATGGCTAATGAAAACCTTTGTGATAAATGCAATAAGATATGCCATGCATAAGGTAATTATTGGGAGTACTGCCTGAAATATGTATGTGTATTTTGCACTTCTCAAATTCTAAATGGTGCCCCTCTATAGGAGTTTATCTAGTAAACAATTTGTAAATAACAGCATTTTGTTTATTATTTTGCCTCAACCACGTTAAGTGCTCTTGCTTTATTTATTTATCCAGAGAGCAAGATGAATGTAAAACAAAACAAAAAAAAACATAATATTTGAAAAGTTTTTAAAGAATGTTGTATGCATCTAATCTACGAGTTTACTTTAACCGTGCTTTCACCTTGCTCTTTTCTATTATGTTGTCCTCATTTAGGGTAATGGTGCGGCATATGTGCTAGGAATGACTTTTACGTACATATCATGCAACTGGTGCTTCAATACTTTATATCTGTATTTATTTACATATTGGATGAAGTATCTATTATGGTACATATAAAACAGAAAAATAAGTAATTAAAGCCTTTATATCCACTTGACGTAACGGAGATCTAATCAAATTCATACTTTAATTCTAATTCCTAACAATGCATTAGCAATGATGTCACTGGGGATCGACGTTGCCAACTGTGATGCCATTATATGCAGTCATGCAGAATTGGTTACCAACACAAATGCAGTGTGTAGCACACAATTATGCAGATGTTCATTATTATTATTGTTGTTAGTCTTCTTCTTCTTATTATTATTATTACTACTACTACTACTACTATATTTATCGACAAAGCACACATGTTTAATGACGTTCAAATTAATGCATCCTTATGATTTCTAAATTCTTGGTGGTACAACATGTAATTTTATTGCCCACTGGTCGATTGTTTAGAATTTGCCAAAGCTCACATGCTCACACTTATAGCATTACGTTAAACACACTCATTCTCACACATTCACTATTAGACACTCTCTCAATCTCACACCATCACTGCTCTCTTATACTCATACTGGCATTGTTATCCAAGCTGTGTCATATTGATATTATAACTGTTACAAATTTTCTCACTCTCCCCCTCATTCTCTCTCGCTCCCTCTATCACTCCCCCTTCCTTACTATCATTCTCTCCCTCACCCTCCCTTCGTTCTCTCATGCACCCTCACTCTCTCTTGTTCTATCCCTCCCCTTCCCTCCAACTGTTTCATACTCACCCTACGTCTCTCCCCCTCTCTCGTTTTTTATCTCTCCCCCTGACTTTGTTCTCACCCTATCATCTCTCTTTCCTCTTCTGCCGTCCCTCTCTCTCACACACCCCCACTCAGCGTCACTGTTATACACAATGAGAACATGCTGTAATAGTGTAGGACAGATGCTACCATCTGCTAGTAACATTGGTCTACATTACTTCAGCTTAGCCAACCTAAGAACCATTCATGCGCTGAATGTAATGTTGCCAACCATAACTGTAGATACTATACCAGCTGTTTCATAAAAGTGTACACAAATTGAGTAAGAGTATGTACCTATAATAGGAATTGTGTTATGTGATTTTGCATGTGGGTTATCATTTTTAATTTCATAACAATCATCTTAAATATATATAAATACTTCAAAATAATATAAATTTCACCACAAATCTAGACGGAATATATCTAAAATAAAAAGTTTGTCAAATTGTGTACTAGCTATTTAAGTCAGTTCTATTCCAAAGATGACACAATAGGACAAAACTGAAATTGAGTTTTATTTATGGACACCAAGTGCTATGGTTCTCATTGTCCCATTCTATATTAGGCATGAAACAGTGCTTGATTTACCTCCGAAACCTCATATCAGGCTTGAGGTTCTTTTACGTGGCACAAATCTATGACTCAGGAGCAAAGCTTTACTTCCCTTCTGAAGGAAGCCATGCTTAACATTTTTACACTGCAAAACATTCAGCACCCTGAGACAGGTTTAAACCTGCAACCTTGGGAACCAAAGGCTAAACACTAAGAATGTCATTAAAGTATCTTAAAATTTGCCACCATTACCTGCCCTATTCTTTTATACAGGCATATTATGTACTCTTCTACAAAAAACACTTATGATTTAGTATCTTAGGTATATTTTTGAAGGATTTACATGACAGTAAAAATGTTTGTAATTTGAAATTTCTGCTGATTATCTATGAAGTCTGCATTATCCATAATTTTTTATATTTTTGAGTAACTAGGATACTATAAAATAGGCTAAAAAAAGCCTGAAAATGTACAAACAAGGAAAATAAATCTTTTGGTTGAATTGGCATTTTTCAAAATACTTCCACATTGTGTAATTCTCCCTGCCACTTTTTAGTCCTAAATTAATTTTATTAAAAAAAAAAAAAAAATACAACTTCAAGTAAATAATTCCTATCATTCTGTTAGCAATTTAGAAAAATGTTTGTGGCATAAAATCTTTAGCATGGCTTCCTTTGGAAGATAAGTAAAGCCTTGGTCCTGTGTCATATATTTATGCCACATAAAACAACCTTAATCCTGATAAGAGGTCTCAAAGGTAAATTATGTAGTCTTTCATGCCCAATATAGAATGGGATGCTGAGAACCACAGCACTTAGTGTCCATAAATAAAACTCAATTTCAAGTTTTTCCTTGTGTATCATCTTTGGAATAGAACTGACTTAAAAAGCAATTAAGTTATTTGGCTGACTTTTTATTTTACAGGTATTCTGTCTACAGATACACCCGCATAGACCTCACACAACACAATGAATATCATAGAGACACTCTCACTCAATTTGTGTACACTTTTATAAACAGCTGGAATTGTTTCTACGGTTTTGGTTGGCAACATCACTTTCAGCGCATGTATAGGCCTTAAGTTGGCTAAGCGTAAGTGACATAGACCAATGCTCTTACTCTAGCTAGCAGATAGCAGCATCTATCCTACACTATTACCACATGTTTTTATTGTGTGTAACAGTGATGGTGATGTGCACCCGTGACCTTGGGTATATGAAGTTAGCATGGTAACCATTACACCACGGAGGGCAACAGAAATATATACTACAAGTTCAGAAACACTCACTTCTTTCCTTTTATGGAGTGATAAAATATTGTAATTTTACTGATAAAGAGCCTTAGGTGGATTCTAAACATTTGACTAGTGGACAATCAAGTTACCTGTATGTGTTGCAAACGTACTTAACATTTTCTACCACCAAGAATTTAAAAATCATAAAGATTGCATAATAAACTGCATTATTTTGACCTTCGATAAATAAATGTGTGTTCTTGTTATTTATTTCAGCATTCTTTTCCCGAAAATTCCCTCAATGACAGTAAATATAGCAATAATAATAAAAATCTGCACAATTTTGTAATACCCACTGCATTTGTGTTGGTAACCAGTCTGCATACTGATGCATTTATGGCAGTACAGTTGGCAACAGCCAACCCAGGTGATAGAATTGCCAATGCATTGTTCGAAATTTTAATTACAGGGCAAATGTGGTTAGAGCTCATAAATATTTTCCATAAAACTATATTCCAGAACCATATATAAAAACTTAGAAAATAGATTTAGATTAATATGTTTACATCAAGTTGATATAAAGGCTTTAATTGCATATTCTTCTGATTTATACGACCCATAATAGACACCTCATCAATATGTAAATAAATATAAATAAAGAATATTGAAACATCATTTGTACTTGGTATACGTAAAAGTCAACCAATCCTAGCAAACGACAGCAGTTATGTATGCTACACTTTGCCAAAAATGATCCAGACTTGTGTTATTTGTACCCAGCTTCTATTTCCCTTAATTTGCTCGAGTATTATTTGTAGGCAGCTTCTATTTCACCTAATTTGCCCGAGTATTATTTGTACGCACCTTACATTTCAGGTAATGTTAGTTTGGGTCGCCCTGTCATGGCAGATGCTGCTTAAGCACAATAGGGATGTCAACATCATATTTTAAAAACTGCTACGCTTATGGAATATAATATATGAGGCAAAACAAAAGTGTGCAAAATAATAATCTTGAAACAAAAGGAACATATATCTAAAGGATATGAAATAGTACCAAAAATAAAAAATTACATAAATGATTAATAATGTTCAGAAAGGAAACATACAATTAAAATAAATCTCATTGCCCAAATGACTAAACAAATATCATAGCTTTCCTATGTGATGACAGTTTTAAATATACATGCTCTTTTCAGATGGCACTGGCTCCATTTATTATTTCATCCAAGTAGCAGCAAACAAATTAATCACAAGTAAATATTAACAGCTGGAAACACCAAATCAGAAAGGGAATATAGTATAACTATAAACAATACGTCTTAAAGCATTAAAGAAATAACAATTTCTCTATTAAGTGACGATTTTAAATATACATTCTCTCTTCAGATGACACTGACTACATTTATCATGCCACTCAAAAGCATTGATAGTTATAATTTCCGTCTTTTTTTTTTTAAATTAAATCATCGCACAGCAGTAAACAAATGTAATATAAAAGAATGCTAATACACCCATACGTTTGCGATTTTTTTGGCGTGTTTAAGCAAAGTTGTCTGCCTAACGTTTAGCGGTTTCCGCCATGACAGGGCGGCCCGATCTTCAACATTACCCTATGTCACTTAATATGCCGTGTATTACATGTATGCAATTTTATTTCACCTAATTTCCCCAAGTATTATTTGTATGCTGCTTCTATTTCACCCGAGTACTATTTGTACGCAGTTTCTATATCGACTTATTTGCCCGAGTTCGCCATAACCTCACTAAAATCTCTTATCAACACATGATGAAATTTCAGTCATTTCTAGCACTACTGCTTTTGTAGTTGCATGCATATTTTCTGAAAAATGTTTAATCTTCGCTTGATTTCAAGCTAGGGCTACCAGAATACCTTACCTTTGCTATCAAAAGATGCATTGTTATTTACAGTGAAATGTGACAACAACCGGGTCGGTCAACGTAACTATTAGAGATCATTCCAATATATTTTCCGCTATTTTGGTTTCTTTTATTGTCAGCTCCAATGCTCTATTTGCCAACACAGAAAAGGTCAAAATGCAGTTTTCCTTTATTTTCTTTCCTCAATCATAATTACTCCATTAGCAAAGCACCTGATAGCGTCCTTCATTACCGAAGCCTTCGGATACCACAATTCTCGGTAATGTTGCCGCTACGTAACGTCAGGCAGCCAACCTTTGCATCTGAAAGGTACAAGACAAGTTTCAGCGTTATTGAGCATATATAATTCTCTCTTTATGACTGTGGTTTTCTATAGCATCTGAAAACTGTCTAGTTTATTTCATTTGTCTTTATACAGCTAAGCACTCTTATGTATCTACTTCTTTTTTAACCTAAATCTTCACTTTATGTATAATTGTTGTCAGACTATTCTAAATATATTTGAGAGGATACATATGAAATACTGTTTAATTTTGTAGGTTGCAAAAGTCTAATTTATACAGGCAATTAAATAAACATAAATTTTCTTCTTATTGTATTTACATGCAGATATCATATGTTTAGTGGAACATAAGTTTCCACACGTGAAGTTTATTACTTGTTTGACATATTTAGAAATGCGGGAGATGTCAATATATCCAGATTGATTCTTGAAATAATATTCCTAAGCATATGCTTTTTTTTTTTTTTTTTTTTTTTTTATTCCTTTTTACCTCTTTTTTCTAGTATCCAAATTTCCTTAGTTGACCTATTCGTTTTCCTTTTTTACATATACATACACAAGCACATACACATTTACAAACTCAGAAACACCCATGCCCAAGGCGGGACTCGAACCGACGATCCCGTGCGCCGCGAAGCACCATAGCGAGGCACTTTAGCGAGCGCGACTACGGTGACCGGCCTCCTTTAGTACTACCACTACACTAACCACCATCCATTTGGAATAGAGATTTTTTGTAACTACCTTTTAGTTATTTGAATTAGGAAAATTAGTTTTATAATTTGGTCTACATCTCGCCCATATCTCGATCAGCATTTCATATCATTGTACCTGTATGACCTGGAACCCAAACTAATTTTATATTAATTTTATGTTGGTGAGCATTATATAATAAATGTTTTGTTTCCATTTCGAGCAAACCAATTCTTCTTCTTCTTCTTCTTCTTCCTCTTCTGCTCCTCCTCCTTCCTATTCCTACTCCACCTCATCATTATTATTAACTTGAGAGACTGCAGCTCCTGCTCCGTGTTCTTTATTCTTAGAGCCATATCAGGGTGGGCAATTTGACAATTTTTAAAATTTGAGATATAGTCTTCAACAGTATTTATTAATCACGTTTTTCAATATTTCAAATCCATATCATAATCAGGGTAGGATTTTTAGGTGCACATGTTTTCTGTTGGGGTAAATTAAAGCTCTTTGGAAAGACACTACAATTCGAGATTTTCTCTTTAACTGAGAAAGGAGACATTGTTGTAGCGCGTTTCCTCCCTTTTTAATTTCTCTACAAGTACTATGTGCATAGTATAAAGAGAAAAAATGGCATTCCACCCAAAATTTCGATACAGAGGTTTCACCGGAAATACACGCTTTAGGATCCCCTGTATCCAGAAAAAAACATTTTTAGAAGAAGGTGCGTGTGTTTGTAAACACGATAACTCCAAAACGAAAAGTCGGTAAAATATTAAACTTCATATATAAGGTTAGTATCTTCCAAGAATGCGACACGAAGACTGGGGATAATTCCCTCGCGCCAATCTACGTTTTACATGGAAAAAAATTCGAAAATCCCCCGCTCCCTCTCCCCCCCCCCCTCTCTCACTGTCACTCATTTCCATCTTCTTATAGTTGCATACTGATATCGTGAGCCACGATGACTCAAGTCACACACTCCGTCTTTGGTCCACGCATCACCACCATCGAACAATAAACACACGAAACAACACAAGAGCTCGTTTGTTTTTTTGTTTTCCTAGACATCCACACAGTCGGCAACTGTTTTCGTACAACGAAATATCAAATTTTCGAGTAACAGAAGCGCTACTCTTGCATTGGAGTTGTACTTAAACAATGTTAGGCTCAGGCTTTGGTCTGTTTTTCAGTCCTAATTTTTTGGATAAACTTAACGAGCTTAACACAACCGTTTCAATTGACAAACTTTCATTGTTTCATGGCTGTGTCGCATTGTAACTGAGCGCCAAGCCAACTGGTTACTGTGACTAGATGTCAAAGAACTGTAAACCCCGAAATAGACATACAAGGCAAAACCCCATCCCATTTCTCGCTTCAGGTAAAAGCGTCCTTGGAGGTTTAAATTGGAATGGTCATTTCCATCGTTGATATCTCTCATTCGAAGCCAGACAATTTCAACTCTGTGTACCTTCTATGTACTTAAAATGAACATTTGATTGTACAAATTTGCTCTTAAGCTCTAATCATTATGGGAAAATCGTGTAATCAAGTAGTTTACAATATTTAACACCAACCTTGTCAGCGCTACCGAAAAAATAACAAGAGTTTCACTCCATACCCGGGCTGATTTTTCTCAGCCCCATGCTGCTCTTAGCTAAGAGAGTGGAAAAACCTTACAAGTGTGCCGTTGCCATGGTTGCCGACGAAAACAGAACAGAAAGCACCAGGGGTGCCAGGATCTCAATCCGGCAGACTGTCATCATTAATTGGCCTTAGAAATAGGAGAAAAACAGAATAGTTTTAAACGTATTTAGTGTACAACATAACTTATTTATATAATGAACATATATAAGACAAAATAATATCATTTTCAATTTTAAAAGGGGGCTACCCTTTTGCCCCCCTTCAATAGTCACCACGTGTGGGGAGAGGGGAAGCGATATGTGGTTACCCGGCAAGGGGGGGTCCTGCCTTTGATCCCCAATCAATAGCCGCCACTGGTGTGGAGAGGGGAAAGCGAATCTGGTTACCTGGCAAGGGGGGCGCTATCCTTGAGCCCCAATCAATAGCCGCCACTGGTGTGGAGAGGGGAAAGCTAATCTGGTTACCCGGCAAGGGGGCGCGCTACCCTCGAGCCCCCTTCAATAACCGCCACCAACGGGTAGAGGGGAAAGCGATATCTGGTTACCCGGCAACGGGTGTGCCGCCTTTGAACTCCCCTTCAATAGCCGCCACTTGTGTTGAGAGGGGAAAGCAATATCTGGTTACCCGGCATGCTGCTCTGCGGTAATTATGCCTGCAAATATGTGTATTAACCTAGCATATTCTACTTAGCATAATAAGGTGCAGTAGTAGTTCAATATTGTAAGATGAATTAATATAATTGTCACCATGTTTGAAGTTAAATATTGTAAGGTAGTGCATTCAGAAGGGTGTGGCATTATAGACAAAATGTTAAGAGGAAGCTCTGAATAAACAGCATCTATATCCAGGGTCACAAGCTACACAACGGGCTGCATTTTATATTGAAGTTTCCGTGGCAACGAAAGAGAATTCATAAGGAGAAGAAAGAGCTGTGGTTAAGAGGAGGAACTAGTGTATTGAGTACTCCTGGAAAAAGAAGAAAAACTAAAAATGAACAGATGTACTGTTGTGCAAATATCGATGACTTCCATTATATGAACAATAATATGATTAACTCATTTTATATTTATATATCAAAGAAGTCTGATATAAATTGTGTGTTTTAATCAGATCTACATTTTATGTGTAATGAATTTCCGTCTCTCTTTCTTACAAAAGTCATCAAGAATGAAGCAGTCTTTAGAAGCTATTCTCAGAAAATTCAAGACATACGTTACGTTTGCCATGAAAGTATCTAAAACGTGTTAATGCATTTTAATGGAAATGGTTAAAGCTAAGTTTGAGGAAATAAAACATTTCGAAAAATGTCACATTTACGGGATAGTGGGGGTGGGGGATTTTGTTGAAAATTAGTGTCACAACCTTGAAAGATCTGAATTTCAGTACCAAGTTAGGTATTTAAGGAGCTTTTCGTTTTTGAACTACATTGCCTACAGACAGAAAGAGTAACAGAACTCATCATCATCAGCAGCATAATAATAATAATAATAATAATAATGATCATCTTCAGAAAATGAAAACAGCGTGTTCAGAATTGATCACGGAATTGGCAAGCCACTAATATACCAGGCTATTTTTTTTCCACCTGCGATGGAGCATTCATTAGAGAAAGACAAATATGAATCACAAATTACAGTTACCTCTTCATATGGTCACCCTGAAGATTAAGGTATTTGTCGTATCGATGAAGAGCTTTCCAATACTCTCTTCATATACGGTTGCCGCCCGCGTTTGGAGATAGGTTTTACAGCATTTTCAAGTTCTCCACTGACGCGAAAATGCTCTCCTTTTCCCTTTTTGAAAATTATCCAATTAGTTTTGTAATCATTCATTTCCAAAGGAGGAAGACCCTGAACTTAAATACCAATGACAAGTTTAACAGACTTTTTGGTTCTGACTTATGCAATTATTTACATGCCTAGGCATGCATCTTTTTACGTTATACGTACTATGTACATTATGTATAGAGAAGGTACTGAAATGCCCCCAAAAATTCGATACCGAGATTTCACTGGAAATACATATTTTGGGTCCCCCTGAATTAAAAATAAGCATTTTTATAAAAATGTCCGTGGGGGGGGGGGGGTCAGCAGAGACCAAAAACGAAAGGATCGTTAAATACCAAACTTGGTATTTAAATTTGGTATCTTCCAAGGATGCGACACGAAGATTTTCAACAAAATCCCCCATTCCGAAATAGCCTTTACATGGAACTTTTTTTGGAAAATTTTGATTTTCTCAAAAGTGGCTCTAACGATTTTGATTAAAATATCGTATATTACAGATATTTACCTGACAAATAAAATGTGTATCCTACATTTTCTGGGAATAGCCTCAGAAGACTACTTTATTCTGAAAGAATTTTAAGGAATTTTGCACAACTGCTAAACTGTAATATGTGGACAAAATCTTACCACACAAAAAATAGGACACGTTAAAACGCACAATTTATGTTATATAAATTTTTTTCGTGGTGTTGATCGTTTTTTAGACATTCCTTGTTTCTGGTTTCAGCTTTAAAAAAAAATGTACTTTTCTCATACAGGAATTTGTCAACTCGTGTCCATACAAACAAATTAACTTGTCACATAGCAACCAGCTTTTGACTATCACTGTAACCTATGGTTTTTTAACAATGATTTATTGCAGAGATGTAGAGAAAGTCATGTGAATGGAGCACATCAGATTTTTTCTAAACTTGATTTTAATGGCGAATTAAGGGAACGTCAAAAAATAAATTTTAGTGTAACTTTGAAATCATGTTTTTGAATGGAATGCAATACTTTCTCTGTTATTCTAAGTGGGTAGGCAAGCCTATTTTAGGTGCCTAAAAATCCGAAATCAGTTTATTAGACAACAGACAGAATGGCTTAGAGTCTCAAGGAGAAGTAATCAACTAATCATCAGTGATTTATGCGACAAGAAAGGTGCAATCTTTCTGGCATGACCTTGACCAACAGGTGTAGAACACCGTGACCTCTGCTGACCGTTAATAATACGCATTAGCCCGCCTGGGCAGCGTGATGGTAGCATGTCTGCCTCACGTTCAAAAGATCGTGAGTTCGAATCTCGCTTAGGGTGAGTTACCCGGGTAAGGTTTTCCCTTAACCTGAGAAGACGAATGTCGAGTAACTTTAAGCTCCATGGATCCCGAGATCATTTGAGCATCATATCATCAATTACATTCATCGTCCGATATGACCAAACCAGGTTAAAGGACGTTAAATTAAAAGAAAAAAAAATACGCATTACTAGGCATAGGAATTTTCAAGCATTAAAGTCAGCACGGAAGAAAATAAGTGGAGTGGTCATAGGTAACAAATCATCAGTCCCGAACCCCGACATTATACTATATTGGCCTTGCAGACAGCACTCTGTGTTTGGGCGCTGGTCTTCTGATCTCAAGGTTGAGGACTGGAAACCATCACAGAACCTTGGTTTTTAAGTGTGCTTTAAAGTGACAGCCCCACATCAATGGCTCTACTGACACGTAAAAGAACACCTACAGATCCAAATTCCGGCACAGAGGTTGTGGTCGTGACAATTGACAGCGGCGTTAACTAAAATAAATAAACTTACATTCATTAGTGAGGTCATTACTGAAATAAGGCGTTCCGTAATAATGTATTTAAGTATGTTCAAAGGAACTGCTTTTTTGAATGGACGAACTACTTCACTTGAATGAGAACGAAAGCAGTTGTTTCCAAAAGGAAACCCGGGCAACAAGCCTGAGGGACAAAAACATTATGCCAGTTTCCTATAGTAATCAGAAAACTAAATATAATACGAATGTCACAATAATTTTTATCACGATGAACTGCCTACCATTTCAACTCCATCATACCTATCGAAAATTTGTAAATAAGAAAACATGTTAACGAATCTGATGTTTTGCACTCATGTGACTTTATCTACATCTCTACAGCAAATTATTGTTATAACGCTTATTCCTCTATTTACTTCAAGCTAATCAAGAAAAAAAATTAGCAGGAATTGTCTTATTACTTGCTTCCTTGTAAGTAGAAGGGAACTAAGGTAGTACCGTAAACAAAAGTGAGTTAAATCTTTTAAAAACTGGTCACTATGTGATTGAAGTACCTTTGTTTGTAATGGCCAGGATATGGCAAATTCCCGTATGAAAAAAGTACAAGTATTTTAAAACTGAAACAAAAAACAAGCAATATCTCAAAAAACGGATCCCACGAATAAAATGTCTTACGGTTTACCAGTTAGGCGAAATGCCGCAAAAGTCATTCAGGATAGACATCCCAGAAAATTCAAGATACACGTTTAATTTGTTATGCAGCTATCTTTAATATATCTATGATATTTAAAAAAAAACTCATTACAGCCATTTTAGAGAAAATAAAAAGTTCGAAATTGTTTCCATGTAAACATTAGTTAGGGGTGGGGGAATTTTCTTAAAAATCTTCCTATCGCATTCTTGGAAGATACGAAACTTATACCAATTTTGGTATTTAACGAAAGTTTCCTTTTTGAGCTCTGCTGAGCAGCAATAGCCATAAACACACACGGACATTTTTCTAATTTTTTTTTTTTTTTTGGATTCAGAGGGTATCAAAACATATATTTCCGGTGAAATCTCGGTATGAAATTTTTGGGTGCAATACAATAACTTCTCTATACGGTATGTACATTCTACGTGTAGAGAAAGAAAAATCTGATGTGTTCCATTCACATGGTTTTATCTAAATCACTGTAACAAGTTACTGTTATTGATAGTAGTATGCACTCAAATCAAATGACCCACTGTTGTTGATGCCAGGCATTATGTTGCCAAAATATGGGAAGGTAGTAGTCCTGTCACCATATCTGTTTCCAGAAGGGAGGATTCAAGTTCGTCGAAGAAGAGGATCATCTGTCTGAGGAAGAGGAATTGTCAGAGCCCAGCAACTGGCTGGTTAAGTAATAGTCCTGTCACCATATCTGTTTCCTGAAGGGAGGATTCAAGTTTGTGGAAGAAGAGGATCATCTGTCTGAGGAAGAGGAATTGTCAGAGCCCAGCAACTGGGCTATGAGAGACGAGTGTTCATTTCAAGACTAGGTCACAGCTGATGCAGACATAATAACATCAATGGTACTCACATTAGAAGACATTGTTTCTAGCCATCTTGAAGAAGTAGTTGACAAAGTCTGTAACCAGGAACCCAACATACCCACCAGCAGAAAGAAGCCATGGCAGCATTAGATGTTTTGAGGCAGTACATTAAAAGCACCTCAGAAAGGATAGGACATTTGATGTTCTATATGCTGAGAAAAGACTGTTGGATCTAATACAAATACATAAAAAGCAAAGCCAATTAACAATTTCAAACTTTTCCAAATTGATAAAGTAAGGGTGTATATGTATAAGTTTATTTTCATACCCCTATTATTGCAATATATAGCATTCCAACATAATGGTAAATTAACTTAAGATTTGAAATTTACTTCTTTGTTTTACCATTTCCTGTCATGTACACTGCTTTATGTCATCCTCTTGAAAAGAATAAAAAGGGGGTTTCATTGTAATTGTTGTGAATAAGTATACTTGTTAACTGGAGAATGACAGTATAACCTGACAATGGCCAGCTTAGCAGTATAATAAATAAATTATAAATATTATACTGTAAAGATGGACATTCATCTACTAGTTCAGTGAAATCTGTTTTGATATCTTGCTTCTAGAATAAAAGAGTTTCTGTGCAATAGATCTATTCACAAATAAAAATGCAATAACATTATTGAAATAACATGTAGGAAATGATTACTGGGAGAATGCTTGGCATTGTGGAAATGTCATTGAGTTTTCCACAGCATGATAACAGGGATTCAACATTTTACTCTTCCTCTAACAAAATTCAGCCCAGCATGTAGAAGTAACAACTTTGTTTCAGATGAGTACAATTTATTTATAAACAAAGCATAATAATTTTGAATTTATATGATTATTTAGCAACATATACTTCAAATTTGGTACTATTGCAATAAGTGTAACAGATGAATTCCTGCATTAGTTATCATAATGTACCCCAAATTGTTTGCTAAGTGATTGCATTATTATACATTGCAGTACTATCCATTGCTTTGACTTCTATGACCTGGTGCTCAGACTCTATGTAAGTCTGTGTATATCAGTGTTCAAATCCAAAGTAAAAAACCTGATGTGTTACATTCATATGACTTTCTTTACCCTCTAATTAGGATCTATACAACCTATTCTCTATTATATTTATTTTCCCATCCACTGTATCTTATTTGTGATAAACCTTTGTAGAAAGAGCTACATTACACATATTATTATGGATACAAACAAAATAGACAGAAGCAAATAGTTATGCATTGCATACAAAAAGGTTGCCCAGATAAATGTATCCTTTGTGAGTATAAAGGTAGTACAGTGAAATTACACTAACAAGCCAAAATGGAATTACCATCTATTTACAAATCAAAATACATTTATAGAAGATGTTGAAAAATGATGATGATGGTTAGTGTTCATGGACGCTCAACTACAAAGTCATCAGCGCCCTTATTAAACAAATCAAGGCAAAGCCAGAGATAAAGCTCAATAAGAAATATTATAAATAAGAACGAAAGATTAATCTAAAAAGGTAATCCTAGAAAAAACCACAGATTGGTGATTTGAGAAAAGAAGAAAAAAAGTCAAAACTAATACAAAAACAAGGAAAAAAACAAATCTGAAATTTGAAGGGTATCTTTGATAAAAATTTAAAAATCTTAGCTACCACTCGACTATCATCCGCCAGGACTTCTGCAAGACTGACCAGCAGTTGCAGTGATTCCCGAATATGTGCTAAATTAACACAATCTAGCAACACATGACGGACAGACAAATCTTCTCCACAAAGTGGACACAATGGACCAGATTCACTCTTAAAAAGGAAACTATGTGTAAAATTGCAGTGGCCAATACACAAACGAGCCAAAATTACTTCCTCCCGTCGAGAATGACGAGAGGAAGTTACCCAGTATGTTGGAAGGTCATTCACTACTCTAAGCTTGTTTCTGTGGAGAGCTGACCACGCTTCGTGCCAGCACGAAAGCATTGCCCTGCGCACAACAAGCTTAAAGTCCTCCGATGTTATACAAGACATTTTTGTGCTGGGCTCAGTGGTTGCCGTCTTTGCTGCAAAATCTGCCAGTTCATTCCCTGGCAAACCAACGTGACTAGGAATCCATGCACACTCCAAATTAACCCCGGAAGTATATCAAAGGTGGAGGGCATCCTGGATACGCTGCATGATAGGATGATAGTTGTAGAGATCACCAAGGCTCTGATGTGCACTCAGGGAATCACAAAATAAGGCAGTCACTTAAATTTAGATGGCAAACGTGCAGAATGGCTCGATATATTGCATATAGCTCCGCACAATAAATAGATGTACCACTATGAAAACCGAATATATATTGTTTGGTATCATAAACAAAGGCACACCCAACACCAATGGTGCACTTACTTCCGTCAGTATATATACAAGTTCGGTCATTGTAGTTTGACAAAAATTCTAAAAAACATCTATGGATACTAGAGAAAGGCATTGTAGACTTTCAGTATGCCATCATCCCAAGGTTTACGTGGGATGTTGTAATTAACCAAGGTGGGTACACCCTTTCCCCCTTGGGAAACATTCTAGGCATTACAATATCGTGCTTATGAAGAAGCATTCGGAAGCTAACACCTGGGGGCCATGGACTGATTGATATATTTCTATAACGTTCGTCCAGCTCGGTGTTAAAAAAAAGGAGTGAACGTTGGATGCGAATGCATGCACTTTAGCCCGCAAGGTAGTCACAAAAGTCTGCTGACAGTTACATCATCAGAAAAGGCATCATGAACTTGCTGCAGGGATACCTTAGATGTTAGGAATGTTGCCCCATCCTGCTGGAAGAAGCAGAACTATCTTTTATATTCAGTGAGTTGAGCACAAAATGTTTCGAGGGTACTGAAAAAATATTTTTTCAAAGTCACACATTACTCTTACACCACACCATACACCGATGTCTTCATCAAGGAGTGGTTGCTGACACATAATGTTGGGGTTCTTCACTGTCCAGTACCTTGTGTTTTGTGAATTCATATGACCACAAAGATGGAACCATACTTCATCTCAAAATGTAATGGAGAAATTTCTAGTGTGTGAACTGAAGGAATTCTTTGTCATTTTATGAATTTGCACACGGATCCATAGGTGCATAAATTTTTATTCAGACTCTGTATTGCTCTCTTTGGTGTAAGTCCTCTATCTGGATACTTGGCCCTAAAAAGTTGACAATTTTCCTTAGTCGAACCTATTTTCACATATGCTTCCACAATTTCAATTCTTTCTTCTATCAAGACAGTCATTTTAACAAAGACTCACCTGTGGTGCCACAAGTAGTAAAAGTGGGCGTTAAGCACTACCAAACAAAAAAAAAAAAAGAAAAGAATGCAAAGAGGAACATATAACTTCACTGATAACATAAAATGAAATGCTGAGAGAAGAATGCCAACAATTGCTAATTACATAAAACTGATGATTGTTGTAGTATAGTTAAGCATGAATATGCATAGCTAGCTGTTACAATATTGCAAACACATTCAAAGAGGAGGTGGGTTACTTTCAGCTGCACCATTCTGTCTATATGCTGGCCTTAAAAATCCACTCTCTTTCCATGCAATCATGAGAAACAATTGATACTCAAAGGCTAATGTACTATTGGCCAACTGGAATCAGAGATAACAAATATCTTAGAAATGACTTATCACAAACTGGTTATTTGTAATAAATTATGTTTTATAGAATCTTTAGATTTTTTTAGAACCAGATGAAAAATTAAACACACAGCCAGGATTTGAAGATGGCTTAAAACTCAACTGATTCATGTGTTGAATTCATGAATAACTTGCAGGATTGAACATCATACCAGGCTGTTGTCACAGGAGCTCAATGGTTAGAGGTACCACATGGTGAGAAGGAGAACCGTGTTCAAATCACGGCTGTGGCATTGAACTTTTCAGCTGGTTCTATAGCTCAATATTCACAAGTTGTACATTATTATACATAATTAAAGATGTGCATTGTGTCACAGAAATATCTTTTAGTAATTGGCATTACAAACATCAATAGAGGCATTTTAGAAAAAACTGAACATTTGAAAAATGCTACAAGTAAAATGTAATACAAGATAGAGGGGAATTTTTTAAGAAAACTATATGCCACAGCATTGGAAGATTACTGAACTTAAAATCCAAATTTGGTATATTTAACCGACTCATTTTTGAGTTATCTTCTTTCCTCTTTCACTCATGCATGCGGTCAAACATTTTTCTGAGAATTTTTTTGATTTACAGTCTCAACACAAATATTTCCACTGGCATGAAATACAAAACTTCCCCTGCTTACTAAACATAGAGGCAAAAGTAACTAACAGACACTTTTTTTTACTTAGATTTTGAAAACCAGTACAATACACTAAAATGTTTTTTTTTTTTTTTTTCCACCTCATCTCCTTTAGAATTCACATTAGTTTCCCAGTAATTCTTTCTTTAATCACCATAAAACTCTGTAGCCCAGTTACCCTTAAGTTTGCGAATATTATAGTGAAAATGTAGCACAAGTATTTCAATTAATAAGAAAACAAAATACAGGGCTAGTATGCCACAATTACAGAAATAACTGATATTAAAAGTCAAATGTCTAGGTAAGTACCTTCCACTGGCTGCACATGAATAAAAACTGACAAGATTGTAAATAAGTCTGAAAGTATAGCCACACTAGATATAACAGAGAGAAGGGTTCTATGCTCATTGTTGCTTAACACAGTATGCTATTCAAGTATTCTCTCCAGTTTGTATTAAAATATAATGTTATATCCAGTTGTCTTCATGAATCAGGAAGTGTATATTGTATTTCACCTCTGAGAGGGGATTTCTCCAGAAATACAGTTCTTATTAGCTTTTTCTCCTCGTAATTCAAAATGCAAGCCTTTGTTACCAAAGCCCTTCTGTCAAATATTACACAGGTGGTCTTTTTTTCTTATGAATCTGAATGTGTTTGTCAAAAGTGTGTTTCAAAGTAAAGGTCTTTTTACAAACATTACATTTGTAGGGCCTTTTGTCCTGATGAATCAGAATGTGTTTCTGTAAAGTTCCCTTCAGTGTAAAGCTCTTTTTATATACATCACATTTATCGGGCCTTTGGTTCTGATGAATCAGAATGTGGACATTCAGGTTTCCCTTTTGAATAAAACTTTTTCCACAAACATCACATCTGTGGGGTCTTTTGCCCTGATGAGTCAGAATATGTGTTTTCAAATTGCCCTTCAGCATAAAGTCCTTTCCACAAAGATCACATTTGTGTGGCCTTTTGTCCTGATGAATCAGAATGTGTTTCTGTAAAGTTCCCTTCAGCGTAAAGCTCTTTTTACATATATCACATTTATAGGGCCTTTGGTCCTGATGAATCAGAATGTGGACATTCAGGTTTCCCTTTTGAATAAAACTTTTTCCACAAACATTACATCTGTGGGGTCTTTTGCCCTGATGAGTCAGAATATGTGTTTTCAAATTGCCCTTCAGTATAAAGCCCTTTCCACAAAGATCACATTTGTGTGGCCTTTTGTCCTGATGAAACAGCATGTGTGTTTTCAAATTTCCCTTAACAGTAAAGCTCTTTCCACAAATATTGCATTTGTGGGGCCTTTTATACTGATGAATCAAAATGTGTGTTTTCAAATTTCCCTTCTGAGTAAACCTCTTTCTACAAACATCACATTTGTAGGGCCTTTTACCCTGATGAATCAGAATGTGTTTCAGTAAATCTCCCTTTAGAATAAAACTCTTTTCACAAACGTCACATTTGTGGGGCCTTTTGTCCTGATGAATTAAATTGTGTTTGTTTAAATTTACTTTTGTAGTAAAGCTCTTTCCACAAACATCACATTTGTGGATCCTTTTGCCCTGATGATTCAGAATGTGGACATTCAGGTTTTTCTTTTGAGTAAAACTTTGTCCACAAACATGGCATTTGTGGGGCCTTTTGCCCTGATGAAAAAAAATGTGGTTGATCAGGCTCACCTTATGAATAAAGCTCTTTCCACATATATCACATTTGTAGGGCCTTATGCCTAGATGAATCTTACAGTGTTTCCTCAAATATCCCTTTAGAATAAAGTTCTTACCACAAACATCACATTTAAATGGCCTGTCTTCGTGAGTCAAAATGTTTGCTTTCAAGTAATTCTGCTGTGGAAAACTCCTCTTATAAACTTCACAAACACGTATGTTATTACTTTTATTGCTACATTTATTAAATGTGCCACTTTGCCTATAGACCTCAGGTGTTTTTGACTTACGGTAGCAAACAGTTTGTTCTACACAAGATGTTTCCCCTATGTCAGTTCTATAAACTTCATGTATATTGACCCCAGCTACCTCAACATTTTTCTTTCCACATTTTGCTTCTAAATCTGTGGTAGCAAGTGAATGTGGAGTAGCGCTACGAATGCCAGGAGATGCTTCTTTGTGTATCCTGAAATATTACAAGACATATTACTATTAATAAGAAGAAATGTTTTGAAAGATACTACTCTTAGCGGATAAGAGCTGTAGTGTTAAAAGTGATAACTGATTTGATGACAATTGCAATCAACAGAATTGTCCTCTACTGTTGTTCTGAACACCACAAAATCAGTTTTAGATGAAAGATATTTGGTTATCTCAAGATTGAAATAAACAAATTGCATTGGTGAACATATGAAATGTGGTGAATAGGCTGAGAAGCTAAAGTCATGTAATTGTAAGCATTAATAATACTAATGAAATTTTCAAAGATTAATAAAATTGGTACAAAGTAAATATCCACTCCTTAAAATTCACTATTTATGTCTGGTGAAAAAAAGATCTGATTTTACACATATAAAAAAATCTTAATGAAATTTAAAGACACACTTCAAATTTGATAAAACCAAAACAGAAAATATTTATTGTCCTGAAAATCATAGAACTATGACATTCAAAAGCAAACAGCTACAGATATGAATTTAAAATTTATAGAAACCCTAAAGTAGGTTCTCTGTAAGTGGTAAATTAGTATTAGCGTAATATTGTCCTTACTGTTGTTAATAAAAAACGTTTACAAGGTAGAATAGGTACCTTGTGTCTAAGTTTCCATAAGGGACTCAGTGTTACAGTTTTTAAAGTTTTGTGATTATATAATGATTTGTAAAATATAATGATCATGCTGTTTAATTTAAAAGGTAACTATTGCACAGATTTCATACAGAGCTTTAAAAAGCCATACATATTTCATTTTGGTTTGTTGGTCTATAGAAAAATAGGAGTTTCACCATTAACAATGTTGTGGGGCACACACCATCTTCAGATCAACTGTCAATTCTCAAGTGCATGGTACTGCGAAATGGTTACAATTATACTTTAAAAATTAAAATTTTGATAACTACAACTTCCTTTGCACATAGCAACTAGTCTATAAACTAAAAAAGGTATGATGCATTAGAGTTGTATGGGTTTGTCTATGTACTATCATTTATTTTCACAACTCTTCCATAAATCAATGATATAAACCTTATATATTTATTGTTAATCAAGATAATATTTGCAGAACTGTGTTGATTAACATTTGTTTCAAACACACAGCACCATGCCTACTGATCTGAATACTTATACAACCTCTACAGAATTTCATTACTTTTTCAAAGACAAATAAAACACTTTTTATAATAATCACAATTAAAGGACTTAACATCCTTCTATACAAGCTTAACTTACACAAAGCTTCAGGGTCATCTGGGTATTGATGCCCCCACTCTATACACTATTTTATCACTTACTAGCTGGCTTCCTTATACACAACCCATAGTTACCTGAATAAAGGTGTCACCAACTCTTTATAAGATTTTGTCAATTGGTAGCTGGTCCCTCTTACACACAACACCCAAGTTTGCTGCATTATGTAATTCTCACTCTTCACAAGATTTTATCAAATACTAGCTGGTCTCACTTACACACAACAACCAAGTTTGCAGCATTATGTGATCTTCACTCTTTACAAGATTTTATCAAATACTGGCTGGTCTCCCTTACACACAACACCCAATTTTGCCAGAGTTACCTGCACAATGAGTCTCCCACTTTCTATACCAGTTTTTCAATTACATTTATATCCATCCTTCCTTTAGAAATAATTTTGTACAATGATCCACAATATTTCTAAGGTGAATTGCTGCCTTTAACCCCTATAACATTAATTTGTTATTCTTCTTTTGAATAAGAGATGAAAAAGAATATTCAACATTGAGAGATTGATTTTCTTAACCTCCAAGTACAGAAAATGCTGTGTGGAATAGAGATAAATCAAGATAGTTGATTCTCATATTAAATTATTAGAGTAGGTGAAATATTAAACCTTTGACATCTTTTGGCGCATAGTTGTTTAGAGCATTAAAAAAAAAAAAAAAAAAAAAAATTCTCATAACAAAGAAATGCTTATATTACACAACAAAACAGACATGAAGATTGTGAATATGCAAAATTCCACCAAACGAATCAAAGGAGTTCTGGACCATGTTGGTAGAGGGGCAGTTTGAGATATAAAGAATTAGAAGGAAGAGTGGAATCAAGTAAAAGTAAGAAATATAAATAGATTTTTATTTATTGATGCTGTTTAACTGCTGCAGTTTTAGTGTCCCATTCTACATAGAACATTTTTTTCATAGGCCTATTTATCAGACTTTAGGTTTTATATGTGCCATAAACCTAGACAAGATACCTATGGCCTTACTTCCAAAGGAAGACATGCTAAGGATATTTAGAAACAAAAAAAAAAAAAAAAAAAAAAAAAAATACAATGCCTTCCACTTGTGAAGTGCGACCTTGAGAACCAGAGGCTGGTGTGTTACCCTTAAGACCATGAAGGAGCAAAAATTAAAGTAAGGATGGAATATTATTGAAGTACAGGAACTTTAATAAGAAAATGCTGAAATTTACACAGAGTAATACATAGAAAGGGGAAAGGATACATTTCTAGAAAAAGACAATTAACACAGCTAGGGAAGGAATTGCATTGTTCAGAACAGGGATAATAAAGCTGAAAGTAAATACTTTTGTTTGTGTATATATATTATTTTAAAATGTTTATTAACTGTAGTGATATTACATGAAAATCATCATGAACAAAATAGTAGAACATCTATCAAAAACACAATGGGAAACCTGAAAACATAAAAGAAAGAATCTTCAAAAGAGATATGCCTCTCTAACTTCACACCTTTGAGGTTAGCTTATGTCCTAACCTCTTACTGGAAAGCCAAATATTCAAGCTAACACTACCTCTCACAGCTCCACTGAAGGAAGTCATCAATGAGAAGAGAGATATAGCCAGAATTCTATGCCACAACGAAATGAACATCTTCCACAAAGAGACCTGTTACATCCTATGCTGCAAGAAGAGGAAGAAATCACTAAACTGATTAAATTCAATATACAATAATCTTACTGAAGTCCATGAGGTTACCTTCTATATTAATAATAATCAACTAAATGAAGGTAAACTCATTAATTTCTCTTAGAAGTTTTGGATATGAGAAAGCTTTAGCCTTAAATGAGGGTTCATGCTTGTTAATAACAGGCAAGAAAAACATTTCAATGAACATTTCTCAAGATTAACAACTGTTTAATCAAATGTTCAATGATTTCTTGGATATTTTACAATAGTAGAGGATACAGATTCATAATTACATGCCAAAAGAAAAAGGAGCACTCCAAACAGTGGGTGACAAAAGGTAAAGCACACTATAAAAAGTAAAAAGGGTTCCAATTACAGGAAAAGCCATAGCTACTGTTTTATGGAATTCTCGCAGTGTAGTGCTCATAGACCACCAAAGGAACCATCACCTAGGAGTACTATACTTCACTACTGGACCAATCGAAGGAAGCTATTCAGGCTACACATTCACAGCTGGCAAAAACATTCCCTTTCATCAAATTAATGTAGCTTCACAAGCTTCATCTCCACGTATTACATCTACCATATTCACCAGATTTGGTGATAAATTTTTGTTCATAAACCTGAGGAAATGGCTGGATGGGTGAAAATTCATACCAAGTGCTCTAGCTGAAGCTAAGACAAATGCTTATTTTTCAAAATCGGTTAAAACATATTTAAATGAGGGTATTAAGTGATTACAAAGCTCCTGTATTAAATGTATGGATTTGCAGTACAACTAAACAGAAACCTCTTAACCCTTTTAGTGCAAGCCCAAATAGCAAAATGTTGTCTGAAAAGTGCCAGACAATTTTAGAGGAGAATGCAAGGTTTAAATTATTAGTAATAAAATGATTACCAAATGAGGCAGAGAGCTACATCTTTTTTTAGGCTTTAGTTAACCCCTTTGTTTACTGTAATATGCATTATGGATGTGAAGTCCCTTCAATATTAATAAACAATGAAAAACTAAAGAGGATTTTTAAAATGAGGTTAAAATTCCCAAAATAATCAATAATTGGGAATACAAAATCGCTTCTATAAAATGAATATAAGGCAGAATACTACAAAATAGTCAAAATGCAAATAAAACTAGTTTCACAAGATCCCTCATACATAAAAAAAATAAAACTAGCCAAAAAGAAATAACCACTCTCTCAGCAATAGAACAAAAGATGAGCTACAAGAAATTCACGTACCACCCATGGGCATTTGACAAGTATAAACAAATTTTCAAAAAATACAGCATTCAACTAGCATGAGAGCATAAAAAATGAATTAGACTCAAATCTCAAGGACATCATCCCAGCAAAGAAAAAATCAGGCATATACAAAATGGAATAAAACGATTATAATCAGATTTATATTTGAAAAACAAAAAGAAATCTAGAAACAAGATCCAAAGAGCACTTCAGAAATATAAATAAAAAACAATTGGAAAAATCAGCAGTTGCCACCCACTTATGGACAAAACACCACAATATAAATTCAGAACCAAAACTTCTAAAACACATAGCAGGAAAAAAGAGCTGGCCACATGGGAACACATCCTCATTAGAAATAGGGTTTTCAATTTCGATTGTTTAGCTAGTTCATTGAACCACCAGCAGAGGAGACAGCACTTACGACAACGCCAGCTTCACCACAAGGAATTAGCCCAGTTGAAAATGAAGGAAACTGGTCCTTCAAAATATGTTCCGGCAAAAATGCCAAGTAAGTGTTGTTTAGTGTAATTAATCAACTCGTCAAATAAATGAATATAACAACACTGTTTACAAACTACTACAAAAAGAAAAGTGAAGTACTAGGCAAGAATAGCTTTAGGAAGAAAAACTTTATATTGTGGTGAAACGGCAGAGAAAATGGAGAACAGATTCAGTTTGTTTAAAGTTAAAAACTGTCAGAAATTCAATGAAGCTTTTGGAACACAAAAATAAGAAGTTAAAACTTTCTTAAAAATACAAGGAAAAAAACCTTTTTGTAAATATTAAATTCATAAAACTATGTTTATGTAATAAAGTGACTCCCAAATTTGTTAGGAAATTTGTCAAACACAACCATGGCAATGTGCAACAAAAAGGTGCCAAGAAAAACGTTTTACAGCTAGAAATTAGTAAACATTACAAACATTTGGAAGAAATAAAAATGAAATTATATAAACTACTTTCAGAGTTAACAGAAACATTAGCAAATGGGAACTGGGTAAACTTGGAAAATAACTATTTAGAGAAAATGAGTAAAAAAATTAAAGTAAAAACTGTAAAACTCAAACACAAACTAAACAAATTGCGCAATTTTTCACCAAAATCTCCCCATCAGGAGATAAAGAACAAGAAACACAACGGGAATCACAGAGCCAGTCCTCCAGAAAATGATAATTAACTGTCACAGCTAAGAAAAGTTTCAGAAATACAGAAACAAGTACAAAAACTTTCGAGAACATTGTAAAGCTTTCCAATCAAAATTTCTCACTAAGAGAAATGGAGCTCCTAAACCATGGCTTAAAAACTTGTATCCATTTCTCAAACAAAACTGAAGACTACATTGCAGATGTCAGCATTTCCTCACAATTCCTATCAGATTTGGGAAAAAAGCGCAGAGAAAAATTGGTGAAAATATTTTAGAAGGGATCAAAATCAGACCGGTTGATGGAAGCAAACAAAACTTCATCCATTCATTGAGACAAAAAAGTAGTATACACCAAGACAGGTAAGGGAAACAAAATACTCATCATGAAAGAATCAGATTATCATAGCAAGATGAAGGAAATGCTAAATGACAATGCATATGAAGCTGTCAATAAAAGCCCTCTAAACTCTTGGGTGAAATGTTTGAAAATGTCACACAAAAAACTGCAGCATAATACCAAACAAATATACAGTGAAATCAGGCAATCCAACTCTACCCATACTATATGTGTTACCCAAAATAATTCACAAACCTTGCATTACAATGAGGCCCATAGTTAGCAGCATAGATTCACCAACCTACAAATTGGCAAAATGGCTGACCAACAACTTCAGTTCAAATCATTTCCAAGATTTGACAGCCTCAGCATCAAAAACTCTATGAACTCATAGAAAACATAAAGAACGTAGAATTAAAAGGTGACTCATTGGTCTTGTTTGATGTATACCATTAGAAAAACTGACTCCACTAATAGAATATTGGTTTAAATCAATTGGAATGGCACCACAAGGAATTTCAGAATATATAAAACTTACCAATTATGCACCGAACAAAACTTCTTTCAGTTCCAGGAAAGATTTTATGCCCAAATATCAGGATTAGCAATGGGCAATCTATTATCACCCATATTGGCAGATGTTTTCATGAGTGCATTGGAAATTAGAATCACAAAAGATTTCCCTTGGATGTTCAAAACCTGGCAGTGGGATGCCGATGACATCTTTGCCATAGTGTCAAAAAGGCACGCTGATGATGCCCTAAAACTTTTGAACATCCAAGAAAAAAGGTATAAAATTCACAGTAGAAATAGAAAAAGGTAACCAGCTGCCATTTTTAGATCTGAAAATAGTCAAATATGAAAATAGAATAAACTTCAGTATTTACAGGAAACATACTCAGACAGACAATTATATAAAAGCCAATAGTAATAATCCAAGAGCACATAAACAGACAATCTTCAATAGCCTAGCCGTAGACTGGTTAATATGCCACTTCTAGAAAATGAATAAAAGGCAGAATATTACAAAATAGTCAAACTTGCAAATAAAAATGGTTTCACAAGTTCCCTCATAGATAAAAAAATAAAACTAGCTAAAGAGAAGAAATTCCTAAAGGAAACAACCACTCACTCAGCAACAGAACAAAAGATGAGCTACAAGGAAATCACATACCACCCATGGGCATTTGGAAAGTTTCAAAAAGTTTTCAAAAAATACAACATTCAACTAGCACCAGTAAACCGTTATAGCATAAAATATGAATTAGGTTCAAATCTCAAGAACCTCATTCCAGCAAAGAAAAATGTGAGCATATACAAAATGCAATGCAAGGATTGTAATCAGATTTATATTGGAAAAACAAAAAGATATCTAGAAACAAGATCCATGGAACACTTCAGAATTATAAATCAAAACAATTGGGAAAATCAGCAGTTGCCACCCACTTTTGGACTAAACACCACAATATAAATTCAGAATCAAAACTTCTAAAACACAAAGCAGGAAAACAAGAGCTCACCACATGGGAACACATCTTCATTAGAAATAGGGTTTTCAATTTCGACGTTCTACAGAAGGATGTGTTAGGCAAGTTCACTGAACCACCACCAGAGGAAACAGCACTTATAACATCGCCAGCTTCATCACAAGGAATTAGTCCAGTTGAAAATGAAGGAAACTGGTCCTTCTTAACATATAACAAGCAAAAACTCCAAGTAAGTGTTATTTAGTGTAATAATTAAACTCATCAAATAAATGAATATAACAATACTGTTTACAAACTTCCAGAAAAAGAAAAGTGATGATACAAAACCTTACTGTATAGAAAGTTAAGGCTAATTAAATTAAAGCAGAGATATTTCTTTACTAAAACAACATCATGTTTAAGTCTGGTGTTTTATTTTTTAAAATACAAAAAATGAAGACTGAAAAAAAAAAAAAAAAAAAAAAAAAAAAAAAAAAAAAAAAAAACACCAACACACACACATAAGCATGATACTGCTATTAATGAAAATGGAATAGAGCAATAGATTACACATGTAATGTAAATTACTGTACAATTAGTACTTGTGTTGTTGTATAATTGAATGGTTGATTCACATTGCATTGCCTGGTTATACCTCCACAAAATCATTTTGATAAGTACACTGATTATTTGCATGTGTTCAAGGTCAGTCATTATCAGATGTATTTTCACTGCTTAAGTTAGAATATACTTCTTCCTTTCTCATGTTGACGTCAGAAGCTCTTTCATCAAGTATCTGAAGTTCAAAATCACTCACTTTCTTCTAATACATCATGAACTGCAGCTTTTATTTCCTCTTTAGTTTTTAACCTTTGGTTAGACAATGCTGTGTTTCAGACACCATATACAAGAAATTAAATTTGGTGCTAATTTAGCACTTTTCAGCTAAGAATGATAGCAGAGCATATCTGTGTGATTTATTATACCAAAAGCATAATTCCTGATAATTATGTCTGGTGTTCTCCCTTAAAATAAGATCACTGTATTATAACTTTGTAATGGCCCTTACAAACTCTTTGCTGTGATATTGAGTGGGTCATGATTATTGTTGGAATAAAAATAGGTCATGTATATGACCTCATTATCCCAGAGAATTCTTCACTAAGTGATAGAAGAACAAGACAAACAAACACCCAAATAAGTAACCAAGAATTGAAACAGTAAAGAAGGATCTTACCTTGCTGACTCTGTTGCACGGAAGTTCTCATTTGCCCCATCCTGTAATAAAACACCTCAAATGTACATCAAACTCAAAACATTCACCATATGCAGGTTTAGATACACACACAAGGAAAATGTGACAAGTAAAACAATCTCCTTTCTGACTTGAATAACTTGGTCTGCGCACACATCTGTGCTGCTTGTTTATTTGAATACTGTTGTTCATTTTGTGTATAAACTGAAGTATTTATCACAAGGTTAAATTTTAAATACATAAAGTGTTTAATCAGCGAACATTTACAATAACATAAACCAATTTAAGTATAGTTTTGTTTGCAAAACTTACCTTAATTACACTGCACACCTGGACATCTGAGACACAGGATGATTCTGGTGATGTTCTTTCCTGCCACCAGGAATCTTTATTAATCTCAATTGCATTTCTATTGCTTTTATTTTTAATAGTTGCATCTGAAAAAGGAAAACTATCTGTGTTTTGTGAATCAATAGCCAGCATCTCCTCCTTGATTTTTGCATTTTTTTGTATTTCAGGTTCACTGTATACTTCAGTCGCAGGTTTAATCTTTATTACAAGTTCTGAAATAGGAGGCTTTTCCTCTCTTGGTAAGTCAATATCCATAGTCAGACCTTCTTTTATTTCCATTTCATTTTCTGCTTCACTGTTGCTGTGCAACGCAGTCTCAGTTTTAACCTTCATTAAAAGTTTGGAAATAACCGGCTCCTCCTCTATTGCTGAGTCAGTGTCTATCATATACCCTTCTTCTTTGATTTTTATCTTATTTTCTGCTTCCATGTTACTATGTACTGCAGTTTCAGCTTTAATCTTCATTATAGCATGTGAACTTTCTTCTTTTGGTGATATATTCAATATCAGATCCTCTTCTTTAATTTTCACCTTGTTTTCTGTGCCACTGTCTCTATGTTTCAATTTTAATTTTCACTACACCATTTGAACTCTCTTCTTTTGATTATACATGTAATATCAGATTGTCTTCTTTTTCTTTTCTTTGGTATTTTAGAGCATATACATACTGCAGTGTCAGTGCTAACCTTCATTCAAGTACCTGAAGAAAAAAAAAAAAAAAAAAAAGAAACAATACACAAAGTCAATGTTGAAGTAGACATGCACTGCCGTAGGTGAAAGCGATTTAAGGGATTATTCCTCTTAATTAAAAACCAATTCAACCCAATGAGAATTTAAGGAAGTTTGTAAATTGAATACAGTTAATTTAATAAAATTAAAAATATTTTTTCAACGTTCCTAATAATTACCTCAAAAGTAAGTATTGCAATATAAATATCTATTCCCAATCAATTCACAAATTATTCCTTTTTAATTAAAAATGTTAGAGCAAATTAAACATTATTAGTTCAGCATTATATATTTTGTAACCTATTACAATATACGAAAACACTATATTATCTACAAAGAAGTTGAGCAACACAAAAAAAATGAATTTTAGTTATCCTGGAAACCACCTTCCATTGATTATTCTTTTCACTAATTTTGACTGTGGGAAAAGCTGTTCAGGAGCAGTATGAGGGCTAACATGCAACAGCAAGAGCCAATGCTGAAATATATTATTTACAGTAATATCAGAGCACCCACTAAACCAATGCCTAACCACAGTTAAATTTATAATACAAAACACCTCTTGTTTTCCCTGCAGCTTGCTAAGAATTTATACTGATTCTAACATCCATAATATTTTATGGCTTGTGTAAGAAATGTTCTTGTGCAATTAAAACTCTATAACAGAGCTTTTCGAACAGATAAATTGAGCATAAAACAATTTACCAGTAAAACTACATTTCATTATTTATTTTGAGCAAACCAAGTTTGCATGTAACCATTTTATTTGTTCCATTCTTTATTTATGCATCGAAAAAGACAAACCAGTGGCTTCCTGGCCTAAACAAACCTACAGAATGCTATCTAATCTAATGAATCAAAATATAACACCACTATTTTTTACATGCTTCTATTCCTATCAGAGATTTCAATGCAAAAAATCACCCAGTAGGAGCAGGCTCTGATGTTTGTATCATCCACTGATGTGCAGTAGTGAACATTGGATTAACAAATGTCACCTAGCAAAGAACCTGACAATAAACTGGGTCCTATGTTGCAAAGCATAGCCTAGTGTTAAGAGCGTTAAGCAACTAAGCATAGTCGAGGATCTATTAGAGGAAATCCAAAAATGCAGGATGCAGTTAAGGCATCTATAAAACTAAAATCACAATGGTTCAGGGCTTAGCTGGGGGATGCCTTTCAGAATTATCCACAAAGCAAAATGTCAAAGCTTAACCTAAATGGTCAAGGACATAGCCGATGGATCTGTGAAACTATAAGCTCAATAATGCATGACATAACCAAGGGATATGTTTTGTTCAAGGATAGATGAGAAGTTGTGACTGCAACAACATGGGCAGCCATGGAATCTGTCAACATGAAACCCCAAAGATGGATCTGTGAAACTAAAACCACAATGACTCAGGATAGAGCTGGTAGATCAGTGAACTAAAATCTCAGTGATTCAGGACAGAACTGACAGATCAGTGAAGCTAAAACCACAAAGATGCAGGGTACAGCTGACGGATATGCCAAGCTAAAACCACAATTATTCATGACATAGATGACAAATATGTGAAGCTAACACCATTATGATTCATGATATAGCTGATGGATCTGTGAAGCTAAAACCGCAATGATTCAGGGCAAAGCTGATAGTTCTATGAAATTAACATCACAATAACTCATAACAGAACTGATGTATCTATAAAGCTAAAATTCCAATGATTCAGGGCAAAGCTGACTGATCAGTGGAACTATAAACATGATGACCCAGGGTATAGTTGACAGTTCTGTGAAACTAAAACCACAATGATTCAGGACGTAGCTGACAGATCAATGAAATTAAAACTACAATGATTCAGGGCATACCTGATAGTTCTATGAAACTAAAACCACAATGATCCATGACATAGCTGATGGATCTGTTAGATTAAAACCAAAATAATTCTTGACATACCTGACAGTTCTATGAAAGTAACACCACAATGATCCAGGGCATTGCTGGCAGTTCTGTGAAGGTAAAACCACAATGCTTGAGAACATAAATGATGGATCAGTGAAGCTAATACCACAAAGATTCAGGACATAGTTGACAATTCTGTCAAACTAAAACCACAATGGTCTCGGGTATAGTTAACAGTTCTGTGAAGTTAAAACCACTATGATTCAGAACATGGCTAACAGATCAGTGAAACTAAACCCACAGGGTTTAATTAACAGTTCTGCGGAGCTAAAACTAGAATGATTTATGATACAGCTGACAGATCAATGAAACTAAAACCACAATGATCCAGGGTATAGTGTACATTTCTATGAAGTTAAAACCACAATGATTCAGGAGGTAGCTGACAGAGCAATGAAACTAAAACCACAGTGATTCATGACATTCCTGATAGATTTCTGAAGCTAAAACCCCAATAATTCAGGGCATAATTGACAATTTTGCGAAACTAAAACCCTGATAATTCAGGACATAGCTAACAATTCTGTGAAACTAAAACCACAATGATTCATGACATAGCTGACAGTTCTGTGAAACTAAAATCACAATGATTCAGGATGTAGCTGACAGTTCTGTGAAACTAAAACCACAATGATTCAGGATGTAGCTGACAGTTCTGTGAAACAAAACCACAATGATACAGGACATAACTGTCAGTTCAGTGAAACTAAAAGTACAATAATTCAGGACATAGCTGACAGTTCTGTCAACTAATACCACAAGGAAACAGGGTATAGTCAGAGGATGTTTTTTAGAAGGTGAGGTGTAGACAGTTACAGTTGTAACAGCATAACTGAGGAATGTCTCAAAGTAAAATCCCAAAGATGCAGGACAGAGACAATGGATCTGAGAAACTAAAACCACAATAATTCAGGGAATGGCAGTCAGCTCTGTAAAGCTAAAACCACAATAAACAAGAATTGAGAGATAATCTCTAATGCTGTACATAGAATTTTCACAGCCTCTTAACACCATTTGCTTAACTCTTGATGTGGCACAAATGTTTAAACAAAGAAAGAATAATAAGAAGTTAACATCCTGCAAATATAATAGACAATATTTGTACTTTAAGTTGGCAATGAATCCCTGCATATACATAGAGGACAATATGGACTGTTTTGCTTGCTGACGACCATCAGTTTTCTTATAAGTGTTTTACTTGGAGTGGGAGGGTGGATTAAAGGATTTCAAAGTGTCCAGGTCCACATATATGACATTTGCAGCAATTTGCAATCCCTGATAGACAGAAAAGTTTGTCCAGCAATTCTGCATGATGACTATTAATCATGGCTTCTGCTAAATGAAGTACCAACTTCAGACGAGTGTATTCACTGGATACCAGCCACTATTAACAAAATTTTTAACAATATCACTAGATGTTAAGCAAGGGCATGTCTTTGTGAGCATAAACATGACTATATAGCATGTAAAAATGTGTGGAATGTGTGTGAAAACAAAGATATGAGAAGCAATAAAACAGTAAAAAAAAGAAAACACATGTAGATCAAACATAAGTTTAAAGTAAAGCTTATGTAAACTGCAGTACAAAATGATTGGGGTGGTATTAAGTAAGTGCGAAATTTGAGATATATCACTTATCAAGAATAATTAATCTTGAATCAAAATATGAGGTGTGCCAAAATTTGCATTTCTCTAAACCTAGCTATCATTTGTTTTTATTGCAAACTATTTCTACCAAACATTTTCTTGACTTTGTTTATCAAGATACATTTGTGCAGCAATGGTTTTACTACATATTTAATTAAAATAAGTAATGACTTATGGCTAAAATGAATGTTGCGGCAATTGCTCCATGAATTATACTTCCTCTTAGTTTAAAATACATTTCAATAGTTAATTTGCAGAAGCATGGAACACCCTTAAATATGGTAGAACGTGTTTTTTTAATAAGAAATCTATCTGGAGAAGCAATGTATGTCACAAACAATAACTATATACATATAAGAGGAAACAAGTGAAATGATCATAATCATTAGGCCAAGTAAATGTATATGGATTGTGTGTGAAAATACAAAATGAAAAGCATTAACCAGGAAAAAAAGACTTGAGACTTCTTCTACAGTTTGAAGGAGGGTGGAGACGTACAGGATTTTACGATTCTCAGAAATTAACAAAATAATTATTGCAGTTAAAAGGTAAATATATTGCAGAGGTGTGGAACGAATGACTTATTACTGCTGTTCCCATGCAAGAAGGGAAAGAAACCTATATTCCAGCAGTGATAAAGAACTTCATAAAAAAAGGAATGAAAGAAAATGAAACTCGTGCCAACTTGCTGAATACTTTCAGGGACTATGTTCCTTCATTTGCTATGTTGCTAAGTGGATCAACGAATTTAAATTTGGTTAGGAGCATAGAAAATGATCTGCATAGCAGTCGACCAAAAATGTCACCACCCCTAAACAATTCCTAAAATGCATGAAACTCTCTTGGAGGATCACGACTAAAAATACAAGAAATTACTGAATCTGTAGTAATTCATTTGAAAGGGCTTATTGCATGCTGATATAACACTTGGGTGTAAACAAATTTAAATACAGGTGGGTACTGTGACTGTTAACACAAGATCAAAAATATATGAGTGCTTATTTCTGAACAAAATTTTAGATATTTTCAGAAACACCCATAGGATGTTTTGCACATTTATGACCACAGATGACATGTGGGTCCACAACTATATGCCATTAATAAAACAGTGGAAATAGCGAAAACATGCTGATTCTCCACCACTAAAGAAAGTAGACAATACAGTCAGCCAGAAAAGTCTTTTTTCTGGCATGTGAAAGTGATCGATTATTTTCGTAATGGCCAAACAATTATGGCAGAATACTCCTCTGACCTCCTGGACCAACTTCAGCAAAAGTCTACCAAAACTTGCCAGGTTTCGCAAGGAAGAGCCATCTTCCATCAAGACAATGGGTGGTATGAATAAAGATGAGACATGTCTCAAAACTTACAATTTTCGAGATGCATCTCACTTTCATATGAATAAAACTTGATTCTTAAGATGGAGGTGACCTTGATTGTGACCAATGTCTCACTTGCTTACGTAATGAGATGCGTCTTGGATTTTGGAATGAATAAAAAGTAGAAGCATCTCATGATTTGTTGTCACCTTAGATGGTGTCTCAACACGTCAGATGCAGCTTTTATAATAGATTATAGGCAGATTTGGTACTAGTTTTGGTGTCTTTTGAGAGCATTACAGTCATTTTTTTTTTTTTTCATTTATGTAGCCCCCTTTAACTTCTATAGTCACAATGAGGCCTTTAATTTAGAAGCAACTGCTGATTTTTTACTGAACTATAAGGCTCTTAAGGTGTCTTTTAGTTGTACACACAATTATTAAACACAGACAAGCATACTTACAGACTCTGTTGGGATAGAAGATGATTATAGTTAAAAAAGAATTCCCTGCCACAATTGAAAATCAAAACCGGGACCTTTGCATGAGAAGACAGAATGCTGTCCATTTGACCACAGATAGCAAACCCTGGGTTTCAGTGTTGCATCCCAGAAGATACAAAGGCCTCTCAGCATTTAGTATTCAAAGCCTTTTGGAAAGTTGGCTGCAATTCCACAAGGGTATGAGCATTCAATTGGATCAAATTTTTGGCAAATGCTGCTGCATTTCAAATAACTAAATGTGGCAAGAGTGAGATACATTCCCTGATGCAGTTGGAGCTTTGGATTATAATAATAATAAAAACCAAAAATTTCATGTACACGAAATCATTACCAGCGAATGGCATTGTTTACAACTTGCAAGATTCTTTCAGTAACAAAATTTTGATCAGTAGTGGTCGTCGTAGTATATTAGTAATAATGATATGAATGCGTTATTTCTTAAAGATGGGGGCTATGGCATCATATACGCCCTATGTAGGCATCTTGTCAAGGACCGTGTTATAATACACAGATATTTTGGCCACGCAAAAGAGAGATTTTAAAATAATTCATAAAAATAACCGTTAGTTACAGAGTATCTTCATTTATGCACATTGTATGGTTCTCCATAATAAACATTTCCAGGAACATGATTATGAGACTCTTGGTCCAAGACTGTGGAGAGGAGTAACAGCAGAAGACTAGCGTATAATGTTGATTGTGGTGATGATGGAGAGGAAGCAGGAGACCCAAAAAAGGGATCAAATAGCAAGAATAAAGTGATTACACAAGTAGGCTTTTATAAAGTAATATTACAATAATATAAACAGGAACTACAGGTATTTTAATAAATACACATTTTTTAATTATTTCAATTAAGTTATAATGAGTGTTATCAAATTATTAGTTTCATCAATACAGTTACAAATTAATGCATAAAAAAGTACTGCTTACTTTCGTCATCTTTGTATTTTATGGCACAAGAGATACGATACTCGTTATAATATTCTAAAGAAATAGGTTTTGCACTCCTTAACACAGTGGATTTTTTTAAAAATAGAAGCATGTCTATTTCAAAGTAACTAAATAAATTACAAAATAATACTCTTTTAATGTTTTATTCTTAACTTTCAGTGTTTTCAGAGGATTTGTTTCTCCTATCAATTCAAGGACCTTCTTTTCTATTATTTTGTGTGTATTGGCTTGTTGTCCTTTGTAAAACATCTGCTTTTTACTTTCGCCACAGAATTGAGAGTATACAAAAAGGAAACTTGAGGGTGGCTCCATTGATGTGCATGAAGCCAAGCACTGTGCTAGATGCCATATTGGGACCTATTAAATGCAAAGCAAAAGCTGTTTATTACATTCAATTTTAAGCAGAATAAAATGCTTAAAATAATAAAGTACGAACATATGTAATAAAAAATCTCATGTGTGGCATGCACATGACTTTCTCTGCTTGCTCTCCTACAAACCATTTATATGGATGCTTATTCCTCTGTTTCTTGTTGATACAGATAAATTTTAATTGTGTATTTCGTTATAGGTATAAACGACAGTCAAATCTTTCCGATGCCAGCAGGTATGTGATGTTTTGAAATCCCATTCTATTTGCATAAACTTGAAAAAAGAATATAAAAAAACCTGAATGCTAATTTTCATGCAAGAAAATCTTATATATTTAAATACTTCAATTAATAATAGGGAGCATCTTAAAAATGGTTAACTCCACAAAAAATATATATGACAAATTATGGGCTTTAACAGCATCTACATTTTCTGTGCAGTAAGATTGAATCTATGTCTTAGGGTTTTGGTTAAATGTCTTATGTTTAAGATATTTTTATGACAAACAAAATGTATAATTTGAATTTTCTGAAGACCTCTTCATTCTGGTTGCCTTTTATATAACTTTTGTACCTATAATTGGTAAACCGTAAGAGATACATAAAAATCTCATGTGCTCCTTTCATATAACTTTCTCTAGCTATTCCACAAACAAATTTTTCTTGTAAAAGCTTTCTTTTATCTACACCATGCTAATCAAGATAAACATTAGCAAAAATTATCTTATTACTTGCTTCCTTGTAAGTAGAAGGGAAATAAGGGAATATATTAGGCTGAAGTGATAGTCAAATCTTTTAAAAGCTGGCCACTATGTGAAACAATTGATGTTCAGTTTGCCTTGAATGGTCTCATATAAAAGTTGGTTTAAAATTGACACCAATAACGAGGAATATCTCAGAAACGGTCAGTCCTACATAAAAAATGTGAATAACATAAATCATTTGCTTCAATGAGATCTACATTTTTATGTAGCAAGTTTTTGTCTATCTCTTACGGTTTAGCCATTATGTAAAATCTGCAAATCTCAACCAGAGTAAAGGGCTCTTCAAAGGCTATTCCAGAAAATTAGATATGACTATTTGAGAGATATTTTGAGTTATTGGTTTCAGTTTAAGATAAAGTTTTCTCAATCAGGAAGTCAATACTAGCAAGGAAACAGAACTGAATTACAATTGTCTCACATAGCGACCAGCTTTTAAAAGATTCGACTAGTACTTTAGCCTGTATATTCACTGATTTCCCTTCTATTTACAAAGAAGGAAGTAATAAGACCAATTCTGGTAATTTTTATTTTGATTAGCATGATGTAGATAAAATAATAATCTTTTGTAAGAAAAGTTTGTTTGTGGAACAGCTAGAGAAAATCATGTAAATAGAACACATCACATTTTTTAGACTGTTTTGTTTGCTGTTCATATCTGCAAAAAAAACTCTAGCAACATGCAAAGCAAACTGAACTTCTGTTTCACATAACGATAAGTTTTTAAAAGTTTTACTATTCTTTGGCGTAGCATATTACCTTATTTTCCTTCTACTCACAAAGAAATAAATAATAAGACCAATTCTGCTGATGCTTATATCGATTAGCATGATGTAGACAAAAGAATGTCTTGAGAGAATGGTTGTGTGTGGCACAGCTAGAGGAATTCATGTGAATGGAACATCAGATTGGTTTTTATTCTGCTTTCCACATTGCTTAGTTTACTAAATTATACTTCATTATAATCCCTAACAGGAATTTTTCCTAAATATTTTTTACATCTGGCCATTACAAATTTCTAATTTTCTGACAATTATGATTTTATTAAATATTGTTTTAAAACTTCCGCTACATACATTAAAAAGTAATGTTTTCTTCTCCATTTTGACAGTATAAATAGTATAAATTGAATCATAAATGATGAAACAAACCTTTCCATATGTGCAACAATACATTATTGACCTGTTTACACACAGATAATAACAGCACGTGAATGAGATGCAGGTAGCACGTCTCACTTCGGAGGGGAAACTTTTATTCATATGAAATTAATGAGACATGTCTCAAGATTAGGTGCGTCTCACATTTTCTGCTAGCAGTGTCTCATATAACGCGTCTCACTTTTATTCAAACCACCCAATAAGCACCTATACACCCAGGTGCTAGCCATGGCTAAAATACACAAGCTGAGGTACAATTTGTAGCCCTATCTGCCTTATTCACCTGATATGGCTCCACCAGACTTCCATCTCTTCCGTAAGCTCATAAGTTTCTTCAGTTAACAAAGACCGTCTTCAAATGAAGAACTGATAGCCAGAGTTGATGAATATTTTACAGGCCTGGAGGAATCTTACTTGAA
Organism: Hymenopus coronatus; assembly: GCA_030762935.1. Lineage (NCBI taxonomy): Eukaryota > Metazoa > Arthropoda > Insecta > Mantodea > Hymenopodidae > Hymenopus > Hymenopus coronatus. The sequence goes on from CM060892.1 coordinate 10,057,159, forward strand.
GATGAAATAATGCTACTGGTACCTGAATGGAATAAGTTCATTAGAGAACAGGGAGACTGCTTTGAAAAATAAAACTAGTTTGAATCAGGTCAGGTGTTATTTTGAATTCCATTCCAAGAGCGCCATGGCCGAGTGGTTAGACCACTCGCCTCTCCCATAGACGGTCCGGGTTCGAACCCAAGCAACCACATATGAGATTTGTGGTGGACAAAGCGGTGCTGGGGCGCGTTTTCTCAGGATTCTCTCTTTTCCCCCACCATTGCATTCCACTGATACTCCATCTTCATTCATGTATCAGTGTCACCACCTGCAGTGCCATAAGTAGTTAAAGCAGGCGTTAAACACTACAAAAAAAAAATCCAAGAGCAAATCAAACAACCCTCATATAATACATATTGCTTGAAAATAAAATGAATTGTTGATTAATTTACTTTTTGATGAAAATTATAGTAGGTCTGTTCAGTCCTATTTTATCGTTTTCCAATAGAAGCATTGTAGCTCAGTTTTTTTTAACCTTTTTTATAGTGTTTAAAGCCTCCTTTTATTACTATGGCACTGCATGCGATGACACATGGAATGAGAATGAAGCACCATTGGATGTGATGGCAGGGGAAACCGGAGAACCTGGAGAAAACCTGCCCCTGCAATGCTTCCTCCACCACAAATCTCACATATGCTCATATAGGTGACAGGCGAGTAGTCTAACCACTCAGCCACAATGTGACAGCATCTCAATTTATACCCACAATGCTATTGATCAAGGTCATTAAATCGTGTTTTTGGCAAGCTATAAAAAAATTACTCAACATAGAGGGTGGGCTTGGGTAGGTGAATAATTCTTAAAATCTTTGAAAAAGTCACCTCTGTAAGAGAATGATTACCTCTCACTCACACAATTTTTTCACAAGGACTCCATCCCATACTACCCTTTATATGGACTTTTACTTTTTACATTTCTTTAAAAATTTCACGTATCCTTAAAGCTTTTATCAGCATTTTGTCCATATTTATTGATGCTTCATGTATGCCTTACTTTAATCATTACATAGGTATTACCTGATCTTTATATTTGTTTCTGGTATTATTGCTTTTCCTTTCTCAGTTTTTGTAAACATTCCATGCATATTTAAATATTTCTGTAAAGTATATGCACATTTCACTTTTATTTTCCTACACAAAGAGTTAGCTTCTTTTATGCATATAGTATAGATAACTTCTCCACAGGGATTGTTTAATCCAAAAGCACATAATGATAATGATGATGATGATAATAATAACAATAATAATTACAATAATAATAATAATAATAATAATAATAATAATATTAATAATAATAATAAATAATTACAATAAAAATAATAATAAAAATAATTACAATAGTAATAATAATTACAATAAATAATTACAACAATAATAACTACAACAACAACAACAACAATAATAATAATAATAATAATAATAATAATAATAATAATAGAGTAAGGTCGGGGAATGTCGGATAGGCTGGTAATATTGCACACCTAGGTTTCGCCTTGATGGGTGCTGGCATCTTATGACAAGCACTCGAAACTTCTTCACTGAGCTGAAGGAAGTATTTAACGGTGGTCGCCATATTGAGTTGTGGTGTTGTGTGGAAGGTACATTGAGAAAATTGAATTCACAGAGAACAGAACTTTTAAAGGTGAGTTAATATGCGTTAATTATAACCATGTTATAATAACAAAGTGATTTCGTCATGTTATATTCGAAAGTGCGTATTTTGCACTATCTTTTAACATATGTGAAGTACAAGATGTATTGAAATGTGAATGAACAAATGGAAGAATGCCATGAGTGCCGGTAATGTCGGATACCTGCCGTATGGGATGCCAACAGTCTGGTTGGATAATTGCTCAAGCTTTCATAGAATGGTTCCAGCATTTCATTATGACTAACTCACTATGAAGTTTGCGAACTTTTAGGGAATGCTTATCTTCAGGTACAATCAGGTAAATAGTAGCTGGTGGTTTTCGGGCAACAGGTTTGTATCCTCTGAACAGAAAAATATTTGATGAATCAGATTTTCAAGAAGTTGAACAGGAAGATGAATCAGAAACTGTGCCAGCTCAAATTTCACTCATGGACGACACTCCACCTCCTTCCAGAACTCAAAGTGCATCCAGTCCACAGCCCAGCAACAGTACCTTCTCATCCAGTGCCCATTCAGCAGATACAACATTTCCTGAACAAATATCTCCCAATCTCATCACTGAAGATTAAAATATGTAACCAAGGCCGGCCTAAAAGTTCAGCTCAACTTAAAACCGGATTTCCCTACAAAAGGACACTTGAAAATTCTCAGAAAGGTCAAAACGTGAAAGTACCCCCTTCAAAGGTTTCACAGAAGCAGCAGAGATGTCCCAAGACAGGGGATATTTCCAGTAAGAAGAAAGAAAACTGAAAGGACATCACTACACAAGATGATGAGTGCATGTATTGCAAAAGAAAGTTCTCCGATGATCGTCAGGGGGAAAATGGATTCAGTGTATCACCTGTGAAGAATGTTACCATGAGGAATGTTCAGGTGCCGAAAACAGACTTTTATTTGTGATTACTGTTCATGAACAGAGAAAAGCAGTGCAGACAGTTTCATGTGTATTTTAGGTTTTTCATCTTCTAAGAGTTTTTAAACATGACATTCCCATTTATGAGACAGCTTCAAAGTTCAAGGGTGTTTAAAACTAGGCTAAGTAGTTTGCCATGACTTATGTTTAAGATTTTCAGTGAAAGTGAGACTTAGTTTTGTTTGTGTATACTACAATTAAATTTGGTGGGTAATCTCGGATAGTATCCGACATTACCTTCCTATAGCACAACATAAGCATTTTGCCCATTTTCCTTTAAATCTCCAATAAAATATTTGCCCTTCATGTTAAGACCTTGTATGTTTCATAGGGTTAAATGCACTGCATATGCAATACATTGTGGTAAAATATGCCCTTAGTAAAGGTTCCCACACATTACAATTCCCAAAAATGAAAATGGTATCCGACATTCCCCGCCCTTACTCTAATAAATAATAATAATAATAATAATAATAATAAATTTAGTTATAATCATGAGTAGTTAAAGTGGGCATTACAACACTACCAAAAAAAAAAAAATCTGTGTAATTCATCAGTCTGCATTCTGCTGCATTTATGGCATCACAGTTGGCAGCAGCCATCCCAGGTGATGACATCACCAATGCAGTGTTGGAAATTTTAATTAAAGTAAGAATTTGGTTAGATCTCATAAATATTTTCAAGAAACCTAAATTACTCCATTGTATGAAAACTTATAAAATAGATTTAAATTAATGTTTATGTTAAGTGGATATAAAAGCTTAAATTGCTTATTCTTATGATATATATGAACCATAACATATACCTCATCCAATATGTAAATAACTACAAATAAAAAATATTGACGCACCAAATGCATGAAGTGTACGTAAAAGTCAACCATTCCTACCAGTAGACAGCACCTATGCTATACTCTTACCAAACATGCTGCCCATCCTTCTGCGTTATTTATATGTAGATTCTATTGCACCCAAATTTCCGAGTATTTGTGCTCAGCTTCTATTTCACGTAACTTGCCCAAGTATTAATTGTATGCAGCTTCTTTTCGGTAATTCTGCGCAAAGTCTCTAAATGTTATTCCGTCTGCTATATGGAGTACCAACATCGGAATACTGTATCCACTGGGTGCCAGCCACTACCAACGTTATCTTTTAACGCATCGCTGCATATGAATATACGTCGTGGCAAAGGAAAGGGAAATGTGCGGATTGTGAAGTAATTTAAAATCAAGCATTCGTAAACTGCACACGGAATAAACCCGAACTGATATATGTGCAATTTGCCAGGAAATACAGAAACTTAGATTTCTTTCGCTTTAATTAACTGTATTTCGCACGGAGTTACCTGGTTCGATTCCCCATTTTAGTGGGTAGTTTTTCTTTAACCACAATTACTCCATTTACCGCGGTCTGGAAGTATACATGTGGGTGAATGTGTGAATTTTATTAAAACTATCACTCCAGATTAACCATCAACAAGTGAGAGTGGATAGTGGATGTGCATGGGTTTGACAATGGAAGACGTTAAAAACTAACAGATATTAAATAATAATAAGTAAATGGTTTGCTTGAAATGGAACTGATATACGTGCAATTTGCCAGGAAATACATAAACTTAGATTTCTTTCGCTTTAATTACTATTATTATTATTATTATTATTATATATCTCTGTTCACATTTATGTGACTTTTGGAAACTATCCCCACGAAAGGTTATTTTTCTATCCACTTCATGCTAATTAAAATAAAATTTACAGAAATAACTTCATTACACTTTTCGTTGTGGCAGTAGGCTCGTGGTTAAAATTATGGTGAATTGAGACTTTAACACATCATAATTATTATGTACAGTTTACGTATGCTTGATTTTAAATTACTTTCTGTGTTTTCACCACAATCCGCACATTTCACTGTCCTTTCCCGTGACGTACATTCATATGCGGCGATGTGTTGCACCCAGTGGATACAGTATTCCGATGTTGGTACTCCGATAGCAGACGGAATAATATTTAGAGTCGTAACGCAGAATTGCCTTTCTAGCACTACTGCTGTTATAATTGCATATATATTTTCTAAAAAATGTTTAATCTTAGATTTAAGGTTGCGTTATCTACAGAAAACCTTTACTTTCAAGCTAGAGCTACCACAATACATACTTACCTTTGCTATCAAAAGATGCACACTGTTATATGCAGTGAGATGTGACTGTAAACGAAACCCCAACCAGGTCGGTTAACGTAGCTATTAGAGATTTCTCCGCTATTTTGGTTTCTTTTATTGTTTGCTCCAGTTCTTCAATTACTGCACAGAAAGGGATACATGCTGCAATCCTTTATTTTCCTTCCATCATTCGTGGTCAGGTTACTGCCCACTACATATATTTGCCTAATCAACACTTCTGCAGCAGATAAATAAAAATACTGCAATTTAACTAGTTCATTTCTTATTCTTTATATATTTAATAATCAGGCTACCATATAACTCTTCGATTATACTTTCATTAGTTGTAGATTCAAATTCAAAACTAATATAATGTTTACCCTTCTGTTATAAAAAATATAAATACGTATGAGGTGATTTCCTGGAAGTATTTTACACTTTCTTCTGGCGATATCGATTCTGTTGTATTGCAATCACTGAAATAGCTGGAAATAAATACAATGAATTGAGTTTTCCATAGTTCAACCTTTTCAAAGCATACCACCAAAATTTAAGCTAGTTATTGTTTGCGTTAAGCGAGGCGGCGCAATTATATCTTATCCAACTCGCATTCGGAAGAATAAAACCACATTTGTTAATTGCCTATTCCCAGAAACATATCAACGCCTCTGGCGTGCCGAAGTTTTGTCCTGCAGTAGTTTATTTACATTCCACTTAATCTTATATAGGACTGTTACTTTAAGATACTTATAACAGGTCTGGGACGGGATTGGATCCGCGAACTTGGAATAAGAAGGTTCACATATTTCCTAAATAGCCGTATAAACATTGCTATTGCTATTTTTTTTTTTTGGAGGGGGGGGGGTAGTTTCTTTGTCGATACACAATTTAGGGTGCTTCGGGATAGAATTTAGGGTGTCAGAATTCGTGAGTTGCACAAGGGTGGCTTCGAATATATTCAATTCGGAGACGTTACTGACATCGTCCAAGCTTACACCCATCGTAATCCAGATTTGGTTGCCCTTAAAGTTTCTTGCGCCTATGTATGCCGTTCTGCCACGGTGACTGAAGACTTGTCCCTGGGGTCACGTATATCGCATTAGGTCCCAGAGGTCTTCATTCCATTTCTTACTTCCAGTGACTGGGCCTCCCGTTCCTAGATTCATGTAAATCGCAAAGGGTCGCAAGGGCAGTGGTGTGCTCCAGTGGCTGAAGACCCCGTCCCTGGTATCATGTAATTCGCGAAGAGCCCAAAGGACCTACATGAGGTGCTCTGCCTCGTTGACCGTCGACCTCGTGCTTCCCTAGCATCCTGGGTTCACTAAATCGAAAAAAGGCCCTAAGGGCTTACTTGCGGTGCTGTACCCAGTTGAATGATTCGCCCGTTCAACCCACCTTTGGGATACGTAAAGTCCAAAGGGCAACAAGGTCGTATCTGCGGTAATCTGCACAAGTGACTGAGGACACGTAGCTTCCTCCCTGGGGTCATGTAAATCAAAAAGGGGCCCAAGGGCTTACTTACGGCATTATGCACCAGTGACCGAGGACACCTAGCTCTGCCCTTTGGGTCATGTAAATCAAAAAGAGCCCCAAGGGTTTTCTTGCTGTGTTCAGTACCATGACCAGTGATTGTGCCCACCACAATCCCTGAATTTCATAAATCACTTTGGGGACCAAGAGCCTGCATAAACTGCTGCGCTTCAAAGACTGTGAACCCCATCCCTGGGGACAAGTAAATCGCAGAGGGTACAAAGGGGGATACGTACAGTGCTTCCTCCCTAGGGGTACTAAATCAAAAAGGACACAGAGGGCTTACTTGTGGTGTTCTGCACCAGTGACCGAGGACACGTAGCCTCCTCCCTGGGGCTATGTAAATCGAAAAGGGCCCTGAGGGCTTACTTGTGGTGCTCTGATGGAGGGCTCGTATCTTCCTCCCTGGGATCATAAAAATGGCCAAGAACCCCAAGGGTCTATGTGCAGTGATGGGCCCTAGAATCAAAGGATCCAGTCCCTGGGGTAGCGTAAATAAAAAACGGCCCCAAACTGCATCCCTCTAGTGTTCTCTCACAGTGAATTAAGCCCCCTCCCTATAGTCATGTAAATCACAAAAGCCTCAGAGGTCACTTTCTGATCTCTGCCCCAGTGACTAAGAATCTGTCCCTCCTTTTTTTTTTGGGATCATGTAAATCGCAGCACTGTAAGACCCCAACTTCCAAACCTGGAGTCAAATAAATCGCAAAGATCTCAAGTGTGTATGTGCAGATCTCTGTTCCAGTGATTGTGCCCTCCACCACACCTTCCCTGGTATCTCAAAAATCACTTTGGGGCCCAAGAGCCTACATACACTGCTGTGCCTCAAAGACTGTGGACCCTGTCCTTTGGGACAGGTAAATCACAGAGGGTACAAAGGGGCTAAGTGCAGTGCTCTGCCCCAGAGGCTGTGGATCCCATCCCTGAATAAACCTAATCTTGATCCTGATCCCTGTCGGTGTTAGTTAAGCTCCCAAATTTAAATGTGCAACATTTGCATTTATATGATAATCAAAATGGTTTATTGATGTCTACCTTTCTGCAAGTCAAAGCAACAAAAATGGTGTGACTTATCATTCCATGTATTCCCAAAAAACAATGAACTAAAAATCAAACTCTGCGTAATAATTTCACATTAAGCAGGCAATATGGGCTTCCTTGGAACACCTAGGCTTAAGTCTGTGGACTGTAGTAATTATTTACTTTAGACCCCACTGACTGAGTTGGTTCAAGCCATTTCCATTTTCTCCATTTTTTAAAAATGTGCTATCATATTGATGTTTCTAGGTTTCTTTTCTGGAGCAAAAGCTTGGTTTGATCACAGTTGTTTTTAAAACCAGTATTATTACAACACACATATGCCATAGCCACGCTTATATACTGGAAGACAAAAGAAGATCACAGTCAATAAATTTGCCATTAAACACATACATTATAATATAAGTCCTCTACCTCTTTCTGAAACTTTCACCTCAATGTCTCTAGTAAGCACTACTTTAAATTGTATTTGAGATTTCTTAATCTATTAAACTTAGTGTTAATACACTATAAACAATCTATCAACACCTAGATCCATTTAAAATCCAGCAGCTGATTTTTTAACTCACTTGTCCGCCACTTTGGTGCAATATATTCTGATTATACATATATTCTGTACCCATAACCATGCTATATTTAACTTGTGTCTCAATCTTATGCCTACATGTGCAAAGAAAAAAGGCAAGAAAATACAAAATAAATGGCTACTCTTACTTTAAACTCCATGGATATGGCAAAGAGGGTTCTAAAAGTCCAACCACAGGATGGAAAAGGTGACTTTTTGCCGATTGTTTCAGTTGCACTGCACTTTTCCTTTCATCATTAAAGCTTTTCTGTACCGTAAGATGAAGTTTCTGATGATGAGTATATCCTGTTGTCCAGAATTCTCACAAAGAGTCAGTATCAGTATCTATATCTTATCATCACTAAAAATACATTTCATCTTCCTTGCATGAAATCCACAGAAAAGCATAATTTACCATAATTTGTCATTCAACTCCCCTCTAAATGTCTGTGTACGTTTATTACAATAAACATAATACTATATATTAATGAACTCAATAAAATATCAATATTACAGTCTATTTAAGTTGCACATAAATTTCTCCCATGTTTTGAAAAACATTATATGTAATTATTTAATATTTTTACTCTCCACATCATTACATCATCAGATCAAAACTGAAATTCTCTATAGACTTAGGTACATCTATAGGTCACTCATACTTATGGTTACATAAGGATGGTCAGCTGTTACAATAAATCTTTGTGTAACTACTATTGTATGTTTTTTTTTTCTCCTCTAACTTTTTCTCTTCTAAATTTATTTTACATAAGCTAATACTCAAAATAAGTTAATTCTAAATTTTGTTTTACATACATAACATGAATTTTCCTAAAAGAAGCTTGATTTTATGTGCTGGCTTTCATACTGCAGACATCTACTGTTTATGATTTCATTAGCAAAATAAAGGCATGAATTAGCGCTTCAAAATAAGTGTTAGGGGAAGGAGGGGTAATGGCGCTCACTTAAGGAAAACTTAACAGCAATCTGTCAATATATACCTAAACATATGAATTATTGGTGTAACACACTCATTAAACATTTTTCTTCACAAATGAATGTTTTATTTGAAATAAACATTATATTATGGGAATTAGAAATTAAATTATGCGATGAGCTGGATTGCCCAAAGTTTGAGGGTAATGACGCTCAGTCTGGTCAGTTCAAAAGTTACACAAATCACACTTTTAAATTTGTGATTTATCAACTCCACTACAATTCTTTATGCATCCAACTTGCACAAATGGTGCATCGGAACCAGACTTCACCATTTCGACCAAACTCTCCACACATCCCACAGATTGTTCAGCTCACAACCAGGAAACGGATTTGGAGTGATGTTGTCTAGTTCACTGTCATTGCACAAATCTTCTTCTGAGCTTTAAAATAACTGCCAGTTTGCATTTTTTATTTTCTTTGCCCTATAATTTGATACAGCTGGCGTGATTGACCTCTTTTGTCCTTTCTTAGATTTTGAGGAAGACACAGCTGAAATAAGCTTGTTGATCTGATTCCTTGTAGGTTCCGGCTTCCTTAACTTAAACTGAGGTGCCTTCTAAGGAAACCATAGAACCAATCTTTTCTGGTCTCTCTATTCTTTTTGCAAAAGTGTTTTTGATCTGGATATTCAAAAGCAATCTTTCTGAGTTCAGAAGGTGTAATACCAAAATGTAATTTTGAAAGCATCAAGGCATGTTCCTCTATTTTGTTTTACTGAGCCTCTGTAAAAATACATTTTGCGCCGAACGATGGTCCATAAACCATTCCTGATTTTATCCTATCATTAATTGTGCTGAAAGGAATACTGAACTACTGCGCTGCTTGTCTTATAGAAGTTCCTAAATTACTGCTATGAATGTGCTTAAATTGTCTCCAATGTCCATGTTACTTTATTCGTACTCCTGTCCTTTTTGCTAGGAATTTGTTAATAAATTAATGAATAATATGTAAATTACTTTAGATTACTAAATGAGTTTAATAAAGATAAAATGAAGAATTTTAATAAAGTGTCCAAAAGTTAATTTTCATAATTAACATTCACAAATGAGTTAAAAGTTAATTATAAAATACTTATCAATTTTAATTATTTATAATTAAATAATAGGCATTTTAAGAATTGGGAAAGTTCATATGTAAGTGCATTATTTTTCTTTATTAATTTATAAGGTAAGTATTGCAGCATTACCCCCCTAATGCCGCTTACCTGAGCGTCATTGCCCTCCATGACCATTTTGAAATTCTTTGCCAATAGAGAAGAAACCAAATGGCTTTTTATGCTTTACTATATATTAATGAAAAGCTGCATGCATCCCCATTCTCAATGGGATAAGTAACTAGCATGGACAGAAATTAATACCTTCAGATTTATACAAGCTGATTTCTATAATAAATTCTCGCTGAGAATATTCTTGCAGATTAGAACAAAAAATTCCTCCCTCGCATTCACCATTTAACTGCTATGAAGTTATTAAGATTGCCACAAAAAGTCAGTACCTCTTGACCAGGTCAAACTCTCAACCAAGCCAAAATAATTGCATGAGTGCCATTACCGAGCAGTATTAACCTCCATTCCCCTACATATAATACATGTTTAAATGAATGAGAAGAGTGGAGTTCATCAGTAGAAATGGTTAGAGAGAGATGTGAGGTAGAGATAAAAAGGCCAAGGATCAACAGTAGTTAGGAGATTTATGGGAATTTCTATGCAGAAATAGAATGAACTGCTCAAGGTAAGTAGATAAGGAGTAAATAAAGGAATCTTATTTGGGGCATATTTTATGTAACAGTAAAATGGCTATTTTACATTCCCTGCCATTTACATCATTTTTTTCAGGTCCCTATTGAGATCCAATTTCTGCAATACATAACATTACCACTGTTTACAGGTACTGAATGGCTGTATTTTGCTCCTTTTATGCAATTTCCATATTGCCAGCATTGAATTTTGTTATGTACATACATAACATTGCAATCTGTACATCCTATTATGAGACTAGACTCTATGCCCCAACTCTAGGATGTAGATCATGTCAAGAATTACATTTATTCATACTTATTAATACATTTATTTACAAATAATAATTCTGACAATTTTCAGAGCTGTCAATTTTGCATAGTTTTCAATTATTCATATGTTTCCAAAAGCCTATTAGTACACTTGCATTCTTAGAATATTCATGTTTATTATATTTACAATATTACACTATTACCAGTGTTTTTTGATTGAATGAAACCCTCCTCTGTATAGGTGTGAATAATAAGGTATCTTTTTAATTCTGATCTACACTTGTTTTTTTTTTCATTTGCAATTCTGTTATAAAAGAGGGAAGTGAATTAACCAAAACTATTCCTTTGTTGTAAACCCATTTTTGGAATAACTGCAAATTATCTGTTGATCTATCAAAGTCCTGCCTATGTCTAGTCTCTTTCTTATGAATATCTGCATTTTTTATAAACTTTTCTGGGTTATTTATTTCAAATGACTTGGCTAGAATATATTCACAGGCTAATGGTATTACAAATTATGAAAATCATTACAAATTTTGAAAAGTGGGTTACATGAGTTGATAATCTTTCCCCTGCAATTATTCTTATTACCTTTTTTTGCATCATAATAAATACTTTTTTAGCATTTACTGAATTTCCTCAAAATATTATTCCATAGGTCATCAATGAATGAAAATATGCATAAGCTGTTTTTAGTATGCTCTTATTTATAAGCTGAATTAGAGATCTGATTGCAAAACATGCAGAGCTCAGTTTGGGTAAGACACAATCAATATGGTGTTTCCAATTCATGTTATGATCAGTCATAAGACCTGGGAATTTTGTATTAAGGCTTCTGCAATCTGATTATTTTCCTTAGGTCTGTTATGTTTTTATGCTTTGTGAAAAAATTAATATAGTTAGTTTTTTCAAAGTTTATGTGAATTTTGTTACTTTTGATTTTCAAACCAATTGTTTAATGTGTTGAAGATGTTATTAGACAAATCTGGAAGCTGACTGACATTTTGTTTTTTTAATTATTATACTTATTTCATCCGCAAAAAGAACTGGATAGGCATTTTTGTTTATTATTGCAAGTAGATCATTTATACACACTAAAAATAATAAGGGATCCAGAATAGAATGTTGTGGGACACCATGCTTTATTTCAGACCATTCAGAATATGAACTACTATTATTTGAAGTATTTATTATAATCTTTTGCTTTCTTTTTGATAAGATTAATCCATTAATACCCTTTGCCCTTAATACCAGCGCAGTAATTTTGATAGAAGTATTTCATGATTCGTTTAGTACTGGAAGAACACTTTAAGTTTTTTGAGATAGCAGAGATAGGGATTTACAGTCCTCCATATGCAAACAAAGTAATTTTTCTCGAGAGATTAGAAGAGTGTCTCAACAGTATAAGTAAAAATAGAGACACCATAGTAATAGGAGATTTCAATATAGATGTTCTAGTAGAAAACAAAAAGAAAAGGCTATTATTAGAAATGCTAGTAAGAAATAATGTTGCACTGGCAGAGACAGAACCAACAAGAGTAACTAAGTATTCAGCAACATGCGTGGACCTCATGTTCTCAAACCTAAATAGGGAATGTTATGAAATTAAAATAATAAAAAATGGAATAAGTGATCACTATGGCCAACAAATAGTAAGTAAAACATTAGGTAACTTAAGACACAAAACTAACAAACTAATAGAGGCCAAAAGAATAGTAAACAAAAACACACTAGAAGCATTACGATACTACATCAAAGAAGCACAATGGGAAGAAATCTATGAAAAATATAAAATAAATGAAAAATTTTAATGTTTTGCTAAAATTTTAGAAAAATGCTTAAACACAGCAATACCTATATGCAAAATAAATTGTGGTATGCATAAAAGTAAAAACTGGTCAACCAAAGGTATAAACATCTCAAAAAAACGCATGCAATTCCTAAACAGCTTAAAACATCCAAAACTAGACCATAAATCATACACATATATAGAAAATTACAAACAAATGCTCAATAAAGTAATAATTGAAGCAAAGAAGCAGCACAACAAAATACTGAAGCAAAATGCAGAAAATAAAACTAAAGTAGCATGGAATATAATAAAAGCATCACATAAAGAAAATAAACAAAAATGGGTAGAAAATATATGTATTGAAGTAAACAATAGGTTAATAGAAAACCCAATAAACATAACACAAAAATTTAATGATATTACATCAATATTGTAAAAACTTTAGGCCTCAGCCAAGGTCAAAACCAGCAAACAACTGAAAACAGTATGTGTAACTCAATGATGTTACGAGAAATAACAAATGAGGATGTTATTAAACAGATAAACACATTAAAATGTAAACGATCTTTTGGGTTAGATGGACTTACAAATGAAATGGTTAAGCATTGTAAATCTGAAATGTCAGAGATAATGACGCATATAATTAATCAATCTTTTATAACAGTTACATTTCCCAATGCACTAAAACAAGTAATGGTAAGACCAATATACAAGAACAAAAATTCAAAGCATGCAATGGAAAATTATAGACCCATATCATTAAGTTCAACATTTTCCAAAATAATAGAGGGATTGTTTTTAACTCAACTACAGAGCTTCTGCAGTAAGTATAAAATAATATCAGAGTACCAATTCGGTTTTCAAAAAAAGAAATCAACAATACAAGCTATCTGTAAAGGAAATGACATCCTCATAAAGGCAATAGACAGGAAAGAATATATAATCGCAATCTTTCTTGATCTTACTAAAGCATTTGACTGTGTAGATATACATAAATTAATAACTAAAATAGAAAAGTATGGCATCTGGGGCCTACCATTAAAATGGCTTAAATCTTATCTACAAAATAGAGAACAATGTGTGGAAATTATATACAATTCAAATGGTAACCTAAATAAAATCAGATCACCTTTTAACAAAGTGACTCACGGTGTTCCACAAGGATCGAAACTAGGGCCATATCTATTCCTTATGTATATAAATTGCTTATTCAAAATAATAAAAGAAGCAGGTGAAATAGCCATTGGATATGCTGATGATACCACAATTATAGTAAGGGGAAATACAGAACTTGAAGTACAAGTTAAATCAAATATACTACTGGAAAAAATTAGGGAAGAGCTAGGAAACCTAGGGATGGTAATAAACACAAATAAAACAGAATGGATGCAAATCAGCTTAAAAAAGAAAATCCCACCCAATATTCAATTAGTCCTAGACAATAAACAAATACAACAAGTAACAGAAACAAACTTCTTAGGATTAATAATAGACAACAGATTAAACTGGAAAAAACATATTGAAAGAATAGCAAAAAAAATAAATACAGGACTATACATCTTAAAACAAGCAGCACAACAAATGGATAGAGATAGCTTAATACAAATATACTATGCCTTCATACATTCTCATTTGAGCTATGGGGTTGTATTAAGGGGTAATGCACAGAAAAAAACAATGCAAAGAATATTAAGACTACAGAAGCATGCCATTCGAATAATATGTAAACTAAAGAAGACATACTTGTAAAAATTCTTATAAAAAACTAAATATATTAACATTTCCGGCACTGTATATACATGAATGCATTAAATACTCAATAAAAAATCATAGTAATCAAAGTAGAAACATGCACATACATGAACATGACACAAGAACGAAACAAAATTATTTCATGAACAGACTAAGAGGAACATTAAGTAGCAAAAGTATAGAAAGTAAAACCAAAGATTTGTACAATCATTTGCCTAAACAAATAAAACAGATAACTGAAGAAAACTGTAAACTTAAAGCAATTAAAAAGTATCTCTCAGAAAATGTATTTTACTCTATAGAGGAGTATAAAATGTTAAATTAAGTTATGCTGTATGATGGTACCCCCTGTATATTTTTTTTATAAAGTGTATATACTCATGTTATTATTTATACTATATGTTTAGTTTTGTAATCAATCTGACGATCCTTGTAAATTATGTATTACAAATGGAGATAGTAAAGAAATAGAAAAGACTGTAAACATATCAAAAGAGCGTGCACGTAATATCTTAAGTATCACTTTGGGCTTTCACAAGGTCTATGCCAGATGGGTGCCGCATTTGTTGACACCTAATCTAAAGTTGCCAAGAAAAACTGTTTCTGTTAAGAAAGTGGAGCTCAACTGTAAAAATTCCAGTGAATTTTTGAGGTAGTTTATTACCATGGGTGAAGCTTGGATATGTCACTACACTCCAGAAAACAAATCACAGTCAAAGCAGTGGATTGTGCCAGGTGAACCAACTCCAAAAAAGGCAAAGTCAATTTTGTCAGCTAACAAGGTTATGGCAAGTTTTCTGGGAAGCACAGGGAATTATTTTTACTAATAACTTGGAAAAGGGCAAAATAATCACTGGTGACTTCTACGCAAGCTTACTGCAATGTTTGAGTGATGAGGTGAAAAGAAAAAGACCTCATTTGGCACAAAAAAAAAAAAAAAAAAAAAAAAAAAATGTTTCATCACAACAATGTTCCAGCCCATCATTCTGTCATTGCAATGGGAAAAATGTGCAAATTAAATTAAAATTGGAATTACTTGAACAACCTCCCTATTCCCAGATCTAGCACCCAGTGACTACCACCTGTTACTAATCCTCAAAACATATCTTGGAGGTGGCAGATTTCACAATTGTCATGCAGAGCAATTGATGTGGTAAACAGCTATTTGGAGGACCTTTATAAATCACACTATAGAGATGGTTTAATTAAATTAGAACACTCACATGACAAATGTATTAGCCTTTCTGGAAATTATGTTGAGAAAAAAAGCAAAGACTTATCAGCCAACCGTGATATAAAAATGTTGTCGATAGTTTGGAATTATTTTGAATTCTAATTGCAAAACTGACTGTGTGGATAAGATTGTATGATCTTAATAGTGAACAAATTTCATCTTTTGATTGCTGCCTATCAAGAAATCTATGTTCAAGTCACCATACAAAATAAATTGAAGCTTTGGTTTCAAGAGCAGTTTTAGAATATCTAGGTTATGAAACGGAAAGTTGTCAAGATTTCCTGTGGGAGTTGTATATACCGCTAATATAATTATTTGGTTTACTGTGTAAATATAAACAGCGCAACATTCTGAGGTTTGTTCAAGATCAATTATGTTTATTCTTTACAAGATACTCACACCTCTTTTAGAGAGTTTTTGTACCAAGCTACTGTTTTATAACCATCCATTGAAAAATGTAATATTTCCTGCTTTTCTAAATGGTGTTCTGTAATCATAAAATATCTGGTCTTAACTTTTCAGCTTTGAAACTAATTACTAATTCACTTACTTTATATCTTATACTTTGGATGTTTTGGTGAAATACTAAGAGTGAGTTCTCTTTTTTAAAATACTTGGAAAAATGATTATCTGGTGTCTGTTTTATTTCTGAAACATCTACTGTTCTATTTATCTGATTTACTCTAAAAAACAAGGAACATTGAGTCACTTTCACCTGTCTCCAGATTTTATTAAATTGGCAGCGTTCAAATGTGTCATCAGCTGCTGAATATTTTGTGTTAGTTCGTGTGGTATTTGTGCAGAAGCCTGCAATTTACTGCACTGTATCATAATATCAGATAATACAATAGAGTAAATAGTTGTTATTTGCAGCAACACTGGTGTTTGTGTTGCAGTATTATGAGGATGAAGAAAGCCAGCAGAAAATATCTATTTTGGCATTAGAAACTTAAAATTCTGTATTATAATAATTTAAATGTTGGAAAATGTGTTCAGTTGGTGATACAGCTTGGATTATCCATCTCAACTGTGGATACAATTGTGAAAAATAAATCAACATTTGAACTTTATTTTAAACGAGGTTGGTGCTGGTCCAAAAAGTACGAATATATATGTACTTAAACATTTGAGATGGGCAAGCTTCTACAGAGTGGTTTGCTTCTATGAGGAACTCCAGTTGATGTTACCATACCTCGAATGAAAGCCTTACTACTCATTGCAAGGTTGGGAATTACAGATTTTGCTCCCTCAAATGGTTGAATGGATCAGCTCAAGAAGAATCGCAACACTGTGTACAGTCTACTTTGTGGCAAAAACAAAAGTATTGATATCAAAACTGTACGAGAGTGGAAACAAAACCTGCTTAATATTATTCAAGGTTATTAACTGACATTTTCAACGCAAAACTTTTTTTTAAACATCAAGCAAAGAGCAACTATTTTGATAATCAGCAGTACTGGTGGATCAGCAAAGTTTACCCACCTAATAATTGGTAGGCCATGCCATGGCCACCTGGCTAGATCATTCATCTCTCACCTAGACCGACCGCGTTCGATCCCAAGTGTCCGCAAGTGGGATTTGTGATGGACAAAGTGGCACAGGTATGAGTTTTCTACGGGTTCCCCCGCTTTCAATTTCCAACAGTGCTCCATCTGCATTCCATGTATCATCTGTGTCATCGCCTATGGCATTATTTCTAGTAAAAGAAGGCATTAAACACTAATAAATAATAATATGGTAAATTCAAGAAGTCCAGGTGTTTTAAGAATTTGACAAATTCTTAGTAGGATGCTGTACAGCATGGGTGACTGATAGCATCTTCACATCCACTCTGCATGCTCTGATTAGTAAAATGGTGGCAAATCATTGGAAAAATGAGAGTTGTTGGAACCCAGCAACTGGCTTAGAGGGACGAGTCTTCATTTCCTCAATACACGTAATTCAGCCATGACTTCTTTGCTGGTGGGTATTTTGTGTTCCTGGTTACAGATTTCATCAACTACTTCTTAACCATGGCTGGAAACAATGTCTTCTATAGTGTGCTCCACTGATGTATTGAGGCAATACATTACAAGTGTCTAGGAGAGGACTGGACATTTGATGTTCTATACTGAGGAGAGGCAGGTGGAACTAATATGAATGCATAAGAAACACAGACAATTAACATTCCAAATGTTTTCAAATAGCTCATGTTAGTGTAAGCATGAATGTATATTCATGCCCTATTTATTACAATAAATAGTAATACAATCTAATAGTAAATTAACTTCAGTTTTGAAATTTATTTCTTGGTTTTACTGTAGTTGTTATGAATAAGCATATTTGTTAACTTGAAAATGACAACATGCCGAGATAATGGCCAGGCCTAGAACGGTAGCCAAAAATTTATAGAGCACAGCAGTGTGATAAATAAATTATCAATATTATACTGTAGAGATGGACATTCACTCAGTAGCTCACAGACATTTGTTTTGTTATGTTTCTAGGATAACAGCATTTCTATGCAATAGATCTATCCACAAATAAGAATGTAAAAACACTTAATAGAGTTTTCCTATCATAAACCAAAATGCGAGCCTTAAAATTTCCTTCATTATTAAAAGCTGTTATTCCTAAATTCACGCAGGTGGTCTTTTGTCCTTTTGAATGTGAATGTGTTTGTCAAAAGTTTCTTTCAGAGTAAAGTTTGTTTTACAAATGCCACACTCGTAGGGCCTTGCATACTGATGAATGAATATGCCCGTTAAGTGTCCCTTTTGATCAAAGCTATTTCCACGACATCACATTTGAGGGCCCTTTTGTGCTGATGAATTACAATGTGTTTTCTCAAATTTCCTTTCTGGGTAAGGCTCTTCCCACAAACATCACATTTGTGGGACTTCTTGTCCTGATGAATTAGAATATGGTCATTCAAGTGTCCCTTTTATGTAAAACTTTTCCCTTAAACATCACATTTGTGGGGCTTTTTGTTCTGATGAATTTGAATGTGTTTTTTCAAATAATCCTTGCGAGTAAAGCTCTTTCCACAAACATCACAATTGTGGGGTCTCTGGTCCTGATGAATCAGAACGTGATTGTTAAAGTGTACCTTTTGAGTAAAGCTTTTTCCACAAACATCGCATTTGTGGGGCCTCTCTTCCTGATGACTCAGAATGTGGACAATCAGGTTTCCCTTACGAGCAAAGCTCTTTCCACAAACATCACATTTGTGGGGTTTCTTATCCTGATGAATCAGAATGTGACCATTCAGGTTTCCCTTCAGAGTAAAGCTCTTTCCACAAACATCACATTTGTGGGGCCTCTTGTCCTGATGAATCAGAATGTGCATTTTCAAATGATCCTTCCGAGTAAAGCTTTTTCCACAAATATCACAATTATGGGGCCTTTTGTCCTGGTGAATCAGAATATGTTTTCTCAAAGATCCCTTTTGAGTAAAGCTCTTTCCACAAATATCACAATTATGGGGCCTTTTGTCCTGGTGAATCAGAATATGTCTTCTAAAAGTTCCCTTTTGAGTAAAGCTCTTTCGACAAGTATCACAATTATGGGGCCTTTTGTCCTGGTGAATCAGAATGTGTATTTTCAAAGTTCCCTTTCGTGTAAAGCGCTTTCCACAAACATCGCATTGGAAGGTCCCTTTGCCTACATGAATGAGAATGTGTCTCCTTAGATTTTCCTTTTGGGTAAACCTCTTACCACAAACATTACATTTAAATGACCTCTTTTCTTCCTGAGTCAAAATTTGAGCTTTCATGCTATTCTGCTGTGGAAATCTCTTCTTATAAACTTCACAAACATATATGTTATTACTTTTATTCCTACATTTATTAAACTTGTTACTTTGCTTCTGAGCATCAGGTGTTTTTGAATTACGATAGCAAACAGCTTGTTCTATCCAAGATGTTTCCCATTGGTTAGTTCCATAAACTTCAGGTGTATTGGCTCCAGCAACCTCAACTTTTTTCTTTCCACCTTTAAAACTACCGTTTGCTTTTAAATCTTTGGTAGTAAATAAATATGGAGTAGTGCTACAGATGCTCGGAGTTGCTTCTTTGTGTAACCTGAAATATTACAAGCCATATTACTATTAATAAGCAGAAATACATACTAATTTAAGGGTATAAGAGCTGTAGAGTTAAAAGCAGCATCTGAATTGATGACAACAGCAATCAAGAGAATTCTCCTCTACTATTACTCTGACTACCACAAAATCAGTTTTAGTTGAAAGATAATTGGCAATCTCAAGATTGGAATAAACAATAAAGTATTTATAATCAGTCACAAAATGATCTGACTTTATATGCATAAAATAATCAATTTTAATGAGTCACTATAAATTTGATAAAACAAGAAGAAATAAAAATAAAAAAATAATTTACTGCCCAGAAAGTCATAGAAGGAACTGTAATATTCAAAAGAAAATTGCTGCAGATATGAGGTTAAGATTTATAGAAGCCCTAAAGTAAGTTCTCAGTAGATGATAAATTATGTACTGGCATAATATTGTTTTTACTGTTGTTAATGACTTCAATCACTTTCAAATGGTATGAGGTTTGTCCATAAGCGCCACCAGGCCTGCAGCCAACTAGAGTGCTGCTGTGTTGACATATTGCATTCCCCATTAACTAGGGAGTAACTGCTAAATGATTTCTCACAAATACTACTTGCACTAATATAAAATAGTCAAATTTTGCTATAAATAATTCATGAGGAAAATAGGGAGTAATGTGTGTAGCAGAACCATAAAATCCTCTGATGTTTAGGTCATATGGTTTTCATACTATACATGTATTATATCATAATCAGAAAATTACCATTAAGGACCATTACTATTTTTTTTTTGTATAAATGGATTGCCTGATGTCAACCATTATGTCGGCAGGCAGATTTTCAATTTCAGTGTGTAAGTGAGAGGGAAATTTGAAAAGAAGAGGATAGCACCTGGCAATGAAGAGCAAGATAAGATAACTCAGTTGCTGCAGAGTAGAACTCTTCCATTTGAAAACGTTATAATAAAGATTGTTTACAAGAAAGCATCTATATCTTGTGTCTAAATAGCCATAAGGCATTCAGTGTTCCAGTTTTTAAATTTTCTAAATAAATAAAGAGCTTCAATATATAATCATGGTACTGTTTAATTTACGAGTTAACTTTTGCACAGAGATTTCATAACAAGCTTTAAAAAGCTGCCCTTTCTTTATTTTAGTTTGGTGGTTTACAAAAAGCTAGGACTTTCACCCTAGGCCTTAAATAAAAATGCTGTGGGGCACACACCATCATCAGATCAACTGCCATTTCTCAAGTGAGGGGCCTGAGAAATTACTACAATTATGATTTCTAAACCAAAAAGTTTGATAATCACAACTTCCTTTGCACATAGCAACTTGTATTTAAACTAGAAAGAGGTATGATGCACTAGAGAAATTTGAATGGTGTTTTATTTATGGACGCTCTTTAACTCCTGTGGTTCTCAGCATGCCATTCTATACCGGGTGTCACAGACCACTTAATTTTGATCACAAGCCTCTCTATCAGGCTTGACGTTCTTTTATGTACCGCAAATCTAAGACACAATACTAACTGATTTACTTCCCTTTTGAAGCAAGCCTACTTAGGATTTTTACAGCCGAAAAAATCCATTGTTCTCCACCAAGTTTGAACCTGCGACTTTGGGTATATGCAGTATTGCATTGGAGCCATATAGTTTTGTCAACATACATTTTCCACAAATCAATTGTGTAAACCTTATCTACTTCATGTTAATCAATATAATATTTACAGAACTGTGTTGATTAATATGTTGTTATAAGTACACATCAACATACTAACAGGAACAGATACTTATTTATGATCTCTACACAAATTCATTAATTTAAAAAAAAATAAAATAAAACACTTTTTATAATAATCATAGCTAAAGAGCTTAACACTCTTTTATACAAGTTTCACTTACTCAAAGCTTCAGGATCATCTGGGCACTGAGGCCCCCACTCTATACACTATTTGATCACTTACTAGCTAGCTTAATTATACACCACCCAGAGTTATCTGAATAAGCAGGCACCCATTCTTTACAAGATGTTATCAAATACTAGCTGGGCTCCCTTACACACACACCCAAGTGTGCAGTATTATGTGATCCTCATCACTCTTTACAAGATTTTATCAAATACTAGCTCGTCTCCCTTACACACAAAACCAAGTTTGCAGTATTATGCGATCCTCACTCTTTACAAAATGTTATCAAATACTAGCTGGTCTCCCTTACACACAAAACCAAGTGTGCAGTATTATGTGATCCTCACTCTTTACAAGATTTTATCAAATACTAGCTGGTCTCCCTTACACACAAACCCAAGTTTGCAGTATTATGTGATCCTCACTATTTACAAGATTTTATCAAATACTAGCTGGGCTCCCTTACACACAAACCCAAGTTTGCATATGTGATCCTCACTCTTTACAAGATTTTATCAAATACTAGCTGATCTCCCTTATACACAAACCCGAGTGTGCAGTATTATGTGATCCTCACTCTTTACAAGATTTTATCAATTGCTAACTGGCCTCCCATACACATAACAACCAAAATTGCTACATTATGTGCTCTTCACTTTTCACCAGATTTTATCAAGTGCTAGCTGGTGTCCATTGCACACAACACTCAAGTTGTCTGCATTATGTGATCCTCACTCTTTACAAGATTTTATCAAACACTAGCTGATCTCCCTTACGTACAACCCTAGTGCTACCTCTATATTGATTCTCACTCTCATTTCACAATTGCTAGCTGGCTGTCCTTAAACACAACCCTAGTGTTACCTCTATATTGATTCCTACTCTCGTTTTACATATACTAGCTGGTCTCCCTTACACATAACCCTAGTGCTCCCTCTATATTGATTCCCACTCTCATTTTACATATACCAGCTGGTCTCCCTTACACATAACCCTAGTGCTCCCTCTATATTGATTCCCACTCCCATTTTACATATACCAGCTGGTCTCCCTTACACATAGCCCTAGTGCTCCCTCTATATTGATTCCCACTCTCATTTTACAAATACTAGCTGGTCTCCCTTACACATAACCCTAGTTCTCCCTCTATATTGATTCCCACTCTCATTTTACATATACCAGCTGGTTTCTCTTACACATAACCTTAGTGCTCCCTCTATATTGATTCCCACTCTCATTTTACATATACCAGCTGGTCTTCCTTTCACACAACCCTAGTGCTACTTCTATATTGATTCCCACTCTCATTTTACATATACCAGCTGGTCTCCCTTACACACAACCCTAGTGCTACTTCTATATTGATCCCCACTCTCATTTTACATATACCAGCTGGTCTCCCTTACACACAACCCTAGTGCTACTTCTATATTGATTCCCACTCTCATTTTACATATACCAGCTGGTCTCCCTTACACATAACCCTAGTGCTACTTCTATATTGATTCCCACTCTCATTTTACAATTACTAGCTGGTCTCCCTTACACATAACCCTAGTGCTCCCTCTATATTGATTCCCACTCTCATTTTACAATTACTAGCCGGCTGTGCTTACACACAACCCCAAAGCTATCTGCTAAGATCTCCATGCTTTACGAGGTACTATAATTACTACATAGCTTAATTTGCCAAAAAAAAGAATTACCTGCATAATGAGTCTCCCAATTCGTGCTGCATTTTAGTAATTTAAAGTACTTCCCTCCATTCTTTAAAAATTATTGTACGATAATCCAGAATATTTCTATGGTGAATTTCTCTCTTTAACCCCTATAATATTTATTTCTTACAGCTATCTGAATATATTACACAATGACGGACTAATTTCCTTAACCTCCTAGTACAGAAAATAAACTATGGAATAGAGATCAATCAAGATGGTCAATTCTTATAATAGATGATTAGAGTAGGTGAAATTTTAAACCTATGACATTGTATTTTGACCCATAGCTATTTAGAAGATAGAAAAAAATAGAACATGGATTTCTCAGAAAAGAAAATACTTATATTAACAACAAAACCTACATGAAGATGGTGAATATGTAAGATTCCACCAACAGAATCAACGGACTTTTGAAAGAAAGTGGCAGAGGGGCAATCCGAGGTTGAGAGAATTAAAAGGAACATTGGAATCAAATAAAATAAAAATGTTTAGCTGCATTTTATTTATGGATGCTGTTTTAACTGTTGCAAATTTAGCATTCCATTCTACATAGAACATTTTTTTTCAAAGGCCTGTTTAACAGACCTTAGGTTCTTTTATGTGCCATAAATCTATGACAAGGGATCTATAGCTTTATTTCCCTTCTGAATGAAGGCATAGTAAAAAACCCAACACCCTTGCCAGGTTTGAATATCCAACCATGAGAACCAGAAGCTAGCGTGTTACCCCTAAACCATGGGGGACTACTAATTAAACTAAGCTTGGATTAATATTGAAATTCAGGAATCTTGATTGCTTTTCTAAGAAAATTCTGAAAACTACAGGGAGTAATACATAGATTTGGGAAAGGAGCCATTTGTAGGAAAAGGAAATAAAGCAGGTAGGGAAGGAATTCTATAGCATAGAACAGGGATAACAAAATTGAAATATCTACAGATTGGAAGGGATTTAGAGAAATGGCCAATGTGCGGAAGGAAGCATAAGTATCACAGAAACTAGTAGTTTTTTGTAAGAGAAAAAAAAATGGATGAGAACATTATGTAAAGAATATATATAGGTACACTAGATGTAGATGGTTTGTAGGGAGCTTGGTAGCAAGAGTGGTCGCAGTAGCAAGAAAACCCTGGTGTTGGAGCTTGCTGGGACCAAAACACAGGCAGCAACTTACAGGTTTGGACTTCAATACATTCAGGATCAAGGGATGCTTCTGTTAATAATTGGGATTAAGCTGCAGTAGTAGAAACTACTGAATCTACTTATGTATCTAGCTAAACATGCAGAGAAATAATTGAAACAATCTAAGATTCCATACTCCATGGCTATCAAGTTAAACTCAGAAAAGCCAAATAGTCTATGACCATCAAGGAAAACAATCTTCTCTTTATTTATTAAAAAAGTTGGTGCATTGACTTCTCTTATTACCAATTTTCTCACTTTATACAATTATTTAGCATTCCTTGCTGTTGAAGTTGGTAACACAAATTACAAATAAAGCAAAACAAAATTCTGCCACAAGAAAGTTAAAAAATATTTTGGGACTGGGTAGTGCTTACATATTGCTTTATGAAGAGATTAAATTCTCTTTTGTTCTAAACTGTTACTATCTACATTAACATTCTTGGAATTAAAAATCTGCAACATTTTTCATTTGGAGAGTTAACAACCATTTTCTATCATGCAGCAGTCTCAAGTAAAGGTCCTTTCTCTTTCTTTTCTTTTTTTTTTTTTTTGGTAGTGTTTAATGCCCACTTTTATTACTTGTGGCACCATAGACAAAAGGTCATTCTTTAAAATAATGTTGTTTTATAATGGCAACATGTTTGTATTGAAGTAAAAGGGCTTTGTAAATCTTTTAAGGAATTTTGGAAATGATATTTCAAGATGTTTACAAGGCTCAAGCACAGGAGAGCAATTGGAGTTTTCCATGATGCAAGAATTATCAAAATTGATATGCGATTATTTTGAATGTACACATATGGAATTTTTCTCTCTTTATAATGTTGGCATGGGCTCTTGATTTCATAATAGTAATGATTTGGTTCAGTTAATAGTAATGTACTCTAAGTTGTTTTATACAAGGCTTCATCAAAATTGATACTTACATAGCAGAATAAGTATCATAGTCATGTATAACTGTTAATATAGGATAGATCTTATGATACCAATCCTGCTGTGGTGACAATCTTGATGAAGCCTTGTGTAAACCAACTCAGAGTACATTACTCTTGCTCTCTTGTTTATTTTCTTAATTCTATAAGTTTAAAGCTCACAGGTGCATGAATCTTAAACTCATTTATGCAATGAATGTATTACTAGTTACACTTCCCTTGCTGAGTTTAAACTTGCTAAACAGAGTCCAGTTTTTAAAAGGGCTGCTCCACAGAATTCTCTAATTAGAGATCTAAAAGCATTATTCTAGTAGTACCCATGGTGTTTAAGATTTTATAAAATAAACAGGTTTCAAATTAGTTTGAAAAACAGAAACTTTACTTCATGTCAATTTAGAATCAGAACATGACTATAATTATAAGAATGGAGTCATTAATTTTAATACAAGGATCTTTGATTTACAAAAAATTATGACAAACTACATGTACAAGTTTAGGGTTTTACAAAGATTTTTATATAGTTTCGCTAGACATTCTTCCAAAGCATGTTTTTGTAGTATTGTTAGTTCTAGCATAGCAATGTTAAGTTCGTATCTGAAAAATAGATATCAATTTGTAAATTTAAATGGAAAAGGATTTGAATTTAAGCACATCTGGTTTGAGTTTCCCAGAGTTCTGTTCTGTAATGAAATGAAATAGAAATAGTGCTCCTCCTTGCAATTATTCTTCAATGACTAATTAAATCAGACAAAATGCTTTTATATATTAAGTTAGCTATGAGATGTATATGCATTGGTATGAGGAAACAAAGAGATGTTAGAGTGTATAACTTACAGTCAACAAAATGCACTAGCCAAGAATATTTCTATTGTGCTTTAGTTAAGGGAAATTTAATTCTATTCAAACCATTGTGGAGTCAAAAGTTTATGTAGAAGTAGCTGTAACTAATTTGAGCAGAAAATCACAGTCACTTGGGTAACACAGATTTTGATAGAAGCAGGGAGAGTGGAGAATTAATGATAGCTTTGTTACATCACAAGGATAGAAATACCAATGAAGCAGTGTGTTAAATTCTTTAGAGGGAATGGTTTATAGTAATATTTGAATCTAATGAGTGAAACTAGTATACCATAAGGCTGACCAGTGGGTTTGCTTTTTCTACCATTTACTACAGTAAGCAAAGAATTGTATTCCAACAAAAGGTTTTGATCCAGACTTTACCCAAAATATAAGTTTTGAGGTACTCTTCTAACTTGTGTTATGATACTGAGATTGTTCTTACATCGTGTTTTCTATTTCTTTCTTCTGTACATTTCGCACTTCATTAAATAGTATTGTTTCTTCAATAACAATATGATGGAGTAACTGGAAAATAATTGTTTTTCCACAAAAGACTTCTGTAGGAAAAAAGTTGAAAGGCCAGAGGAAGACTGAAATATGCAATGCCATAGCCGGGATATGAACCTCAGAACTCCAGTTTCTAACAGTAATGTAAAATAGTAATCCTTAATCTTGTTAATAATAAAGTAAAACAACCTTTGTATGTGTGGATACTGCTAGAATGTTTTCTTTATGGAAAAAATGTGGCTGCTCTTTACAAGCAATGAAAGGGAGAGAACAAGCCCACACAGTATCGCCTGGAGTTCCAAACATGCATTAGAGATAGCAGGCAATTGTGTGTGAATGCAAGCATCAGAATAAAGCTATTTGTAACCAGTTTGAAGCAATAAAAGTAGCAATAAGTTGTGACTATCAACCCATATGCATGCGCCTATTCCTTGCAATCTAGAATTGATGCAGATGCATGGTCAGCTGCTTTATGTAGCTCCCCTGTGTGAATGAACACATGCAATAACTGCCACACAAAAAAACAAAAAATCTGCACCTAAGAGTAGTATGTTTTCAGGTTGTTTAGTACCTCCCAGTAGGTGTGATACACACAAATCATTTTTGTTTATTTTCCCCAAGAGCGCAGGACCAAAGTTGTGCATTTGGATGCATAGACTTCAGAATAATGAATGTACATATAAACTGGATTTCAATGCTATCTGAAACGTCAATGACCACAGACTACCTAGACCAGCAACTCACATATTGAGGAGCAAAACTGGAAAAAAATTTTTTAAAAAATGGACAGTTACTCATTTCCCACCTCACTAGGACTATGCAAAAAGTTCCAGGTAGTAAATTATGTAACTGGAATGTGCAAAAATTATTACACAAATATAAAAAGCAATTATAAGTCTGGAGTGAATGCATATTAAAGTAACAATTATCTAAATATCTCTATCTATATCCCAACAACCTGTATGTAAGTATATATATTATATATTTTTTCAATGTTTACAATTAGTGATATTACATGAAAATATCATCATGAGCAGAATAGTAGAACATCTATTAATGACAATGAGCACATTTAAAACATAAAAGTAAGATTCTTCACAGCTTTGAGATTAGTTTATATCCTAACTTCTTAATGGCAAACCAAAGATTCAAACTAGCACTACCTCTCACAGCTCCACTGAAGTAAGTCATCAATGACAGGAGAAATATAGCCAGAATTCTTTGCCACAATGAAATGAAAATCTTCCACAACAAGACCTGTCACATCCGATGATGCAAGAAAAGAAAGAAATCACTATTTGGATAAATTCAGTATATGATAAACTTACTGAATCCTACCAGGTTACCTTCTACATTAATTATAATAATAATAATAATAATAATAATAAACTAAATAAAGGTACAGGAGCTGGCTGACATTACAGAGAACTCAGTATTTCCTCTAAAAAATTTTGGGATTCTCACAGTATAGTGATCATAGACCACCAGCAGAACCATCACCAAGGAGTACTATATTTCACTACTGGACCAATTGAAGGAACCTTATTCAGGCTACACATTCACAGCTAGCAAAAACATTCCCTTTCACCAGTTAATATACCTTCACAAGCTCCCTTTCAAAAATTAGGTCTACCATATTCACCAGATTTGGTGATTACTTTTTGTTCATAAACCTGAGAAGAGGGCTGGATGGATGAAAATTCTATGGATCAAGCTAAGACAGCTGGTTATTTTTCAAAGTTGGATAAAATATTTTTAAACAGAGGTGTTAAAGACTTGCAAAGATCTTCTGTTGCATGCATGGATTTACACTGTGATGATATTGAAATCTCTTAAACCTTTCATTTTCACTTTTTAGTGCCACTCCAAAAGGCAAAATGCTGTCTGGAAAGTGCCAAGGTTAAGAGGAGAATGCAAGGTTTTAAATTGTTAGTAATAAAAGGAATACCAAATGACATAGAGAGCTGAATCTTTTTTTCATTTTTAGGAAAGCCTTTTGCCTACTATATAATATGCATTATATATATGGGAGCTCTCTTCAATATTTTTAAAAATTGCAAACAAAACAAAACTTTTAAAATGAAATTAAAAATCCCAAAATAATCAATAATTAGGTATACAAAACCTCACTAAACAGAACATCCAGGTTAATTTAATGAAAGCATGGATACTCTTTTACCAAACAGCATCCTTATTTGTCTGGTGTTATCTTTTAAAATAACTTTATCTGAACTTGCTTCTCATTGTATTCATCGCCTGGTTTCCCTTCTGCAAGTCCATTTTGATAAGTACATCAATTATTTCCATGCATACAAGGGCTATTGTTATCAGATTCATTTTCGTCACTGAAGCTAGAATATCTATCTTTGTCTCTTACGTCAATGTTAGAAACTCTTTCAACAAGCTCTGAAAATTCAAAATCCCTCACTTTCTTCCAATATATCGTGACTTGCAGCTCTTATTATCTCTTCGGATTGTAACCTTCAACTAGAAACTTTAATTCATGATAAACAAACACCAGCAAGAGAAATTAAATTTGGAACTAATTTAATGCTTTGGAGTGAAGATAAGATTCGTAAACTCTGCAGAAAACCATTCTCTGTAGCTATGATATAGAAAATACACACACTTTCCCCCCAGAAAGAGTTAAAATGCATGAAAACAGCATCTCGATTAGATCATGATTAGCAATTTTTGCAGAACTTTCCATTCATGACTATATCATGATTGGCAATAAAAGGGTTAAAATGCCTCTCATCTTTGTGTAAATACTTTTCTGTTTTATTAAGATAACAACAGAGCATATTTATATAATCTATTTTACCAAAGGGTAATTTTCGATAATTATGTCTAGTGTTCTCCCATTAAATGCACATAACTATGTAATGGTCCACAGCAAGCTTGCTACTGATATGTTGAGTGAGTCATGATTATTGTTGCAATAAAAATAGGTCATGCATATGTTCATTAAGTGATAGAAGAACAAGACAAACAAACACATAATTCACTAACGAAGAACTGAAACAGTAAAGAGGGGTCTTACCTTGCTGCCTCTGTTGCAGGGAAGTCCTCATTTGCCCCATCCTGTAACAAAACACCTCAAATGTACATCACACTCAAAACATTCACTATATGCAAGTTTAGATACACTCACAGAAGGAAAATGTGACAAGTACAACAATCTCCTTCCTGACTTGAATGTCTAGGTCTGCACACACAACATCTGTACTGCTTGTTTATTTGAATACTGTTGTTCATTTTATGTATAAAGTGAAGTATTTTTCAGAAGGTTGAATTTTAGTACATGAAGTGTTTACTTAGGCAAACATTTACAATAATGTAATTTAAGTGTAGTTTTGTTTGCAAAACTTACCATAATTTCAGTGCACTCCTGGACATCTGAAATACAGGTTGATTCTGATGATGTCACTTCTGTTGTTCTTTCCTGTCCCGAGAATTTTTTATTACTCTCAATGCCATTTACATTGCTGTTATTTATAATAATTGTACCTGTTCTGTGAGTCAATATCCAACACCTCCTCCTTGATTTCTACATTGTTTTGTATTTCAGGTTCACTATATACTGCAATGTCAGATTTAATCTTCATTACAAGTTCTGAAATAGGAGGTTTTTCCTCTTTTGGTATATCAATATCCATCATCAGACCTTCTTCTTTTATTTCCATTTTGGTTTTTGCTTCACTGTTACTGCTTACTGCAGTCCCAGTTTTAATTTTCATTATAGTCTTTGAACCTTCTTCTTCCAGTCAAATAGGTTTTACCAGCTTTTCTTCTTTTTCTTTCCTTTTCTATGGCATTTTAGGGTCAATGTCTACTTCAGTAACAGTGCTAATCTTCAATATAGAGTCTGGAAAAAAAAAAAAAAGAAACAACCAACTAAGTCATATGTTAAGCTAGACATGTACTGCAGTAATTGAAACTGATATAAGAGACAGTTCATCTTAAATGGAAAGTAAGTTAATGCAATTAGAATTTAGGGAAGTTTGCTTAAGTTGAATACTGTTAACTTAATAAAATGCCAAATAGTTTTTCAACATTTCTAACAATTACATCAAAAATGAGAATTGCAAAATAAATAAATAATGTTTCCCAATCAATTCACAAATGTATCCCTTCTTAATTAAAACTAATAGATCTAATTCTTATTAATTCAGCATTATTTACTTTGTAACCCATTACAATATAAGAAAATGCAATAGGACTACCAAGAAGTTGGGCTACGAATTCCAGTGTTATTGGTGAATACCTTTCGCTGGTTATGTTCTTCATTAATTTTGATTGTGGGGAAAGTAGTTAAGGAGCAATATGAGCCATTCAAACAGACATCCAACTGCAGGTGCTAGTGGCTGAAATACATTAGTTGCAGTAATACCAGATCACCCATTAAACCAACTCTTAAACTCAATTATATTTAGAACACAAACCACCCATTGTTTTCACTGCAGTTTGCTATGACCTCATACTGATTCTAACACCCATAATATTTCATGGCTTATGTTAGAACTTAACATGAAACTACATAACAGAGTTTTTTCAACAGACAAAGTCAGCATAAAACATTTACCAGTAAAACTACATTTCATTATTTATTTTTCAACAACCAAAGCTGTTTACTAATGCATGGAATAAGACAAATCTAATATATATATAAAAATGTTACACTATTATTTTTGACATGCTTGTACTTCTATTAGAGATTTCAATGCAAACACTTAATAGTAGGTGTCATAGCTTACATCATCCTCTGATGCACAGCTGTCAACCCTGGTTTACAAATGCCACCTAGTAATTACACTGCAAATGTACCAGATACCATGCTGCAAAGCATAGTACAGTTTTAAGAGCCCTTAGCCACTAGGCATAGCCAAGGAAAGAAAGCCCTAAAAATCTAGGATATGATTAAAGCATCTGTGAAACTAAAACTACAATGATCCAAGGCATAGCTGAGGGATGCCTTTCAGGAGCCACAATGACAGGACTAGATGAGGGATGCAAAGTAAAACTGCAATAATCAAGGCTTTAGCCAATAGAACTATGAAGCTAAAACCTCAATAACCCATGACATAGCTGAGGAATGTATTCTAGAAGGAGAGAAGATAAGTTATGCCACAAAGACAGAGGGACTCGAGCGATCTGTCAAGGTAGAATCCCAATGCTCAAGGAAGTAGCAGCACGAGTTGTGAAGCTAAAACCAGAATGAATCCGAGCATAGTTGATAACTATGTGAAGATAAAACTCCAATGATTCAGGACACAGGCAATGCATGTCTCTTAGAACAAGAGTAAAGCAGTTGTGACCACAACCAACAAGGATAGCTGAATGATCTTCACAGTGAAACTCTAAAGATCCAGGGTGTAGTTGCCAGATCTGTGAAGCTAAAACACAATGATTCAAGATATAGCTGACAGATCAATTAAACTAAAATAACAATGATTCACAACATTGCTGACAGATCAGTTAAACTAAAACAAACTGATACAACAGTGAAACTAAAACCAAATTATTCAGGAAAAAGCTCACATAACAGTGAAACTAAAACCAAATGATTCAGGACATAGCTGACCGATCAGTTAAGCTAAAACCAAATGATTCAAAACATAGCCGACATAACAGTAAAACTAAAACCAAATGATTCAGGACATAGCTGACAGATCAGTGAAACTAAAGCCACAATAATCCAGGACATAGCTGAAAGATCAGTGAAGCTAAAATTACAATCATTCAGGACATGGTTGACAGTTCTGTGAAACTAAAACCACAATGATCCAGGACATAGCTGACTGATCAGTGAAGCTAAAACCACAATAATTCAGAATATAGCTGACAGTTCTATGAAACTAAATTCACAATGATCCAGACCATAGCTGACAGAGCAGTGAATATAAAACTGCAATGATTCAGGACATAGCTGACAGTTCTAAGAAACTAAAACCACAATGACACAGGCCATAGCAGAAGGTTGTCTTTTAGGAGAGGTGTAGAGCAGTCGTGGCTGTAACAACAGGATAGCTGAACCTCTCAAAGTAAAACCCCAAAGATGCAGAGCATAGTGATGGATCTAAGAAACTAAATTAATGATACAAAGAATGGATGTCAGATCTGCAAAGCATAAACCACAATGATCCATGGCATAGCCAAGGGATGTCTTTTAGAAAGAGAGGTGTAGGGCAGCTTTGGTTGTAATGACAGGGGTAGCCGAGGAGATCTGTCAAAGTAAAACAACAATGAACCAGGGCATAGCCAATGAATCTGAGAACATGAAACCAAAATAAACAAAAATGAAGATATAATCTTGAATGCTGTGTATAAAATTTTCTCAGCATCTGCACACAATTTTCTTAACTGTGATGTGGCATAATTGACTAAACAAAAAAGATTAATAAAAAGTTATCATCCTGAAAATCAAGCAGACTATAATTGTACTTTTAAGTTGGCAATGAATCCCTACATGCACATAAAGGACAATATGAACTATTTTCATTGCCGGCCATCAATCAGTTTTCTTATAAGTGGAAACATTTTATTTGGAGTGGGAGGGTGGATTAAAGGCTGTCAAAGTGTCAAGAATAGTCCAGTTCCACATAAATGATATTTTGCTGAAGTTTGTAATCCATGGTAGATAGAGGAGCTTGTCCAGCAACTCTGTGCAATGACTATTAATCACGAGTTCTGCTAAATGAAATACCAACTTCAAAAGCGTGTATTCGCTGGATGCCAGCCTCTATCTATGAAATGCCCTGGGGGATTGTGTACTGACGCTATGATGAGTTCAATGTTGCGAATAAAAATTTTGATTGCTGTTGTTTCAGTGTGAGTCAATATTGGGGAATTGATCTGGTTGTGTTCTATGCTTGTGTGGAAGGCTATCGCAGTCCCCCCTCCCATATGGTCACGATCATTTCTGTATATACAGTATCCGGGAATGGATAGACTGTCTTTATGATTTATATGGGTTTCAGTTAATAATGCTACGTGAATTGAGTGTGTTTGTAGTAGATCAATTAGATCTTTAACCTTTTTGCGTACACCATTGCAATTCCATGTGATTGTTCTCAATTTGTCTGAATTAGCCAGGAGCGTGACTATCAAGCAAATCTATCAGGTGCAACAGGACGTGGGTAAGGTTGAGTGCTGTGATAGTATCCGCCATACCTCTAATCGCAGAGCTCTGTCTGACCAGTAGTATTTGTGTGATTCTCATTGATCTTTCATTTACGGATACACCCATTGTGCTTATGAGTTGTCTCGTTACCATGCTGAAGCTTTCTTCTTCTACTGGATTTACCGGGTTGGTGAGCGACTTAGCTGCTGGGGGAGGCCCAACAGCCTGCTTTTGGTTGTTGTGGTTGTTTGTGGGGGGGTGTCGCTCTTCCCTGATTGATTCTACCTCAGTGCGTAGCTGAGATTCCCCAACCACACTGTGGTTCTCTATGGGGGCTGCAATGCTTCCAGCCTTTACTATTCCTGGTGAACCACTCTAAACTTAATTGTGTAGCAGCTTCGGGGGAACTTATGTTCTTCCTACTCCTGGGGGTCTAGAAGGCTGCTCACGCGTGGACTTTCCACATGCTGCGTAATAAGTGGAGCAACCGCGCCAAGTTGCTCCAAAGACCTGAACGCCACGTTAAACACATTTCCGTTCCATAGGTGGAACTGTGCATGTGCCTGAATAATGGGGTCCTGTGCACTTAGCGTAAATCGTGGTTGGGGACCTGCATTCTAACTTCATGTGCCAGAACTCCTGGCATCGTGAACACTGCTTGGGCTCAGCGATCAACCTATATGCTTCAACCCTAACTCTAAGATATGCCAAATATCTGAGGTCAAGAATTTTCCTGTTTTCTAGTGTGTCCTGCAATTCTACTAAGAACATGGGCAGGGCGGTCCTATCTCTGTTTTGCCTTCGCATCTGTATGGCCCTAATGGCCTTGAAACCACACATAGCCAGCCAGGTCTTCTAGTACCTCTTCTCCAGTGAGTTTGCGTACAGCCCCTTAATCACAAAGCATGCAGTTCTCTCTTGGGGTGTGCTATCAAATAATGCTGTATGCCGTTGTCTTTCAGATATTTTACCATTAACTGGTAATCACCCAGACAGAATGACTTTATGGCAAAATCACCAGAGACACACGTTTGTTCAGCAAGAAGTTTATGAGTTAGAGGGAGTTTGTGTAGTTGTTACATTTGGTGGAATTTCGCGGCCTGGTTTCTGCTAATAAATATTGGCACCAAGTTTGACCTCTCTACCTGCATAGCAGAGGGTTTTGTTGTGTGTGCTGAGGTTGAGGGGGGTGATGGGTTGGGTCCGGCAGAGGAGGGAGTCACAGGAGAGGATGCATCAAGTTTGTCGTTGGGTGTTGGGCTTGAAGGAGTGATGGTGTCAGGTTCAGAGACTGGAGGTGGTGTGCTAGGAAGTAAGGTGTTTGGTTTGGAAGCGGATTTTTGAGAAGTAGTAGTGGTTTTAGGTTTAGAAGCCGGTGGAGAAGGACGGGGAGGAGCAGAGGATTTGGATGTGGTCATGGTGGGAGATACAGGTTTGGTGATCAAAGTAGTCCTATCTGTCTTTGCCAAATCTAGAAGAAAAATAGAAAGTATTAAAAAAGCTTTAAAGTAATGGGTAGAAAAGTTTAAATATTAAAAAGAGGAAAATCTATAGTAGGAGAGAAAGTACAGTTAGCGAGCGCTAAAAAGCACAGGGAAATAGAGGGTTGGACCGCGAAGAGGCGCTTAAGCTAGTCTTGTGACTACTTGCAATAACCTTACTCCCCCACCTGTCTAAACTGCGGTAGTGCAATGCTCTGAGAGCTTTAGGCTTTGGTTGCTAGAACCGCGTCAATGTCGAGCCAAAGGCTTTGGATAAAAACCATGGCAATGCCAAGCCATTCCAGCAGTGGCTACTTCTTTGTAGCAGACTTCTTCTTCAGCTGGAGCTTCCCTGATAGGTGTTGCCTCGTTGAGATCTCGAAGCAAAGTCCCTTCTGTGTTGCCATTGGTTATCGTTTGGCCAATAGATGGTGTCGCTGCCTTCTGTGTTCCTATATGCTCGCCGGCACCAAAGTAGCATGCTTTTCTTAGCAGAGGTCTCCAGATGGTGTTTAAGATTTTTCCATTGTCTCTGCTAGCTTTATGTTTTTTCTTTAAATATCCTGATACTTTTGCGTATAATGCGATGTTTATAATCTTCGCAAGGTACCACTAATTTCATGTTATCAAAACCAATGTGATGGCCGGTTTCAATAGCATGTTTGGATAGAGCAGTCTTTTCAGACTGGTTAAGTTTGAGGTTTCTGATATGCTCTTTTCGTCATGTGACTGTCGATCTTCCGATCTGGCCTATATATGGTTTGCTGCAATCACATAATATTTTATAAATCCCTGGATTAAATAGTGGGTTGGAATGGTCTCTTACTGGTCTAGGGTGGATTGTAAAAACCGATATAAAAATACTGGGGAAAGAGTACCAAAAAAACTACAAAAAAGAAAAAGAAAAACAAAAGACAAGATGGACCCGCCTTCCTTTTGTTCAGGGCACCACTGAAAGGATTGGCAAGGTTCTACTCAAACACAGGATTAATACTCGGTACACCACGGTCAGGAAGTTACAATCCACCTTCAGACCAGTAAAAGACAAATACAACCTGAAGAGGCACAGAATAGAATAATTGCCAAACAACCCCCAGTAGCGCCAGCTTATCTCCTTCATGAACAGCTAAAACTGCACTCAATTGAACAGTTCATCAAAAGCCAAAGTTACAACTTACACAAGCGTAAAATAAGGAACAATAATTAACTAATACAAGAACTAGGCACCTATGAAGCAGAAAATAACAAACACAAGAGACCGCTCTCTCTATTTGACAGAACTCTTGCCTGGGGGAACCCAATTTAAATGTACAAGAATATTTAGAATCGCTAATAAGAATTGCATAATAAAATTAACCATGAATGTTTCTACAACCTTAGTTTGGTGGCCCTTGAAGTCCTTGCTTTCTGAGTAAAGGCGGACCCAGGGGTAAGAGGGACCCCCACTCTATGGCAACCTGGCAGACCACTAACGGACCTTCTCTTGTATATAGCTAATAGAATGTAACTTATATGTGCTTAGAATAAGGTTTTATAACAGGTAAAGAAGCATAGGGCGTGGCCATTACTTGGATGTGTGACCACTAAAGTAGGCCACAAGAAACCAATGAAGTCTCTACTAAATGACTACGGCCTTTCTGTTACAGGGCTGAACATAACTAATAACTAAAGATTATGCCGGACAGGGCAGCAGTTGTTGTAGAAATATAACTACCTTAGAATATATACCAAATGAAATATTTTAAATGACTATGTCCTTATGTTACAGGGCTGCAGATACAACGAAATACACCAGTGACTTTACCCGAAAGGGCAGCAAATGTTATACTATGTCCTTTTAGTTACAGGGCTGCAGATATATACACATGTAATATGTATGTAATCCTCACCACAAATCCTCCAAGGGCAAAATCAGGGCTCCGGCCATGTTTGTGTCCTGGCTCTCACTCTCTCCTGGCTTTGGCCTCTGGCCAGCCATAATACCCGCTCCTTGAATCTGCAGGTGCAACAAGCGGTACTGCTGCATTCCTACACCCGAATTCTCTCCGAATTAGTGGGTATTGTCAGTTTATGGTGACCCCCATACTTGGCAGAGTTATCCCCTCTGTCGCCTGTAGACTGGGTTTTTCCACTCCACTCGAAAAAAAAAAAAAAAAAAAAAAAGAGACAAGCCGCAATTAGCCCTGAAGAAGCCACATCATCAGATTAGCAAAACGTTGGAAGATTTTTAGCTTCAAGACGCGGAAACACTGGACCCAGATAAGTAATGAAGTACTTAATAAAGAAAAGAATGAAAGAAAATGAAACTCATGTCACCTTGCTGAACAGTTTTGGGGACTTTGCTCCTTCATTTTCAACTGTTTTAAGTAGACCAACAAATTTAAACTGGTTAGGAGAGCACAGAAGATCATCTGCATAGTAATCAACCAAGAAATGTCACTACCCCTAAATAATTTCTAAAGTGCATGGAATGCTCTTGGAGGATTGCAGACTGAAAGCGTAAGAAATTGCTGAATCTAGCAATATCATTTGAAAGGGCTTATCTCATTTGTATGAACTATCAGGTGTGAAAAATGATATGACAGATGGGTACTATGCCTGGTAACAGAAGATCAAAAACGTATAAAAGTGGAAATTTCTGAACAATATTTTACAAATTTTCAGAAAAAAACCATAAGATGTTTTGTACATGTTTATGACCACACTGAAATGCAGGTCCATCAACTACACACCACATATAAAACTTGAAAAAGTGGAAGCAAGCTGATTCTCCACCACTAAAGAAAGTAAAGGAATACAGTCAACCAGAAAAATCAGTTTTCTGGGATGTGAAAGGTATAGATTATCTTCCTAATGATCAGATAATTACAGCAGAATACTCTTCTAACCTCCCGGACCAACTTCAGCCAAAAATGACCAAATTTAGCAAGGAAGAGTCAGTCATCTTCAATCAGGGCAATGAGCAGCTACACACATGTGTCTTAGCCATGGCTAAATACACAAGCTGAGGTACGATTTGCTGCCCCTCCTGCCTTCATCTCTTCATAAGTTTCTTCAGTTAACAGAGACTCTCTTCAAATGAAGAACTGATAGTTGAAGTTGATGAATATTTTGCAGCCCTAGAGGAATTGTAATTTTAAAGATAGGATAAAGCTACTGGAACATCAAAGGACCAAATTTGCTGGAGTACAGGAAGACTGCTATGAATAATAAAACTAGTTTGAATCAGGTTAGTTTTTACTTTGAATTTCATTCCAAGAACATATCAAGTGACTCTCTTATAATATACTGAAAGTTAAATGAATTGTTGATTAATTTAGTGTTTGAGGAACATTATAAGAAGCCTGTTCAGTCTTATTTGATCGTTTCTCTAGCAGAAGTAATGCATCCCAGTTTATTTTATTTTTGTTTTTTATAATGATTAATGCCCACTTTTATTACTATGGCACTGTAGATGATGACACTGATGATACATGGACTGAAGATGGAATACCAGTGGAACGAGATGGCGGGGGGAAACCAGAGAATCCAGAGCATTCCCACCCCTACACAGTTTCATCCACCACAAGTCTCTCAGACAGACACTAGGGATCGAAACTGGATCATTAAGGTGACAAGCAAGTGGTCTAACCACTCGGTCACGGCATAGCCATGACTCAGTTTATTCCTGCAATACTATTGGCCAAGGTCGTTAAATCATGGTCTTTGGCCAGCTATATAAAAACTTACTCTATATAAAGGATGGGCTTGTCTAGGGGAATACTTTTCAAAATCGCCCTCCGTGGTGTAATGGTTGCCATGCTAACTTCATATACCCAAGGTCGCAAGTTCAAACCCGGCGGAGGACGATGGATTTTTTCGGGCGCAAAAATCCTTAGCATGGCTTCCTTCGGAAGGGAAGTAAAGCTGTGGGTCCCGTGTCGTAGACTTACGGCACGTAAAAGAACCTCAAGCCTGATAAGAGAGGCCTCTGAGCAAAATTAAGCGATCTTTCATGCCCAATATAGAATGGGACGCTGAGAACCAAAGCAGTTAAAGAGCGTCCATAAATAACAGGCTATTTCATTTCAATACTTTTTAAAATCGGCAGAGGACGATGGATTTTTTCAGGCGTAAAAATCCTTAGCATGGCTTCCTTCGGAAGCAAAGTAAAGTAGTGGGTCCTGTGTCATAAATTTACGGCACTTAAAAGAACCTCAAGCCAGATAGGGAGTCCTCTGAGCAAAATTAAACGGTCTTTCACGACCAGTATAGCATGGGATGCTGAGAACCACAGCAGTTAAAGAGCGTCCATAAATAAAATGCCATTTCATTTCTCACTCAGACATCTTTTTCACGAAGATTCCATCCCTAACTACTCTGTATATGGAGTTGTACTTTTTATATTTCTTAACAAATTTCATATATCCTTAAAGGTTTACCATAATTTTGTTCATATTTATAGCATGCTTCATGTGTGCTTTACTTTAATCATTATATAGGTATTACTTGATATAAATGCTAATTCCTGGTATTATTACTTTTCCTTTCTCAGTTTTTGCAAATGACCTGTTCATATTTAAATATCTCCATAATGTTTATGCACACATTTCACTTTTATTTTCCTACATAAAAGGCTAGCTTCTTTTATATATATAACATAGATAGTATGGTCGTCGTCGTAGTAGTAATAATAATAATAAATGTATGTATCACTACTCCAGCAGTGATACATAATCTACAATCCACCATTGTCTACAATAAAATGTGCAATATGTATATTTGCAAAGGTTGATTTCAATAAACATGAATTTGATATGAAAATAAGCTTTCCTAAAACCAAAAAAACGTTTAACAACAATGTACCATTAAGCAAAGGTGTGTTCTCTATAAGGGGAAATGAAAGTGAAACGTGCATAAATATTACTATGTATAACAAACCTATGTGGATTGTGAGCAAAAGCACAAAAATGAAAAGCAACTGGAAAACAAAACTTATACATCACACACAACCTAAATAAGGTTTAAAGTAAACCACACATAAACTGCAGAGTGAATATCGATGAAATCCTGGGAAAGCATCAAGTACTACCAGGGTGATACAATAAGTACCCCTGATTCAAAATAGATGGCATTGCTAGTGCAACTTGGTGTTACCATTGTGGCCTGTTATAACACATTGCTGACGCAAATTTTTACTGATTCATAGATTAGTTTGGCTTTCATAGGCATTTCAAACACTTTATTCAAAGGAAAAAGTGTAGTACCCCTCAGTAATCCATTTTTTTAGTTTTGGGTGGCAAAACTTGTTGAGCAAATAGAAATGAATTTGAATATTAATATAAAAATAATACTTGCAACAAATCTTCATTTATCTTTATATTAATATTTGTGTTATTCTTCACTGTTACTAGCTTCTTTTTACATTTATATGAATTTGAATGATATTTATGCTGTGTGCTTATGTGGGATGTGTGTAGTGTATGTTGGATAATGAAAACATTTGTGATAAATACATTAAAATATGCCACGTAGAAATTAATTGTGACAAGTATTGCCTGAAATATGTATGTGTATAATGCACTTCCCAAATTGTAAATGGTATCCTCTGCAGGAGTTTATGTATTAAACAATTTATAAATAAAACATCATTTTGTTTATTATTTTGCCTCGACCATGTTAAGTGTTCTTGCTTTGTTTATTTATGCAGGGAGCAAGATGAATGTAAAACAAAAACATATAAATGTTTGAACAGTTTATAAAGAATGTTGTGTGCATCCGCTTTACCAGTTTACATCAACCGTGCTTTCACCTTGCTCCTTTCTATTCTGTTGTCTTCATTTAGGGTAACAGTACGGCATAGGTGCTGTTATATGCTAGGAATTGACTCTTACGTACAGTTCATGCAACTGGTGCTTCAATATTCTTTGTCTTTATTTACATATTGGATGAGTTATCTATTATGGTATATATATCAGAAGAATAAGTAATTAAAACCTTTATATCCATCTGACGTAAACATATTAATCTAAATCTATTTTCTAAGTTTTCATATAGGTTTATGGAATAGTTTAGGTTTCTTGAAAATATTTATGAGATCTAACTAAATTCATACTTTAATTCAAATTCCAACAATGCATTAGCAATGAGGTCACCTGGGATGGCTGTTGCCAATTGTGATGCCATTATATGCAGCACCATGCAGAATTGGTTACCAAAACAAATGCACAGTGTAGCACAAAATTATGCAGATGTTCATTATTAATTATTATCATTATTACTACTATTATATTTATTGATAAAACACATCTGTTTATTGACCGTCAAAATAATGCAGCCAATTACACGATCCTTATGATTTTTAAATTCTTGGTGATGCAAAATGTAACTTGATTGTCCACTGGTCGAATGTTTATAATTTGCCAAACTTCATGTCCTCACATTCTCTCACAAGTATCATGTTAAAAACACTTATTCTCACACCTTCATTATTACACTCTGTCAATCTCACATCATCACTGCTCTCTTACAATCATACTGGCATTGTTATCCATGCTGTGTCATGTTGATATTGTAACTGTTACAAATACTCTCTCTCTCTACCCCTCATTCTTTCTCGCTCCCTCTATCACTCTTTCTATCATTCTCTCCCTCAACCTATCTTTCATTCTCCCCTGCACCCTCACTCTCTCTTGTTCTCTCCCTCCCCTACCATCCATCTGTTCCATTCTCTCCCTCCCTCCCCCTCACTTATTCTCTCCCTCCCTCTCTCTCAATCTATCATCTACCTCTCCCCTCTCCCGCCCTTCCTCTTTCCCCTCCAGCCATTCTCTCTCACACACACCCACTCACTGTCACTGTTATACACAATGAGAACATATGGTAATAGTATAGGATAGATGCTGCCATCTGCTAGCAAGAACATTGGTCTACGTTACTTCAGCTTAACCAACCATTCATGCGCTGAATGTAATGTTGCCCATCAAAACTGTAGAAACTATTCCAGCTGTTTTATAAAGGTGTACACAAATTGAGTGAGAGTGTCCCTAAAATAGGAAATGTGTTATGTGAGTGTGCATGTGGGTTATCATTTTTAATGTCATAACAATCATACTAAATACATATAAATACCTCAAAATAATATAAATTTCACCTCAAATCTAGACAGAATAAAAAGTTGGTCAAATAATGTACTAGGTATTTAAGTCAGTTCTATTCCAAAGATGACACACTAGGACAAAACTGAAAGTGAGTTTTATATATGGACACTAAGTGCTATGGTTCTCTGTGTCCCATTCTATATTAGGCATGAAACAGTGTGTAATTTACCTTGGAGACAACTTATCAGGCTTGAGGTTCATTTACGTGACACAAATCTATGACACAGGAGCAAGGCTTTCCCTCCCTTCCTAAGGAAGCCATGCTAAACACTTTTACACTGCAAAAAAATTAATCGCCCTGGGCCAGGTTTGAACCCACAACCTTGGGAACCAGAGACTATACACTAAGAATGTCATTAAAGTATCTTCCAATTTGCCACCATTATCTGCCCTATTCTTTTATAAAGGCATATTACGTGCTCCTCTACGAAAAACACTAATGAGTTAGTGTCTTAGGTATATGTTTGAATGATTTACATGACAATATAAGTGTTTATAAAAATGTAAATGGTGTTTTATTTATGGACGCTCTTTAATTACTGCGGTTCTCAGTGTCCCATTCTAAATTGGGCGTGAAAGACCGCTTAATTTTGTTCAGAGGCCTCTCTATCAGGCTTGAGGTTCTTTTACGTGCCGTAAATCTACGACACAGGACCAACAGCTTTACTTCCCTTCTGAAGGAAGCCATGCTAAGGATTTTTACGCCCGATAAAATCCACGGTCCTCCGCCAGGTTTGAACTCGCGACCTAGTGTATATGAAGTTACCATGGTAACCATTACACCACGGAGGGCGACTGCACACTCACACAACATAATTCCTATCATAGAGTCACTCTCTCTCTATTTGTGTGCACTTTTATAAATAGCAGGAATTGTTTCTATGGTTTTAGTTGACCATGTTACATTCAGCGCTTGAATGGTTCTTA
The DNA here is from genome assembly GCA_030762935.1 of Hymenopus coronatus. Classification (NCBI taxonomy): domain Eukaryota; kingdom Metazoa; phylum Arthropoda; class Insecta; order Mantodea; family Hymenopodidae; genus Hymenopus; species Hymenopus coronatus. The sequence goes on from CM060892.1 coordinate 10,100,642, forward strand.
GGTTAGCTAAGCTAAGCTAAAGTAGACCAATGCTCTTGCTCTAGCTAGCAGCATATATCCTACACTATTACCATATGTTCTCATTGTGTGTAACAGCGACAGTGTGTGTGAGAGAGAGAGAGAGAAACAGATGGGCAAATAATGAATATGATACACTATTTATAATAGTTACAGTATCAACATGACACAACATGGGTAACAATGGCAGTATGAGCATAAGAGAACAGTGATGGTGTGTAATAGTAAACTCTTTATATTAGAGTTATAGCAGTAAGTACAGACAAGTATGCCTGCAGTACATGTTTCAAGAGTTATGCCTTGCTTAGGCTCTAAGACGTATTATAAAATTATGAGTTCAGTTCCCAATAAGGTGGTCTTCCTCGCGACTGGGCCTTGTAATTCATACAGAATAGGCTTACAACTCTAGGCCTGCTTCGCTTCCTGTAAACATGTACCCAAAACAAAAGCGAGCGATGAAATATTGCCATTTCAACAAGTTTGATGACTTCATATCATCTTGTTTCTAGATATTATTTTCTTTGAATAAACCGTGGAGACTTAGCACTGAACATCCGCAAGTAGTCTTACAAAATTTTTATTGAAAACTGCCATTTAGAATGTTATTAAAACTATCATTCCAAATTTACCATTTATTTTGAAATTTATTCTAAACTAATAATGATGATAACAATCACAATAATAATAACTACAACAATAATAGTAATGTGGTGGTGATGATGATGATAATAATAATATTAATAAATAATAACAAGTAATAATAATAATAATAATTAATAAACTCAAAGATCACCATTACCGTTAAGTAATTTTAACCACAAGCCTACTGCCAGAACAAAAACTGTAATGAAGTTATTTGTGTAAAAGTTTATTTTAATTAACATGAAGTAGATAGATAAATAATCTTTTGTAGGAATAGTTTCCAAAAGTCAAATAAAAGTGAACAGATATATTTAATTTAATGTCTGTTTGGTGTTTTAACGTCTTCTATTTTCAAATGAATGCATATTCATTCTCACATCCTAATGGTTAATCTGGAGTGATAGTTTTAATAAAATTCACACTTTCACCAACATGCATACTTCCAGACCGATGGGGAAATGGAGTAATTTTGGTTAAAGAAACACTACCCACAACAATCGGGAATCGAACAAGGCACCGCCGTGAGAAATACAGTTAACTAAAGTGAAACAAATCTAAGGTTCTATATTTCCTGGAAAATTACACATATATCAATTCTGGGATATTCACTGTGCTGTTTACATATGCTTTATTTTAAATTACTTTCTGTGTCTTCACCACAATCTGCGCATTTCATTTTCCTTTCCAACTAGACACCACGAAGTACATTCATATGTAGCGATGTATTAAAATATAACGTTGGTAACGGCTGGCAACAAGCGGATACAGTATTCCGATGTTGGTACTCCGCTAGCAGACGGATTAATATTTAGAGCCGGAACGCAGATTTACCAAACTTAGAAATAGATTTAGAATAATACGTTTACGTCAAGTTGATATAAAGGCTTTAATTACTTACTAATGATTTATATGAACCATAATATATACCTCGTCCAATATATAAACAAATTCAAATAAAAGAAACTGAAACACCATTTGCATTAAGTGTACGTAAATGTCAACCATTCCTGGCAGACGACAGCACCTATGCTGCACCCTTACCTAAGATGTTGCACGTCCTTCTGTGTGATTTACCCGCAATTCTATTTCACCTAACTTGCCCGAGTATTATTTTTACGCAGCTTCTACTTCATCTAATTTGCCCGAGTATTATTTGTACGCAGCTTCTATTTCATCTAATTTGCCCGAGTATTATTTGTACGCAGTTCTATTTCACCTAATTTTCCCGAGTATTATTTGTACGCAGCTTCCATTTCATCTAATTTGCCCGAGTATTATTTGTACGGGGCTTCTATTTCACCAACTTGCCGAGTTCGACATATCCTAACTGAAAACTGTTATCGACACAAGATAAACTCTCACTTATTTCTAGCACTACTGCTTTTGTAATTGCATATATATTTTCTGAAAAAATTAATCTTAGTTTAATTTCAAGCTAGAGCTACTATAATACCTTTCCTTTGCTATAAAAATATGCACTTTGTTATATGCAGTGACATGTGATTGTGAACGAAACACCAACCGGGTCGGTCAAAGATTAGAGATAACTCTGAAATTTTCTCTGCTATTTTAGTTTCTTTTATGGTAGGCTCCAGTTCTAGATTCACTAAACAGAAAAGGGCAACTCGTAGCATTCCCTTATTTAACTTCCATCAATCATGATGTTGCCGTCGCCTACGCTATTATACCACGCCATAGAATAAAGCGATTTTTACCGAGAAAAATTGTAATAGTTCTACAGCTGCCGCAAGATGTCAGGCGTTATCCCTGTCCTTTTAAAACGCGTTTAAATGACATTAAGTGTCAAAATAAGGCAATTAACACGAGAAGAAATAGTCAGACCAAAAATAAGGATTTCACCACATTTATATCATTACTAAAATATTTATCATGAAAAAATATGTATATTAGGCCAAATAAAACATCAATTTCTGCCTTCCAGTGCATTTTCGGTTAAATTGCAGTTATATAGTGTAATGGGCTTACGAGAAAAAGGCTAACGTTTAAGTCAGACTTTTTTGAACAATAGCATGTAGCTGGACTGCCTCGGTGGTCGAGTGGTCAGCGAGCTGACTTCTCCCCCGGAGGTCCCGGGTTCAATTCCCAGCTGGGGCTGGGAAGTTTTCTTTAACTATCCCCCATAGAGTCTGGAAGTGAGAGTGAAGAAATCTCTGCAACAAATTATTGTTTAAAAGCGTATGCTTCTGTTTAATTCATGCTAATTGCATAAGTCAAATTGTGTGTTTTAACGTGCTCTGCATTTTTGGTATGGTAATTTTTTCTCTTTCTCTTAAGGTTTAGCAGTTATGCAAAATTCAATAAAATTCATTCAGAATAAAGTAGCCTTCCGAGGCTATTCCCAGAAAATTCAAGATATACATTTTATTTTTCAGGTAAATATATTTAATATACGATATTTGAATCAAAATCTTCAGATCCATTTTTGAGAAAATAACAATTTTCGGAAAACGTTTCATAAAAATGTCGTGTTATTTATGGACGCCCTTTAACTGCTGTGGCTCTCAGCGTCCCTTTCTAAATTTGGCGCGAAAGACCGCTTAATTTTCCTCAGAGGCCTCTCAATCTGGCTTGAGGTTCTTTTACGAGCCGTAAATCTACGACACGGGACCAACGGCTTTACTTCCCTTCCGAAGGAAGCCATGCTAAAAAAAATCGATCGTCCTCCGCCGGGTTTGAATCCGCGACCTTGGGTATACAAAGTCAGCATGGTAACCACTACACCACGGAGTTTCACGTAAAGAGTAGTTGGGTGTGGGGAGAAAATCTTCGTGTCGCATCCTTGGAAGATGCCAAACTTAATACCAAGTATGGTATTCAACGGTCTTTTCGTTTTTGTGCTATGCTGTCCACAGACACACACAGGCCTTTTTCTAAAAATTCTTATTTTTTATTCAGGGGGACGGAAAACATGTATGTCCGGTGAAATCTTGGTATAGAATTTTAGGGTGGAATGCAGTACCTTCTCTATACACTATGTACATAGTAAGTGTTGAGAAAATAAAAAAAAATATTTAAACCCAACATATAGAACCCAACGAGTTGTGTCTAATGAAAAGCCCCGATATCATCTTAAACGTTAAAGGAGGCTATATAAATGAAACAACAACAAAAAATCTGATGTGTTCCATTCACATGACTTTCTCATCTCTGCGACAAATTGTTAGAATTGTTGCTTGTATTCACTTCATTCTAATCGAGAGAGAAAAAGTATCAGAAATAGTTTCATTACTTACTTCCTTGTAAGTAGAAGCGAAATAAGGGAGTGCCATAGGTTAAAGTGATAGTCAAAAGCTGGTTGCTATGTGACTGAAGTTGCTTTGTTTGTATGGACCGGAGTTGACAAATTCCAGTATGAGAAAATTATACGCTTTTAAAGCTGAAACCAATAACAATGAATATCTCAAAAACGACCAACTCCACGAAAAAAATGTATGTAACATAAAGGTTGTGTTTTAATGTGCCCTACATTTTTTCTGTGGTAAGTTTTTGTCCAACACTTACGTTAGCAGTTATGCAAAATTCCGTAAAATTCATCCAGAATAAAGTTGTCTTCAAAGACTATTCCTTGAAAATTCTAGATATACATTTTATTTGTCAGGTAAATATCCTTAATATGCAACAATTTATACAAAATCGTTATAGTCATTTTTGTGAATATCAAATTTTTTGAAAAAAGTTCCATGTAAAGTGTAGTTGGGGGCGGGTTTTTTTTTTTTTTTTTTTTTTTTTTAAATCTTCGTTTCGCATCCTTGGATGATTTAAATTATATATTTTCACTTTATTATTGAAAATAAAAATAAAAACCACATTACCACAAAATATGCCACAAATTAGCGTATTCTTCCATTAACACGCATGATGAACGACAGGGATAACACCTGACATCTAGCGGCCAAGTTAAAACTGCATCTATTGTAATAGCTTTACAAACGGCATTCTAAGGCCTGGTATAATGGCGTTGGCTGCGCTGCAACGCATCTAAAAGCGCCATTCTTCTTCTTCTTCTTCTTCTTCTTCTTCTTCTTCTTCTTCTTCTTCTTCTTCTTCCTCTTCTTCTTCTTCTTCTTCTTCTGTTTTACCGCCTATTCTAAATATTTTGAGAGGAAGTCGTAGAAATAATATTTAATTTAATAGGTTCGGCAAAAATTAACTTATACAATTCATTAAGTAAACATAAATGTTTTTCTCATTGTATATACATACAAATATCGTACGTTCAGTGGAATTTAAGTTTCCGCAGATAGAGTTTATTACTTGATTGACCTATTTTCTTTAGAAACGCAGGAGATTTTGGTATACTCAGTTTGATTCCTTAAAATAATGGAAAATTCATTCCTAAGTATTTTTAGTATTTTTAATGTTTGAATCATGTCCTTTTGTACATCCACTTAATTAACCATGATCCATTTAGAACAGAAATGTTTGGTAACTACCTTCTAGCTATTTGAATTCGAAAAATTAGTTTTATAATTTGCTCCACAATTTCTCATCCATCTTGCTATTTGATGGGCTATTTCATATACTTTTGCTTGAATGACCCCTGGAACCAAATTTATTTTACATTAATCTTATGTTGATGTGCATAATACAGGGTGTATATAAATGGATATCGGAGTTTTAACTCTTTATAATATTTATTACATTCAGCTTACAGTTATGAATGATATGTCAAATGAAAAAGCAACTCAAACAGTTTTACCAAGAAGCTTATAAATGCTCAATGTGACTACCCTTTGTCATACGGCACACATCAAGTCTATAGCCGAGTTCTTCCCAAGCGTTGGTAAGTGTGTATTCAGTAATTGTAGCAGCAGCTGCTTCAATCCGGTTTCTTAATTCAGGGAGGTAGGCTGGTAGCGGAGGCACGTACGCACGATCCTTGATGAAGCCCCAAAGGTAAAAATCGCATGGCGTTAGGTCAGGAGAACGTAGAGGCCATGCATAGCAAGCCCTGTCATTGGGACCCTTGCGGCCTATCCAGCGCTCGGGTACAGTGACGTTCAACTAATCGCGTACTTCGTTATGCCAGTGAGGTGGCGCACCATCCTGCTGGAAAATGAAGTTTTCTGGCTCATTTTCTTCCAACTGAGGGAAGAGCCATTGCTCTAGTGTATCAAGGTAAGAAGTGCCAGTTACAGTAGGTTCGCCAAAAACGAAATGCCCATAAACTTTTCGCCGGGATACGGCACAAAAACATTCACTTTAGGGGAATCTCGTTGCATTTTTACCATCTCGTGAGGATTTTCTGAGCCCCAGATGCGCACATTATGAGTGTTAACATGTCCACTAAGGTGAAAGGTCGATTCATCACTGAAGACAACACGATCCACAAAATCGTCATGAAACAACATGTCGTTTGTGAATTTGGCACGTAATCCGTGGTCTGTCGGCTTTAGAGCCTGTAATAACTATAAACGGTAAGGACGTAGCTGTAAGCGGTTTCTTACAACTTTCCAAACAGTCGACACAGAAACTTGTAATTCGCGACTAGCCTTCCGGACTGATTTCTTTGGGCTACGAGTGAACGACTCTCTCACTCGCTCAACAGTCTCTTCACTTACTCCTGGTCGTCCCGTGCTCTTCCCTTTAAGAATTCTTAGAAAACGACTGCCATTGAATTCACGCGCCCTCTCTTACGATTTCTACCGCATACAATGAGCATAAAATTCTGTTCCACCAAAATTTCGAAACCGAGATTTCACCAGAAATATATATTTTGAGAACTTCTGAATAAAAAATTGATGTGTTCCATTCATACGACTACTTTCTCTACATCTCTGTAACAAATTATTGTTAAAAACCTTATTCTTCTCTTTACTTCATGCTAATCGAGAAAAAACTTAACAGAAATGGTTTTATTACTTGCTTCCGTGTAAGTGGAAGGGAAATTTGGGAGTACCATAGCTTAAATTGAAAGTCAAATGTTTTAAGAGCTGGTTGCTATGTGATTGAGCTCTTTTGTAAGCCAGGAGTTGACAAATTCCCTATGAGAAAAGAATAAGTATTTTATAACTGAAACCAATAACAAGAAATATCTCAAAAACGATCTACTCCACAAAAAACAAAGTATATAGCATAAATTGAATGTTTTAATAAGCTCTGCATTTTCCGTTTAGTAAGTTTTTATTTCTCTTACAGTTAACCAGTTATGCAAAATTCCTTAAAATTCATCCAGAATGTCTTCAGAGGTATTTCTTTAAAAGTCAAGATTTATATATTTTTTTTTTGTCGTGTAAATATCTTGAATATACAATTTTTAATCAAAATTGTTAGAGCCATTTTTTGAGAAGATCAAATTTTTCAAAAAAATCTTCAATGTAAAAGGTATTTTGGGGTGGGGGGATTTTTCTCAAAATCTTCGTGTTGCATCCCTGGAAGATACTAAACTTAAATATCAAGTTTGGTATTTTACTGACTTTTCTTTTTGGAGTTATCGTGTTCAGAGACACCAGGACACACACGGACCTTTTTCTAAAATGCTTTATTTGGATACAGAGGTCCCTAAAATGTCTATTTCCGATGAAATCTCGGTATGGAACTTGTGTGGAATGCAATACCTTCTCTATACACTGTGTATATGGTACGAATAAAGAAAGTAAAAAGGTTCGCATTCGCACGCGCGTGTGTACCTGTGGATATCATAATTCAAAGACGAAAAGGTAGTTAAATTCCCAACTTGGTAGATAAGTTTAGTATTTTCCAAGGAAGCGAACACGAACATTTTCAGGAAAATATCCCAACCACAAACTACCCTTTACATGGAACATTTTTCGAAAATGTTGATTTTCTCAAATGTTTAGCGATTTTAATAAAAATTACACAACGGTATTAAAGATGTTTATAATGTAAATACAACGTATGCCCTGAATATTTGGAAATATTTTCTGAAGTCATCTTCATTATTAATTACTTTTGTACAACTGGTTAACCATTAGAAAGACACAAAAACTTACTGCACAAAAAATGTAGATCTCGTTAAATTACAATGTGTGCCATTTACAGTTTTGCTTTTTCGTAGATTTAACCATTTCCGAGATATTACTTATTTTTGGTTTAAATTTTAAAGCACTTTCGGTTTTCGAAGATGTCCTCATCCTTTTCAATAACCGAGGGCGGACCGAAAAGTAACGTAAAATAATGTTTTACAAAAAAGATAGTTAAAAAAAAAGAAAACAAAAAAATTACAGATGAGCGGACACCTTTTACCTATTCTTCGACATAGTCAACAATTTTCTCAACACATTTGTCCCATCGTAATACTAGTTTCAATATGCCCTGTTCGTAGAAGTCCGTTTCCCTGGCGTATAGCAGCCATCTGTAGAATGCTGATTTCACTTCCGCATCTGTCGCAAAGCGTTGGTTGACCAGGAATTTCTTCATGGGACCAAGCAGATGAAAGTCCGACGGTGCAAGGTCCGAACTGTGTGGTGGATGCTGGAGCACCTCCCAACCAAAGCTTGTGATTTTCTGAAGAACAGAAGCAGCAACATGGGAGCGAGCATTATCATAAAGAAGTTGACATCGTCAGCATTAATGTTGTGGCGTTTGTCACGAAGGGAGCGACGCAAATTCACCAAAGTTATAATGTAGGCTGCAGCATTCACACCGGTCCCGTGTTCAGCAAAGTCCACCAATAAAACACCATACATATTCCAGAACACTGTCACAAGTACTTTCCTAGCAGATTGAGTCACTTTGAAAGTTTCCTTTACTGGGGAACCAGAATGTTTCCACTTGCTTTGTTTCGTGCGAGTAGTGGTATGCCCATGACTAATCACAAGTGACGATTCCTTTCAGAAAGTGCTCTCCTTCTGCGGTGTGCCGCGTTACGTGAACCAAGGTTGTCATCATTCGCTGGTCCTTGTGCTTGTCTGTCAGGTTCTTAGGCCCCAGCGAGCACTAACTTCACGGAATTTCAACATGTCATGAACAATATCGTACACTGCACCTTAAGAAATGTTGAACTGTTGTGATAAGGTTCGCAGTTGTACATACCGGTCGTTTAAAATTGCCGCCTCAATGCCTCCGACATTCTGCGGGGTTGCAGCTGTTACCTGCCTCCCGGAGCGTGGTGAATCACCAAGATTCACACGGCCCTCTTGGAAGAATGCACACCGCCGGAGACATTACTACGGTCCATACAATCATCCCCATACAAGCCACGTATGTTCCTGTGAATTTCACTCGGCTTATACCCTTTGGCTGACAAATATCGAACCATACCTCTCTGCTCTTCACACGTGGATGACAGTAGTATGCGCGCCATCCTTGTTGCGTGGATCACGCTTCTCTCGCTAGAACTGAATATGAAACAAAAGATATCCTCTGTAGTGAAAACTTTAAACTATATGTTTGTGAAATAGCAACATTCCAGCTGCAATACCAAGCCATAAAAAATTGTGCGTTACTTTTCGATCCACCCTTGTATTTTTTGTTTTATTTCTGGCCATGGAGAGAGAACCGCAAGACAATCAAATAGCTGTTAAAAAAAAGTTGGCTCGCTTTAGTCTGGTACTTCTCTTATTTCCTCCCCACTTATAAGGAACTAAGTAATAAGACTTTTTATGATGATGTTTTTCTCGATTATCATACAGTAGATAAAGGAATAAGGTTTTGTGAAAAATGTTTGTGGACTACGTAGCGAAAGTCAAATCAATGGAGCACATCAGATTCGTTGTATTTGGCTATTTTGATTGTTACGGGGGTCATCCAGAAAGTGACAGGCGATTTGGTTTAACTAAATGATAACGAATCATCTCAACACAAAACTTGATTTACAAAGTTACAGTACCTTACTCTATTTCTCAAAGTAATCTCCATTCTATCAAGACAGTTATTGTCACGTGGTACCAGTTTTCCAATGCCGATGTTATACTTTTCTACCACCAAATAACTTATTCGTTTCTCTGACTGCACAAAATGTTCAGCCAATCGAATTTTATAGATAAATATCGCAAATGTATGGTGATAAAGCAGTGAAGGAATCTTCGGTGGGGAAATGGCGCATAATTTACGAGTAATCAAGGAAAAACCGTGTGTACGATAAAGACCAGAGTGGAAGTTCATCAATCTTTATGGAGGAGTTGAAAGCAAATATTGATTAAAGAATTAATAAAAACCGGTGGTTTACTTAGGACACCGTACATGACTTTTTGGATGGAAAAGATTTCCCAGCCATGAAGGCATCAAAGTGACAGTGACATCTTGGCTCAGATCTTTAATGGTGGAAGAGTATAACATCTGCGTTGAAAAACCGGTACCACGTGACAATAAAAACCTTGATAGCAATGGTGATTACGTTGAGAAATAGAGTAAGTTACTGTAACTATGTAATAAAGTTTTATGTTGATAACTTTTGTTATTGTTTAGTTATGCCTAATGGTCTGTCACTTGCTGGATGGCCCTCGTATAAAAGCGTAAACATCGGAAATGATACTTAGGATGATGGAGACTTGAGTATTTTGCTGCTCCTATAGTTGTGTTCCCAGCTTTTGGACCCTGAAAGTAATGCGTACACAACACATACATAAGTACGACAGAAACAGTATTGAAGAACAGCATGTAGCCTACCTTAATAGATTAGTGGCCGTGCCAATTCGGTGTCCAAATCTCAACACGACGCTCTTTCATTTTCTGAAGAAGATTAGTTGTGTGTGTGTGTGTGTGTGTGTGTTTGGGCGGCATAGCTCTAAGTTCAAAATCTTCCAAGAATTCTCCACAAAGATTTTCAACAAAAACCCTCCACCCCCTTGCCATTTACATGTGACATTTTTTGGAAAGTGTTTATTTTATCAAACTTAGCTTTAATGATATTTTCTGGCAAACGTAATATGTACCTTGAATTTTCTGGGAATAGCCTCTAAAGACTTCCTCATTCTGGAGACTTTGTACGTAAGAGAAAGACAGAAACTCGTTACACAAAACATGTAGAATTCATTAAAACACACGCTTTATGACAAAGACCTTTTTTAAATAAATAAATATAAAATGAGTTAACCGTATTATTCTTCGTATATCGATAACATTAAAGTCACTGATTTGCCCAACAGTATGTTCTGGTCTAGTTTTTCTTCTTTTTCCAGAAGTGCTCAATACCCCATGTTCTCCTCTTGACCGCAGCTCTTTATTCTCCTTACGAATTCTCTTTGCCCTTGACACGGAAACACCAGCATAAAATGCAACCCTTTGTGAGCTTTTGATACTGGATATAAATACTGCTTATTCAGAGTTTCTTCATCGAAATTTATTTATAATGCTACTTATAATTTCACGCGCTTCTCAATGCACTACTGTACATTTCTTAACTTCAGACATGGTGAAAAGAATACAAATCTTCTTACAACACTGAATTACTTCTGCACCTGATTATGCTAAGTAGGCTATGCTACGCATGTGAGATTTGTGGTGGACAAAACGACGCTGGGGCGGGTTGTCTCCGGGTACTCCGGTTTCCCCCGCCATCGCATTCCACCGGTGCTCCATCATCATTCACGTATCATCAGTGTCACCACCTGCGGTGCCATTAGTAGTTAAAGCGGGCGTTAAACACTACCAAAAAAAAAAGTAGGCTATGCTAGGTTAATACACTTATCTGCAGGAATGATTACTGCACAACAGCTTGCTGGGTAACTAGATATAGCTTTCCCCTCTCCCTACACCTCATCCTACAGGACTCATGAGCCCAGAACACAACTATAGAGAGAGAATAGATAGGAAATGCTCTAACCTATTGCATTATGGTCGATGAAGCACGTTTTTGTCAAGCCGCCATATTTTGGTTCTAAACTCCAGAGATGAATACGGCTTTTGTGAGCTAAATGTGCACCCAAAAATAATATTTTCTGGTATTAAATGCCAATTAAGCAGTATATTTCAACTGTATGTAGGTTTTAAACCGCTATAATGGTGAATTCATATGTGGCGTTTGGTTGTAGTTTCTCGAATAACTGAAGCAAAAAACAATGAAAGGGAAATGTGTTTCAATACATAGGTTAGGATACATATTTAAGTGATTTTGTGAGGTTAAATGTTCAATTAACCAGTAAATTTAGAGTGTAAGTTTTAAACCAGTACAATGGTGAATACGTGTATGGTGTTTGGGAGTAGTTTCTCGAATAGCAGAAGCAAAAACAAAGAAAGGGAAACGTGTTTCAATACATAGGTTAGTGTACTTAACTAAGTGATTTTTCGGAGGTACACTTAGTGAAATATGTTATACATTATCAACAGGAGGATACTGTATTGCTTGTTAGATTTAGATTTCCAATTTGAAAAGAATAATGAGAACCCTGGGTTAAGTAATTTGCAGAGAAAATTGGCAACCTACTAGGTATTGCATTCTACCCAATAATTCGATACCAAGATTTCACCGAAAATCACGTTTTTTGGGTCCCCTATATGCAAAAAGTGCATTTTTAGAAAAAAGCTCCGTGTGTCTTTAAACCCGATAACTCAAAAATGAAACGTCGGTAAAATACCAAACTTGGTATTTAAGTTTACGATCTTCCAAGGATGCGACACGAAGATGATAAGAACAATCCCCCCACCCCAAACTAACCTTTATATGGAAAAGAAAAGAAAATGTGATTTTCTCAAAAATTGCTCTAACGATTTTGATTAAAATACCGTATATTAAAGATATTTTATACGGCAAATAAAATGAATATCTTGAATTTTCTGGGTCTAGCCTCTGAAGACCTGTTCATTCATAATGAATTTTGTTGATTTTTGTGTAACTGGTAAACCATAAGAGATAGACAAAAACTTCATACACAAAAAAATGTAGATCACGTTTAAATACACAATTTAAGTTTTATACGTTTTTTTCGTGGAATTTGCCATTTCTGATATATACCTTGTTATTCGTTTCAGATTGAAAATACTTAAATTTTCTCACACGGCAAGTTGTAAAATTCTGGAACTGCACACAAACGGATTTCATCCACATGGCAACGAGCTTTTAAAGGATTGGACTATCGTTTTAGCCTAGTGTATTCCCTTATTTCCTTTCTCCTTATAAGGAAGCAAATACGAGGGTCGGCTGATAAGTCCCGGGCCTCACACAGATATGGCGCCACTAGACCGTTAGACGGTAGCATCGTATAGTTTAACTCTAGACTAGCTTGTATCCATAGTTACAGGTCAATATCTTGTTTAGTTTTCGAATGACAGCATTTTAAACAAGACAACTTTAGAGTTTTCACGAAAACGGAGGATTTGGAAAAACGAGCAGTGATTAAATACTTCCATTTGAAAGGCTTAACGCCTAAAGAAATCAAGGAGGAAATGGACAGTACATTGAAAGTCTCCGCCCCTTCATATTCAATGATTAAAAGGCGGGTTGCAGAGTTTAAAATGGGACGTACGAGCACTAGTGATGAGCCTCGCTCTGGACGCCCTGTAGAAGTGACTACTCCAGAGATCATTGAAAGAAGTCATCGTTTAGTACTGGAAGATCACAGATTAAAGTTGTTTGAGATAGCAGAAGATATAAACATATCGAAAGAACGTGTAGGTAATATTTTAAATAATGTTTTGGGCTTTCACGAGGTCTGTGCAGGATGGGTGCCGCGTTTGTTGACACAAAAGAAAACTGTTTTTGTTAAGAATGTGGAGCTCTACCGTAAAAATCTCAGTGAATTTTTTAGACGGCTTATTACCATGGATGAAACTTGGATACATCACTACACTCCAGAAAGTAAATCACAGTCAAAACAGTGGATTGCGCCAAGTGAACCAACTCCAAAAAGGTCAAAGTTAATTTTGTCAGCTAATAAGGTTATGGCGAGTGTTTTCTAGGCTGCACAGGGTAGTCTTTTTTTTTTATTGTTTCATTTATATAGCCCGCTTTAACATCTAAGGCCATATCGGGGGCTTTGCATTTGAAACAACTCGTTGTCTGTAGGTTTAAATCATTTTCTTTTCCTCAAACACACACAATCACTCTCACATACATAATTCCAGATTTTGAGGGGGGGATAGGGAATAATTCTAACTAAAGAAAAATGCCACACCCCAGCTGAGAATCGAACCCGGGTGAGAAGTCAACTCGCTGACCACTCGACCACGGAGGCAGTCACACAGGGAATTATTTTTATTGATTACTTGGAAAAGGGTGAAGGTAACACTGGCAACTACTACTGCAACGTTTGAGTGAGGAGGTGAAAAGAAAAACACCTCATTTGGGGGGGGGGGATTATTGTGTTTCATCACGACAATGCTCCGGCATATTGTTCAGGGGGGGGAATGTGTGAATTAAAGTTGGAATTGCTTGAACATCCCGCCAGATTTAGCACCCAGTGACTGCCACCTGTTCCCAAACCTCAAAAAGTCTCTTGGAGGACGAAGATTTTACAGCAACGAGGTCATTGATGCGGTAAACAGCTATTTTGAGGACCTTGATAAATCGCACTACAGAGGTGGTTTAATTAAATTAGAACACCGATATGACAACTGTATTAATTAGCCTTTCTGAAGATTATGTTGAGAAATAAAGCTAAAAAAAGTAATTAAATGCTCTTTTCATTGAGAGGGCCGGAACTTACCAGCCGAGCCTAGTAATTAAGACCATTTCTGCTAATGCTTATCACGAATATCATAAAGTAGATAGAAGAATATGCTTTTCAACACAATTTGCTACAGCGATGTAGAGAAAGTCGTGTGAATGGAACACGTCAGATTTGTTTTACTTCAAAAATGTATTTGACTGAAGTTGCGTATGGCGTACATGATAGTGTGTAGAATTGCAAGATAGTGGATGTTTGCAAAACGTGATTCAGCAAAACGCAGGAATTTCCGTTCTGCATTTTCACCCAGTGATGATGAATAAAAAAAGAAAGAAAAAAATCGGATGTGTTCCATTCACATGACTTTCTTTGCCTCTCTGCAACAAATTATTGTTAAAAAGTTTATGCTTCTATTTACTTCATGCTAATCCAGAAAAAATTAGCACAAATAATCTTATTACTTGCTTCCTTGTAAGTAGAAGCTAAATAAGGGAGTAGCATAGGTTAAAGTGATAGTCAAAAGCTGGTTGCTATGTGACTGAAGTTCCTTTCTTTGTGTGGACAGGAATTGACAAATTCCTGTATGAGAAAAATGTAAGTTTTGCTAAGCTAAAACCAAAAACAAGGAATACTCCACGAAAAAAATGTATAGAACATAAATTGTGTGTTTTAATGTACTGTACATTTTTTGTGTGCTAGGTTTTTGTCCATCTCTCCAGTTATGCAAAATTCCGTAACTCATCCAGAATAAAGTAATCTTCAGAGGCCATTCCCAGAAAATTTAAGATATACATTTTATTTGTCGGGTAAACATCTTTAATACACCATATTTTAATCGAAGTCATTAAAGCCATTTTTTAAAAAATCAACATTTTCGAAAAAAAGTTCCATGTAAAGTGTAGTTTGGGGTGGGAGGATTTTCTCGAAAATCTTCGTGTCGTATCCTTCGAAGATACCAAACTTAAATATTGAGTTTGGTATTTAACGGTCTTTTCGTTTTTGAGCTACGCTGCCCACAGACACACACACACATACATACATACATACATACATACATACATACATACATACATACATACATACATACATACATACATACATACATACATACATACATACATACATACATACATACATACATACATACATACATACATACATACATACATACATACATACATACATACATACATACATACATACATACATACATACATACATACATACATACATACATACATACACACAGACAGACACACACACGGACATTTTTCTAAAAATGCTTTTTTTTTTTTTTTTTTTTTTTTTTTTTGGATTTAGGAGGACCCAAAACATGTATTTCCGGTGAAATCTCTGTATCGAATTTTTGGGTAGATTACAATACATTCTCTATCCACATGTTACGTATAGAGAAAGTAACAAGGGAACTCGATTGTAAACATCCTCATTAAGTGAAGCTTTGACCCTGAAATAAGATAAGGAAGGTTCCGGGAACACGAAGGACTGGCGTGCAGAACACTACCACAACTCCGCTCCACTAACCTCAACGTCGTGTTGAATATTTGTAATTATTAACTATACGTAAAACCTGCATTCCATTATGCCGGACTCACAATGGAGGCGATACCGGCGTCGCGACACCGCATTGGTCATGGAAACGTGTTCACAATAGAGCGGTACAATTTGACATTTCTGAGCGCTGCCACTTGAAGCGATGGCTGCCGATTTAAAGCAAGTTGTAGCTCTGTAGAAACGACAGAAACAATCGACAAACAAGACAACAGAAGCTCCTTCGTTGGTGGGTTCAACACCTACATTTAAGGAGCGTAGCAAATTTGGGGATTTCCGTACCTACCCTAATCCCGAATATGATAAATACAGATCTCGAGGCATATTACAATTACATGCGAACGACACTATCACAATTTGATGATCTTTTTCACATCATTGGTCCTCATATAGAGAAACAGTCAATTCGAAAGCCAATATCTTCAGCAGAGCGCCTATGTGGAACTTTAAGGTTAGGGGCTTATTTATTATTCAGTCAACAGCATAGACGTAGTTTTAATTAAGTGGCAAGATTATTATGAAATGAAGGTATAAGTTTGGTTGTCCAAGATAATTTCCATTTTATGTAGTGTTTATATTAACATTATTACAAGGTTAACATATCTTATGTGTTCCATTCACATGCCTTTCTCTATCTATGCAACAAATTATTGTTAGAAAGCTTATGCTTCTATTTACTTCATACTAATCAAGAAAAAAGTAGCAAAAATATCTTATTGCTTGCTTCCTTGTAAGTAGAAGCGAAATAAGGGAGTACTATAGGTTAAAGTGATAGTCAAAGGCTGGTTGCTATGTGACTGAAGTTCCCTTGTTTGTATGGACAGCAGTTGACAAATTCCTGTATGAAAAAAGTATAAGTTTTTCAAAGCTGAAACCATAAACAAGGAATATCTAAAAAACGATCAACTCCACGAAAAAAATGTATAAATCATGAATTGTCTGTTTTAATGTGCTCTACATTTTTTGTGTTGTAAGTTTTTGAATGTCTCTTATGGTTTAGCAGTATTCAAAATTCCGTAAAAGTCATTCAGAATAAAGTAGTCTTGAGAGGCTATTCCCAGAAAATTCAAGATATACATTTTATTAGTCACGTCAATATCTTGAATATAAATGATTTTAATCAAAATCGTTAGAGTCTTTTTTGAGAAAATCAAAATTTTCGAAAAAAGTTCCATATAAGGGTATTTGGGTGTGGGGGAATTTTTTTGAAAATCTTCGTGTCGCATCCTTGGAAGATACCGAACTAAAATACCAAGTTTGGTATTTAACGGTCTTTTCGTTTTTGAGCTATGCTGCCCACAGACACACACACATACACACGGACAGACAAACACGGACATTTTTCTAAAATTGCTTTTTTTGATTTCAGGGGTCTCAAATATATTTCCAGTGAAATCTCGGTATCGAATTTTTGGCTGCAGTACAATAGCTTCTCTATACACTATGTACATAGTACGTATAGAGAAAGTAAAAGGCATCACATGAAAGAAACGAATGTATCTACTTCCCTTGATGTTGACGCCGTCTTTATCAACTTTAACAATCCCCACAGAATATCAAAAAACAGGAATTCTGTGCCGCTCCGTAAAAGTTAAATCCAGTTCAACTTTCTTCGCACGGGTTTCGTTGCGTCAGTTCTGAATTGCTATTAGCGTGCCGCGTCGCCAATGTCGCTCCATTGTGAATCCGGCTTTACAGCGACATTTCTGCCAGGGTAGCGTCAACACAAAATACATAACGTTCTCTACCCAACTAATTGTACTTACAAAAGTTTTTTCTGCTCTCTACTTCTTGCTAATCAAGACATTAGCGGAAACGATCTTATTACTTGCTTCCTTGTAAGGAGAGGCAATATAAAGAAATACGCTAGGCTATAGCGCTAGTCAAATCTTTTAGAAGCTGTCGCTATGCGATTAAAAGTCGGTTCTTTTTGCATAGCCAGGAGTAAAACAAAAGAAACACGGATGACGTACTCTTTAAAACTGAAATCAACAACAAGGAATATCTCGGAAATGGTTAACTCAAAGAAAAATGTGATGTGTTACATTTACATGACTTTCTCTAGCTGTTTCACACACAAACTTTTCTTACTAAAGGTGTGTATTTTATCTACATGATTAATCGATATAAACATTAGTGGAACTGGTCTTATTACTTGCTTCCTTGTGAGTTGCAACCATATAAAGCAATACATTAGGCTAAAGTGATAGTCAAATATTTTAAAAAGTTGTCGCTATGCGATTGAGATTGGGTTCTCTTTACATGGCCAGCAGTAAAACAAAAGAGGGATGGATGACGTCCTCTTTGAGAAAAGTATAAGTGTTTTAAAACTGAAACCAATAACAAGGAATATCTTGGAAATGGTTAACTGCAAAAATAATAACAAATCTTATTTGCTACATTCACATGAGTCCCTAACTGTTCCACACACAAACTATTCTTACTAAAGATTTTTATTTTATCTGCATGATGCTGATCGAGATAAACATTAGCAGAAATAGTCTTATTACTTGCTTTCTTGTAAGAATAAGGGAAGTAAGAGAGTAGCATAGGGTAAAGTGTTAATCAAATCATTTAAAAGCTGGTTGCTATGTAATTGAAATTCCTTTGTATGGCCAGGAGTTAACAACTTTCCATGTGAGAAAAGTATTAAGTATTTTAAATCTCAAACAAATAACAAATATCTCAGAAATGGTCAATTCCACGAAGAAAAAAGTATATGATATAAATTGTGCGTTTTAATGAGATCCTCATTTTTTGTGTAGTAATATTTTGTCTATCTCTTACGGTTTACCAATAATGCAGCATTCAATAAAAATCATCCAAAATTAAGAGGTCTTCAGAGGCTATTCCCACAAAGTTGAAGATATACATTTTATATGTCAGGTAAATATCTTTATTATACGATATTTTAATCAAAATCGTTACAGCCTGTTTTGAGAAAATAAATATTCTTGAAGATTGTTCCATGTAAAGTGCAGCTGGGGGTGCGGATTTTCCTGCAAATCTTCGTGTCGCATTCTTGGAAGACACTAAACTTAAATATCAAGTTTGATATTTAACGGACTTTTCATTTTTGAGCTATGCTGCCCACAGACACGCACACATATACACACACACACGCGCGCGCGCGCGCGCGCGTATCTATTTCTAAAATACTTTTTTTTTCTTTGATTCAGGGTGTCCTAAAACATGTATTTATGGTGAAATCTCGATATCGAAGTTTTGGGTGCAACACATAATCACCCAAAAACATTCCATTCAAATACGTTCATTACATTGCACCTAAAAATTCGATACCGAAAATACACGATTTAGGGTCCGCTGTATCAAAAAAAAAAAAAATAAAAAAATAAATAAAAGGATTTTCAAAAACATGTCCATGTGTGTGTCCGTGTGTGTGTGTGTGTGTGTGTGTGTGTGTGTGTGTGTGTGTGTGTGTGAACACGATAACTCATAACCGAAAAGTCGGCAGAATACCAAACTTGGTATTTAAGTTTATTATCTTTCAGGGATGCGATACGAATCTTTTGAGGAAAATCCCCTCACCCCAAACTACCCTTTACATAGAAAAAAATTCGAAAATTTTGATCGTTTCAAAAATGTCTAACGATTTTGATTAAAATCTCTTATATTTAAGACATTTATGTAACACACACATAAAATCCATATCTTCAATTTTATGGGAATAGCCTCTGATATGTTTATTATGGATAAATTTTGCGGAAGTTTACATAACTGGTAAACCTTAAGAGAGAGACAAAAATTTACCAGGCATAAAATGTACAGCTCGCTAAAACACACATTTTATGTTATATACATTTTTTTCGTGGAGTTGACCATTTTTTAGATATTCCTTGTTATTCGTTTCAGCTTTAAAACTTGTACTTCACTCATGTCCATACAACAAGGCAACCAGCTTTTAAAAGATTTTGACTATCGATTTAGCCTAGCGTATCCTATTTTTTCCCTTTTACTTACGAGAAGCAGGTAGAATTTTACTGCCAATTATTTCCTCGATTAGCATGAAGTAAATAGAAGAATAAGCTTTTTAATAATAATTGTTGCTGTAGAGAAAGTCATGTGAATGGAACACATCAGATTTATTGACAATTAGCAGCGTATAGTGCTGTAGCCAACGTTTATGACAACTGTGCTATTGAATGTTAGGTTTGCATAACTGCGGCGCTGAGTCATTTTCACCGCGTGATGATGAAAAGAAGCAAAAACAAGCGAACTCGATTGTAAACATCCTCATTTACTGAAGCTCTAGCCCGGGAAAAAGATACGCACGGTTCCGGGAACACTAAGGACCTAGTGCGCAGGGTTGCCAACTTGACGTATTTTCAAGTTGTATGACGGGCAAAATTTAGTTTTGACTGTTGACGGATATTACTAGAAATTATTAATGTTATATTGGCTTTCTTTAGAAAAATTCACGGATGTAAATCTTTGTGCACCTTCAAGGCAGTGTCCATAATTTTTACCCCAAAACAGGGACATTTATAAAAAGTCATGGAAAAACGCGGGACATGGCAAAAATCCACAAATAGAGTGAAAATTGCTATATATTTATAAAATAAATGTACTAAACACACATTACACATACGGATAATGAGTAGCATTTAAGGGCACTCAACTTCGCGGTCTTCAGTGCCCTCGAAAAACAATCGTGCCACAATAATGAATTTTACAAAATCTATTAATAAAATAATGGCTAAAAGAAGAAGTAAAACAAAAACACCCTGGGGAAAACCAGGGGTAGAAAGGGTGACAAAACCATTAAAACCATTGTGTTCCTTTATATGAATTTCTCTACAACTCTGTAACAAATTATTGGTATAAAACTTGTGCTTCTTTTTACTTCATGCTAATCGAGAAAAAATAGCAGAAATAGTCTTATTACTTGCTTCCTGTAAAAAAAAACAAACCATACACACACACACACACACACACACACACACACACACACACACACGCGCGCGCGCGCGTAGTTTTTTCCAGAAATTATTTTTTTTGGATTCAGGGGGTCTCAAAACATATATTTCCGGTGGAATCCTGGTATCGAATTTTTTGGTGCAATACAATACCTTCTGTATACACAATGTACATAGTACGTGTAGAGAAAGTAATAATTTGTTACAGAGATAAAAAGAAAGTCATGTGACTGAAACACATAAGACGTTTTACTAGCACTTAACTATGTACAACATATGGTAGAGCAGGTATTGAACACCTCCCGAAAATTCGATATTCATGTTTTGAGGACCGCCGAATTAAAAATCTGATGTGTGCCATCCACATGACTTTCTCTATATATCTGCAACAAATTATTCTTAAAAAGCTTATACTCTTATTTACTTTATTCTAATCAGAAAAAATTAGCAGAAATAGTCTTATTACTTGCTTCCTTGTAAGTAGAAGCGAAATAAGGTAGTACCATAGGTTAAAGTGGTAGTCAAAAGCTGGTTGCTATGACAATGAACTTCCTTTGTTTATATGGATGGGAGCCCACAAGTCCCTGTATGAGAAAAATATGTTTTTCATAGCAGAAACTAAAAATTAGGAATGTCTCAAAAAGGACGAACTCCACAAAAAATGTATATAACATAAATTGTGTGTTTTAACGTGCTCCACATTTTTCGTGCAGTAAGTTTTTATCAATTTACTTACGGTTTAGCAGTTATTCAAAATTCCGTAAAATTCATCCAGAATAAACTATTCTTCAGAGGCTATTCCCAGAATATTCAAGATATACATTTTATTTGTCAGGTAAATATGTTTGATATACGAAATTTTAATCAAAATCGTTAGAGCAATTTTTGAGAAAATCAAAATTTTCGAAAAAAGTTCCATGTAAAGGGTAGTTGGGGGTGGGGGGATTTTTCTCAAAATCTTCGTGTCGCATCCCTGGAAGATACTAAACTTAAATACCAACTTTGGCTTCTTATCGACTTTTCGTTTTTGAGTTATCGTGTTCACAGACACACGGACACACTGACACACGGACACACGGACACGGACACGGACACACACGCACACCCACGGACCTTTTTGTGAAAATGCTTTTTTGGATATTCGGGACCCTAAAACATATATTTCCGGTGAAATCTCGGTATCGAATTTTTGGGTGGAGTGCAATACTTTCTCTATACACTATGTACATAGTGCATATAGAGAAAGTAAAAATTTATTTTTAGAAGAAGGTCCTGTGATGTGTGTGGACAATAACTCAAAAACTATAAGTCGTTTAAATACCAAACTTGGTATTTTAGTGTAGTATCTTCAAAATTTGCCATAACACAGATTTTGAGGAAAATCTCCCACATACACTACTCTTTACATGCAACAATGTTCGATTTTCTCAAAATTGGCTCCAATGATTTGTTATTAAAATGCAGTATATTAAAGATATTTACAGTATAGGTCGATGACACATACAGTTGTTATTATTATTACTACTATAATTATTATTATTATTTTGTAGAGATAACCGTCTTCGGGATAGCCCTGTTATTGGTTTCAAATTTAAAATACCGAAACACTTCTCAAACGGGAAGTCATCTTTTATTTGATATCTTTTTTTACTCCTGTCCATGAAATGAGAACCAAAAATCGACAGTTTTTAAAACAGTTGAATGTCGGTTTAGCCTAGCGTATTTCCCTTCTACTTATGAGGATCTAAGTAATGAGATAATTCCATTAATGTATCTTGATTAGCATGAAATAGATAAAAAAATCTGATGTGTTACCCTCACGTGACTTTCTCTAGCCACTCTACAAACAAACTTCTTACAAAAGATAATTTTTCTTTCAACACAATGCTAATCGAGATAAACATTAGCAGAATTTTATTACTTAGTTCCTTATAAGTAGACTGGAACTAAGAGAATGCACTAGGCTAAAGTGATAGTCACATGTTTTAAAAGCTGTCGTTATGCGATTGTCATTGCAAATCGCTTCTTTGCTTGGCCAGGAGTAGAGCAAACGAAAAACGGACACTCTCGTCTGAGAAAAGTATAAGTACTTCACAACTGAAAAAATAACAAGGAATACCTCGAAAACGGTAAGATCCACGAAAACACTTATAAGACATAACTTGTGTATTTTAACAAGATCTACATATTTTATATTGTAAGTTTTTGTCTATCTCTTACGGTTTACTAGTTATGCTAAATTAAGCAAAATTCATTTAGAATAAACAGGCCTTTAGAACCTATTCCCAGAAAATTCAAAATATACATTTTATTTGTGGTAGAAATGGATTTAATGTGTGGTATTTTAATCAAAATCGGTGGTCACTTTTAAAATAAACAAAATTTTCGCAATTTTTTCCATGTAAAGGGTAGTTAGGGGTGGGGGGATTTTCTTGAAAATCTTCGTGTCGCATCCTTGGAAGATACCAAACTTAAATACCAAGTTTGTGTTTAACCGTCTTTTCGTTTTTGAGCTATGCTGTCCGGAGACACACACACACACACACACACACACACACACTGACCTGTTTCTGAATCTTATTTGACTCAGGGGGTCCTAAAACATGTATTTCCGGTGAAATCTTGACATCGAATTTTTGGGTGGAATACAATACTTCTCTATCCTTATGTACATTGTACATACGAGGCTAGAGAAAGTAAAAATATTTGTTTGTAAGAATAGTTTGTTGAACAGATAGCGGAAGTCATGTGAGCGCAACACATCAGATTTTTTTATGTTGTTTACACATTTCTACTTACTATTTTGATTGACAAAATATCAGAAATGAGATATACAGACATGGAGATAAGCAAAGTCCGTTTCCCATGAGGTGGGGCAGTTTGATAAAGAACCTAAATGGGCATTAATTACTGTTAGGGAGTATGTTGCCATTCTCAGCGCTAGTTAACAACAAGCATGCATCCCGGACACTACAGCCTCTTGGGTAAGTGCGCATGCGCTGTGTTTATTCCCTCTTTTCAAAATGTTAATGTTAAACTTGTTTTTCAATCTTTACTTTAAATCCATTACATTTTATTACCAAGGAACAGATTTTTAGGTAAATACATATTTTTACTCTCTCTCTCTCTCTCTCTCTCTCTACCCGTACTATGTACATAGTAAATATCTGTTTTGAGACCCCATGAATACAAAAAAAAAAACATATGTTCCATTCACATGACTTTACCTACATCTCTGCAACAAATTATTGTTAAAAAGCTTATACTTCTATTTACTTCATGCTAATGTGGAAAAAATTAGCAGAAATAGTCTTATAACTTGCTTCCTTATAAGTAGACGCGAAATAAGTGAGTACCACAGGTTAAAGTGACAGTCAAAAACTGGTTGCTATGTGACTGAATTTCCTTTGTTTTATGGACAAGAGTTGACGAATTCCCGTATGCGAAATGTATGTTTTTCAAAGCTGAAAACAAAAACAAGGAATATCTCAAAAACGATCAAGTCCACGAAAAACTGTATCTAACATAAATTGTGTGTTTTAATGTGTTCTACATTTTCTATGCGGTAAGTTTTTTTCCATCTTTTACGGTTAAGCAGTTATGCAAAGTTCCGTAAAATTGATCCAGAACAAAGTAGTTTTCAGAGGCTATTTCCAGAAAATTCAAGATATACATTTTTTTGCCAGGTAAATGTCTTTTATTTAGGATATTTTAATGAAAATCGTTAGAGCCATTTTTAAAAAAATAAAAATTCTCGAAAAAAGTTCTATGTAAAGAGCAGTTGGGGGTGGGGGGTTTTCTTGAAAATCTTCGTGTCGCATGCCTGGAAGATACCAAACTTAAATACCAAGTTTGGTATTTTATGGACTTTTCGTTTTTGAGTTATCGTGTTCACAGACGCATGGACACACTGACACGGACCTTTTTCTGAAAATGGTTTTTTTTATATAGGGAATCCTAAAACATATATTTCCGGTGAAATCTCGGTATCGAATTTTTGGGTGGAGTGCAATACTTTCTCTATACACTATGTACATAGTGCGTGTAAAGAAAGTAAAAAAAAAACAGTCTTAGAAAAATGTCCGTGTGTTTTTGTGTGTGTCCGTGTGTCTGTCAACACGATAACTCAAAAATGATAAGTCGATAAAACACCAAACTTGTGAATGGAACACATCAGATTCTTTTTAGATTCAGGGGATTTCAAAAGAAGTATTTCCTGTGAAATCTCGGTATGGAATTTTGGGTGCAATACAATACCTTCTCTGTACACTATGTACATAGTACGTGTAGAGAAAGTAAAATGGAACAAAGTATTTTTGTTTTTAGCAATTTTTTGAACGTTTAACAAGTATTTTATTAATTTAATGTATAAACATAAATAAATTTAACTTCTCGCCACTTAAAAATCAAGTTCCTTTTAAAAGCGTTCTTAAATATGTATCGAAAACCGAAGTTACTTTCACAGGAGTTACTTTGACAGAACTGGGGCGTCACTGACATAGTTCGCACTATTTTAACACTAAAACGACCAGCTTGCAATTATATTATTTTAAGAAAATCTGATGTCTTCCATTCACTTGACTTTCTCTACATCCCTGCAAAAAAATATTACTAAAAAGATTATGCTTCTATTTACTTTATGCTAATCGAGAAAAAATTAGCAGACATAGTCATATTACTTGCTTCCTTGTAAGTAGAAGCGAAATAAGGGAGTACCATAGGTTAAAGTGAAGTCAAAAGCTGGTTGCTATCTGACTGAAGTTCCTTTGTCTGTATGGACAGGAGTTGACAAATTCCTGTATGAGAAAAATATAAGTTCTTCAAAGCAGAAACCAATAACAAGAAATATCTCAAAAATGATCAACTCCACGAAAAAAATGTATATTACATAAATTGTGTGTTTTAACGTGTTCTACATTTTTTGTGTGGTAAGTTTTTGTCCATCTCTTACGGTTTAGTGGTAATGCAAAATTCCGTAAAATTCATTCAGCATAAAGTAGTCTTCAGAGACTATTCGCAGAAAATTCAAGATATACATTTTATTTGTCAGGTAAATATTTTTAATATACGACATTTTAATCAAAATCGTTGAGCCATTTTTGAGAAAATCAAAATTTTCGAAAAGTTCCACGTAAAGGGTAGTTGAGGGCGGGGGGATTTTCTTGAAAATCTTCGTATCGTATCCTTGGAAGATAACAAACCTAAATACCAAGTTTGGTTTTTAACGGACTTTTCACTTTTGAGCTATGCTGCTCACAGACATAAACACGTACATTTTTCTAAAAATGCTTTTTTTGGATTCAGGGGGTATCAAAACATACGTCTCCGGTGAAACCTCGGTATTGAATTTTTGGGTGCATTACAATACCTTCTCTATACACTATGTGTGTAGAGAAAGTAAAATGATGTTGAAGGTCTCTCAAACAAGTGAGTACTGCGACATTATCTCGGAAGCAGCTGCAGAAATAGAAACACTCTTATTAAGTTAACTCAATATGAACATTATTGCCGTTGTCTGTCTCGCTGCACAAATCCTTTGTGCTCCATTCACGTTTAAAAATATTGTCAAGAAGCATATTCTTCTATTTACTTTATTAGCAGAAATTGTCTTAATTTCTTACTTCCTTGTAAGTAGAAGGAAAATAAGGAAATACACTAGACTAAAACGATAGTCAAATCTTTTAAAACCTGGATGAAATCCATTTCTATGCAGGGCCAGAAGTTTACAACTTTCCGTGTCAGAAAAGTTTTAAATATTTTACATCTGAAACAAACAACAAGAAATATATCAGGAATGATAAAAAACAAAAGTATATGACATAAACTGTGTGTTTTATCGTGAACTACATTTTTTGTGTAGTAAGTTTTTCTCTATCTCTTACGGTTTACCAGTTATGCAAAATTCAGCAAAATTCATTCAAAATAAAGAGGTCTTTAGAGGCTATTCCCAGAAAATTTAAGATATGCACCTTATTGACCAAATAAATATCTTTAAAATGCGGTACTTTAATCTAAATCGTTAGACCCGTTTTTCAAAAAATCAAAATTTTCGAAATATTTTCCATGTAAGGGTAGTTTGGGGTGGGGGCATTTTTCTCAAGATCTTCTTGTAGCATCCCTGGAAGATACTAAACTTAAATACCAAGTTTGGTATTTTACTGACTTTTCGTTTTTGAGTTATCGTGTTCACAGACACACGCACACACCACACACACACACACACAAACACACCCACACACGGACCTTTTGGTGAAAATGTTTTTTTTTTTTGGATACATGGGACCCTAAAACATGTATTTCCGGTGAAATCTGGAAATCGTATTTTTGGGTGGAGTGCAATACCTTCTCTGTACACTATGTACATAGTACGTGAAGAGAAAGTACAAAAGCATTTTTAGAAAAGGTACACGCACGCGCGCGCACGGTTGTATATCCGTGAGTCTGATAAATCAAAAACAAAAGCTTGGTATTTAAGTTTAATATCTTCCAGGGATGCAACACGAAGGTTTTGAAAAAAATAAAATCCCCCCACCCCAAACTACCCTTTATGGGAAAAAATTCAACAAATCTGATTTTCTCAAAAATGCGTCTAACGATTTTAATCGTATATTAATGAGATTTACATGACAAATAAAAGGTGTATTTTGAATTTTCTGTTTATTATTGCCGCCTCGAGAAGGTGGTGGACCACATCAAAAACTCACGGCTCCACAACACCTGTCTTCAAGACAAGCTGGCGCAACACATCTGAAAATCTTAATGAGAGCTAGGAAGCGAGTTGTACTTTCAGATAAGCAGTTCACCAGTCGATTCATGTCACCTCTTATGCACTGCACTGATAAACGTGTGTTTTCATATATATCCATATCCACAAAACATCGATACAAATGGCCTACTATATAAACAATGTCAATCGTTTGCCTCCAATTCTTCCACACCTGACAGTCCTTCGTCTTCGCTGACGTCATTGTCATCATCAGCGCTATCGCTACTTTCTGCTCCGTTGTGTTGGATTAGAATTCTTTCTTTTTGATTTTCTACAATTCTTTCTAATGATTTTCAATATTCACAGCATGTCGACATACATTTTCCAATTCTGGCCTGCCAATTTTTGCAATTCGCTGGCGACACAACTGCTCCATATCTTTTAATTTGAAAGTGATATATTCTGTTTTATTTTTCTTTCTTTCTTTCTTTACTTTGAGAACCCTGAAAACGGAACTCAGTGAAATATCAGTTGCCTTGGCTACTCTTTCATTCACTTTCATCAGGCTTTTGAAGAGCTCGGGGAACATATATTTTCTTCCTTCATCTCTGCTTCTTGTTTCATGAAGTCAAGGACATTTACAATTATTTCTCTGCTCTAAGTAATACCTTGCCACCTAACTTTAAAAACGTAGCAGCCATGGTTAAAAATAAAAAAAAAATAAAATGAACACTATCTACTGCCCACTTTGAATACACATACATGCGGAACACTTTCAATACAGACTGTACAAAGTTTGCTCGTTGTGACTTTAAGTAACCAAAGTATCACAGCAACACACACACCCCCACACACACACCCCACACACCCCCACACACACACCCACACACACACCCCACACACCCCCACACACACACCCCACACACACACCCCACACACACACCCCACACACACACCCCACACACCCCACACACACACCCCACACACACACCCCACACACACACCCCACACACACACCCCACACACACACCTCACACACCCCACACACACACCCCACACACACACCCCCACACACCCCACACACACACCCCACACACACACCCCACACACACACCCCACACACCCCACACACACACCCCACACACACACCCCCACACACACACCCCACACACCCCACACACACACCCCACACACACCCCACACACACACCCCACACACACACCCCCACACACCACCCCACACACCTCACACACACACCCCACACACCCCACACACACACCCCACACACACCACCACACACACACCCCACACACACACACACCCCACACACACACACCCCACACACACACACACACACACCCCACACACACACCACACACACACCCCACACACACACACACCCCACACACACACCCCCCACACACACCCCCACACACACACCCCACACACACACCCCACACACACACCCCACACACACACACCCCACACACACACACACCCCACACACACACACACCCCACACACACACCCCCACACACACACACACCCCACACACACACACCCCCACACACACACACACACACACACCCCACACACACACCCCACACACACACACACACACCCCACACACACACACACCCCACACACACACACACCCCACACACACACACACCCCACCACACACACACACCCCACACACACACACCCCACACACACACACACACCCACACACACCCCACCACCCACACACACACACACCCCCACACCACACACCCCCACACACACACCACCCCACACACACACCCCACACACCCACACACCCCCACACCACACCCCACACACCACACCCCACACACCCCACACACACACCCCACACACCACCCCACACACACCCCACACACACACCTCACACACACACCCCACACACACACCCCACACACCCACACACACCCCCACACCCCCCCCACACACCCACACACACACACACCCCACCACACACCCCACACACACCACACACCCCCACCCCCACACACACCCCACACACACCACACACACCCCACACACACCACACACACACCCCCCACACACACACACACACACCCCACACACACACACCCCACACACACCCCACACACACCCCACACACACCCACACACACACCCCACACACACACCACACACACACACCCCCACACACACCCCACACACACACACCCCACACCACACCTCACACACACACCCCACACACACACACCCCACACACCCACACACACCCACACACACACCCCACACACACACCCCACACACACCCCACACACCCCACACACACCCCCACACACCCCACCCACACCCCACACACACACCCACACACACACCCCACACCCACACACACCCCACACACACCTCACACACACACCCACACACACACCTCACACACACACCCACACACACACCTCACACACACCTCCACACACACACCTCACCACCACCCACACCACCACCACACACACCTCACACACACCCACACACACCCCACACACACCCCCACACACACCCCCACACCACACCTCACACACACCTCACACACACCTCCACACACACCTCACACACACACCTCACACACACCCCACACACACCCACACACACCCACACACACCCCCACACACACACCTCACACACCCACCTCACACACACCTCACACACACACCTCACACACACCTCACACACACACCTCACACACACACCTCACACACACCTCACACACACCTCACACACACACCTCACACACACCTCACACACACACCTCACACACACCTCACACACACCTCACACACACACCCACACACACCACACACACACACCTCACACACCCCACACACACACACCTCACACACACCTCACACACACCTCACACACACACCTCACACACACCTCACACACACACCTCACACACACACCTCACACACCCCACACACACACACCTCACACACACCTCACACACACCTCACACACACACCTCACACACACCTCACACACACACCTCACACACACACACCTCACACACACCTCACACACACACCTCACACACACACCTCACACACACACACCTCACACACACCTCACACACACCTCACACACACACACCTCACACACACACACACCTCACACACACCTCACACACACCTCACACACACACCTCACACACACACACCTCACACACACCTCACACACACACCTCACACACACCTCACACACACCTCACACACACACACCTCACACACACCTCACACACACACACCTCACACACACCTCACACACACACACCTCACACACACACACCTCACACACACCCTCACACACACACACCTCACACACCTCACACACACCTCACACACACACACCTCACACACTCACACCTCACACACCCTCACACACACACACCTCACACACACCTCACACACACCTCACACACACACCTCACACACACCTCACACACACACACCTCACACACACCTCACACACACACACCTCACACACCCCCACACACACACACACCTCACACACACCTCACACACACACCACACACACACACACCTCACACACACACACCTCACACACCCCTCACACACACACACCTCACACACCCCTCACACACACACACCTCACACACCCCTCACACACACACCTCACACACACCTCACACACACACCTCACACACACCTCACACACACACACCTCACACACACACACCTCACACACACACACCTCACACACACCTCACACACACACACCTCACACACACACCCACACACACACACCCCACACACCCCACACACACACCCCACACACACACCACACACACACACCCCACACACACCCCCACACACACACACCTCACACACACACCCCACACACACACCACACACACACCACACACACACACCCCACACCACACCACCCACACACACACCCCACACACACACCACACACACACCCCACACACACACCACACACACACACCACACACACACACCACACACACACCCCACACACACACCCCACACACACACCTCACACACACACCCCACACACACACCACACACACACCACACACACACACCCCACACACACACACCTCACACACACACCCCACACACACCCCACACACACACACCACACACACACACCCCACACACACACCACACACACACACCTCACACACACCCCCACACACACACCCCACACACACACCTCACACACCTCACACACACCCCACACACACACACCCCACACACACACCTCACACACCTCACACACCCCACACACACACACCCCCACACACACACCCCACACACACCCCCCCACACCACACACCACCACACACACACACCCCCCACACACACACCCCCACACACACACTTCACACACACCTCACACACACACACCTCACACACACCCCACACACACCCCACACACACACCCCCACACACACACCCCACACACACTCCTCACACACACACCCACACCACACCTCACACACACACACCCTCACACACACACCCCCACACACACACCCCACACACACACCTCACACACATACCCCACACACACACCCCACACCACACACCCCACACACACACATCCCACACACACACACCCCCACACCACACACATCCCCACACACACACCCCACACACACACCCCACACACACACCCCACACACACCCCACACACACACACCCCCACACACCACACATCCCACACACACACCCCCCACACACACACCCCACACACACACCCCACACACACATCCCACACACACACACCCCAAACACACACATCCCACACACACACACCCCACACACACACCTCACACACACACCCCACACACCCACCCCCACACCACACCCCACACCACACACCCCACACACACACCCCCACACACACACACCCCACACACACACCCCCACACACACACATCCCACACCACACCCCACACACACACATCCCACACACACACCCCACACACACACACCCCCACACACACACCCCACACACACACACCCACACACACACCCCCACACACACACCCCACACACACACCCCACACACACACCTCACACACACACCCCCACACACCCCACACACACACCCCCACACCCCACACACACACCCCACACACACACCCCCCACACACACCCCCACACACACACCCCACACACCTCACACACACCTCACACACACACCTCACACACACACCACACACACACACCCACACACACACCTCACACACACACCACACACACACACCTCACACACACCCCACACACACACCTCACACACACACCACACACACACCCCACACACACACCACACACACACACCACCCACACACCACCACACACACACACCTCACACACACACCTCACCACCACCCCACACACACACCCACACACACACCCCACACACACCCCACACACACCCCCACACACCCCCACACACCCCCACCACACCCCCCACACACACACCCCACCACACACCCCACACCACCCCCCACACACACACACCACACACACACACACCCACACCACACACCCCCACACCACACCCCACACACACACACCACACACACACACCACACACACACACACACCCCACCACACACACCACACACACACACACCCACACACCACACCCCACACACACACCCCACACACACACCCCACACACACACCCCCACACCACACCCCACACACACACACCACACACACACCACACACCCCACACACACACCACACACACACACACCCCACACACACACACCCCACACACACACACCTCACACACACACACCCCACACACACACCACACACACACACCCCACACACACACACCCCACACACACACCACACACACACCTCACACACACACTTCACACACACACCTCACACACACACCACACACACACACCTCACACACACACCACACACACACACCTCACTCACACACCTCATACACACACCTCACACACACACCTCACACACACACCACACACACACACCTCACACACACACCTCACACACACACCACACACACCACACCTCACACACACCCCCACACACACACCTCACACACACACCACACACACACCCCACACACACACCACACACACACACCACACACACACCACACACACACACCTCACACACACACCTCACACACACCCCACACACCACCCCCACACACACACCACACACACACCCCACACACACACCACACACACACCTCACACACACCTCACACACACACGTCACACACACACCTCACACACACCCCACACACACACCTCACACACACACCACACACACACACACCCCACACACACACACCCCACACACACACCCCACACACACACCCCACACACACACCCCACACACACACCTCACACACACCACACACACACACCCCACACACACACACCTCACACACACACCTCACACACACCACACACACACACCTCACACCACACACCCACACACACACCTCACACACACACCCACACACACACCCCCCACACACACACCTCACACACACCTCACACACACACCTCACACACACCTCACACACACACACCCCACACACACTCCTCACACACACACCACACACACACCTCACACACACACCTCACACACACACCCCACACACACACCTCACACACCCCACTCACACACACCTCACACACACCCCACACACACACACCTCACACACACACGCCACACACACACCCCACACACACACCCCACACACCCCACACACACACCCCCACACACACACCCCCACACCACACACCCCCACACACGCACCCCCCCACACACACCCCACACACACACACCACACACACACACACACCTCACACACACACACCCCACACACACACCCCCACACCCACACACCACACACACACACCACACACACACACCCCACACACACACCACACACACACACACCTCACACACACACCACCCCACACACACACCCCCACACACACACCCCACACACACACACCACACACACACACACCCCACACACACACCACACACACACACACCCCACACACACTCACCCCACACACCACACCCACACACACACACCCCACACACACACCACACACACACACCCCACACACACACCACACACACACACCTCACACACACACTTCACCACACACCTCACACACACCACACCACACACACACACCTCACACACACACCACACACACACACCTCACACACACACCTCACACACACACCTCACACACACACCTCACACACACACCACACACACACACCTCACACACACACCTCACACACACACCACACACACACACCTCACACACACCCCACACACACACCTCACACACACACCACACACACACCCCACACACACACCACACACACACACCACACACACACCACACACACACACCTCACACACACACCTCACACACACCCCACACACCAATCCCACACACACACCCCACACACATACCCCACACACACCCCACACACCCCACACATACCCCACACACACCCCACACACACCTCCCACACACACCCCACACACACACCCCACTCACACACCCCACACACACACATACCCCATACACACCCCACACACACCCCCCCACACACATCCCACACACACCCCACACACATCCCACACACACACCCCACACACACACACCCCACACACACACCCCACACACACACCCCACACACACACCTCACACACACCACACACACACACCCCACACACACACACCTCACACACACACCTCACACACACCACACACACACACCTCACACACACACCTCACACACACACCTCACACACACACCTCACACACACACACCCCACACACACACCTCACACACACCTCACACACACACCTCACACACACCTCACACACACACACCCCACACACACACCTCACACACACACCACACACACACACCTCACACACACCTCACACACACACCCCACACACACACCTCACACACCCCACACACACACCTCACACACACCCCACACACACACACCTCACACACACACGCCACACACACACCCCACACACACACCCCACACACCCCACACACACACCCCACACACACACCCCACACACACACCCCACACACACACCCCACACACCCCACACACACACCCCACACACACACCCCACACACACACCCCACACACCCCACACACACACCCCACACACACACCCCACACACACACCCCACACACACACACACACCACACACACACACCCCACACACACACCCCACACACACACCTCACACACACACACACCACACACACACCCCACACACACACCACACACACACACCTCACACACACCCCACACACACACCCCACACACACACCTCACACACCTCACACACACCCCACACACACACACCCCACACACACACCTCACACACCTCACACACCCCACACACACACACCCCACACACACACCTCACACACACCTCACACACACACCACACACACACAACCCACACACACACACCCCACACACACACCACACACACACACCTCACACACACACACCTCACACACACCCCACACACACACCCCACACACACCCCACACACACCCCACACACACATCCCACACACCCCACACATACACACATCCCTCACACACACCCCACAAACACCCCACACACACACCCCACAAACACACACCCCACACACACCCACACACACCACACACACACCCCACACACACCCCACACACACATCCCACACACACACCCCACACACACCCCACACATACCCCACACACACCCCACACACACCACACACACACACCTCACACACACCCCACACACACACCCCACACACACACCTCACACACCTCACACACACCCCACACACACACACCCCACACACACACCTCACACACCTCACACACCCCACACACACACACCCCACACACACACCTCACACACACCTCACACACACACCACACACACACAACCCACACACACACACCCCACACACACACCACACACACACACCTCACACACACACACCTCACACACACCCCACACACACACCCCACACACACCCCACACACACCCCACACACACATCCCACACACCCCACACATACACACATCCCTCACACACACCCCACAAACACCCCACACACACACCCCACAAACACACACCCCACACACACCCACACACACCACACACACACCCCACACACACCCCACACACACATCCCACACACACACCCCACACACATACCCCACACACACCCCACACACACCCCACACATACCCCACACACACCCCACACACACCTCCCACACACACCCCACACACACACCCCACTCACACACCCCACACACACACATACCCCATACACACCCCACACACACCCCCCCACACACATCCCACACACACCCCACACACATCCCACACACACACCCCACACACATCCCACTCACACACCCCACACACAACCCACACACACAGACCCCACACACACCCCACACACATTCCACACACACACACACCCCACACACACATCCCACACACACACCCCACACACACCCCACAAACACACACACCCACACATACATACATACATACATACATACATACATACATACATACATACATACATACACACATACATACATACATACACACACACCTACCTACCTACCCACCTACCTACCTACCTACCTACCTACCTACCTACCTACCTACCTACCTACCTACATACATACATACATACATACATACATACATACATACATACATACATACATACATACATAAGGGAGTCATTACTTTCTCTACACGTACTATGTATATAGTGTTTAGAGAAGGTATTGTATTGCACCCAAAAATTCAATACCGAGATTTCACCGGAAATATGTGTTTTAGGGTCCCCAGTATCCAAAAAGAAAAGCTTGTTTTAGAAAAAGATCCCTGTGTGTGTGTGTGTGTGTGTGTGTGTGTGTGTGTTCTTGTGAACACGATAACTCAAAAACGAAAAGTCGGTAAAATACCAAACTTGGTATTTAAGTTTAGTATCCTCTAGGGATGCAACACAAAGATTTTCAGAAAGATCGCCCCACCCAAATTACGTTTTACATGGAAAAAATTCGAAATTTTCTCAAAAAATGGCTCTAACGATTTTGATTAAATACCGCTTATTCAAGTTATTTATATGGCAAATAAAATGTATATCTTGAATTTTCTGGAAACAGCCTCTAAAGACCTCTTTATTCTGAATAAACGTTGCTGAATTTTGCTTAATTGGTAAATCGTAAGAGATAGACAGAAACTTACTACTCAAAAAATGTAGATCACATTAAAACACACAATTTATGTCACATACGTTTTTTCGTGGAATTGACAATTTCTGAGATAATCCTTGTTATTTATTCCAGATTTAAAATTGTTTAATTTTTCTCACACGGAAATTTGTGAACTCCTGGCCCTGCATATAAACGGATTTGAACCACATGGTGACCAGGTTTTAAAAGATTTGACATTCGTTATAGCCTAGTGTATTTCCTTATTTTGCTCCTACTTGCAAGGAAGCAAGTAATTAAGACCATTTCTGCTAATGTTTATCAAGATTTTCAAACAGTGGGTAGAAGAATATGTTTTCTTAAGAATAATTTTTTACAGCGTTGTGGAGAAATTCACGTGAATGGAACACATAAGATCTCTGCAACAAATTATTGTTAAAAAGATTATTCTTACATTTACTTCATGATAATCGAGAAAAATTAGCAGAAATAATCTTATAAATTGCTTCCTTGTAAGTAGAAGCAAAATAAGGGGTACCATAGGTAAAAATGATAGTCAAAAGTTGGTTGCTATGGGACTGAAGTTTATTTGTTTGTACAGACATGAGTTGAGAACTTCCTGTATGAGAAAAAAAGTTTTTTTAAAAGGAATATCTCAAAAACGATCAACTCCACGAAAAAATGTATGTAACATAAATTGTGTGTTTTAACGTGCTTTACAGTTTTTGTGTGCTAAGTTTTTGTCTATCTCTTGCGGTTTAGCAGTTCCGTAAAATTCATCCAGAATAAAGTAGTCTTCAGAGGCTATTCCCAGAAAATTCAAGATATACATTTTATTTGTCACGTAAATATCTGTCATAAAAGATATTTTAATCAAAATCGTTAGAGCCATTTTTGAGAAAATCAAAATTTTCGAAAAAATCCATGTAAATGGTAGTTTGGGGCGAGGGGATTTTTCTCAAAATCTTCGTGTCGCATCCCTGGAAGATACAAAACCTAAATACCAAGCTTGGTATTTTACCGACTTTTCATTTTTGAGTTATGGTCTTCACAGACACACGGACACACGGATATTTTTCAAAAATGGTTCTTTTTGGATTCAGGGGGACCCAAAACATGTATTTTCGGTGAAATATCGGTTTGGAACTTTTGGGTGCAATACAATACTTTGTCTATACACTATGTACATAGAACGTGTAGAGAAAGTAATAATAAGAAATACTACCATCACTAACGAGTGTGTGTTTGTTCACAGTGTCAGCCCTTGTTGCAGCTTCACTAGCGCAAGAGGAATGTCAGAGTAAGTGTTTTATTGATCAACATTAATTTGCACGCTTTGTATATCCTAACTAACTTATTACTAGTCTTAGAAGGATATTTTGTAGTGAAATGTGTTCATTTACTGTTAAAAATCTATATCGAAATGGTTTTCATTTCGATATAGATTTTCACGTTTGCGCAGTACCGATACTCTGTGCATCTGCCTTTCATCAATATTTGTCTACACCAGTAAAGGAACCCTGTACAAGAAAATGGTTTAAACAAAAGTTGTTATGTTTTGATGAGGAATAAGGCAATAAGATAAAAAATATGGTGTGTTCAATTCACACGACTTTCTCTACACTCGTAAGAGATGGACAAAAACTTACCACACAAAAAAAGTAAAGCACGTTAAAACACACAATTTATGTTATATACATTTTTTTTCGTGGAGTTGATCTTTTTTGAGATATTCCTTGTTGTTATTGGTTTCAGCTTTGAAAAACTTATACTTTTTTCATACAGGAATTCGTCAACTCCTGTCCACACACACAAAGGAATTTCAGTGACATAGCAACCAGCTTTTGACTATCACTTTAACCTATGGTACGCCCTTATTTCGCTTCTACTTACAAGGAAGCAAGTAATAAGACTATTTCTGCTATTTTTTTCTCGACTATCAAGAAGTAAATAGAAGTATAAGCTTTTTAATTATATTTTTTGTAGGGATTTAGAGAAAGTCTTGTGAATAGAACACATGAGATTTTATGCTTATGCATGCATACTCCCCACAGGTAAGATACCATACTTGAACGCTAACATAAGACTATTTATATAAAGAAATGTTGGATATGTTTAGCTCGGTCCATCTACTGCTACGAGTGTGACAGTTGGACGGACATCCGCTGCAAGGACCCCTTCAACCACACAGCCCTACCAAAGGACCAACCGCCTTTAATGGTGTGTAATGGCTGTTGTGTGAAAATGATTCGCCATAAAAATTCACGTGAGTTATGTTTTCCAGTAGCTGTGTTTGATTATGCAATCAGGGTAGTGTTAGAAGTTCATGTTTTATATTTTCCTCCTCTCATACAAGCAAAGGGTTCACATTATACTAGGGCCGGCTGATAAGTTCAGGGGCTCTCAATGAAAACAGCATTACATTTTTGTTGTTGTTTTATTTCTCAACATAATCTCCGGAAAGGCAAATACATTTGTCATATCAGTGTTCTGATTTAATTAAACCATCTCTGTAGTGCGATTTATCAAGGTCTTCAAAATAGCTGTTTACCGCATCAATGACCTCCTCGTTTCTATGAAATCTTCGTCCTCCAAGAAATGTTTTAAGGTTTGGGTACAGGTGGTAGTCCTGGATGCTATATTTGGCGAATAGAGTGCGTGTTCAAGCAACAATTCCAACTTTAATTCGTAGATTTTTTCCATTGCAATGACTGAACAATGGGCCGGAGCATTGGAGTGATGAAACAAGATTTATTTTTTTGCCAAATGAGGTATTTTTCTTTTCACCTCATTACTGAAACGTTTCAGTAAGCTTGCAGTGATACTTTCACCCCTTTCCAGGTAATCAATAAAAATATGCATCCCAGAAAACACTCTTCATAACCTTGTTAGCTCACAAAATTGATTTTGACTTTTTTGGAGTTGGTTCACCTGGCGCAATCCACTGTTTTGACTGTGAAATACTTTCTGGAGTGTAGTGATGTATCCAAGTTTCATCTATGGTAATAAGCCGTCTTAACAGAAACAGTTTTCTTTGCAACTTTTGATCAGGTGTGCACCCATCCTGCACAGACCTTGCGAAAATATTACCTGCACGTTCTTTTGATATGTTTACAGTCTCTGCTATCTCAAACAACTTTAATCTGCGGTCTTCCAGTACTAAACGATGAATTTTTTCAATGAGCTCTGGAGTTGTCACTTCTACAGGGCGTCCAGAGCGAGGCTCATCACTAGTGCTCGTACGTCCCATTTTAAACTCTGCAACCCACCTTTTAATCATTGAATATGAAGGGGCAGAGTCCTTCAATGTACTGTCCTTTTCTTCTTGATTTCTTTAGGCCTTAAGCCTTTCAAATGGAAGTATTTAATCACTGCTCGTTTTTCCAAATCCTCAATTTTTTTGAAAACTCTAAAAGTTGTCTTGTTTAAAATGCTGTCACTCGAAACTAAAGAAGCTATTGACCTATAACTATGGATACAAGCTGGTCTAGAGTTAAACTGGCCTAGTGACGCCATATCTGTGTGAGGCCTGGGACTTATCAGCCAACTCTCCTATCATTACAATAATTTCAAACATGTAATAGCTATATAGTTTAAAAGCGGTTGAAAATATTCAACTCATTAAATTGGTTAATTACCTCAGAACTAATTTCAAGGAATCCTTCCTCATAGTAGCGCTCCTGTGATGGTTACGATTGCCTCCTAGTCTCTCTGGTGGCGGTTCTATGAATTTAGTGATCAGATATTAAGCGGGTTAGGAAATGGTAACACTACATCACTGAAAAATCTGATGTGTTCCTATGTACATAGTGTATATAGAAGATATTGTATTGCACCCAAAAATTCCATACCGAGATTTCACCGGAAATATATGTTTTACGGTCCCCTATATACAAAAAAAATATTTTCAGAAAAAGGTCCGTGTTTGTGAGTCCGTGAACACGATAACTCAAAAACGAAAAGTGGGTAAAATACCAAACTTAGTATTTAAGTTTAGCATCTTCCAAGGATGCGAAACGAAGATTTTGAGAAAAATTTCCCCACCATAAACTACACTACACATGAAACATTTTTCGAAAATTTTGAATTTCTCAAAAATGGCTGTAACGATTTTAATTAAAATAACGTATATTAAAGATATTTACCTGACAAATAAAATGCACATCTTGAATTTTCTGGGAATAGTCTCTGAAGACTACTTTATTCTGGATGAATTTTACGGAGTTTTGCCTAACTGCTAAACTGTAAGAGATGGACAAAAATTTACCACACAAAAATGTAGAGCATGTTAAAACAGACAATCTATGTTATATACATTTTTTTCGTGGAGTTGGTTGTTTTTGAGATATTCCTTGTTTTTGGTTTTACCTCTAAAAAATTACATTCTCATAGGAATTTGTCAAGTCCTATCCATACAAACAAAGGACTTCAGTCACATAGCAACCAACTTTTGAGCATCACTTTGACCTAGTGTGTTCCCTTATTTTCCTTCTACTTACAAGAAAGCAAGTAATAAGACTATTTCTGCTACTATTTTTTCTCAATTAGCATGAAGTAAATAGAAGTATAAGCAGTAATTTGTTACAGAGATGTAGAGAAAGTCATGTGACATCAGATTTTTTCAGTGATGTGTTACTATTTCCCAAATACATGACTACGCATCACAAATGCTAGCTTCCACTCCCTCGAGTTAGTGACCGGATTTTCTTCCATTGGGATCTCCAAGTGCATTCATGTTGGATGAAATTTCCAAAGAAATGTTTTCTTCCAAAGTTGGCAGGTTTTTGTGCCTGCCTAACAAGCGATGCTGTGTTGACAATTTCAAGTACTTGTATCCAAAAATGTGGTGCAACTGCTATCTAAAAAACCAACATTCTCAGGGGGCAGAGTGATTTTTTTTTCTTCCTACATGTTTGTAAACTCAAGACAAGTGATCATAAAAGGTTTATAACGCGAGTGCGTTTACTTGGCGAGTTATT
The DNA here is from genome assembly GCA_030762935.1 of Hymenopus coronatus. Classification (NCBI taxonomy): domain Eukaryota; kingdom Metazoa; phylum Arthropoda; class Insecta; order Mantodea; family Hymenopodidae; genus Hymenopus; species Hymenopus coronatus. Next base: position 10,143,376 of record CM060892.1, read on the forward strand.
TACATATTAATAATAGCGGGGGAGCGGTCACATCTGGTTTCATTTGAGAAAAAATCAAATTTCTACCTTAATTGGAGCTTCTCGGGAGCACTGCAGTTATTATCCCTGAACATATTCTCTGCAGTAATGGTATGTCACAAAAAGTGCGTAAAACATAATTTCATGTACACCATCTACACCTGATAGCTGCACTTTTTTGCATTTATCACATAGTCCTTTCAAATTCTTACCTTTGTGGTGTGGAAATGCTTTTTTTTTTTTTTTTTTTCTGATAGTCCAGTCAGCAGTCAACCGTACTGGAAGGACTATGTGATAAATGCGAAAAAGGGTCAGCTATTGGGTGTGCGTGCGTGCGAGATCAGGTAGACTAGTGGTGAGCCTAGAAGGGTTTAACCACAGGAATGAGGTGGATGGTTTAGGTTTGGTAATATTGAGGTTTCGGGTGATGATGTTAAGAAGGTAGCGCTGGTAGGCTCCTCGAACGGTTGCATTTTCAGGAGCAGCATCCTTTCCTCTGCTCCGCTGGTGTTTAATTTGTGGAAATTGTTTTTGTTGGAGAATTTTGATTGACCACTCCCAATGGTGGGAGGGGGGAGTACTTGGTTCAGCTAATTTGCTGTTGAAGCCGTTGTTACCGGGGGTGCCCGCAAGCCATGCGGGGAACCCGATACCGCCTGCACCGGCGTTCAGTGGGTAAGTACTCCACTAGCGATCTGACAAGTGCGTTCTCATGTTCGCCTAATCTGGCGCAAACTTTCTGAGCCCGGTGCCTAATGACATCTTCCACATATGGGAGGGCCGAAGCTTCATGTAGTAGCCTCAAAGGGAAACGTCGACATACAGGATATATGGACCGGAGTTCTCTATTCTGTATTCACTGTAACTAGAGAAGCCAGGAGTCTGCTGCCATGCCCCACACTTCGCAGGTGTAGAGCATCAGGGGGATATTAGGTGTGGATGGTGTTCAGTGAAATTATGATTTACACAGTTCTTTTGTGGGATACCATTACTGCAGGGAGTATGTTTAGGAATAATAACCACATTTGGAGATGTGTAGTACTCCTGAGAAGCTGCAATTAAGGTAAACAATTTGATTTCTTCTCACATGAAACCAAACGTCAGCCCCTCCCTCGCTCTTATTTATGTTATATAACTCGCGAAGTAATCACGCTCGTATTATACAAACATTTGTATAAACACTTGTTTTGACATTACAAACATGTTGGAAGAAGAAAATCTCATTTTTATCTTCCCCGTGAGAATGTTTGCTTGTAAGAGGCAATCGCAACCATCAGAGGAAAGCCAACCAGTTACAATCAGCTGATGATGGGGAACTGATGCCTTGAACTGATGCTAGTTCTGGGGGTAAATAAATTAATGAAATAGTATATTTGCAACTGCTTTTAAAGTTTAATAGTGAATCATGTCATTATGTCTTTCAATTCAAAAATGATGCTAAAGCTAACTAAAATTTCTGCGGCTGGCCTAGCCAGGTAAATAGCTGCTTTGAAATCCAAATGTCAAAGGTGTTTATTATTCTACTTTTCTGTTTAAACTGAGTAAATGCAGGTCTGAATCTCCATGCTTATGGTGCTGAAGCGAAGCTGAAATTCTATTGGTTTGCGTGCTTATCTTGATCATGAAAGACCGGCATTTTAGGTAAGGCAGCTGTGCAGTTTGAAAACTCTACAGAATGTAAGATATCCTATTCAAATGTATACCAGTTATTATACATGATAACATGACAATACTAATATTTTGCCATGCACTATAGTTTCAATTTATAAAATAACACAGATTGAGTCGACCAGACACTCTTTGGCTTCACATACCTAAACTTTTCTTGACTGTTTCACCATTGGTTGAAGGCACATCAAGATGTCGACTGGCAGTTCTCCTGTGGATTTTGCTTCTCTGGGGCAGAGACATCTAATGAAGGTTTTATGACGCTTAGTAGCGAGTTAACTTCTGGCGGGATGTCAAGTTCACAAGATTATCACCGTGTTTTTTTTTTACTTTCTCTACACGTACTATGTACATAGTGTATAGAGAAGGTATTGAACTCCACACAAAAATTCGATACCGAGATTTCACCGGAAATATATGTTTTAGGGTCCCCTGTATCCAAAAAAAAGTGTTTTCAGAAAAAGGTATGTGTATGTGTGTGTGCGTCAGTGTGTCAGGGTGTCCGTGTGTCTGTGAACACGATAACTCAAAAACGAAAGTCGGTAAAATACCAAATTTGGTATTTAAGTTTAGTATCTTCCAAGGATGCGACACGAAGATTTTGAGAAAAATCTCCCCACCCAAAACGACCCTTTACATGGAACTTTTTTCGAAAATTTTGATTTTCTAAAAAATGTCTAACGATTTTAATTAAAATATCGTATATTAAAGATAGTTACCTGACAAATAAAATTAATATTTTGGATTTTCTGGGAATAGCCTCTGAAGACTACCTTATCCTGAGTGAATTTAACGGAATTTTGCGTAACTACTTAACCGTAAGATATGGACCAAAACGTACCACACAAAAAACGTAGAGCACATTAAAACACACAATTTATGTTGTATACATTTTTTCGTGGAGTTGATCGTTTTTTAGATATTCCTTGTTTTTAGTTTCAGCTTCGAAACACTTAACTGACAAGTGAACAATTTGTCAACTCCTGTTCATAAAAACAAAGGAACTTTGTAAAAATATCCTTTTTGTAAAAATGCTTTTTTTTATTCAGGGGAACTAAAAAGTGTATTTCCGGTGAAATCTCGGTATCGAATTTCTGGTTGGAGTGCAATACCTTCTCTAAACACTATGTACATCGTACGTGTAAAGAAAGTAATAAGTAGCTCTACAGAGGCTATTTTCAGAAAATTCAAAATGTGCATTTTATTTGTGATGTGAATATCTTTAATGCACAGTACTTTAATCAAAATTGTTACAGCCGTTTTCGAGAAATCAACAGTTTCGACAAATGCTCCACGTAAAGGGTAGTGGGATTTTCTGGTACCAGGCAGCTGAACGTTCAGCGGAAGACAAACCTGAAATCAATTGTTACAACTTATAAATATGCAATTATTTTCCAATGAATAGGGATCCTATGAGAGAGAAAGTCGATACACAGGTATTCTTGTGATATCAGCTGACAATGGCCCAGGGATTCCAACCACGTTAAATGCAAGTGTTTAATGCTCAAGAAAATCATGCAAACCAATCAGAAAGAATTCTTTCATCAGCTTAGAATAGAGCGCAGCATATTTTGTATTTTTAATTCAGCATTTTGACCGCTTTACTACAGAGACATTCTTAACAACTCATGTTTATAATTCTTGTTGACGACTTTGTGTATTAAAGTAAAAATCCGATGTGTTCCATTCATAGAAATTTCTCTACATATCTTGACAAATTATTGCTAAAAAGCTTATTCTTCTATCTACTTCATACTAATCGATTAGCAGACACGATCTTATTACTTGCTTCCTTGAAAGTAGAAGCGAAAAAAGTTAAAACGATTGTCATATCTTTTAAAGCTGGTTTCATGTATATGAAATGCGTTTCTTTGCAGGGCTAGGTGTTGACCCATTCCCGTAAGAGGAAATATTTTAAAACAGAACCCAATAATAAGGGATTTCTCAACTCCACGAAAAAGTGAATATGAAGTATATTGTAGTTCTATCGAGACCTGCATTTTTTGTGCAGTAAGTGTTTTTTTTTTTTTTTTTTTTTTTTTTTTTTAATCTCTTACGGTTTAATAGTTATGCAAAATTCAACAAAATTCATCCAGAATAAAGAGGTCTCAAAGGTTATTCCCAGAAAAGTCAACATATACATTTTATTTGGCATGTAAATATCTTTAATATACGGTATTTTAATCAAAATCGTCAAAGCCATTTTTGAGAAAATATAAATTTTCGAAATTTGTCCACGTAAAGGATAGTTTGGGCTGGGGGCTTTTGCCTCAAAATTTTCGTGTCACATCCTTGGAATATACTAAACTTAAATACCAAGTTAGAGTTTTTGAGTTATCGTGTTCATGGACACAAACATCAACACGGATCTTTTTCTAAAAGTTCTTTTTTATACAGGGGACCCTAAAACGTATACTTCTGGTAAAACCTAGGTATTTTTGGGTGGAGTACAATACCTTCTCTATACGCTAAATAGGTACATCACGTGTAGAGAAAGTAACAAAGCAGTCAGTATATATGGAATCAGTGAGAAGAAACTGCGAAAAACAGAATTAAAGTCGAATTACACTTTCGGTGATGCTTAAATCCCGTTTTGCAAAGCAAGTATGCGATATTCAATTATAATATTTACTTTTGTTTTGTTCAGTTGTGGGATGAAATTGCCTCTAGTCAATGAAGTGATTTTATTCAATCCCCAACCGGACATCCAAGGTCTAATCCCCGGGCATTAATGCTGATGATCATAAAGAACGTGCTGTCGCAATTATTCCCAACTCAGGTATCTTCATGGCGTAATTACAGCTGTTTTAAATGTCACTGATTCCCCATTGCAATCAATGTATTGCGCGCGACCTTCTGTCCTCCAATAAAATCTTCTATTTCCGACACGCATAGCTCTCTGCGCAGCCAGAGGTGTGGGGGCTTGCTTTGGGGTGAAGACGCTCTAGAAAACCTTTCTCTATGACTATGACGTATTAAGTACACAGACTTTCTCGCTGGAAAGAGTTAAAACGTTTGAAAACGGCATCACGATTAGATCGTGATTGGCACGAACAAATACTGAATTGGTTTTTCAGAAAACTATATTACCCTTACATTTCACCAGTTATGCAAAAATTATCTGAATGAGGTAGTTTTCAGAGTTCATTCCAAAACGCTGAACATAGATATATATTACATTAGTCATGAAAGTATCTTAAGGGGATGCATACCCAAAATCCTAAAAAAGAAAATCCTAATATTTTATGTTGTATTCCTGATACTTAAATGCATATTTTGAAAAATAAAAAAATAACATTTTTCATTATTTTCATCGTGTGGATTGATTTGCTAATTAAATAATTTAATGCTTGAAGTTCAATCATCATAAGACACATAAACTAAATTTTAAAGCATGTAACTACTGTACAACATATATGCATGTTACAAATTTCAGCCTGATTAGTTGAAGACTGTTGGCTTTAGGATTATGGGTGATGCATCTCCTGAAACATATGGCTCGTATTTCAACCAAAATCATTAAAGCCATAAAACCTCCCTACACAGAAATTTCGGGCTAATTAAATGAAAGTATAGATACTTTTTTACTATTTTTTTTTTTTTTTTTTACGTCTACAACTAATTGCAGTATAATAAATTCATATGAAAGTTCTGTTCCTGATACTTAAATGCATATTTTGAAAAATAAAAAACAATACAAAGTTTCATCGTGTGGACTGACTTGCTAATTAAATAACTTAATGCTTGTAGTTCAATTTCCTGTTAATTTTATTACCATGCGGTGCTTTAAACCGTATCACGTGACGATTTAAATGTGTCATTGTAAGTGAGTGTGGTGGTTTAACCTTTTCACTGTGGTGAAAAATTGCTAAAAATCAGAAATTTGTTTTTGACCAATAACATTTGGCCTTAAATGTGTCTATTCCAACTTAATGGATAATATGCACCAATAACTAAGAAAAAAGTGAGTATAGTAATATGTTTCAAAATTTACAAAACTGATCTCACACCGGGTGCTTCTACCTGCCCCGTCAACATCCAGGCATGCCGTACCACCGATTATTTAACGTGGGCCCTCCCCATCCTAAACCACAGGCAAGATAGAGCACCCGACGGGACTCCCCACACCCCACCAACACCATATTTCCGGCCGTGAAATAGAGACTGTTTGGCGGTAGAGTGCAGCTTGACTCGGACCAAATGACTTGCAGTTTTTCTTTGCTTTATATATTCCTCGGAATGTGTGTAAACAGTCCTTGGGGTGGAGGTCTTTTTTGAAAATCTTATTTCGTACCTTTGGAAGATAAACTTAAAAATAATGAATGGTATACAGACTTTCTATTTTTGGTTATTTAGTATTTATTTAATGTTTCCAGTTAAATAGTTGTTTTACATTTTTGGTTGGAACAAAATGTCTTTTCTGCCTACTAATGAGGTAGAAAAAGTAAAAAATGCTCTGTACTTTAGGTTTTGTACAAACTAAAACAGTTCTTTGTCAAATATTATCTCAGCAATTATTTAAGATAAAGAGCTACAACTTCCAAGGTATATTCAATAATACTTTTTCTTTTGATTGATGAAAAACAGGACACTTCTGTTCATTAGAAGAGCATGTATGCTTTTCTAAATAAAGCTCTTAAAATTTTATTGATAAATGGTGATTTTTAAATTAAAATATCTGATGTGATCCATTCAAATGACTTTCTCTACATCTCTGCAACACATTATTGTTAACAAGCTAATGCTTCTATTTACTTCATGCCAATCCAGAAACAAATAGCAGAAATAGTCTTATTACTTGTTTCCTTGAAAGTAGAAATGAAATAAGGGAGTATCATATGTTAAAGTGATAGTCAAAAGATGGTTGCTATGTGACTGATGTTCCTTTGTTTGTACAGACAGGAGTTGACAAATTCCTGTATGAGAAAAATATAAGTTTTTCAAAGCGGAAACCAATAACAAGAAATATCTTAAAAACGATCAACTCCACGAAAAATATATATATATAAAGTATATTGTGATTTTTAATGTGCTCTACATTTTCTATATGGTAAGATTTTGTCCATTTCTTACGGTTTAGCAGTTATGCAAACCTCGGCAAAACTCATCCAGAATAAATAGGTTTTCAGAAGCTATTCCCAGAAAATTGAAGATATACATTTTATTCGGGGTGCAAATAGCTTTAGTATACGTGATTTTAATCAAAATCGTTAGAGCCATTTTTAAGAAAATTAAAATTTTCTAAAATGTTTCCATGTTAAGGGTAGTTTATAGTGTCGCATCCTTGAAAGATACTATACCTAAATACAAATTTGGTATTTAACGATATTTTCGTTTTTGAGCAATGTTGTCCATAGACACAGACAGACAGGCAGACACACACACACACACACACACACACACACACACACACACACACAGAACCTTTCTCTGATCTTTTTTGATTCAGGGGATTCTAAAACATGTATTTCCGGCGAAATCTCGGTATCGAATTTTTGAGTGAAATACAATACTTCCTCTATACAGTATGTACATAGTACTAGTAGAGCAAGTAAAAAATAACTAATCCATATACATAAAAACTTCTTCGTTAAAATAAAGCGTAAAGCGTATTTAGGTGCAAATATGTAGTAAACACTTCAGCCCTCGGTGTCACTTAGTTTCTGAGATGATGGGACATTTGCATAGAAAATTGTGCTTCTTCAGAAATTGCTTTCAAATATAAAATTAAAAGAAAAGGTAACCTAACCACAACTTCGCAGTACTTTGAAACTTTCACATGAAGAAAGTATGAGCGGAATGCCAATGCTGCGAATAGCTAAAGTAAAATTTCCGATCAAAATAAGAAAAATATCTCTTCTCTAACTTTATTATTTAAAAAGTTATTGATGTTTTACCAAGTCAGAGCACCAAATGTTTTTTAAAAAAAACTACTACGCAGGTTTATTTTCAACAATATTTTGACCTATTTACAATTAGCGTGTCTCTATGAAAGTTATACCAAAATAAGCGACAGATTCCAAATATGCATATGCAATCAAAATGGAAAAAAAGTATGAAAATCCCATTTCGATTACCCTTAAGTATGCTTCAGACAAAACTACAAACATTGTTACATGAAGTGAGGTTTAAAAATTATGCAAATACTTTCTTCCTTTATTGTTGAAGCCCTATTTTCCTCCACCAGTTTAAAGTTCCTCTTTCCTTGTGTATGCCTTTCATCTACCTTCATTGTTATCATATGTATGTTTGTGAAGGTTATGTGTTATAGTCTCACCTGTTTCAATTTGTGTTTTTGTTTTCTTGGTGCTGCATCGTCTCCATGACAACCAATCACCACGACACCAACATACGGACAACGGCTGATTTTCCTGGACACTGGTGCAAAATGTTTACAAAACTGCACCTTCATGTCCGCCCACTTGTCACATTTATGACTGTTATAAATAATATTAAAACATCCTGAGCGGGGGTTGAAAAATGTTATGTGTATAATAAAAATGGCAAAACATATTTTATGTGCACACGAAACATTTCTATTGCAATTTATGTACACAAAACATATTTTTAAACATTTGTACATCTTGGTGTACAAATGAAATCATGCTTTAAACATATGTATAACTATGTTTGGTTTAAAATGCAAATGAATTACTAAATTCAGCGTATGAAAATGTTCGACGAACTTGTACTTCTCAACTTCAGATCAACTTCTTCACCGTGGACCATGTCTGCAAGACGGAAGCTGGTGGAGCGGGTCGCATGTGCTTCTGCGAAACGGATCTGTGTAACGCGGCAATGTCCTCCCTAAGACAAAACAGTTACCATCACCTTCACTCACTATTCCTTCTAACGCTCCTCGTCCTTTGCATCCATTCTTACTTGCTGGCTGCAGCACATGGTTGCATGGTGCACAGATAGATTAGAAGCTACTACATCGATTAATTCTTTTAGTTAGTTACGACTAACCAAACAGAAAACCAACAATATTACCTTTTGTGTCGTTGCAACTGTGAGACATTAAATGGTTTTACGAGAATGTTTTCATGTTCTTCCTCCTCAAAAAGCAGAAGGGTTCCCAATGTCAGTCATCAAAAACGAGGAAGAATCTCTGAAAATACATTTCTTGAAATAATCAACTTGTTCATCTCAGATTTTCAAGGACTCTTCCTTTTTGTATGACTATACCTTTACTTGAGCATTGTTAATAATAATAATAATAGTAATAATAATACTTTTTTCTAAAAATACTCTTTTGGATACAGGGAATCCTAAAACGTGCATTTCTGGTGAAATCTCCATATGGAATTTTTGAGTGGAATGCACTATGTACATAGTGCGCGTAGAGAAAGTAAAAATGACGAGGAATAAGGGAATTTGTGGTAATAAACTTATAGTAGTATTTCAAAATTATTATTTTTTTCAGAATAACTCACAGTTACAAAGGTTTTAACTGAAAGGCTTCCCAAAACCAACATTTAGTCAAGGCCTCATTTAATATTTAGGAAAGCATTCAGTACAGAGCGTGACATTAGACTTCCCACAATAGGATCTAGGATTTCCGTTACAGTTCCCAAATAGGCAACTTTACTGTTCACATTGCTGGATAATATGTAGTTCCTGATCATATCCTATGTCAGGTACATTTGTCCTGGGAGAAGGTAGGTCTTCCCTTAGTTCTTCTCATTTAAAGACCTCTCTTCCGGATCTTCAGGCAATCTGAATTCTGAATTCTTTACTAAAAGAGAAATTCCTTCATTGCAACTCTTGCATTTACCACAACCATATCTACTATTTTGGTAAAAAGGCACTGCACTGTGATTGTATGCTTCTGAAAACAGTTCCTCAAAACTTGAAAAAAAAATTTTTTTTTTTTACAATACTCTTTATTTTCGGTCATTTTTAACAGCATAGTCATATCGTTTCCTTTCAAATTGTACATAAAATAGTTATTTAATGATGGTAAAATACAAAATGAATACATTTATACTTCACAATAAATGAAAAAGTTTACATTTACTTATAAATATGCTAGTGCTTTTAATTGTGTGATGGTTTTGTAGAGCACTTGGTGATCCTCTGAAGCAAGCCTGAAGTCTCTGTCTGGAATATTTCAGCAAGATGTGTTGTACAGCAAGGGATGTGTTGCAAGTTCACATTTTGATTCTGGATCTTTATTAATGATGAAGGAATGTGTCAGTTTGCAGTGTCCAATTCTGAGGCGGGTAATTACGGTTTGTCAGTAGTCGCAAGCTTTCACGGCCGGGGTCCAAATTATAACTAGAAGAAAATGTTTCCATGTAAAGGGTAGTTGGGGTGGGGGAATTTTCTTGAAAATCTTCGTGTTGCATCCTTGGAAGATACCAAACTTAAATACCAAGTTTGGTATTTAACAGGTTTTTCGTTTTTGAGCTATGCTGTCCACAAATACAAACATGTACTTCAGATGAAATCTGGGTAGGTATCGAATTTTGGGTGCAATACAATACCTTCTATACACTATGTACATAGTACGTGTAGAGAAAGTAAATATGGCAGTAACCAGCAGGTTCATTAAAAACACTGCACTCCAAACAACGGTTTTGAGGTGGATAACTGTAGCAGAGAGCTAACAACCGTACCCATGAAGCCTTAGTTTACCACAACAAAAGCCCATTGCTGGTTTAAAATAGCATATACTGCAATAAAAAATCTTATGTGTGCCATTCATATCACTTTCTATACATCTTTGCAACAAATTATTGTTAAAAAGCTTTCTATTTACTTCATGCTAATCGAAAAAAGATTATCAGAAATAGTCTTATTACTTGCTTCCTTGTAAGTAGAAGCGAAATAAGGGAGTACCATAGGTTAAAGTGATAGTCAAAAGCTGGTTGCTTTGTGACTGATTTTCCTTTGTTTGTATGGACAGGAGTCGACAAATTCCTGAATGAGAAAAGTACACGTTTTTCAAAGCTGAAACTAAAAACAAGAAATATCTTAAAAACGACCAACTCCACGAAAAAAATGTATGTAACATTAATTGTGTATTTTAACGTGCTCTACATCTTTTGTGTTTTAAGTTTTTGTTCATCTCTTACGGTTTAACAGTTATACAAAATTCTGTAAAATTCACCAACAATAAAATAGTCTTCAGAGGCTATTCCCAGAAAATTCAAGACGTACATTTTATTTGTCAGGTAAACATCTTTAATATACGATATTTTAATCAAAATCATTAGAGCCATTTTTAAGAAAATTAAACATTTCGAAAAAGGTCCCGTGTAAAGGGTAGTTTGAGTGTTTTTTTTTTTCTCAAAATCTTCGTGTCGCATCCCTGGAAAATACTAAACTAAAGTTTGGATTTTCCCTACTTTTCGTTTTTGAATTATTGTGTTCACACATACACACACACACACACACAGGCACACGGACATTTTTGATAAAGTTTTTTTTTATTACAGGGGACCCTAAAACGTATATTTCCAGTTAAATCCCGGTATCGAATTTTTGTGTGGAGTGCAATATATTCTCTATGTACATAGTACGTGAAGAGAAAGGAAAAAGGGACCGTCCTTAATCGAGGACGATGGGCTCTAATGGGTTAAGAAAGTAACGTAAAAGAAACAAAATGAAAGGTGGTGACAATTTACCTCATGTTGCTTGTGGACTGTTTTCAATTCCTGAGTATTTTGACTCCTTTAAATATTGTTGAAGATTAAAAATATTGTATTTGAGCTATAGTAGGACACTTGCTCACTGCTTGTATTTTTGGAAAAACTAGACATTTCATAAATGCACATTAATTCTGTTATTGAAAGAAAAGAAACAAAAAATAAAGGACCAACCAGTATTGTTTATTCCGCTCATAATTTGAATACATACTGGGTTATATACTTTTGCTGAATCGTGCAACCAAATCTAAATAGCCATAAAATAAGGAAAACATTAATAGGTTTGTCATTATAATGGCTTTATGTGAAAGATTTAACCGATTCTTAACTGTAAAGCCTTGTTCTAAGAATAAATACTCAAAGATATTAGTCCAGAAGCACTGAGAACGAAGAAGTAAAGTTTTAAAATGTTGAAGCATTGGCTGGAACAATATTGTAAGCAACAAAATTTCAGAACACTCGTGTTTCCTTGATAAACGTATTTATAATTTCTTATTTACTGGCTCCCATGGTCTTAATGATCTAGCGCCTTCTGCACGACAAATTAAATTCAAAAGTTGTTATCAAAAGTGGAAAAATGTTGTATATATCAAATAAAAAGAAGTATTTTAGACAGTGGAGCGCCATGATTTAAATGAACTGAGTCTCCTTTTTACACTTTTTGCTCCAAGTTTGTCTTCGTTTTGGAAGACCGGCTCCAGGTTACTTTAACCCTATCTTCAGTTCCGGGGTTGACTGGCGCTGTATGCAACAGGTATTTTTGTGCTAGGATGAAGAAAGAACACTTGAGAAGCATTAGGTACAAGCACGTAGACAAGTCTGCAGTAGCACAACACTTTTGGTCTGAAAGTCATAACATAAAGGAAGAAATAGAGTGATTGGAACTGCAAATTTGGGAAAACATCTTTATCACCAGAAGAAGAATGAGGTCCCCGTCATCCTTTTGTATCTGCACACAACTGTAGCGTCAGTCATCCCCGGAACTGAAGCACCCTGACACCGAAATGAAGACAAATTGCAGCAAAAGTGACTCAATGCATTTAAATGTTGTATATGTTTGCAATCAGTAGAATAGGTGCGAGCTATGAGATCATTTCCTCAGGGCGCTATAGAGATTTATGGGCTATAGATCCAGGCTGTAAATGTGGGTAGACAATTTCTCGAATTACTCATAATTCAAAATTCTCTTTGGCAGAACTGTAGCTTCTTTTTAGATTAGATTTTACAATCCAGGAAATTAAGTATGTAAAATATAATACATTCTTGGGTTTGTTATTAGCTGAAAATGTAAGTTGGGAAATGTATATAGGCAGCCTCACTAAAAGACCTAGTAAGATCAGTCAAATTTATGTCCAGTCTGCATATTCTTAGACTAGTTTATTTTGCATACTTTCATAGTCTATTGTGTTTTGTAGAAATTCTAAGAACAGTATTAAGGTATTCAGGATGCAAAAGAAAGTGATAAGAATGATGTCTCAAATTAAACTAGCTGTAAACCGTACTTTAAAAAAATTTACCTTTACCATGTATGTTTATTTATGACGCACTAAACTATACAAGAGAAAACTTAAAATCCTTCAAAACATTTGCTGAAGTCCATGCACATAATACCAGAAGAGAGACAAATTTATGTGTAAATTCACATAGAACCAAACTGTATGAAAACTGTTGAAATTATTTATCGTGCAATTCGATGTAATCGGATATTAATAAAATTGTTCAATTATATTTATTTTGTTAAAATAAGGAAGACTGATAATTCAGTATTTTTGAGTGCAAATCAAATGTTATGTTTCCCTCAAATATTTCAACGTGATGAAACTTTAGTTCTGTTCTAGGATTATGTTTAGGAATTTAAATCATAACAGGTTTATTTCTAGCAATGCGTTATTCAGCTCATATCGATCTAGCATGCGATATGCTCGTCTACCTGTATACAAGAAACTACCCTAATATATAAAGAACATTGAATCCCAGGTAAAATTCAAAAAAGCTTTCTTTAAAGTCTTAATGAACAATAAGTTTTATAATGTAGATTAATGTATACATCAGGAACTAGTGTAAATTGTACAATATGTAAAAAATTGTCTTTATGTCTTAAATTTGTATGTTCTTTCCTTTTATATTTAAAATTTCTTAAATATTATATTTCTGTATTTTAATCTTGTATGCATTTTGATATATTTGTTTTATTGCATTTTGAATAACGTGTATCCTGTTTCTATGGGTGAAGATAAATACAATACATTCACGAAATCGCTAGTGCAATTCTTGTTGATACGAAAATTCTATCTCTTGCGATTCTTCTTATTTTGTTATTTCCAACGGAAATGTGTTTATTCCTCGGATCAAAATGTTTAATTACTTTGAGATTCTATCTGCGGAAGCCAATTTGTATCCTGCTGCAAATATATTCGTGCCTCTCAATCCACAAAGTAACTTAACTGCACGCGACGTAGCCTAGGAAATATAAACTCTGCAAAGTCACAGTTGACTCACTCAACTACTTTTCCTTGCTTATGATCAGCCTCTTTTATAATTTCTGGCTTTACAACCAAGAAATCAACACGTTACCGTGAAACTTGTTTACAGTGAAAAAAATTTCAGAAAGAAAATCAAACCACGTATATCACGAAAGCACACAGAATAATTATTTTGCATCCAGCGATTTTGACCTCAGTATGCAACAAGAAAACATCTGAATAAGAAATACACAAAATGGAACACAATTTACAAAATGTCGACATCATGGGGTCACGTTTACATTGACGTAGACTTCTGATATATCCTTAAATGAGAACATTATGAGGGCATTTTCCTTAAATTCATGACATGTAATGTACATTACTGCATTGTCTTAGTAAAGTAGTTATTTGATGATTTTCCCTAAATGATGGATATGTTGTTAAAACTTATAATCCAAACTAAAATTAAATAACAACAAATGAACTTCATTTTAAACATTTAACATAAACATACATGATATTCCAGCCAAAATGCAAAATAACAACGCTGTTTAAGACTTGCTCATGCAATGTTGTTCCATAAAACACAAGTTTATATCACTATCGTTTTTCAATGGTGAATATAAAGTGCTAATGCATATCAATGGAAACAGCTGTTTAGAAAATTTCAGATGGTTTAAAAAAGAATTGTGGGCAGTAAAGTAGTTTTTAATGCTACTCATAAATTTTCTCAAAGTTAATTACAATGTTGTTCCAGCCAACACTTTATTTACTCAGTGGACAGAAGTGCTCTTTTCAATAAAAGATTTTGGACGTGCCATTCTTTGTTAACCATGATTTAAGATTAAAATGTGTGTATAAGTTTTCTTGCAGAAACATTCTTTAGTTATTACTTTTTTCTGAGCATATGTCAAAACGATTTCCCATAAAGTGAATTATAAAGAAGAGAACAAGAGAAATAAAGCATTGTTGCTTAGAGCAGTAACATATTTTTATTTTCTGCCTTTCCTCCTAAAGCTGTGCAAAAACTGAAGTATGAAAAAACTGCTGTGTCAAGGAAAATAAGGTAGGAAAAAAGTTTGCTACCAAGGTGAAATTGTAATGCTTTTCTTTGGTAGTGACAAACTTTAGAACTAGACATTAACCCTCTGATTACTAATGGGGTCCATTTTGTACCACATTTAATTTTCTTTTACCATTATATCCATGTATCGAATTCAAATGTTTTGTAACTTTTCTGTGCCTCAACTGTCAAATAAATGGTTGATATACCTTAGATTATATTAATTTTCTACAAAATAAATTAGACAAAAAGTAGCGTGGGTTCATTATGAATCCCGTTCAATAAAATATGTTAAATTTGACGAGCCGATTAATTACACTAAAAACACCTACTTGGGATTCTTGCCGGAACATGTTTCGAAAGACTAATTTCCTTCATTTCCAACCAGACATCGACTCGTCAAATTGAATGATTATAACGACACTGTTTTCAAATTTCCAGGACAACAAAAATAAAAATACGTTTCCTTAATTTAAATACATGTATCATTTAATTCTCAACCCTTATTGGTTTAATACTCGTTCGTACTAACAACAATTATAACCAAGCAACAATGGAATGGAATTTTAAACTTGTAAGTTTATTGTTGTGGAATATTCACTCCTTTTTTTCTTTAGTTTGTACACAGTTATGTTAGTTATACTCATGTCCAGGCAGTCGAAAAATCTATCTAACTACTGCAGAGGGCATAAAGTACATGGAAGCAATATTTAATGAACTTTGTACAGACAGGATTCAGAATTAGATTTTGAAAATAGCTCAGATGATGAAGACTGTGTACCTGCCAAACATTCACACATTGATGGTGAAGAGCAAACTTGTGATGAAATTGATACATATATTTATGACAACATTTACAAGGAATTAAAAGTATCTATACTTGAACAAATGGCAGAATTCTCCTCCACCAACAAAACATCTGCAATGCAATACTGTAACCAAGAAACCTGGCCTTACGACTTATAGTGGCAATGTTGATAGTGTGTCTGTTACTCTCAACTTTCTCTAACGGTCGGAATGTTACACTTGATTTGTAAATATACTAATGAACAAGGCAAAAATGTGTTCAGTGGTAGAAAAGAAATATGGAATAATGTTTTAAACATGGAACTACTTGCTTGGCATTCTGAAGAAATGTAAATATCATCTTTTTGAATTGTGGGCCAAAAAGAGCCTGAATTACAGACGCTATTTCCAGCCCCATTTAGAGAGGTGTTTGAAATGTTTGTGTCTAGCTTCTGTAGTGCTCATTCTCCTACTGAATACGTTGAATTCGATGAACAACTTGTACCTTTTCGTAGATGCTGTCCTTTCAAAGTGTTCATAAAAATGAAACCTGCAAGGTACGGAGTAAAATTCTGAGCGGCAGCAGACGCAAAGACATATTACTCCCACAATATGCAAATGTATCTTGGGAAGAAGCCTGGTGATACTCCAGAGACAAACCAAAGGATGAGGTTGTTTTATCTAACCATGAAACTGGAAGAGGCATCACGACAGACAACTTTTTCACTAGCTGCAATTAGGCGGAGTATCTCCTAACTAAGAATCTAACCCTTATCGGCACCGTTAGGAAAAATAAGCCAAATATTCCCAGTAGAAAAAGGAAGAGAACTCTTTACATCAGTTTTTGGATTTTAAGAGCAAATGACTCTAGTGTACTATGGGCCAAGGAAAAATTACTCGTTTCCCCACCTGAATCGCAGCTCCCCCTGTATCAACACTGGCACAGATGGCTGCTTAACCAACTCTTCAAGTCAGATGAAGCGAACTTCTTCTTCAGAGAGTTTGACAACAAATAATACCAAAATCTTCGTATAGATTATGAGCCAGGATGTTGTGTGGTGTGCAATTGGAATGTGTGAGATTATTGGTCCATAATTTTCTGAGCATTGCACTGGTCACGCAATAACTGTAAATTGTGACCGCCATGTTGAAATTTGAAAAACTTTGTCTGCCAGAACTCCAAGTTCCACAGTTGAATAATATTTGGTTTTAGCAGCATGGAGCTATTCCACATACTGCACTTCAAAACATATTTTTTCTCTGACTGTTCCCCAAACAACTGATTTCCCGCTTTGGAGATTTAACCTGGCCGTCCCAATCTCCAGATTTAACATTTCAGGAAGAATTTCTGTGGGGATAATTGAAAGAAAAGGTATTCTCGCACCGTTTGCAAACTATTGGAGTTGAAAAATACCATCGGCCAGGAAATCAATGCCATTCCACGGGAGATGGCGTGACGTGCCATGGTGGCATAAATGTATATAGGGACCACTGAGTTGACGTCATATTCAAGTAGTGTTGATGTAAGTGTAATATCCATAAATGCAAATATATATTGTTTCATTTTTTCACGAATAAAGTAATATTACTTTTATTTAGTACTTCTATTTCTGAACCGAAACTGGTAGATGCATTACGCGCTACCAATTACTATCAAGTCAGCATCACGACAATTCATGCTTGGGAGAAGGGAAAAAATTCAAGCCAGAAATTATCTTAGACTACAGTAAAACTAAAGGAGGGATAGATACTGTGGATAAGATGGCTAGAGAGTATACAATCTGCAGAGGAACATGAAGGTGGCCAATGCGGCTATTCTGTAATATGATAGATTCAGTTGTCTAAATGCTCTAGTAATCTGGCATATAAAGAATTCTGGACCGTCGACACCTGTTTCTACTAGAACTAGGAGACCAATTAGTACGCCCTTATATCATCCAGAGAGCTACCTACCCTACAGTGAGTAGGTCAGTTCGTGTCTGCATGGAACTTCTAGGTATCCCTGTTCTAAAGAATGCTCCCCATCTACTTCGTCAGTTGGAAATGCAAAAGAAATAGGGCACTGTTACATGTGTACCAGATTGTCAGGAAAAAAAAAAAAAAAAAAAAACTTTGCTGATGTGCCAGAAATGTCAAATCGGGTCTGTAAAAATCATTCTTAAAAAAAAGTGGTCATGCAGTGCTTGAAATTTGTTGAGAGCTTGTGAACCTTCAAAACCTTCATTCTTTTACAAGTTGTTCATTTATTTAATGGAAAAATAAAATTATTAAATATGTCATCGCCTGCAGTGCTACAAGTATAAAAGCGACCTGAATGCAAGATAGTTTAGCACTCTTAATGGACTTGCAGTAATTTTTGTTTCAAAATTCTCCAAAACGTACAACATTTTTGGGCCAAGTTTTGGAGCATCGACTTCCACGCGTACATCCATCGTAATGGAATTGTTCTTCCAGATTAGTAAACACTATCTGCAGGAACAGAACTCAACTATGTGCGATGCTAAAGGCACTCTACAGAAATTGCGCCAGGCATTTCAGCACCAGTCCATTGCTATTTCTCCTTTATTGTTATTATTTTTTTTTCCCAGATTTCAATTTCTTTTCCATCTTAATACATTCAAAATAATATTTTCCTTAACAGGTGCACAGTAATATATTCTCCAGAAGCAGGCAAGTGAAATTCAGCATTGCCAATGGAAAAGTCAACACACTTGTAGCTCTATAGACGGATTGCCTGATGATTTTGAAGAGGTTTTTGCAGAAACAAACTCACACTCTCTCACTCTCCCTCTCACTCTCCCTCTCACTCTCTCTCTCTCTCTCAATCAACTGAACCTTCAAAAAAGAAATGTAAACTATAAACGCATTTATTACGAAATATTTTCCAGCATTACCAACCACTTCGAAATGAGATTTCAAGATTATACTGAACAGATTTTTAAAATTACTGGCACGTGAAATCTATGGGCGTTACTTAAGAGTTCCTCGAAAGTTGTATGCAGCCTCTTAGCCACTTAGGGCAATTTTTTCGACACCATTTGGTGTAAAACTAAGCTGATTTTAATGAAAAGTAATGAAGAATTTGAAAATAAAACCATAAGATATTCCAAAACTGTTCAACACTAATTCAACTCTAAACAAACAGTTTTTGACAGTTTAGCTCCATAGTGTCATTACTGTCTACAATTCCAGTAAGCGCTTCTCCTGTAGAGAGCTCACTTTCAGTGCTGAAGAGAAACAAAGGTTACTCTGGAGAAGAGAGTTAAAACATGTATTGGAATTATTTCAATTGAAGCGCGCTTGTTAGAAAACATCACAAAAAGAAGCAGTTCTTTGAGGAAGTGTTTGCTCATCTCAAGACCGAAGGATGGAATTTCTATTCTGCTGATTATATGCGTTTTGTGTTATAGATGAGTCAAGGTGAAAAGTTTATTATTTTAAACAAGGTTTTGTCTATAATTTATTACGTTTTCTTAACAATAACACATTTAATTAATTACAAATTCCAATTCTCGTTTTTCAAAGGAGCTCACATCTTTAATTTACGTTTACTTAAAAATCCTAACCTGAAGGGCTTCGACTTCACGCCGCTGACCTACACACAAAAAACCCAGCACACTTTTTCCGTATGCGCTCATGATTTCCAATCCACACAGACCTCACAGTCTCCTTTCATTTTTTATAATGTTTAACGCCTGATTTTACTACAAATGGCGCCGCAGGGAATTACACGAACGATACATGGAATGAAGATGGAGCACCGGTGGAATGCGATGGCGAGGGAAACTGGAGAACCCGGAGTTAACCCGCCCCTGCGTCCTTTGTCCCCCACAAATCCAACATGTGGTCGAACCCGGTCCGTCTATGTGAGAGACGAGCGGTCTAACCATTCGGCCACGGAGCGGCCAGTCTGCTTTCAGATAGCGCTGGCTCCATGTGTTATGCCATCGGAAGCTTCAATATTTCTCGAGTCTATTTTTGGTTTTTAGGGTTCAACAAAACTTGCGAAGCCGGCCTGGGTAGTGTGGTGGTAGCGTGTTGCTTCAAATTCAACAGGTCGTGAGTTCGAATCTTGCTTACCGTGAGTTACCCGAATAAAGCTTTTTTGTGGTTTTCCCCTTATCCTCAGAAGACAAATGTCCAGTAATTTTAAGCTCCATGGACCTCGAGATCATTTGAGCATCATTTCACCAATTTCATTCATTGTCCAATATGACCAACCGGGTTAAAGGACGTTAAACTACAAAAAAAAATAAAAAAAAAAAAAAAAAATTGCGATTTATTTACATTCAAGTCCAAAGATCATGGCGATTAGGATTTCCAATCATGTTCGCATACGAAGAAATTAGCATATTTGAACCTTGACCGCCTCTGAGCACTACTTTTAATAAATTTAAGTATATTCAGAAAGTAATTCTTTGACCGGGCCTAACATTAAAGCTTTACAGATTTATCATTTAGCTAATGTTTCAGAGGTTATCTATCCCAAAAGTTGCAAATGTCAGGTTAGTTGTCTATGCTCTGTGTTTTTATGTTAAGTCTGTGGGTAGTGAAACATTTGCATAATATTGTGCATTACATTTGTAGAACGAAAAATAAAAGTGTTTAAGCATTCTTAACACTATGGCTAACCTATCTTGTTAGGAATGTTATGAAGTGCTTACAAAACCACACTAAGTTTTAAACGGTAAAATATTTTAACATTGTATTAGTGCTTAGTGGTTCAAGCTGACTCAGCTTTATTCTGATATTGTTTATATTTATTAATTAAGTTAGAATTGCTCACAATGTGATTTTAACGGGTTTGAAAACCTGGTGAAAAATTGTAGGAATAAACTAAAGTCGTGAAATGGAAATTATCACAGACACAGTGAGAATAGTTAGGAAAGGGCCTATCCTTATGCTCTGTGGTTGGTGAAGCACGTTTTTGTCATGCCGCCATATTTTGCACTACACTGCTGAGGTGAAAACTGTTTCTATGGGCCGCCTGCGGTGCCATTAGTAGTTAAAGCGGGCGTTAAACACTACCAAAAAAAAAAAAAAAATGTTTCTATGGGTTAAGTTTGCACCCCAAAATTATATATTCTGGTGTTAATTAAGCACTATATTTGGACTGTAGATTTTAAATCAGTATAATGGTGAATACGTGTGTGGTGTTTGGTTGTGGTTTCTCGAATAGCAGAAACAAAAACAAAGAAAGGGAAATGTGTTTCAATATATAGGTTAGGGTACTTATTTAAGTGATTTTATGGTGTTAAATGTTCAATTAACCAATAAATTTAGAGTGCGAGTTTTAAACTAGTGCAATGTTCAATACGTGTGTGGTTTTTTATTGTAGCTTCTCGAATAGCAGAAACATAAAGAAGGATAGGGAAATGTGCTTCAAAACATAGATTACTGTTCTTATGTAAGTGATCTTCGGTGGTATGCTTAGAGTAATATGCTATACATTACCAACAAAATGATTATGTATTGTTTGTTAGATTTAAATTTCCAACTCGGGAACTCTGTTGAAAATCGTGGGTAAAGGCAATTCGTGTGCAGAATTGGCAACCTACTCCGGTTTATAAGAAACATATTGCTAATTCGCTCATTTAGCAGTTATTGCGAGAAATAATTACTATAAAATTATGTGCTTATGACATCAGAATTGTGAGGATAGGGGACGTGTTCCTTGGTCTCATCTTATATATAACTGCCTCATACATATAATCAGGCTTTAGTGAGATTTTAGACCAAGGAATTAGAACAACATTAGGTAAGGTTGCCGACTAAGGGTTTGTATACTGCACAACGTCACAAATACATACCAATTTTAGAAATTGAAAATGCGCTGTAAAAATGAACATCAGTGCCAAGGGAAGGCAACCGATTAATATCCGGTAGATGACAGTAGTAGCATGGTTATTATTGCTAAATGACAGTAGTATGTTCTATTTTTTTTCCGCTATTCCATGCTCAGGGAATGCAGCAGGTTATGGATGATGCCAGATAACATTGAAAATCAAATATATTTTTATGTATAAACTATAGTTTCCTTGGTCACATCGTTTGAATACAGAAATAAAAACGTACTTGTTTCACTATAAGATGCATTTTTGTTGTCATAATTGTTTGAAATGAACAAGTTTATAAACTATGCGCATTCGCCAATAACTCTTCTAGGACTCTGAAAATGACGGAACCCGGATAGTATACCACGTGTTCTAAAATGCCATTGGACAACAGTTGCTGATTGCGTTCTAGCAAATTCCAACACGCAATATGCCTTTTCCACAGGATTTTCCGCCATTTCAGCTTCTGCAACAACAAACAAAACACTACAGCGTTACCAATAGTAACAAACGAAACTTTGAGAGTTTCTCAACATACCTCCAAAATAATTAGGTTGTTATCTCTAATAGTTTTTGTTTTACAAGCAGTTGAAATTGTCTATTTCTTTTGTAGTAACCCTGTATAGTGCAGTGGCGGACAGTCCTCAAAAGCAAATGATTATGTGTCTATTCTATTGTTTTTTGTAACCTATGCTTTTAGTACTAGAGATTTATACATTGTTTTTTTTTTTCCATAGTATATAAACATATGTATATGCTTGACAAGTTCTATGCTCAGTGGCTTCCTGGCCTAAACGAACCTACAGAATGCTTACTAATCTAATCTAATCTTTAGTTTTAGATTTGACTCTGCCATTGGTCGATTGACAAACATGGCTGCCCATGCACAAGCAGACAGAACGAACGGAAGATTGTGCATTAGAAATCAGACACGACTTTAAGAAAGTCCATTACCCCTTATTTCGATCCAGTTCATTTACATACACCTAACCTAACCTAACCTAACGTAGCCTAACCTCGAAATCTATCGTTCACCTGTCACGTAGCCTATTGTCTCCGTAACCAATAGGAAAAGCTCAGGAAGAAGCCTTAGTCTAAAACTGAACTGGAATCTGCAATCTCGCACGTTGCCTTCCCTCCTTTCCGCAGTACCAATTATATATGCTCCTTTTGCGCTAATTGTTGCGCAACTGCCGCCAGGTGGCTTGTGAGGTGAAGCGATAGTGTGAAAGCTCCCATATTTTTATTTTCGGTAAAATTTTGATTGTAAAGAAGGCAAAAACTAGATAAGTGGGACGTTAATCAATGTGTGAAGTAGTGTGTGTAATAACATAGTGTACAGCGTTTGTTAAAGTGCAGATTTTGTGTTATTTCTGTTGTCCGTAAGTCAGCTGCGAAATCCGCCATATTAGAATTGAAGTGCTCTGTTTATAGCAGCTGTATCTCCTGTTTTTGCTCATACAGTTTGTTTTGTGTTTAATTTTTCATTGGTGTTTAGTGAATAAACTAATGTATAGTGTGAATATAGATCTTCGGCAAGCTAGTGCTTTGTTGTATCGTATTTCTTTCGTTTCACTCTTATGACAAACCTGTTCTAACCTGTTGTGACTTTAAGTGTAGTGCTTGTGTAAAGTGCTGTGCAATGAGTGGAAAAGCGTGTGATCTCAGCTGTATTTGCGGTGCATGCCGTCGTAAGGTTAGTCAAGGTGTCTTTTGTGAAGGTTGTAAGTTTTGGCTTCATTGGGCGTGCAGTAACACTGTTAGCGATGATGTGAGAGATTGTAGTGAATGGTTCTGTGAATGTTGTAGGCTTAAAGAATTGGTCAAAAAGCACGAGGAAAGCACTTCTAAACTCAGAAAAGAACTGGAACTTGTCAAAAAATATTTTACAGGACGCGAACTTGCTCCTTTAGAAAATTGGGATTGTAAATCACCTGCTTTTAAGGTGTCCTCCAGACGAAATCTGAGGAGGAAACGCGTTTCTCTACCGATGACCGGCACGATGTCAAACTGAGCAACAGATACAGTGTTCTTGAATCTGTTGATCAGTCCCCAAGTCCTTCTGTGTAGGTTTTAGATGATAACTGCGCCAAAAGCAAGATTTTGTTGCTTGGGAGCAGCCGGCATAGCATCCCTGCAAAAAGGAGGATTTTGGAAGCAGCTTTGATGTAGTAGGCATAGTTAAAGCTAGTGCTGGGCTCTCTCACGTCACTGAAGATCTGGTAAAACTGACTTCTGGTTTTACTAAGAGGGATCATGTAGTTATAATGGGTGGGCCAGGAAATAACCTGGATGGAGATAGCAATTATTCAACTGAGAAAGATCTGTGTGGCATACGGGAATCCAGTAGCCATACCAGTGTGAAGTTTGTGGGGCTTTTCAATAGACACGACAAGCAGCGACTTCATAGGAGGGTGACGGAGATGAATCTGCAACTTGATCGTGCCTTGTTGAGCCCTGCTGCATCTCACAGTGATATGATACATGTTAGTGGTATAGGCCGAGATGGTTACACATCTCATGGTCTACACTTCAATTCTAGAGGCAGAAGGCAGCTTTCGCAGCTAATTGCCGACAGAAATATGGGTAGAATACCTGTTGTGATACCTGATAGGAATTTTTTAATTTAAAGGAAATCCCCAAAAATTTCCATGAAAGAACTCTAAAGTCAATTGAAATAAATTCAAGTTCACCAACAAAGAATTTTAGGAATACAGAAAATATCAGTAATTTTACTAAGAAAAATAATAGCAGTAGCTCGATGTGTATATTTCACCATAATATTAGAGGTTTAAGAAACAAAATTGATGAACTTTCTCTTGGTCTTGCTTCTGAAAAATTACAGCCACATGTTTTATGCTTATCCGAACATCACATAACAGAAAAGGAATTCATGCCAATTTCACTGCATGGGTACTCTTTAGAAGCAGGCATATTCAAGGAAAATTAAAAAAAAAAAAAAAAAAGGAGGGGTTTGCATATTTGTAAGACATAGTGTACCCTATAAAATCATTAATCTAAACAAGTTTTGTTCAGAGCTAGACATAGAGATTGCGCAGTTCAACTAAACATAAATCAAGTAAATTTTGCAATAATAGCTCTATATCGGTCCCCACTAGGTAGCTATGAGCTATTCAAAAAACAGTTAGATGATTCCTTAAAGTTTATATTTAAACCGAAACGAGAACTGATAATTTGTGGTGTCATTAATATTGATTACCTTATACCTAGTCTCCGAAAGGACCAACTTAATTCTATATTGTTTACATACAACATGTCACACACAATAAATCTTCCTACAAGAATTCAGGGTAGCTCCTCTTCAGCAATAGATATAGAATTAAAACTTGAATAACCTTACCATTTGCAAATGGCCTCTCAAATCATGAAGCACAGATACTTCTCATTAAAGTGATTAACCTAAAGTTAAAACCAAACTATATATATATATATATATATATATATATATATATATATATATTCTAGAGCACGAAAAGTAGATGAAACCACCCTCACATTGTTTAACTATGCCCTTCAACAAGAATCATGACTGAAATCTATGAAATAAATGAAGGAAATGACAAGTTCAATCATTTCCTACAACATTTCAACTCTCACTTAGTGGCATCCTTTCGAGTCAAATATCGTAAAATACATAATCAGATTACAACACCCATTAAAACTTCTTGCAAACGTAAGCGAAAAGTATACCAAGAATTGAAACATAATAAGACCCCAAACTTAGAATGTCATTACAAAAAGTACTGTAAAATTCTAAAAGAAACAATAAAAGCCGCTAAAATATTGCATTATAATAAAGAGATATCCAATTCTGATAGTAAAATAAAAACTATCTGGAATATAATAAAAAGAGAAACAGGTGAAGGCTCTCAAGAAAGCTCCTCAATTGCACTGAATTCCGGTAATCAAATAATTAATGATCCTCAAGAGGTCGCAGATATTTTTAACAATTTATTTTTGAATGTAACAGACAAATTAAATTCAATAAAAAATATAATAAATTTGTTCAAGGCCAAAAATTCCTCTGGATATGATGAAATATCAAGTAAAATCCTAAAAGCATGTTCTGACCTAATAAGCATTCCCCTTAGCTATTTATGTAACGAGTCACTAAAGGGTAGAATATTTCCTGACAGAATGAAGTAATCTATTGTCAAACCACTTTTTTTAAAAAAGTAAACAAAGATAATATCTCAAATCATAGACCTATATCTCTCTTATCTGTTTTCTCAAAAGTGTTTGAGAAAGTAATGTTCAATAGGCTTTATTATTACTTGGAAAAGAACAGCTTACTTGCCAAAGAACAGTTTGGTTTTAGAAAAGGAGTAGCGACAGATAATGCAACCTATAAGCTCACACATAGAGTGTTAACAGCGCTAAATGAAAAGGAACATGTCGGCGAAATCTTGTGTGACCTAGCGAACGCTCTTGACTGTGTGAATCATGAGATCCTATAGCAAAACTAAATTTCCATGTAATAAAGAATAACATACTAGATTTGTACATTTCATACCTAGAGAAGAGAAAACAAAGGGTTGGAATAATAACTCCAATGGATATCAAAATAATGACTCAGAATGGAAATCAGTAAAATATGGTGTTCCCCAGGGATCAATCTTAGGGCCTCTTTTGTTCTTGGTTTACATAAATGATCTCCCATTATACATTAACAGTATTGCAAGTATTTATTTATTTGCAGATGACACTAGTGTTCTAGTAACAAGTAAAGATTTCAATGAATGTGTAGTTAAATTAAACTATGTTCTAAATTGCATGTCAAATTGGTTCAAAGCAAACAAACTCTCAGTAAACCTTGAAAAAACATAAACAATTTCATTTATAACCACTCGCTCACCACAAACACACATAGAAATAGGAATTAATGATACATTGTTAGAACAGCTAAATGAAGTCCAATTTCTTGGCCTTCAGGTAGATAAGCACTGGAAGTCACATATTAGCTACATTACACCTAAACTTAGCTCAGCATGTTATGCTCTCCGTGCACTGGTTAAATTTCACTGAATCGACACACTTAAATTGGTGTATTTTGCTTACTTTAGCTCCATCTTCGAGTATGGCATAATATTCTGGGGTAATTCAATGGATAGTAAATGCATATTTCGGATACAGAAGAAAGCTATACAAATAATCTGTAATGCCTATAGCAGACAGTCATACAAAGAACTATTTAAAAAATTGGGCATACTCACCTTACCTTGTGTTTGTATATTATCCATTTTAAAATTTTATGCAGTTAATCGACATAGTTTTATGACAAACATGGAAATTTATAGGATTAATACGAGACAAAAGGGATATATTCATCGTCCCAATGCCAATCTTCGTTGCTTTCAGAAAGGTTTATATTATGAAACAATCAAGATATTTAATGCTCTCCCCAGTAATCTCAAAGAAAATGTTGGGAATTTCAGGGCTTTTAAGGCCTCTCTTAAGGAGTACTTCAGCAATAAATCATTTTACTCTGTAGACGAATATTTAAGTGACAAATCTGTCTGACAATACTGTCAACAATCATTGTATATATAAGTATTATAATGTATTGCATTTTGCGTATATTAGTGTGTGTGTTTTATATTCAAATTAAATTGATGTATACTTTGACTTGCACGAATGTGTCAAATAATCTTTTTTTAGTATTTAGTAATGACACAAGCCTAATGCTTTGATATTTTACACTCTAGTGCATAATAGTAAACTTTTTCACTGGAAATTCTATAACGTATTTGTAAATATGTATCGTAATTTGTTGACATTTATGAAGAGTACATAATACAATAATCATATTTTAGTTTTATATAATTACTAGTAGTAACTATTATGTCGATAATTAGAAAACTCTCATCTGATATTACATCAGTGTTACATATAATGAAATTATATTTATTTATACATTTTAACACTAATTTTTGATACTCTTTGTTTTTATGTGACTGAAAAAAAAGGGGGAAGTTCACGTGCTTTTATAGAACACATTAAGTATAGTAGAGGCCTCAAATACAAATGGAGTGATTATATGTCTATTCTGTTGTTTTTGTAACCCAAGCTTTAAGCAAGAGATTTCTACATTTTTTTTGTTTTTCCATAGTATATAAACATATATATACATGTATGTGTCTTGACAAGTTCTATGTTCAGTGGCTTCCTGGCCTAAACGAACCTACACAATGCTTTCTAATCATTGCAAAGGTTGGTTGGTTTGCTGCCTGACGTTACGCGGCCAACATTAGTTGGCAACATTACCCAAAATTAAGTTATGACATTGTTGCGATATTTACTGCAATAATACCAGTTTATCAATAATAATTTCTGACAGGGCAAAAAAATGTAATTGTTATAAATATTCCCTCAACTAGATATCTCTTCCCTTCCTTTGTCCTTTGTTCTTTACTTCAAAAACTTGGAAAGAAATATATTTAGAAATAATGCAACCTTAGCCATTATTGGCATTTCTGCATATAAATTAACAATACTGGCTCAAAACTTCCTCAAAAATACAGATATTCATTCCTGTAGCACTCGAGAAAAAGCCAACTATTACACAACACCTAAACAGGGTCTTAACAAAAAAGGATCCTATAATTATGGGAATGGTCCTGTATAATGCTCTACCAAAAAATAAATAATTAAGGATATCTCAAGGACAAATTCCTTTGCAAAAGGATTAAAAGAACATCTAGTTGAAATTTTTCCATAAACTGGAAACCCTATTACACTTAAATAGTAAACATTATAAAAATTGACAAAGTAGATTAAGAAACCCTTTGCTCTTTTATGGTGAGATTGATTGCAGAGAGAGAGAGAGAGAGAGAGAGAGAGAGAGAGAGAGAGAGAGAGAGAGAGAGATGGAATAAATTAAAATGTAATTTAAAATGTAAAAATGTTTAAATAATAAATAGACTTTGATTTTAACTTGCACTCATAAATTGTTTTAATTACTTATTATCAGTCATATTGTAACACAAGTTAATTATTATGTGTCAACTTTAGGTTTGTAAATATAATTGTGAACAATTGAATAATTTGGTGTGTTTTTTTTTTTTTTTTTGATTATGCTCCATGCTTGTAAAAGTTTCATGAGCAATAAATGAATTGAATTGAAAATATAATTTAACAGATTTTTTTACGTGTATTGTAATTCCACAATATGGCGACCTACACAAAACGTGTTTCAGCTAAACGATTGCGTTTCCGCCCCGTGGAAATTATTAACGCTACAGTCATACTGTGGACGAACCCGCGCAACTTCAGACAGGAAACCTTGCAGCGAGTAATTTCCGAAACATAGGTAAATGCTAATAAAATCGCTGGAAAGAGGGACGGAGACGCACAACCATAGACATTGTGTTGGTTGTGGTCTGTGATGACTGTTGGATAAAAAGTCCAATTAGATGTTGTGATTTGCGTTCACAGTGCTCTATTTATTTAGCAGCTAATATTACGAATCATTTAGTAGGATATTTCAGGCTATAGAGTAAGTAAAACTTCTTAATATTGTCAAATGAAACAACTTATTGAATTTGAGTGATGTAAAATGTTGGTTATGTTATAATTTTGGAAAACAAAAGGGTAATTTTGCACAACGGCTCTAAATATAGTTTCATTCCCAAGCTATAGGTGACTAGAGAGTAAATGAATGTATGGTACTCAGAAAATGTTTGGATAAGCTGTCGCGGTAGGGAACCACTGTATACATGAGACACGCGTAATTGCGATAGTACTTTATTATCAAATTGTGGGGAAATGCACGCAAATATCACCAATTTCACTTCCACATAGAATGCGTTTATGCATTTATTTCATACACTTTTCACTTTTGTCCCAGCTGTTCCTCATACATATCACTTGAATCCCAGCCGAGGCATCCTGGGAATTTTGCTTGGTAATAGTGTAGGATAGTTGCTGCCGTGTGCTAACAAGTACAAGAGCAGGTCTAGGTTGGTCTACGAACCATTGATGCGCTAAATATAACGTTGCCAACCAATAAAAGTCAAAGATTTTGGAATTATATTAACGAGACTCACTCGTTAATTGAAACCTCTCGCGCACAGGTAAGTGAAAGGCAAACATGCTTTTTGCCATATGTGCAGTATGCTTAACTCTTTATTGCCTAGCGTCTATGAATGCAGACATTCTTTTATGCAGGACTGAGAGCCTATGACAGACCTTCTTTTATCATCTCTGGTCAGTGAGTATTACATATTTGCTTGATCTCAATGCGTACAGGAGGCAGCACCAACAGGCTACCGTTTGTTGTAGTTTCAAAGCACATGGAATTGATGTCTTGTGAGTATGTGACTAATCTTTGTAATCCTCAGTTGTTCTCACTACTAATTCAGAATATATGCTTCATATGTGTTATGCAGTACCTAAAGTGTGAGTAAGTAGTTGCATCTTGTGTTATGATATTTTAGGTGGCATATAATGATGTAAAGTTGTTGAAATGAAATGGCCTGTTATTTATGGAGGCTCTTTAACTGCTTTGGTTCTCAGCGTCCCATTCTATATTGGGCGTGAAAGATCGCTTAATTTTGCTCAGAGGCCTCTCTTATCAGGCTTGAGGTTCTTTTATGTGCCGTAAATCTACGACAGCTTCCCTTCCAAAGGAAGCCATGCTAAAGATTTTTACACCCGAAAAAATCCATCGCGACCTTGGGTATATGAAGTTAGCATGGTAACCATTACACTACGGAGGGCGACTATGTAAAGTTGTTGTCTATTATAGTATATGATAGGCAAATAATGTAAATGTGATATAATGCCAGTGCCATGTTTGAAAGTTACAAACGTAGACGATGGGTAATTACAGGCAATCTCAGTCCACTACCTCCCACCTTATACAAAGGCAAGTCTAAACTTAATTTTCTCTTGCAAGGCATTTTATGGTACAAAAGTCAGGCCACATAACCTAGCTCCAGTTCCAGACATTGATAGTGAAGATGATTTGGAGGATTCCAGTGACTCTAGTGAAGAGTATGTACCACAGGATGAAGTAGAACATAGTGACTTTTCCAAGAGTGAAGATAATGAAGTTGAAAGCAGAAACAAATCATTCTCTAGGGCAGATTTAGGACCCTACCCTTTTAATCCAAGAATGACTCAACATGTTTCTAAAATTGGCTCCAGTTTTAGCACACCGAACCCGATACACAATGTCCAACAAGCGAGAGGCAACGGCAGCATGAAGCAACCAGCACTTCCTTTTGTGAAGAAACACCTTCACAAAAAAAAAAAAAAAATGTTACATCATTGGCAAAAGAGAGACATCCCAGAAAGACCTCATTCAAGTGAGGTGACAAGTATAAAACCTAGTGACCAGAATCTTGCAATGACTACTCCTTCAATGAAGTTCTTTGAAAAAGTTCTGACTAATGACACTCTGGAGACTATAATATTTCAAACAAATCTTTTTATTACACAAAACCAACAGCAAATGCATCTGACCCATTGAAAGAAAAGAAATAAAGATGCTTTTATTTATCATCATGTATATGAGCATTGTGAAAATGAGTAATCGTAGCATGTATTGGAGTCCTGCAACCCAGCAGTTATTGTTATCAGAAGCAATGCCATGCAATAGGTTTGAATGATAATGCACTGCAGAAAAAACCAACTGAGGAGGGCTATGAAAATTGTTCAAGATTTGTCCCCTTGACAATTTATTTAATGAATCATCCAAGAGAGCTTGTATTCAAGAAAGTGAATCTGCAGTGGACGAAATGATGGTCGGTTTTCGAGGCCGCCACAGTTGCAAAGTCTACATGCCAAACAAATCCACTAAATGGGGATATAAGATTTGGTGCAGGGCAGGAGCAAGTGGTTACATTTACAAATGTGAAATATTTGTTGGAAGGGCAAATGGACCTCCCCCAGGAATGCCTAATTTAGGAGAAGGAAGCAACATAGTATTCTGGCTTACACAGGATTTACCTGCATACTCCAAAGTATTCTTTGACATTTACTTTTCTTCTCCTGAACTACTTAGCCATTTGTTGAATATGAACATCTACGCTTCATGTACACTCAACAAAGCTAGGATTAGAGGATGCCCTCTACTTTGCGATAAGGATTTGAGGAAAGCTGGAAGATGAGCTTACGACTACCACATTGATAATGACCAAAAGTTCATAATTGTCAAATGGAATGATAACCGTCCAGTACACGTGGGATCAAATTGGACAGGTATTCAGCTGGTTGGACAATGCAGCTGGTATGACCACAAAAAGAAAGAGAAGATATCTGTGGATAGACCTGCAATAGTAAAGACCTACAGTGAATTGATGGGAGGCATTGATAAAGCAAACTTTCTGCTGTCCTTGTACAAAATGAAGATCAAGAGCAGAAAATGGTACTTGCAACTGGCATTTCACTTTCTGGACAGTATGATCATAAATGCTTTGCTGCTAATCGCAGTATACAAGGAACTGGATCATTGAAGGATTTCAAGATGGACATAGTAAGATGTCTCCTTGCTGACATACCTTTTGAAGAATCAAATAACAAATCTCCAGTTTCAACACCTGAGAACGTTCCGTCCAGGGCCACGATGAGGGGTTTGCCACCTACTCCTGTCAGATTTGATGGGAGAAATCACTTACCAATACAAGGACCAATAGTGAATCTACAAAGATGCAAGATGGATGGCTGTACAAGAAAGTCATGTTATTGTTGCACCAAGTGTCAGTGTTATTTGTGTATTGTCGACAGTAATTGCTTTTATAAATATCACACTCAGAACTAATTTGACAACTTTACAGTGATATGTAAGCTTATGTAGGAGTGTTATTTGTGTTCATTAGTTACTTTTAGTTATAAGAAGTGATTACTTATATATACTTATGTATGCCATAATGTATCTTGGATTATCAATGTTTCCAATGCTGTATTGGTTTTGTCAGCACTAGTTGGTAATAAAGTTTCTCACATATCGCTCAGTATAACGCCAATACCTGATGTCTACTTTTGTAGATGTTAAAAATTTCATGGACCTTATTAAAAAAAAATTCAAGACAGTGGCTTTTAAACAAAGAAAGTGGGTATTAAAGTTTCCTGAAATTATTTTCATGGGAAAGTATGCTAGGTAATAAAGGGTTAAAAGGTTTTAAAAGCGAGGCGGTTTAAGTGTATTAGGGTTTAATAATTAACCTGGTGCACTTCTATGCTGCATAATTGAACCAACCACAGGAAAAATCATTCTGAGTTCACTTTCCATCAGTAAGAATAAATTGTAACATTTGTGTTCCAAATTCATTCTGATTTATTCTTGCGGGTTTCCTCGATCACTAAGCAAATGATAATTTATTTTAGGTTTCTAGTACATAAACTAGAATTATTGAGTAAGTCGTCAGCTGCTCCGACATGTAACAAATTTGTCATCAAAATATCACAGGCTACACTCAGTGCATTTTGCGAAAAAGTGTTTCCATGAGAATAAAAGCAAATGATGCTAAACACTGACACAGTTCCTTCAGCATTTAGTTTCCCTTCTTATCTGATAAAGGTGGCGAGAACGCTAATTTCATTCTTATAACTATTTTGTATATGTTTTATTAGCATTAGAAGGCAGTGCTAAAATATTATATTCAATATTATAACTTATCCTAAATGAAAAAAAAAAAGAGTACCCGAAATCTTGATTAAGTTAATTTTTCAAATCTTTAATTTCAGACTGAAAACCACCCCACAAGGTATAAAAAGGAATTTTGCAAAATTATTAGAACATAAAGAATATTAAGCAATAATCAATTCTAATTTTAGATTTGTTTATAAATTATTTCAGGAAGCACAGACCATACTTACCTGTGGTGCACATAATATATCTATCCTATCTAACTCAAATATACTGCAAATAATGATAGAAAATGTTTACTTAACGTCTTGAATATAGTTTACTGAAGAAGAATAAGGTACTTAATTTCACATGTATTTTATTTTTATACTGTACTTGTTATTTCTGAAAATCCAGCATCGTATAGTTTTTTTTTTTTTTCTGCTAAATTATTTTATTTATTTGTTTGTTTTTATTGATTTACATACAGCCTTAGGTAATGTCATATTACCACTTTGACCTTCTATGACAACTGCTTAAATATTTGAGGTGTACATTAAAACTGTACTTCTCGATTAACTTAGCACACATTCAGTATCGCATTCATATTTCCAGACGTTGAGGGTGGGGAATAACAATAGCTTTATTAGCCTAGAATCGAACCCAGCATATTTTTAATTTTTAATTCAGCATTTTGACTACTTTACTGTAGAGACACTCTTAACAAACCTCTTTATAACTCTGTCGCCTTCCGTGGTGTAATGGTTACCATGCTAACTTCATATACCCTAGATCGTGGGTTCAAATCCGGCAGAGGATGATGGATTTTTTCGGGTGTAAAACTCCTCAGCATGGCTTCCTTCAGAATGGAAGTAAAGCTGTGGATCCCGAGTTGTGGATTTATGGCACGTAAAAGAACCTCAAGCCTGATAAGAGAGGCCTCTGAGCAAAATGAAGCAGTATTTCATGCTAAATTTAGAATAAGACACTGAGAACCACAGTAATTAAAGAGCATCCATAAATAACATGCCATTTACATTTCTTTATAATTCTTGTTGACAACTTTGTGCATTAAAGTAAAAAGGAGAAAGTATACATGGAATCATTGAGAAGAAACTGAGAATTAAAGCTGAATTGTGCGTTCTGTGATGCTTACATCCTGTTCGTAAAACACTTTAAATGCAGGTATGCAATATTCAAGTTCAATGATAATATTTACTTCTGTTTTATTCAGTTATGTAATGAAATTCCGTCTGGTCAATGAAGTGATTTTATTCACTCCCAACAGGACATTCAAAGTCTAATCCCTGAGCATACATGCTGATGATCATAAAGAACGTGTTGTTGCAATTATTTCCTACTCGAGTATCCTTATGATATAATTATAGCTGCTTTAAATTTCACTGTTTTCCCATTACAACCAATGTATTGCGTGCGACTAGGGAGCCTCTTGCCCTCCACCAGACTTCTTCATATCGACACTTTATCTGGTCTGCACAGTTAGGCATGTAGGGGCTTGATAAAAGAGTACACATATTAGGTGAGAGAGTGCCTCTATGATAGAAAGTGTGTTGTGTGAATGTGTACGTGGGTGTCTGTAGACAGAATATTTGTCAAATAAAAAGTCGGCCAATAGCTTCCTTGCTATTTAAGTCAGTTCTATCCAAAGGTAATATACTAAGAAAAATTAAAATTGAGTTTTATTTATGGACACTGAGTGTTATGGTTCTCAGCAACCCATTGTATATTGGGCACGAAGTAACGCATAGTTTAGCTCTGATTCCTCTTATCAGGCTTTTACATGGCATAAATATTTGACATGGGACCAAGATTTTAATTCCCTTCTAAAGGAAGCCATGCTAAACATTTTTATGCAGAAAAAAAAAATCCTTCACTCGTACCAGGTTTAAACCCATGACCTTGGGAACCAGAGACTATACACTAAGAATGTTGTTAAAGTATCTCCTAAATTGCCACCAATATCTGTCCTATTGTTTTATAAAGGCATATTATGTGCTTTTCCAAAAAAAAAAAAAAAAAAAACACTAATGATTTAGCTCAAAATTCTTGGAATCACAATATCTTACAGTAAGCAAAAAAAATTAATTACAATCTTAAAAACAGAGCTTTTCTGACAAACAAAATCAGCATAAAATAAATTAACAGTAAAACCACATTTTGTTAACTTTTTCGAGCAGATTAACTTCTGCACAGTTATCATTTTGTGTGTTTACTTATGCCTAGCGCAAGATAAATCTAAAAGAGCATGAAAAGTCTAAACAACTTTATAAGAGAGTGTTCTATACATTTTTTTTTTTTCCTAGTTTACTTCAATTTTGCTTGCTCGTTGCTCCCTTTTGCTCTGTTCTCTCAATTTCCTGTCATTTATCTCTATATTTCCCTCAATCTTCAACATTTATGTTGTACTCTTTCCTTGCACTTTACAACTCACCTTTGTTTCCTACCTTTGTTTTAGAGAACAGAGAAACAATAAATAACAAGAAATATTTATGGGAATAGAAGATTTTTTTTTTCTAAAATATGAATATTGAGAACTTTGAGTGGTCTTTAATTCATGAATAGCTTGCAGGGAAAAAAGCAAGTTTCAAATTGTGTGGGTGCAGCAATGGCAAAGCCTGGGGTGAAGTGGTAAAGACTGAAATTAATGTCAAGGTGGTGACGTATATGGTAGTTTCTGTTTTATTTCATGCTATAAAGTTTGCTGTTAACTGAGGATTGTAAGCATTTTCATTGGAAATAAAATTTCTCTCCAAGATCAATAGAAGATTTTCTTTCAAATTGGTGGTTTGGTGTGCCTAGTATTATATTATATTGGGAGCCAATGGTCAAACCGAAAATGTGGTTGAGCTGCTATTTACCTCCTCCTGGCGCACACATACCAGTTATGTTTCTGTTTTCCCCTTTGCCTTCCATGAATCATGCAAATTCAACAACTTAAAACTTTTTATATGTTATATTGACTATGTTGAATAAATAGAAAATCTTATCTGTCATATCCTTGTAGTGCATTGCCATTACTGTCACTTCCTGTTGTACACAAAGCAGTATATTTCCGTTCTCTCTCCCACCCATCACAAGAATTCCCATGTAAATTCATACCTGGTAACACTAATTACAGCCATGTGTTATGTTAGGTGTATATAAAAATAGGAAATGTTATCCATCATCACCATTGAAGCTCCGCTGCCAATACCTTGTACATATGACCAATTTCCAATCTCCCTTTCACTCCCAATTAGGTATATTTTTGCACAAATTCACAAAGAAAGAACAAAGAAAGGACTTTACATAAGTGTCCCTTAGTTTTAGCAAATGTTTGTTTAAATATTAAGTTATGTCTGCTTTTTATGTATATGAAATGTTTAATTCCAAAACTAAATTATGATAAAATGGGTGTCTTGTATTGGGATAAATAAAGTAATTAATAGCAAGCTGCAGTGAAACCAAGAGGTCCTATTTCCTACACTTAATCCAAGGTTAGCCACAGCTATAACATATATTAGTGCAATTATAAAGTATTTCAGTAGCTAGCACTTGTTGCATATTATGTGCTTATGGCTTATCTCCTTAACAGCTTTTCCCACAGTACAATCTAAATGAATGAAAATGTTATCACTGTAAAATGATTCAACAGTAACAGATTTCATTTACTTTTGTGGGTGCAACCGCTGCATAACTATCTAGTGTACTTTTAATTGAAATTAATAACTTATAAAATGTAAACATTGAAACTAATAATTTTATAGTATAAGAAACAGATTTAAATTAATATTTTTAATATTCTAGTACTTGTTTATAACATAACTATTAGGATTGATGAATTGATATTTAAGGAATTTTTTTTATTAAAATAACAGTATTCAATGTAACCACAGTTCACTAAATTCTGGTTGGGTTGAATTGTTATCTGCATTTTGCAGGAAATATCCCTTAAATCAGGTTTGCTTACTACAATAGATTTGTACTTCAAAATCTACTGTTCATTGTGTTGTTTTCTTCAGGTATTTGAATGAAGATTAAGACCTACAGTGCAGTATACCAAGGTTTAAAAGAAAATGGAAATCAAAGAAGAGGTTCTGGTATTGGACATAAACTCAGCAAAAGAGACAGGATCTTGTGTATCAAATCATGTAATAAATATTAAAAGTGAAACTGCTGTGCATAGTGACAGTGAAGCAAAAAGCAGAATGAAAGTCAAAGAGGAAGTGTCTCCTATTTCAGGTCTTAT
The DNA here is from genome assembly GCA_030762935.1 of Hymenopus coronatus. Lineage (NCBI taxonomy): Eukaryota > Metazoa > Arthropoda > Insecta > Mantodea > Hymenopodidae > Hymenopus > Hymenopus coronatus. The sequence goes on from CM060892.1 coordinate 10,180,702, forward strand.
AAAGAAGAGTAAATGTGAGACTGCAGTATGTGATAATTCTGAAATGCTAAACAATATAAAAATAAAAAAAGAAGATCTAGTATTGGATACTGACTTACAAAATGAAAATTGTTCTTCAGTTACAATAAAGGTTGAGAAAAACAGTGCTGTAGATGGAATGGTCCCAAGAATGCAGATTAATGATGAACCCTGGTGGCAGGAAAGAGCATCAACAAAAGTGACATCGCATCCTGAATCTTCATCTGTTTCAGATCTTCAGGGGTACAGTGAAATTCAGGTAAGTTTGGCACAACAGACTTACTCACATTAAAGTAGAATTGAATATGTTTGCTAAGTAATATTTCATCTGCATACAATTCGACTGATTAAACCAAAATACTTTTTCTTTTATATCAAATAAACAAGCAGCACAGATGATGTGTGCACAGATCTAGCAAGACATTCAAGTACTTGTCATAGTCTCCTTCTGTGAGTATATTTAAACTAGCATATAATGAATGTTATGAATGTGATGTACATTTGAGGTGTTTTATTACAGGATGGAACAAACAAAGACTTCATTGCAACAGAATCAACCAGGTAAGATCAGGGGGTGTACCCCTCCTACTACTCTTTCAATTCTTGGTCAGTTATTTGTGCATCTTTTTGGTTGTGATGCTCTTCAATCCCTTAGTGAGTAATGCTCTGAAATATCAAGCATGTCATACACTACCTAGTTTCACACTAACACTAGATAGTATGGGTTAAGATCCAGCAGAAACCAATGAAGTTTTTGAGGCATAAAAATCCTTAGCATGGCTTTCTTCCAAAGAAAAGTAAAGCTGGTGGTCCCATAGATTTACAGCATGTAAAAGAACTGCAAAGCTGATAGAGGCTGCTGAGCAAAATTTGAAGTTTCCTTGCCCAATATAAAATGGAATGCTAAGAACTATAGTAGTTAAAAAAGTGCCCATAAGTAAAATTCAGTTTCAATCTTTTCACCAGACTAGACATCATAGGAGGAAGTGGACTGTACACTATTATATATTTAAAGTACAGCTTTTCTAGTTTAGGGGGATATGATAGATATAACTCAGTAATAACACATTATGGCACAATAGAATGCCTTGCAAACTTTCTTAATTATTAACACTATCTGAATAAAACAAGAAGTGTTTGCCTAAGGGTTCTTGACAACCACCAAAAATGGTAGTCAAATGAACAACAAATTAACCAAAATAAGAATAGCACTCCACACAAAGGAGCTCAAAAATTAAACTAAACAGTAAGTCAAAATTAATACTTTTAAGCTTTGTTTAAATACTTACGTAGAACATGTTTCACAGAATATTTCCCAATCATCAGCTAGTGTCAACTGAAAAATTGGGGTTAGAAGTCACATCATCTGGGATGGCTTGACAAACTAATAGTTTGGCTTTTCTTCCATATTTACTTTTGAAGTTCATTAATTGCTTCTCATACTTCATGTAGATTTTCAACTGAATGTGCTGCTGCAATTTGCAAAAATAAGTATACTTCAATATTGGATGATTTTTCCAATACGCTGTTACCTATCATTTTTGGAAAAATTGCCATAATCTTAAAGTTTATTTGTTAAAAAGCATATGGCAGCACATTCTGTTGAAGATGTACATGAAATGTGAGAGGTGATTAATGGAAGAAAATCCATTGTTGATCCCTCATCAGCAAGTGCACATCATGGCAAACTCATGGACTATAAATTCCCTGATCATGAAACCAATAGGGCGCTGATGACCTTGTAGTTGAATGCCCTTAAACACTAACCATCATCATCAAGAAACCAATGTTACAGTGTCACAATATGCCAACATGACTTGATGGTACTTGGACAAGAGGAATAAAGGAGTTCACTAGACTAAAGTGATAATATTTTAAGAGATAGTGGCTATATGATGGTCTTGAAATCCCCTATATTTTGATCACTGGGATGACAAAAAAATAAAAAGGACTCCTCATTTGAGGAAAGTAATTCCCCTGCTACAGAATCTTTGAACTTGACAGCTTGTGGTGAAGTTGCTACACTTGTTAAAAACAAAAAGATGAAAGCTTTACCCATTAGACTCTTTTAACCATTCACAAGGCCACATTTGGTCAGCTGTTATCTGATCTCACTATTTCTAACTACATGCTTCATGTGATCTGCAACATGTGCCCAATCTCTTCCTTGCAAGCTATATATTATTCTTTGTTGTTAATTGAATACCTGCCAGCAAAAATATTGTAACCCTCACTTTTATAGATACTGGATTTTTGCATGTAAACATTGTATGTGGTAAGAGTGAGGCATGTGTGAAGTTATATTGGCAAACGTGAACATTACGCGCCTTTTATCTTTTGTTTTAATTTCACTGCGGTTCACTCGGATGCAGAAATTTATTTACTTTTATTCTCTTTTGAAAAATTTGTATTTTGAGGGTTACAACATTTTTGCCGTCAGGTATTCAATTGTGTTTATTTATGCAAGTATATTTGTTTATATTATTTATACAAAATTTAATGCATTCTGGTCTGAACCATATTTTGACAGTACTGTCCTCCTGACTGGGTATTTTAAAAAATGGTAACCCCTGAACTATTTGAGATAAAACAGGTTTTCTTTGGTTTTTTTTTTTTGTTTTTTTTTTCATTTTTATTAATGATGATTAAACTAAGTAATGAATGTAAACACAATATTTTTAGAATTCACGTACAAATTTGAAAATAAAAATTAAAGTGATTTTATAAAAATAAACAACTCATACAAGCAAACTTACAAATATACAAAAAAAATTAAGATCTTATCCCTAAAAGGAAAATAATCATATTTTTATTTGAAAAAACTATAATGAAGGATTGAAGTAAGAATCAGAACAGAAATGAATGATAAATCACTAGTTTTTAAACAGAGAGAGAGAGAGAGAGAGAAAAGAAAAGAAGCTTTTGTTGAAAATGACTGTAATGCAGAAAAAAAAGCATTACTCAATGCACATATTTCACAAAAGTAACTAGTAAATTTTAGTAGCTCTACACATAACTGGTTTTGGTATACAATGTTTCAAAACAGTCTGGCATACGCAATGGAACATCACAGATTGGGCAGTAGTATGTTGTCAACAATTTACTAGTAATAACCTCACATATCAATAAATTACAATGTAGAAAATTCAATAAAATACAATTTAATTAGCTTCAGAATCATTTACACTTTCAAAAAATTTACCGCAGTCTCCTTCCTGAATCATTAAAATAAATGTCAGCATTTCTTCTTTGGTAAGATTATGCTTGCTTGAGCTAGCCATCTTTGAACCATGTATGCAATAGGATCTGTAGTAGACATGCAGGCTTTCAAACAAAACATACTTTCATTTGTTTTCCTGGTCTCATGTGGCATCTACTGGATTCTCTCATTAACTGAAACATCCAGCTAAATAGCTAAACAAATGAAATGTGAGCATAGGCTGTCATAAATTTTCTGTGTATTTTTTATACTTCATTGCAAGTACAGCCCATCGTGCATTGTGATTTTTATATGAGGAACTGAGAACTTAGCCCACAGTTAGGCTGGAAAGTGAAAGTGTAACAATGCCTCAAAAATGAGCTATCACAGAGTAATAGTTTGCAAAGGAAAAAAAAATCCTTTGCATAAAGGTGTGCCACTTAGTCAATCATTGAAATTATTAAGAAGGGCTCAGGAATTCTGTAAACAAGAGGAGTAAATGAAGGTTAATGAACATCCCTCTCTATTGCTACTGACAAAATCCTACAGCGAACTGTAGCAGTTCTTTGACTGTGTCTGAGATATCGTATTAACAAGGGAGTGAAACTTGTTGGTGACTGATGATTCTTCCAAGTGGGGAACAACTAAGATTTAGATTGAATTGAGCCTTTACAACTTTAAACAGTGAAGGAAAAGTACTTCTTTATACTGTGTGTACAGGTCCCATTTCTGTCATTATAACAATTAAGTTTGCATTAGTCTGTAATTTATTTTGCATACGTTATAATATATTGTGATTGTTATTTTTCAAATAACAATAACAAATTAGGTATTATTCACTGGCATTCATTTCTTGTACAGTGTTTATATGCAACTTTAGACACATTAGGAAAGTTCATAATCAGCTGCTGTTTATTACTAGCAACTTCGGCAATATTGTAACCATAATATAGCCAACATTACATGAAGCCAGCTGAACTGTCAAGTGCAAAAATTCAGCAGCAGGGGTATAAGTATGGAGAAGTTTAAACCAAAAATGAGGAATATCTTAAAAAAAAAACACAAAAAATGTATTTAACATAAATTGTGTGTTGATTCTAGTATCCATTTAAGGATAAAACTATCAGTTGTCAATTTGCTAGATACTGTTCAAATTGGATCAGTTTGTTTGGATATTCAATTTTAAATTTATGCTATTTAGATAGTTTACCAACAGATTTGCAGAAAGGAAAATTGTGTGTAATTCTCAATAAGATTTATAGAAGTAAATCATTGAAATGGAAATTGAGTTTTATTTATGGATCCTCTTTAACTGCTGTGGTTCTCAGCATCCCATTCTGTGTTGGGCATGAAAGACTGCTAAATTTTGCTCAGAGGCCTCTTTATCAGGCTTAAGGTTCTTTTACATTCCATAAATCTATGACACAGAACCAATGGATTTACTTCCCTTGAGCCATGTTAAAGATTTTTATGCCTAAAAGAAATCCATTGCCCTCCACCAGTTTTGAATGTGCAACCTTGGGTTCAAGAAATTAGCATGGTAGCCACTGCATGAGCTGCACTCTGGCTGAGTGGTTAAATCCCTTACCTCTCACCAAGGTGGCCCAGGTTTGATCCCAAGCAATTGCTTAGGATATGGGATTTGTGGTGAACAAAGCAGCACATTGCTTGGGATATGGGATTTGTGGTGAACAAAGCAGCACAGGTGCAGGTTTTCACTGGGTCCTCCAGTTGCACCCACCATAACATTCCACTAGTGCTTCATCTTCATTCCATGTATCATCATGTCACCACCTGTGACGCCATAGTAAAAGCATGCTTTAACATTAAAAAAAAACCACCACCATGGAGAGCAGCAAAAATCATTGAAGTATCATTATGCATAAAATATAGGAGTAATTTTGTTGAAATACAATGCAAATATTTTTTTACTGCGTGCAAACTTAATTTATCTAGCTTAAGATAGTTTCATAGGTACATAAGAGACGTGGTAATAAAGAAACCAGACTCAAGCTATAACTCTTTATTAAAAAACCTTACACAACTAAAATGTAGACCCTTCCCTGATCCTTGCGCTACTCCATGCAAATTTTCCACTGTTGGAAGCAGTGCTCCAAGTGGTTTTACATTATGCTGTACTACATCCATTGGTTCCTTTGAGGAGGGACTTAACTTTTGGGAAAATAAAAATGTCTCATGGCACTAAGTCAAATACAGTGAATGTTCCATCACTGGAATGTTGTTTGTTGCCAAAAACCTCTTTTTAGACATTGCACTAGGGGCCGGCTTGTTATCCAAGAGCAATTCTTTCACAGATCGGTCTCCTGCATAGCACACATTCTCAGAGCATCTTCAGAACAGTTGTATAATAAATTTGATTGACAGTCTGACCTTCAGTCACCCAATCAACATAGATAACCCCATAAATATATATACATATATAAAAATCATTGCTTTAAATTTTGATTTACTCATACTATGCACTTTTTTCTTCCAAGAGGATTGAGGGCTCTCTCAATGCATGGGTTGTCATTTAGTCTGGATCATAGAATATTAATATTTCATCACACATAATTACTTTGCGGAGATAATGAGGGTCATTTTCAATGTTTTCAAGAGTATCAGCACAGCAGTGCACTCAATGTTGCTTTTCCTCATTTATGAAGATTCTTGGCACCACTTCAGCACAAACCTTTGTCATGTCCGAATCATCATACAAAATCTGTAATGACTTCCTTAGTGATGCAGGCAAGTTCTGAAATTATTTAAATGTTCATGCAGCAATCTTCTTGAACAATTCTACCGACCTTCTCCACATTCTTCTCAATTATCCAAATGGAAAAACTGCCCACTTTCAAAACGTCTTTGACATCTTTCCTACCATCCTTGAAGCACTTAACCGACTCGAAAACTTGTGTACAAGATAGACACTAATCACCAGAAATTTATTTCAAGAAATTGTAAGTTTCTATGATAGGTTTTCCAGATGTTTTGAGGAATTTGAGCTATGTTGTTCTACTTTAGAGCTTAGCATAATTCCAATGGAGCTCAGGCACATGACCCATTTCTAAGAAGGCTCAGAGCCAGACTAAACACCAAAGCAGCATGAAACTTTGAAAACATGCCAGGAAGAGTCCCAATACTTCTCTTTGTCATCGACGAAGCCGGAAATGTACACCATAATCAGTCTGATTTCTTTTTTTGCCACACCTCATAAGTCACTTTTGGTTTTAGCATCTGCGGTAACAGCTCAAAATTGAAATTCCCCACCAGCCTGTTAGGGGTACAACTAGCAAATACTATATATACACGTTTGATATATTTTTGAGGGCAGTTCAATAAAAAACCTGTACTTCAAAATAGATTAGTCATGAGCAAATTGGTCATGTAGGTAATGGAGCATTTTCTCAAAACTCGATAGATGCAAAATTTTACAAAAGATTAAGTTATATATAATTTTGGAATAATTTGCACTTTCTGCATTGTTCCATGAAATCAGATTTTGCACATCTTGATACACGCCTTGTGTAGAAGGTAATGAATATCATACATTTTTTCAAAACTTGATAGACCACCTTGCTCAGTTAAAGCAAAAGTCAATAGATGCAATGTTACATTTTCTGAATTCAAATAGCAACCCTAATTCTTTGAAATGTAATTTTGGCATTAACTGCTTTCTCACTTATAAACTAACATTGATTTGACATTAACACTCTTATGCTCAAAAAATCTTGTTTTCCTTTATAACAATTGTTTCACCTTCCTTGAAGGCATCTTCAGGAAGGTGGGGTTTTTGGAAACATCTTGATCATGGCTACTGTCTGTGTCTGGTTCTGATTCTATGAATTTCAAAAGAATGTTGTCTTCTGCTGGCAAATCAAAATTCACGAGGTTTCCTCCAAAGATTTCTCCATGTAGATATTTTCTCATGCAGTCTTGTTTAGGGATTTTAGAAGACAAGTTTTATTTTTAATATTGTGATATTTTTCCCAAAAATGCTGATTTATCCATTTCTGTATTATGTTTCTAAAATGTTCTCTAAGACATGTGCACTTTGTCTGTCCAATGTATATGTCTTTACAGTCTAAGCAACTAATTTCATGTATATCTGGTTTCTTTCCTGGAGGTATCTTTTCTTTTGTAGGATGTTTGATCAGACTTTTGATGCTGTAGCTGTTTCTGGGTGCTAGTGTAATGCTGAATGCTCTGAAGACCTTCTGAAATATGTAGGTGACCCACGGATGATATGTGAATCTTCTGAATGCTTTCTTCTCTTTAATTGTTTTATATCTCTCAGTCTTAGGTCTCACTGTTGTGGTTTATGGAATTTCCACTCATTTACAAGATTTGCATCATTGGCATTAACTGCTAACTCACTGTAGTGGTTCTTGGATTTCTATGTATAGTAATCCCTGTAAAACCCAGAACAAAGCAATATTTCCTTATATGCATGGCTAAAAACTGAATCAGCTAAAGGCTGCAACCAGGTTGCCTCTGCTTTCCAGCAATTCTTATTCAAACTTGAAGAAAGAATCTCCAGCAATGCTCCTTCTACAATTTGTTTATTTTCAGGCTCTTGCTCAAGTCAGAACAAGAATAGTTTGATGATGTTTATGTTTATTGTTTTCTTGGAAAAAATACAAAATTTCCCCGCATTTTACATATATACCCAGTGTATGGACACAAATATATGCCTCCAAATAGAGTTTTTGGCAGAATTGAAAAAGAGCTGAGGGAAAAGAATATCTTGAGTCCTGATGAGTACCATTAGATATTACAAATCAAGGCTCTGTGAAGGAGGGCCTTATTTTGATAGTTCTGCACTCCTGACTGGGTGTTTTAAGGGTTTTTTTAAAAAATGGTGACTCATGAACTGTTTGAGATAATAAAACTGCTAAAAAGCAGTGAATTAAGTTATAACTAAATAATGAATGTAAGTACAATATTTTTAGGTGTTGCATAACAATTTGAAAAAATAAAATTAAATAAAGATTTTATAAAAACAAAAAATTCATACAAGCAAACTTATCAAAAAAAAGAATTAATGTGTTTTTCATGGCTCACTACATTTTCTCCATTAGTTTGATCCTCTTCTTCTGTAAATATAAATATTGAAGAAATATACTACATATTTTCTTGAAGGGAAAATAATTGCATAAGAAAATGTGCAAAAACATTACATCTATAATTTACTAATAATGACCTCATATTATCAATAAATTACAATGTAGAAAATTCTATAAGATACAATTTAATTCCTTCAGCATCATTTACACTAAAAAAGAATTCACTTAAATTTCCTCTAGACCCTGAATCATTGAAATAAATGTTAAGCATTTCTTTTTTGGTAAGATTACACTTACTTGAGCTAGCCATCTTTGAACCATATATGCAGCAGGATCTGTATACATGCAGGCATTCAAAGAAAACATATTTTCATTTGTTTTCCTGGTCTCATCTGCCATCTAGTGGATTTTTTTTCGTTAATTACAATGTCCAGCTACATAGCAGAAACAAACAAAATGTGAGCATGGGCCATCATAAATTTTCTGTGTATGTTTTTACTTCACTGCGAGCATAGCACAAAAAATGCAATGTGAGCATGGGCCATCATAAATTTTCTGTGTATTTTTTTACTTCACTACGAGAATAGCTTGACGCATGTCGTCAGCGTTAAATATGGAACTGTGAGCATAGCCCACAGATCGGAAAGTATTAAAGACTGGGAAATTAAACAATTGAAAGAAAATGCAAAGCAAACACTAAAGTCAAAGCTTCCTTTCAAGATGAACACAGTGGATTATAACATATTTCAAGCAACCAAAGGAAGACCATAAGGTATGTATAGAAGTTCAAAATGAATATTCTGCTGTACCTGTGCAGGGGGGTGTGAAAAACTGCTTGGCAAGTCCTGCATTAGTCTCAAACTGTTCCTACAATCAACAGTGAGCAAGGAAAAGAAAAAGCTGTTCAAGACTTATCTAGGTTTTTTGAAATTTCAGAACATGCAACAGAATTTTATAAAGATGTGCCAGGAAGGGCCACATAAAGCTTAAACCTATTCATATTTAATGAATATAAAATTGTGATTTGTTTGTGTTAATTTAATAATTTTGGCGTATAAATAAAACATTGTTATTGTGAATATAGTGGTAGTTACTTTCTAACTTTATATTTAACTATTCTGTATGCACATCAATACAGTGGTTGTGTGCTACATTGTGTACATAATTGCAAAGAATGAAAATATATAAAAAATTAATATAAAACAAATAACACAGAAACTACAAACATTGTTAATATGCTAAGGCTGGCAAAATACTATATCAAATATTCAGAATAAAGTTAAAATAAGAAACAAAACAATAACACATCAAATAAAAATTAGAAGCATGCCTGCTAAGCATATAATAATTCAATGTCATTAAAAAAGATATTCCATAAAGTAGCTAGCAAGTAAAAATAGTTTAATAAACAACAAGATTTGCAGTGCTAGCCAATCATAATGCCAATAGGTAAGAAAAAACATTTTTCTCCAAAACGCATTTTCTGGATCTACTGACTTTTTAAAAAAACCCTCCTCCATTGTTACATAGTGCCAAAACAAATTCAGTATTGATTCATAAATGAATTTTTTGGATGGAGGATACATTTCAGTTAGTCATTCACGTATTTTATCTAAAATTGGAAAACTTGCAAGGAGATAAAACTGAAATTGGATGCTGTTTTTGGCGACCTATTGCCATATATGACTTCAGTTAGAAATTATTTCAATGACTTAAAACATCCAGTTTTGATGAGCATCCAGAATACTCAGCAGAAGTGGTTACTGAGGAAATCATTGAAAACATTCACCATGTGATTCTTGTTGATCATTAAGTAACATTTTGTGAATTGGCAAAAGCCATAAGTTTGTAGACGGGAATGGCAATTTATATTTTGCTTGAGAAGTTGGTGATGAAAATGTTGCCAGTCCAATGTGTGCTGCAATATATTACCTTGGACTTGAAGCTGTGTTTGGAGCTATTTAAGTGAAATCTGAAGGATTTTTTGTTTCAAAATGTCACCACCAATAACATTTGGATTCATCATTATACTTCAGAAACCAAGTAACAAAACAATGCTCCAAGGAGGAAAAAATGGTCTCATTGACTGTAAAACTTATGGCGATGACTTTTTAGAATACTCATATTCATAGACTTCTTAGAAAAAGGAAAAACAATTACTAGAGAACACTGTGTTGAGTTATATAGCCAATTCAACAAGAAGGTAAGGCAAAGAAGAAAGTTCTGTTTCGCCTTGATAAAGCACCAGCATATCTGGAGTTATTGCTGCCAAACTGAACTGCATGAATTATTGCCCCTCAACCCCCATATTCATCCTTCCTGGCTCCTGGGCAAATTTGTCTTTTTCCTGAACTTAAGAATGACTCAGAAAAAAAATAATGATCAAACGAGGTCATCATTGAGTTAGAGGCATATTTTGCAGTGCTTGGCAATTCCAATTTTTTTTTTTTTTTGAGTGATTAAAAAACTTGGCAGGAATGTTGGGAGAAATATATATTCCTAAAAGCGAACTATGTTGAGAAATAATTTGTGTTTGAAAATAAAATGGTATCTTCATTACTAAACTGGGTGCTTACTGAACTGCCCTTATGATCACAGAATTGTATAAACTGCATGGCTTGAATGCAGAATACAGATACAAGGAATCCATTCTTCCTTTTAAACTCCTTTAGTTGTCATTAAAGATAGCAAAGTTAAGTCATGCTAATATATATTTTAGCACATATTGAAAGCTTTCTTCAGGGTTTATATAATTTCAACTTCATGTATCAGTAATTTGTTTAAACATTATAGCTTCTGTGAATTTCTAGGATAAAAATCTTACATGTTTTGCTGTCTTCAGCTAAATTTGAATTGCTCCATCAAATGTCAAGAAAACTTTATATAAAAAATGTCACTAATTAAGTGCAGTGGTACATTAATGGCAGTTAAATATGAATAGTATAGATTTAACATCTGCCAAATTCAGTAATAGTTGATAACTCTGACAAATATTATTAAAGCATTGCAGTCTCAGCTTAATAACTGATTATGTGGTGCTGAGAAGAGCAACAGAGAGAATTCTCTTGATTGCAATTGTCGCCAACACTACAACTGTTGCAATCAAAATAGTTGTTCTGATAAATGTAATTTCTTGTAACATTTCAGGTTATTCTCAGAGGCACCTCGCAGCACCTGTAGTCCTGCTTCAGATGTATTCACTACCACAGATATAGAAGAAAGTTTGAAATATAGAAAGGAGAATCTTGGCTTTGCTTGGGCTAATACAGATGAAGTTTATGTGAGTGATGCAATGGAAACATCCTATACAGAGCAAACTGATCACTTCCATAACTCAAAATCATCTCATGGCCATAAACAAAATGACGAACTTAATAAATGTTGCATTAGCAGTAATAATTTACATGTTTGTGACATGTTTATAAAGAGCCACACAGATAAGAAAAATCACATTTTAATTCACCAGGGCAAAAAACAATTCAAATGTGATGTTTGTAAAACAACCTTTGCACATCAGACATCTTTGAAAAGGCACATTCTTGTTATTCACCAGGGCAAAAGACCATTCAAGTGTGACATCTGTGAAAAGGGTTTTGCAAGCCAGAATTACTTGAAAAAGCATATTTTGATTCATTCAGATGAAAGACCATTCAAATGTAATGTTTGTGAAAAGGGTTTTTTACACCAGGAATCTTTGAAAAGGCACATTCTTGTTATTCATCAGGGCAAAAGATCATTCAAGTGCGACATCTGTGAAAAGGGTTTTGCAAGCCAGGATTACTTGAAAAAGCATATTTTGATTCATTCAGATGAAAGACCATTCAAATGTAATGTTTGTGAAAAGGGTTTTTTACACCAGGGATCTTTGAAAAGGCACATTCTTGTTATTCATCAGGGCAAAAGATCATTCAAGTGCGACATCTGTAAAAAGGGTTTTGCAAGCCAGCGTTACTTGAAAAATCATATTTTGATTCATTCAGATGAAAGACCATTCAAATGTAATGTTTGTGAAAAGGGTTTTTTACGCCAAAGTTCTTTGAAACAGCACTGTTTTATTCATCAGGGTGAAAGACTATTCAAATGGGAAGTTTGTAAAACAACCTTTACACAGCAGGGATCTTTGAAACAACACATTTTAATTCGTCAGGGCAAAAGACCATACAAATGTGATGTTTGTAAGACAACCTTTACACTGAAGGAATCTTTGAAAAGGCACATTCTTGTTATTCATCAGGGCAAAAGATCATTTAAGTGTGACATTTGTGAAAAGAGTTTTGCAAGCCAGGATTACTTGAAAAGGCACATTTTGATTCATGCAGGTGAAAGACCATTCAAATGTGGTGTGTGTGAAAAGAGTTATTTACGCCAAAGCTCTTTGAAAAATCACCTTTGGATTCATCAGGACAAGAACCATTCAAATGCAACATGTGTGCAAAGAAATATACAAACGATATTTGAAAATGCACATTTTAGTTCACTAGGGCAAAAGACCATTCAAATGTGATGTTTGTAAAACAACCTTTGCACATCAGGGATCTTTGAAAAGGCACATTCTTGTTATTCATCAGGGCAAAAGACCATTCAAGTGTGACAACTGTGAAAAGAGTTTTACAAACTGGGAGTATTTTGAAGAGCACATTTTGATTCATTCAGGTAAAAGAACATTCAAATGTGATGTTTATGCAAAGAGCTTTACAGACAACAACTCTTTGAAAAAACACATTTTGATTCATCAGGATGAAAAACCATTCCAATGTGATGTTTGTTCAAAGAGCGATACAGAGAAGAGGTCTTTGAGAAAGCACATTTTGATTCACTAGGGCAAAAGACCCCATAAATGTGGTATTAAAGAAACTTTACCCAGCGAGAAAGTTTAAAAAGGCACATTTTGACTCATCAGGACAAATGACTATTCAACTGTGACATTGTGAAAAGAGTTTAAAATACCAAGACTGCTTGAAAAGGCACTTTTTGATTCATCAGGACAAACAACCATTCAAATGCAATGCTTGTGCAAATAATTATACAGAAGAGGGATCATTGAAAAAGCACATTTTGATTCATCAGGGAGAAAAATCATTCAAATGTGATGTTTGTAAAAAGACGTTTACACAGCAGGAATCTTTGAAAAGGCACATTGTTATTCATCAGTGTTAAGACCCTTCAACTGTAACATTTGCAAAAAGAATTTTACACACCAGGATTACTTTTAAAAGCACATTTTTACTCATTCAGTTGCAAGATCATTCATAAGAGATGTTTGTGCAAAGAGCATTTCACACAACGAATCTTTGAAAAAGCACATTTTGATTCATCCAGCCAAAAAATATTCAGATGTTATGTTTGCACAAAGACCTATACGTAGAAGGGATCTTTAAAAAAGCATAATTTGATTCATCAGGGCAAGGGACCCCACAAATTAGGTGTATGTGAGAAAGCTTTACACAGCAAGGATATTTGAAAATGTACATTTTGATTTATCAGAGTAAATACCCATCCAATATTTGTGAAAAGAGCTTTAAAGAGAAGGGAAACTTGAATGTGTATGTTCTGATTGATCAGCAAGAAGACCATTGAAAAGTGATATTGTGAAAGAAGCTTCACAGGAGGGAAATTTTTTGAAAAATCAAATTCTATTTCATCAGTGTAAAGGTGTGATATTTGTGAAGAGAGCTTTACTTGTAAGGGAGATTTGAATCCAGAGTTTGATTCATCAGGGCTACAGACCATATAAATATGGAATCAATTTTACTGTGAAGGGAATTTGTGTATGAGGGTGACTAGATATGTATTGAGACATGGCATATTGGCCACCCTGGAGAAAGCATTGTTTTATCAAAATAGCTGACACATTGGTAATGCAATGGTAGCAGGCAGACCATTGTTGCACAATTCATTTTTGCTCAGTTTATTTGAATTCTGGAAAGTGTGAATGTTATTTCAAGTGTAATGGAGATTCAGAGAGAGCATTATTGTGCAATGATTTTGTACAACTTCAAATGTGGCTTAAATGAAACGCAGTCACTTAAGCATTTAAGGGGGACTTTTGGGGACTATTCACCATCATGTGTCACTGTATTCTGCTGGTTTGTAGAATTTAAAAGGAGGCGACAATCTCTTAAAGATGAAGAGAAGAGTGGCAGACCAGCAACAGTGGTGACTGATGAAAAGCATCACACTGTGGAAACAATGATTAGGGAAGATCCAAGACTCACCTACAAGGACATTGAGTTAACATGGAGGTTAGTTTGCCAAGTGTTTCAACCATCCACTATGAGCACCATGTAATAAAAATTCTTCAAGATAACGTAACTGAAGCACAGAAGCTCCACAGGGTGGAATGGTGCGAAGAAATGCTGAAAAGATTTAACTGTGGAGAGTTTCAGATGTTGTTACACGTGATGAAACAGAATCTATCAGTTTGACCCTGAAACTAAGCATCAGTCCTCCATTTGGGTGTTCCAACCACCCTGAAGAAGCAGTTTCTGCATACAAAGAGGCTTTATCTGCAGTACTAGAAACTGAGTGGCGTGGATGCTTCCAGAAGTGGTTCATAAGTTTGGAACGCTGCATTCAGTACCAGGGAGTTTACTATAAGAAACTGGAATAAACAAAATGTTTGTGTGTATTCATATTTTGCTGTCTCAATACATATCTAGTGGCCCTCGTATACTGTGATAATGCCATCTGTGTATGTGACAGTGCTCACGTTTGCTCTGGTATGTGGCAGTGGATCTGGAATGTGGTAAACAAGAAAATGCTGCACACTGGAAACCAGAGATTTCATAATGCAACAAGTCTGTTACACACAAGATTCTTAACACATTGAAGCCCAAGGCCGACTTGTAACTCAAGCCATGCAAAATGTTCATGTGGCCCATGCCCAGGCAGGTATTTCTAATGCTTTTAATGCAATTCCACAACTGGGACTTGGTTTTGGGCTATGCGGTAAAGGTCATGCATGTTATCATTTAGTTGTCTATTTGTCCTCACTTTAGTCAACTATTAGGAATTTTAGGAGAGTTAATAATATTGGCTGTTCTTGCACCATTTTCCTTGAAGGTGGTGATCAGTTTCTTACATTTGGTGTTCTTAAATATTAAAATGAGCATTTTTCTCAATTTCTTTGAACTAAAGCCGTAATTCAGGATGCATATAAAGTTATGGGAAATTCTGATTCTGAGGGTGAGATTTTCAAGCTTTCATTAAATGGAGTGTAAGGTGCTTTACACAGATTTTTTAAAACTCATATTTGATACTTGTAAATTTAAAATAAAATATGAATACAGAAGTTATGATTATTTTGTTATTTGTTGAGAAAATCTTGAAAACCATACTTTTAGATTGTACCAAGGTATTTTAGCAGATTTCATTGATGTGCTAAAAATAATAATTCAAAAGAGGTGTAAAAACCCTGTGTTTCTTGGCTCTTCAATAAAGAAATGCCAATGTGTTAAAGAGCTTCAGTTTCCACAAACTTCCAGAAAGTTCTGTTACATCAGTTTTCTAGCAGTAAAAGAAGGAAGAATTGCAAGCCACTGTGTGTTGTGTAGTGTAAAGTGTCAGGAATTGTACTGAGTCATGCACTACTAAAGTGTTAGGATGCAGTGACAAAAACGTGCTTCACCAAGCATATTGCATAAGGATATGGCATTTCCTATCTATTCCTGTAGCCCTAATAAACCTACCATCAAACTACATGACTCAGAAAGCTACCTACTCCGTCAGTAGGGTGCATGATGCTGAGATACAACAGCACCAAATGCTCTGCAACTAGCAAAGGATGATCCACGATGTGTTACACAGCAGCACTTAGAATGGAGACAGCCAGGGTTAAGAATTTTCCCATACCATAGCGGGGACAGATAGTCGCACCATGGACATCAGCGAAGATCTTTCAGTGGTTTATGTTGGAGGTGTGGCCAGCTGGGACACCTAGTACGGAAGTCGACAGCTTTTAACATCTCCAGACTTGTGTAAAATATGAATTATTGTTCCCATTAACACACCTATGGCCTATGCCACTTTTGTTCGATAATCAGCAAGAATTGAGGCATTGAGATCAAAAAAAGGACATGTCACTGAATAGTAGTTTTGCGTTATATCAATTTTTTAATATAATTCTGAATGTTAACATTTCTACAGGTTGTGTTAATTTCATTCTCATTAGAATGATTAAACTCATACCAATATCTGCAATCATATAATATACACACATACTACTAAATGGATATATAAAATGACTGAAATGTCCCGTTTTTGATTTAAACAGCACTCATGTTACCAAAATTAAGTGTAACTCAAAGTTTTGTACAGTTTTTATAGCAAAATGCATTTTTAATTGTTTAAACATAGTCTAATAATGCACAGTCCAAATACTGTAGGTATATAAAAATGCATCATATAACAAAAGATATGTTTAATGATACATATCAAAAGTGACACTCATACAAACACAAGTCAATAACTTATTAGTATTTGGTTAGAAAACTATGTTCATGTTTGGGTTGCAAGCCAGAATTCACTCTTGATCACTGTGTCAAAGTTCACTGTCACACTTATTGTTTTGCTTCTCACCAGTCATTTCATGAATGGCACATAGTAGTGTCAAAGTATTCACAAAACTTCAATGGGATAACATGAGACATTCTGTAATTTTGCAGGTTTCAGAGCAATGAGCCCTCGGCACATTATAAAAATAGGGCACTATCCCAGTATTAACCAGACGGAATTCATATTTGTACTTTGTGACTAACCATTTGTTGCCTTTCACTGTAATAGACTTCTTAAAAGTCTGATGTGTTCCATTCTCTACATCTCTGCAACAAATTATTGTTAAAAAGCTTATGCTTCTATTTATTTCATGCTAATGGATAAAAAATTAGCAGAAACAGTCTTATTACTTGCTTCCTTGTAAGTAGAAGCAAAATAAGGGAGTACCATAGGTTGAAGTGATAGTCAAAAGCTGGTAGCTATGTGACTGAAGCTCCTTTATTTGTATGGACAGGAGTTGACAAATTTCTGTATGAAAAAAGTTAAGTTTTTCATAGCTGAAACCAAAAACAAGGAATATCTCAAAAACGATCAAGTCCACGAAAAAATGTGTACAACATAAATTGCGTGTTTTAATGTGCTCTGCATTTTTTGTGTGGTTAGTTTTTGTCCATCTCTTATGGTTTAGCAGTTATACAAAATTCACCCAGAATAAAGTAGTCTTCAGAGACTATTCCCAGAAAATTCAAGATATACATTTTATTTGTCAGGTGAATAGCTTTAATATACAATATTTTAATCAAAATCGTTAGCCATTTTTTCGAAAAATGTTCCATGTAAAGGGTAGTTTGGGGTGAGGGGATTTTTCTCAAAATCTTTGGTGTCGCATCCCTAAACTTAAATACCATTTTGATATTTTACTGACTTTTTATTTTTGAGTTATTGTGTTCACAGACACATGGATACACACACACACATGGATCTTTTTCAGAAAATGTTTTCTTTTTTAGTTAAAGGGGACCCTAAAACATATATTTGCTGTGAAATCTTGGTATCAGATTTTTGGGTGGAGTGCAATACCTTCTCTATACACTATGTATATAGAGAAAGTAAAAACGCATCAAGAGGTGCATCTTGTGTACATAGTTCAACATGCATGTATTATTGTGAACCACTGTTTATACTGTGTCCTGTTTCCTATTGTGTTTTTCCAAAATTATAAAATCCTTATCACAAGCATTGTAGGAATGCCTACAGGTTGAGTGCGTGTGAAGCATTGGTAAATCTATCACTATGAACTATACCATGTTGTCTGTGACAAGTCTTGTTTTTGCACAACACAAAATTTCAGCAGTGAAAGAGTTGCAGGACAGGCTCCATTTCAGCATCAACAGATGCAGAATTATATAAAGATAAGAACTACAGTAATAACTCATATACTACCAAAATGATGACTAGTCCCATTTTTGAGTTCAGCACCTCAATTATATTGTGGACCTTTTTCAGCGATTTCCTTGGTAACCACATCTCCAGGCTTCCTGAGTGCTTCTTGTCAAAAGCAGATGTTTGACCATGTTTAATGTCTGTGAACCAATATCTGTTTTCATATATGGCAAAAGTTCTTCATGAGCAGCATTGGTTTTGATGTTTGTATTATCAATAATTTTTTAAATTATATTTAAATAAATTAATCTATATTTAAATATAATTCTTCCTGCCAATTTCAAACTAACCTATGAATCAGTAGCAAATTTTTTTTCGTGGTGTGTAATAAATGAGTACATAATAACTTCTACTTCCCTTAGCAAGAACCATCTATTTTAAAACACAGGTAATGTTTGCAAAAACAGATTTTCTCAGATAGCAGACTTGAAGAGACATTCTGATTTACAAACCAAAATCTGATAAAAAGTTTGATGTTTGTGAAAAGAGGTTTACTCAAGAGGGAACGTTGAAAACTCACATTTTGTTTCATCAGGACAGAATGTCCAAGTATGATGTTTAACAGAGGAGCTTTGTTAATGAGCCATATAATGAGGTTACGTTTTGAATCGGCGTGAATTTTTTTTAAATTAAAAATATTTATACAACAAATAAAATGTATATCTTGAATTTTCCGAGAATAGCCCTTGAAGACCTTTTCATTCTGGATTAATTTTGCTGGATTTTGCATAACTAGTAAAACTGTAGACAGAAACAAAAACTTATTACACAAAATATATAGATCTCGTTGAAACACAATTTATGTCATATATATTTTTTTTCTTGAAGTTGTCCTATTTGAGATATTCGTTGTTATTGGTTTCATTTTTAAAATACTTAAACTTTTCGCATATGGGAATTTGTCAACTCCTGGCAATGCAAAGAAATGGATTTCATCCATATGGCAACCAGCTTTTAAATAATTTCACTATCATTTTAGCCTAATTTATTCCATTATTTCCCTTCTACTTACAAGAAAGCATTTCTGCTGTTTATCTCGATTAGCATGAAACAGATAGAAGAATAAGCTTTTAACAATAATTTATTACACAGTTGTAGAGAAAGTTATGTGAATGGAACACATCAGATGTTTCTGAATTTCAGATGCTCATATAAAATGGTAAGTTTTGTTCGAAGCCTATTTTTGTTAAGTTCTTTATATGGAGCACTGATAGCCCCAAGTTCTGTTTCAGGAAAAACTTGAAAAGATAATTCAAAGTTGTTTTTATCTAATAGTTTTGTAACATCCAGATGTTCTGTAAAATTTAAGCAGCTGTGTACATCTAATAATATTCAATCACATACTTCCTTGGCATCTATTGTTAGATTAGTTTCCTTGCAGTGTCTTTCTCAACTTGAATGTTAGATGTCCGAATCTGGTGTGCTACATCATCCATTGCACTTTGTAATTGTTTAGATGAATGACTGGACCACTTTTTCTCCTTTACTGCATCCATCTATCTTGCATGTAACTGGTTGGATAAAATGTCAAAATATGGTATTATTTTATGAAAAATAAAGCTGGAAATTAATGTCTGACTCCTCCAAATTGTGATGCAGGCCGAGCTTCTTGCACACTGTCCCATTTGATTGAGATATTTCTAGAACAATAAAGCAATCAATCAGAGATTCTCTGTGCTCATATATGGTGTTTACAGTTTTAGATTTAAAACTCCACCTAGTTGTAGATCCTTGATGAACTCTCTGAACAACAATTGCTTTCAGTGCTGCTAAAATAAATCTAAAAATGCTGAAAGACTATTTTAGCAGACTGATTTTAAGAAGCTGCTTTCTTCATAACCGATTCAACTAATGTGCAAGAAAGAGGATAATGCTTTTTCACCTTGATCTGCACACCTGTATTTCTGCTGATCACAGATGCACCATTGCAAGTCTGAGTGACTATTTTATGGTAATCCTGCTTAAAAATTGTATCCACTTCTTTCAGAATACAACCTGCAATAGAATTGGTACTCTGATCTAAAAGATTAAATAATCCCCAAAATCACTCATGAATAAAGCTGTTCCTTTCAAATCAAAACTAAACCAAACTGAATTTTTTTTGGTTATATCAGTAGTTTCATCAGCCATCATAAGCAACATAAGCAACCTTGTTTATTTATTTTTTTTAAATTTATTGGTGGCACACTTCTAACATGCAATGGAGTGGTTCATTCTGGATGGTCTTAGATAACTCTTTGAACACTTTACTGCTCTCAGTATGTTCCTTCACCACATGGTCCAGCCTGCCTATGAGATTTACAAGACCTAAAACACGTCAACGTAATCTGATGTTTCAATCTTTGTGTCCAAGCAAAGCAAGCTCAAATGCCCCACAAAATTTTATGCAGTCTATTATCCTGGACAATATAAATTTGTTTTCAACTTGTTTATGCTTTTGTATTATTTATTTATATACTCTGCTTAGCTGCATTGCAATATTAACACCTCCAAGCACTGAGAGGTCAAACAAATTTTCATATGCTTATTTTGCTATTGGAATGTTTTCTTGTATATTCCTTAATATGACAATAGATCTGTAACATCGACTATAGACCATGAATCAGCAGCATAAGCAACCTTGTTTATTTATTTTTTTTAAATTTATTGGTGGCACACTTCTAACATGCAATGGAGTGGTTCATTCTGGATGGTCTTAGATAACTCTTTGAACACTTTACTGCTCTCAGTATGTTCCTTCACCACATGGTCCAGCCTGCCTATGAGATTTACAAGACCTAAAACACGTCAACGTAATCTGATGTTTCAATCTTTGTGTCCAAGCAAAGCAAGCTCAAATGCCCCACAAAATTTTATGCAGTCTATTATCCTGGACAATATAAATTTGTTTTCAACTTGTTTATGCTTTTGTATTATTTATTTATATACTCTGCTTAGCTGCATTGCAATATTAACACCTCCAAGCACTGAGAGGTCAAACAAATTTTCATATGCTTATTTTGCTATTGGAATGTTTTCTTGTATATTCCTTAATATGACAATAGATCTGTAACATCGACTATAGACCATGAATCAGTATTTCCGAAGAGGAAGCAAAGAAAGCAAAAGGGATTTAACTCCCACAGATACGATTATTGTCATAAATATTTCTATTAAATTACCTTGTGTGAACAGAATTTTTATTTCTTTTCCCTTTTTGCTCAATATTTAGATCAGGTGTAGGTCACCCTGCAGTTTTTGTTACTCCTTTCATCTAAAGTTTGTCTTGAAAAGGGGTGTTATCAGCAGCTTTAACACATACAATGAATGAAAGTAAACTATAATTATGCTTCATACTTCCAAATAAACTGAAAACATACACTGGATAACTTCTGTACAACAGAATACTTTGCACCTGTTATAAGCATGACTTGCTTCGCATTTGTAAAGCGGAACATTGTACCAACATGAACTAATAGTTCACAATCAATCATCTTTTTCTTTAAAGGTACTGAGGTATGGGAATAACACTCTGTTTGAATGCATCAGTTCATAATTACGTTAAACATTAATTAGTTATTACACAATGCAATGCTGAAATACATGTTTAATTAATTTCAACAAGTATTTAAATTTTGGAGCTGTGTGCTGGCATTGTTTCATCTGCTGCCAAAGAATTTCTAAGGGAAAAAAAGCTCATGAGTGCATTGAATCCCATGCGATACCAAAATGCAGCATGGAGCAGGTTAAAACCTTGGTATCTGTGATCAAGTAGACAAGAGGGGAAGGTTCAACACAAGCGCATTATTGACCTAGCAAGCTTGCAAATTTCCAACATGAGAGATTTGCAAATGAATTTCATTTGTACGATTGTTCCAGCATTCATTATTAGGTGTGTTCCCTTTCTAATTACTACTATAATGCAGTAAAACAGAAAAATCTACCTTCAAAGCATATCACAGCAAGGTTTGTCTCTTTAAAACAAATTATCAGATAATTGGAGATTATTAAACTATAAACAGCTCAAACATCAAGTCAAACAACATTTATTAAATCACATGTTTTATTGGGTTGCCAAGTTCATGTCTACTTTATTTTTACGTTCATGCCTTTAAAAAGGAAAAAAGAAATATAATATGTTAGCTCTCTAGTTTAAATTTCCATTTTGTGAATAGTGTACATATTAGTATAATTTGTGACAATGTAAATAGTGAGTATGTTATATAATTTGACCGTCACTGTAACTAAATTCCTCCAAACATCAATCAGTGAGTATGTTACTTGAAGCTTTTGAATTTTTTAGATTCTTTTGTTGAATAAAACATCTATTTATTGGTCTTTATCTTTTATTTACATGGTCTTTCAGCGTGTCTATGTAGTGCTTTATTATAAAAAAAGAAGTAATGTACTTCAGCAAGTAAGGGCAAACTGCCTGACACACATATGTGTATATTTATCTTTTTTTTTTTAATTTTTATTCAGGGGTTTCAAGACATAATGTCGGTAGAATGCAAAGCTTCACCTACTTGGTAAACTACTAAGTTGCTACTGCTTAGAACAAAAGTAAAAATATCTTTCTTTTACTTTAGATTGCGAAAAACATTAAAGTAATTTATTTCCATCTCCTCTAGAATTCACACCTCATAGTTACACAGTATTCTTTCTTTAATGACAGTATTACTCTGTACACTAGATCTTTAAATTTCTGAATATTGTAATAAGAGTAATTCAAGTAACAGGAAAACAAACCATATGGCTAGCTGGCCACCATTACACAAACAGATTGTACAAAAGTTAACTCAAAAGCCACATGTGTAGGTAAACAAGTACTCTCCATTAGGACATGAATAAAACTGACCAGATTGCAATGAGTTTTTGAGTGTAAAGCCACATTAGATAAAATACGGAGGAATATTCTATAACCGTTGTTGCTCAACTTTGTCCTATAAAGTTTTTCTCAAGCTCTTATCACAACATAATATTATGTCCAGTTGTCCCCATGAATCAGGAAATGTTTATTCTATGTTCACCTCTGAGAGTGACTCTTTCCAGAAAGATGGCACTTAACCCCCTTGCAACTGCATGTCTACCAGATCGACAAATGCCAAGTTTAAATATGGCAGTAGGAATGAAAAATGAAGGGCTTATATGCCTTGAAGTACTAGCTATTACAAATCAAATAACTAATGTAATTTTACAGCTAGAATAATCTATGGTTTAGAACAATTATTGAGCAATAAATTAATATACAGTGTATATTCAATCATAGCGACAAAGAATAATTGTATTGTAACTTGAGATCAAATATCAATGGTTTAGAACAATTATTGAGCAATAAATTAATATACAGTGTATATTCAATCATAGCGACAAAGAATAATTGTATTGTAACTTGAGATCAAATATCACACAGTTCTATCAAAATAACAGGAAAAACATTTAGCACTAAAAACTATATTCAATTGCAAATAAGTACAAACATACCTTTAAAATTATGTTTAATTAACTGCTTGAGTGATGGTCATTTAAATTCTGCATGGCCAGCAATGGATACCCAGTACACAATTTAAGGCATTTAAATTGTTAAATATAAGTAAATATGCTTCGTACATAAACATTCGTATCTTTGGTATTTATTAAGATATCTTAATGAAACAAAACTCAGCTCATAAAAGGCACTACACATTTATTGTAGAAACAAAGAGAAACTATATTAACAAAAGTTAAAATATCACTCATTTTTTTCTCTGTAGCAAAAGTCATTCTGTATGTCAAATGCACCTAATTTGTGAGTCAGGCTTGTGTTATGTGCGTACAAATGTATAGACATATAGCTAGCTAAGCACAATGTTCTTGGCTTCTAGGTTTTATCATTCTGTTTATTGCTACAATGCAAATACGTGTGTGTGTTTGTGAGGAACACCCAAGAAATCAAACCTGTCATGTTTCTAGTTACCACTTAGAAAAATACACACGGAGATTTATGGTAGAGCCGTGTAGCTACGGGGTTCACAGTTTTTTGTTTTAGCTATCAGAAAAACACATTTGAAAATGTTATATCTCAGTTCTAACCATGGCTTAGACTAGCAATGTAGCTAACAAATTAGCTCGTGTGGGCAGCTTCAGAAATTACTTCAGATAATGTGGAGGACTTTTTGCTATATGACAGTGAATTTGATATTGACAGCAAGTTTTTAGATTTTGAGGGGGGCGTCGAGGATATAGGTAGCAGTGAGGAAGAAAGTGACTCTTCCTTCAGGTGTTCGTGAAGAAGCAACATTGTTGGGTAGTCAAAATGACTCCAAAACAACTGGACATATTTTCACGAGCACAGCCTCTGGTGTACAACCCCAAGCTCAGCTGACTTCTGACAGCCAACCAATTGACATTTTCACAAAAGTTTTTACTGCTGACTTAGTGTCTCTCATTGTTACAGAAGCAATTGCATATGCGAGTAAGGTGTAGGAAGACCTAACTTCTAAAGGCAATTTAGGGCCTAAGAGTACAATTCAGAAGTGGACAGAAGTAACACTGAATGAGATTTACGGTCTAATTGGTCTAATTATGCTCATGGGTGTTATTCGTAAACCAACTTTAAGACATGTATTGGGCTACAGATGAAATGCTGGCTACTCCCATTTTTTGGGAAATGCATGTCAAATAACAGGTTTACTTCCATTTTGCGGTTCCTTCATTTCATTGGCACAGAAAATGTAAATGATAAACTACACAAAATTAGGTCGGTTTTGGAATACATTTCAAAATTCCAAGAAAATTAGTACCTTGTGATAAGGCCACTGTAGATGAAAGCTTGATGCTTTGAAAGGGCTACTTAGATTGGAAGCAATACATCAAAACAAAGAGGGCCAGATGTGGCATAAAGGGTTTTGATCTTTGTGAAAGTAAAATGAGATATCCTTACAATAGCTGCATTTACACTGGTCAAGAAACTGATAATACTGGAGACAAAGATTTGGGGTTATCTGGCTCCATAGTAATGCACCTGATGGAATCTATACTTGACTAGGGTAGGACAGTATATTTAGATAATTGGTACAGCTCCCCTAAATTATACATGGCCTTATACAAAAGGAAAACAAATGCAATTGGAACAGTACATTCAAATTGTATTGGTTTGCCGAAGAAAGTGAATAACAAGACTCTAAGGAGAGGACAAATGCAGGTGCGTCAGCTCCCACCATTAGCCTACATTACTTGGCAAGATAGGAGTATGGTTACGGCATTGTCCAATTGCAGCCCTAAGATTTTAATGTTTGACACTGGAAAAATAGATGCCCACACGAAAATGTCAATTTTCAAGCCTGATGTTATCCAGCAATACATTATGCATATGGGTGGTGTGGATCTATTAGATCAGGTATTGCAATCATATCCTTCTTTACGAAAAACAGTTAAATGGTATAAAAAGGTATTTTTGCACCAGCTGGATGTCACCATATACAATTGTTTAGCAATTTGGAGAACTCGAAACCCACGTAAGACGATGACCTACCTGGACTTCTGCATATCAATAGCTCATAGCCTAATTGAGCAGTCTAACATTCAGAGTACAGGGGGTAAGAAATCTACAACCCTTGCACCCCTCAGACTTGAAGGAAACAGCTTTCCTAAAAGAATACCACCAACAGCAAAAAAGTTGTGTCCATTTTGAAGCTGTTTGGTGTGCTGCAAAAATGGAGTTCATAAAGAGACTAACATGATATGCTGTGAATGTGGAGATGTGTCTTTATGTGTCTATCCATGTTTTGAGATGTAACATTCAAAAAGGAACCTTTAAATGTAAGACTTTATTTATTCTAGAATTTACTTAAATTTATTATAAAAGACAAAAATTAAAATAATTAAGGTTAAATGAGCATCAAATTCATGTATGCACACGTCCATATCAGTTCTCCTACATATTAAAATTGATGTCATATGATGTCCATATCTGCAAAAAAAGGTTAAAATATGCAAAATATAACTCATCAGTGTTGAAGTCAGAGTATTTTGCATCGATAATATAAGTGCTTCAGTTATGATAATAATTTTCCTGCAGTAGTTTCAACACTATACCATGAGTCTTGCTACTCTTAATTTACACACACACACACACACAAAAGTAATTAGTCACTTATAGTCATCAGAAAATTAAAAGTAAATAAGTAATTAAAAATAAATTTCATTTTAAGTTTAAACATTTCAAGCAGCACAAAAATTATAAATAGGCATTAATTATAACATTAGATAATCTTGTCTTTATGTGTGCACTGTATGCAATTTTTTTCTTTGTCACTGCATATAACACACAGTACACTGGCAATCCTGCTTCTGTGGCAGTAGTTTCACACAATATATGATGAAGCTGAATTATTAATTATATCTTCAGCCACCTCTCATCTCTGCAGAAACCACTGAGAGCTTACTTTTTCAATTATTGTAAAATTAAATCAAAATCTAGTTTTTTTCTTACCGTTAATGTATTCACAATTATTCCTGTTATGGTCACATTATTTGCATCGATATCTCAATGTATTAATATGTAAAATTATTAACAACTCTCCCTGGCAGAAAAACATTTGCTATGTTCACTTTTACACAGTAAACATAAAACTGTATTGGACAAGGTTAAACAAACTGACCTTCAAATAAAAACAGACACTTCTGAATGGCCCTAAAACATAGAATTTGTAAGAAGGTTTCCTGTTTCCAATAGTATAAAAAACTTCCCCATAAGGTGTTTCAAAAATAGGTTTACAGTGTCTCGACAGTCTTAGCATAGCTTAGCAGAGTTGATTATATCAACAGGTGACAGTTTTACGGCTGAAGCCATTTGAAGGCCTTTCCGGCAAAAGGTTTAACAAAGTTTTCGCCTGATCAGTCAAAATATGAGCTTTAAAATATTCCCTCATTAACAAAGCTCTTCTGCCAAATATCCACGGTTGGTCTTTTGTCCTGATGAAACAGTGTGTTTGTTCAAATGTCTTTTCAGATTAAAGCTCTTTCCAGAAATGTCATATTTGTGGGTATTTTGTTTTGATGAACCAAAATGTGTCTGTTCAAAGTTCCCTTTAGATTAAATCTCTTTCCACAAACACCACATTTGTGGGGTCTTTTGTCCTGATGAATCAGAATATGTTTGTTCAAAGTTCCCTTCAATTTAAAGCTGTTTCCACAAAAACCACATTTGTGGGGCCTGTTGTCCTGATGAATCAGAATATGTCTGTTCAAAGTTTCCTTCAATTTAAAGCTCTTTCCACACACATCACATATGTGGGGCCTTTTGTCCTGATGAACCAGAAAGTGTGTGTTCAAATTTATCTTTTCTTTCCACAAACATCACATTTGTGGGGTCCTTTTTCCTGATGAATCAGAATGTGTCTGTTCAAAACTCCCTTCAGCGTAAAGCTCTTACTGCAAAATTCACATTTGAGCGATCTACTGTTCTGATGAATCAGAATGTGGCTTTTCAAATGACTCCTCCTAGTAAAGCTCTTATCACAAACATCACATTTGTAGGGCCTTTTGCCCTGATGAATTAGAATGTGTAAATTCAAACTTCCCTTTCGAGTAAAGCTGTTCTCACAAACGTCACATTAGAATGGTCTTTTGCCCTGATGAATCAGAATGTGCCTTTTCAAACTTTCCTTCTGAGTAAAGCTATTTTCACAAATATCACATTTAAATGGTCTCTTGCCTTCATTAGCCACAATATGAACTTTCAAGTTATTTTGCTGTGTAAACGTCCTATACATTTCACAAACATGTATCATATCACTGCTGTTGCTACATTTATTAAGTTTGTCTTCTTGTATAAGTGCGTGAGATGCTTTTGGCTTACGGCAATGAATAGTTTGTCCTGCATAAGATGTTTCCCCCATGTAACTTCCATAAATTTCACATATATTGGCCTCAGCAAACTTAAGATTCTCCTTTCCACATTTAAGACTATCTTTCTCTTCTAAATATGTGGTAGCAAGCAAGAATGGAGTAGTACTACAGATGCTGGCAGGTGCCTCTGTGTGTAACCTGAAATATTATTAGACATATTACTATTAATAAGCAAAAATATTTTGAAAGCATACTACCTTTTTATAACAGATCCAGCAGTGACAAATTGATGACAATTGCAATTAAAAGAATTTTCGTCTTTTGTTCTGAACACCACATAATCAGTTTTAGCTGAAAAGATATTTGGTAATCACAAGACCAAAGTAAACCATTGTACTGCCAAACATATGAATTCTGGTCAACAAGCTGAGAAGCCAAGAACATGTAACTGTAATGTTTTAATGTTACTTGTGAAGCTTTCAAACATTTATACAATTGACACAAAGTAAATATATATATATATATATATATATATATATATATATATATATATATATATATATATATATATATATATACACTCCTTAAAATTAACTGTTTGTTATGTCAATAATTAGCTGATTTTATATATTACAATGGCCTTAATCAACTGTAATGAGACATTTCAAATTTGGAAAAACCAAAAATAAAAGATGATGGTTTAAAATGATACTGAATTGATGACATTTGCATTAAAGAGAATTCTCATATTTTGCTGTAAGATATTGAAGGCAATCAAATTTAATGAGACATTTCAAATTTGGTAAAACCAAAAACAAAAGATGAAATGATACTGAATTGATGACATTTACATTAAAGAGAAATCCCACTGTTGCTCTTCAGTTTTTGCTGAAAGATATTTGGGAATCTGAAGATTGAACTCACTGCACTGGTAAAATATAAGGTCAATCAAGCTCAGGGACTTATACCTTGCAAACTGTAATGCATTAATAACACTTGTGAGACTTTCTAACATTAGTAAAATTGGCACTAAGTAAATCTATAGACCTGAAAATTAACTTGTAATGTCTAGTCACAAACTGGCTGATTTTATGTATAAAATAATCTTAATAAACTCTAATGAGCAATTAAAATTTGGTAAAGCCAAAACCAAAAGATGATTTACTGCCCTGAAAATCACAGAAGTACAAGCTTTAAAACAAAATGGCTGCAGATATGAAGCTCAAATCTAATAAACAGCAACTCAAGTTCTCAGTAGGAGATAAAATGTATTAGCATAATAAGTAGAGCCCACCTCCTGTCCTACAAGGGGGCTTGTTTGGAAAAACTAATTCACCTAATAGTTTGTTAAACTATGAAGCCTGTAAGTTGCCATTGGGGTGTCAGCTCAATTGTGGTATTTTAATTAAAATCATTACAGCTATCTTTAAGAAAATCAAACAACACTAACATTTTTGAATGCATAAAGTAATTTTGTAATGAGGAGATTTCTTAAGAAATGTCATATATTAGGAAGATACTGAACTTGGATACCAAGTTAAGTATTTACCGATTTTTGGTTTTTAAGTTATACTTTTCACAGACACACACATGGAACTGTTCTGTAACAATTTGTCTTTTTTTTAAACAGGATCTGAAGATATGTATTTCCAATGAAATTTAGGAATAAATTTTTTTTGGCAAATTACAAAGCTTGCCCTACTAAGTATATCAAGTTCAGAATGTAAAAATATATCCCTATTTCTACGTTAGTTTTTGAAATTCGGAATGAGATATTCAGATAGCTTTGTTTTCTATCTCCTCTAGATTCACACCTCATTAATTACAGCGTAAATTTTATTTAAAATGATAATATTCTACTGTAAGCTAATTATCAAGTTTATTAATGTTATAGTAAAAAAGTAATATGACCAATTCAAGTAATAAGGAAACAAACAAGGTGGCTAGTTAGTTACCATTACAGAAATAAACAGATGGTACAGAAGGTAATTCCAGGGCCAGATGCCTAGCTAAGTAACTTCCATTAGGTGTACAGAATATTGCATAGTGTTATAAAAATTATAGCCACATGACATAGAACTACAAAAAAGGTTCTATGTCCATGGGTGTTTAAGATAGTAATAAACTAATGCATCCTGTTTTTACAGAAAGCTTTATCAAAATTATTACTTAAGAGCTGATATCATCAACTGCATACAACTACTGGTAGCACTTCTTCTCTGGTGGGGGCTGAACAACAGAATTTACTTCAAGTGGAAGATCAAAGTTTATGAGCCTTGTTTTGAAGTTTTCTGTACTTGTTTTAACAGGTGAATTTGGGTTCTGTTTCATGTTCAAAAGTGGGATGAAATAGCTGACTCATATATCTATTTATCAAATGACAAACTGTTTTCTCAGTCTGGTACCTATATTTCTTTTTGTCCTGTCAAAGTATTTTTTTTTTCTTTTCCACTACTAGAAATAAATTCTTGAAGTTAATTCTGACTTTTGATTTTTTGGGATTTTGTTTAAGTTGCTAGAAGGGAAAAGGTTCTTGATAGTGAATTATTCTGGTATGCCAAAATATTGTAATTTTAAAAATTATTTTACAATTCTTGAGTAGTCCATGGATGGAATGTAAATTTCTTAAAACTTGTTGGTCTGGATAGTTCACTTGGTTAAGTACTGGCTTTCTGATCTCAAGGTTGCAGGTTCAAAGTTAGCCTAAACCAATAATTTTTGTGTGCACTTAAAAGTGACAGCCCCATGTCAATAGATTTACTGGCATGTAAAAGAACTCCTGTGGGACAAAATTCTGGCACTCTGGCTGTGCTGATATGATCCTGGCAATTGATAGTATTAACAAACAAGACTTAAAACAACTTTTTATCTTTCCCAGTTTCAGAGTAGGTATCTCTGCAACACAGTTTCTTCTTTTCGTTCTCTGTAGCTTTGGTGCATCATTTCTTTTCTGAATCCATTATTTTCTGCTATATCTGTGATGCATTTGAGTTCACTATATTCTGATTTTCCCAAAGCTATTTTTATGAAGCTGTTAAACAAAACATGTTAATGCATTATTGGATTTAAAGTATTTGCCTTAATGTAATTGTCAGTCTGGGTTACATTCCTGTTCATTCTAAATTTTAATTACCATCATTGTTTTAAAATGTTGTATTTAAGAATGCTAATGTATCTTTTTGTTCAAATTCCACTGTAAAATTGACTTTTGCTTCTTCTAGAATAAACAATTTAAGAATATCTCAACTAAGCTCATGTATATGTTAGCCAGAAATGGAAACAATGGATTTTGCATAGCATGGGGATATTTATGTTGTTTATCTATGGAAATTCCCCATGGAATTTTGGAACAAAATTAATATATATTAGAATTTTAAGATATCAAAGCCAAGAGATAAAATAATCAATTAAAATTTGAAACTCACAGGATAGAAACCCAGACTGACAAATTAATGCATATACTTTAAATCCAATTTATATGCTATATTTAATACTTTAATCAATGAACTCATAAAAATAGTTTTGAGAAAATCAGAATAGAATGAAAAGCTCAATGTGCTGCACTGCAGAAAATAATGGATTCAGCAAAGAAGTGGTACCAAAAAACTACAGAGGATAAAAAGAAACCACATTCCAGAAATACCTGCACTGAAGCTGGTGAAAGATAAAAGGCTGTTTAAGAAATTTACATTCCATTCACAAATTACTAAAAAAAATTCCAGAAGATATTTTATGAATTACAACATAGTTTTTTACACCCCAAAATTAATTCACTGTCAAGAATCCCATTGCTTCTAGTAACTTAAACAAAAGCTAGGCATTTCAGAATTAGTTAAAAGGACTGTGATATAATATACACTGAGAGGACAAAAAAATATAGTACCAGATTAAAAGAACACCTTTAGCCATGTAATAAATAAACACTTGTAATTCAGCTATTTCATCTAACTTTTGGTACAAGTATATAAAAGAGAACACAATATTCACTTGTTAAAACATGTACAAAAAACTGTTGAACTGGACAGCTGGGAAAAAATAATTCAGAACAAGACTCACAAGCTTTGATCTCCCTCTGACAGAAAATTCTCTGAAGATCATCAACCCGCACCAGAAAAAAAGAAGCCAAGCATTACAGATGGCTTGCTCTTACTGGTAGTTGTAAGCAGCTGACAATGTAAAGTAAGATTCTATAATACCAGTTCAAAGAAAAGTTTTGATGAATCTTTGTAAAAAAAAATGGCTCATTAGTTCATTACTGTATTAACTAGAGCTTCACATTCTATAATTTCTAAATTTATTATTAGTATTACTTATCAAGTATTCCCTCAAGCTTCTATCACAAAATATTCTGACAATGTCATCCAGGTGTGTGACCTTTCTCATGTTTGCTCTGGCATATGGCAGTGAACGTGAGACATCACAATTCGAAGATAAAGAACAGTGCAACATAACAGGATCCTTCAGAATGTGAAAGTTGCCATGACATGATTCTTCTGATATTTGAAATGTTTCTCTAGGCTTTAGTTCTACTACCTTTGAAGAGTTTCCAGATAGATTGTGACATCATTTTCTAGAACGTGAGACATTAGTTTGATGGTAAAGAACAGAGCAACATAACAGGATCCTTTGGAATGGGAAAACTTCCCACGACATCACGATTCTTCTGATATTTGAGATGTTTCTCTAAGCTTTGGTTTTTGCTACCTTTGAAAAGCTTTCAGAAAGTTTGTACGCTATTTTCTTATTATAAAAGCAGGAAGAAGTGCAATGAATGTTGTGTTGGGAATTACACTGAATTGTGAGTGATTGGAGTGTTAAGTGTTCAGTGGTGCACAAGCCATAGATGGCATGCAGCTGTCAACTATCTTTCATTGAGTGAACTGTTTGCAGCTGTGAACTTGTTTATTTGTAAATAATTATTTAGTCAACAGAGCCATTTGTTACAATATTAAGCCCAGTTGTCCTTATGAAGCAGGAAGTGTTTATTCTATGTACTAATTGATATGTGTTCTTTCCAGATAGACAAGAGTAATAGGGTTTTCTTTTCATTAGTTAGAACAACCACCTTAAAATACGCCTCATTAACAAAGTTCTTCTGCCATATATTACATTAGTTGGGTCTTTTGCTTTGATGAATCAGAATGTGCTTATTCAAATATCGCTTTTGTGTAAAGCTGCTTTCACAAACATCACATTTGTGAGGGCTTTTGCCCTGATGAACTATAATATGCTTTTTCAAATGTCCAGTATCCACAAATCTCTGTTCACACAAATCACATTTGAATGGTCTTATGCCCAAATGACACAGAATGTGCCTTTTCAAATGAACCTTCTCTATAAAGGTTTTGTCGCAGTAATCACATATGAGTGGTCTTTCACCCAGATGAGTCAGAACATGCTTTCTCAATTGTCCGTTCCCTATAAAGCTCTTTTCACAGAAATAACATGTGAATGGACGTTTGTCCTGATGAATCAGAATGTGCTGTTTTAAGCTTCTCTTCCATTTGAAGCTCTTTTCACAAAAATCACATTTGAATGGTCTTTCGTTCTGATGAACTAGAATATGCCTGTTCAATTGAACCTGCTCTATAAAGCCCTTTTCACAAAAATCACATTTGAATGGTCTTATGCCCTGATGAAACATAATATGCCTTTTCAAACCTCCTTTCCGTGTAAAATTATTACCACAAACATCACAATTAAATGGTCTTTTGCCCTGATGAATCAGAATATGTTTGTTCAAATCTCCCTTCCGAGTAAATCTATTTTCACAAACATCACATTTGAATGGTCTTTCGCCCTGATGAATCATAATGTGCCTTCTTAAATCTCCCTTCCGAGTAAAGATCCTTTTACAGATGTCACATTTAAATGGTATCTTGCCTTCATGTGTCAAAATGTGAGCTTTCAAGTCATTCTGTTGTGAAAATGACTTCTTATACATTTCATGTAACTTATTGCCACATTTGTTAAGTTTGTCACTTGGATCATGGGCATGTGTTTTTGGCTTAAGGTGGCAAACAGTTTGTTCTACAGAGGATGCTTCTGCTATGTCACTTCTATAAACGTTTTGTATATTATCCACAGAAAACTCAAGACTCTCTTTTCCACATTTAAAACCATCTTTCTCTTCTAATTCTGCAGTAGGGAATACATATGGAGTAGTATTACAGTTGCTGGGAGCTGCCTCTGTGTGTAACCTGAAATATTATAAGACATTACTATTAATAAGAAGAAATGTTTTGAAAACATAATACTTTTAAACAGATGCAGTGTCAGGTTGACATCTGAATTGATAACTGGAATCAACAGAAATCTCTTCCTTAATTTTTTTGAGCTGATCATAACTAATTTAACTGAAATATATTTGGTAATCTCAAATTTGAAGTGACTACTGCATAGGTAAAATATCAGATCTAGCAAATCAAGCTCAGAATCAAAGATCATGCAACTGCAATGTGTTAATAATACTTACAAAACTTCCAACTTGGCACAAACTAAATGTAAAGAGTTTTCAAAATTAATTTTTTACTATCTGCTGCACAAAATTAGTTGAATTTGTCCATAAAATAATTTTAAATTCAGTGTAACTCCCAAATTTAGTAGAGGCATAAAAAGAAAACATGGAAGAAAGTAATAAAAACATTTTCATTTACCAGAAAATAACAAAAGAAACCATAATGTTTTAAGCCAATTGCTGCCAACATGAAGCTCAAATTCATATAACCCAAAATCAAGTATGGAATATATGCTATGTTTATGTTAGCATGTTATTTATTATCTTTGCTGTCTTTAAAATCAACCAAGCATATGAAATAAAATGGTATTTTATTTATGGACACTCTTTTAACTGCTATGGTTCTCAGCATCCCATCTATACTGGGCATGCAAGACAGATTAATGCTGCTCAGAGGCCTCTTTTTCAGGCTTGAGGTTCTGTTACATGACACAGGACCAACAGCTCTATTTCTCTTTTGAAGGAAGCTATGCTAAGCATTTTTATGCTCCAAAAAATACATCATCCTCCACTGGGTTTCAGCCTGCGACCTTGGATATATGAAGTTAGCATGGAACTATTACACCACGGAGGGCAATATATCAACCAAAGATGTTTACAAGGAGATACCTTGTCTAAATTACTTTATAGGATTCAGCTTTATATTTTTTATATTTTGAAATTGTATTATGTCTTATGAAAAGTATTATAGAACTGTATAATTTACAAAGAAACATTTGCAGAGACTTCATGAGGAGATTTAAATGGCTCACATGTTTATGTTTCCTAATAAATGAAAATTAGGATTGGATTCTTCCATCTGACACTACCTATCCAACTTCTGCCCTGCACACTGTGGAATAAACAATTAGCAGTAACTGACCTAATTGCTGGTCAAACTATGAAGCTCAGAACTTAAAGTACTTATGGCATTGTAAATCACCATTGAGGTATGTCATCTCAAAATAATTTCAGATAACCTTGTGGTTTACAGGGAAACATGCGAGTCAGTTGAGATATTTAATGCTGTCAGCATGTTGCCATGGTAGCTCAGCGGTTAGAGGAACCAACAAGAGACAGGGAGATCAGTGGTTTAATCCCATTGTG
Source organism: Hymenopus coronatus (assembly GCA_030762935.1). NCBI lineage: Eukaryota > Metazoa > Arthropoda > Insecta > Mantodea > Hymenopodidae > Hymenopus > Hymenopus coronatus. The sequence continues at coordinate 10,216,334 of CM060892.1, forward strand.
GCACTGAATTTTTCAGTCTACCTATCCAAAAATGGGGTTCATCAATCTTGGCCTTACAAAAAATAAAATGCATCATGTATCAGATCAGATTCAATTTACTGGAGACAATGCCATAATTATAAATCACTTGTAGCACAAAGTACGATGAACACAGCTCCCTTTACACATAGCATCTCACGCATAAACTAAAAGAAGAAACTCACATATTCGTCACAAAGATTTGCATAAGCTCCGTGATTTAATTTCATATTTGTTCTACAAAGTAGTCATAAAAAAGATTATTTACTTCATGTTAATAAGATAATAGTTGGCAGGAATGTGTTCAATATTTATTTTGATATAGATGTGCATCAGCGTATGAATTAAATTCAATATTTATTAACACAGTCTAAACAATTCCATTAATGTGAAAACAAATAAAACAATAGAAACACTTTTTATAATTACAACTAAAGAGCTTAACCTTAAGTCTTAACATTCAACTACATGAGGCTTCCTTTACACACAACCCCAGAATAATCTACATAATGAGGCTCCTATTCTTTACACCATTTTATAATTACTAGATGACTTCCCTTACACACAATCCCAGTTATCTACATAATGAGACTCCTATTCTTTACACCATTTTATAATTACTAGCTAACTTCCCTTACACACAATCCGAGAGTAATCTACATAATGAGGCTCCTATTCTTTACACCATTTTATAATTACTAGATGACTTTCCTTACACACAACCCCAGAGTTATCTACATAATGAGGCTCCTATTCTTTACACCATTTTATCAATTACTCGCTGGCGGCTCAAAGTTGCAAAAATATTTTTCTCATACAATTTTATTCACTTCCCTACATTCTTTATGAAACTATTGTGTAATGATCAACATATTTTATGGTGATCCTGCACATAACCCCTTTAATTTTACTTTCTTACATAGCGATTCCAAATAACAGATGGAAAATCCCATTGCTCACACCAAAGAATGTAAAACATTAGTGTAACATCGGACTATGTTAACCTAAAGACACAGGAAATGTTGCATAGTTTATGATTGGCTATGGAACAATTATCCATCAGGATGGTCCATTGTCATGTTAGATAATTAAAATGGTTGAAACGTTAATCCTCTGACCTTCTCATTGGCTCCCTTGTTATTTTAAACGCTGAAGTGCACATTTTTCACACAAATAAATAAACCCTTATATGATACAACAAAACAAGATATGAAGCTGGTGGATATGTAAGATTCTGCAATCCCACACCACCAAGTCAACCATGTTGGAAAAGGGAAATAGCTTAAGTCAATTCAGAAAGCCAACTAAAAACTGTTGGTTCACTATTTTCTATTAGTAGTAATTTTTCCTCTACCTACAATCATTTACCATACCTGTTATTAAGGTTGGTAAAATATGTATAAATGAAGCAAAACAACATTTTCCTACAAGATGGATATGCAGATATTCTGGCACTGACAGTGAATGTGTATATCATTTCTTTACAAAGAGATTCAATTCTCTTTTTTCTAAATTGTGATAATATATGTTGTTGGGAATGAAATATCTGCAACATTGGTCTTACTTTACTGGACATTCTGTGGAGCAAGAACTATTTTCCGTTCTACAGCTTTCACAAATACTAGTCCAGACTTCTTCAAAATCTTGTTTTATAATTTTAATGTATGTGTATTCCAGTAAAAAGACTTTTTACATTAATTTTAACCTTTTAGCGATTTATGAAATTAAATTACAATGTGTTTTATAGCTCCAAGCCCTTCAGAAACATTGGGATTTTCAATACTGAAAGAATTATCAAAACTCGTTAAGTGGTTTTTGAAATACAGCTCTTTCTTTGAGCTTACTTTTTATTCCAATATTTTAAAGTTAGTAGCACCATTTGCATGGGAACCGGACTCCTAGTAATAAAACTGTTTTGTGATTCACACTTATTCTATCTTATTCTGCATTGAAGACTAAAAAATGTGGCTCTTGTTCTATTTATAAAGGTGAATAAAAATGTACAAGGAAGCACAGATAGCTTGTCTTTACACCACGCAGCTAGGCTATTTTTAAAATTATGTGATTATCACAATACAAGCTGGCGTGCTGTCGGACATTCCATGGGTAGCTTTTTAACGTGAATGGCAATTTAATTAGTTTCATTTTCACATTCCCCTTTTTCTTTACTAGATTATGGTACAATGATAAAGAAAATCATTATGATGAATAAACTGTTAATTGTAAATCATTAAATATTCCTATAATGAATAAAAGCTCCCTGATTTCATCAAAGGGATGCAAAACATTTTCAAAATGTCTGACTGAACTTCTGCCCTGTCTCTGGGAATGCTGCACAGCCTATAAATGCCCTTTGGCAGTAGAAAAAAGTATGATTAGAACTTTTATATAATCATTTAAGCTGACATTTTAAACCTTTGTACCTCCTTTCTTGAAATAAAATTGTGTTTTATTTATGGACGCTCTTTAACTGCTGCAGCTCTCAGCATCCCATTCTATATTGAGCATGAAAGACCACTAAATTTTGCTCAGTGGCCTCTTTATCAAGCTTGATGTTCTTTTACGTGCTGTAAATCTGTCATGGGACCAGTGGCTTTATTTCCCTCTTGAAGGAAGCGATGCTAAAGATTTTTATGCCCGAAAAATTCATTGCCTTATGCTGGGCTTAAACCTGCAACTTTGGGAACCACAGACTAGCATGTTATCCCTAGACAACAGAAGACTACTACCTTCTCTTTAGTCTATAATTATTTAATAACATAAAAGCCACTAAGTTTTGACGTAATACAAAGAGCATTAACAATTAAGTGAGGTGAAGCTGATGCATAGAAAGATCCCCCCCCCCCAAATTAACCCACTTTGGAAAAATCATAGTTTTAATCAAGAAAAATAATCTTCACAGTTGTTAGTTATAAAATATTGGTTCAGCGATTTCTCTTTAGCTGGTTACAATTTTCTCTCCGTAGATAGATATTTTAACATACCCTGCTAATTGCATTGACTATAGCAAAGGAAATAAAGCAAAACTTTTTGAATTGAGCATTGATAAATCATGTCATTTGTAGATTAGATTTTCTTTTACTTTCTGTATGAGGCGTTAAAATGTGAACATCTGCACATTTATTGCTTGGAATGAAATATCGTGGCAGATGTCTTATTTTAAATGCATATTATGTGAAGCAAAATAGCTATTTCCCACTGCATGGTTTTTCTCAATTGAAAGTCAAAGCCTTTTTCTTAAAACCCCAAAATTTTCATTTCTAAGTAAAAGGGCTTCCTAAACAAATACATTAATGTACAAGAAGTTTTTATTTTTTATTAATTTATGAAATTTTTAAACACCATAGCCGCTAAAAAGAATATTTCAATGGCAAAAGAGTTATAAAAATCAGTTGAGTGATCAGCGATAGGTTATGTATCTTTATAAAAGTTTTCTTGAAACTATAAGATATACTGAAACTTTGAGATGCCCAAGTAGCTACTTATATGTGAAAAACATTGAGTCATTGTACCCAATCACATTATACAAAATTCTTGTTGTTTTTACAGTATTTAATACCCGCTTTTACTACAAATGTCATCACAGGCAATGACACTGATGATACATGGAATGATGATGGAGCATTGATGAAATGCGATGGAGTGGGAAATGGGAAAACCTGGAGAAAATCTGCTTCTGTGCCGCTTGTCTACCACAAATCCCACAAGCAGTCAATTGGGATCAAATCTGAACCATCTAGGTGAGACTAGTTATCTAACCACTTGGCAATGGCATGGCCAAAGTTCTTGGTGGTGGATATAAATGAAGTGCAGGGACAACTTTTGGAGTGAAGAGAATGAAGGAGCCCTTCACCTTCTTTGCGCATAAAAATAAAAGAATAATGCAATTAATATTTATATGAAAATTCTCAGCTATACTGTTTTAGAGGCCGAGATGATGTAATGTTTTTTCTCCGCAGTGTGCATTGCTTCACTTGTTTATGCCTTGTCAGTGGTATAGTGGCTGGCTAATTTCAAGCCTACCAGACAGTGATGGTACACAACAGCATGAGGTGAGAAAGGAAGTATTTGCTCTACCTCTCTGTAAACCTGTTTGCTACTGGATTTGAAGAGATGCCGGCTGTTTCTCTTGTTTATGTTGTTACTATGACAACATGATGCCAACCATTTTTTTCTGCTTGCATTGTTAAACCTGTAAGGGCTAGCTAGCATGGAGGGAATATTCTGCCGCGGTGCTAGATGGTGACCTCATATGATATCTTCACCAACACTGCATATGCCTGCTTCAGAGCCATGGAAAGGAATATATAGCTCACATTGTCTTGCGTTCCTTGATAGTAAGGTGTACAAGTGGCACATGGATGTTATTTTTGTGTTTGTGAAATGAATCCAGTTAATCACATAGTTTGCAATATACTTGAGACACCATTCTCCAGATGGAAAGACAAGGATAGGAAAGATATGTTAATAGCTTGAAGATCTCCACATCATTAACGCTTTGTATTAAAAAGTATGATAACGGAAAATGCTATAATGTTAATTTAAACCATCTCGGTTTTCTGCATTTCCATGGTTGTGCAATAGCTCCAATTTAGAAAGACTATTTCATTGACCCTGTTTACTTTTTCACACTAATAATAATGTGTGGAATAAGGAACGACTGACATGAAAGTGAACAAAACATCCATCTTTTGAAAAATGTACAATAGACAGCAGAACTCGACACATGGGAGAAAATATACATGAAGAAACAATGAAACACACCTTATTAATTATGACCGTCCTTTTGAAGAGAACCTTTTAATGAAGTTCATTAATCCAACACCAGAGAGAAGGCAGTCGTACATCAAGGATCCTCAGATTGAATCTGACAGTTGAAAGCAGTAGACAGTGCATGCAACACGCATGCAAAACTAGTTCTGCCTAGGTAAGTTTTTGTGAAGCATGTGTATGAATACTCGATTCCAATAATAAAACTAATTACTGGCTTTATAGTGTACTACTTCCAGTAATTAAAATTATATTACAATAATGTATTGGAGAAGGGAAAAATGCATTCATTCTACTCACTAATCAAGAATTAAAACACAGAGGAGGGATCTAGAACTCTCTTACCTTGTTGATTCTGTTGCAGGTAAGTCCTCAATTGCCCCATCCTGTAATAAAACACCTCAAATAAACTAAAAGTAATTGGAATACACATTTTAGTATTTATTATTCTGACTCTTTTCTATTTCTCGTGTAGGTTATTATACTTTGTGTAAATAAAGATGTTAATTTATACACTGTAAATAAATCTTCCTTGATAAGATCTTAATATCAATAAAATAAATACATTTAATTAAGCTATTATATTATGAGGGCAAAACTCAAAACATTCACTATATGAAAGTTTAGATACATTCACAGAAGGAAAATGCGACAAGTACAACAATCTCCTTTAATCTGCTTGTTTACTTTATTACTGCTGTACATTTTCAGTACAAGAAAAAATATTTTGTTGTTTTTATGTTTTTCATTTGAACTGTAGCCAATAAGATGCTTTCTCAGCAAATGTTTAAAATAATTATTACATGTGAATTTAGTTTGTTCCTCAAAACTTACCTTAATTTCATCATACACCTGAAAATCTGTCAGAAATAATACTCCTGGTTGTAATTTCATTTCTGCTGATGATCTTTCTTGCCACCAGGGTTCCTCCTTAATCTCTATTTTTGAAACCATTTCATCTACATCACCTTTATTCTTAATCTTCATTGTATCTGAAGAAGGAAAACTTTCTTCATTTTCTACATTAATATCCATCACTAGAATCTGTTCCTTGATTTTTATTTTGTTTTGCATTTCAGAGTCACTGTGAGGCTCACTTTTAATGTACTTTTCAATTGGAGGCCTGAACTCTTTCAGTAAGTCAATATCTAACATCAAATCCTCCTCTGCTTCACCATCAGTGCATATTGCAGTGTCACCTCTAATCCTCAATAAAATATTTGAGACAGCAGACCTTTCTTCTTCTGGTGAGCCAATGTCAAATACCACATCCTCTTCTTTGATTTTCATTTTGTTTGGTATTTCATAATCACTGTGTACTGCAGTATCAGTCCTAACCTTCATTCAAATACCTGAAAAAAAAAAAAAAAACAATAAACAGAGTCAGATTTTTAAGGTAGACATCTGATATAATAAATAAGGTCTACTTCCTGTCAAAAGCAAATAGGTAACAATTCACCCCAACCATAATTTAATGAACCTTTGTTAAGCTGAATACTGTTATCTTGATATAAAATATGCTAAATATTAATTAAACCTTGCTAATAGTTATGTCACAAGTGAGTATTGGAGATATTTATTTTGATTCCATTCACAAATGTAAATAACTTCCTAATTAAAGTGGTACAGAGAATAAGAAAATTATCAACATTACATTATTTATATGCCTGATTTATTATAACATAAAACAACACTACATAATTATTCACAAGTTATATCACATCCCTAAATATACATTAAATGCAGTATTAGTGCTGAATCATTTTATTCTGATTTTGTTTACAATAATTTTGATTTTAGGAAAAGTTGTTATGTAGCTGCATAAGCCATACAACAAAAAGTGCTAGCAGTTGAAATACATCGTCATTAATTACAGCTATGTGAGTATCACATACCATAACTATGGCTAACTGCAGGTTAAATGGTTGCACAGCTTGGAACAATTTTAGTGTTCTCATGTTCATGACATACCACAGTATATGTTATACTAGAATCATTTTTTACTGAGTAGCATATTTGTTTTCTTGGTTTAAAATGTGAAATTTCTGATTAGATTCTTGTTCGGCTATAATCAGACATTATTAATATGTGGGTAGAATGCTGTTACATGATAATCAGACATTATTAATATGTGGGTAGATTCTTGTTCAATCATAATTAGACATTATAAATGTGATGATGTTCGGAGATAATCAGACATTTTCTTTGTTTGTAGATCCTCTTCAGTGATAATCAGACACTGTAATGTGTGTTTAGATTGTTGTTTATGATACTTAGACATTATTGTCTATGTAGATTATTGTTCAAAGATTATCAGGCATAAATATGTGCATACATTGTTGTTCAGTGATAATCAGACATTATGTGTAAATTGTTGTTCAGTGATCATCAGACATTATTGTGTGTAAATTGTTGCGATAATCACACATTGTGTAAATTGTTATGTGATAATCAGACATTATTATGTGTAAATTGTTGTTCAGTGATAATCAGACATTATATGTAAATTGTTGTTCAGTGATCATCAGACATTATTGTGTGTAAATTGTTGTGATAATCACACATTGTGTAAATTGTTATGTGATAATCAGACATTATTATGTGTAAATTGTTGTTCAGTGATAATCAGTCATTATGTGTAAATTGTTATGTGATAATCAGACATTATTATGTGTAAATTGTTGTTCAGTGATAATCAGTCATTATGTGTAAATTGTTATGTGATAATCAGACATTATGTGTAAATTGTTGTGTGATAATCTGATATTACTGATATGTGTGTGTAGATTGTTGTTTGGTGATTATCACATGTTTTAAGTTGTGTGTAGATTTTAAGCTGTGATGTTCTGTTTGTTTGTGCAACATTCCCTTGCAAGTACAATTAAATCATCATGTTTTATTTATCCAGTTTTAGCACCAGGTTATAAATATAATAACCAAGCTATCAAACAAGGTCACAAGTGGATAGAATGAAATGAGTCTGTTTCATCTAAATTATTGTGAACATGTACTAATCCATTATTCAATGTAATAAATTACTATGTAGCAAATTTCCAGAGTGTTTGAAGCAAAGCCTAGAACGCCCTTGTATAAAAAAGGGAATGGAAATGACATAAATAATTATAGACCCACTACTCTAATGTCAGAAATTGGAAAGCTTTTCAAACGGCTCTTACTAAATTGCCTATTAGTTTTTCTAGAGAGGAATAATATTATTGTAAATTTCCAGCTTGGTTTTATGAAAGGCTGATCAAAAATCATTGATGTTAATGAATTTGCACATATTCTTATTGAAAATTTGGAACAATATGAAAAAGTGGGATTTTCATTTTTTGTTTAATCTAAGGCTTTTGATGGAGTTGACCGAACTATATTATTATGAAAACTGGAAGCATATGGAATCTGACAATTGAGTTGTTAAGCTCTTATTTGGTAGACAGGAGAATATCCTGGTGATGAGGTACAGGGATGGTATACTGGACCATACAATGCTTAAGAAACAGTACTTAGGATATGTTCAGAGCGTTAGTTTCTCTGAATGAAACAAGGTTGGTAAGCCTGATAAAAAGTGAAGATGAGTCAAGGCATTAAAGCAGGCTGCTAGACACATTGAGTTTTTAAGTTGTTCTAAATTTTAATGAATATTGTATTGTATTGTGTTATATATTGCACTTGTAAGCATATACAAGTTTAAATGTACAGAACTTATATGTGTAAACCCCAAGAAGCTAAACTGTGCAGGTAATAAAGTGCAGTGATATGAAATTCAGTGTAGATGCTTTATCTGGTAACATTTGTTATTAAATCTTATACATTCCATTTTAGGTGTGTTTAGACAGAAAGAAATACACATCATATACCAAGAAGGAAACAGGATACCACTGTTTAGAAATGAAAATTGAGTTTTATTTATGGAGGCTCTTCAACTGCTGTAGTTCTGTGTCCCATTCAAAACTGGGCATGAAAGACCACTTAATTTTGTTCAGAGGCCTCTTTATCAGGCTTGAGGTTCTTTCATGTGCGGTAAATCTACGACACAGGACCAACAGCTTTACTTCCGTTCCAAAGGAACCCATGCTAAGGATCTTTACTCCTGAAAAAATCTATTATCCTCTGCCGGGTTTGAACCTGCAACCTTGGGTATATGAATAACATGGTGACCATTACACCAAGGAGGTTGATCCGTTATTTACATGTGGTATCACATCACCATCCAGCCAAACGAAGTGTACTGGAAACCTTGGCAGCCAGAATTAGATTGTGCGATTAGAAAAATATGCTCGAGAAAAAAGACCCTAGGCAAGACTTTTCAAGCAAATGGACACTCCAAAGCACTTATTAATCGAGTGTTCAAAACTGTAGAAGAACAAACTATGTCATGCTACAAGGCCAAAGGAAGAGGGAAAGGACCAAAAGATAGTAGTATTGCCCCACATACACAGGGTGGCAAACAGAATACGTAGGTTAAAACATTAATGGGAATGCATAGTGAAGAACTAATCAATTTTACTCCTAATAGAATAGGTAGATTTTCGTAGTCTGTTTACCCTCCACATTTTAGGACTGACACCTCCCCTCAAGGAATTATAAGTGAATGGCTTGGGGTCAGAAGCCTGTTGGGGAACCAACGGCACAAAACCACTGAATGGAGAACCTGGGCTGTAGCCAGGCATGAGCAAGTGGATCATATGAAATGCAAGCAAAATTATTTATTTTGACATTGTTTAACACCCACTTTTACTACTTGTGGCACATTGGTGATACATGGAATGAAGATGTAGCTCCAGTGGAGTGCGATGGGGAAGGGAAACCGGAGAACCCAGAGAAAAGCTGACCCTGCACTGCTCTGTCCACCACAAATCTCAAATGTGGGACCAATTTGCTTGGGATCAAGCCCAGGCTATCTAGATGAGAGGTGAGTGGTCTAAATACTCGGCCACAGTGCAGCCCAACCAAACTGGATGATAGGAAAGGCGATGATGGGGCAATTGGTGGAATGAATGGTGGGGAAAACTGGAGGAACCTGCCCAGATACCACTTCATCCACCACAAATCCCACATGCAGGAACTTGGGATCAAACCTGGGCTGCCCAGGTAGCAGGCAAGCAGTCTAACCACTCACTCATGGCGCCACCTATAGGTACACTTACAAAAAGAAAACATCTGCCAGTTTTGATGTGCCACCAAAACTAGATGAGTTCTTGTTACACAATAAAGATCTCTTACCCCCTATGCAAGTAACAGAGGGTGTAACAAGTTTCCTGTAGCTGTGGTAAGACTTACATAGGCAAAACGAGCCGCATCACAAAGGAACACAGAAAACAGCATATCCGCCACTGCAAAGAAAATGAGAATGAAAGTCAACTCCTACCTTACATGTTGCAAATGCCAGACACTGAATATTTTTAACAAAACATAAGTACTGGCTAAGGGACATAGATGGCAAATAACAATTATTGCAGAGACCCTGAAATAGCTAGACATCATCAAATTCTAAACCTAGGCAAGAATGCACATATCAGCAACATCTTGGGCAACATTGAAAAAAGTGAGGATGTCACAATAGAAGGACCAGAATGCATACTTATTAAATTGAAAGAATTTCAGTCATTTTTATAATGCAAACATCACTTAGCAATTAATTATTGGGACGGGTTTCGGGAACACTTGATCCCATTTTCAACCAATAATTCTGACTAATCTTACTTTGTTGGCATCAATAATGAGGGTGGAGGTGCATTACTTATTGAGGCATCTGGTGCAGCAGTTGTTTCATTGACCACGACTGGAAACTAATAAGCAGCCAAGATGGCTGACGAATTACATGGCACAGACCCACAGGAATATACGAGGGCTGTTCAGAAAGTAGCCTCCGGTTGATTGCAAGAAATTCACCAAGTTAAATAAAAATATTTTAATATATACATCTTACAACTACATCTTTGCACTATTTTTCTACATAGTTTCCATAACAATTGAGGCACTTATCGTATCTGTTCACAAGCTTTGAAATTCCTTCTGCATAAAAATCACCCGCTTGTGCCTGGAGCCAGCCTGTGACCGCATCTTTGAGCTCTTCGTCGTCATCAAACCGCTGGGACCCGAGCCATTTCTTCATATGCATGAAGAGGTGATAATCGCTTGGCGCCAGATCTGGGCTGTAAGGTGGATGGTTGACAACGTCCCACTTGAAGGACTCAAGAAGGGCTGTTGTTCTGCGAGCAGAGTGAGGACGGGCGTTATCGTGCAAAAAAACGATACCGGAAGTCAGCATACCACGGCGTTTGTTCTGTATAGCCCGTCGTAATTGTTTTAGTGTTTCACAGTACACGTCTTGATTAATGGTCGTCCCACGTTCCATGAATTCAACCAACAACACCCCTTTTGCATCCCAAAACACCGTTGCCATCAATTTTCGGGCAGAAAAATCTTGCCGGGCTTTTATTGGTTTGGTAGGCGAATTTGAATGTGCCCACATCTTTGATTGTTCTTTTGCCTCAGGGTTCACGTACTTAATCCAAGTTTCGTCCCCGGTCACGATTCTGTTTAACAATGGTTCACCTTCGGCCTCATAACGTGACAGAAAGTCTAATGCAGAGGCCATTCTTTGAGTTTTGTGGTGGTCGGTAAGAATTTTGGGCACCCATCGTGCACAGAACTTACGGTAACCCAATCTTGCTGTCACTATCTCGTACAAGAGAGTCTTAGAAATCTGTGGAAAATCAGTAGACAACTCCGACATTGTGAAACGTCGGTTTTCACGAACTTTTGCATCAACTGTCTGAACGAGTTCGTCCGTGACCAATGATGGTCTACCACTCCTCTCTTCATCATGAACATTTTCTCGTCCACTTTTAAATAAACGTACCCATTCACGGACCACTCCTTCACTCATAACTCTTGGTCCGTACACGGCACAAAGCTCACGATGAATAGCTGCTGCAGAATATCCTTTGGCTGTAGAAAACCTTATAACAGCACGCACTTCACATTTGGCAGGGTTTTCTATTGCAGTACACATTTCAAACGGCCACAAACACTAAACTAGCGCAGGTACGACTTTCACTCGACCACGGCTTGATGCCGACTGACCTGCTGAGTGCATGAATGCACAGATGGCGTCGCTACTCCCCCCACTACCCGCACTGTGACCGATCGGAGGCTACTTTCTGAACGGCCCTCGTATAAAAGCTGGCCCTGGTTCACATGCCTTTTTTTTTTGTTTGTTATTGCTTAATTCCCATTTTTACTACTTGTGGCACCACAGGTGATGACACTGATGATATATGGAATGAAGATGGACCATGGTGGAATGCTACGGCGGGAGAAACCAGACACACCTGGAGAAAACCCACCCCTGTGGTTGCTTGGGATCGAACCCGGGCTAAGAGAGAGGTGAGTGGTCTAACCACTTGGCCATGGTGTGACTTGGTTTTCATGCCTGCAATTGCTGATGTCAGGCGGACAAATGACAATAAGAAATCTCATTTTTTAATATAAAAGGATGACAACCAACAGAATACATCATAGTATAGCCCTGAAGACAGCCTTAACAAGGAAATAAAAGTAGAGCTTTATTTATGGATGTTCTCTATCTACTGTGGTTCTTAGTGTACCATTCTAATTTGGGAATGAAAGACCTTCTAATTTCGTTCACAGGTCTCTTTATCAGGCCTGAGGTTCTTTACGTGCCATAAATCTATGACATGAGACCAACAGCTTAACTTTCTTCTGAAGGAAGACATGCTAAGGATTTTATGCCCAAAAAATATCTATCATTTTTCGCTAGGTATATGCCACCTTGGGTAATCACTATACCATGGTGGGCAGCCTCAACAAGAGACCAAAATACTGGTTACATGGCATCAACCAGAAACTATCAAAAGTACAACATGACACTGTCCCATGAGAACATGAAAAAATAATGCACCACTGTTTTCTTAAAACTTGTCTCGTGTAATTGAAAATGTAACCAACATATCCATGATAAACATTTATGATTCCTATTTCATCTGGATACCTTCCTTAAATTTAAAGTTACTACACTTTAAAAACAAAAACATGGTTTTATAAATGGCATCAGCTAGCAAAAGGTTATGAACCAAAAAGGAAATAAGAGCTGCAGTTCGCAACGTATTTGAAGAAAGCGAGTGATTTTGAATTTCCATACCTTGATGAAAGTGTTTCTGACATCAATGTAAGAGATTATATTCTAGCTTTAGCGATGAAAGTGCAACAGATAACAATGGTCCTCATACACATGCAAATAATCAACATACCTATCAAAATGGATTTACAAAAGTGTAACCAGATGACGTACAGTGAATCAACCATTTAGCTATGCAACAAAAGTGCTAAATTGCACTGTAATCTACGTAACATCTTTGCCCTATTGCTTTATGCCATTTTCATTATACCTGTATTACGTCAATGTATGTTTTGGCAATTTTTTTTTCAGATTCAGTTTACATGAATTTATTTTTAGTATTTTAAAAAATTAAACACCAGACCAAAACAGATTATTTTTTTAATAAAGAGCTATCTGTACTTTCATTTCATTAGCTTGAACTTTCTGTATAGTAAGGTTTTGTACGTCGTGATTATTGATCAATTTGGGAATTTTTTTAATTTATTTTCAAAATTTTCTTATGATTTTAATTTTTTAAAAATATTGAAGAGATGCTCATCCATATAATATATTATACAGCACACAGACAGAATTATTAAAAACAAAAAAGAATCAGCTCCCTATGTCATTTGGCACTCATTTTATAACTAATAATTTAAAACCCCGCATTTTGCTCCAAAATTTCTTGGCACTCTTCAGACAGCATTCTGTTATTAGGGCTGGCAGTAAAAGCGTTAATACATTTGTACAATGATGTTGCAAAATAATTCTTTAGATAATACTGTAAATTCTATTCTCTCCAACATCCCATCCCATGCCACAATATAACAAAACTCAGCAATCACACACGTACACATTTTCCTCAAAATGTTTTTTTTGAGGGGATTCAAGGTACTAAAATACATATTATTTCTGTGAAATCTCAGCATCATATTTTAGATGGAATACAAGACCATTTATACTTTGCATGTAGTAGAGCAAGAATTTGTGACAAACTCCTGTATCTATTGCAGTTTAGCTGTATATGTTTGCACTGAAGGTGACCTACTTATCCAGTAGATAGTATTGGCTCTCTGTTTACATCACCTACAAATGTAGCACTGCCAACACATTGTGTCTTAAACTGCAAATCATATCCTAATGTTGATGATCCTAAGCTACAAAGTGCAGCCATTGGATCTTGAAATTTAAACCGCAATCGAGTGTAACGCCATGGAAAGAAGAGAAAGCTACACCCTGCTACTCTTGTAGCTTTCAATACCATTTTGCACATACACATAGAGGACTATATGGTCTGTTTTCTTACCTTACCACAGTCAGTTTTTCATAAGTAATACCACAAGTGCTTTCATTAATTCCTGAATAGAGAGAAGCGATGGGAGTGAATTGTCCTAAGAGATTAAAACACGAGTTGTATTTGATAAGACAACTCACGAAATAGACTATTAATAATTTATAGGAAGGGAGATTTTATCAGGCTATGATTATAATATTTACATTAGTTCCCAAATGGTAGACGACACATTCAACCATGTTTATTTACCGACATGCAATGTCGTGGCTGACTGGATTGTCACTTTGTTACCAATAACAAGGACAGGAGATTACACAACAAACCTCAGGTGCAAGAAGATTTCAAAGAAATGAACATCAGCTACGATAAGATGTTTTGACAATATCACTTCAGTCAGATGACCGAAATTGGTTGAAATTGCCTAATCTTGGCCATTACATTGGCACTTTAATAATTGAGCTAAATTGTCTATAAAAGAAAATGTTCTAATTGGGGTGGGCAGGTATCAAGAACTGCTCCTCAGGCTTATACAAAGGTAATGTGTGTGTTTACATTATATTTCTTGGAGGTTTGTAAACAACATTAGATATATAACTTTTGCTAACATATGCATATTTCTAAGTGCGCTGCCTCTATTAGGCAGTGTTAGTTGTGCCGCGAGCTCCATGTTCCTTTGTCGACATCACACCAACAGTCAATGGCAGGCTGTTTTGATTCAACCCCTTTAGTAGAATAAACTTGTGGTTATATCTAAATAACAAAGGTCCACTGCAGCTCAGTATGGCCTAAAGTCTGTTTTTCCTTACCTTACTCTGAATGCCAACTATGTCCTCTCTTATTGGTTACTGGATTTGTAACTGCTTACCACCATAGAAACTAGTTCCTTAGTTAAAATAAAAATGAATTCTCTGCATTCAGAGTATTTCAGCCATATTACTTTTCTTCTAAGCATTGATGCATCTGTAAACGGCAATGTTGCTGAATGAGGGTGTGTTTACTGCACAACATTGTTAATCTATACTAACTGAAAATTATTGACGAAATGAGCAGACAGTCCCAAGGAAATGCAAGCAGTTAATATCCATTAGATGGCAGTAGTAGTATTCCACATCCAATGCTTAGGAAATGCACCAGCTTATGGAGTCAATGATGCAAGATAACAGTGAAATTCAAATATATTTTTATGTATTAACTATCGTTTAAAACACAGTTATAAAAACATACTTATTTACCAGTAAGTGACCATAGTAGTGCTCTATTTTTCCTCCCATTCAATGTCAAGGGAATGCAACACGTAATGGAGTCAAAAATGCAAGAAAACAGTGAAATTCAAACATGTTTTTAGGTATTAACTATTTTCTTCTTGTTTATAAGGTTTAAAATAAAGAAATAAAACATGCTTATTTATTTGCTGCTACAGGACCATGGCAGTGTTCTAGATTTCCTCTCCATTCAATATTAAGGGAATGCAGCAGATTATGGAGTCAATGACACAAGAATTTCAAATATATTTCTATGTATTAAGTAACATTTTCTTGCTATCGTTTAAAACAGGGAAATAAAAATGAATGCTTTTATTTGATGCCCGATGATCAGGTTAGTGCTCTATTTTTCTTCCCCATATAATTTTAAGGAAATGCACCAGGTTATGGAGGCTATGATGCAAGACAACAGTAAAATTCAAATATATTTTTTTAGTGTTAACTATCATTTCCTTGCTCCTATCTTTAAAGTAAAAAATAAAACCATACTTATTACACATGTAGAGTATACTTTTGATATACCAATTATTTAAAATGAATAAGCACATTAACCAATAATCCTCCTTGGAAATGATGGAGAAGTGACAGGACCCAGAGTATACTATTTTAGGTCAACCCACTTATTTCAGGTTGGTTATTTGAGGTTATGTGATTCATGAGCTAGGTAAAGGTATTTTCATCAGAACATACAGATCCCCTGTCACTGTCACACTGCAATTGCGGCACTCTTAATATAGTTGATCATCTGATATTAGGGTTTAACTGAGAAATTTAATATAGAAAGCTACAAAAAAATAAAAAGAGCACCCTTGTTTTCCCACACTGTTCATTGCATATTTCAGCATTTCCCTGTAGCTGCACTGCCTTCCCTCTTTTTCCCATTACCAACTCTATAACGCAAATCATTGGGTGTTCCAGTAATTTGATGCAAAGGTTGTCTGAAACATTACCCTATTATTCTAAGATATCAAAGAAGTTTGCTCTCTTATTTATGCAGCAGCAGCACATGCGATTCTGTTACTGTGTCTTCACTTCAGTTCACTAATGGTGATTGGTCTTCACAGACAGAAAAATGTGCGTATTTGCAATTACATGAGGCAAACTGTGCACAATGGCAAGAAGAAAAGAGGAATATACCTATACTCAGCAATGTCAGATTCAGTGAGTGATGTGATGAGTTTGTGAAAAAAGTTTGGTAGCAAGAAACACCACCACATTCAAAACAGCTAGAGTGCTACTTTAGTACAGCATTGATACCGATTAACTACATCAACTGGAAAGGAGCAATTACTCACATGGTCAAACTGGAAGCAAAATGTAGGAGCTGGATGGCAATATTATTGAGAATGTTGACAATAACCCTGCTGAAAGTGCATCTGACATGGAATCAGATTCCAATGTGGAGGGAGATTGTTGGGCACTCTGTAATTATAAGTTAAGTATTCTTAGAAATTTTTTGCATGCTTTATTTACACTAGTCATGCATATTTTTAGATTTTCAGTTAGGTTATGTCATCAGTTCAGTGCATGCGTATATAAACCAAAATATCAGCCATCCAACGAGAAGGAAATGCGGATGAGTACATTTAGGTGAGTTTACATGCAGGGTAAGGTTATAAAAAACCAAAATTAGTGCTCACTCTAAGAATCACAATGTTTTACAGTGCATATAATAAATTAACATCAATTTTGATAAAAGAGTTCTCAGAATTTCACATGTGATGCAAGGAGCCAAGCAATTTTTTACGTCTGACGGTTTGCCAATGCACTTGCGTAAGCAGACCAAAAAGACAGATGACTACTAGCCTCTTTGCTTCTCGCATAGCAGCCAAATGTACTTCATTTGTCACAATTGTAGCCAACCTCTGCAAACAATCACCAGACATCTGCACAGCAAATAATATGCAACAGGTCAATAGCCAGTCAGTTTTTAAAAAATTCTGCCATCTTGACCATCCCTTTCCTTGAGTTTTATGGTTTGATAGACATGTGGATGCAAAAGAGCAGAATTAATTGCAGTGCAGCGAAGGTTGTATGTCCTCGACAATATTCTTAAATATTATATCAGGAATAGTCAAGTTTTAGAAATGGCTGATCCTATTAATAAGACATCTGTCGGTTTAGCTCAATGATGCAGAGGCTTCTCTTCAACTATTATTTGATGAGGGTCTGCTGAGAACAAGAGTATTGTGTTTTGAATATAATGCTGTTCTGCATCTCATTAAAAGATGGCGCCGTACAGTTTTACTTCAGGTAGCATGTTAAAATACAGTCCTATTTTTATGACTTTTGTTATGAATAACTATCTATTAATTTATTATTTTTAGAACTAGACATGAAAAACTCACACTGTCACAGTGCAAAGCTTTGAGTGGGCAGGGCTGTTGCCCAGACATTTTTTTTTCTCATCCACTGCTTTGTTTACAAGCAGTCATATGCAGTAATGCAGTGTTCGTTTGAGACCAATGTGCGAGATAGGTAGTATTTGGTAAAATATAACTTGTCCGGGCTTGTAGGCCATGGTCGAATATTAAAATTTGAAGTTTCGTCCCCAGAAATGAAGCTGGTGAGCAACAGTTAGCAACTACAGATTCATGGTACAATGGATGTTAATTTATACTGTTGGAGTAGTGGGAGGGGAGTAATTGTACTGCTGTGTCCTGATTAGCTATTGTGCAGGCTGGTGTGAAGATGATGTAAGGAAGGAATCCAGGTCTAGTTTAGCTTAAATCCTTCTACTCTATTAAGATTCTGGGGTAGTAAAGTTTGGTAGTTGCGGGGACTCCTGTTTTTTTCAAATAATACGTCATGTTTATCTAAGACGAGAGCATGATCTGCAATGGCTTATTTGTCTTAATGGCTGAGGCGACATCTTTTGTGTTTGGCAATGCGGGTTCAACCACAGCCTACAAGCCTGGACATGTTATATTTTACCAATAACAACATCGGCCGTGAAAGCAGACGAGTATATAGGTAGTATTTGACTGGTTCAGTTACCGCCATGAAGAAATAAAATAATGATGATAATAATCATATCAATAATAATCATAATAAACAGCCTGCCTCATTTGTATGAGTGAAGCATGGCATGCCTCACATTCAAGATCCCGAGTTAGGGTGAGTTACCCTGATAAGACTTTTTCAGGGTTTTCCATTATCCTGAGAAAGCCATGTTGTATTACTTTAGGCTCCATGTACCATAAGTTTATTTGAGCTTTACTTCACCACCTCATTCATTGTAGTCACCCTCCTTGGCATAATGGTCTTCATTCTAGCTTCATATACCCAAGGTCGCAGGGTCAAACCTGGCAGAGGACGATGGATTTTATTGTGCATGGCTCCCTTTAGAATGGAAGTAAAGCCCTTGGTCCTATGTTGTAGATTTATGTCACGTAAAAGAACTTCAAGCCTGATAAAAGAGACCACTGAGCAACCTGATAAAGGAGGCATCTAGCAAAAATAATAGGCATTTTACGTCCAATATACAATGGCACGCTGGAAACCACAGCAGTTAAAGAGAGTCCATTAATAAAACTCCATTTTTTCATTCATCGTTTGTTATGACCTTCCAGGTTAAAGGATGTTAAACTTAAAAAATAATAATAATAAATCTATGGCAGCATCTATCCAGGAGCAGTATTCAATGGGAATGTTTGATGATCTCATTTATGAATATTTGTGGCATAATCATTCAACAGATCCTTTCTAGGAGCCTGTTGAAGACATAGTGATTAGGTTTAGGCTAGGCTTAGTTAACATAGCATTGTAATTTAGCGACAGTATGCTCAAAATATATATATAGTAATTTATTGTCGAAAAATGACTTGGCAGCATTGCCATAAGTGATACAAGATGGATAAGTTGGCTGTACTGCATTCTTCAGTATGTTGACAGGAACAAAAAGTAAATAAATAAGGAATTTTAAACCATAAGTTGTTACACCCACACAAAAAAAAAAGTTTTCTGGCATGAACTCATAGTTAAAAGTGTTTTTGATTCAAACCTAACCTCGCGATAATTTGAAAACCACCCGACCCAGTGGTTTTGCCTAGAGAAACGGGAAAAAAAACGGACTCACCTACTCATCTACTAAATACTATAATCACACTAACCAGTGAGTTATTTCTACAGGTTCTCACGATGCGGTAATCCTGCCAAGACCGACATATGAGGTTCTTGCATACCAATAGATACAGTTTCTTCAGTTGGCAACAAAACGAATCTTTTTCATTATAAATCCAATATTTCAGCATATACCTACACATTATAAACCATTTACTATTCATATAATACTCGTTTATGTATAAATAGCTGGTAAATATCTGTCATATATGCAAAATCCCACCGTTCCAGCATCCACACAAAATAAAAAAAACAAGCTTTTCCGACAAATAAAACCTTTAAAACCCGTCACCATAATTACAAAGTCAATCAATCACACTTGGTTTCATTCGATTTTTAGAGCAGCCTAAGTTCTGTATATATATATATAAAAAAAAAAAAAAAAAAAAAAAAAAACCAAAGGTAACTATAGAGAACTTGGGCCCCTCTAGAAATTAAACAAATTGTGGTTTGACTGATAGTTTGGTTTATACTTGTGTCGTTTTCACCAATCTTTTTTATCGGAAAAGCTCCGTAATTAAGTTAGACGCTAATTTATTATGTGCGCGTAGCGATCCTTATTTGTGAATATTTATGAAGTATGCTGCCTAGGAGGAGTAGAATATAAATAAAGAAGTCTTGTAGTACTTTTGCAATGTAAATATATAATAATACTACACACTAAAGTGCCTAAAACCTGAGTTTCATTGTCGGTGGCAGACGAACAGTTTTGTGGAATGCAACAGCGGCATATGTCGCTAGACGCTGTGCTGATGTATGACGAGTATGTTTCACGCAGATACAGCTGTTCAGTGAATTTTAATATGCAGAACTTCGGCCACTCTAAAATCGAATAAAACTAAGTGCGATTGATTGATCCTGTATTTATGACAATTTCAAAGCCTGTGGATTTCAAATTTAGCGCGAGATTAGGTTCCAGTCTTTTTTTTTTTTTTTTTTTGGTAGTGTTTAACGCCCGCTTTAACTACTAATGGCACCGCAGGCGGGGGTTCCAATCTGTTTAGGTTAGTGTGTGTATATAAATTTATGTTTCTAATTTTATATCATAGTAGTACCTCATTATCGATATTTCCAACAACTCCTAACAGCGCAATGGATACAACGTTAGAGTGCAAAACTGGCATAAGTCGCAGCGGAGAGCCGTAGCGGCCCAACTTGTAAATAATTACCAAACTAAAGCTGTACTTCAAAAAAATATTCCACTCACATCGCGCGTCACATTTTCGAAAGAAGAGCTGACGTTGTCCGACAAAATTAGCGCAAAAACAATTTAAAAGTAACATAATTATTTACAAGTTGGGCCGCTACATCTCTCCGCTGCGACTTATGCCAGTTTTGCACTCTAACGGGACCGGTGTGGTTAGAGAAGGATTATGGGTGGGGAGATGGTTTAAAAAACTAATGTTGTATCCATTGCGCTGTTAGGAGTTGTTGGAAATATTGATGAGGTACTACCACGATATAAAATTAGAAACATAAATTTATATACACACACTAATCTAAACGGATTGGAACCTAACCTCGCGCTAAATTTGAAATCCAATTGGCTTTGAAATTGTCATCATAAATACAACGTCAATCAATCGCACTTAGTTTCATTTGATTTTAGAGTGGCCGAAGTTCTGTATAATAAAATTCACTGAACAGCTGTATCTGCGTGAAACATACTTGTCACACATCCGCACAGCGTCTAGCGACATATGCCGGTGTTGCATTCCACAACACCTGCCGCCGACAATAAAACTCAGGTCTTAGGCACTTTAGTGTGTAGTATTATTATATATTTACATTGCAAAAGTACTACAAGACTTCTTTATTTATATTCTACTCCTTCTAGGCGGCATACTTCATAAATATTCACAAAAAAAGGATCGCTACGGCACGTAATAAATTAGCGTTTAACTTAATTACGGAGCTTTTCCGATAAAAAAAATTGGTGAAAACACAAGTATAAACCAAACCAAACTTACAGTCAAACCACAATTTGTTTAATTTCTAGAGGGGCCCAAGTTCTCTATAATTACCAAAAGTAATATCACACATTATTTGGTCTGAGAGGCCATTTCGTCTTTTTAGCGTTTACTAACGCACATGTTTGATGTAAAACAGTGAAACTATCAAGCCAACACCTAAAGGTTGTAATTTACTTCAAACCTACTTGCTTGTTGCTCCTTTTTGTTCCGTTCTCTCCAATATTCTGGCATTCACCTAAACTTTTCCTCAAAACTTAACATATTGCATTTTATCCTGCAATTTACAACTCACCTTTATCTTTAAGAAGACCAATCCACTGCCTCCTAGAGTTTACTGTAGGAGGTGGTGTGTATTCAGAGAAGGCCATGGTTTACCCATTGCCAATACAAACTATTTATTAATAATGAGAAGAAATCAATAATAACCAGCGCCGAAAAAGTTTCAAGTCCTTGACAAAATATTTAGTTCGGATCTCGCTTGAGGCGAGTTGCCCAGATGAGGTATTTTCGGGGTTTTTCCCTTATTCTGAAAAGACGAATATCGAGTAACTTATAGCCCCATGGACCGCGAGATATTTGAGCATCATTGCACCGATTTCATTCATCGTCCGATATTAGCAAGCAGGTTAAAGCAAATACACTATAGCTTAATATTTCCATTTTCCCCTGTGTTAAGCTGAGAGACAGGTAGACGGGCGCTCCTCCTAGAGGCGTGGCCTTAAGGAAAAAGCGAATAATTTTGAATGGTAGGAAAAGAATAAACCCAATAATGATATTGTACTATGCATTGTCATTTTTTATTTATTCAAACAATATTTTGTCAATACAATACAAAACAATGCTGAGAAACAATGTAAAGGTATTGGCTCTACAGGAATTATTTTTAGATGCATGATAATTTTTGCTTTAATGCTTCTACCTGTTTTTTTTTTTTGTTTTTTTTTTTTCATTGTTCTTTTTTCCATTTTCATCACTCAAATAATATTTTATTAACACATTGATCGCTTTGTCAATAAACACATCTTTACAACTTTCACATATGCAAGTGAATAATGCATCATCTACACACATCTTTAACCTTAATTTAACATTAAGTCTACAGTCAGAAAGATAATGAAGAAAATTTTCATTAAATAGAGCATTGATGCTGTTGTGCATTGTCTAAGCAGATTCGTTGTGAAATATGAATCTAGCATTTTCATAGCACTTCGGAGTAATATGTATATTTTTAATTTACTACCTCTGCTCTCATCAAAGTCTACCAATTTGTTTATACATTCCTCATGAGGCAATGTTGCACATATTCAGCTGTATGCATATGAATCTGCACGCTGATGAACATTAACTGGAAAATCATCTCTTTGCTGTTATGGTATAATTAGTGCAGAAGTCTGAATTACGAATTATTTCCATTTTTCCTATAAATCAGACTTTAGAACTAAAACCTTGCTTATATCCACTGCACAATTTATGTCTTCAGACGATTGTAATAACTGAGTTGTAATTTCAAGTTTAAGACATTGTCTGAATTTTGAGGAATCTGGGGTTACATTGTTCCCTCCCTTGCCCCTAACAGAAAACAAATTTTTCCGAACAGTCTTGTGTGAGTCGCCTAGTAAGTAAATACGAGAGACGATATTGACATTTTAGCTCACACCACAATAATTTTAATGCCAATATGTGCATTAAAACAAGGCGGTTTCTTACACAAACCATTCATTTCAATGATGTATTCTAAGAATTTTGAATGTTTACGTTCATTTATTGCATAGCGCAACTCTTGAGCACAATGATTTTGAGACGAGTTGAACATACAGTCCACTTTTTCAATGAAATTAGCAGTAGCTAATGTTTCATCAGACATAGAAATAAACACAACATGCGTTTTAATGTCACAACTGACAGAATGGCTTAAAACACGACAGCCAAGCATTACCTCATTGGACTAAATGGCGGCAGTTCAATACATTGGCTGGTCAACCTGGGAGCTAACCGAGGTTTCGTGGCTCTGTCTTTTTAATAAATTTCTACAATATGGTTCCAAGAAATCTTTCCATCTTCACAGAATATATCATGCCTTTCCAAATTATTCCTCACTGATTTAAACGGTGTGAGCATCGTGCAAAACATACACTTTAGTTCTTATTTTATACACTTTACTGTTATAAATTTCAATAAATGGATTTTCCTCAGAGATGTTCAGAAATGATCTCATTTTCAGATTATTGCTTCTTTACTGTGGTTATGTATATTAACGTTTCACAATAATATAATCTACTTACATTGTTTTATTTCGTGGAAAGCGGAAAAAGGACTTGGAAGGCTTCAGAAGTTCAACATTATTGCAGCCAAACCTTACCAGACATGGTCAATAATTCTGTCTGATAATCCTTATAACACTCAGTAGACATATTACATTTTAATTAATCATTATTGCTATTACATAGGCTATACTAAAGCTACAGCAACACCAGCTGATCGCCGCTCAAGGCTGACCCGCTAGAATGCGCTGGCAGCGCGTGTCGCGCAAAATATCACAGAGTGTCCTGTATTAAGCTATATTGTATTTGGTTAAAGGACGTCAAGCTAAAAAAGAAAACAAAAACATTTAGTTTTCTACCATCAAAGGCGAGCGTTCAGTAGACTAGTTCAGGTTGCCAGATCAGGCAAACAGTAGTTGATTGGCTGCTAAAAGATCGATTTTGCGACCTATTTTTACCTTCTCATGTACAATATACTTTGATACAGAGGTTTACCGGACATTTGTTTTGAGGTCCCCTGAGTCCAGTCCTAAAATGGTGTTTTAGAAAAAGGTCTGCATGTTTTTTGTCTGTGGGCAGTATAGCTCAGAAACGAAAAGTTCGTTAATACCAAATTTGGTATTTAAGTTCATTATCTTCCAAGGATGTGACATGAAGATTTTAAACAAAATCCCCCTGTGCCACCTACCCTTTGCATAAAACATTTTTCAATTGCTCTAACGATTTTGATCAAAATAATATATATTAAAGGTATTTTTATATCACAAATAAAATGTGTCTTGGATTTTCTGGGAATAGTCTCTGAAGTCCTCTTTATTCTGGGTGAGTTTTGAAGAATGTTGCATAACAGTCAGACCCAAAGAGGTAAGACAAAAATTTACTACACAAAAATGTAAATCTCGTTAATCACATAATTTATGTCATATATGTTTTTCTTGTAGAGGAGATAGTTTGAGATATTCCTTGTTATTAGTTTCAATTTTAAACTACCTTAATTTTTCTCAAATGGCACTACACAAAGTGAGCTGAACCTCAATTGTTTCTCATAGTGACCATATTTAAAAGATTTGTTTGTTGCTTTAGCCTGTGAATTCTGTTATTTCCCTTCTATTTACAAGGAAGCTTGTAATAAGGCCAATTTTGGTAATGTTTATCTTGATTAGCATGATTTAGATAAAAGAGTAATCTTTTGTATGAATAGTTTGTATATGGAAGAGCTATAGAAAGTTATATAACTGGACCACATCAGATTTTAATTGAGGTGATTTACTAAATTTTGAGCTACTTCTGAAATCACAAAAATAATTTAAATTTATTTCTTGAAAAATATATTTTATGTTGTTTCATAAATTAAATAATATGTTAACAGATATAGGATTTAGTCACTGCTATGAAAATGGAGCTACTTGTAAAATACCTACAATCAGCTTTTGCAGAAGAGAAATTAGCTCCTACATTATTTTCTTTTAAACCTTTTATATGTTACATCCCTGTTTGTGCAGTTCCACCAATTTTGACAGTGATGTTTTGAACCAATTAAGTGCAAATATATCTTAATATTTTATATACTGATGTTAGTATTTGAAAAATACACTGTTACTCCAAGTGCAGTTTAAATACAGTTAATGTATAATAATTTGAGTATCTAATAGTATTAATAATTGGTAAGCGAGGAAAATATGATAAATGCTTTAATAAGAGTTGGATTTCCTGCTTTGCAAGGGGTCCCAGTTTCCATTCCCGGCTGGGGGTAGGAATTTGTCTTTATCCAAAAGTATTCTGTATCCTCTCTAGAGTCTGGAAATACTCAATGAGAAAGCAAATGTGTGTGAAATCTAATGAATAGAATCTAAAGAGAAACAGAAACCCAAAAATATAAGTAAGCCAGTTGACACCATTGACAATACGCCTTTTGCTCCAGAGAGAAATGCTGTTTATAGTTAAATATGTGGTTAAATTTGACATCAATAATTAAAAAAAAAAAAGTTGCGTTTTATGGTCCTGAACTAAATAAATGATTTTAGAAGGTCCCAAGTGACTTCACATTATTTATTTTATTGTAAAGTTTGCAATTACAATTAAAACATTCTCATGGGGCACATAAAAATGTGATTTTTTTTTCTGCCAACATGTTTGTAATATCAAAACAAAAGCTTATACAAATTTTTATATAATGTAAGTGCGATTACTTTGCAAGTTATTCACATATTAATAAGAGCAGGGGAGAGGGTGACACTTGGTTTCATGTGAGAATAAATTAAATTTCTTACCTTAATTGATATTTCTCAGGAATAATACACATCACCAAATGCAGTTATTATTCCTGAACATACATCCTGCAGTAATGGTATCACACAAAAAAGTGTGGAAAACATAATTTCACTGTACATCATCCACATCTAATAACTGCCAGAGTGTCTTCTTTAGATTAAGTATCAGGCCTGTTTTTCTACTTTCGTCTTGAACTCTCTTTATTATTTGGTCATTCTCACTTTCTGCCAAAAGTGTGGTGACATCTGCATATCTCAGATTATTGTTCTGCCACCTATCTTGACTATTTCCTCTTCATCCAACCCTGCTTCCCTCATGATCCATTCACTGTATAAATTGAACAAGGTAGGGATAGAATACAGCCCTGTTGGACTCCTCTGTATTAGAAACCACTCTGTTGTTCCATGTTCAGTAAGCACATGTCTTCTTGGTTAGAATATAGAGCCTTAATTCAGTAAGATGTTGAGGCACTTTATATTAGTCCTAATTAATGTAGAAAAATTATTACTTTCCATACTCCCTAAAAATCTATAGATTTTTCAAAATGTAATTATCTATTTCTCAAAATTGGAACATTATTTCAAAAAAAAAGTATATGACTATTTTCTTTAACATACTTTTTGGACGTAGCGTACCATTATTGCATTGATATTGTGGAGCATTTTGAGTATGGAAAAGCACTAGAAAAATGTTGATGAGAAAATAAACATTAATCTTAGGAGTGTCTGTTAATAAGCACATGCCTAACTATTTATACCTTCAATTAATTGGTAGTTTAAGTATGCCAAGTGGGTAAAAACTATATAAGTTCTTAAACTTTAGGACCCATATAATTTTATTATGAAAATCAGTAATTTTTAGTTTTTCACAATTTTCAGTCACATTTCACAGATGCATTACCTGTAACAAAATTATAGTAAGAAAGTAGTATCACTAATTCAAGTCATAACAAACCACATGATTATTGGTCACAATTACAGTAATATACAGATGATACAAAGCGTAACTCAAAGGCCAGATGTCAGGTAAGTAACTTCTATTACTAAGGGTGCTCAATAAGTCCTTAGAAAATCCAAGAAATTACACTCGTTAAAAGTTGATATTTAGTAACCGTCATGTCTTACTAGATAGCAGTTTAAGTTTCAGCTATATCCATTATGTAGTTTCGTTGCCATTGGCGATTAAATCAATAGTCTTGTGCTTCCTTAGGGAAAAAAAAAAGGATTTTGTGTGGTGGTTAAACACTTCTATTTCAATGGCTTAACACTGAAATAGATAAAAGCCAAGCTGTATGACGTTCATGGTACATCTGCTCCTGCATTTGTAACAATGTAAAATTTGATAATAGAATTTAAATACATCCACATATTATGAACATCATTCCATACGTCCAGTAGAAGTGACTTCCTCCAAAATTAACAAAATCCAGGATATGGTTTTGAGTAATCAACAAATCAAAGTTTGCAAAATAGTAGTGGTCACAGGCATATCACAAGGTACAGCATTCTCAATTTACACAAAAAATTAGATCTGACAAAGGTCTCGATAAGATGAGTGCCGCGTTTGCTCTCAATGGAGAATGAATGCAGTTGTGTAATTGATTTGGAAGCTGGTTTGACAGTTTTCCATTGCAATCTTGATGAGTTTCTGTGTCGATACATAACTGTGGAAGAAACATGCGAACATATGTACTGCACTCCAGAGTCAAAAGTACAGTTGAAACAGTGGGTTTTAAAGGCAAACTCACTCCAAAAAAGGCAACGGTAATGATGCAGACAAGGTGATGGCCTTGGTTTTCTTGGGGTGCACATGGAATCATATGCATTGATTGCTTGCAGAAAGGAGGAATAGTAAATGGAAAGTACTGTACATCCGTTATTGCACCAGTTGAATGGAGAAGTCAAGAAAAAACACCCTCATCTGGCAAAGAAAAAAATTCTTTTCCACCAAGACAATGCAAGGGCTTTTTTGGTAGTATTTGATGCCTGCTTTTACTACTTGTGACACCACAAGCGATGACACTAGTGATACATGGAATGAAGATGGAGCAACGGTGGAATGCAATGGCAGGGCTGGAGAAAATCCACCCCTGCACCAGTTTATCCACCACAAATCTCACATGTAGTCACCTGGGAGCAAATCCGAGCAATGCAAGGGTAAACACCTGCACAGTTTCAATGGCAAACATTTTAGAAGGTTCAAATTACAACATCCACTGTATTCACCATATTTGGGCCCCATGGACTTTTCTTTTTTTTTTTTCAAACTTGAAAAAGTAGCTCAGCAGAAAACAATTCATGGCTAACAAAAAGATCATCTCCCAAATAAATTCCTACTTTATAGAAGCTTATAACAGTTGAAGAAATGCTGGGAAAGTGTATCAAACTAAAAGGAGATTATGTTGAAAAATAAAAACAAATTTTTCCAAAAATAATTAGGTTTCTATCATTTTCAAAGGACTTATTGAACGTTCCTCATAGTTTCACATAAATAAGAACTTACTATACTGTAACGACTCCTAAGCTGGGCCTCCACTGCCTCAACAATCAACACTTGGCACTCAACATTAAACATACACAACTTGAAAAAGATGTCATGTAAAATATGTCAACCTTTGTGGTAACAATGTATGCTTTGTGAAAGACCAGCAAGAGTAAATGAAAAAAAAAAAGCTGGATGTCTACATTCACATAATTTTCTGTACTTGCTATGGTTCCAGTGGCTAACTAGGCAAATTATTCATACCCTAACTTTTTTCTTAACTACTTCATTTTAACCATAAAAAACTTTTACAGAAATAGCTTCAATGCTTGTAAATATAGAGAGAATTGCAATAGTTCAATTTTTAAGAACTGGATACTATAGACTGGCCTTAAAATTCCATTCCTTTTCCATACCTTTGTAAAGAAAAACTGAAAACCAACAGGACCTTAAATAATGATAAAGTTTAGAACAATTCAAACCATTAA
This sequence comes from Hymenopus coronatus, assembly GCA_030762935.1. NCBI lineage: Eukaryota > Metazoa > Arthropoda > Insecta > Mantodea > Hymenopodidae > Hymenopus > Hymenopus coronatus. The sequence goes on from CM060892.1 coordinate 10,245,402, forward strand.
TAATAGATATTTCCAAAACAGCATGTTATAATAAGGATATTTAGATAAATTGTAAGTTTAGGTGTTTTAAAGATCTCTCTACATTTTTTGTGTAGTATGTTTTTCCTGTCACTTAAACTACCAGTTATACCTAGAAAATTCCTTCTGAATGAAGTGGTTTTCATACACTATTCCCAGAAAATTCAAGATAGGCATTTGATTGTCATATAAATATCTTTCATACAATTTTTTTTTTTTTTTTTTCTTTTAATAAAATTTGTTGAGACATTTTTGTGAAAATAATTTCTCTAATACTTTCAAAATAGGAGATGATTTTCAGAGCAGCCATTTTTATATTAACTGAACTGAGGTTAGGCTTAACCTCTGTGTTCTGATGTGTAAATTAAAAAAAAAAATGGGGGAGGGGCAAACTAATATAAATACTCAATTTTCTTGCTTTTATTTATATAGTAATTTATAGATATGTTTCAGGTGATGGGTAATGCATGATTCTTCTTAACAGTTGTATTGTCTATTCCTTCATCCACTCCATTTTCTTTTGAGTAAGCATGGACCATGTATCTACATGCCAGGTCTACACTAAGTTCACCAAATACGCAGCAGTGTACTTGGAAAACAACTTTGTTTAGATTTTGATTTTCTCGACAGTGCTTACTATAAATGGCACCACAGTCAATGACACTGATGATACATGGGGCACCCGTGGAATCAATGGTTGGGGAAACTTGAGTACCTGGAGAAAACCTGCCTCTATGCTGCTTTGTCCACCACAAATCCCAGATGCAATTTTGTTTATCCAAAATATGTTGAATTATATATTTTGCAATACTTGTTGACCAGTGGAGGTACCTGTTAACCACCAACATGTTGAGACATTGCTTCTATAAATTATAGTAACATTAGATAAAATAGGGATAAAAGTTCTATGACCATTGGTGCTCAAGATTAATATACCTTAAGTATTCCCTCAAGCTTGTATCACAGCATAACATTATGTCCAACAAGCAAACATTCTCATAGGGCAGATGAAAATGTGACTTTTTCTTCAAACATGTTTGTAATTTCAAAACAAATGCTTATACAAATTTTTATCATGCAAGTGCAATTACTTCAAGAGTTATTGACATATTAATAAGAGCGGGACAGGGGGTGGCGTTTGGTTCACATGAGAAGAAATCAAATTTCTTACCATAATTTAAGCTTCTTGGGAGTACTACATACCTCCAAATGTGGTTATTATTCCTGAACATATACGCTCTGGTAATGGTATCTCACAGAAAAGTCTGTAAAATATAATTTCACTGTACACCATCCACACCTAATAACTGACACTTTTTTTGCATTTATCACATAGTCATTCCTGTAAGGTTGGCTGCTGGCTGGACCATCAGAAAAAAACCAAAACCATTTCCAAACCATAACAGATTATTGCTTTAAGAATTTGACAGGACTATGTGATAAATGTGAAACAGTGCCAGTTATTAGGTTTGGATGGTGTGTAAAACTAGGCTTTACACACTTTGTTGTGGGATACCATTACCACAGGAATAATAGCCACATTTGATTTCTTCTCACATGAAACCAAATTTCACGCAATCACCACTCCTATTAATATGTAAATGACTCGCAAAGTAATTGCATCTGCATTATAAAAATTTGTATAAGCACTTATTTTGACATTACAACCATGTTGGAGGAAAAAAATTAACATTTTTATCTGCCCCATGAAAATGTATGCTTGTAAGTGCTTTTTTCTTGATCACCTCTGAAACTATTTCCAGAAAGACAGCACCTCATAGGGTTTTCTCCTCGTGAGTCAAAGCATGAGCCTTAAAATATCCTTTGTTTGTAAATATCACATTAATTGAATCTCTTGTCCTGATGAATCAGAACATGTTTGTTCAATTGTCCCTTTTGGGTAAATTTCTTTCCACAAACAACACATTGGTAGTGTCTTTTGTCCTGATGAATCAGAGAATGCCTCTTCAAAGACCTCTGCAGAGTAAAGTTCTTTTCACAATCATCACATTGGAAGGGCCTTATGTCCTGATGAATCACAAAGTGTGTCTTCAAACTTCCCTTCAGATTAAACTTCTTTCCACAAACAACACACTGGTAGGGTCTTTTGTTCTGATGAACCAGAATGTGTATCTTCAAGTTTCCCTTCAGACCAAAGTCTTTTCCACAAACATCACATTTAAATCGTTCTTTGCCTTGATGAATCAAGAAGTGGCTTTCCAATTTTCCCTTCCGATTAAAGTTCTTTTCACAAAAATTACATTTGAATTGTCTTTCACCCTGATGAGTGAGAATGTGGCTGATTAAATTTCCCTTTTGAGTAAAGCTCTTTTTACAAACACTACATTTGAATGGCCTTTTGCCCTGATGAAACAGAATGTGGCTGTTCAAATTTCCCTCCCGAGTAAAACTCTTTTCACAAAAATCACATTTGAATTGTCTTTTACCCTGGTGAATCTGAATGTGGCTCTTCAATTCTCCCTTCTGAGCAAAGCTGTTTTTACAAACATCACATTTGAATTGTCTTTCACCTCGATGAATCAGAATGTGGCTATTCAAATTTTCCTTTTGAGTAAAGCTCTTTTCACAAACGTCACATGTGAATTGTCTTTTGTTAAGATGAATTAGAATGTGCTTTTTTAAATTTCCCTTCTGAGTAAAGCCCCTTTTACAAACCTCACATTTAAAGGGCTTTTTGCCTTCATGAATCAAAAGGTGAGATTTCAATGTATGCCACTGTGAGAATCTCTTCTTACAAATTTTACAAACATATATCTTATTACTACTATTGCTACATTTATTAAGTTTGTCACTTGGCTTATGGTCACGAGGTGTTTTTGAATTATGGAAGCAAATGGTTTGCTCTACAAAGGATGTTTCCATCATGTCACTTTCATTAGCTTCATGTATATTTAAGTCAGGAAACTCCATTCCACAAATGAAACTCTTTTTTTTCTAAATCTGTTGTTGAACTGCAGATGCTTGGAGGCTCCTCTGTGTGTAACCTGAAATATTATAGGACATATTTCTATTAATAAGAAATGTTTTGAAAGCACATCATTCTTGCAACAGATGAAATGCCAGGATGACATCTGCATTGTTGACAATTCAACTATAGTTTGCGCCAAATCTCCTGCAGATGGTGGTAGCCAATAGGAGCATGCTACAACATAACCGTATCATGCGCTTTTGTGTGAGAGAGATAGAGATAATAGCATGCAGTGCATGGTCTTACTGAGGGCTATTTAGAGGAACTGTAGAGTAAAATTCATAGTAAAATTTGGCTATTTAGTAAAACTAAATAAATGACAACAGAAATTAACGTAGTTGCTTTTTCCAGAGGGATGGCCGGGGACTCATAGTCACTTTTTGACTATGTAAAACACTATATTTTGGTTCTCTTCTTTCACTAATGCAGTCACTCAGTGGAATGTTTGTGGAGGGAAACTGGAAACCCAGAGAAAACCCACCCCTGCACCACTTTGTCCACCACAAATCCCACATGATGTCACTTGGGCTTGAACCTGGGCCGTCTAGGTGAGAGGCAAGTGGTCTAACCATTCAGCCATGGTGTGGCCATAGAATAAAGTGAAAGCAAGGATAGACAATATAGGGAGAGAAGAAGTAATAGGTAGCTTAAAGGATAAAAGTAGTTTAATATTATGTAGGAATGTCACGAAAGTATGGGGAAGATAAAAATACTTTGCGGTCTATGGCAAAATGGAAAGAGAGATCTAGCATGGGCAAGAACAAGAATAACATTATTCAAAGGCCTAAAAGTAGATAAAGATCTGTGCCCACTATGAGGCAATGCAGATAACAATTTATACTGCATAATTGAGTGCGAAGCGCCAAAAATGTGGAGAGATAAAAATATGGAATAAAAATTGGGAAAAGTTACCGACAGAGATAGTTTACTTAAAACTTTTTGCAAACAACAAGAAAGAACTTCTGAAACACCTAGGTAATTAGTTATAGAGGTAAAAAAGAGAGAAATGGGGGAGGAAAATCACCAAACAAAGAGAGGATATTAATAATAAAACTGATGAGGCTGTAAGTATGAAATAAACAGATTAAATTAATAATGTATAATTAGGGGAAATGGTACATATACATAAATACCCAGGGTGTTAACTGTATATGATACCAAATTCAGCAACTCTTCTTATTCTTAAATATCCTCATTATATGAAACCAAACTTTCAACATTTATTTCTTCATCATTGTTATCTTTTATTATTTGCATAGCTTTTTCTAAATTCCCAGAATTATCTAAATCAAAACTTTCCCTTCCTAATTCTACATCTCACATGCACACTTGAGTTGATTCTACACAGTGCATGCTAGAATAATTGAAAAACATAAGACAGCCAACATAAAACTCTCAAGAGGCAGAACATTTTAGGAGATATGAACTGCTATGAGGGGTCCAAGTGGACCACAAGTTGTATTTCACTTTTTTTACAATTTCATTTATTATACATTTTAGATAACTGTTTTACAGTAATAAAGCTGATTAAATTTGTAAACATTAAAAAATTCGAGAATTAGATATTTGATTCATAAAAACTAAAAAGTTTAACCCTGGGGTCCACCTGAATAATCCTGCATAGCAGTCTGAAGTTTAATGTAGTAATGAACTAATGAGTCATTTTTACACAAAACTTCATCAAAACTGTTGCTTATGCAGAACCAAATTTACAGGAACCAAAAATAAAGTTCACAATGAAATTGGAACAAATAGATAGACAGGAACCAAAAATAAATTTCACAATGGAATTGGAACAAATAGATACACTAGCTTTCTTAGATATCAAAATTATGAAAAATGACAGTGAATTAAAATTTGGAATTCACAGGTAAGAAACCCAGACAACTACTTTTTAGGCAAATAATTTCAATCCAATAACACATCAACATGTGTTCGACAGCTTACTCTAATGAAGAGCTCATCACATTACAGATATAACAGAAAACAATGTATTTAGCAAAGAAAAAGATCCAAAACATTACAGAGAGTAAAAAAAAAAGAAACCACATTACTAAATATCGACCCTAAAACCTGAGAAAAAAAGTTTTTAAAAGATTTACATTCCATCCATGGGTACTCAAAATTCCAGAAGATTTTAAGAATTACAACATAGTTTAGCATTCCAGAATATATTCAGTGCCAAGGATGACATCCTTTCCAGCAATATAAACAAAATTCTAAAAACCAAACATTTATGGAATTTGTTGCAATGACTGTGAAAAATATATATTCGCAGGACAAAAAGAAAGATAGGTATGAGATAAAAGAATATTTTAGTCAGTTATAATGAAACACATTGATAAATCAGCTGTTTCAACCAACTTCTTGTATGTACAACATGAAAAAGAATAAAACATTCACCTTTTAAAACATGTACAAAAAAACTGTTGAACTGAAAACCTGGGAAAAAATATATTTGAAAAATTCAAAACAAGACTCATGAACTTTGATCTCCTGTTCAAAGAAAATTTTCTTTTGAAGTTTGTCAGCCTGTTAGTAGTAAAAAAGATCCTGACCTCTGATGCCTCAACTACATTGGTACCTTATGCAATGAAAGCTGTATACTGCAACCAAGCAACTGTTTGATTTTTGTTCAGGCTTTAATGAAAGTTAACTTTCATAATGTAAATAATTACAACTAAATTTGATATGTGAAGATGATGATAATAATAATTAAATTTTAATAATTATTTTTAATTAAAATTATCCATAAATTAGATCTTTAAATTTAAGAAAAAAAATGAAAAATAATGACCATCTATTTTTGAAATAAGATACCTTCTGATTCTGTGTCCTTTAGACAGACTAAGAATCCTTACTTCAGTAGCACAAACCATTAGACTGGCTATCTATCTTCTGTAATAAAAATCACTAATGCTGCCAACAGGACCATGCAGTTAACAATAGGATATAAATGGAATAAAAACAATCACTGGGCTGGCAATACAACACATATTGGTTTGCTTTTGCTCTTCTAAACACACATCAGCTAAGCTTCACTTGGTAAGAGAGAAGACCTCAGAGGTTTGTTGTAAGAACTTCCACCTTCTTTCTCTTCCTACCAATGTGGCCGTTATACGATGTTAGTCAATCTGCCTGAAAAGACAGGCTACAATACATTATGAACAGATCCAAAATTATGGTTTTTAAGAATGGGAATAAACTCAGCAGAGAAGAGAGATGATGGTTAGAGGGAGAGAATTCCAAGTTGTAACCAATTTGATTGCTTAGGAGTAAGGCTAAATAAAAATGGACAGAGCAAAGGAAAAATGCACTAGGTAAGAAGAAATTAAGCTATTAATAGCATAAGAACCTGCTTACAGAAAAGAGAGTAAACTGGCTAGAGAGAATATATGCAAAAACAGTGGAATCAAGAATGATGTATGGAATGATGATTGGGGGGACTGAAAAAAGGGTGAGAATGTATAGATCGAATTCTTAGATCCTTTTGCAAAATTATATTGGAATTACCAAGAAAAGCTACTAATGGGGCAGCACTAATTGGGAAGAGCTAGGAGAAAGGGATCAGCAGTCAAACGGATATTGGAACAGGATCCAAGTACTAAGGAATAAAGTGAAAGTTAGGAAGGACGACAGAGGGGAAAAAAGAAATAATAGGTGGCTTAAGAGAAGAGTTCTTTAGTATTATATAGGCATGTTAAGAAAAAAATACATTGATGTTTGTGAAAAAATGGAAACAGAGGGTCTGGCATAGGCAAGAACAGGAACAAGGTTATTAAAAGGTCTAAAAGTTGATCAAGATCTATGCCCACTATGTGGCAATGTTGATAACAATTTACACTGTATAATTGAGTGTAAGAAAACCAAAATGTGGAGAGAGAAAATATGAAATAACCCTTACAGACCAGGCACTCATGTTTGTGAGGGTGCTTTCAAACACATCGTATATGCTATGGATCTAGTTTTGTAATTTTGGGGACCGTGTCGCACGATTGTGAGGATCTTACAATTCCAGCAACAGTACATTCCTAGACTGTTCACTGTTTCGCACTGCAACATAATCATTCTGATTTTGTTTGAAATACAGAAGCTTTTTATCAGGTATGTTGTAGAATTATGTTATGAAATGTTAGTCATAATAATCTATATTTTCAAAAAGAACAAATTCACTAAATTTATGAGCAAATCTGATCCAAAACTCTCACCATCACAAATGTGAGTGAATGTCCCTAATTGCAACTGTGCATTTTTTAGGTTAAGGCTGCCATCTGATTATCGAAAGAATGGCAGGACATATTTATGTTCTTGAGACCGAAGAAATGTTGAGGATACTTGAGGAAGATGTGTCGGAACTTGTATTTAGTGACAGTGAAGACGAATGGAATGATACAAATACCAACACTAATTCCAATGAGGAGAGCTCTGAATCAAATAAGAAAATAAAAATGATACTGGAGAAACTGCATCCGGAGTATTCTGGACAAACACTCTGTTTAATTCCAAGGATTTACCAGATATTAGAGCAAGTAATGCAAAGGTTAGTACTGTTTTATACATGTTCCAATAATTAACAAAACTTTCATTTAGCCATTCTTAAATTCTAGTGGTGCTGAATTACTTTCAGGAGCCTAGAGCTCCTGCTATGTATTTTGAGAATTACTTTACACAAGACTTCTATGAAAATGCAGCTGTATGCACTAGTCTAAACTATCAACAGGAAACCAATGAAGTAATGTGGCCACTTCCTACTCCTGCAGAAATAAAGATTTTGCTTGGATGTATCAAATTTCCTCGCCTGAAGATGATTTGGAGTTCTAGGTTTAGATTTGATCCTATCGCAAATGCTATGCACAGAGATAGATTTTTCATCCTATGAGTAAATCTTCATGTGGTGGACCGGTATGCTGTAACTGATGAAGTTGAATCAACTTTGGAAAGTTCAGCCGGTAATAGATGCTGTTAGGAATAGATGTTTAGCAATTGAGAGGAATGTTGGTTGTTACAGTATTGATGAACAGATGATTCCCTTTTCTGGAAAATGCAAAATGAAACAGTTTGTACCAGGAAAACCAAGGCCGGTTGGTTTAAAAAACTTTGTCTGCACCACATCCTCTGGACTCATGGTTGACTTTGAAGTTTATCAAGGTCCCACGACAAACCTCCCCGAAAAATCCAGCTTAGGACTAGGTCCCTCAGTTCCCAAGGGAAGCTTTGTGTACTTTGATAGGTATTTTGCAACACTGCCTTTGATGGACAGACTGCTTGATGGAAGACACAGGAATTCTTCAAACCAAGCGATTTAAAGGATATACATTTGTAAAAGATAATCAAATGAAGAGGGGAGAATATGAGGAAATCACATGATCAGACAAATCTGTCAATATCGTGAAATGGAAAGACTCTAAATCAGTGCTTATGGTTTCCACTTGTACAGGAGTAGAACCAATAATGGAAGTAAAGCGCAGGAACAAGAAAGAAACATGTTATACCAATGTTCCTTGTCCAGCTGTAGTAAGGGGAGGTGTCGATCAGATGATGGAAACTTACAGAATTTGGTTTAGGACAAGACATTTTCTTGACTGTCCGTTGTAAATACCTGGCAAGAGTATCGCTGTGACTGCTCTCAACTGAGAATGAAACAAAAGGAGATGATGGATCTTTTTGAATTTAGATTATCTATTGTTGAATATCTGATTTGTGGATCAGCTGAGTATTTTGAGTCTGAAGATACCAAAGCACCAAAAAGAGTGAATCGACCAGCAGCAATACCCAGTGTGGATAAACGACTGGATGGATACAGCCACTGGCCTGCAGTTTACAAGTTGAAGGCCCCGCTATGCTGCCGGCTTAAGGGTTGTTCAAGCCCCTCTAGAGTGAGGTGTCAGAAGTGCAATGTATATCTGTGCTTAAATAAAGACTCTTAACTGCTTCACTAAATTCCATACACAGCAATAGAAAATATATGAATATCAAATTTAAGTACACTTTGCACCCTCACAAAAATGAGTGTTTTTTCACCAGAAGAAGGGCCCAAGCCCTCACAATTGTGAGGGTATATGTCTTGTAAAACTGTGTAAAAATGTTTTCATGGAAACCATATTAAAATTTTAATTAGTTTTGTTTTAGGTCTGTAAGGGATAGAAACTGGGAAAAGTTACCATCAGAGATATTGTACTTAAAACTTTTTGGAAACAATAGGAAAGAATTTCTGAAACAACTAGGTAATTACACAGGGAAAGAGAAATGGGGGAGGAAAATTGCCAAAGAAAGAGAGGATCTTAATAATAGAACTGAAGAGGTTGTAATTTATAGAAGAGGTAAACAGATTAAGTTGGTAGGGTATAAAAATGTACAAATAGAGGGAAAGGTACATATATAAATAACCAGGGTGTTAACTGAATATGATACCAAATCCAGCAACTCCGGTAAGATGTTTCTAAATGAAAAGATAAAATAAATGACTTATCTACATACACTGTGAACAGAATAGAGTTTTTTATTGCAAAGAGCCAACAGATTAGGAATCAATTCATTTTTATTCATAAATTTACCATGCTTTGTAGCTAACAGACAGAGCATGCCACTAATAGTATAGAAAAGATCCTATGAAACTGGTTCTGTGTAAGTAACAGTATTGATGAAGCTTCGGGTAAAAATGTGACTTATTAGTTCATTACTACAAGGGAAATTCAATAATTCCTTAGAAAAAGATAGAAAAATAAATTATTTTTGGTAACCTTTTTCCTTTATTGTTCAATATAATCTTCTTTTAGCTCAATACATTTTTCCCAGTGTTTCTTAAACTGTTTTAAGCATTCCAAAAAGTAGAATTTTGGAAGGTTCTCAAAGTAGGCCATCTGTTTGAGAGATGACCTCCTCGTTACACATGAATTGTTTTCTGTCAACTCACTTTTTCAAGTTTGGAAATAAAAAGTCACGGGGTCAACACAATGGATGTTGTAGTATAATTGGAACCTCAATTCTACAATTTTCAACATCAAAACTGCCCAGGTGTGCACCTTTGCGTTGTCTTGATGGTGAGAATCTCTTTCTTTGCCAGATGAGGGCTTTTTTTTTTATTTGCCCATTCTACTAGTGCAGTAACAATGCATAATACTCTCCATTTATTGTTCTTCCTTTTTGCAAGTAATCAATGTAGATCATTCTGCATGCATCCCAAAAAGCTGAGGCCATCACCTTGCCTGCAAATTTCACCACCTTTGCCTTCTTTGGAGCCTTTAACAATCCACTGTTTCAACTGTATGTATTTTAATCTCTGGAGTGTATTAGTGTATCAATGTTTCATCTACAGTTATGTATTGACACAGGTCAGGTTGTGACAGAAAAGTGCCAAACCAGGTTCTGGATTGATCACAAAATTCCATTTTTTTCCATTGAGAGCAAACACAGCAATCTTGCCAAGACCTTAATCACACCTAATTGTTGGTGCAAACTGAAAATACTGTACCTTGCCATAGACATATCGCCTCTACTATTTTGCGAACTTTGACTTAAATATCACTGAAAACCATATCTTGGATGTTGTCAATAATTTCAGAGGAAGTCATTTCTACTGGATGTCTGCAAAAATGTTTACCATTTGTGGATGTACAGCCATGTTTAAATTCATTTATTCAATTGTAAATTGTTGCAAACACAGGAACAGATATGCCATGAACTTTTATCTCTTTTGGTATTAAGTCTTTTAAACAGAAGTGTTTATTCAGCACACAAAACTCATTTTTTTCCATCTTTCTAAAGAAGTACAAGATTGTTGATTCAAACACCTATGGCAACAAAACCACATGATGGATATAGTTGAAACTTTAATTGCCATCTAGTAAGAGACAATGGTTACTAACTACAAACTTTTTTCCATGCTGTTAGTGTAATTTCTTGGATTTTCTAATGACTTACTGAACATCCCTAGTATATCAGGTCCTGGGTATTTTAAATATATAGTGGGGCATAGCCACTTGCTGCTGTGAAATTTAGTGGTCTGTGATTAGTGTTGGTATCAAACTAGCTAACATATGCCATGCTTGATGCTTACTAAGTGATCTAAGAGCAAGTCAAATAAACAAAGATATAATTTAGTAAATAAGAACAGAAACAGCGAGGAAGAGAGGGACGGGGCCCTTGATCGTACCTTTTTGATTCTGTTGCAGGTAAGTCCTCATTTGCCCCATCCTGCAATAAAACATCTCAAATGTACATCATATTCAAAACATTCACTATAAGCAAGTTTAACCATTTATTACATGAATTATTTTGTGACATATGCTGTTCTTCCTCTAATTCCCAAACCGGTATTCATATCCCTTTCACCAGAACCACAATTGAAGCAACTTGAACAGCTGTGATTTTAGTTATGAGCTATAAACACTGTTTAAAGAATTTTGAGTTGCCACCACCAAATCAGTTATGAAAGTACATCATTCCACTACTAAGAAAATTGAACTGAAATGTTAGTACAGAAATTATATTAATGGCATATTATGCTTTTCTTCACTCACATACAATATGAGATTCTTCTTTGAGGAAACTCGAGAGGAGTAGAGCAAGTGTTTATGTGGCAAAAAAAGGCAAATTAGATGTATCAAAGATCTTGATAGAACTATATACTTCATTCAAAAGCTATTGTATAAAACTTGGCATATTAACAGTTCCCAGTTTATTCATTTTATATGCTCTTTTATTCATTAAAGAAAATATAGGTACCTTTAACCTTAGAATAGATAAACACATCTATAATACAAGAGGGGGGGGTGGGGATGTATAGACATTCTCACTACAAGATTAGCAATAAATCAGCATCATTATAAATATATAGGAAGTAAAATTTATAACAGGCTCCCACAAGAACTAAAACAATACTAACTGGTTTAAATGCATAATTACCAAATGGCTAAAGCTAAAATTATTTTATAACATAGATGAATATTTTTATGGTTGTATGGATGATTTATTGTATCTGTGATAGTAGGAATTAGGTAATTAATAATTTTGGTAATTTTGTTAAACTTTAGGTTTATTATATAATGACAAACACTGTAAATATTGTAATGGCCCACCCTGGTGATTTATTAGTTAGTATAATTAGGGAATAATTTAAATAGTTTCAAAGAATATTTCACGATTTATTTTGAATTGTAATGAAGCAACAAAACTGGAAAATAAAGTGGTTTACCACTTCCTGGGTCAAATCCCATGATGTCATACTTCTAGAAGACAAGAAAATGATCCTGTTTCACGGTGATTTGTGTCATATCTGACCTTTTTGCCCATTGGTTTAAAGACATAGGCATACTTCTGAGAAGAGGCAGTATTGTAGAACAAATATGAAATCCCTCTAAGGGATAATGAACTTTGTTTAAGAAGATGTAACGTCCGGTGGACCCGCTCTTAAAGTTTTGTCTAGGTCCGACGGTGAGCGAGCAACTTTTGCATGGGAACCAATTCTAGAAGTATACACATGTATAGATGCCCTCTTAGATCAGGTAGGTTAGGAATCAATGCATCAGTTTGGGCCGTCACATCAGCTTCAACGTAAGATACTGTGTTATTAATTCATGTTTCTTCCCACACACTGTTCAAGGAAGTTAAAGGATAAGTGTAACGTAAATAAATACCTAGCCAAGTGAGTTTGTTTTCCTCATTATTGCTACACCCCACAGTCGCCCATCACCCAGAAGGGTGGCGTGAGAATATACAAGTACGTAAATAGATTATCTGAATAAGACAAATATTGTAAATACTATGACAAGCCAATATCTGTAAGATTTGATGCTGAATAAATTCTGATTCTGATATTAACAAAAACAATCAACACACAACAGATCGCTGCAGATGAGAGCAAATAGTTCTCAAAACCAGTCAGACAACAAAAAATATAAGTGATGAAAGTGTTACTATTCTCACTCAAACCTTCTCTTAAATTTAAATTTCACATCACTGTTAACACATTGAAGCCCAAGTATTTCTTTAGTTAAAGATCCAAGAAACCCAGGTTTCTTACACCTATTTTGAATTATTATTTACAGTAAATCAATGAAATCTGCTAAAATGCATTGATACAATTTAAAAGTATGGTTTTTAAGGATTTCCTAACAAATAAGTAAATACTCATAACTTCTGTATTAATTTTTATTTTAAATCTATAAGAGGAGTTTGAGTTTCTAAAAAATCTGTATTAAGCAGCATTTATTAAAAAGTTTGAAAGTTTCTCCCTCGGAATCAGAATTTTCCAGAATTTCATTTATTGTATTTTGAACTTCAACTTCTGTTTTCAGAAATCAAGAAAAACAATGTACTTTAACATTTAAGAACACCAAATATAACAAACAGATCACCACCTTCAAGGAAAATGGCCAAATGACCCGAGAGCAGCCAATATTACTAACTTGCATAAATTTCCTAATAGTTGACTAAAGCAAGGACAGATGACAGCACAAATCAGACAACTGATGCATGACCCTCGCTGCATAGCGCAAGACCGAGTAACAGTCGTGAAATTGCATTAAAGTGTTAGAAATATCTGCACAAGTTATGCTCAGGCATGGGCTACATGAACATTTTGCACATACAGGCCCAAGTATAGCCTGAGCTATACTTGGGCTTGTATGTGTTAATAACTTATCCCAGTATTATACGAATAAAAGCACTTATTTCTTTCAAAACTGCTGTTCCCTTTATGCACAAGAGAAAGGGTTTACTTAGCCAGCATATAGCATTGTAATTAAAGGTAAGTTTAGAGTGTTCTGTAACACTTACCGTAACTTCACTGTACACCTGAAGATCTGAAACAGAAAATGATTCTGGTTGTAATTTCACCTCTGTTGATGTTCTTTCCTGCCAGAAAGGTTCCTCATTAATCTCTATTTGTGACACCATGCCATCTGCAGAAGAAAAACTTTTTTCACTTAGTATTTTGCTATCCAACACTTTGTTTTGCATTTCAGAATCTTTGCATACTGCAGCCTCAATTTTAATCTTCTTCATAAGATCTGAAATAAGAGGCCTATCCTCTCTTGCTGAGCCAGTACCTATTATCAGACCTTCTTCTTTGATTTTCATTTTGTTTTCTGCCTCAACATCACTATGTACTGCAGTGCCATTTTTAATCTTCATTACAAGATTCCAAATAGGTGAACGTTTTTCTTTTGGTGAGCTGATATCCAATATCAGACCCTCTTCTTTGATTTTCATTTTGTTTGGCATTTCAGAGTCACTGTCTTATGCTGTATCAGTCTAAAGCTTCATTGAAGTACCTGGGAAATAAAATACACAATGATAAAATCAGATTTTAAAGTAGACATTTGCTGCACTAACTGAATGTGTTTTAACCCTTTTAGTGTCAACCACAATCTAATCATTATGCCATTTTCCTATGTTTTAATTCTTTCCAGCAGGACAGTCTGTGTACTTTCTACATCACAGCCATAGCAAAGGCTTTCTGGAGCATTTCTGAGCATTAGCTTTACACTCCAAAGTGCTAAATTAGCTCCAAATTTAATTTCTCTAGCCAGTGTTTATGGTAGTTGAAAAATGACATCATCTAGCAAAAGGTTAAAACCAAAGAAGAAGTAAGGGCTGCAGATTGTATTGTTTCAGAAAAATTGAGTGATTTTTGAATTTCCAAACCTAGATGAAAACATTTCTGACATCTGTGTAAGAGGGAAAGATATATATTCTAGCTTCAGCAATGAAAATGCATCGGATAACAATGGTCCTCGTATGCATGCAAATAATCAGTGTGCGTATCAAAATGATTTACGGAGCTGTAACCAAAAGACACAAACAATGTGAATAAAACATTCAGCTATGCAACAATATAAATGTTGCACGGTAATCTATGTTACATTTGCATCCTATTGCTTTATATTATTTCCATTATTAGTTGTATTATGTTTATGGGCATGAGTGAGTATGTTTGGTGATTTTTTTTCGTTTACATGAATTCATGTACAGAACAAATTGCCATTTTAGTAAATGAATATCTGTATTTTCATTTCATTAGCCTGAACTATCTGCATAGTAAGGTGCCTAATTATTGATTATTTTTGGATTTTTTATTTTATTTTCAAAATTGCCTTTGTTTTTAATTTTTTAAAAATATTGAATAGACTTCTCATCCATACCCCTTTTGACAGTAGACAAACGGGTTTACTTAAACTAAAATAGATTCACCCCGCTATATCTTTTGGTAGTCATTTTATTACTAATTTAAAACTCTGCATTCTACATTAAAATTACTCGGCACTTTTCAGACAGCATTCTGTTATTCAGGCTGGCACTAAAAGGTTTAAGGTTTCCTTTTGTCAACTGCACATAATTCAATTCAACCAGAACTTAATGAAGCTTGTTATGCTGAATACTGTTACCTTAATAAACAGAATGCCAGATAGATTCAGCATTGCTAATAGTATCATAAGTGAATATTGATACATATTTTGATTCCATTCAAAGACCTCCATTATTTCTTAAATGCAAATTCTAGAGACAACTATAAAATTATCAATGCTGCATTATTTATATTTTGTTACCCATTACAAGATATTAATATAAAAATCTTTAAGATAGATCTCAGTAGCTAGGGAAAAATTATTAATGTATACACAAACAAAACCTGCTTGATACAGGATCCATGCTTTGACATCTCAGCAGCTAGGGAAAACGCCCTAATGTATTTTCAAGGAGAACCTGCTGAGTACAGGACCCATATGTTTAAGATCAGCGGCTAGGCAAAAGGTCCTAATGCATATGCAATAAGAACCTGCTAGGTACAGGCGCCATACTTTCACATCTCAGGATTTAAGGGAAAAGTCTTAGTACATATGGAATGAGAAACTGCTGGATAGAGCAACCATTTTCTTGACATTTCAGCATCCAGATAAAAGGTCCTAATGTGTATGTAATGAGATCCTGCTGGGTATGGAAGCCATTCTCTTGATTTCTCAATAGATATGGGAGAAGCCCAAAAGCAAATGCAATGAGAACCTACAGGATACAGGATCCATAACCTGACAACCCAGCAAGAAAAGAAAAATTTCTAGTTCATACTCAATGAAAACCTACTAGGCGGGATCCATTCCCTGACATCTCAGCAGCTAGGAAGAAATTTCTAGTTTTTACGCAAGAAAACTAGCTGGGACCCATACCTTTGGCATCTAAGAAACCAGAAAAAATTCCTAGTACTAATGCAATCAGAATCTGCTGGGTACAGCTCCGTGCCTTGACATCTCAGCAGCTAGGGGAAAAAATATACTGCATGGCATCTCAGAACCTGCTGGGAACAGCATCAATACTCTTGACATCTCAACAGCTAGGGAAAATGACCTAATGCATTTTCAATGGGAACCCAATGGGTATAGAACCCATACTCTTGAGATCTAAGCAGCTAGGGAAGCATTCCTTGTATTTCTGCAAATGATAATCTTCTGGCTACAGGACCCATACTTACTCATCTCAAGATCCAAGGAGAAGCCTTAGTGCATATGGAATGGGAAACTGTTGGGTACAGCATCCATACTCTTCAGCTTTCAGAGGTTATAGAAACATATCTGATGTTATACACAATGAAAACTTGATGGGTATTGGACCCGTTTCGCAGTTGTTTCAGCAGCTTGAGAAAATGCCCTACTGTGCATTTAATGAGAACTTGTTGGCCTCAAGGTCCATACCAGCATAATGTTGAACATCACTAGACATTAAACATGAATGTGTTCTCTATAAGGTGATGTGAAAGTGAAATGTGCATGAACATTACTATATAACAGTAAATATGCACAAACTGTGTGCGAAAACATGAAATGAGAAGCAATAAATCTGGAAAGCAAATTATGTAAATAAAACATAGTGTAAATAAGGTTTGAGCTAAAACTTACATAAGTTACACAATGAATGTCCACAAAATAACTGGGAAACATTTTAGCCACCAGCTGCTACTCTCCACAATGAAATCTGCAATGAAACTATTTCTGTAACAATTTATTTTAATGAATATGGAAAAATAAGATAAATAGGATTCATTAGAAACAGTTTGCAACAGTTATATAGAAATAAACAATATTGTTTAGAGAAAGACTTCTGACTGTAGCAGATTTTGTTTTATTCATAATTAATCGCTTTTTGATAAGCCATATGAAATGTTTGTTTATTTTTAGTGTTTAATGCTCGCTTTTACTACTTGTAGCACCACAGACAATGACACATGATACATGGAATGAAGATGGGACACCAGTGGAATGTGATGGCGGGGAAAACTGGAGAAAACCAGGACCTGCTTTGTCCACAAATCTCACATGCTGTCACATGGGACAGCCCATCTAGGGAACTGTTTATTGCAGACTAGTTTAACATACAGTTTTTGTGGCCTAAAATCATTGTTGGAAAAAAAAGAACTATAAGTGGCATGAAAGTACAAGGGGGTAACTAATAAAAGTAAATAAAAAAATATAATTCTTCTAGTTTGTTGCCAAATTTCACATTAATGCTTTCCCAATTATTTCATGGATATTTATTATGCAGTTTATAAATGTTTTACTTTAAACCTTACTTGTCTAGATTAGTCTGGGTAGCTCAGTTGATTAGATGCTGGCCTGTTGTTCTCAAGGTTGTGGGTTCAAACCTGGCCCAGAAATATGGTTTTTTTAAGTCTGCTTAAAAGCAATAGTTAGTAGATTATTCTGGCACAGCGATGGCGCTGATATGATCCTAGCAATTGAGAGCATCATTAACAAACTTATGTTTGATCTACATGTTTTGCTTTCCAGATTTATTGCTTTTCATTTCTGTGTTTTCCCACACAATCAGTGCATATTAATATGGCATATAAATAATCATGCTTATACATGTTTTATTTTCATTTCCTTTTACACTTCTTTCATTCACATCTAGCAATGTTAAACTCATCTTCTACTATACTCGCACATGGTAGTCATTTATTAATATATTTTTTAAATTGCTCTATAGTAAATTACAACAGAACTACTTTTATGATTTCTATACATTGCAATGTATTCTCAAACATAATTATTTAACATCAAAACCTACAAGTAATATATAGATAACAAATATATGGGTTATTATACAGAACTTGGGTCACTCAAAAAAACGAATGAAACTAAATGTGATAAATTGATCTTGTATTTGTGATGACAATTTTAAAGGTTTTTATTTGTTGGTCAAGCTTGGGTTTTTTATTATAGACAAATTTGTGTGCATGCTGGAATGGTCAGTATTTTGCACATATTATGGATATTTATCAAATAATTATACATGAATGAGTATTAAATAAATAGTAAATGGTTTTATAATGTGTATATGCTGAAATGCTTACATAAAAACTAGACATATAATGAAAAAGCTTGGTTTTGTTGCTAGCGGAAAATTCTGTACAAGACTGTCATATGTCACTCATGGCAGGAATATGGTGTCATGAGAACCTGTAGGAATAATTTACCAGTTAGTATGACTAAAATAGTTGCTGGAAAAGTTAGTTTCCTTGACTTTTTTTTTTAAATAATCTGTTTCTGTAGAAAAAACCACTGGGTTCTGTGATTTTCAAATTTTGCGCGAGGTTAGATTCAAATCAGTTAAGATTAGTGTGTGTATATAAATTTGTGTTTCTAATTTTCTATTGTGGTAATACTTGGCGGAGAAATTTTTCTGAACTTTATAAAACCATCTATTATATATATATATATATATATATATATATATATATATAAAATACTCGTTTATGTAGAATTATTTGGTAAATATCCATCATCTACGCAAAATACCAACCGTTCAAGCATGCACACGAATTTGTCTACCATAAAAAAAAACCAAGCTTAACCGCCAAATAAAACCTTTGAAATCGTCATTGCAAATGTAAGACCCACTGATCTTACTTAGTGTCATTCAATTTTTCGAGCGACCCGTTTTCTGCATACTTACCGAAATATATTGCACGAAAACTTTTCCATTTTTAAATTGTTTTAAATACGTTTTTATTTCATTTTAATTCCTCTGTGGCAGATTATAAGAGTCACTTTTATGGTTTCTATAGTTTGCAATGTATTCTCAAATATAATTATTTAACACCAAAACCTGCAAATAGTACACAGACATCAAATATATGTTTAATAGGTTCGCCAACTCAATTAAAGGTTGACGCAAACGCGCATCGTATTGACATGAAATTGGACTAAAGTCGATTTCAATTCAACATGGAAACGTACCTGCTAATTACGTGGTAGCGGCTGCCATCAAGCAAATCACTTCTGAACAGTCGTCACACAGAATTACCCATCTCTTCTACTTTCCTCCACCATGCATGCTCGTTTAGCTCTTCTACTGCCCTCATTTCCTGCCGTTTACCGCCGGCAACCATTCAAGCTCTACATTCATATTATTCCCTTTCCGGATTTTCACAAGTCACTTTTTTCCAAAGGCTTTTTGTTTTGCAGAGGTTACAATACTCGTGTTTTCTTTAAGTATGACATAACCAACCATCCACTATTCATTTGAGACCATTAACTTCAGCGTTTAAAAAGTTTTTATTTTGATATAAGCATTACCAACTTCACTGATATTACACTATCTTTTGTAATAAACCGTAGTTATAAATAATTAACACAGTGAGGTGCGTCTGTGCCGTGATCACAAATAACATACAAATGCTTGCATTTTGCCCAGCCTGACGCTTAATAATCAACTGGGCTGTTATCTCTTTTAATACCTGTGGGACCTCATAACCAAGATCGCCCTACAGCAATTTCGCCGTTTGCCGCTTCACCGGCAGAGAGCTCTTCATCATCGACGCGCTCTGAACACCAGCGCCACCTGCTTCACCGGCAGCAAATAGAACATCTTCACCGCGGATGCAGCCGCCGTCCCGGTATAGTGTCGTGGTTCGGGGGGTCCGCTGGGGGTCTCACCTTCCTGTGTGAGGGCCACCCGCATCAACAGTGACCGTGGACCTACGCCTCTTGTACGACTGGAGCTAATGGACCGGGCAGCCCTGGAACCTACCTTAGCGTCATGCTTGCCCTTGTTAGGGCGACGCCTGGTCGTCGAGGTTAGCCGACAGGAACACCACCGGCCCTGTCGACGCTGCTGTGGATAAGGACACAGCCAGCAGGCTTGCTCGTCACCGTTGCGATGTCACTACTGTAGCACCGCTGAGTGAGTTGGGCACGATCTTCGAAGGCGCCGGCGCTTCTGTGTTTCCTGCGAAGGCACAGGACACTACACCGGGCAAGCCCAGTGTCCCCTCTATCCGTAGAGCAGGCATCCAGCACTTTCGCAGCCAGCCTGGACATCAACACCGACACAGAAGTCGCTGTCACAAGCGACAGAGACCGACGCCACACTTCGATCTGAGCAGCCGCCGCAGGACAGGTCGAAACTTCTTCTGGAGCTGAGTGTAATATACACACTTCTTCAGGAAGCAGCCGACGCCAACACCAGGATCGTGGAAATAATTCAGGTCCTTCATGCTGAATTTGCCAACACGTATCACTGCACTGAAGGACACGCTGACCAGCAAACTCGCCGATATCACCAAATGCCACGCCACCATCCTTGCTAACCAGGAGATAATAGTGAACAACGTCGCTGAACATATTACCATCAGTCAGAAGGACATACTACAGACGATGTGTGCAACTAGAGAACTACAGCCTTCTGCTAACACCATATGCCTCAATAATGGGCGGCAGTACCCCAGCCAATAGGTCTACGTCTGGGCTTCTGCCAAGGCGGCAGACCTACACTACATTGTCGGATGCTCCGACCAAGATAGCACACACTTACAATCACCCGGATTGCTACGGCGGAACCGGGCTTCACACCACACAGTTCTCCCATTAAACAGAGTCACCACAGTACAAGATCCTTTCTCTCCTCTTCCTTTATCCTTCCCAAACGCCCTATACACCTGTTATCCTTAGAACCTTTATTCTTGCCCCCCCAAAAAACATTTGGTTATCTTTCACGGCCACATGGTGCGTACACGCGGCGTGTGTGTGTGTGTGTGAAAACCGAATAGAGCACTTATTCCGACAACTTAAACGGTGACTAAAATATTCTGTTAGTCATGATAAAATAAATGGGTACACATGAAACAATCAACTAAAAACACGAGCTAAAAATAAATAATATGTATGGTATAACTTATGTGTATTCGCTTTTTGGAAGCGGCTCTATTCCCTGCAGAGCAGAATCGTCGTCTGAGCTGTTTGTGCTGCTGCTTTTCATTCCATCTCCCAAAACAGCGCTTCTTTCGTACACGTAGCACTTTATCAATTGGCGGCTCATTTTTTTTTTTTCAATAGATAAATAAATTGTGCACTATTACGCGAATTGAATTCTTAACATCTATATCATATTCTTGCATCGCATATTTCACACGCTTTCTTTTTTCTCGGGCGTAACCATGTTTTCTTTTAAGATTTTTCTTTGTGAGCACTATTTATATTTGCAGTGAAACTTCAGTGAACTCAGGATGTTAATTTTACCACTTCTTTCACGGGAAGTGAATATTTCTCACAAAACTTACAATAAACATTGAGCACTATAGCTTTATCACTAGTCAACGGTTTACCAGGCTTATGCCCTATGTAACTCGATGAAGATGCAAGAGGAACTCTCAGCGACTGTCCTCCATGATTCTAGACAGCAATAACTAGCAACCGTTGCTGCGTAAACGATATTGCGGAAATTAGGTGATTCATGCGAATAGCATGTAGGGACCAGAATTCTAACAGAGAATAGTTGTAGCAGTAAAAAACATGAACGAATAAAGAACTGTCAGTAAAACGGCATTGAAAGTTGTTTTAATCATGCAATTAAATTAGTCTGGGGATGTATCACACCAGAAATGATAAACCTGAAAAACATCAAAACTATATGCTTCAAGAGAATGCTCGGAGTATCACAACACGGAGATCCAGGCTAGTCTAGTACTAACAGCAGAGAGCTTCCTAATTAAACATATACGGTACGAAATTCCACTTAAAGCAACTAACAGCTACAAAGAAACCTCTGAGAGATTAGGCCAGAAAAGGAAATAGATATGGAAGGATTTCTATTACTTTCGTTTCGTAATCGGCTTACCCTCCTGGTATTTGTAGGACTAACAAGGAGTCGGCTCCTAGCCCGGCATGAACATGAAGTGGATGATACGAAATGTAAGCGAAATTGACGATTGGAAAGGTGATGATGCAGCACTTGGTGAAATGAGTGGCGGGGGAAATCGGAGGGCCCGGAGAAAGCCCGTCCAGACGCCGCTTCGTCCACTAACAATCCCACATGCGGGCACTTGGGATTGAACTCTGGTCGCCTAGATGGGAGGCGAGCGGTCTAACCACTCAACCACGGCGCCGCCTATTTCTATTATCAAGAGGTCAAAATCAATCAAGTTTATATCTGCGCGACGACTCCTCCGCGGTCAATAAGTGACATATTAGGCTCTTCTTCCCAAGATCGCGGGTTCAAAACCGGGTGGAGGGCGATGGACCTTTTTGGGAGTGAAAGTCCTTGTCATTGTTTTCTTCGGAAGGGAAGTGAAGCCGATGGTCCCGTGTCACAGATTTACGGCAAATAAAAGGACCTCAAGCCTGAAAAAGAAGCCTCTGTGCAAAATTAAATGGTCTTTCATACCCAACATAAAATAGGGACGCTGAGGACCACAACAGCTGTGTCCGGTAACGAGAACGAGAAACCTAAACTTGTAAAGTCTTGCTTCTCATTACATGGGCCCGGGGAGGCTTCTATTGTGAACATTTCCATTGAAATGCATGTATTTCAACATTCCTGTTCTCAATCTGGCTACTAATACCGGTTGTGAAACTGCCTTAAAAGAGCGGCCATAAAAAAAGCTGAATTTGTGCAACCTCATTAATTCTAGTGAGCGCTAAATGTGGCAATGCCGTCCACGCGTGTCACCTTCTCTCACGCTCGCTGAGGCACGTGGCCTCGAGAATTGGAATGCGAGACATCGCAGTCGGAGATCGGCCAGGTAGTGCGCCGCAGAATTCGAGTTCCGGTGATTCTCGAGTGTACTGCTTCGAGAAATTTCCAGAAAGCTTGTGACGTCATTTTTTCCTTATAAAAGCAGGGAGACTTCAGTTCGCTTCGAGATGCCGAAGAGGAAGCAACAACGCAGACCAGCAGCTCCTGCAGCAGCCACCGCTTCTCCGGCATCCGCCGGTAGGAAGTACTCGCCGGCAACCCCGCCACCTGCCGTTACACCGGCAGTGAGCGCTGCACCTTTGCCGCGAGAGAACATAATTGTGTATTTGCAACTAAATGTTTAGTCAATAAAGCCATTCTTATAATAATGTAACAACTTAGAAAGAGTGCAGACGTTAAAGAAATGAAACTGAAATGTGCATAAACATGATCATGTGACAAGTAAATATGTTTGGATTATGTGCAAAAGCATTGAAATAAAAATCAATAATTCCAGAAACAAAAATCAAAGCATAGGTAAACTACACAATATCCATGAAATGATTGGGATTAAAAAATATATGAAATTTCATAATATATATCTTAAATTACTCCAATGAAACATAGTTTTGGCTATGGGAATATTCTGAAAATGTTCTAAAAGTGCGTCTTTAGAAAACATTGTGTCTAAATACTGTTTCGTATGTACTCGAGTTCTCATGTTTTGAGCTGTTTATACACACACACATCGCCATGGCCAAGTGGTCAGACCACTCGCCTCTCACCTAGGCACATGAAGGCGTGTGAGATTTGTGGTGGACAAAGCGGCACAGGGGCAGGCTTTCTCCAGGTTTTCCAGTTTCCCTGCCATCACGTTCCATTGGGGCTCCATCTTCATTCCATGTATCATCAGTGTCATCACCTGTGGTGCCATAGCAGTAAACAGTATCCAAAAAAAAAAAAAAAAACACATTGCCTTCTTTTATTGCTTGCCAGAACTATGCACAGAATTACCTTAATAAAAATTAGAAGATGCAAACTTTGAGTAACAAGAATCGTGGTGCATGGTTACCATTTCAAATTGTATTGACCACTGATGTGCAGTGACCATTCAGATAGCCAAAGCAATGCTATTACTTTCCATCCTATTCTCCTGAAACGTTAAACAAGCAACATATCTGATTCTGGCAATTGCTGAATACAATATAAGTACTTGTTCTCTAACATTAACTCTCCCTAATTCTGTCATCGCTGCTGCATTAACTGTACACTGTGGGTCTCCCAAAAGTGTGATAGTAGTTTTTCAGTATTAAAGACTAATAGCATGTTCGTCCACTTTGTTTCTTAAGCCTCTTATGTTTTGATGAAATACAGACAGGCAGTTTTTATTACCATTGTTATCATTATCACTAATGTTGGTGTCAGAATCTTTATTTTTTCAGTAATTTGCGAATTTCAAGGTATTTGCATTGATTATTTCAATTGATTATGAAGATTAGGGGGTATATTTAACCTAAAAAAAGATCTCCTACTTGCAGCAATAGGAATTTTGCCCTTAAGTCTGTCGGCAATTAGAAATGACAACTTCTCTTTGCTTCTAGAACTTAAGTATAGACCATGAGAGGCATAACCACCCTGCCTAATCATCGTCTACTAGGTGATCCAAAAACGTCCGAACTGGCTGTATAGTGTTTTGCCTGTCCATGTCCTCAATGCTCGTTACTATCTGCAGCTATGATAGAACGGCGCAGATGAAACCATGTAACATTTTTAAAACTACTTTTACAGGCGCTGCTTACAATATTATTAAAGGAGACGCTGAAACTGGCCACCACCATTGTCCATACATTTTTGGCACCTTCAGATATTTTATTTTAATTCTTCCAAGGTATGTGGGTTTGTCTTGTACACTTTATGCTTTAAGTCACCCCAGAGATGGAAATTGCAAGGGGTTAGGTAGGGGGACTGAGGGGGCCACAAATCTCTATAATTCTGTCCTGAAACACGCTTTCAATTGTTCTCATCGAAAGATGAGCTGTTGCAAAGTCTTGCTGAAAAAAGGCAAAATCACACTTCTTGTCTGTTAATTCTCTCAAATAAGGGGGTAAAATTGTATTCACGTATGTATGGGTGTCAACTGTTGACTTGAAAAATATTGGGCCTTAACTCTTTCTCCACTAATGGCGCACCATACGCCAATGTTTTCCATCATGAAAGGGCATTTCAATAACTATGTTTCTCAGAGTTCCAATAATAATTATTTTGTGTACACACATATCCATGAAGGCGGAACCAATTCTCGTCCATGAAAAATATTAAATGTGGGTCAATGTTGCCATTGTATGCACTATTGATAGTCCACTCAGAAAATGTGTTAACACATACGAATCATAAATAAATACATGCTGTGCAGTAGAAAACAAATGAATCATAATACACTTTTTGACTAAGTGCAAGACAAAATAATGAGGTACACTGGTAATAACCACACGATATACCCGTCAGCTCAGTACTGCACTTTCAGAGCAGAAACAAGTCAGTACTGTGACCTTGTGTATATTAGCTGTGTTATGTTTCCTGTGTGCAGTGGAAAATGTGCACAGTGGTTCAGATGTTCTTGTGTCGCACTATATCATACATATCTGAGAGAAAGCAAGACTTAACAAGGTATACTGATATCCCTCACCCTTCAATGTCGTGCCTATGGAGAACCTTCACATGTGTATGGCTGCTGGTCTCACTAATTTCATGCATATCCTTTTCAATAGCAAAAGTGTTATATCTATCCAATTTATTTTCAGGCCCACCTACTATCATTACAATCCCTCTTGGAAAATCTGAAGTTAGTTTTACCAGGTCTTTTGTTTACATCCGAGAGTCCAGTATTTGGTTTCACTATACCTACTATATCATAGTCACACCCCAAATCCCATTTGAGCACGAGCCCCTCCGATGACTACTCCCCAGCAACAAGACAGAAGTAGTAGTAATATCCTAATGGCATTAAGGATTAATTGATGTTCATCATTTTCTCCTAGCTTCCTAATACAATGCCACTGCATCACTGTTTGTTAAGCCTTTACAGGCTACAAGATGGCTTCTGTTCACTATACCACACTTCAGAAGGCAGGCAGTTTATCTTGTATAAATGCTTAGCAAGGCAATCATGGCCAGTTTCCATCCTAAATAGGGCCACTGCTATTGAACATCAGCTTGGTATATTGAGCAAGTCTGATCTATGCTTGATGTTTTGGTATATTTTCTCTCTCAACAATTCCTTCTTGTTGAGCTGTAACCTGGTGTTCTATCTGCTTATGGAGCTCTGATGTTACTGTTGGCTTCCTTACCACTTTGGCACTTTTCTTAACCAACTGGTCAGCATGTTCATTTCCACTAATTTCCATGAGGGCTAATATCCATTGTAATATCAATTCTTTATTCCTTATTTTATTGTTTTTATTAACTTTTTTATGTCAAGTATAATATTTATTGTTTTGTTACTATAGTTTGCAATAGCATCTATTGCTGATTTTTAATCTGAGAAAATTACAATTCTGTATCTAATGTGTGGCCTACATAAAATATTTTATAGCGACATTTTAATTGCTAACAGTTCACCATCGTAATGATTTGCATACTTATTGAGAGCTATGTATTGTGAAAACTGTTTGCAATGAATACCTACCCCAGCATCTTGTCTAATATTTATTAAGGATCCATTCGTTTTGACAGAATTTTCTATTTCATCCAAGACCTGCTCTTAGGGATTTGTGGCCTGATCAATGTTTAACTTTTGAAGAACAGTGAATCTGTTGCTTAGTTGGATATGATGCTGATCATCTGCAGAGAAACACCTTTTCCGCCTGATATTTCTCTTAGATACCATTCTGAAATCCAGCAAGTTATTAGGCAAACTGTTTGAAGCCAAAACAGCGCTTCTAGTTTCTTTTTTGAAAAACATTTAGTTCTTTTTTCAGGTTGGAAATAGTTTCCAGTGCCTCATACTTATGAAGCTCACAAAACCACTCTACACAACCTCTCACATTCTCACTAACGTGTTCGCATATGCCCAATGAAACCAAAACTTGCATCCTGCACAGAAAACAGCTAACCCTTTGGCAACAAGCACAATTAGCGCTGAGATCACATTATCTACCATTCATTATGAGCACTGAATCAATAACGGCACTGGAAATGAACAAACACAGTAATAAAATTAGTATACATTTTACACAAGAGTGGGAACTCAACTTACAGCATCAACACCACTATTATGTTAGTTATCCAAAAATTTACTACACTTGTAATATATAAATTACCTACAGATTTATATGTTAATAAGTTTACCTACATAAACATGCACAGAAATAAACTAAAGAATGCTGTATATACACCTATATTAATCCAATATGGTAAATGCCATATACACAGCATAAATTTGTGCATCGATATGGGTTTCCAAACACTTTGCATTTTCATATGCATTACAAAGTTGGCGCTGGTCTTTTTTGGGCTTGAAAAATGACAGATTATAGTCATTACAAGCAATCTTTGCCCGGCTGGTTAGTGTAGTGGTAGCATGTCTGCCTACATTCAACAGGCTGTGAGTTCAAACCTCGCTGAGGGTGAGTTATCCGGATAAGATTTTTTTTTTTTTTTTTTTTTTTTTTTTTTTTTTTTTTTTTGTTAAGTAACTAAGCTCCATGAACCCTGATATCATTTGAAAATCATTTCACCAATTTCATTTTTCCTCCGATATGACCAACCAGGTTAAAGAGTGCAAAAAAAAAACAATCTGTCAATTAGTATAAGTGATACAGGCACATAATGCCCTACCTCCAAGATGTTTTCTTTAATTATTTCATAAATTTTGTTCATCCTTAGCTTAGGATCCAAATATTTTCTCTGGGTTGACTTTGACGAGTAGTGAGAACTTACCTTTGGAAACCTCTCAATGTGACTTTTATGTGTTGGTTTATATTTGGGTCAGTTTTATTGAAAGGTGCATGTTTACTTCTTTAGCCATCTACATACAGAGATCAGATTCTGGTTCATAATGGAAAGCAATATTACTGGAATATTTCCAAAACAGAGTTTTAAGAAAAAATGACATACTCTCATTTTGATTCCCTCCAATTGAAATAAATATTTCTTTGACACTTCTCTTAAATGCCTCTTTGTTTCACCCTGCCTTGTCCTCTCAGGTATTTCTCTATCCAGATTTGAAAGTGAGGCCTTCCATTGCAAAACTCGTCTTAACCTTTTTTTTAAAAAAAAATGAACTAGCAGCACTGTAGAATACTTTATTTGCTCTGTAACTGTTGTAGTATAAGAAACTGTGCCAAATTCACTCTTTCCCTTAGAAATATGCCATTAATATATGTGTTGTTCCAAAATTTGTTTTAACCAAAACACATGCCATTCCAAAACCTACCTTCTCCAATCAACCAATAAGAGAAGCAAACTTCGGCATGTGACATTATGTCACAATGTTTTCCTGCATTTTATGTCACTTATAGTGTGTTGTATGGATTATTTTACGTGCTGTGTCTGCTGTTGGTCTAATAATTAAAATTAAAATACTAGTAATTTTGATAAGAAGATGGCAGAGTGTGTTGCTCCAGCTGCAATTCTTCTTGGTTTCAGACATTCACTGGTAGATCCTTCAGACTATGCAGATTGTAACCATAATGGTTTGACCTTCAAGTGTCAGAGTTGTGAATGATCAACGTACAGCAGTTTCATGCAAATTGTTATACATCTTATAAAAAAAAAAAAAAACAGCAGGATGCATTTTTATTGAAATATATAACTGTACAAAAGTCTTAAAAGAGAAAGAAATACAAATCAGGGTAGTAGCAGAAATTACGTAAAACTTGCAAATATAGAGAAGTATCAAATTCAAGTTTGTCAAAAGACATTCAGGTATATATTGCATGAAAACAAAAATGTACAAAGAATTACCAGAAATAATGTCAACACTGGAAAAATGCCAAAAGAAAGCAGAGGGGATGTTAGGATGAATCCTGGATACAAAACAAAAAGAGGGCATCCGGGAAGTTCTTCATTGAAAGCTTACATTGTTGTGAAAGCCATTATTGGTGTGGAAAGTCATTAGTTAGTATCTTCCAGGAAATTTAAGTATTGCTAAGCTTTGCAAACTGTGTAATGAGAAAATTTCAGCCAAACTTAAAGTAAAATTGTTGTTTTTTTCATGACATGTTTACTCGCTGCTAACTTAGGTGTTGAAATGCCATTACTGATGTATGCAGAAGTGCTTTGGGTTGAAGGAGAAAATAAAGACTGAAACTAACTTGTCAAAGAGAACCAGCTTAAGGCTAGAACTAAGAGTACACAAGCTACGAGGTGAAGCTTTCTTCAAAAAAACTCAAAGAAGAAAGGCACAATGTGGCAATATTTTCATATGACTGTCAAAAAAATCTAGTGAACTCAAAAGTTCCAGACCAAATTGCCAAATATAGTAGGCAATTATATACCTACAATATACCAATACTTCACACAGTAGATTAACAAAAGCTAATGTTGTCGCTTATACGTGGATGGAACACGAATACAAGAAGGGCCAATGAAATTGCTTCTGCTGTTTTTCCATCAGTTGTTGTGAAGCAATCTAACCAGCTTCACAACTATCAGGCTCTGTGCAGACAGCTGCGGAGGATGGAATCACAATCTACAAAGATTGCAATGTGTTCCTATTTTCTGGTACATGAAGCACTGCCAAAAGTAGAATGCATCGAGTTAGTCTTTCCCGTTACAGGCCACTCATTTCTGCCCTCTACCAGAGTATTTGCTCAAATTGAAAAAGACAAAGAAATGCCCCATAATTAGCAATCAGCAGATATACTTAAGTGTTAAAGTTAGGTATGGACTGATCAGTAAAAGATTGGAAAATGACCGCTAAAGATATGAAGCAGCCTGCATCTTGGCATTTTAAATTTTCTTCAGCAAAATGATTTGTGATTAAAAAAAATAGGCTGGGTACAGTGACAGTAAAGAGATATCCACATTACAATGCAGCTGTTGGTCTTGGAAAGTCTGTTATGATAAAAGGAAAGCACTTTTTGGATATGAAGATCATTAGTTAGTGTTTATGGGCGCTCAACTACAAGGTCATCAGCGATATGAAGATCACTAATGAATTACTGTCAGGGGTAAGCTAAAACTCTGCCAAAGCAAAGTAAAAAATCCGCTTGAAAAGCATTTTGGGGTGAATTGGGTAAGGATCCAGTCCCTTGAATTTTACAAAAATCTCTTTCTTGAAGCAAGAATAGAAGAGAATTCCAGGGAAGAAACAGATTTATTTTGTGATGTACATAATGAGGAAGAGACTGACTTGAAAGTGTAGTTAATCGCAAATTATATAATAATTTATAAACTTTCAAAATGTTAACCATTTAAATGTAACATAAACAAAGAATTGATCAGACCAGATATTTTTGCTTACAATTGTTTGCTTGCTAAACTGTTTCAATTTTGTAGCTACCTGGGTGGTCTGAAAAGTTCTCGGCGTGATAGCAAAAAACAACAATTCATGCTTTCACGGTAGTTTTATTTTTCAACATTATCTCTTCTAATATCAATACATTTTGTCTAGCAATGTTCCAATGCTATTATCCCCTCTCTGTAGTGTTCCTCTGGAAGTGCTGCAAAGTACCCATTTACAGCCGCTTCTTCATTGGACAAAAAGCGCCCACCAGCAAGGAATTTCTTCAGTTTTGGAAACAGATGGAAGACTGAGGGGGCCAAATCTGAGGAATAGGGTGTATGTTCCAGCACTTCATAGTACAGATCTCTCAATTTCCCCATTGCCAAAACACTTTTATGAGCAGGTCATTGTCCTGATGGATTTTTTTTTTTTTTTTTTTTTTTAACCTGGGTTTACTTGCATTTAGTTTGGTTAGAAGTTGAGAGTAGTATTCTCCAGTAATGGTTTTACCTTTTTCAAGGTAGTCTAACAACAAAATTCCTTTGGCATCCCAAAACACTGACGTCATGATCTTTCCCGTTGATGGCACCATTCTCGCATTCTTTGGAGCTGAAGAATCAGCTTCTGTCCACTGCCTAAACTGCTGCTCGGATTCAGGTGTGTAATGATGAATCCATGTTTCATCCACTGTGGCGTATCAGCACAAAAAGTTACTTCTGTTCTTCTGGAAATGCACCAAGCACTTGCAAGATGTGACCAATATGTTCCTTTGAAATTCTAAGAACATTAGCAATTTCATGCACCTTTGTATGCCGATCTTCCAAAATTATGTCATGCACTTTTTCAATGATTTCCATGTGGTTACAGTTTTTGAACGTCCTTCACGTGGATCGCCTTGGATGCTTTCACAACCATGTTTAAAATTGGCCGTCCATTTCTTCACAGTTGAAACTGAAGGTGAAGAGTCACCATATACATTTACAATCCGCAAATGAATTACATTATACTCGAATTTCTCCATTTTCAAAGCAATGTGCACTTCCACTGCTTCAAACAACTGCCTACAGTCAATTATTGCCTGGAATAACTTGTAATTTTACATAGAGTCTACCAAAAAGTGTACCAACGTAAGGGAAAAAAAATCATGCAAGTAGTGCTGCAATCCCTGGATGAGGCCAAGAACTTTTCAGACCACCCTCATATAATATTATAGTCATATTTTAGAAAATGCTCTCATTTCCCTAAATAAAGCTATTAAGGGTAATCTCTCATAAAATAATAATGTTGTATCAAAACTTATCTTATTCATATTTGTTTTGCTGAAACTTGTTTCATCCAAATTTAAATGTTAAATTACTGCTTTTCTATGAGTTAAATTTATATTTTATTCTGTTTCCACCCTTTTAATTTATTGGTATAATTTTTGGTAAAAATTTAAATAAATCAGATTTATAATTTAATGTATATATTTTTTGCATTTCTGAAGTCGCTTATGATGGATAAGGCAAGTTTTGAAACAGACTGCCTCAAGTATGAAGTCATTCTGCCATCTATAGTTATCCAACCTCCAATATGATCTTTCCCTCTGTTTTTCCGCAAAGAATTATTCTCTGCATTTGAAAGTGTGTTACAGGTTTTGGTTAATTAGGTGATCTGATTCTGTCCTTCATTTTATAAGCAAGACCTTCATTGCATTTGTTTCTTTCTTTTCGTTTCTTTATTTACTTTCCATGAACTTTCACTCTTTTGCCTTCACCTGTTCCTCTTCTTTTCTCTTTTATTTTTTTTCTTAGTATTTTACTCTTACCCGACATGTATAACATTCCTAGATAGGGATGGTGTTGATTCTTCTATTTGCAGAAAGTATTTAGTGGCAGTATTATGCTTCTTCAATGCATACTGATTGAAGATTCATTATCAATTGGAACATAATCTGGACCTACATTAGTATAGGCTCATCCAAAATCAAAACTTATGCCACCATTGCTTCATTCTTCAAAGCTTCACTATCTAAAATAAAATGATCATGAACCGTGCATTTCCACACTCCTTAATGATTAAACTAAATTTTAAAATTGGGTTAAAATTATGCAACAAACCACTAATTATCACAGAATGTCCTTATTCCTGATGCTTTTACTTACCATGAGATAAGTAATTATAACAGTTAACATGTAATTGAAAAATGAGTGCAAAGAAAATTTGTTAATAACAATTAAATACTCATACTCCATCTGATGAATTGTAGTTGCTCCTGGTCAGAATATACTATTGAATGCAAACAGTTTTGTCTTTATTTTAAAGAGGTAAAGAGTTTGTGGCTTTTCCATATATTATTCTGAAGAAAAAATGCGAGGGAACTGGAGCTTTAAACCTTTGGCAGCATTTCATTGTCTACAATCTAATGGTATTCTAGCAGCCTTATCCAGTAAAACAAGCTAAGTGCAGTTAGCAGGTTTTCACTGTCTAAAATCAGATGTATACACATGGTCAAAGAAACACGCTATGTGCCATTTGTGGGTTTTCCCTATCAAGAATATATTTTTGCACTTAGTCATTTCAGCTATCTTCAGAACTCAGGACTAGATAGAACTATCACTTAGTGGGTTCTCCCAGCCCATAGAGCTGAACATAATGCACTTGGAAGTGATTATATCCAAATTTTTAGCAAAACTGGAGTTAGCAGGTTTTCACAATAAGTTAACAAATACAAACCGACTTTTATCTATTAAAATAATCAAACTTAAAAATCTTTTCAGTTAATGTTAAGATAGAAGAAAATACAATGAAGCTGAAGGATTTTGTTCACAGAATGCTATATTTTCTACCAACAAAAGTAGTGA
The DNA here is from genome assembly GCA_030762935.1 of Hymenopus coronatus. Classification (NCBI taxonomy): domain Eukaryota; kingdom Metazoa; phylum Arthropoda; class Insecta; order Mantodea; family Hymenopodidae; genus Hymenopus; species Hymenopus coronatus. The sequence goes on from CM060892.1 coordinate 10,278,643, forward strand.
GCTATGGGCTCAATTAAAGGAGATCTGGGTAGACTTTGTAAGAGATAGAAGGATGCTAGAGACAGGAACAGGTAATTGCAGCTCCTAACCCTTGAAAGGAGGAAGGGGAGGAGGAGGAGGAGGAGGAGGAGGAGGAGAAGAAGAAGAAGAAGAAGAAGAGGAGGAGGAGGAGGAACAAGATATTCAAAAACGTTTTTTCTATCTGCTTTAAAATCCACAGTTCATCACTCTCACAAAATTACACCCAAAGTTAAATCTTTAAATTGTTTGATATCATACTATGAGAGTAATATGATTAATTCAAATATAAACAAAAAAAAAAAAGAACTATACAGCTGCTTGGTCACCATTACAGAAATAAACAGATGGTAATAAAAGTAACTCAAAGGCCAGATGTCTAGACAAGTACCTTTCAATAGGTGCACATGAATAAAAACATCAGATTAGACGTGCCATAGCAACTGTAGTAACATTAGACAAAACAGGAAGAAAGGTTCTATGACCATTGGTGGTCAACATTTATTCCATAAAGCTCTTGTCACAACATAATAAGACGTCCAGTGAATCAGAGTGTGTTTACTTCTGAGTATGACTCTTTCCAGAAAGACAGAACTTAATAGGATTTCTCCTCTAAACTCAAAAAATGAGCTTAAAGTATTGCTCATTAACAAAGCTCTTCTACCAAATAGCATACTAGTTGCACACTTTATCCCGATGAGTCAGAATGTGTTTGTTCAAATGTGCCTTTTGACTAAAGTTCTTTCCACAAACAACACATTTGTAGGGCCTTTTGTTTTGATGAATCAGAATATGTCTGTTCAAACTTCCCTTCCATGTAAAACTCTTTCCACAAACCTTACATGTGAAGGGTCTTCTGTCCTGATGAACCAAAATGTGTGTGTTCAAATGTCCCTTTCGTGTGAAGCTATTTTCACAAACTTCACATTTAAATGGCCTTTTGTCCTTATGAAGCAGAACATGTCTGTTCAAATCTCCTATCCGAGTAAAGCTGTTTTCACAAATATCACATTTGTATGGTCTTTTGCCCTGATGAGTCAAAATGTGTGTGTGCAAATGTCCCTTTCGTGTAAAGCTGTTTTCACAAAGATTACATTTGAATGGTCTTTCGTCCTGATGGGTCAGAATGTGCTTGTTTAAATATTCCTTCAAAGTAAATCTCTTTCCACAAAGCTTACATTTGTAAAGTCTTTTGTCCTGGTGAGTCAGAATGTGTCTGTTCAAATCGCCCTTCCGAGTAAATCTGTTTTCACAAACGTGACATTTGAATGGTTTCTTGCCTTCATGAGCCAAAATATGAGATTTCAAGTTACCCTGCTGTGTAAACATTTTCTTACAAATTTTGCAAACATGTAACTTATTACTGCTATTGCTACATTTATTAAGTTTATCACTTTGCTTATTGGCATGATGTGTTTTTGACTTATGGTAGTAAACAGTTTGTTCTACAGAAGATGTTTTCACTATGTCACTTCCATAAACATCCTGTACATTGTGCACAACAAACTCAAAATTCTCCTTTCCACATTTAAAACCATCTTTCTCTACTAAATCTGTAGTAGAGAATAAATATGGAGTAGTACTACAGATGCTGGGAGATGCCGCTGTGTGTAACCTGAAATGTTACAAAACATATTCTTATTAATACCAGAAATGTTTTAAAAGCATAATGGCTCTTACAACAGATGCAAAGACAGGGTGACATCTGAATTCACAGAATTCTGCTCTGTTGCTCTTCAGAGCATTATATAATCAGTTTGAACTGAAAGATCTGAAGATCAAAGTAACATATTACACTGGTAAAATATGAGGTTAAGTCAATCATACTGAGAAGCAACTAAAATGCATCAAGTGGATAAAAACTAGTGCATACTACTCACTTCTCAAGTAAATACTCTCTATGCATTTGAAGTGAATAAAAGAAGAGATATCTGCTAGCCAATTTTGCTAGTCTACTTTAGAATATTTGCTTTTAATACTGGCCAAGTGATTAGACCACTGGCCTCTCATCAAGACAGCCCAGGTTCAATCCTAGGCAACTGCATGTAGGATTTGTGGTTAAAAATGTGGCACCGGGGCAGGTTTTCTGCAGGTACTCTGGTTTCTCCCACCATCGCATTCCAACACTGTTCCATCTTCACCCCCGTATCATCAGTGTCATCACCTGCAGTGCTTATGCAGTAAAAGCAGGCATTAAACACTAAAAAAAATCTAATACTAAACACTGTTTTGATTTTAAAACTAAAATTGTGGTAGTATATCCATGAAGGACCAATTGTTGGACATAGTGGTATCAACCACAACTATAAATGAACAAACTTTATACTCTTCTCGTTTCTTTATATATGCAGGTCCAGTCCAATATATGCACCATGGGAATTTGAAATTTATCCAACCACTTTATTCTTCTTCTGATAATTTTCTCTGCAGTATTTGGGAACACTATCCATTCGTTTGCCTCTGCGCAACTCTTTTAGCAGCACTCTATAAAGGGTAATGTGTTTAATCCCAAAATCTTGAGTAACTCTATTTTGATAATCAAGATTGCTTAGGTTATATTCCTTGGCAAGGTAGCAAAAAAATATTTGAGACATAGAAGCATATTGAGAAAGTCAATGTCATAGCTGAGATTTGAACTATGGATGTTCCACTTTTTGTGCATTTGTTCTATCTGAGCTATTATGGTAAGTTGCCAATACACAATCAAATTCCCAACTGATAGGAATTTTTACCAGTAAACCACCAGATGTCTCAATTTTGGAAATAATACATCCCATTGACTGGTGGTTTACAAGTTAATAAGTACCTTAAATACCAGGCAACTTAGTTAACCAACTGCCAGGTTAGTGGTAATTAACAATTCTTTTAACAAGCTATATGAGAGTACAAATTGAAAATTTTAATATCACATTAGGATTTAAGCTAAGAATCTTCTGCTTTCCATGTAGGAATGTTTTTTTTTTTTTAACCTCTCTCCAAGTATGATTGACTTCATCATTTTCATCAATGCTTTCATCTTCAAATGTAAATAGTTGGAGTGCTTCCAGCTTAGATATCTCCTTTCTTAATAGGCCATTGCCTCCCACATGTGCATTTGAATTGCTACTTTATCAAAAGCTGTTACAGAGATATGGAGGTTCAGCCAATGAGCTTTCCTCTGACTCACATTGAAAACGACCAAGTATTTGTTTAAACTTTACTTACTTTTTTTTTTTAAATTATAATTACATTCTTTATTTAGTGTTGCGTGACAGCATAGGTCTTGCTGCAATAACATGCAGTAATATTGTTGCAATATTTCAACATATTAGCAGGTTTACAAAGATTTACAATAATCTAGTTAATTTACAATATTTTAAGAATTTAAATAGTGATAATAAATTGGTTGATTCGCCTAATGCTGCCTGAAGATCTTAGTAACTTGGTACTTCACTTCCTTTGTTGCCATAGCAACAAAATGGAGGATCCTGCCTGGTAAATAGATAATCATGCTTTTTTTCAAACTATAGGGACCTCAAACATATATTTCCAAAGAAATCTTGACATAAAATTTTGTGTGGAATACAATACCTTCTCTAGCTACTATGTATCTATATTGTGTGTACATATGTGCTAGAGAAAGTAGTAAGATACCGAAGCAAACAAGCTCTTTTAGTGAAGAATGTATGTATTTTCATTTATCTGAATGTTTGTGTTGTAAGATTCTGAATACATATCTACTCTTTTTGGAATTTTAATCTTATTTTCAATTTTTACTTTGTTTTTATATTATAAAAATATTGATGAGACTTCTCATCTGTGCAATGTATGTTATAAGAAAGGGTTTAATAAAAAATTATATTAAAAAAGCTTAAAAATATCTTGCTTTATCTTGCTTGGTTCTCATTTTATTATCAATGACTTTAACTACTGCACTTTGCTTCGTCCTTCTCACACAGTATTTGCTCTTTGGACTAGAATTAAAAGGGTTAAGAGAAAGTGGAAAAAACAAATAAAGTATTTTTTTAAATCTTGCATTTTCTTGCTCAGACTGAGAACTTTTAAAATGCTTCTTGTAGTTGTATATGGCACTGATACGATACTGGCAAATTACAGCATTGTTAACAAGCAAAATATTAATTTCTATTTGAAATTAAGATAACTGCATATTAAACATATAATTGTACACAGCCACCTGTTGCTGTGATATCCGCTGGGTAATGATAAGTGTTGATATTAAACCAGGTACTGTATCACATACTTGATATCCCAGAGAATTTGGTCACTGAGTAATGAATAGCAAGTAAAACAGCAAAGCCATAAATCACTAAGAATTAAAAGAGGAGAGGGGTAGAGGACCCCTGAGCTTACCTTGTTGATGCTGTTACAGTGAAGTCCTCATTTGCCCCATCCTGTAATAAAACATCTCAAATGTACATCACACTCAAAACATTCACTATATGCAAGTTTAGATACACTCACAGAAGGAAAATGTGACAAGTACAACAATCTCCTTTCTGACTTGAATGTCTAGGTCTGCACACACAACATCTGTACTGCTTCTTTATTTGAACACTATTGTTCATTTTATGTTTAAGGTGAAGTATGTATGACAAGGTTGAATTTTAGACACATGAAGTATTTATTCAGCAAACATTTACAATTGTCATTAAGGGAACAAGGTAGTCTGAACATACAGAAATTACACCTTAAGCAAGTTAAATTACCATTGATCTTAAAGTTCTGTTTCATTCTAAAACTATAAAGTATAACTTTTTTCAAGTGGTTATTTGCATTGATAGCTTGTGTGGTTGAGTCTGTATAAAGTATCTCATTCAGCAGAAAAAAAAATGGTTTACTCTTAAAACATGTGAATTCCAACACCTTTTCCTCTGATACTACTTGATTCAGAATCACTCTTTTGCATGCTTGTTCTTAGTATAATCAGCTATCTTGTGAACCTCAATTATTTAGTTATGTATGTCAGTTAACTTGAAATTGAAAACAAAATTATTTGCAAAGCTGAAAAGTTAAAAACCTGAAAAAATTGTAATGTTTTTGCTTTCTTAATATCACTAATATATATTATAAAATTATGGTTGTGGTTCAGAAAGTTCAACTACATATTCTAAATACATACTAAAAATTTCAGCTCTCTACATCTATACTTTGAGAAAAAGGTACATAGGTATCCAAAAATGTTGTTTTAGGAAACTGAATTTAAAGATAAAATGTTCTACAAAGGGTCATTACATGTTAGCTTTAAAAGATGCATTTAAATGATACTTAAATGCCTTAAAAATCTCATAATCCCCCAAAAGTATATATTTTCTGAAGCTGGAAATAATAGAAATTGTATACATGCCTAAAACAAAAAGATGTGATTTGATACCATTTCAGAGTACATTGTCCCTTTAAATGTGAATTTAGTTTGTTCTGAAAAACTTACCTGAAGATCTAAAACAGATGATGATTCTGACTGCAATTTCACTTCTGTTGATGTTGCTTCCTGCCACCAGAGTTCCTCCTTAATATCTATATGTGAGACCATTCCATCTGTATCATGCTTAATCCTTATTGTGTCTGCAGAAACAAAACTTTCTTCACTGGGTATGTCAATATCCAGCACTAGGCTCTCTTCCTTGGTTTTTATTTTGTTTTGCATTTCAAAATCACTACATTCTGAAGTCTCATTTTTAACCTTCCTTACAAGATTTAAAATAGAAGTCTTTTCCTCTTTTGACAAGTCAATATTTAATGTCAGACTCTCTTCTTTGATTTTCATTTTGTTTTCTGCTTCACTGTCATTGTGTACTATAGATTCATTATTAATGTTCATTACAACATTTGAAATGGAGACTTTTCCTCTTTTGGTGAGCAGATGTCTAATATTGGAACCTCTTCTTTGATTTCTATTTTGTTGGGCATTTCAGAATCACTGTATACTGCAGTAACAGTCTTACATTCAAATACCTAAAGAAATAATGAAGAGTTAGATTTTGAAGTAGGCTTCTGCTGCACTCAATGAATGTTATTTAACCCTACATTGCATGGTGTTAGATGATTAATCAAAGGTGTTAGTATTTTTAGTGGGCTTCCTTCCTAATGTTGTATTGCATTAACCTTCAACAGTAAAATTAGGCTATTTATAGCCTTTTTACGTTGTAAAATATTTATATTTTTGCAATAAAACCTAATTTTTTTTTTTTTTAATGATGAAGTGCAACTGCAGTCAAATATAACCCTGTCAGCACTCAAGTGTGTCATAAGACCAGGTATTTTAATTGGGCTCTCCCCATCCTCTACCATAGGCACATTTGACTACAGTCGCTAGGACTCAAACTCAGGATGTTTGGCTTTGAATGGATGACCAGTCCATTTCATACTGCACTAATGATCACGGCTATTGAAGCTGCTTCAGTTGTGGTGCCAGTGAAAGGGATATAAAATCCGGTTTGTGAATTAGAGGGAGAGTGGCATATATAACAAAATAATTCATGCAATGAAGAATTAAGGTTCAATTCTTATCAAATGTAAATAGATAACAATGTAACCAGCCAGAATTTAATACTCTTATCTCAATAAAAATATGATAAGTATTGATTCAGTATTGCTAATAGTTAAAGTACAAGTATTGGAATATTAATGAATAATTATTTCCATTTCAATCACAGAACTAAGTAATTGTAATTAAAACTTGTAATTTATATTTTATGTAATATGTATTCATTACAGCATAAACCAACAATAAATAATTATATAGAAATCAGGAAAACAAAAAATAAAGTGTTACCACTACACTACTTATGTTTTCACTAAGATTCTCAGAGAAGATAATGTTAAGCTACATGAGCCATAAGGACTCTTAAAATGCAGCAGCATGCACAGGCAGCTGAAATAACCATGTGCCTGTGCATTTGCTTCTTGTGTTGTCTCTGAAATAGTTACCAAGAATCCCACAAGATATTACTTCTTCTTTTTCAGCTGTTCTTGTAGATAAACTATTTCCTTGATCTAAGCAAGAGAAACATGTATTGTATCAGCATTATACATAAATATTTCTCGAATTATGCGCTCTGTTTGAAATTCAGAAAGGTGAAGTGAGGAAACCAGGCTGGTTTCTGAGCAGAAAAAGTAAAATCTGTTCAAAAAAAAACTAATGATATAAGGACAATTCACATTTTTCAGAAGTTGCTACACTGAATTCTTCAACATAATGGGAAAATTACTTACAGTTCACAGTATGAAAAGAAAAGAAATGAAAAAAAAAAGAAAAATTACATGCATGCACATACGCAAGACCTGAAACTTTTTTTTCTAATTGCTGATATGAGATTTCAGTGTCCGAGGTAAGATTTTTATTTATTTAAATTTTTTTTTTCTTTTTACAGTGTTTAATGCCCGCTTTTACTACTATGGCACTGCAGATGAGTTTAAATGCTTGGAAGAATAGTTTCCAATATTCCAGAAAGCATTTTCTTAACAGAGATTTAAGAAGCTATAATATTAATTATCATGTTGAAAAATGTGTAACATGCCTTCCACATTTTTCTTTCACGGAAATGTTCAAGTGATCACACAGACATTTTGTTGATTGAAAATAATGACCAAACTAATGCAATTTGGTAGTACAGGCTTTAAAAAAAGAATATTCAATACTAAATTCATTTCTACATCTTTCAGCGCAAATTTTACTGGCCATAAAAAAAAGAATTATACAATAATGACATATTCAGTACATCAGAAAAAATTATAGCTTCTAAAGCCCATGATGGTAACGAAAATCTTCATAGTTTCTTTCAATCTCAACAAAGCTACTTAAAACTGGTATGAACCACATAAGCACAACATTAATGTCAGTCATTTTATTAATTATCCCTAGTGCCTAATCCAAACAATAATTATGCAAAGTATTAAACATGGTAGCATCTGTCAAAACCTTGACAGTCTAGTAGATTTCAAACTCTGGACATGTTAATATTTTCAACACTTTAAAAATCTGGAGCGCCTGTGGAAGTTTCACCTTAGCCTTTCTATGAGGAAATAAATTACTACAACACATAATATAAAGAAGCATTTATTATAGTTTAATCCAAGCTTACTTGCTAATTACACCTTCCTATTCTGTCTCCGATTACAGCCATTCAACTTTAACTTTCCATGGAAATCCAACACTTACATTATACTCTCTTCCCACAATGGTTATTCGGCAGTCTGTTAAAGGTAATGCCAGCATCAGAATACTTTTTGTGGGTGCCAACATAATGTTTAACACCATCACTAGTTATGAAACTCTGTTATGTTATCTATGAAAGTGAAATGTGAGCATTGTGATCAAAATACAGAAAGTAACTTAAAATCAAGCATACATAAAATGCATAATGAATATCCCTGTAATGATATGTGTAATTTGGCAAAAAATACAGAAACTTTTATTTGATTTGCTTTAATAAACTGTATTTTGCATGGAGGTCCCTGATTCGCTTCCCTATTGTGGCCAAGAGTTTTTCTTTAACCACAATTACTCCATATCCCCCACCAATCTGGAAGTACACATGTGAGAGTGAATCTCATTCTTACAATGTTACAGCAGCATAGAAGACAAGTATGTCTATGGTACATGTTTCATGGGTTATGGTTTGGCTCAAAAGCATATGAAAAATGAGTTTCGTCCCAAGAAACTTAGCCTTCCTCTGGGCTAGGCTGAGAAAGGTTTAGAATTCAGACAGAATAGGGTTACAACCCTAGGGCTGGTTCACTTTCAGTAAACATGTGCCCAAACAAAAGCGATAGCTTTGATGATTTTAGTTGCTGTTGTTTCTAGATATTATTTTCCTTGATCAAACCATGCAGACCTAGCAATGAGTATACGTTCATAGTCTTATAACATTTTTATTGAAAACTGCGATTTAGAATCTTGTTAAAACTATCACTCCAAATTAACCATTTATTTTTAAATGTATTTTAAACCGTTAATAATGATGGTTATCATTTCTAGAGTGTTTAAAACCTGCTTTTACTACATATGACACTGCAGGCAATGACAGTGATGATACATGGAATGAAGATGGGGCTTTTGTGGAATATGATGGCATGGGAAACCAGAGAAAGCCCACCCCTGAGCCACTTTGTTCACCACAAATCACACCTGTGATCACTTGGGATTAAGCCTGGGCTGTCTTGTTGAGAAGTAAGTAGTCAACCTCTCAGCCATGGCCAATCATGATCATGATGATGATAAAAATCTTGTGTGTTGCATTCACATGACTTTCTCTAAATGTCCTGTAAACAAACTATTTTTACAGAAGATTATTCTTCTATCGTACACCATGCTAAACAAGATAACATTAACACAATTGATTACTTAGTACCTTATAAGCAGAAAGGAAATAAGGGAATATACCAGGCTAAAGTATTACTCAAATCTTTTAAAAGCCTGTCGAGATCTGAAGAATTGGAGTTCAGTTCGCTTTGCATTTCCAGGAAAACAAATGAGAGGTGAAAATAAAGGTGACCCTTTTTGAGAAAATGCGTAGTTTTAAATTGAAACCAACAACTAGGAATATTTTGGAAACGGTTAACTCTGCAACAAAAATGTATACAACATAAATTGTGCATTTTAACAAAATCTACATTTTTTGTGTTGTAAGTTTTTGTGTATCTCTTACAATTTATCATTAAGCAAAATCCAGCAAAATGAATAGGACCTCAGAAGCTATTCAAAATATCAATTTTATTTGTTGTATAAATAGCTTTAATATACAGTATTTGAATCAAAATTGTTAGCCTTTTTTGAGAAAAAAACTATTTCAAAAATTTTCCACATAGAAGGTAATTTGGGGTGGGGAGATTTTCTTGAAAATCTTTGCCACATCCTTGGAAGATACCAATCTTAAATACAAAGTTTGGTATATAACAGTCTTCTAGTTTTTGAGATATACAGTCCACAGATACGCGCTCATGGACCTATTTGTAAAAATGTTTTTTAAGGACTAAGGAGACCTCAAAAAATATATCCGGTGAAATCTTGGTATTAAATTTTTGGATGGAATGCAATACTTCCTCTTACAGTGTATATAGTATGTGTAGAGAGGAGGAGCATATTCATCGATCACCACCATTAATCGTTTTAATAAGGAGCCCACTGCCTACAACAAAAAGTGTAATGAAGGTTTATTTTAATTAACATGAAGTAAATAGAAGATAATCATTTGTAGAAATAGTTTCAAAAAGTGAATAAAAGTAAACGATAATAGGTTTGAAAAGTCCTGTGATCGGGAATGGAACCAGAGACCTCTGTGCGAGATATAATCAAAGCGAAACAAATCGAGGTTTATTTCCAGCCAAATTACGCATACAACAGTTAGGGGATATTCTTTGTGCAGCTTATGTATATTTTAAATTGCTTTCTGTATTTAGTTCCAAATTGCACTTTCATTTCCCACTAAAGGCACCCAAGTTTCATAACTAGCGGTGTTTTTAAATTGGTAGTGTCTGGCACCCAGCGAACGTAGTATTCTAATGTTGGCACTCTGTTTAGCAGACGGCAGAATAGAGACGTTCGCAGAATTTCCGCAATGGTAATACTATTTACAACTATAAGGCGAGTTGTAAATGCGCTTATTGAACATTGCAGTCATTCTCAATAAAATGTGGGCTTAAGTTGTAACATAACCTATAACATTAGTCATTCAAGACCAATAACTTAAACGCTGGGAATGTTTTTGCTGTGGCAATACCATTCGAAACTTTTACTAAGGTTATACACACTAGTCTCACTAAATGAATTATAATATTACCTACCTACTTCGTGAACGAAAATGCCGATTTATTTTACTAAATAGTAAATGCAATAATTGTCCATACATTTTGTTGTTGTTTTTGTCGTAATCCGCGGTGTCGCCAAGTCGTGCTTAACGACATAAGCTAGAAAGAATGCGTTTATTTCACTGCCTCCTGGAGTTTAACTGTAGGAGGCAGTGGTTTATTTACGTTATTTACGATTTTTAGTGAACGAAACCTTTATGTACCTAACAAACCATGAACTAGAGCTAGGTAACTCATTACATTTAACAAATGCTGCTAATTAATTTACCTATAGGCTAATAACGAATGGCATTATTACATTACTTGGTTAAGAAATACAGCTGCACTTCCTGTGGATCATCATTGGGTTTAATTTCTTGATTTTCAGAGAAGGAAAATGAAGTTGTGTATTCCTCTGGTGTTTTTTTTCTTTTTTTTTTTTTTTTTTCTTCAAATACTCTGTTGCGAAGTGCTTGTGTCATCACTCTTGTCATTACTGTACAGGGCGAATATCCCTATTTTATCTAATACTTGTGAGGAAAACTGATAATTTTTACAAGACCTCCAACCAACGAATTCCTAATCTGATTGCTGTAATAGAATTTAATATTCGTGTTTGTTTTTTATAGTGTTTCATGCTAAAACAAATCCCCTCTATCTCTGCATTGGACCAAGCTGGTGACAGCAGAGAGATTTCAACGTCAGCTAGTTCTTATAAGGGATTAATGTCCGATGCATCCTTATAATTTGCGGCCTCGTGCCAAAAGCACAGTGTCTGTGAAGTTGCTTCTCGAGTTGTCACTAAACTACTGCTGTTGTGATTTTTCCAGCAGGTCTGTGCATGTTTCACGATTGGAATAAGGCTCCACTCGCAAAGAATTATTAACCAACAAGACGGATACTTTTCTTAGAATTTGGGCACTGTCGGTAAGTAAAGCATGGAGTTCAATATACCTTATTCAAAAAACACCACTTCCTAAAATCTCTTTCGTGGTCAGGGGATAATTTTAATCTGCGCGGTTTCTCCTCAGCTTTAGCCTACATATGCAGGTAGTCCATGTAATTCTCAAGTATACCCAAGGGGAAGTTTTTTTGCAAGTTGATGCCACAAAGTTTCTATTATACCCTCTACCAAAGAACTAATTCTTCCAATAATTTCCACAGATCTGCCACTTGGGATTCAAATGATTTATTAACCCTTTTAACATTGCTAAGTATTGCTCGAATAAATAGGAGATACGGTGTGTGTGTGTGTGTGTGCGCTGCAACCCAATAGCTTTACCCAATAATAGGTCAGGTACATTTAATTTCTTGATAGGCAGTAAATATTTTTCAACTGTATGTTTGATGTTTGTGCGTCGAAGAGAGTAGCAGTGTAGAAAATTGCGAGAAAAATCTGAGATTTCCTAATCTTTCTCCAAATGAAATGGGTTGGTGATGATCCAAGCGGGCAATTTTTTTTAAATCAAACATCAAAATCAAATGCTCAAATGAGCATACAGAATACAAAATACAGAGGTTTTAGTCAGAAGCGGAAGAATTTCACACCGCAATGGTAATACCAGTTCTGTTAAGCTATATTAATAACATGAGAAAAGTTCTCTTCCATAGATTAGCATTTTCTCTTTGGAGACTAGGGCCGGAGACATCATCAAGGTAACTGGAGCATCAATAAACAAAATAAATTCAATGGCTGCAGCGACAACAACAATAAATGTGTGTAGTGTGCCGCATAGTAAAAAGCTGAGGATGCAGTTACTGTTTACTGAAATATATCAAAATAAATATTAGCTAATATTAACTACATCCCACAAGACAAATGCGAGTTGAAAATTACAGGAAAAGTGTGCAATATAAATGTTAAGTTTTCAAAGAATTGGGGATAAACAGTAGTAATCGGAGACAGAATTGAAAGCGGGCTTGCAGTAAACTAGGAGAGATCTAAAGAGCATTTATACAGTGTTTTAATATTTGCGTGCCATATGCTTCCTTGTCATTAGAGCTGCTTTGTAGTTGCTTGTCTGTTATGAACGTTTAGGGCCCTAAGCCACAAAGCGTAGCCAAGAGATCTGTGAAGCTGAAATTGCAATGATTATTCTGCATAATGCGTGCCAACTTTAGAATACTATAATTTATATATATATATATCACATGGCATTCCCCAAAACCCACCATCTTTTACTTTTATTTGGCTTTTGGAACCTGTTTCTGTGGATTATTTTTCTATCTACTTCATGTTAATTAAAATAAATCTTTACAGAATTATAGAAATAACTTCATTACGCTTTTTGTTGTAGACAGTAGGCTCATGATTAAAATGACAAATGATGATGGTAATATTATATTAATATTTAATATGTTATTACCATATATTGTGTAGGATTTTTAATGCCTTCCATATCAAACATATGCACATTCACTCTCAGACCGTTGGGGTACAAGGAGTAATCGTAGTTAAAGAAAACTCCCTGGCACAATCCGGAATCAAACCAGACCTCCATGCGAAATACAATTTATTAAAATGAAACAAATCAAAGTTTTTATATTTCCTGCCAAATTACACATATATCAGTTCGGGGATATTCTTTGTGCAGTTTCTGTGTGCTTGCGTTTAAATAACCTTTGTTTTCATCGCAATCTGCACATTTCATTTTCCAATAAAGACACCACAATACTGATTCATATTTGGAGATGTTAAACTTAATGTTGGTAGTAGCTGGCACCCAGCGGATTTAGTATTCTGATGCTGGTTCTCTACTTAGCAATGGCAGAATTAATAGAACTGGTGTGTGTGTGGGTTGTTTGTTTTTTTTTTTTTTTTTTTTTTTTTTTTTTTTTTGCAACAATCCTAAAGCTTTACTTGGTACTTTGTTATTCGGTCTTAGATATGTGCTTGTAAGCGGTTAACTAGGTTTTCATTGTTATCCTTAAGTATGACATTAGCTGCCAACATTGATATAAAGAATACCGTGAGATGAGAAGCTGCCAATTTAGACAAAGTTGAGATTCTAAAGCAATTCTGTGATTGCAATGGTTTGCTTTGCTACATGAATTACTTATCAAAATTCTCTGAATTGGGTCTCCTTCGAACATGTGCAAGATTTTTTATCTAATATGAATTTAAAATCACTTTTAACTATGATCTCATGCCAGAGTACGTGTTTTGAACATAACTTAAGGTCATGTATTTTCTGTTCATGTAGTCATACTGAAGAATGCAGTGCAGCCAAATTATCCATTTAACGTAATGCTGCCAGCAGTTTTACGCCTATTCTAAGCCTGTTTATAATGTCTTCCACAAGTTCCTAGAGGGAATTTGCTGAACGAATTTTGGTGCTATGTCACAAATACTCACATATGTGAGCATCTACAAATTCCCTTCAAATGTGTCCTCTACATAGATGCTGCCAAAAAATAATATCATCATCATCAAAGTTTAACATCCTTTAACCTAGAACAGGGACAGCCACTGTGCATGTAATCTGCATAATATAATTGCTGGTTGGGGGAGTGGAATTCCTCTTTTTTTAAACTCTTGACAGTAGTGAATTGATGCAGTTAATGATCAGTGCATTTGCTTCAAACAGGAAAGAGGTGGTCATACTTCTACTATGTAAAATCAGAATTACACACATTAATTGTCATCCAAACATATGGCACAATATCTATAACAACAATATGCAATTCTGCTGATAGGTGGTCATTGAAATGCGAAATCTCAGTTTTTATTCATTTTGCTATGTTCATCAGAGGAAAAAATTGTTCACAGACATGCGTGAAGCAAAATATTGCTATAATAGAAGCAACAAATTCTCCGAGTCCTTAGACAGTTCTTTGAATGTGTTTGTGAACAAAACCTCTGCATTTATTTTTTGTCACTAGATGCATTTGCAGACCAATGGGTTCACATTATAAGTTAACTCTTTCATTGGCTACATCTACAGTAAAAGGGTTAAACAATTAAATGTCATTCTTAAGATTCCTGAAATCATGAAATTATGTTAAGTAAACTCGTTAAAGTCTTCAAGAATCTGAATAAAACTAATTGGTTTATTCTCTGGCACAGTAACAAGTGATTTTATTCATTTGAAATAAGTGAGTTTTCTTTCCTTTAAGTGACTAATCAACAAATCCAGTTTCCTTATAAATGATTCTACATGCACTGTATATCTCTATAATGCTTTGTTTTGGACCTTGTAGATTACAATTCACCTCATTCAGATGGTGACATATGTCAGAGAAATGCCACATTGCTCACCCATCTTTCATCCTCGAACTCTGGTATTTCGTGCTCCTAAAGTAAATAATCTTACCTCCCATTGCAGTTATTAATTTATTTCTTATTTGCTTAATACCAATAAATTATAAATGCACACATTCTTAAAACATATTTATGAGAAATAATTAGCTATGCATTTCCATATATACCTGTTCTTTCATAAAGGTAACAATAACATTCTGCAAATTGGAAAAAATCAATGTAACATGTAGCCCTCTGACTAAAAAAAAGTGCTAAATCCTCAATTTTCTTTCCCATATCCCTCAGCAATTTCATCAAGTATCTATGTTTCTGGCACTGCAGCCCATACCCATATTTCATCTTCAGTTTCCAATCTTTTGCTGAATAATGCCATTTTCATCTGACATAAAGACACATGGGAAGGTGAAACTTAATTCATTTTGTGCTTTGAAATGTAAACTGGTGGTTATGAAATGTTCTCCAGAAAACCTTTCTTAATGGCTGTGATGTAACAAATACACAAACTTTTCCACCAGATTTAGTTTAAACATTTGAAATTTACATTATAATCAGATTTTGATTGGCAATTGTCGCAGAATTTTGTGGTAATGGTTAGCTCACGATTATCACTAAAAGCATTAAATGTCTTTATGCTTATTATCTTCTAACAATGTTATATAACTTGTAGCTATGAAATAAAACATAACTCAGTCTGTAGGCCTGCATAAGCTCACCTTTATGGCAGTATTACATAATTGACCCTTCTTTGTCAGTGTTATGTCAATTTTAGCTATAAAATAGCAGTTAATATCATAAGATTTATATGTGTACCTGTACTTCGTGTATTTTTCTCGATGGTTTTGAGATGAGAACTTTTCTCTTTATTTTCAGTATGACTCTGTGCATTATTACAAACCAGTCATTTACCCCAACATAAGCTAGGTGGAGTTCCAATAACTTGTTAAGAGGTTTGTCATGATACAAACCTAGCTGGTTTAGCAGCAGAATCAACTGCTGCCACAATATTTAATTTTTTCATAATTATTGTTTACATCAGATCATATCTGATAAAGTGACCAATATACCTGGGTGGTTGATAGCATTTTCAAGAAGCTTTAGTTGAGATTCAAGCAAAATGTGGATTTCAATTACTATCATGGGCTTCAGAACAGATGTGATACTTAAACATGTCATTTCTGTGATAATTCCTTTTCAGAGCAGTAGAATTTGCACTGAGAAATGCAGAAATATTTCAGTAAATATTTATATGTAGCCTGGACTCCCACATAGCATTAGTTTGCTCATTGCTCCCTCCTAATCTTCTAATTGAACTAAACGATACTTGTGTGCGTTCACTTGGACATTTCCTTCACAAAAAAAATTAAATAAGATATCAAAGGATATCTTATGCAATTTTCTGTCAACAGCATCATAAAATTATTAGTCGCTGCTAAGAAAATGCTTTCTGGGATGTTGGCAGCTATCTTTCCAACTTTCAGCCACTGCAATCTCATATTGTCAATTTGGGGGGGGGGGGGGGTGATATCTTGTCTAAGCATCTGTGTGCCAATTTGTGCTCCTTATATTGTGAATTCTAAGTAGTTTTCTCATTACCAAAAACTCAATTGCAGTAACTTTTGAAAAACTTTGAATTGTTAATTTATTAATATAAAAATAATAGTTGCAACCAATCTTCACTTATCTTTTGGAATCCTTGCCTAAAAAAGATGAGTGAAGATTGGTTGCAACTATTATTTTTATATTAATATTTGTGTTATTCTTCACTGTTAGCTTCCTTTTACATTTATAATGTTAATTTATTGTTCATTTTTCCAAAACTCCTAGGATTGAGATTTTTTCAATCAGAAACCAAAACTGGTTTACACATTTTATCTCATCTTTTGGAATTTAGGTCTAATTGGTGCTCCATTATTAGTATGTTATCTTTTAGAATGGAAGAAAGGCTTTTTTATATTCTATATTACATGACATATGTCATCCTCCATGGTCTTGGGGTGACAGCCTTTGGTTCCTCAGGTTGTAGGTTGAAATGCAGTAGAGGGCAACAGATTTTTTTCAGGCATAAAATTCCTTAGCATGGCTTCCTTTGAAACAGAAGTAAAACTGGTTGTCCTGTGTCATAATTTATGGCATGTAATTCAACCTCAAGTCTGATAAAGATGCCTCTGAGCAAAATTAAGCAGTGTTTCATACCAATAGAGAATTGCATGCTGAACAGCATGGTAGTTAAAGAGCATTCATAAATGAAATTGAGTTTCAATTTTAATAAATGAATGGCCACTCAAAATAACAGCTTTGACATATTTCTGATCAAGAAATTTATTTTTTTCATTTACAGAGTGGTTA
This sequence comes from Hymenopus coronatus, assembly GCA_030762935.1. Taxonomy (NCBI): domain Eukaryota; kingdom Metazoa; phylum Arthropoda; class Insecta; order Mantodea; family Hymenopodidae; genus Hymenopus; species Hymenopus coronatus. The sequence continues at coordinate 10,296,053 of CM060892.1, forward strand.
CTGTAGCAGATCTTAGCACTGAATATAAAATCTTCTAATTTTTTGGCACATTAAAACCCACTTGCCTTAATTCTTGACGGATGTAATTATTTGTAGAGAAATATTGTACCAGTATTATAAAATGTATTATTAGATCTTGGAAGACAAAATGCATTAATTTAGTTGCCATATTAATTTAGGCTATTAGATCAAAAAGAGCAATCTCCACCTACTTACATTTTTCAGTAGAACCCAATTTGTGTTGCAGCTTTTTCTTCCAACTCGATCTGCTTCATTTTTGTCTTGCATTCGTCAATTGATTCTAATATAAATAGCTAGAGGAACTCAAGATTGGATTACTAGTTTATTATACATTTTAGCCTAAATTTTGGAGGTTGTCCTGTTTGATTCACACCTTAGGGTTGTTGTGAAGTTTGCTCTATTTGATATCAACATGTATGGAGATTGCTCTTTCTGTTAATAAAAAGGGATTGTTGTACTTGGGCATTTATTTTAATAACACTACAATCATGATTTAAGTTAATAATTATTTTGCATTGAAATACATGGTCAATAATGGTAATATAATGTGGACTACTTAGTAATCTAAAAAAAACTGAAGCAGATTATTATCTAAACTGCAAGGGAAAAACAGAGGAGAAGAAAACGTTCATGAAACTGTTCTCCATTGAGAGTTAGGTAACCTGGAGTGACTAAAATATTTTAAATAATTGCAGTTTGGTTATCTATCTTGAAAATGTTGGCTTTAAAGCATTAACTAGAATAATGAAATGTAGAAATTAAATTGCTTAGACCTATTGCACAACTAGTAACATAAAATTATTTTCAAAAATTAATGAATAAACAACAAAGTACAATAATAAAAAAAAAAATTCTACTTAATATAAAGTTAATTACTTAAAGAATACAACAATTATTAATTAGCAGCAACTGATTTCAATTTCCTTGCCTCCTGGGCCCAATTCCTAGCTTTTATGGGAGTGACAAGTGTCACATTTTGAGGCACCGTATCCATCACAGAGCACTTAGTATAAAACTAGTACTTGTCTTTGTAATATAATATATGGTGATACTGTACACAGTTCAAAAAATGAAAATGTCTCTAATATAATTCACAATTTTATAATATAGCACAGGCCCTAACCTCGCCTCTAATCTAGATGTTTTTCTCAAAGACATTTATTTTAGAAGGACCCTCCACCTATCTGTCCGCCATGTCTTGGTAGAGTGTGCTCATCTAACACCACTTCAAACCACTCTGCAATTGCCAGTCAGGATTTCAGAGGTCCTGGCCGAGGATTCTGGAGCGGTAGATAAGATTTTTAAATTTTTATCCCTAGTGACATTTGCCTTAAGAATCTGGTTTTATTTTGATTTTATGGGCTTTGATGGCAGACAATCGAGTGACATACGAGGCTTTCTTTTATCAGCCTTGACACTTTGCAGCCTCTGTTTTAATCCTATTGACACCCTTTTCTCTCCACTGTTTTATTTACACAGCTATCTTTTTTATTCTCAGAGTTACTTTTATAGTGTTTTTTATTCCTGGTTCCTTGCAGGGTTTTTATTGATTTCTTTTAAAGGTGATTTTTATTTTTGGTTTTAGCGGAGTTTTTATTTTCTGAGGGTGCTAATAACCTTTGTAGTTAAGCACCCTTCAAACACAAATCATCATCATCATCATCATCATGTCACCTAGATGGCCCGGATTCGATTCCAAGTGACCGCATGTGAGATTTTTGGTGGACAAAGCAGTGCAGGAGCAGGTTTTCTCCGAGTTCTCCAGTCCCCCCCCTATCACATTCCACCAGTGCTCCATCTTCATTAGTAAAAGCAGGCATTAAACACTACCAAAAAAAAAAATAGTGCACTTAAGCAGAACACACACCATTATTTCCACCATTGCAGCCATACTGCTGCCACAGACGTGCCCAGAATGGAAACAGCTTATAGGTAACTGTAGAGATTGCCCTTCTTGATTCCAATAGATAATGTTGATTGTCCTGTTTGAAACCAACATATGATTTTAATGCACTGAAAAGATGGGATTTTATTTGTTTAGAAACAAACAAACATTACGCTTCAATAGAAGGCTAGTAGCACAATCCAGTAGTTACAATGTATTTTAAATGAATGCATATGCTATGAAGATTTGCTCTGCCACAATATGCAATATCTATTCAGGTTGCTCCAGTGATGCTGTATTTCCTCTAATGCTTGCAGTTCTTTAAGAAATAAAGCTTTAATACCATCAGGCTCTATAAGAGCTTCTAACGCTTTTATATTTCATTTCTTATTTTCTCATTAGTTTGATCGTATTATCTTTTAATTCATTTACCCTGGCCCACCGCACCCTTGTTTTGCTTTTTAACATATGATTATTTTGTTTTAAAGAAAGGACTCACATGGTTTTATAGCTGATCAAACTTAAGCTCATGATTGGAATGGAAATAAATGTTAATATTTCAATACTCGCCTGTGAGGTAACTATTGGCAATGCTGAATCAATTTGTAATATTTTTTGTATTTAGATAATGCTATTCTAGATAACCAAGCTTTATTAAATTCCTGTTGGCTTCAATGGTTTTCTATTTGCATTTGATGGGAAGTAAACCTTAAATCACATTCACTTAGTGCAGCAGATGTCTACTTCAAAATTTGACTCTGTTCATTGTGTTTTCTCCTTCAGGTATTTGAATGAAGATTAAGACTGATACTGCAGTACACAGTGATTCTGAAATGCCTAACAAGATGAAAATCAAAGAGGAGGTTCTAGTATTAGATATTTGCTCACCAAAAGAGGAAAAGTCTCCTGTTTCAAATCCTACTATGAAGATTAATAATAAAACTACACCACACAGTAAATGAAGATTAAAGAGGGCCTGATATTAGATATTGGTTCACCAAAAGAGGAAATAAGGCCTCTTATTTCAAATCTTGTAATGAATAATAAAAGTATGAATGTAGTATGCAGTGATTCTGAAATGCAAAACATGGTAACAATCAAGGAAGAGTTAGAGATTGACTTGCAAAATGAAGAAAATTTTCCCTCTTCAGACACAATGAAGATTAAGAATAACAGTGATGCAAACGGAATTGTCTCAAAAATAGAGATTAAGGAGGAACCCTGGTGGCAGGAAAGAACAACAGAAATGAACTCGCATCCAGAATCATCTTTTTCGGTTCTTCAGGTGCACAGTGAAATTAAGGTAAGTTTTGCAGAACAAACTAAATTAACATTTAAAAACATTTTAAAAGTTTGGTGAGTAAACACTTCATGTGGCTACAATTCAAATGAAAAAAGTTTATTTTATACATATGATGAAAAGCAGTAGCAGCAAGCAGCACAGATGCTGTGTGCGCAGACCTAGACATTCAAGTCAGAAAGGAGTTGTTGTAGTACTTCTCATTTTCCTTCTGTGAGTGTATATACATTTGTACATATAAATTGTTTTGAGTGTAATGTACAATTGAGATGTTTTATTACAGGCTGGAGCAAAGGAAGACTTTGCCGCAACAGAATCAACAAGGTAAGGGCCCTGTACTCCTCTTCTTCACTTTTCAATTCACATCTTCTTGTGTCACCCTCCATGGTGTAGTGGTTTATATACCCAAGGTCATGGGTTCAAACCTGACATGGGATGATGGATTCCTTTGGGTGTAAAAATCTTTAACATGGCTTCCTTTGGAAGGGAAATAAAGCTGTTGGTCCCATGTCATAAAAGAACCTCAAGCCTGATAAGGGGTCTCTGAAAAAAATTAAGCAATCTTTCACACCCAATATAGAATGGGACGCTGAGAACCACAGCAGTTAAACATAAATAAAACTCCACTTCCATATCGTAGAAGTTTTGTATATAAAGTATTCCCTTGCAGGTGTCCTAACATCTTTGTAATAAAATGTTTACAAGACAAAATGTTTATATCAATATTTATAGGAATAGCATCTGAAGCCTTCTTTATTCAAAGGAATTTTGTATTTTAACAAAAACTTGTTTTCTCCAACAACTCTTTTATTTCTTGGATGTGCTCACAAGTAATGGTCTATGCTTTCATAAAAATTCTGTCATATAATTTCTTTTTGACTTTCGCTGCACCAACAATTGCAGCTCACAAATTTTCCATTGAATCTCATCAATAGCTACATGTGATGTATTCCCAGTAAAAACTGAACACACTGCAGAGCTTCATTGCCCTTCTTATATCACCTGATTATATGACTGCAAAGTTCCAGAAAGTCACACATCAAGCTGTTACAAACTCCCTCAGATGTAGAATTCGGCTGAATGTAGAACCCTCTGACACCACACATATCCTCTCGCACAGGTGTAGCAATCACAACTATGATTTCAAAAGAACTTGCCCCCAACACAGATGTCCACTCATGCACATGTAGCAATGGATGCCAACAATAGTTATGAATTATGAAGAGAAAAATGTAAATGGCGTGTTATTTATGGACGCTTTTTAACTACTGTGGTTCTCAGCGTCCCATTCTAAATTGGGCGTGAAAGACCACTTAATTTTTGCTCGGAGGCCTCTCTATCAGGCTTGAGGTTCTTTTACATGCCATAAATCTACGACACGGCACCAACAGCTTTACTTCCCTTCCGAAGGGAGCCATGCTAAGGATTTTTGCACCCGAAAAAATCCATCATCCTCCGCTAGGTTTGAACCCGTGATCTTGAGTGTATGAAGTTAGCATGGTAACCATTACACCATGGAGGATGATAATTATGAAGAGAGCCTTTCACACATGTTTGGCAATTATGCTGAAGTGCATAGTCACAGTATATTTGATGAACCTTAAGGGATAGATAACTTACTACACAAAAAAATGTGTTGACCTCCATAGTTTATGGGTAACATGCTAGCCTCTGGTTCCCAAGGTTCGGGTTCAAATGCAGCGGAGGACAATGGATTCCCCCCCCCCCTCGGTATAAAAATCCTTAGCAATGGCTTGCTTCGGAAGGGACCTGTGTCATAGATTTATGGCAAGTAAAAGAACCTCATGCTTGAAAAAGAGGTCTCTGAACAAAATAATCTTTATAAATTTATGCTAAATAACGTTTTTGGAAGCATAACTCACTTTGAGATATAACTCTTTAATAATATAAATTAAACAGTACTTTTGCCATTCCTTCTCATGTGTTCTTCAAAGTCAGTTGTTTTTTCGTTATTGCTAGAAAGAATATGGAATTTTAAGATCTGCACATAGCATCCAGTCCCATTGTCGTTTTTCTCTTTATTTATAACAAAATGTGTAAAGTAGCTATTTTGACAATGGATTACCTACATTAAAAATAGTTTTCATACAAAAATGGTTACTGCAGCCACAACAAATTATAGAAAGTAGAGGAAGTCGTGAATGTAAGATTTCTTTTTCCTTTCACATAGCTAATGAAATTACATTTGGGAATAAAACGATATACATCTGGTACAGCTGGTTTAGGTAGGAATGACTGAACAAAAGAAAACTGAAGCTTAAAAAGTGTAGAAGGGTCGTGCCATAGTCTAGTCATTAGACCACATGTAGGTGCCAGGCTTTAATCCCAGGCAACTGCATGTGGAATTTGTGGTGGACAAAGCAGCACAGGGGCAGGTTTTCTCTGGGTTCTCCAGTTTCCCCCCACCATCGCATTCTACCGGTGCTCTATCTTGATTCCATGTATCATCAGGTGCAATTTGTAGTAAAGCTGGCACTAAACACTACCAAAAAAAAAAAGTGTGATTCTTTTTCTTAGTATTTTGGTTTAGGAATAAATGGAAAGGTAGAAAGGAAGAATGGCAGAGAAAAAGAACTAAAAATCCTTTTCTAATGCAGTAGTAAACGGTACCAGTAATATGCAAGTTGATATTGCAGACCCAAGGTGTAATCATTATGTCAACGGTCCCCAGAAAGTGCAAAAATAAATTTGTCTTACTGTAGTAAATGTATCTGTAGTTTTAGATTATATGACATTCCAACACATGAAAAATGTAATGCAACAGCTGATCATAGGATTGCAGCATAGCCTACCTTCTGTTACTCCTACAGCAAGTGCTCTTTATACCTTGTGAAAATAAAAGTGTTCAATGTGTGTTAAGAACAGAGAACAAAATTAGGTTGTAGCGCACAGTGACAATACAAGTGTTCAATGTGTGTATAAGAGCACAGAGCATAAATAAGTTGTTGTATACAGTCACAATAAAAGTGTTCAATATGTCTAAGAACAGAAAACACAATCTGGTCATGGCACAGAATTGTAATATGTGTCTAAAAAGAGAACACAATCATGTTGTGGCACACAGTAGCAATAAAAGTGTTAAGTGTGTCTCTAAAGCTAGCTCTCCACTGCATAAACAAGTGTGGCTAAACATGTTGCATTTATTAACATCAATAATCACTTGGTTATCAAGTGTTAACTTTTGTGGTAGCAATGTGTGCTTTAAGGAAGACCCACATGAAAGAAAAGTGTGCTTGAAGAAGAATTGGCCAACAGCATATGCACAGCAAAGGGTTAATGTAACCAAAAAAACATTTTATACACTATATAGCTGAATGCCACAGTCAAATTCAGACATGCCTTCTTCCTTGTAAACATTTTTTAATTGTATTACAGTCAGGAAAGATATACTGACACATATTTTAGCACCAACTGAAAACTTGCACCTTAGGTTTCAGCTTCATAATCCCAGCAATTTGTTTAACCATTATTTTGATGTAGTAAACACTTTTTTTAAATTTTTTCTTTTGTCTTTCTCTGCTACTCTCAGACAAAGTATGCAGTATTTCATCAACTAGAATTATATTAAAATATTTAGTATAAAAATTCAAGCAGTTACGTACCATAGTAAATTATAAGTTAATTTTGAGAAGCTTGTTGATTTAATTTGTGCCAATTTCAGTAATAATTGTAAAGTTTTGTAAATATTTTAAAATAGTAGAAACTTCTAAGACAGGGGATATCGAGTATATATCACAATTTTGTCACTGCACTGCGTTATTTACATCTTGAGATTACCATACATCTTTCAACTAAAAATCATTATTTGATCCTTAAAGAATAAAAAGTCTTGGGTGTAGTTATTGCCAATAGTATGCTTTCTGAACCATTCTTCTGATTAATAGTAATATGTCTTGTAATATTTCAGGTCCCACACAGTGGCACCTCCCAGCAATTGTGCTACTACTCCATATTTATTCACTGCCACAAATTCAGAAGAAAAAGACAGTTGGAAACCTGGTAAGGAGAATCTTGAGTTTGCAGGAGCAAACATACATGAAGTTTATAGAACTGACAAGATGGAAACATCCTGCATAGAACAAACAGTTTTCTTTTATAACTCAAAAGCACCTCATGACCTTAAGCAAAGTGACGAACTTAATAAATGTAGTAATAGGAGTAATAAGTTACATGTTTGCGAAATTTGTAACAAGAGCTTCTCACAGTGGAATACATTTAAAGCTCACATTTTGTTCCATAAGAGCAAAGGACCTTACAAATGTGATCTCTGTGATAAATGCTATACTCAGAGCAACCACCTGAAAATTCACATTTTGACTCATCAAAGTAAAAGGGCCTACAAATGTGATGTTTGTGACAAGTGCTTTACTCGAAAGGGTGATTTAAAAAAACATGTTTTGATTCATGAGGGCACAAGACCATACAAATGTGATGTTTGTGGCAAAGGCTTTACTCAAATTGGAGATTTAAAAAGACATATTTTGACTCATGAGGGCAAAAGACCATACAAATGTGATGTTTGTGATAAATGCTTTACTCGAAGCAGCAATCTGAACACTCACATTTTGACTCATAAAGGTGAAAGACCATACAAATGTGATCTTTGCAATAAGTGTTTTACTCGAAGTGGCAACTTAAACACTCATATTTTGACTCATGAAGGTAAAAGACCATACAAATGCAATGTGTGTGATAAATGCTTTACTCTCAGTAGCCAACTGAAAGCTCACATTTTGACTCATGAAGGGAAAAAACCATACAAGTGTGGTATTTGTGATAAATGCTATACACAGAAGAGCAAACTGAAAAAGCACATTTTGACTCATGAAGGCAAAATACCCTACAAATGTGATCTTTGTGATAAATGTTATACTCATAGTACTTACCTCAAAACTCATATTTTGATGCACGAGAGCAAGAGACCATACAAATGTGACATATGTGATAAGATTTTTGCTCAGAAGAGAAGCTTGGCTGCACACATTATGATTCATCAGGGCATAAAGCCCTACAAATGTGATCTTTGCAATAAATGCTATTCTCAGAGTAACCACCTGAAAACTCACATTTTGACACATGAAGGCAAATGGCCACACAAATGTGATGTCTGTGACAAGGGCTTTACTCAGAGAAGCCATCTGAAAACTCATGTTTTGATTCATGAGGGCCAAAGGCCATATAAATGTGCTATTTGTGACAAGAGGTTTACTGAAAAGGGGGCTTTAAAAAGGCATGTTCTGATTCATCAGGACAAAAGGCCCTTTAAATGTGAACTTTGTGAAAAGAGCTTTAATCAAAAGGGAAATTTGAACACACACATTCAAATTCACTAGGGCACAATACCTCTATGTGATTTTTGTGGAAAGAGCTTTACTCTGAAGTGAAATAGGTATGCACATTCTTCAGGACAAAAAGCCCTAAAATGAGTCATTTGTGTTGAGAACTTTGCTCAGAAGGGAGGTTTGACCATATAGTCTTGATTCATTTAGTAAAAAGGGTCTATAAAAGTAACATGTGGCAAGAGGTTTATTTAGAAGTAATATTCACTACACATTCTGATTCATTTGGGCAAAAGGCCTTATATTTGTGGAAACGGCTTTAGTCAGAAGCACATTCTGGTTCATCAAGGCAAAAGACCACATAAGTGTTAATGCAACAATGACTAGTTTTTCATAAGACTTAATCAAATTGTTACTTACGCTGCAGAACATAGCCATAACGATTGTAAAAAAATTTGTAGAGGCACATTATGACTGATTACACCAAAATCTGATAGTTTGATACTTGTGAAAAGATCATTGCTCAGAAGGGAACATTGAAACCTCACATTCTGATTCATGAGCCCAAAATCTAGTACAAGTTTGATGTTTGTGAAAAGAACATTGCTTAACAGGGGCTTCCGAAACCTCTCATACTGATTCATCAGGGCAAGAGTTTTAACAAGTGTGATTTGGCAGCAGAGTGTAGTTGAAATGTTATGTTGAATTTTTTTTAGTGGTGTTTCCCATAAAAATTTTGGATTTTTATTTTTGGACATAGAGTATCAACAGCAGTAAATAATAGCTTCAGCCCCCAAATAAGTGACAAGAAAATAAAGTTTTCATAACAAAAGCATATTGCAGACAGCACAAAGTTAAAGCCAGATAAAATTACCTTTTAGTGATGAAATTTAATACACATCACAGTTAATAACTTCTGGATTCTAGATTTATTATTACAACCTAATTTATTTAATCTCAGCCAGGTGGCAACTTGTAATTTTCGAGAATTAAGGAACAATTGTTGCACTGCACGATATATGATAATTGTTAATGAAATAAGAGTGTGTTAAGGATAGAATCAATTATAATTGTTACACATGTGAATAGAGAAGAATTGAGAAGCAATAAGCTACTTTAAGTATAAATATTAAAAACAGAAACTGTGAAATTATCTTCTTTCTAAAATTTTGACAAATGAGTGTCTATTCACACTTAAACACATTTCATTTACTGGGAATGTTTTCGAAGACATTTGTCTTCATTATCAGCATTGTGGCAGTTGAATGCTCTCTTCCCTTCTCATTGATATTCTGCCATCTGGCGGTAAACTTGAAGTTACATCTGGTGGAATTTTGAAATTTAGCAGACATTGAAAAAGTGACGAGTTCCAGCGTGGTCATCAAAATGTTTAGTAATTTAATCTAATTTCCAATATTGTTATGCTCTACCCAATCCAAAAATGGTATGTTACTGGCAATTTATCAGTGTTTAAATGTGATGTTTTGCTTATGTTCTTTCAATCTTATATTCAAGTTCCCCTTGGTCATACCCATACAAGATCTATCACATCTAATTTGTTATAGTGTCCTCAAGCAGTTTATTTAATAACTTTTCAAATCATATTTATTTTGTGGAGCCAATCTTATTTTATAGTTTTTGAAAATTTGTTCTAACTTCCTAAAAGTCCAAGGGTGATACATAAATTTCTTGTATCTGAAGTTGTGTGTTGTGATGAATAAATATGCTATTAATAATTTTGTATTTACATAATCTTTTCAATGGAATGAGAAATATGGTTATTTATTTGTTAGGTAACTTATATACAGGATTATATCCCATAATTGAACCGTACAGGTTGGGAGGATTGCAGAGGGGTCCTAGATAAATGGTTTGAGATAGGAAACCTATTGTCCCTTTTCCCAAATGTCAAAGTTATGGCATGTTTTCTAGATTGCACATCAATAGATGTAAACTAAAAGGACATGGACACATGTCTTCTATTTTCATTCAGAATGCTTTGTATGTCAGCAATTGTATGAATGCAGTATTAGTACACAATCAATATATTTAAAATGTGTGGCCTTGCAATTTAGACAAAATTGCCTGTTCTCTGAGGGTATGCATTCACTGATAACCATTTGGTTGATTTCAGAGCATATGTGGTTAGCTTAATTTGTGGGTGCAAATCTTGGCCTTAACATCTAATTTCATTTGAAAACTACAAACAAATAAAATGAGATACTTAAGAAGAGTGGAAGGTAAGCTTGGCAAGCTAGAGTGGTGGGAAGGAGATCAAAGGGAAGGCCTAGACTTCCTAGGAAGATCTGATTGAAGGGAATTTGAAGTTGGACAGGATATAAATGGAGCGAAGAATTTGCAAGGTTGTGTGAAATGGAAAGCTCTTTTAAAATCTAAACACTGGATGGTACAAGAGGTTCAACTAAGTATGTGGTTTGCTAGTGCACTCTGCTATTACATACTGATGGGCAAGTTGGTAGAGCACTAGTCATCGAATCCCACATTGCTAAGACTGCACAGCTCTCTAAAGTCTCAATTGTTTAGTTTTTTTTTATCTCAAAGAGGTGCATAATCTGATCAATACTAATATGCATTGTTTACATTTTTAAACTGAAGATGATAAACCCTCCAGGACATATAACTTTCAAAAGACTGAATGAAATTTATATATCATTCAATATTAAATGCAGTAACTGTTTGTCCAGAAACCTGCTTAGATTAATGCAGTAAAACAATTAGGTTTGTTAAAAACATTTATGTAATGAGTGCTTTGAAATGTACACTAAACTATGATTTTTGTGGTGGAATAAAACAAAACAAACAAAAAAAAAAGAACTCTGCTATTGCTAGGATTCGAACAGCGGTATTTGGTTTTGTTTATGTTTACATTATATCATCTTAACCATTTGTGCCCTTCAGATCCAATGCATCATGCCAGTGAAAATCATGTGACTATTGTAATAACTTGGAATTCCTAGGTATTGTGTTATTATAAAGGTATACGCATTATGTGTAAGGAAATCAATTATTTCAATGAGGTGCGAAACAAGAGATCACACAGACTAACATTCTAAGCTATGAACTTCTGAGTCAATGTGCTCTATGGGGTCACGTGGTACGAATGTGTAGGCGTAGGTACTAATAGTATCAACCCGAGCAGCTGAGAGCCCATTTAATTGCTTTGTGTTATCACTGCTGCAGGTTACATATAGTTGCTCTGAACCATGGTGAATGTATTTTTGTTTGCCGAGTTGCTCGCAGAGATGCGTTTGATTTATGGGGAAGCAAGATGTTATCTATAGCTGTAATCGAGTAATACAGCAAAATATGAATGCCTCATATAAAATGCTAACAAAGGAGATAACAAACTAAAGATTCCTACACAGGCTTGAATCTCCAACTCCCTCAACAACTTAAACTGATGCCCACATGCTTACCATAGTGCTGTCATTATATATGCTCTCCAAAATCCGGGTGTTTAGGTCACAGTCCACTGCAGTTTGAACAGTGGCATGCTAATCCTTAATACACATTATGTGTAGTAAAGAATTTACATCCCATAGCCATAGATTCCTTATCTCAAATTGATTTAGGACTCCTCTACCACCCTGTCAATTTGTGCAGTTGGATCCTGGGACATCCTGTATGTTAGTGTGTGTTACAATACTTGAAAAAAATTATGGAGCACATGAACTGTAGAATGTATGAAGAATTAAAACAGAAGGCAGAGAGAATATCAAAATGGAGAATTGCTGTACACCAATCCAAGGATTTATGACAACACACGAGATGTGGCAATAAACAAGCTGGACTTATGTTCTAACTCTTTATTGAAAAAGTTTACACTACTGAAATGTTATACCCTTCAATGTATTCCCTTCCTCAATCCCTGCACTGCCCCATGAGAATTTTCCACTGCTGCCAGTCTTTTTCTGTTATGCTGTTCAGGAGTCATCGCTTTTTCCTTCACTGCGTCGATGCACTCGAATCTGCTTCCTTTGAGTGCATACTTCATTTTTGGGAAGAGAAAGAAGTTGCATGGTTCTAGGTCAGGCAAATACAATGGATGTTCTGTCACTGGAGTGTTGTTTTTTGCCAAAAACTTCTTCACAGATATCAAGTTATGGGCTAATCCTGATGAATTCAAGGGTGATTCTTCCACAGACCTGGTCTCCTTTGTTGCACATGTTCATGAAGGGTCTTCAGAACAGTTGTATAATTAACTACTTGATTGACAGTCTGACCTTGAGGCAATCAACGTACATAACCCCCCAGATATTGGGGGAAAAAAAAAAAAGTCATCATTGCTTTGCATTTTGATTTACTCAAATGCACTTTCTTCTTTCAAGGGGATTGAAGGCTCTCGTGAATTGTCATTTAGTCTCTGGATCATATTAGGATATCCATGTTTCATCACACACAATTACTTTGTGGAGCTAATTAGGCTCATTTTCAATGTTTTCAAGAGTGTCAGCACAGCAGTCCACTTGAGGTTGCTTTTGTTCATTGTCGCCCTCCATGGTGTAGTGGTTACCCTGCAAGCTTCATATCCTCAAGGTTGCAGGTTCAAACCTGGGGATGACCATGGATTTTTTTGTGTGTAAAACATTCTTAAAAGCAGTTTCAGTTGGCATGAGTATTCGCTTGTACTGCGCTATTTTGCTTTGCCACAGACTTTTATTACATCTTTTAATGTACTGTTGTGCTGTGTGATAATGTTTTAGTTTATTTGTTCCAAAAATTACTTATTGACTGTTGTTGCCTTGGTTGGTATGAAGTGGCAACAGTGTGACAGAGCAGCCACAAGGTAAGGCAACTGTCAGGGATCACCATGGATCTCTCTGACTTTTGTGAAACATCAAAAAGGTGTCTGTTTAACCATCAATGGCAGGTCATTTTATAACAGAAATGCCAATGTAGAAGTTTAGAGCCTTGTGGCACTCCTTTTATTTATTTCCCTTTCTGTTGACTTACATGCAGCCAATCTTATTTATTTTTCTAGGAACTCTGTTTCTGCTATTTGTTGCCTCTTTATTAAATATGATTTTATCCAATGGTTGAATTTTCTAATTTAGAAAGCAAAATATTATGATCAAGGAGATCATGTCTTTTACAAATCAAGGAAAACACGCATGTTTGAGAATTTCTGATCAATGGGTTCTTCTACGAGGTTCCGGTTGGCTTAATCTAAGTGCCATCTAGTAAATGCATGGAACATGTATTCTGTGTCAAGAGACTAATAAGATAATGAAAGTGGTCAGTGGAATGAAAATCAGAGATGATATTCCATCGTAAGGAAAATGTTAACTGTGATGAACAAACTGCTATACCCAGGTGTGGAAAACTATTGAAAGCATCAGAAAAAAATGTAGGCTCTCCAGCGTTTAGGAGAGCTAGGTTATAATGGTCCAAGAAATCAGTAATTAGCTTACCTCTCACGTATGACTGAAGTGATGCCCAAAGTGGATGATGGGTATTTACATCGCCTACCAACAGAAAAGGTGTTGGAAGCTGGGAAACTAGATCAACTAAATCAGTGAACGGGAGGTCATCAGTCAAAGGCAGATGTATATTACAAATGATGAATCTAGCGGATGGCAATTTAATCCTTACAGCAACTGACTGGATGTCAGGCTGTAAGAATACAGATTCCGCAAATGCCATCTCTGATACACATCATAGTGCCCCGGGATAAGTTCTAAATTGTGGTCACTTCTATTTTAAAGGCTGCAGAGGTCCGTTCAGTTTGTTCTTTTTTTTACCAGGCTAATGTCTTCTGCCGGAGAATAGTCCTACCTCTTAGTCATTATCCTTCTGGCTGTGAGGGCAATATCCTCCTGCTCCATCTCCTCCACGAGGGAGGACCCCCCTTTCCAATTGAGTACCTGAAACCAATGGGAAATTGAGATTGGCAAAGATGAAAATTGCTGACCTGAGTACTTCCCAGAACATTCCTCAGAAGAGGATCTGCAAGGAGATTTATGTTGACTTTTGTTTTCTTTGAGTAGGTTGGTTCTCTATAGTTAGTTTGGAACTTTATTTTAAGTGCATTATAAATTATCACCTTGTCAGTCTTATTGGTCGACCTCAATTGCCTTGGTGGCAATGTAGCTGTAGCACTTTTTACAGTTCCAAATGTTCATACTGACTTGGATATTGAAGTCGAAGGCTTAGAAAATGATAAAAGTGAGAGAACCTTTTCTACAATAGTGGTCCCATTTATTTCACAGGTCTGAGTTGCGATTTCCCGACTTGGTACAGATTTAGCTCCACTTGGTACCACACTCAGGACTGAGAGTTGGCGGATTTGCAAGGTTTCCGGACTTCCAAGGACACCTTCCCTCTAACCCAAATCTCCTGGATTGCCTTTTCCTCTGCAAAATGTAGACAGTTACAGGAGCTTAATGCACGTTCACTGTTACAATTAATGCAGGTTGGAATTGACATAATTCTCATTAAAATTTTAAGGCTTTCACAGCCAGTGTTAGAATTCACTTATAGAAAACAAGCCTGGTTTTGTTTTCTATAAGTGATATGTAATTCTCCATCATGCGAGATATCACCACAGTTTATGCAGATAGACTCGCCGTTACAGAATTTACGTTAAAGCGCTGAGATTTATAATATAGGAGCGGGTTTGGTATATATGGCCTAACCTCAATGGATTCATATCAAGCTTTAATCCTTTGTGGGAGATCTACCCGATCAAAGATAAGAAACGGGGTACAGGTAGGCACAAATTCTCCATTTACTTTTCGTTGTACACAATGCACAGGTTTGATGCCTTGATCAAGTTTTCTTGAATTTCCTTACTGGTCAAACAGCCAATGCGCAGTGTTTCCCACACTGCACGAGTTCAAGATCTTGTGCATTTCGACTTTCACTGGAGAAATTGGCCGTAAGAAATTTTTGCAGACTGGAATGTTGTGTGTGTATCTACCAGGAGCTCTTATCAAGATTTTAGGGACCAGCAATTTTATAAACACCCTTTAGAATCACAAAAGGACTCAGTTGAAAACTTCTGCCCTCTATTTTATTAACAACCATATAGCGAATGACCTCAACACTCGACTACATCTTTTCCTACATCAATATATTAAATAGATAACTTTGGGGGGGGGGGGGGGGGTGAAACATTTTTAAAGAGCTCCCCACCCTTTACGGAGCCCAATGAGTGAGCTTGCCACCACACTTACCTCAGAGATTGGCATAGTACTAGTCCTGGCCAACTGACTAGGGGTGGATTAGTACCTAGCCTAGAAATGGTATTAGCAGAAACCAAATTGGTATTAAGATGAGCACCTCCGTGGTTACTGTAAGAATAGAAGGCTCAGATATGCAACACTCATATCAACCAGGATATTCCTTTCCACCGACATGGATCACTACACATGCCTTCACTTGGGTGGGCATTTATGCTGACTCATCACTCAGAGGAACCCACACCTAGGAAGTCGGGATTAGCTCGAGACCTCAAGTGTGCCAAACCTGTACCTACTGTACTAGGCCCTTGGGGGGCTAAATTTAGGTTCTGGGCAATATTGTCAAGTACTTGATCATATACCATCTCCGAATTAACTGAGCTAAACCTGAAACTAAAAGGAAAAATTTGCAATATTTCAGGGAGGATAAGCGTAGTAGATGTGTTTCACATGAAACAAAATTATAGACAGTACATTTGAATAGAAATTCCCCTTCACATATTCTAACTTAAAAATAAATTATGGGAATCACAATGTTGACGAATATGATTTACCTTTGCCCATCATTTTGAAAGCATAGTCATTAAATTTAGTAATAGGTTTAATGAGTTTTCAACAGGTGAACTGTGATGTTTGTCAATAATTAAAGTTCCTGAACTAGGAAGTAGATGTAAAAAAAAAAATGGCGTGTTATTTATGGACGCTCTTTAACTACTCTGGTTCTCAGCATCCCATTCTAAATTGGGCATGAAAGACTGCTTAATTTTGCTCAGAGGCCTCTCTATCAGACTTGAGGTTCTTTTACATGCCGTAAATCTACGACACGGTACCAACGGCTTTACTTCCCTTCCAAAGGCAGTCATGCTAAGGACCTGAAAAAGTTCATCGTCCTCCACCAGGTTTGAACCCGCGACCTTGGGTATATGAAGTCAGCATGGTAACCATTACACCACGGAGGGCGACAGTAGGATATGCGAAATCTTTGAAAACTGCTATCTTAAAGAATAAAAAAATTAATTTTAAATCTTCAAAAACATGTACCTTTAAATCCATGTTATGCATGTTCAAGCTATATGGATAAATATCCCATTCTATAAAGTATCGATTTGAAAATATTCTTGGTTTGATTTGGCATTCTTTGTAAGGTCATATTTTCATCTGTTAGAAAAATAAATACCGACTCAGCCTGATAAGATTCATATTTATATGGTGCAATACTCTCACATCTAAATGGCACATTTCGAGTATCTTGCTCCAGCTACACACATTTTTCTAAACTTGCATCGAACACTGGGGTTACTTTGTCTTCCGGTGTAGGCTGTGTTATTTCTTAGGCTGCTCTCTGCCAATGTTTCACTGCAACCTTTGTTGAGCTTACTCAAAACTTGTCACAAATATCAAATTATCTCAATGTTGTACTTAGATCTATATACTATGGAATTATGTATGTGCACATGGAATATGGCATTGAAATTTGGGGAGGGCATGGTGTGACAAAACTAAGTAGGTTATTAGTACTGCAGAAAAGATGGATATGTTGCATTTATAAATTAAAAACCACAGACACATGTAAGTCAATTTTTAAAAACACACAAAGCTTTGATAATCATTGTAATCTACTTATATAAAGTAATAACACTGATTCAAAATAAATTACTATTAAAAATACAGATGTTTATTCATTCAATACTAGGGGGGGATATAAATTATTATAGAGCATATATAAGTAAGGCATCAACAAAAAAAGGATCCGATCATAATGGGAATGATACTATATAATGCCCTACCAAAATGTATAAAAGATCATTCAGGAAAAGAATCTTTGCTAAACAGCTAAAAAAACATCTAATTGAAAAGTGTCCATACAGACTAGAAGAACTATTAAACTAAATTAAAATTTGTACATAGATTTGTAATACTTATATATAGAATATGCATGTATATTTCTAAAATATCTTATACCTTACATGTACTAGCTATTGACAATGCTTTGGGCTTGTAATATAAGTTATATGAGCAATAAAGAATTGAATTGAATTAATTCCTTGGGCCACTGGCACTACAAGCCCTGCTAAATAAGAAGCTCAACACAGGTTGCAATGAAACGACAGAAGAGAGCAGCCTATACTGGAAGCCAGAGTAGCCACAATGAATTATGGCTGTGAAAGCCTGCAGATATATTTGCATCAAACTTGCACTGTTAAAACTTCACACTAATTCGTACTGGGCCCAATGGGACTCACTGAAAACAAGGGAGGTGTACTTTCAGAGTGAGGGAGTCACCTGATGAAAACACTCCCTCCCCCAAGAGAGCAGCTGATCCTTGAGGAATGTGGGGACTTGGGAGGATATCTTAAACCCAACTGAACAGTCAAAAAGCTCTGATGATACTGATTGAGGCTACTCTGAGAGGATTGTGCCACCATGTATAGGTGTGCAGAAAGTCACAGCCCACAGACAGGATCCGAGGTAGAGCATGCAGCAGCATAACATGGGAGTTCCCTTTGAGTGCCTAGCTATTGTCAGCTGGAAAATTCCTGGCACAACTAGATATGTTGTGGTAATGAATTACTTTATCAAGTGGCCAGAGGTGTAAGTCATTCCTAATCAGGTGGCCAAGATCATCACACACTGCCTCACCACTATGGGGTACCGTTATAGATAAACAGAAATTAGGATATCAGTTTTGAGTCTAATCTGATGAGGGGAAACTGGAGAAACTTGGAAAGCACAAGACAAGCAAAACATCTCTCTGCCTACAGTCACACTGCATGGTTGAGCAGCACATTGGGACTAGAACAGTCTGTTCCATCTTAGGTACATGCTAAAAGAGCTTTTTATACAGTATGCCCTCTTTTACTACTATGGCACTGCAGGTGATGACATTGACACATAGAAGGAAGATGGAATGTGACTGTGGGGGAAACCATCACAAACCTCACATGCATTTCCTCGGGATCAAACCAGGGCCATCTAGGTCTAACTACTCGACCATGGCATGGCCTTAAAAAAGAGCAGTGAGTAACTCATAGGGGCATGTCTACAACATGCAGTATAGTGTGCAGTATTGAGGGCAAGTTATCATCATGGCTGAAACAAGTGTTGGAAATGAAATTGCAGGACATAAGTATTGTAGTATTATTATCTTTGCCCAGGGACATATTGGCTAATCATGCTACTCCTCAGCTCTGTTCACAGTTTTGTTGCTAAGTATGTGTGTATACTCTGACTCATACAAGACTGGTCTGGAAGGACAATTGAATGTAATACCAAAATATCACAGCTCTGTGGTTAGAGCAACTGCACATACAGCAGGAAAGTGTTCTATTCTCAGCTGTGGCATTGAATTTTTCAGCTGGTTCTAATAAAAAATACACCTTGTTACCAATATAATAAAAATGTCTCAATAATTACCATAACTATATGAATATTATCCAGATTCTAAATACTTGCAATATTTAAGTCACCATTCTCAAGTTAGGAGAAATAATAGTGGTTGACCGTGTAAAAAATACAGTGGTGGAATTGAGTGTCATACCATTTTGTAACAGTAGCACAATGGCTAGAACAACCGCGCGCTGAACACGAGACCCATGCTCCAAACCTGGCCGTGGCACTGAATTTTTCTGCTGGTTCTAACAGTAAAACTAGGAGCTATTGGTCCTCTTTGTTTGACTCCTCTTTCCAGTTGAAAATTATTGCTTTCCATCTGCAGTTGGATCTTGTTTTAATGGATCATCAAGATTGAAACATGCTCTACAGATTTAAAAGCTTTCATAAAATCAATAAAAGCCAAGCACAGTTCCAGGTTAAATTTCTCTGCTACTTACATTATTTGGCAAGTAGGTTATGTTAGGATATATCAATAATATGTAATGTTCACTCATAACATCTTTGTTTAAAACCTCTAAATGTATACTTTATTCTGTATCACTAGGCAAACTCATTTATATGGCACTTAGGAGAACCTCAAGCCTGATTAACAGGCCTCTGAGCAAAATTAAGTAGACTTTCATACCCATATAGAATGGGATTCTGAGAACCGCAGCAGCTAAAATTAACTTAAGTGTGTCTGTAGGACACCATTGATAGACTTAAATGTATTTATTATATACAGCATTCTGCTTCTGAATAGTGTATCAGATGTTTATAAAATTGAAAGTTACTTATGGACAGTCTTTAACTACCATGATTCTAGACATCCCATTGTATATTTGGCATAAAAGGCAGCTTAATTTTGCTCAGAGGCTTCTTTATCAGGCTTGAGGCTATTTTATGTGCCATAGATCTACGACATGGAACCAATGGCTTTACTTCCCTTCCAAAAGAAGCCATGCTAAGTATTTTTATGCCCGAAAAAAATCCACCGCTTCTGCCAGGTTTGATCCTCTAGAACACAGAGGACGACTCCAGGCAGGTTTTTATGAACAACGTAATAACTCCTGGCATGTACACTTTAGAGATGAGTACAAGGGCATTTTTCCTGAAAATGTTTTAATTATTTTAACTACTTGCCATTTCTAAACTAGTTATCAATGCCTTAATATAATGATTACCTTTGTTTTTAAAGGTGGTAAATTAGAGCCATTTGCATGAGGGTGTGCAATTATGAAATTACTTTGTGTTATAATTTATTGAAATATAACAAAAATATTATTAAAGCATGCGAATTTAATTACCCAGATATAGATGTGCACAGCAAAGGGTTAATGTAGTCATACATTTTATAAACTACATAGCTGAATGCTATAGCTGAATTCCGATACAAGATATTCTTTCTTGTAAGCATCTTTTAGTACACATTTCAGACAGTAAAGATAACATAACACTATCACAGCCATGGTTTGTGACTGAGGTATGTAGCTTGGGAACTCAGGTAGAAAAGACTATACTCGCTTAAACCTGTATAACTGAGTTTATTGCGTTAAGCATTTCCAAACATCTTGGACCAGGTTGCCTCCTGAAGGAAGCCCACCCTTTTGCAATTACTTTATATAAAGCAAAGAGTTGAGTACAAATATCAATTTAAATTTTTTAAAGTCAGATACAAACAATAAATTCAAATCCCCCACAGGGGCTTACCACGAGAGAGATGCCTATATTATTGAGAGCTGCATGAAGAGTTGGGAAGGGCATCACATGCAATTGGAGGCTGCGAGAGCACCCACAACAGCCAGAAAGATCAACAAAATGGCAAATGGGTATTATGGTGTCAGCTTTACCAAATATGGTGTGCTATAACCCTAAGTTTGAGTTGTAATAGCCAATCAAAATAAGAGTATTCAAATTTTTCTAGAACATTCTTAGGATATATTAAATTCCACATAATGCTGTGCAATTCTGCATGAAGCCATGTGCAAGCTGATGTCATGGTAAAATCCCTGGGATTGTTATACAAAGTGGTGGACCATAATGTTCCTGTTACGCACTCAGAATGGCTAAGCTCAATAATTTAGGAACTGATTTGAAATATAACATCTAAAATTAAAGATTTCTATAATCATAAATAAATGCTCATAAATCAACACAACATATTGCAACTCTCAACAGTATAAGTAACAATATCCCTGACAACAAAAGAAGTGCTGATCTTGGTGCATAAAATACAAACATAATATAATTCCATCAAATGTGGTGCAAACAACCTTGGGTACACTTACTAATATGAAAGAAACTAAAAACAACAATTATTGCTTCTTAAGCAACTGATCATACTATAACAGGTGTCGATGTAATCAATAATTACAAAACATCAAGTCATCAATATAGATATTACATCAAAGAATAAAATACAGCGCCTGGAAAGAAAAGGGGAAAAAATTAAAAAAATAGAGGGGAAGGTTAAGGGAAAGAGCAAAGTAAACTCAATCTGCCAAATATAATCGTTCGACAATATAACAAAAACTTATGGAATTAAGTGAAAGCAAGGATCTAGAACTCAGATGTTTTACATTCACATAACTTTCTCAATGTTGGTTTTACCTACTCAGCAACAAATTATGCTTACTTCTTCTATATCTTTATTCCAATTAATATAAGGATTAGCATAAATGGTTTTATTTAGTTCCATGGAGATATAGGGAAGCAAGAAATATAGGTAGCTTAAGGGATAACAGCACTTTGGATAAAGAGGCTCTGCATGGGCAAGAACAGGAACAATGTTATGAGGTTGAAAGTATAAAAGAAATAAATTAAGTTAATAGGATATAAAAATGCATAATTAGAGGGAATGGTGCATATACATGAATAACTGTATATGATACCAAATTCAGTAGCTCCAGGAAAGTAATTGTATATGTATGAAGTTTGTAATTGAAAAGATGAAATAAAGTATCTATCAAATATAATTGTACAAAGAAAGCCTCCAGTGAAAGTCAAAGGTAGCACAAGCAAGAAGGTGTTTTATAGCTACAATACATATGTAAATGAAGTAGTAGTAGCTCCATTGGTCATCAGTCCATACTTGATGAATAAAGCAGCAAGAAATGTTTTTGATATGCAACCAGCACAAACCTGCAGTAAATCCAAGTGCATTTCCAGTGCAAATTATTTAATCATACAATACAGAGACAATCTGACACACTAGCCTAGAGGAGGTGGTAGGCTTCAATAAGATTTTGAGTCACTGCTCATTATCAAGTACTATTTCTTGAGGGAAGTGAAATGTTCCACAGGGGAAAAGCCAAGAAGGAATTTTCCATATATGCAGGCCTTGTGGTTAAGCGCATAAGTCTATGTGACATGACTCAGGTTCGCAGTAAACAGCAGTGTGCCAAACATGCAATAGCAGACTAGGCAGGCATACCAAAATCAAATCAAAAAGACAGAAAAAGGATGAATACAGGGAGGTCATATTTTCCAGGAAGAAAATAACACAAAGCTGAAGAAAACATAGCAGTACAAATAAGGAAGATAAAGGGAGGCTAGAAGAGAGGGGCTAAAACTGCAATATAATAATCCAGAAAAGCTGGGGAGATGATGAATGGCATTTACAGGTCCTCAACTTTGAGGTTGCCAGTGCCCTCCAAAAACAAACGTGCCTAAAACAAGATCAAATCCATAAATAAAATAATGGCTAAAACAAGTAAAATTCAGGGTAAAATGAAACCACCCTAGCAAAAATCAGGGGTAGAGGAATTGACAAAACCAGTAAAAACAAAGCCGCTAAAAAGGAATAAAAAGCTGAAATTAACGCCCTATGTAAGACACAGGCAATAAAAATTTAAAAGAACATTTACCGGTCCACCAATAGCTGTCACGGTAAAAATAAATAAAATACTAGATTCAAAATCTTCTCGGGCTTCTAGCCCGAGAAGATTTTGAATTAACACGTCGCCAGGAAAGCTTTAGTTCTTATTTTAAAATACTAGATGTTTAGTCTAAAATTCAATTGTGATAAAAAGTTAAAAACCATAGCCACTGCTATTTTATTATCAGCCAAAATCTCTGCAAGTGTGTCTTACATAAGCTGGGGAGAAGGGATTTCTTTCACAGAAAGATGTCACTTCCAAATGTCATATAAAACTTAAAGCAAAAACATGTATATAGAAAATAAATATGCCCAACCAAGGTATATATATAAAATTTAAGGTGGAGAATCTGCATAAATGTCAAAAGCAACATATGAAACATATGCATACAAATATTAGTGAATATATTATATTGGTAAAATTTCAACTAATAATTAAAGTAAATAAAGTTATAGTGAGGTAACATACCCAGAGCACAAAACACTTTCTGCAGACAGCACCTCTTCACAAAGTAAATACAGAACTTGCACACATGAGGGAATTCGACTAGATGCATACACAAAACTATAAGGGAATGATATATGTGGTACATAAACTGAAGCAAGTGATTAATTCAAGGGGAAGAAAGGTGCAGATAGAATTAAATACGAGGGTGACTACAAAAGTTTTGAGAATGGATGCAACAAAATATTAAAAATTTAAATCTCAGCATTACATATTTTTTAAATATTCTCCACTTCAGTCTATACACTGTCTCATCCTTCCAAACCATTTTCCAAATGCTGAACACCATTGTTCTTTGGAGAGAGTTCAAATACATTCTTCATACTTCATACTTCTACTGCTGCTTCAGGTGGCTCAAAATTGTTGATCTGGAATCTTTGCTTCCATTTTGGGGAATAGAAAGAGATCACATGGGAACTGTAGGGAGAATTGGACAGTATCCAAATTTGCAGAACTTGGTTTGTTTCTTGTGCAATATGGGCAGAGATATTGTTATGGTGTAACAAAACCCCACACAGATCAGTTTTAGGATACTTGTTTCTCAATTAAATGCACTTGCAGCAGACATTTTGTTGCATGTCTTCTTTTGTACTTCAAGCAGAATCGTCACAATGTGGCAACTTGCTGAGAAGAAGGAAGAGACCATCTTCTTGCCAACACTTCTTGCTTGCTTCACTTTTGTTGGGTATCTTCTCCTGGGAAGACCCAGACTTAAGACTGTTATTTAGTTTCTGGATAATACTGATTAATCCAGCTTTCATCACCCGTTACAATGCTAAAAATGTTTTTGGCTCTTCGTCTATTAAATTTTTCAATTATTGCCTGGCACCACCCTTGTGATTGAGGATCCACTAACTGCAGAGCTTCCTGTCATCAAGTTTTTCTTTCTTTACTGCCAATCAAATATTTAGGGTTTCTTGAACCTGACAATGTGTGCAACAATCTTCGTGCAACATGCGCTCTGCTTTCACCAAATTTTCATCCATTGTTGCTATAACCTGCTGTCCTGCTCATGCTTCATCTTCAAGGAAATTGTCGCCCTCCGTGGTGCAGTGGTTCATATACCCAAGGTCATGGGTTCAAACCCGGCGGAGGACAATGGATTTTTTCGGGTGTAAAAATCCTTAGCATGGCTTCCTTGGGAAGGGAAGTAAAGCTGTTGGTCCCGTGTCATAGATTTACGGCACGTAAAAGAACCTCAAGCCTGATAGAGGCCTCTGAGCAAAATTAAGCATTCTTTCACACCCAATTTAGAATGAGACGCTGAAAACCTCAGTAGTTAAAAAGCATCCATAAATAACACGCCATTTACCCCTCTTCTAAACTCTGCATAACCTAACAAATGGTGGATTGCAAAGGAAAAAGGTCCCCAAATTCATAATGCAGTCTTTCAAAGCATTTTCTCTCTATTTAACTGAATTTAAAAGTAATAGAAAATCACAGCTTGGAAATGTTCTCACTTGAGATTAATCCTGGCACATGGCGTAGCAACATACACACATGATATTGACAATGCATATTGTTCAAGTGCACTCAGACTTGCACATGCCATTAGAACTTCAATCTGAAATTAAGAAATGCTGTTTGACTTACAAAAATGTATTGTTGTCCAGTCATTCTCAAAACTTTTGAAGTGACCCTTGTACTAGTGCATAATGGCACACCAAAGTACAGATACAGTACATATGACTGAGGCAGTCAAAATACATACAGAATAATTAATAAATTAATATGAAAAATATACCACTTAAATACACAAGTACAGTTATGTAGTGTTCAGGATACCATTTTAAATAATATATAATATCTACAAGTGGAAAGTTACAAGGCACTGCTTGGGGGAGCAGAATATTAATGAAAAATCATTAGTAAACTAAAGTGGCAATTCCATAAATCTGAAATAACACACAGAAAGTACTCAGAGGTATCAGACCAAGACTCATCCATGTGCCTGAGAGTACAATACTACCAACAAATCATCCCTTCAAGTGGTTCATACAAGTGTTGTTTGGAAATACAAAAAAAAAAAAAAAAAAAAAAAATTGAATAAAAGAGGTGTACCCAAAAATGTATTCATTAAAATGTTTCCCCAAACAAGCCAATGCCCAACAAGATTAAATTAAAAAATAATCCAACTCTATAGTTAACAAAATCAGCATTATAAATGCAAAACAGAGCTAAATGACATACATCCAATTTGAGACAGTAGTTTACATAATTTGCATCAGGTGAATGCAAGACATAGCATTCTAAGTTCTAAAAACATTGATATAGCATATGGTAACAAAATAGCAAATGATATGTGTTACATATGATATTGCACATAGTTATATTAAATATAAATTAATTTAATTATATTTATAGATCTGCAAACAAAGAAAAGTTGTGATTTCAAGAAGGATTTGCCACTTCTAACAAACACTTCTACAGTAAAACAAAGAAAACCAATTCTTATTCCAAATATTTTTAAGCCTTGATGGCAATCATTCTCAGCAAAGAGAAGTACTAGTAATGCTTTTTATAATGCATTATCAAATTCATATAATTTCATTCAATTTACCCCTCACCAACCAAGAATTATATTTAAATATAGATTAAACTATTATTTTAATCTATTTAAATGCTATGGAATAATTATTTCTTCAGGTTCTATATGATTTATGCCTTTAATTTTGGCATTGAATTTACATAAGATTATGTAGGTAATACAAGTATTTCTATCAGTTGATACACTTTGTATTTACACAAAAGATCTCTCAGATACTTTAAATGTCTGAAGCAGATAGCATTATAATAACAGTGGCCAACTATGCTAACATACACATCACTTTTTATGCCAAGATCAATTTCTAGCAATTGGTTCCGGAACCTGTATACATAAAACAATCCAAGCTTAAGGGTGTGTCCCAGTCATCTATGTATATCTAATTGTAAGAACTCTGTGCACAGATACAAAATAGCTTTATTTCTTCCTCAAAAACCTATCTTGTGGGACCTCATGATTAACTGTGAGAGGAAAAAAAACTATACCTTTCCTACTAAAAATTTTTGAGACCCTATAGCATACCCATAAAATAAAACAGGGATCTTCTTAGTGCATCCTTGTATCAAACAATCTTCATTATTTCTTCACCAACTGTACCTTCTTCAAAGTCTTACGATGTATCTAAATAGTAAACTTGCATCTCTAAATACTATGATCACAAAATGGTAAAAATCATTATATGCCCCAAGTATTAACAATAAATAGATCAATTGAATGCCTGCAGGCAAAAATGTTGTAACCTTCACTTTTATAGAAAGCTGGATTTTCATGTATAAACATTATATGCGGTAAGAGTGAGAAATGTGTGAAGTTATATTGGCAAACATGAACATTATAAGCCTTTTATCTTTTGTTTTAATTTCATCGCAGTTCGCTCAGGTGCTGAAACTTTGTAACAATGGAGGAAAGTAATGACGTGTTGCCAAGTCCGAGTAAGTGCAAAGATATAAATAGGAGACGGAAAAGCAAAATTAAGTATAGTAAATGGAAGAGGAACGAGAAAAAATACAAACAGAATTCAGGGCAACCGTATTTGGTCCACAATGACAAACTAGTGCCTGGAAAAATACCTGCTGAACAGGTAGGTGCAAAAACGTTGTAAGCCAATCTAGCAACGTCAATGTGTGTAATCACAACTTTTACTATTGTTTGTAATATAATTTACTTTACATATTAATTCCTCTTGCTCTCTTTAAAGATTGCTACCTGTAAATGTAAATACCAATGTAATGAGTTTGGAGGACAACAAAACACTGTTTGGAGAGGTCTACAATTTAGATTACAATGCACAGACAAGGCATTTAGCTTCGTCATGCATTGAAATAGCAGATATCAAATGCAGGGAGGCCAAGGAGGCCATTTTAGGCAGACCTTGTACATTTAAGCCTATTACAGGAAAAATTGCAAAATTTTCAGTAGCATAATTTAAGATGCAAAGGCATGTCACCATAATAAAAAAAGAATGAAGGCCTAAAAAATCAAATAAGTACTATATGAAATATAATAAAACACAGAACATATAAGATAAACTGTAATAATGAGATCCCAACCCAAGTAGACGTAATAGCAAAATCAATGACAACCAAAATTGCAAATGAATTCTATAATTTATTTGCAAACCTAGCTACAACTATAAAGTTAAATGGCAATAACAAAGAAACTGCTATAGAAATGATAAATAATGCAATCACAAGGAAATTTCCTGGCTTTATAACAATACCCAAAACAAAAGGTGAAATTCTAGCCACTATAAAATCACTTAAGCGATTTATGTACAACCGACTATACCAGAATCTGGAATCAAATAGCATTTTTGCTCCAGAACTGTTTAAATTTAGAAGGAAAAAATCAATTAATAATGCTATCTACAACTTACTAATGAGATGACGATAATGGTGTTAAGGGTGCTCAACGGACAAGGTCATTAGCACCCTACTTACTAATGAGATACTACAATCATTAAATAGCAGAAAACACATAACCAGGATCTTCTGTGACTGAACTAAGGCTTTTGATTGTGTAGACCACCAAATACTGTTGCATTTTGGAACATAACTACAATGGTTTAAATCCTTTTTAACAAACAAAACACAAAAAAATACAAATATCAACGTCAAACTCGAATACACCTATATGTTCAACCTGTAAACTCATAAAACCAGGAATTCCACAGGAATCTATTTAAGGGCCATCATTCCTTTAGTGTTCACAGATGAACTAGCCCCAGGTTTAAACATATACACAAGGTTCTACCATTTGCATAAGGTACCACATTACTTATTTCCCATAAAGAATTAGAGAAACTCAAACAAAATGTGAATCACATAATAATGATAATGCAAGTATGGTGCAGTTCTAATAGGTTAAGACTAAATACACATAAAAATTGCAAAGTTCACCACAATCAATTCAGCACAACAAAACCTCAATATCAAAATAAATATTAACTATACCAATCTGCATATGCTACCAAATTCCTAGGGTTAAAACGAGACATCTAAATTGGAAAACACATGTTGTTGAAATAGTCCCTAAATTGAGCTCCACATTCTATGCATTATGCCTCTTATCCTCTTTTAGTTTTAATTTTTCTAGACTGTGACCATGCTAGGAAGATTACCTGTAGCCTCGGACCTCCCCATAGAGGTACATCCATTGCTCCAATAGCAGCATAGGGGATTTACATAATCTGGGAGACTAAAATTCAACGACCTCATAACTTTAGCATCGTAACAAAAGAAACTTTCTTCATAGAAGTAATCAGAATACAGATACTCCAATTACAATGGCCTACAAGAACAAATGTGAAATACTTGTAGAAAAAAAGAAAATCTATCTGGAGTAACTTCCATTTAATCGATGCCATGGACCTAACTATGAGCTTCAACACATGGTAATGTGATATGCAACACACGGCTTCCATCATTTCTGCCAAAACAAGAGATTTAACCAACCAGATGAAGACTATCTGTGAACTGTGTAACAAACGTTGTGAAAAATATTATGCAGGAAACTGCAAAAACAGACCAAGGTCAATAATAAAACTAAGACTAAATTAATGTATTTGAGTTTATATATTTGTGTGCATTTCATTTATACTTATCCTCTTTTAGTAGCACACACACATTAAAATTAGCTTATTTTGTGTATTTCCACTCAACCATGAAGAATGGTATAATTTTTTTGGAGGAATACTACAGACTGAAAGAAAATCTTCAGATTGCAGAAAAAGGCTCTTAGAATCATATCAGGTGCTACAAGATCATATAGAAATATCTTTAAGCACCTAGAGATCTTAACACTCACAGGAGAATGCATATGACCTTTTACATAAGAAATAAAAATTCATTTATTACTAATTCCAACATCCATTACATTAATGTGAGATACAGGCTTGAACTACATTTACAATTAACTAACCTCATTTGTGTTCAGAAAAGAGTACATTATCAGTGTATAAAAATATTTAATATGTTACCTCACAACTTGAAAACTTGCAATGATAAAACATAAGTCAAAGCTGAAACAATATTTAAATGAACATTCATTATATTCTGTCAATGAGTAAATATTTAACTTTTGACTATGCAAATAATACTGTAAATATTAATAATTATGTAAACATAATGGCATGTTCCACATCCTGTTGTCAGAGACAAAGCAGATCACGCCGTAGCTTAGTAGTCAGACCACTCGCCTCTCACCAAGGCAGTCCAGGTTCAACACCAAACGACCGCTTGTGGGATTTGTGATGGACAAAGCAGTGCAGGGGTGGGTTTTTCTCTAAGTTCTCTTTGCAATCGCTATCCATCAGTGCTCCATCTTCATCCCATTAATCATCAGTATCATTGCCTGTAGTACCATAGTAGTAAAAGTGGGCATTAAACACTATCAGGGGAGGCATAGGATTTACGGAATGGAATACTGCAGTTAGCCACAAAAGAAAATATATCATTTTACATTTATATTACCCAACCTTAGAATCATGGAAAGAGCCTCGTGGATATCCTCCGAACTCAAAATGATAATGATGTAAATGTTGACAATCCTTAGATATTAACAAAGTAAATTACCAAGCTCATGGTGCCGAACAGTGGCAGCTATTCAGATGAAGCCAGTGAAGTCCATTTTGCTCAGTTTAGTTGTATTAAATCTGGATATAGGTGTTTTAACTTTTTTGTATGCTCAAGTATCAAATCAGTTGCGAACATAATATGGTATTTTCTGTGAGTAAAGGAAGAGCTGGAGCTACTACTACTACTACTACTACTTTGCTTCTGGCCTGAAAAAGGAACAAAATGAATTAAGGGGATTTTGAGTGTCTATGGATTGTAACTGTACACAGTTACTACCATGACAACGAAACAGAACTTAAGGTCCCATGCATTAGCAAAAAGACCTGTTTCAGGTTCGGTTAGGCTAACAATACAAGCATTTAGCAAACAATAGACAGCCACTTGCAAAGGTTAACTCACTGGTTTATTCGTATTATGACACAATGTCAACATTGGCAAGCCACCCCTTTACCTCCAATGTTTCTGGTATCCCTAACAAGTCAACAATTACATGAACAGTCTAAAATATTGTTTACGTAAATTATTAGTTATGAAAAGTTATTGTATATTTCAATACTCTTGTTGCCCGTTGTGTTTTTTATTTTACTGAAGTTAGCTCTGCTGTAACTTCTTATATCCATTTGTTTGGTTTAGTTTTTCAGTCTGACACTACCTGTCCAAATTGATCTTCTTGTTAATAGCACATGCTTTTTATCACAATTAGTCCATACCAAAATGGTATGTGTAATATCCTACACACTATACATTTTGCAAATTCATCTCTCTGCTAACTTTAACTAAACAAAACAGCAGATGGAAATAAGTTACAGCAAAAGTAACATCAGTAAAATAAAGAACACAACCGGCAACAAGAGTATTCAAATATACAGCCACTTTAGGTAAATAATATTTTATGTAAACAATATTTTAGATTCTTCAAGTAAGGGAATTTCAACAGATACATTCTATTTCATGAGGGCAAAATGGCTTACAAATGTGTCATATGTAATACGAGTTTTAATCAAAAGATCTGAAAATAAGGGGCTTTCAAAAGACAACACAACCCCATCAAGGAGACAGATGTAGGGACGGTAGAAGCCAAGCTAGATTTGACAATGCAAAGACAAACGCAGTCATGAATATAAAATTCAAGGCTGAATGAAGCGACACAAACCATAGAAGAAATCCTAAGATAAGCTGCCAATCTTCGGAGCAAAATAAGACAATAAGAATAAAGTTTATTGACCGTTAAGCTGTTTTACAACATTGCAATTGGTCTCGTCAAGTACATAAATTATCAAATTACAAAATTGGAGCTTTATACAATTATTGACACCATTTAAAACAGTTAAATATATTTGCTACTATTTGGATAAACTATTTATGGCATGTTTATGATAAATTAATGGTTACATTTTACAAAGCTAGTTTAGATATTACTTATCTATGTGAAAGTTATTGCATTCAAAGAATTCTTCTACTGAGTAAAAAACTTTATTTTTCAGCCAGTTGTCCAGAAATGTTTTGAATTTATGATTGGGTAATGAGGTAATATGTATTGGAAGTTTGTTGTACATACTTAATCCTACTTATTTATGGCTGTCATGAATTTTTTATAATCATGAGTAAGGTAAGTCTATAGTATAATTATTTTGTGTTATGTAGCCATGTACTGAGTGCATATTTTTGTAGGTTTTATTTTATGAACATCAATGAATGCTAAATGTACAATGCTGGCACAGTCAGTATTTTAAGGTTTTTGAAAAATTGTCTCCAAGGATGGTTATAATCTTGATTAGCAGTACATCTGCCTTTTTTTGCCATTTGAATATAGTTTGTGTTGCTGCAGAATTACCCCAGAGAAATATACCACAGGTTAGACAGGATTGAAAGAAGACATAATATGCATGTATGATTTTAAGTCTTCACTAATGCTATGACGAAGTCTCTATAACAGAAATAAGATGCAAGCTAATTTTCCACATATAATTTATGTGATGTTCCCATTAAGTCTTTTGTCTATGTAAATTTCTATAAGTTTGACAGATTTATTATTCTGATTCTTTGCATTTAATTGAAGTAACAGTTCTTCAGTTTTAGTAGTATTTATCTGTGGCATATTTGCATTAAACCAATCAGTTACTAAATCCACCATATGTTTATTTAAATTACAAAGTCCTTCTAGATTTGGGCTTCTTGCTACTAATGTAGTATCATTAGCGCATAAAACTGTTTTACATGGAAGATTATTGGGCAAATCATTTACATATATAATGAATAAGAAGGGACCTAATACCGAAACTTGAGGTACCCTTTTAGTTACTGGCATTGAATCAAACATTTCATTTTTTTATTTGTACTACTTGATGTCTGTTTTCTAAGTATGACTTTATTAGATTAATAAAATTTCAGATATTTTATAATGCTTTAATTTTTTAATCAAAATTAGATGTGATACTGTGTCAAATACTTTTTTTTAAATCTAGCAGGGTTATGCTGGCTGGGATTTTTTCTCAAAGCATTTATAGATATGATTTACTGTGTTTTCAATAGCCTTTATTGTTGAAAGCTTAGGTCTAAAGCCAAATTGAGAGGTGCTTAATAAAGAGTTATTTTCAAAATATATGGAGAATTGTTTGTGTATACAATTTTCTATTATTTTAGAAAAGATTGACAATAATGATATGGGGTTATAGTTATCTCGATTAGTTGTGTCACCTTTTTTAAAGGCAGGAATTATTATGGCAAAATAGTGGTTCGATAGTGAGTGTCACAAGGTAAGGAGAAAACCCTATAAGCCCTGCAACACCTAAAACAGAACATGGGGAATTCTACCCTAACCTGCATGTATACAGAAAAGAGATGAACACCACAAGAAATGCTCCTACCTGGAGAAAAAGGGCAGGACACTTGCATAGGAAGCCGAGAGAGACACACATACTCTCTCCCTTACTCTCTCTACATAGGAATGAAATTCTGGGAATCACACTTCAGCAACATACTCGACAAGAGAGGGACTTACGTACACCAGAGAAGACTCACAAGACAACATGCCACAAATATTAACAGAATGGAGATCTCTGATCATGGAGGAAGTAAGGAACTTTATAAAGACAAGAAAGTGGTAGCTCCACAATGAATTTGTAAAAGAAATGGCACATCTGCTAGCTCCGATATGGACAAAACTATATAACAAATGCATAGAAACAGCCTCTATACCTGAATATTGCAGAAATTCAACTGTAAAAATATTATATAAGGGAAAAGGAGACAGCAAGAGCCTGAACAACAAATATAGAGGCATCACACCAGAAAACTGTACCTTTAAAATGTTCATCAAATTAATAACAGGAAGAATAACACAGAAAATAGAAAAACATCTACCAGAAAACCAAACCAGTTCGGACTCAGAAAGGGAAGATCAACCCTAAATGCAATTGAACTCTAGCTAAAGCAAATATAGGAAGCCTTAAAGGAAAAGGAAAAATGTTACTGTTTCTAGACTTAGGCTTTCAGCCTGATAAACAGGAAATATATGACTGCAAAACTAAAGGAGAAGCTAGTCAAAAAGGACATACGGACAAATATCATCAGATCAATACTATGATGGAACTAAGTATGCGTCTTAGACAACCTTAGTCTATCAGAACCAATAAGCCAATCAAATGGAGTCCTACAGGGAGACTCATTAAGCCCATTGCTGATCATAGCAACAACTAAAGAAATCCTAAGAACCACACAAAAAGAGGGAGCATTCTCATGCACATAAGAGAATTACATCGTAATTGGCTCAAGAGACATAATAAAACCTCAGGAAACAATAAACATGGCAAAATCATGCTCCAAGAACAGCAAGATATTCATAAGGTACAGAAAATTAAAGATAGTGTCAGACTTCAAATATTTAGGCATCAATCTGCAAACATGCGCAAAATGCTTCACAAAACACATCACAGAGAAGGCAACCCAAGCAATAAAAAGCATCAGAATGCTTAGTGTAGAAATGGCAATGTTAGTATTCAGAGTAAAAATTCTTCCAATAAAATATGGCATCACAATCATCTGGCCACAATTAACCAAGAATGCCTACCCATTTTAGAAAAGGTGAAAACAAACTGCATAAAGCAAGCAATAGGATTATCAAAACTAACACAGCCAAGACTTTGTATATCTCCTGGCAAGAGAAACTTACCTCATAGCAGACCATATACAAGCATACCTCTACCCAACACCTGCACATCAGAAAAACTGCTGGCAACACTGACAGGGAAAAGAGAAGAAGTACAAGCAGATTTCTATGGTACCACGGCCATGGTAGATCATGGCCAAAAGCAAACTTCAAAATGAGACAAGTAATAACAAGATTTGAAGTCCATGGATGTGATCACCTAATATGCAAAAATACACTCTTCCCTGAACCAAATACACACTGTGGATGTTTACCATGAGAAAAACTGTGATTGATACCCTCTCAAACTCTCTACAAAAAGAACAAAGACAATATGTGAATATGCAGACCTGTAAACCATCAATGCAAATTATTTTCCCAGTATGGCTAATTGGCTGTAATTTATTTAGTAATTAAATGTGACATGCAGTAAGACTTTTAATCAAAAAGATACTGAAATAGAGGATTTAAAACACACACATTCTAGTCCTTCAGGGCAAATGGTAAACCAATGTGACATATGTAGTAAAGAGTTTTATCAGAAGGTACTAAAATGGAGGACTTCAAAACACATACATTCTAATCCATGAGGGCAAAAGGTCAACAAATGTGACATAAGTAGTAAGAGTTTAATTAACAGAGTTTAATAGGGGACTTCAAAACAAACACTTCTAAACCATGAGGGCAAAGGGCCTACAAATGCGTCATTTTATTTTAGCAGATGACAAGTTAAGATGGGAAGAATTGTCACATCAATGGGATAAAGTTTGGCCAATGGGAAACTGACAACTAGCAAACTGCCAGAAAATTGAGAACAGACACAAAATGTTTGGCCAATAACAGGGTAATTTAAAGGTGCAAAGCCAGTTTTAAAAACAGTATAAGAACAGAGGACATCCAGAGGCACACAGACTTCTTGTTCTGCTCAGCTTCAGACATGCTCTAGTGTCCAGGATGGCAAATGCCAGAAATGCAAGCTATAAAGAGGAGAATGCAATTGTGTGTGAGTAGAACTCACAAAGTGGCATTCACATCCACAAAACCATGCACGAAATTTCACATTGTGAGTTAAAAAGATAAGAGTAGAATCCAACTAAAACATAATCATATAATAAAAAATATATTAAAAAAAGAAGCATACTCATGTCAACATATTGAATAGCCGAATAAACTAGCGTCAGCAGTAAGTCCTGGTATCATTTCTTTTCTCCGCACCTGAGAAAGATCAGAATCTTATGCAATTTCAGCAACCAACCCAAGAACACCGCAGTGACTAAGGAGAGAGCAAGTAGAGGAAGAGAGGTAGGAGACATCCATGGCAATCTGTGGAGCTCCAACTTCAAGGCTAGAGCCGGTACATGGTGACCAGTGAGGGAGAGCGACAGCAAGTGAATTAGTTACTCTATGTTGCACAATAAAAACAAACCTTGATTTGAATTTACTGGTAAAATGTATATAAATTATCATTGTATCTACAACTGCAGTCAAATTGTGCAGTCCAAGTTGGAGCTACTAATTTATCTTATATCCAGCTTCATTACTCAGCATCTATATTCATGCTTTCTCTACTACCGCTTACTGTAAACAGAGCAAGTATTGTATTCCACCCAAAAATTTGATGCTAAAATTTACCAAAAATACATGTTTTGAATTTCTCTGAACCTAAAAAAGCATATATGAATACAGTATATACATTTTTTTCACTTCAGAGAACCAGGAGGTTGAGCAGCCAGTATCTCCCCTAAGAGTAGCAGATTCAACACAATTTGCAAAAAGGGCATCAAGTGTCCATGAGAGGAAATGCAAACCTACTCAAGGAAAAAACTCTGTATAATTAAATGTACCAGTAATGAAAGTAAAATATAAAAGCTTATTTTTCTGCTAGTACTTTTGTTGCATTGTTTATTTATAGACCTTAGGATCACTGAAGTACAGGGTTCTTCATTTAAAGTCTAACGGGTGCAAAACGTTTTGCCTGTGCATGATTGGGTGTGCCACAGCCGGCTTTTCTCCTGCATAAACTCTGCACGTAAAGTGTATAAACACTCTGCATTTCCAGTCTGCTTGTAAAATATTGGATCGATTATGCGTCTAGCGCTAACAGCATACCAATCTCCAACTTTCTGATCATGAGGGATTTTTTGAACGCAATGTGAATTTTCAGAGGCCCAGTACCGTGTTATGAGTGTTGACACAATCATTTAGGTGGAACCACGCCTTGTCGGAAAAGAACAGAAACTGTGGATCAATTAAACTAGCATTCACCAATGAAAGAAACCATTAACAATAAACCATTCATGATACTGGGTAACCTTATTTTAAAGAATGGACACTTGTACACCTATAAGGTTTTAGTATTAATAATTTAGTTGCTCTATGTGCGGAGGACTCTGGAATTCCCACAAGTTGTGCTAATTTGGGATGGATTCTGTTGAACATTCAAGACTTGCACCTATGTCGTCTAACTTCCTCTGTTAAAGCTCTCATTCTTTGTTTGCCACAGAACCAGTGGTTTTGAATTTCTTCACAATCTCCTGAATTGTAAATCTGGCAGGAGGCACTTCACCAGGGAATTTTTTAATATACTTTGTGAGAACATGGTTTGATGATTCCCATTTATAATAACTTTTACACACAAAAATGCGTTGCTCTAGAGTCAACCTCCTGTTCATGTTGATGGCCGGTACAATACTGCCGACGCTAGCCTGCACGCACAAAGGCAGCCAGCCGGTAGTGCGGGAATCCAGCAAGGTCTCGGGAGAGGCAAAACGCTGTGTGCTCCATTAGATTTTAAATAATAGTAATATATAATTTCAGAGAGCCAGCAGATTCATGTTGAACAGACAATCTCTATACCTCTAACAGCAACACCATTTCTAGCATGAGGTGTAGGGCCCACACCAGCAGATTCATGTTGAACAGACAATCTCTATACCTCTAACAGCAACACCATTTCTAGCATGAGGTGTAGGGTTCACACCAGCAGATTCATGTTGAACAGACAATCTCTATACCTCTTAACAGTAACACCATTTCTAGCACGAAGTGAGGGTTCACACCAGCAGATTCATGTTGTACAGACAATCTCTATACCTCTAACAGCAACACCATTTCTAGCAAGATGTGTAGGGTTCACACCAGCAGATTCATGTTGAACAGACAATCTCTATACCTCTAACAGCAACACCATTTCTAGCAAGAGGTGTAGGGTTCACACCAGCAGATTCATGTTGAACAGACAATCTGTATACCTCTAACAGCAACACCATTTCTAGCAAGAGGTGTAGGGTTCACACCAGCAGATTCATGTTGAACAGACAATCTCTATACCTCTAACAGCAACACCATTTCTAGCACAAAGGGTAGGGTTCACACCAGCAGATTCATGTTGAACAGACAATCTATATACTTCTAACAGCAACACCATTTCTAGCATGAGGTGTAGGGTTCACACCAGAGAAGTCACAAAGGGTTCACATCAGCATCTTCATGTTAAACAGACAATCTATATACTTCTAACAGCAACACCATTTCTAGCATGAGGTGTAGGGCCCACACCAGCAGATTCATGTTGAACAGACAATCTCTGTACCTCTAACAGCAACACCATTTCTAGCACGAGGTGTAGGGTTCACACCAGAATCTTCATGTTCAACAGACAATCTATATACTTCTAACAGCAACACCATTTCTAGCATGAGGTGTAGGGTTCACACCAGCAGATTCATGTTGAACAATCTCTATACCTCTAACAGCAACACCATTTCTAGCAAGAGGTGTAGGGTTCACACCAGCAGATTCATGTTGAACAGACAATCTGTATACCTCTAACAGCAACACCATTTCTAGCAAGAGGTGTAGGGTTCACACCAGCAGATTCATGTTGAACAGACAATCTGTATACCTCTAACAGCAACACCATTTCTAGCAAGATGTGTAGGGTTCACACCAGCAGATTCATGTTGAACAGACAATCTCTATACCTCTAACAGCAACACCATTTCTAGCAAGAGGTGTAGGGTTCACACCAGCAGATTCATGTTGAACAGACAATCTCTATACCTCTAACAGCAACACCATTTCTAGCATGAGGTGTAGGGTTCACACCAGCAGATTCATGTTGAACAATCTCTATACCTCTAACAGCAACACCATTTCTAGCATGAGGTGTAGGGCCCACACCAGCAGATTCATGTTGAACAGACAATCTCTATACCTCTAACAGCAACACCATTTCTAGCAAGAGGTGTAGGGTTCACACCAGCAGATTCATGTTGAACAGACAATCTGTATACCTCTAACAGCAACACCTTTCTAGCAAGAGGTGTAGGGTTCACACCAGCAGATTCATGTTGAACAGACAATCTGTTTACCTCTAACAGCAACACCATTTCTAGCACGAAGTGTAGGGTTCACACCAGCAGATTCATGTTGAACAGACAATCTATATACTTCTAACAGCAACACCATTTCTAGCATGAGGTGTAGGGTCCACACCAGAGAAGTCACAAAAAGACTCCAAGGGACGTTTGTATACAAATGAAGGTAAAGTATTTACTTTTCTGCTAAATACAGTAAATAAGAGGAAGTTTTCTATTCCACTCAAATGCTCAATGTCCACATTTCACTGGAAATATGTGTTTTTAGGCCACTAGTATTAAAATTAAAAAGAATGTGTGTGTGAGCGCACCCACATGTGCGTGCCATGCAGCATAACCAAAAACAAAGCACTTGAACACCAACCCTGTCTGTCTTGTAAGCAGATAAGGGAACCATGATGGCCATCCTCTTCGCAACACAGTACCTAGACAAAACGAAGCAGCTCTTAAATGATCCGACCTACAAGATCCTCAGAAAGAACCCAACAATTTCCATAGAACTCATCAAGAAATCCAGTCTTGCTTTAGAAACTAAGCAGTTTCTGTCACCTTCAGGTTCCAGACCTTCTAATATGTATGGGCTGCCCAGGAATTGGGCATTTGTGTCATTACGACCCACTTACTCTACTTACAGGCTAACATGCCACTTAGCTATCATGCTGCAACCGTTACTAAGGAGTTGACCACACTAAGTGAGTAACTCTTTGCAGTTTGTACAATCTCTACAGAACATCACCATCATGCCTTCTGATCTAATTAACTTCAACGTAGTATCACTTTTCACCAAGGTACTGCTACAGGAAACCTACTTCTCGCAGAGCACTTTCCAGCTGACATCACTAGGCTGTTCTAGAATACTGTCTTCTAATTTCTTCTTGTATAGTGGCATTTTTTATGAACAAGTACATTACACTGTTAAACTATATATAGAAGGAGTAGATTAGATAACTATTGTTTTTGTTCAGCTTTCTTTTTTACTTCCTATACAATGCACAAAGACGGTAGAGAAGGCGTTGCAGTCCACCCAAAAATTTGAAACCGAGATTTCACTGGAAATATTTGTTTTGAAGTGATTGAGTTTTAAATAGCAGAAATGTTTGAAGCTTGGTTGAACACACTTTTGAAATATATTGCTCCTAAAAGTGTTAAAGTGTAAGATGATGCTAGTTATCATTCCCAGCTAAAGATCAAAATTCCTACCATGTGTGCAAAGTGTTGAATGTGTACCGAATATAGATTTTAGTGTGTGTTCAGCACACCATGCAACAAGAGTGAAACTTTTAACCGTAGGATGTTTCACACAACAATATTTTTTTATTATTTTTTTTCTATTTTTTTTTCTTTATTTTTTTTTTTTTGTGATACATATGAGTGAATATGTCTTGCTGTCACAGCTAAGGTGAACCTCCTAATACCTATATACACCTTTAAATACCCAACATAAATCTTTTTCAATCTTCATTTTTTTTCGCTTCAGACCAGCCCAATGCAGAGCCCACAAACCCTCAGCGAAAGCCAAGGCAGCCCGGGAGAAAGGGTATCCCACCGTGATCGACATGGTAGCGAACTTCGGGCGGCTGCATATGGAGCCGGTCACACAGATGACGACCGGAATGACATGGACCACCCGAAAGACCAGACGAAGGACCAAGAGCCTGAGCATACTAGACTGGCATCTGTGCAACCATTGACGAGCGGGACACTACCCGCAACAATTCAGCACAGGATCCATACAAATCAATCTTCCAATTAGCATTAAGCATGTTAATAGAATCTAAGTTGCATGAAAACAATATCACAAGCGGGCACTCTCCCTGCACAAAGCTAAATTAGTATACATGTAGCAATTAACACCATACTTTATTATATGCATGTAAAACCACTGGTACTACTCAGGTTTCATGGGTAATCCCAGTTTACAACTATGTTGCACTCACACACAAACGCATGCCAGCAATTTAGTTTACTCTTACTAACCGGGGTGTTATGCAGGACCCGACTAATGCACCAATTATGCACAATATACTCAGCATGTTACACTTAAGACATGGAGGTTTTTTTTTTTCCTCCACACAGACTGAAACCATCAGCAGCATTCACCACCAGCCTGCCGCCACTACCACTCCACAGGCACCAGCTCCAACAGCACCTTCTGCCAGCACTGTGACGGATGCCGTGCAGGACCTACATTCAGAGGTCCTACACATCAGCACCCGGCTGACTCTGCTGGAGGAAGCGTTGACAGTCATCACCAACACACACTCCACCACTGCAAGAAAACTACGCGACTTGGAGGCCGGAATTCGGGACTTAAAAACCTCAGCCGCCACCGAGAACACACTTCTGCACACCACCTCTGCAATCCAAAAGTCCCTGGAGGAAGGCCTCAGCCGACTGACATTACAACTATCTGACCGACCGACACTCCACACAGACACAGACACAGACACAGACATAACATCCGACACATCGACCACGGCTGAAACCACACCACTGACAGACACACCTCCACCTTCTACACCGACAGAACAGAGCGTCCGAAGAAAGCGCAACTTGGACTTCTTCGACGCTTACGTTGCAGCCAACATCGACGACTACAAAAACCATCCCGTGACATACTGACACCTGACTGACCGACCATTCACAGCAAACAAGCCAAGCCCCCTCCAATCCATTACGTCTTACTTCAAGAGAGCTACTCCAGAATCTAATGCAGCCACCCGTCCTGCAACAAAATAAAGTATCACCCTTTACTTCTACCTCACTCCACCTCCTACTTCCTACGTGCTATTACCCAGGGTCTTCGGGCCATGGGTAATGCCTAGCTATCCTTCCTCTACCCGCTCCCGAATATCGTCCGGCAGCAACGCAGACTGCTCTTATTAACGGAGGTGCATAAGCGGTACTCCATCACCCCCTTTCCTTCTATTTCCATCTCCCCAATTTCACCTCAACTATTGTCCTTACCTTCACCAGGCTCTCCCCTGAGGAAATAACTCAGGATCTTTCTCCCTTCCAACTCTCTTTCTGTCTCCCCCTTTAAAAAAAAGAAAAAACACCGACTATACATAGGAAAGCTATTAGAAAAAATAATCCTAAAACGACGCATTACCCAACTAATTAAGCAAAAGATTTTAATCCCGGAACAGTTTGGTTTCCGAGCCAAACATTCAACTACACTTCAACTAATCAGAGCTACAGAAAGTATAACGCATGGCTTCAATACCAACAAATCGACAGGCACACTTTTGCTCGACGTCGAACGAGCTTTTGACAGTGTGTGGCATGCTGGCCTACTAAAGAAACTCAAAACTCTTAATATACACGACACAACGATAAAACTAATAGCTATCTATTAATCGCAAATTTCATTCGAAAGTGAATAATCACCTCTCTAGCCAGCGCCCAATCGAAGGAGTGCCTCAAGGCAACTTACTCGGGCCGACCCTATTCAACATATTCATAAATGACATTCCGAAAACCGAAAACACGAACATCTACATCTACGCAGATGATACGGCCATAATGACACAATCGGGGAAAACTGATTTTATACACAGAAGACTACAGAGCGCCCTCAGTAATCTTGAGGAATGGCTCACAAAATGGCGCATAAAAGGTAACGCAAGAAAGACACAAGCAATAATATTCATAAAACGCAACAATCACAGATATCCAAGACACCAGTTACCGCCACTCTCCATATTTGGCGAAAATATAGCATGGAGGAACACGGTAACGTGGCTAGGTCTCAAAATGGATCAAGGCTTAACTTGGAAACAACATATATTACACACACGGGGAAAGGCCAACGCACAACTGGGCAGACTCTGCCCACTCATCAACATGGGCTCCCATCTAGACCTCAAAATGGGACTCACTTTATACAAAACTCTCATACACCCAATATTAACTTATGCCGCTCCGGTATGGGGCTATGCCGCGAAATACTATATTACACGACTACAATCATTTAATTACGAACGTTCCATACACAGCTCCATCCGACATTCTACACGAAGAACTTAAAATACACACAATCGAACAGTTCATTAAGAAACTCGCTTATGACACTTATAAAAAGCTACCCACACATTATAACCCATTAATAACAACACTAGGAAACTACATCACTGAAACAAACATTACAGACCTCTTTCTCTATTTGATAGAGCACTGACGCATGACACTACACAAGACGATATACAACTTTTCCTTGACAATCTCCTAATACCCTAAAAACCCTTCCTACACCTTTAAATACCTAACATAAATATTTTACAATCATCTTTTTCGTTTCAGACAAGCCCGTTGCAGGGCCCTCAGCGAAACCCGAGGCGGTCGGGAGAAAAGGGCCTCCCACCGTGATCGACATGGCAGCGAACTTCGGGCAGCTGTATATGGAGTCGGTCACACAAATGACCGGAATGACATGGACCATCAGAAAGACTAGACGAAGGACCAAGAGCCTGAACGTATAAGACGGGCATCCGTGGAAACATAGACGAGCGGGACACTCCCCGCAACAATTCAGCAAGGATGCTAACAAGCCACTCAAATCAAACTAGAATTAAGCATGTTAATTTAAAATTTAAGTTACACGCATATACTCTGACAAGCAGGCACTCTCCCTGCACTGAACAAAATTAGTACTTATGAAGCTTGTAACACCATACCTTCCTAAACGCATGAGTAATCCACTGGTATTGCTCAGGTTTCATGGGCAATCCCAGTTAGCAACTATGACGCGCTCGCATGCAACGCATGCCAGCTTTTTAGCTTACACTTACTAACCGGGGTGCTATGCGCGACCCGACTAATGCATGAATAATGCACGATGACCTACAGCTGTGTTCCGTTTAAGACGTGGAGGGGGTTTTTAGTGGATATACCGCACACGGCGGGGAGCTCCACATATTCCCCTAGACATTGCACTACAGGCTCGGGGTCGAATGCACGGAAAAAAAAAAAAAAAAAAAAAAGCCGACTACTACAAGACACCGCCGCTTCTACCGAGTCTAGCTCAATCCAGCCGCCGCAGTCCAACCAACCTGTGCTTCCTGCGAGGCACAGCGCGGTGATCCGGGGAGTTCCGCGGGACCTCCCCCACCGCTTCATCACCGCAGCTGCTCGTCACCAGTGGCCCTCAGTGACAAGGGCTTTCCGCATCACAAGTTCGAGGGGCCCAACACCGTTGGTCCGCCTAGAACTCGCCGACCCCGTCGACTGACGGCCTGCTCATTTTTGGGTGCCGTCATACAGTTGAGGTTAGCAGAGGCAGCCGCTGCTGTGCATTCGGCCATGCCGCTGAAGCTTGCAATGCTGCACCACGCTGCCACTACTGTGGCTACCGCAGCCTGACTGCTGAATGCACAGCCCATGACCTTCGACACCGCCGCAGGTACTGTGCGACGTGTGATGGTTCCTTGCCCGCTTCATCCAAGGAGCCGCCACCACCACATCTAAGACCAGACACCGCCGCAGCACCTCCAGCCGATACTACGAGGACTTCACCAGCCATCGTCAGCACTCCACCACAACCAGCACCAGCAGCGCCAACTGACATCATGAAGGATGCTGTACAGGACCTTCATTCCGAGGTCCTGCACATCAGCGCCCGATTGGCATTACTGGAGGAAGCGCTGTCTGCCGTCACCGCCGCTATTACCGAGACGCACGCCACCCTGCCCGGAAGACTACACAACATTGAGGCCGGAGTCCAGGACCTCCAGCAGACAACCATTGCCAGTGCAACCGCGCTACGGACCTTCGTCGCCAGCTGCACCACACAAATTAATGCAGCGGCCACACGAGCATCACTGGACGAAGGCCTCTCCAGACTGACCTCAACATTAAACGACAGACTTCTGACCGGTGCTATTGACGCCACCAAAAACACACGCACAAGCAAACGGACTACAGACACAATCTCACAGACTGCACTGACCTTTTCCCCCTTCATTTCCCCGTCACTTACAGACTTATTCACACCTCTTCACCACAGAACTTCACGACCAAC
Organism: Hymenopus coronatus; assembly: GCA_030762935.1. Taxonomy (NCBI): domain Eukaryota; kingdom Metazoa; phylum Arthropoda; class Insecta; order Mantodea; family Hymenopodidae; genus Hymenopus; species Hymenopus coronatus. The sequence continues at coordinate 10,340,681 of CM060892.1, forward strand.
CAACGACCTGGACCGAGTGAACGAAAACTTCCCTCCCCTAGGACAAGCCACATATAACAGCTCACCAACAACAAAGCCTTTATTAAGGCCCCCGAAGAAAAACAAATAAACAGAAAATAAAGATACCCTGAACTCCCTTCAAACCTTCCTTTACTCCCCGGGTGGCAGTCAGGGCCTCGGTCATGACTGTCAGCCGGAACTACCGCTACCTTCTGCTGAGCCGCCACTTCGGCCAGCAGCAACCGCCGCACTAACGAGGGTGCTCAACGGAACCTCACCATCTCGATTTATCTCCTTTGAATCCGACACTTCTTTCCCATTCCCACACTTCACCTAATGGCGAGATAAGCCATTCTTTCTGCCTTCCAACTCACTCTCTCTCTCTCTCTCTCTCTCTCTCTCTCTCTCTCTCTCTCTCTCTCCCCTTTCCAAAAAAGACAAGGTAGGAGAAGAGCCGTCCAGCCAGGAATCTCGGCAGCCAGCTAACCAGAACTCAGCTACCTCGAACTTTCTCGGCAGCTGAAACGTGAAGGAAGAGCCGCGTGGCCCACAGCATTCGGCGACCGGCAGCTGGACCATCAACAGCCGGGTCTCCTGCCAGCCCTTGCCGGCAACACAGCGATAGCTTCATACGGCTGCTCTAGCTGCCAGCGCTTCTCTTCTACGGTTTAGACGGGTAGAGTGGCACAACCATAGCCAACAGTTTCTAACTGGCTCCAAGGCCACTCGCGCCGCTGTGCGCCCACTAGCCGCACATTTTCTGTCTTTCTGTCTTTCTTCTTTCCTCTTGACTATTAACATTTAAGCTCTCACACCCCCTTTTTGGGGGGTCCCCTCACTCTCAAACCGGTCTCAATCTCAATTATCACCTTGCTCTTTTTATTTTTTAGCCTTCCCCCACTCATCCGAACTTAATACGACAAAGTCCAGGCGAGTGGTAACTCACTCGCCTACCAGCCTGGCGGTCGCGGGTGGCGCTGTTGTTGCCAGACCTCATGCCTGAGGCCGAGGCCGCGGCCGCCGGACTGGCATATACTGATCACCACATTGACCTCTCCCCCTTCCCTCCAACCCCTCCACCCCCTCTGGCATTCTCTCTTCCTCCAGCCACAGCTCCCCAGACCTGCCCTCCTCTGACACCCTCCCCGACACCCTCTCTCCAGAACCTTTCCCGGACTCCCCAAACCCCAACCATTCAGGCGCTCCTACTTCAACCCCCACCCCATCCTCCACCACCACACCCCCTCCGTATCTCCACCTACCATGACCACTCCACCCCAGCCAACAGTCCTGTTTGCTTCCACTTCACCTCCAGAACACCGCCCTCCTCTCATCCTAGACCCACGGACCCTCGCCCCCACTCCGAACCACCTGGCACCCACACCACCAGATCCGTCTTTCCAACACCCAACTCCCTCCCATCAACCTTCACAACCATCACCTACTCCACTACAACCACCTCACCTCCCTGCTTCACACCTGTCCAGCCCACACTCACGCTTGATCCCACAAACTCCTTTTCACAATGTCTCCCCTCACCCCGGTACATCCTCACAGACCACCTCACCACCTCCGTTCACCCACCACCAACCCCACAACCCCTACACTGCATCCCCACCCTCGCCCACCCGTCCAAACACCCAGAAACCACACATCCAGCCGACCCTCCCAACGACCAAACATCCCACCCGCTCTCCCACCACCCAGACCCAACCATCAGATCCAGAAATCACCTCCCACTCAAACCCATCCCCCACTCCTCAGCACCTCAGCCGCTCCACCACTTTCGCTCCTCACATCTTCACCTGCTGATCCACGCATCTCAACAAACCCCAACCCAACCCCAACCAACCACACCACCCAGACTCTTCTAAACCCCTTCCGATTTCCCCCATCAACAGCACCCACCTCTCCCACCCCTTACACGCCAACACACCCCAGTGAGTCCAACATCAACTCCACTACCACACCACATACGCAGACAGCACCGACCTCAAGACTCCCTCCCAATCAATCACATCCTTTTCAATCAGCATCCCAACACAGACTGAACCAATCCGGTCAAACGTTTGCAGAGGCAGCGACGACCACTCTACCCCCACCTATCTACATTAGACACCACCACTCTACAATACTGGCTGATGCTTTAAAGGAGTTCGACCGACTCCACCGTCCAGAGGCATACCACATCTCCATTCGCGCGACTTTGCCATGCGTATGCGCAGCGGGAGAGACTACCGACTGCTCACGCTGTTCCTGCAGGAACACCCACTGGAGTTTTCAGTCACACCTCCTATCCAGGAGAGGACTCACAGGGTGGTAACTAAAGGCCTCCCTTTGGACGGTGCAGACCGGGCGCTGAAGGAGAATCTTGAATCCTCCGGGTACTCGGTCGCCCGTGTAACTCAACTGAGACAACTGAACTGGACAAGAACACCCTTATCCATGTACCTGGTGGAACTCAACCTCCCAGGATTACCGAAGATGTATCAATGCCCTTTTATTTGTTCTCCACTTCAGGGTCAGGGTAGAAGAATATCAGTGACCACCGATATCCACACAATGCCGGCGGTGCCAGCGTCTGGGCCACGGGGTCAGACACTGTAGAGCCCCTGAGCCCACTTGCTCCAAGTGTGCTGCTCGTCATGAGTCGGCCACTTGCCAGGTCTCACCGGACATGAGACACATCGGGCACGAGGCGCGCTACAGGGGCTGCTCCGGTACCAGGACTACTTGGACCGCCTGCGCCAGAGATTGACCGGACATCAACACCAACCACGACCTCAGACCACCCAAGCGCAACCTTCAAACAGGACCACAGTTCAGCGACAATCAACACTAACACCGACCCAGCCACCCAGTAGGCCAACAGCATACAGTAGCCGGCCAACTACAAGGCTACCTTGGACAGCAGCCAGGGACACGGTCATCCAAATATTGTGCACGCTGCTGATGCACAATAATGAGGAAAGTACCAGGGAGATCCTTATCAGATACCAAGACTTGTTCTCCATGATCCACAACCCCAACTTCCTGATCCATGAGGCCTAAGCTTACCAAAATCATTACTTGAAACGCCTATGGACTGAGAACGCGCAAAACCGAACTTGCAGACTTCCTCCATACACATGACATACAGGCAGCCCTAATTACTGAAACCAGACTTTCCCCCCAAGATCGACTTAACATACCAGGCTACAACGCCTACCGCGCAGATCGCGACCGTAGGAGCGGGGGTACCGCAGTCATCATCCAACGGGAATTACAACACAACCAGGCATTCATACCTCCACTGCAACGTCTTGAAGCGGCCGGAGTGTACGTACACTCCGGACCACACAAAATACTCCTCGTTGCAGCATACAATCCCCCACGAGATATTGAACCAGCGGACTTGGACACACTGCTCAATTTACATCCATCAGTATTTATTGCAGGCGACCTCAACGACAACATACCAACTGGAACTGCACCCATTCTAATGCAGCGGGAAACAAACTCAACCGACATGAACAACAATCTGACTACATAATAATAGCACTTACCGAACCCACACACATACCGCTCAATGCTCAACATCAACCCAGTATACTGGATATTGCACTCATCCGCAACCTAGGACCTTAGCTTATCACAGCCACCACACACAACGAATTATCATCAGACCACCTACCAGTAGTTTTCACCTTCCAAGACCCACTAACTCCTGCACAAACCGACAACATGACTTACCTACAACAAAGCCAACTGGAACCTCTTCCGTACAACCATAGAGGCACATCTCCCCCGCATTGTCGCAAGTCCCACGTTGGATGTAAACGAGACAGCCCTCTCATTAGAAACCACTATTAACACAGCCATAGCTGCCGCAGTACCTACTCACACTTACAAAACCACACCACCGCCGCTACCACCAGACTTAAAGGCACTGGCAAAACACCCGAATCCGGCCACGTTCAGACACTTTACCAACCTCAACATAGAATTTCGCCGTCGTACCACGGCACAATGGAAGGAGGTATTACAAGACCTCAAACCAGAACGCGACCCCATTCGGCACATAGCGAAATACTTAACAAAACAGCACACTACTATCCGTCCACTGCACCACAATGGCCTCATTGCCACTACAGATGAAGAAAAAGCAGAAACAGTCTGCTAGCCTCCAGGTCACCCTCACCGCGAACCAGATTCCCAACTGCCCACAATCCACACACGACACCGAGGCTCTTACCCAAACGCTCCACGCAGGCAACACACACAACAAAGTACGACGTACCAATAATTCTGAAATCAAGTGGCTCATCAAGCACCTAAACAACAAAAATGACCCCGGCCCGACCACATCCCCAACAGGGCACTGAAACAATTACCTGAAGCTGCCATTACAACAATGACGATACTTTTCAACCACATAATGGACACAGGCTACTACCCAACTTGCTGGAAAAATGCCCAAGTCCTTCACTTCCCCAAGAAAAACAAGAACCCGACTAACCCAGACAATTACCGCCCCATCAGCCTGCTAAACACCATTAGCAAGTTATTGGAAAATATAATACTCAAGCGCTTAAATTCATGTTTGCACAAACACAACATCCTCATACAGGAACAGTTCGGCTTCAGAACCAAACACTCCACCACGCTACAACTTGTGCGCGCCGCTGAACACGTTACACACGGCTTTAATATACGCAAAACTACAGGAGCAATCCTCCTCGACATTCAACAAGCAATTGACCACGTCTGGCACGCAGGACTACTCCGCAAATTAATCCAATATAATGTACCAAATATCTTAGTCAAACTTACAGCAAATTATTTCAAAGACCGAACATTTCAATCGCGCGTGAACAACGCAACGTCAACGCCCACACCAGCAAGATAGCACACTCGGCCCAGTACTATTCAATCTTTTCATAAATGATATTCCCCAAACTTTATCTGCCAACTATTTCATATGTGCTGACGAGACCACCATTATGGCACAATCCGTCTCACTCCCGCTACTACGCACAAGACTTCAATTAGCACTCAATTCTCTGGAAGCCTGGCTCACCAAATGGCGCATAAAAGTTATCACTAATAAATCCCAGGCCATAATCTTCTCCAAACGTATCAAACACCGCCGCCAAGCTAGCACATTACAACCACCCCAACTCCTCGGCAACAACATCGAATGGAAACCCACGGGAACCTATCTCGGTATGGTTTTGGACCAAGGCCTTAAATGGAACAAACACATCCAAAGAACACACCAAAAAGCAAATGCCCAACTTACCCGATTATATCCACTATTCAATCTTACAAACACCTTACAGAGTCACACCGGCCTGACACTTTACAAAATATTACTTCGACCAATACTTACCTACGCTTCTCCTGCATGGGGATATGCCGCCCCCTGCCACATCAAAAAAACTTCAGACCTTTCAAAATAAAGTCCTGCGCAACATTGCTAAAGTTCCGCCTATCACTCCGGTATCCATACTGCATGACGAACTCAAAATTCACACAATAGAACAATTCATCAAGACTCAGGCCCATGGCATTTACATCCGAACCGCACAGTGCCACAATCCTCACGTTAATACATTAGAACAGTACCACACCACACGTAATGTGCACAAGAGACAGAAACCTCACCGAGAAAATCATTGAAGATGACATCCAAGACAACTTAAACTTCCTAGTACCAGACTGAAAACTTTGTCCACTCCCTTCACACATCCACCTCTTCAACCAATACCAGCAGAAACACTTTCATACTCCGTATCCTCTGCCTTCTTTGTGTACAGAACACCCTACAAGTCCCAGCACCCAGTGCGGCCCGTGGGGGAACAGAGGTGCCCCCAACATTTCTGACCTGGCAATCGACCCGTACCTGATTATGGATGCGGACAACAGGATACCTGCCCGAAGACGACCTCGCATGTTTTAGGCTCAGGACGCACCCCAACTCCTAGTTTTTGGGTGGCGTCTAGGGGAGCTGAGGGCCTCCCCTTGAAGCACAGCCCTCCATCTATAACACCCACCGTAATACATCACACTTCACCAACATCATCATTTACAATAACATCACAGGAAGAGAGAGGCACTCTCCCTGCACACCTACCCAACTCACCCCAACTCCAAACAAATCCTCACCTACCACTCCGTGGGGGACCGGCTGGGCCATGGTCAAGCCGGTCACCTGGCAACAACCCCCTACACCCACTGGTCCCCATGTGGATCAGTCCATCTTCACCAACAATACGCGGGTGCAACTGCGGGACCACAACACACATCTCCTATACTTCCGGTGGAGGGTTTTTTTTTAGTCGGTAGGCCCATGAAGGGAGAAGCCGACACTCCAGGCTAGCCAACCCGGGTTAGTCCTTAAGGTGGATTTTTCCCCTCCACTCGAAAAAAAAGCCGAAAAATGCCGGCAATTGCCGACACTACTCACTGAGTCCTGCGATCTCTCCTGTCACAAAACCACCGCCCAGCCGCCGACGCTGAGACAACGCCTCTCAACTGACAACCGCACCAACTCATCTACAGGATTTCAAACATTCTCCTTTACAATAATAATATCACAGTAGCACTACTAAACGAAACTTTACTAACACCTAAATCCAGTTTCAGGGTACCAGGTTACAAAATTTACAGAAACCACAGGCCAGAAGGGAAACCACACGGGGGGACAGCAATAGTGGTCCAGGAAGCGCTTACCCATACGCTTATACACATCCCGCCGCTAACATCCATGGAAGCCACGGCCATCTCAATAAACATACACAACATTCAGGTAACAATAGCTAGCGTTTACTCACCACCCAGACAGCTCAATATGCAGGACGTGGAAACCATCATGAACCTTGATGACATAGTGGTAGCAGCGGGTGACCTTAACGCGAAACATCCAGCATGGGTTTGTAAGATAGCAGACACGGGGGGAAATGCACTGCACAAGCACATGCTCAATAATGAGTACATAATAGATCACCCGGGAGAACCAACATATATACCGTCACAAACCACGAAGCACATACACTAGACATTGCTCTTCTCAAAAACACAGCTTTTGAATACCAAGGGAAGCTAGTGGAAGCACTAGCACCAGACCATTTTGCAGTCCAAATAGACATACAAGTCCCGCCAGTTATTAAACTGCCACCTAAGCGAAGAATCTATAACAGAGCAAACTGGAATGTCTTTGCTGACACACTAGACAAATCACTGTGACACGCCCGCCTTAACAAGCCATATGGCTGTAGACCTTACGGCAGAGGGGCTAGAACGCGCAATGCAGCAGGCGATAGAAAAAGCGGTTCCCTTTAAACAACCCCCCAAACAGGAACTTACATATCCACCGGAAGTTTTAATATTAAGGCGAGAAAGGGACCACGAAAGGCGAAGATGGCAGCGCACAAGGAACCTTGTGCACAAAGTCAACATGGCCACTTTGAACAGAGAAATTAAAACACGAATAAATGCTCAGACCCAGCAGCAGTGGGACCACACCCTGGCAGTTACAACCAGGCAATAATAAAGTGTGGCAACTAGTCAAGGCCCTAAGGAGGCAGCCAATAAACATCCCGCCACTCAAAACATCAGCTGCACCCAACTCCTACGCGGAGACCAACACACAAAAATCGAATATATTGGCGGACACGCTACAACTAACGTGTAAACCGCATCAAGGCCCTATAGATCATGAGTTATGCGAACAAATGGAGCAAGACCTGAAGGCAACCTTAAGTAACACAGCACATAATCAATACAGAAAAATATGCCCTACTGAACTGAGCTGGATCATCAGACATCTAAAGGTAAACAAGGCACCAGGCCCAGACCAAATACCAAATTTGGTACTAAAGCATCTGACGCAAAAAGCACTGCAACGCCTAGCCGATATTTGTAACTATTGCCTCCAAACAGGATACTATCCGAGCTGCTGGAAGCAGGCGAACGTCTTAATGTTCCCAAAACCGGGAAAAGACAGAGCCGATCCCAAAAATTACAGGCCCATTAGCCTATAAAAACCAGCAAGGTAGCGGAGAAAGTAATACAAAAACGTCTGAATGCCCACATCAAAAAACACAATATAATTATTAATGAACAATTTGGCTTTCGCGCTAGCCACTCCACAACCCTTCAGCTAACCAGAAATGTGGACCATATTACAAAAGGTTTCAATAACAAATCAACCGGTGTAGTATTCCTTGATGTCCAGAGGGCTTTCGATACAGTATATCATGCAAGATTGATACGAAAACTGGAAACTATGAATTTCTGTGATTCGATGACAAAGCTTATAGCGCACTACCTTACTGAAATGACATTTACCGTTGCATTACAAGACGAGTGCACTGCACAGTACAAACTTGAAGCAGGCGTACCCCAAGGTAGTTTACTGGGACCCACTTGGTTCACCCTTTATATAAATGACATCCCTAAAACACAGGGTACACATCTGTCCATCTACGCAGACGAAACCGCAATCTCAGCACAATCCTGGCAGCCGAAAGTGATTGGTAGAAACCTACAAAATGCGCTAACAAACCTAGAACCGTGGCTAACTAGGTGGCGAATCACAGTCAACACAGATAAGTCACAAGCAATGCTCTTCACCAAAAGAACCAAACATCACGATAAATCCAGCCACTAACGTTATATGGCAACACGATAAATTGGACCAACAAAGTGAAGTACCCAGGAGTGACTCTGGACTCCAAGCTCACCTTTGAGGCACATACAGAAGCAATTAGACAGAAAGCAAACCAAGCACTTGGGGCAATTTACCCTATCCTAAACCGTAAGAGCACCCTAAGTCAGCAGATGGGGCTAACCCTATATAAAAGCCTAATTAGGCCTCTACTGACATACGCGGCCCCTTGCTGGGGCCACTGCGCAAAGACACACATAAAGAACCTGCAAATTCTACTAAACAAAGCACTCCGAATCATCACTAAGGTCCCCAAAACAGACCCATTGGATTTGCTACACGACACCAAAGTGCATACCACAGAGCAATTTGTCAAAAAAACTAGCGAATAACATGTACAACCAGGCCAGAAAAAGATATAATCCGGCAATACCAGAACTAGGTCAATATGACACAACCATAGATAAGCACAAGAGACCACTATCGCTGTTCGACCGCACAATTCCAATAAGCCGACATACTGCCGATGATGACGTAACTATACGTAACTACCTGAATCACCTCATACCACCCTAATTCAATAGCAAGCACAGGTGCCCAATAAGTCCCCGGGTGGATGACATCCCCTGCCGGGGCGGCTAGGGGTGAGAGGGCAGCCCCAAACTGAGGACGACCAAGCGCTTCATAGGAAACTACAGGCATGTACAGAATATTATTAATCTCTTATTTCTCCAGCAGGTATTGTAATTTAAAAATAATAATAATAATAATAATAATATATAAATAAATCAATATATATATATATATATATGTGTGTACAAAAAAGTAAAATATATATATATATATATACGGATAAGAACTTACTATGACATGAAACTGTGAATTTATTTTCCCCCTTGTACATACCCATTCCAACCTGTTTCCCAAGTATTTTTTTTTTTTTTTTTCAGGACCATCAGCAACCAGCTGAGGAGCAGATTTAATGGTAACCCCCTCTCCGGTTCCAGTCACAATAGAAGGTAATGTACACCATAATTATTTCTCTTAGCATTGTACCTAGCCTATCTCCTATAGCATGAGCATGAAATACCTCCACTAACAATAGGTCCTGGTCTGGGCATCTGTCAAGGCCAGTACCTACTCCCCACTCTGTCTGCATACTCCCTTGTATGCGGGCGCCTTTTTAGTAATCACCCACTAATATTCGGTTTGCTTCGGCGGTACCGGACACCACCATTACCTAATCTTCCCACCCATCACTGTAGTGTAGCTAGTGCATGGTAGGGGAGACGATGTAGATCCCCTTCGGATGATCGTCACCAGGTGTGGCGGAGGCGGGGCCACACCAATTAAAAAAAACTCTACAAACACACAACTATATTTATTCTGTCTCAGAGCCTTAAAGCCCTCAGCTACAGCTGAGGCGGACCGGGGGAAGGGGCCTCCCATTGTGATCGACGCGGGCAGCGTACTTCGGGCAGCTGCAATATGGAGTCAATCATTTAGACGACCTTGGCAACTACGTGGTGAACGAGATGACGAAGGCCCAGAAAGCCCGGTACTACTACCAGCGACGAGCGGCTGCGCAAACACTGACGGACGGAGAAATCTCCCGAAGCAACAGCGCAGAAGCGTAACTCCAAATATATGTCTCAATTCTAAACATATACTATAAGACTAAATTTAATGCATGTCGAATAACACTTTACCTAATATGACAAGCAGGCACACCCTGCAGAAGTAGAACATAATTATGCACGAATAAAACACATATAAAATTAACGCATGATTATCCACTGGTATTTTCGGGTTTCATGGACAATCCCAGTAAGTAGCATTAACGCGCTCGCATGCAATGCATGCCAGCTAAGTAGCTTTCACTTACTAACCGGGGTGCTATGCGGGACCCGACTAATGCATGAATAATGCACGATGACCTACATGTTACGTTTAAGACGTGGAGGGGTTTTTAGTGGATATACCGCACACGGCGGGGAGCTCCACATATCCCCCTAGCCATTGCACTAAAGGCTCGGGGTCGAATGCAGGAATGCATTTTTCCCCTCCACGGAAACCCTACAAAACAGTATAGCAGGGTAGAGAAACAAGACCGCAGCTAACAGTCTCACGACTGGAACCAAGGCGCCCTCGGGCAGGTCCTCTGTTTCTCGCGCTTTTCAGCGCCCTCTAGCTGCTCTTTGGCTTTTCTTTCTCTATTTTCCATTATTCTATTTGTATTTAAATACTCTTCAGGCCCCCTAGCCTTAAGATAGGAGCTGTTTGCTGAAGCCACAACGCAAAAAGAGCGGTGGTCCAACTCCAGTCAGTGGCTCAGCAGCAGAATATCTAGGCTTTAAAACACTTCTCTATTCCTTCTTCTTGTAGCTAGCTCTAAACGAAGTTCTTTTAAGACAGACGTTTGACTCTTCCCTATCATTCACCACCTGCATCATGACGAAGGTAGGCCGAAGCGTTCACTCGCAGAAGCTATCCCCTTCATCTCTGTCAACTACCAAAAGGTCTGTAGTAGCCAAGGAACTGATGACAGAAGGAGCGCAATCATCCACCACCTCTTGCCGGATACGCTCATCGGCGCGCAAGCAATGCACCTCTCATACCACACTACCTGCTTCCGCGCCAACTGCGCCTGCTCATACTCATAAGTCATCCACACATAAGTCACCCACTCACAAATCATCTACGCACACCTCCCCCACTCACAAGTCACTCATCTATCACCCTCTCACGAGTCTTCCACACCCACCTCACCCACTCATGACTCACTCACATCAGCCACACTCAGATCATCCACTCAGCCACAAGCCACTCACAAATCACCCTCGCATGAATCACCCACACTCACGTCACCCACTCAGGAGTCACCCACACTCACACCATCCACTGAGCCACAAGCCACTCACAAATCACCCTCGCATGAATCACCCACACTCACGTCACCCACTCAGGAGTCGCCCACACTCACATCATCCACTCAGCCACAAGCCACTCACAAATCACCCTCGCATGAATCACCCACTCTCACATCATCCACTCAGCCACAAGCCACTCACAAATCACCCTCGCATGAATCACCCACACTCATGTCACCCACCCAGGAGCCACCCTCACCCACACCACCCACTCATCCACAAGCCGCTCATCAATCACCCTCTCATGAATCACTCACATCACCCGCTCACATATCACCCACTCAGCAGTCACACATCCTCATGCTCACACCACTGCGCAAGCGTCACCTCCCAACGCTCCACAGGAGCCCTCACATGATGCGGACGTGAATGACTTGAGACCCTCTCCTGTACCTCCAGCACACTCACCGATATCAGAGAGCTATGCAGGCGCGGTTATGACCACACCTAACACAAACACCAACACATTCACAGACTACAGGGCGGATCTCGCACCTGTGTTTGTTAACAAAAGCCAGTACACACGAATACAAACACTCACACAATCCTTTGACACAAAATACACACCCACACACAGCTATAGGATACACACCGCCCACCGCTCCGGAGACCACGCGCTTAAGATGTTCTGCCTGAAGGAGTACAACAAATTTGTTGAGCACCTGTGGAACGAAAGGGTACAGTATTATCTTCTCCCACACCCAGAAAACAGAACCATTAGATTTGTAATTAAAGGACTGTACGCCGAGTTCTCTGGAGGACACATAAAGCAGGCACTGGCAGACCAACAATTTGAGGCCATCAGAGATGTGCAAATGCGCAGAAAGACTAGGGATAGAGCTCCCCTCCCCATGTTCCTTGTGGAACTGGTGGACACCACCGAGAATAGGCGCATTAGAGGCCTCGAATACCTGGCTCACTTTAGAGTTAGAGTAGAAGAATATAGGAACGCAGAGGAGTCCAAACAGTGCAAGCGTTGCCAGATGTTGTGGCACACGCACAGAAAATGCCAGGCACCCCATGAAACCTGCGCCAAATGTACAGGCGAACACCCCTCATTTAGCTGCAGGGTTCCCCCGGAGGAACGTAGGTGCGCCCTGTGTAATGCCACAGGACACGGAGCAACTTGGCGCGGTTGCCCGAGTTACCAGGCCGCACTGAACGGGCCACGACCGAGGGAGCAGCAAAATAGGGCCCCCTGACCCCACCGAGAACATCGCTAGAATGAGACTGCTGCAATGGTACGTACAGGACCGCCGCGGAAGGAACAGACCAGCCCCCAACCACAGCCCTTCTGCAGCTGAAGTAAGACGGGTAGTGCCCGACTTGTCTCCAGCTGTTCAAGAGTGCACCCCAGTAGCAATAGGTACACCACACACACACACACACACACACACACTGACACACCAATTCAGACACAAACAGAAACACACGAACCTCCTCCACACCTACATAGATGTAGCGCATTCAATGTAACTGCACTCACTGTCCGGGAAGCATTCTACAATGGCGTGACCCTGAACGAACTCCTGAACAGTATGGGAGTCTCACCTGCTGTAGGCTGGGAAGCCTTTAAAGAACACACTAAGTGGCTCCTACAATCAATCTCCGATCTCAAATTTGACCCACTTTACTTTTTCAAACATGTCGCCAGATATCTGCACATACTCTCAACGAGCATCTAAAAATGGCTCTCGCAACAACAGTTAACATTCTATACTGGAACTGCAATAACCTCCGAAGAAAACGCAAAGAACTCACAGATTTCCTTACTAAGAACTCAATCCAAGTAGCTCTACTCAATGAAACCCATCTGGGGACAGGAGACAGGTTTACAATTCCTGGATATAACATTTACCGTAACGATAGAAATCGCAGAGGCGGGGGAACGGCTACAGCAATACAGAGCTCCCTAATACGCTACCAAAAACAAGTCCCGCAACTAAACAGACTAGAAGCGACAACGGTCAATGTGATATTGCACAACACGACCGTCACAATAATAGCGGCATACAACCAGCCAACACGGGGGGCGTAGACGTCCTTATGAGAATGGACACCAAAGTCATAGCCGCAGGGGACTTTAATGCCAAGCACTTCCTATGGAACTGCAGGATTGCCAATGTGGCAGGTAACAAACTTCTGGCATATATAAATAATTCCAATACACTAATAACAGGACCAGAAGAACCCACATTTATCCAGCGAATACATCATCTTCCAGATATTCTGGATATTGCGTTACTAAAAGGTATAATCCACGATACGCGGAACACAGTTATAAATGACCTCACGTCCGATCATCTGCCAGTAATACTGGAAGTTGCTGCCCCAGTATCCTTTCGGCCTGAAGTTACCAGACCAAATTACAGACTGGCAGACTGGCCCACCTACGAAGAGGTCACAGACGCACAAATAAACACCGCAGCGGTCACGACGCATGAGACACAGGAGCTAGCGGTAACACAAATTACAAACGCAATATACCAAGCCATAGAGCAACACGTCCCCATCAAAAGGTGTACTAGGAATATCAGGGTGCAATTTCCGCAAGACGTCAGGCAAGCAGTTAAAGATCGGAATAATGCCCGACGGAAATGGCAACGCAGCCGAAACTTGATCCATCGAAACCAATACGAGGAGCAAAGAATTAGGGCCAATACCCACTTCGCCGAATATACACGCAACCAGTGGAACAATACCCTGGACAACTTGCACCCACAGACCCAATTGGTTTGGAGGATCGCGAAATGCCTCACGCGGACAGCTACAAATATTCCACCTCTCCGCATTGAAGGCCAAATAAAGGAGACGCCTAGGGAAAAAGCGGAAGCCTTTGCAGACGCGTTGGAAAGTACCTTCCAGCCAAACGCTCACCCCTGCGACCAAAACTTCGTGGTGGACACGGAAAGGTTGGCACTCTCCTTGCGAACAACACAAACGCACAACAAAACTAGAAAAACGAACGCCGGGGAAATTAAATGGCTAATTATGCTCCTTCCCAACCGCAAAGCACCGGGACCGGACAAAATCCCCAACATTGTGCTCAAACACTTGCTTGCGGAAATATTTAACTATACCATAGAACACGGAAGATTTCCCCTTCAGTGGAAAGAAGCAAAAATTTTGCTTTTCCCTAAGCAATACAAAGATCTCTCTCAGCCAACCACTATAGGCCTATCAGCCTTCTGAACACGATGAGTAAACTCTTGGAGAAAATTATACACAAACAACTTAACACATTCGTAATTAAGAATGACCTATTGACCAAAGAACAGTTTGGATTTAGATCTAAACACTCCACCTCTCACCAACCATTGCGACTAACCGAAAATATTACGAGGGGTTTTAACACCAACCGCTCAACAGGAGCAGTTCTTCTTGATATAGAACGCGCCTTTGACAAGGCATGGCACGCAGGCCTAATACGAAAACTAAGTACGTATGGAGTGCAAGACTCAATGATCACCTTAATTGCAGATTATCTAAAAGATAGGACCTTCAGAACAGCAGTAGGGGAGGCAGAGTCATCTCTCCGCCTTATCCAAGCAGGCGCACCCCCAGGAAATATCCTAGGGCCTGTGCTGTTTAACATGTACATAAATGACCTCCCTCCACTTATCCGGGTAGAAAAATACATCTACGCCGATGATACAGGCCTCGTGACACAGTCAACCCAACCACGGATCATTCACCGAAGACTCAGGCATGCTCTCCCACCGCTTACCTACAGGCAAGATCCTATCGAGTGGGGGAGCTCAGTCACTTAGGGGTAAGGATGGACGAATGCCTCACGTGGAAACAACACACAAACATGGTACAAGCTAACGGTCAACTTAAACTTTATCCGATAATAAATTTAAATAGCAGTCTCAAACTTAGCATGGGGCTAACACTATATAAAACATTGATTCGCCCAATATTAACATACGCCGCACCCGTATGGGGATATGCGGCCAAAACACACATCTAACGGCTACAAACAATGCAAAACCGTATACTGCGCATTATAGCTAAACTACCAGCAGTAGCACCAACGTGGGCTCTGCACGAGGAGCTCAAAATCTGCTCCATCGAGACATACAAAAACACTTGGCATTCAACCTTTATAAACGCAAAAACAATAACTACAACGAGCTCATTCAAAATCTAGGAAATAACGACGCCGTTAACGACAAGTACCCCGCCCACTGGCACTCTTTGACAGAATCATCGGAATAGGAGAGCAACCTAGATCTGGTGCAGCGTAGGGCAGCTGACTGCGACAATCCTTCCAGTTCCTGCCTCTCATTCACAACACACACACATGCACACACATTTCTACACCTTCTTTTTCAGCAGCCCTCTAAGCCCTTGAGCTTACCCAGCCAAGGCGGTCGCGGGGGAAGAGGGCCCCCCGCGAGTGGCAAAGGTCCGCACCTGGAATATGATAAGCAGGCAGCCAGCCACGTGTGCACTCTATACAACGCTCAGAAAATGGACTATGCCTAGAGGTTTTAAATGACGTACACTTAAGACGGAAAATATCATACTTATTCTAATACACCTTAACGATGTCTTAGATTGAATATAATCACATGTATATATGTAATAGTATTACTCGTAAGATAGATAGTAACCCCTAGATAAATATCACAATAATGAAGCCTACATAGGCGGAACTCATACAAAAGCTAAACTTAATATAACTCTATGCATAGTTTGTACTCACAGACGGAGCCTATGGCAGACCACAACTATTACCTATTAAAAAATAAGCGGTTATTAGTATTATGACAGACGATTAACTGTAAGTTATTTTTTTTCAGAGACGCAGCACTAGCGAAGATAGCACCCACAAACAACCTAGCGGACTCTAGGTAGCACGATTTCCCTCCCACTCATCCAATTAACCTACTCCACAAATTCTCCTTAAAATTCGCCAGGGGGCAGGCTTGGCCTAGGCACTCAATGGCTTCCTCTGGCGGCCGCACAGCGGGCCAGTCATTACCACTACTACGCGGGTGCAACAGCGGTACCGCAGTAATCCTTCAACCTATCCACTCCAGCACCGGTGGAGGTTTTTTAGTCGGTAGGGCCACGTGGTAGAACCCGACACTCCGGACGTACCCGGGTAGTCTATAAGGTAGATTTTTCCTCCACTCGAAAAAAAAAAAGATGAAGATGATGGTAGGTGGGAACCTCGGTAGCGCACACGTCACGTGCCAACTTTCGATCTTCAGAGCGCAAATACAGCTTTACCCGTGCAAAAACCTGTGTCCAAGTTGAGGGAGTGTTCCTCCACCCAATATAGCGTTCGCGCACCCCTACGTGCGGTATTTACTGCAAAAATTGTAGTTTCTTGTGCGACAGTGTGCGTCATGAACAGTGCGATAAAATAATACCAGTGAGGTGCCCTATCTACAGTTCGTAAACACGTGTGTAATGTCAGTGTTTCGTGTGCTGTGCTAGGAGAAACCTGTTATTAAACCAGTCACACAGCCAGCCACGCAGAGCAACAAGGGGATGTAAGCCCTTGTTGCACGGTGCTCCCGTAGCGTCAGCCATGGCTGCTAACGGAACTCATGCTGCTGCCACAGCCTCAAGCCTTCCCCTTCCCCTTCCCCTCCCCCTCCACTCCCAGCCAGCTGCACAATCCTCTCCTCCCAGCAGGCCGCTACTTCTAGCTTGCAGCATGGCCCGCTGGACTCCTCACCTCAGCGCGCTGCCCAGCGCTCCCCACCCTCCGAAATGGAGACCACCGCCCCGCATCGTCATACTGTTGCCTCCTCAATCTCCATGATAAACGCTGCTCTGGGTCACTACACGGATGGCGCGGACACCACCACCTTTCTAGGCGAGGCTCTGGTAACAGATCCTGCCTATCCGCTCCAAAAGAACCACCACACTCTTGTCGTTCTGGAGAAAAACGCCCACCTCCAATACATCCAACACGCTGAATCCATGATTCCCCTCCTTGCAAATACGGCCGACGGCAACAACTCTAATATAGCCTCGGCCGAGTTCCAGAAAATGGTGTGTCACCGCGCAAGGGTGACATCTCTTCTATCTCGCACATCACGAGAGGCCCTGGCCTCTGAGTGGAAGCAGGTGCCGGTCAAGGGAGGCAATCGCTCTCGAAGACCCCCAGCACCATAGAATCCCCCTACCGTGGCTGTTCTAAACCGATTTTCTCCGCTGGAGACACTTCCAGGACCACAGCAGTCAACACCGGCTGCGTCCAATGGAGGTGCAGTGAAGCGCCTGTGCACCGACACTCCCACAGCCGACCCACCTCTACCTCCCGAAGCCGCTCAGCAGCCTCCGAGAGCAGCAAAATCCCCTATCTACCTCCGGCTCCCAGAGGATGGACGGAAACTCCAGCTACCCAGGAGACGGCGATGGGTTCACTGCGAGGAACCTCAGGAACACCGTGGCCCGCCTCCCGGTGGACCCCTCTACCCACCGCTAGCTCAGCAAGTGGCTGGATGATCCAACACATCCCCTTCGTGGCCACCCTGCTCCCAGACGAGAAGAAAATGCTGATGACCATTAAGAATCTGTCCCAATACAGCACTGCGGAGGAGGTCAAAGAACATCTGTTGTTCAAGGGCTTGCCCCTGGACAGCGTCAAACAACTGCGGACCGTGAGAGGTCCCTACCCCGGACCCGTACCTCACTTCCGGGTGGCCCTGCAGAAGTCCGACGGAGCAGAGGAAATCTACAAGATCTCGAGAATGACACCCGTCTGTTCGCACTGTGGAAGCTCTGGCCATCTACGCATCAACTGTACCCGGGTGGGCGATACCAAGCCCACCTGTGCTAACTGCGGTGCCGACCTCTCGTGTCGATATGCGAAATGCCCTGTCTGGCAAGAGAACCGACACTAGTTGGAAAGTAACAAGAAGGGTGGATGGCGATCTCAGGTGACCGCTCAACCCAGGGTGCCCAATCCTTGTGGGATCCCCCGGAAGGCCTTCCATGGATCTCGATTTCCAGGACTCCCATCCCGCAAGACATGGCAGTTCCCGTCAGAACCTTAACCGCCTCTCCGCGGTATTACCAGCCGCGCTTCCTACCCCTGCTCCAGTGCCTGCAACTCACCCGCAGGCGTCCTCTACCTCTACCCCATCTCAGGCTATCAACCATTCACCAACGGCTAACACAAGCCGGCCCCACCTCCAACCTTCCCCGGAAACCAGCGCCAACAGGACGCTCAGGAAGCCATCGACCAAGGGTGTAGGCTCGACCGCCTCCAGCGCCAGCCTCCACTCCCACCACTGACAGCAGCTTTCAGCGCTGTAACAGACCGCATCCCACAGAGGCTGTAGATCCAGTTCGCAGCTGCCTTGATGGAGGCCCTCTTGTCCCGGGCGCCTACATCAATCCCTGAAATGGTCCTGATAGACAGACAGACTTCACCTTCTGCACCTCCAATGGCTTCTAATCCCAGCGGGCCACATCATACTCCAACCTGAGGATCTGTTACTGGAACGCCAACGCCCTCCGTAGACAACTTGCGGAGGTCGCCGACTTCTTGGTGGTGCAGCGGGTAAACATACTCCTGGTGCAGGAGACCCACCTACAGCCTCATCAGTGATGCAGCCTCCCTGGGATGCAGACCTACCGGTCTGACCGGGATGATGGCTTCGGTGGCACGGCCATCTTCGTGCACCGCTCATCGACCATCACCAGCTCCACATCCCCCGGACAAACAACCTGGAGGCCACAGGTGTACGGGTAGAGACCAACAGAGGCCCTCTGCTGCTCTATTCTGCAGACCTTCCACCTGCTAAACCTGCACTGGCCACAGAACTGGACTACATCTTCTCAACACCTACTGTCACTGTTGCTGCGGGTGACTTCAACTGCAAGCACCAAATCTGGAATTCCTCTATCACCACACACTGAGGTCGCACACCCCACAACTTCCTAACCTCCAGGAATGCTGTGGCTCTCGCTCCAAGGGAACTAACCATACACTACGGGGACCGAAGGCCCCCAGGCTGGCTGGACATTGCCCTGGTGCGAAACGTGCGGCCTCATATCACCCTCTTCACAGTTTCTGCCTTCTCATCAGATCACTAAGCTCTCCTATCCTTCCACAACAAGCCAACATCCAGGCCACCTAGGCCCCTCCCCTCTCTCAGGACAACAGACTGGTAAACCTTCACCCGCATCATGGAGGAGACTCCCCCATCCCAGCAACAGTGTCACTCACCTGCTGAAATAGAAAATTTGGTCGCTGCCATCACCACCCAGATGTCCGCTGCTGTAGTTCGATCGTCTCCAAAACCTCGGACGACCTCCTACAACAGAGATCCCCTACCCCAGTCAAACCGTTACACCATCCCGCGCAAGAACCCGCCAGGAGGTACATGAACACCCGCAGCCCAGCAGATCGCCGAGAGTATCGCCATCTTCAGGACTAGCCGTGGCCCAGTCCGACACGGAGAAGGCTGAACTCCACGCAGCCATCCTCGAGACGACTTTTACAGCGGCGGACACCCCCGACATCGACCATATCCACATGATTGAGCACCAGGTTCAGTCTTTCCTCGACCAGCCGAAGATGTGGGACCTTCCCGAGCCCGCATCAGCAGACGAAGTCCGAGGCATCATCAGCTCCCTCCGGCCCTGCAAATCACCCAGGTTTGATGACCTCCCTAATGCAGCACTTAAAGCCCTTCCTCCTTCTTGTGTGGCTGCGTTACTGGATATCTTCAATGCCATAATGACCTATGGACACTTTCCTTTGGCGTGGAAGCATGCAAAGGTCATCACCATCTGCAAACCCGAGAAGGATGCAGCTCAGCCCACCAAGTACCGCCCAATCAGCTTGCTATCCACCCTCAGCAAGCTGTTGGAAAACCTGGTGCAAACGCGGCCTAGAGCCATCCTGGAAGAAAACAACGTTGTAAGGCCGGAACAATTCGGGTTCCGGACTCACCACTCCACCCAACACCAACTACTTCGGCTGGTCGACGAAATTTACACTTCCTTCAATAGAAAGCAGTATACCTCAGCTTTACTCCTGGACATCACCAGAGCCTTCGACTCCCGTCTTATAAATTATGCAACCCCTCCCTACTTAATCCATCTCAATCACTCCTAACTCCAACAAAAAACGTTCTCCGTCTCCCACAATGGGAGACTCTCCTTACCCCGTACTGTAAAAGCTGGTGTACCTCAGGGCAGGGACCTATGCTATTCCTTCTGTACATTCGCCGACGACACAGCGGTCACCTCCACATCAACTCAGCTTGAAACTGCAGTCCGAAGAATCCAGCAGTACTCCGATCTCCTCACCACCTGGTTCAAGCGATGGCGCCTGCGCATCCATCCTCAGAAGAGCCAGGCAGTAAACTTCAGCCGGCGCCACCTGAGGGACGTAGCTCCCATCAGGTTGGCTGGCGAGGAGGTCCACTGGAGGTCGTCTGTCCAGTACCTGGGAGTACTTCTGGACTACAAGCTGACCTGGAGGGACCACACTGACCTTGTGGCAAACAAGATCAACAAGAGGATCGGGATGCTATATCCCTTGTAAATTGCAGCTCGGTGATGTCCGTAGACAACAAGCTGCTGCTCTACAAGCAGGTTCTCCGACCTGCAATCACATACACCTTTGAAGTCTGGGGCGCTGCTGCCAGAACTCACCTAGACAGCCTGCAATCCCGCTATCTGCGAATAGCCACCAACTCCCCATGGTACCTTTCAAACCGCACAATCCGTCAGGATCTGAACATCCCGACCCTGATGGACCACATCCTGCGCCTGGCCCAATCCTTCTTCCAAAACCTCCCAAATAGTTTCCATGCCCATATCCACGGTCTACGTGAGTACGACATTGACCCAGGAGCCTCCTTCCAACGTCAACTCGTTGCTGCTGCTTCTTAACATGACGAGCGACTTCGAAGCGGGACTTCCAGACACCGAGACCACGAAACCAGCGAGAGGAAGCAACTGAAGCGCAGAAGAGCCTGACTAGCCAACCTTATGCGAGAAGAAGGGATCAGAGCCAGCTCTCTCTCTCTCTCTCTCTCTCTCTCTCTCTCTCTCTCTCTCTCTCTCTCTCTCTCTCTCTCCAAAAGACTTCGCTTGGCCGACTCTCGATACCCGACCCTCCTGGCGAGTGAGCCAGCAACAGCGGGGCAATCCAAGCAGCTCCCGGTTGGGCGTTTTCTACGAGGTCCGCCCCTAGCTCAATTCAGCCCTGTGCTAGCGTCCTTCAAAATTGCCATTACGCCTCACCTTTCTGGATGACCTACTCAAGGGAACCCGAAAGGACGTCAATAAATGCTATACTGCAGTTCTTGACAGCCAAGAACTGACAGTCAACAATGTAGCCGAGCAAATTTCAAATAGTCACCATCGGATTCTTCAGGACCTTACCACCAAATCATGCCCTCTCACACACACCCGCAACACCAGACATCAGTACTAAAGCTCACCCAAGACTCCCTAGCGCTGTACTCAGGGCCCTCGGGTCATGTTTACAGACTAGATAAGCCATTCCTTGTTGCAGCCCCATGTGCTGCAGCAACATCAACTTTACCAATAATCACGGAGGTGCTATCGCGGAACTCCATCATTCCCCATTCACTGTTCCTTTCCTATCTCACCCGATTTTTCCCTTCTAATCTTCACCCAATGGCGAGATAAGCCATTCTTTCAACCCTCCAACTCTCTCTCTCTGTCTCCCCTTTCCAAAAAAAAAAAAAAAAAAAAAAAACCTTAAAGCGCTCCGCTTCCACAGCATCGACGCGCTCCGCTCTAAACCACCCGGCGAGCGAGCGCCCAACGTCCGGCATCCTCTCCGAGTCAGCTCCGGAGTTCCACCAGGAACATGGAGAGGGGGGCTCTAAACCTATTCTTTCTGTGCATCTGCACAGCCCTAAGGACCTCAAGGTTGTGTGTTGCCAGTTCCTGTCTTGTGTGTTCACCGGAGACCTCCGCATACAGCCCTTTATAACAAATCTTATGGTCCTAAGCTAGAGGTCGCTACACGGTACCTCGCGCACTTCTCCCGGGCGTCTACAGGAGCCTCGAGCACTTCTGCTGCTTCACAACTCAGCTCTACAAACAGTATAGCAGGGTAGAGAAACAAGGCTGCAGCCAACAGTCTCACGACTGGAACCAAGGCGCCTTCGGGCAAGTCCGCTGTTTCTCGCGCTTTTCAGCGCCCTCTAGCTGCTCTATCTCTTCCACTTTCTCTATTTTCATCTATCTATCTAGTTTGTAAGCCCCCCATAGCTGTAAGTTAGGTGCTGCTAGCTGTAGTCACATAAGAGCGGTAACTGTGACACAGCAGTAGAAGTTCTAGGCTTTACATACCTTCAAATTTCACTTCTTCCTAGCTAGCTTTTAACACACACACACACACACACACACACACACACACACATACAGTATATCTATTTTTACACACATAGTCACAGGAGATTTTTGACGATGGTGCGACCAAGTACAGGAACGACTGTTCGACTTTCCCCGTCATCTCTGTCCTCTACCAAAAGGCCCATAGCGGCTAAGGCTCTGAAAGTGACAAAAGACAAGCCATCCGCACCTTCATCACCATCTACACGGCCCACCTCACGCTCACGCGCGCGCGCTCAGCGTAGCAACACACCTGAAGTGGGACCACTGGATACACCATGTACACAGGACACCAAACTCTCTCTCATACCCACACCCACTCAGAGGCGCTATAATGATCAATCCTTGCACACGCATACCACTACACCTACTCAAACATTACACACACTGACTCATACACGCACACACACCAGCACACCTCCACAGACTCCAACACTCACACATACTCAGACACCTACACACACTCAGACACTTACACACACTCAGACTCTTACACAGACTCTTACACACACTCAGACACCTACAAATACTCAAGACACCTACACACACTCAGACTATTACACTCGCTCAGACACCTACACACACTCAGACACCTACACACACTCAGACACCTACACACACTCAGACTACTACACATTCACAGACACCTACACATACTCAGACACCTACACACACTCAGACACCTACACACACTCAGACACCTACAACCACTCATACTCTTACATGCACTCAGACTCCTACACACAATCTGACACCCACACTCACACACACACACACACTGACACCTACCCCCAAACACACCAACACATCCACTCAGGCATCACCACCACACACTCCAACACACACACAGACTATCACAGGCGCAAGCGATCACAACACACATGTCATACCCACTTCACCTCATGACGCCGACCTCATCGACCTGTCAGACATAAGACCATCACCCACACCACAAGCACACTCACCATTACCTGAAAGCTACGCGCAGGCGGCACAGGCAAAATCAAACACACAAACACTTTCACGGAGTTTAGGTCCGATCTGGTACCTATCTTCGTGAAAAACAGCCAGACAACACACATACACGCTCTTACACTCAACTTTGATAGGAAACACAAACCTCTACACAAATGCACCATACGAATCGCGCAACGATCCGGAGACTATGCGGTGAAACTGTTCTGCAGGAGGGACTACAATGCTTTTGTAGATCACCTCAAGCGGGAACGCATACAGTTCCACCTCATGCCCGAACCTTCGCTTAGGACCATAAGATTTGTTATTAAAGCGCTGTATGCGGTCTCCGGTGAACACATAAGACAGGAACTGGCAACACACAACCTTGAGGTCCTTAGGGCTGTGAAGATGCACAGAAGGAATAGGTTTAGAGCCCCCCTCCTCATGTTCCTGGTGGAACTGGCGGACACACCAGCCAATAGAAAGATAGTGGGCCTCAAGTACGTAGCTCATTTTAGGGTTAGGATTGAAGAATACAGGACCGATCCAGCGCCAAAACAGTGCAGAAAATGCCAAATGCTATATCACACGCACTTAGAATGTCAGGCTCCACAAGACACCTGCGCCAACTGTAAAGGCCCCCACCCCTCTTACACCTGTAGAGTTCCCCCAGGGGAACGACAGTGCGCGCTGTGCAGTGGTACGGGACATGGGGCAACTTGGCGCGGTTGCCCGAAGTACCAGGCGGCACTAAAATCAAGGCCAAGGGAGCAGACATCTAGGGCCCCCCGACCACAACCAGCAGAACAGAATCAGAGAAACATGGCTGCTCCCACTAACACCGAGGGGCAGTGGTACACACAGGACCGTCGTGGCAGAAACCGGCCAGTACCCGAACCCTGCCCCTCAAGAGCTGATGGAGACCTGGTCGCGCCCAGTCTGCCACCAGCACAGCACGAGCGCACCCCCAACGCGACACAACACAAACACACACACGTTACAACACAAACACATACACAGAAACCACAGTCACCGTTGGGAGATTCAATCTTCAGCCCAACTGCGCTCACCACTCGGGAAGCATTTGAAAATGGCTTGGCCTTGAGGGGACTCCTAACAAGCCTAAGATGCCCTCCAGATGTAGCTTATTATAATAAATTCATAGAACAAAGCAAATGGCTCCTGGAACTATTATCAGATGAAGACACAGACCCACTGTACCTGTATATTACCTCTCCAGATATCTCACAGTACTTTCGGACTCTCATTATGGCTAGTTCACCAATTGTAAACATAATATACTGGAACTGCAACAACCTCCGACGCAAGCGTAAAGCACTGTCAGACTTTTTAGTCAGGAACTCTGTTCAGATTGCACTGCTGAACGAGACACATTTAGGACCAGAAGACCGCTTCACGGTACCTGGGTACAAAATCTACAGAAACGATAGAAACCGGAGAGGCGGAGGAACAGCGGTGGCCGTCCAAAACTCGCTAACTCACCATCAAAAACACGTGCCACAACTAAACCGTCTGGAAGCAACAGCGGTAAATGTGCAATTGCGTAACGCCGCAGTAACGATTATAGCAGTATACAATCCTCCAGGCGATATCGACGTGGAGGATGTAGACAAAATTATGCGCCTCGACCATAAGTTGTTTGCAGCTGGTGACTTAAACGCCAAACATCACCTTTGGAATTGTAGAATGACAAACACTTCAGGCACCAAACTGCTAACGTACGTTAATAGGTCAAACATCCTACTAACGGGACCAGACGAACCCACGTTTATACCAAGACAGGTCAACCAAAGGCCAGATATTTTAGACATTGCTCTACTGAAAGATATGCCATATGACACGAAAACGGTAATAAACGATCTCACATCAGATCACTTGCCGGTACTAATGGAGATCGCAGCGCCTCTTAATGTTCAAACCAGAGCCAGCCAGACGCATTTATAATCAAGCAAACTGGCCGGCGTTTGAGGCGCTAATAGAAACCGAACTTGGACAAATGGAAATCAATGTCAACTCCCACGAAACACAAGACCAAGCGGTAGAAACAATAACGAAAGTCATTCACCACGCCACAGAAAGACATGTACCGCTAACACGCCCAAACAGCTACACGACGACACCATTTCCTCTGGCAGTAAGACGGGCGATACAAGACCGCAACCGCGCCAAACGTCAGTGGCAGCGCACGCGTAACATTATCCACAAAAACGAATACGAAAACCTTAGAATTGCTGCCAACATTCTTATGACAGAATACATAAGAGAGCAATGGAACGCCACGCTAGACACACTAGATCCACAAAACCGGGCAGTGTGGCGAATTGCGAAATGCCTAACGCGCACTCGCTTCAACATCCCGCCCCTACATTCGGGAGGCCAAATAGCGGAAACCGACGAACAAAAGGCTGCGGCCTTCGCGGATGCATTAGAAGAAACATTCAAACCGAATGCTGACCCGTGCGACAGAAATTTTGCAGCAGCAACGGAAGACCAAATCGCTAGCATTGGAAACATTGCAACTCGCAATAAAATGAGAAAAACAAATGCTGGTGAAATTAAATGGCTAATCATGCATTTACCCAATAGAACAGCTCCGGGCCCGGATAAGATTCCCAATCTAGTGCTCAAACATCTTCCACCAAGCGCTTTAAAACTACTAGCGGACATATTTAATCATGCCCTCCAGAATGGAAAATTCCCAACTCGTTGGAAGGAAGCTCAAATATTGATGTTCCCCAAACAACAAAAAGACCCCTCAATTCCAACAAATCATAGGCCAATTAGCCTCCTTAACACACTGAGCAAACTCCTAGAAAAAGTTGTTTTGAAACGCCTAAACTCATTTCTCGCTAAGATTAACATTTTAACTAGTGAACAGTTCGGTTTTCGAGCTAATCATTCTACAACGCTGCAACTACTCAGAATAACAGAGAAAATAACTGCAGGTTTCAATAACAAGCGATCCACAGGCGTGGTCCTATTGGACATTGAACGCGCCTTCGACAAAGTTTGGCATGCAGGCCTACTAAGAAAATTAATCTCCATAGGCGTGCAAGACTCAATGATATCCCTAGTCAAAGACTACCTCAGTGGAAGGAGCTTTCGCATCTCCATAGGTGAAGCTAAATCTACTGCTCGCCCAATCAGCGCTGGAGTACCCCAAGGAAGTTTACTGGGACCCACGCTGTTTAACATCTACATCAACGACCTTCCCCAATTAGTCAGAGTAGATAAATACATATACGCTGATGACACGGCCTTAGCTACACAATCAACCCAGCCGCGCATTATACATCTAAGGCTACAGAACGCTCTTAATGCCATGGAACCGTGGTTCACCAAATGGCGGGTTAAACTAAATTCAAGAAAATGCCAAGCCATCATTTTTAGCAGAAGAAATCTGCACAGACACAGGAGGCGAACTGTCCCACCCCTCACCTATAGACAGGAACCAAGCAGGTGGGAAACTAATGTTACATACTTAGGTGTTAAGATGGATGAATACCTCAGTTGGAAACACCACATAAACACAGAGCAAAGGCCAATGGCCAACTTAACAGACTCTACCCGCTCATAAATCTTAACAGCAGCCTTAAACTTCAGATGGGACTTACGTTATATAAGACGCTGATCCGTCCCATATTAACTTACGCTGCCCCCGTATGGGGATATGCGGCACAAACGCACATGAAGCGCCTCCAAACTATGCAAAACAGAATGCTGCGAATAATTGCCAAACTACCCGAAGAAGCTCCCGAGTTTGAAATGCACGAAGAGCTGAAAATGCTGACAATCGAGCAATTTATCAAGCACCTAAGCTACAGCCTGTGTGCGAAAAAGAACAAAAACTACAACGATCACATTAGAATACTAGGAGAATACGATACGGCACACGACAAGCACCTCCGCCCTCTGTCACTATTTGATCGCACTATTGGCATTGGCGAACCAGAAATTAACATAGAAGAGTATCTAAACACCTTAATGCACTAGCCATAATGCAGGTCGCGTGAACTCACACACACATACCAAAATTACGCTGCCCTCAAGTCCTTGTGTTACACAACCAAGGCGGCCCCGGGGGTTGAGGGTCCCCCCGCAAGTGGCACAGGCTCGCTCTTGCACTAAGGCAGACAGCCCGCCATGTGTGCACTTTACAAAACCTTGCTACACACTGGTTAACGAGATGCAATTGACAGAGCCGACAGGCGGTAATAATTTCACTGTATATACAAATAAGATATTAGCACTAAGCACACACACATATATATATATATATATATATATATATATATATAATCAAGATGAAGCCGACAGGCGGAAATACACTTCAACTATTTAGAGATAAGCACGCATAAAAATAATTAACCATAGATATTAAGGGACATGGATGAAGCCCTCGGCGGATCATTCTATACAAGTAAATACTAGAAAATAAGTACACCAAGAATCCAACTGTTAAGATAAGTCATGACTCAAGAATACATGTAAGCAAAAACACTTGTTAAAGCCACTAGGCGAAGTTATACACCTTCTTTTAGGTAACCCATTCCGGACGAGGCCAGAAGGCTGATATGTACAACATAAATACACCTCCAATTACAACCTATGTCACCTCCAACTCCCCCCCCCAGTGGGCACTCAGGGCGCAAGTCATGTGTGTCCCCTGGCACTTCAGTCTTCACTCGCTGTTACTGCCACTGGCACGCAGCTTCCATTTTCTCCAGAAATGCGCAGGTGCTTAATGCGGTACTGCACAAGCGAGGCATGGGCCTCCTACTTCCGGTGGGGGTTTTTCGTGGGTAGTGCCGCACTGGTTCGAGTCCAGGGCGGGGAGTCTCACACTCCCAGGCTTGCCTGGGGCTAGGGCGTCAGTAGCCTTTTCCCCCACCACTAACAAAAAAAAAACAAAAAAAAAACAAAAAAAAAAAAAACAAAAAAAACATTAACTGCATAGCAGCGTAGCAAAACAAGACCGCTGCCAACAGTCTCACGACTGGCTCCTAGGCGCCTTCGGGCAGGTCCTCTATTTTCGCGGGCTTTTTAGCGCCCTCCATCAGCTCTTTCTCTACTACTGTCTCTTTTTTTTTTCCTCTTTTCTGTCTAGTATTTAAGCTCCCGTTAGGACCCCTAGTAATCAAGATAGGCGCTGCTTGCTGAGGTCACTCGTCATCACGTGAGCGGTAGGTCCTTGTGACACAGCGGCAGAATTTCTAGGCTGACTCTTCTCTCTTCCTCTCTTGGCTTAGCTAGCGTAGAATAAGAGTAGGTTTATAAACACTTAATAGCACATTAACTTACACACACACACATATATATATATATATACATATTTATTTTCTGTCACTCCTACACACACAATCCATGCAGACCCGCACGTGAAAAGGCAGACACAAACCGCCGACGAGGAAGTCCCCCTCCTCGCTCAACACACCCAAAAGGCCTATTGTCGCAAGGGACCTGACCTCGACTACGCCAAAAACTCCGAAGGGACAAAAGACCATACCTGACACTGCTTCCCCCCCCCGAACATGCACCCCTCTCAAGACACAACAGACACGAACACCAACACCACACAAACGCCTTCAGACTTACCACAACACAAAGACCAAGATCACACAGCAACACACAACACACTAGACATCACACAGGAGAACGCCGACCACAACACTCACCACAGCACCTAGACAGCGCCCAGGCGCCACCCACACCTGCACAGAATGACGAGACGGACGTAACACCTCCCAGGCCTAGTCCCGTGCCTCCCGCACACTCGCCGCTTCCTGAGAACTACGCCACCGCGGTCAGGTCAGAGACACACAAAAGCTACACAGACTATCGGGCCAACTTAGCACCCATTTATGTCCACAAAAGCCAGTCAACACGCATACACACACTCACTCAAACCTTCAATAGGAAGTACAAACCCACACACAGATATACAATACACACCGCGCCCAGATCCGGAGACTTCGCGGTCAAGATGTTCTGCCAGAGGGACTACCACGAATTCGTGGAACACCTCAAGGCTCAACGGGCACAGTTCTACCTCAGCCCCCACCCAGAAGGTAGAACAATTAGATTTGTTTTAAAAGGACTGTGTGCCGAGTTCTCCGGGGACGAAATTAAACGGCACTGGCAAAATCCCAATTTGAGGCCATTAGGGCGGTGCGGATGCGCCGTAAAAATAGGGAAAGAACCCCCCTCCCCATGTTCCTGGTGGAAATGGCGGATACCACTGAAAATCGTAGGATTAGAGGCCTCAAATACCTTGCTCATTTTAGAATCAGGGTAGAGGAATATAGGTCCGCCCAGGAGCCCCAACAATGTAAGCGGTGCCAGCAGCTTACACACACACACCGAAATTATCAGGCCCCTCATGAAGTATGCGCCAAATGTTCAGGCCCCACCCCTCCTTCACTTGCAGGGTTCTACCAGCGGAACGGAAGTGCGTCCTGTGTATCGCCACTCGACACGGAGCAACATGGCGCGGTTACCCGAGCTACCAGGCCGCACTTCAAGGGCCAAGCAATCAGGTGCAGCCGGATAGGGCCCCCAGACCACCTAGAGAACATCGCCAACAGACGACGGCTGCACCTCCAGAGGCAGGGCACTGGCTCATACAGGACCGTCGTGGCAGAAATAGGCCAGCCCCGGAACAGTGCCCTCAAGCAGGCGAAAGTCGGGTCACGCCCGTCTTGTCACCTGCACCTCAAGTGTGCACCCCACCTAGCACACAACACACACACAACACACCACATACACCAACACTAACACTGCTTAGCCCCCCACACCTGGATGAACTTAACATGTTCATCCCATCAGCACACGTCACCCGGCAAGCTTTCGATAACGGCTTGGCCCTGGCAGAACTACACCAAATAGGAGTGCCACTTGCAATAGGCCGGCAAACCTTTCTGGAACATACCAAATGGCTCCTGGAGAGAATCACAGATCCCTCCTCCACCAAATACCAACTCTTCGACCATATCGCCCGATTCCACGTCCTGCTCTCTGAATATTCCGAACGTGTTAAGTAATGGCTTCTGCAAATTCCATAAATATACTTTACTGGAACTGCAACAATCTCAGAAGAAAACGCAAAGAGCTCGCTGACTTTTTGTTAAGAAACTCTGTACAAATAGCGCTCCTTAACGAAACCCATCTGGGTCCTGCAGATCGTTTCGCCATACCTGGATATTTCATTTATCGTAGTGACCGAAATCGCAGAGGCGGAGGAACTGCAATAGCGGTACAAAACTCCTTACTACATCACCAGAAACAAGTTTCGCAGCTGAACAGGCTAGAAGCCACAGCAATCAGTGTGCAACTACATCACTCCACTGTCACACTTATAGCCACGTACAATCCCCCGGCGACATCGACACAGAGGATTTTTTTGGTAGTGTTTAACGCCCGCTTTAACTACTAATGGCATCGCAGGCGGTGACACTGATGATACATGAATGATGATTGGGCACCGGTGGAATGCGATGGCGGGGGAAACCGGAGTACCCGGAGAAAACCCGCCCCAGCGCCGCTTTGTCCACCACAAATCTCACATGCGGTCGCTTGGGATCGAACCCCGGCCGTCTAGGTGAGAGGCTAGGACACAGAGGATGTCGACCGACTAATGAACATGGACGCTAAGGCCATAGCAGCTGGCGACTTTAATGACAAGCATCTCCTCTGGAACTGCAGATCCGCAAACCAAGCCGGAAACAAATTACTAAATTATATTAATAACTCCAATATTCTCCTGACAGGCCCAGAGGAACCCACGTTCATTCCCAGAATAAGAAATCACGCACCGGACGTACTAGATGTAGCGCTGACAAAAGGCATTCCCTATGACCTGCAGCACACGGTCATCAATGATCTCGCCTCAGATCATCTTCCGGTAATACTGGAAGTAGCCGCTCTAGTAACCTTCAGACCGGAATCAGCCAGACCCAATTACCGAAAAGCCGACTGGCCATCCTTTGAGGCATCCATATTTGCAGGGCTGGCGAGCATTGAGGTCACGTCTCATGAGACACAAGACCAGACCATCGATGGAATCAAGCGAGCAATCTACGAAGCAACCGAACAACATGTGCCACTGAAACGCCCGTACCTGAATAACAAAATATTGCTTCCCCCAGATACGAGGCAAATTATTCGCGATCGGAACAAAGCCCGACGAAAATGTCAGCGGAGTCGTCACATAGCTCACCGAAATGAGTATGAGGACCTAAAACTTCGTGCTAACACTCACATTACGGACATCACTCGCAACCAGTGGAATGAAACCCTGGAGAACACTGATCCACAACACACCATTTGGAGGACTGCTAAATGCCTCACCAGAGCGCGCACGAACATTCCCCCACTCCATACAGGGGGCCGCACAGCGGAGATGAACGCAGAAAAAGCCGAAGCTTTTGCCGACACACTCGAACAAGAATTTCAACCGAATGAGGACCCGTGCGATGTAAACTTTGCAACAGACACGGAGACCAAAGCGAACCTCATTGACATAGCATTTACACATAATAAAACTCGAAAAACAAGCACCGGAGAAATTAGTTGGTTAATCAAGCACCTCCCGACGCGTAAAGCACCAGGACCAGACAAAATCCCCAATCTGGTCCTGAAACATCTGCCGCCCAAGGCGATAAAACAACTTGCGAACATATTCAACCACACCATTGAACATGGCCGATTCCCTCCCCAATGGAAGGAGGCCAAAATTTTGCTGTTCCCCAAGCAGCACAAAGACTTGTCACTGCCAATAAACTGTAGGCCCATCAGCTTGCTCAATACCATGAGTAAACTGCTGGAGAAAATTCTTCTAAAACGCCTGAACGCCCATTTAATTAGAAACAATACCCTCAAGAACGAGCAATTCGGCTTCAGAGCTAATCACTCTACAACACTCCAACTTTTACGTATCACTGAAAACATCACCAGAGGGTTTAACAACAATCGATCTACAGGCGCGGTACTTCTTGGCATACAACGCGCCTTCGACAGAGTATGTATGGCATGCAGGCCTACTAAATAAACTGACGACATACGGAATCAACGACTCGTTGGTCGCCATCATTAAAGACTATCTACCAGATAGAAGCTTCAAGGCAGCAGTGGATGAGGCAGAGTCAACACTCCGCCCCATCAGAGCTGGCGTACCCCAAGGAAGTTTGCTGGGGCCCACGCTATTTAATATATACATAAATGATCTCCCACCACTAATCCGGGTAGAGAAATATATCTACACCGACGACACTGCCCTAGTAACAACATCACTGCAGCCACGGATTATACACCTCAGGCTCCAAAATGCCTTGTATTCTCTGGAACCGTGGTTCAGAAAATGGAGGGTCAAGTTAAATGCCAGAAAGTGTAAAGTCATTTTCACAAAACGCCACACACATAGGCAACAAAGGCGCGCTCTCCCACCACTTATGTACCGGCAAGAGCCGATTGAGTGGGAGAGCATGGTCACTTACTTAGGGGTAAGGATGGACGAAGGCCTCACGTGGAAACAACACATCAACACGGTAAGAGCTAAAGCCAACGGTCAGCTCAACAAGCTTTACCCAATCATTAACACGAACAGCCGCTTGAAACTAAGCATGGGCTTAACCCTCTACAAAACGCTAATCAGACCTATACTAACATACGCCGCCCCCGTCTGGGGATACGCGGCAAAAACCCACATTAAGAGACTCCAAACGCTTCAAAATCGAATTTTGCGAATTATTGCACAAGTGCCCGCAATAGCTCCAACCTTTGAACTACACGAGCTCAAAATCTGCTCAATTGAGACCCATATAAAGCAACTGGCTTTAACATCTACAAGCGGAAAAGTAATAATCACAACGTTCTCATCCAAGAACTTGGCGAATATGACACCAGAAACGACAAGCACTTCCGCCCTCTATCGCTCTTCAACCGGAACATCGGTTTAGGGGAACCAGAAATAAATATTCAGGAATACTTAGACAACCTCATTAGGTAACTAATGGCAATGTCAGAGAGCATTCCACTCCAGACAAACACACCACACATATGCACACCGTCTCATTTTCAGCAGTCCTCTATAAGTCCTTGTGCTACCCAGCCAAGGCGGCTCCCGGGGGATGAGGGCCCCCCCGCGAGTGGAACGGGTCCGCACCTGCACCATGATAGGCAGGCAGCCAGCCGTGTGCGCACTCTACACGACCAGGACTTCCACAGGCCAACGAGACAATCAACACTTAGATGAGGCCGTTAGGCTGGAAAGAAACCACAATTTAATTATAAAACTAAAATAACTTGTGTTAGTTTTTCATTTCAGATATACGACGCAGCCCTCGGCTGAAATATCACTACCAATTGTACATAGGATAAAATACACTCACTGACATGGAATGGAACTCACCATCATTCCTTAGTTTGTTTCAGAGACTCGGCCCCATAGACAGAAGACACACAAGCCAAACTACGACGCTAGAACTGCACCTCATCTAGAGACCAGTCTTCAGCAATGTCACCAATAAACATAGGGAGAGAGTGGCACCTCTCCCTACACTCCTTGCCAGCAACGCTAAATTCCTATAATCCTTCATTATCCCTACCTCTGAATCCGCATAGGAGGCCGGCTGGGCCCTGGTCAAGTCGGTCTGCTAGCACTACCTTACCCACTGGTGGCCGCACAGCGGGCCAGTTTCATTTTCCTTTCCATCACTACGCGGGTGCAACAGCGGTACCGCAACAATCCTCACTTTCCACTCCGGTGGAGGGTTTTTTAGTCGGTAGGCCCACTCTGGGAGACCCCGACACTCCGGGCTAGCCAGCCCGGGTTAGTCCTTAAGGTGGATTTTTCCCTCCACTCGAAAAAAAAAAAGAAAAAAAAAAGTATGGCATGCAGGGCTACTCAGAAAACTGAAAGTCTACGAAATTCCTGACACTGCTATAGCCCTAATTAGGGACTACCTCTATGAACAACGATTTCACACCTCAGTAGAGGACGCAGTCTCAAGCTCCAAACAAATCCGAGCAGGAGTTCCACAAGGAAGTATAGTGGGACCAACATTGTTCAATTTATACATAAACGACATGCCAGAATTGGTAAGAACCAACAAGTACATATACGCAGATGACCACTGCTATAACCACACAATCCACTCAGTTACGAATAATACACTTACGCCTACAAAATGCTTTAGACTCACTTGAACCATGGTTCAAGAAGTGGAGAATTAAAGTAAATGCAAGGAAGACACAGGCTATAGTCTTCACCAAAAGAATACAGCACCGTAAAGGCAGAAACTTGCTACAACCACTTAACTACCAAGGCGAAATTATAGAGTGGAAAGACCAAGTGACCTACTTAGGTCTTGTCATGGACCAAGGCCTAACCTGGAGTAGGTATATAGCTAAGGTCAGAGCCAAGGCTAATGGTCAACTAAACAGACTATATCCCATCATCAATCTCAACAGCCAATTAAAATTAAACATGGGAATTACCCTATATAAAACGCTAATAAGAACGATCATTACGTATGCATCCCCTGTATGGGGCTACGCTGCAAAAACGCACATACATAAATTACAAACACTCCAGAATAGAATAATTAGAATAACTGCCAAACAACCCCCAGTAGCGCCGGCTTATCTCCTTCATGAGGAGCTAAAACTGCATTCAATAGAGCCGTTCATAAAAAGCCAAAGTTACAACCTGTATAAGCGTAAAGCAAGAAACAACAATGAACTAATACAAGAACTAGGCACCTATGAAGCAGAAAATAACAAACACAAGAGACCGCTCTCTCTATTTGACAGAACCCTCGGCCTGGGGGAACCCGATTTAAATATACAATAATATCTAGAATCGCTAGTAAGAATTCCATAATAAAATTACCCATGAATGTGTCTACGACATTAGTTTGGTGGCCCTTGAAGTCCGTACTTTCTGAGTCAAGGCGGATCCGGGGGTTTGAGGGACCCCCACTCTACAGCGACCTGGCAGACCACTAACGGACCTTCTCTGGTATTTAGATAATAGAATGTAAGTAATTAGAATATGCGTTTTATTACAGGTAAAGCAGCATTGGGCATGGCCATCACTTGGATGGGTGACCACTAAGTCCATGAGAAACCAATGATGTCTCTGCTAAATGACAACGCCCTCTCTAGTTAAAGGGTTGAACACAATGACTTCGCCAGACAGGGCAGCAGTAGTTGTAAAAATATAACTAGCTTAGAATTTATACCAAAATGAAATATCTAAATGACTATGTCCTTGTGTTACAGGGCTGCAGACATACGAAATATACCAACGACTTTACCCGAAAGGGCAGAAAATGTTATACTGACTACGTCCTTTTGTTACAGGCCTGCAGATATATACACACACACAATATGTACTTATTCCTCACCACAAATCTTCCAAGGGCGCAATCAGGGCTCCGGTCATGTTTGCGTCCTGGCCCCTCACTCTCTCCTGGCTAAGGCCTTTGGCTAGCCATAACACCCGCTCCTTGAATCCTCAGGTGCAACAAGCGGTACTGCAGCATTCCTACACCCGAATTCTCTCCGGTGGAGTGGTTTTTTTAGTGGGTATTGCCAGTTTAGGGCGACCCCCACACTTGGCAGAGCTATCCCCTCTGTCGCCTGTAGATTGGGTTTTTCCACTCCACTCGAAAAAAAAAAAAGCTTAAAGAAGGACTTCGACTCTTAAAGATGGATCCAGCGACAAGGGCAGCTTTCGACGCAGGCATGGCCTACTACCGCACCGTTAGCAAAGAAGAGCTAGCACTGCGACGGAAGAACAACCATGCCAGTAGTCAGTGGGCGCTGGCGCGCCGTGCCGCCTTGCTGC
Organism: Hymenopus coronatus; assembly: GCA_030762935.1. Classification (NCBI taxonomy): domain Eukaryota; kingdom Metazoa; phylum Arthropoda; class Insecta; order Mantodea; family Hymenopodidae; genus Hymenopus; species Hymenopus coronatus. The sequence goes on from CM060892.1 coordinate 10,377,441, forward strand.
GGACCATGGAGACGCCTTCCGCCCCACTTACTAAGCCGCCTCCTGCCACGCCACCTACCGTTATGGAGCAGACAGCACACATCGCCGCCGCACCGGTATCCAGTAGGAAACCGGCCCGGCCTCATCCGCCGACAGCCTCCGCCGCCGTGCCGGCACCCAACCGGGATGGCCACCTTACAGTGGTCGTCATAGGGGTCCCGAGGGACCTTCCATCCCGCTTCGTGCTGGATGCCGAACGCCGCCTTTGGCCCTCTGCATCACATCACCTCGGGGACCCACATCGCTGGTCCGCCTCCACCTGGGGTCCGCGCTTGAAGCCGAAGCTGCCTTGACATCACGCCTGCCCTTGTTAGGGCAACAGCTACGTGTCGAGGCTAGCAGAAGCGAACGTCCGGTCCCCTGCCGACGCTGCTGCACCTACGGACATCGTTCGGAGGATTGCCACGCCGCACCTAAGTGCCACTTCTGTGGGGCAAGCTCGCTTACAGCCGCTTGCTCCAACCGTCGACGCCGCTACTGCGCTACCTGCTCCGGGAACTCGCACTACACAGGGCAAGCCACATGCCCCCTGTATCCCCGGAGTAGGCCTTCACCTCCACTAAAGCCACAGCAGCACCACCAACCATCACCATCACCAGACTCTACACCGAACACTTCACCAGTCAACTCTTCACCGACGGACACCTTTCTAAAGGACGCCGTGGACTCCATACAGCAGAACATCGCCGCCATCCAGGCGGCTACACACCAACTCGGCCTCCGTCTCGAGGAACTTCAGAGGGAAACCAACGAACGACTCGCAGCATTGGAGGCCAAGCACCAGGACTCTGATCGTGTTGCAGGTGATAATGGCGCGGTGCTTGCGTCTATCCAGCGACAGCTGGACCGCATAGAGAGCCACCTCGTCCATCCACCTGCCGAGGACAGCGACGACCAGTGCCCGCGGCTGGGGTCTCTTGAGGCTTCGGTCATGGGTGTCCGAGAGCTGCAGCACCAACTTCATCAATCCATATCCAAACAACTACACGACCTTCAGACAGGACTTACCACTGACATTCTCGCCTACATCGCTACCGGTCCAGTCCCCAGGGGAAGGAAGAACCGGTAGTACCGACATCATCACCACAGGGAGAGTGGCAGCTCTTCCTGCACTCCCAATCCCATGTTTTCACCAACAATTCCCAACCACCCACAATTTCCTCAACTCCTCACCTATAATTCGCTACGGGGGCCGGCTGGGCCTCGGTCCGGTCTACTAGCACAACCCTCTCCCCTGGCGGCCGCACAGCGGGCCAGTTCACGGGTTAGTCCTTAAGGTGGATTTTTCCCCTCCACTTGAAACTAAAGAAAAAAAAAAGAAAAAAAAAGAAAGAAAAAAAACTTAACTGTGTGGTAGTAGTGGTAAAGACGGTGAGTGAGTGATGTGCGTTCCCGTCTTACTATTTCAACCTTAATTGTACGAGTTTTGCGTCAGTGACCACATGTGTTGGGTAGAGTGAGTGTTCCTCCCCTCACAGTGCGTTTTACGACGCGGAAATCGCAGTAGGCTGCATGAAACAGCCAAAACAATTATACCAAAGTACAGTGCAGTGAAACGCAGTGTTTTCGTAGGAACTAACACACAAACACATACAGCCGTACGAAAACTAAGTGAAGTGTGCAGTGTTTCGTGTGTAGTGGTTATGATGCGTGTGAATAGCCTATAAAAGCACACGAAACAACTCTCATACAGCTCGGCAAGGGGCTGTGTGCCCTTGTTGCACGCATCTTCCCAGGTAGCGTCCCAAGCGGCAGGCTGCCAACCATACTTTCCCCCCAGATAGTTACTTTTAGCTGGAGGGGCTGTTAACACAGCCATGAATACCTCTCCCTCTTCCCTTCTTCTCCCTCCCTCACCCTGCTCACATGGTCCTACAGCTGATAACGATCCTATACAGCAATATATAGCTGTAAATTCCCATCCCTCTTCAATTCAATCTGCGCAAACCAGCCAATCTGCGCCATCTGACCTAACAAACTCCCCAGCACATGATGCTGCTTCTTACTACATACAAGGAGGCGACCTCACCCTTTTCATGGGTCACCCTCTCATCGCCTCTGCACCTCTACCGCTCTTGGATGACGTACTCCAGCACCTCCTCCTGGAACGTCAGGCGCGGCGGTGCTATGCAGACCATGCCGAGAAACGCATACAACAGCTGCTCCAGTCAGATATGAAGGACCCGCGGAGTATCGCACACATACAGGAGTTTGCTCGACTCTCTTGCCACAGAGACCGCCTGGACACCGTGTGTGTGTGTGTGGGGGGAGTTCTCCGAAGATGTACGAGAGATAGCTACTAGAGGAGCCGAGGCACAGCGAAGACCAGCGAATCTCCACGAAGGCGGGCGGAGATCTGACGGTTGACGCCGACAGAGAGGCGGCGCTCGGCAAACACCGCACCGACTCCCTCCGCTCCTCCCGCTCGGCGTGCGAGTACTCAACAGCCGGCATGAGCCGCGGCAGCCTCCGGCGCTCTCCAAGAGGCCCGTCACATACTAGCTCAGCCTGGGCTAGTATCTCTAACACTTTAGCAGGGTAGAGAAACAAGGCCGCAGCCAACAGTCTCACGACTGGTACCAAGGCCTCCTACGGGCAGGTCCGCTGTTTCTCGGGCTTTTCAGCGCCCTCTAGCTGCTCTATTTCTTCTCCTATCACTATTTTCATCTATCTGTCTAGTTTTTAGGTTCCCCTAGTTTTAAGTTAGGTGGTGCTAGCTGTAGCCACAAGAGAACAGTGGTCCTACAAGTAACTGTGGTACAGCAGCAGAGGTTCTAGGCTTTCCTTATCTTCTCACTTCATTTCTTCTTAGCTAGCTTCCATTTAACTTCCATACACAAATAGCCACTGAAATATTTGATGATGGTACGTCCAGGTACATCCACGACTGTTCGACTTTCCCCAACACTGTCCAATACCAAAAGGCCCATAGTGGCTAGGGCTCTCAAAATGACAAAGGACAAACCATCAGCACCTCCATCACCACCTTCACAGCACACCTCACGCCCACGCACGCGGGCGCGCACTCTGCATAGTAACACTCCTGAGGTGGAAATATTGAATGCACCATCTACACGTAACACCAGACGCTCTCTCATACCCACACCACCTCAGAGGCGCAATAGCGATCAATCATTGTACACACACACTACCACACCTACACAAACATCACCGTCACACACACTGACACATACACTCACACCCCCACATACACCAACAGACGACCAGACTCGTACACTCACACCCACTCAGACTCTTACTTACATTCAGACTGCTACACACCCTCGGACTCCTACACACTCTCAGACTCCTACACTCACATACTCTGACTCCTACACTCATATACTCTGACTCCTACACTCACATACTCTGACTCCTACACACACCCAGACACCCACACACACCCAGACACCCACACACACTCACTCACAAACACCAACACACCCACTCAGGCATCACCACCACACACTCCAACACACACACACACTCACTGACGCAAGCGAACACAGCACACATATCACACCCACCTCACTTCATGACGTGGACCTCATCGACCTGTCAGACATAAGACTTTCACCTACTCCACATGCACTCACCGTTACCTGAGAGCTACGCACAGGCGGCGCAGGCAAAATCCAACATACACACAAACACTTTAACGGAGTTTAGGTCCGATCTGGCACCTATCTTCGTGAAAAACAGCCAGACAACACACATACATTCACTCTCACTCAATTTTGATAGAACGCACAAACCTCTACACAAGTACACTATACGCATCGCGCCACGCTCCGGAGACTATGCGGTAAAGCTGTTTTGCAGGAGGGACTACAATGCTTTTGTAGATCACCTCAAGCGCGAACGCATACAGTTCCGCCTTATGCCCGAACCTTCACTTAGGACCATTAGATTTGTTATAAAAGCGCTGTATGCGGAGGTCTGCGGCGAAGACATAAAGCAGGGACTGGCAACCCACAACCTTGAGGTCCTTAGGGTTGTGCAAATGCACAGAAGGAATAGGTATAGAGCCCCTCTCCCCATGTTCCTTGTGGAACTGGCGGACACCCCTGAAAACAGAAAGATAGTGGGCCTCAAGTATGTAGCTCACTTTAGGGTTAGGATTGAAGAGTATAGGACCGTTCCAGCGCCGAAAGAATGTAAAAAATGCCAAATGCTATACCACATGCATTTAGAATGCCAGGCCCCTCAAGACACCTGCCCCAAATGTAAAGGCCCCCACCCCTCTTACTCTTGCAGAGTTCCCCCAGGGGAACGACAGTGCGCGCTGTGTAATGGTACGGAACATGGGGCAACATGGCGCGGTTGCCCGAAGTACCTGGCGGCACTGAACTCAAGGCCAAGGGAGCAGACATCTAGGGCCCCCCGACCACAACCTGTAGAACAGCAACAGAACACCATGGCTGCTCCCACTAACTCCGAGGGGCAGTGGTACACTCAGGACCGTCGAGGCAGAAACCGGCCAGCCCCCGAACCCTGCCCCTCGAGAGCGGATGGAGACCGGGTCACGACCAGTCTGCCACCAGCACAACATGAGCGCGCCCCTAACGCGACACAACACAAACACCAACACACACAGGCTAACGCACAAACACGTACACATAAACCACCACCGTTGGGAGATTCAGTCTTCTGCCCAACAGCGCTCACTACCCAGGAAGCATTTGAGAATGGAATGGCCTTGAGGGAGCTCCTAAGAAAGCTAGATTGCTCCTCAACGATAGCTTACAAGTTTAAAATACATAGCAAATGGCTCCTGGAACTAATTACAGATGACCCCGCAGACCCAATGTACCTGTTCAATTACCTCACCAGATATCTCCTAGTAATTGCGGAATCTTATCATGGCTAGTACAACAGTAGTAAACATAATATACTGGAACTGCAACAACCTCCGACGAAAACGCAAAGAACTAGCAGATTGCCTAGTCAGGAACTCCATTCAGATTGCACTGCTTAACGAGACCCACTTAGGACCAGAAGACCGCTTCACGGTACCAGGTTACAAAATCTACAGAAATGATAGAAATCGTAGAGGCGGAGGTACCGCGGTGGCCATCCAAAATTCGATAACACACCATCAAAAACACGTGCCTCAACTAAACCGTCTGGAAGCCACGGCAGTAAATGTGCAATTGCACAACGACACAGTAACAGTTGTAGCAGTTTACAATCCTCCAGGCGATATCGACTTAGAGGATGTAGACAAAATTATGCGCCTTGACCGTAAGGTGATTGCTGCAGGTGACAAACTCGAAACATCACCTTTGGAGCTGCAGAGCTACAAAATTTCCGGCACCAAACTGCTAACGTACGTTAACAGGTCAAACGTTCTACTAACAGGACCAGACGAACCCACGTACATACCCAGACAGGTCAACCAAAAGCCAGATATTCTAGACATTGCCCTACTTAAAGATATGCCATATGACACAGAAACAACGGTTATAAACGATCTCACTTCAGATCGCCTTCCAGTACTAATGGAGATCGCAGCGCCTCTAGCGTTCAAACCAGAGCCAGCCAGACGCAATTATAACCAAAAAAACTGGCCAGAGTTTGAGGCGCAAATAGAAACGAACTTGGTCAAAGGGAGGTTAGTGTCAACTCCCACGAAACACAAGACCAAGCGGTTGACACAATAACAGAAGTTATTCACCACGCAACAGAAAGACATGTGCCAATAACACGGCCAAGCAATTACATGACGACACAATTCCCTCTGGCAGTAAGACGGGCGATACAAGACCGCAACAGAGCCAGACGTCAGTGGCAGCGCACACGTAACATCATACACAAAAATGAATATGAAAATCTCAGAATTGCTGCCAGCACGCATATAACAGAACACATACAAGACCAATGGAAAGCCACGCTGGACACTATAGATCCACAAACCCGAAAAGTGTGGCGAATCGCGAAATGTCTAACACGTGCACGATTCAACATCCCGCCCCTGCATTCCGGCGGCCGCATAGCGGAAACAGATGAACAAAAGGCCGAAGCCTTCGCGGATGCGTTAGAAGAAACATTCCAACCGAATGTTGACCCGTGCGATATAAATTTTGCAGCAGCAACGGAAGATCAAATTGCTGAAATTGGCAACACTGCAACTCACAACAAAATGAGAAAACCAGTGTCGGTGAAATTAAATGGCTGATCATGCATCTGCCCAATAGAAAAGCACCGGGCCCGGATGCGATTCCCAATCTGGTGCTCAAACATCTTCCACCAAGCGCACTAAAATTAGTAGCGGACATATTTAACCATGCCCTCCAGAATGGAAAATTCCCAACACGCTGGAAGGAAGCACAAATTTTGATGTTCCCTAAACAACATAAAGATCCCTCAATTCCAACGAATCATAGGCCAATTAGCCTTCTTAACACCTTGAGTAAACTCCTGGAAAAGGTCGTTCTTAAACGCCTAAACTCATTCCTAGTCAAAAATAACATCCTAGTCAGTGAACAGTTTGGTTTTCGGGCTAATCATTAGACAACGCTACAACTACTCAGAATAACAGAGAAAATAACTGCAGGGTTTAATACCAAGCGATCCACGGGCGTAGTCCTACTGGACATAGAACGCACCTTCGACAAAGTTTGGCATGCAGGTCTACTTAGAAAGCTAATAAACATAGGCGTGCAAGACTCGATGATCACATTAATCAAAGATTATCTTGGTGGAAGGTGTTTTCGCATCTCCGTAGGTGAAAATAAATCTACTGCTCGCCCAATCAGCGCTGGAGTACCCCAAGGAAGTTTACTGGGGCCCACGCTGTTTAACATCTACATCAACGAACTTCCCCAATTGGTCAGAGTAGATAAATACATATATGCTGACGACACAGCCTTGGGGCGGTTTTTCAGTTTCGGCCGGCATTCGGTTTCATGATCGACTCAGCGCAGCGTTAAGAGATCTACAGTTCCTGCTCTTCCAGGCTATCTCTGGCATTCTAGGCGCTTATTAGCGCCACCAAGCAGTAGCCTGCTATCCAGAAAACCTCGCTACCACCCAGAGAAGCATCAGCTGACAAGAATCTACCAGATTTAACACCGAGGACCCTGATTGGTCGGCCACCACAACTGGAAGTAACCCTATTGGGCTGCTTCAGGTGATCTGGCCAATCACTCCAATAAGAGCGGTGTGCACTTCCAGACCTTCTAGGTTCGGGTAAGGCGCGCTAATAAAGCGTCCGGTCCTCTGTTTCGGCCTGCTTCTTAGCCCCTGCTGCCTGCAGGTGAGGGTAAACCAAGGTGTGATTTTGTGCACTGCACCCTATGGTGCAGGGCAAGTATCCCTGTCCTCTACCACCATGACCCGAAGTAAATCCAAACCAACTAAAGGCAAAGCCACAAGCGGCTCTGCCAATGATGAATCAACGGCCGTTGCCAGCACCAGCATTGGTGCACACACCCTGCCCTCCAGTGGCCTTGCTACTGTTGAGGGTAAAAAGAGGTCTAGCCAGGAACGCCAAGGCGGTAAAGGCAAGATCATATGTCTGGACTCATCCAAGCAAGCTACCAATGAGGGCCTCCCGCGCGAACCAGTTTCACGTGTAGACCAAATTCCGGAGACTAACTCCGACGATGACTGTGCCAGTGTGTGCAGTAACATTTCACACCACAGCGGCAGGACCTCGGTCCTGTCGTACCACTCATCCTCCATGATGGTGGATCATGAGGAGTCCTCTTCCGGCCTCTCCACAGACGGAGAGGATGATTTTCGTGTAGTGGCCTCGAGGAAGCAGAAGAGGCAAACCCCATTGGCTGCAGAGGGCGTGCCCTCTGGCCAATCCCAGACAACATCCCGCCCCAGGATTCTGGGCCCGCCCAGAATCCTGGGACAAGGAGGCACGTTCCACCGATTATCGTGGACAACTTTAAGGGGGTTGTAGGCTTCAAGGAGGTAATGCCATCCCTATCGAGTCAGTGCACGGTTCGGAAGAACAAGCACCGCTACGTCTTCCAGGCGAAGATTCTGGAGGATTATAACCTCATATTGCAGACTGGTGAAGCAGCTCACCAGGTCCGCTCCAGATGGGCAAGGCTCCAAATCTCCCCTCTTCCTCGTAGTAGTGGAGCGGGCCAATGACCCTGAGGTCAAGATAGATGGCGTCACCGCCATATTACCTCAGGGTCAAAACTGAACCTTCCAAGGGCTCTGGCGGGCCCCCTCAATGTCACCGGTGCCTGGGGTTTAACCAGTCCAGTCACTTCTGCTTCCGTAACCTGCGCTGCTTAAGGTGCGGAGGCGCCCACCCTAAAGAGGTCTGCGAGATAGCTCCCACCGCGAAGCCGATTTGCGCAAACTGTGGTGGCGATCATAACGCTTGTTATAGTGGCTGTCCTAAGAGGATCGCTGTCATAGCGGCCAGGAGACCGCCGCCAGAACTACAGCAGGTCACAAGATCAACACCTGTCGCCAATCAGCGCCCAGAGGCGACAACAACTGCACCTGCCCCTCCTGCAAGACAGCCGGCGCACACAAAGGATAGCCACCAACACCACTACGGCGCAAAGGGCTGAGCGTGGCCCTGCGAAGCCACGGGATGGTAACAACACAAACCAACCCCCACGCAACAAAGAAGCTCCAGCCAACCCCAAACAAAAGCCCCCCACCCAAGCTAAGATGCGTTGGCCAGCCAGGAAGCCTAACTTCTCCCCCAGGGCTGCGCAAGGGAACGGTACTCCCGTACCCGAGCGACAGCAGGGGCAGGAGGCGGCTGGCGGCGTGCCAGCGCCCCGATGCACTCCTCCCACACCCTCACCCAGAAACATCACCCCCACTAATCCTCCTGTCCTGCAGATATCGGATGTGATGGCATGGATACAGCAGCTTTTGCTGAACCACGGCCGGCGCATCTGTGATCTGCTGGTCAGATTTCTATATGCCACAGACCCAGCCACAAAGATGGCTGTCGCCATGGAGGGACTTGCCCTCCTGACCGTGATCGTCCAGACCGCCCAGAATGGCGAATCGAAATAGGTCTCGTACCTTTTTCCGATTCGCGCTCTGGAACGCGTGTGGCCTGAACGGTCAGGGGAGTGAGCTCCAACATTTTGCCGGCTCATTTGCCCTAGACCCCGTGCTAGTCAGCGAGACTCATCTCCGTCCAGACACCTCATTCCGACTTCCGGGCTACAACTGCCTCAGAGTGGATCGTGTGAGCCGCCGAGGAGGTGGCACAGCGATCTTCGTGAGAAACAGGGTAGTCCACAAACCCATCCAGCTCCCGCCTCTTCAAACCATGGAAGCCAAGGCTGTCTGTGTTGACCTAGGCGGTACGGAAGTTTTACTGGTGTCTGTTTACCACCCACCCCATAGGCAGTTCGTACTAAACGATTACCTTTCCATCCTAGCCCTTCATCCTAATGTCATCCTGGCCGGGGACTTCAATACCAAACATCCGCGTTGGCATTGCGGCCCCCGGGCGGACGCCCGAGGCAATGATATACGCATGATAGATGCGGACCCTCAACTCAGAGTTGAGGGCCCCTGGCAACCCACACACCATCCACGAGATCAAGGACGGGCATCCGTTATTGACTTCGCGATCATCAAAAAATTCCCTTTTCATACATCTCTCACTTCGATCAACGCACTTCATTCCCATCATAATCCCGTGTTAGCTGAGGTTAACACACGGATTGCCAGTCATGACGTCTCGGTTCAAAACCGCGACGTTGACTGGGAATGCGTCAGGGTTTGCCTCAATGACTCCATCCCGCCGAACCCTAGGATCACAGACATCCCATCCCTAGAGGCTGCGGTGCAATCCTTTACCTCCATCGTGGTGCAAACTGCCCATAACCTAACCGTTCACACCCCAGCACCTCTACACCCGGATGTCCTTCCCCTTGAACTCCATCTGCTCGTACGCCGTTCCTGGGCTGCCCGCACACTCTTTATCAGCGTCACCGCACGCCACATAACCGAGCACTCCTGAGGCGTTTACGCCGAGAGGTCCGGACCCGACTACGCGAGCGTGGGAGGAGACGATGACCCGCTTGAGGCTCGAGAATGGCGACGTTTGGAGGATTGCCAAAGCTCTCCGACACCGCGGAGGTCAAATCACCTCCCCAATCCAAGGCACCCAAGGCCTGGCTTATGAACCTCGAGCCAAAGTTGATGTGTTCGCTGACTACCTCGAAAGGACTATGAGGCCACGAGAAGACCCCCAGGACGAAGACTTCTCGGACCGTGCTCGGCGGGAGGTGCGTCGATACCTTCCACGTCCCCCCGACGAGGCGGACCGACTTCCCGTCATCCGACCCAGTGAACTCCAGGGCGCACTCCGGCGTCTCAACCCCAAAAGGCAGCGGGTCCTGACGGACTCACCCCCGCCATGCTGCGATGCCTTCCCATCAAGGCGATACTCTTTCAAAGCAAGGTTTTCAACATGTGCCCCACCTTGTGCCACTTTCCACGCGAGCGGAGGGACGCCCGGGTGATATGCATCTTGAAGCCGGGGAAAGACCCGTTACACCCATCCAACTACCGATCCATCAGTCTCCTATCAGTTCTCTCGAAGGTTTTCGAGAGCCTAATACTAGTCCGCTTGTCCCCTCTCTTGGGCGACATTCAAGCCATCCCAGATCACCACTTTGGTTTTCGCCCTGGGCATTCTACACCCCAGCAACTACTGAGAGTGGTGGAGGCCGCTGCCCTGGGTTTCCAGGACAGAGCCTACACTGCGGCGGTGTCGCTGGACGTGGAGAAAGTCTTCTCTACGACCTGGCACGCGGGTCTGCTCCTCAAACTCATCCGACTGGAGCTCCCGACACACATCATACACCTACTACACTCATACCTTAAACACAGATATTTTGTAGTTTCAGTTGCGGGACACAAATAAACACCTAGGCCAATAAGAGTCGGAGTCCCCGATGGCTCTGTACCCTCCCCCACGCTCTTTAGCGTCTACATGGCCGACCTACCAACAGTGCAGCAAGTCAACATAGCTCAGTATGCTGATGACGTGCTGTTATACTGTACAAGCAAATACCCACGCAGAGCCTTCAACCCTATTCAGACACACCTCTGCCTCATCCAAGAGTGGTGCGAGCGCTGGCGATTGTCCATAAATCCGGAGAAAAACCACGCTATTCTCTTCACCAAGCGCCGCTTTCCCGCAAACTTCCCCACATTCACGTACCTCAGATGAAGGATTCAATGGACCAACACCATCACCTACTTGGGGGTGAGCTTGACAGGGGCGTCACTTTTAGGGAGCACATCAGGGGGCTGTGGTGACGGGGCAATGGGGCTGCGACCTCACTGTACCCGATGCTGAGGTCCTCGATGACGGTTCCCCTTAAGTTGCGCCTTTTGAGGGCTCTCATAATCCCCTTGTTAATCTACGCCTGTGAGATCTGGGGCATGGCGGCAGACTCCAGTCTGCTGTTGCTTAAGCGGGTACAGAATAGGTGTCTTCGGGCTATCTATTCTGTGCCTCGAGGCTTTCCAACGAGACTCCGGCACGAAGCCTCTGGTCTACCATACCTGGAGGACGAGATTAGGCGTCGGGCAACAAAATTCAACGAAGGGTTACCATTCCATCGGAGCGCCCTCGTTAGGTCTCTTGGGGATTACGATCCCACAAACCGCCGCTTCAGGCGATATCGGCTTCCCCGCATGGCTTGCGGGCATCCCCGGTAACGAAGGAGCACCACCAACAGCTGCTACAGCTAAGCTCCTTATAATCCTTCAAGAGTTGCTTGGATTCAAAATTAAAACCTCAAAACAAACATTTTGATGAACACAAACCAGCGGTGCACAAGGGCCGTTACACCATCAAGGCAACCGTCGAGGAGCAATATTTGCCTCCTCCTGTCACTCCACAACCCCAAAACACACCCGCCATCCTGCAAAACCCACAATCCCGTCAGAACGTGGTTAAGTTCTCTCCGAGAACAGGGACACGTCTAGCACACCTCGGGCTGCCCTCAGCCTGCCAATTACACTGGACTGGACACAGCCTTAGAGACTCAATCAACCCAGCCGCGCATTATACATTTAAGGCTACAGAATGCGCTTAACACTATGGAGCCGTGGTTCACTAAATGGCGGGTTAAACTCAATTCAAGAAAATGTCAAGCCATCATTTTTAGCCGAAGAAACCTGCATAGACACAGGCGTTAAGATGGATGAATATCTTAGCTGGAAACACCATATAAACTCAGCTAAAGCAAAGGCCAATGGCCAACTTAACAGACTCTACCCACTCATAAATCTTAATAGCAGCCTTAAACTACAGATGAGACTTACGTTATACAAGACGCTAATCCGTCCCATCCCAACTTACGCTGCCCCCGTACGGGGATATGCGGCACAAACGCACATAAAGCGCCTCCAAACAATGCAAAACAGAATACTGCGAATAATTGCCAAACTCCCCGAAGAAGCTCCTGCGCTTGAAATGCATGAAGAGCTGAAAATGCTGTCAATCGAGCAATTCATCAAACACCTATCATACAACCTATACACGAAAAAGAACAAAAACTACAACGATCACATTAGAATGCTAGGAGAATGCGAAACGGACCACGACAAGCACCTCCGCCCTCTGTCACTATTCGACCGCACTAATGGCATTGGTGAACCAGAAATTGCTATAGAAGACCACTTAAACACATTAATGCACTAGCCATGATGCGAGAACGCAGGAACTCATAGGCACACATCACTCACGCACACATACACATTCCAATATTCAGCTGCCCTCACAAGTCCTTGTGTTACACAACCAAGGCGGCCCCGGGGGTTGAGGGCCCCCCCGCAAGTGGCACAGGCTCGCTCCTGCACTAAGGCAGATAGCCCGCCATGTGTGCACTATATACAACCCTGCTACACACTGGTTAACGAGATGGTAACAATTGACGGAGCAGACAGGCGAAAATTCTTATACATATATAGTAATAGATAATAGCAATATTACTTGCATGAAGCCAAAATAAAGCCGCTAGGCGGATACTTACACAAATACTCCTCAACTTATTAGAAATAAGCAAACCTACATTAATTAAGCATAGATACTAAGAAACTTCAAACGAAGCCTCCGGCGGATATTATATACACTGTAAATACTTGTAAATAAATACACATATATGTAATCGTAAGGCTAACATAGTACGACTGCAAGATGCAACTTTGGATGCATCATTGCATGAACACTCCAACACATATACACCCCAAATTCAACTATGCACACTTAATGAAGCCAATAGGCAAATGTATAACACTTACTAAGGCTAACTCTTACTTTAAGTTAACTAATTACTGACGAGGCCCGCAGGCTGTTACACATAAAATACCACCATATACTACAAAACCTATATCACCACCAACTCCCCCCCAGGGTGCACTCAGGGCGCAAGCCATGTGTGTACCCTGGCACTTCAGTCTTTCACTCGCTGTTACTGCCACTGGCACGCAGCATCCATTCATCACAACAAATGCGCAGGTGCTTAATGCGGTACTGCACAAGCGAGGCAGGGGCCTCCTACTTCCGGTGGGGGTTTTTCGTGGGTAGTGCCACCCTGGTTCGAGTCCAGGGCGGGGAGTCTCACACTCCCAGGCTTGCCTGGGGTTAGGGCGTCAGCAGCCTTTTCCCCCACCACTAATAAAAAAAAACTTAACTGTATAGCAAGGTAGAAGAACAAGGTCGCAGCCAACAGTCTCTTGACTGGTACCTAGGCGCCTTCATGCAGTCCTCTGTTCTTCGGGCTTTTTAGCGCCCTCTAGGAGCTCTTTCTGACTATTACTATCTTCCTTTTTTCTATCTAGAATAAGCTCCATGGTAGGCCCCTTATATTAAAATCTAGGCCTTATTTTCTTACTTTTTCCTTCTTGATATTTAGCTTAGAGCAAGTTCATATACACATCACTTTCTAATAAAATCTTTAACTCACCAAGTCCTACACACTACCTAATCCTAATGGCCCGAAGAAAGCCCAGAAGCACTCTCCTTCAGAGGTGCGTGTCACAAGACAGACGGTAGTCAAGACACGGCTTGACTTTGGAGCTACTACACCAACCCATCCCTCTGTTCCGTCTCCTGCTGCTCCTCCCTCCACCGCTCCTACTTCCTCTGCCTCCCCAGTCACCATTCCTTCCTTCCCAGCCTTAGCTCCTATCACATCACGTACCACCAATCCCCTGACGCACCCTTCCTCTGCTACTTCTTCTTTCCATCCCTCGTCCATCTCTGTGATGGCTCAGAGACCCCCCGACCTCCTTCCGTTTCCTCCTCTTCCGCTTCTTCACCGCGCCTGCCAACTGCGCCCCCTCATCCCGTGTCCCCGATTCTATGCCCATCCTCTCCCAATCCTATCATCCCTCCTGCCTCTCAACCTAATCCTGTCCCTGGCTGCTCTTCCCCACGTCCAGCTCACCCGATCCCAGTCCCACCCGGTCCCCCTTCCTCCTACTCTCAAGCCCTCATCACCCGTCGCCAAGCTTCCATTTACATCCCCCGACAGCGTATTTCTCTGTTTCAGGACCTCGGAGATTTCGACGCCCTGCGTCTTATCCAGAGCACCTATTTCAGGGGACCTCATGGAGCGCACTAGACCCGCGTAGGATTACCAGCGCCTGACTGCCCTTCTGAGGGAGGGTGGGGTACCTTTTACCCTGACAAGGACGACCAGTCGTTCCGGGCTGTGGTGAAGCACGTTTACTTTGACGGCGCGGAGGAGGCTATTAAGGTCAAGCTGGAAGCCGTGCACTTTTCAGTGCTGCGAATGTGCCAGCTCAGGCGTTTCGACCAGGCCCGAACGCCTCTTCCTATGTACGAGGGGCATACTGAAAGTCACGAGCAACCCATTGTAAAAATTTAAATTTCAACAATGTAACGAAACGAATTGCAGGATCGTAATCTAGAGACTTTAAGCCACATGTTGACATATTGTGACGTCATTAGCTTCTATCACGTGACCACAGACGGTGTTTGAAAAATGGCTGACATTGATGTTTCGTTTCGACAGCGTGCTGTCATTGAATTCCTTGTGAAAGAAGGAAAATCTGCTCCTGAAATTCATCTCAGACTTCAACGTGCGTTTGGAGGTATCTGCATGGGTGCCAGCAGTGTTAGAAGATAGCTGAAACATTTCAAAGACGGAAACACGAGTCTGCAAAATGCGCCTCGTAGCGGGCGTCCTCGAACTGCCTCTACAGAACGCAACAAGGAAAGAGCTGATGAGCTCATTACAGGAGATAGGCGTTTCACGGTGAATGAAATTGCTGCGCAACTTGGAATAGGACATAGTGCAGTGCAAGAAATGATCCACAGCTTGGGTTATCGAAAGGTCTGTGCCCGTTGGATGCCCCGTTTATTGACTGAAGACCACAAACTTCAGAGAAGAACCATTGCACAAAACCTTCTTCAGATTTCATAATGAAGGTGATGAATTTTTGACGTGTATTGTGACTGGAGATGAGAGCTGGTTCCATCACTATGAGCCAGAAACGAAACGTCAGAGTATGGAATGGCGCCATTTGAACTCACCATCGAAGAAGAAAGAGAAGACAGTGCAGTCTGTAGGAAAAGTTATGGGAAATGTCTTTTGGGATGCACAAGGTTGCATTCTGGTTGACTTTCTTGAACCTGGACAAACCATAAATTCTGCCCGCTACATCAAGACACTTCTGAAGCTCCGTCGGGCTTTTGCGTGATAAACGCCCTGGAAAGAGGACCATCCTTCAGCAGGATAATGCGCGTCCGCATACTGCCCGTGCCACTATGGAGAAGATCAGGGCATTAGGGTGGGAAACTCTTCCACATGCTCCCTACAGTCCCGACTTGGCACCCTCCGACTACCATCTTTTTGGTTCTGCGAAGGAGCAGATGCGTGGCCAACGCTACGAGACGTTGGAGGATATTCGGAAAGCAGTGCGTCTGGGTCTGCGGGCACCTGGAACGGAGTTCTATCACAAGGACATTTTCAAACTTGTAGAACGATGGGGAAAATGTGTGCAAAACAATGGAGACTATGTCGAAAAGTGAAAGAAAGTCTGTAGATTATGATGATGTATTTGGTTTGGCTTAAAAATAAATATTAAAATTGTAAAACAGTGTTGCTCATGACTTTCAGTATGCCCCTCGTATCTTGTGGACCTGGCGAGGGCGGAGGACCTTGACCGTTTACGGTCGCTGATCTCTTTACTTCACTTTCCAGTGAAAGTGGAGATGTACCGGCGACCGATAGTCCCCGTACAGTGTAACCGGTGCCAGCACTTCCGGCACACTGAGGAGAGGTGCACCTCGAGGAAGCCGGTGTGCTCGAGATGCGCAGGTTGGCACGACTCCCGCTTCTGTGAAGTTCCACAGGACCGGAGGTTGTGCGCTCTTTGCTAAGGCTTAGGCCACGGGGTCAGGTATCGGGGTTGCCCCGAGTACCAGAGGCAGGTGGCGGCGGCGCGGAGCCTTCAAGGTCATGGTGGGCGGAGGGGTGCGGAGGGGAAGGGACAGCCTGTGCAGCGAAGGGCTCCAGCTGGAAAGTCCATGGCTCCTGGTGTGCGCGGGGCGCAGGTTCACGAACCTCCCAGGGAGCAGAGAACGACAGAGCCCGCACCAAGCAAACCACAAGTTACGCCAAGTCATATAGCCCAGCAAGTGCCGACACAGGAGGATACGCGCTCTCACCCCGACTCATCCACCAACGACAGCTGTACCATGACACCATTAGGAAGGGATGGCAGAACCAGGACATCCAAGAAACCTACGCGGACATCCTGGAAAAGCTGTATGCTTCTAGTGAATCGGAGGTTCGAAGTGTCCTCGCTACGTATCGAGATTTCTTCCAAATCCTGCTCTCTCCTGGTTTTCTATGAACCCTACACCTATCCTAAAATTCATAACATGGAATGCAAAAGGACTACGCAGACGTAAGACCGAATTAAAATATTTTCTTAATCAAAACAATAGGCATAGCATTAATTACAGAAACCCACCTTAGTGATAAAGATAGACTTAACATACCGAGATACACAATACACCGTAACGATAGAAACAGACGCGGGGGCGGCACTGCAATTGCAATAAAACATAATATTACACATGACTTAGCTCCTCAACCTCAATTTATAAATCTCGAAGCTACTAGCATATTCATTACGTTAGACAATAATAAAGTTCTAGTAGCGGCGCCATATGTCCCAACAGGTGCCTTAAATATTGCGGACATAAAAGCACTGATGCAGCTAAATAACAGAGCAATAATTGCAGGTGACCTAAATGCAAAACACCAAATTTGGGATTGCAAGGAAACCAGCACCGAAGGAAGGGACTTCCTTGATCTAGAAACCAAATCAGATTACATAATACATGCTCCTACGGAACACACTTACATCCCATACATGAGAAAACAAAGCTTTGACATACTAGACATTGCACTAACACAGAGTAAACATTCAAGTAAAAAATGAATTATCCTCCGATCATCTACCAGTTTTAATCATGCTAGAGGGCGCTGCTGCCCCACAACCACCAGTACAGCGACTCAACTACCAATAGCCTGAACGTATAAGACCGGCATCCGTGTAAACATACACGAGCGGGACACTCCCCGCAACAATTCAGCACAGGATGCTAACAAGCCACTCAATTCAAACTAGAATTAAGCATGTTAATTTAAAATTTAAGTTACATGCATATACTCTGACAAGCAGGCACTCTCCCTGCACTGAATAAGATTAGTACTTATCTAGCTTGTAGCACCATGCCTTCCTAAACGCATGAATAATCCACTGGTATTGCTCAGGTTTCATGGGCAATCCCAGTTAGCAACTATGACGCGCTCGCATGCCAACTTTTTAGCTTACTAACCGGGGTGCTATGCAGGACCCGACTAATACATGAATAATGCACGCTGACCTACAGCATGTTACGTTTAAGACGTGGAGGGTTTTTTTAGTGGGTATACCACACACGGCGGGGAGCTGCACATACCCCCCTAGCCATTGCACTAAAGGCTCGGGGTTGAATGCATTTTTCCCCTCCACTGTACAAAAAAAAACTTAACAAAGAGAGGTGGTAGGTGAGGTGAAGAGTCGTCAAGCTTCGAGGAGACTGGATCAGCGAGAAGAGCTCAAGTAGTCCCGGCTGACCAACAAGGAAGACATCGCGGGAAGTTAACGGGCGTTAATCCCACCCCCTCCACCAGCGGAATGTCAGCCACGGGCCAACTCCACCCACCCGGCACCACGCCTCAGCCACAGCCGCCCGCTCTAATAGCAGGCGACAGACATTGCCTGCCTCCAATGTACGTCTCAAAGAGTGAGGCCAACCGACTTACCGAACTTTCAGAAGAGTTAGACAGAGATCATAAACCCGAACACTACACCCTAGACGAGGCCGCCTACTTGAAAGATCGGATAAGAATGACATCCGAATTAGACTACGGTAGGCTCATTAAATTCCTGAAGGCCAAACATGCACACTTCCATATAACGGGGCTTGCAACAGAGGTCATTCAGATTTGCCGCCAAGGGCCTACGACTCCCAAATGCAGAAAAACACATCCAGCAAGAGCACATCCAGTGCCGGGCATAACACCCTCACGCGTGGTCCAGCTGCGCAAGTTTAACAGAGAAAGAACTCTACTCCCAATGTATATGGTCGAGGTTAAAAACAGGGAAGATTACGATAGGGCCCTACATATATGCCACTTCCAACATATGACGGTGCGCATGGAACCATACAAGCGGCCAGTGGTGCCGAAAAAATGAAACAGATGCCAGTAACTTAAGCACCATGAGCGACAATGTCAGGCAGCGTCAGAGACCTGCCCCAGATGCGCAGGAAGGCACTCCTTTCGAGCCTGTACAGTGGCCGATACCGAGCGCCGCTGCGCGCTCTGCCACAATGCAGGCCACGGATCAAGGTGGCCGCGGCTGCCAAGAATACAGGTGAGCGCTGGAACTAAGGGTGAACCGGTTCCACGCTAACCCTAACACCACCAACAGGGCAGAGCTACCATTACGACGCGCTGCCCTTACTAACATAAGGCCCTCATACTGGCCTGCGTCAACTACGCGCAACCCCCCAGCACCAAGGGCCAGCACCTCTCCCAACCCTGGGGCCACTTCTACCAATAGTGACACAGCATGGAAGCAGGTTGGGCCAAGAGGAAGAACCCTTCTACTAATACAGGCCAACTCAAGTCCGGAATATACACGTGAAGTGCCACCCCTGCAAAAACTCCACACTAGGAAACCCACACCCTAACACGGCGATTGAAAACCGCAGGCAGCATGTAACCCGCACATTTCAAGAAAATGACGAAACTGCTCGACAGCTCCTCGAAAAATCTGCAATAGTTGCGCAAATCATTCGCGCTGGCGAATGTGACCTGCCAAAAATCCTGGCTATTCATCATGAATACTACAGGACTATTGCTCAAATATTAGACGACCACAATAGCTGAACCAAGGACAAAGATTTTCACCTGGAATGCTAATGGGATCCGTTCACGTAGAGGTGAACTCAAATAACTCCTCCAGGAACATGCTTACCCAATACTCGCACTTTCCGAAACACATCTTGAAGCAAATGACAAGACTGCACTTCCCGGGCTATAAAACTTACCGCAGATAGGAACCACCGGGGAGGGGGCGTTACCATTGTACTAGCCAACCATATTCCCCTACTCCAAAGACTAGAAGCCATAGCAATTACCCTTAAAATAGCAAATAGAGAAGTAACTTTAGTATCCACCTATAACCCACCGGACGACATCTCAACACATGATATCGACACCCTCCTTAACCTAAACACGCAGTAGTGATACTAGGAGGTCTCAATGCTAAACACGGTAATTGGAACTGCGGCCGCTCAAATCATGCCGTCTCAGACTATTTGCCCATGAAGCCAACTCAAACTATTTTGTCCACGCTCCCACTGAGCCAACGTATATCCCATGGCAAGCCAATAACTCGCCAGACATCCTTGATATAGCACTCTCGCGAAACCTAACCCATCCATTCTCAATGCCGTTTCATCAGATCATCTGCCGATTATGGTAACCATTGATGCCACGGTACTCCACACCCAGCCGCAGCCACGCTACAACTTCAATAAAACTAATTGGGATGATTTCCAGAACTACATCAATCTCAAATTACTCGAATCCCCTCTAGCATCTCCCGCCGAACTAGACCAAGCAGTCACACACGTTGAAAACACAATCTCACACGTAATTTCGTCCTCCAAACCCAGGACCAAGACATTTCCCCGCGGACACAAAAATACTCACAGCTGAACGAAATAGAGCCAGACACCCTAAACACCAAATCAGACTCCAACAACTAAATGCGGAACTCCGCTCACGCATTGCCCAGCACATGAACGATCAATGGAACAAACTCGCGGACCTTAACACCGAGCGAGGCGACATGTGGCGTATAACCAGCAACTTAACCAAGAAGCGCGCTGACATTCCCCCACTACACCATAACGACATAGCAGACAGACCTCCAAAAGGCAGAGGCTTCGCCGACACCCTCAAACAAATCTTCACACCAAATCAAGAACCCTCTTCCGCCCCATTTATTCAAGAAACACTGCGAATCACTGCAGACATCCAAAACCTACCAGCACATAACCGCCTGCGTAAAACGTGCAACTCCGAAATAGCTTGGATCATCCAACATCTACCACTTAGAAACGCCCCTGGCCGGACAAAATCTCCAATACAGAGTTAAAACATCTCCCTTTAAAGCTACTGAAATACCTGGCCACCATGTATAACTATTTTCTTGAATACGGCCACTAACCCTCCACTTGGAAAACCGCCCTCGTACTTTCCAAAACAACATAAGCCCCTCCAAAATCCTCAGAATTACAGACCGACCGGCCTATTCAACACCCTTAGCAAAGTCCTTGAAAAAATAATACTTAAACGCCTGAACACACACACATCAAACGTAATGGACTACTTATTAACGAACAATTTGGCTTTCGCACACAATACTCCTCAACCCTCCAACTGATCAGAGCCACTGAACATATAACTCACGGTTTTAACAGTAACAGATCAACGGAGGCACTCCTCGATCTAGAGCGTGCCTTCGATAAAGTATGGCATCAAGGCCTACTCCGAAAAATGATAGCACTCAATTTTCCCGACTCGGCCATCAAATTAATTGCAAACTACCTCACTTCCCGTTCCTTTAGGTCAACAGTTAACAATGTTACCTCTACGCTCCGTCCCATTTGTGCCGGCGTCCCCCAGGGAAGTCTCCTAGGACCCCTACTATTCAACATATACATAAATGACATCCCCATACCGAACTCAATTAAAACCTTTATCTACGCTGATGACACTGCCATCATGGCCCAATCCTGGAAACTGTGTTACGGACCTAGAACAATGGCTGACTAACTGGCGCATAAAACCCAACCCATCCAAATGCCAAGCGATCGTGTTCACCAAACGATACACCCACAGACGCCACTATCTCCCACCACTACAATTCTTTGGAAATAATATTCCCTGGAACACCACAGTAAAATACCTTGGAGTCACAATGGACGTCGGACTCACGTGGCCCGACCACATTAGACAAATCAGAGGCAAGGCATGTGGGCACCTCAGAGAACTCTACCCCTTACTAAACCATTCAAGCCTTTTGCCTATAGAAACTGCCTTAGTTATCTACAAAACGCTGCTATGACCCCTCATTACATACGCCTCCACTGCAAGCGGAGGAGCCACCAAAGCACACATTCAATCACTCCCACACATTTCAGAACAAGATCCTACGCCTCATATGCAAGCTCCCCAGAACCACCCCTGCAGCACAACTGCACAGAGAATTCAGAATGCACAAGATAACTGAATTCATAAAAAAAAAAAAAAACTAGCCTTCGATCTCTACAAACTCTCCAATGGCCACTCAAACCCACTCATAGACAGCCTCGGTAACTATGACCCCCTAGGCGACAAGCACAAGCGTACCCTGTTCCTATTTGACAGACCGACCGACGTCATCACGCACCAAGACGTCCTTGATCACCTTCAAAACCTAATTCCACTCTAGGCAACACCCCCTTCCTCTATCACAACTAAACCGCCCTTAGTATTCCAAACTAAATTGCATGCTAGCTCCTAACTTCCTATTACACACACTAACGCCTGTAACTACCAATTACATGATCACGTAACTATTACTGCATGCCAACATTAACTTACTAACCTCGGTTCCACACACTAACCTCACTAACCCTCTAACCTACCTCTGCCTACAACTCTCACTAATCAATGTCATTCTATATAACACACTAACCCCTGCCTACTAACATCCTTCCATACTAATCACCTTCTCAGCGCATTCGTGCATGCACCACAATTCGCACTCATCCTTATCACCGATGTACGAACACATCGCACGACCACTGCATGTCCTACTAAATACCACTTACCACCCACTGCCCTGTCTGGCAGCCAGAGCTTTTTGCCATGCCTGCCACTCTCAACCTAATCCTACCCCTGGCTCCTCATCCCAACGTCCAATGCACCCAGTCCCAGCCCCTCTCGGTGCCCCTTCTTCCTATTCCCAAGCCCTAGCCTCCCGTCTCTAAACTCCCATTTACATCCCCCGCCACTGTGTTTCTCTGTTATAGAACCTCAGAGACTTCGATGCCCTGCGTCCCAACAGAGGGTATGTCATAACCAGAGCCCCCATTTCAGGTGACTATATGGTGCGCACTAGATCCGCGGAAGATTACCAGCGAATGACCGACTTCCTGAGGGAACGTAGGGTCCCGTTTAAGCTGACAAGGACCTCTGGGAACAACGAGACCTTCCGTGCTGTGGTAAAGTACGTCTACTTTGACGGCGCGGAAGAGGACATTAGGGCTGAGATGCACTCCGCGCCCTTTCAGTGCTGCGGGTAGTGCAGCTCAGGCGTTACGACCGAGCCCGAACTCCTCTACCGTTATACCTAGTGGATGGCAACAGCTGAGGACCTGGCCCGGTTGAGGTCGTTGGAGCAGGTGTTACACTTTCGGGTGAAGGTGGAACCCTACCGGCGACCCTTCATCCCCATCCAATGTAATCGATGCCAGCAGCTGAGGCACACGGAGGCAACGTGTAGTGCGGGTACCGTTGTGTGCTCTAAGTGCGCGGCCTCCCACGACTCGCGGAGCAGTAACGTTAACCGCCCCAAAGGAAGTGCGCGCTGTGTCTCAATTCGGGCCACGGGGGCAGGTATCGGGCTTGTCCCGAGTACCAGAGACAAGTTGCGGCAGCGCGCAACTCCCAGGGGACGGGGGCACGGGCAGCTCAGGCGGGAAGTGGAGGTCGAATGCGTGGTGCGCGTTCCGCCTGCCACTCGTGGCCCAGTGATGGGCGTCGTTAGCGCTGGGAGGGGGTAAACAAGCCGAGGACCCGAAAGTCAAGCCAACTACAGGTAAGGCCACGTCAACCCCCGCAAGAAGTGCCGACGAGGGAGCAGACCCTCGCCTGGAGCACCAGCACATGTTCAGACATGCGTCAGCTGAGCACTGGAAGGACGCCGACATACAGGACGTCTGTATGCACATCCTGGAACTACTGGCCACTTCGCGGGAGTCGGAGACCCGGAGCATCCTGGCCTGCTACAGAGACTTCTTTCAACTCCTCACCTCTCCTGGCTTCCTATGAATCACGCACCCAAACTTAATTGTATGACATGGAACGCCCACGGCCTAAAAAGACGGAAGACTGAACTTAGAGACTTCTTAACACGCAACAACATACACATAGCTTTAATTACAGAAACTCATTTAAGCGACAAAGACAGATTTAACATTCCAAGTTACACTACCCATCGCAACGATCGAAACAGACATGGAGGCGGGACTGCCGCAATAATAAAACATAGCATTGCCCATGATGTCGCACCGCAGCCTCAATTTTCAACTCTAGAAGCTACTAGTATTTACATCATCATTGACAACAAGGTTCTAATCACGGCGGCATATGCCCCCCAGGTGTACTAAACATAGCTGACATTAACGCAATCTCGCAGGTAAACAATAGGGTACTAATAGCCGGAGATCTCAACGCAAAACACCTCATTTGGGACTGCAATGAGACTAACCCCGATGGCACGGCTCTACTAAACCTTGAAAATAATTCTGATATAATAATTCACACTCCTACGGAACATACGTATATCAAATTCAGCCGAAACCAAAGGCCAGATATTTTAGATATTGCAGTGACGCGTAATCTAACTCGTAGAATTAACCTACAAGTTAAGAACGAACTGTCTTCCGATCACTTGCCAGTGATCATAACATTAGGGGGCACTGCAGGCCCCAATCCACCAGTCGAGCGTCTAAACTACAATAAAGCAGACTGGGATAGGTTTGCAAACACTATCAACGAGCATCTACATACTACACAGCTAAATACGGCAGAAAACATGAATGAGGCGGTAGCCCAACTAGGAAATGCCATCAAAACTGCAACCAAAGAAGCAGTTCCAATAAACAAACCTAAGCAATACCAATCACAACTACCACCTAACATCCAGATGCTAGCAGCGGAAAGAAACCGAGCCAGGAGGTGATGGCAGAAAACATTACATATTGTAGACCAGGAATACGTTAGACACTTAAATACCCTTGTCAGAGAGAGAACAAATCATCTCTCTCAACAATGGCAGAATACACTCGAGAACCTCGACTACGAACGAGACTAGGTATGGAGAATTGCACGCCGTCTAACACGCGATAAAACACAAATACCACCATTACACCACAATCAAACAATCGCATCCACAGACCAACAAAAAGCAGATATGCTTGCAGACACACTGCAAGAAATCTGCACGCCTAATCCTAGTCCCTCCTGCCCTCAATTTACGGAGGCAACGGAAGCTTTCAAAGAACAGGTAACCCATAACTTAGTGAGAAAAACCTGCCCGAGTGAAATAAACTGGCAAATCAGGCATCTCCCAGAGAGAAAAGCCCCTGGGCCAGATAACATCCCAACAGTGGCCCTGATGCATTTGCCCGAAAGGGCAATTAAGCTACTGTCTGACACATTCAACTACGTGCTTATTAGTGGACATTACCCTAAAAGGTGGAAACTGGTTTCGGGCGGTTTCGCTGGCATTCTAGGCGCTTATTAGCGCCACCAAGCAGTAGCCTGCCATCCAGAAAAACCTCGCTACCACCCAGAGAAGCATCAGCTGACAAGAATCTACCAGATTTAGCACCGAGGACCCTGATTGGCCGGCCACCACAACCGGAAGTAACCCTATTGGGCTACTTCAGGTGATCTGGCCAATCGTGCTTGCGACCTACTTAGAGGATACCTGTAGGCCGAGAGAGGACCCCCAGGACGTACTCTTCACTGCCCGTGTTCATGAGGATGTGGACCGCTACTTGCGGGAACAGCCTCATGAAGCGGAGAACCCCCTACCAATCACCCGCCCTAGTGAAGTCCAAGGCGCACTCTGGCATCTCAACACCAAAAAGGCTTGCGGGCAAGACGGGCTGACACCCGCCATGCTCAGCAACCTTCCATTCAGAGCAGTGCTGTACCTCATCAAGGTATTCAACATGTGCCTCACCTTAGGTCACTTTCCGCGCGAGTGGAAGGTGGCACGGGTGGTGTGCATTTTGAAGCCTGGTAAGGACCCTGTACTTCCTTCCAGCTACCGCTCCATTAGCCTCCTACCCACCCTCTCGAAGGTCTTCGAGAGGTTAGTTCTACACCGCTTGTCGCCGCAGGTAGTCGACCTTCAAGCCATCCCTCTCAATCAGTTTGGATTTCGTCCTGGGCACTCGACAACCCAACAGCTGCTGCGGGTGGTGGAGGCTGCCGCCCTGGGGTTCCAGGACGGGGCCTTCACGCCGGCGGTGTCTTTGGATGTCGAGAAGGCCTTCTCAACCACCTGGCATGAGGGTCTCCTGTTTAAACTCATCCAGATTGGCCTACACACACAGTTAATCAACATCATACACAGCTTCCTACACCAGCGCACCTTTGTAGTTGCAGTTGCGGGGCAAACATCTACACCTAAACCCCTACGAGGCGGAGTCCCAGAAGGCTCTGTACTATCACCCACCTTGTTTAGCCTTTATATGGCAGGCTTCTCTACGGTGCACGGCGTCAACATGGCCCAGTTTGCTGATGACGTCCTGCTCTACCGCACCGACAGGAACATACGCAGAGCCTTCAACCCCATACAGAGACACCTCCGTCTCGTCCAGGACTGGTGCAGACAGTGGCGGATGTCCGTTAATCCGGGCAAAAGTCATGCTGTTCTGTTCACCAGAAAACGCCCCGTAATAAACCAGATACCCAACTTTTCCTATCAGGGCCAAAGGATAGAGTGGGGGAATTCCATCAAATACTTGGGCGTCATTCTTGATAAAGGCCTAACTTTTCGTGAACACGTGCGGGGAACGTCGGACAGGGCGAAGGGGGCGGTAGCCTCCCTTTACCCTGTGCTGGCCTCCCAGATGCCGGTTCACTTAAAGTTACGCCTTTTCAAGGCGCTTATAGTCCCCCTGATTCTCTACGCCTGCGAAGTGTGCGGTATGGCAGCAGACTTCTGGCTTCTCTGGGTACAGCGGGTGCAGAATAGAGGACTCCGGTCCATATATTCTGTATGTCGACGTTTCCCTTTGAGGCTACTACATGAAGCTTCGGCCCTCCCATATGTAGAAGATGTTATTAGGCGCCGGGCTCAAAAATTCTACGCCAGATTGGGCGAACATGAGAACGCTCTTGTCAGAACACTGGGGGAGTACTTACCCTCTGAACGCCCAAAAATGCGGTTCCGGGTTCCCCGCATGGCTTGTGGGCACCCCCGGTAACAACGGCTTTAAACCAGCCAACAGCGTAATAGCTGAACAAAGCACTCCCCATCCCATTGGGACAGGTCTATCAAAATTCACCACCATATTTAAATAAATAAACACCAGCGGAGCAGAGGAAAGGATGCTGCTCCTGAAAATGCAACCGCTCGAGGAGCCTACCAGCGCTACCCTAGGGTGCAGGGCAAGTATCCCTGTCCTCTACCACCATTAACAGAAGTAAATCCAAACCATCCAAAGGCAAAACCCCAAGCGGGCCTGCCTGTGATGAAGCAATGGCCGTTGCTAGCACCAGTACTGGTGCAGCCACCCTGCCCTCCAGTGGCCCTGCTATTGTAGAGGGCAAAAAGAGATCTAGCCAGGAACGCCAAGGCGGTAAAGGCAAGATCATGTCTGGACTCATCCAAGCAAGCTACCAATGAGGGCCTCCCGCGCGAACCAGTTTCACGTGTAGACCAAATTCCGGAGCCTGACTCCGACAATGACTGTGCCAGTGTCTGCAGTGCGATTGTCCATAAATCCGGAGAAAAGCCACGCTATTCTCTTCACCAAGCGCCGCTTTCCCGCAAACTTCCCCACATTCACGTACCTCAGACGAAGGATACAATGGACCAACACCATCATCTACTTGGGGGTGAAGCTTGACAGGGGCGTCACTTTTAGGGAGCACATCAGGGGGCTGTGGTGCCGGGGCAATGGGGCTGCGGCCTCACTGTACCCGATGCTGAGGTCCTCGATGACGGTTCCCCTTAAGTTGCGCCTTTTGAGGGCTCTCATAATCCCATTGTTAATCTACGCCTTGAGATCTGGGGCATGGCGGCAGACTCCAGTCTGCTATTGCTTCAGCGGGTACAGAATAGGTGTCTTCGGGCTATCTATTCTGTGCCTCGAGGCTTTCCAACGAGACTCCTGCACGAAGCCTCCTGTGTACCATATCTGGAGGACGAGATTAGGCGTCGGGAAACAAAATTCAACGAAGGGTTGCCATTCCATCGGAGCGCCCTCGTTAGGTCTCTTGGGGATTACGATCCCACAAACCGCAGCTTCAGGCGATACCGGCTTCCCCGCATGGCTTGCGGGCATCCCCGGTAACGAAGGAGCACCACCAACAGCTGCTACGGCTAAGTTCCTTATAATCCTAAGAGTTGCTTGGATTCAAAATTAAAACCTCAAAACAAACATTTTGATTAACACACACCAGCGGTGCACAAGGGTCGTTGCACCATCAAGGCAACCGTCGAGGAGCAATATTGCCTGCTCCTGTCACTCCACAACCCCAAAACACACCCCCCATCCTGCAAAACCATCAATCCCGTCAGAACGTGGTTAAGTTCTCTCCGAGAACAGGGACACGTCTAGCACACCTCGGGCTACCCTCAGCCTGCCAATTACACTGGACTGGCCACCGTGGTCCACTTCCCCAAAAAGGGGAAAAACTTGTCCAAACCGCACAACTACAGACCAATTAGTCTACTAAACACACTCGGAAAACTTCTCGAAAAAGTAATACTCAAACGTCTCAACTCTCAACTAATCAAACAAAACATGTTAATTCCAGAACAATTTGGATTCCGAGCCAAACACTCAACAACTCTTCAACTAATCAGGGCAACCTAAACTATAACGCACGGTTTTAACTTCAAGAAATCAACAGGGGCTTTATTATTAGATGTTGAACGAGCCTTTAACAGAGTATGGCATGCTGGCCTACTAAAGAAGCTCAAAACAATAAATATACACGACTCACTCATTCAACTCATAGCAAACTGCCTAAAGTGATCGAAAATTTCAATGCAGAGTAAACAATCACCTGTCATCCGAACGCCCAATCAAAGCCGGAGTACCACAAGGTAGCATACTCGGGCCAACTCTATTTAATATCTATATAAATGACATCCCAAAAACCGAAAATACAAAATTATACATTTATGCGGACGACACCGCCATAATGACCCAATCAGGTAAAACGGAAATCATACACAGCAGACTTCAGAGGACCCTCAATAACCTAGAGGACTGGCTTACAAAATGGCGAATCAAAGTAAATGCACCAAAAACTCAAGCAATCATATGCACAAAGCGCATCAATCACAGATTTCCCAGGCACCGCCTGCCTCCACGTACCACATTTGGTGAAGATATTGGATGGACAGATACGGTAACTTGGCTAGGACTTAAAATCGATCAGGGTCTAACATGGAAAAAGCATATTACCCAGACTCGTGGAAAAGCCAATGCTCAATTGGGCAGGCTATATCCGCTCATTAACATGGGCTCACAGCTAAGCCTTAACATGGGACTCACACTTTACAAAACATTAATCCGACCTATAATTACTTGCGCATCCCAAGTATGGGGGTATGCCGCCGTAAACCACATCAAAAACTTACAAAGTTTCCAAAATAAAATTCTACGCTTAGCTAAAGTACCATACACAGCTCCAGCTGACATACTTCACGAAGAACTCAAAATACATACAATCGAACAATTCATTAAAAAGCTAACCTAAGACACGTATCAAAAATTAAATGCACATTACAACCCTTTAATAGAAACGCTAGGGAACTACGACACACAAACAAACACAACAGACCTTTATCACTTTTCGACAGGACTAAAACACAAGACACCACTCCAGACGAAATACAACAATACCTTACAAACCTCCTTTCCTAAAACCTCTCCTCTTTTCTAACACACAGCTAAATTTATTCTCTCTCTCTCTCTCTCTCTCTCTCTCTCTCTCTCTCTCTCTCTCATGTTTCAGTACCAGCCTGTCGCAGAGCCCTAAAGCCCTCAGCTACAGAGCCCTAAAGCCCTCAGCTACAGAGCCCTAAAGCCCTCAGCTACAGCTGAGGCGGACCGGGGGAAGGGGCCACCCATTTTGATCGATGCGGGCAGCGTACTTCGGGCAGCTGCAATATGGATTCAATAATTTAGACGACCTTGGCAACTACATGGTAAACGAGAAGACGAAGGCCTAAAAAGCCCGGTACTACCACCAGCGACGAGCGGTTGCGCAACACTGACGGACGGAGAAATCTCCCGAAGCAATAGCGCAGAAGCAATATGTCTCAATTTTAAACATATACTATGACTAAATTTAATGCATGTCGAATAACACTTTACCTAATATGACAACCAGGCACACCCTGCAGAAGTAGAACATAATTATGCACGAATAAAACACTTATAAAATTAACGCATGATTATCCACTGGTATTGTTCAGGTTTCATGGACAATCCCAGTAAGTAGCATTAACGCGCTCGCATGCAATGCATGCCAGCTAAGGAGCTTTCACTTACTAACCGGGGTGCTATGCGGGACCCGACTAATGCATGTATGCACGAAACTACTCTATATAACGATTAACACGTCGAGGGGGTTTTTTTTAGTGGATATACCGCACTCTGCGGGGAGCTCCACATATTCACCAAGCATTGCACTAAGGTAAGGGGTCGAATGCAGGAATGCATTTTTCCCCACCACGGTAAAAAAAATACACTGGAGGGTTTTTTTAGTGGATATACCGCACTCTGCGGGGAGCTCCACATATCCCCCAAGCCATTGCACTAAGGCTTGGGGTCGAATGCAGGAATGCATTTTTCCCCTCCACGGTAAAAAAAAAATACACTGCTCTGGTGAGGTCAAGAAGAATCACCGCAGAAGGGCCAACACAGCCGCCGCATCCCATACGCCCGCCACTAATGAACTGCCTGCCAGCTTCATCTCTACGATGGCTGAGCCTGGGCAGCCACAACACCAGACGTCGGCCACAGAGACCTCCGCCGCCGCATCCGCAGTACCGGAGACTCCTACCGCCTCATCTCCACTCGCCACTCTCAGTTCCCGAGAGCCCGCCAGCAGACGGCTTAGCCGCTCCACCACCTGCTACCGCCGCAGAAAGACGGTAGTTGCAACCGCAGTTGCCGGAATGCCAGCCCCACTCCGCCGAAGAAGCCCGGCAACTGCAGCCGCATTTGCCGGCCTCTATCCGCACCAGCCCAACACCACCAGAGCACCCAACCGCCACCGTCGCAGCTACTACCAGCGCAGCATCGATGCCAACGCAGCCTCCGTCACCGCAGTCATAGCCGCCGCTACTTCACCGAAAGTATACCGCAGTCATACGAGGTGTTCCTAGAGACTTGACCACTAGACTCATCACCGCCGCAGCTCGCCAGTACTGGCATTCAGTAATGAGGGCCACAAGTATAATGTCCGCCAGAGGGATGACTCCTCTAGTCCGGATTGAGTTCGCCGTGGCCGGGGACCTTGAGGCTGCCCTGCGTGAGGGCCTGCCCATGTTTGGGCGGCGTCTAAGCATTGAAGCAAGCCGAGAACCCCGACCCTCACCATGCCGCCGTTGCTGAGCATTCGGCCACACAGTTGACAGTTGCGCCGAGCCCCCGCGGTGCCACTACTGTGGGGCGCCAAGTTACACAGCTGAATGCGCAGCCCATGATTTACGGACCCGACGCTGGTACTGCGCCACCTGTGATGGCCTTGGCCACTTCACAGGACAGACGCAGTCCCTCTCATCCTCGCAGCCGCCAACGCTCGACACCAGCCTCCGCCGCCACACCCTCAGCCGAAACTGCGAGGACCAAAACTACCACCACCTCTACTCAGACAGAAGCCATCATCACCATTCAACAGACGCCTTCAGCCACCACCACCCCTCAGGCACTAGCACCAGCAACGCAATCCGACAGCACCGTTAAGAACGCCGTGCAGGACCTGCACTCAGAGGTCCTGCACATCAGCGCCCGGCTGAATCTGCTGGAGGAAGCGCTGACTGCCATCACCGCAGCCATCATAGACTCCCACACCACTACTTCACACAAACTTCAGGACACTGAGGCCAAAGCCCAGGACCAACCGCAGGACACGTCTGAGCTCCTCCTGGAGCTCGTCTACACCTTGCTTCAAGAAACTTACGACTCTAACACCAAGATCATGGAGGCCTTCCAGGACCTCCATGCTGAACAACTGAATCTGCCAACACGCCTTATACAGCTGGAGGACCTACTCTCAAGAAAGCTCGACGACAACCACGAGATCACCAAATGGCACACTTCAGTTCTTGATAACCAGTAGCTGATAGTCAACAACGTAGCAGGGCTAATCGCAAACAGCCAGCGACAGATACTTCACGAACTTTCCTCCAGTAACTCATAACCTTATCTACACACCCGAAGCACACCAGACATCACTACTAGCGCTGACGCCCCAAAGCACACAAATTATTCACTTCTAAAAAGATGATTAAAACTCGTCACTACCAACTCCTAATGACTCCCTAGCGCTATATTCAGGGCCTTGGGGCCATGTTTAGAGGTGGCCGAGTGGTTAGACCACGCGCCCTCACAGACGGCCGGAGTTCGATCCCAAGCGACTGCATGTGAGATTTGTGGTGGACAAAGCGGCGCTGGGCGGGTTTTCTCCGGGTACTCCCGCCATCGCATTCCACCGGTGCTCCATCATCATTCATGTATCATCAGTGTCACCGCCTGCGGTGGCATAAGTAGTTAAAGCGGGCGTTAAACACTACCGAAAAAAATACCATGTTTATAGACTAGTCAAGCCACTTTCCTTGTTGCAGACCCTAAGGCAGCAGCAATAGCAATTCACCGCTACTCACGGAGGTGCTATTGCGGAACTCCATTATCCCCCACTTACTTTTCCTATCATACATCCTCCCACACCTCACCAAATGGCGAGATAAGCCGTTCTTTCTACCTTCCAATTCTCCTACTGTCTCCCCTTTCCAAAAAAAAATTACATTGCTTCGAGATGCCGAGGAAGACGCAACGCAGACTCGCTGCTAACCCAGTTGTCAGCTCTCCCCCGGCAACTACCGGCAGGGAAGCCTCGACACCACCGTCACCGGAGCAAGCCCAGTCAACACCGCCGCAGAGAGCCCGTAAATCACCGGCAGCTGCAGCCGCCGCCGACACCGCCGGAGCCCGCGCAGTCGCTACCACCGTAGTTAAGTGCTGTTGTTAGGGGGGGTCCCTACAGACCTTTCTACCAAGCACGTAATCGACGCAGCGTAGTCGCAGTGGCCTTCTTGCTGGAGGGCCACTCGCATCCTGAGCGACCGGGGACTAACGCCACTCGTCGGAATCGAGTTCCAAGACATCGCCGATATGAAAGCTGCTTTGGCATCAGGGTTGACCTTTCTAGGGCGACACCTGAGCGTCGAAGTTAGCAAAACAGAGCGCCACCGCACCTTGCCGACGCTGCTGTGCTTAACGGCACAGCCTAGAAGCATATTCCTCGCCGCCGCGGTGCCACTATTGTGGAGCCGCTGCCTACACCGCCGAGTGCACACAGCACGACCTACGCCGCAGACGCCGGTTCTGTGCCACCTGCCGTAGCCCAGGACACTACACCGGGCAAGTCATGTGTCCAGCCTATCCAAGGAACATGCAACCGCCTCCGCAGCAGGCCCGGGAAGAACCAGCTACTTCAACCACACAGACAGCGCAAACACCTAAACCTTCAACACTACATACCGGCGAACTACTGCAGAAACTACAGGGCCTAAGTGAGGCCATTTAGGAGGTTCTGACACTGACGGCCAAACTGACACCTGGAGGACCGTCTGCAGGAACAACAGACCGAACTTCAGGAACTTCAAACACTGAGACACCAATTCACACAACTCTACACCGACATCCGGCTCATCAGGGAGGAGGTGAAGGCCCTGAAGACGACAGGATGGCCACCAATCCACCACAGCGACCCTGAGCCTCTGGTTCAGCTAGCTGAAGGACCACTCCAACATCCACCTAAGACAGCACAGCAACTGTTCACAGCATTCCGCCCAGGACAAATGAACTACAGGAAGCATCACCAGTAGCTTTCACAAACACACATCACCATTAACTACCATTCATTTTCACCAAATACTTTTCCAGCGGGGCACTCAGGGCGCAAGTCATGTGTGTCCACTGGCTCATACTTTCACCTCGCTGTTACTGCCACTGGCAGGCAGCTAACATGTTCACCTGAAATTCGCAGGTGCTTTATGCGGTACAGCACAAGAAAGGCATGGGCCTCCTACTTCCGGTGGGGGTTTTTTGTGAGTAGTGCCACCCTGGTTCTCACACTCCCAGGCTTGCCTGGGGTTAGGGCGTTAGTTGCCTTGGACCTGCCAAACCCCTCCCGAGCGGAGAACATGCGCGCTGTGCCAAGGGACGGGACGCGGAGCGCGTTGGAAAGCCTGCCCCGAGCACAGGTGATAATTGGATCGGCTGAGGGCGGGTGTCGTTGTAAGACGCACCCACCTTGAAGCCGACCCAGACATCCAAGCTGCTCGCACTCCCCCGCTCCGAAGCCAGCCGCAGGCCCAGCAACGGCGACCTCGGAAGGATCCTGCTCCTAGGTCACGAGCAAACCCGTGTGCCCCCCGGATGCCCGCGACTGACTCCCACCATGTCCTTGCCCCTCCAACAGCGAGAATGCACCATCCTCCCCCTC
This sequence comes from Hymenopus coronatus, assembly GCA_030762935.1. Classification (NCBI taxonomy): domain Eukaryota; kingdom Metazoa; phylum Arthropoda; class Insecta; order Mantodea; family Hymenopodidae; genus Hymenopus; species Hymenopus coronatus. Next base: position 10,411,805 of record CM060892.1, read on the forward strand.
CTGCAACATCACATCTTCACAACCAGATCCCAAATCCTCCTCTACTTACCACTGCATTCCCCACCAACCCCAACCCCGAAAATCCTCATGCTCATCACCCTATCCCACCTCCTACCCTTCCCGCCGAACAACTACAACAATTCCTGCTATTCCCACGAATGACGTGGTCCCAAGCCAGGCACGAGGCTATCTATATCCTGTCCAACCTATTGACCCAACCTCAGATGTCACATAACCTCCTTGCCTTATATTCAGGCTTCTTTGTCCTCTTCTGTGACCCTGACAACTTCCGCGATGACCCAAGGCACTGAGAAGACAAGACTCCAGATTAAAGACATAGAACGCCAACGGAATATACAGACGTAAACATGAACTCCTAGACTTTTCCTCCCGATACAAAACTGATATCTTACTTATACAAGAAACGCACCCTGCACAAACTACCAGAATCACAACCCCAGGACACAAGGTCTACCGCACTGACCGCGACCGCAGAGGCGGAGGCACAGCAATCATAATAAAGACACCATGCCTGCCCTACGCAGACTGGAGGCCATGGGAATATAGGTTAACATAAACCAAACACGTACACTAGTACTATCTCCCTACAATCCACCCGGGCCATTAGAGACTGCTGACCTAGACGACCTTCTTGCATTAAATCACACTATTACCATTGCCGGGGATCTAAATGCCAAACACCCACTCTGGAATTCTAGAGTCTCAAATGCTGCAGGCAATACCCTCCTGAGGCATGAAAATAACTCAGGCTACATAATCCATGCTCCCTTAGAGCACACGTACCTCCCCAATAAGACTAAATAGCTCAGACGTTCTAGACATTATCACCCGCGGCCTCTCCAATCGTTTCAACCTAACTGTTCCCACTGAATTGTCGTCTGATCACCTCCCGGTTATCCTCAACAATGAGGGCCCTCTGGCCCCAAGACAACTCTCGCCCCGACGAAATTACCGCAAAGCCAACTGGCAACATTTCTCCACAGTATTAATCGCGGAAATCTCGCACGAACCAATCACTTCTAAGGCCACCCTCAATCGCGAAATAACCAATCTGGAACAAAACATACAATATGCCACCACGACAGCCGTACCATGGACTGTCCCACCACAAAGAATAAATTGGCTCCCCCAGGACACCCAAACCCTCACTACCCAAGAAACACAGCCCGCCGCAAATGGCAACAAACCAGACAGCCTAGGGACCTGGAAGAACTTCAACGTCTTCAAGGCCTCCTACGGCGGCACACAACAGAACACATTCAAAATCAATGAACTAACACACTCGAAAACCTGAACACCGACCATACCTCTGTATGGCGCATTTCCAAGTACCTAACTCGCGACAAAGTACACATACCACCATTACACGCGCACCAATGGACTGCGACTACCGACATTGAAAAAGCCGAAATGTTGGCTCACGCTTTGCAAACAACGCTCACTCCTAACGTGTTGCCCTCGGATGCACAGTTCATCCAGGAAACAGAGAACATCACCCGCGAAATACATTCCGCCCAGACGCACAGCAAACCACGCAAAACTTGCAGATCGGAAATCAAATGGCTCATTCGCCATCTCCCAAACCGCAAGGCACCTGGTCTAGACGACATCCCCAACATAGCACTTAAACATTTGCCGGACGCAGCACTGGACCAATTAACAGAAATTTTCAATTACTCCCTCGCCACCGGCTTCTTTCCCGACACCTGGAAAACCGCAAAGGTACTTCACTTCCCGAAAAAGAACAAAAATCACTCGAACCCACAGAGCTATCGTCCCATTGCTGACTGTTTTTAGCAAGCTAAAGTTTTTGAGAAAATATTCCTCAAACGACTCACCGCGTTTCTTGTAAAACAGAGAATTATAATAAATGAACAATCGGCTTCCGCGCCAAGCACTCAACCAAACTACAACTTCTAAGAAAAACAGAACACATTACTCACGGCTTCAATATCACTAAAACCACAGGGGCGGTCTTGCTGGACATAGAAAATTCCTTTGACAGAGTCTGGCATGACGGCTTACTGCGCAAACTTCTAACTTATCAAGTGCCAGACACCTTGATCAAACTGGAAGCAAACTACCTCCGCAACACACACTTCGTCTCTGCAGTAGAATCAGTAGCATCAAGCTTGCACCCTATGAGAGCGGGAGTACCCCAGGGTAGCCTTTAAGGACCCGTTCTCTTCAATATCTACATAAACGATATCCCTCACACACCAAGCAAAAACATATACTTAGATGCCGACGACACATGTTTCACAGCTCATTCGGTAAAACTGCAACTAGCGCGAAACCGCCTAAAACACGCGTTAATCTCTTTCCAGCCCTGGCTAGAGAAGTGGCGTATAAAAGTTAACAACAGAAAGACACAATCGACCATTTTTACTAAACGCGTTAACCACCGCTTCCCCAGACATGCATTCCAACCACTGCGGCTTTTCGGTGAGGACATTAATTGGTCCAATCAGGTGACCTACCTAGGTGTCACTATGGACCAGGGTCTCACATGCAAGCCGCACATCGACAACACCCGGCACAAAGCTCAAGCACAACTCCGGAAAGTATACCCACTTATTAACCTCCATAGTGCACTCAGTCCATCCCTGGGCCCAATCCTTTATAAAACACTGATCCGGCCCATTCTTACATATGCCGCTCCAGTCTGGGCATACGCTGCCCCCTCACACATAAAAAACGCTACAACAATTCCAAAATAAAATACTGCGCCTCTTGGCAAAAGTACCGTTATTTGCACCCGCAGACAAACTTCACGATAAATTAAAAATGCACACAATCGAAGAATTTAGTAAGAAACTTGCCTCCGACCTCTAGGACAAACTATAGTATCACCACAATCCCCTGGCACAACAACTAGAAACTTACTACACCGACAATGACAAATACAAGAGACCACTACATGTATTTAACCGATACATCTCCAACCCCAACAGAGCCATAGATGTAACAGCACACCTGTATAACTTACTAAAAACACACTGAAAATTCTTTCTCAGATGCAGCACAGCTAAACGTCACAACACCAAACGACCAAATCCAGCGCCAATACTCTAACATCGCCCGATAGACCGGCACTACTCCAGTACAGCATAACGCGGAACCACAGAGAACCTAAAGGTATCATGTAACCAACTACCAACACAGGTACAAACAATAGCGACGAAACAAAACCAACACCCACCCCCATCCTGGCATTCCGAAACTACACAACATCTGCATTGTCGTCTGTCAGTCTGTCCACAAGCTTATAATAGCTCTAGTACTAATGCACCCTACTGCACGTAACCTAATGTCATGCATGCAATTTAACATTACACTCAAGTCCGTCAGTCTGCTGTCCACAAGCCAACTAACACCACATTAACCTGCCCAAACCTAAATAACAAACCTTACACTACCTGGGTGCTGCTCGGACTTCGGTAATGTGCCGTACCCAGAACATCTCGCACTCTCCTGCATGCGCTACGCGCAGGAAAGACATGTCCGTCCGTTACACTAACCGGGGTGCTGAGCGGAACCCGAACACCAACGCATGCACTTCACAAACAAGCACCCCTTGCCCTTGCATGTTCCGCATGGTTAGCCTAACAGTATGTGCATGGGGAGACGATGTAGCCTTTGAGGATGATCGTCACCGGGGGCGGCGGGTGTGGGGCCGCCCCTATAAAGAAAAAAAAAAAGCTAAAATTTGCAGCAGACACGGAGACCCCAGCCAACCACATTGACATTACTTTAACGCACAACAAAACTCGAAAAACAAGCGCCGGCGAAATCAGTTGGTTAATTAAGCACCTACCGATGCGCAAAGCACCGGGACCGGATAAAATTCCGAATCTGGTCTTGAAACATTTTCCGCCCAGGGAGATCAAACTGCTCGCAAACATATTCAACCACACCATTGAACATGGCCGATTCCCTCCCCAATGGAAGGAGGCCAAAATTCTGCTGTTCCCTAAGCAGCACAAAGACCTGTCACTGCCAATAAACTATAGGCCCATCAGCCCGCTCAATACTATGAGTGAACTGCTGGAGAAAATTCTCCTCAAACGACTGAACGCCTTTCTAATTAGAAACAACATCCTCACCAACGAGCAATTCGGCTTCCGAGCCAATGACTCCAACTCTTGTGCATAACGGAAAACATCACCAGCGGGTATAACAACAACCGCTCTACAGGAGCGGTGCTCCTTGATATACAACGCGCCTTTGACAGGGTATGGCATGCAGGCCTACTCAATAAACTGTCAACTTACAGAATCAACGACTCGATGGTTGCCATTATCAAAGATTAACTACACGATATAAGCTTGTAGGCAGCAGTGGGAGAGGCGAGGTGAACTCTCCGTCCAATCAGAGTTGGACTCCCCCTAGGCAGTTTACTGGGGCTCACGCTCTTTAATATATACATCAATGATCTCCCACCTCTAATCAGGGTAGAGAAATATATCTATGCGGATGATACTGCCCTAGTCACTCAATCCACACAGGCACGGATCATACACCTCAGACTCCAAAATGCTCTGAATACTCTGGAATCGAGTTTCACAAAATGGAGGGTAAAGTTAAACGCCAGAAAATGCCAGGCAATTGTTTTCACAAAGCGCCACACACACAGGCGACAAAGGCGCGCACTCCCGCCACTTTCCTACCGGCAAGAGCCGATTGAGTGGGAGAGCACGGTCACTTACCTAGGGGTAAGGATGGACGAAGGCCTTAAGTGGAAGCAACACATCAACATGGTAAGAGCAAATGCCAACGGATATCTCAACAAGCTCTACCCAATCATTAACTCAAACAGCCGCTTGAAACTAAACATGGGCTCAACCCTCTACAAAACGTTAATCAGACCAACCCTAACATATGCTGCCCCCGTATGGGGATATGCGGTAAAATCTCATCAAGAGACTTCAAACCCTGCAGAATCGAATACTGCGAATTATTACACAAGTGCCCGTAGTAGCTCCAACCTTTCAATTGCACGAGGTGCTAAAAATCTGCTCCAACAACTGGCATTAAACATTTATAAACGAAAAAGTAAACACTACAATGAACTCATCCAAGAACTAGGCGAATATGACACCAAATACGACAAACACCTCCGTCCCCTGTCGCTCTTTAACCGGAATATCGGTTTAGGAGAGCCAGAAATAAATATCCATGAATACCTGGACAACCTCATAAGGTACTAAGTGACTAGACCAGTCAGAGAGCATTCAACTCCAAACAACCACCTCACACATGTATAATTCTTCTTTTTGAGCAGCACTCTAAGTCCTTGTGTTTACCCAGCCAAAGCGGCTCCGGGGGACGAGGGCGCCCCACCTCGAGTGGCACGGGTCCGTACCTGCAACAGATAGGCAGGCAGCCAGCCGCGTGTGCACTCTACACGACCAGGACTTCCACAGGCCAACGAGATAGTGAATACCTTCGACGAGGCCGCTAGGCCGCAATATTATACCCATACCTATGATATTCACACTGTAAGATTAACTGGCATTAGATTTCATTCCAGGTATATAACGTAGCCCCAGGCTGAAATATCTCCAAATGACGACGCTGCACTGAGCAAAAAGCACATGTATTTTACAGCATGGAATGAAGCAGCACATCTACTTCAGCAAACGGCCCCCTCCCAGGGGCCAATCACACACTATCACTGCTCCACCAAGTGAAGTTGAGCCCTGGATTCAGGTACTGAGGAGAGTACACAAAGAAACGTCTTCTTAGAAACATTCGTCGCTCGAGGGCACGAATCACCACTACTAGCCAACCATTCATTTCAAAAAGTACTTCTCCAGAGGGGCACTCAGGGCGTAAGTGTGCCCACTAGTTAATCATACTACCACTCGCTGTTACTGCCACTGGCAGGCAGCATTCATCATCACCAGAAATGTGCAGGTACTTTATGCGGTACTCAACAGAGAGGCATGGGCCTCCTACTTCCGGTGGGGTTTTTTTGTGAGTAGTGCCACCCTGGTTCGAGTCCAGGGTGGGGAGTCTCACACTCCCAGGCTTGCCTGGGGTTAGGGCGTCAGTTACTTTTTCCCATCATAAAAAAAATAGCTAGAGTCTTCTATTTTCGCGGGCTTTTTAACGCCCGCCCTCTCTCTCTCTCTCTCTCTCTCTCTCTCTCTCTCTCTCTCTCTCTCTCTCTCTCTCTCTCTCTCTCTCTCTCTCTCTCTCTCTCTACTGTCTAGATTCTAAGCTCCCGTTAGGGCCGCTAGTACTTAAGTTAGGCGCTGCCTGCTGCGGTCACACATATTACGTGAACAGTGGTTTTGACACAGCGGCAGAACTACTAGGCTTTGTAACTCTTCTTTCTTCCCCTCTTGCTTAGGTAACCTAGATTAACGTAGGCATTAACTAGCACTTACAGACACATTTACTTACACACACATACACTCTCTCTCACTCCTACACCCATCATCCGTGCAGACCCGCGCGGGAAAAGGTAGACACAAACCGGCGAAGGTGGAACCCCCCTCTTCGCTCGCTACACCCCCAAGGCCTCTTGTTGCCAGGGATTTGACACTGTCCCTCTCGACTGCGTCGGAGATTCCAGAAGCGCCAATGACCATACCTGACTCTCCACCTAACCCTGCATCACCATCTCAGGACTTACCCTCACCCACAGACACAAGAGATACGCACACTACTAGGCACACTGATACACACATACCTACACCTTCACACTCACAACGCAAGGAACAGGAGCACAGCGGCACGCAACACACTACACACCACACAAGAAAACACTGAACACAACACCACACTCACCTAGCTCAGCAACAGAAACACAACACCCAAACAGCGCTTACGCGTCACTCACCCTCACACCTCCTCCACAGGATGACGAGACTGACGAGACACCCATTAGACCTCTTCCCGCACACTCGCCGCTACCCGACAGCTGTGCCACCGCGGCTAGGACAGAAACACAAAACACCTACACAGACTATAAGGCAGATATAGCGCCCTTATATGTCTACAAAAGCCAGTCCACACACATACACAAACCTTCAATAGGAAGAACAAATTTACACACAGGTACACAAGACACATCGCGCCCAAATCCGGAGACTTCGCGGTTAAGTTGTTCTGCCTGAGGGACTACAGCAATTTTGCGGAACACCTCAGGACTGAAAGGGCACAGTTCTACCTCAGTCCCCACCCAGAAGCTAGAACTATTAGATTTGTGCTAAAAGGACTGTGCGCCGAGTTCTCCGGAGACGAGATTAATCAGGCACTGGCAGAAAACCATTATAAGGTCATTAGGGCGGTGCGGATGCGCCGCGAAAATAGGGAAAGGACCCCCCTCCCCATGTTCCTGGTGGAACTGGAAGACACCATAGAAAATCTAGGATCAGAGGCCTCAAATATCTAGCACATTTTAGGATTAGGGTAGAGGAATATAGGTCCGCCGAGGAGCCAAAACAATGTAAGCGGTGCCAGCAGCTTACTCACACACATCTTAATTGGCAGGCCCCTCAAGAAGTTTGCGCCAAATGAACAGGTCCCCATTCCTCCTTTACCTGCAGGGTTCCCCCAGCGGAACGGAAGTGCGTCCTGTGTAGCGCCACTTGACACGGAGCAACTTGGCGCGGTTGACCGAGCTACCAAACCGCACTTCAAGGGCCAAGCATACAGGTGCAGCCGGATAGAGCCCCCGACCACCTAGAGAACACCAACGTCAAGCGACGGCTGCACCTAATGAAGGGCACTGGTTCATACAGGATCGTCGCGGCAGAAATAGGCCAGCCCTAGAACAGTGCCCTCCAGCAGTTGAAAGCCGGGTCACGCCCGTCTTGTCACCTGCACTACAAGTGTGCACCCCACCAGCAACACAACACATACACAACAATACACCAAACTCTACACAAACACCTACACCAGGATGAACTTAACTTGTTCATTCCACCTTGACACACCACCCAGCAAGCTTTCGATAACGGCTTGGCCCTGGCAGAACTCCTAAGCCAGATAGGAGTGCCTACTGCAATCAGCTGGCCAACATTCTTAGCACACACTAAATAGCTCCTGGAAAGAATCATAGATCCTTCCTCCAACAAATACCTACTTTTTGACTACATCGCCCGATTCCACATCATGGCCACTGCTGTCTAGTCATGGCTTCCGCAAATTCGATAAATATATTATACTGTAACTGCAACAATCTCTGAAGAAACCGCAAAGAACTCGCTGACATTCTATTAAGAAATTCTGTGCAAATAGCGCTACTTAATGAACCCATTTGGGCCTGGTAGATCCGTCTCTCCATTCCTGGATACTTCGTATACCGCAATGACCGAAATCGCAGAGGCGGAGGAACTGCTATAGCGGTATAAAATTCTTTGATACATCACCAGAAACAAGTACCGCAGCTGAACAGGCTAGAAGCCACGACAATCAGTGTACAGCTACATCACTCCACTGTCACACTCATAGCTTCGTACAATCCCCCCGGCGACATAGACACTGAGGATGTCGACCGACTAATAAACATGGAAACTAAGGTCATTGCAGCTGGCGACTTTAATGCCAAGCATTTCCTTTGGAATTGCAGAACTGCGAACCAAGCCGGAAATAAATTACTAACTTATATCAACAATTCACATATTCTCCTGACAGGCCCGGAGGTACACACGTTTATTCCAAGAGTAAGAAATCATGCATCAGATATACTAGACGTAGCGTTAAAAAAGGGCATTCCCTACGACCTGCAACACACTTCCATCAACGATTTTACCTCAGATCATTTACCGGTAATACTAGAAGTAGCCGCCCCAGTGACCTTTAGACCGGAGCCAATCAGACCCAACTACAGCCAAGCTGACTGGTCAGCCTTTGAGGCATCCATAGATGCAAGGCTGGATAACATAGCGGTCACGTCTCATGAGACACAAGACCGGGCTATCAACGGACTAAAAACACACAATATACGAAGCGACTGAACAACATGTGCCACTTAAACGCCTGTACCTGAAAAACAAAATATTGCTACCTCCAGATACAAGGAAGATAATTAGAGAACGGAACAAATCCTGACGCAAATGGCAGAGGAGCCGTCACATAATACATCGCAACGAGTATGAGGACCTAAGACTCCCAGCTAACACACACATTGCCGATTTCACTCGCAAACAATGGAACGAAACCCTTGCGAGCTTTAATCCACAACAGCACACTATATGGAGAATTGCTAAATGTCTCACCAGAGCGCGCACGAACATTCCCCAGCTCCATACCGGGGGTCCTATAGCGGAGACGAACGAGGAAAAAGCAGAAGCTTTCGCCGACACACTCGAACATGAATTCCAACCGAATGAGGACCCATGCGATCTGAACTTTACATCAGACACGGAGGCCCAACCCAACCACATTGCCACAGCTTTAACGCACAACAAAACTCGAAAAACAAGCGCCGGCGAAATCAGTTGGTTAATTAAGCACCTACCGATGCGCAAAGCACCGGGACCGGATAAAATTCCGAATTTGGTCTTGAAACATTTCCCGCCCAGGGAGATCAAACTGCTCGCAAACATATTCAACCACACCATTGAACATGGCCGATTCCCTCCCAAATGGAAGGAGACCAAAATTCTGCTGTTCCCTAAGTAGCACAAAGATCTGTCACTGCCAATAAACTATAGGCCCATCAGCCCGCTCAATACTATGAGTGAACTGCTGGAGAAAATTATCCTCAAACGACTGAACGCCTTTCTAATTAGAAACAACATCCTCACCAACGAGCAATTCGGCTTCCGAGCCAATGACTCCAACTCTTGTGCATAACGGAAAACATCACCAGCGGGTATAACAACAACCGCTCTACAGGGGCGGTGTTCCTTGATATACAACGCGCCTTTGACAGGGTATGGCATGCAGGCCTACTCAATAAAATGTCAACTTACAGAATCAACGACTCGATGGTTGCCATTATCAAAGATTACCTACACGATATAAGCTTGTAGGCAGCAGTGGGAGAGGCGGAGTTAACTAACCGTCCAATCAGAGTTGGACTCCCCCTAGGCAGTTTACTGGGGCCCACGCTCTTTAATATATACATCAATGATCTCCCACCTCTAATCAGGGTAGAGAAATATATCTATGCGGATGATACTGCCCTAGTCACTCAATCCACACAGGCACGGATCATACACCTCAGACTCCAAAATGCTCTGAATACTCTGGAACCGTGGTTCACAGAATGGAGAGTAAAGTTAAAACGCCAGAAAATGCCAAGCAATTGTTTTCACAAAGCGCCACACACACAGGCGACAAAGGCGCGCACTCCCGCCACTTTCCTACCGGCAAGAGCCAATTGAGTGGGAGAGCACGGTCACTTACCTAGGGGTAAGGATGGACGAAGGCCTTACGTGTAAGCAACACGTCAACACGGTAAGAGCAAAAGCCAACGGACAGCTCAACAAGCTCTACCCAATCATTAACTCAAACAGCCGGTTGAAACTAAATATGGGCTTAACCCTCTACGAAACGTTAATCAGACCAATGCTAACATACGCAGCCCCCGTTTGGGGATATGCGGCAAAATTTCACATCAAGAGACTTCAAACCCTGCAGAATCGAATACTGCGAATTATTGCACAAGTGCCCGTAGTAGCTACAACCTTTCAATTACACGAGGAGCTAAAAATCTGCTCAATTGAGACCTTTATAAAACAACAGGCATTCAAAATTTATAAACGAAAAAATAAACACCACAATGAACTCATCAAAGAACAAGACGAATATGACACCAAATACGACAAGCACCTCCGTCCCCTGTCGCTCTTTAACCGGAATATCGGTTTAGGGGAGCCAGAAATCAATATCCAGGAATAACCAGACAGCCTCATTAGGTACTAAGTGTCTAGACCAGTCAGAGAGCATTCAACTCCACACAACCACCTCTTTTATTTCAGCAACCCTTAAGTCCTTGTGCTTACCCAGCCAAGGCGGCTCCGGGCGACGAAGGCCCCCACGGGTCCGCACCTGCAACAGATAGGCAGGCAGCCAGCCGCGTGTGCACTCTACACGACCAGGACTTCTACAGGCCAACACCTTCGACGAGGCCGCTAGGCCGCAATATTATACCCATACCTATGATATTCACACTAGCACTGTAAGATTAACTAGCTTTAGATTTCATTCCGGGTATACGACGTAGCCCCAGGCAGAAATATTTCCAAATGACGACGCTGCAGAGCAAAAAATACATGTATTTAACAGCATGGAATGTGGATAATGCTAACACCTAACTTTGTTTCAGAGATTCGGCGCTATAGGCAGAAGACACCAAGTCGAATTCATGACGCTAGAACTGTACCTCGTCTTGAGATCAGTCTTCAGCAAATATCACCTTACAATAGACAGACAGTGGCACTCTCCACACACTCCTTTCCAACCTCACACCCTGAACTACCAAATCCCTCATCCCCACCACACACTCCGCATAGGGGGTCGGATGGGCCTCGGTCAAGACTGTCGGCTAGCAGAATCCTCTCCCCTGGCGGCCACACAGCGGGCCAGTTCACCTTCACCTCAGACTGCGCGGGTGCAACTTGCGGTACCGCAGCATCTTTACCTCTCGCTTCCAGTGAAGGGGATTTTTTAGTCGGTAGGCCCCACTCAGGGAGACCCTGACACTCCGGGCCAGCCAGCCCGGGTTAGTCCTTAAGGTGGAGTCTTCCCCTCCACTCGAACAAAAGAAAAATAGCTCTATACGCATCGCGCCACGCTCCGGAGACTTTGCGGTGAAGCTCTTTTGGAGGAGGGACTACAATGCTTTTGTAGGTCACCTCAAGCGGGAACGCATGCAGTTCCACCTCATGCCCGAACCTTCACTTAGGACCATCAGATTTGTCATAAAAGGGCTGTATGCGTAGGTCTCGGGGCAACACATAAAGCAGGAGCTGGCAACCCACAACCTTGAGGTCCTTAGGGCTGTGCAAATGCACAGAAGGAATAGGTTTAGAGCCCCTCTCCCCATGTTCCTTGTGGAACTGGCGGACACCCCTGAAAACAGAAATATAGTGGGCCTCAATACGTAGCTCACTTTAGGGTCAGGATAGAAGAATATAGGACCGTTCCAGCGCAAACAATGCAAAAAATGCCAAATACTCAGGCACCTCAAGACACCTGCGCCAAATGTAAAGGCCCCCACCCCTCTTACTCCTGTAGAGTTCCCCCAGAGGAACGACAGTGTAACATGGCGACGTTGCCCGGAGTACCTGGCGGAACTGAACTCAAGGACAAGGGAGCAGATATCTAGGGCCCCCCGACTACAACCAGCAGCAGAACAGCAACAGAACACCATGGCTACTGCCATTAACTCCAATGGGCAGTGATACACTCAGGACCCAAAAAATCACCCCATCTTCCTTTGAGATCCAAACCTCGCCTGCGAAACCGCCCAAATTCTGACAGCCTCTCACCCTGGTCTGAAGTATACAGTTAGGAATATGAGCGGAACTGTGGCCTTTCTACCCGACACTCCTGAGGACCACCGGAAGCTGCGTAAGCTGCTCACGGATGGGTCGGTACAATACCTCACCACCCTGCTCCCCAAGGAGAAACTGATGTACGTCACCATAAAGGACATCCCTATGTACATAACCGAGGATGCCAAGACCAGACTGCTGGAGCTCTGCTTCCCCGTGGAGCGTGTTGGGCAGCTCCGAGCCACCAGGGCCCAACCTACACAAAAACTTGCCGCACTTCCGTGTGGCGCTCCGCAAGGAAAGTATTTCCTCCACCATTTACCAGCTTACCAGGATATTCAACGCAGTGGTGAGGGTTGAGGCTTTTCGACCACTAGCTAGGCCACTCCAATGCACAAATTGCCATCAGTTCAGCATAGCGCGGCTGGCTGCAGACTGGAGCCTGCTTGCTCCTATTGTGGCAAACAGGGCCACAAACTTGCAAGCTGCCAGTTGCTAGGCGTTCAAAGGGCTCTAAGCCAGCATGCTACAACTGCGGCGGCGAGCACTCCTGTAGATATGCTAAATGCCCGGTCTGGCCAGAGGTTAATTTTGAACTCCATCTTAACAAAGTAGGACAAGCTCCCAAAGTGGCAAATCCTACAGGGATCCCTAAGGTCGCCTTCAAAGGCGCCCGTTACCCGGGTCTACCACCAGTGGTCCCAATCAAGCATCAGGACTACACTGCAGCCCTGGCTAACACCGGAAACACACCAACATAATCCTTCAAGATTTCCTGGTCCTCCAGCCGCTCCACCGCCTGAATCAAAGAGGCCCAACAAATGCAATACCCATGCCTCGACACCCAGGACGAACGACGCCTTCCTCTCCAGTCCTATCCTTTCCCCAACACCCCTCCTGCATCCCCTGACGCCCAATTCTTGAGCGTCATGGCCAAGATACCACTCCACCTCCAACCGACTTCGCCACAGTCCTGGCGGACGCACTGGCCAACCGACCATCCCGCCCCAGACCATCCTGGTACACAACGTTTTCACGTTTATGGGACAACATGGCAGACAGCACAAATGGCCTAGCGGATCTTCTCACCCTCCGGGTTTGCTCTTGGAATGTCAACGGCATCCGGGGCAAACTCACTGAAGTAGCCAACTTCCTGGCTGCCAACAAAATGCAGGTCCTTTTGGTGCAGGAAACACATCTCAATGGGAACATCCGCGCCAACATCCCCGGCATGGTATGCCATAGAGGAGACAGCAACGTCGGCTATGGCGGCACGGCCATCTATGTCCACCGCAGCCTGCTGCACCACAGACTCCAACTTCCAGTACTGGAGGCTCTAGAGAGAACGGGAATCCAAGTACACACCTCCAGAGGACCCCTGAACCTGTTCTCCCTATATCTCATTGAGGCCCGCGATCTGGACGCTGTGTTCTCCCCTGGCACCCCCTCCATCGCCATGGGGGACCTCAATGCGAAAATCCCTCTGTGGAACTCTACCATCCAAAACCACAGAGGAGTGGTGCTAGAACGCTATATCACAAGTCGTTCTCTTGTTGTACTTGCTTCTTCCTCACCGACCATCAATCACGGCAATCGCCACCCACCTAACTGGTTGGACATTGCCCTCCTCAGCAAAATACGCTCTCATCCCAGAATTTTTTCCATTCCAGAACTCTCCTCCGATCACTAACTTGTCATCATACTCTTCAAGTCTAAACCCTCATTCAAGAACCCTCCAAGCATTCCCAATCCCCGACGCACCAACTGGGACAAGTACACAGCCATCCTCGCTGAAACTCCTGCGGTAACTATGCCGTGCCGCCACGCCACAGCCGCAGAAGCCTTGGCAGCAAACATCGCCATGCACATGACCGACGCTATGGCTACAACCACACCCCCCAGAAAACAGACCATGTGAACGGCAAAACCCTCCCTCACAGCTTAAGGCAACTCATCGCCCAAAAAAATAAGGCTCGGCGGAAGTTCCAATTCACCAGGAGCCCGTTGGACAAGCGGGAATTCAACCGCCTTCATCGTTTGTTAAAACTGGAACTTAAGGAATACAGGAATGTAAGAGTGGGAGCGGCGCCTGTGCTCCCTAGACACAGAGGACAGCTCTCTCAGGAGGATGTCCAAAGCGCTTCTCCACGTCCCCTCAGCAAATCCGCCCCTCCAGGACGGTCGAAGAGTTGCACAATCGGCGAGGGAGAAAGAACTCCTGGTAGAACATCTCGCCTCCACCTTCCAACCCGCTGAATCTCAAGACCAACGGCACATTAATGAAACTGAACATATGGTTAGGGAATTCCTCGCTGTGCCGCTGCCTATGGGTGCGGCAGCCCTGACTACAGCAGAGGTCAATGAAATGTTGGCCTCCGTCCGTCCCTATAAAGCGGCTGGTGTGGACAATCTTCCTTACGCCGCCCTCAAAGCGCTACCATTATCGTGGCTTCGACTACTGGTGCACCTCTTAAACAGCCTGCTCCAACTGGCTCACTTACCGGAGGCATGGAAACATGTAAAAGTTATCGCACTGCCTACACCCCGGAGCGACCCGGCCCTACCGACAAGCTACCGGCCTATCAGCCTCCTACCGGCCATCAGCAAGTTGTTTGAAAAGGTGCTCCAACGCCGCCTCCAAGAGGTGCTAGACAGGTTTAATGTGCTCCGCCCGGAGCAGTTTGGGTTTCGCCGACAGCACTCAACCACCCACCAGCTACTTTGCATAGTGGACGAAGTCATACATGGCTTCAACAACCGGCGCTACGTTGCAGCCCTGTTCCTCGACATATCCCGAGCCTTCGACTCAGTCTGGCACGAAGGCCTCCTCTACCGTCTAATACACTACAATGTCCCTTCCTACCTTATACACATGTTTCATTCCTATCTTTCCAACCGTTCCTATATCCCAACCCTACCTCATCCATGTAGGAGTACCCCAAGGCAGCGTCTTGGACCCTATACTCTTCCTGGCCTTCATAAACTCTATCCCTACCCATCAGGGCTGCCAACTCCACTTATTTGCTGATGACACGGCACTTACCACAACCTCAAATCACAAGGTAGCTGTCCAAAGGCTTCAGGATCATGCAGATGTCTTAGGTGCATGGTTCGACAGGTGGCGGCTCAAGATATCTGCTGCCAAGCCTCAGGCAGTCACGTTCACTCGACAGCGCCTCCAGCATGTGCCCAACCTTCGACTGGCCGGGGAAGATATTCACTGGTCAACAGAGGCGACCTATCTAGGGGTGAGGCTCGACATGTGCCTCACCTGGAAACCCCACATCGAGGCAGTCACCTCGAAGGCCAAAAAAAGGATGGCTATGCAGTATCCGATCTATAACAGGAGCTCCATGATGTCCCTCCGGAACAAACTACTGCTATACAAGCAAGTCATCCGGCCTGCAATAACGCATGCCTGCCAGGTTGGGGGGGGGGGGGGGGGGCAACCGCCTAGTCCCACCTCCACCGTCTTCAGATCCTTCAAAACCGTTACCCTCGGTCGGCAGCTGCCGCCGATTGATACATTCCCAACGACAATATCCACGCAGACCTTTCCTTTCCTGCCCTCACAGACTACATCCTCCGTCTCTCCCATGGTTCCTACGCCAGCCTCCCAACCAGCTTCAACCACCTCATCCGTGGCCTCGGGGAGTATGATCCTGACCCCGGAGACCGCTACAAACACTATATGTATGTATAACCCACTCCCCTGTACAACAACCCCCGTCCCTGAAAAAATCACACTTCCCAATGCCAGAAAAGGTCAACGACCTGGTATGGCAAAATTCGAAGGCCCTCTCCCTAACAGGGGAGGTTTACCTTCAGTGACACCACTATGCCATGTACGGGTGTGTGTGGCGGTTAGCGAGAAGAGCCGTTCAGCTAGGAGCCACGGCAGCCAGCTAACCAGCGACCTCGAACTTTCTCAGCAGCTGAAACGTGAAGGAAGCGCCGCGCAGCCCAAAACTTTCAGTGACCGGCAGCCGGACCATCAACCGCCAGGTCTCCTGTCAGCCCTTACCGGCAACACAGCGGCAGCCCGAAGGCTTCATACGGCTGCTCTAGCGGCCAGCGCTAGTCGACTAGCTTCTACGGTTTAGACGGGTAGAGTGGCATGACCATAGCCAACAGTTTCTAACTGGCTCCAAGGCGCCCCTTTCTGGGGTTCGGCCCTCTGCCACTCAAGCCGTTGTGCGCCCATTAACAACGGTTTTTCTCTCTTTTCTGTCTTTCTTCTTTCCTCTTTTCTATTAATATTTAAGCTCCCCTCCCCCTTTTTACTGTAGGGCCCCCTCAAACTCAAACCCGCAATAAAATCGCAATTAGCACCTTACTCTCTTTTTCAGTCTTCCCCCACTCATCCGAACTTATTATGACAAAGTTCGGCCGAGTGGTAACCCTCTCGCCAATCAGCCTGATGGCCACGGGTGGCATTGTTGCCCGAGACCTCGTGGCGAGGCCGCGGCCGACAGACCGGCATCTTCCGATGATCTCATCGACCTCTCCCAACTTCCCTCTAACCCTACCACTCCCAACTGCCATCCTCTCTTCTTCCGAATCCTTTTGCTCTCCTCACCAACCACTCCCCTGAACTCATACAAACTCCTCCTCTCCCACAATCATCCCAACCCCTCTTCCATCCTCACTCCCTCCAAGGACGACGACACAGACCGCCACTACCGATCCACCTCCGAACCACCAGCCAAACTCCGTCTCCCCTTCCTCAGCCCTGACCACCCCTCCTCCTCCCACCACCGACGGACAGACAAGCACCACCTCGTCGGACATTTGCAGAGGCGGTGATGGCTACCTTACCCCCACTCATATACATCAAACATAGACACTCTGCAACCCTCAGAGTGCAGTACTGAGGCGGTTCGACCAGCAGCTCCGTCCAGAGGAGTACACGGTGAGACAAGCGGCGCATACGCACGACTTTGCCGCTCGAATGCGTATCGCGGCAGACTACCGAAACCTGGTGCAGTTCCTCCAGGAACAGAGGGTTGAGTTTCACGTCACAACTCCCGCAGAGAGGACCTATAGGGTAGCGATCAAGCGTCTACCTTTAGGCGGCGCGGAGAGAGAAGTCAAGGAGGACCTAGTATCCTCCGCCTTCTCTGTTGGCCGTGTGATGCAACTACGACAATTTGACAGGAACCGCACTCTCCTTCCCATATACCTTGCTGAGCTCCTCACCGAGGACTACCACCGGTGCCTAACTCACCTGCAAACTGTTCTACATTTCAGGGTGCAGGTGGAGGACTATTACCGGCCACCTATTCCACTGTAATGCAGGAAGTGCCAGCTGCTGGGCATCACGCCAGCCACTATAGGGCGCCAACGTTAACCTGCTCCAAGTGTGCCTCTCACAACGAGTCGGTCACTTGCGGGACATGAGGCGTTGTACCTTTTGTGATAGGGGACACGGGGCGCGCTACAGGGGCTCTCCGGCCTATCTGGCCTTCGCCGACAGATTGCGGGCCACATCCCAGGGCCAACAGCACCGCCGTCAAAACCAACAGGTGGGTCCCAGGACTAGGACACCACAACCTCACCGAGAGCCTCATACCCAGCCCCAGCCAACTCAGCAGCCACCAAAGAGGACACCAGCACCTAGGCCAACAGTTCCGAGGGAGACGCAGTCGCCTTCACCATGGCAGCCCCCAGCTGAGATGCCCCATCCTCGACCACCACCACGCTGAGATGCCCCTGCTGTCCAGCAGCCACTCAACACCACGTTCCGCCCCGGGACTGAGCATACAAGGATGTCCTGGAACACCGCAAGGGATCAGCCATCAACCTCCTCACCCTTCTCATAAATCCCAATGACACCCAAGAGGACCTCCAACAGTATTACGACTTCCTCACCCTGTTCCTAAATCCCACCATCCATTTCTATGGCGTCTGAACTCTCACCAGTCATGTCATGGAATGCCTGTGGGCTGAGACGCCGCAAACATGAACTCTCCGACTTTCTCCTCACTCACCAAATAAAAGTATCTCTCATCACCGAAACACATCTCTCCTCCCGGGATCGCTTCACTGTCCCGGGCTATCAAGCCTATCGCCCCGAGATCGACGGGGCAGGAGCACCGCGGTACTTATGGGACAAAGCATTCTCCACAATCAATCTCCATATACCAGCGCTAGCCCAATTAGAAGCATCCGGGGTTTACACACAATTAGACAACCGGAGAATTCTGCTTGTAGCAGCTTATAATCCACCCCAAGACATCGAACCAACCGACTTGGACACCACACTAAATCTCCACACTTCAGTTCTAATTGCCTGCGACCTAAATGCCAAACACACCAACTGGAACTGCAGAAATTCTAACCAATCGGGAATCTACTCTACAGACACGAACAAAGTTCAGACTACATTATAATGGCTCCCACTGAACCGACACACATCCCCTTCAACGCCCAACACCTACCCAGTATTTTGTACATTGCCTTAGTCAACAACATTGCCCACTTCCAAATGTCAGCCACTGTACACAACGAATTATCTTCTGACCACCTCCCAGTTGTCTTCAATCTGAAAGCCTCACTCGCCCCAGCACCTCCCCTTCGAAGGCACTTTAGCAAAACAAATTGGGACTTGTTCAGATAAACACCTCCCGGCATTAGCGTCATCACACATGACGATATTGACACGGCTGCAGCAACCCTACAAAACACTATCGGCTTTGCCATCACTGTATCCACGCCGACACAAACATATAATCCAGTTCACTGCCCTCTCACCGGACATCAAATCCGTTGCGACTGAGCGCAACAGAGCTCGCAAGCGTTGGCAGCGTACTTGACACCCCGCAGAGTTCGCCCGCCTACAGCTCCTGAACGCTGAGCTGCGCCGACGCATTGTCGACGTAAAAACGGACCAATGGAACAATGTTCTGGAAAGCCTAAACCCAAAGCACTACTCTCTCTCTGGCGAATTGCCAAGAAATTAACTAAACACAGAACTCAAAGCCCACCTCTTCATTCCAATGGTTCTATAGCCACAACAGACACTGGAAAGGCTGAGACTCTTGTCGATCAGCCACAAGAGGCACTCACCCCAAACACCATTCCAAGCTCCCCCCGCTTCATACTTGAAACGGAAGTTCTTACTCGTATCAGGCTGCAACGGCCTGCCAACATGAAAATGCGCCGCACTTGCAATTCCGAAATCAAATGGCTCATTAAACACCTGTCAAACAGAAAGGCCCCTGGCCCCAATCGATTCCAAAACGCCCATACTACATTTACTTCGCTCTTCAACGCCATACTGGACCAGGGCTATTACCCTATCTGCTGGGAAAATGCCCTGGTCCTTCACTTCCCTAAAAAAAAAATAAAGACCAGTCAAACACGAACTATTGCCCCATTAGTCTATTAATCACTCTCAGTATACTTCTGGAAAAAATTGTCCTCAAACACCTAAACTCCTTCATTCACAAACACAACATCCTAATTCCGGAGCAATTCGGCTTCAGAGCACAACACTCCACCACACTACAACTGGTCCGAGCCAACGAGCACATTACTCTTGGCTTTAACAACAATAAGTCGACGGCAGCACTCCTCCTGGACATAGAGCGCGCCTTTGATCGCGTATGGCACCCGGGACTCCTAAGGAAACTCCACGACTACACCATCCCAGACTCCATTATCAAACTTATAGCTAATTTACCTATCCCACCTGACGTTCCAGTCCAAAGTTAATGAGCCACGGCAGCCAGCTGACAAGCAGTCTGCGACCCCGGATACTTTCTGCGGTGGTACCGTGAACTCAGCGCAACATTGCCCACAGCATCTACCAACCGGCAACCGGACCACCAACAGCCGGGTTTCCAGGCACCCTCAGACGGTAACAAAGCGGCAGCCCGAAGGACACTTACGGCCGCTCTAGTGGCCAGAGCCAGCTAGTAGACTACACGGACTAGACGGGTAGAGCGACAAGATCATAGCCAATAGTTACAGCTGGCTCCAAGGCGCCCCTTTCCGGGGTACGATCCGCTACCACTCGTGCCGTTGTGCGCCCACTAGCCACTCTTTTCGCTCTTTTATATTTTCCCTCTTTCTTCCTCTTTGTTATTAGTACATAAGCTACCCACTCCAACGGGAACCCCCAGCCCAACTGCAACACACAAATAAACAGAACAAGTGATCTCATTACACCAGCCTGGCGGCCACGGGTGGCGCTGTTGCCCGAGATCTCATGGCTGTGGGCCGCGGCCAATAGACCGGCATCTACGGATCACCACATTGACCTCTGCCTCCCTCCTTCCAACCTTTCCACCCCCTCTGCCACCCTCTCTTCCTCCGGATCCACCTCCCCGACCCGTCCTGTTCTTCTGACACCCTCCCCCAGAACCCTTCCCTGACTCCCCTAACCCCACTGCACTCCTACTTCATGTCCCATACTCTGCTCCTCCACCACACCTCCTCTCATTACCACTACCTACCACGACAACACCACCCGTCTTCCATTCCACCTTCCGACCACCACCCTCCTTTCCTCCCAGACCCACCCCCCACTCCGAATCACCTGACACCCCCACCATTAGATCCGTCATTCCCACACCAACTCCCTGCCAGCCTCCACAATTGTAACTAGCTCCACCACAACCCCCCTCTCCCCGCTTCACCCACCCGTCCAGTCCACGCTCTCACGTTATTCCATACACTCTCTTTCAGTCTCTCATCACTCCGGACCATCCCCACAGCCCACACTTCCAATTCCCACCTCACTACCCTCTCCTCCCACTCACCACCAACCACCCAACTCCTCCACTGCACCCACATCCACACCCATCCTCACCAACACCCAGAAACCACCACCTCCAGCCGACCCTCACAATGGCCAAACATCTCACCCGCTCCTCCCCCACCCAGAGACCCAAACATCAGATCCAGAGACCATTTCCTACTCAGACCCATCCTCCACTCAGCTGCTCCAGCACTCCCACTCCCCACATCCTCACCCGCCGATCCTTGCATCCCAACAACCCACACCCCAACCCCCACCAACCTTAGCACCCAGACTCGTCCAAACCCCTTCCGCTTTCCCCCATCAACAGCACCACCTCCTCACCCCTTCCCACACCAACACACCTGCCCACTGTGCCCATCTCCATCACCACACCACAGACGAGGACAGCGCCCATGTCAAGGCTCCCACCCCGACCAACAGACATTTTCACCAGCATCCCAACACAGACTGAACCAAACCGGTCAAACATTTGCTAGGCAGCGGCGACCACTCTTTTACCACCTATTTACATGACAACACCACTCTGCGATACTGGCTGATGCATTAAAGGAGTTTGACCGACTCCACTGTCCAGAGGCATACAACATGTCCACCGCAGCGCATTCGCGCGACTTTGCCATGCGTATGCACAGTGGAAGAGACAACAATGACGATACTTTTCAACCACATAATAGATACAGGCTATTACCCAACTCGCTGGGAAAACGCCCCAAGTCCTGCACTTCCCCAAGAAAAGCATAAACCTGACTAGCCTTGACAATTGCCGCAATCAGCCTGCTGAACACCATTAGGAAGTTGTTGGAAAAGATAATACTCAAGCGCCTCAATTCATACTTACACAGATATAACATCCTCATACAGAAACAGTTCGGCTTTAGAACTAAACACTCCACCACGCTACAACTCTTGCGCGCGCACGGTTTTAATATCCGCAAAACTACAGCGGCATTCCTTCTAGACATCCAACAAACTTTTGACCACGTGTGGCACGCAGGCTTGCTCCGCAAATTAACCCAATACAATGTACCAGATATCTTATTTAAACTTACAGCCAATTATCTCAGCGACCGAACATTTCAATCGCGGGTGAACAACGCAACGTCAACACCCAAACCAGTAAGCGCGGGAGTCTCACAAGGTAGCATACTAGGCCCAGTACTTTTTAATCTTTATATAAATAATATTCCTCAAACCTTATCTGCCAACTATATCATATACGCTGACGACACCACCATTATGGCGCAATCCACCTCACTCCCACTACTGCGCACCAGACTTCAATTAGCACTCAACTTCCTGGAAGACTGGCTCACCAAATCAAAGTGAACACCAATAAATCCCAGACCGTAATCTTCTGCAAACGGATCAAACACCGCCGCCATGCAGGCACATTACAACCACTCCAACTCTTCGGCAGCAATATCGAATGGAAACCCACGGTAACCTACTTCGGTGTGGTATTCAACCAAGGCGTTTCTTGGAGCGAACACATCCAGAAAACACACCAAAAAGCAAACGCCCAACTTACTCGCTTATATCCACTATTCAACCTTACTAACACTTAGAACCACACCGGCCTAAAACTTAAAAAACACTACTTCGACCAATACTTACTTACGCTTCCCCTGCATGGGGCTATGCAGCCCCGTGCCACATCAAAAAACTTCAGGCCTTTCAAACCAAAGACCTGCGCATCATCGCTGAAGTTCCTCCTATCACTCCAGCATCCATACTGCATGACGAAATTAAAATACACACATTAGAACGGTTCATCAAGGCGCAGGTCCATTACATATACACCCGAACTACACTGTGCCACAACCCTCACGTCAATACACTAGGACAGTACCACACCACACATAATGTGCACAAACTCTCACTTTTCGACAGAAACCTCACCGAGACAATCATAGAAGGAGACATTCAAGACTACTTGAACTTCCTGGTTCTTCTCAGCCCACTCCCTTACAAAAACACCTCTTCAACCACCAATACTAGCATTAACACCTTCAACCTCTGCTTTCTTTGCTTACAGAACATCCTCTAAGTCCCTGTATCCAGGGCGGCCCGGGGGGATGGAGGGCCACCCAACAACATATCTAACCTGGCAATCGACCCGGACCTGATTATGGATTGCGGACTACAGGATACCTGCCCGAAGACGACCGCGCATGTTCTTGGACCAGGACGCACTCCAACTCCTTGATTCACAGCATCGCCACAGAGAGAGAGGGAGAGAGAGAGAGAGAGAGAGAGAGAGAGGCACTCTACCTGCACACCTACCCAACTTAACACAACTCCAACCAAGTCCTCACCAACAACTCCGCAGGGGGCCGTCTGGGCCACGGGCAAGCCGGTCTCCTAGCAACACTCCCTATACCCACTGGCCTCCATGTGGGCCAGTTCACCTTCACCTAAAATATGCGGGTGCTACATGCGGGATCGCATCACTCTTCTCCTTCTACTTCCGGTGGAGGGGTTTTTTAGTCGGTAGGCCCACCACAGGGGGGTCCCAACACTCCGGGCTAGCCAACCCGGATTAGTCCTCAAGGTGGATTTTTTCCCCTCCACTTTTACAGTACAATACGGTAGGTACAATGTGAGTAATGCTATGAACGGGTACAGACGTGTTATGCGTGCTCCGTGAATTGTAGTTATTTCTCGCGGTTCATCTCGTGATATGCATCAGTGTTTACATGTGTTGGGTCGAGTGACATATCCTCCCCTCATTATATAGTTTACGTGTGCTTTAGTGCTGCTATTAAGCAAATAACAATGTAACATTGTCAGTGCATACAGTGTGTTTCTAAACCAGGTACATAAACAAACTAGCTTGCACGCACACTAACAAATAGTGGCGTGTGGCGTGGTGTTTAGCGTTGTGTTCGTGATTTCTATGTATTTCCACTGAAATTCACGCACGATAGTTAGATACTAGCGCGACAAGGGGATATATGCCCTTGTTACATGCACTTGCGCGCTTCAGCCAGAGCCAATAACAGCGTGCCAGCTTGCCTCTTCCTCTCTGGAGAGAACCTGCGCAGTTCGCACCACACATCCGCCCCTCCACTCCATGGAATCAGCGCAGCAAAGCTTCTCTCTCCGCCGCTAGTGGTTACAGTCTGTAGCAGGCAGACCACTCCACCGGTCAACCTGGCGCAACCAGGGTCAACCTGCTCGGCCCGGCAAATGACAACACGCTGCCTGCGCGTAACTATTACACGGCAGGCGTAGACTTAGAACTCTTCTTAGGTCTCAGTTTGATTACACCGCAAGTCTACCCTCTCTCCTCTGCGGACCTCTCTCTGCTGCATACCAAGAAAGAAGCTCGCTCCCACTTTGTTGCCGAGGCAGAAGGGAGCCTTCGTCAACTTATTGCTGATGAAACCTGCAGCTGTGCACATTTGGCAACGCTGTATAAACCATCACGGCGCATAAACTGCGGAATGATGCCATTGACACATAGCTCCGTAATCAAGACGAGTGGCGCACTGCTATAAACGCAGGCGCAACCATCACCCGGCGGATCCTGCTGCTCCTCAGAACACAACCATTACCCTGGCGGCCCCTACTGCCACTACTCCATGCACCACTGCAGCCCCACTCCAGCCAGCTAACAGTGGCTCCCACACTACCACAGCAGCAGCCAGAAATTGCCAGCCACCAATGACATCTGCAAACCATATCACGGTCACCCCAACCGTCAGTCTTCATCCTTCTTCCCCCCCCCCTGCACCAGCCAGTGCCCATGGCGGCTGTTCATGACATGGAAGTATCTGACACCACTCCACCTACCCAGCCTCCTCCACCGTCCCGTACCTATAAAACCACCCACATCTTCCTGCGGGACCCACACCTGGCCCGTGATATCACCGCAACCCTGTCAGCCGCTCACCCCGACATCAAATACTCGATTCGGAATGAGTGGAACTGTGGCATTCCTTCCTGACACTCCTGATGGCCACTGGAAGCTGCGCAAACTGCTCACAGACGGGTCGGTGCAGTAACTCACCACCCTGCTCCCAGAGGAGAAACTTACCTACGGAACACTGAAGGACCTCCTATGTACATAACTGTAGAGGATGTGAACTTCGAACTACTGGAGCTCTCCTTCCCCGTGGAGTGTGTTGACAGCTCCGAGCCAACAGAGCCCAACCTCTTGACAGGCTCTTCAACGCTATGGTCAGAGTCGAGGCCTTCCGTCCACCTGCCAGCAGTTTACAAACAGCGCGGTTGGCTGCAGGTTGGAGTCTGCTTGCTCTTACTGCGGTAAGCAAGGCCATAAACGTGCGAGCTGCCAGTCGCTAGGCGTCGCTGGCTCTAAGCCAACGTGCTACAACTGCGGCGGTGAGCACTCTTGCAGGTATGTAAAATTCCCGGTCTGTCAGGCCAGAATTGAACTGCATCTCAACAAATCTGGACAGCTTTCCCGGTTTGATGCTGCTCCTAAGGTGGCCAATCCTACGGGGATCCCCAAGGACGCCTTCAAGGGCACCCGTTACCCTGGTCTACCACCAGGACTACGCTGCAGCCCTGGCTAAAGCAAATCAACCGGAACAGCACGCCGCACCTGCGCACCCCCGCCAGTCACAGCGCCTGCCTACAGCCGTGACGGTACCGGCACCACCTGGTCATCCAGTCATACCACCGCCTGCACCAAGAAACCTAGCGAAGGTAACACCGACGCCTCGCAACATCGAATGTGTGACGGCTATTTCTGCCCACGGCTACCGGCCCACCACCCAGTCACACCCCTCCTGTAGCCCCTGACACCCAATTCCTGAACGTCATGGCCAGGATACATCTCCACCTACAAGCTGACTTCGCCTCCGCCCTGGCGGACGCACTAGCACACCGATCAACCAACATCCCTTCCCAAACAATACTAGTGCATACCGTCTTCATCTTCACGAGTTCACATGGCAGACAACACTAATGTACTGGCAGGCCTTCTCGCCCTCAGAGTTTGCTCCTGGAACGCCAACGGCATCCAAAACACACTCGCTGAAATAAGAAACTTCCTGGCCGCCTCTTGTTCATTGCAACCTGCAGCACCATCGCCTCTATCTACCAGCCCTAGAGGGACTCGAGGGAACAGGGATTCAAATACAAACCACCAGACCCCTGAACCTCTTCTCGCTGTATTTTTCTCCACATAGACGCATTGAGGTCCGTGATCTTGACGCTGTCTTTTCCCCTGGTACCCCCACCATCGACATGGGAGACTTCAATGCGAAGAGCCCGATGTGGAATTCCATCATACAGAACCACAGAGGAGTGGTGCTGAAACGTTACATCGTTCACTTGCTGTACTTGCTCCTTACTCACCCACCATCACTCACGGAAATCGTCGCCCTTTGGACTGGTTGGATATTGCACTCAGCAACATCCGCTCCCTTCCCAGAGTTTTCTCCTTTCCAGATCACTACCCAGTCATCCTGTTTTTCAGAGCTACACCCTCCTTCAAGAACCCTCCAAACTCTCCCAATCCCCGACGCACAAACTGGAGCAACTACACAACTATCCTCGCGGGAACTCCAATGGTGCATATGCCATGTCATCGCGTCGCTGATGCGGAAGCCCTGGCGGCAACCATTACATGTCCGACGCTATGGCTGCAGCAACACCTCATAGAAAGCAGCCCATGGGAGCGGCAAAACCCTTCCCTCAACAGTTGAAACAACTCATCGCCCAGAAAAATAAAGTTCGGCGGAAATTCCAATTTACTCGGAGCCCGGAGGGAAAGCGGGAATTCAACTGACTACATCGTTTAGTAAAGCAAGAACTCAAGGACCACAGAAACGATGAATGGGAGCGGCGCTTGTGTTCTTTGGACACAGAAGACAGCTCACTCTGGAGGATGTCCAAAGCGCTCCTCCACAGACCCGCCCCTCCAGGACGGTAGAAGAGTTGCCCAACCGGCAAGAGAGAAAGTGGAGCTCCGGGCTGAACATCTAGCCTCCATCTTCCAACCAGCTGAAGCTGTTGATCAGCAGCACCTAGACGGAACTGGGCGTATTGGATCAGGACTTCCTCACTATACCACTACCTATGGGTGCGGCGAACCTGACAACTACAGAAGAGGTCCATGAACTTCTGGCCTCCGTCCGCCCCCATAAGGCGGCTGGCGTGGATAATCTTCTTTACGCCGCCCTCAAGGCCTTACCATTATCGTGGCTTCATCTTCTTGTGCACCTTTTCAACAATCTGCCTAAACTTGTTCACTTCCCGGCGGCATGGAAACATGCCAAAGTCATTACGCTACCAAAACCCAGAAAGGACCCATTACTACCAACAAGCTACCGGCCATCAGTAAGCTGTTCGGGAAGGTGCTTCAACGCCGTCTCCAAGAGGTGCTGGACAGGCACAATGTGCTGCGCCCGGAGCAGTTTAGGTTTCGCCTCCAGCACTCCATCACCCACCAATTACTTCGTTTAGAGGATGAAGTTATACGTGGCTTTAACAACCGTCGCTACCTTGTAGCCCTGTTCTTCGACATTTCCCGATCCTTCGACTCTGGCACGAAGGCCTCCTCTCCCGACGAATACACTATAACGTCCCTCCCTACCTAATACACACAGTTCACTCCTATCTCAGCAACCGTTCCTTCTTTGTCGCCAGTGACGAAGTACACTCCCAATCCTACCTTATCCACGCAGGAGTACCCCTAGACAGCGTCCTGGACCCCCTGCTCTTCCTGACCTTCATAAACTCCATTCCTACCCACCAGGGTTGTCAATTCTACCTATTGGCGGATAACGCAGCATTCACCTCAACCTTCAAGCACCACGAGGTAGCAGTTAGCAGGCTTCAGATCCATGCAGATGTACTAGGAGCATGGTTCGACAAGTGGCGGCCAAAATATCTGCTGCGAAATCCAGGTAGTCACTTTCACCAGACGGCGTCACCAGGATGTACCTAACCTTCGCTTGGCCGGGGAAGAAATTCTCTGGTCGACAGAGGCTACCTACCTAGGTGTGAGGCTTGACATGCGCCTCACATGGAAACTTCATGTCGAGACAGTGGCCTCCAAAGTCAACACAAGGATGACGATGCTGTACCCTATCTACAACAGGAGATCTACGTTGTCCCTGCGGAACTCCTGCTCTACAAACAAGTCCTCCATCCTGCAATAACCTACGCCTGCCAAGTATGGGGAGCAGCCTCTTAAGTTCCACCTTCACCGTCTCCAGATTCTTCAAAATCGATACCTTCGGTCAGCAGCTGCTGCCGCCTGGTACATTCCAAATGACATCATTCACTCGGACCTTTCCTTTCCTACCCTCATAGAGTACATCCTCCGCCTCTCCCATGGAGTCTACACCAGCCTCATTTCCAGCTCCACCTCATCCGCGGCCTCGGCGAGTATATCGACTCCGGGGACCGCTACAAGCATCCCAAAACAAAAGTTAAGCCTCTGAAACTTACCCATAACTTCCTGAAGACAGTTTCTCCCTCCGTCGAAACCTCCTTATATAAAAAACATCTATATAATATATATTTCTATTCCCCTGTATAACCATTCCTGTATACCCCGCCTCTCTGTAATCACCCCATCCCAAGACCAGTAAAGGTCAATTACCTGGTATGGCTAAAGTCGAAGGCCCTCTCCCTAACAGTGGAGGTTCACCTTCAACGACACCACTCTGCCATGTGCCATTTTTACCCAATTGAACCATTCATTATCCTGATGAATAGAGATGCACACTTCCGAAACGTCGATGACTCATCATTACACCTGGCTTGAAGCCCAAGAACGTCTATAATACAAATACACATATTATCCATTAACTTTGATGGACATACAAACCGATACACAATTACAACATTACACATCGGCCACGCTCCGGGGACTTTGCGGTGAAACTGTTCTGTAGGGGGACTACAGTGCGAATGTATACAGTTCCACCTCATGAGATAAAAAAAAAGATCCCAGCAATCCTAAAACATATAGGTAAATTTGACTCTTAAATGTGCTAGGTAAAATACAGGAGTAGTTGTTATTTAAAAGAATAAATGAATATCAAATGATTGGAATGACGCACAAACAATATGGATTTCGGAAAAACAAGTCTACAGAGGATGCAATAAATGCTGCATTGAGCACGGTTTTCAACAGTAACAAGAAATATGTGATGGGACTGTTTGTAGATATAACCGGTGCCTTTGACGACTTATGGTGGCCGCAATTATTCAAAACTGAGGGACAGAAATTACCCATACTGTCTATATAATATACTGAAAGATTGTTGCAAAGATAGGCGGGAGTATGCAAATGGGGAAAATCACAAAATAATAAGACATTACAAAGGGCTGTCCACAAGGAGCTGTACTAGGTCCCCTAATTTGGGATTTATTTTTACTGCACCCCTTTTGGAAGAACTGAATAATTTACAAAGTATCGTGGAAGTTGTCGCGTACGCTGATATTCTAGTCCTGGTGGAAGCTGATAATAAGCTTGAGTTAGAGGAGAAATCGAACAACTCATTGGAATGTCTCAACAGATGGTGTAAGTCTAGCAAACTTCAAATAGCACCACACAACAGTGCATATGTGTTGCTCAAGGGAAGCTGAAAAGAGATTCAACGATAAAAGTAAATAACATGAAAGTTAAGACAGTTATAAATTATCTGGGAATATACCTGGATAACAACAAAACTTCGATAACCACATTGAACGAGATCAGACCAAGGCAAGCGGAGTCATGATGAAACTGTCAACTTTAGCAACTAGGAAATTTAAGTTGCACACCAAAGTGTACCATATAAATGTCTTGGTAGTAATTACATCATACGGATCAGGAATATGGGCACACAGAAAAAGATTATTAAAGAATACAAAATTATTAAGAACACAAAGACAAGTTTTATTGAGATTGACAGGGGCTGTGACAACTTCGACAATGCCTCTTCTGGTAATTTTGGTGATATGGTCAATAGACATTCTAATAAGATAAAGGAGACATATTTTTGTTAAAAAATGGGGAATACGGGAAAATAGAACAAATTATTGGAACACTATGCAGAACTAGAAGAGAAATAAGGACGCAATTATTAAAAATTTGGCAACAAGGGTGGACTTCAATAGATGAAAATAGTAGAAGTACATGTAATATTTTTCCAAATATTCACGAGAGCTTAAAACTTGTCGATACACAATCTAAAAAGGAAGGAATACAATACATCACAGGGCATGCCCCATATGACACCTACTTTAAGAAAATTGGAAAGAAATAAACAGATTTATGTTTAATGTGTGAATTTAGTGAAACGCCAGAACATTCTATATTTGAATGTATCAAATATGAAGACGACTTGCAAGATGGAAGAAGATTAGCTGGAAGAAGCATATGATATCAATAGACACGAATATTGTATACTGGAGGATATGGCGGATCGAGTTTCTACATTGTAATGGAAGAATATGCACAAGAACAGAGGAACGCGGGAAGAGAACGGTTGGACCATCATGTGATACCGAGAAGATCAACAAGACTACCAATCACAATTGCAAGAGGAACATCAGCAAGATCCAAGAGTACCACAGAGAGTCAACCGAAGACAGCTATGGATATCTACAGGATGCAAAGAAGCAAGAATAAGAAGACAAGTATGACTAGAAGAAGATATGCCATAAACAGCTTTATTAGAAGATTGCAATTTAAATTCAGAAGATTTGAGATAGTTCATTATTGACTGAGGTAGTTAATAATTGTATAATAGTAATAAATACATGTAATAAAAAGGTATAAGCACGTGGTATTTTTGTAATATCCCACTCCCTGAACAAGCATAAGAGTGCTCATTGCTCGCGGGGCCACAACCATGGAAATATGATTAGCTAATAAGTATCAACTATGGGACTACCCCAGATTTTATAATTATTTAACTCTTTCCTCTAGAATATTCTATCTCTGCAGTCCCAGCAAAGAATATAGAAATTTTCTTAGTTTGTTATTAGTAACTGTAGGAAATTTTTCTATAACTTACGTGTTAGCTTTAGATAATAGGTATTAGTGAGTGCATTACATCTGCGCAGAAGTAAAAACAGATTATTTAAGTTTTGTTTCTGGTCTAAAGAAGTATCTTAGGAAAACTGGTATTGGTAGCCTTAACCAAGATAGTATATTAGCAAATCTCATTTTCTTTTATTTTTTTAGTTCGGCCTCATACCCGAACCAACGCTTAGGACCATTAGATTTGTGACCATAGAGTTGTATGCGGAAGTCTCCGAAGAACACATAGGACAGGAATTGGCAACTCACAACTTTGAGGTCCTTAGGGCTGTGCAGATGCACAGGAGAAATAGGACTAGAGCCCCCCCTCCCCATTTTCCTGGTGGAACTGGCGGACACCCCCGAAAATAGGAAGATAGTGGACCTCAAGTACGTAGCTCACTTCAGAATTAGAGTAGAAGAGTACAGGATCGCTCTAGCCCCAAAGCAATGTAGAAAATAAATGCTATACCACACACACCAAGAATGTCAGGGCCCTCACTACACATGCGCCAAATGTAAAGGACCCCCCCCCTCTCCTGGCGTTGTAGAGTTCCTCCGGGAAACGTCTGTGTGCGCTATGTAAAGGTACGGGACACGGGGCAACTTGGCACGGTTGCCCAAAGTAACATGCGGCACTCAACTTAAGGCCAAGGGAGCAGCCTTCTAGGGCTCCCCGAACCCCAACAATCAGAATAGCAAAACAAAACCATGGATGCTCCCATAAACAAAGAAGGGCAGTGGTATATTCAGGACCGCCGCGGCAGAAACCCCAGCCCCCAAACCCTGCCCTTCAAGAGCTGATGGAGGCCAGCCTGCCACCAGCAACCAACAGACACCATTCAAGTAACTTCACAGACACGATCACCCTCACTGTTGGGAGACTCATTCCTCTCTCCAATAGCGCTCACCAACCGGGAAGCTTTTCTTAATGTTTTGGTCTTGAGAGTACTCCTAGCATACCTAGGAAGTACAACAGAAGAAGCTCACAAAAAATTCCGAGAACACAGCAAATGACTCCTGGAGTTAATCCCACTTAAAGACTCTGACCCTCTGTAAATGTTCAAACACCTCGCAAGGTATCCCTTGTGATGTCGGATTGCACAGTCATCTTATCAATAGTGAACATAATACACTGGAACTGCAATAACCTCCGACGTAAACGTAAAGAACTAGCAGCCTTCTGAATTAGAAACTCAATTCAAATTGCACTTCGTGAGACACATTTAGGACAAGCAGCCCGCTTCACGGTACCCGAATACAATGTCTACAGAAACGAAAATAAGTAGAGGCGGGGGCATCTAAAACTAATTAAAGCACCATCAAAAACAAATGCCACAGCTAAACCGTCTAGAAGCAACGGCGGTAAATGTGCAACTGCATAACGCCGAGGTAACGGTTACAGCATTATACAATCCTCCAGGCGGTGTCGACGTGGAGGATGTAGATAAAATAATGCGCTTAGACAAAGTGATTGCTGCCGGTGATCTGAACGCTAAGCATCACCTTTGGAACTGCAGAACGACAAACGCTTCAGGCACCAAACTGTTAACGTACATTAATCGGTCAAACATTTTACTAATGGGACCAGACGAACCCACGTTTGTGCCGCGACAAGCCAATAAAAGGCCAGATATATTAGACATTGTCCTGCTAAAAGAGATACCTTAGACACTGAAACTGTAATAAACGATCTCACATCAGATCACCTACCGATTATTATGGAGATCGCAGCGCCCGTAATGTTCAAACCTGAGCCCGCCAGGCGCAATTATAATAAAGCAAACTGGCCGGCGTTCGAGGCGCTAATAGAAACCGAACTCGAACAAAGGAAGCATAATGTCAACTCCCACGTAACACAAGACCAAGCGGTAGAAACAATAACGAAAATAATTCAGTGTGCAACAGAAAGTCCAAGTAATAACGCGACGACACAATTCCCTCTGGCAGTAAGACGGGTGATGCAAGACCGCAACAAAGCTAGACGCCAATGGCAGCGCACACGCATTTTCATACACATTAAAACGAATATGCAAATTAAGAATGTCCGCTAAAACTCTTATGGCAGAGCACATAAGAGACCAATGGAACGCCACGCTTGATAATATCGATCCACAGAACAGGACATTGTGGCGAATAGCGAAGTGCCTACGCGTACATGCATCTGCATCCAGGTGGCCGAATAACGGAAACTGATGAAAAAACGACTGAAGCCTTCGCGGATGCGTTAAGAGCAAATGTTCGAACCGAATGCCGACACATGCGATAGGAATTTTGCAGCAGCAACGGAGGAGCAAAATTGCTGGCATTGGAAACGTTGCAACACACAATAAAAGAGAAAAACTAGTGCTGGCGAAATCAAATGGCTAATTATGCACGTGTCCAATAGAAAAGCACCGGTGCCGGATACGATTTCCAAACTTGTGCTCAAACACCTTTCACCAAACCATTTAAAACTACTAGTGGACATATTTAACCATGCCCTCCAACATGGAAAGTTCTCAACTCATTGGAAGGGAGCACAAATACTGATGTTTTCCCTAAACAACACAAATACCCCTTAATTCCAAAGAATCATAGGTCAATTAGCCTCAACACTTTGAGCAAATTCCTAGAAAAGGTCGTTCTGAAACACCTAAACTCATTTCTCGCTAAAAATAACATCTTAACCAGTGAACAGTTCGACTTTCGAGCTAATCATTCGAAAACGCTACAACTACTTAGAAGCACAGAGAACAAAACTACAGGTTTTAATAACAAGCTATCTACAGGCCAGCTCCTACTGGACATTGAACGCACCTTCGACAACGTCTGGCATGCAGGCCTACTCCAAAAATAATCAACACAGGCGTGCAAGATTCAATGATCGCATGAATCAAAGATTATCTCAGCGGAAGGAGCTTTTGTATCTCCGTAGGCGAAGCTAAATCAACAACTCGCACAATTAGCGCTGGAGTACCCCAAGGAAGTTTACTGGGGCCCATGGTGGCTAGCATCTACATTAATGACCTTCCCCATCTGGTCAGAGTAGATAAATACATATAAGCTGACAACACAGCCTTAGCTACACAATCAACCCAGCCGCGCATTATACATTCACGGCTGCAGAACGCTCTTAATGCCATGGAGCCGTGGTTCACCAAATGGCGGGTTAAACTAAACTCAAGAAAGTGCCAAGCCATCATTTTTACCAGAAGAAAACTACATAGAAACAGGAAGCGAGTCCTCCCACCCCTCACCTACAGACAGGAACCAATAGGGTGGGAGACAAGTGTCACATACCTAGGTGTTAATATGGGTATCTCATCTGGAAACAACATATCAACACGGCTAGAGCAAATGCCAATGGTCAACTCAACAGACTCCAGCCACTTATAAATCTTAACAGCAGCCTAACTGCGGATGGAACTTGCGTTATACAAGACGCTAACCCGTCCCATTTTAACTTACGCCGCCCCCGTACGGGGATATGCGGCAAAAACGCACATGAAGCACCTCCAAACAATGTAAAACAGAATACTGTGAATAGTTGCCAAACTGCCAGAAGAGTCTCCCGCGTTTGAAATGCTGGAAGAGCTGAAAATGCTCACGATGGAGCAATTCATTAAACACCTAGCCTACAGCCTAAATGCGAAAAAGAATAAAGCTACTAGCATAAGTACATGAATTGAAGATGAAGCCTTCAGGCGGATCCTTACATAATACACCTAAACTACTTAGCAATAGGCGCACCTTACATTGATCAAACACAGATATTAAGGAACTTGTGATGAAGCCTTCGGCGGATTACATACACTGTAACTAGCTAGTAAGAATTACGCCTAAGTCTAATTTCAAACTTAATTAGTCATGAGTAGCCATCAGGTGCAGATTGCATGAATACACCACTAACTACATAGCAATAAGCACACCTTAAATTTAATTCAACTAACCACTCATGAACTCAAGATGAAGCCATAAAGCAGATCAATAACTGCTTTACTTTAGGATAGATACGAACTGTATCATTACGGACAAGGCCATCAGGCTGACATACATAGTGACACAATTATATAATGACACCTCCACTATCAACACATGTGGCCACCAACTGCCCCCAGGAGGCACTCAGGTCACGAGTCATGTGTGTCTCCTGGTACCTCAGTAATACACTCGCTGTTGCTGGCACTGGCAGGCAGCATTCATAGATCACCAAAAATGTGCAGGTGCTTTATGCGGTACTGCCCAAGAGAGATAAGAGCCCCCTATTCCCGGTGAGGGTTTTTTATGGGTAGTGCTATACTGGTACGAGTCCAGGGCGGGGAGTCTCACACTCCCAAGCTTGCCTGGAGTTAGGGCACCAGTACCCTTTTCCCCCCCTTCACAAAAAAAAAAAAAAAAAACCAACTTCATCACGGCAGCCGCATGTCACAACTGGCCCTCCATAATGAGGGCCACGAGGATAATGTCCTGTAGAGGTATTTGTCCTCTAGTCAGGTTAGAATTCGCCGTCGCCAGAGACCTCGAGGCTGCCTTGAGTGAGAGCCTGCCCATGTTTGGGCGGAGCCTAAGCATACAGGCCAGCCGAGAGCCCGGCCAATTCCATGCCACTGCTGCTGTGTATTTGGCCACACCGAGAAAGCCTACGCCGACACCCCCGGTGCCACAGCTATTAGTACACCAAGACATACAGTGGAATACACCGCATATGATTTGAGGAACCGCTGGAGGTACTGCGCCACCTGTGATGGCTTCGGCCATTTCACAGGCCAGTCGCAGTGCTCTTTGTACCCTCGCAGCCGTCGCCAACTGCACTCAACACCATCCACCACTGCCGCACTATCAGCAGCTTACATTGGCTTGTCTTCATCCTAAAATATTGAACTAGGTATTTGACCCATGACAGAATTAATTTATTAACAGCTTTCTTCAGGATTTCAAAACTATTTGAGCTAAAATTGATGCAGCTATCGATTTAAGAAAAATTCCATTTTTTCTTCTGTGTTTCCCATTAAGTTTACAGGGCTTCTTTTAGTATTTACAACATGCTAAATTACTGCAGCTACAGAACTATTTGAGCCAAAAGCAAAACAGCAGTGTATAAACATTTCCGTTAGACCTACTTCTGTATTTAATATTATACTTTTCTGTAGTACCAATCTCCTTAAATTTAACAAGTTGTTTACACATCTGAGGTTTTCATTACCTATTCTTTAACGTCAAATCAAAAAATGAGACAAAATAAAAAAAACAAATATTAAACTTCTTCTGGACTACACATCTCTTACCTCTCACAGGTTTAATATGGGTACATCAAATGAATTACAATACGCTATTTTAATGTATATTATTTTCAGTCAACTGCAAATGACCATTTGTGTTAAAATATTAATGTTAGATTTTAATAGCCAAGTCATTTTGGCTTAGTGGAAATCAGTAAATTAATACAGTGTAACGTGCATACTTCAACATATTTTGAAGCCAGATTCCTCTTCTGGAATCATCAGTCAGGAATCGAAATAACCGGTGTCTTTTATGAGATCCATTGGATCATTTTGGTGCCAAACACCCCACCATATTGAAAATAAACTTTGTTAAGCAAGTAACATCTTTCATTTTCCACCATGTGCTATGTAAGGAGAGTCTGAAGTTTATCTTACTGTTAACCTTCTTCATGAGCCTAAATGGCGGACTTTGAGATGACATTAACTGATATTTCCCATAGGTGCAAAACCCATGCGTTGAAACACACTTGGCAACCTCTGAAAAAACAATATCTGTGGGAGTCACCAGTCAGGAGAAAATTTCTGAAATTAACACCCAAGAACTGCAAAATAGAGTTAAACTTTTAGAAAATAAAAATTACAGACTAGAAGAGCATGTGACAAAACCAAATGAGAGATTAACTAACTTCCCAATTTCTGAACAAATTAGTAGGCTCGGGCATAGCATAACCCACGGTTGGTTAGAAGATGGGATCATTAAAGGTCTCAAATTAAGATTTTTTTGGGCAAAGAAGGTTATAATTTTCTTTGGAAATCTGGTTACCCAGCACCATCTTACAGTACCCTGAATAATATCAGAAGTTTCAAATTGGAATCCAGAATCTTTAATTGGAAATGCAGAGCTGTTTCTGTAACAGATAGTCATCTCACAGTAGTTATTCTTAGAGGTGAGACTACTAAGTGGAAACAATTGTGGTAGCTCATATTACTGGACTCAGCACAGCAGAAACTGAAGCCAAAACTCTTAATTCATAAGGTTATAGATTTGGTAACAGAAATAGAGTTGCCTGTGTGTGCTATTGTCTCAGATATGGGAGGTACGAACAAGAGACTGGTGTACATTGAGAATTTCTGTTACATGCTCAGAAAGATAAATAAGTTTCAACAAAACAATATGGACATATGTGTTTTAGCTGATGTTCCTCATCAGGTGTAAAACTGGCGGTCAGCTATTCAGAACTGTGACACTGTTATTCCACAGTTATTGCAAATAAGGAAGGTTTGCCTTCCACTATAGTTTCTTCTAAATATATTTTAGAACTTTGGGATTTAGAGTTAGCTAAAGAAAGTGCTCTAAGATCTCTCCATCATCTTTCAAAAAGCTCCGTAAGTCCATCTCACTTTCAAAAAATGAATGTTGGCCGTGCTTTCAGATATTTATCTTTGAAAACTGCCATTGCCTTAGAAACAGCTGTAAGTTTACAATTTTCGCCCTCCAACAGCATGGTTCATTCAATT
Source organism: Hymenopus coronatus (assembly GCA_030762935.1). Classification (NCBI taxonomy): domain Eukaryota; kingdom Metazoa; phylum Arthropoda; class Insecta; order Mantodea; family Hymenopodidae; genus Hymenopus; species Hymenopus coronatus. The sequence goes on from CM060892.1 coordinate 10,449,770, forward strand.
TCTGAATGAATGGTTTTCTGTGCTGTCTAAAACCATCAGGAAATCAATTACAAAGAAAAACTATGAAAGAAAAGTACAGTTTCTCAAGGGTTTTATAGACATTATACAACACACGCAGGTAGGGTCTGCTACCTGGAAACCATTAAATACAGGCTCAATTTATGCACATATCTTTACGCAGTTAGCAAAAGTAATACTCAACAAGAATTACATGTATGTAATGGAAAGCACATTTACTCAAGATGCTTTAGAGAATGTTTTTGTTCAGATGCGAAAGAGAGCAGGATCAAATCCTTCAGGTGTAGCAGCAAAAAGGGCACTGAAGCCAATTTCAATATCACAATTTATGACCTCTCTATTAAAGCACTGTTATATTTCTCTGATATAAAAAGCATCCAAGATAGAACAGTAGCTTGTACAGATCTGCCAAGTATTAGTAACACAATGACCCCAGGGGAACTAAATGTTCTTGACCATAATAACAGTCTCTATATAGGTGGTGCCACTGTGAATGCAGTGTTAAAAAAAAGGGTATGTGAAACTTGTATTGCTTTTTTGGAAAGTAAAGGAGGTATTCCAAAACAATATCTGAAACTTACTGAATTCTCAGATTTTGGGGGTTTAAAGTATATTTCTAAGGCTGCATACGATATTGTAACAAATACAGCACAGCTCATTCAAAAATACAAAGAGGACACTGTCATCAACAATGAGTACGCAGAATGGTGTTTGTAGCTTGCATAGAAATGTGCTCGAGAACTTGCTCATTCATTATACCACAGTGTATGGTTAAAGACTGTGCAATTTTTTGGAAACAAAAAGAAAATTGCCTTCAGTGTATGGTAATAGAACACAAAAAAATAAGAAACAAAGAAACACTTAATTTTCTTATATCCAATTTTGAATAACTGAAAAAAATAGCCCTTAAGAATAATTTATTTTCAGAAAAGTTAAAATTAGATTCTTTCAAGAACTTCATGCTCATTTGCCTCTCAGTTACATCCCATGTTCATCACTTACAACTAATTATTGCAAAGGTGGTGTTTTAATTGATCTACTGAATTTTTTGCTGAATTCCCAATGGGACATTGATTAATATCAATATACCAAGGTAAAACCTGTTGCACTATCAAATATTTATAAATTGTGCTTGTTTATGTTTAAATATTCCTTGTTTTTGATGCCATATTTCATAATTATTAGTGTAAGCATGCATAGTTCAAACCAATGTTGCTGAGAAATATGTATATATTGTAAGAAAAAATAAAAAGGACAAAAAAAAATAAAAAATATGCCTTACTGCATTTGTATTTCCGATATTGATATTTTTACATCATATAATGTTTTTCCTTTAAGTTTATATTTAATGCTAAATGTAAGTAAGAGTGTATCCAAATAAGTAAATAGAGGCTGTTTCATAGAGATGTGTAAAATTGGGGCTGCTGCATTTTAATGGGTAAATAATTGAGATAGGATATTGTTCACTCTGAGAATTAGAAGAACCCTAACAGCTCCACTTTCAAAGCCACGACTGCATGAGAATGCCGTGCCCAGTTTCTTTCCAAATTGTCTATCATCAAATCCTGGACCATCAAGGGAAGAAGAGATGTAGATTAGAGAATGAAGCAGTAACTAAGGCAATTGAAGAGAGCATAACCAGCCAGGCTACGCATATACAAGATAAATTTTCAGTGCACTGTGGTGAAGGACTGTGCGTTAGCATTTACTGTGCAACCACATTGTATAATATACCTTATTATAGAAGAATGTATGACCACCAAGGTATATTCAAGGTATATGCTACAGTTTAAGTTTAGTAATGCAAGCACTGATAAGATTACTACTATAAATGATGTAGATTCTATAATCTCACAAGTTCATGATTTCATAACCAGAAAGAGCAGTAATATTGTGCAGGAAAAGAACAAAGTAATTTTAGATTTAATTGGAGAATTCTCCGCTGAGGAAACTGAGTCCACAGTAACATTCATCAAATCACAGTTAAAACTTAGTCTACTTTCTAAAAACAAAAGACAATATAGTCATGATTTTATTGTTTTTTGTTCAATTGTTCATCTTATTTCTCCTCATACATATAAGTTCCTAAGAAATCAAGGTCATTTAATATTATCACACATGAATACCTTGAAGACAGTATGCTATGGTTTTAATTACAGTCTAATTGTAGAACAAAACTCAACATTTCTTGCATAAGCTTCAGCGGCTAGTGTCTATTGTGTCCTGGAAGGCTGAATCTTGGTTGAATTTTTTGCCGATGTTTCGCCTCACTTTGTGGGGCTTCATCAGCGCTTGTCCTCTCTCCACAAGTTACCAGGCGAACTGTACTAACCATATGATTGTGCGCTAGTTCACCATTCTCACGAGTAATTACTTCAGTTTTAAAGACAAACTTTACCCACAAACAGAAGCCGCAGCCATGGACTCACCCCTTTCACCAGTAGTAGCAAACCTTTTCCTGGAAGCATTTGAAACCACCGCAATAGCCACTGCACACAAGAAACCAGCTCTCTGGTTAAGGTATTTAGATGACACAATTGTAATATGGACACATGGGAAAAACGCAATTCCGGGTTTCTTAAATCACTTAAATAGCATACACCCTAAGATCCAATTTGCCATGCAAATAGAAGAGGAAGGGAAACTTCCTTTACTCGATGTCCTAGTGGAGCAGAATGGCAGAAGACTTACATACTGCAAACCCACACACAGAGACAGGCATTTGGACGCAACATCCCACCATCCTCAAGCCATTAAATGAGTAGTAGACAATACTCGCATACATAGAACTACCCCGCATATGTGACCCAGAGAAACTAAGGGAGAAATTAGACCATTTACAACAGGTGCTGGCTGCCAATGGATACCCCAATAGGTTTATTAAAAACTTACAAATAAAAAACAATAACACAAGAAAAGAAGAGGAAAAAATAATCTCATAGCTTGACTGCCCTACACAGAAGGAATCACCAAAGATAGCGAGAATTTTACGCAAACACAATATTAAAACAAGGCATAAGTCCTACATCAAACTGAAATCATTCTTATGTCCAGTTAAAGAGACATGTGACCCCCTGTCCAACCTGGGAGTATACCAGATAGACTGTGATTGTGGTTCAGTGAACAAACAGGCAGATCAGTGACCACCAGGCGACAAAGCACATTAGAAGTTTAAAATTGAACTAGCCAGAGAAATCAGCACTTGCAGAACATGCCATATCTTCAGGACACCACATAGATTTCAACCAAATTCAGCTACTGGCATATTCAGACCAATTCCTACATAGGATGGTAAGAGAAAGCAGAGAAATTTACAAACAACAACACACCTTAAACCGAGACTGCCAGTCCTCTTAACACTATCTGGCAGACCCTAATTAGGAACGTGAGGATTGGCAGATCACCAACCAATAAGTGCGAGAGGGGCCAGCTATCACCCCCTCCACCAGAGTATAAATGCAACCACATGGCCAGTACAGTTCACCTAGCAACTGTCATGGAGAGATGACAAGCCCTGATTAAGCACCAAATAGTGCGACAAAACGTCAGCAAGAAATTCAACCAAGATGCAGCCTCCCCAGGTGACCTAGATACAAAATCCAACACACTTTCTGAAAAACATAAAAGATAAAGTGCAAACCTTTGAAGAGCATGAAAGGAATGCATCTTTAATGCTAGATCAGATTCACATCAAACCATATATGGACTATAAAGGTGGGCACATTGTTGGTGCATGTGCTGATACTACTACAGTTGCAACATCAGCACAGGTTTTCATGATCCAGAACATTTTATCCTCCAAAGTAGAGGTTGTTCATATTTTTTCTGCTTCAAAATTGACAGCTGTTGACCTACATAATGTGAGCACAAAAGTAGCTATTGGTTTGGAATCTGTAGGTTTCAAGGTTTTGCTGTAGTGAGTAATAATAATACAATAAATACAAAAGCAATGTCCAAGTGTTCAACTCCACCTGAACACAATATGTCAATCCTGCATTACCTGACAAGCCACTTTTCTTCCTAATTGACACTGTTCATTTATTTAAATGTATTGTAAACAATTGGCTCAGTCAGAAAACGGATGATATTGAATTCATCTATCCTCGTTTTAATGATTTTTTCCGAGCTGCAAGTAACATCCCTCAAAACCATAAGAAATGTGTTTGAAATTGAAGGAAATACATTTTTAAAATATGGATATGGTTTAGTTGTGAAAGCACTTTGGCCAACCAGCTTTGAAAGACAAAATGTGAAGAATGTATGCCAATTGTTTAGTGAGCATGTAGCAGTTTTCTGGTTATAGGTGAGAAATATAATCTAAAACATTATGAGAGTACAGCTGCATTTTAGAAAATTGTACCAAATTGGTGGCACATTGTAAATGATAAGATACCTTTCAAAGGGGCAAGATTAAATAAGCTTCAGGAACTACTCACAAATAAGAAAGAAGATGAAAGGAAGGTCTTCATAAATAAATTTGCAGATTGGTTCGACAACTGAGGTGGTTTAAATTTGAAATTGTGGAAAACTGTCAGCGCAAATGTGCCTCATAAAACCACCATCAGATGTCTCCATCACAGAGAAGAAAGACCCACAGAAGCACCAGGGTTCCAGCCAGTCGACACCTTGATGATCCCTTCAATGGAAGGTGAAACGCGTAAGGATAAGTTTTAGGTATGTGAAGCCATAGAGTGTCTGGTTGACTCAATCTGTATTATTTTATAAATTATTACAGTGCTTCACAGTGTTAATTCCAATTGGTTTATAGCTATTTTGTAACTATTAGTAAGCTCATCAATCTTTTTGGAAAATAGCATGGACCATGTGCTCGGGAAAGGAATCAAGATGGAGGTAGATGAGGTAGGAGCATGTTACACTTTTTATTTCAACGTGAAATGCTATGACAATAAGCAAGACATCAAGCAGTACTTGATACTAAAAGATAAACGAAGGAGCATTTCGGCAGATGTAAAATTCATAAACTCTTGTCTAAAAAACAATTTGTGACAAAAGTAGTGAAATACAACCACAACAGTAGGGAACAAATCGCCGCGGAGAAAAAGTTTTAGAAATAGAAAAATCATTTCACAATGCAAATTAGCGGCAATAGATGAGGAACTTTACCTTTATCACCTAAAACCGGCAAACAATTTAGAAAGCTTCACATGGGATTATCTAGAAAGAAAATCCTTTGATGTCATTAATCCACGAAGAAAAAGAAAAACTAACACGCAGAAAACGAAATTGAAACATCTGACCAAAATGGGAGGAAACCTGTATACACAAACCCAAAACCAGACAATAATGTAATAAATCTTTCAAAAGTAACCAGAAGAATTAAATTTTCTAAACTTGGGTCAAAAAACGTGCGTTAACTATTCGTGCAAGATAGAAGATTACATCGCTGTCGGGGACTGAACACTATCGATAAGAACATTGTCAGAAAGGAATCTAAAGACATACTCCAGAAAGTAAATTTAGACAAATCCAAGAATAATCTTAAACAAATAACCAAATCACTGAACAAAAAAGACGTTGTTTACACAAAAGCCAACAAAGGCAACAAAATAGTCGTTATGGACCAGACAGAATATATCTCCAGCATGGAAAACCTTTTAAAATCAGAGGAGTTCATAGAAATTAAATGGGACCCACTTAATAAATGCACCAAAATAGTTAATGAAGCAATAAGACAGCTGTATAATTCCAAAAGAAACACAATATAAGGTTAAAGTAGACAATCCAAATCTGGCAAGTATCTATGGATTACCCAAGATTCACAAACCAGAAAACAGCTTCAGACCAATAATCAACAACATCAATACACCACATCATAATTTTTGGCAAAATGGTTATCAAAAAAGTTAATGTCACTACCCATTTTTGAAAGCCGCAGTGTGAGTAATTCATTAAAACTAACAGACAACATTAAAGAGATTAGCTTATCACCAAATGATATTCTGGTTGTCTTTTGATATCAAATCGCTATTTCCCAGTGTCCCGAAACATAAACTACTCTCCATCTTGAAACAGTGGCTGGAATCCATTGAAATAGACAGCTATCACATCTAAGATTACTTAAAAGTAACTGAAATTTGAATCGAACAGACCTTTTTCACATTCCGAGGAAATTGCTACCAACAGCAATCCGAACTAGCAATGGGAAACCCATTATCCCCCTTCCTTGCCAATCTATTTATGAGCCACTTCGAAACATGAATTATTACAGCTTTCCCACTCATGTTCAAAACCTGGTACAGATACATGGATGACATATTTGCAATAGTAAACAAAAAACATAACACAGATGCCCTTAAACTGCTCCACCTACAGGAACCTACCATCAAATTCACAATGGAAATTGAGTCAGACAACACACTACACTTTCTAGATTTAAAAACAATGAGAAATAATGATAAATCAAAATTTGGTATCTTCAGAAAAGACACTCACACGGACAACTACATCATGGTAAACAGTTTCAATCCTACACCATACAAACACGCAATCATAAATAGCCTAACACACAGATTGGTAAACGTGCCATTGGATGAAAAGGAATATAGGATTGAATTCAACAAAAAAGCTTAAAAGACAAAAACATCTAAAGCAAATCACCACACTAACACCTTCCATATACAAAAAAATACATAGGAAATTCATATATCACCCCTGGGAAACTCATAAGTTTCAAAAAGTGTTCAAAAAACTCAACATTATCTTAGCACCTGTCAATAAATTCTGTGTCAAGAACCTTCTGAAGAAACCAACGACTAAAAAAATTCCCCCTGAAAAGAAGTGCGGAATTTATAAAATCAACTGTTCTGACTGCAGTAAAGTATACATCGGCAAAACCAAAAGGAACATTGGAACTAGATTAAAGGAACATTTCGGCAACATCAAGAACAAAGAAACCAATAAATCTGCAATATTGAAAATAAGACTCGTCTATTAAAATTGGTCGGCCTTGTGCCAGAATTAAATATTTGGGAAAAAATTTATACAAAAATCACAGTGATTTTCTTATGAACTTTGACATCCCAGAAGTTAACTCGCTACTAAGCCTCATAAAATCACCATCATATGTCTCCACCCCAGAGAAGGACACACAAAAGCACCAGGGTTCCAGCCAGTCGACACTTGATGATGCCTTCAACGGAAGGTGAAGCACATCGGGATAAGTTTTAGGTATGTGAAGCCATAGTGTGTCTGCTCGACTATCTGCATTATTTTATAAAAGAATGTGCACCTATTCTTCAGCAAATCAAAAACAAAGAACTACAGAAGAACAAACAAATAATCACTTCCTGAACAAAAAATTGGTTATCTATCTAAAAGCAGATAAGGGAAACACCACTGTCATAATGGACAAAAACGTTTACATTTCAAACTGACAACAACCCTCAAAAAGAAAATAAACCAGACAGAAATTACACCAAAATCAAATACTCAAATAGAAAGAAGCAAACCCAATACTACCACGTCTTTATGCTGTCAAAAATTCGCAAACCAGACAAACCTACGAGACCAATAGTCAATTGTATAAACCCCCCAACCTACAAATTATCAAAGTGGTTGGTCAACAAATTCAATAGCTTCCTGGAATATGACAATCTTTCTATTAAAAATTCCTTGTAACTAACAAAACATCTGGAGCAGTATTCAGTTTCAAACAATGACTTATTCTCATTGATATGAAATCATTATTCACCAGCATACCAGTCAGACTATTTGAAACCCTCAAAACATGGCTCACAAACATAGGCTTAAACAAGAAAGCAATAGAAGATTTCCGTAACTTGACAGAGCTATGCATTAATCAGAATGGTTACCAATTCAATGGCAGATTCTATAACAAACCTCAGGCTTAGCAATAGGAAACCCATTTTCACCCTTTTTGGTAAATCTGTTCATGGGACAACTAGAAGTTCACATAACCTCCAGTTTTCCTAATATGTTCAAAAAATGGTTTAGATATATGGATGATGTTTTTGCGGTGCAATGGAAACAGAAAAAGACAACTTCTACATCTGGACCTAAAACTAATACAGAAAGGACAAAAGATTATATATGGTCACTACAGGAAGATTGTGTGCGTGTGTGTGTGTGTGTGCGCGCGCGCACACACACAAAATTAAATAAAATGGAATGGTTTCAACCCGGAACCTCGCAACCATGCAATCTTCAACAGCTCAGTACACAAGACTCCTTCAGCATCCCATTCGACCCAGAAGAGTACAACACAGAATACCTCCAGTAAGTCACATAGCCTTAGTCAACGGTTTCAACCTGGACATAATTGACAAAAAAATTGAAAAACATAAGAAATTAACATTACAACTCTACAACAACATTATAACATTACAACTCTGTCTACATAAAAACTAAAAGTTACATGTAAAAATTTTCACTTATCCCATAACAGATAAGAAAGTCAAAAAGATGTTCAAGAAATACAACATAAATTTAGCTTCAAGAAACAATTCAACATAAAAAAAAATGCACTGAATACAGACATCAAAGACTCCATACCTACAAACCAGAGATCAAGCATCTACAAAATTGATTGTAGGACTACAAATCATGTTACACTGGTCAAACAAAAAGAGACTGGAAATAAGGTTAAAAGATCATTTTACACACATTAAACAAAAACAGAGAGATAAATCGGCAGTGGCACACCATTTTTGAACATCACACCATGAAGTAGAAAATAACAAAGTTGCTTAAAGCTGTAAACAACCTGGCAACACTCGCAGTTTGGGGGAATATCTTCATCACACAACACAAGACTGGCTCATGAATTTTGAAATACTGCCACTTGAGTGCAACAGATGTCTCCACCATAATAGACCTCAGATCACAACTCCCAGCCATCTTCAACTAAAGAAGAGGATGAACGACCTTGAAACATGTTTTGTAAATTTCATTTTAAGTGAGGTGAATGTCACTACCCTGACTCATGCTATTATGTAGTAAAATTAAATGGCTAAGCAAATATTGTAAATAAATTACCTTTGACATGGTTGGAAGAACTGTTCAAATAGAAAAGGGAAAATGTCTATATTCAATATGTATAGATCCCCAATCAAATGTCAGATTTCCTGATCTGCCTAGATGAATTATTAAAAGCAATGCACAAAAGGAATGGTGAAATTATATTAGATGATCAATGTAGAATCTAGTAATGTTGATTCAGTGATCTTCTACAAAGCTATAATCTAAACATCATAGATTTAGGCCCCACCAGAGTAACTGATTGCTCTAGTAAAAACACAGATCACATATTAACCAATATTGACTAACTCCATGGCCAAATGTCAGACACAAAAAGGTAGTTCTAGATGAAATGTCAAGAGTCAAAGATGCAGCCAATTCATGGACAAACAGTTTTACTTCCTAAGTGAGGTTAGTGGTCCAACACAAGATATATACAAGAGACTTTTCTCAACAGAAAGCATTGCTTGAAGGAATAGAAGACCTGAAACACCACACAGAATAATATAAGGCAGTGGCGGCCACTGGTTATGTTGCAGTGTTACGCAACACCCAGTTTTATTGGAGGATATTCTTATAAAATCATTGGATTACCATTTGTTTCTTTAAATTATTTTAAATGTTATTAGTTTATTCCTAAGAAGTATAACACACTTTTTAACTGATTACTCTAAATAAAGTGGCAGAAATAGAGGAAGCCACAACCAGATTGCTCAGTGAGTAGTATGGCAGAGAGGTTTGCTTCAGATTTCCCTATCCCATTTGTTAAGGTGACGGTCGTGGCACAGCGACTGCCAACATTGCCTTGTATCGTCTGCTAGAGTGAAACACATAGAACCAGCTTTCCCTTTCTATCCGAAAAGACACGAGCGCAGATGCTTGACTAACCAAGTTCTTCCGAGCAGTAGAATGTGTTTCCGGCTTCTCGAATACCTAAGCGCCTTGCACCTTCGCACGTGTTTAAGCTAACTCGTGGCTTTGATTTTACAGTTATTATCCCTTCAATTTTGTTGTGAATGTTATATGTTAGTTAATACTAAGCAAGAGACAAGTGTAGTGAGCTTAATTTAGTAATTAGTAATTCCTTATAATTTAACGTGTGTTCAAGTTTTCATAATGAATTCGGTGAGTAACTTGCAGAGCAGGGACTTTTCTAAGTTCTCTCACGAAGAACAGTTAAAAATCAAAGAGCTAGGAAGGCCACGACCAGAACTAAATATTGTTCAGAGCATTACTACAAATAAAAGACAATATAAACGAGTGTTTCGGCAAGATGTTTATAATAGTCACAAATGGCTATGTGGCTGTGAAATCAAGAATGCGCTGTTTTGCTTTCCTTGTATTTTATTTGGTGGCGAACAAAGCTGGACAAAAACCGGCATTAGAGATATAAACCATTTAAGCTCAAGCATAAAAAAACAGGAGGTCTCCTCTGTTCATTGAAGAATATGTTGAAACTAACGTTTTTTGGGAAATCAAACGTGGCTTTGCAGCTCGACAGTGCATACAAACGTAGGATTGCTGAGGAAAATGAAAAAGTTAGCAGAATAGATACATCCTGAACATATTAATAAATTGTATCAGATTCTGTGGTGCATTCAAATTGGCCTGAAGAGGGCATGATGAAACAGTCATCCTTAAATCCTGGTATTTACAAAGGATTCAGTGCAGAGTTACATTCAGCCCTGAAAGGCCACCTAGAAAAGGCAACAGTGTTTAGGGGAACGTCTAAGACAATTCAAAATGAATTGCTTATATAATCATGCTAGAAGTTTGCCAAGAGGAAATAGCCAAAGAAATGCGCGAGGCCAATTTTCTAGCAATAATAGTAGATGAAACCACTGATGTTTCCACCATATTTCAAATGGCCATTGTTTACCGCTATGTAGTAAAGGAGAAGCCTGTTGAAAGATTCTGGAGATTTATCTCACCTGCACACCATGATGCAAAAACATTGGCTTCTTATCTGCTTGAAGAACTGCACAAGCATGATTTAGATACGCGCGAAAATGCTTCAAAACTGCTTGCACAGACTTACGATGGAGCTTCCGTAATGTCTGGTTCTCATGGAGGTGTGCAAACACTAATTAAGCAGGTATATCCTAATGCCGAGAATGTCCACTGTTATGCACATCAAGTAAATCTTGTCATGGGAAAAGCTGCATCCATAAATACAAATGTTAGGATCTTCTTTGCTAGTCTGCAAGGTATTTGTACGTTCTTTTCTGTTAGTTCGCAGCGAACTGCAATTCTGGACTCAATAGTGAACAGAAGGCTGCCTCGGCCCAGCAATACTCGCTGGAACTTTCTTTCTAGAAGTGTGAACACTGTGTTTGACTACAAAAAAGATATCGAGAGTATGGACGAAATTCTGAAGGGGGTTCTTATCACTCACTTGCCAACAGTTGATCAAGCGTCTGGGTATAAGAAGTTACTTAGTAGCTATGAATTAAATTTTTGGTTGTCTTTTTTTAGTAAAATAATGCCACTTGTGGATATTTTGTTTGGACAACTTCAAAAGGACATGGATTCTCTTACTGCTCAAAAGGCTATTTTTAATTTTGAACAGAACATCAAATTAATTCGAGAAGAATTTGATGTTGAGTCGAGCAACTCTGCAGTGCCTAATTGCAGGTCATCAAAAAAGAGGAAGGCTGCCAATACAGAGTGGAGAAGGGAAGCAAAGGAAGTATGTGATGTTATACTGTGTGAAGCTAAATGCCGCTTTACTTTTTCGGGACATCTTATGGCATCATACCTCTTTTCTCCAGATATGTTTAGGCAATATAGTTCAAAATTTCCAGAGGATGCAGTAAAAAGGTGTGCTCAATATACAGTTTTTTGACAAAGTGAAACTTTCACATGAACTCGCATCCATCTATTCAGCAGGGGAGTCTCAGTCCCTGTCCGGGGCAGTAGCCCTGTTGGAATTTATCTTACAGAATAATTTAGAAAATACATTCAGTGAATCATCAAAACTTTTAAAATTGGTATTAACTGTGCCCATGACGTCAGTGGAAGCCGAACGATGTTTCTCTACACTAAAGAGGGTGAAAACATTTTTGAGAAACTCAATGTGTCAGGAAAGATTGACGGCTTTAGCTATATTGTCTATTGAGAAGGACCTGGTTGCAGGAATGCCAGACTTCAACCAACGCGTGATTGAAAAGTTTTCAGCAATCAAAGAGAGAAGGATGGATTTTCTGCACCACTTATAATTACAATAAATTAAATAGGTTTAATACATAACGTTAAAATGTTGAGTAAAACTTCAACTGGCGATTCGGGTTTGAAATCTGCTAGATTGCCGAGATTTTGACTTCTTGGAATCATTCGGGTTTTAGTTTGAGAGACCAGTCGGATGCGCTTTGCGGCTTAGGGACCAAACAATTTATAATAAATCAAACAGCAACTAAACAGCTCTAATGCCAGTATAACAAAACAACCATATCCGGATCACTTGTGGAAGTACGTGGAAATGCTGTTGTAGCATGATATAATACTATGTGCAAAACTGCCGACTCGCATCAATGTGTGCAACACCCAAGGTAAAATTTGACCAGCCACCACTGATATAAGGAATCCCAATAAAGGTGTTTATAACTTAGCAATCGTGACAAGTAGGGCTCTTGGTGTCTCCTTGGAGTATTAGCACATTACATACCATTATAAACACCTAGGCCCCAAAAAATCAGGCTCAGGCTCATCAAAAGATAGAAAATAGAAGTATCAGGTTCCAAGAACAGTATATCACAACAAGAGACATTGGTTTCAAGTGTCAAACAACCAACATATACCTCAATGATCTGTCGCTGGGAAATCAGCTGCTATCAAAGAGATGTGAATTATGTCAAAAAGGCATGACATGGGCAAGGGACTGCATTGTGCAAGAGCAGAGAGAGGGTTCAAGTATTGCAATAAAACGGATCTGCAAGAACTTGAAAGAAAACCAATATTGCGACTCAATCCTCGGAATTTAGCTGTGATAACTTATTAGCGTACAAATTTAAATAATTTAAACTGTAATACACTTCCAGCTTTAAGAGTGAAGCAATATTTATCATTGTGAAGCAATATTCATATTTGCCATGTTTGTTTATTTACGCGTTAGGTAAGAGCACATTTTTGTTTTTCGTTATTCTATATTTTTATTTATTATTCCATGAATTCTTTTTGTGGAGACAGAATTTTGTTGTATTTTTGTTCCTTGTCATTCATTTTTTATGTGTGGTGACAAGCAGTTTGATTTTGGATAAATAAATTTGTTTTAGCAATGAACAATTTTTCACAGTAACCAGGTAGGATTTTAAATTTTAATCATTTCTTTGACGAACCTCAGAAGAGGAGGTCAGTATGTAATTCTACAAGATAATCTCTTTTTTGTGAGACCTCGTCAGAGAGGTCAGTGAACAATTCTACGAGGTGCCATCACAGAACAAAGTCCTAGTGCTGATTGACAAGATAATTACAATTTTCCAGGAAAGTAATTGGAGTATTTTCTGGAATACTTTTGCTGAAATGATAAAAAGATGATAATTTAAAAAGAAAATATAAGAGATAATTTGTTTATTTCAGCAGTATACTAATTCGTCGAAATTATAATCACACATATTTGTAAACTATCCATTGTACTTCAAGAGAAGGCTGCTATTTATGCTGATTTTAGTTGCTGTTAGAAATTTATTAAATAAAAATAAATTATTGAAAGAAAATTCCTTTCATAATAACTCCTGCACCAAAAAAGAAGCCCTGAGAATAAAGAGATCTCAAAGTGCTCTGCTGACTTGTCAAGTTATAGCAAGACCAAGCGGCTCAAGAGTGAGACTCAATTAACAATATCCTCAATCAAACTTTGGAGTTGAGCTGTGATAACTTACAGAATACAAATTTAAATTATTAAACTGTGACACTCTTTCAGACATGTGAGTCAATAACCACCAAACTGGCTGCGTAGAGTTTTTCTATGGGGCATGTAGACACATGATTCCACACTGCTGTTGTAAACAAGGTGACCTTCAGACTCAGCTTTGCTCTGTTCTGGAAGTGCAGTATTGAGTTGACAGTGGTATGGTGTAGTTCAGTTTTTACGAGTGATTTATTATTTTGTCCTGTACTTAGTCACAAAGAGTATTATGGCTCAGCATTTGTTTTCTACTGCACAGTGTGTATTTATTTATGACTCATATGTGTTAACCCAGTCAGCTCACCAAGTGAAAGTACAATTTGCAGAATGATTTTCAGGCATAAAAGTTCCAGGCAGTACAACAATCCATAACTTTACAATAAATTACAGGCCACAGGAAGTATTCAGGCTAAGAAATCCAAAAGACAGTATACAGCCCTTATCAAAGAAACATTAGACATAGGTCATCATTTGGAGAATTCCCCCCAAAAATCGCTTAGGCTCTTTCACAACAGATAGGCATTTCTAATCTTATAAAATAAGTTAAGACCATATAAAATAACTGTGGTACAGGATTAACCAGGTGATCCTATAATTCAGCGCACATTTTGTGAGTGGACTCTCAATAGTGTACATGTAGGATTACCAGACCTCTGGTACATTTTAACCATTTGTCTGGTGTCCGGGGGGAATTATTTTGTCCTACTAGCATTGATAGGAAACAGACTGGCAACCGAGAAAATAGAAATTAATAATTTTTATTAGCTGAAACTGCAACTCACAATGGCAATGTCACAGAGCACACCTACTCATGTATTATAACATTGAATAAGAGATGTGGCCACGCAGCATGTACACTCCGAAGCAAAGCAAAGAGATGCTCTACTCTAATTGCATTTATTACAGAACAAGGAGTGGGACACTAACAGTTAATTCATTGTAAATATAATATGTATAGTAAAATACAAATTCCCAATGCTAACAAACTCAGATATTCATGATCACAATACAAGAAACAAAAGTAGCCTTGCTATCGCTACACACAGACTTAGCTTTTTTGGAAAGCTATCAAAACTGTATAATAGGTTCCGAACTGCAGCAAAAAAAAAAAAGTGAAAGTTATAAGAAATTCAAAAGTGCCCCACAAACTTACTTAATAAATAAAGTGTTTTTTCAGTAGAGGAATTTTTAAATAGGTAAAATGTTCATATACTTAAGTTCATTAAATAAATGCTATGCAAATATACATCAACTAAGCTATTTACTGATTGTACACTTTTATACATATTGTTGTTTTATAAGGTGAAATAAAGTATTATTAGTATTTTTGTTGCAAGCCAAAATGCTGAAACGAAAATGCAAATCCAGTGATGCAATGTCATTAAAATTATTAACATTTTATAGCAGGAAGAAGTGAATACAAAACACACTGCCTTATTTGTCTTCCAACAACATATGTTTCAAAGGCAAGGTTACAAAATAGCTTTCTATTCTTTGTAAATATTTTGTTTTTGACTTGGATCGGCACATTGCTATGCTGATTATTTAAAGAGTTTTAATTTATAATTATCAATTTAGGTAAAATTGTTTTTCAATCACTCTGTATAAACGTATATATCTGTGGGTGTATATAAATAGCATTTAAATTATAACTTTATATTTCCATTGACCGATAATGTCTTACATTTTTGCCAAATGTTCTACATTTTTCACCATTGCGCCCTACATTCCCATCAAATAATCTGGTAACCCTATATATATATATATATATATATATATATATATATCACATTTATGTGTCACAGAAATGCGATCACACACATATGATAAAACCTTTTATGGTGTAATATGGAATATTTGATCACATATAACTATGACACATTTCTATGATAAAAGTTATTCTTACCATCACACCTTTGATCACATCTATGACTAGAAACAAAATAAAAAATCGCAGAGAGGTGCACATGGTCAATGCTAAGCACCAAATTATTAATTTTGTATTATGAGTCACATCCAGTATCGTACAATTCCAAACATTACGACTCTAAAAACAGGAACAAAAGACTAGAAATATATAAAAACATAGCAGAAGTCATCGGTGGAGTGAATAAAGGATGTACAGCAAACAATGAGAGGAAGAAATTAAATGGATTGAGAAGCCAATATCTAGACGAAAAATGAGTTATTAATACAACCACTAATAATTATTGCTGTAGCTACTATCATTGTCATTAGTGGTGAGGCATGCTAAAATCATAACACACAATAACTTTTACACCGGAAAAATGAAAAGGACTACACAAACCAGACTACAACACATGAGATGTGTGAAATACAAACAGAAAAATCTACAATCATCCATCATTTCTGGTCTACCAATCATGAAATCACACCAAATATAGAACTGATAAAAACAGCCAGATATGCAGCCGAACTTGACACTTGGGAAAAGATACTCATCATAAAAAATAAATTACCCATGTTATTACTTCTAATAACATATTCAATTGAATTTTAAGCTTAACTTTTAGGTTAGGTTATAAGTTGGTACACATTAATGAAATAGAAAATTAAATGATATGTAAAGCCATCAGGTGAACATAATACTGATTTCTTTAATCTGTTTATAGATTATACACATGCTTTTGTTACAGTAAATAGAAATAAAATTAATGAATGTCTACCACAATATAATGCTCCTAAGAAACTAATTCGACTAATAGAATTAACCTTGGTAAATATAGCTGCAAAAGTTAAAGTTTGTTACAAATTAAGTGATAGTTTTAAACTTGAAATAGGAGTTAAACAGGGGATCCTCTCTCTGCCACCTTCTTTAGCATAATAAGTGACTCAATAATCTCACAATTGGATGTCAGAGGAAATATAAGTACGAGATACAATGTTTGGCATATGCCAATGATTTATTTACGAGAAGTAGATTGAAACATTCTAAAAATTGGTAGAATTATCCAAGCAATATGGCCTGATAATAAATGTAGATAAAGCTAAACATCTAAAGTGCACAGCAGAGAAAGAAAAGATTACAGATATAGTACCAAACACAAAAATAGAAAGAGTGGATTTCTTTAACTATCTTGGATCTATAATCAATAACAGTGATATAAAGAATGAAATAAAAAAAAAAAAATAATTGTTCTAGGTAGTAGAGCCTTCTATGTAAACAAATTTCTATTTAGGGGCAAGTTGGCATCCAGGTAAACAAAAATAAAATACATAAATCTATCAGACCTATTCTAACATTGCGTGTGAAATCTGTGTCCTAATGAAGCAAGTAAACAAAAACTAATGGTATTTGAAAGAAGGTAATTACATATTATATTTGGAGCAATGAAACAAAATAACACATGGAGAATGCATTATAATAACAAAATAAATGAATTAATCAAAAAACTAAAATATAATTAATCACATAAAAGTCTTAAGATTAGGATAGTTTGGACATATAAATAGGACCCAAGATGATGGAATGGTTAAAAGAATATACAAATGGACCTAATGTACACAAGACTAAGGGGCCATCCCAAAAATAGATGGTTAGACGAATATACTTGATGACATTCAGGATATGAAAATAAAAAAATGGCCTAATAGTGTACAAGATAGAAAAGTCTGGAAACAAATTGTTGAGAAGGCCAAAACTTTTGTAAAGTTGTAGTCCCTTAATAAGAAGAGGTCATTAATGGCCTCTTAATCTCAAAAAAATTAAGTTAGACATGGGATTCAATTCTTGTTGCAGTTCTCTACAAACAGGTGACTTTAGGTTTGAACAAAACTTATCTAATACACCTTCAAGAGAGCCAGAAATCTACTTTTTAACGCAAAACTCTTCAATCCATCATGGTGGTTGATGCAGAACTTGTCTAATCCATCTTACAATTCACAGCAAAGTTTGGCTTATCCAACACTAAGAAATATAGCAGTTCTGCTTCTGTATTTACCTACCTTGAAGTCCTGTGTAATTACAATTGTTCTTAGTTTAGCTTTGACTGGTCTAAGGTGCAGACGTGTTACAATATCCATTTCCACAAAAGTTGAGACAGTGCAAAATATATCCAAATTAACAAAATGGCTGATGTCATACACCTCTGGCAAATATTAAAAAAGACGATACCTTTATAAACTGAAATAAATATGTGTGCACCAAACCATTGTGTATTGTGGCCAGGGCGATGATGTTGAATGGGTGTGTTGCAACACATTTCAAAACAGTTGGTACATAGGTAGTTGAATGCACCATTAGAAGTGGAACTGTCACGATTGCTCAGGAATAATCTAGAATGCTGACGGCATAACATATTCCGTATAAATAGCAGTTGTCGTTTAACGTTCTGGTAACCTATTCTTAATGATGGGTTGAGGTAAGTCAGTTAGCGAATCATACTGGAATTCAGGAACAATGTTTCTCAGCATGCCAGAACCAGAGGTTTAAGTTGGCATCATCTATAGTACATAATATTATCAAATGCTACTGTGAAAGTGCTAAAATCATAGTTTGTAAAGGCCAAGGTACGAAACCTATTCTGAATGCCCAAGCACTTCGGATCCTCCGAAGTCTCTGCCCCACACATAGGAATGTTACAATTACAGATATAGCCACTGGGCCCGCACATTCTTCGGGAAGCCATCATCATACTATACGCAGGTGCATCCACAAATGCAAATTAAACTTATACTGTGCACAACGGAAGCCATGCATCAACAAATGATAAACAATGCTGTCATGTGATATGGGCTCAGGCTCATCGCAACTGGTCCCAAGCATGCTGGAAGAACATATTGTGGTCCAATGATCAATCTTCAGGATTATTTATGGACAAAATATGAAAAGGATATTCCCAAGTGCCACAGGCATTCAGTACGGAAACCAGCATCTGTAATGGTCTGGGGTTGCATTAGTGGCCAGGGTCTGCGAACCTTGCACATCTGCAATGTACATCAATGCTGAAGTGCACATACAGATTCTGAATCAAGCTATATTGCCTTATAAGATGCACCTGTTTGGTCGACATCATTGCATATTTCAACAAGACATCCTCATACATGGCTATGTATGCAGTACATTTGTAAGTTGGATGTTGCCCAGATGTTGCCAATAGAAAATATTTGGTGTATTATGAAACAAAAGCTACGACAGCAACAACCCCAGACTACAAACTAATTAGCATTGGTCAGCTTGGTGGGATCTCTGACAGACTAGCTCATCCTCATTTCATGAACTAGCCTCTCTTTTCTTTAATTCTGCAAATTAGATGCTTAAGTAAGATTTTCACCATCACAGTCATAAAAGCTATCTACCATGGCTATGTACAGTGTATCCTTAGCTATGCTATAACTTTCTGGGGTTCTACACTCAATCTGCAAAAAATATTTAAATTGCAAAAGAAAATTATACAAATTATACTTAATGTATCTCATAATACTCCCAGCCATCCCTTTCAAATAAATTAAATATACTACCTCTGCCTTAATTACGTAACTTATTTGAGTCAAATGTGGACACTATAGTTTCACTTACTTAGTTTTCACTATAAACACTTCACATCATACCTTATTGATACCTCTGCCTTGTTTGTATTTTATAGAAACTGATTGCTTTATGCATAATAATATAAAGGACTTAAAAACAAACAGGGAATTTCATTATTACTTCACAAGAACAATTCGCATCCATCTTTCTACCCAAAGAACCCCCAAAAATTTAAAATTCATCCATCATCAGGGTTTTACCTATATAACAAACTAAGCAAAGACTAGGTGATCTCAGTGCAGGCAGATTTAGAAAGGAAATAAATATTTTATTGAAACACAAATATCATTCAATAAATGATGTACTAGAAGGCATTCTTTGATAACTGTGTAACGTAGTATATATTAACTTCAAATTGTAGTTATATTAAATTTACACATTTAATAGGTTTAGCAAACTAACTTTTTCTAATTGTAAATAAAGAAAGAATTAATAACAACCATTACTTCATATACTGTACATAGTATGTGACATTGATGAAACCATAAATTGCATCAATTTCTAAGGTAAGTAAAGAATCAAATTGAATTTTCCATCAGTCTCCCTTGACTAACTCTTGTTTTCTTTTACTCCAATGGTATTAGAGCATTTGAGGTCTAGGAGATCCTTTCCTCTTTGTGCCTTCTTTACATGCCTTTATCTTCCTAACAAATGCATGAACCCTTATAGGCACTCATCTAAACAAGGTTAAGTAGCTTAAGTTTATCAATTTACGCACATAAATTTTTAAGAGGTACCTACATAATCTGTAATAACATCTACTGCAGCTCCACTATTTTCTCAACAAACTATGATGGACAATCTCAATGTAAAATGTTCCGGAGATAAAATAGCCTCTTGTTTGGATCTTTAAGTAGATGCTACAATGAGAGAATCTAGAAACTTATTTGGAATACTAAATGTCATACTGTACAGTCAATCAGAACTAGACTCAATATAGTTAAAACTATTACAATGTGACACAGACGAAAATATAATATCAGACGCATCAATATATACTGTTATATATTGTTCTACAAATATATAAGTTCATATCCTGGCGATCAAGGAAAGCTCATTCAGTGACCATTTTCCAATCCATATCACATTCTCCTTTTCTTCAAACAATATTCCAGATAATATATTGCCTAAACAAATCAGAAAATTGGACAAATTTTAAAATAGAAACCAACATTTGTAGTGATGATGATAATAGTTATAATGCATCTTCTCAAAAATACATTGACTCCAGAATGTTTGAAATCACAAATTATCTTATAGAAGTAGCAAGGAAATTCATTCCCACTTTCAAGCAATGCAACTCTACACCAATGAATATTTCGTGGAATAGAATTTAACCACCATGAGAAAACAACTAGCCTGTAGACAATGGATGAAAACATGAAAATTTGAAGACAAAATAAGGTATAATCAGGCAAAAGCAAAGTTAAAAAAAAGAATATTTTGGAAACAAAACAAATCAACACCATCTTTAACAGTATCGAAAAGATTCAAGGCAATAGAAGGCAAAGAATATGAACCTATCACTCACCTCAAGAGACAATAGCTGTGCCATAATGACAATCAACCTGCAAGAGCTCTTACACTCACATTATGCCCAAAAATCAAGTAAAACCAAATCATGGCTGAAGTATCTGAATAAGGAAGAACAGCATCTTACATATAATTATGACCATACTTTCCATTATAAGGATATAACAAACACAGCAATCACTGTAGAAGAATTGCAATTGGCAATATCTAAATTGCATAATGCTGCTAAAGGTGAAGATAATATCCATAATAGTACATTAACAAATATTTCACCTAATTTTTTATAAAAAATTCATTTCTTTATTGATATTTGGAAAATAGGTTTTTCCTCCAAAGCTGGAAAAATGCAGCTATTATCCCATTCTAAACCTGGTAAAGAAAAATCGTATCCAAAATCATACAAACCAATATCTTTAACTTCTTGTTTTGCAAAACTTCTAGAATGTATTATTCAGAAAAAATTAACTTGGAGAATTGAAAATTTACCTTTATTGAGTCAATTTCAATTTGGCCTTATCCATCTAGTGGCATGATAGAAGCCTTACTATATTTGGCGCAACACAGGCTTTACAGAAAATAAAACTAGTATAGTTGTTACGATAGACTTTGAAAGTGCTTTTGATAATTACCTCATTTTACTACAATGGCTGAAAAAATAGGAATTAAGGATAGAATGTTAAAATTCATTGTTTCCTTACTGAACAAACAATCCAAAATTCAATAAACAACATACTAGCTTCATGCAAAAGAATCAGCAGTGGTATACCTCAAGGATCAGTGTTGAGTCCTACTCTATTTAACACCATGTTACATATTATACCTCATATTACACCTCCTTGAGTTAAAATAATTATTTATGCTGATGTTACTATGGACTGCCAACAAAGACTCAGAAAAAGCAACTAATAAAATACAAACCGCTGTAAATAAAATTAATACCTGGGCAGGTAAATGGAATTTAACTATTTCACAATCTAAAACTGAATGCACAGTATTTACAATAAGATACAGCCTAAAAATTATAAACCTCCCATTCTTCTCAATATACAAATTCCATACAACCCTACTCCTAAAATTCTGGGTGTTACTTTTGATGAAAAACACCTTAGGAATGCGCATATCAGTCAGACTATCACACAATCTGTAAAACAACTAAATCTCTAAAAAATTGCCAGCCAAAAATGGGGATCTGACATAACAATGAGATCATTCTACATCGCCTAAATAAGATCAAAACTACTATATGGATGTGAAGTCTGGGGTGGAACATCTTCAACATATTTATAGAAAATCATTACATTCCAAAATGTTGCTCTAAAAGTATACTAGAGTGTCCTAAAAACCGCTTCAACAGCTGCTATAGAGATTGAATGTAATGTACTACCTATCAAGCTATATATACATGGGAAAATCTGTAAACTATACGTAAAACTTCAAACTGCATTTAGATCATAGGTGTTTTACAGTATAATAGATTTTAAATTCAACACAACATGGAGATATCCCATTAAACATAACAAATGCAAACCTATAAAAAATATTGTCAGTGAAACTACTCCACCTTGGAACTGGAAGAGACCACAGCTTTTACTAGTATTCCCAGAAATTATATAAAAAAAAAAAAAAAAAATCCACCACATACTATAAATATGAATATTTTCTTCATATTTATACAGATGGATCTCATAATCCTGATGACTTGTCTGGTGCAGGGGCAACTCTTGCAACTTATGTAAATTAATAATAACAGAGCACGTAATATTGACCCTTGGGGAATGCCATGTTTTATTAATTTCCAATTTGAGATGCTGTTATATTGATTGTGGTTACTAATTTTGACCCTTGTCTTCTTTCTTCTAGGTATGATATAAACCAATTTAAATGTTTGTTTTTATTACATAAAACTGTAGTTTCTCTGTTAAAATATTATGATTTACACAGTGAAAAGCTTTTGCTAGGTCACCCAATTGTAAATTGTCATTTACAGCTGTTAACACTTCATGTTTAAGTTTGTAAGTTGCCTTGTTTGTCAATACTCCTTTTATACACCCAAATTGTTCTCGGGTAACTAGAGGTTATTTTCCATCTAATTGTACCATCTGTTAAACACACTTTCTCAAATACTTTTGAGAATATTCGTGAGAAAGATACTGGTCTCTAGTTCATAACATCTTCCTTTATGCATATGGAAAAGGGTTTGTCAATTGAGTATTTCATTCTATCAGAAAATATTCCAATTTTTAACTATTCATTTCGTAATATCTAAGAGGGATGCTTACTTGGTGTGAACCTGCTTTTAAAACTTTGCTTGTTATTTTATCCTATACAGAAGAGCTTTTAGTTTTAAGAAAATTTATTAGGTTATTGATTTCAGAAGGAATTGTCAAATTAATGTTAATTTGAATTGGGACCTTATCAATGAAAGAAGTTCTCAAAAAAATTAGGGCAGATTCTTTATTTCCATTATGTAAATTTAAGTTGTTTGTTATGTCAAGAAAAAAATTGTTGAAAATATTGCAGCTTTCTGCATATCACAAATTGAATATATAATTTGTCTGCAGACGTTAGTAACCGTTATGTATTTGAATTAGAAATTCTTTTGATTTGGATCATAGTAACACTATAATATTATAAACATAATTAAATAAAATTATCTAATAGTGATGTTATAGCGTTACTGATCCAACTCGAAAGAACGTCAAATACAAATTGATTGTCTGTATTTAGTATTAGTGAGGAGAGCACCTACCTGTTTCTCTTTTTATTATACTTCAAATAGTTTGGTGTTTTGTTTTTTGAATTACATATTTATCGTGAAATATCTTAGCTATCATTATTTCCGTGAAAATTTTGCAATACTACATTCTAAGTTTGGGTTATTGTTATGTTTTATTTCCTTATATAATTAATTGCCTTTTACGTTTATATGAGGTTTAATACCCAACGTGATACAGGGTTATTGCACTTTGGTGTATTTCAGTGCAAAGCATGCCTCAAAGTGAATTTTAAAATATTTTAGAAGGTTGACGTTCCAAGTTTGAATTCCACAAGGGTCCTCACAGTGAAGTCAATTTATAGTTTGAAATTATCAAATTTTACTGCTGAACGGAAAGCCAATTGCCATTAACCCACTACAAAATGCTGATTGCTATCAATGATGACTGTGATGATGTAGAGTTTTATCGCTGCACAACCATCTTCATATGTAACAGAAACTCAGGCTGATCCATATGACTGTTCTATTCTTTTTCTTTATCTTTTTATTTATTTACATAGAATGTCCCAATAGGCATATTGCTCTAGGTTGTTTCCTATATAAAAGAATAAATTAACACAGAAGCAGAAATTCAGCACCTACAGTCACTTTGTGTTCAAGACTAACACTGCATGCAAGTTTCGAGAAAATCCTGCAACTAAACAACCTTTTGTATGCATAATTGTATCTGTAATTTGCTAAAGTGCTTTAAATGATTTTGTAATACATTGCATTTCTATTTATTATGAAGAATATACTGTATGCATATACTCAATGAATATTTCATTTCCCCAATTCAATTTTTATTATAAAGAAACCACACAGATAAAATAACATAAAAAAATGAGCTTACGTAAGTCATTAATAGACACCAACGGCCAACAGAGTCTGGCAAAAAAAAAAAAAAAAAAAAATTTGTCTAGTAATGCTGTGCATTGAAGTCACATTCATCTAAATTAATGTAATATGTAATCATTGCCCAAATAGAGAGAAATAATTGTAATTCATTGTTTTGGCATAAAAAGGAAGAAAATGTATGTTAGCAAGAAATGGCATATTTTGTCAACAAGATACATTACATTTGATATAATTCTAAATTGCACGTTTCACAGATGTGTTATAGCACAATGATGCTATAATATATACCACTTAGATAATAGCATATAAGGGTGGTTCACAACAAATGGTAATGGTAACCACCAGAACAAGAACTGGAATGTTTAAATACATGTATTTCAATAGAAACGTTCACAAATGACGGGAAGCCTTCTTGTTGCCTGGAAATGAGAAGTACAAGTTTCACGTTCTCATTCCCGGGTGTGACATACATGATCCATATTGTGCATATCAGACTCTTCTCATTCTTCACTTTAAAGATACTTCATTGAGGCAATTATTCCATGTGGTCATTATGTAAAGTCGCAATTGTATGCTGGGTAAACCAAATCGTAAAGAAACCTGACTAAAAAGCTTTATTTATATTTCAAATTGTTTTGAGTAGGTATCAGTTGTTAATTGAAAGCAACAGTTTGGCTGCTTAAGAAGTTCTAAAGAGTTGGAAATAGCTGTGGCTTCCAAAATTTAAAGTTGGCTAATCTGCATTATTTTCAGAATTCATAGATTACGTTGGCTAAGTTGGAGAGCAAGGTGAAATAATAAATGAACGCATTTTCGTTCTCATTGCCAGGTCATTGTGAATCAAAATGTTAAATATTGCCAGGCTTCCCATCTTTGGTCTCGTTCAATTTGTATTTAGAACTAGTTTTAATACATATTATTGTGATATTTGCATCCAAGGAGCATTGAATATGTAACTCTATAAAACATTGTTATTTATTTGTTACGAGAAATTTTAAAATTAGCATCAACAAGGGGCTCAAGCTGAATAAAACAGTTCACAGTTCTTAAATTACTATTTCTCTTCTTTCACCCAGATTCCTTTTACCAAGCAAAGATAAGAAATCATGTACTCACCGGCTTGCAGCTAGTCACATTATTCAGTATCCATCAGAATATCTTGGGCATAAATAAAATGAAGAAACCTGAGCTACTCCCGACGGTAAAATAAAAACCAGATGTACGAAGCAAGTGTACCATCAGAAGTATCGTGCAGGACAGATTTCTGTATTAAACTAATTTACCGCAACTTCTTGTAGTCAACCACTGCTACCACCTGGCCACATGAGATGCTACAGCTATACATATCAGCTACATATGCAGCATCCAGCCCCGAAAATCTGCTACAGCATGCTGCAACATAAAAATGTGTTTGCCGCAAACTTCCAAAATATATCTTTTTAGTCTAAAAACTTTCCTAAAAGATCAAATAAAAGTATTCTACATCAATAATTTTATATTTTTAAAACTATTTTGAGTGAAATAAAGTAACATCTGCAAAACTGAGTGGGACAAGTTTCATTTTTATATAAAAAAATACAGAATGTGAGGTTATGTAATGTGTTTATGTCATTAGTACATTATAATGATGAATATTTTTCATATTTATTTCAGGTGTAAATAATCAATTTGAGGGTAAATAACCAAATGGTACATTTCTCCATTTAATTCCAACCTTACCTGAAATAAAAACTAAGCAGACTCTTGTTGCTGTCATCGTCATCATCATATTGAGATCTCCCGGGCTGTCTAGTTGCTCTAACCCCTGAGCTACCATGGCAACATGTTGATACAGCATTAAATTCAACTGGCTGGGGTTTTTCCTGGTAAACCACATAAGATCTCAACCATGCCATTTGACTGGGTGGTGAGGTGTTCTGAGCATCTTGTGCACCCCAAGTCGCTCCAGTGTTTTCCTCATCAGACTGGATTCAAAGTTGGTATCCTGATAGCTGTTTAGCCTCATAGGTACCCCAAAGCAGAAGAGCAGTTCTTCTACGAGGTAGAGTGGGCTGTTCTCAGGTGGAATGGCTGCCCATACAGGACTTTTACTACTGTCAGGAGCTCTCGCTGGATGATGCAGTAGTTTTTTCTCCCTTGGAGAGCATCTTGCAGAGAGCATCCTGCTCCTGGCCAAACTGGACCTGGGATAGAATATCTCTAATGCCGACATTGCTGGCATCTGTGTCCATAATAGCCATCACCAGGTTGTGGAAATCCTGAAATAGAAACACTGCAGAGTGCTGATTTCATCACCTGGAATGTACTTTCTGCATCTTCTGAAATCACATCTAAGGTCGGTGTGCTTCTATCGGACATGTGAGGAGTTATACAATGTTGGAGAAACCTCTTGATGAACCAGCAGTAGTAGCTGCATAAGCCTAGGAAACTTTGCAGCCTTCATTTGTTTCTCATTGCCCAAGCCTTCTCCAGGTCCATGGCCGTCCCAGATGGTGGAAACAATGAGACCCAAGTAGTTGGTGCTTCATGTTAGCTGCCTGTAGCCTATGCAAAATCTTGGTCAGGTTCTTGACATGTTATTTTTCAAAGTTGCAGCCAATAATGTCATCCAGAAATAGTAGCCAGGCATTGTAAGTCAACCCACTGGTTCCATAAGGCACTGGAAAAAGGCTAGCATTTTACAGACCTGTTGAGAATACAATCTTCTGTTTGTCTCTGTGAACTAGGGCCACTTGCCAGTTCCCAATTTCAAGTATAAAGTAAAGAACCACTGGGCACCAATAAGTGTGTCCAGAGATAAAGGGAAACTGTTCTGTTGGCGGTATTTAGTTTCCTGTTGCCCACAGAGAAACATACTTGCTGTTCTTCCCCTTCACCAAGACTACAGGGCAGCACCAAGGGCTGTCAGACTCAATGATTCCCCTAGACCTTGAGTCCTATAGCATGTTTCATACATGCCAGTTTTGCCAGAGGAACACATCTTGGTGGTTGCTGGATAGGTCAGGCAGTATTTGGCCAGTGTGGCAGTAACCGCCATTCCCTTGACTGAAGACAGACTGGCATCATCTGAGTATATGCCAGATGCTCCCCAGTTGTGAAGTGGTCAATAATCAGCCACCTCCTTCAACAAGCCTTTCAGCCAGCACCCTAAACCCTGCAAATTGCTGGCTGGACAGATTGTCACATGGCAATACACTTGCTGCTTGCTTGCACTTCCCTAATTCTGCCCTAGCCTGGATGTCCTTGTTAAGTATCCATTGGAGTTAGCAGTCTCATGGCACTTCCTCCTAATAAGCCAACAATGCCCAGGTAACATATAATTCATTTAATGGTGTCCTCTGGTCCAAAACCAGATTTCTTGAATTTTGGCCATCCAGGTGTGCCTTCACCACCTCACTTCATGGGAGCCCAACTACATCATCCCTTAAGATCACCCTGCAAATCCCTGGATGTTTGTGGGGGCTTCATAGAAATACCTTATCTCTGTCGAGTCACAAAACCAAAGTCATTTCGTGGCTCCTGAGGGCATCTTGTCCAAGGTTCACATTCTCGCCACACTTGCAACAAACACCTACAGGCTCACAGTGTCAGCTCCACAGGCAAGATGTTGCATGACACCACATCTTGAGGCGTCTTGCCCTAATGAATCAGAATACATTTTCTGAAATATCCGTTTTGTGTGGAAGTTCTCTACATATTTGAATTGATGTCTCGCCCTGATGAATCAAAATGTATTTCCTCAAAGACCTCTTTAGTGTAAAATGCTCTTCAAATCTCAATTCATCTCTTGCCCTGATGAAACAGAATATGATTTCTCAATAATACCTTCTCTGTCATCTTAATTGGTCTTGTCTTGATGAATTAGGATGCGGCTTTTCAAAGATCCCTTTGTTATAAAGCTCTTTTCACAATTAGAATGACCTTTTGCCCTGAGGAACCAGAATGTGACTCTTAAATAACCCTTTCTCTGTAAAGCTCTTTTCACAAATGTCACATTTGAATGACCTTTTGTCTAAATGAATCAATTTGACATGCCTGTCCAAAGTTCCCTTATTTCTCAAGCCCTTTGCAGAAACGTCACATTTATAGGGCCTTTTACTCTTATGAATATGAACGTGGTTTTTCAAACTACCCTTCCGAGTAAAACCCTTTGCACAGTATTCACACATTTATGGCCCTTTGCCCTGAATCACGGCTGACTGAAATGCAATTTCAAACTTCCCTACATAGTTAAGTTCTTTCTACAAATGTATTTAGAGGGACTTTTGCCCTGATGAATCAATGTTCAAATTTTCCTGTCAATAAAGTTCTTTCCACAAACATCACATTTATAGGGGCTCATACCCGTATGTATCAAAATGTAAGCTTTCAAGGTATTCCAATGTGAGAAGTTCTTTTTACAAAATTCACAAACATGTGATTTATTTCTGCTATTGCTACATTTATTAAGATTGTCACTTTGTTTATGTTCGTGAGGTGCTTCTGTCTTATGGCAGTGAACAGTTTGTTCTACACAGGTTGTTTCATTCGTGTCACTCCATTAACTTTGTGTATATTTGCCCTAGGGAAGTAAAGATTCTTCTTTTCACATTTCGAACTGCCTGTTTCTTCTATATCTATGGCAGTAAATAAATATGAAGCAGAATTACAGGTGCTGGGAGGTGCCTCGAATGTGACCTAAAATGTTACAAAACATATTACTTTTAATCAGAACTGTTTTGAAAGCATATAATTTCACCCAAAATACATGTTTTGAGATCCTCTGACACCATAAAAAGCCTTTTTAGAAAAAGGTGTGTGTGTGTGTGTGTGGATAGTGTAACTCAAAAATGAGAGGTTTGTTAAACACCAAACTTGGTATTTAGGTTTATTATCTCACAAGGATGTAACATGAAGATTTTCAAGATAATTCCCACCATCCCAAACTACATTTTACGTGGGTAAATTTTCGAAAATGTCTATTTTCTCAAAAATGGCTCTAACAATTTTGATTAAAATACTGCATATTAAAGATATTTGTATGACAACATGCATATCTTGAATTTCCTTTGAAAATCCTTTACATTTTGGATGACATCTGCTGAAATGGTAAACCATAAGAGATAAACAAAAAAAGGGTGATGCTTCCCAATATTTAGAGACTAGATAATCTTGATTTTTGAGGATTTCACATACAGTTAGGTCGACCAATGTTCATTAAGTCATCTTTACCACATAAAAAGCATTGTGGGGAAGACATTAATCCAATCTTGAACAAATATCCACTCTGCCTGTCATTAATCTGAACATTGTAATGGATGATTTTCTAAGTAGAATTTGGAAGCACTTTAAGTTTATTTTAAAGATCCTTCCAATTAAGTTTTTCAGAGGATATTTGTCATAATTGGTTGTGAAAGTATTTTTAATTAATCTTTTAGCTGTTTCATAGCAGATATTTTATTTCATTGTTTGAACGATTTTGCAGCCCTTCTTGGCCAAGATATCAGCTCAGTCATTTTCAGAAATTCCACAGTGTGATGGAATCCATTGGAAAAGTATAAGTTAATTTAAATTTTGGAGATGTTTAATCATATTAAGAATTTCATTTATTTTTTTCATTTTAGGGCAGCCAGTTGAAAAGTGGCCTGAATAGATGCTTTGGAATCTAAAAAGTTAAGTATTTGAAAAGCCTATTTGTCCAGACAAAAAATGTAGACATCATCAAAGCACAACTTATGTCCTACACATTTTTATTGTGGAGCTAACACTTTCTGAGATAACCCTTGTTATTGGTTTCAATTAAAATACAATTTCCTCAAACAAGAAATCTTCCATGTTCTTTTGTTTTACTCCTAGTCTCACAAAGGTAAAATTGCAGTGCCAGTCACATAACAAGAATGTTTCAAATATTTTACTCTAGTTCCTTTCTACTAATAACGAATTAAGTAAGAATACCATTTGCTAATGTTTATCTCAATTAGCATCAAGTATAAAGAACTATCTTCTGTAAAAAGTTTGTTTACATAGCAGGTAGAGAAAGTCTTGTGAATAGAACACATCAAATTTTTATTCACTTTTGCTAATTTGTATAATGCTTTGTGTTTATTTATAAAGTATTATGTTTGTTAATGACACTGTCAATTCCTAGGATCATATCAGTGTCAGCAATGTGCCAGAATGTTGTTCTGCAGAACATGGGGCTCTCACTTTAAAGCACAAATAAAAACCATCAGTCTGGGCCAGATTCAAAACCAAGACCCTGAGTTCAGAGAGCAGGTGCCTAACAGCCATCCACACACATTCTGCTGCGTCTCGGTGTTTATTTATTTGTACATTTCCTTACTGTTGCACTTTCTGTGTGGTATTATTCACATGTATTCCTATGTTGGTAAAGCTTCCATAGAATGTCAATTTTTGGAACCTGCTAGACTACCAAGGTTTTAATCTGTCTTGGGAGCAGTGATATATGGTCTAGGGTATGAACCTGGAAGTCTAATGTTTAAAAAAAATTTAATGTATTTCTATTCACATGAATTTCTCTACTAATTACTGTTACAAAAGATTTTTTATCTATTGTGGTAATCGAGATAAACATTAGCAGAAATGGTCGCATTAGTTCCTTCTAAGTAGAAGGGAAATAAGTTATATACTAGGCTAAAGCCAGTCATATTTTTTTAAAAAGCTAGTCACTATGTGAAACAATTAAAATTTGGTTCACTTTGCATGGCCAGCAGCAAAACAAAAGAGTTGATACGAAGTAGCTTAAAATGGAAGCCAATAACCAGGAATATCTATGAATAGAAAAGAAAGAAAAAAAAAAAAAAGATACCACAAATTGTGTGCTTTAACGAGACCTACATTTTTTGAGATATAAATTTTTGTCTGTCTCTACTGGATATGATTTTGTCCAGTAGAAATGATTGATGTCTTTAAAAGTACAATAAGAAAGCTATGAGCATTGGTATTATTTTCATAAGCTGTTAGCTCTTCCAGCAGGAATGTCTGTATTTTTGCTATGTCATGGCCATAAAGAAAGGTTTTCTGGAGCATTTCAGAGCCTCATCTTCTCTCCAAAGTGCTAATTTAGCTGAAAATTGCATTTCTCTAGCCAGTGTTAACTGGTGTATGAAACACCTAATCTATAGCACTAGGTAATGCATCGTTATGTTATATTGTCTATAATTTAAGGAATACCAATAGTGCAATTATATATTTAACTTATTTAGTAATATAATATGTATTTACCTACAATTATTAATGTGAATGTCATGTTTTGTACAATATCAAGGAGTACCAGAAAATTGGTATTACAGTTCTCAAATAAATCAAAGCACATTGTTATATATTAATATATATGCTATACTATATTTAGTTGATTAATTATATTTGTTGTGTATTAAGATAGATTTTGTATTCAACTTATTCTAAGATATAATTTGTAATTGAATACCTGCCAGCAAAAACGTTGTAACCCTCAAAATGCAAAATTTTCAGGAGAATAAAAACAAATTAACAAATTGTTTGTGAATACTTATTCTATTACTTGTCATTAGATAAAAGATGAAAGGTGCATAATGTTCATGTTTGCCAATATAACTTCACACACACCTCACTCTTACCACATACAAT
This sequence comes from Hymenopus coronatus, assembly GCA_030762935.1. NCBI lineage: Eukaryota > Metazoa > Arthropoda > Insecta > Mantodea > Hymenopodidae > Hymenopus > Hymenopus coronatus. Next base: position 10,481,993 of record CM060892.1, read on the forward strand.
GTTTATATGCGAAAATCCAGCATTGTATAAAAGTGACGGTTAAGTTTTTGGTGGCAGGTATTCAATTATTATGACACTGCAACACTTGTAAATGAGGACTGTCTCTTACTATGAGCCCAAGGGCTCCTTGCAACCTTGTTCAAATAAATGAAATAAAAATAGCTCATTTGCTATTTAAGTCAGACCTATTCCAAAGATACAAAGAAAACATTGAAATAAGAGTTTTATTTTTGGACACTAAGTGCGTCCCATTCTAGTTTGGACATGAAAGACTGCATAATTTAGCTCTGAGGCCTCTTATCAGGCTTGAGTTTTCTTTCTTTGCCTTTCCCTTATGCCCTTTCAAGCTTAAGGTTTCCTCAGTCAGTCATTGTCCATTTTTTATATTTTGTCCTGTCTCTAGTTAGTTGTTTAACTTCCCTCAAAGTCTTCCTTTCTTATTCACTATTTTCTCTACATCATTGTTTCATTCTATTCTTGGTTGCTCTCTCCCTCTTCTTCCATGAGTTTCTTTTATGTAGCATAAATCTATGATGTGGGACCAGGGTTTTACTTCCCTTCCAAAGGAAGCCATGCTAAACATTTTTACACAGCAAAAAATCCATCACCCTGTGCCAGGTTTGAACCCACGACCTTGGGAACCAGAGGCTTAACACTAAGAATGCCATTAAAGTGTCTACTAAACTGCTACCCTTATCTGCCCTATTCTTTTATAAAGGTGTATTATATGCTTTTCTACAAAACACTAATGATTTAGTATCTTAGGTATATGTTTGAATGATTAACATGACAATAAAAATGTTTATGATTTGGCATCTCTGAGGATGACCTGTAAAGTCCCCATCATCTATGACTTTTGTATATCATTTAGTAACTAGGTTACCATAAAATATGTTCAAAAGAGCCTGAAAATGTACAATTTGAGGAAAATAATTATTTTTGTTGCATTGGCAGTTTTCAAAATACTTCCACGTTGTGTGATTGTCCCTTCCACTTCTTAGTCCTTAATTGTAATTGCAAAGATTCAATACTACAGGAAGACCTCAGAAAGCAGGCAGAAAAAGAAAAACGTACAATAAACTCCTAAAACAAAAGAAACTAAAATACATGGAGAAAGAAGGTGTAAGGATAGCTGAACAAGTGTTAAGCAATCTATATGCACCCATCAGAGCAAGAAGATCTATGCAGATGAACAATGTCACAATAGAGAAATGGGAAAATCACTTCATAGAAATCTTGAATACAGTACAAAGGAGTATAGCCTACGAATTCGACAGCAGTACTTCACAGAGGAAGAAGTAAGGGCAGTTATCCAACATGAAAAAAACAACAAGGCAGCCAGCCCAGACTAGATTTTCAACAAGCACCTGAAAGACTAGATGGATACCCTGGTGGGAACTTGGACCAAGCTATACAAGTGCCTAGAACAAAGAGAGATCTCAGAAAAGAGCAGGACCTCTACAATCAAGATCCTGTACAAAGGAAAAGGAGAAGTTAACGACCCCAACTTTTATAGAGGGATCTTGGGCTAGGATAGATATGTAATAACATTTTTTATTTGGTTAAAACATGAATAATGTTAAATGTACACAAAGCAATGTTTTCTGAGTTGGAAAATGTAAATTTTACTGTACATGTTTTTGCATATTTTTTATTTTTTCGTACTTGCATAATATACAGAGAATGTTGTTACAAATATACATATTTTCGATTTTTCATAGGAAAATGTTTAAAAAATGTAATTGATTACATATTTCAGAATAAATTAATAAAATAAAAGAAAATAAAAGAAAATAAAAGCCTGAGATAATAAACGGCAAGCAGTAGGTATCGCATTTTCAAAAAGTTTCCAATTGTTAACTTCGCGAGCATTATATCAAAGAACTGCTGATGTAAACTTATTCAGTGGGAAGATAATACACATGCAGTTTGGTTTTGTTTGTGCATGTAGAGTGATCGTGTTAACCTCCAGCATTCTCTAGTGATAGTAGATAAAATGCCATCAGTGAAATTGAGTTTATCTACTCAACTAAATATATTTGTACATAAAAAAAGGTGTGCTTACTACAAATGGACTGTTTTATTTTGTGTTGTGTGTGAAAGGCATATAAGTGCAGACACTCACTTCCAAGTGACGAAACGTTTAAAAACAGCAAAACATTTTAAAAATGTTTCACTAAAACAATGAGCTAAACAGTCAATGCTAAATGTCAATAAGGGTATCCCAAATGAATCAATTTGTTCAACTTCAGGCCCCCAGTTGTCAACCTTTAATAAGGACCTATGTGAAGCTTTCGCTTGTGCTACATTCCGCTCTATAAAATTAGAACATCCCAAATTACAAGCATTCTTAGAAACATGTATAAAACAGGCTATACTACGTGAGTCTACTCTTTGCAAACATTATGTTCCATTACTTTATGAAAAAACAATACAAGAAATTTGTGATTCTATTAACGATAATCTAATCTGGGTTTGCTAGGATGAAACTCCCGATGCATGTAAATGATCTATATTAATGTAATTGTCAGTACGCTCGGTGAAAATGGACTGAAGATGAAACATTGTCGCTGGAAGAAATTATAAAGTTTAAATATGCACCTGTAACATCTGTTGTCGCCAAACATTGTTTTTCTCAGTACAAATCAATTCTCAGAAGCAACAGAGAATCGCTTCTGTTTTCAAACCTTAAAATGGTTACTATTATACAATGCAGCAGCTGTACCAGTCCACAAATTCGGTGAGTTTCACATTAATTTATTTTTTTGGTGGATTATAATGTTAACTTGTATTTTCCAATATAACAAATATTAAATGAAGTCACAACATTGATTTTTAAAAATTATTATATCATTATTTTTGTGAGATTTTGGATAGCGTGTATTTTCTAGGTTAATGCATATATCACTGTTTTAAACCGCATAATTACATACATATTTTACATGTTTTAATGTGTAACTATCCGAGCCCTGGAGGGATCACACTGGAAAACAGCTTTAAAATATTGACAAAATAACAAAAGAAGTATGCAAAAATACCAGAAGAACAATTTGGGTTTAGAAAAGGCAAAGGAACCCTGCATATTATAAACAATTAAGAAGCAAAATAATGTGACAAGGGAAAATTCTACAAATATTTGTCGACTACACTAAGGTGTTCGACTCCATGGACAGAATGAAATTAATAAACAAACTGCAAGAAATTACAGAAAAAACATCATTAACTAGCCTGGTGAAGAATATGCGGGCATACAACTTTGTAATCATACATGACATGACAACCTTATCACGGGAGTTAATTCAGACAAATGGAACATTACTAGGGGATCCACTCAACCCCCTACTATAAAAAAAAGACATGTTATTTATGGACGCTCTTTAACTGCTACATCCCATTTTGAATTGGGCATGAAAGACCGCTTATTTTTGCTCAAAGGCCTCTCTATCAGTCTTGAGGTTCTTTTACGTGCCATAAATCTGTGACAAGAGACCAACAGCTTTATTTCACTTCCAAAGGAAGCCAGCTAAGAATTTTTACACTCGAAAAAATCCATCGTCCTCTGCCAGGTTTAAACCTGCGACCTTGGGTATGTGAAACCCCCACAGCAGATGTGATAACAGCAATTAGACAACAATCACACCACGTAAATGCCTACATATATGCAGATAACATGGTCATAGGAGCATCAAGTAAGAAGGAACTACATAATGCCTTCTCTGCACTGGTAGACTGGGTAAACAAAAATGACCTTAAAATAAACAAAATTAAAAACCCTATAGATGGTATCATGAAAAATGGCCACCTAGCAGCAGACGACAACTTACAATATGATAACAAGGTTGGGTCTTTATTCCTTTGTCGATCCAGATTTCATAGTATATTATTCAGCCATTAGGATCACTCATGTAGTCGTTTACAAGTTTTTCGTTGTTTTCGTCTCTATAATTCATTATGGCATTTGCTGCCAACATTGATAAAAATAATACCGCGAGATAACTATTGGTTACGGAGATAATATGGCTATGTGACGTGTAAACGACATGTTTCGAGATTTTGTCGAGGTTAGGTGTATGTAAATTATTTAGACCGAAATAAGGGGTAAAAGTGGACTTTTTGAAAATCGGTTCTTCTTTCCAATGTGAAATGCACAGTCTTCCATTGTTTTGTCTGCCTGTGCATGTTGGTCAATGGACTAATGGCAGAGTCAAATCTAAAACTGACTAGAATCTGCAATGTCATTATTAGGACATGCAACTCGTGGATTTCATGAAAAAAAATAGGTTGGCAGTATGGTTTGTGCCTTTTAAAAAATTACAAAATGAAGTGTGTTGTTTACATTTTGCGGCGAGTTTTATATATAAGAAACTGGCTCAATTAATGAGGACGGGTGGGTCACAGCAATTCAAAGTGATCATATCTATTACAAGACACACGTTCCATGTGCATTTTTATTGTTCAGGTTAGTATTTCCAACATTTTCAATCTGGACGTCCTGCGGAACCTTTACCCAAGGTTGAAATAGTCAACTCATTCAAATATTTAAGAATAACCCTCCAAACAGGATCTTTCAGACTACACACGAAAAAACGACAGTGGTCACCCTGAAAGCAATGTACGAAATTCAACACATTCAAAAGTTATCTTTACAATACAAAAATCCTACCTATACTATTTTATGGACCAAACCTAACATGGGAGAAACTGACAAGAAAGGAGTTACACTCCATTGAAGGAGCCAAAGCACAATTTCTAAAAACAGCAATGGGTGTTTCAAAATACACGCCATTATGCCTAAAATACAAGCTGACAAGGGAACCCTTGCTCATCAAAGACCTATAAAATGCAACTGCTTTTACTATCTACAAAAATTGCAGAGATCCAGCTAAGAGTATTAACGGATGCTATGAATACCGAAACTGGACCAACGCAAACCAGAAGCTAAGACACACACAGCTATCATCACAAGATATGCAAGAATACAGCACACCATGACCCGGTGAAAAATGCGTGTGCTCGTTTTGTGGAAAACACAGATAACATTTCACCAGGTGCAAAACTAACACAAAATCTCTATCCGATTATAGCAAAGACTAAATCAAATTAACCATTATGCACATTAGTGAGCTTTTATCATATTATTTAATTTCTTTTGTACTCTTTTTAGAACCAGGAAACTAAAAAAAATATTCTAAAATTCCTGAAAACGTACAACTTGAAGTAAATAATTCCTTTTATTGCACTAGCAATTTCAAAATTCTTCCTAGTGGTCTGAAGTCCCTTTCCGCTTCTTAAACCTGAATTATTTTGTACTCTTCAGACAACCAGGAAATTGTAGATATGCCCGTACATAAAAATTTTTAGGTAAATAATTATTTTTGTCGTGTCAGCAGTTTCCAAAATATTTCCACTTTTTTTGTTGATCCTTTCTGCTTTAAAGTGCATCCTCGATGCCTAAAATTTTGCATAGGTAAGCTATACTTAACTGATCTCAAATAGATACACATATATGCAACAAGTTCAGAAATAGTCACTCTTTTCCTTTTATATACTGTGATAAAATATTCTAATTTTACTTACAAATGAGACATGTAAATTCTAAAAATTTCACAGTGGACAATGAAGTTACTGTATGTATTGCACACCTACTTAATATCTTCTACCACCATGTATTTAAAAATCGTAAGGAATATGTAATTGGCTGCATTATTTTGACCATCAGTAAATAAATGTGCTTTGTCATCACTTCTTTCTTCACTCAACTTCCACAAATTTCCTCAATGAGAATAAAAATTGTTACTATGCAGAACTTGGGCCGCTCGAAAAATAAAATGAAACAAAGTGTGATTGATTGATCTTGTATTTGTGATGATTTCAAAAGTTTTATTTGGCAGTGAAGCTTAGTTTTTTTTTATTTTAGACAAATTCATGCACATGATGGAATGGTTAGTATTTTGTGTATGACGGGTATTTACCAAATAATTATTCATAAACGAGTATTACATGAATAATAAATGGTTTTATAATGTGTATATGCTGAAATGCTTGCATAAAAACTTGATTTATAATGAAAAAGCCTGGTTTTGTTGCTAGCGAAAGACTAACTATTGGTATGTAAGAACATTGTGTCGCTCTTGGCAGGATTACCGCGCGGTGAGAACTCGTAGGAATAATTCACTGGTTAGTGTGACTATAGTAGTTGGAGGAGTATGTTTCTGTATATTTTTTTCTAATATGTTTCTGTAGGCAACACTAGGTCCTGTGGTTTTCAAATTTAGCGCGAGGTTAGGTTCAAATCCATTAAGGCCAGTGTAAGACTATAAATTATTGTTTCTAATTTTGTATCGTGGTAGTAGTTGGCGGAGAGATGTTTCTGAACATTATCAAACCATTTATTATTTATATAATACTTGTTTATATATAATTATTTGCTAAATATCAGTAATATATGTAAAATACTGTTCCAACATGAGCACGAATTTGTCTATAATAATAATAATAATAATAATAATAATAAAAAAAAAAAAAAAAAAAAACAAAGCTTGACTGGCAAATAAAATCTTTGAAGATCCATCAATCACATTTAGTTTCATTCCGTTTTTCGAGCAGCCCAAGTTCTGCATAATTAAAATAATAATCAAAATAATTACATTATTTAGGCTACACACTGCATTTGTGCTGGATTTATGGCATCAGAGTTGGCAACAGCAACCCCAGGTGGCGTCATCGCCGATCCTAGCATCCGACAGCACCTGTTACACCCTTACCCTTAAAAATTACAAAATGGAGTCTACTGTTTACGACTTTTGTACGTAAAAAAAATGTCTTAATTAGGGCCTTATCCATTCAAAGTGACCACATCTATTAAAGGTAAACATATACTGACATGCGCGCGGCACGCGCTAAGTTGTTCAGATGTGAAAGTTGCCAGATTGCCAAAATTTTGACTTCTTGGGAACATTGGGGTTTTAGCTTCACAGATTCATCGTCTACACCCTGTCGTCTTCGGCCGCAACTGCTACACTCCTCAACTTATAAAAAATATCCTTCGGCTACGCATTGCGGCTTAGGGCCCTCCACGTTGGGCTACGCTTTACAGCTTAGGGCCCTAAATGTTTATAACAAACCAATAAGTACTTACAATGCGGCTCTAATGACGAAATAACAAAAGTACCCGCGTATAGAAGTAATGCCAAGTGGTGGAACCATTGTTTACTAATAATAAAGATACATATTCCATGTGAATATTCATTGCCCAAGTTAGTATTTTCAACATTTTCAATCTGCACGTCCTGTGGAAGCAATGCCGGAGTAATTTACGATATTTATCAAATGTCCTTTTCCTTAATGCTTTCCCAATAAATCTGTGGGTATTTATTCTGTACGTTTTGTTTTAAGCATTATTTTATGTTATGTTGAGCTACTTACCTTGTTTGCCGGTATTATCATCTTTCATTTCCCTGTTTTTATACACAAATTCGTGATACATAGTCCTGATCAAGCACATTTCACTTAAACCATCCCTTAAAGAGCACATCCTTCCTTAACATTTTTCTAAACTTGCTACTTTATTTAGCGCTTGCCGGAATTAATAATCATCGCACAGAATTATCCTTAGCTAGATACTTTTCAAAACTTGAATTAAATAACTATTATTACGAATACAATGGAACAATCCATGTTAAAATGTGATAGCTGTCGAGTATGGAAAACGAAGCATACATTAGCTTGTATAACACCAACACAATATGCGGTAATACCTTCAAAGTTTCTGCTTTATTTGTTGTGCGGATGATTGGAGTTTTAGAAGGGTCGAGCCATCCACTCCTTTCCTTTAAAATTGTCCTTCAGCTACAACTTTGACTTACGGTGTACAATACTCTACGCTAATAGCGCGCCAAATTGCTCGAGAAATTAAGCAGCTTACCCAACTTTGTACAATGTTTTACCACACTCCCAAGCAGTGTCGCCAACACATGATTATTTTTTCCCGTCAGACCTCAAAATTAGAAATTTCGATATTTTCTTTCAAAAATATAGATTAAATTAAAAATCAAGGTCAGCATTTTAAAAAAAAAATTCTGGTTAGATTTGAAAGATAATCAAGGGTCTCACCACTCGGCCACGGCGCGGCCACTCTTGTGTTCAGTCGCATCTTCTGATTATACAAATTACAATATACATCATACCCAATATCTGTCAAATACGTTATTTTTCCAAGTCTTAGAAGTAAAGAAGGGGAGAGATCTATAGTTCATGGAATATTTAATATAACCACATTTTTTTGGCCTGTCAGAAATTATTATTGTTAAATTGGTATTATTAAGTAGATCGCTGCAAGGTCATAACTTAATTTTATTTATTTACTTATTTATTTATTTTTTGTTTATTTATTTGCATAGAATGTCCCAATGAGCATATTGCTCTAGGTAGGGACTGCCCTTTAGTGAGGCGGAAGGCAAAATACAAAGAATAAATCACATTAACACATATAAAAAAGAGTAATTTTGTTCTAATTTCTTGGTCTAAAACTGAATATATGTATGAGGCAGTCATGTATAGGATGCATGTAGGTAAACACACACACATATATATATATATATATATATGGGAAAAGTTTGGAATCATTTTTAAGTGCAAAAAAAAATACAAGTATTATAGAATATCCAAAGGATAATAATGACTTTCACTGTGGACTGCATGCATGTGTTGCACTCCGAGTCCGAGAATCACGCTCCCTATTCTCACGGTTCTGATATCTTAAGCACATAATTTCATAGTAATAATTTCTCGCGATAGCTGCTAAATGGGTGAATTAGCAAGAGTAGGTTGCCAATTTTGTTCATCAGTTTCCCTTTCGTTGTTTTTGCTTCTGCATTTCGAGGAACCACAACCAAACACCACGTCCTTATTGATTCTACTTTCTTTTGTTTTGCCTAGTAGTAAAAAGTTATATGTTCATATATTTCTAAACAATATCTATTCCATCTAGCATGCAACCAAGATTTCACCATAAATGCATGTTTTGAGGATCACAGAAACAAAACAAAAGCACACATATGTGTGTTTTTGTGAACGTGTAACACTAAGGCTGGTTAAATGCTATACTTGATATTTAAGTTTAGCATCCTCTAAAGAAAAGGAAGATTTTCAAGAAAATCCATTTTCTCAAAATCATCGTGTCGCATCCTTGGAAGATACTAAACTTAAATACCAAGTTTCGTATTTTATCTATTTTTCGTTTTTGAATTATCGTGTTCACAAACACACACACACACACACACACACACACACACACACACACACACACTCGCGCGCACGCACGGACCTTTTTCTACATACGCTTTTGTTGGATACAGGGGACCCTAAAATATATATTTCCGGTGAAATCTCGCAATCGAAAATACTGAACTTAAATACCTATTTTAGTATTTAACGAACTTTTCGTTTTTGAGCTATGCTGCCCCCCACGCACACACAGATACCCGCGGACCTTTTTCTATTTTTTTTTTATTCAGAAAGTCTCAAAACATATTTCCGATGATATCAGGGTATCGAAATATTGCAATACAATACCTTCTCTACACATTATGCACATAGTGCGTGTAGAGAAAGTAAAAAGTCATCCAGATTGAAGAGAACTTCAAAGCACATGGCCAGAAAATTCAATATACATTCAGTATACATTTAATGTGTCAAGCAAAATTTTATGCATACATTATGCATTTAATAAACATTGTTAGAATCATTTTTACTTTCTCTAGCCCTGTATGTACAATGTACATAGTGGATAGAGAATTCCACCGAAAAATTTTGGTGTCTAGATTTCAGCGGAAATTTATGTTTTGGGGTCCCTTGAGTCCGGAAAAAAAAAAAAAAAAAAAAAAAAAAAAAAAAAAAAAAAAGCATTTTTAAAACCATGTGTGTGAACAGTATAGCCCCAAAACGTAATAAGCGTTGAAACCCAAACTTGGTATTTAGGTTTAGCATCTTCCAAGGATGCGACACAAAGATTTTGAACAAAATCCCCCCACCACAAACTACCCTTTACATGGAACGATTTTCGAATTTTTTTATTTTCTCAAAAATGGCTCTAACGATTTTTATTAAAATACTGTATGTTTAAGATATTTTTATGTCAAATGAAATTTATATCTTGATTTTCTGAGAATATCTTTTGAAGATCTTTTCATTCTGGATGACCTTTGTATAATTGGCAAACCATAAGAGATAGACAAAAACTTACTACACAAAAATTATAGAATTCATTAAAACACACAGTTAATGTTATATACATCTTTTTTTTTTTTTTTTTAAGAGTTAATCGTTTTCGAGATATTCCGCATTATTTCTATCAATTTTAAGGCACTTAAAACCTTTTCTCGAACGGGAATAATTCTTTCTTCTCGTTTGTTTACTCGTGGCAAGAAAAGAGAATGGAATTTGAATTGTTTCACATAGCGACCGACTTTTAAAGGACTTGACTATCGCTTTAGCTTTAGTATTCCTTTATTTCCCTTCCACTTACAAGGAAACAAGCAATAAGACTAATTCTGCTTATGTTTAACTTGATTAGCATGATGCAGCTAAAAGATTTGTTTTCGGAACATCTAGAGAAAGTCATGTGAATGGAATACATCAGATTTTATTTTCTCTAGCCTGCATGTAAAATGCACATAATGGATAGCGAAAGTAGGTATTGTATTCCACCCAAAAATTCGATACCGAGATTTCATCGAAAATATTGGTTTTTGAGGTCCTCTGTGTCCGAAAAAAGCATGTTAAGAAAAAGATCCGCGCGCGCAAGTGTGTGTGTGTGTGTGTGTGTGTGTGTGTGTGGTGTGTGTGTGTGTGTGTGTGTGTGTGTGTGTCGACAGTATAGCTCAAAAAGAAAAGTCTGAGAAACACCAAACTTGGTATTTAAGTTCACTATGTTTTAAGCATGTGACACGAAGATTCTCAAGGGGATTCCGCCATCCCAACTACCCTTTACATGGAAATTTTTCGAAAATTTTGAATTTCTCAAAAATGACTCTAACGATTGTGATTAAAACTCCATATGTCCAAGATATATATATGACACATGAAATGTATATCTTGAATTTTCTAGGAATAACCTCTGAGGACTTCTTCATTCTGGATGACTTTTATATAACATGTGTGTAATTGGTAAACCGTGACAGATAGACAGATATCTACTACTCTAAATGTAGATTTCATTAAAACACACAATTTATGCCATTTACAATTCTTTTAATGTATTGCCAATTATGGTCTGATTTATATTTTTAGTTTTTTCCAATCTTGTATAGGTAACCTGCTAGTTCAGCTGGTTAGAGTGTCGCACTAATAAGGCGAAGGTCGCGGGATCGATCCCACCACTAGCCACCTTTTTTTACTTCTTGTGAAATCTGGGTATCAACATTTTGGGTGGAATACAATACCTTCTCTATTTATTGTGTGCTTACGTTGTACATATATGCTAGAGAAAATACATAAATGCTCCATTCTCATGCCTGCCTGCCCGCCCGCCCGCCCACCCACCCACCCACCTACCCTACCCTACCCTACCCTACCCTACCCTACCTACCCTACCTACCCTACCTACCTACATTACTTCATGCGAAACAAAATTAATAAATATTAGCAGATACGGTCTTATTATTTAGCCCCTTATAAGTAGAAGAGAAATAACGGATCTTAGGCTAAATTGGTAGTCAAAGATTTTATGAGCTAGCTGCTATGATTGAAATTGGGTTCTCTTTAAAATTGAAAACCAATAACAAGGAATATCTCGGAAATGGTTAACTCAAAAATATTATATGACCTAATTTTTTGTGAAGTAAGTTTTCCTCTAGCTTTTATTGTTTACCAGTTATCCAAAAGTCATCCAGAATGAGCTAAAAAATGCAACCTATATTTATTATTTCTCATGTAAATATCTTTAAAATACGGTATTTCAATCAAAATCTTTAGAGCCATTTTAAGAGAATCATGTTACCAAGGGATTTTCTTAAAAATCTTGGTGTCGCATCCTTGAAAGATGCTGAATTAAATTACCAAGTTTGGTATTTAACAGATTTTTCGTTTTTGAGTTACGTTGTTCACACGCACGCATGCACGCACACACGCACGCACGCTAAAACGTGTGTTTCCGGTAAAATCTCGGTAGAGAATTTTTAGATGGAATGCAATACCAACTCTTTACACATGTAGATATTGCGTATAAAGAAAGTAATAAATACATGAATAGATTAATAATGGAAGCACCTATCAGCTGTTTGGAATGTTGTGACACATTCCTTCGTTAGGTCGCAGCACTGGGTTAGGAACCATAGCCATACCAGTCTTTGACATGAGTAAGTTCAGTTGACACTTACATAACCTCAATATGTGCAACCCTAATTCAGGTTGCCACAAGTGGTTTCATATTATAACCAGTGGACTGGGTGTTATGCTTGGTGCCGGTGCATTTTTTGCATTCATTTGTGTGTATAGAAACAACGATGCTGCGGTTTGGGCGTTTTTATCAGGTACCTAATTTTATCCTTTTGAACTGCTTTTGTTTGTTTTGATTTTGTTCATAATGCCTGTGGGCGTTGAATACGTCATAAGCATGTGACAATTTCACCCCACATGCAACTAAAAGATGCACCCATTACTGTTAGAAAGTAGTCTTCCCCCCGTTTTTTTCGTCGTACAAAAAAAGGTCGAAACAAGAAGAAAACGGGAATAAATTAATCTTGATTTTCAGATACCGGTAAATCAAGCATTGGCTAACGACTAGGGATTAAAATATTCCATTATTTTACACATTCCTCTGTCGATGGGACGGCATTCTGGTCATGCACAGCAAGTTTGTTATAAAACCAAGTTAATTATCTGTAAGATAATTATTCCCTCCAGTATGAGACAATTTTAAGCTTTCAGGAATAATGAGACCCAATACAGGAAAGGATTCATACAATTTGTTTTACTTTGACTTCTATTTACCTACAGTAAATTAAGTAATGTGTATGATAAATTAATTACGTATGATGGAGCAAATTAATAGGATTTATAATCACTTACCCATTTTCCTTAAAACATAATTTACACTTATTTCTTATTAGTTATTGCCAAGAATCCTTATTGATTCTACTTTCTTTTGTTTTGCCTAGTAGTAAAAAGTTACTATGTTCATATATTTCTAAACAATACCTATTCCATCTGGCATTCAACCAAGATTTCACCATAAATACATGTTTTGAGGATCACAGAAACAAAACAAAAGCACGCATATGTGTGTTTTTGTGAACGTATAACACAAAGGCTGGTTAAATGCTAAACTTGATATTTAAGTTTAGCATCTTCTAAAGAAAAGGAAGATTTTCAAGAAAATCCATTAAACTATTCCTTACATGGAAAAATGTTGGTTTTTATTTTTAATTTATTTTCTCAAAAATGGCACCTAACAATTTTAATTAAAATACCTACACTATGTTTAAGATATTTCTATGATAAATGAAATTGTATTCTGGAAATAGCTTGTGTAGTGCTCACCATTGTGAGTGAATTTTGATTATTACTATATGTTGGTTACACTAGACATTACTTCAATATGTGATCTGGATTTGGTACTCTGGTTATTCTGTTATTAGAGTCACTTCATATCATAAGTATATTGTAGTTACTGGTTTATTATAAACATTTAGGGCCCTAAGCCACAAAGTATAGCTCAAGGTGGAGGGCCCTAAACCGCAAAGCATAGCCAAGGGATGTTTGTTATCAGTAGAGGAGTGAGACAGTTGTGGCCAAAGGCCACATGTCGACAGGGCATAGCCGAGGGTTCTGTGAAGCTAAAACCCCAGTGATCCCAAGAAGAAATCAAAACTTTGGCAACCTGGCAACTTTCACATCTGAACAACTTAATGTGTTCAGCATTTTCAAATATCGGTTCCAGTGGAAGTTTTACCCATCACTTCAAACTACTTCTTAAGAGCATTGTGTGTGTGTCTGTTTGTCCATGCGTGTGATGCACCATTGTATAGCTTCATCAAATGTTGTATAATTGGTAAACCATAAGAGAGATGCAAAATCTTTCTGCACAACAATGCGACACCTTGTTGATTGGTATATGGTGGATGGTGACCTTCAAGCTCTCATCTCCATACCATACCAATTTTGCTTTGCACCACGAAATGGTGTTAGGGTGCTATTCAGTCTAGCTGCTTTCACCATTTGATCAGATGGTGGAGTACAGATAGCCTTGTGGGTCTCTTCCCTTTATAACATACCACTTTTTTCTACAACTAGCTGATGACATTAGGGTGCTATCGGTCTAGCTGCTCTAACTGTGCCTAGATGGCAGTGATTGTACTGGAACATGTTCAGTTATTACGGAATGCTATTTATGCTAGCATTAGGGCTGGTGTCACGGGTTTAGCTGCCTCATGCATTACATTTTAAAGATTTTGAGTGTAGTAAGTTTTTTTCTATCTTATGGTTTCCCAGTTATGCAAAAGTCACCCAGAATGAAGAGGTCTTCAGAGGATATTCCCAGAAAATTCCAAATATACATTTTATTAATTGTGTAAAAATCTTTTATATATACACCGTATTTTAATCAAAACATAAGTCATTTTAAAGAAAATTAAATTTTTTGAAAATGTTTCCACATAAAGGATAATTTGGGGTGAGGGAATTTTCTTAAAAATCTTGGTGTCACATCCTTAAAAGGTGGTGAATCTAATTATCAAGCATAGTATCAAGCATGTGCATGTGCACACAAACACACACACATATGCCCTTTTTTTTATAAAGTTCTTTTTTTTTGTTTTTTACTTAGGGGATCTCCAAATTGTGTTTCAAGGAAATCTCACACCAAATTTTTGGGTGGAATACAATATCTTCTCTATTTGTTATGTACATAGTAGTTGTAGAGAAAGTAAAATTCCAAATTTAAAAAATGTTTCCATGTAAAGGGTGAAGAATTTTCTTGAAAATCTTTGTGTCACATCCTTGGAAGGTGGGAAACTTTAATATCAAGTTTGTTATTTAACCAATGTTTAATGTTTTGAGTTAAACTGTTCACACATGCAGGCTCACGTGTGTGCATACACCTTTTTCTAAATTTATATATTTTAGTGCATTTCTGTGTATTTCCAGTGAAATCTTGGTTTAAAATTTTTGGATGGAATGCAATACTTACTATATATAGTAAAGAAAGTAACCAATATAGAAGTCTAGTTTTAATCCCTTATATCAATTGAAATCATTAAGAAAATATTAATACAAACGTTGTGATGTCCCATTTTGTCTATTGTGACTGTTCTTACTAACCTAACCGAAAATTTGACTCTTTAAGACTTCAACAGGCCCAGAATATATGTGTATGCTTTGTATGCAATCTCCGTCGATTTGATCATGTTACACTATCACTCAAAACATTTAAATGGCTCCAACTTAGGGATAGAAGAAACTTGCATTTCTCTATAACTGCTTTATTCTCGCATTCCAAACTATCTAAATATTTGCTTCAAATATCTTTGTGACTGTCATAATGGAGAAACTTGTTCATGACACTCTTTCCGGCTTGCTATACCTGCTCTTCATACAACCTTCTATTCATCATCATTTACAATAGATTTAGCTCGTCTTTGGAATTCCCGTCCTGAAGACGTAAGGGACTGCCGAAACGTTATACTGTTAAACAAGAAAATTAGGGCATACATTTATAATCAAACCTAATCTGCTGCTGTATTAATATGATAAATACATCACTACTTTAATTTATTGTAACTAATATTTTATGTGCTGGCAAGGAATATACATTTCAGTTGAAATAGGACTAGTATGCATTTCAACCTACATGTATATTCCACTTAAAATAATTTTGTTTACAGTTTTTTACTTTCTCTACACTTACTATGTACATAGTGTATAGAGAAGGTATTGCATTCCACCCAAAAATTTGATACCAAGATTTCACCAGAAATACATATTTTGGGTCCACCCAAAACCAAAAAAAAAGCATTTTCAGAAAAAGGTCCATGCGTGTATCTGTGTGTCTAAGGATAGCATAGCTCAAAAACGAAAAGACCGTTGAATAACCAAACTTGGTATTTAAGTTTGGTATCTTCTAAGGATGTGACACAAAGATTTTCAAGAAAATCCCCCCACACCCAACAATCCTTTACATGAAACTTTTTTCGAAAATGTTGATTTTCTTAAAAATGGCTCTAATGATTTTGATTAAAATACTGTATATTAAAGATATTTACCTGACAAATAAAATGTATATCTTGAATTTTCTGGGAAAAGCCTCTGAAGACTACTTTATTCTAGATTAATTTTACAGAATTTTGCATAACTGCTAAACCGTAAGAGATGAACAAAAACTTACCACACAAAAAATGTAGATCACAACACACAATTTATGCTATATACATTTTTTCGTGGAGTTGATCGTTATTGAGATGTTCCTTTTAGGTTTTGGCTTTAAAAAAGCTTTTTCTCATACAGGAATTTATCAACTCCTGTCCATACAAATAAAGAAACTTCAGTCACATAGCAACCAGCTTTTGACTGTCACTTTAACCTATGGTACTCCCTTATTTCGCTTCTACTTACAAGGAAACAAGCAATAAGACTATTTCTGCTAATTTTTTCTCTATTAGCATGAAGTAAATAGAAGCATAAGTTTTTTAACAATAATTTGTTACAGAAATACAGAGAAAGTCATGTGAATGGAACACATCAGATTTTTTTCTTTTAATTTCAGTATACTTGTTGCAACTTTTTATATTTGTTTTTATTCAGTTGTACAGAATTGTATTTTTGTTCTTTATTCATTGTATCACTGCTGTATTGCTTGGTAGAGTGCAAGAGAAGGCCTTAACTTCAACCAGCATAAATAGTGGTGTCCACCCTAGTGTTCACACATAATCAATTGAATAGTTTTGTCACAAATGGCAAAATTCATAATCATAATACTAGGGGTAAATCAAATCTTCACATTATAGGGCATAAAGAACCCTTTATGAAAAAAGGCATTAAACTATATAATAAACTTCCCCCATCCTTTAAGAAATTACCAAGCATGGCTGTATTTAGGAAGGAATTAAAGAGATTTTACTTTCTCAATGTACTATGTACATAATGTATAGAGAAAGTATTGTATTGCACCCAAAAATTGGATACCAAGATTCCACCGGAAATATGTTTTGAGACCTCTTTAATCCAAAAAAAAAGAAAAACATTTTTAGAAACATGTCTGTGTCCATGGCAGCATAGCTCTAAAACAAAAAGACTGTTAAATACCAAATTTGGTATTTATGTTCAGTATCTTCCAAGGATGTGACACAAAGATTTTTAAGATGATCCCACCACACCCAACTACCTTTTAAATGGCAAAATGTTCGAAAATTTTGATTTTCTCAAAGATGGCTCTAACAATTTTGAGTAAAATTTGGTATGTTAAAGACAGTTGCATGACAAATAAAATGTACATCTTGAATTTTGTAGGAATAGCCTCTGAAGACATTTATTCTAGATGAATTTGTGGAATTTTGCATACTGGTAAACCGTAAGAGATGGACAAAAACTTAAAATGTAGTGCTCTTTAAAACACACAAATTATATTCTTCTTCATCTTCGTGGAGTTGACTGTTTTTGAGATATTTCTTATTATGGTTTCAGTTTTAAAATACTTATAATTTTCTCAAACAAGAATTTGCCAACTCCTGTCCATACAAACATAGGAACTTCAGTCACATTAGCAAGCAGCATTTAAAAGATTTGACTATTGCTTTAGCCTATGGTACTCCCTTATTTTCCTTATACTTACAAGAAACAAGTGATAAGACCATTTCTGCTAATTTTTTCTCAATTAGCATGAAGTAAATAGAAGAATAAGCTTTTTAACAATAATTTATGGCAGAGATGTAGAGAAATTCATGTGAATGGAACAAATCAGATTTTTAATACAGGGTTGTTTTTATTCTGTAAATGAATAGCTGGAACTGTCTAGTTAATTAATTTTGCTATGCATATATATTATATTTTGAAATGTTTAAACCAGGTTGTGATGTTGTAATTCATTATAAATAGAAACATGTTATACTTTTAGTTCATGTATTTACTTTCATTAATCTGCACATACTAGTCTATAAGTTAATTGTATCTGTAATGTTGCATTGTTTGTAACTGACGAAGCTAATATTTCTGTAATGAAATCCTACGGTGAATAAATTTGAATTGAACTGACTGTTGCCTGTTTCAGTGGTATTTGCAGCTGTCAATTTCCATCTGAATTACCTTCATTTGAAGGATAAACTGGATTCGTGGCATTCACCGGAGACGCTGGAAGGTTTCAAATGTCTCGGAATGCTAGCTCTAACATGCGGGATTGGTGGTACGGCATGGTACAT
Organism: Hymenopus coronatus; assembly: GCA_030762935.1. Lineage (NCBI taxonomy): Eukaryota > Metazoa > Arthropoda > Insecta > Mantodea > Hymenopodidae > Hymenopus > Hymenopus coronatus. The sequence goes on from CM060892.1 coordinate 10,500,400, forward strand.
ATTCCTTGCAGAATATCATCACATACGTAAGTATTGCGTAACCTAGAATTATGCAAGGACAATTTCATTCTTTTATATAATATTGGGTGAACAAAAATGTCCAAATGGCTGCCTGTCCACATCCATGGCACTTGTTGCTCTCTGCTATTATCTTAAAAAGGTGCAGATGAAACCATGTGACATTTTTAAAGGCTTTACTTACCAATGTTATTAAAGGAGATGCTGAAACTTGTCGCCACCGTTGTCCATACATTTAGGAAACTATCCATCACTCACCGTAGTTCATGTTGAGAAATGCTGGCAATTTCCTGGTGGATATTTTGTTTTAATTCTTCCAAGGTATGTGGGTTTGTCTTGCACACTTTATGCTAAGTTACCCCAGAGATAGAAACCACAGGGGATTAGGTCAGGTGATTGAGGGGGCCACAAATCTCTACTAATAATTCTGTTCTGAAACATACTTTCAATTGTTCTCATCAAAAGATTGTCTGTATGAGCTGTTGCAGAGTCTTGTAGGGAGAAAAAAAAAAAAAAAAAAAAAAAAAATCATGGTCCCTGTCTATTAATTCTTTAAAAAAAAAGGGGCCAAAATTATACGTTCACGTATGTATGGGTGCTGTTGACTCGAAAAAAATTGGACTTATAGCTCTTTCTACGCTAAACGCCAATTTTTTCGTCATGAAGGAGTATTTCATGAACAATATTAGGTTTCTCAGAGTTCCAATAATGATTATTTTGTGTACTCATATCCATGAAGGTGGAACCAAGTCTCGTCCATGAAAAATATGAAATGTGGGTAAATTTCGCCATTGTATACACTATTGTGAGTCCACTCACAAAATGTGTTAACATATACGAATCATAAATAAATCACGCTGTGCAGTAGAAAACAAATGCTGAGCCATAAAACACTTTGTGACTAAGTACAGGACAAAATAATAAAGCATACTGGTGATAACTCTACCACACGATATCACCATCAGCTCAATACTGCATTTTCAGAGCAGAGAAAAACAAGTCAGCACCGTGACCTTGTGTACATCAGCTGTGTGTTATGTTTCCATGTGTGGAGTGGAAAAATACAGCGCAGCAGTTCAGATGTTTTTGGGTCGCACGGTACATATTACTTATAATTAAAACTAATAAGACTGAGTTAAATTAATGTGTGTTTTGCATGTCCACTGGAGTTTTCAAACACCTGTGTGTGCAACTCAATTTTATTAGTTTTAATTCTAGTTGAATGCTTCAGGGTGAATAGTTTCAATTGTAGTTCAATTATATCATTTGTTAGCAGTTACTCATCATTATAGCTCGGACTTCATTGCCTGCTTTCTCAAGCTACCTGCGTTTGGAATGTTAGATGCATACCAAGACCGGTTTGTAGAGATGGGGAGATAATGACTCATTTGCTCCATTGTGTTGTATAAGTCGAGGACATTGCTACTTGTAATTGGTTTGAAAGTACAAAATTCACATAAACTTAGTTTTTTCAAACTACATTATAAAAACGTCGCAGACCTAAGGATAGAATATTGCAGAAACCTGTAATACAAAATTCCTGGGCCTTATGATTGATCATAACATCACATTCATTATATCTTACCTAAGCTGAGTTCTGCATGCTTTGCAATCCGATATTTAATTCACCTAATAAACAAGAGCATACTAAAAACAGCTTATTATGCATATTTTCATTCATTAAACCCTACTTTTCCTCTCCTTTATGCCCTCTTGAGCGTCTGGTTTCATTGAGATCTATGGAATAATATTTTGTGGAAACTCAGTAGATACTAACAAAGTATTCATTATGCCAAAAAAATCAATAAGAATAATGGCAGGGGCAAGATGATCAACTCATTGCAAAACCACTTTTCAAAATATTTGGAATTTTACCATTAGCCTGTGAATATATTCTAGTCACGTTATCATTTGTAATAAATAATCCAGAAAAATTTACAAAAAAATTAAGATATTCATAACAAAGAGACCAGATATAGGCAGGACTTGCATAGATCAACAAATAATTTGCAGTCATTCCAAAAAGGGCTCTAGTGCAAAGGAATAGTTTTGTTTAATTCACCTCCCTCTCCTAAAATAGAATTGCACATGAACAAAAACAAATTTAGATCAGAATTAAAAAGATACCTTATTACTCGCACCTTCTATGCAGAAGAGAATTTCATTCAATCAAGAAATACTTATAATAATGTACTGTTGTAAATATAATAAACATGAATATTTTAAGAATACATGCTTATGAGTAGGTTTTCGGAAACAGACTTGTAATTGTAAATTATGCAAAATTGACGCCTCTGAAAATTCATTGTCAAGGATATTATTTGTAAATAAATATATTAAAAAGTATGAATAAATGTAGTTCTTGACATGGTGTACATCCTAGAGTTTGGGCATAGAGTCTAATCTCAAAATAGGATCTATGGATTGTAATGTTATGTATTTGTGTTGGCAGCTGTTCTTCCAGTGGGTACCAGCATGTACATAGCCTCCGTGTGGACGTTCATGACAGCAAAATGGGGACTAACACTGTTCCTGAGCGCCAGAATGTATACAACATTTCTTCGGAGTCATTATCCACCATTGATCAGCGTCTGAAATAGCATCTGATTAGGTCTCCTGCATTTGTGTTCAGCATTTAAAGCAAGGATTGTTTTTTATCAAAGTATGAAAATGTTTTATTAGTCAGATGAGAGTTAAGTTAAGTTTTTGCAACCACTAAAGCAAGTAATTTGAAATACAGAAACCATAGTCAAAGATTTTAAGGTTTTAAGTTTAAAAAGAAATATACATCTTACTAAGAGATGTTTTGTAAAGTTTATAGCACTAGGAGAAAAGTAAAATGAATTTCATAGTTGTGGGTTAAAATTACTTAAATGTATGAGTCGAGGTGTAAACACTTATTGCTTCACATAACGTTTTTTTAAACAGGACATTTTCCAAAAGCTGTGGCTTCTATCTTCAGCGGTGACTGGCATTGTCTTCTCCATATCTATGACTTGTAAATGGGGTACTTGCCAAATGCGTCTGGTGGTGGTATTTCAAAATTCGTGACCTGGTGCAAGTTCTTTTAGATAAATATTTTTTTCCAAACATATAGGTCTATGGGGTGGTTCACATGCATTATTAGCTCTGTGTTTTTGTTTATTTCATCGTTGGAACTCCAAAAATGTGCTGCCACAGCTGACTTGTCTGTCTGTTTTTTATGTTGTACATATGTTCTTTGGTCCGGATGCTGATATTTATTTTGGTTTTTCCAATGTATACTTTATTGCAGTTTATTTGATAGATTCCTGGATTTCTTTTGGGGTTATTTGATCCTTTGGAGGTGCTTTTAATGAATTTCGAAGGTTATATCTGTGCTGGGTTATTAGAATGATGTTATGTTTGGAGAATAATTTCTGAAATTTTTGTTGGAAAAATGGTTGGTGTGAAAATTTCTTACATGCTTTTTTCTTTTCTTCTACTGGTGTTAGAGTGGTGGCTTCCTTTATTTTCTTTCTGCTATTGTGTTGTTTAATCACTTTGTCCACTATTAGATAAACTGCAATAACTGCAATAAAGTATGCATTGGAAAAACAAAAAATATCAGCATCATATATACAACATAAAAAACAAACAAACAGACAAGTCAGCAGTTGCAGCACATTTTTGGAGCTCCAACCATGAAATAAACAAAAACCCAGAGTTAATAAATAATGCATGTGAATCATCCCACTTGCACCGGATCATAAATCTTGAAATACTGCCATCAGACATATATGGCAAGTACATTATGCCATTTACAATTCATGGATATGGAGAAGACAACGCTATCCGCGTGAGTCGAGAAACTACAGCTGAAGATAAAAGCAACGGCTTTTGAAACATGTCCTGCTTAAAAAAAGCAATAACTGAAGCGATAAGTTCTGCACCTCAACTTAAAAATGTAATTAAATGATGCTGCACTGTCTCTAAACTTCTACAATATTATGTACTTTACAATTACCTAATAGCTCATGGTCAATAAACTTGTCATAGTGCCTCAAATTCAGGACATAGGGGCCTCGAGCGAGGATTTTTATAATCATTCAGCTTTATGATAAGAGTTGTGTGCCACTGGAGTCAGCAGTGAAATCAGTAAGATGGCTTTAATGAGAAAAAAACATACATTGGGTATGAAATGGGTGGACACGTTTGTTTACTTTCCTCATTGTTTGAGGTTTTTCAAGTAAATATCATACTTGAAGTCATTATACAGTTTTTATACTATAAAAAAATCTGATGTGTTCCATTCACATGACTTTCTCTACATCTCTGTGACAAATTATTGTTAAAAAGCTTATTCTTCTATCAACTTCATGTTAATCGAGGTAAATATTAGCAGAAATGCTTTCTTGAAAGCAGAAAGGAAATAATGGAGTACACTAGGCTAAAATGACATTAAAAGATGGCCATGTGGATGAAATCCGTTTCTATGCATTGCCAGGAGTTCAAAAATTCCTGTATGCAAAAAGTTTTAAGTATTTTAAAACTGAAGCAAAAAACAAGCAATATCTCAAAAATGGTCAGCTCTATAAAACAAAAAGTTATACGACAAATTGTGTGTTTTAATGAAATCTACATTTCTGGTATAGTAAGCTTTTGTCTATCTCTTATGATTTACTAGTTATGCAAAATCAAGCAAAGTTCATCCAAATAAAGAACTTTTCAGAGGCTATTCTCAGAAAATTCAAGATATAAATTTTATTTGCCATATAAATATCTTTAATATACAGTATTTTAATCAAAATTGTTTGAGCCATTTTTTAGAAAATCAAAATTTTCGAAATTTTTTCCATGAAAGGGTAGTTTGGGTTGGGGGATCTTTTTCAAAATCTTCATGGCGCATCCCTGGAAGATACTAAACTTAAATACCAAGTTTGGTATTTTTCTGACTTTTTGTTTTTGAGTTATCATGTTCATGGACACATACATGCACGCATGCACAGACCTTTTTCTAAAATTGCTTTTTTTTATACTGGGGACCCTAAAACGTCTTATTTCTGGTGAAATTTCAGTATTGAATTTTTGGTTGGAATGCAATACATTCTCTATACACTATGTACAAAGTATGTGTAGAGAAAGTAAAAAAAAAAAAGAAGAAAAACTCATTGCCCTCTACTGGATTTGAACCTGTAACCTTGAAAGTTAGAGGTTATCATGGAAGGCAACTTCTGCATTTTACATTCATATTCCTGGTTTCTTATTTCAAAATACTTGTCTTATTCTTTGTGTTCATTAACATCTTGTAATAGAAGCTATACATTGTACCAGCACTCACAGAAAAGACTATTTTATATTCAGACTTTTGTGGATATGAAATATTTTAGAAGAGTTGAATATAAAAAAGAATCTCAGCCAAATTTCAGTCGATCAGGATTGATTTGTGCAAAAATTAATCTCTCTTAATTTGAAATTGTAGTGTAATATTAGTATCAGATTTATATTTGTTTTGTTTTTGTGTTATAGTATGGTTCTTTGAAATTATTTTGAATATGTTAAATAGTGTTTAATCAACAGTGTTTTGGAATATGTCTATGCTTTATGTACCTCCAACAACAAATTTAAAAACTTAGGGGCTCACAGCCTCTTGCAGCTCCCCTTAAAACTCTGCTTACATTAAATGAAGTGTAAACTACTCTGTTTGTTAGATATTGAGCAGTAGCTATGGTGTAACAACAAAGCCAGAATGTAAATATATCCAAGCTGCTCAAACTTTGCATGATATTTTTGATATTGTGGCTTGACGTTGCCAGGAAAACAACAGCTGTGTAGGTATCTTTCTATTCTGTGGCAAGCTGCATATATGAGGTGTGATAAAAAAAATGGGAATTTTTTAATTGCACGGCCTTATGCAGTGCGATTCATATAAACCTGAACCATTTTAACAGGCCATAATTTCTCTCTGAAAGCTTGTAGAAATGTGAAATTTGTTTCAATGATCTGAGGGGCTCAGGGAGAATTTGACAACAATCGATCAATAGCCAATGTTAGGCTATTAATATGGCACATGTCAAAGAGCTGCGACTGTCTACAATGTCATGAAAATATTTGTAATTTCCATCAAAATCATGAATATAGTCAACAGATGGCATTGTTGCTATGATTGTTGTCAAATTCTCCCTGAGCCACCGAGATCATTGAAACAAATTTCACATTTCTACGAGCTTTCGGAGAGAAATTATGGCAAAACACAACTTTGCCCATGATAGTAGAGATCAAGGTGAAGCACATTTGGATGTTGTCGGAATTAGCAACATAGTCACTTCCATTTTTGCTGTATAATGAACCACATGCCTTGTGACTGGTTTAAGAAATGTAACAGATAAAGCTTTTTAAGTATCTTTTTTTTTTTTCCCAAGTACCAATTTAAGGCCTGTTGTCAAATACAGAGTTTGTGGTGGGAGTATAGACTGATTAAGACTGTCACAAATGGATTGGGGTGATGTAACAATTAAAGCCTGGTTCACAATATCCTGAGAACAGAAAGCAAACCAACATAAAACATTTCAGTTTACAATATTTTGGGGAAGAGAATGGCATTTCATATCATAACGCAGAAACTCAAGTTTTCATAATGAATCATAATAAAGTTTGAATTAAACATAAACATAGAAGCTTGTTTCAAGTTTTTATGTACATCAAAGATAAACTAGTCGACCAGAGAATGATTACAAGTATTTTGCTGTCTAACATTAAATTTTCCATTGTCATTTGTTGGCTTGATGACTGCCTTTCTATGCAAACTCAAGAGCCAGGGGTCACTGGGAATGGCAAAACAAGTTTGATGATAGATGCTAATTTTTTTCTCAGTTTAATGTCCTTTGACCAGGTACCTTGTTAATTTTAATACATGCATACATTACCTCTTTTGTTAATGGTCAGTTCAGAGGCCACTATATCTTAGTCAGCTGTTCTTACTCTCATGCAATTGGTTCATGTTCGAGTTCCAATTTGTCATGAATGACCAACATATCACATAACTTTTCCCTTAGATAAAAGTTGTACGGTATGGGATGATGGAGTGGGCTGGTCATATATTACTGTAACTTCTATGGTGTCAAAAACTTCAAATAAAACTGCCTTATTTTCATGTTTTATATGGTGAGAAATTTTGTTAGTAATAATAGTAATCCTTTTATTGGTGGCACCGTGGCAGAGAGGTTAGACTGCTCACCTCCCACCTGAGCAACCTGGGTTCAATCCCAAACACCTGCATATGGGATTTGTGGTAAACGAAATGTCATCAGGGTGGGATTTCTCCAAGTCCTCCGGTTTCCCCCACCACTCTTCCACCAATTGTTCCATCATCACCTTTCCTATCATCCACTTCCTCATGCTCATGCCTGGCTACAGGCTGACTACTCATTCCATGCTCTCCATTCTGTGCTCCCTAACAGGCTCCTGACAGCATCCACTTGAAAGTCCTAGGGAGTTTCAGTCCTACATATGGGGAGGGTAAGCAGACTACTACATAATAATTAAGTTAATCAATTTACATTTGATTTTGACACATCCAATCCTAAAGGTAAAATAAATATGCATGGTACATATTCTTCTTCTTCACTTCCGGGTTTAGGCATTGATTGCCTGTTCCGTCTTCACAAATAGATCTAAGACCATCTCTTCCAGCAACTCTTCTTCCTCTCGGAAAATAATGTAAGATTTTCTTTGGTACTCTGCTCTCTACATGTTCTTTCCACTGTTTCTTGTTGTTAGCCATCTTTTCTTTTATGGAGTAGATCTACAGTTCTTCACGGACATCATCACTTCTAATGTGGTCTATTCAGGTACACCCTTTTATTGTTGTTAAAAATGTCATTTCAGCTGCTTGGATTTTACTTCATTGTTTGGTAGCCATAATCCAAGATTCACTTCCACATAGAAGTATAGGGACTGGCATTATTCAATTATAATAATACATTTTAAAACGTAATTTACAATTCATCTAGGCTGTAAATTGTATTTGTTCAACAAATATTCTTTTAGTTTGTAATTAAACTTTAGTTTTGAGATATCATCAGAGATTTAATTGATTTAGGTCGTTTATTGTATCATTTAATCCCTTTAGTACTAATATCTTTCTCACCAACACATTTGCTAAACATATATCCATGATAGTTTTCACTGCTTCTTGTGCTGTACTTGTGAATTTGATTGTTCCTTATCATTTGTTACAAATAGAATAATTCTGTATACACAGAGTGTCGTGTTGAATCGTTACCACTAAGTAGTGTAAATATCTCTTCACACATTCAAGTTATAAATATGCTTTTCATCTTGTCTTCTTTACAAACTCTCCAAGTTTCGTGACAATGAAAATTATGATGCTATTGCGCGTATGCATGGTATGACAACATACAGAGTTAAAATGGCAGAATTCACAGTACAGAGAAAGTGAAATGATACTGGTTAGCCACATTAAAGTCCCCAGTTGCAGTACAAGAAGATTTAGGCAGGAATGTGGTGCAAATGTTGCAGATCGTCATATCACTGTGAAATGGTATAATTGTGTATTTGAAACAGCCTCTGTGCTGAGGAAGAAGGGAAGCGGCAAAAAACCAATGTCTGCAGTTGAAGATATAAGGCAAGCATTTCAGCATAGCACAAGCAAGTCAATTCGACAGTCCTGTTTGGAGCTAGGTATTCCGAAGATGACTGTTCACATAGTTATCCATAAAAGACAGCGACTTAGACCGTACAATATCCAGCTTATACAAAAGTTGCAGCGGAATGATAAACCCAGATGGGCCGAGTTCGCTTCTGTGCTGTTATCCTGCATTGCTGACGACAATGAATTCCTCAACCACATTGCATTCTCAGACTTAGCAACCTTTCACCGTTACGACACATGGGTTTTGTTTCTTTGCTGAAAGTCAGTAACAGGGACAAATACCCAGATATGTTGGAGAACTATACAGTACAGGATCTGGCAGATAATAGACACTTTTGCTTTCGTCACACCAGTGATGCTGTGGAACACACGGAGGGAGACAGAGTTATTCTTCAGGCCACTAAAGGAGCACATGTGGAGATTTATTGAAACTTGACGAGTTTGTCTAATGTAGATGCTAATTCCAGCTATTCTATTAGTTAGGAGATATTAAAGTTTCTTTATAGTAATGATTCAATGGGATACATTGTATACAAAGAGTAGACAGTGAACAAGTTTTGATTGGCGAATATCTCCATGCGCAATTGCATTATTTCAAGGTCTGAACTTTAACTGCATTGAGTGAATTGAAATTTTATCTGCAGTCAACCATGCATATGAGCTAAGGGACAATAATGCCATCATTTTCTTGTAAGAGACAAGAAAGAAAGTTTTACAATATGCTTTATTTGATGTCGTCCACTCCTCAAAGCTTGGCTGCAGTAAGCGATCTCTGAAATATTCATTGTGCTTGCTCCTGTACACTGTAAGCATAATTAAGTGTAAGGAAATTAACTGTAATAAGGGAACAAATCACTTGATATATTTGTGTTCTCTGCATTAGAACATGCCCTGATTTTTTCACAGTTTTTGTTTCTGTGTGTGTGTGTGTGTGTATATATATATAGTATACTCTTGATTATCCGGGGGATAATGGGGGGGAGAAGAAGCGCGATTAATTAGGAAACCCATAATTTAATGCTGTTAAGGTACAACATACATATGAAATAGGAAATTACATCTAACATTTTTTTTCAACATATATTCTGTGTTCAAAAGTTTATTCTACTTCTGTGCATAGGTATTGTTTTGCTTTAGGAAACAGCTCTAAAAAACCTGCCATCTGACAATAAGTGTCATTTCCATTGTTTAAACGATCACTGCATGACAACAGAGTATCGTCTCCATTGTTATCGACCTCCTTGTTCCATGTAAATTAAAAATAAAAATTCTGTTTTTCTAATTATTAATCAGTGTGTAAGTGTCTACAAAGCAAGTTAAAAGAAATTTGTAAAAGAGATGGAGAAACGAAAAAAAAAAAAAAAAAAAAAAAAAAAAAAGGTGTTGACAGTAAAACAAAATAATTTTTTGTGGGGCAGGGGAGATGCACAGTTAATCCACACACGAACATTTGGGAGTTTTAATTTATAAAATAATACAGATTGAGTCGGCCCGACACTCTATGGCTTCACATACCTAAAACTTTTCCCAACGCGTTTCACCTTCGGTTGAAGGGAGTGTTGGTCGACTCAATCTGTATTATTTTATAAATTATCACAGTGCTTTACAGTGGTAATTGCAATTGGTTTTTAACTATTTTGTAACTAATTTGGAGTATACTGTATACATCAAAGTAAGAAGAGCTGGAAAATATTTAATATCCACTGAATAATGTTAAATCATGATATGTACCCATTAAGACTGCAAATACCAATAGTACAAATAGTTTTGTACTTGTATATTTTTATGAATGAATAATTTTTCTCAAATGGAGAGTTCTACTGCCTTTCTAAGGCCTTTAAAAGTTTAGGTTTCTCTCATTGATCTGTCAACCAAAAATGTTCTGCAAAAACAAATGGAAATGGCTGTTATTTATGGACGCTCTTTAACTGCTGTGGTTCTCAGTGTCCCATTCTAAATTGGGCGTGAAAGACCACTTAATTTTGCTCAGAGGCTTCTCTATCAGGCTTGAGGTTCTTTTACATGCTGTAAATCTACGACATGGAACCAACGGCTTTACTTCCCTTCCGAAGGAAGCCATGCTAAGGATTTTTACATCCGAAAAAATCCATCATCCTCCGCCGGGTTTGAGCACGCGACCTTGGACATATGAAGTTAGCAAACCATTATACCACGGAGGGCGACAAAAAAATGTTCTGCAACTGTTGCTTTCTGTGTTTACCAGGAGATAATGCAATTGCATTAAACCTCCACAGACTTGCTAATAACCCATAGGCTACAACTAAAAACTCAACAGAGGCAGGACTTCATGCAGTTTTACTGAAAAGAAAGTCACAAAATTTCTTTGCAAAAGATGGTATAAAATAATCTCAAATTTTGTCCATTGGTTTTTTCACAAAACATTTAAATTTTTGTTTACCTTTTTATATATTTTATAAAACAAGATCTGACCACTGTTTCTGCACATATTTGTAAATAACTGCTTTACATTTATAATCTCAAAGCAGAATTTCAGGAATTTACAAACCGGTGTCTTAAATGCATTTGATGTTTTGTGGAAAGTACAGAAGACTTTATGTAAAAGTTAATGAGTACTTCATTCTAATAATTTACTAGTCCCAAAGGAAGCCTTCATGTTGACTGAAAGAATTGCATTTTCTCATATTAGCTAAAATAGGATTATCAGTTGTTGAGTTACAACCTCAATTTATTCTTCAAATTTATATTTAAGTCAAAGTTCAAAAATCCATTATGCAAATGAGGTTTTATAGTGTGTTATAGATTTAGAGAATAATATATGTGAACTTAGTATTTCCAATGTATGTAAATTGTAGGAGTAATTCAGTAAACTGTCCGATCAGGTTCACCTTCTCTAGTCTTTTTATCTCTTTTTTTACATTAAGTAATCTTTTTAGAATGAACTACATCTTATTTAAAGCTGTGCTATAACTTTGTTAAATTATATTGTTAAAAAAAGTGAGGTCAAAAGTGGAAAACAAAACCGCAATATTAACTACCTGGGATTAAATAATTTATTATTTAATCTCATAATTACTTTGGTACAGAATATGTATCATGTAATATTGATGCTTTTATTTATAACTTGTAGTAAGATAATATGTTAGACTGCTGAGATTTATTTTTAAGTCCAATGAAAAGAAAAGTGTCAAATGCAGCAGAAATTGCAGGCAAAGGGTTGGTTTGGAAACAAAAGCTATAACTGAAATGCACAGGTTTTACACTTTCTTAAATAAGTGTTAATGTATATTTTTTTTGAGGTGAATCATTTTTACAAATGTAAACTTGGGTTTAGACAAGAGGAAATCATAGATCAATTGAAATAGCAAATATTTAACCCTTAATTGCATGATGTAATTCCTCTAATTTGCAAACCAGTATTTTTATCCCTTTCACCGGAAGGATAACTGAAGCGACTTGAACAGCTGTGATCGTTAGTGCAATATGAAGTGGACTGGCCATCCATTCAAAGCCGAACATCACGAGTTCAAGTCCCAGAGACTGCAGTCAAATGTGCCTGTGGTAAAGGATGGGGAGGGCCAAGTAAAATGACTGGTGTGATTGCATGTTTGGGGTTACATTTGACTGCAGTTGCGTGGATTTTTCTCTTTAGTATTAAAGCAAAACACTACAGTTTTATTGCAAAAAATATTAATAATTTTTACAAAATAAAACAGTTATAACTAGCGTAATTTTACATCTGAAGGTTAGTGTAATACAAAATTAGAAAAAAAGTCCCCTAAAAATACTATAAGCTTTGATTAATTATCTTTGTTGCATATGTACAACACTATGCAATTAAGGGTTAAAACTACAACCAAATTTTGTTCTCCTATGTAACATAACCTTAAATCTGCATACATTTTCTAACATGAATATCTCTGTGATAAACAAAATATAGTTGCCTTGCAAAGAGAAGAATAAAGTTAAATAAACTGCATCACCCGTGCTAACTTACCTCTAAGGATGTGAGAGCTGGCAATACAATTAAAAAAAGCCTAAACAAAACAAATAGTACAAAAGAAGAGCTTAAGTCCAACTTTCACGTAACATATTTTTACATTGTGATGTGTTTGCCATATGTTCCTGATTTGTCATTTAACTGTGATAATGACTGTACATTGTATTGCAGCTCCTTCCTATGTTATTGTTTATAACATTGATTTTAATAGGTTAAACACCCAAGTATATTTGTGCACAGTTATAGGCCTAATTAATTCTGTTCTTCTAGGTTAAGAATACTTAGCTTTCATTAGAAGATGGTGCTTTTGTTTATAACTCAAAGGGTGCTATTGATGTAATAATTTTGTTTACATTCTTTTCTCAGGTTTTGGTTATAGTATTCAAGAAATTTTAATATTATGAATGCCTGAAATGAAGTGGGAAGGAGGATACAGTGTATATTATAGTTTCACAATAGTCAATATGTTTTTAACTATGTACATACTGAATGAAATAAAGACCTTTATGTGCTGCAGTGCTAGCGTCCTTATTAATACAGTTTACTCTTGGTTATATCCATGGTGATGTGGGAGAGAAGAAGCACGAATAATCAAGAAACACGTACAACATACATATATAAATATGAAATTACATTGAAAAGCTTTTTTCAACATGTATTATTTCCTCAAAAGTTTATTCTACTTCTGTGCATAAGTAATTGCAGGCCTGTTTACGTCTTAAAATGTCCATGATGTTGGTCTGCTTCTGAGGAGCTGACATTTTTTCACACGGCAGTTCAAATTTTTCTTGCACTAAGTTTGCAAATCCCATGATGTTGTTTGAATCTGGTTGGCCAACCAGCTGAGGCATTAAATTCTCGCTCTAATCCTAGAGCTTCATGAAAAACTTGAGCCTTTTCGGCACATATTGCGCCTGAAACGATGACACCTCATTTTCGGCTGAGCCATTGTAAAAGAGCAACATCTAAGTCATCGAATGTAGACCTCTCTAAGCTTTTTCCTGCAAATGGTACAGAAGTAGAATCACAGTTCCCGATAAATTTCTGTATTTTCTATGTATTATTTTTAATGTCCTGAACAGTCTCCATTCTAATCCCACAATCGGCACTTAGTTTTGCAACAGTTTTTACAAATTTCTTTTAACTTGCTTCGTTGACACTTACATGCTGATTAACGTCAGAAAAACTGAACTTGCTTTTAATTTATATGGAACAAGCAGACTGGTAACAATGGAAATGGCACTTATTGTCGAGTTGCTGATCCTTTATTGCTGTTTCCTAAAAAAAACAACCTATAATCATTTTTTTTTTTTTTTTTTTTTTTTGATGCGAGGAAATGGATGCATCGATAATCTGCACATGAATAATTGGGAGTATGCTGTACTAGCTGTCTTATGTGGGATTACGATGAACATAACAATGTATACAATACCTCAGCTAACTTTCAAAAGAATATGTCTGCATTTTATAATTTTACATTTCGTATAGAATATATAATAACTCGCCTCTGTTTTATTTATTATGCGTTCATTAGAGTTAATCGTTACCTGTGAACAGTGAAAGCAGGTAGCTATTTCTCTTCCTGCCAAACATAGGTACACAGTTTTATAATTGTACAGCAGACGAACAAGCTTAGCACCACGTGGTGTCAGCACGTGCATTTGCAGAAGAATACATTCTGATTTGTTTACATTGTTGGTGAAGTAAGGATGAACAGATAATACATTCTCATAGGAAGAAAGGTGGGGCAAGAAGGCAGCCTAAAGAAAACAGTTTTGATGAAATGGGAATGATGATATTTTTTAAAAAAGGAGATTACCATCTTAAATTAATATCTACAATATAGCCTTAGCATTAAATTTGTTTATTAATACTGTGAGATATATGAATTATAAATATTTCTGTATTTATAATATCAGAATTGTAAACTGGAGAACATGTAGAAAAATGTACCAATATGAAGGTGCACCTAAAGGCAGGATTTTATCATTTTTATCTTTTTCTAATGCCAAGTTTAGAGATAAACAAACTATCAGTCAGTACAACACTTGGACCACATTTAAAAAAGTGAATTTAAGTTGGCAGTATGATGATCATGAGGTATAAGTTTGTCCACCTCATAAACTTGGTTACAGAAATAGGATCCTTAAATATTATTGATTAAATTGATTAACAAATTTTATATTGTGCTCTCTTATGTTTTCCATATAAACAGTTGTCAGTTATTCTTGAAAATTAGAATGAAATAAACGATTATCTTGTTCAAAAATGCAAGCTCACAGGATCATCACACTGCTATATACAGTCATGAAGAAAGCGTACTAGTGCTCCTGGTGGTTAGCTACGAGGATCATTTCATAAGATTACAAAACAATACACTTTTGTTACAGTGTCCTTTTGAAAAAAAATATCTGATGTGTTCCATTCACATGACTTTCTCTACATCTCTGCAATAAATTATTGTTAAGAAACCTTAGGCTTCTATTTACTTCAGGCTTATCGAGAAAAAATTAGCAGAAATAGTCTTATTACTTGTTGCCTTGTAAGTAGAAGGGAAATAAAGGAGTGCCATAGGTTAAAGTGATAGTCAAAAGCTGCTTACAGGGGCAGGTTTTCTATGGGTTCTCCAGTTTCCCTCGCCATCACATTCCACCAGTGTAATGGCCTGTGGTGCCATAGTAGTAAAAGCGGGCTTAAACACTATACATAAAACAGTGTGAATTAGCTGAATTATTAAACAAAACACAGTGACATGCATGTGCGTGAACTCTGGGATCTACAGACAGAATGAAACCATAGCATTAAGCCACTAGATATCAGGGTTATAATGTACTTAATGTCTCAACATGACCACTCTGCACTGCTGCTGAAACTGCTTGAAACCTACTAAATGAAAACTAGGTAGCCATATATAGACTTTAACTACACTTATATCTGTCAATTTAAAAAACAAACTCTAAGTCCCAATTTATCTAATTTGTTTTGTAAAGACATATTCCAAGAAATAGCAAAAGAAAATCCACAATGCCTAGCTATCAAAAATAAAGATATTCTGATTCGCACTTTTTGGATGATTTAGTAGCAGAAGTAATCACGAGTGGAGGTTTAAAGAAAGCAATAGAAGCAACAGAAAAATGCTGCAAAAATGGGGTTTAAAAATAAATAAAAGTAAATAAAAAATTATGGTTTGTAAGAATGGCAATAAACTCAGCAGAGAAGAGAGATGCTGGTTAGAGGGGAGATAATGGAAAATGGAATGCAAAAAAAAATGTGCCAGGCAATGGGAAATTAACTATTAATAGCATTAGAACCTACTTAAAGAAAGTACCAAGCATGAGAGTAAACTGGCTAGAGAGAATATATGAACAACAGTGGAATAAAGAATGACGCATGGAATAGAGGTTTGGGGGACTGAAAAAGAGTGAGAATGTATAGATAAAACTCATAGATCCTTTTGCAAAATGATATTGGGATTACCATGAATAACTCCAAATTGGGAAGAGTTGGGAGGAAGGGATTGGTTGTCAAATGGTTAGTGAAATATTGGAACAGGATCCAAGTACTAGAGGATGGAAATGTTGTCAAAGATTGTTTTAGGACACAAGTAGTAGCAAAATGGGAAGGAAATTGTAAGAGAAGTTGGATTGGGCGAGCTAGCCAATCAACAGAAAATAGGGGGACAAAAATTAAGGAATAAAATGAAAACTAGGATAGATGATATAGAGAAACAAGAAATAATAGATAGCTTAAGGGATAAGAGTACTTTAATATTACATAGGAATGTTAAGAAAGTATGAGGAAGAGAAAAATACATTGATGTCTGTGAAAAAATGGAAAGAGAGGGTCTGGCATGGGCAAGAACAGGAATAATATTATTAAAAAGTTGATAAAGATCTATGCCCAGTACGTGGCAATGCCAATTGCAATTTACGCTGTACAATAGAGTGTGAGGAACTAAAATGTGGAGAGAAAATATGGAATAAAAACTGGGAAAAGTTGCTGCGAGAGATACTGTACTTAAAACTTTTTGGAAACAATAAGAAAGAATTTATGAAACAACTAGGTAATTATACAGGGAAAGTAAGAGAGAAATGGGAGAGGAAAATCGCTAAAGAAAGAGAGGATCTTAATAAAAACTGATGAGGTTGCAACTTATAAAAGAGATAAATAGATTAAGTTGGTAGGGTGTAAAAGCACACAAATGGAAAAGGTACATATACATAAATAACCAGGTTATTAACTGTATATGATACCAAATTCAACAACTCCAGGAAAGTAACTATATATGTATCATGTTTATAACTTGAAAAGATTAAATAAATTATCTATTTATAAAACAAGCTCCTCCTGACAAAGGATTGGTAATGACCACTGGTCTGTCTGGCACTTTTCTTGCCAACATATCATCCTGATTTCTCCCATTGGTGAGTCAAATGACACTATTCATTAGTGAGATTTCAAAATTCATTACTATATGATGACAACCTTTTTCAGCTTGTACTTGATCAATTATTATCATAAGAAAGCACAATACTACAGTTAAATAATGTAAGATTTATCACTCTTATTAATATTTTAGCTGAATTAAATGGTTTTATGAATGAAATGACCAGGAATCTTTGGTTAAAATACCTTCAAGAATGTGAGCAAATTTGTCATATAAACATGCACACTTACAACTATAAATACAAGCATTCATACACACAAGCTGCACTTTCATGCTTTGAGGTCCTTAGTTCTTTGATTTTACTTTAAAATTGTTCTTTGTTACATAAAAACATTACCTTACATGTTAACATTAATTTCTGAATGATTCATCTTTCAAATTGCCAGAGGCATACCTTCTTACAAATGCAAATTCTGTTATTTGTGACTGATGTATAAAAGCTGAACGGATTCTTTAATGTAAATACATAACAATTACTGTTTCCATGGGGCATTGAAATCGATCTCAATACGATCCGGACTTCAAATGCTAAATTCAGTACGAGTTGAGATGGTTTTGAATGTGCAAGCTTCGAGAATAATTTCATTCATACATTCATGTTGGTCAACTTTTAATTACGCTGGAGAACCTGTTAAATACATTTGTTATCTGTGTATTTCTTGCAGGTTTTAAAGTTAAATAATTATATTTGAGAATACATTGCAAACTATTGAAACCACAAAAGTTGTTCTGTTATAATCTACCACAGAGAAATTTAAAAAAATATATTAACAAATGGCTACCGCATCAATGAGTATAGCAGAGAAAAAGTTTCTTTACCGTATTCAAACCGATTTGAATATGGAAGTGTTTCTATTCAACATATTTTGATCCCACTTTTTAAGAAGATCGGATCCAAGATTCAATACAATTTGAATCCGCATTTCCCTACAGAATTCACTACAATAAGTGTACTCAAATCGATTTCAATCGCCCATGGAAACGTGATTATATAATAATTTGTTTGACTCATTTATATTTAAAAACTATTTAAAAGGATTTTAAATTTTGAAACTTATCAATAGTTTTATCAATAATAAAATTATAAAAATATTTTACAAATAAGTAATATGTGAAAGGGGTTAAGGAATAATTCTTGTGATAAAGCAAAGAAGGAAGAAGTCTGTTTTGCTAAATCATTAATTAAAATGCAACCATTTATACATCTATACTCAGATTGTCATAATATACAACAATGCATCAACTATAAGCTAGTATTTTCCTCTAGGGGCACAAAACTGAAGTGTGATTTCAAATGGATGGTAGTAGGAATGCCTGGTATCTATTCTTCTTTGGGTCACAGACAGAAACCTGTGCCTGTTGTCATTAGGGTTACCAGATGACAAGATTTCAAAAAAGAGGACATTACTAGATTCATACAAAATTTTGCAAAACTGTTATAGATCACTCGATACACCTTTAATTTGCTCTAAATAGCCTATTAAGTTATCTTATTTTGTGTGATTTTGTATAACTGGCAAATCATAAGAGATATACAAAATAATACTTCATAAAAAACAAAAAAGAAAGCTTATAAATCTTACTTTTACTACCAACAGAAATGAATTCACCAGATGGGCAGATAAGACATTCTGCCTCAGAGTTGATTCTTACCTCCTGGAAATCATTTTTGTAATTTGTCATTAAAGAAACATTTGTGTTTTGTCATGATTTTGATTGAACATTAGCACTGCTTCACTTCACAACAATCAAGAAACAATTGAAAATAACAATTCTAAAGCTGAGTCTAGGTATCTTGCATACCAATGTTTTTAATTGCTCATATTTCATGATAATTGCCATACCAGTTATTTCAACTGCTCCGAAATTGTAACTTGCGTTTGGCATGACAGCGACATGGAAAACATAAAAGACTAGAAACAATATGGTTGGAAGAAAGGATAAATACTTTAGAGTTTGCAATTGTGAGACATCAGAGAGTTATATTTCTGCACTTTCAATTGAAACAGTTATTTAACTCAAAAATCTTATGTGTTCCATTCACATGACTTTCTCCACATCTCTGCAACAAATTATTGTTAAAATTTACTTCATACTAATCAAGAAAAAATTAGCAGAGATAGTCTTATTGTTTCCTTGTAAGTAGAAGCAAAATAAGGGAGTACCATAGGTTAAAGTGATAGTCAACAGCTGGTTTATATATGATTGAAGTTCCTTTGTTTGTATGTACAGGAGTTGACAAATTCCTGTATGAGAAAAATATAAGTTTTTTAAAGCTGAAACCAAAAGCAAGAAATATCTAAAAGATGATAAACTCCACAAAACAAAACAAAATGTATATAACCTAAATTGTGTGTTTTAAAGTGCTCTACATTTTTTGTGTGGTAAGTTTTTCTCTATCTCTTATGGTTTAGCAGTTATGAAAAATTCCATTAAAATTCATCCAGAATAAAGTAGTCTTCAGAGGCTATTCTCAGAAAATTCAAGATACACATTTTATGTGTCAGGTATCTTTAATATATGATATTTTAATCAAAATTGTTAGAGCCATTTTTGAGAAAATCATCATTTTTTAAAAATGTTCCATGTAAAGGATAGTTTGGGGTGGGGGGATTTTTCTCAAAATCTTCGTGTCACATCCCTGGAAGATACTAAACTTAAATACAAAGTTTGATATTTTACCGACTTTTTGTTTTTAAGTTATCGTGTTCACAGACACACACAAACACACACATGGACCTTTTTGGATACAGGGGACCCCAAAACATATATTTCCGGTGAAACCTTGGTATTGAATTTTTGGGGAGTGCAATACCTTCTCTATACACTATGTACATAGTATGTGTAGAGAAAGTAAAAAGGAGGACATATCTGGGTGAAAGAGAATGTCTGGTAACCGTAGTTGTTATAAGCACAACCAGTGAACAAGATGCAGGTATACACATCTGTTGCATAACACATTATCTCATCAAAGATGGCGCAAAACCATCCTAAAGTATGAGAAGGCTCCAGGCACACATTGGAGAAGAAACAACTGATTTTTGGCAGGATGAGAGGTAGCGAACAATGACAGCCAAGGACATACTTAGGCCAAAACCTTTCAACAATCTGTGTTTTGTTTTCTCTGTAGGTTGTAATCAAGTACATTATTAATGTATACAGAGAGGAAATTGTACCTAACATTACATAAAAACCATGACTTGAAGCTTTCCTGGCGGCGGTATGAAAATAACTTTTCTCGGGCTATCAGCCAGGTGAATTCTGGAATAATTTCCAAGCTTTCAAGAGCTAACGTCGCTCTAATCTTCAGGGAATGATGTAGAGACTCCGGGTACACCTTATACATAGTAGTCCGGTGGGGGGGACCGGCCAGATGCCGCTCTGTGATTGGCCCGGGTCTGGCATGGGAGGCGTTGACTAGGAACCAATGGTCTCCGTTGCCGGGACAGACTGCCCTGATTGGCCCGTTGCCAGATGTGAGCCTGTATTAAAACTAGGGCTAGCTTTTGGCAGTTTCACAAATCTTTACGAGTGTTTGCTGAGCACCGAACTCCAAATGCCATTCACCTGCAAGCCGCTGTCTCTGTTGATGTTATTTTCTTCGTATTTAATAGCTATGGCTTCTTTGATGGAGCGGTCCCAATAGCTTGAAGACTTAAACATGGTGGTTGTGTCGCCCAGTCTCGGTCTGTGTCCTTCTTGGATGCAGTGCTCTGCAAGACCAGATTTTTCTGGGTACATCTAGTCAACGCCTCCCATGCCGGACCCGGGCCAATCACAGAGCTGGCATGTGGCCGGTCTCCCCCACCGGACTACTATATATAAGGCGTACCCGAAGTCTCTACATCATTCCCTGAAGATGAGAGCGACGTTAGCTCTTGAAAGCTTGGAAATTATTCCAGAATTCACCTGGCTGATAGCCCGAGAAAAGTTATTTTCATTACATAAAAAATTATTCAACTGATATTTGTAATTAACAACTGAAAAGAGCATTTTGTTTGATGGTTAAAGACTATATGATGTCCAAAATGTTTTTACTTGGTGGGGTGGGTAACCTTGGTATTCATCATTTCATCCTTATTTCATTTAAAAATTTAAATCAGTGGTTTCCATATTATAAACAAAAGATGTAGCCTTTATATTATTAAATAATTATAGTACCAAAGATAGAGAACAAAGTTCATATAATCTATTGTGATTATCTAAATAGTTACTCGACCATGTGGAGGTTAAGGAACACAAAAATGGAACATCGGCTGCTTCTGATATCTAATTCCTTCAATTTTGGTGGATTATTCATCTACTATTGCAATATCATTGGGACTTTACAAAATTACAATAATAAGGCATAAGGGAAAGGATTCATAATAAGAAATTTTTAGAACATTTTACTATAACCTTATAATCTTATCACCATGTGCGCATGGTGGCAAACTCGCTAACTGAAATTCCCTTGATCACGAAACCACCGTTAAGATGGTCCAACACAGTCATGGCATAACAGAATTTGTATTGAATGATTACATATAAAGAATAATTTATATAAAATAATAACTCAAATTTTAATAAACTCCGAGCTAATATTCATATAAAAGAACACTCAGAGCTTCTTTACTCCAATCAGCTGATCCAGATCCAGCCATTTTGTATTTTTTCTGTTATATAAGTTACTTAGGTATAGCTTGTCTCTGTTTTATGACTGGTTGATATACAACTTTTCCAAGACGTTTGAAATGCATAAACATTGTAGATTTATAAAATGGGTTTGCAAGGAAGCACCATTTGATTAAAATTTTAAATATGGTATACAAGCCAAAACTTACACATTCAACTTGGAGTGGGCTATTGGAATTTTCTAGATGTGTGAAATGTTTTTAAATGCTTTAAGGCTTCAGGACTTTGCCACACTTTATTGTTACATTTAGCATTTTGACGAAAAGCAAATGTGACACAAAAAATGTATATATATTTGTATGATCATGTAGTTTTCCTCAATAACATCTGCAGTTTTTGGCTTATACATCACTTATATATTTACATAAATTCCATTTAATGTGTGTTATTTGCTTAAATAAATAAAAAAAAATATTAACTTTTTTTACTTAAAATGGCTAAAATTTCATCCATTAAACCCCTAAAACTTAATATGCCATAGACAATTTCCTTTATGTTAAGTTTGGGCTGTAACAATATGTTTACATTGAAATTTGTCAACATCCACACCTACCAATCACCATTTATTTTATATGGGCTCACCCCATCCTTTACTATATACTTGGTGGTACCAAATTTATCTAACCTCAAACATTGATCTAATCAATGATGTTCAAAGCATTAGCCAACAGAGCAATAAATCAGAGAAGGCATAATTATGGCTTTTAAAAATACACATGCTGTCAAGTTTTAGAAAAATAAATCAATCTAAAGGGGTTAAAGAAATCTGTTAATACGACAAGTAGAAAAACATTGTTATACCAATAATATCATTGGCTTATTTGTACATATGTCTAATAGCTTAGCTAGGTATTGTTTACGAAAGCTGAATATTCTTGATATTTAAAGCCATTAAGTCAATAAAACTGAATCAGTCCCTTATAAGTCATTACTGAAAATATATATGCACCAATAATAATAAAACTTCTGAGGAATCCTCAAACCATAACAAACAAATTCAAAACACAAATGAGGCCTAACCTTTCTTAATTAAATATTTGTTTTGTCAATAAAAAAGAAAGAAAAAGAAACAAAACAGCATATTGTCAAATGAGTGTAATCATGACAAAATTGCAGAAGAAATGAGTATAACATATTTGCTGAAAATGATGTAAAAAATCTGATGTGTTCCATTCACATGACTTTCTCTACATCTCTGCAACAAATTACTGTTAGAAAGCTTATGCTTCCCTTTACTTCATGCTAATCGAGAAAAAATTGGCAGAAATAGTCTTATTACTTGCTTCCTTGTAAGTAGAAGAGAAATAAGGTAGTACCATAGGTTAAAGTGATAGTCAAAAGCTGGTTGCTATGTGACTGAAGTTCCTTTGTTTGTATGTACAGAAGTTGACACTGTATAAAAAAAAAGTATACGTTTTTTAAAGTTGAAACCAATAGCAAGGAATATCTCAAAAACGATCAACTCCACAAAAGAATGTATATAACATAAATTGTGTGTTTTAACAAGCTCTACATTTTTTGTGTGGTAAGTTTTTGTTACGGTTTAGCAGTTACACAAAATTCTGTAAAATTCATCCAAAATGAAGTAGTCTTCTCTGAAAATTCAAGATATACATTTTATTTTTCAGGTAAATATCTTTAATATATGATATTTTAATCAAAATTGTTAGAGCCATTTGTGAGAAAATCAAAATTTTCGAAAAAAGTTCCATGTAAAGGGTAATGGGGTGGTGGGGGGATTTTCTTGAAAATCTTTGTGTCACATCCTTGGAAGATATCAAACTTAAATATCAAATTTTGTATTCAACGGTCTTTTCGTTTTTGAGCTATGCTGTCCACACGAGCACACGCGCACATGCACGCACACACACACACACGGGCCATTTTCTAAAACTGCTTTTTTGGATTCAGGGGGACCTAAAACGTGTATTTCTGGTGAAATCTTGGTATCAAATTTTTAGGTGGAATGCAATACCTTCTCTATACACTATGTACATAGTACATGTAGAGAGAGTAGAAAAGTATAGTCTTTTTCTGCTTCCTTTATTGAGATATTTTTGTATAATACAAAGTATTAGCATAATACAAAAGTTTAGTAAATTTAGTGATAATAAATCGAAGTGTTAAGAACTAGGGTAAAAAATTTTATGTACAATTCACATAATTTTTTTCTCTCTGTTCTGCAAACTAACTATTCTTACAAAAGATTATTATTTATTTATGTTAAGCTGAACAAGAAAAACATTTGCAGAAATGGTCTTATTACTTGCTTCCTTGTAAGTAGAAGGGAAATAAAGGAGTGCACTAGGCTAAAGTGATAGTCAAATCGGCCACACCATGGCCAAGTGGTTAGACCACTTGCCTCTCACCCAGGCTCTATCCCAAGCGACAGCATGTGAGATTTGTGAGGGACAAAGCAGCACAGGGGCAGGTTTTCTCTGGGTTCTCCAGTTTCCCCCACCATTGCTTTCCACCGGTGCTCCATCTTCAATCCATGTATCATCAGTGCCATTGCCTGCAGTGCCACAAGTAGTAAAAGTGGACATTAAACGCTATAAAAAAAAACTCAAATCTTTTAAAAGTTGGTTGAAACAATTGAAATTTGGCTCTTTTTGCATGGCCGGGAGTAAATCAAAAGTTGACTTCCTGCTTGAGAAAAGTATAGATAGTTTTAAACTAAAACCAATAATAAGGAATTTCATGGAAATGGTTAACTAAGAACTAATAAGAACAATAATGTTTTGTCAGTAAATTACAAAATAACATATGCTCTCATGTATACAGAACACAAGAAAGGTTAGACTTCATCTGTATCTTCTGCCAGACATTCAAATAGTTTTATAAAACATGTTAGCAAGAGATTATCTTTATGCAATCTTAAATTATATGTACTTATTGTGTTCACATTGAAGTTGAGCCCATTTGCACTGCAGTGGTACTGATATGGTTATAATTCAACATTCATATTTTGAATTCACATTCCATATTTAACACCTGCATTCTTTTATACATATAAATACCAGCTGTTCTATTTTATCTGTGATTTCCCATGCAAGAAATGTGGTCATCATGCCATCACTGATGAAATAAGTTTATGTGGTGTTCCTGATTCTATCGAATGTGAAGCCATTCTGATGAGTTGATCTACAGACATATGCTGCAATCAAGATGCAAGAAACATGCCATAACAATAGGCTAGAATGCAAACAGTTAACAGATTAGAAATCAATTCTTTGTTATCTTTATATTTAATATAAATGTTTTCTTCACAAATTTAGCAGGCCTAACTAACCCACAGAATATGCCCAAGACTTGGATTTTCTGGAATAGGCATCATATAAATCACATATCTGGTTGGCACCAGAGTGATAATACTCAACATGGTGTCTTGTGTTCATATTCAGCTTATCAACAAGGAACAGAGCATCATTTGAATGTTATTCATTATTGTAGTGGCAGGAAGCGTGGAAGGGCTGATTGCATTAGTTAGCAAACCTCTCTTTCTAGATAGAGGTCACTGTGGCTGCTTTCTCTCCCAGAGATGAATATTGCTCCTACCTAGTAGAGACTGCTATGGCTTCAATGTATGCTCACCAATCAACATAATGTCAGTTTTGCTCAATCAGTGCATAGGAAATCACAAAAAGAAATGAACACCCAGTATATTTTCCATGATGTATGTAGATGCAGCAAAATTTCCCAACAGCTGATACAATTCTAAAGCTCTTCATTTGCGAAGGAGGTGAATACAGGAATCTATGGAAAATAAGATTACTTGGGTAAAAAGAGACAAAAAGTGCCTTTTACTTTCTCTACTGCTTATCTATGAAAGGTAGAGGAAGTGTTGTTTTCCACCTTTATTAAAATACCATTTGTTAAGATATTTTCATGAAAACAAAATCTATACCTTGAATTTTCTGGGAGTAGCCTCTGAAGACTTCTGCATTCTAGATCACTTTTGGTTAACTTTTGTATTACTAGTAAACCATAAAAGATAGATAAAAGGCTAATACTCAAAAAATCTTATGTGTTACACTCACATGACTTTCTCTAGCTACTCTACAAATAAACTTCTTACAAAACAAACTTTTTCTTCCAACACCACGCTAATCGAGATAAACATTAGTAAAATTTTATTACTTAGTTCCTTATAAGTAGACTGAAACTAAGGGAATGCACTAGACTTAAGTGATATTCAATTGTTTTAAAAGCTGTCATTATGTGATTGTCATTGCAAATTGCTTCTTTGCTTGACCAGGAGTAGAACAAAAGAGAAATGGACACTCCCGTCGGAGTATAAGTACTTCACTACTGAAACCAATGACAAGGAATACCTCGAAAACGGTAAGCTCTACAAAAAAAAAACAAAAAACTATATGACATAACTTGTGTATTTTTACAAGATCTATATTTTTTGTATAATAAGTTTTTATCTATCTCTTGCGGTTTACTAGTTATGTCAAATTAAGCAAAATTCATCCAGAATAAACAGGTCTTTAGAAGTTATTCCCAGAAAATTCAAGATATACATTTCATTTGTGATAAAAATGGCTTTAATATGTGACATTTTAATCAAAATTGTTAAACCATTTTTAAGAAAAACAAAATTTCCGGAAATTTTTCCATGTAAAGGGTAGTTAGGGGTAGGAGGATTTTCTTGAAAATCTTCGTGTCGCACCCTTGGAAGATACCAAACTTAAATATCAAGTTTGGTATTCAACCGTCTTTTCATTTCGAGCTATGCTGTCCTCAGACACACACACACACACACACACACACACACATGGACCTGTTTCTGGAAATGCTTTATTTGGACTTAGGAGATTCTAAAACATGTATTTTCGGTGAAATCTCGACATCGAATTTTTGGGTGGAATACAATAAATACTTCTCTATCCCTATGTACATTGTACATACAGGGCTAGAGAAAGTAAAAATGTAGATCATGCTAAAACAACAATTTATGCCATATACTTTTTTTGTTATAGAGTTAACCTGTTATTGGTTTCAGTTTTAAGCAACTTAAACTTTTCTCCAAAAGGAAGTCATCTTTCTTTTCATCTCTCTTTTGTTTACTCCTTGCAAGCAAAGAGAATTGAATTTCAATTGTTTCACATAGCAATCAGCTTTAAAAAGATTTGACTATCACTTGAGACTGTGCATTCCCACCTTTCCCCTCTACTTACAAAGAAGAAAGTAATAAGAGTAATTTTGGTAATGTTTATCTTGATTAGCATGATGTAGATAAAAGTGTAATCTTTTGTAAGACAAGGTTATTTGTGGAACAGCTAGAGAAAGTCATGTGAATTGAAGAAATCAGAGTTGTTTTTTTTTTTAAATAACTTTCTGTTAGCAACCAATTTAACATGCATTCTTTGCTTTAAAGGGTTTGAAAAGTTTTGCTGCATCCACAGTGAAGTAGCAAGTGAAGTATAACACATTGAAATATGAAAACAAATACTTATATACACTGAATATTCACTTATTAAAACAGGAGTAACAACAAATACAAAATGTCTTGATTGTACAACCTGAGAAGGCACATTAATGTATAATTATAATTAGATAACACAAAGTATGTACTATCTACATAATGATAAGAATATATAAAATATTGCACATATGGGATGATAAATTTGGGGCTTGTTTGCAAAACGTATCAAATCCAACTGGATTAAGAATGGAGCAAGAAAAATCACTGAAGTAGAGTAGTTGTTTATAAAGCAATATTTGAAATTCAGTTTTTCTGGAACTCTTTGAAATTATTTGTGAAATAATTTAAGATAATATTATTTTACAGTTTTTATAAATTTAAATTTGGATTTTTTTCATCTATGTTATAGTACTGGCAAAACTGGTATTGATGTATAAGTTTCCAGTTTCAGAGAATCGCCCTTCTTAAAAAACTGCAACGGTCAAGCTACTGAGGAAAAATACTACTAAAAAGAGAGAGTTAAAAGAGTTAAAGCATCCTCTGTGGTCTAAGGGTAACATGCTAGCCTCTGATTCCCAAGGTCGCAGGTTCAAACCCGGTGGAGGGTGATGCATATTTTTTGGGCATAAAAATTGTTAGCATGGCTTCCTTTGGAAGGGAAGTAAAGCTGTTGGTCCCATGTCATAGATTTACGGCATATAAAAGAACCTCAAATCTGATAAAGAAGCCTATGAGCAAAATTAAGCAGTCAGTATTCCCAATATAGAATGGGATGTAGCAGTTAATCCATTCAAGTATAGTACTCCTGCAACCATACCAGTGTGGTCTACTCCCACATACCATACCTTAGACCGTGTGGCCATTTGCAGTATTGTATGATCTTATAATGCTGCGTAGTAATGAGAGTGAGGCGGTGCCATGGCCACTCGCCTCCCACCTAAGCGGCCCCAGTTCGATCCCAAGCACCTTCATGTGGGATTTTTGGTGGGTTTTCTCTGGTTTCCCCCGACACTCATTCCACCAATTGCTCCATCATCAGCTTTCCTGTCACCCATTTCGCTTGCATTTCATATCATCCCCATCCTCATGCTCATGCCTGGATACGGACCAGGTTCTCCATTCTGTGGTCTCGTGCTGTTGGTTCCCCGACAGGCTTCTGAAGCCTAGGCATCCACTTGTAAGTCCTAGGGGGTGTCAGTCCTACATAAGGGGAGGGTAAGCCGACTACAAAAAAAAAAAAAAAAAAAAAAAAAAATGAAAGTGAATTTTTTACATAAAAAAATGAATGTATCTGTATTCAATCAAAACCCACCAGCATCCAACTACCTGAAAGCTTTACTTGGGACCTCCCCGTCCTTTTCCACAGTTTCTCTTGAATGCAGAACATACATTTCGATTGGATTTGATCCTCTTGGTTTGAAAGGTTACCTACTCCTATTGTGTCTTATACCACATTTGTACTATTTCATGGATTTATCCTATGTTATCCATGGTAAAATGAGTTATTTAACAGTCATGCACAAGACCTCCTATCACTTCCATATTGCTGAAGGGCTTAAAGAGTGCCCATAAATAAAACTCAATTTCATTTAATTTTAAAAAAGTTACAAGGATTGATAATGTAATTAATTATTCTTTTTATGAAACTAAGGTATAACTCCATGGCACGACGGCTCACGGGGAACCTTGGCCTACCGCCCGGCCGCTGCGTCCCCCATCTCGGTCCACTACAGACGTCATGGATGGGGAGCAGTATTGGAGGGTGAGACGTGGTCAGCGCCTCGAGCCCCTCCCGGCCGGTTAATGCGGTCCTCACGACCTGGAGCCGCTACTTCTCCATCAAGTAGCTCCTCAATTGGCCCCCCAGGGACCTCATGAGGCTGAGTGCACCCCGGTCCAGGTCTCTCAGCGGGGGAAAAATCCCCACGCCGGTACTGGGAATCGAACCCAGATCTCCCGCTTGGTAGGCAGCTGCGCTACTACCGCACTAAGGAGACGACCCAAACTAAGGTATAGGTATCATAAATATTCTTAAATTCTGAATTTTTAGGTTTAATAATAATAATAATAATAATGATGATGATGATGATGATGATGATGATGATGATGATGATGATGATGAAGATAATAATTGCAAGACCGCCATCACAAAAAACACAGGTTTCTATTGGAAACATTTTTATTGGTTTTTAAATTGTGTAGTAGAAAGGCATTATTGTTATTGTTATTTAGAAAATTATTAACAGAATCCAGAAAAATTATTCAAGTCATTTTGGCAAAAATTAACTGATGTCAGTTTGAGATAGGACAGTCTTGTAGATTTAATGATTCCCAGGCTGCCTTACACTTTTTTCAGAATTATTAATATATGAAACATTATATTGGAATTTGGCTTGATCTGCTAAATGTCTGTACTGACTTCTCATATGTTTGTATAATTTAAAAGGTCCTCTTTATTTATATAGTAAAATTAATCCCACTTGCTTTGAGGAAGAGAATCAACATAGTTTTTCAATTTTCTCAAGTCATCTGTAAACCATTTTTATCTGATCATTTTCTGCGATATTTTTATTTAGATTGTCTTGTGCAATTTTTTTTAAATATAGCTTAATGTCTTTAACCTGGTTGGTCATATCGAACAATAAATGAAATTGGTGAAACAATCTCAAGATCCATGGAGCTTAAAGTTACTCGACATTTGTCTTCTTAGGAAAAGGGAGAAACCCCGAAAGAAATCTTATCCTTGTATTATTACTAATATATGGTGGACTTTGTGACAGTGATGTGTTCTATAAATTGAAATTAATTATTGAGATGATTTTGTAACACTACATCACTTACTTTTATTATTGGAAACAAGTTTCAGATGCTATTTGCTTCCATTGCCAATTCCCTTAGTCAATGCTTGCTGTGATGGTTGTCCTTGTCCCTAGTGGCGATTTGATGAACCTCTGCATCAATAGGTCGTCTGGCAGGATTTTGAAATTGAAAATACTATTCTTCTTTTTCCAAATATAGATGTTCTCCCAACTTTTAATTCTGTTTTCCTTGTGATATTTTTGAGTATTTTCTATTTATGATGTGTTGGTCTTTCCAAAAATGCCAAGCTACCATCAATTTGTCTTCTTGTTTTTTGTTTAATATTTCTGAGGTGTTCTTTTGCTCTTGTTTTTATGTTTCTTTTAGTTTGGCCAAAAAAAAAAAACCCCAAAAACAGAACATTATTCTAGCCATATTGTCATTTGTAATAAATAACTCAGAGAAGTTTACAAAAAATGAGAATATTCATAACAAAGAGACTGGACATAGATAAAACTTGGATAGACCAACAAAAAATTGCAGTCATTCTAAAAAGGGGTTTACTACAAAAGAATAGTTTTGTTTAATTCACTTTGCTCTCCTATAAAAGAATTGCAAATTAACAAAAGCAAGTTTAGTTCACAATTAAAAAGATACCTTATTACTCATCCTTTCTATACAGAGGAGGATTTCATTCAATCAAAAATACTGGTAATAATGTAAATATAATAAACATGAATATTCTAAGAATGCATGTGTACGAATAGGTTTTAGGAAACAGACACCTCTGAAAATTCTTTGTCAGAGCTATTTGTATACAAATGCATTAATAATTATTAATACATGTAATTCCTGACGTGATCTACATCCTGGAGTTTAGGCATAGAATCTAATCTGAAAATAGGATCTACAGATTGTAACATTATGTATGCATATATTGGCTGGCCAAGTTGTTTACTAGGAAAAACACTCACACAGTATGATACTGATGGTGTGATACTCATGTGAAAATATATAAACTAAATGCTATATCAAACAAAAATAAACAAGTACCTATCAGCTGACAGTCAACAGTTGGCACTCGTTTTTGACCCATGAACACCTTATGCCAAGCAAAAGCCTTCTGTAGAAGTATTTAAGGAAACAAATATACTGCCCTTTTCCTATTTCTGTAAATGTAGTGAATCTTTATTCAGTATAAAACTGAAAATAACCTCCTATGTACCAACTTTGTAATCAAACACAAAGAGATATACACTCCTACAAAACTAGATCAGCCATCACATATGTATAGAATCAGTTAACTCTACCAAATATGGAATAAAAAGTATATTACATAGTGCCACCAAAACATATAACAGTCTCCCACTTAACATTATAACATTAAAGAATTACTTAACTTATCCCAATTTAAAAACAAACTCTTCAAATACCTACTTCCTAAAAATTTGACAACAGGAAATCCCTATGATGTTTTTTGAAATATTGTATTAAGTTTAATCACACACCCACACAAATTACATTAAAAAAAGTGTATATATTTATATACTCCTTTTCATATGTGTGTATTTTATTCTTTGTATTTTGCTTACTGCCCCACTAAAGGGCAGTCGCTACCTAGAGCAACATGCTCATTGGGACATTCTATGTAAATAAATAAATAAATAAATAAATAACACACAAGCCCTTAGAAGTGTCTCATCACAAATTGTACTCCCAGTCTCTGCAACATTTCTATTTTACACCCTCACCAGCAGGAAATTGATGATGATTATAATGGTGATGTTTGTACAGGAAAAATCTTGCTCAGACATCTTAAGAAGAAATAACAAATCAACCTACACTCCTGACATCCTGACCCAAACAATGTAGAAATTATATGTTCAGAACAAAAATTATCATTTATATTTGATTTACTCTCGTGGTTTTGCAAAGGTTTATCTTGATAACATTAAGTACTTAGAAAAATAAGCTTTTCTAAAAATAGTTGTAGAGTGTATATATATAAATAAATGATAGTGGGCAGAGAAAGTCAAATGAAATAATACCTAACATATTTTTTTTAAACAAGTCACTGAGATATGAGTCACAAATAAAGGATGAAAGAATCAATGAGAGTGGTATTTCAGTTACATTTTGTGTCTGCAAAAGTATTAACCTTTACTGACAAATATTTTAATTCTTTAAAGATATACGAGGGCAGTCCAGAAAGTCCCACACATTTTGGCATATCAGGTTGATGAGGAGGGCCATCTTGGTGTCAGAACGTTCCTACATTCAGCATATACCTAGCTGTGGTAGCGTGAGGACTGGGCCTTCCTTACTTTGCTCTCTGTGAGTTGTCAAAATGTGTGCTGCAATACAAAATCCCGCCACTTGTGAAATATAGCTCTATGATTAGGTTTTTTATCGTCAACTTTATGATGTTTAATGAGTAAAAGCCAAGTCAATGGTACACTGATTTTAAAAATGGCTGTATCAATGTTCATGACGAGAACCGCAGTGGTAGACCAAGCCTTGTGACTGATGAACTGGCAATGAAAATCAATGACAAAATTTGTGAAAACTGTCGTTTCATGATTACAGAACATTTGGAACATTTCATGGAGTTTGGTGCATTTCACAAGTGGCATGATTTACTATTGCAGCGCACATCTTGGTGACTCACAGAGAGCAAAGTAAGGAAGGCACAGTCCTCACGCTACCACAGCTGGATGCGTATTGAATGTAGGAACGTTCTGACACCAAGAGGCAGCTCTAGACCTCTCATCACCATGATAGGCCAAAACGTCTGCGACTTTCTGGACTGTCCTTGTATCTTTGAACATAGGGAAAGCACCATACAACTTTACCCCATAAAACAACTCACATATTGCTTTGTCTTTATGTTCATGCCATGCAGTTTAAATGGGCTTTCTGATACACACCTTTAAAAAGCGTACAAATACACACAATGTTTCCATGGGGAATTGAAATCGATTTGACTCCAATTTCATTCAATACGATCCGTGTTTCACATATTAAATTCAATACGAATTAGATAATTTTGAATACATAAGCTTCAAGAATAATTTTATTCATCCATCCAGGTAGGTCAAGTTTTAATTGCATTGGCAAACCTGTTAAACATACCTATCCAACTCCTGTCCTACACACAGTTTGTGTGAAAAAACAATTAAACCAATACCAATTAACCATAATAGTTTTCTACACTATGAATCCTGGGATTTAAAGTACTTACAACATTGTAAGTCGCCACTGGGGTTATCATCTCAAAATAATTTGACATCACCTTGTGGTTTACCAGGAAACATGCGAGTCAGTTGTGAAATTCAATGCCATGCCAGCATGTTGTTATGGTAGCTCAGTGGCAGAGCAACCGGCTAGAGACTGGGAGATCCGTGGTTCAAATCCCGCTATGGCATTGACTTTTTCAGTCTGACTCTACCTATCCAACTGTTAAACTTATATTTGTTATCTGTGTATTACTTATAGGTTTTGAAGTTAAATCATTTTATTTCAGAATACATTGTAAATTATAGAAACCAGAAAACAGTTCTGTTATAATTCACCACAGAGTAATTTAAAAATATATATTAATAAATGATTACAAGTGTAGCAGCAGAAGAGGTTTTCTTTAACGTATTTAATACAATTTGAATATGGAGGTGTTTCCATGCAACATATTTTGATCCGATTTCATTCCAATCCCATTTTCTAAGAGGATCAGATCCCAGATTCAATACAATTTGAATCCACGTTTCCATGCAGTATTCAATATGATAAGAGTACTCAAATCGATTTCAATCCCCCATGGAAACATGGTAACAGTAGCAGCAGAAAAAAATTGCATATCTATTTTATGAAGTTAATAAAATACTATGTTTACATTTTAAAAGGACCATCTTACTTACATATGAGCAAGAAAAAATATAAACAAACACTTATTTGAAGCTTACTTTTAGAAAGGCAAGGCATTAATGCAATAAAACTGATCTCCCTTACATTCAGTAATGCAGAATCTGGACACCTGTTAAATAAATCACAATTAACATATCTTTACTTTGCATTTTGAAGTCCAAGACTTGTATTGTAATATGTCAGAGTTCAACAAGCAGTTACAAAAATTACACTCACTTGTTTCATTTTCATTAAGGCAATGCATTTGTGAAATTTGGTAAAAAAGTATGAAAACATTCTTTTACTTTCACTATACATACTATGTACATAAGGTATAGACAAGGTACTGTATTGCAGTAAAAAATTCAATACCAAGATTTCACCGAAAATACATGTTTTGGGACTCCCTGAAACCAAAAAAAGCATTTTTAGAAAAAGATGTGTGTGTGTGTGTGTGTGTGTGTGTGTGTGTGTGTGTGTGTGTGTGTTTGGAGGCAGCATATATCAAAAACGAAAAGTCTGTTAAATACCAACTTGATATTTAAGTTCAGTATCTCCCAAGGATGCGAGATGACGATTCCACCGCAACTATTCTTTACATAGAAAAAAAAAATCGAAAATTTTTATTTTTTCCAAAATGGCTATAACGATTTCGATATTTAGGATATTTACATAACAAATAAAATGAATTTTCTGGGAATAGCCTCTGAAGACCTCTTTAATCTGGATGATTTTTTTTTTTTTTAATTTTGCCTAACTAGTAAGCCATAAGAGATAGACAAAACTTACTATACAATAAATGTAGAACTCCTTAAAATTCACAATTTATGACATATACACTTTTTTCCTGGAGTTCACTGTTTTCGAGAAATCCTTGTTATTGATTTCAGTTTTAAAATACTTTTCTCATGCAGCAACTTTTCAACTCTTGGCCACACAAAGAAACAGATTTTGATCCCATACCAACCACATTTTAAAACCTGTGACTGTCAGTTTAGCCTAGTGTATTCCCTTCTACTTTTAAGGAACTAAGTAATAAGACTATTTCTGGTAGTGTTTATCTTGATTAGCATGAAGTAGGTAGAAGAATAAGCTTATTAACAATAATTTCTTAGAGAGAAGTAGAGAAAGTCATGTGAATGGAATACACCAGATTTTTCCAAAAAGGTAGATTCATATAATTTATACTTTCAAGCTACAGAATTGTAGCATTTAGGCAAAGGACTACAATGAACTTTAAACTCCATTTTCCTTTTACTTTCTCTACCACATACAGTAAATAGAGAAGGTATCACATTGCACCCAAAAATTTGATACCAAGATCCACCTAAAATACATGTTATTAGGACCCCCCCCCCAAAAAGCAACAAAAATTAGAAAAAGGTCTGTCTGTGTTTATTAAATACCAAATTTGCCATTTAAGTTCAGTATCTTCCAAACAAGCAGGACAAATATTTTCAAGAAAATCCTCCAACCCAAACTAACACTCATATAGAACATTTTTATGAAGATTTTGTTTTTCTCAAAAATGGCTCTAATGATTTTGATTAAAATACTATATGTTTAAGATATTTTCAGGAGAAATGAAATGTATAGCTTCTGAAGTCATCTTCATTCTCAGCAATTTTTGTATAATTGGTAAGCCGCAAGAGATACAGATTTTTTCAGAACATGATAATCTTGCCTCACTCTTCTTCCAATACATCCTCGACACTCAACAACTCAAAGCATATAACATGAGATGTCAAGACTTTAGAAAACTTCACTGCATTCTTATACAACAGATTGTGCTTCAAACCATGTCTGCTATAAAATGTTTTCTAACACGTCCATGCTCAAGTTCAAAACAGTAGGCGTATAGCACCATATATAGTTTTCTATGAGGTCTGTGCCTATGCCGCAGTCATATATATATTTGCTTCATGACCAAAAAATATCAAGCATACCAATCAGATGCTAGTTCACTCTGACATAAATACGCGAATCCAGACTTTCTAGTCATCAGTTTACCTTGAAGACAAATATTATATACATTTTCAAAATATTGGACTCAATCCATGTATTTACTGCTAGAGCTTTAAAAAACATACTTTTCTCATGCAGGAATTTGTCAACTTCTGTCCATACAAACAAAGGAACTTCAGTCACATAGTAACCAGCTTTTAAAAGATTTGACTATCGCTTGAGCATTTTACTTTCTCTATACGCACTATGTACATAGTGTATAGAGAAGGTATTGCACTCCACCCAAAAATTCGTACTGAGATTTCACTGGAAATATATGTTTCAGGGTCCCCAATATCCAAAAAAAGCATTTTCACAAAAAGGTCCGTGTGTGTGTGTATCCGTGTGTCTGTGAACACAATAACTCAAAAATGAAAAGTCGGTAAAATACCAAACTTGGTATTTAAGTTTAGTATCTTCCAGGGATGCGACACGAAGATTTTGAAAAAAATCCCCCCACCCTCAACTACCCTTTACATGGAACTTTTTTCGAAAATTTTGATTTTCTTAAAAATTGCTCTAAAGATTTTGATTAAAATATTGTATATTAAAGATATTTACCCGACAAATAAAATGTATATTTTGAATTTTCTGAGAATATCCTCTGAAGACTACTTTATTCTGAGTGAATTTTCCGGAATTTTGTATAACTGCTAAACCGTAAGAGATAGACAAAAACTTACCACACAAAAAATGTAGAGTACATTAAAACACACAATTTATGTTGTATACATTTTTTTTTCTTGGAGTTGATCGTTTTTGAGATATTCCTTGTTTTTGTTTTCAGGGTAAAAAATCTTAACTTTTCTCATACAGGAATTTGTCAACTCATATCCATACAAACAAAGGAACTTCAGTCACATAGTAACCAGCTTTTGGCTATCGCTTTAACCTATGCTACTCCCTTATTTCCTTTCTACTTACAAGGAAGAAAGTAATAAGACTATTTCTGCTAATTTTTCTAGATTAGCATGAATTAAATAGAAGCATAAGCTTTTAAGAATAATTTGTTGTAGGGATATAGAGAAAGTCATGTGAATGGTACACATCAGATTTTTCTACTTCCTTATTTCCTTTCCACTTACAAGGAAGCAAGTAATAAGGCTAGTTCTGTTAGTGTTTATCTCAATTTGCATGAAGTAAGCTTTTTAACAATAATTTGTTGCAGAGATTAGAGCGAGTCATGTGAGTGGAACACATCAGATTTGTTTACTGCAAAGGCATTGTCTATAAGGATTTGTAGCCATGATTAGATAGTAAACAAGAAAGTCTACCAGGGAATCGTGGTGCATTTGAGGGATGATGTGCCTGAATTGGAAAAACCAGACTTGGATATTGCATCTTGACAATATGCCAGTTCATACACCTCTTTGTGTGCAGCTATCTGTCAAAACATTGGACTCTGTTGTGCCCCATCCAACCTATTCTCCTGTTTCCCAAACTCAAAAAATATACTGAAAAGATGTTGTTTCCAAACCATTGAGCAGAGATATATAAGAGACTATGTGCCAACCCAGAAAGTGCATTTCAGGAAGATTTCCAAAAATGAAGAAATGTTGGGTACAGTGTATTGCCATTAGAGGGGACAGTGCTTCAAATATTGTATCGTACAATGAGCAGTGAAGTTGTTATAGCAAAAGTTTGGATTTTTGTTAGAACACCTCACACAAATTGTTAAACTGCAGATGAAGATTAGATAAGACCCATACAGCTGGTCATTTCAAGATTCCCAGGTTGGAGTGGATGTTAGGTTAGGATGTATTTATTTATTTTTTGAATTTGTAGCTTCTCTTGTTTATGTCAATGACAACTGTAGAAAATAAATTTACATTTTGTTACTTGAGTTTTATACACACACAACAGAGTAAGCATTAATGTAGTTCATGATAAACATTGACATCACCAATGAGGAATCTCATTCAATTTACTAACACTATTTCACTCATGGCATATGATCATAGGAAGTGGCCAATCCAGTACATTGGCATGTAAAATTCCAACCCATCAGAACTCATTATCTCTGCATTTTAATAGTTTTTACTTTCTCTACACGTACTATGAGAAGGTATTGCACTCCACCCAAACATTTGTTACCAAGACTACACCAGAAATATATGTTTTAGGGTCCCTTGTATCCAAAAAAAGCATTTTCAGAAAAAGGTCTGTGTGTGTGTGTGTGTGTGTGTGTGTCTGTGAATATAACTCAAAAACGAAAAGTCAATAAAATACCAAACTTGGTATTTAAGTTTAGTATCTTCCAGGGATACGACACAAAGATTTTGAAAAAAATTCCCCCCACCCCAAACTATACTTTACATGGAAATATTTTCGAAAATTTTTATTTTCTCAAAAATAGCTCTAACGATTTTGATTAAAATATTGTATATTACAGATATTTACCTGACAAATAAAATGTATATCTTGAATTTTCTGGGAATAGCCTCGAAGACTATTTTATTCTGGATGAATTTTACGAAATTTTACATAACACCTAAACTGTACAAGATGGGCAAAAACTTACCACTTAAAAAATTTAAGCATGTTAAAACACACAATTTATGTCATATACATTTTTTTCGTGGAGTTGATCGTTTTTGAGATATTCCTCGTTATTGGTTTCAGCTTTAAAAAACCTATACTTTTCTCATACAGGAATTTCTCAACTCCTGTCCATACAAACAAAGAAACTTAAGCCACATAGCAACCAGCTTTTGACTATCACTTTCAACTATGGTATTCCCTTATTTCACTTCTGCTTACAAGGAAGCAAGTAATAAGACTATTTCTGCTAATTTTTTCTCGATTAGCCTGAAGTAAATAGAAGCATAAACTTTTTAACAATAATTTGTCCAGAGATGTAGAGAAATTCATGTGAATGGAACACATCAGATTTTGTTTTTTATCACACTCACATATAGTTGTTTTTCTAAATTTATCACACCCACATGTATTTGTTTTCTCTCTGAACTGTTGTTCGTCTCATAATAATAGTATCAGTGTGCAGTGATATTCCTGTACATAATGGCAGAAGTTCCAAAACGTTTTGGGGAAAGGTTTATCGCTGAAATAGACATATTAATTGAAAACTCAAAGCCACAGAATACTAAAAACAACAGAGAGAGTGTGGAACCAGTTCAACGAATTCTGTAAGCTACGAGGCCATGATTTCTTGCCAGACACTCCAACTTAGGAAATTGAGTGGGCAATGAATATGAGAAAGTGTAATGATATTGTTATTTGTGTCCATATAGGCTAATCATTGTTATTTTATTCACGAGGTAGTCTTATTAAATACAACTCAAGCTACAACTTTTCTCTAGATAAAAGTTGGAGCTCTCACTATATTACTTATGATAACATGCATACAAATTTTAAAACAAAGTTCCATTTTAAATTTCTCTACTATGTGTAATAAGTAGGGCAAGTATTATATTTCTTAAAAAAAAATTCAATACTAAGATTTCACGTAAAAATATATATTTTGAGGTTCCCTGAATAAAAAAAGAACCTTATCAGGAAAAGGTATGTGTGTATAAGCACAAAATTTAAAAAATAAAAGTTGTTACCAAATTTGATTTTTTTCCTTTGTATCTTCTAAGGATGCAGCACAAAGATTTAAAAAAATCTCCCTCCCCCTTAACTATCCTATCAAAGATTTTTTGAAAATTTTATATTCTCAAAAATGAGTAATTTTGATTAAAATATTAAGATATTATTAGAATGTTACCAGTGAGAAGCCATGGACTCACCAAAAGTGCAGTTACCCCTTCTGTGGAAAAAGCATTTTT
The DNA here is from genome assembly GCA_030762935.1 of Hymenopus coronatus. NCBI lineage: Eukaryota > Metazoa > Arthropoda > Insecta > Mantodea > Hymenopodidae > Hymenopus > Hymenopus coronatus. The sequence goes on from CM060892.1 coordinate 10,540,075, forward strand.
GTGGGATTGAGATGACATAATGCACTTAGAAATTCTTGATTATGGCAACACTGTCAATTCTACCAAGTATATGGGGACTTTGCACAAGCTCCATGCCTGAATGCAGTAGGTTCATCCTGGAAAATAAGCATTTCAAATTAACAATCAGCAGCTAAACTATGTAGTCTGATATTTCACATTTTACTCCATCCTCCAGAGAAAGGAACAGCTCAGACCTCATACCTTGCGATTTCTTTCTCTGTTCAAGGTTTAAAAATCTGATGTGTTCCATTCACATGACTTTCTCTACATCTCTGTAACAAATTATTGTTAAAAAGCCTATATTTCTATGTACTTCATGCTAATTAAGATAAACATTAGCAGAAACTGTCTTATTACTTGGTCCCTTGTAAGTAGAAGGGGAAAAAAAAATAAAGTGTTCCATTCACATGATTTCCTCTAGCTGTTCGGTAAAAAAAACCTTTATTCAAAACATTAATCTGTTGCCTAATCATGCTAATCAAGATAAATGCAAGCAGAATTAGTCTTATTATTAGCTCCTCATAAGTAGATAGGACATAAGAATATACAGAGGCTAAAGTGATATTTTTGTACTTTAAAAGCTGATCGCTATGTGAAACAATTGAAATTCCAATCTCTTTACTTGCCAGAGTTAACAAACGAGAAATAAGAAAAAAGATGTTTTCCTGTTTGAGAAAAGTTGAAGTTGAAGTGGCTAAAATTAACAGCGGTTAACTCTGCAAAAAATTGTATATGCCATAAATTGTGTGTTTTAATAAGATCTACATTTTTTGTGTAGTAAGTTTTTGTATATCTCTTATGGTTTGCCAGTTATGTCATCCAGAATGAATAGGTCTTCAGAAGCTGTTCCGAGAAAATTCAAGATATTCTTTTCGTTTTTCATAAAAATATCTTATACATAAAATATTTTAGTTAAAATCATTAAGAGCCATTTTTGAGAAAATCAAAATGTTTGAAAAATGTCCCATGTAGAAGGTAGTTTGGGGTGGGGGGATTTTCTTGAAAATCTGTGTCGTATTCTTGGAAGATACCAAACTTAAGTACCAAGTATGGTATTTAACACTCTTTTCGTTTTTGAGCTATGCTGCCCACACAGGGATGCACAGCCACACACACCTTTTTCTAAAAATGCTTTTTTTGGATTCAGGGGGTCCCAAAACACGTATTTCCATGAAATCTTGGTATCAAATTTTGGGTGCATTACAGTGTCTTCTCTATACACTATGTACATGGTATGTGTACAGAAAGTAAAAAATCTGATGTGCTCCATTCACATGACTTTCTCCAGCTGTTCCACAAACAAACTTTCCTTTCCAAAGATTACTCTTTTATTTATCATGCTAATCGAGATAAACATTAGCAGAAGTGTCTTATTACTTGCTTCCGTATAAGTAGAAGGGAAATAAGGGAATACATTAGGCTAAAGCAATAGTCAAATCTTTCAAAAGTTATTGCTACATGAAACAATTGAAATTCAGTTTTCTTTTGCATTCTCGAGAAAGGAAAGTTGACAAAAAAAAATGTATATGATAAATTGTGTGTTGTAATGAGATTTATGTTTTTTGTGCAGTAAGTTTTTGTCTATCTTTTATGGATTACAAGTTATACAAGTCATCCAGAATGAAGAGTCCTTCAGGAACGATTCCTTGAAAATTCAAGAGAAACACTTCGTTTATCATGAAGATACCTTAAATCACTTTAATGAAAATTGTGTCATTTTGTGAAAATCAAGATTTTTTAAAAATTATCCATGTAATGGATAGTTAGGAATGGGGGATTTTCTTGAAAATCTTTTGTGATGGATCCTTGAAGATGCTGAACTTAAATGTCAAGTTTGGTATTTAACTGACTTTTCCTTTTTGAGCTATGCTACTCATAGACATACACACACACATGGACTTTTTTGCAAAATGATTTTTTTTGGATTCATGGAGGTCTCAAAACATATATTTCTGGTCAAATCTCATTTTTAACTTGAATATAATACCTTCTCTATTTACTGTGTACATTGTGAATATGTGCTAAAAAAGTAAACAATTCCTGTTCTGGTAGTGAACATTCCAAATATATCTCGTGCATTTTTGCAGTTATCACTTAGGACCAGCTTTTTGAAACAGTATGAACCTCTGAAACAATCTAAAAGCTGGTGCTGAGAAGAATACACTGCATGCAAATATTACGCAGAATTATTAGAGTTGGTCTGAAACAGCAGTGTGTCGGAGTAAGTTTGTTTGATTTGCTATTTCTATAACATTGTTTTATTGCTGATTTTTCTTTTGGGATAAAATATAGATGCAAAAATATTTTTTGCTTCAAAGAACACTGGGAAAATGTGGTTCCAAAGAATTTTTGGAGGGGAACCATGATATGACAACAAAAATAAAATTATTTAAAATGGGTCACAAACCAAAGAAACTTAATTTTTGGGGGGAAAAAAACAACAAAAAGTTGCACCATAAAAATAGAACAAATTTTGATTTGGTATTTCTCTTAATATTGTTTTAATGCTGATTTTTCTTTTGGGATAAAACATAGACGCAAAAATGTTTTCTGCTTCAAAGAGTACTGAGAAAATGCAGTTACAAACAACTTTTGGAGAGGAACCTTGATATGAAAACAGAAATCAATTTAAGAAAATTAATTTTTGGAAAAAAAAAAGTTGTACCATCAAAAATAGAATAAACTTAAAACCGAGTTTCCTATCCGATTTGATTTTGGCAGTAGGTTGCTGATGTTTGTACTATATGCAATGTTTGAGCAGATATGGTGTTCACAATTCAACTGTAAGTCCTCAGATATCCGAGACCAACCATGTATACCTATTACATGTGTACTTCATTTAAGTCCTCTGAGAAGAGAATCATATTCTATCAAACACAGTAAAATAGTTGATATTGTGTGCCAGACATCCAGTCTCTTGTCATGCTCCATGGTAACATGTTAGCCTCTGGTTTCCAAGGTCAAAGGTTCAAACCTGATGGAAGGCAATGATTTTTTTTGGGCATAATAACCTTTAGCATGGCTTCCTTTGGAAGGGAAGTAAAGCTGTTGGTCCAATGTTATAGATTAACAGCATGATAACACCTTGATAAAGGGGCCTCTGACCAAAATTAAGCTGTCTTTCACATCCCATATGTAGAATGGATACTGAGAACCACAGCAGTTAAAGAGTGTCCATAAATAAAATTCCATTCAATTTAATTTATCAAGCCACTAATTCAAAACTACCTGTTATATGATGTGAACAATTTTGGTCCAAGGAATTCTGACTAGCAGTCAAGATCTCAATCTTGAAGTTATTAAACCATAGCGAATTGTTACATCAAGATGTACAACTTGCAAAGTAGAGTATTTTATCCTAGAAAGATACCACATACAGAAGTGTTTGCAAATTTTACTTTCTCTATTGCCAATGGTAAGTAAAGGAAATTTGTTGCTATTGGCTTGAATGTTCCACTAATTTTTAAAGTGCTAAAGTCACCATTTTTTTATTTTTAAATTATACAAAGTACATTGAATTTCAAAGCTAAAGTCTTCAATGGAGAATTCTGATTTGCTGATTTCTTGAAGCAGTATTGCCATTCAGCGAGGGAATGTCATCAGCCTAATGGGAAGCTTTCCTGAAGCTATTGATTTTAACAAGATTTATTTTTTCTTTTGAAACTTGTAAAAAAGTGTAATGCTTCAAATGTCATGTTATTTATGAGATTTACCGATTCTGAAAATTATACATTTACCTGATATATTTGGTACTTTCAAAATGTACTTTATTTCATAACATTATTTATTCATTTTGATTTCTGTTGACTAATACATTCTATACTTTCTTTGTTTTTTTATATAAGTTACAAATTTACTTTGTTTTATTTCCAGATCATTCCGAGACCTAATTTTTTGCACTTAGTTTAATTTTAGTGTAGTGTACTGGAGGGGATGCTGCACTCAGCCAATGATTAGGCTTTTTGTATGTCAGACTCTGGAAGGAGCGGATGAGATGAGAACAATTACAGAAAGCAGCCGGAACTAGATGGCAGAAGGGAGTCATCATGGTGAGTCCCTAACAGTTCCCAATCAGTTCATCTCAACATACAGAGCACTAGGAGCCCATGCCTCAGATCTGAATAACACCCCTGAGTATACCAATAACCCCTAACACCATCCTGCTGCAGAGAGCAATCATCTCACAGTCCTTGCCGACACTTACAACCCTGAAAGAAAGACTAGACGGATGTAATGGAGGGACAGGAAATTCGGGGAGTGAAGAATCCTCCGCAGCATTCGCCTAGTGATTTGGGAAAAGCTCCAAAAGAACCCATGGGGCGAGGGGAACTAATCCCACAACCTCCCAAATGCCATGAGCCACCTGCTCAGTTTAATTTTAAGTGTAATATTTATATATTTGTAAAACTACATGTGCTACACTTTAATAAACTCTTACATAGATGGTTGCTTATTTTAGGATACAAAGATAATTGTGCTTATAAATGAAGGAAACTGTGATCATTATGATATTTATAATCATGTATGAAGTGAAGCCATGATATTATAATGACCTGCTTTTTAAACATTTCATTGTTCCTTCAGCCTTCTGTCTCCCTCTTGTGCCTATCAAGTATGCAAATGTCTTTCTTGATTAACATAAAACACATATAAAGTAAGCCTTTATAGGAATAGTTTACAGAAGGGACAAAAATAAAAGAATAGTCAGAGAAAAGTCATACATGTTTAAATTTTACATTTCAAGGATGCACCATTCCAGAAAATATTTTACATAAAAGTGTTATTATTTTTTATTTTCTCAAAAATTGCTCACAATTTTGCTGTTATATCCCAAATTTTCCAAGGATGACTTTTGCAGGGGGAGCTCTGACTCTGCACTTTGGTGGTTCACACAGTAGCTACAATTTCAGTTTGTTAAAGTAATAAACACTGTAGCATCCATTTTGTTTTACTGTTACTTATTAATGATTAAATCTTCCAAATGTCATCAGCATATTCGTTACACATTTATCTGTAACTGTGCTATTTATAAGCCATGTTTTCTGTAGAAGCCATGAAGGTGTTGGTTACCATGCTAACTTCATATACCCAAGGTCGTGGGTTCAAAGCTGGTGGAGACAACAGATTTTTTTTTTCGGGTGTAAAAATCCTTAGCATGGCTTCCTTTGGAAGGGAAGTAAAGCCATAGGTCCTGTGACTTAGATTTACGCCATGTAAAAGAACCTCAAGCCTGATAGAGAGGCCTCTAGCAAAATTAAGCAGTCCTTCACGCCCAATTTAGAATGGGATACTGAGAACCACAATAGTTAAAGAGCACCCATAAATAGCATGCCATTTTTTCTCCACCAAATAAAACTCAAAAGAAAACAAAATAGGGTATTTATAACTTCAGCAACCATACATTCAGTCCTATTCTCATATACATCGCTATTAAAACATCCTTTTTGCTTTAACAACTAAGAGAGTTTTAAATTTGGAATAAGTCTACCAAGAAGTTCCAATTTCCTTTTCCTTTCAGTTTAATGTTGAAACAAATGATGGTAAAAGAGACCGAGTGGAATTTGTTTCTCCATATAGCATTACCTCCATTTCACTGTGAATGCAAGCAACCTATTAATGTTCAATATATGGATGAGACTAGAAGTGAAACCAATAGATGGCATCAAAGCAATCATCCTATGCCATATTCTCCAACTAACAAACAACATTGAAAATTATGCTGCACACTTCTCTACCTATGCCTCTGCACTCCCTTGGTTCATCATTCCCTATACCTGCCCATTGTAAGACGTGGGTTGCAGCCCTAGTGAAGTACTTTGCTCCTATAAACAATATAGTGATTGCTGTAGTCCACTGCAATAGATCAGGTCAGAAATGTAGACTTAGTATACTTATTTATATTAAAGGATAGGCCGGAATGATAATTGTAGCACAAACATAGCACCATAAAGCTGCTTCTAGGATTTTTTATAATGTGCAAGGGCTAAACAGAAAGCTTGCTATATGAAAAATATAGATCTAATTAAATCATACAATTTAGTTTTCTTTTATTTGGGGGGGGGGCATTCCATTTCCAAGATATTCATTGTTATTGATTTGAATTTTTCATTACGTTACATAGTTCTGTAGGTGTTCAGCTAGCATTGATTTGTTTCTTGCAAATATGGGAAGATCATGGAATTTCAAAGTCTAACTGCTCTACAAACTTCTTACAAAAGTTTATTCTTCTTTCTACACCATGCTAATCGAGATAAACATTAGCAGAATGCTCTTATTACTTAGTTCCTTATAAGTAGAAGGGAACTAAAGGAATGCGCTATGTTAAAGTGATAGTCAAATGTTTTAAAAGCTGTCATCATGCAATTGTCATTGCAAATCGCTTCTTTGCTTGGCCAGGAGTAGAACAAAAGAAAAACGGACACTTTCTGTCTTAGAAAAGTATATGTACTTTACAATTTAAACTAATAACAAGGAATATCTCAGAAATCTTCATAACAAAAACGTAAAGGACATAAATTGTGTATTTTGAATAGATCTACATTTTTTGTGCAGTAGTTTTTGTTTTATCTCTTACGGTTTAGAAGTTAAGCAATATTCATCCAGAATAGAGATCTTCAGAAAATTTAAGTGATACATTTGGGATGTAAATATCTTTAATCTATGGAATTTTAATCAAAATCGCTAAGAGCAATTTTTGAGAAAATCAAAATTTTCGAATATTTTTCCATATAAAGGGCACTTTGTGGTGGGGGATTTTCTTGAAAATCATGTTATATCTTGGAAGATGTGAAACCTGAATACCAAGTTTGGTATTTACTGGTCTTTGTTTTTGAGCTATGGTGTCCACACACACACACATGGATCTTTTTCCAAAAAAATTTTTTTTGACTCAGGAGACCCCAAAATATATACTTCCAGTGAAATCTCTCTACATCAAATTTTTGGGTGGAACACAATGCCTTCTCTATCCCTATGTACTTTGTACATGTGGGGCTGGAGAAAGTAAAACTGTAATTCATTTTAGTCTCTTTATCCCACTGGTACTTCCTCCAAAATGTGTAATGAAACTATTTCTACACAATAATCTCAATTATTAAGAGTTTTGCAAAATTAGTTAGAAGTCACATAAACTATGTATCATATTTTTACATTTTGAGGAAAAAATGTTTAAACAATTAGTTAACTTTGTCCAGATTTTAATAACAGTTCCTTAAATAGAAATTTGACCAAAATACTAATTCAGACAATCAACTTTGGTCTGCTAGAAACCTAGAGTTCCCAATTGATTGTCTGACAATGTGCAGTGAGTGAGTGAGTATAAAATATGCTCCAAGTAAAATCTAATAAGTGATACAAATGTGATGTTTAAATTTCATTGTTAATTAATGACTAATGAATTTTCAATTTGTTTAAACCTGTATTTCATTATCTCATAAAACTTAAAAGAAAATATTTCAAGTATATGTTTACATTGCTTACTCTGTTATTTAACTTGTACGGAATTATGGGACAGTTTCACCAACTGATTTTAAAAATATTTTGACATTCTGTTTGCTAATACAGTTCAAACTTGCTTCTACATTATTCACTTCAACATTTTTCGCACATATACGCTAAAATTTTAGGGGCCAGTCGTTCTCCATTAAAATTTTGCTCAATTATACGTTTTGATTATATGTTTTTTCGGTAATGCGTCACTTTTTCTGATCCCCATACATAAAATGTAATCATTTATACATTTTTAAAAGAAACATATGGTGATATGCTTGTTGTGTATAGCCTTGGAATTGCCTGGTTTGCGGTTTTCATTGACGCTTATCGTTTCATTGTCATGTCATTCCACAATCTATTAACCTTGGTTCCAACAGTCACTTCTCTGCTTTAAGTCGAGTATGCTAGTGTGCTGTTTTCATTGTCATTTATCCTTTCATTGTCGTCACATCGTTCCAACAGTCACTTATCTATTTTATGTGGAATTTCGAGTTACAAACAGGAGAAGAAACATGTGTGAATATCAACCAGCAAGGAAGAAAATGCTTAACTCTTGGTGAAAAATTAAAAATCCTGGATGAGGTCCATACCAGATGAGAAAATCAGTTACACATTTTCACATTTATACTGTATTTTAATAGTCTCCCTTGAAAAACGTATAAGTGAGGAGCATCATTTCAAATTGTATGTTCACTGGTAAACATACATTTTCATACAGTTTTGTATAAGATTTTTCACACTGTGATATTTGATTATACCATGCCTTCATTTTATGCAAGATCACAACTGCCTTATATGTGTTTCAGTTGAAACATTAGTGACCTTAATGTCACACCACTGTGGAGAAGTGTGCAGGATATGTCTAGGGTATGTATTTTTAGCTGTGAGCTGTTTCAGTTGTTGCTTTGTGTTTGTGCTGTGAAGTGTTTCAACAATGTGTGTGTTGTGTATGATTTCCTTAGTAATGTTATTCTCTTATTAGTCCATGGAAATGCCTTCCAAAAATTCACATTTAAACAGTGCATTTTATGCATAATATGTATACAACTGAAAACTGAATCAGTAAATAGGTGTAGAAATTTCAGCAGTAATTTCCTGTTTGTCCAGTTCTGGGTAGATAGACTTGAGATGTTTGGCCTGTAAATTTAGAACAGAATTCTAAACACTAAACCAATCAAACAAGCGAAAATGACATGTTTTAAAGCAGAAAAAGCTGGACAAAATTGGTGCTGCATTCTAGGGCTCATATAAGAAGTTATTCACAGATTAATACATGTTCTATATTTATTTCTTCTTCCTTGTTGCGCAACAGACAATTTGGAGATGATAGAAACCCAATTTTATGCAGGTGTTTGCTGAAACAGCCATGTCCAGTGGTAAGTCTGAACATGGCAATGACTGTTTTTCGAGGTAGTTCAGAAGTTATTTTTATGTTTTTAAACAACTTTTCTCCTTTAGAATTTAATATATTTGTAGTTAATTTAGTTTTATAATCATTATTCATTTTCTTCTTAATGATACATTCAATGATTCCAGTGACACTTTTGGTTTTACCTTATTTTGAATTTTGGTTTCCTTTTTTGCTAGGATGTCTGCCTTTTCATTGTTACTCAATCCACAGTGTGCAGGAATCCACTGGGAGATTATGTTCTTACTTAATTTTGTATCTGTTTAACCAGTTCAAACAATGGATTTCTCTTTATTTTTTCTGTTTTTGGATCCTGAGTTAATGCTATTGCTTGGATTGCCGCTCTAGAATCTGATAAAATAATAATGTTTTTTTCATTTTTGTAGCCAAATAAACATATTTTTGAATAGTGTAGATTACATCAATTTCTCCATTAAAATTAAAGAAAACATCCAAAAATAATCAATAATTAGGCATACAAAATCTTACTATGCAGAAATTTCAGGCTAATGAAATGAAAGTACAAATATTTCTTTACTAAAACAGCAATTTGTTTTGGTTTGGTGTTTTATTTACTAAAATACAAAATATGAATTCATGTAACCTGAAGGCTGAAACCTAGGAAGAAGAAAGAAGCAAAAGAAAAGAAAAAAAAACAAACAAAACAAACAAACTAAAACTAAATAAACACATCCACACATAAACGTAACACAACTGATAATGAAAATGGCATGAAGCAATAGGATACAGCTCTAACTTAGATTACTGTAACTTGTGTTGTTGTGTAGCTGAAAGTTGATCCACACTGTCTGCTTACACTTCCACAAATCCATTTTGATAAGTACACTGATTATTTACATGCATATGAGGACTGTTGTTATCTGAAGCTAGAATATTATCCTCCTCTCTTATGTCAATGTCACAAGGTCTGGAAATTCAAAATCACTCTTTTTCTTCTAAAACATGGCAATCTGCAGCTCTTATTTTTTCTTTGCTTATAGCCTTTTGCTAGATGATGCCATTTTTCAACCACCATAAACAAACATCGGCTAGAGAAAATAAATTTGGAGCTTATATGTGCTTTGGAGTGTAAAGATAAGGCCCTGAAATGCTCCAGAAAACCTTTCTCTATGGTTATGACGAAAAGGTACAGACCCTTGCCGCTGGAAAGAGTTAAAATGAATGAAAATGGCATCACAATTAGATTGTGATTGGAAATTATCGCAGAATTTTTGGATCACGGTTAGATCATGATTGTCACTAAAAGGGTTAATGGTTTTAATAAAAAAATTGAGAAAAAAATAGAAATAAATTATAAATAACAAAATTGAGAAGTTTAAATATCAGAAAGCTATTAAGGAGGTTTCTATTCTTAAGAATATAAAAGCTAAATAACATTTTTTAAAAAATTTGCTTATCACCCTTGGGCAAATGAAATATTCACAAATATTTTCAAAAAGTATGGTATAATATTGATTCCTCAAAATAAAAAAATCTGGCATTTATCAATTAAATTGTGATCTTATTTACATTGGTAAGATTTAACGCCATTTGGAAACCAGAGTTAAGGAGCATTTTAGAAATATTAAATACAAACAAACTGATAAATCAGCTATGGCAGAACATTTTTGCAAATTTAATCATGAAATAAATCCAGATATTAAATTATTAAAACACATATAATTATGATCTCAACTGCATAGCTATTCTTAACTCTCATTGCGGTAGTTAAAATTATTATTTATAAATCACCTCTATGACAAATTAACTAATGTACAAAACCTCTCATAGATTTAATGGTTTTGGGAGAAAATATTTACATTAAAGAATAAAAATCAAGTAATTAATCCACTTAGTAGCAGTAAGCTTTACAATGTAAATAAACAACATGAGCAAAAAGAAATTTAGCTGACGTTGCAATAGATCTTTTTATTGTGAAACTAGTCTTGTGGATTTCAAAAAGATAAGTAAAGAATTGTTACAAATTGTTATATTAATAATGTTACAGCTCATTTTGAGGAAACAGAAATTATGTTAATGCTAATATTTAATCCTTTAACAATGAGCTAATAGTTAAGATCAGTTGGTGAGCTGGTCCTAAGTGTAATTTTTCAGTGGTAATGTTTTAAAGCCAATTTATCTGTTTCATAAAAGTCCTCACAGGCAGACATTAACCCAAACATATTTATGCAAGCAATTTAATGCACAGCATTTTCTAAATAAAAATATAACAAGAGGGTTCGAGGATGGGATTCTTAGGACAGATATGGGCCAAAACAAAACTAAAAGCATTTATTGTGTTGTTTTTATTTTAAGCTTTATTGGTTATTAGCGAAGACTGGATGATGGTGTAATGTTGCTCATAAATAAAAACCTCAAGCACCGAAATTTGCAGCTTTAAGCAATCTGAATAAACGGAAAGTTTTAAAGCAAATGTCCTGCACTTACACAGAATGCAACATTTTTGATGTGCTAAGCTGAGGCAGTAAAAGTAAACTCTGTTAAATAAAACTTTATGATAATACTATAAATATAAACTGATAGTTGTTTTTTCTGTATGTTCATAAACAAGAAGTGCATACATTTTGAAGGCTAGCACAAATGTATATTTTAATTTTCCGTTGATTTAGCCCTTGTTTTCAATGGCTATAGTTGACAGGCCACCAGGTCTCACCGTTGTTTTGAACTGCTCTGGAATTGGATACTCCACCTGCAACATAAAACAATTCATGCCAACATCCACATCTCCTCCATGTATAAACTTTTGGGCAATTCACAAAATTCCTACGTCTTATGATTGATCATAACATGATTTGGAAACACATATTGATTACATCTTACCCAAACTGAGCTCTGCATGCTTTGCAATCAGATCTTTAATTCAGCTTATAAATAAGAGCATACTAAAAACAGCTTACTTTGCATATGTTCAGTCATTGATGACCTATGGAATAGTATTTTGGGGAAATTCAGTAAATGCTAAAAAAGTATTCATTATGCAAAAAAAGGTAATAAGAATGGCAGGGGAAAGACTATCAACTTATGCAAACCAATGTTTGGAATTTTACCATTAGCCTGTGAATATATTCTAGCCATATTGTCATTTGTAATAAATAATCCAGAAAAATTTACAATAGTTTACAGATATTCATAACAAAGAGTCCAGACATAGGCAGGACTTACATAGACCAACAAATAATTTGCAGTTATTCCAAAAAGGGGTTTACTACAAAGGAATAGTTTTGTTTAATTCACTTCCCTCTTCTATAAAAGAATTGTAAAACAAGCTTAGATCCGAATTAAAAAGATACCTTATACAGAGGAGGATTTCATTGAATCAAAAAACACTGGTAATAATGTAACATTGTAAATATAATAAACATAAATATTCTAAAAATGCAAGTGTACGGGTAGACTTTTGTAAACAGACATGTAGTTGAAAATTATGCAAAACTGACACCTCTGAAGCTTCATTGTCAACAGTTATTATTTGTAAATAAATGTATTAATAAGTATGAATAAATGTTTGATTGATGTTTGGAGGAATTTAGTAACAGTGATGGTCAAATTATATGTGCTATTAATTTGTTGAGTTGGTTTTTTAACACTACGTCACAACTTAAGTTGGACCCGTGAGGTTGAAAATGAAAGCCTAGGCTTTCGAAACTTGTCCCTCATAATAAAAATGTGAGTGACGTAGTGTTAAAAAACCAACTCAACAAATTAATACCACATATGAATAAATGTAATTGTTGACATGATCTACATTCTAGAGTTTGGGCTTTTGAGTCTAACCTAGGATCTACAGATTGCAATGTTATGTATGTAAGCTCAAGTCACAGGAAAGGGGTAGAAGTCCAAAAATGTAATTTCGAAAGATTCCTTTCTGTGGCTTATTTCGACTTTGGCAATATTACAAAAATCTGACGTTTCATTTACATGACTTTCTCTACATCTCTGTAGCAAATTATTGTTAAAAAGTTTATTCTTCTCTCTACTTCATGCTGAGACAAACATTAACAGAAACAGTCTTATTACTTGCTTCCTTGTAAATAGAAGGAAATAGGCTAAAGTGATACTCAAATCTTTTATAAGCTGGTTGGAGTCCGTTTCTTTGCATGGCCTGCAGTTTACAAAGCCCCATATGAGAAAAGTTTAACTATTTAAAAACTGAAATCAATAATAATAAATATCTCGGAAATGGCAGACTCTATGAAAAAACAGTATATGACATAAATTGTGTGTTTTAACAAGATCCTCATTTTTTGTATATTAAGCTTTTGTCTAACTCTTTACCAGTTATGCAAAATTCAGCGAAATTCATCCAAATTAAAGAGGATTTCCAAAGCTGTTCCCAGAAAATTATTCAAGACATACGTTTTATTTCTCATGTAAGTATCTTTAATACACAGTATTTTACAACAGTAAAAATCGCTAAGAGCCATTTTTGAGAAAATCAAAATTGTTGAAAGTTTTCCCTTGTAAAGGATAGTTTGGAAGGGGGGAATTTTTGTTCAAAATTGATTTACTATATTACCCCCCCACCCCACCACGTATGGATGCTAGTTATGTCATTCACTGAAGTAGAGCTGCCAACATACGGGCCCTAATGTTGTGAGCCTCAAGCTGCTAAGCATAGCTGAGGGATGATTTTTAAAAGTAGAGTTGTGTCTAATTGGGAATGAAAATCTGATAAATTAGCGATTGTAAACTGTAACTTCACAGATCCCTCAGCTAAGCCCTGGTTTGTTGAGGTCTCCCTTCGCAGATCCCTTGGCTGCACCCTAGTTCAATGGATCTGTGAAGCTCTTGGCAAACGCAATATCAATTTGTAAAATTCCCTATGAATCTTATCAATATTCTTACACCCTTCCTCCAAAGCCTCACTTCCACTAGTGTGTTATATACTCTTTCCAACCACATTACTTTCATCTTTAGTATTTAGCAAAAAGTAGTAAAGGAGGACTTTATAGGCAGAATTTTGGAATTTGGTGGCATTAAATGAAAGGTGTTTGTAAATTAAATGGATATTAAATAAGACTGTTTGGGCTGTAATTTGTTAATTCAACCTGAAAATACAAGAGTAATCTAGGAAGCAACAATCATTTATGCATTCCCACTACACAAATCATTGCCAGGCTTCTATCCACGGTCAAGTGGTTTCCTCAACATATTTTTTTCAGTTTTGTGTATAAGTTTCAGTCAAGTTATTGTGCATTCTGTGAGTGTTCACTTTTGAATGCTCAGATGTTGAAACCTGGAGAAATTTACCATCATCTAACGGAAGTGAATAGTGATACAATTATGAACAAAATGTGAGAATGTCGTATGAAATGTTGAACAAATGTGAAAGACAAAACTTGACCTGGACATCCATCACCCATCGCAGATGATTTGAGGAATCAAATTGACATTAAAATTATAAAAGATAGATGTGTAACCCTAAAGTCAGAGAGATCCAAAGTGATCCCTGACAGTTATCTTACCTCATGGCCGCTCCATCACACTGTTGCCACTTCGTCCCGTCCACAGCTGCAGCAGGATAATAACCCATTTTCAAACAAACTAAACCACTAGCACACTAACAAACAGCATGACAGTACATTACGACACGTCAAAAAGTCTGTAGCAAAGCAAAATAGTGCAGTACAGGCAGATACTCGTGCCACCAACTGAAACGCATTGAGGAATGTTTGTTACATCTTGCAACAAGCATTGCTTACGTAGCATGAATCTATTGTCAGACACACCTCTAATCAGCTGAGACAGTATGCTGGCTGTCAGCAATCACTATGGATCTCCCTGAGTTTAGATGAGTTACAAATTTCTTTCCCAAACATTTCTTGTTCTTTGCTTGTGGAATTGTGTCTGAGCTTCTGGCTTAATGAACGGGTGGCAGCCAAATACAAGAAAGGAACTCTAAAGCTTTTGGACGTATATATAAAATGCTTTACATAACAGAGGTGATTTTGTGGAGGAATAAAATAAGCTTCAATTTTGTAAGCGACATGCCTTTTTTTTAAATAAGCATTTTTTCTGAATATATTAAAGTCAACTTTCTGGATTAACCTTGTAATACTACTTAATTCAGTTATGTCCATTTGTATTTCCAAGGTAACAAACACTTACATAGTCACCATTTCCTTTGGGTACAAGCACGTTCATCTCAGATGATTTGGAAGAGTTAATTTCCACATCCAGGGATTCCGAATTTAGATACATTTGGCAGCCATCTGTCTTATCAACTGAAATTGTAGGAACTTTTCCAAGAACCTGAAATAAAATTAGGTAATAATCAGAATAAATTATTTTTCCCCTATTAAAATATTGAGAAAAAAATCATGCTATGTCTGATGTGTTTCTTACATAACATTTCTGAAATTCATATACCGACCATTGCAAGAAAAAGGATTTTGACCCTTAATTGCATGGGGGCGAACATATGCAACAAAAATGATTAAGCAATGCTTTTAGTATTTTAGTGGACTTTTTTCTGATTTTATATTACACTATCCTTCAGCAATAAAATTAGGCTAGTTATAGCTGTTTAATATTGTAAAATTATTAATACTTTTACAATAATACTGTAGTGTTTTTTTTTAAACAATAAAGAGCAAATTTTATGCAACTGCAGTAAAATGTAATCCTGTCAGCATCCAAGTGTGCCATTCCACCAATTATTTTACTTAGGCCCTCCCCAACCTTTACCACAGGCACATTTGACTAGTCGCTAGGACATAAACTCACAATGTTCGGCTTTGAATGGATGTCCAGTCCATTACGTATCCTACTATCATGGCTATTTAAGTTGCTTCAGTTGTAGTGTTCGTGTAAATACTGGCTTGTGAATTAGAGAAAGAATGGCATATGCAGCAAAATAAATCATGCAATTAAAGGTTAAACAACGAAATAAATGAGGAAGTTTTTAGAATATAGGCTTTAA
This sequence comes from Hymenopus coronatus, assembly GCA_030762935.1. Lineage (NCBI taxonomy): Eukaryota > Metazoa > Arthropoda > Insecta > Mantodea > Hymenopodidae > Hymenopus > Hymenopus coronatus. The sequence goes on from CM060892.1 coordinate 10,555,938, forward strand.
AGACCACAAAAAGTTTTGGTGTTTCACAAGATTTTTTCTATACACTCTTCTACATGCTAATCCTACAAAAACTTATTCTTCTGTCTACTACTTCTTAATCAAGATAAACTTTTATTACACGTCATCATACGATTGTGCTTTGCTTACCTGCATTTGTACTGACTGGCAGTTGACAAACTCAATGGAGGACACAAGTGTATCAAATACAACAGAGGATTTACGGCAAGAATCTAGGACAATGGAGTTGATCTTGCCCTTCACGGAGAGCGTCGAGTCTCGGCAGTTATACATGTACACCACATTGTTCATCTCTACTTGGTCTATGACAAGCGTGTGGTTGCCCTGCTGGTATTCCTGCAAGTAAATCATAATAAAATGTAATGAAAACTAGTAATGGGATCATACCACTATTACTCCATACTCCCTGTATAAAAATCTTAACATGGTCAACTGGAAAAAATATTGAACATAGCAACAGAAAATAGATTCCAAGCAGAAATGGTATACAAAAAAGTTAATAGGGCCAAAAATAGCAAGAGAATAAAAGAAGTCAGCACACTCACACCGAACGAGAAAGAAAACAAGATTTATAAAAAGTTTACATGCCACCCTATAAGTTTCCACAAATTCCAGAGGATCTTCAAACAACAAATCATTCTGGCTCCAGAAAACAATTATTCCACAAAAAACATATTAAATTAAAAGATGATATTCCACAAATCTGGAATATACCAGTTGTTGCAATGACTGATAAAATATACATTGGCCAAACTGAAAGAAACATAAAATCAAGAGCAAAACAACACTTCAGAAATATTAAACAAAAACAAGAAGACAAATTGATGGTAGCTTGGCATTTTTGGAAAGACCAACACATCATAAATAGAAAATACTCAAAAATATCACAAGGAAAACAGAATTAAAAGTTGGGAGAACATCTACATTTGAAAAAACAAGAATAGCATTTTCAATTTCAAACTTCTGCCAGGCGACCTACTGAAGCAGAGGTTCATCAAACCACCACTAGGGACAAGGCCAACCATCACAGCAAGCGATGCTGACAGTCAACTAAGGGAATTGACAATGGACGCACATAGCATCTGAAACTTGATTCCAATAATAAAAGTAAGTGATGTAGTGTTAAAAATCATCTCAATAATTAATTTCAAGCTGATGGCTTGTTCACTGAATTATATTCTTATCAGTAATTTTTTATGTATAAACACAATCTTCAGCACAAAACCATTCTGTGACATCACTGCAATTATCTTCTTACATATATTTGAATGAAAACATTTTTGAATCCTTTTGGATATATCTTCAGCTTCCCACGGCTCTTGTTCAAATTTGGGAATTTAGGTTGTTTCACTATTAACATAAATTTATATACAACCAGTTTGTTTTGTATGTAATTCTGGAGTTATTCCTATGATATTCCAAATTGGGAGTAATTTTTTTATCTTCACAATTCACCTCCACTAATGGAATGGCCAAGATTAGGCAATTTCAACCAATTGCGGTCATCTGACTGGAGCAGTATTGTTGAAAAATCTTATTGCAGCTGATGTTCATTTCTTTGAAATCTTGTCACACCTGATGTTCGTATGTTTAATCTCCTGTCTTGGTTATTGGTAACAAGGTGACAATCCAATTAGCCACTCTTCACTTTTAATAACTCAGTTCCACAATTTTAGTCAATTAATTCAGTTACAATTTTTATTTAAAGTTTTATCCAGTTCATACTGTATTTAGTTAAAAAAAGGAGTGAAAATAATCTTATTTGTATTTCTTATGTATGAGATGAGTAAATTAACCTCAAATAAAATAATGTTTGTTTCCATTTCATGTATTACTTATTAAAAGCTGAAATAAAACATTTGTTCCCTATTTCTATTGTGGCTATCGACATTCGTACATTGGGAGTAAACACGGTCGGCCATATTATAATTCAGGAGGCAGTGGGAAAATGGTCATCTACCATTTGAGAACTAATGTAAGTATTACAATGATAACCTGATAAAATCTCCCTTCCTATATATTATAAATTATTAATAGTCTATTTCACTGAATTATGTTGCTTTGCTCCAGTAGTGAATTATCAACAAGATAAAGACACTCGTGATATTAATATAATTAATAATTGTAACAATTCTCCACTTATCTTTTTGAAATGCAAGGACTAGTTTCAAAATAAAATGATCTATTGCATCGCCAGCTCATTTTCTTTTTGATCTTGTTTATTTATATTGTTATGGTTACTACTAGTAGGTGGATTGTGTACTAAGGCTTTGCCAACTACTGGAATCAAAACAAATAAATTTGGTTAGAGAATCAATTGGTGGTATATCAAAATTTGTTGCATTCATTGCATTCTTTAATATAAATAATTTTAAATTTATTATTTCCAGTGACATTTGTTTTAAGATGTCTGGAGAAGTTTCTGATTTCTTGACATCTTCTGTTAGATGGAGATTATATTCAATTTATAAAAAATTCTAGAGGAGTGTTTCTTATTTGTAAGTTTTCTTTTAAATTTGTAATTTCTGTTTGATTTTATGTAGTATGCTTAAGAAGCTTTGTTGAGTTTTAAAATGAATTACTGGTTTTTGTTGAATCCAATTGTTATGGAATAATAATAATAATAATAATAATAATAATAATAATAAGAAGAAGAAGAAGAAGAAGAAGAAGAAGAAATGTTGTAACATAAAAATAATAACAATTAACCCATTTACATAAAAAAGTGGTAATCTAATGGATTCCAGTCCATTGTGGAATAATAAACAATGGTAGATTTTTTGGCCAAAAAGGGATGTAAAATTATCATCAAATCAACAGCTGGTTTAATTCCATTTTGCTCTATTAAAAAATAATTTCGAATAAGTACACTAATAAATCAGTGAAGAATACACAAACGAAACATTTGGAAAACAATAGAAAAATTTACAAGATTACAATATTTCTACATTACCAAGAAAATCTGCAGTAACAGTCTTCAGACTACTAACGAGACATGACTGTTAACAAAAATACTTATACAGATTTGGAATAGCAGAGACTCCTGTCTTTTCTGTAACTTAATTGAAGAAATGGATTGGTCATCTTCTACATTGTCTGACTTTTACAAAAGATTACAACCTCCCAGCTAAATATTGGAGTGCAAGAAAACAAACGATTTCATTATCAAGCATTTAACATTAGATACCAACCAATCATATTCTATGAAAAATATTGTAAATGTATTATTTGTATCACTAGTGGGTTTCAAATTGTTGAACCCAATGCATGATGGGTAATACTATGTATCTGGTACACTCTCCGAGTATCTGTGGGAGAGGGCACTCATGGGGTTAGCACCTCTGAGTGGAGACAAAGTGATGTGTACATTATATCAGTGTATATTACAGCCCTCAGGCTTGCATCATTATAATTATTGTTCAGTTTATTGATAATACATAAGAGTTCTTACCAGAGAAGTATTCAGTTTTATTATTTCAGTAACAATAGCAATTCTTTTTCAGTTCACTCCGCGACTTCTAGTTCTGAGAACAGAAGAAGCAGAAGATCTGCAGTGCAAGTCTTCGTAAATGCTTAGTCTTATAGCTACTCTGACAAGCAGCCGTGGTAAATTAAATATTACGAGAGTGCCATCCACAACACACAAAGATTATATTTCAAATTGGCACCAAATTTAGGGGCATCCTAAATACTTATTAACCCTTTTAGTGCCAGCCCTAATAACACAATGCTGTCTAAAAAGTGCTAAGCACTTTTAGAGGAGAATGCACGGTTTTAAATTATAAGTAATAGAATGATTACCAAGTGTCATAGAGCTAAATCTTTTTTTTTTTGTTTTTAGTAAACTCTTTTGTCTACTGTATAAAATGTGTTATATGCATGAGAAGTCTCTTCAATATTTTTAAGAAATTAAAAACAGAAACAAAATTTGCAAATAAAATTAAAAAGTCCCAAAATAATCAATCGGTATATAAAAGTTTACTACACAGAAAGTTCAAGCTAATTAAATGAAAGTACACATATTTCTTTACTAAAACAGCATCCTGTATTGGTCTGGTATTTTATTTTTTAAAATACAAATTTCACATAACCTGAAGGCTGAAAACTGGGAGAAAAAAAAATACACACACATAAGCATGAAAATGGCATAAAGCAATAGGATATAAATGTAATGCAGATTACTGTTCAATTTAGCTCTTGTGTTATTGCATAGCTGAATGGTTAATTCACATTGTATTCATTGTCTGCTTACACTTCCAGAAATCCATTTTGGTAAATACACAGATTATTTGCATGCATACCAGGTCAGTTGCTATCGGATGTATTTTCACCGCTGAAGCTAGAATATATATATATCTTCCTCACTTATGTCCATGTCAGAAACTCTTTAATCAAGGCCTGAAAATTCAAAATCACCTGTTTTTCTTCTAATACATTGCAAACTGCAGCTCTCATTTCCTCTTTGGTTAGATGACACCAGCATACACAAACAATGGCAAGAGAAATTAAATTTGTAGCTAATTTAGTGCTTTGGAGTGAAGATAGGTCCTGAAATGCTACAGAAAAGCTCTCTCTCTATGGCTATGACGGAGAAAGTACATAGAAAGTACAAAGACTTTCCCGCTGGAAAGAGTTAAAATGTATGAAAATGGCATCACTACTAGATCATGATTGGCAATTCTGGCAGAATTTCCGGATCACAATTAGATCGTGATTGGCATGACACTTAAAGGGTTAATTAATTATTGAATTTGTACAAGGAAGTTACTGTTATATTACTCTAAGACTGTGGTTTTGCACTACTATTCACTTAGAATGACAATAACTTACCACCATCCACTTCTTGCCGTCCTTGTAGAAAGTTGGAGGTTTGTCGATTGGCTTGGGGGCAGCCACAGGTTTGTGTGTACTGGAAGTTGCAGGGGCTTTGAACGGGGCAGGTCCTGATCTTAAAGCTGGGTTCTTGTGTGTTTGCATATCGGGCGTAACACGTTTCAAAGCTGCAATGTAAAGTTCACTGCCTTTCAAATTCTTATCACACTACTTCTACTGAATCAATCAAATTAATTCAAGATCAGAAAAGTTAAAATTTTAAAACAAAACTCCACAAATAAATATCTGATGTGTAGCATTTATATGACCATCTCTACATACTAATCAATATGCTGTTTAATTTAAAAGAGGCCCCAATAAATAATATATATTTATCTGAAAATAACAAGATCTCAAATGCAAGACAACCCCCATTTTTTAGAATTTAATTTTGGCGTTTAGCATATCAATTATATAAAATGAAGAAGACATGATGATTTAATTATTAAATAAAATTTACAGTTTTGCCTTATATTTTGAACAAACTAAGGGACACAGAGGAGAACAGAAATGATATGCTGATATGTGTGTGATCAAAGAAGGTGATAGTGACAATGACAACACAACTCAAACAATGATAACTGATAAGATTTTCTATTTAAGCAACATACTTAATAAAACACTCCATTTTAAAAAGTTTTACCAAATTTTTTAAAATTTGTCTTGTAAATTCTCAAACTGAAAAAAAAGTTTAATCATCTACAGGAAGGAGCTTTAGTGGATTTTTTCATAATCAGCACAAAGTCAGGTATGATCATTTAAATTCACACAATGTTAGTTATAACATGCATTAAAGCGTAAATAGCATAATAACTCCAATTTTAGACCTAGTTTTAAACAATGTTAAACCTAGCCCATATTTAATATTGCAAAGAAAGAGTTAACCCCTTTTCAAAGTTAGTAAGTACAGATTTGCAATTTATTTGAGGTATGCCTGTAATAAGGTACTCTTGCACTTACTGGAAGTGATGCCTTCCCCTCTGTTGATCTCTGCGAACAGCGCAGATCTGTCCTGAGCCGCACTGTCTAATGTTGGAGCTACGTCTCCTATTGGCAGTACTGGAGGTGGGGGAGGAACACCTGGTGGAGGTGGAGGGGGAGCTGCACCACCACGACCCCCCCAAACCAAACCCGTTGTATGATGTTGCTTCACAAACTGCTGTAACTCCGTCAGGATCTGAATCCAGGACTTGACCCAGTCTACATGCGTCTTATCTCTGTAACACAACAATATCCTTTTATTCAGCATGTTTCATGTCTTTGAAGATTACAACATACAGTATTATACATAGTGTGACAGAGCCATCCAGTGGTGCTGGTCTCTTGAAATTTTCAATAGTGATGGGAGTAGTTTTAATTTAATTGGAGTCGAGTGTACACACAAACTTATTTATGCAGAACTAGTTTCGCATGCGTATTGCATACATTCTACTGCTTTCGACTGTTGGATTCAATAGAGGATCCTTGATGTACAACTGCCTTCCCTCTGGTGTTGGATTAATGAACTTCAATAGAGGGTTCTCTTCAAAAGGGCAGTCAAAATTCATCATATGCGCTTCATGTTTCTTCATGTATATTTTCTGCCATGTGTCGAGTTCTACTGTCCATTGTACATTTTTCAAAAGGAGGATGATTTGTTTAATTTCATGTCGGTCATTCCAAAAATGAGCCCATACTGCAGATTTTTCAGTTTCCCTATTTTTAATATTTCTAATTTGTTCTTTAAGACCTGTACCTATGTTTCTTTTTGTTCTGCCAATGTATACTTTGTTACACTCATTGCCATTAATCCTATAGATGCCTCATTTTTTGTCAATTGGGTCTTTTTCTGTATTGTGGGATGAAATCAAATTCTTCACACTGAACTTGTAACTAAGAAATTTCAAAAAATATTTAAAGAACATAATATAATGCTGGCACCTTACAACCTTTTATTTATGGGGTTCTTTGAAACAAAAAGTATATTGTTCTAACCCATGTACACTCCAGGAACTTAGAGATAATGTTGTGTAAGAAATCGCAAGGATTCCTGTTGCCAAGCTTAGACCTGTGAGTGAGTGAACATTTTTACAAGATATGTTGCCTGTTTGAAGACACATTCCATATTTGGTCAATGCATTTCCAGCATTTACTGTAAGGTGAGGATTTTAATGCGTCTCTGCCGGCGATTCTCGGTTCTCTGGCGCAGTAGAGGGACTACCTTTTAATTTCATGACCCTATATTTGAATGTGTTTTGCTATGCTAAGAGAAATTTGAAATTGGATTGGATTTGCTTATAGGAGCAAATGAGCAAAACATGATATAGATGAGATCTGTTTGGAAACTATTAACTTATTATGGTGAACAACCACACATAATTTTTTGGACAAAGGCTGACCAGGCTGGTAAATCATAGTATATAAGAGGGTATGAACCTAGTTGGTAAGATCACCGGTTGGAGGCTCTGTATAATAGTAGTTAAGAATAATAAAGAGAGATGTTGCCACCGTACTAACCAGGAAAACAGAAGGCGTGACAGTCGCAACTATATAAGGTGCATGGACCAGAGGGAAGGCAGTCAAGTCTGAGCTACGGGAGAAGCAACATTTCCGTAGCGTGGTGACCTGTCTCATTCTACCTTGATCTCTTGTTCTTATTTATACGACCCTGCCTCTGTACTCCCAGCCGAGACAACCTGTCTGCATTTCAGCTCATCAAGGTAACCCCTTGTACCATGTGTCTCGATGCAGTTCCGCGGAACATGCTAGGCATGTACACCTGTACGGTCACTACTTTGACCTAAAGGACGATCCCGCTTGGCATCTTGAACTCGCTGAGAATCAACCCTCAGTTGCGTGTCTCGATGTCACCCCGTGGAGCCTGATAGGCAAAGTACCCACCTGCTATCTATCTTCTGTTCTTCTATAAGGTAGAACCGACTTGCAATTGCACAGAATTACTCACCAGCAAGGAGCCCACAACACTTATATTCTTGAGAAAATGTATAATACTTACTTCTCTTTCCAATCTTTTAGCACACGGTTTGTATAAAACTGGCCTGCATCATTCATCTCCTTCACGTACGGTGCTGGCGCTGGACTCTGCAACATAGCATTGTTATTGACATTACAAAATTTATATCATGAGCTTTCTCAGAGTGTCAAACTTAGATAATTCTATACAAAGTACAGGGTTTCCATACCTGAAAAGTCAGAGAGAAAGATTTTTAGCTTTGGGAAACCAGGGAAGCTGGACAGTATTGTCAAAACATGAAAGTAGAATTACAAGTACAGAAATGAAGTATTTATGCAAATGTATAGGGAACACCAGAAGGGACAGCATAAGAAACTGTCAAATAAGGAATATCTTTAATCAAGGACCAGTAATAAAAAAGATACAGACAAATGTTTTAAGATGGTTTGGACACACAAATAGGATGGATGAGAGCAGGAAAACAGAAACAGGTATGGGGGGCCAGGCGGGAAGAAAGAAGAGGGAGAGTGGAATGATTATGTAGAGAAAATAGTGAATAAGAAAGGAATGACTTTGATGGAAGTTAACCAACTAACTAGGGATAGGACAAAATATAGAAAATGGATTATGACTAGCTGAGAAAACCCGATACTTGAAAGGGCTTAAGGGAGAGATGAAGAAGATGAAGAAGAAGAATAAGAAGAAGAAGAAAAAGGAAACCTTTTATGTCAACCACTAAACAAGATATTAGAAATATTTGTTAATATAGAGAACTGATTTATTTATAATTATTTATTTTAAATTTGTTTGTTGGTTTTATTTATGTGAAGTTATAAATGATAAAATATTTATAATACAAAATATGAAAGAAAAAGAAAAAACTTTTTTCTCTGACATGTTGCATTCTAATGATTTTTCTCTACTTATTCTTTTACAAATTGTTCATCCTAAGGCCTTTTCTTCTATTTTTTTTCATTACACATTTGCACACATCACTGTAGGTATAAGAATACCATGGGCTAACTAAAAGTCAAAAGAAGATCGCTATGTGATGGTTTTGAAATTTCATTCTCCTCACATGGCCATGACCAAAAATGAATCAAGTACTGCTTCAAAAGGCAGAAGTATTTAAAAATTCAAACCAATAACAAAGAATATTTCTATAAATTTTAGACATTTTAATGTAATCAGAATTTGTTGTATAGTAAGCTTAGTCTAATTCTTGAGCTTACCAGTTATGCAAAAGTCATCCAGAGGCTATCCAGAAAATTCAAGATATGTACATTTTGCCATATATGCCTTAAACATATGGATTTTAATTAAAATCATGTCATTTTTGACAAAATAATAAAAAATTTAACCTGTAGTGGTTCGTTTAGGGTAGGGGGATCTTTGAAAAGCATGCCATGTACTTGGAATATATTGAAGTTAAATTTAAGTTTGATATTTAAAACAGGATTTTTGTTTCTGAATTATGCTGATACACACACACGCCCCCACACCCACCCACGCACACATGTGCACACACACACAGACCAGACCATTCTTTTTTAAAAAATCTGACGTGTTCCAATCACATGACTGTTTCTGCCTACATATTCTGCAACAAACTATTATTGCAAAAGTTTACTTCATTTTCTTCATGCTAATAGATATACTCATTAGCTGAAATGGTCTTATTATTTAATTTCTTCTAAGCCGAAGAGAAATAAAGGAATACACTAAGCTAAAGCGAAAGCCAAATCTTTTAGTCAATCAACCTCAACAATTATATATAATTATATCCAATTCATTACAATTTCATGGAATAATTCTACCTCGTGTTAACCATTGCCCATTTGGATTGCTAAGTATACTATATGTATCTTTATGGTAATCCTTGACTAAGGACAGGTATCCTTCTTGGGCTTCTCTCTCTCTCGTTTTAAAATTTAAACCAAATACAGGGAGTATTTCGGAAATGGTTAACTTCACAATAAACATGTACATGACAAATTGTGTGTTTTAATGAGCTCTACACTTTTTGTGCAGCAAGTTTTTGTCTATAACTTATGGTTTGCTATGTGTGCAAAGGTCATTCACAATGAAGAGGTCTTCAGAGGCTATTCCCAAGAAATTCAGGATATATTTTTACTTGTCATATAAATATTTTTGGTATATTTTTCATCAAAATAAGTTTTTTGGATAGTGTTTAATGCCCACTTTTACTACCATGGCACTGCAGGCAATGACACTGATGACACAGGGAATGAAGATGGAGCACTGGTGGAATGTGATAGTGGGGGAAACCAGAGAACCTGGAGAAAACCCATCCCTGTGCCGTTTTGTCCACCACAAATCCCAAATATGGTCACTTGGAATCTAATCCAAGGTGAGAGGTAAGTGGTCTAACCAGTCGACCTGGCACGCCCATCAAAATCATTAAGAGCCATTTTGAGAAAATAATAATTTTGGAAAAAACCATGCATACATGTATGTTTTCTAAAAATGTTTTTTTTTAATTCAGCAGCCCTCCAAACATGTATTTGTGGTATAATCTTGTATCAAATGTTTGGGTGGAATACAATACCTTCTCTACATACTATGTACTTGCATAGTACTTGGTGAAGAAAGAAGTTTTTTTCTCATATCAGAGGATCTCATAACATGTCTTTCTGGTGACATGTCAGTATTGAATTTTTGGGTTGAATGCAAAGTAGTAGAGAAAGTCAAAATGTATTATTTCCTTTACACTTTTTGTTAAGTGTCGAGGAAATTTTGAGAAGAAATTTGTAATGTTTGTGAAATGGAAATGGGAGTTTTATTTATGGATGCTCTTGAACTGCTGTGGTTCTCAGCATCCCATTCTATGTTGGGTGTGAAAGAATGCTTAATTTTGCTCAGAGGCCTTTTTATCAGGCCACAGGTTTTTTTTTTTTTTATATACCACAGTGGGCTACAAATATTTATGAGAACCCTCAAGTTAAAAGTGTGTAAGGACTTAACAGCAAAAGGGAATAAGTGAGCATAACTCTAGGAGCAGATGAATGGAATTGAATTTATTTCCACTTAATGACACAAATAGTTCTATAATACTATTTTACAATCTGTTGACCACACAAACAAACTACAGCAATACTAAACACTGGTGGCCTCTACCGAGTTGCTGTGTAACCAAATGGCCTGAGTAGTTTCAACTTTGTCGCTATTCAAGTATTAGGCCAACTTACATCTAAGAGATGTCCTCCATCTCTATATTAAATTATGTTTCTAACTGATCTAGATCCCTATTTTTCTAGATCCCTAGATAATCCCAAACTTTAAGATTTTGTGTCCAGCTTTCACATTGTAACAAGTGTCTTTATTGGCTCAAAAAGTGTTTATAATTACAGCCTTTGAATCACTGGATGTTTGAACGCATATACAGTTAATGGCTGCCCACCATCCATGGGTTGCACAAAATTGTGCGCTAACACTCCATTCACTCACGACTCAGTACAATTCACAACACAACTCACTCTCATTCTTCCTCCTTTTTATAGCAAGAAAATGATGTCACAGACTTTCTGGAAACTTGTTGAAGGTACTAGAAATCACAACTTGAGAAACATCTCAAATATCAGGAAAAATCACGATGTCTTCTGAAGAGTCTCATTTCCAAAGGATCCCATTGCAGCGTGCGATTGCTTACACATCCAACTGCAATGTCTCCATTCCAGCTCCACTGCTACATGCCAGAGCAAACATGACGATGATCACATATCAGACGGCATTGGCACAATATTCATCAACTTTTCCCACCTTATCTCTATTGGTAAATTAGCCTACTTCTCAGTCCTAAGTTTTGCTCTCATTTCTGATGTTTCTTCACATTCCAGAATTACATGCCAATAATTGTCTTGCATTCCACACAGAGTATTCCTCTATATTTAAACCTCCTCTTGAATCTTTCTCTCATCCACTTGTCACGTGTATCTAGATACTTCTCTCTACTCCATATTTTCTTTAGCTTCCTGTATATTCTCAGTGACTTTTTGTTGCTGAAGCTATCTAATATTTCCTGAATTTGCATATCATCAATTCTTTGTTTAACTTCTTTCCAAAATCCACTTTCCTTACTCTTCTCTATCCCGCCATGCCATATCCCAGCCATTTTTTCTATGATTTCTTTAATTTCAGGTGTTTTTTCCTTTACTTTCTCATGTCAATAGAAAATGTTTCAAAATGCTATTCTCAACTAAATTCTTGATCCTAAACAAATATTTAAGGGTTCTTGTCACTGTTCTGCCTAGTTCAGCAACCCCTTTGGTGAGCTTTTAGGTAGCCACAAAATTTGTTTACAAAAATTTCTGTGAATCAAATCTATACTTAGGATCCTTCCTCAATACAGTATTTCTACTCCAAACATCATATCATCCTCTTCTACTGCTACATATATTTTCCCCAACCACTTTATATGCATTTCTGGTACATGTGCCTTCAGAAACTAACATACGGGCATTAAATTATAACGTAACCTCTGTCGTGGCTTCTCTCCACTGTACGAGAGATCCGAGAGTCAGCGGGAAAATGGTGCCGGCAAAGGCGCATTAAAATACCAATCTTAAGGTGAATTACGGACATGCTAACTTTCTGTTCACATATAGGCTCCACAATTTGCTAAAATATTCTCGCTCACTAGTCTAAGCTTAGCAGCAGAAATCCTTGTGCTTTCTTGCATGATGTTATCACTAACATTTTTATGTTATACTGCCTGCTTGGAAGCACATGATCAATATTATCAACATTTATTTAAGATGTGCCTTTGCTAGCATCACTTTCCCATTGACTCTCGGATCCCTCACACAGTGGAGAGAGGCTGCAAGAGGGGTTACCTTATAATTTAATGACCCTATAGCTTTCAAAGTGAACCTTTCTTTTGCCAAAGCCTTCCTGTTTTGCTCCCTCCACCCTCCATTTACACTAATAGTCAAATTTATTAACTACCTCAATTTCTGTCACTTCCCAATACCATTTTTCATTATTACGTAGCTTGCTTCCATTTTTAAATACCATGATTAAGATCAGTTGCTCAAAGCAGTCTCTGAATTATTGGTATAATAAACCAAGTATGTAAAGTGTTGGAAATAAAATTCACCTACAAGTTAGGTAGTGCAGGAAGTTTTACTCACCACTGTGACCCAGCCTAGCGCTGCTATACTCTCACTAACTGCACTTAGGTGGTTGAAATGGTTTGAGCCACGGTTTTTCTCCCGGTATTCTTGAATCCCCACTATGTGAGTTGACGTAGGGACCAACAGCTTCATGGTTTCAGCCTGATTCGCTGGCGACGCTGACTTTGAGGCTATCTCCAGAAACTCTAATTGAGCACTGCAACACAACCAGAATAGTTATTTATTATGCAAGAGCAAATGTTATTGTTTATGATTCATGTGGGAATATTGTGAAACAAGATGCAGTCAAGAATCAAAAATAAACTTTACGCTCACCTATCATACTGTTTTTTCTATGAGAATTTTCTGATATTAGAAGAAAAGCAACAAAAGATGAAATAAATTTGAAGTAAAGTTTGAGCCATTCACCACAGGTTATAGTTCCTTTTTTTCTAAACACCATTTCATAAATTTTTCATATTGTGCCTCATAAAATTTTAAGAATTTAGCAGGTTGTTAATTTGATGCTGCTTTTTTATCAGCTCTAAGGGTATCATAATTCTCAAAATCTGCCATTTTCTCAAAATACATTACAGGGCAATAATATTGGTTTGTCAAGGTCTGCTATAATTTGAATTCTTAGTATGCTAAACGTGTGGTCCATATCTGTTTATTTTGGCAAGCGTAAAGTAATTTTGTTCCAACTTAAATTCTTAGTAATGGTAAATGTACAGTCCATATTTGTTTATTTTGGTGAGCGTAAAGTTGGAACAAAATTACTTTAAGCTTGCTGCACTTCTTTGCATGTGGATTCCATAAAAATCAAGTTTGCAATATGAAATGAGTTCGTACACTACTCAACTATGCTTAGTCATAGAAAAAATTTTTAGCTTCAATTCATTCAACACACCATGTACAAACACTATCTCAAACAGCAGTGTGCTGAGAGGGGGAAAATATTCCACTAACAGTTTAATACACAACATTAAAAACATCTGATGTGTTTCATTCACATGACTTTCTCTACCTGCTCTATAAACAAACTTCTTACTGAAGATTATTCTTTTTTCTAGTTCTTGCTAATCGAGATAAACAATAGAGTAGTCTTACTTAGGACCTTGTAAGAAGGGAATCATTGGCTAACGCAATAGTCAAAAGTTGTCACTATGATTGTCATTGAAATTCACTTCCTTACAAGGTCAGGAGTAAAACAAAAGAATCATGGACGACTTCCTGTTTGAGAAAAAAATAAATATTATAAAATTGAAACCAGTAATAAGGAATATCTTGGAAATAGTTGGCTCCACAACAAAAATGTATAGTACTTAAGTTGTGTGTTTTAACGAAATCTAAAATTTTTATATAGTAAGTTTTTGTCTATCTCTTATTGTTTACCCACTATGCAAAAGCCATTCAGAATGACGAGAACTTCAAGAGAATATTCCTAGGAAATTCAAGATATAAATTTGTCACGTAAATATCTTTAATATACATGATTTCAATCAAAATCATTAAGAGCCATTTTTGAGAAAATCAAAATTTTCAACAAGTTTTCCATTTAAAGGGTAGTTTGGGGTGAGGGGGATTTTCTTAAAAATCCTTGTATCACAATCTTTGGAGCTACTAAACTTAAATGCCAAGTTTGGTATTTAATATGCTTTTAGTTTTTGGTGTATGCTGACCACAAACACACACACGTGATCCTTTTTTACTTTTTCTATATGTACTATGTACATAGAGTATAGAGAAGGTATTGCATTCCACCAAAAAATTTGATACCGAGATTTCACCGGAAATATATGTTTAAGGGTCCCCTGTATCCAAAAAAAAGTATTTTCAGAAAAATGTGAGTGTGCGTGTGCGCGTGGGCGTGCACGTGGGCGTGTGTGTGTGAAAAGGATAACTCAAAAACAAAAAGTCGGTAAAATACCAAACTTGGTATTTAAGTTTAGTTTTCTTCCAGGGATGCGACAAGAAGATTTTGAGAAAAATCCCCCCACCCCAAACTACCCTTTACATGGGAAAAATTTCGAAAATTTTAATTTTCTAGAAAATGGCTCTAACGATTTTGATTAAAATATCATATATTAAAGATATTTACCTGACAAATAAAATGTATATTTTGAATTTTCTGGGAATAGCCTCTGAAGACTACTTTATTCTTTCCATAACTGCTAAATCGTAAGAGATGTACAAAAACTTACCACACAACAAATGTAGAGCACCTTACAACACGCCATATATGTCATATACATTTTTTTTTTTTCATGGAGTTGACTGTTTTTGAGAAATTCCTTTTTTTGGTTTCCGCTATATAAAAACTTATACTTTTCTCATACAGGAATTTGTGAACTCCTCTCCATACAAACAAAGAAACTTCAGTTACATAGCAACCAACTTTTGACTATCACTTTAACCTATGGTACTCCCTTATTTCACTTCTACTAACAAGGAAGCAAGTAATAAGACTATTTCTGCTAATTTTTTCTCGATTAGATGAAGTAAATAGAATAATTGCAGAGATGTAGAGAAAGTCATGCGAATGGAACACAGCAGATTTTTTTAAAAAATGTTTTTAATGGATTACATTTTTCAGTGGAATACAATACCTTCCCTACTACTGTGTATGAGTATATTGTGCATACATGCTACAGAAAGTAAAACATAATATTTTCATTAAGTTTATTATAGGTTTCTGAAACAAACTACAATTAGTTAATTATGTAACTTATTAATTAGGAAAAACGGAATTATTCGTAGCTTTCAGTAGGCATTTACCATACTTAGGAAATTAAGGTTTGAACTTCAAAACCAAAGCCGTTAAACAATTTAGTGAGATGCCCCATTGGTAACCACTGATTATACAGTGCTTCAAACACTGGTATTGAAACATGGCCGATTTGTTCCAGCCAGCAGTGAGAATTTCTAAGGTGCTATGGCTGTCATGTGGATAGTTAAACTGAGCTTGGTGTAGTCCAATTATTGATATTATTATTATTATTATTATTATTATTACTATTGATATTTTTTTTATTATTATTATTATTATTACTACTATTGATATTTTTTTATTATTATTAATTATTATTATTATTATTATTATTATGATTCCTATACATACTAAATTACAGTCCGAGCATTTAATTTTATAAATTCCTGGTTTTTGTTTGCAGGGAAAGGATCTTTTAAAATTTTACACAGCAGTTTCTGAATGCTGTAATTGCATAATGTTACCTTAGCTCCATAAAAAAATAAATAAAAACCTATAGCATTCAGAAACTGCAATGCAAAAATTTAAAAGATCCTATTCCTGCAAACAAAAAACTGGGAATTTATGAAATTTAATGTTCGGACTGTAATTTAGTGTGTATATATATATAGGAAGGACAAAAGAAAGTTTGGAAACCGATTCAAGGAACACATGAGAAACCTAAAATACAAACAAACAGAAAAATCAGCACTGCCTATCATTTTTGGACATCAGGACACAAAACTGCACGTAACATAAAACTGTTAACACCAGCATATAAACACACAGAATTAGAAGATCTACATCATGGAGAAAAATAACATACCATGAATTTTGATTTACCACCATACAGCAACCTTTGGAAGTTCATAGATCCAGCACCAGATGTCTCCACAAGTGACTCACCACCACCCTCTTCGTCCTCCGTGGTGTAATGGTTACCATGCTAACTTCATATACCCAAGGTCGCGGGTTCAAACCCAGCGGAGGGCGAAGGATTTTTTCGGGTGTAAACATCCTTAGCATTGCTTCCTTCAGAAGGGAAGTAAAGCTGCTGATCCCGTGTCGTAGATTTACGGCACGTAAAAGAACCTCAAGCCTGATAGAGAGGCCTCTGAGCAAAATTAAGCGGTCTTTCAAGCCCAATTTAGAATGGGACGCTGAGAACCACAGTAGTTAAAGAGTGTCTATAAATAACATGCCATTTCCATTTTTTTACCACCACCCTCATCGTTGACGCCAACGAAGCAAGGTTGGTATGAAAGGTTGAAAATGGGAACAAGTGTTCCCGAAAGCGGTCCCAGTAAGTAATTACTAAGTGATGTTCATGTTACAAAAACAGACTCAAATTCTTTTGTTTTTAATGATCTTAGAATGTTTCAAGTTCCTCATGCCACTAGTTGCTCACAATTCAATTCAGCTGAAGTGGGTACCTTTTATTGGACACAACCATTATATGTAAAGTAGATCAATGTGACAATCCTCCATGCTGGTAGATCGCTTGATGACATCTTTGTACCATGTCTCACTTTTTCCAGCAAATGAAGAATTTTGCATTTAATAGGCAGTTGCTAAAGCTGTAACTCTGCCCTGTTACACTGTGCTCCTTAAGTAAGACTTCACTCTACTCAAGCAAGAGAAGCTTCTCTTGACACTGCAACTTGTGGAAGGTAAACAGCTTCCGGCAACAAACTTTGTATATCACTTTCCACAAACATTTTAAAAGTTCAGTTACATTTTGAGGCAATAACTGCTCATCAGAATAGACAAACTCAAGCTTTTTTCCCAATCTTGAAAGGTCAAAACACATGGTGTAATAATTTTGCAATGAAACCAGCCCCTTGGTAGGAAAATATCTTCTAAAGGCAGTTGGAATATAATTTCACAATGCACTGCAGTAATTATTAGGACCTAAAAGTGTGCATTTTTATTTAATAAGTACCTGGAGAAGGAATTTCACTTCTAAGTCTCTGTTCTTCAAAACACATGATTGTAAGTGCAGCAATACATTTTTTGTTAACTTTGTGTGAGTCCATCAACAATTAGCAGGGTAGGTAGATTTACTGTCTGCTGGTACTGAAGTACAACGCATGCGCCATCCCTACTACCAGGTGCCAAATACTTGGAACTGTGATCTTGACATTAGAAGGCAGGCTAGCTCAGGATTTTCCTGCTGTATGCAGACAAGCAACAATTATCTTAGCATTGTTCCAGTATCTAGCATATTTTTGTTTAAAACTTTGCTCTTTCCTTCCAGAAGAGAGCAGACCTGCTGAATTTTCAAGAATCCTATCATTTAAATACTTTGAACTATATAGAATGTAATATTACATGTAGATTTTGTTTTATTAAGTGGGAACATTTCGTTTTAGCTTACCCGTATATTTTAAGATTATTAAACAGTTTTTAAAAATATTTTTGAAGCTATTAGGGTGGGCTTAGCCTGTTCTGCCTAACCTGAGAAGCCACCTCTGGACTGTCATCAAGATCAATTAGCCCACAATCTCACTTACGGTAGGTTACCTAGATAAGTTTTTTTTGGGGGTTTTCCCTTACCCTGAGAAGACGAATGTCGAGTAACTTTAAACTACATGGACCCTAAAATCATTTCACCAATTTCATTCATCATTTGATATGACAAATCATAATAATAATAATAATAACAACAACAACAACAACAACAAAAAACCAATTAAGCTGGCTATCAAGGATAGGTTTCTAATTGAATATGAGAAATAAAAGGATCATTTGATAAGTTCCCGGAATGAAACCCAAAATAACAACTGACCTGATTCAAACTGTTTTTATTTTTCAATGTAGTCTCCATGTACCCTAATGCACTTGGTCCATCGGTGTAAGGATGAAGAACCTTATCCAATATGTTAATGCCCAGCAGCATAGAAGAATGCGTGGATGCCTTGGAAGGGCTTGGTGGAACCATGAAAGACCATGACCAACGACTTAATGCCTGGATGGAACATTCTAAGGAAGCATCAAAAGAAGTTGCCTCTGGCACAAATGTCCACTAATGAAGGTGTAACAATGGATGGTAACAATCAGCTATGACTTATGAAGCAAGCCTTTATCAAACATTTGATGATTACGCCTACAGTATTGCAAAAATGACTACCACAAACTGCAAAAAGCTATTAATAAGGTCAATATTTGGACTAAAATATCTAGAATAAAATTCAATTCAATTAAATCTGGTCATGTTAATTTCACAAAAGATTAATCTGTGCATAAATTCACAAATGGTCCCTAAAATTAGTAAAAATACTTTAAAAAATTAAAAAACTCCAATGGAAAGAACACACGATAAAGAAAAGAAACAAAGTGAATTTGAAATACAGTTGGTTACTTGTAACACTTGAATCATCTTCCTATGTAAGATTTTACTTTATAAATAAGTATTATCAGCTTGGACATACAGCTCTAGGGCTTCACTAAGAAATCAAACATTAAATTAATACCAAGTTTTCAAAACTAGTCCTGCAGAGTGTTATCAATGTAAATGATTATCTCCACATGTACCTTAAAATTTTGGCATTAATGGAGAAAATATAAGAGACTGCCATGAAGCACATTAACGTGACAAGGTGCTCCAACAGGTGCACAGCAGCAACTGAAAAGACTTGAGGCTTGTGATTTAGTATACTGATTTGTAAGAAATAGATCTTACAAAGTACAGAGTTCAACATGCGATGACCTGACACACTGTCTAATGAAGCTGAGGTTACTATTTTCTATTCACTCTTAGGTTGATCTGCACCAAAATGGATCCATGTGGTTGATGCACCGCAGTACAACACAGTAGTAGTACTCGCAAGAAAGTAATCCCATGCTAACAATCTAAATTACAGAATGAATTTATTCTTAAATTGCATAATATTCTATACAAATACCTAAGAGTTAAATTGTTGCCAATTTGTACTGTTAAACAGAGCTATAAGTCCCAACATGCTATTCATATGAGACACCTGGTTCCCACAATATTATTTACACAGTAACGGTTGCTGGTTGTTGCCGTTTAGAATCATAGTGAACAGTAGCCGTTAATTTCCTCTTGCATCTTTGTTGAGTTACACAAAGTATTAGACTGGTAAACCATTGACTAGTGGTGAAAAAGCTGTAGTGTTGAATGTTTATTGTAAGTTTTGTGAGAGAAATACCCACACTTCCTGTGATAGAAGTGAAATTAACATCTGAGTTCACCAGTGTTTCAGTTACAAATACAAACAGTGCTCACGAAGAAAAGGCTTAAATGGAATAAGTGGTTACACCTGGGGAAAAAAAAAGCATGTGAAATATGCTATGTAAGAGTGCAACAATTTGTGAAGAATACAATTTGTGTAATAATGCACAATTTCCTTTTTAAAAATGAGCTGCCAACAGTTGATTAAGTGCTACATGTAACAAAAGAAGCAGCGTTGTTTTGGGAGATGGATAGTTTAAGTGACACCATTGTTGATAATCTGGTTATCAACCTTGAAGTGAAAGCAGCAGCTCAAACAGCTCAGATGATTCTGATTTGGAGGGAATAGAGCCACTTCCAGAGAGAGAATAAATTTAAGTTATTGCATACATATTTTTTATTTTTTCACTTTTTTTTTTTTTAGAGTTAATTATTATATGTGTATCTAGGTATTTTGTTACGACTATCAATATTATCACCATTATACCTAACTGAATATTTTAGTCACTGTTTTAGTTGTCGGAATAAGGGATCTGTTTGTTTTATATCACAATATGCGACGTGTGCATGCCACATGTTAAGAAAATATGACAGCATTTCAGGTGCTTATGGTGGAAGGCTACATTATAATGGTGCACTGGTCGCTTGGGTTTTGTTTTGGCGAGGATCAACTTAAAGCTGAATAGGCTTTAGATAATATGTAATGATTAGTTGTAACATGTTCAGAAATTTAAAAAAGTCAAAAAACTTCTTTGTATAAGAAGATTACACAAATACTCACTCAAACGCTTTCCGAACCATCTCTGCTTGAGTGGCAACATCGCCACCTATTTTCTGTGACAACTGCAGGAACTGAGCTAAGGGCCCTCTAACAATGTTGCTAAATCCCTCGACACTCATGGTGTCTGGTGGCTGTGGTGGCGGTGAGGGGGGTGGTGGCAGTGGAGGTGGCAGAGGTGGTGCCTTGGCTTCTTGCTCTTGAGTCAGTCGTGATGCTGTCTGACTAAGCAGTACAGTTCCTGTGGCAACCTCAACAGTCTGTTCCAGACGTGAAGTTACTCTCTCCAAGCGATTCAGCAAGTTCTCAAATTCGATAGCAGGCGTGCGGGGCTCTGACTCTGCATCCACTCCTGCAACAATACCATCATTCTTAAACACTGTTTGTATCACATATTTAGAACAAACATCAAAGTTAATGCATGGCAAGAAAAAAATCCTATCAGAGTTAAGGTAATATACAAGATGTGTCCAGCAAGTAAGGACAACTTTGTTCTACCACTACCACAATGCTAGTGTCACAGTTCCACGCATGCATACTTGTCTCTCCTAATCATTGTCTGTCCACTGACACCATTACAGCCAGATCAAGTTGTGTTTACATTTGTTAGTGATTGTTCAAAATGTTTAAGGCAATTTTTGATCTTAAAAACTATGAAGTACATTCCAAATAGTTTTTGCACACAGGGAATGTTAAGCCAGCTGAAATTTATCAACTTGTAAAGATTACAGTGAAAATGTAATGACAAAAGGAATGGTGAAAAAGTGGGCTAGGCAATTCAATGATGGAGGATCCAATATTCACAACGAACCACAAAATGCCTGGCCTTCTGTTGTCACTAATGGTTTGGTTGAACAAGTGAATGAGGCAATTCATGAAAACAGACAATTCACAATAAGAATGCTTTGTGATGTATTTCCACAAATCACTGAGTTCAGCAGTGGCTGTCTTCACTGGCAGCAGTTTTCTTTGAAGATGGAATACAAAAGTTGACAAGTGTCTGAACAATGGTGGCAACTATGTCAAAAAATAGGTTCATATACAGACAAATGTCATGAAAGCAAATATTTTATATCTTTTTTACAACCCGGTACTGATTTTCTTTCTAAAGCTACCTGATATCTACCACATTCCTTGTGAATGCAGTGCAGCGTACATCAGCCAATTGCCACACACATTACCGAACGCAAAGAACCATCAGGCTCATACAACCCAAAAAATCTGGACTGGTTTAGGCATGTATTGATAAAGGCCACAGGACCAATTTTATCAACATCAATATAGCAGCAAAGTGTTTGTCTTACTGGGAAAGAGGAGCAGCTATTTTATTTCAAGCAAATTATCTTAATGGCGATTCAGACCAACAATAAGTTCAGCATTGGCTCCAATGATAGAAATCCTAACATCTAGTTTTCAACCTGTCTCTTCCAAGAATTTAGAAAACTTCAAGGCATTTCTACAAATCATGTGCTATAAAACATTTTCTATCAGATCCATGTGCTTAACTCACTCACATTAAACACAAGATGCTTCACGAGTATTGGGGGGGGGGGGGGGAGTGCAGGAGTTGAGAAAAGAAAAGTGTAGGATGATCAGAGTGGTGATGTCGCTAAGAGATCATATTGAAATTAGGTTCTCTCTGTATGTCCAGGAGTTAAAAATAGAGAGTGAGAGAGAGAGAGAGAGAGAGAGAGAGAGAGAGAGAGAGAGTAAATAAAGAAACACAAACAGCTTCTCAGTTGAAAAAAGTATTGAAAAATGTAAACCAATAACAAGGAATATCTTGGGAATGGTTAACTGCACACAAAAAATGTACATGGCAAACTGAGCATTATTGAGATCTATATTTTCTGTGCAGTAAGTTTTTGTGCACCTCTTATGGTTTACTAGTTATGCTAAAGTCCTCCAGAATAATGAGGTCCTCAGAGGCTATTCCCAGAAAATTCAACATACACAATGCATTTGTCATTAAAATGTCTAGGCATTTAAATCAAAATCAAAAACCTTGATTTTCTCAAAAATGGCCTGATTTTCTTGAATATCTTTGTCTCACATCCTTGGAAGAGGCTGAATTTAAATACCAAGTTTGGTATTTAACGGAACTGGCCTTTTGTTTTTGAATTATGCATGCACACACATGCTCACAGACCTTTTTCTAAAAATGCTCTTTTAGATTAAGAGGTTTTCAAAATATAAAGTATAAATAACAAAGTAATGAAAAATTCAAAATAATGGATAACTCGGAAAGGTTGATGCTCTATAATAGTTATTTGTAATTAATTGTGTGTGTTAAAGAGATCCACATTTTCTGTGTAGTATATTTGTGTCTGCTTCTCGTAATATAAAAGTATTGCACAAAATTATAAAAAAAATTCATCCTGCATGAACAGGACTTCACTGTCAAAATGTTTTCATGTTAAGAGGTCATTTGAGGTAGGAGGGTTTCCTTGAAAATGCATTTACTAAAAAAAAAAAAAAATGCGTGCGCACACGCACGCACACACACATAATCTCTTTACTTCCCTTCTGAAGGAAGTCATGCTAAGGATTTGGAAGAAATACATGTTCTGTGAAGAGGAAGTAAAATAAAAATAGCAATGCTGCCAAATTCAACATAAAAATTTCTTACAATATTAGCATCTCAAAAATCTAACTGAGCACAATGGCTCAGGTGGTAATGTCTTTGGCCCACATTCAGAAGGTCAAGGGCTAACCAATATGACTGTTTTTCAGTTTTCCCTCAGTCACCAAGATAAATAGCAGACTCGATATTCAATCACAACCCAAATTCCACCTTCAGTCTAAAGCAATAGTAAAATCTTAATATACTTTGATGGTAATAGTGATATTTGAAGGTTGAAATTGTACTGATATTTAAAGCAGCTAGACTGGATGGCACCCTGATGTTATCTGGTTGTTATGGAGCAAAATGGTTTGGTATAAAACAGGCATCACTAACTCAATTTTGGATTGCTCTGTGCATGCAGTGGGTAAACACATGACAAATGTAAATGGTGTGTTACTTATGGATGTTCTTTCACTTCTGTGGTTCTCAGCATCCCATTCTAAATTGGGCGTGAAAGACTGCTTAATTTTGCTCAGAGGCCTGTCTATCAGCCTTAAGGTTCTTTTACGTGACATGGAACCAACGGCTTTACTTCACTTCTGAAGAAAGCCATGCTAAGGGTTTTTCCACCCAAATAAATCTGTTGTCCTCCGCCGCCGCGACCTTGGTTATCTGAAGTTATGTAATGGTAACCATTACATAAAACACGACAGCAGGGATGGTCCCCTCTTCCTTGCAGGTTCAACCTAGCTCAGAGCAATGGTTTTTAAAAGCGACAGCCCCATATAAGTAGATTTACTGGCATGTTAAAGAACTCCTTCAGGACGAAATTCCAACACATATGATCCTGCCAATTTACAGCATTGTTAACAAACAAAATAATTTTTAAATAATAAATCTCTCTTCCTTGTATAGTGTGTCATGTGTCAGTTTTAAATGTCGGAACAGAAAACAATCCTATATGCAAGCCATCTACTGCAGGAATGTTTCTTATTTTGCAGAACACATGATTAGTGTGGCAAAGTTCTGCACTCAGTAAATCCAATTTGCAGCATCATTGCAAATGAGTACGATAATTACCACAGAGAAGAATGTTTCTTTAGAAGTATGTTCAATACCAATTAATTACCAAGATGCCTGTTCAATTTGATTCCTATAAATGTGAAACCTTTACATTAAAAAATTAATTCCCATACTGTTGCAATATAATGTAATTACAATGTATTAATCAAGTTAAGGCATTTGTTTTATATACTTAGTAATTTTAATTTTTACTTTATCTACATGTTTCTCTCTAATTTCTACCTTCTCTATGCAGTATAGAGAAGGTATTATATTGTACCCAAAAAGTGGATAATGAGGTTTCAACAGAAATATATGTTTTGAAACCTCTGAATCCAAAAAGCATTTATAGAAAAATATCCGTGTGCCTATCTGTGGGCAGCATAGCTCAAGAACGAAAAGTCTGTTATATACCAAGTTTGATATTTAAGTTCAGTATTTTCCAAGAATGGGACATAAAGATTTTTAAGAAAATTCCCTCACCCCAAACTACTCTTTAGGTGGAAAAAAAATTAGAAAATTTTGATTTTCTCAAAAATGACTCTTTAACGATTTTAATAAAAATCTCTTATATTTAAGATATTTACATCAGAAATAAATGTCTATCCTGAATTTTCTGGGAATAGCCTCTGAAGACCTCTTTATATTCCGGATTATTTTTATTGAATTTTGCGTAACTGGCAAACCATAAGAGACAGATAAATACTTACTACACAAAAGATGTAGATCTTGATAAAACACACCATTTATGTCATATACACTTTTTTCGAAGATTTGGCCACTTTCAAGATATTCCTTGTTATTGATTTCAGTTTTAAAATACTTGAAAATTTTGTCATATGGGAACTTTTCAATGCTTGGCCATGCAAAGAAACAGATTTCGATCCCAAAGTAACCACATTTTTAAAACATTTGACTGTTGGTTTAGCCCAGTGCATTCCCTTATTTCCCTTCTACATATAAGGAACGAAGTAATGAGACTGTTTCTGCTAATGTTTTAGCATGAAATAGAAGAATAAGCTTATTAACAATAATTAATACAGAGATTTAGAGAAAGTCATGTGAATGGAACACATCAGATTTTTCTTATTCAGTTTGGAACATTTTATATAATTTTATAAGCATAATATCACTTTATTGTTTACAACATTTGGATAGGATAAACAATTATGAAGTTATACCAATCTCTGTATGTAAACCAAAGAAAATACCTGTTGCATCGTAACGTGCATTATGGTAAATACACTGACATGTGTGTTAACTTGCAGCAGATGTTTTAGAAATGAAAAGTGGTAGTGACTAGTGCCAAGAATCACAAGCTGGCTTTGTAAAACCAAATCTCTGTGCTTGACTTTCTATGGATTCATCACTCTCAAGTTCTGACCAAAACAACACACAGATGTCACATCACGAGGGCAGCCAGTAAATACCACTCAACTAGGACGAGGTGCACAAACAACTGAATGAACTAGCTCAATATTGAGATTTCACACAACTGCAAGTTTTGGAGATCTGCTGAACCCAAAAGTTTGTTTTTTTTTAAAAAACAAATATATAGAAATACCTGCTTATATACAAAATTCATTCCGAATGATGAGCATTTCACAGGCTCTTCACAGAAAATCAAAGATGTATATCCTACATATGCGATTACTATAATCAGTATTTTAATTAAAAATCATGTTATTTTTGAGGAATGTAAAAATAACGTGTACATTAATATAAACATGTGATATTTACTTCAGTCATTAAAGCTGTTTTAAGAGAAAAACAAGTAAAATTTTGAGTTTTTAGGGCAATTATGCCAGATGTAATATAAAATAAGACAAGCTGTCATTATTCTCTCACATGTTTCTTTTCTAAACATGCTGTCAATTGGAGGGCCTTAAAACCTATTTCCAGTGAAATCCTGATACTGAGTTTAGGGTGAAATATAACATTTCCTCTACCTACCACAGGCGGATAAAATCCAAACTACTATTAAATATACAATACAAAAAAATTCTGATGTGTGAACATTCACAATACTTTTTCTACCTATTCTTACAAAAGCTTATTCTTCCATATACTGTAAGCTAATCCAGATGAACATCAAGAGAAGTGGCTTTATTATACATTTCCTTCTAGGTACAATGGGAAGACAAATACAGCAGCCTTAAATGAATCAAATCTTTTAAGAGCAGTTGCTATATGATGGTGTTGAAATTCTGTTCTTGAATGACCAGGATGAAAAACCTAATAACAATTTCCCATAAATACTGCAACGTTTAAATCAGTAACAAAGAATATCTTGGATATGGCTAACTCAATAAAAAAGTATATTTATGTTTACATTCATATACTTTCTCAAACTCATTCTCCAATACACTATTATAAAAAACACATTATTCTAAGCACATAGTTAATCCAGATAAACATTTGCATGAACAGTTTTATTGCACATTTCCTTGTAGGTAAAATGAGAGTATACAAACACACCAAAATTAAACGATGGTCAATTGTTTTAAAACTGATGACTATAGCAAGGAATATACCAGAAATAGTTAACTCCATATAAATACAAAAGAAAAGAGGTCTGTACTTCTTTTTGTTGCAAATTTTTGTCTGTCTCTTAAGATTTACCATTATGCAAAAGACATCCTAAATGACTTTAGAGGCTATTCTTAGAATATTTAAGATATACGTTTTATTTGACATGAAAATGTCAATATATGGGATTTTAATCAAAATCAGAGCAATTTTTGAAAACATCAAAATTCTTGAATAAACTTCCCAAGTAATAGTTATGGATGAGATTTTCTTGTAAACCTTTGTTTTGCATCCTTGGAAGATGCTGAACTTAAAAGGTGTTTGGTCTTCAGTTACCTATGCTGTTCACAGTCACATGGACAATGCATTTTTTATACACAGGGGATCTCAAAGTATTCATCTCCAGTGAAGTCTGAGTTGAATTTTTGGGTGAAAGTGGTATCTTCTCTTCTCTAGTATCTTTATGTACACAGTGCACAGTAAGGTAAAAATGTGTGACATAAATTGTCGTTTTAGCAAGATCTACATTTTTTTGTGCAGGAAGATTTTGTCTATTGCGGTTTATTAGTTATGGAAAAGCTGTCGAGTGAAGAAGAAAATTCAAGGTATGCATTTCATTCATCAAAAAAAATCTTTTAAAATAAGGTATTTTAATCAAAATCTTTACAGCCATTTTTGAGAAAATCAAAAACTTTGAAAAGGGTACTTTAAGGTTGTAAGATTTGTTGAAAATCTTTGTTGCATCTTTGAGAGATGTAGGACTTACAATTATCAAGTATGGTTTTTAATAGATTTTTCATTTCTGAGTTTTGCTGTTCATGCTCACATGACCTTTTCTCTATATAAAAAAAAAAAAACTGATGTGTTATTCACTTTCTCTAACCATTCTTCGACAAACTATTCTTAAAACTGCTTATTATTCCGTGTATTTTGAATTAAATGAGATACATTTTTTTTAAGAAAATCCTTTTATTGCATATTTCCATGCAAAGATAATGGAAGCAAGGAAATACATTAGACAAAAGCAATGATCAAATATTTTAAAAGCTGATCTCTGTGTTGGCTTTGAAAAGCCATTCTCTTTACTTGAACAGAAGAAAGACGAATAACAACTTCCCATTTGAGGAAACTATAAAGTGTTGAAAAATTGGAACCAATAACAAGAAATGTCTCAGAAATGGACAATTGCATAAACAAACAAAAATGCATTTGACATAAATTGTATATTTTTATGAAATCTGAATCTTTTTTATAGTTTACCAGTTATGCAAAAGGCATCCAAAATGAAGAGGATTTCGGAGGCTATTCTTAAAAAATTCAAGATATATGTTTCATTTATCGTGAAAATATTATAAACATATGTACATATTTTAATAAAAATTGTGAAGAGTAATTTTTGAGAAAATCAAAGTTATAAAAAAGTGTTCTAAGTAAAGGGTAGATTAGGGTGGAAAGATTTACTTGAATGTCTTTGCATCACATCCTTGGTTGATGCACAACTTAAATGTCAAGTTTAGTATTTAATGGACTTTTCGTTTTTGAGTTAACTGTTCAAGGCACACTGCTCTTTTTCTAAATATGTTATTTTGTTGTATTCAGGGGTCCTCAAAACAAGTTTCCAGTGAAATCTCAGTATCAAATTTTTGGATGGAATGCAACACTCCCTCTCCTTACTTAAGACTTAGTGGAGAAATTAATAATTTCACACAATTGTGTATTTTAATGAAGTCTAAATTCCTTCTGTTTTTAAGATTTTGTCTCTGGCTTTGGCATTTCCAGTTTTATACAACTCAAAGAGGATGAACAGGGATTTACAGGCTACTCAAGAGAATTCAAGATTCCATGACTGTTTTAATCAAAATTGAGACTTTTTGGGAATATACAAATAATTTTAAATATTCTGTGAAAAAGTGAATTGGATATATAATTAAATAGTTTTACAAGTAAAACATTTCCGTTACTTTTCATGTACGTAAAATCACTAGAAATGGTATAGTTTATGATTTCATGAAAATCATAATATTGCAACTTTGAAAAATGAGGCCTTATATACCACGTTTTGGTTTTTGAGTTATTTTGTTTGTTCTCTCTCTCTCTCTGTCATTTTTTCTTTTTCGTACAAAGGATTTCAAAACCTGCATTTTTTTTATGAAATCTCAGTATCGAAATTTTGGGTGGCATACAACACTTCCTCAATGAGATAAATTATAATTTTACTGTCTTCCCTAGTTAAGATAAAGTTTCAAACATTCGTTTTGAAGTGCAGTTACTATAGCTATTCACATTTACTAAAAAAAATCACAAAACTTAAGTTTGAAAATGCAACTCCTTTAGCTGATTTGACAATGAGTATTTGGCGATAGCTTTATTTGTGTAAAAATAATACAATATTCTTTACTGATCGGCGCTGCAGATGACGATTTGCCCACAGGATCAAAAAGTGACACAACACGACAACTCAAATATCAAATTCCGAATTAGTATCACCTAGCCAATTACACACGACAGCCATGTGAAAATCGATTTCATCCTAAAAGAGGTTATACAACCCAATAGCAGCAAAGGATCTCCTGAGAGATGGCAAATTGAGGTTGGAATCCAATTTGAGCGGCGCGTATGTGTCTGGAGAAGATTAAATAACACGCTGATATTTCAAGAAAGTGCTTCAATTCACCGGAGCAACGCGGAGAATAGGTACATTATTCCTTTCTACCTTGTATGCACCACATTATTCTTCTTTTTCGGTTCCATCGGCTGCGAATTGTCGATATGAAATGTACCCTACAGCCAACATTTACCAGTATTTTACGAGTAGATATTTTTCTTCTCTCCGCCACATTTTCATGCTTACAGTTCTACTGCATCTCTTATTATCCAAATCCACCTCAAGGGTATTAATGAACTAATGGGTTTAAGCAGAAATTAATACCGGCAATTTCAAAGCTGTACGGGTTTGTCAAAAATGGATTTTGAATTTATGAGGCTCATAATCGGCCGAAACAAGAGAGAGCAACAAAAACATTCGATAATCGAGTAAACATTATCGATTTAAAAGCATGGCTCCCTTCATTATTACAAGTGAGACGTTCATAATTACAGGGAATGCGCGCGTTATCTCTCAGTTTACGAGGTTCGCTCATTTGCACATGCGCAAGAGCGAAAAGTAAGTACAGTGTCTGTCAAAAGTTTGACACACACCTACATATCAGACTTTTCATTCCTGTCCTTAAACTTTTTTGAAATCTCAAGATGGATCAAACGGGTGTCAAAAAAGAAGTTTTCTGTTGACAACCAGAACTCGTATTTTTAAAATGTGGATAATATGATGATTTATCAATCAAGAAAACTGTTAAAAATGATGCAGTTTTTAATGAAAAAAAAAATTTTTTTCTCTTGAATGGTTGCACTTAATCACATTTAATGCCAGATTTCCCCCCGAATTTCTAAGGTTAAGATGGTCTTTCTTTGCATTTGAAGTTCGCGGCAAATGGATGCTCTGCTGTCACGGCCACATAGATTATGATCGTGGAGGTTGGTAACACTAATAAAACAACAGATTCCCTCTGTTTTTGGTCCAGTTGTGAATTTTACCTTAACTTTAGAAAATCGGGAAATAAATCGGAATAAAATATAAATAAATGTGAATAAAAAGGCTTCGTAAACTTTTAAATTAAAATTTCATATCAGCCGAAGAACGAATTTAAGTAAATGTCCCTCCATTCATTTCAATTCATTTTGCCAAGTGCAACCATTCAAGAGCAAATTATACAATGCACATAGTGGATAGAGAAGGTGCTGTATTCCACCCAAAAGTTCAATGTCGAGATTTCACTGGAAATATATGTTTTGGGGTCACCGAGTCTGAAAAAAAAATTTTTTTTAGAAAAAGGTCCGTGTGGTTCGTCTGTCTGTGGACACCATTGCTCAAAAACGAAAAGACCGTTAAATATAAATTGCAAAAAAAAAAAAAAAAAAAAAAAAAAAATCCCCCCCCCACCACAAACTAAATTGGAAAAAAATTCGAAAATTTTTATTTTCTCAAAAATGGCTCTAACGATTTTGATTAAAATCCCGTATATAAAACTGCATCCCAAATAAAATGTACATATATTATGAATTTCTTTAAGACCTCTTTATTCTGGATGAATTTTGCCTAATTTTGCTTAACTGTTAAACCGTAAGAGATAGACAAAAACCTACTGCACAAAAAATGTAGATCTCGTCATAACACACAACTTATGTCCTTTACGATTTTGTTACGGAGGTAACCGTTTCCGAGATATTCTTTGTTATTGGCTTCAATTGTGAAGTACTTATACTTTTCTGACACAAAGTGTCCGTTTTTCTGTTCTACTCCTAGCCAAGCAAAGAAACGATTTGCAATGACAATCGCATAACTTTTAAAACATTTGACAATCACTTTGGCCTAGCGCATTCCTTTAGTTCCCTTTTACTTACAAGAAACTAAGTAATAAGAATTTTGCTAATGTTTATATCTCTATTAGCATTGTGTAGAAAGAAGAATAATCTTTTGTAAGAAGTTTGTAGAGCAGCTAGAGAAAGTCATGTGGGTGTAGCACATCAGATTTTTTCCATAAAAACTGCTTCGTTTTTAAGCAGTTTTGTTGATTGATAAACTATCATATTATCCAGTTTTAAAGATAACGAGTTCTGGTTGGGAGCAGAAAACTCAATTTTTGACGCGCGTTTGATCCATGTATAAGCATCTTGAAATTTCACAAAAGTCTAAGGACAGGAATAAAAATCTGATGTGTTCCATTCTCATACCTTTCTCTACACTGTCGTAACAATTGTTGCTAAAGGCATATTCTTTTATCTACTTTATGATAATTGAGATAGACATTAACAAATATTGTCTTAATTTTTGCTTCTTTATAAGTAGAAGGAAAATGGGGAATACAATAGGTCAAATCTTTTAAAAGCTGGTTGCCATGTGGTTGAAATCAGTTTCTATGCAGGACCAGGAGTTTATAACTTTCTGTGTGAGAAAAGTAAAAGTCTGAAACAAATAACAAGGAATATCTCAGAAATGGTCAATTCTACGAAAAAAAAAAAGTGTATGATATAAATTATGTTTTAATGTGATCTGCATATTTTGTGTAGTAAGTTTTGTCTATCTTTGTTTACCAGTTACACAAAATTTATGAAAATCCATTCAGAATAAAGACGTTCGGAAAATTCCCAGAAAATCCCAGATATACATTTTATTTCCCATATATACGGTATTTTAATCAAAATCGTTTGAGCCTTTCTGTCAAAATTTTCTAATTTTTACTTTCTCTATACGCACTATGTACATAGTGTATAGAGAATGTATTGCACTCCAACAAAACATTCGACACCGAGATTTCACCGGAAATATATGTTTTAGGGTCCCTTGTATCAAAAAAAAAGTATTTTCAGAAAAAGGTCCGTGTGTGTGTGAGAGAGAGAGAGAGAGAGTGTGTGTGTGTGTGTGTGTGTGTGTGTGTGTGTGTGTGTGTGTGTGTCCGTGAACACGATAACTCAAAAACAAAAAGTCGGTAAAATATCAAACTTGGTACATAAGTTTAGTATCTTCCAGGGATGCGACATGAAGATTTTGAGAAAAATCCCCCACCCCAAACTACCCTTTACATGGAACATTTTTCGAAAAGTTTTGATTTTCTAAAAAATGGCTCTAACGATTTTGATTTAAATATCGTATATTAAAGTTATTTACCTGACAAATAAAATGTATATTTTGAATTTTCTGGGAATAGCCTCTGAAGACTACTTTATTCTGGATGAATTTTTCATAACTACTAAACCGTAAGAGATGGACAAAAACTTAACCCAGAAAAGATGTAGAGCACGTTAAAACACACAATTTATGTTATATACATTTTTTTCGTGGAGTTGATCGTCTTTGAGATATTCCTTTTTCTTGGTTTCAGCTTTGAAAACGTATACTTTTCTCATACAGGAATTTGTCAACTCCTGTCCACACAAAGGAACATCAGTCACATAGCAACCAGCTTTTGGCTTTCACTTTAACCTATGGTACTCCCTTATTTCGCTTCTACCAACAATAAAGCAAGAAATAAGATTATTTTTGCTAATTTTTCTCGATTAGCATGAAATAAATAAAAGATAAGCTTATTAACAATAATAATTTACAGAGATATAGAGAAAGTCATGTGAATGGAACACCAGATTTTTTTCCATGTAAAGGGCAGTTTGGGGGGGGGATTTTTTCTCAAAATGTTAGTTTCGCATGCCAGGAAGATACTAAACCTAAATACCAAGTTTGGTATTTTACCGACTTTTCGTTTTTGAGTTGTCGTGTTCAGACACACACTGACCTTTTTCTACAAATGGTGTTTTGGATACAGGGGATCCTAAAACATATATTTCCAGTGAAATCTCGGTATGGAAATTTTGGGTGCAATACGATACCTTCTACATGGTACGTGTAGAAAGAGTAAAAAGGACTTGCAGTTTCTCATTTAAAGCCGTAATCAACAGTTAAAATGTGTGTAGAACATCAAAGTAGCTTTTTTGGCCAGGCATACAAAGAAATGCTCGTGTGCGGCACAGAACAATAACACAACTTGTCTAAAGTTATCGATCTTTTCCCGCCCTTCTCCACATCTCAGCTTCCTGGAGGCAAGTATAGCGCTGCTTTACGGGATCTGAACTCTAGGACTCTCTAAACTAAATTTATGTTACCTTAAAATTAACAAACGCTAGAAAAAGCATCACGTTACTTTACGGCTCCTAAATCCTACAACTTCAAAACTAAATTCATATTCAATTAAAATTACCAAACGTTAGAAGAAGTATATCGTTATGGAACCTGATTCCTTAGTCTCGAAACTAAATTTGTATTCCATTAAAATTACAAAGCGCTAGAAAAAAGATAATCCTGCTTTAGGAGATATTATTACTTTCTCTACATGTACTATGTACATAGTGTATAGAGAAGTTATTGTAATGCACCCAAATCTTCCATTTCACCGGGTCACCCAGAATCAAAAGAAGAAGAAGAAAAAAGCATTTTTGGAAAAAGGCCCGTGTGTGTCTGTGGACAGCATAGCTCAAAAACGAAAAGACCGCTGAATACCAAACTTGGTATTTAAGTTTGGTATGTTCCAAGGATGCGACACGAAGATTTTCAAGAAAATTCCCCCACGCCCAACTCCCTTTACATAGAACTTTTTTAAAAAATGTTGATTTCCTCAAAACTGGCACTAACGAATTTGATTAAAATATCGTATATTAAAGATATTTACCAGACAAATAAAATGTATATATTGAATTTCCTAGGAATAGTCTCTGAAGATTACTTTATTCTGGATGAATTTTACGGAATTTTGCATAACTGCTAAACCGTAAGAGACGGACAAAAATTTACCACACAAAAAATGTAGAGCACGTTAAAACACACAATTTATGTTATATACATTTTTTCGTGGAGTTGATCGTTTTTTAGATATTTCTTGTTTTTGGTTTCAGCTTTAAAAAACACTTTTCTCATACAGAAATTTTTCAACTCCTGTCCACACAAACAAAGGAACTTCAGTCACATAGCAACCAGCTTCTGACTATCACTTTAACCTATGGTACTCCTTTATTTCCCTTCTACTTACAAGGAAGCAAGTAATAAGACCGTTTCTGCTAATGTTTATCTCGATTAGCATGATGTAGATAACAGATTAATGTTTTGAATAAAAGGTTTGTTTACCGAACAACTAGAGGACATCATGTGAATGGAACACATCAGATATTTTGCCTTCTGCTTACAAGGAACCGAGTAATAAGCGACATTTCTGCTATTGTTTATCTCGATTATCATGAAGTAGTTAGTAGAATAAGCTTTTAAACAATAATTTGTTACAGAGACGTACAGAAAGTCATGCGAATGGTACACATATTTTTAATATTCTTTATCAACCATCGTTAAGATGTTAGTAAACACACTTATGCGTCATCTGGAGCAGAGAGTTTAAAACAATATGTGAATGTGGCTTGGCCAGCTTGTCTGTTTGCAAAACATGAATGCTTTTGTTTTTTGTATTGAATACTTATAATGCACAGCTGCGTTCAATAGGTTAACTTTTTCTGAAGAACTCGAGTTGTAATTGAGAGAGAGAGAAATGTCATTCATTGTTTGATGAAATTGCTTGTCTAAAAAGATTTGTTTGTTTTGAGCATTCATTCAAAAGACAGGTCACCGAAATCTTGAAAATGGTTCAGCTTTTATTTTCAATCGCGGCCCATAATGCCGCCTTGTAAAGGAACTCTCCCTATTAAATTCCATTAGTCAGATGAGAGAATGGTATTAACAGAATGTGTAAAAACCATAGGATTGTTTCATATGAGATTTCACCGAAAATGCACGTTTTAGTAATCCCCTTTAACCAAAGAATACATTCTTAGTAATTGGTCCGTGTGTGAGTGTGCCTGTGAACACGATAACTCAAAAACGAAAATTTAGTTGAATTCTAAACTTAGTTTATGGGTTTAATTCTTTCAGGGATGCGATATGAGGATTTTGAATAAAGTTCCCTTACCCCGAACTGCGGTCTGCATGGAGGGATTAGGACAATTTTGATTTTCTCAAAAATGGCTGTAACGATTTTCTTTAACATGCCGAATGTTAAAGATATTATAAGGCAAATATGATTAAAATGGCATCTGTTCTCAATTCTATGACAGTATTAAATGTAGAGGTAAGTTTCTCAGAAAGGTTCGAGGAAGTGAGGAATATTTCTTCCTCGAAAAGTAAACATGAAGAATATTTCAAGTAGTTATTAGAATAAATTATGTATAAAAAACCCTCCGAACCTAATTTTCAACAAGTTGACTTCTGGACAGTGCAGAGTTACGACGAAAATGAGTATTTAATTAACAATTTGGAACAGAAAAAAAAATTTAATTAATTAATTAGGCTATTAAATTAGCAAAATGGAAAACCTCATAAGGGAGAACAAATGACCAAATTCTGAAATATCAATTTTATGGAGAGCATAGTGAAATTTGAAAAATAGCTTGATAACTTTGAAATAATAAATATGATTGAATCATTGGAAAAGAACATCTATAACAATGATCAACTTGAATAATAAGCAGAAGCATGAAGAAGAAATGAAAATGATTAATGTGTTTTAAAATATATGGAAACCGAACAATTAAATAGAGAATTTATTGTAATGAATGATGCATATTGATAGTGTTTAAACATTATGAGAGCTTAGGGTGCCATTAAACAAGATGGATAAGAATTGAAAGAACTGAACTCATCACCAGACTAAGCAGTGAAAAGAAATGGTCATCGATAAAAACTCTATGCCAGAATTACCTCAAAATGAAACTGTTGTAACATTCCGAGAAAAAAAAAAAAAAAAAAGAGTGTATGTTCCATTCACACGACTTTCTCTACATCGCTGTAACAAATTATTGCTAAAAAGCATATCCTTCTATCTACTCCATGATAATCGGGATAAACATTAACAGAAGTTGTTCTTAATTACTTGCTTCCTTGTAAGTAGGAGGGAAATAACGGAATACACTAGGCCGAAGTGCTATGCAGTGCCAGGAGTTTGAGGCTTTCTGTGCGGAAACAATTTTAAATCTCTAAATCTTAAAAGTATTTAAATCTGAAACAAATAACAAGAAATATCTCAAAAATGGTTCATTTCATGAAAAAAAAAAAAAAAAAAACTTATATGACATAATTTGTGTGTTTTAACGTGATATACATATTTTGTGTTGTAAGTTTCTGTCTAACGGAAAACTCGGCAAAATTCATTCAGAATAAAGAGGTCTTTAGAGGCCATTCCCAGAAAACTCAAGATATACATTTTAATTGTCATGTAAACATCTCTAATATACAGTATTTTAATCAAAATCGTTAGAGCCATTTTTGAGAAATTCAAAAATTTCCAAAACTTTTCCATGTAAAGGGTAGTTTGGGTTGGGGGATTTTTCTCAAAATCTTCATGACGTATTCCTGGAAGATACTAGACTTAAATACCTAGTTTGGAATTTTACCAATTTTTGGTTCTTGAATTATCATGTTCACAGACACACGAACCCTTTTCTGAAAATGTTTTTATATAGGGGACCCTAAAATGTGATTTTTCTGATGAAATCTCGGTATCGAATATTTGGGTGGAATGCAGTACACTATTTATATAGTACGCGAGGAGAAAGTAATCACCACATGAATGTCTAGCTCATTAAATTGCAAGGTACGTCAAGAAGATGCCGTTGAAAACTGGGAATATCTTTGTACATGCTCTGCTCTTCAGTAATTTTAGGACAGGTCAAATGGACAACAGTTTTGGGGAAGCCAAAAGGATAATGACAATTCTGTGACGTTTGGTCACAACAAAATTCCAAAATTGGTATTTTTGTGCTAAGAAAGTAGTGATATAAAAGAATCGACCCTCTATATTTTGGTGAAGCCCTGACGTCTCCAGAAATAATTCTGTATCATTTGTGAAGCCATGATATCCCCAGGGTTTCACCAAACGATAGATGATTGTTTCTTTTATATCACTACCGTCTTAGTACAAAAAGGCCAGTTTTGGAGCTATGTTCTGTCCCAACGCCATAGCCCGAGCATTAGATTAAACAAATAAGGTGGACAATGAATGAAAATGGCTACGTTCCTGGACAAAATATCACATACAACCGTGTGTGTTACAGTTATTTCCGCAGTCCTATGCAACAATGAGACAATATAGCAATCAGCTGTGAATGCCAGTCTCAAGGGGTTGGCAACACTGAACATCGACACAATTTGATTGTAAAACAAAGACCCATATATACCTCACCTTAACTGGACAGACCTCTCCATGCGCTCTTCTGACTTCCACTGAAACTTGTGCAGATCTAGAAACAAACCGCCAAGTATTTTTAGAGAAGGATGAAAATCTTGGCGTGCCCTGAACCATATGTTTATCTATGCCCACGCGGTTGCGTAACCCTTACTTCATCGCTAGGCGCGTTCGTCTTCCCTACTCGGCGGATTTATTGCCATAAACTTGCAATTGTCCGGTTTTAACCTTGTGATTGCAACAGCAATGGCACGGTTAAGGTGATCTCCACTATAACTTCCGATTAGTTCACAAGTCCATGTATTGTTTTAATTGCAGCCGAATACCATAAAGATTCTCATACACCTAGTTCACTTAATGTTGCTGTTCTTCTATACGTATTGTGTATATAGTGTATAAGAAGGTTTTGCATTGCTCCCAAAAATTCGAGACCGAGATTTCACCGGAAATATGTGTTTTGAGGCCCTCCGAGTCCAAAAAAAGCATTTTTAGAAAAATATCCGTGTGTATGGGTGTGTGTCTGTGGTCAGCATATCCCAAAAATGAAAAGTCGGTTAAATACCAAACTTTGGTATTTAAGTTGAGTATCTTCCAAGGATGCGACACGAAGATTTTCAAAAAAAAAAAATCCCCCCCAAACTACCCTTTATATGGAAAAATTTTCGAAAATGTTTATTTTCTCAAATACAGCTCTTAACAATTTTGATTAAAATACATTATGTTTAAGATATTCATATGACAAACGAAATGCATATCTTGAAATTTCTGGGAATAACCTTTTAAGACATTTATTACTCTGAATGATTTTCATTGAATTTTGCATAACTGGTAAACCGTAAGAGATATATAAAAATTTACTACGCACAAAATGTAGGTACATTACGATAAAACACAATTTATGGCATATACATTTTTTTCGTGGAGTTGGTCGTTTTCGAGATATTCTTTCTTATGGATTTCAGTTTTTAAATACTTAAAAAACTTTTCATACGGGAATTTGTCAACTCCTGGCGACGCAAATAAAGAATTCAATCCCTCAGCAACCACATTTTAAAACATTTGACTGTCGGTTTAGTCTAGTGTATTCCCTATTTCCCTACTAATAAAGAACTAAGTAATAAGACCGTTTCTGCTAATGCTTATCTCGATCAGCATGAAGTAGATAAAGGAATAAGCTTTTAAAAATAATTTATTGCAGAGACGTAGATGAAGTCATGTGAATGGAACACATCAGATTTGTATTTATCATAATTCCGTAAATGGCAAATATGCATTATTTGTACTATGTGTGAGAGTGTTTACACATAGGATCAAATTGGTCAGTTAACTGATAAGGCAAACAAAACAAGAGACACAAAAACTAAGCATAAATTCAAACTACTTTGTTCCTTTTTATGGGGATGTTTCACACACATTTATTTAACTTAAATTCCGCAGGTGACAGAAGCAGGCATTTATACGCTACGATAAATTTGGCCTTCATTACCAGAAGACAATAAAGTATGAACTTTAGAAACATCACTTCATTAATTACAGTAAAAATAGCAAATGTCATGCGGGAGGGTTCGCGAATATACAGGGCCCCCCGTGCTGGAAAGTTAGTTGCATATCTCATAAATCTTTCTAAATCTTGCAATTTTTACTTTCTCTAGTACGTATGCACGGTGTACACAACAAACAGAGAATGTTTTGTATTCCACCCAACAATTCCATACCGAGATTTCATCGAAAATGTATGTTTTGAGCCCTCTGAATAATAATTATTAAAAAAAATAAAAAAAAAAAAAAAAGCATTTTAGAGAGAGAGAGAAAAAAATCAGTGTGTGTGTGCGCGCGCGCGCGGACAACATAACCCAAAAACGAAAAATCACTATCTCCCAAGGATACGATACGAAAATTTTCAAGAAAATACCACACCCAAAACTACACTTTACAATCAACAAATTTCGAAAACCTTTTATTTTCTCAAAATTGGCTCTAATGATTTTGATTTAAATAGTTATATTAAATACAGTTACATCACAACTAAATGTTTATCTTGAATTTCCTGGGAATAGCCTCTGAAGTCCTCTTCATTATGAATTACTTATGCATAAGAGATAGACAACAACTTCTACACAAAAAGTATAGATTTCGTTAAAACACCCACTTTATGGAACTAGAGCTTAACATTTCTTATTGGTTTTAATTTTAAAAATACTAAAAAAATGTCCCCATGCGTTTCACATCTTTTGTTTTACTCCTGACTAATGGAATGACAATCGAAGGACGACAGCTTCTAAAAGATTTGACTATCGCTTTAGTCTAGTGCATTCCCTTCTACTTATATAGAACTAAGCAATAAGATGGGTTCTATTTCACGTTCACCGGCATCGCAACTGAAGCGACTTCAACAGCCGTGATCTTAGTGAGCTACGAAGTGGACTGGTCATCCATTCAAAGCCGAGCGTCGCGACTTCCGAGTCCCAGCGACTGCAGTCAAATAGCTCTGTGGTAAAGGATGGGAAGAGCCCAAGTAAAATAAACGGTGTGACGGCACGCTTGGATGCTCATGGGGTTACATTTCACTACAGTTGCATAAATTTTGCACTTTATTATTTAAAAAAAAACACTACAGTTTTATTGCAAAAATATTAACATTTTTACAATATAAATAGCTATAAGTAGCCGAATTTTATTGTTAAGGTTAGTGTAATACGAAATTAGTCCAAAACAAAAAACAACAAAAAACACTAAAATCTCTAATTGTCTTTACTGCCAGATGGCAACCAAGCAATATAGGGTCAAATACAAAACTTGGTATGCGACACAAAGATTTTAAAGAAAATCCCCCCACCGAAAACTACCCTTCACATTGAAAAAAATTAGAAAATCTTATTTTCTCAAAATGGCTCTGATAATTCTGATTAAAATACCGTATGCTAAAGACATTTAAATTTCAAACTAAATGTATATCATGACTGGAATTTCTTGGGAGTAGATACATTACTGGTAAACCATAAGAGATAGACAAAAACTTATACACAAAATATATAGATATCGTTTAAACACAATTTATATATATATATATAAAATACTATATTAAGGTAAGCATACGGGACGTCAAAATCCGTTTCACACCTCTGTTGTTTTACTTCTGGCTAATGAAAAGAGAACCGAATTTCAGTAACAATCGCAGAGCGACAGCTTTTAAAATATCTGCCCATACGTTAGCCTTTCTACTTATAAAGAACTAAGCAATAAGCCCGTTTCTGGTAATGTTTATCTTGATTAGCATTATGCATATAAATAGCATTTGTTTGCAGAGCAGACAGAGAAACTCATCAGATTTTTAATGTGTAAAGTCCAGTAAAAGGCTTTGGAAGTAAACTCGGGTCATATTACTGGGCATTTAAACAGTCACGTGTTTAACATGATCTGAGAACATGAGGGTTAAAATATAAATGGAGCTATGTTACAGGTATTTTTTTCACATAAAAGTTATAGTTTGTCTGACCTGTGCAGTGTCTAGTCAACTCCT
Source organism: Hymenopus coronatus (assembly GCA_030762935.1). Taxonomy (NCBI): domain Eukaryota; kingdom Metazoa; phylum Arthropoda; class Insecta; order Mantodea; family Hymenopodidae; genus Hymenopus; species Hymenopus coronatus. The sequence continues at coordinate 10,597,138 of CM060892.1, forward strand.
CGCAGTGTTGCCAACCCGTGCTTAGAGAGATAAGCTACTTTCGTCGTGCAAAATAGCTAATAATGTCTAAATACGAACTGAAAAAATCTAATGTGTTGCATTCACATCACATTCTCATCTCAGTAACACATTACTGTTAAAAAGCTTATTCTCCTATTTACTTCATGCTAATCGAGATAAACATCTGCAGAATGTTCTTATTACTTAGTTCCTTATAAGTAGAAGGGATATAAAGGAATACATTGAGCTAAACCGACAGTCAAATGTTTTAAAATGTTGCTATGGGATTGAAATCCGTTTCTTTGCGTGGCTAGGAATTGAAAGGTTCACGTATGAGAAAAGTTTTAAGTATTTTAAAACTGAAACCAATAACAAGGAATATCTCGAAAACGGTCAACTACAGGGGAAAAATTGCATGGCAAATGACGTGTTGAGATCTCCATTTTTGTGCAGTAAGTTTTTGTGTATCTCTTACAGCTTACTAGTAATGCAAAATTAAAAAATTAAAGAAAAAAGTCCATAATAAAGAAGCCTTTAGAAGCTATTCCCAGAAAATTTAAGATATACATTTAATTTGTCATGTAAATATCTTAAATTAAGAGATTTTAATCAAAATCCCTAAGAACCATTTAAAAAAAAATCAATTTCTTCCATATAAAGGGTAATTGGGTGTGGAGATTTTCTTGGAAATCTACGTATCGCATCCTTGAAAAACACTGAACCTAAACACCAAGTTTGGTATTTAACTTTTCGTTTTTGAGTTATGCTGCCCACAGATACACACGCGGACCTTTTTTAAAAATGTTCCTTTTTGGATTCAGGTGGTCTCAAAAATGTATTTCCGGTGATACCTCGGTATTGAATTTTTGGGTGCATTACAATACCTTCTCTATACGCTATATACATACTACGTGTAGAGAAAGTAAACATGCACTATAAAGTAGCTGTTAAAGATGCAACGAATTCAGAATTCACACTGATTCATAGAGTAGGTAAAGCACGTGCATTGCATGACATCATTATATGCAGTGTAATAAATGATATACATGCATGTCACTGCCTTGCACAAAGATTTACATCCCTGAGTTTTCTTAAAGCCAATATAACATTAATTAATATTTCTAATAACAGCCGTGAAAACTAAATTTTGCCCATCATACAGGTTGAAAGAGCATAGAATTATCTCAGAACTAGAATATTGTGAATCACTTTCCTAAGTCAACATTGATAAGCAATATACATGCTGCAGATAACACAGATTACGTGTGCTCCAATCTGTGCAACCGTTGCTTCTTAATTTAACTGTAACAATGTAATTTATAGCACTACCATATAGATCGCACACAATTTCATGTATTGTATTGCACCCAAAAAGTCGATACCGAGGTTTCACCGGAAATGTGTTTTGAGGCCTCCTGAGTCAAATAAAAAAAAAAACAGGTTGTGTTCCATTCTCTACATCTCTGCAACAAATTATTGCTAAAAAGCTTATGCCTCTATTTATTTCATGCTAATCGAGAAAAAATTAGCAGAAATAGTCTTATTACTTGCTTCCTTGTACCATAGGTTAAAGTGATAGTCAAAAGCTGGTTGCTATGTGACTGAAGTTCCTTTGTTTGTATGGACAGGAGTTGACAAATTTTTGTATGAGAAAAGTATAGGTTTTATAAAGCTGAAACAAAAAACAAGGAATGTCTCAAAAACGATTAAATCCACGAAAAAAAAAATGTAGGTATATAACATAAAATGTGTGTTTTAACGTGCTCTACATTTTTTGTGTAGTAAGTTTTTGTCCATCTCTTACGGTTTAGCAGTTATGCAAAATTCGTAAAATTCGTCTAGAATAAAGTAGTCTTCAGAGGCTGTTCCCAGAAAATTCAAGATATACATATTATTTATCAGGCAAATAACTTTAATATAGGATATTTTAATCAAAATCGTTACAGCCATTTTTGAGAAAATCAAAATGTTCGAAAACAGTTCCATGTAAAGGGTGGTTGGGAGTGGGGAATTTTCTTGAAAATCTTTGTCGCATCCTTGCAAGATACCAAACTTTTCGTTTTTGAGCTATGCTATCCCCCCACCCCGGACCTTTTCCCAGAAATGTTTTTATATAGGGGAGTCTCAAAACATATACTTCCAGCGAAATCTCGGTATCGACTTTTTGGGTGGAATACAATACCTTCTCTATACACTATGTACATAGTACGTGTAGAGAAAGTAAGAAAAACAATGTCAGAGTGTGTGCCTGTTACAATCACTGCTCAAAAACGATAAGTCTGTTAAATACCAAACTTGGTATTTAAGTTCAGTATCTTCCAAGGATGCCACACTGGGATTTTCTCCCCCAACTACCCATTACATGGAAAAAAAATCCAAAATCTTGATTTCCTCAAAAATGCTCTAACGAGTTTGATTAAAATCTCTTATATTTAAGACATTTACATGACAAATAAAATGTATATCTTGAATTTTCTGGGAATAGCTTCTGGATGAATTTGTCTGAATATTGCATAATTGGTAAACCATAAGAGATACACAAAAAATGAAGATCTCGGTAAAACTAACAATTTATGCCATGTACATTTTTTTTTTCGTGGATTTTGCCGTTTTCGAGGTATTCCTGGTTATTAGTTTCAGAACTTTTCTCATAGAGGAACGTGTCAACTCCTGACCATGCAAAGAAACGAATTTCAATCCCATAGCAACCACATGTTAAAACACTTGACTGTCGGTTTAGTCTAGTGTATTCCCTTATTTCCCTTCTACTCTTAAGGAACTAAGTAATAAGACCGTTTTTGTTAATATTTATCTCGATTATCATGACGTAGATAGACGAATAAGCTTACTAACAATGTGTTACAGAGATGTACAGAAAAGCATGTGAATGGGACACATCAGATTAATTATTTCGGTAAGTGCATTTAAACCGTGTTATAAAGATTCAACATTTCATATACAATATTTGTTTATCGGGTGAATAATGCTTTCTTCTGTGTTCCAAGAAAGTGTTGGACACTTACGAATTATTCGATAGCCGCCTATCGGTTACTCGATTATTTCAAAGGTATTCGGTTTTCTCTCGGTTTTAAAATGTTCCTATATTATAGGTTGGCTGGGAGTCGACAGTTGCCAATCACTTTTCCAGTCGCTTTCACCATTCAAATTATCATCATTTCAGAAAGTATAACGCCGTTACTGTTTTATTTTATTTAACCATTAACAGGTATAGTGTCTGGTGTCGCCCACTGTGGTGTAGTGGTTAAGATGGTAGCATTTAAAACAAAAAAACAAAAATAGCAGGTTCAAATCTGGCGGATGACGGATTTCTTGGATGGGAAGCTAAGCCGCTGGTCCCGTGTAATGTTTATTTGCATATAAAAGAACCTCATATCTTGAAAGAAGAAGGTTTCTCAGCAAAATTCCGAAATTTCGCGTCCGCAAGTCGTGATTTCGTCCTACAGTGCCATCTGTGGGCGACGAGCCAATCTCTCGTCACCATGACGCATAGCGGTGAACTCACGAACTAGAAATTCAAATTCGATCAAGGAAACATCGTGACGATGCCCTATGCTCCACTTGGGAGTTACAGGAAATAACAGGTACGGTGCACTTTTCGTAGCACAAACGATATGGTGCGGTCAAGTGTACCCCATTCCTATTTTGAGATAAATGAGAATGCTAAATCGTAATGAACATATACTGAATATTCAGTTATACTTAATATCACTTTCAACAGAATTACGTGGCGTACTGTCAGAACAAAGTTTGAAACATCAAATTTAAGAACAAAATTAACGAAAGAGTGAGAAATGAAATACCTATAACAACTGGACAAAACTGCAATAAATCTTTACAAGCAATGCTCACAATACTTCTTGTGCATTCGCCACACAATGACGTATTGCAAGTTACATAACATACTTTTGTCTTCCCGTCTTTTGTTCGAGCACAGTTTGCACATCTAACCGTTTTGCTGTTAACTCCTAATGGCTTGGAAATTTCGCATTTGACTATCCTGGCATAGTTATTTTTTACCTCCCGTGGGGATCTGGAACATTCATCTTGCCCTAGAATGTGATTCAACTATAAGCTTATTAACAATAAATAATTTGTTTCAAAGATGTGGAGAAATTCATGTGAATGTAACACATCAAATTTTTTCCACAGTTTGACGCTGCGGTTCTCAGTATCTTTCTATGCATTTAGTGGTTTATTGTCGAGGATGTGCTGCATACTTCCTCTACCGATAACGCAAGAATATCATATGACATTACATGTTTCGAGATCAACTGAAAAAAAAGTGATGTGTTCCATTCACATCACTTTCTCTACAAATGTGCAACAAATTATTGTTAAAAAGCTTATGCTTCTTTTTACTTCATGCTAATCGAGAACAAATTAGCAGAAATAGTCTTATTGCTTGCTTCCTTGTAAGTAGAAGCGAAATAAGGGAGTACCATAGGTTAAAGTGATAGTCAAAAGCTGGTTGCTATGTGACTCAAGTTCCTTTGTTTGTATGGACACGAGTTAAATTCCCGTATGAGAAAAAAATTTTAAAGCTGAAACCAATAACAAGGAACATCTAAAAACGATTCACTCCACGAAAATAATAAAAAGGTATATACCATAAATTTTGTGTTTTAACGAGCTCTACATTTTTGTTTAGTAAGTTTGTCTATCTCTTACGGTTTACCAGTTATGCAAAATTCCGTAAAATGTATCCAGAATAAAGTAGTCTTTAGAGGCTATTCCCAGAAAATTCAAGATATGCATTTTATTTGTCAGGTAAATATCTTTGACATACGATGTTTTAACCAAAATCGTTAGAGCTATATTTGAGAAAATAACATTTTTCGAAAATTATTCCATGTAAAGGGTAGTTGGGGTGGGGTATTTTCTTGAAAATCTTCGTGTCTCATCCTTGGAGAATATCAAACTTAATTTTCACAGACACATAGGACCATTTCTATTTTTTTTTTTTTTTTTTTTGCCTCAGGAACCTCAAAACATATTTCCAATGAAATCTTGACATCGAATTTTTGGAATACAATACACTATGTACATAATACGTGTAGAGAATGTAAAACGAACTCGTATTTGGAAACATGGAACATTGAAATGCCTCGAGCTCTGAGAGCTGTCGACTCGCAATTAATCAGAGGTCCGTGACACCTGGTTTAGACCGTGTAGAGTAGACAGTGTTTGTCTGATTTTCAATAATGCGTGAAATACGAAGTGTGCTACGGAAATAATTGCTGATGGAGTATCTTCCCCAATAGCCGATGATATTTCCGTTTTGCCTCAATCACATCTTGTGATGTGGAGCGAAGTTTTTCACAGTGTAAAGCCTGTTTACGTGCCAATCGGAGACGATTCACATTTGAGATGTTACGAATATATGTTGTGCATTGCAATCTATGTATCTGGAGAGAAAATTAAACGGATAATGACGACTTGTTGCATTACAGCAATTGAATGTATGTAAATATTAAAATTGTTAGTTCCCGTAAATGAGTGGTACCACCCACCCAACCTCAATCGGCTTCCACTGCTAGTGAAAACATCACAGTCTGCCACACTTTCCTTCTATTAGTACTACTGCATTGTCAACACATTATAACTATGTCCCATGCTGCGCTAACTTGGATTCCGTCCTGCTATCGGTTCCCAAGATGCCATCCCTACTGATTTCTACCTCTCATTTTTAATATTAAATAAACTTGGCTTAATACACGCTAGAAAGTAGCTTTCGAGTACGGCAACTAAGGGCCGAGAATGAGAAGTGTAAACTGAGAAAACACAATGACACTCACTCATCGGCAACCCCAAAACTCATCACCTTCATTTGAATTAAGTGATATCTTCGCATCCTGAGGAAGTGCTGTGTCAAATGCCTTGCGCAATGTATTTTTGTTTTTTCAATGAAGGGTTCATTCTTCGCTCTACATCCGTCAACGCTCTTTTCGACTGAGGAGAGAAAGAGAAGATAATGTCACCAAATTGTGCCCTTTTTACTTTCTCTACACGTACACAGTGTATACAGAAGATATTGTATTGTACCCAAAAATTCCATACCGAAATTTCACCAGAAATATGTTTTCAGATCCCCTGAACCCCCCCCAAAAGCATTTTCAGAAAAGTGTCCGTGTGTGTGTGTGTGTGTGTGTGTGTGGGTGTGTGTGTGTGTGTGTGTGTGTGTGTGTGTGTGCGCGCGCGCAGCATAGCTGAAAAACGAAAAGCCTGTTAAAAACCAAACTTGGTATTTAGGTTTGGTATTTTCCAAGGATGCGACACGAAGATTTTCAAGAAAATCCCCCACCCTAAACTTTTCTGAAAATTTTAATTTTCTCAAAAATGGCTCTAAAATATCGTATATTAAAGACTTTTACCTGACAAAATGTATATCTTGAATTTTCTGAGAATAGCCTCTGAAGACCACTTTATTCTGGATGAATTTTGCATAACTGCTAAGCTGTAAGAGATAGACAAAAACTTACCTCACAAAAAATGTAGAGCACGTTAAAACACTCAATTTATATTATATATATTCTTTTCGTGGTTTTGATCGTTTTAGAGATATTCCTTGTTTTTGGTTTCAGCTTTAAAAAACTTATACTTTTCTTATACAGGAATGTGTCAACTCCTGTCCATACAAACAAAGGAACTTCAGTCACATAGCAACCAGCTCTTGACTATCACTTTAACCTATTGTACTCCCTTACTTCGCTTCTACTTACATAATAAGACTATTTCTGCTAATTTTTTCATGAAGTAAATAGGACACTAATCTTTTTAACAATAATTTGTTACAGAGATGTAGAGAAAGTTATGTGAATGGAACGCATCAGATTTTTTAATTAACGTCTACTTGTAAAACTTTTCTGCATCGTAGTATTTCACATGGTGCAGGGAGAAGCAACGAGTCAGGGATGCCAGAGCAGTTTTCAAATTATAATATACAGTATACTCAACATCATTTTAAAAAAATCTGAGGTGTTCCATTCACATGATTACTCTACATCTCTACAATATTGTTTTCTCCATTAGTATTAAGTAAATGGAAGAATAAGACAGTCAAATGTTTTAAAATGTGGTTACTATGGGATTGAAATCCTGTTCTTAACTTCTTCATGAAAAAAAAAAAAAAAAATGTATATGACATAAATTGTGTTTTATCGTTATCTACATGTTTTGTATAATAAGTTTTTCTATCCCTTACAGTTTACCAGTTATTCATCCAGAATAAACGTGTCTTCGGAGGCTATTCTCAGAAAATTGAAGATATACATTTTATTTGTCATGTAAATATCTTAAATATAAGAGATTTTAATCAAAATCGTTATAGCCATTTTTGAGAAAATGAGTATTTTCGAAAAAAGTTCCATTTAAAGGGGCTTGGGGGTGGGGGGATTTTCTTGAAAGTCTTCGTGTCGCATCCTTGGTACACAAAACTTAAACACAAAGTTTGGTATTTAACGGTATTTTAGTTTTTGAGTTTTGTTGTCCACAGATACATACACAAACACACACACGGAGCTTTTTTTCTAAAAAATTCTTTTTTTGGTTTCAGGGGAGTCCCAAAACAGGCATAGTGTGTATGCAGAACAACAGATGGCTCTGTGATAGTTGGTAGTAGCGCAGCGAGGACTGTGAAATCAGTCAGTTGGCGAGTGCCGTGCGAGATGGAAGTAATTCTTGTTAAGCAACGCTCTTACATTAAAATAGCCGTTCTCCGAAGGAGAAATGCGATGGAATGTCACAATGAATTAGTGGAAGCCCTACCATACCGTACAGTAGCACGGTGGGTAGGAAAGTTTCAGCAAGGACGTGTGTCAACCAGTGATGAGCAACGTTCTGGACGACCTGTCACGTGCCGTCATCGAGCAGATCCTGGATGAAGACAGACGATGGACGCTATTGGAATTAAAGAGGGCAAGTGGCATCGAGAAACACACCGTCCACAGGATATTACGTAATGAGCTGACACTGCGCAAAATATCATCGCGGTGGGTACCGCACACACTGACGGAAGTTCAAAGGTGGGTGCGCTATGCAATATGCTCCGATCACCTTGCACGCTGGCAACCGGACGGCGATCAATTCTTGTCACGAATAATCGCCATCGATGAAATTTGGGCCAGGGCATTCAAGCCATCAGTCCGCGGAGTGGCTGGATCACCAAGAAGGCAGAATCCGCCAGAATCCTCCCCCAACCAAATTGATGGTGATCGTCGCGTATGACGTCAGGGATGTCATTGTTTGCCACTTGTTCCACATGTCAGAACAGTGACCGCACAGTACTACAGTCACTTCCTGGTGCGACAGGTACGATGTGGCGTTTGAGAGAAACGTCCGGATCTTGTGGGCAGTGCAATAATCCTGCACGACAATGCAAAACCACATAAAGCAGACTGTGTAGGGCAGCTACTGCGACGTCGGGGATGGGAAGAATTGGAGAACCCACCGTACTCTCCCGGCATTTTGCCCTGTGACTTTGATCTCATTCGAAAGATTAAGGAACCACTGGCGGTTTGCAACATGAGAGGACATTGTTAATGCTCTGCGCGAACAGATGACCAGATTCACCCATGGTGCGGCAAATGCTGCGGAAGTTGGTATTCAGCGCCTCCCACGTCGTTGGCAGCGTATGGTGACAGTAGCAGGGGACTACTTTGAAGGTCTTTAGGCCCAGGTATGTCATGTCATCTGTATGTGTGGTGTGTTGTCATTCTTTTGCACCGTGAAGGCCTTATTGCCCTGTATACTACCGTAATAAATTAGTGTGTTGCGATATTCAGCGTCCCATTCTATACTGGGCATGAAATACCGATTAATTTTGCTCACAGTCCTTTCTATCACCCTTGAAGTTCTTTTACGTGCCGTAAATCTACAACACGGAACCAACGACTTTATTTCCCTTCCGAAGGAAGCCATGCTAAGGAGTTTTACATCCCGAAAACATCCATCGTCCATCACCGGGTTTGATCCTGCGAACTCGAGTATATGGAGTTAGCACGGTAACTATTACACCAGGTAGGGCGACACAAATTTGCTATTTAACCGACTTTTCGTGGAGTTATTTGCTCTCTCTCTCTCTCTCTCTCTCTCTCTCTCTCACTCACACACACACACACACACACACACACAAGTTTTTAATTTCCGGTGGTCTCGGCATCGAACTTTGGGAAAAAAATGGCAAATGGCGTGTTATTTGTGGACGCTTTTTAACTCCTCTGGTTCTCAGCGTCCCATTCTAAACTGAGCGCGGAATACCGCTTCATTTTGTTCAGAGGCCTCTCTGTCAGGCCTGAGGTTTTTCCCATAAGTCTACGACACGGGACTAACGGCTGTACTTCCCTTCCGAAGGAATTCCATACTAAAGATTTTTACACCCCAAAAAATCTATCGTCCTCCGCCGGATTTGAACCCGTAACCTTAGGTATATGAAGTTAGCATGGTAACCATTACACCACGGAGGGCGACGTCGAACTTTGGGGAATCACCTTACGTAGTAGAGAAAATAAAAATTTCTATCAACCATTAATGTTATTATTGCTTATTTATGTCCAAGCACAAACTTGCTTTCAGCAAAGTACGCTTCAGGAATCTTTGAGGTGGAAGAGAAAGCAGGTAAATTGTTTACAATAACGAATGTACTATTTAAGTTTTCTGCGGACCGCGCCGTGGCCGAGTGGTTAGACCACTCGCCTCTCAAGACGGCCGGGGTTCGATCCCAAACGACCGCATGTGAGATTTGTGGTGGACAAAGCGGCGCTGGGGCGGGTTTTCTCCGGGTACTCCGATTTGCCCCGGTGCTCCATCATTCATGTATCATCAGTGTCACCTCCTGCGGTGCCATAAGTAGTTAAAGCGGGCGTTAAACACTACCAAAAAAGTTTTCTGTATTCTCACACCCATTCCAAAACAGGGGAGCAGGAGCACACAAGTTAGAACCAAATCAATCTATGACGAAATAAAGAGTGTTTATACGTTTGAGTGCTTCTTTGTTTGTTTTTCCATTTTTCTTTTCTTTGAACCTGGTAGTCATATCGGACGATAAACGAAATCTGTGAAACGATATTCAAATGACTCTAGGGGTTCATGGGGTTTATAGCTGCATGACATTCGACTTCTCAGGATAAAGGAAAACCTAAGAAAAAAATCTTATCCTAGTAACCCACCCTAACCGAGATTCGAACTCGGGACCTTATGGATGTGACTTGTGTTTTGAAAATCTATTTAAGGTGGGTATTGATTTCAATGCAGTATGTTTAAGTACCAATGTTATATTCCTATTCTATTACGTATTCTAAAACTGATTTAATAATTTTGGTGCTGAAACTAGAATCTATTAATTTGCAATTGAGGGAGGGAAATTACCATTGCTGCTTACCCCACTTTTCCTGTATTTTCCATCGCGCTGCTCACCAGACAAGTTACTATCGGTCACCAACTTATTACTTTAGGGGAAACGTGCTCATTATTTATGCCCGCACGCCTACTAGTGGGGGAAACGTACGGGCGAGCCTGCATAGAACGTTCTTTTCTCCGTTGTACCCTGTAATAGTATCCGTTTGGAGAAGCAGTACTTTTCGATGCTGAAATAATTATCAAAATATATTTCAGTATTTACAACAATAGTAAATCTTAAGTTAAACTAGTAAAAATGTCAACAAATTATAAAACAATAGCGTCAATATGACGAAAAAACTAAAGGAGATAGTAATAATGTTAACAACACTTTAAATGCCTTACCACCCACGCAAAAATACACGATATTTTCGACATGGCTGTACTCTAAACTTATTTATAAGGTTGGCAACGCTGGTCAGACAACATTACGACGTTGGAAACTGGATCACCGATCCATAATGATTTGGGAGTGACCTGAAAAAGTCAAGTTATCGAACGAGGGTTTTAATACCTGCTCTGTAGCGTAGTGCTAGCGCGCCTGCCTCGGAAATTGGAGACACGAGTTTAATTCCTGTTTGCCTAAGGATTCATTTTCCCAATCGCGATTATATTCATAACATTTAATAGCAATGTTATGCTCCACATATATGTGCGAGCAAAGCTTCTCTGAAATGAATTGTATAAAATGTGCGGGCAAAGTTTCTCTAAAATAAATTATATTATAAACCAGCACCCAGTAGACTACGTTACGATAATTTGGGTTTCCTACATCATTCTTGGCAGAAAATATAAATGAGCTTGTCCAAGTAAAACATGTCACTGAAGGGAGAAAGAAAGATGACATTAGATGCAGAAAAGGAAGGCCTTGTATTTATAAACATTTCAATACGTCGCATAGCGGCAAGTGCCAATGCTTCACACCGCTCTGCTCTTTAATTTGGACATGCCTGGTGTAACCCGCCCGCTCGCACTCTGTTATGTATTGTGCGCACCTGCGAATCAAGCCGCTCACGCACGTGCAACAATTCGCGTAGCCACAATATTATTAAGCACTGAACACTGATACCATTACGGTTCAGTAACGAGTTCACGTTACACATGTTATAAGGTGATGGACCGAAAGAAAGCGTGGCACAAGGGCTGGAATCATCCCATTTGGCGGGTGAGGCGTGGGAACAAGGTGTGGTCCCATACCATTAATCCTTGTACGTATAATTTCCTGTTATTGTTCCACAAGTCAGTGTTACCAACCCTCAGCTTGCTTGCGTGCGTGTGTTTCAGTCATAAAATATCGCATCTCTTGCATTCGCATTATTTTTACTACCACGCAGAATGCACATAGTTGGCAAAGAATGCACAATATTCTACCCAAAATTTTTATGTCGAGGTTTCAACGAAAATGTTTTGAGGTCCCCTGAACAATCATTATAAAGATAACTACCCCGCTCCAGCTATCCTTAAATGGACCATTTTCGAAAATGTTTATTTTCTCAAAATAATTTCTCAAGATTTTTATTAAAATAAGAATGTTTCAGATATTTTCATGACAAATGAAATATGAATTAACTGGTAATGGCCAGACTGGTTTACCAGTTTCACAAAACTCATCCACAATAAAAAGGACTTCAGAAGCTGATCCCAGAAAATTTAAGATATGCATTTCATTTGTTTTGAAGATAGTTTAAACATGGTATTTTGATCAAAATCGTTAAGAATCATTTTTGAGAAGAATCATCCACATAATGCATAGTTTGGCTTGAGGGATTTTTCTGAAAATATTCGTGTTAACCTTGTAGGATGTTGAACTTTAATATCAAGTTTTATATTTTACCGACTTTTCGGTTTTGAGTTATGCTGTTCATAGAAAGTGTTTTTTTTTTTCCCCCAGGAGACCATATAATACATATTTCCGGTGCAATCTCGATATATTTTTACTTTCTCTATGGCGTATGTACATAGTAGACGAGAAGTTATCTATTGTATTCCACTCGAAAATTCGAAGTCGAGATTTCACCGGAAATGTACGTTTGGAGACCCCCTGAATAAAAAAATAGAAAAATGTGTGTCACTGGGAACCTTGACTCAAAAATGAAAAGTCCGACCAATACCAAACTTGGTATTTAAGTTTAATTTCTTCCAAGGATGCGATATGAAGATTTTAGATAAAAATCCCCCACCGCCAACTGCCCTATACTTGGATCATTTTTGAAATTTTTTATTTTCACAAAATAGGCTCTAACAATTTTGATTGGAGTGCCATATTTTTAAGATTTTTCATGAGAAACGAAATGTATATCTTGAATATTTCAGGAAATCGCCTCTGAAGACCTCTTCATTCTGAATGAGTTTTTGAGTTAACAGTTTCGGAGATAATCCTTGTTATTGGTTTCATATTTAACTACTTAAAACTTTTCTCAAACGGGAAATCAATTTTCGTTTCATCTCTTTTGTTTTATTCCCGGGGATACAAAAGGGAATCGAAATGCAATTGTTTCACATGGCGATGGCTTTTAAAAGTTTTTACTATTTCTTTAGCCCAGTGTATTCCCTTATTTTCCTTATACGTATAAAGAGGCAAGTAATAAGACCGTTTCTGCTAATGTTTATCTCGATTAGCATGATGCAAATGAAAAAATAATCGTTTTAAGGAACGCTTGTTTGTGGAACAGCTAGAGAAAGCCATGTGAATGGAACACAGATTATGGGGGAGGGAGTGGAAGACATTATTTCTGCTACTTACTATACATAGTAGAAAAGTTAAAATGTTTGTGGAATACAAAATAGTATATTCTGTGATATATAACGACCTGCGACGTAATCGCCGAACGTGTGTGAACACTTCTTAAATTCTATTATTGGCATCCATTGTTGCACCTGCGTTAGTGGACACGTGGGCCGGCTACAAGTTCTTTTGACATCAAAGTTGTGATGGAAACACCTATGCGTGTGCTGTCGGAAGTTTCTTTGACGTAAAAGCCGACATTGTTAAATGTAACATGTATTTTAAGTGAGTTTATGATACCTGCGGTGGTTTGCAAGTGCGACTGCTTCTGGAAATCTCCAGCCACGTGATCAACTGATATAAAAAGGCGAACGAAGCCGAGTTTCTATGAGAAATTCGTAGCGAGCAGTAGTAGGCGTCGCCGCAGCGAACGTTGAAAGGAAATCATACGGCAGAATTGTTACGAAAAAGTTATAAAAGCACTGAAAAAAAGGTTGTTTGTCGCAGTAAAGAGTGCTTTTGTTATAATACTCAACTATTACATAAAGATTCAAAACAGAGTGATAAGTTGATTGGGGTTTTCAAAAACTGAGGACTAATTACTGGAGCTGAACAAGAGCTACGGAATATTGGCTAAAAATCCTGTGTTCCGTGTACATAACTTTCTCTACATGTTTGTGACAAATTACTGTTAATAAACTTATTCTACTGTCTACTTCATGCTAAACGAGAAAAAAACACTAGCAGAAACAGTCGTATTACTTAGTTCCTTATAAGTAGAAGGGAAATAAGGGAATACACTAGGCTAAACCGACTGTCAAATGTTTTAAAATATCGTTGCTATGGGATTGAAATCCATTTGCGTGGCCACGAGTTCACAAGTTCCCGTATGGGAAAAGTTTCAAGTATTTTAAAACTGAAACAATTAATAAGGAATATCCCGAAAACGATCAACTCCAGCAAAAAAATGTTTATGACATAAATTGTGTGATTTAAGGAGCTCTACATTTTTTGTTTTGTCAGTTCTTGTCTATCTCTTACGGTTTCTCATTCAGAATAATGAGGGCTTAAGAGGGTATTCCCAGAAAATTCAAGATATAAATTTTATTTGTGATGTAAATATCTTAAAATATAAGATATTTATATCAAAATCGTTGGCCTTTTTGAGAAAAGAAAAATGTTCGAAATGTTAAGGGTAACTGGGGGTGGGGGATTTTCTTGAAAATCTTCGTGTTAACATCCTTGGGAGATACTGGACTTAAATATCAAGTTTGGTATTTAACAGTCTTTTGTTTTTTAAGCTATGCTGCTCACAGACACACACACACACGGGCCTTTTTTCTAAAACGGCTTTCTTGTTTATTCATAGGGTCCCAAAACATGAAATTTCGGTATCGAAAATTTGGGTGCAATAGAACTTCTTGTCTATACGCATATCATGTTTTAGGACCCCCTGAATCAAATATATATATATATTCAGGAAAAAGTAATTTTGGTATATTCCATGGATGTAACACGAAGATTTTCAAGAAAATCCCCTCACCCCTAACTACCCTTTACATGGAAAAAAATTTAGAAATTTTTGTTTTTCTTAAAAATGGCTCTAATGATTTTAATTAAAATACCACACATTAAAGCCAATTCCATCACAAAATGTATATCTTGAATTTTCTGGGAATAGCTTCTGAAGACGTATTTATTCTGGATGAATGTTGCTGAATTTTCCTTAACTAGTAAACCGTAAGAGATGGACAAAAACTTACTACACAAAAAATGTAGATCTCGTTAAAATACACAATTTGTCATATGCTTCTCTCTCTCTCTCTCTCTCTCTCTCTCTCTCTCTCTCTCGTGGAGCTGCAGTTTTTGAGATATTCTTTGTTATTAGTTTCAATTGTAAAGTACTTATAGTTTTCCGTTCTACTCCTGGCCAAGCAAAGAAGCCACTTGTAATGGCAATCGCACGTGCAGGTAATATTTTAAGTAATGTTTTGGGCCTCCACAAGGTCCGTGCCGCGTTTGTTGACACCTCATCAAAAATTGCAAAGAAAAACTGTTTCTGTTAAGAATGTGGAGCTCTACCGTAAAAATCCCAGTGAAATTTTGAGACGGTTTTTTACCATGGATGAAACTTGGATACATCAGTACACTGCAGAGAGTAAATCACAGTCAAAACAGTGGATTGCGCCAGGTGAACCAACTTCAAAAAAGGCAAAGTAAATTTTGTCAACAAACAAGGTTATGGCGAGTGTTTTTTGGGATGCACAAGGAATTATTTTTATTGATTACTTGGAAAAGGGTAAAAGTATCACTGGTGACTACTACGCAAGCTTACTGCAACGTTTGAGTGAGGAGGTGAAAAGAAAAATATCTCATTTGGCAAAAAAGAATCTTGTTTCATCACAACAATGCTCCGACTCATCGTTCAGTTATTGTAATGGGAAAAATGTGCGAATTAAAGTTGGAATTGCTTGAACATCCACCCTATTCGCTAGATCTCACCCAGTGACTGCCACCTGTTCCCAAACCTCAACAAATTTCTTGGAGGACGAAGATTTCACAGCAACGAGGAGGCCATTGATGCGGTAAACAGCTAGTTTGAGGACCTTGATAAATCGTATTACAGAGATGGTTTAATTAAATTAGAACACCGATATGATAAATGTATTAGCCTTTCTGGAAATTATGTTGAAAAATAAAGCAAAAGAAGATTTTTTCTTTAAATGCTGTTTTCATTGAAAGGTCCGGGACTTATTAGGCGACCCCAGTACATGTTTAGAGGTTCCCCGAGTCGAAAAAAAAAAAAAATAGAAAAAGGTGTTTGCAAACGTGTCAGCATAGCTCAAAAACAAGTTTAGTATCTTCCAAGGATGCGGCACGAAAACTTTCAAGAAAATTCCCTCACCTCAAAATACCCTTTACTTGGGAAATTTTTGATTTTCTTAAAAATGGCTAACGATTTTCATTAAATACCGTATATTAATGATATTAACATGACAAATAAAATGTTTATCTTGGATATTTTGGGAATAGCCTCTGAAGACATCTTTATTCTGGATGAATTTTGCGGAATTTTGCATAACTGATAAACCGTAAGAGATGCAGAGAAACTTACCTAACAAAAAATATAAAACTCGTTAAAACACACAATTTGCGTCATATATTTTTTTCTCGCGAAATTGACAATTTTCAAGATATTTCTCTTTGGTTTCACTTTTAAAATGTTTTTCTCATACGGAATCTTGTAAATACCTCGCCACGTAAAGAAATGGATTCCAGTCCCATGGCAACCACATTTTAAAACATTTGTCTGTCGGTTTAGCATAGTGTATTCCCTTATTTCCCTTCTACTTACAAAGAAGTAAAAAGACCAATTCTGCTGATGTTTATCTCGATTAGTATCAAATGGATACAAGATTAAGCTTTTTAACAATAATTTGATAGAGATGTAGAGAAAGGCATGTGAATGGAACACATCAGATTGAGAAATGTAAATGGATTAGAACATAAAAGAAGGCAGCACGAATGTGCATGAGGAGGAATGAAGCGGGCAATTTTCTTGATTACTGAAGACTTTGTGTGGAAAAGTTGGAGAGAACAGACACATAACGATTCCATCTTTATCTCGTGAGTTTGCTCAAGTTTGAACAAGCACTTGAATTATCGCGCTGCTCAGGCGGTACATTTCTGTGAATCTGAAAGCTGGTTACGATACCACGAGTGCCTTAATGTTGCTACAAATTATATTGAAAACAAGTATAAAGTACAGCCTTTCATGTTAAAATAAAATTGATAAAAAGTAAATGTGTGTGTTTTAATCTCAGAACCTTTCTCCACGTCTCTATGACAAATTATTGTTAAAAACTATCCATGTTAATATCTTTAATTTAATCAAAATCGTTAAGTTTTTTTTTTTTTTTTTTTTATTTTCCATGTAAAGGCTAGTTTTGGGTGGAGAGATTTCCTCAAAATCATCGTGTCGCATTCTTGGAAGAAACTACTTAAATATCAAATGTTTTTCCATCTTCGTTTTTAGTTATCGTGTTCTCTCTCTCTCTCTCTCTCTCTCTCTCTCTCTCTCTCTCTCTCTCTCTCTCACACACACACACACACACACACACTCAAGGACCTTTATCTAAAAATGCCTTTTTTTATACAGGGGACCCTAAAAGTGTAATCCGGTGAAATCCTTGGTGTCGAATTTTTGGGTGGAATACAATACCTTCTGTTTACACTATATACATACTAAGTGTAGAGAAAATACACGCCTCATATAAAAAGTCTGCTCCTTCCGCCATTTACTTCGGGAGTATATAAGAGGGGTAGTATACTTCGAGAGTGGTTTACTACAGAAGCAGAGTTTGCTCAATGTTGGTGCACGCGGCCCAGTTTGGAAGGTGGTCGTATGTGACTAAGGATATCGAGTTTGTACGAAAGTGACAGACGATTTGGCGTAACTAAATTATAACGAAAGTTATCAACACAAATTTTATTTACAAAGTTACAGTACCTTACTCTATTTCTCAACTGTCACATGGTACCGGTTTTTCAATGCCGATGTTATACTGTTTCACCGCTAAAGATCTGAGCCAAGATGTCACTGTCACTTTGAGGTCTTCATGGCTGGCAAATCTTTTCCATCCAAAAAGTCATGTACGGCGACCAAAATGAAACACCGGTTTTTCTGAATTCTTTTATCAACATTTGCTTTCAACTCCTCATAACGATTGACGAATTTCCACTCGGTCTTTTTCGCACACACTGGTTTATCCTTGATTACTCGTAAATTATGCGTCATTTCCTCACTGAAGACTCGTTCATTGCATTATCACTATACACTTGTATTATTTGCCTATAAAATCCAATTGGCCAAACATTTTGTGCATTTTGTTATTTGGCGGTAGAAACATAACAGCGGCATTGAAAAACTGGTACCACGCAATGGAGATTGCGTTGACAGAGTAAGGGTATTGTAACTTTGTGAATAAAGTTTTGTGTTGATAACTTCCGTTATTAGTTATGTCAAATCGTCTTGTCACTTTCTAGATGGCCCTCGTGGGTATTGCTCCATCACGTGGGTAATACGTAGGACGTCTTAAGTGTGTGACTGATGAATGACATCACGCAACTGCTTTCCTCTGGGATTACTATAGGTTCGAACTCCTCTTGGCATGTCTGCTAATGAAATATTCTCCAACGAGGTTGCATTTCATGTGCACTAGGGAATCTGTCGTGGGGATGTTATTCTTTTGAGACGGATTTCTTGCATCTTCCAAGACGTAGCACATGTTCTGAGACAAGTAGGGCGAATCGCCCTAACTACGGGACTGTTGGGTTGAAGTTCTCCTCAGATTTTACGAAGTTCATTTGTCGGATGACTTTTTGTATCACTATCTCTAAACGTACTATATACATAGTGTACACAGAATATATACTACCCAAAAACCCTACGCCAAGATTTCACCGAAAATGCATGTTATGAGAGTGCCTAAATTAAACATTTTTGGAAAAATATCCGTGTGTGAATGTGTGTGCAGCATAGCTCAAAAACGAAAAGTCCGTTAATTACAAAACTTTGTATTTAAGTTCAGTATCTTCCAAGGATGTGGCACGAACAAGATTTTCAAGAAAATCCCCCATCCCCAACTGCCCTTTACATGGAACATTTATAAAAGTTATATAAGGCCCTAAAATTGTTTATTAAAATACCATATGTTTAAGGTGGCGGCACCGTGATTGAGTGGTTAGACCATTCGCTTCGGGTTCGATCCCAAGCGCCCGCGCGTCTGGGCGGGGTTTCACCGGTTTCTCCGCCACTCATTCGACCAATTGCTTCATCATCCTCTTTCTTAATATCCATTTCATATCATTCACTTCCTCCTGATCATGCCTGCCCATGTCTTCATGCTGTGGTTATGTGATGTTGGCTCCCCGTCAGCATCCGCTTGTAAGTCCTAGGGGGGAGTCGGTCCTGAAATAGCGTCCGAGTCGTCTTTATTCTGAATGCCTTTTGCATAACTAGTAAATCGTAGGACATACACGAAAAATGTATATCTCGTCAAAACAGTTGCAGTTTTCTTGTGGAGTTAACCGTTTCCGCTATATTCAGTTTTAAATTCTCCAACAAGAAGTCGTCCTTGTTTCTTTTGTTTTACTCGTAGCCATGCAAAACAGCGAAATTAAATGACAATCGCACAGCGACAGCTTTTAAAACATTTGACTAGTGCATAACGCATTACCTTAGTTTTCTTCTACTTTATGTAATTTCTGCTAATGCTTATCTCCATTAGCATGGAGCAGTAAGAAGAATAATCTTTTGTATCATTTTTAGTTAGGTTATTTTGTACCTTTTAAAAAGCTGTTGTATTCTTTTTGGAACAATTTGGCTGATCAAAGTATGTCCTGCATGAACCATAATATATTTACGAATGTATAATATTCTATTACATATACCACTGATATTTTGACTGACAGAGAATTTTAATTATGCCACCTAAAGGACAGATTAGCTCATAACATAAATTTTGCACCCCAGTTATTCCTCATGTGTTAATTTGTAGCATAATGAGTGTTATACTGCTAGACCGGGCCCTTGCGATAAAGTATAAACAATAACATAAGTGACTAGTTAAGAAGGAATTTTAAGACGCCACATAGCAATCCACTCTTAAAAGATTTCATTCGTTTCTGCACACTGTAACCCCCTATTCCCCTTGTCCACACCTAAATTAAAATCTTTCTGCAAATGGTTATATCGAAGCAGGGGGAAGAATAAGCTTTTGTAAGAATAGTCTATTGAATGGATTGAGACAGGCATAAGAATGTTTAGGTTTACGGTAAACATAGAGAATGCAATAAACTTGTCGAATAGTTAATAAGGAACCTTAACTTATCCACCTGAGTCAGAGTATTCACCCGTTCTCAACCACAAACCTCGAAGCTGGCTGAGGGAGAGCATGACAATCAATACATCAGTGGGTGAAGGTCATAGCTCAATACTTCATTCCTGAGTCAGCCGTGACGATAGCTTGTGTTCAATTTCCAGCCACAATTGATAGAAATAGTACTGTATTTCACCCAAAAATTCGATTCGGAGATTTCACCGGAAATGCTTATTTTGAGTACTCCTGAATAATCAATTTTAGAAAAAGGTCCGCGCGCGTGTCTATGGGCACCATAACTCAAAACACAAAAATGGCTATAGCGATTGATAGATAAAAGCTTACTGTACCAAAAATGTGGATCTCGTTTAAATACACAGTTTGTTATGTACATTTTTTGTAAACCTAACCATTTCCGAGATATTCCTTGTTATCCTCGGTTTTAAAATGTTCAATAGTTACGAATTTTCTAGAATTCGAAGTCGTTTCTCTAGCCCCATATGTACAATGTACACAGTAGATAGAGAAGGTATTTTATTCAACCCAAACATTCGATACAAGATGTCACCGGAAATACATGTTTTAGGACCTTCTGAATTCAAAAAAAGTATTTTCAGAAAAAGGTCCCTGTGTGTGGGTCTGTGGACAGCATAGCTCAAAAATGAAAATACAGTTAAATACCAAATACCAAGTTTGGTATGTTCCAAGGATGTGACACGAAGCTTTTCAAGAAAATTCCCCCACCCCTAACTACCCTTTACATGGAAAATTTTTCGACAATTTTTTTTTTTTTTTTTTTAAACTGGTTCTAACGATTTTGATTAAAATACCACACATTAAAGCCACTTCCATCACAAATAAAATATATAATATCTTGAATTTTCTGGGAATATCCTTTGAAGACATGTTTATTCTGGATGAATTTTGCGGAATGTTGCATAACTAGTAAAAGGAAGAGATGGACAAAAACTTACTTCGCAAAAAATGTAGAGCACGTTAAAACACACAATTTATGTTATATTCATTTTTTTCCTGGAGTTGACCGTTTTTAAGGTATTCCTTGCTATTGATTTCAGTTTTAAAATACTCCTACAGGAACAGCTGACCACGCAAAGAATAGGATTTCTATACAATAGCAACCACATTTTAAAACATGTGACTGTCGGTTTATCCTAGTGTATTCCCTTATTTCCCTTCTACCTATAAGGAACTAAGCAATAAGACCGTTTTTGCTAATGTTTATCTCGATTAGCATGAAGTATATAGAAGAACAAGCTTATTAACAACAATTTGTTACAGAGAGGTAGAGAAAGTCATGTGAATGGAACACATCCGTTTTATGGTTTTGTATAACGAACTGTAACATTGAAGGCAGTTAAGCTGCGTGGTGTAAGCTGTTCTTTCAGAGAGTTTGCCTCTTTTATAAGGGGGAGGTGTAATTTACGTGGTATATTTTGATGTACTGTACAGTTAGCACATCGTCCATATTGACAATCTAGAGCAGACGAGTGAAGCAACTGACCATTTAACATGTTATTTGTTTCAGATTAATCAACAGTCGCAATTATAGCACCAACTTACTTAATGTGTAGTACATTAAGCCAGATAGAAATTTAAATGATTCTTGATAGGAGAAGCTCTCGAAGCAACGCGGAATAGTAATTCGGCAAAAGTGCAACATTTAACTTTTAAGAAACAATCGAGCGATACATTTTTACTTTCTCTGCACACACTAAGTACATAGGGTATAGAGAAGGGACTGTATTGCACCCAAAAAATTCCATACCGAGATTTCATTCGAAGTGGTGAAAAAAAAAGCTGATGTATTACACTCACGTGACTTTCTTTAGCTGCTCTACAAACTGTTTCTTACAAAAGATTATTGTTCTTTCTACACCATGCTAATCGAAATTAACATTAGCAGAATGTTCTTATTACTTAGTTCCTTATAAGTAGAAGGGAACTAAAGGAATGTTTTAAAAGCTGTCGTTCTTTTAATATGTTTACAGCCTCTGCAAATTTCAAACAACTTTAATCTGCGGTCTTCCAGTACTAAACGATGAATTTTTTCAATGATATGTCTGGAGTTGCGTTTTTAATTTCAAAATGGCATTTGCTTAAAAAGTCTTGTGTTACATTCACATTGCCTTTTCTACCTATTCTGACAAACGTTTATATACTTTGCGGTAATTGAGATAAACAATAGCAAAAATGATCGTATTACTTGCTTTCTTGTAGGTAGAAGGGAAATAAGGGAATAAACTAGGCTAAAACGATAGTCAAATTTTAAAATCTAGTCGCTCTGTGATTGATTCGGCTCTCTTTGCATGGCCAACAGTAAAACAAAAGGTAAATGAATGATAAATTCCCGTTTCAGAACAGTTTAAGCATTTTAAAATTGAAATCAATAACTAATACTATCTCGACAAGCAATTATATGACATTGTGTTTTAAGAAGACCTGCAATTATGCACAAGTCGTCCAGAATGAAAAGGACTTGCAGGCTATTCCGAAAAAATTCAAGATACAGACCTTATTTTTCGTGTTTCTCTAATATGCGGTATTTTAATCAAAATCGTTAGCCATCTTTGAGAAAATCAAAAATTTCCAATTTTTTTTCTATTTAAAAGAAGTTTGGGGTGGGCGAGTTTCCTGAAAATCATGTCGCATCCTTGGGGATACAAAACTTAAATTTAGTTATTTTTTTTTCCAAAGCATGATGGGATCGCTCTCCCCTGCCGCCAGGCAATAACCATTAGCAAACAAAAGACGATCCTGTACCAGGGGCAAGAGGCAACATAGCAAAACCTGTTTCCTGGAAACACTGTTTGCAAGCCGAGAATCGCAGCTCAGTTAAGGGACCAGTAAGTGGAAGACTTGGCAACAGCGAGGGTTGGTTTCCAACTTTGGAAGAAGAGTGGGGCAGGGACACCATGTTCTGAAAAATAATGTACCAAGTGTGGTATTTAATTGACCATATAAGACCATTTTGCTAATGTTTATCTCGATAAGCATGGTGTAGAATCTTTTGTAAGAAGCTTGTTTGTAGAACAGGTAGATAACATCATTGAATGGAATGTGCTTACTTTCTCTACACATACTATGTACATAGTGTATTGACAAGGTATTGCATTCACCCAAAAATTTGATACTGAGATTCCAATGAAAATAGGAGTTTTTTTATTCAGGGATCCTCAAACATAATATAATCTCGGTGAAAGCTCAATATCGAATTGTTAGTAGAATACAATTCCTTCTCTACCAAGAGCTATGTACGCACAAGCATCGTATGTTACTACAGAAATAAAGACTTTTCTCTGTATTTGATTGGGGCTCAGCGGTCAATTGACCTGCAGTTGTAGGAAGATACTTTGGTGAGTTCACAGATTACTTAGTACATTGACGATCTCGACGAGCATAGCGCTGGAAAGGCGTGAAACATACAATTGAAGGATTTTTCGGTATTCACGATAGAATCGTTTACATTCATTTTGAAGTTCTTGCAGAACATTTACAGGAATTCAGCTGTTATCACCTAAACGGCAATTGTTATGCGTAGCGGAACATTTCAGATAGTTGCAGACGATGTTATAAACTTCACCGTACGACTGGCAGCTGGTCAATAATACCTTCCATCGTATTGTTAGAGCGCTTTTGAGGTTAAGAGCAAGGTATATAAATACGAGGGTCACTCCATTGCATCTTTTCAAAATACTCTCCTCTGCATTCTACATGCTGTATCAACCTTTCAAATCATTTTTCAAAAGCTAAATGTCATTCTTCTTTGGAGAGATTACAAATACATTCTTCTTAAGCAGCTACTGCGGCTTTGGGTGACTTTTTCTTTCATTTTGGAAAATAGACAAAAGTTACGCGGGACCAGATCTGGACTTTAAGGAGGATGGGACAAATTTTGACTCCTGACTCCTTCAGAAATTAGGGCGTTTTTCGTGCAGTGTGGAAAATGTCATGGTACAACATAATTCCACGCAATTTGTGGTATACCATTTGCCAACATCAGTATTTTGTGCCGCAAGCGGAATCCTCACAATGTGGCCACTTGCTCAGAAGAAGGAACAGATCGCCATCACTTTTGTTGGGGGAACTTCTTCTGGGAAGACCCTGTCCAATGACTTTCGTCACCTGTAACAAGTGTTAAGTATGTTTTTGAATCTTCCTCTACTGAATTCTTCACAATTGCACACGCGCTCGTTTGAAATGGTGGAGGACCCAGCGACTGATCAGGATTGTTTTCACTGCCGCCGCCAGTATTTAAGGCTTCCTGAATCTCATCATATGTGCAACAGCGATCTGCTTCACATGTTCATCCATTGGTGCTGTTGCCGGCCGTCCTGCTCAGTCTTCATCTCTTCTAAACTCAGCATTCCATTGATAAATAGATTGCAAAGGACACAGATCACCAGTCTTTCAAGACATTCTCTCTCCCTCCGACACTCAATGCTCTCGCTTGAGATCCATCCTGGCCTGCGATATATACACATGCAGTGCTCACGACGCACATTGTTGGAGCGCGGCTAGACCTGCTCTTGCTTTCAATCTGAAGTTAGGAAAAGCTGCTTTGGCTTACCACAACTCACCGCTAAACATCTGAAAATTGTTTCTTGCTTAATTGTACACCATTACTGGGTAAAAGGATATTAAAAAAAAAAAAAAATTGTAAACCGCATGTTATTGAACTCGGAATGCAAATACTGAAAAACCAAAATAGCTTTGACGTAATTTATATTGATCTATTTAATAGTTTACCTGACAAAACTGATAAACTTGCTCACGACACATTTAAGAGAGAAATTCGAATGATATTCAAGAAAAATCGTCTGTATGGTATGCAAAATTTCAAGATTCAATTTGAACTTAGGTTGTTATAAATGTTCTGTATTGTTTTAGCAACAATCGTCCGTCCATCCCATCCACTTTTCAGAGACTATAGAAAACTCAAAAGATGCATTTTACTTGTGATGAAAATTTCTTTAATATATCATATTTAATCAAATTCGTTATAGAGCTATTTCTGAGAAAATCGAAACTTCCGAAAAATCTTCCATGTAAAGGGTAATTTCGGGTGGGAGATTTTCATAGAAACCTTCCTGTTGCATCCTTGGAAGGTTCTCAACTTAAATATAAAATATTCGTTTCCTAGCAATGTTATCAGTCACAAATACATACACACATAGGCTTATTTTCTTCACGGATTTAATCGTTTGAAGAGGCACCAATAAGATGTATGCACTCTTCCTTCAGGACAATTAAAAATATTGATATACAACCCCATGTAGACCACTCTTTATTGAGTTAGGTATTTTTATACGCAATCTTTATATTTTAGATATTTTGGTTTAGGTACACAAATTTTCTGACAGCCTAACTTTAAAAAGCGATACGCATAATTATAATACAAGGATAAAATAAAATTTCATATTCTTTATTTTAGATTATCAAATACGTATTTAGGTCCTAAACTACACAAAATGCTCATGTGTTCCAATCGCATGATTTTCTCTACATATCTGCAACAAATTGTTAAAAAGTTTATGCTTCTATTTACTTCATGCAGATCGAGAAAAAAAAATAGCAGAAATAGCCTTATTACTTGCTTCCTTGTAAGTAGACGCGAAATAAGGGAGTACTATAGGTTAAAGTGATAGTCCAAAGCTGATTACTAGGTAACTGAAGTTCCTTTGTATGGACAGGAGATGACAAATTCCTGTATGAGAAAAGTATGTTTTTTGAAGCTGAAACCAATAACAAGGAATATTTCAAAAACGATCAACTCCACGACAAAATGTATATTACATAACTTGTGTGTTTTATCCTGATCTATATTTTTTGTATACTAAGTTTTCGTCTATCTCTTAAGGTTTACCAGTTATACAAAATTCAATAAAAATCATCCAGAATAAAGAGGTTTTAGAGGCTATTCCCAGAAAATTCGATGTATATTTTATTTAGCATATAAATATCTTAAAAGATTTTAATGAAAATCGTTAGCCATTTTTGAGAAAATCAAAATTTTCGAATTTTTTTCTATGTAAACAGTAGTTTAGGGTGGGGGAATTTTCTTGAAAATCTATCCTTGGAAGATACCAAACTTAAATAGCAAGTTTGGTATTTAACGGTCTTTTCGTTTTTGAGCTAGGCTGTCCACAGACACACACGCACATTTCCGGTGAAAGCTCGGTACCAAATGTTTGGGTGGAATTCAATACCTTATCTATACACTATGTAGAAAAAGTAATAAGCTGGCAGAACATATTCAATGTCTGCGTTAAGGAAACTTTTAAGTGTGCATAGTTGGTTGCAATACAAGAATGTTTAGATTTTAAAGCTTGAAAATGAAATATACAATTCTAATGGACAAAGTATGCAATCATACACCCGTACAGTGCTTTAAGACAGAAGGTACTAATGTATTTCTGGTGAAATATCGGTATGCCTCATTAATCCGGCCGGACAGCCGTTTAATACGAGCAAACCTTCATTCGCACTGCCTCCCATCAGTTTTAGTCGGTCGGTCGCCTCTTTGTCCCTCAGCTAGTGATAGGTATCTGCATATTGCAAACATTTGAGGCATCTGCGCGAGTTAATTATTAGATAAATTAATGCCAAAGAAAGACAACAAAAGATCAGCAGTTTCTTCAAACCATTAAGCCTGTCAAGTGTGTGGTGCCCGCCTGGGTAGCGTGGTGGTACCATGTCTGCCTCACGTTCAAAAAGTTGTGAGTTCGAATCTCGCTTAGGGTGAGTTACCCGGGTAAGGTTTTTTTCGGGGTTTTCCCTTATCCCTGAGAAGACGAATGTCGAGTAACTTTAAGTTCCATGGACCCCGAGATCATTTGAGCATCATATCATCAATTTCATTCATCGTCCGATATGACCAAACCAGGTTAAAGGACGTTAAACTACAAAAAAGTGTGTGGTCTTGGTTGCCGCCATGTTTTAATTCTGTACTGCACAACGACGATATCTTGTACTAAATAAGATTTTTACTTTCTCTACACGTACTATATACATAGTGTAATAGAGAAGGTACTGTAATGCACCCACAAATTCCATACTGAGATTTCACCGGAAATACATGTTTTGGGCCTCCCTGAATCAAAAAAAAAAAAAAAAAGCATTTTTAGCAAAATTGTCCGTGTGTGTGTGTGTGTAGCATAGCTCAAAAACGAAAAGACCGATAAATACCAAACTTGGTATTTAAGTTTGGTATCTTCCAAGGATGCGACACGAAGATTTTTCAAGAAAATTCCCCCACACCAAACTACCCTTTACATGTAAAAAAATTCGAACATTTTGATTTTTTAAAAAATGGCTCTAACGATTTCGATTAAAATGTCGTATATTAAAGATATTTTCCTGACAAATGTATATCCTGAACTTTCTGAGAATAGCGTCTATAGACTATTTTATTCTGGATGAATTTTAAGGAATTTTGCATAACTGCTAAACTGTAAGAGATGGACAAAAAATTACCACACAAAAAATAAAGGGCACGTTAAAACACACAGCTTATGTTCTATACATTTTTTCGTGGTGTTGATCGTTTTTGAGATATTCCTTCATTCTGGTTTCAGATTTGAAAAACTTATACTTTTCACATACGGGAATTTGTCAACTCCTGTCCATACAAACAAAGGAACTTCAGTCACATAGCAACCAGCTTTGGACTATCACTTTAACCTGTGGCACTCCCTTATTTCGCTTCTACTTAAAAGAAAACAATGACTATTTCTGCAATTTTTTTCTCGATTAGCGTGAAGTAAATAGAAGCATGGGTTTTTTAACAATGACTTGTTGTAGAGATGTAGAGAAAGCCATGTGAATGGAACACATCGGATTTTTTAAAATTTAAAATACAAGTCCTTTATACTGAACAGTGTGTTTAATTATGTATCTCGGCTCATTTCATATTTTGTTTTCTTTAATCTGCATTTTCATTAATCCGGACAAGCTACAGCCAGAATTAGACCAGATTAATGAGGTTCTACTGTATTTAAATATCTATAGCAACATAACCTGGATACAATAATATTTTCTATGGATATATTTAAGTATGATCATGGATAGAAAAAGTTGTGTTAATATTCACAAACTAAAGAACTAATAAACATCGCACTCATGGTTTTTAAGAGAATGACTGAATTTCCGTCTAGTAGATTGCAAAGTTCAGCTGAAAGCGCAAAGAGGAAAGAAATCCTTTGTGTAGGGCGACTAGCGGCTCCTTTGATCAGCAGAAAAGCTGTCTTTCCCAGCGGTCATGGGAAAAACGGTTAACGTATTCTTATGTCATTTGTTCTCTTCAAAACGAGAACATCACGTGTAATAGGAAGCGATTCCAAGCGTTATGTCATCAATATTAAAGTTTGTGCAATTCTAAACCGTGGTACATTCACTGTATTCACTGCACCGCAAATCGTACTTACAAAATATTATTACTTTCTCTACACGTATACGGTGTATAGCGAAGGTATTGCGACTCCACGCAAAAATTTGATACCGAGTTTTCACCGGAAATAAATGTTTTGAGACTCCTTTAACATAAAAACAAACAACAGTTTTAGAAAAATGTACTTGTGTGTATGTTTTTGGGCAGCATAGCTCAAAAACGGAAAGTCAGTTAAATACCAAACTGGATGTTTAAGTTTAGAATCTTCCAAGGATGCGACACAAAGATTTTGAGAAAAATCCCTCCACCCCAAATTTAACTT
Source organism: Hymenopus coronatus (assembly GCA_030762935.1). Taxonomy (NCBI): domain Eukaryota; kingdom Metazoa; phylum Arthropoda; class Insecta; order Mantodea; family Hymenopodidae; genus Hymenopus; species Hymenopus coronatus. Next base: position 10,625,886 of record CM060892.1, read on the forward strand.
TGCATGGGAAAAAATTAGAAACTTTTGATTTACTAAAAAATGGCTAACAATTTGGTTATAATGCCATATATTAAAGAATATGTATACATTGAATTTTCTGGGAATAGCCTCTGAAGGATGAATTTTGCTGAATGTTACATAACTAGTAAACCGCAAGAAATAGACAAAACTTAATATACAAAACACGTAGATCTCATTAAAACACACAATTTGTCATATACATTTTTTTTTTTTTTAAATAGATATTCCTTCTTATTGGTTTCAGTTTCAAAATACTTTAAAACTTTCCTCATACGGGAATTTGTCAACTCCTATTCGTTCAACACATGGAAACCAGTTTTTAAAGGATTTGACTATCGCTTTAGCATGGGGTACTGCCTTATTTCCCTTCTGATTGCAAGGAAGCAAATAATAATTTTTGCTAATCAATTAGCATAAAGTAGTTACAAGAATAAGCTTTTTAACAAAAATTATTACGAAGATGTTGAGAGAGTCATGTGAATGAAACAATAAGAATTTTAGAAAAAGGTCTATATATTTGTTATGTGTGTGAACACGATAACTCTAAAACGAAAAGCCCATTAAATACCAAACTTCATATTTAAGTTCAGTATCTTCGAAGGATGCGACATGAAGATTTTCAAGAAAATCCCCCCACACCAAACTACCCTTACATGGAAAAAATTCGAACATTTTTATTTTCTCAAACAATTTAGATTAAAATATTATATCTATATAAAATATATTTACATGAAAAACAAAACGCATATCTTGACTTTTCTGGGAATTGCCGCTGAACACCTCTTTATTCTGGATGAATTTTGTATAATGGTACACCATATGAGACAGACAAAACTTACTATACTTTAAGAACACACAATTTACTCATATACATTTTTTCGTGCCGTTTACCATTTTTAGGTATTGCTTGCCATTGGCTTCAAATTTAAGATATTTAAAACGTTTCAAATGCGGGAATTAGTCAATGCAAAGAAAAGAATTTCAACCACATGGCAACCAGCTTTTAAAAGATTTGACAATCGTTTATCCTAGTGTACTCCCTTCTACTTACAAGGAAGCAGCAAGTAATAAGACCATTTCTGCCGATGTTTATCTCGATTGGTATGAAGAATAAGCTATTTAACAATAAATTTTTACCGAGATGTACAGATAGTCGTGTGCGTGACATATTGTAAGTAGCATACATCAGTAATTATGATTTTTGAGTATTTTAATGTGCACGATTTTACGTTCATAGTATATTATCATTTGCTTTCCAGTCTTAATGTATAAATGTGTGTGAAGAACTTTTTCAGTACTAAACTATGCTATTGTATTCATATCAGAGTATATTAAAATAATTTATACATTTTGTTTATCTCGAATTTAAAAGATTTAATTTGGCGTTTTAATTATTGTATCTACAGAAGAATAAGCAATTAAATCCTGTATATCTAACTGACGTAAACATATTAATCTAATCAATATCAATACACATTGCAATTATATGTCATCAGAGACTGCGTAGGTAGAACTGAGTTGACATTCGCGTTTGTGCACCGGGCAACTACTATCTGCTAAATGGAATACATCTTCCCCTACTTTCCGAGCTCCCCATGCCTATACTAGATTGATACAATGAAACTTGATGGCGTTAATAATAATAATAATAATAATAATAATAATAATAATAATAATACATAATAATTAATAGGCGAGTACCAAAAACGTGGGAAATAGCATTATCACCTACGACTCTTCATTTGAAGGGTATTTTCCCCCTTTCTTTATTGGAAAACTTCTAATCCGTTAAACAATTGTCATAAACATCCAATGAAATATTACAATTAATGTTATTCGAGGCAGAAAGCCATAAAAAGGAAATTTCGGGTGCCAAAGTACTCCATATTCATTCATTTGTTTGTGAACAATAGCAGGGCGGTACGTCGAGTATCGCCATCGCTTTATCGAACTTCTTTTGTTGTATCAAGTTGAATGAACCCCTTCCACAAGGGGAGCACGTATCCTGCATCATATAACACACGCGCGCGCGCACACACATACACTTATAACAATATAAAATGTGTGTCTAAAGAAGGTTCAGCGTCTCCACGGAAAAAAACTATTTTTTTTTCTTGAAACTAGTCTTTTGGGGGCGCATAAGTTTTCATGCGGAATTTCCCCGCCAAGGAAGGGTAAACAGATGATATTCTTGGAAGCAAGGATATCTTGCATTAAATAAAAATCACATGACTTTCTCTACATCTCTCTGTAATAAATTATTATTAAAATACATATTCTATCTACGTCATTCTAATCGAGATAATAATTAGCAGCAAAGGTCCAATTACTTAATTCCTCATAATTAAAAGGGAAATTAGGGAATACGAGTACACACAGTCAAGTTTTAAAGTGTGGTTGCTATGGGAATGAACTCTGTTTGTATGCACGGCCAGGGCTTGACAAGTTTTCGTATGAGAGAAGTTTAAAACCGAAACCAATAATTAGAAATTTGTCGGAAACGGTAAACTCCACGAAAAATACGCATATGATATAATGAGATCTACATTTTGTGTGTAGTGCGTTTTTGTCTATCTCTTACGGTTTATCAGTTATATAACAGTCTGCCAGAATGAAGAGGTCTTCACAGACTATTCCCAGAAAATTTAAGATATGCATTTTATTTGTCATGTAAATATCTCTAGTGTACAGCATTTTAATCAAAATTGTTAGAGCCATTTTTGAGAAAATTAAAATTTTCGAAATTTTTTCCATACAAAGGGTACTTTGGGGTGGGGGGATTTTCTTGGAAATCTTCGTGTCGCATCCTTGGAAGATACCAAATTTAAATACCAAATGTGGTGTTTAACGGTATTTTCGTTTTTGAGCTATGCTGCCCACACAAACACAAACACCCACACACGAACATGTTTCTAAAAATGTTTTTTTTTTTTTTTCATTCAGGAGGTCTCAAAACACATTTCCAGTGTAATCTCGGTATCGATTTTTTGGGTGGAACACAGTACGTGTAGAGAAAGTAAAATTTGATGTCTTCCATTCATATAACTTTCTCTAGCTGTTCCAAATACAAACTATTCTTATAGAAGCTTATTCTTTTATCTGCATCATACTAATCAAGATAAACATTAGCACAATCGGTCTTATTACTTGCTTCATTGTAACTAGAAGGGAATATATTATGCTAAAGCGACAGTCAAACATTTTAAAAGTTGGTCGCTGTGTGAAACAATTGAGGTTCGGTTCCCTTTGCATGGTCCCGTTTGAGAAAATCTTCAGAGACTATTTCCAGAAAAATCAAAATGTTTGAGAAAAATGGCATTCAAAAAGTTTTCCATGTAAAGGGTAGTTTGTGGTGGGGGAAAACTTTTAAAATATTCGTGTCGCATCCTTGGACGACACTTAACATTAATACCAAATTTCGTTTTTATCAGCCTTTTCTATTTTGAGCTATGTTGTCCAGAGACACACACGAACCTTTTTCTAAAAGACAATTCTGACGCAGGGGACCTCAAAACATATTTCCGGTGAAATCTCGACATCGAATTTTTGGATGTGATACAATACCTTCTGTAGCCACTACGCACATACGCGCTAGAGAAAGTACAAATATTTGTGGTTGTTCCGCAAACTTTCCTTACAAAAGCTTATTCTTGTATCTACTTCATGCTAGTCTTGATAAACATCATTACCTGCTAAGTTCCTTGTAAGTAGAAGGGGCATAAGGGAACACACTAAGGGACAGACACATCTTTTAAAAGCTATCCCTATGTAAGACAATTGAAATTCGGTTTTCTTTTGCATTCCCGGGAGTAAAACAAAAGAGATGAAACTGAAGTTGACTTCCCGCTTGAGAAAGGTTTAAGTGGTCTAAACTGAAACCAATGACAAGGTTTATCTCGGAAACAATTAACTCTAGGAACAACATGTATATAACATTTAATTGTGTGTTTTAATGAGATAAAAGTTTTTGTCTATCTCTTACTGTGGAAAATTAAAAATGTAAAGCTCTTTAAAACCACAATTTATTCCAAATCAGTATTACTTTCTCTATCAAGTATGTACAATATAGGGAAGGTATTTATTGCACACAAAAATTCGATTCCTCCGAGATTTCACCGGAAATACACGTTTTAGGATTCCCTGAAGAAAATTAAAAAAGAAATTAGAAAAAGACGGGTATGTCTGTGGACAGCATAACTAAAAAACGAAATCAGTTAAACTTCACACTTGGTTAGATAAGATGCGATGAGATGTTCAGGAAAATCCCCCACAACTACTCTTTAAGTGGAGCATTTTTTCAAAAATTTTTATTTTCGAAAAAATAGCTCTTAACGATTTTGATTAAAATACCGTATGCTGAATATACTTTTATAGCAAACGAAATGTGTATCCTGAGTTTCTGGGAACAACCTCTGGATGACTTTAGTGTTAACTTCTGTACAACTGGTAAACCGTAAGAGATAGACAACAATTTACTGCGCAAAACGTTTAGATCTCGTTAAAACACATTTTTCCAAGCGTTAACCGTTTCCGAGATATTCTGTGTTATTAGTTTCAGTTTTAAGCTGCTTAAACTTTTCTCAAACGGGATTTCATCTTTCTTTCCGTCTCTGTTTTGTTTACTTCTAACAAGCAATGAGAACCGAATTTCTATTGTTTCACATGGCGATTTAAAAACATTTGTCTATCACTTTAGCCTAGTGCAATCCCTAATTTACGTTCTACTTACATGGAGAAGGCCATTTCTGCTAATATTGATCTGGATTATCATGAAGTAGATAGAAGAATAATTTTTGTATGAAAAATTTGTTTAAGGAATAGCTAGATGTTTCCACATGAATGGAACACATCAGATTGCTTTTGTGTTCTTTCCAAAATATCTCTTATTAACGGTTCGAATTATTCAGTTGTTTCGATATTCAATTGTTTCTTAAGACTGTATACAAACAATATGGAATGTTGAAGCCATTATATAGCGTACAATTCTTAAGCAGTTTACTATCGCTATTCTTTTTATCTATGACGAAAACTGTAAAGTAGCTATTTCTGGAAACGTTTATCTCATTAAAATAAAGATATGGAAAAATAAACATTCCTAAGGTTAGTTTGCAACACCCTCTAATAAGCGATAGAGCGTAGAGAAATTCATGTGAATGCAACATCAGATTTTTATTCTGCGTACCTCATAACATGTATTTCGATGTTTTTACTTTCTCTACACGTAATATATACATAGTATATAGAGAAGGTATTGTATTGCATCCAAAAATTCGACACCGAGATTTCCCAGAAATATGTCTTAAGGACCCCTGAGTCCAAAAAAACAGCACAGCTAAAAAACGAAAAGATCGTTAAATTCCAAACTTGGCATTTAAGTTTGGTACCTTCCAAGGATGCGACACGAAGATTTAAAAGAAAATCCCCCCACCCCCAACTACCCTTTATATGAAAATATTTTCGCAAATTTTGTTTTTATCAAAAATGGTTCAAACGATTTTGATTAAAATGCCAGATATAGCCATTTCCATCACAAATCTGGGACTAGCTTCTGAATGTCTGCTCATTCTAGATGAATTTTACTGAATTTTGTATAACTGTTAAACCGTAAGAGAGAGGCAAGAAAATGTAGATCTCGTTAAAACACATCATCTATATCATATATATTTTTCCGTGGAACTGACCGTTTTCAAGAGGTTTCATGTTATCAGTTTCAGTTTTAAAATACTTAAACATTTCCCATTCAGGAGCTGTCAATTTCTGGTCAACCGCATATCAACCACAGACGCTTGACTATCGCTTTAGCCTAATTATTTCCCTTCTGCTTACGAGGAACTAAATAACAAGACACGTTCTACTGTTTATTTCGATTAGCATGAAGTAGATAGAAGAATAAGCTTATTAACAATTGAATTTATTACGGAGACGTAGAGAAAGGCATGTGAATGAAACACATCAGATTTTTTAAAATGGAATGCCCACTACGTACAATATTTAAAGGTTCTGATCACTGCCACAGGCTTGGAATCCTGACGATGCTCCTCTGTTAAATTTGGTCTCTCGCCGCTATGCGTCGACAGTTCGTCCTTGAGGGCAAATAGTTTTCTCTCGAACGCTTAAGGAGGCCATGTTTTGATAGCCTTCCACCACCGGAATAAGTTACCAAAATAGGAATGTTGAGTGAGTGAGTCGTGAAGTGTGATTCACAAGTGTTTCATAATACGGCAAGGAGAATCCCAGGAATGTGTGCGCGTCACGGACAGTTGAGCTCTTATCGGCTGGTGCTAATGGGTGTGGAATATCTGTTGTGCCTTATCGCTTTTGCTCATTATTGCATAACGTCCACCATTTCTAGCCATAAAACCTTCCATTGTGTTACACTAACATGACTTTCTCTAGCTTTACAAATAAACTTCTTACAAAAGATTATTCTTCTTTCTACCCCATCTAATCGAGATAAACTTTAGCAAAATGTTTTATTACTTCCCTATGTAGAGGGGGACTAACAGAATACACTAGGCTAAAGCGACAGTCTACTTTTTAAAATCTGTCGATATGTGATTGTCAAAATTAATATCACGAGTGTGGCTTCGCTCGGGTCGTGAAGTGTTCTAAGAGATAAGAGCACGAGTTGTATTTGATAAGATAATTCAGCGAAACAGACTATTAATAGTTTATAATATATAGGAAGGGAGATTTTGATTGTAATACTTACATTAGTTTTCAAATGGTAGATGACGCATACGACCATGTTCATTTACTGAATGTTTTTGTTTTCTTCACTGCGTCCTGAATTATGATACGGCCGACCGTGACGTACGAATATCGATAGCAACAATAGAAATAGAGAACAAGTATTGTATTTGACGCTATTACACTCATCTCATACATAAGAAATACAAATAATGATTCTTTTCGCTCCTTTTTTTGAACTAAACACATTATGAACTGCATAAAGCTTTAAATAAACGTTGTAACTGAATTAATTAAAATTAGAATTCAGGTAAAGACAATTAAAAGTGAAGGTTGGCTGCCTGGATTGTCACCTTGTTACGAATAACCAAGATTAAAAAAAAGAACGTCAGGTGCGACAAGACTTCAAAGAAATGAACATCAGCTGCGACAATTTCGACAATATCGCTCCAGTCAGATAACCGCGATTGGTTGAAATTGCCTAATCTCGGCCATTGCATTGGCGGTTTAATAAAATAAAAAACGAAAGCTTAGCCATCCATCACAGAAAAATAATTTACTATATATCTTCATGGTTCCGCAAAGAAATTTGCTCCAAACTTGGCCTCCAATTTCTTATGTTATCATTTTCTCTAGCAGGTGCGTATTGTATATAAAAGATAAAAATGGTATTTTATTCCACTAAAAAATTCGATACAAAGGTTTTATCGGAAATACAGGTTTCGAAGACCCCTGCATAACAATATTTTTTAAAAAAATATGTGTGTACAGCATAACTCAAAATTTCGGCTAGATACCAAAATTGGTATTTAAGTTAAGTATCTTGCAAGGATGCGACTCTCTCCCCCCCCTCTCTCTCTCTCTCTCTCTCCCACACACACACACACACACACACAAACAAGGACCTTTTTTTAAAACTACTTTCCTTTTTATTCAGGAGACCCTAAAACTTAAATTTACAGTGCAATCTGGTGTGGATGGAATGCAATACCTTCTCTATTACCACGTTTCCATGCGAAATTGAAATCGATTTGAGTCCAATTCACCTCAATACGATCCACGATTCACATGTTAAATTCAATACGAATTGATATCGTTTTAAATACGCAAGCTTCGAGATTAGGTTTATTCAACGTTTCTGTTGGTCAACTTCGAATTGCGTTGTTTGTTACTCTATTATAAGCAGATTTTGAAGTTAAATAATAATATCTGAGAAGGCATTGCAAAATATAGAAACCATGAAAATGGTTCTCTTATAATCTAGCATAGAGCAATAAATAAAAAGCATTAACAAATGACTACCGCGTGTAACGAGTATAGCAGAAGAAGAGTTTCCTTACCGTATTCAAAACGATTTGAATACGGTGTTTCCATGCAGCACATTTCGATCCGATCTCATTCCGATCCCACTTTTTAAGAGGATCGGATCCAAGATCCGCTACAATTTGAATCCGCGTTTCCATGCAATATTCAATATAAATGTACTCGAATCTATATCAATTCCCCATGGAAACGTGGTAATTAAATGTTCTCCATCACAGTGGTTCAGGAGTTGATTAATGTGAATGATGCTCAAATAACCTCTGGTTAAAATTTCGTTTCGTAATCGGCTTACCTCATTTATTTGTAGGACTTACAAGCGTGGAGCCAAGGGCACGAAACCACAGAATGGAGAACCTGGCGTGAGCATGAGGAAGTGGATCACATGAACTGTAGACAAATTTGATGATAGGAAAGGTAAATATGGAGCAATTGGTGAAATGAGTGGCGGGGGAAACCGAGAAAACCCGCCCAGACGCCGCTTCGTCCACCACAAATCCCAAATGGGATCGAACCCGGGCCGCCTAACCACGGCACCGCGTACCAGTTGTAAATAAACACTTGCCACTATTGTAGTTTCACATGTTTAGCATCTTCTCCAATGCAATTCCAAGATGACCAACATAATGGATATTTTCGAAGCTGGCGCATTCAAAATGATCTCAATTCGTATTGAATTTAACCCTTAGTTGCCTCCATTAGTATACTAAATATGCCGTTGTTCTTTTAATTCAAGTTTAAAAGTGGAGTTCCTTAAAAACACATGGGAATAAACCTATAGAATTATTATATAAAATAATCGAGAAAAAAAAAAACAACAGGAAAGAAAATATGTGTAGGTCCTTTATTCCCAATTAAAAGTGTAAATTCTTCTAAACCAGTTTTCATAATCCTGCCAAAGGTACTACCAAGTGGTTCAAATGGCCATGAGTGTTAGGTGATACGTAATGGACTTTTTTTTTTGGTAGTGTTTAACGCCCGCTTTAACTACTTATGGCACCGCAGGCGGTGGCACTGATGATACATGAATGATGATGGGGCACCGGTGGAATACGATGGCGGGGGAAACCGGAGTACCCGGAGAAAACCCGCCCCAGCGCCGCTTTGTCCACCACAAATCTCACATGCGGTCGCTTGGGATCGAACCCCGGCCGTTTAGGTGAGAGGCGAGTGGTCTAACCACTAGGCCAGGGCGCGGCCCACGTAAAGGACTGGCCATCCATTTAAAGCCAAATGTTGCAAGTTCAAATCCCAGTGACTGTGATAAAGGACGGGGAGAGCCCAAGTAAAATAATCGGTGTGATACTTGGGAGTTAATCAGGTTGGTTACATTTGCCTGCAGTTATATGGTTAACTCCTTTATTTATTTAAAAAATCACTGCAATTTTAGGGCAAAAATTGTATATATTTTTACAATATAAAACAGTGTTGATTACTTGTCGTTTATGGTATAACATGGAATTAATCCTAGAGAGCAACACTATTTGTATAGTCAGGATTAAAACAGGCAACAAGTGAAACGCGGATCGTATTGGACTCGCATCGATTTCACTTCCCCATGGAAACGTGGTACAGCTCGACTGCACCTGGATACGTGCTGATGCTCAATGAGAGAATCGAACTCGGGACTTCTAGCTGCCAGCAATTAGTGAGAAACGCAGCGCACAAAGGTGCGTGCCCAGTTTCTATGGAAACACTCTTGACGCTACAGCAACTGTAATTATGTACCTACCTCATCACTCGGTTACAGCACTCAGACAACAGTCAATTTTATACAGGCGAGCAAATATGTCTGCACTCCACCTCACAACCTTACCGTCAACTACATTTTCGACATTCCAAAAACAAAGAAAATCTTATGTGTTCCATTCACATGACTTTCGCTACATCTCTGCAACAAATTATTGTTAAAAAGCTTATTCTTCTATCTACTTCATGATAATCGAAATAAACATTAGCAGAAATTCTCATTATTTGGTTCCTTGTACGTAGAATGCGTTCCATTCACATGATGTCCTCTAGTTGTTCGGTAAACAAAGCTTTTGTTCAAAATATGTATCCATTATCTACGTGCTAATCAAGATAAACATAAGCAGAATTAGTCTTATTACTGGTTTCCTTGTAAGTAGAAGGGTAAAAATGTGTGTTTCATTCATGAGGTTCTCTGTTTGCCAAACAAAAGACTATTCTTTTATCCACATCATGCTAATCAAGATAAACATTTGCAGAATTACTCTTTACTACTATCTTCCTTGTAAACAGAAGGGAAATAGGAAAATGAACAGGCTAAAACGATAGTCTCGTCCTTTAAAAGCCGGTCGTTATATGAAACAATTGAAATTCCAATCTCTTTGCTTAGCAGGACTAAACAAATGAGTTGAACTGGCCTAAAATAGAAACCAATACTCCGGAATATCTCAAAAACGGTTAACTCTGCAAAAAACTGTATATGAAAAATATTGTTGTTTTGCAATATCTACATTTTTGTGTAGTAAGTTTTTGTTTACGATTTGCCAGTTAAACCAAAGTCATCCATAATGAAGAGGTCTTCAGAGGCGATTCCCAGAAAAGTCAAGATATACATTTCGTTTGTCATAAAATATCTGGAATATAAGATATTTTAATTAAAATCGTAGAGCCATTTTTGAAAAAATTAAAAATTTCGAAAAATGTTCCATGTAAAGGGTAGTTTGGGATGGGATGGATTTTCTTGAAAATCTTCGTATTGCATCCTTGGAAGACGCTCAACTTAAGTATCAGTTTGGTATTTAACTGACTTTTCGTTTTTGAGTTATGCTGCCTACAGACAGACACGCGCGCGGACCTTTTTCTAATTTTTTGTCCTAAGGGACCTCAAAACACATATTTCCGGTGAAATCTCGGAATGGAAATCTTTGGTGCAATACAATCCTCTCTATACACTATGTACATAGAACGTGTAGAGAACGTAATTACATTCACACGACTTTCTCTAACTGTTCTGCAACTAAAAATTCTTATTAAAGCTTATTTTACTCTCTACATCATGTTAATCGAGATAAACATTAGCAGAAATAGCTTTGTTACATATTTCCTTGTACAAGGAAAATATTTACCACGTTTCCATGGAAAATTGAAATCGATTTGAGTCAAATTTCATCTCAATACGATCCGCGTTACAAATGTTACATTCAATACGAATTGAGATCGTTTTGAATACGCAAGCTTCGAGAGTAATTATATTTGAGAATATATTGCAAACAACAGAAACCATAAAAGTGTTTCTGTTATAGTCTACCCTAGACCAATTTAAACAAAAAATATATATATATATATAAACAAATGACTACCGCATGCAACGATATAGCAGACGAAGCGTTCCTTTACCGTATTCAAAACGATTTGAATACGGAAGTGTTTCCATGCAACATATTTCGATCCGATTTCATTCCGATACCACTTTAGAGGATCGGATCCAAGATTCAATACGATTTGATTCCGCGTTTCCGAGCAGTATTCAATACGATTGGAGTACTCAAATCGATTTCAATCCCCATGGAAACGCGGTAAATAGTAGAAAATACTCAGTTCCTTATAAGTAGAACGGAAATATGGGGAATACACTAGGCTAAAGTGATATAATCTTTTAAAAGCCGATTTGCGATTGAAATTCTGTTTTCTTCTATGTTCGGGAATAATACAAGAGAAACAGAAACGACAAATTCCCATTTTAGAAAAGGTTAAGACTTTTAAAACTGAAACTAATGACAAGCAATATCTTGGAAATGCTTAATTCCTCAGAGAGAGAGAGAGAAAGAGAGAGAGAGAGAAGATGAATGTGTGTTTTAACAAGATGTATAATTTTTGTGCTGTAAATTTCTATCCCTTACGGTTTAGGAGTTATGCAAAAAGTATTCAGATTGAAGTGGTCTTCTGAAAGTATTCCGAGAAAATCCGTGACATACATTTTAAGTATATGTGTTTAATATACGGCAATTTAATCAAAACAGTTCCATGTAACGAATAATTTGGGAGTGGGGAATTTTCTTGAACATCTTTGTGTCATGTACTTGGAAGATGCCGAACTTAAATATTAAGTTTCGTTTTTGAGTTATGTTCAGACTCACGGACACACAGAAATCTTTTTTTCTAAAAATACTTCATTTTTATTTGAGGGATCTCGAAACGTATACTTCCGATAAAATCACATGGAATGTTTGGGGGAATGCAAAATCTTCTCAGTACACTATGTACTTAGTATGTGTAAGTGAAGCATGAATGTAGATCTAATTAAAACACCCAAATTGCATATTTTTTTTTGAGTTACTATTGACGAGTTTCCCGATGTTTTTTAACGTGTTAAATCGCCATTCTTTTGTTACTTGTGATGTCATGCAATTAAAGATATGACTATTACCTAAAGTGAATATCTATGCTGTGTGCAGCGATCACGTGGCCATGAAATGCCGCCAGGATCGCTAGCGACACTTATAACGTGATATTTGGCGGCAAATGTTACTCACCGCCCCCGGCGACGGTAGGTCCGAGAGGATCGAACCTGACCCTGTGTTCGGCGCCCGCCTGGTGCGCCTGCAGCAGGTCCGAGAAGAAACGGTGGCGGCGGAGTGCGAGCTCGTCCCGTCCCACGGGGGTGGCAGGGGGCTCGGCGGTGCCGCCTCCCTCGCCGGGGATATCGTCGTCCTCCTGGGACAGCCACTGTGGAAGAGCAGCGAGGTGAGGAACACCACTGCCCCGTTTAGACGGGTGAGGGGTTGCGATCATCCCCCTTGCCACGGCCTGCAGGTCCACGGTGTCCATCTCCACACTTCCCTGCCTGGAGGGCCCGGTGAGGTCCGGCGGCACGACCACCTCCTGCTTCTCTTCCTCCTCCTCCTCCTCTTCTTCGTCCTTCACTTGCTCCACCTCCACCTGTGGCGGGGCGGGAGACTTCTTCACTTCCTGGGGAACATCGTCCGCTGGCGGCGTCACTACCACCACGGGTTCCTGGTTCTTCTCCGCGGCCACCACATTCTGCTTCGGCTCGTACGCTTCCCCGATGACGGCCTGGGAGTTCTTGCAACCGCAGCAGTTCTTGAACATGGTCGTCTCTACGCACTGTAATCGATTCTTCGCGCTCCGTAACAGGCCACGTGAACACGCAGCTCCATGCTAACCCGCCCGCCCGGCCCCAAGCCGCCGAGACATCTGCCGGCCGCTCGGGGCACCACAGTTCACGACGCATGGTCCATGAGCCAGCATCCGGGCAGCGCTGCGCGAGGCTTCTACACACGATACGTGTGCTGCTGCAGGGGACTGTTTACATTTCCCAATCTCTTCTTAACTGTTGCTTTAAGTGAAAACACTAAACAATGGTGTTGTCTGGCACCCAATGACGAGATTTCATCGCAAAAATATCCCCCCAAATAAATTAAAGAAAATTGTTTTTGAAAAGCGTTAATGTGTATTTTTTCACTTTCTCTACACGTAGTATGTACATGGTGTATAGATAATTTTTGCACCCAAAAATTCAGTACCTACATTTCACCGGAAATACATGTTTTGGGACCTCCTGAATAAAAAAAAAACAGCCTTAGAAATATGTCCGAGTGTGTGGGGGGGGGGAGCAGCATAGCTTAAAAACGAAGAGTCCATTAAATACCAAACTTGATAATTAAGTTCAGTATCTCTCAAGGATGCTACACAAGATTTACAAGAAAATCCTACAATCCCCCAACTCTACATGGTAAAAATTCGAAATTTTTATTTTCTCAAAAATCGTACATGGTAACAATTCGAAAATTTTATTTTCTCAAAAATCGCTCTAACGATTTTGATTAAAATACCGTATATTAAATATATTTACATCACAAATAAAGCTTATATCTTGAATTTTCTGGGAATAGCCTCTGGAGACCTGTTTATTCTAGACGAATTTTTCTGAATTTTGTACAATTGGTAAACCGTAAGAGATATACAAAAACTTATTACACAACAAATGTAGATATCACTACAACACGCAATTAAGTCGTATATTTTTTTTCGTGAAGTTGGCCGTTTTCGAGATATTCTTTGTTGTTTCAGATTTAAAATACTGAAAATTTTCTTATACGGGAATTGTCAACTTTTGGCCACGAAAAGAAACGGATTTAAATCCCATAGTAACCACATTTTAAAACATTTGACTGTCGCTTTAACCTAGTGCATTCCCTTATTTCTACGTATAAGGAACTAAGTAATACGACCGTTTCTGTTAATGTTTGTCTCGATTAGCATGAAGTGGGTAGAACAATAACTAGGCTAAACCGACAGTCAAATATTTTAGCTGTCACTATGTGATTCACTTCGAAATTCGGTTCTCTTTGCATGGTCAGGGGTAAAAACGGATGACAACTTCCTATGGAAAAAAAGTATAAATATATAAAAATTTAACTCAAAAAGGATTGTCGTTTACTCTACAAAATAGAAAAGGGGACATATAACAAAATTTGTTGATTTTTTTTTTTTTTTTTGGTTTGCTTCTTTGGATACACCTATTCTTGTGCAGTAAAGTTTTGTCTATCTCTTACAAAACATAAAATATGTTATAAACAATTCTCCATTAATTATTACCATACAATAATACAACTAATAAATAAAGTCAAAACAATAAATTATAATCTTAATAACGTTATTACTAAATGCGTTTACAAGTTACGCAAAAGTCATCCAGAATGAAGAGGCCTTCAGAGGTAATTGGCCGAAAATTCAAAATATGCACTTTACTTGTGATGTAAATATATTTAATGTATAGCATTTTAAGCAAAATTAGAGCAGTTTTTGAGAACATTAAAATCTTCCAAAATATTTTCACGTAGTTTGAGGTGGAGGATTTCCTTAAAAATCTTCGTGTCCATCCTTAGAAGATGCTGAAACTTAAATATCAAGTTCGGAATTTATCCAGCTTTTCGTTTTTGAATTGTCGTGTTCTCCTACATACACACACACCCTATACGTGTATTTCCAGTGAAATCCTGGAAACATATTTTTTGGTGGAATCCAACACCTTCTCTACCTCTGTAGTATATACAGACAAAAATCTGTTAAATAATACCAAAATTGATATTTACGTTCAGCTTCTTCTAAATAAGACACGAACATTTTCAAAAATATCCCCATATCCTAAACTACCCTTTACCTTTTGTGCCGTAAATATTATTACGATTAAGGCATATTTAATTACAGATCGCGTCTAACCAGCGACTGAAAATTCCAACGCCTTGTAAAGTGTCTGTAAAAGTATCCGTAACCATTTTACTGGCATTCGTAAAATCGGCCTTCGTCATTCTTCTTAAAACCCTGTTGTTTTTCAGCTGTTTCTGGCGACTGCATGGAAACAGAATGGAATTAATACCATCACATAGCGGCCAGACAATACTATCCCTTTATATCTATAATGAAACGTGGCTACCAAGGTATTTTTATAAAAAACGTCCATGTGTGTGTGCACGTGAGTGCGCGTGCGTGTGTGTTTGGACAGCGGAGGTTAAAAACAAAAAGACCGTTAAAATATCTTATGTATTAAGATGTTTCCATGACAAATGAAGTGTAAATTTTGAATTTTCTTGAAATAGCCTCTGAAGACTGGCAAAACGTTAGAGATATACAAAAACATGTAGATCTCATTAAAATACACAATTTACGTCATATACATGTTTTAAACAGAAATAACCGTTTTCGAGATATTCTGGATTATTGGTTTCAATTTTACCCACTTAAAACTTTTCTCAATTGGAAGACATCTTTCTTCTCGTTTGTTTATACCTGGCAAGCAAAGAGATTGGAATATCAATTGTTTCACATAGCGACCGGTTTTTAAAAGGACGAGATTATCGCTTTAGCCTGTGTATTTTCTTATTTCGCTTCTACTTACAAGGAAACCAGTAATAAGACTAATTCTGCTTATGTTTATCTTGATTAGCATGAAGTAGATAACAAATTAATATTTTGAATAAAAGGTTTGCTTACCGAACTGTTTCTGCTAATGTTTATCTCGATTATCATGAAGTAGATAGAAGAATAGGCTTTTTATTAATTTGTTACAGAGATTTAGAGAAAGTCATGTGACTGGAACACATCAGATTTTTTTTTCATAACTATGCACCTATAGGTATTTGACTTATTACGCGACAAATTTTTACGAAACTTTGCAAACGTATGTAAATATACATAATTTCAACCCCATGTAAGGAAATTTGATTGGTGTTATATTTAATAAATTATTCCAAAACACACAATTGGATACAAACATCAACTTTGAAAATCTGTTAAAAAAAAAAAAAAACATATAAAACAAAGAACCAGAGGGGGAAAAATACCTGGCAAGGGATTATTTACTAAAATTAAATAAACAGGGTACAAAATTTAAAGTAATTATCATCATATTGTTTCTAATATGATAATACATTTAGACAATTCTAATTTTGAAAAAGAAAAAACACTATCTGTCTTGTTAAAAAAAAACTACGAAATTTCCTACGCGTATGTAGATATAAATAAGGGGAAAACTTCCAAATTTTACGAAGCTGTGATCCAAAATAATACTTTCTCTACTAGGTATAGTGTGCAGGGAAAGCATTGTATTCCATTAAAAATTCAACTCCAATATTTCAACGAAAATAACGATATGCAGATCTCATTAAAGTATACAATTTATATCACAGCAGTTAACCATTTCCGATATATTTCTTACTCACGATATGCGAAACCTTTTTCCTTTTGCGTATCGTCCATGTAACAAAGTCTATATTGCTTAATTTGAAATTATTTCTAGTAAAAATGCATTACATTCACACGACTTTGTCCTCCATTTTTGGACAAACTATTGCTAAATAGCTTATTCGTTTGTCAGCTTCACGTTAATCGATAGAAGTATTTGTATGAATACTTTTTTTCTACGACCGAGTTTAATTGAGTAGTTTACGAGCTCGTTTCAGATAGCAAGTTCATTTTTACGGAATCCACGCGCAAAGCAGAAATTGTGTTCCAACTTTACGCTCGCCAAAATAATTCACGATATTAATGTGCATAGATCACTGATCACCAGACAAAGAAAATTAGTTGTGCACGATATGTTTTCGGGATTTAGCAGCTAGTAAATTTGATTCTGCTCCTTTCGCATCTCTAAAGATACAATTCTCAAAATCTGCCATTTTTTCTAAATACATCACATAACAATAATATTGCTATAACCGTACCGTCATCGCGCCCAGCAATGCGAAATAAATAACCAACTATAACCCTTGGTGAATGGCTCAAACTTAACCTCAAATTTATTTCATCTTTCGTTGCTTTTCTTCTAAAGTCAGAAAACTCCCGTAGAAAAAACATTGTGTGATACGCTACGTTAAATTTCTTTTTGACTTGCGCTCTCACATCATAAATGACTACTATTACACATTTCCTTGTATATAAAAAGAAATACTTACCCATTTGAGAAAAGTATTTTAAAATTGAACCCAATAATAAGAAATATCTCGGTAAATGTTAACTGAATCGCTTAAAGTTGTGGTGCCGGTGAAAGGGATATAAAGACCGGTTTGCGAATTTGAGGAAGAACGGCGTATGTGACAAAATAAATTATGCATTTAAGGGTTAAAGTTACTCAGCATTCGTCTTCTCAGGGTAAAGTAATTCACCCTAACCCAGAATTGGATGCGAGGCAGACAACAGAGTGAATTTTGTTATACATGCTTTATAAATGAAATTAACATCGACATAGGTACAGCAAATACAGGCTGAAGCAAACTTTAATTAATTAACAGAGCAAGTGGCAGATTTACAGCACTGTTGCGTCATTAATTTCAATAATTAATGAAGGAAGCGCCGAGGTCGTAGTCCATTCTTTCTAACGCTGCGGTTTGTGCAGTGCAAGCCAACACTTCCGATACAGCAACAATAAACATCCGTGCTGGCAACGAACACCATTTTCACTTTCTCTGTCTACACAGTAGAGAAGGTGGTGTATTCCACACCGAGATTTCACCGGAAATACACGTTTTAGGGTCCCCTGTATAAAAAAAACAATACAAACATTTTTACTTTCTCTACACGTACTATTTACATGGTGTATAGAGAAGGTATTGTATTCCCATACCGAGATTTCACCGGAAATACGTTTTAGGGTCCCCTGTATAAAAAAACAACAATACAAACATTTTTACTTTCTCTACACGTACTATTTACATGGTGTATAGAGACGGTATTGTATTCCCATACCGAGATTTCACCGGAAATATACGTTTTAGAACCCCCTGCATCCAAAAGAGCATTTTTTGAAAAAGCTCCGCACGCGCGTCTGTGAGCACGAAAACTCAAAAACGAAAAGTCCGTTAAATACCAAACTTAATACGTAAGTACAGCGTCTTTCAAGCATGCGACACGAAGATTTTCTGCAAAATTCCCCCACCCCAAACTACCCCTTTACATAGAACAATTTTCGAAAATTGAGATTTTTTTTTTAAAAATGGCTCTAACGATTTTGATTAAAGCACCTCATGTTTAAGATATTTTTATAACAAACAAAATGCAAATTTTGAATGTTCTGGGAATAGCCTGTGAAGACCTCTTCATTCTGGATGACTTTTGTATAACTTATAAACCGTAAGAGATAGACTAAAACGTACTACACAGAAAATGCAGATCTCATTAAAACGCACAATTAACGTTATACACATTCGTTGTAGAGTTAACCGTTTTCAAGATATTCCGGATTATTGGTTTAAATTTTAAGCCAATTTTCTCAAACGAGAAGACATATTTTTTCTCGTTTCTTTACTCCTGGCAAGCAAAGAGACAGGAATTTCAAATGTTTCACATTGCGACCGGTTTTTAAAGGACAAGACAATCGCTTTAGCCTGTGCATTTTCTTATTTCCCTTCTACTTAAAAGGAAGCAAGTAATAAGACTGATTCTGCTTATGTTTATCTTGATTAGCATGATGTAGATAACAGATTAATCTTTAGAGTATAAGGTTTGTTTGCGGAGCAGCTAGAGAAAGTCATATGAATAGAATACATCAGATTTTTTATTAGAATTGGGTATGAAACAAGAGGACAGGAATATCGTGACTTAGACTGGAGGTGGAAAGCTCGTAAGGTAGTTAATGCTGGTAGGAGGCTTTGCCCATTATGCGGGGATCAGGAAGACTGGACGCATATTTTGGTTGATTGCATGCAGATGGAGGATGTTAGGAAAAAATTACGACCGGAAGTATTTTTAGACAGAGAACAGCATGCTGGGACTTGATTCTAAACAGCCAAGCCTGGAAGTAGGTGTACATTTGTGTAAATATTGTATGGTATATGAGTACAACTACGTGGATGCAGTTGTGATTGCGAGCGTAGGTGTGTCATTGTATTTCCAGTGTTTAACATATGCAAATAAGTGTAGGCTATATTATAAATTCAAGTATTTTTAGTGAACATGTACGGTCATCCGTCACATGAGGCTGTGTGACGCAACTGATGTACTATTATGCATCTAATAAATACCACTACTAAACTATGTTTGGAAACATATTGACCGAATTTAAATTGTTTGTTTTGTTAACAACTCTTGTCAATTGCCAGGATCATATCAGCGCCGCCGGTATGTCGGGATTTCGTCCCGCAGGAGTTCCTTTACATGCCAGTAAACTTACTGACATGGGGTTGTCGTTTTTAAGTAATTCGGTTTGGAAAGGGTTTGAACCCCGATGTTGAGATCAGATCAACTGAGCTACCTAGACCGACAGCAGGTTGGATGAATATGAACAATTCAAGCAGTTTCGCGATGACAAATCCGGATGAATGTGCTGGTGTTGCAGAGGTGAAATAGTCCTTTCTTTTTCGCCAAATTGGATGGTGTCTTCTTCCACTTCTTATGAAATTGGACCAAATAACTCACTGAAGTATTGTTCAGTAATTATTTTTCCTTTTTCTAAGTACTCAATGAGTATGACACTTCCCTACTCAAAAAAAATGATGTGTCCATTCACACAACTTCTCTACATCTCTGTAATAAGTTGTAGTTAAAAACCTTATTCTTCTATTTACTTCATATTAATCAAGATAAACATTAGCAGAAAAGATCTTATTACTTGCTTCCTTGTAAGTAAAAGGGAAACGAGGGAATACACTAGGCTAAAGCCATAGTCAAATCTTTTAAAAGCTGGTTGCTATTTGTTTGAAATCTGTTTCTTTGCAAGTTCCCATATGAGAAAAGTATTTTGAAACCAATAACAAGAAATATCTCGCAAACGGCCAACCCCACGAAGAAGAAAAAAAAAACCTTAATTATATGTTTTAACGAAATCTACATTTTGTGTGTGGTAAGTTTTTGTTCACCAGTTATTTAAATTTCAGAAAAATTCATTCACAATAAAGAGGTCTTCAGAGGCTATTTCCAGAAAATTGAAGATATACAGCTTCTTATATAAATATCTTTAATATGCTGTATTTTAATCAAAATCATTAGACCATTATGAGAAAATCAATATATTTTCGAAATTTTCTCCATGTAAAGCGTAATTGAGGTGGGGGGGGGATTTTCTCGAAAATCTTCATGTCTTTGGAAGATGCGACACGGAGGTACTTAAAGGACTTTTAGTTTTTGAGCTATGCTGCCCACTGACTCTGACACTGACACACACACACACACACTTGACATTTTTCTATTTTTTTATATATATTCTGGATTCGTGTAGTCTCAAAACATGTATTTCCGGTGAAATCTCGATATCAAATTTTTTGTGCAATACATTACCTTATGTACATAGTAAGTACGTATAGAGAAAGTAAAAATCGTCGGCGATGAAACCGTATTTGCTTTCGGATCAGATTCACCGGAAGCAACCCTTTATTTTGATTATTGCTTGAATTCCGGGGTAAAATGATTAATCTAGGTCTCATCGACAATGACAGCTCGAGGCAGAAACTCCTTCATTAAATAGCTCCGAACACAACCTCGATCCACTTGTGCACTATAAACAATCGCGGCACCCATCGGACCGACGACCTTTTTATCTCCATTAAGCAAACAAAATATGAACTGCCATTCCTGTCGAAACACCTGTAGCCTCTGCACTTCAGGAACTTTCAAATTCGATCGTGGACTTTTTCAGCGACTTCCTCTGTAACCATAACTGCCGGGCGTCCTAGGCGCTCCACACCCAACACCCAAGTTTGCTATTATCTCCTTGAAAGTCTTCTAATCCAAAAGAATAAGGCCAATCGCTGAACGATGCTGCACTTATTAGATTTTAGCGAAAACATGCTGAACGAATAACTGAAATGTCTGCCTAACCCAAACTAACCTATACATCAGAACGATTTTTGGCGACATGTTCACATGGTAACACCAACTTGCATAGCAACAGCATCTATTTTGAAACACGGGTAATAGTTGAACCGCTCTCGTACTGTTGAACCTACTAACATCGGTTACATAGGATGTTACTTAAGTCCACATGGTCGTTTCTATCAACTCTTCTAATACAAGCTACTTCATGCCAAGCAAGATAACGTTTCACTACACATTTAGATGAGGGATACAGGAACCTAAAGTGATAGTTTAATGTTTAACAAATGGATAAATAACCTCAAAATTGCATACTCCTTCCATGATTTCGCGAGTTCGAATTTCACTTAGGGTGAGTTAGCCGGATAAGGTTTTTTTTTCGGGGGTTTCCCTTATCCTGAGAAGACGAATGGACCCCGAGGTCATTAGAGCATCATTTTACCATTTTCATCTGCGTCCGATATGACCAGCCAGGTTAAAGGATGTTAAATTAATTACAAAAATGGTGTCCATAGCTTGAAAAAAATCTGTCATATATTCACATGATTTTTTCTACCTATTCTGAAATAAATTGTTAAAAAGCGTAGTTTTCTCTCTACTTCACAATAATCGGGACAAACATTAGCAGAAATAATGTTATTACGCACTTCCTTGTGGGCACAAGGGGAATACGGTAATATACTAGGCCAAAATGATAGTCAAATCTTTTAACAGCTGGTACCTAAGTGATACCTAGAGAGAGCCGACGGGTTAACGTTTGAGGGATTGCAAGTTCGCAGCGCTACGGGAATTGAGAACGACAGAAACAGGGACAGGTCGGTACACTCCCTATCCGTTCGCCATTGGTGGGGCAACTTAGCTAGTCTTCCTGTTTTGTTTTTTTTTTGTTTTTTTTTTAATTGTATGGCAAGATATTTTGATACGCAGTCATTAATAGAAGCGTTTGGATCGGAGCTCTCATCTGCTCATGGTAACGTGCACACACGCTTTTCTTAGTATAAAAGCTGCTTAACATCTTCAGCTCAAAATCTCTCAAAATGTATATTGTTCCATTCCATTAAATATGATCAAAATGAAAAAGACTAAAGTAGTATAAGTTAGAACAAATTCATGTACAAACATTGTAAATATGCATATTTTACATTATACTGCATAGTACGGTAGGTCACATGAATTTCAATCTGCAAAAACTGCTGGTTTCGCCTGCCTTTTGTTTTGCCTTCACTGCCAATGAACAGGTTCAGTGAGCACGTACTCCTTGCGTTTCAGATCGCAATGAATTTCAGGCGGGAGGGAAAATAACGCCTTCCCTTTTGAGAAAACGATTGAAAAATTCTAACTAAAACAAGGAATATCTCGGAAATAATTATATGTACAAAAAACGTTTTTGACATAAATTGTGTGCTTTAACGAGATCTACATTTTTGTGTAATAAGTTTTTGTCTATCTCTTTACCAGTTATGCAAAATTCATCTACAACGAAGGGGTCTTACAGAGACTATTTCAGGAAATTCAAGAAAATGAATTTCATTTGTGATTAAAATACGTAAAACATATAATACTCTAATCAAAATCATTAAAAACCATTTTTGACAGCATCAAAATCTTCGCATCCTTGATGTCAACCTTAGAATTTATCAGACTTCTCGATTTTGAGTTACGCCGTTTTCTGTGATAGACGCATGCTCAGGACCTTTTTCTAAAATGTTTTTATTTATTTAAATGGTATATTTCCAATGAAATATGGGTATCGATTTTTTCAGTGGAATACACTACCTTCCGTACCTATCATGGAAAACAATCTAAACATTTCTACTTTTTGAAGAGGTGAAACGTGCTCCTGCGGCACGACGCTGTACCAACTGAAGGCCCGGCCAACACACGGCAGCCTCCCTACTCTCAGTTCCCCAGTTTAGTGTTTGCCGCCGCGACCCCCAGTATGCACGGCACGGCGCTGGTCCTAAATGTCAAAGGTCGGGAGGTGACCAGGTCAGGGCCGCAGGACCCACTTCTCAGGTGGGGCGCCTTCTCTCTCTCCAACAGGTATGTCTAGCTTTTTACGTGGTCAGTTTGTGCGAGTGATATCGGTCTGAGTGGCCCAGTTGATACTAAGGTTGCGGGTTCAAACCTCGATGGTGTTCAAGTGTGATTAAAAACGATATTCTCAGGTTAGTAGGTGTAGTGTTATTCAAAAGAACTTCCGCAGGACGAAATTCCGGCACACCGGCGGCGCTGTTATCCTGATAGTTAACAGCGTCGTAAATAAACTTAACATAGATGCGGGTAGACGAACTCAATGCAAGAATTTCATAACAAAGTTACCGAAAAATTGAAATGGAGATTTATTTGTGGACGCTGATTTAACTGCTGTGGTTCTCGGCGCCCCATTCTGGGCGTGAAAGACCGCTTAATTTTGCTCAGAGGCCTCTCTGTCAGGCTTGAGGTTCTTTTACGTGCCTAAATCTATGACATGGGACCCACGGCTTTACTTTCCTTCCGAAGCCATGCTACACCAGAAAACCCGCGACCTTGAGTATATGAAGTTAGCATGGTTCCGACCGTCACACAACTATTGGCCGGCGTTGCCCAGTCGCTTTGCCGTCAAGAGGTCTTATTATCCTGCGGACAACTGAGGAGTGGATCGCAGCAGTTTTACCTTCTCTACCACATACCTACAGCAGGTATGGGAAGTTCAATTTAGTTTTTTTTATTTGTGGACGCTCTCATTGCTGCGATTCTCAGGGTTCCATTCTATATGGACGTGAAAGGCGCTTAATTTTGCTCAGAGGCCTCTTCATCATATTTGAGGTGCTTTTACGTGCTGTAAATCTACAACACTGAATTCATGACTGTTTTGCTGTTGTATAACTTTAATTTGGACTATTATGGCGAAAGAAACGGATATAATAACAATAAAAGATTTGCCTCCGTGATTGAGTGCTCAGCTCACCCGCAGGTTCGGGTTCAACTCCCGGCTGGGATGGGGAATTTTTCTTTAACCGGAATTATATCATATCCCCGACAGTCTGTAAGTATATATGTGAGAGCATGAACGTGTGCGTGTTTAAGTTAAAAAAAAATATTTAGCCCAGACGAGTTGTTTCTAACGTAAAGCCCCCGATATGACCTTAGATGTTAAAGGGGGCTATATAAAAATGTAACATGAGCATTTAAGCAAGTAGTTGTATTATGCCATTCTAGCTAAGCCTTGGTTGTTAAGGTAACCACATTTTCTGTCAAAAGTCCCTTCAGTGATATCTCACGATATTTTTCTCTATACATAATTTAGCTGTAAATGACAAAGACAACTATCAGAAACTAAAAACCCGTTATATGTTGCACTTTTATGTGATATCTTTTCTATTCGTGATATTCACTTGAAATTCAATGTTTTGAAATGGAAATAAGGGTTTTTAACAATGTTACTTTAATTACCTGTCAATTTAATTTTTGTCACGTTGTAGTCATTAATGCTGCCGAAAAATTAGCACGAAAATATTGCAAATGTATGTAGAATTCTCAACAAAAGTCTTGCTTCTGGGTATCCCCTTCCCCTCTAGCCGGACTCCGAGGTTTGTGATTAAGTACGCACGAGTAAACTGACTCAGATGAGTAGAATTGGAACATGTTGTAAGATATGCCGTTTAGGTTCAAAAGTGCTGTTGGATATCTTAGGGGCCACACAATACGAATGCTTACAATGGACTTTTCATATAGGAAATGTGGAAAGGGTTTTGCAACCTCTCAGTACACAATGACATAGTATTCGCTATGCACAGATATGTGTCCTATTCTCTCAGGTTGGATCACGGCAACCTCCGACTCTGATCCAAGAGGTTTTCGCGTTTCCCTCAGTCACAAGGATAACTGGGGTGGTACATCATCAACCTGCCCACCACTTCCTGGTCACCCTGTGTTCGGCAATGATGGCGTGCGCCGCTTCTATATAGGTTTCTTCCAGGCGTAGTTGCGGACGTCTGTCAGAGCCTGCCTTCGATCTGGAAACGTTAGGGATCGTTATGCGGATTTGGTGGCTGTTAGGGTCTCTCATCTCGTTCCTCCCTCCATCCTAGGGTTCAACTCAGTCACAAAGGGCCTACGTATGGCACCCTGCCCCAGTGACTGGCATCCGTGTTAATCCCTAGTCTCATAGCCCAGATTAAAAGTCTACGTGCACGGTTACTCTGAGCTCACTCAAGTTCAATGATCAATGAATACCGTTAATTTCGCCAAGTGCTCAGACGTGTGTCCTGATTGACCAAGCAGTACAGAATTGTATGCAATAGCAGGTGAAAATAAATGGACAAGATATCGTTAAAATACAAATTCTTGATGCACAGAACGCTGGCCATACATGCATATTTAAGAACAAAGTTAAAGGTCACAAACAAAGAAAAATACGGGTCAATTGCTTCTTGACACAGTTCCTCTGATCAGCAAGCCAATCTCCTTCTATCAGTACTGTACCCAGTCTTCATCCAACAGTAGAAGAATGACTTCTGGAAGTTTTAAGGAACCCTAAACCGGATGCTATAGTATAACTGTAGAGTATTTACGAAAGATGAAGTAAACACTGCAGATTTTTACTTTCTCTATACGCATTATGTGTACATAGTGTATAGAGAAGGTATTGCACTCCACCAAAAAATTCGATACCGAGATTTCACTGGAAATGTAAGTTTTAGCTTCCCCTGTATCCAAAAAAGTATTTTCAGAAAAAAGGTCCATGTATGTGTGTCTGTGAACACGATAACTCAAAAACGAAAAGTCGGTAAAATACCAAACTTGGTATTTAAGTTTAGTATCTTCCAGGGATATGACACGAATATTTTGAGAAGAATCCCCCACCCCAAACTACCCTTTACATGTAATTTTTTTCGAAAATTTTGATTTTCTAAAAAATGGCTCTATCTATTTTGATTAAAATATCGTAAAGATATTTACCTGACAAATAAGTTGTATATTTTGAATTTTCTGGGAATAGCCTCTGAAGACTACTTTATTCTGGGTAAATTTTACGAATTTTGCATAAGTGCTAAACCGTAAGAGATGGACAAAAACTTACCACACAACAAATGTAGAGCACTTTAAAACACACAATTTATGTTATATACATTTTTTTCGTGGAGTTGATTGTTTTTGAGATATTCCTTGTTTTTAGTTTCAGCTATAAAAAACATACCTTTCTCATACAGGACTTTGTGAGCTCGTGTCCATACAAACAAAGGAACTTCAGTCACATAGCAACCAGCTTTTGACCATCACTTTAACCTATGGTACTCCATTATTTCGCTTCTACTTATAAGGAAGCAAGTAATAAGACTATTTCTACTAATTTTTTCTCGATCAGCAGGAAGTAAATAGAAGCATAAGCTTTTTAACAATCATTTATTGCAGAGTTGTAGAGAAAGTCATGTGAACGGGACACATCAGAATTTTACATAAGGGTTTGAAAAATTGGTAGAGGTACATTTTCTAGTACAAGTGTCAAGAGTTTTGCCTGCATAGGTTAAAGAGTGTCGATTTGTATTTCAAGGTAATGAATGCATCTGCGAAATTTGGAAAACCACATAATCTTGTTGAAATTTGACATATTTCAAAATGTTTGTTACTTATTTTAAACATTAGTATTGTCCAAATTTATTGTTCTAACAAAACTGTTCCACACGATTTATTTTTAAAAATATTCTCATCAAAAATGCAATTTTACGGTCAATGAATTTACAAATGGATCTATTATATCAGACGCTTTTACAAAGTCCTAATTATTGTACACAAAATTGTATTTTACTCTCCAAAACTCTTGATTTTTCTAAAATTAATAATTATTTCTCAGAATTAGAGCACTATTTCGAAAAAGTACGTGGTCATTTTCTTTAACAAAGGTACTATTGAGAAGCAGTACAAACATGTTGAAACAAATTAATAAAACAATTGGATCACGTGAAGCACTTTTAGTATGGAAAATGCTGAAAATCAGTTAACTGGCAGTTCAAATGCTCCATTTGGAGAAAACTATATTTTTGCTTTCTCTAGCCCCGTATGTACAACGTACATAGGGATAGAGAAGTATTGTATTCCACCCAAAAATTCGATGTCGAGATTTCACCGTAAATACATGTTTTAACACCCCCTGAATAAAGAAAAAACAAGTTGTTTCATAAACAAGTCCGCGCGCGCGCGCGCGCGTGTGTATATGTGTGTGGAAAGCATAGCTCAAAAACGAAAAGACTGTTAAATACAAACTTGGTATTTAAGTTTGGTATCTTCCAAGGATACGACATGAAGATTTTCAAGAAATTCCCCCGCACCCCTAACTACCCCTTACATGGACAATTTTTCGAAAATGTTGTTTTTCTTAAAAATGGCTCTAACGATTTTGATTAAAATATCTTATATTTAAGATATTTACATGCCAAATAAAAGGTATATCTTGAAATTTCTTGGAATAGCCTCTGAAGACTACTTTATTCTGGATGAATTTCACGAAACGTTGCATAACTGGCAAACCGTATGAGATAGACAAAAACTTACTTAATAGAAAATGTAGAGCTCATTAAAACACAATTTATGACATATACTTTTTTTTCGTAGAGTTGATCAATTTTGAGATATCCCTTATTTTTGTTTTCAGCTTTAAAAATGCATACTTTTCTCATACAGGAATTTGTCAACTCCTGTCCATACAAACAAAGGAACTTCAGTCAATCAGTTTTTGACTATCACTTTAACCTATGGTACTCCCTTATTTCGCTTCTACTAACAAGGAAACAAGTAATAAGACTATTTCTGCTACTTTTTCCGATTAGAATGAAGTAAATAGAATCATAAGCTTTTGAACAATAATTTGCCGCAAAGATGTAGAGAAAGTCATAAGAATGGAACACATCAGATTTTAGAGTTTACTGCACTAAAAATGCTAGACGTGATCCAAATGTTTTATTAATTTGTTTCAACTTTTTTTGTACTGTCTCTCAATAGTACCTTTGTTAAAGAAAATGACCATGCACTTTTTCGAAACACTGATCGCAGTTTCGTCCACAACAAATCCCACATGCAGGCGCTTGGAATCGAGCCCGGGCCGCCTAGGTGGCAGGCCAGCGGTCTTACCACTCGGCCACGGCGCCGCCATATGATTTTATTATAAAAGATAATAACTTTTAATGTTTCACAACTTCAAATCAGATTTCACAAATATATCTTCCTAAGGATTGAAAATAATGGTAGTGGAAGCTTTTTTGAGTTGTTGATTATTTTATAATTTTTTCCAGATTCTAAGGAACAAAAAAAAAAAAAAAAAAACACTGCTGATGAAGTTCAGCGAAATCGGAGATAAATTAGGTGATACTAGCATAATGTATATCCCCTTTCATCATTAATTCAATTTTAAAATCTATGATCTTCGCAGTGATGTGCTAATAAACGGGATCGGATTGTGGTGACAACTATGATTATCCCCAAAACCTTCCCAATTATAAAAAAAATCCGATGTGTTCCATTCACATGACTTGCTCTACATCACTGCAACAAATGATTGTTAAAAAGCTTACGCTTCTATTTACTTCATGCTAATCGAGTAAAAATTAGCAGAAATTATCTTAATACTTGCTTCCTTATAAGTAGAAGCGAAATAAGGGAGTACCATAGGTTAAAGTGATAGTCAAAAGCTGGTTGCTATGTGACTGAAGTTCCTTTGTTTGTATGGACAGGAGTTGACAAATTTCTGTAAAGGGTAGTTGGGGGGGAGATTTTTCTCAAAATCTTCGTGTCGCATCCCTGGAAGATACTAAACTTAAATACCGAGTTTGGTATTCTTATCGACTTTTCATTTTTGAGTTATCGTATCCACAGACTCACGGAAGTTTTTCTGAATTTTTCTTATACAGGGGACCCAAAAACATATATTTCCGGTAAAATCTCGGTATGGAATTTTTGGATGCATTACAATACCTTCTCTATACACTATGTGCATAGTACGTGTAGAGAATGTAAAAACGTTTGGAAATAGTTTATAATGTTTGTCCATCGGTATAATCTCAGTGTTCTTAGCAACAGCCGCCGGTGCGGTCACGCGACCTTTCTACTGTCTTACGGGTAGACAGTGGAGAGGGACACCTCGCGCACTGCAAACTAAGCTAAGGGATGAAGTGACGTAACCACAAGTTATAGGCCGCGGGCGGACAGGCGTCAAGTCCCCACTGCCAGAGTCGCCAGAAAGGGCATCAAGAGACCCGTCGCCCCGGCAGCCACCTAGTGTACACGGGAATAATATTTCCACTGAGCATGCATCTGCCCCATCTGCCCCACACTATGAACCTAAAAGCTTAAAGATGAGTGGTAAAGAAATGAAGGGGAACTAATGTAAAGAAATTATGGTAGATGAGAAACCCGAGAGTCACAGTAGGCGGTCGCTAGGAATCGAACCTGGGACCTCTCGAAAGCGAGTCGCACTCTGATCAAAGTATGCTCGCGAAATTGTGAAACTGAGTGTTATTTGTGGACGCTCTTTAACTGCTGTGGTTCTCAGCGTCCCATTCTATATTGGGCGTGAAAGACCGCTTAATTTTGCTCAGAGGCCTTTTTGTCAGACTTAGTTTTTTACGTGACACGGGACCACCAGCTTTACTCATCTCCCGAAAAAAGCCACGCTAAGGATTTTTACGCCCGCCGGGTTTGAACCCATAACCATGGGTATTAGGGGTGATAAACACAAATTGTGTCTCGTTATAACAGTAGAGGCGAGGAAATGCTTATTTACAAGACGTTATAAATTGGACGCGGAAGCGACCAAGTCTTGTTAAAGCGTCAGTTACGGTTAAGCGAACACTGGAACGCAGCCTCATCTGGACCAAGTTGTTGTTTACGTGGCGCGTTTCCCTGTGATCGATACACCGTCTCTTTAAACTGTGCTACTGTTTTCAGTGGCGGCTCGTGCCACCCGTCATATGATGCGAACATCATTTTATTTTTACCAGTACTAGTAGAATCAGACTGAAAATAAATCGGATGTGTTCCAGTCACATGACTTTCTAAGTATCGTTAAAAAGCGTGTTCTTCTATCTGCTTTATCATAATTGAGATAAACACTAGTAGAAATTGTCTTATTACTTGCTTCCTTTTAAGTAGAAGGGAAATAGGGGAATACACTAGGCTAAACCGACAGGCAAATATTTTAAAAGCGGGTTCCCATATGGTTGAAATATGTTTCTATGCATGACTAGGAGTTTACAAATTTTCGAGTGAGAAAAGTTTACGGATTTTTAATCTGAAACCAATAATAAGTAATGTCTCAGAAATGCCAATTCCACGAGAAAAAAAAACACACAAGAAAAAACGTATATGACACAAATTGTGTGTTTTAGTAAGATCTACATTTTGTGTGGTAAGTTTTATCCAACTTTTACGGTTTACCAGTTACGCAAAATTCATTCAGAATAAAGAAAGGTCTTTAGACGCTACTCCTAGAATAATCAAGATATGCGTTTTAATTGCAATATAAATATCGGTATTTTAATCAAAATTGTTAGCCAGTTTTTAGAAAATCAAAATATTGGATTTTTTCCCATGGAAAGGGTAGTTTGGGGTGGGAGGATTTTTCTCAAAATCTTCCGTGTCACATCCTTGGAAGATACTAAACTTATACACCAAGTTGATTTTTTACCGACTTTTCATTTTTGAATTATCGCATTCACAGACTCACCGACACACATTCACACAGGCCCTTTTTCTGAAAATGTTTTTTTTTTATACATGGGACCCTAAGATGTCTGTTTCCGGTGAAATCTCGGTATCGACTTTTTATGTGGAATGTAATAACTTCTCTATACATTATAAATTCAATGCCATAGCCTGAATTTGAACCCGGATCTCCCGGTCTCTAGCCAGTTGCTCTACCACTGAGCTACCATGACAACATACCGGCACGGTATTACATTTCTCAACTGACTCGCATGTTTCCCGGTAAACCACAAGGTGATATCAAATTATTTTGAGATGACAACCCCAATGGCAACTTGCAATGTTGTAAGCACTGAAATCCCAGGATTCACAGTATAGCCAACTATTATGGTCAATTCATATTGGTTTAATTGCTTTTTCACACAAGCCGTGTGTATGACAGGAGCTGGTAAGTAGAGTCAGACTGATCAATTAAATTTAATGCCGTGCCGGCATGTTGCATGCTTGGAAGTTGCTGAACTTAGATATCAACTTTGGTATTTACCAGACTTTTCGTTTTTGAGTTGTGCTGTTCACAGACACACGAATGCCTTATTTTACTTCCGCTGCTTCGTACATAAGTAGCGAAAGTAATGTAGTCTACCAAAAATTTCCATACAAAAATTTCGCTGAAAATACACATATTACAGTCCTATTTATAAAAAAAATTGATGTGTTCCATTCACGTGACTCTCTCTACATCTCAGCAACAAATTGTTGTTAAAAATCTAATGTTTCTATTTACTTCGTGCTAATCGAGAAAAAATGAGCAGAAATAGTCTTATTACCTGCTTCCTTGTAAGTAGAAGCGAAATAAGGGAGTACCATAGGTTAAAGTGAAAGCCAAAAGCTGGTTGCTATGTGACTGATGTTCCTTTGTTTGTTTGGACAGCAGTTGACAAATTCCTGTATAAGAAAAGTATAAGTTTTTCAAAGCTGAAACCAATGACAAGGAATATCTAAAAAACGATCAACTCCACGAAAAAAATGTATATAACATAAATTGTGTGTTTTAACGTGCTCTACATGTTTTGCGTGGTAAGTTTGGATTATGGATTAGCAGTTATGTAAAATTGCGTAAAATTCATCCAGAACAAAGTAGTCTTCAGAGGCTATTCCTAGAGAATTCAAGATATACATTTTACTTATCAAGTAAATATCTTTAATATACGATATTTTAATCACAATCACTAGAACCATTTTTGAGAAAATCAACATTTTCGAAAAAAGTTCCATGTAAAGGGTAGTTTGGGGTGGGGGATTTTCTTGGAAATCTTCGTGTCGCATCGTTGGAAGATGCCAAACTTAAATGCCAAGTTTGGTATTTAACGGTCTTTTCGTTTTTGAGCTATGCTGTCCACTGCACACACACACACACACGGTCATTTTTCAAAAAAAAAATTTTGGATTCAGGGGGACCCAAAACATGTATTTCCGGTGAAATCTCTGTATCGAATTTTTGGGTACATTACAATATCTTCTCTATACACTATGTAATAGTACGCATAGAGAAAGTAAAAATATGAACCCAACAGGAAGTCATCCGTTTTTGATTTGTTTTAGTCCTGGTTGGCAAAGAGAACAGAATTTCAATTGCATAGCGAAGTTGTTTTTAAAATATTTTGTCTAGTGCATTCCTTTATTTCCCCTCTGCGTATAAAGAAGTCTTTGTCTTACTGTATATCTCGATTAGCATGAGGTATATAAAAGAATAATTGTATGTAAGAAGTTTGTTTACACAACAGAGAGAGAAGTCATGTGAATGGAACACATCACAATGTTTTTATTTATTCAAAACGTTTTATTTCCAGCAAAATCGAGGTAATCAAAATTTTGGGTAGAAGAATACTTTTTCTGCCTATTTTGTACATTGCATGTAGCACCCAAAGTAAATGTGAGATTAACGTGCTGCGACATTGTGATTTTGGTTATCTCAGCAAACGCCACATTGATATTCAGAGAAGAGATAGGAAATGTCCTATCATATGCATTGTGGTTGGTGAAACACATTTTTGTCAACCCGCCATATTTGATTCTACACTTCTGAGATGAGTACGGCTTTTGTGGGTTAAATGTGAACCCAAAATAAGATTTTGTGGTGTTAAATGTCAAGAAGCAGTACATTTGAACGGTAGGTTTTAAACCAGTATAATAGTCAATACTTGTGTGGTGTTTGATGTAGTTTCTCGAATAGCAGAAGCAAAAACAAGGAAAGGTAAAGGTGTTTCTATACCTAAGTTAGGGTACTTATTTAAGTGATTTTGTGGTGCTAAATGTGCAATTAAGCAGTAAATTTAGAGAGGAAGTTTTAAGCCAGTATAATGGTCAATACGTATGTGGTATTTGGTTGTAGTTTCTCGAATAGCAGAAACAAAAACAAGGAAAGGGAAATATGTTTCAATACATAGGCTAAGGTACTTATTTAAGTGATTTTGTGGTGCTAAATCTTCAATTAAGCAGTAAATTTAGAGAGTAAGTTTTAAACCAGTATAATGGTCAATAAGTATGTGGTGTTTGGTTGTAGTTTCTCGAATAGCAGAAACAAAAACAAGGAAAAGGAAATGTGTTTCAATACATAGGTTAGGCTACTTATTTGAGTTATTTTTCGGTGAAATATGTTATACATTATCAACAGAACGATTCTGTATTGTTTGTTAGGTTTTAGATGTCTAACTCGGAAAGACCGTTGAGAAACTTGGGTAAAGATAATTCGCAGACAAATTTGGCAACCTACCCCGGTTTATAAGAAACCTCTTGCCAATTCGCCTATTTAGCGGCTATCGCGAGAAATAATTACTGTCATATTATGTGCTTATGATACCAGAACCGTGAGAATAGGGGGCGTGTTCCTCGGACTCGGAATGCAATACATGCAGTCCACAGTGAAAGTCATTCAAATCTTTGGGATAATCTCGGATACATGTCACCCTTTTTTGGTGTGCACTTATAAAAAGTTTAGTGGAATTAATGGCCATAGGCATTAGAGACAACAATAAAATTGGTCAAAATCTGGTGTTTTGCCCTCCTTTAGTTTTAGAGCAAGAAAATAGTTATGACCTTACCACGATGTTTACTGCATAATGCCAATTTATCAATAACAACTTCTGACAGACCGAAAAATGTGATTGTATTAACTATTCCATCAACTAAAGATATCTCCCCTTCCATTGTATTTTACTTCAAAAACTTGGAAAAACAATTAATTTGACTGATGTTGGGTATGGTGCATATGGTAGCGTGTAGAATCGCAAAATGACGGCAGGCCACAAAACATGCTTCAGCAAAACGCCTTGTGATACACCACTGATCACAAACATGCACATCCGGTGAAATCTCGCGATGGAATGCAGTGCTTCCTGTGGCTATAATAGATGGGCGGTACGATCCAATGATATGAATTATAGGCAAAATATGGAATTAGCTCAAGTTGTTTTGGAAATGCAGCAGGAAGGAAGGATTACGGTCCTAAATGCTCAAGGCATTGTTAAAACTCACAAGAGAAGTTCCCTCCGATTCTGCGCGGAACAGCACCACATACGGTCGCTCGGGGTATTACGAGAAAGTCAAGAGATAGCCTCGGGGACAACTTTGAGAGTTGCAGAGAGGCATTCAACAGATATGCCATCTGGAACGTCCTCGTAATTAGACCTGGGGATTTTCGAGCCCTTAAAAACCAATTTTAGGCACCTAACTAGCTTCTACAATGATCAGACAAATCTGATGTGTTCCATTCACATGACTTTCTCTAGCTGTTACACAATCTACATGCTAATCAAGACAAACATTAGCAGAAATTGCGGGGTTACGGGTTCGGATCCCGGGTGCAGGTTTTGGCTATTAGGAATGTTGTGGATTTGTGAGTGCTCTATCAGGATTTTTAGTAGCATGGAAACTCTTTTCAGGGTGTGGCACGACACAAGTACTTTATTCAATTAGCTCGGCTCTTTTTCCGCCGTCGAACACGCACGCATTCCTCCTAAATGTTCTACTGTGAAACTATGCTTTACGCGATCGCGACTATTGTTACTTATTACTTTTGATGCAGTGATTTCGTCCGTATGCTGGTCTATATTAAAATAACTATTTCCCTCAACACTCAAGGTAGCCTGTGCGGCTCCACCACAGACCCTAAATATCACATCTTTGCTCTGCCGATGTCTTGCCTCAAAAAGTGTCGCTTGACCAACAGGAGCATTGTTTTCTCTTTTCCCGTTATGTTCCCCTCGGGCAGTGTACTCTACCTCTAACGGTACTGTGCTACCGGCTCGTGACAACTCGGCTATTTAAACGTGTTTGAAATCTTTCTTCCCTTCCCATGTTGAAGATACATTTGTATTTCCCTTCTTGGTATAATTTATATTATTAGCTATGATATTTTATATTTCCCTTCTGAATAACTCTTAGACCCGTGACAAGATATGCGCTGTCTCACTTATTACTTGCTTTCTTGTAAATAGACGGGAAATAGGGGAGTACACTAGGCTAAGGCGATAGCTAAATGTTTTTAAAAAACCGGTCCTATGTGAAATAATTGAAGATAGGTTCGCTTTGCATGGCCTGCAGTAAAACATTAGAGAAGAAACGAAATGTCATTTTCCCTTTGAGAGAAGTTTAAGTAGTTTAAAATTGAAACCAATGACAAGAATAATTCAGAAACGGCCAACTCTAAGAAAAACAAACTGTGTTCCATTCACGTGACTTTCTCTACATCTCTGCAACAAATTATTGTTACAAAGCTTATGCTTCTATTTACTTTAGTCGCCCTCCGTGGTGTAATGGTTACCATGCTAACTTCATATACCCAAGGTCGCGGGTTCAAACCCGGCGGAGGACGATGGATTTTTTCGGGCGTAAAAAGCCTTAGCATGGCTTCCTTCGGAAGGGAAGTAAAGCTGTGGGTCCCGTGTCGTAGATTTACGGCACGTAAAAGAACCTCAAGCCTGATAAGAGAGGCCTCTGAGCAAAATGAAGCGATCTTTCACGCCCAGTATAGAATGGGACGCTGAGAACCAAAGCAGTTAAAGAGCGTCCATAAATAACAGGCCATTTCATTTTTCTATTTACTTCCTGCTAATCGAGGAAAACTTAACAGAAATAGTCTTATTGCTTGCTTCCTTTGTAAGTTGAAGCGATATAAGGGAGTACCATAGGTTAAAGTTATTGTCAAAAGCTGGTTGCTATTTGACTGAAGTTCCTTTGTATGGACAGGAATTGACAAATTCCTTTATGAGAAAAGTATAAGATTTTTTAAAGCTGAAACCAATACCAAGAAATATCTGAAAAACAATCAACTCCGCGAAAAAAAAAAAAATGTATGATATAAATTGTGTGTTTTATTGTGATCTATATTTTTTGTATGGTAACTTTTTGTCTATCTCTTACGGTTGGCCAGTTATACAACATTCCATAAAATTAATCCAGAATAAACTGGTCTTCAAAGGCTATTCCCAGAAAAGTCAAGATATACATTTTATTTGTCAGGTAAATATCTTTAATTTACGATATTTTAATCAAAATCATTGGAACCATTTTGAGAACATCAAAATTTTGCGGGTGGGGGGGGGATTTTCTCGA